>OY743112.1:15572918-18230418 GCA_963555685.1 Acrobasis consociella | reverse complement strand
CTATTATTTCTAGACTTATGTGAGCTATCTTTTTGTGATCTCTTCCTTTTGTGATACAGTGTATACGCCATTGTTAATAAATCCCTTTGTGAGGTTAGATGTATGGTTTGTGGTTTAATTTTAGTTGCGGGGTTTGGGGTAGAAAACCGAGAAACAGTTTGAGTCACGATTAATGGAACGGAGGATATCAGATTGAAATCAGAAACACGTGACGAAAAGTAAATGAAAAAGGTGTTTATTACAATATTTTCAAAAGAACTATACAACAATACATCACACGATGGGTAAGTCGTAAAAAAATCCACTTTACATGCATGGGCTATCTTAAAACAATTTTTCTTCGTCATTTTATTTCATTATAAACATATAGTAGCATTATGTTTTTATTTTTATGTATCATACATTTCTAGCAAATATAAATATGTCCATGAGTGTAATGTAGAGATAAGAAAGAGCGGAGTCTCCTGGCACAAGCATAATTTTGCTTAAAAGGAGGCGCCAGCAATTTATATAAAATTGTAGACTAGTTTCCCAATAAACAATTTTTTTTTAAATATGGACTCTGAGTAAAGTCACGGACGGACAAGCAGACAAACAAAGACCGACAGACAAACATGGTGAAACTATAAAGTTTCCTCGTTTACTACGGAACACTAACCATGACACTGTGATTAAATGCTGGCAGTACCTTTATGTAACTTGAGCAAAACATGTAGAATCCCTCCATTTTGGAGTTTTCTAAATGGCGGAAACGAGAGAAACGCTGCCTTCAAAAACTGAGGCTACAGAAGGATACTCTACATTAATTTTTAGGATTTTCGGTCATGGTAGCTTGGTAGTTCTAATGTAATTGTGAATTATAATATATATTTATGTTACAGTTAAAACCAGTTTTAAGATTTAAGAACGCATTTTCCCTATTTAGAAATAGTCTTTACTTAATGCCTTTGTTAAAACTAGAATTAACTAGTGCTCAAAATTGTATATCAGGCAAAACTAGTTCTAACTAAACAAAACGCTACTTCTAGGCATCTAAACAAAAAGGGCCGTGATCTGATGCGAGCTAAATAAAACCATATCGCTGACGACATTCAGTAGATATTTCTTTGAATTGCTTTGCTGAGTAAAACTTCTGTACGTGAGTGCTAGTGCTTATTCTGTGACCATAGTCCTGTTATCTTTTTAATTTATACCGCTGGTCTGAGATTTGGGTCGCAGTGTCATGTTGCTGTCAGAAGAGATCGATCTTCTGGCTAAAAGCAATCCAACTACGTACCTACCTGCTTCTAAGGTTCTCGTGTTATCTTTTGCAGATTTCTGGCGAAAATTTTAACCCCCGAAAAAAAAACATCGATATTATAAGTTTGACACTAACGTCTGTCGGTCTGTCTGTCTGACTGTTTGTTTGTCTATGACGTCGTAGCGCTCGAACAGATGGACCGATTTCGATGTTTTTTTTCACGTGTGTGCATGTTCCCTTGCGATGGTTCTTAGTTTTGTTTAATGAAAACCGGTTTAGCCTTTTAAAACTTGTTGGGGTTAATGCTTGAAAGTCAGGGTTTTCCCTAGCAAATAATAGTAATAAATAATGGCGCTTTGGATATCAATTAGAATGTGTAGTTCCGCCACTCATTACTAAATGGCTTTTTGAAAGTCGGGGCATTTTTTAATTTGCCAATCAAATAAGCTTGTTATTTGCTAGGCAAGCAATGTTGTATTTTGTTTGTTATGAAGATTATCGACTACAACAATAGTATAACATGTATATATAATACTCTGTCACTTATTAAGTTTTGTTTAGCTTGTAATTCCATGCGACTGCATACTACGACATCCACGGAAAGACTTGGAGTAGTCCTATTCTACTTCGCCGGAAACTACACGACCTTTAATATTATAAAGCAGGATAATACTGTAGGGTATAAAAATACCTCAGACCCTTTCTCCCTAAAAATAACGTGATGTACCTACCCAAAGAAATCATCGTAAAACAAATGGCGTATATAAACGATGTAAGTTTTATTAGATTCGACCCTATTTTAGTTCCGGCACACCTACATGGATGAAATTTTTCGTCCGAATTGTGTATTGTAAGCTCAATAAGGTACAAAATACCTCCGAAAGAAAGTACTTATATGTTTAGGGAAGGAACTTGACGTGGGATCAGAAATAATAGTGTCTACAGACATGATGCTAAACAAAGCTTACTTTCTAGTTCACGTAAATCGTTTTTATATACTTTCTGGATTCAGTACGTCGATTTTTTAACTTTCGACGTTCAGTAGGACAGTCTATAAATATCAATGATACCTTTCTAACCCATCTAGCCAGCGTGGAGAGTGTAGGCAAAGTCCTCTGGCTGCTCTGGCCAAGTATGGCTCTGGTAGTACAGAGAGGGTCGTGCTCCTGGCAGTGGAGGCAAAAAGACCTGATGATGACGATGAGATATGATATATTTTTTGGATTTGTGACTCATATTGAACTAGAGTTGATTCGATTATTTGGTTGGATTACGATACGACAAAGAAACAATTTTAATGTGATGTTCGGCTAGGGTTGCCAGGTCGCCAAACCTAAAAGCCGGACAGACCAGCCAGTTTGGCCGGACATTTGGGTAGAAAAGCCGGACACCCTACATTATTGAGGATTTTGTCTCAGCATTAGGTACAACAAAAAAAAAATGATGCTAAATCTTGCCTGATGATAAATCTTGCCGCCACGCAACGCAACGTAAGGCACGTGCGGTATCAATCGAGGAATGAACAATAACGACCGAGCGCAGGGGGGCGGGCGACAGGCGGCGGCGGGGCGCCCCTCGGCCTGCGTGAGCGACCGACGCGACATTCGACTCTCGTCGCCTGCGCTCGGCGCTTGGTCGTTCATGAAATGTAAAAAGCCTAACAAAAGCCGGACAGGCCGGACATGCCCTAATTTGGCCGGACACGCAACCAAAAAGCCTGACTATGTCCGGCTTTATCCGGACGCCTGGCAACGCTATTCGGCGAGGACGGTAACGGTTTTGGGACAAATTAAAAGACATGTTATGATGCAGAAAGGTTCTTGAATGGCGGTCATTTGCCGGCAAGCGTAGCGTAGGAGAGTCACCTCCTAGGTGTTCGCAAATGCTGGATGCAGGCCGCTTCCGATCGGTCGTTATGGAAATTCTTGGAGGTCTAGCTATTTCCAATAGTAGACTTTCTGTAGCTGATGTGATGAGATTAACCTTTGCCTTTGTTGTTCGCAGGCGGATACGTGGTCGGTCGGCGCTCGTGCCCGCGCGGCGCGAGGGGCTCGGGCCGTTCGCCGAGTTGACAGCATGCTCAACCTGTCCAGCGAAGCCAACCTCACCGACCTGGCCGTCGACCTCCCCACCAGTCCCTACAGCCTCGCCCAGAAAATCGTCATCGCCATCATCGCGAGCGTGTTGTCCATCCTCACCGTCGTCGGCAACTCTCTGGTCATGATCAGCTTCAAGATCGACAAGCAGCTGCAAACAATAAGCAACTACTTCTTGTTCTCGCTAGCCGTTGCTGATTTCGCTGTGGGATTGATATCCATGCCTCTTTACACGATGTTCACGATCTACGGATACTGGCCTTTAGGGCCGCATGTGTGCGATACGTGGCTGGCTTTGGACTATTTAGCGTCCAACGCGTCAGTGTTAAACCTCCTCATAATAAGTTTCGATAGATACTTTAGTGTGACTCGACCGTTAACGTACCGGGCGAAAAGGACTACACGGCGTGCGACTGTGATGATAGGTGGTGCGTGGGGCTTTAGTTTACTGCTATGGCCGCCTTGGATTTATGCGTGGCCGTACATAGACGGAGAGAGGAAAGTGCCTCCTCACGAGTGTTACATTCAGTTTATAGAGACGAACCAGTTCATCACGTTCGGAACGGCTATAGCCGCGTTTTATGTGCCAGTGACAGTTATGTGTATACTGTACTACAGGATATGGAGGGAGACGAAGAAACGGCAGAAGGACCTGCCTAATCTACAGGGGGGAAAGAAACACGACTCGTCCAAGAGGTCTAACTCGAGGTAAGTTTTTTGTTTGATGTCTTTGCGCTGTGTAAAAAAACCATTGCGGTGCGAAACCTTAAATAATTTGTGTTTTTGTTGTCCGGTTTCTTTGTTCCTGTATCTAACATAGTTGTCTACTTTTGGTTCAAGTATCAACTTACCAATTAAAAAGTACATAAGGCATTGCAAACTACCACCATTAAGAAAGAGTTAATAGACTCTTGGCTGTGATATAAGAAGGGACTCGCTAACCACCTTAATGAACTGGCGTCCAAACTAGTCAATATCAACTACACGTCATAATACTCGTATCCAAGGATTGAGTTTCAGATACTAAGAAACAGGTATTTTTTTTTTACATTTGAAAATCTCTGTGGCGTATTGGTTGTTGTTTTTTTGTTGTTGTTTTTCGTGTGTGTAAGTGGCCAATACTGGTGTCAAATTTTTCAGGCTGCCTAAAGGCATCTGACAAAGCTTGACGACTGCCGGGGCCAACGGCTTATACGTGCCTTTCGAAGAACGGAGGAGCGCAAGAAGTTTTTATGCCACTTGTGGTCACCCATCTCAGTGCGGACCACGCCCGGTGTCGCTTTACTTGTGAAAGCGCTAGCAATGCGCAGCGCACTCCCGCTGTGCCATCGAGCTCCTCTTATTGCGCATATAGTTACGCGTAGGGCGTATCGGTTACCACGCTAGTGAGCCTTTAGGATTTCTGTGTTTAATCCCCGTCCAAATCAAGAAAAAAAATGGCCTTTTCAATTTGTATTGGGTTTTTGTTTTTATCTAGATCTATATACAATATCCTTTTTTATTAAGTACAAATATTTTAAGGGCTGATTCAGTCCATCATTTTGAACAACTTTTCCCAATAAATGTTTTTTGAAATATATATATATAAATATATATGGACTGAATCACCCCTTAAAATATTTGTACTTAATAAAAAAGGACATTGTATATGTATATTTTTCATAAAAAATATAGCATCGTTAAGTTATACTCTTAGAATCCTATAACACAAGTTTGAAACTTATTGTGGGGTTAGCTTAATACAGTGTATATGTCGCAGTTGGATTGTATAATCCGCTGTTATTCAAAAACTCTAGCTGTTTGGCATTACAGCTCGGTTTTGTAATATAGCTGAAAATCATTCAGCTAGATCGTCCAATGTGTTACGTTTAACAAACTAGCTAACGTAAGATTGTGGAACGATTAGTTCGGAATTCTGCCACTTGTGGGTCTTGTGGCTTGTGAAGTGTCAGTGTCATAAAAACAAATATGGCCTGCCTTAAAGTAAATTCTTCGCCGCGTTCCGGGACTAAGCTGTTTTTATCGAGAGACATCAGGAGCATCGTTTGTGATTTCGGACTGCAAAAGATTGAAAAGAATAAAGCAGACCTTTAGCTTGGATCCCATATTGTTATTTCCGCCTTCCGGCAATATGGAAAATTCACGTGGGTGGATCAATTGCCGTAAGAAATCGCTGCGCCATTGAGTTGTCGGGTTTACAAAATTTCTAATCCAATTGCATCGAGCTGATTATCATTCTTCATTGGTGTTTTATGATGTTGGAGACTGAATTATTTAGTAAGGAGTTGAATTGAGGTTTTATTTCTATCCCACGAGTAATATAAAAATAATAAAGAACAACTATTGTCTCCTCATATATTATTTCGTTTGGTAACACAGTTTTATTCGATAATGGTAACCCTGTTTGCCATCTCAATGCTAGCTGTTTTGTTAAAAGTAATTACGTAACTCATTGACAATCTAGCTGAACTATTTTCAGCTGTTTTACAAAACCGAGCTGTATTGCCCAACAGCTAGAGTTTTTGAATAACAACGGATTATACAATTCAACTGCGACATATATATTTTTATTTTGTTATTGGTTTATGAACGTTTGAAAAATTGACAAATAAAACCTTACACTAGTCAACTTAGTACGTAGGTCCTACTAATTTTTAAAGAGATTTCTTCTTCCAGTAGACCCACGAGAGGAAATTGGAGAAAGCGGTAATTGGCGTGTATAATACAAAAATAAATACCTATAATAACTTACATACAATTATTATCATACACAAATATACTAACTTTTCAGTATATTTATTTAAGAGTCTCTCTCAGTATATTTATAAAGAACTAAGTCTGAAAAACTTTAAAGCTAAAGCTTAATTGCAAAGTGTAATAGGGGCATAAAATATGTATAGAAGCTCTGAAAGCTCCCAGGTAACTTAGGATTAAAGTTCGCCGACAAAGTGCCTGACTTTCAGTTATAAATCTTTGGTGTTCCGAGGAAATGCATCACGGGACTTTAAAAATACCTGGATTCTAGTCTTTGGATCGCTTGAATGCTGAATTTTGTTATATTTGGAGAAAATAACTCTCAACTTGTTATTATGTTTAACCCCCGATGCAAAAAGAGGGGTGTTATCGTAGCTCCTGAAGGAATTGATCAATTTCAATGCGTTTTTTAATGGAAAGCCATTTTTGTCGAGGTGGTTCTTAGATGTATGATGGAAATCAGTTCGGCCGTTGTAAAAGTAACAGTTATTGGGGATTGACGCTTGAACAACTCTTTTTAAGGTTCGGTAGTAAATAAGGAACCCTTATAGTTTCACCATGTCGGTCTGTCTGTCTGTCTGTCGGTCGTGATCCTACCCAGATACTGTAAGTACTATAAAGCTGTAATTTGGGATAGATATGTATATATTAATCATGGCAAAAATTTTACTGTATGAGAATTTGGTTTTTTTTTGTTTCTTGACTGTAATTTTAATTTTATCATGCTGTAGTGATCTAGCCTATAACCTGTGGTTTGATTTATTACGGGTATGTCCCTTTCACGGTGTATACTAGACATGGGTAATCTCGACTTCGAGGTGCGTTTTGGCTCACCTAATCTGAATCCTGATTCGGTACTGACTCATCTTATTGATTCCTACTCCCTTACCGACTCCGGCTCCATGATCTGCTAAGTTTCGCTATCGGATCTTGGATCGAAAGAATACACACGTCCGTTTTGGTACCGGTTTCAATATATATTGAAACCGATACCGGGCTCTGTCTGTAGCTGTATTGGAGCAAACAATGTAACAAATATCTGTCTTGTTCTTATTTATAGAAAAAATATTCGCATCTTATTCCGTCCGAATCCTTCCGAGTCCCGAGTATTTCCGATCTCGACACCCGTGACGCGGTTGAGCCGAAACGAATGACTAGCGGATCGTGAGTGACGCGAGCCGAAGAGCGCCGATGAGCTGGCGGGAGGCGGGACTAAGTATCTACGACGGGGATCAAATAACTAGCGAGAGTCGGTAACATTTGCTCGGAGCTGATTAGGTTAGCGGCTCCTGTTGAGTATTCGGCTCATTTGAATCTTCTAGTCCGGAGTTACCCATGTCTAGTGTATACCCATGCAAATATAGTGGGAAACGACCTGAAATGTATATGAGTCAACACCTCACAGAAACTTGCGGAATTTCCCACGACCTGAAATGTATTCCTCTTTTACAACTTTAAAAATTCAACACCCAACAGAAAACTTGCGAAATTTCCCCGAGCATTAATGAACCAGCATGTCTGGTAATGAAAAAATGAGTTTCGCGCGACGTCGTCAGGCATCCTTTGCGGCCCGCTGATGAGTTTTGCATATTCATTCAACAAAAAAGTACTTTTCTGGCCGGCCCTGGGCTTTGTGGGTTTGTCCAATTTTACAGTCTGTATCATTTTTAACTGCCTCCGTGGTGTAGTGGTTAGAGCGTTCGGCTCATACCCGGAGGTCGCGGGTTCGATTCCCGGCGGGGGCAACGACTTTGTGTTGTTGTCCTAGTTTGGTCAGGACATTGCAGGCTGATCACCTGATTGTCTGATAAATAAGATGATCCGTGCTTCGGAGGGCGCGTTAAGCCGTCGGTCCCGGTCACTGTCTTTGACATTGGTCGTTACCTAAAACCATGTCTGAGGCCTTTAAGGCGGTTTAAAAACTCTGACACTAGTGTTAGAAACTAACACACACGATAAGAGAAGAGATTTTAAACCTCCGACAAAGAGATGTATGACTATGTTATAAGAAGATGCTTATATGTGTCTTTCTGTCTGTTTGTGTGTCTGCCTGTAGCATTGTAGCGCTCGAACGCTCGAACTGATGGACCAATTTCGATGCGGATTTTTTAAAGCGTAAAAGCATTTACATACATACATACTATCACGTCTAAATGATTAATCAGATCTCATAATATCATAGATTCTTTCTAAATCAAAAGAGCGAATGAACTGGTCTGTCAGAAACAGAAGGGAACAAAGCGAAAGGGTATCTTCTGAACATGTGGGGAGACAAGCGCACTATATCTATACAATTGTGAGTGAATATCTGGCGGAGATGTCTTTTAAATAGGATTGTACTATCTGTGTGTGTGTATGTGGCTTTGTCTATATTTAGGTTCATCCTAGCTAGCCGTGAACCCGTGTTCACGGTTAGCTAGCATTCTGTACATGTTTAAGTACAAAATTTACAAATTGACATTAATTTTAAACTTGACATCATGCTTAATTAATAATTGTGACATAACAATGTATTCTCAGTCCACATATTTAATTTTAATACCAGTATAATTGTAAGTTGACGTTTTTGGAGAAAATGCTGCAGTACAGTTTGTTACCGTTTCTTCTGTACTTGCGCTTAGGAAGCGGCAGTAAACTTAGCTAAAGTAAATGATCTGACGTCAACATTTACCTTAGAAGAAATCGAAAGAAAAAAAAGTGACAATTATCAAGTGATACAAATATCCAAAGATAATAAATGATTTTGACTTTGACTTTGCTAGGATGAACCTAACTATAGGAAAGAGGCGTGATAATATGTAAATATAATAATATACAACGTGAAAGAGTTTATACCCGTAATAAATCTAACCACGGGCTATACTAGATCACTATAGTATAATGAAATGAAATAACCGGCCAAGTGCGAGTCGGACTCGCGCACCAAGGGTTCCGTACCATTATCTATAAAAATCAAGTTTTTATATGGGAGCCCCCCTTTAATATTTATTTTATTTTGTTTTTAGTATTTGTTCTTATAGCGGCAACAGAAATACATCATTTGTGAAATTTTCAACTGTCTAGCTGTCGCAGTTCTTGAGATACAGCCTGATGACAGACGGACGGACAGACGGCCAGACAGCGAAGACTGAGTAATTAGGGTCCCGTTTTACCCTTTGGGTACGGAACCCCAAAAAGCGGCCAAAAAACAAAAAAAAATTGGAATTTCCATACGAATTGCCCGAGCGGCTTTTCTTTTGTATGGAAGTGCACATTTTTCGTTTATTGTTTTTTATTCTAATCATATAATATAATATTATACTATAGTGATTTAGTATAGCCCGTGATTTGATTTATTATGGGTATGTCTCATCCACGTTGTATATACACGGTGATTTTTTATTGGTTTTGGAGCCGAAGGCCACTTAATAAAAATCGTTAGTAAGAGCTAATTAGCTAGTCAAAATAAAAATTCAGAAACAAAAATTTTTGACTAAAACTCGAAAGTAAAATCGTGAGATCAATAAGTAGTGCCGCCGCCGGCCGGCCGCCGGGGTCACGCGAGTTCACGCGACAGTTTTGGACGAGTGTACTACGTGGTCTCGATCGAAAATCATTTTTGTAACTTTTTTATCTTATGTCATACACAAATTTGGATTACGTATATGGATAGAGTAATTTATTTACGATACGACATTTTCTTTTCCAAAACCAATGAAAAGTCAGCGTGTATATGTGTACACTCCTTTGTATATACGTTGTTGTTAACTGGACGCCTAGGCCGTTCATTGAAGGCCGGCATTCAATTGGATGCCCAGGCCGATCGTTCATGGGTCTAGAACCACTCAATGTTTAACAACTCGTTTGACAACTTGTTTGAAATCTTGTTTCACAACTTGTTTCTGGGGGCACGGCAGTGCCCCCACCAAGTCGAGCAAAAAAGCGTCACGGCCGTACCATCCTTTTCTCGAAGCAATTCAGACCATTTTCGACCCCCTGTAACTTCGTTGTGGATAAAACTAGAAGACTGAAATTTTCAGTAACCATGCAGGCATTGTAAAGACACGGTATATTTCAAATTTCATTCAATTTGAACCAGTATTTTAAGAATTATAACGGGTCAAATTTCTTAATTTTGTCACTCACTGACTCACCGATCATCAAAATTCTAAGGCACTTCTAGCAGACCTAGAAGCTTCAAATTTGGAATATAAGTAGTGTTTGGTGTATGAATCAAGGAAAAACTAAAAAATCTAGAAAAGACAGCAAAGAAAATTAAGCCCATACAGCCAAGTCTTCAGTTAAATTTTTCAATATTGGCTTTATTCGTAACGATGTTTTACGGCAGTTATTATTATTGCGTGCGAAGCCGCGGGTTTAAGCTAGTCCCATATAAATATAGGCGCATGGTAGTGCCCCTGCCAAATCAAGCAAAAAATGGGTATTCCCGTCATGAAAACACGTGTAAATTAAATTATTTAATGCAAAAAACGTACCTACTAACGTATTCGTACTTATTACGAGTGCGTAAGGTTGTAAATTAATTATTATACCACGCGCTGCGATGCTAGCGAGTGAGCGCGGGCCGTTACTACGCGCTGCGCGGTGCTAGCGCGAGGGTGCGGGGCGGGGACAGAGGCGGGGCGCGCGAAAAAGAGAGAGGGCTTTAAGAAAATTCGTTGCTGGTAGATATACATATATACAATAAGTAGAAGGTACCGAAAAGGAAAAAAGTAGAACTGTCTACAAAATACAAAAAGAAATGAGATCCCATCAAAAACAATACTTGTCAAAAAAACCAAGTCTCGCAACTCAGTTGTTCTGCGGTAAAAAGTTGTGAGATCCATGTAATACCAAGTCGGTTATTAATTTATTCAGTCTCTACTTAAGCGACTTTCTGTCTTAATACGTCCAGTCTCTAAGACCACAATCGTGGTCCATAACAATTGAAAATCAATTGTGTCTGGAATCTCCTTACTCGAAGCATTAAGTTGTTACGTAATAATTAACAGCATCTTATAGTGACGCATATCAATATTAAAATTCTTTAATGTTTTATATAAATATATTGAGACTTGGCCATCGCCTGAAAACACGTGTAAATTCAATCGCCTGAAAACACATGTAAATTCAATTATTTAGTGCGATGGCCAAGTCTCGATATATTTATATAAAACATTAAAGAATTTTAATATTGATATGCGTCACTATAAGATGCTGTTAATTATTACGTAACAACTTAATGCTTCGAGTAAGGAGATTCCAGACACAATTGATTTTCAATTGTTATGGACCACGATTGTGGTCTTAGAGACTGGACGTATTAAGACAGAAAGTCGCTTAAGTAGAGACTGAATAAATTAATAACCGACTTGGTATTACATGGATCTCACAACTTTTTACCGCAGAACAACTGAGTTGCGAGACTTGGTTTTTTTGACAAGTATTGTTTTTGATGGGATAACAACTTACAGCTACTCGAACACGGCACATTAACAGAAATAAGTTACATCAAAGCTACGTCTACTTAATTACGAGAGAGCATTCATTAAAGGTGATTCCTAAAGCGAGCGCTCAGAGCCTTTTGCAACGAAATGTTTCAGAATTTTAATTAGGGTTCCGCGAAAAATCTAAAATAGTAGATACGTAATACATATAATAATATTAAATAAAGCCGTGTGGTTTCCGGCAGAGTAGAATAGGACCACTCCAAGTCCTCCCGTGGATGTCGTAGAAGGCGACTTAGGAAACACAAGGTAAACGAAGCTTATAAACATAAATGATACCTCTCAAACCCGTTGGCCTGCGAGGGAAGTGTAGGCCAAGTCGTCTGGCTGCTCTGAACAAGTATGGCTTTGGTAGTACAGAGAGGGTCGTGCTCCTGCAGTGGAGACAAAAATACATGATGATGATGAGATAATAAACAGGCCAATTTGTTTTCATTAAATTAATCGTCTGATATCTGAGGAAAAAAAATTGTGTACGCAAATTACATTTCCATAAGGTCTCCACCGTTTTATTTTTCAATTATTAAATGTCAACACTCACCAAGTTCGCAGACATTTTAAAAAATTAACTTCTTTTTAGGATTCTGTACCCATACATGCATACATACATATTCTCACGCCTGTTTCCTATGGGGTTGGGTAGAGACTACGATCCTTGCAAACCTCTTTTGCTTCGTTAACGATCATAACTCTTTTCATGCATGCTCTCCGGTTATGGGTACTCTTACATCACCTTTCTTCAGAACATCTGCAATTTGGTCTTAAAAACTCCGTCGAGGTCGACCCGGTCGGTACCTAGAGAATAAAAACGGGACCCTATTATTAAGACTTCGTTGTTCACCTGTCCGTCCGTCTGTTTGTCTATCACCAGGCTGTATCTCAAGAACCATGATAGCTGTGGAGTGCATTATACGAGCCTCCCTGCGGTGCACCAAGAAACAGCTAGAGTCGGTAATGCAGACTCTAGACTGGCCAAATACAAATTTCCAAATCCAAATATATCTTTATTATCATAGGATATTTATAATATAACACTTCAAATGTCGACATAGCAGACACAATAGAATAACAATACATCAGACGCCCGCTCCGGGCGTCCGACAGTTAAAGGGATATCTTAATAATCGTCATTGTCTTGTGGCCAATCCTGTCACCGCGATGCTACCCCGAAACAAGACCCACCCACAGCCCTTTTTAGGGCTCACGAATCCTTCCCTCACTCACTATTCTATCGATCAACACAGACCGTCATAGATAGACAGTTGAAATTTTCACAAATGATGTATTTCTGTTGCCGCTAGAGCCTCTGCTAAATGACGCGGGCGCACGCTGCGGGTTCAGTCTATCTCTGTCACAAACGCTACGTGCGACAGAGACAGGTGACCCGCGATGGATTCTGCTATCTCTTTCGCACTTAGAGTATGTAACAGAGATAGACTAAAGCCCACCGCGTGCGCCCGCGTGACTTAGCAGAGGCCCTAACAACAAATTTAAATACTAAAAATAAAATAAAATAAATATTTAAGGGGGCTCTCATAAAACAAACGTGATTTTTTAATTAATGGTACGGAACTCCTCGTGCGCCAGTCCAACTCACTTATTTTTCTTGTCATTAGAATGTATTACGTCGCTACATATTCCATTGCTGTTTACGAGAAAATATTACATTTCCACAAGCTTCTATTTTGGGATAACGAGAAGAAATAAAAGTAATTTTATGTCAAAACCACTAATGACATTTCATACGGAACCAGCTACGTTCGCCGCGACGCGGTCTTTACCGTTTATTTTTCAATTACTAGACGTGACTGTGAACGTGTTAGTGTTGACACGTTTACAGCGAACACTTTAAAAATATCAGCACATTTTCCTTCTTATCAGCAGAAAGTATCACGAGGCGACGTTTTCGTTCATTTCGAACACTTTGTACTTGTACTTCGAAGAGAAATGTGTGGAGTGGTTACATTCGTACAAGCATGTATTTACCTTGCATCGTTAGTTTATTCGATGTCGATCATCTCTTCTGTTTTCTATGTTCGTACGTTTACATAGTTTTAGTTAAATATTTTAATAATTTAGTTATAAGTTTTTGATAAAAATACATTTTTTGTACAAGCTTTTATTGTGAGGCCATACATCATCATCATCAGGTCTCTTTAGTCTCCACTGCAGGAGCACGACCTGATTACCAGAGCCATACTTAGTCAAAGCAGCCAAAGGACTTGGCATACACTCTCCTCGCTGGCCAGACGGGTTGTAGAGGTATCATTGATGTTAATAAGCGTTGTCTGTGGCGTTGTTTAGCTTGTATTTCCTAAGTCGCCTTCTACGACATCCACGGGAGAAATTGGAGCGTTCCTATTCTACTCTGCCGGAAACCACACGGTAAAAATTAAGAAATCATATCAACCCATCATTATCAGACTGTTATGATTCGTCACCAAAAAACGTAAACAAGGATCTAGAACCTATCAATTTAACACCAAACGTGATCGCTCAACGCAAAGTTAACCATCTTTTATCGAGGAACCTGATCTAATAAAAATACCTATCGCCCGAGAGCTTTTAAAAATTTCATCGTCGCACCTTCGGGTGACACCCTTTCTGGGGGTGATATCGCAAAGTAAAAGAATATAGAAGTGAAGCTTCTTGAAGTACACTTGTCAGGTCTGGAATCCTATATATGTATATTTTTCAAGAATCGAGGCAATAAAAAAAAATTATATAATACAATATTATGTTCGTGACACAATACTTTGTAATATCAATATATTTTAAAAATTGTTAATTGCCCGGACTTGCTTGCTAAGATAGGTTTACTAGCTCCGGCTAGAATATTAGTAATAACTCGTTGTTTTTCTCAGTATCACCTGTTTGTATTGTATTGTATTGTATTGTAAATTCTTTATTGTACATAAATCGACACAATTTAAAAATACATGAAACACAACAGTAAATGCTCTGTCTGCCCCATTAGGGATAAAGACGTGATAGTATGTATGTATGTATGTATGTACAACAGTACAAAGGCGGACTTATCCCTGTCAGGGATCTCTTCCAGTCAACCCTACAACCAGAGGAGATACTGGTCAAAGGTGGGGTGGAACGCTGTACAATACTTACAAACTAAGACACTAAATTAATAAACCTACACATTATATATATATATATATATATATATATATACTTACACTAACAGATCTAAATACGATAAGATATATAAATAAACATAATACAGTTTATATTTAACTCAATCCAAATCAGGAACCTTCATAAAATAATTGTATCCTATTCTTGAAGGAATTCAAGGTACGAGACTCTTTAATTCTGTTCACAGGAAGTCTGTTCTAGAGTTGTGCAGCCATAACAGCAAAAGATTTAGAAAAAGTATGGGAGGAGTAATTGGGAATGTCTAAAAGAAGGCTATTGCTAGAACGAAGGCGGGGATCAATATCTCGAAATTTAAATTTCTCTAGGAGGTAATTGGGAAAGGTAGGGTTAGTGAGGACATTAAAGAGGAAAGAAAGCACATGGATATTGCGGCGGGTTTTTATAGGCAGCCATTTAAGTTGAGAACGGTACTCAGTAATGTGCTCACACTTTCGTAGCCCAAACACATACCGAATACACACATTCTGAAGGCGTTCCAGTTTCTCAGCCAATTCCTCGGTGAGATCTAGAAAGGCCACGTCCGCATAGTCCAAAATAGGGATCAATAAAGAGCGAGCCAGAAGAGCTTTAGTGTCCAGAGGCAGAAAATTTTGCAAGCGTCTTAAAGAATGAAGAGAGGCAACGATTTTTCGACTAAGCTCATTAACTTGCGGTGACCATGATAGGGTTTCGTCCATGAAAATCCCCAAGTTCTTAACAACAGAAGAAAAAGGAATGACGTCGTTGCCCAAGACTACATGGGGAAAGGACGAGGACTTAAATTTTGAGATAAAATACGGACTGCCAATAACTATTGCTTGTGATTTAGCAGCGTTGACCAAGAGCCCGAAGTTGTGAGACCATTTCGCAATATTCGCGAGGTCGGAGTTGATGGTGCTGATTGCATGATCAAAGCTATCGAAAGGGGCGGCCGTATATATCTGTAAATCGTCAGCATACAAGTGGTAAGAGGAGGAGAGGCAGGATGTAATGCCATTAATGAAGATGGAGAAAAGGATAGGTGAAAGAATTCCTCCCTGAGGTACACCAGCCGAGAGATCACACCACTCAGATCGACTGTCATCTACCTTAACCAACTGTTTACGTCCTGTCAAATAAGATCGGAACCATGAGACGGTAGCAGGAGAAAAATTAAATGATTGCATTGTGGCAAGTAATATCTCATAGTCGACCGTGTTAAATGCACTGGTAAAGTCCAATAATACCAAAATAGTGAGAGCTTTATTGTCAATATTAAACCGAACGTCGTCCGTTATTTTTAAAAGTGCCGACGCTGTACTGTGCCCTACGCGGAAACCCGACTGGAACGGACTCAAAAGATTATGTTTAGAGAGGAATTTGGTAAGACATTGCTGAACATGGTGTTCTAACACTTTGGAAAGAAGCGGAAGGATAGATATGGGACGAAAATGGGAAGGAGATGAAGGATTGGACGGTTTAGGAAGGGGAATAATATGCCCAAATTTCCACGCACTAGGGAAAACACCAGTGTCCAAGGAGCAATTAATAATGTCAGCAACAACAGGGGCGATTAATTTAATAATAATAAATTAGATCGTAATGAAGTTACTTATGTAAAACAAATTAATTGTGTTCTGCATAAACCTAGAATTTTCTGTATTGTCGTACTCCAATTTTTCTCAGTAAATTGTTTGATATAGTCGACCCACCATCATCACTTTAATGCTTGTTTAATACTGTACAAATTTATCATTTGATAATAGGATAATACCTAGTTTATTTGATAATGTACTTGGAATGGCATGAATGACACCAAACAGCAAGTATTACGCAAGATCTGATTAGATTGGAATCAAAATGTTAACTTTTGTATCTAGTTGAGTACAAGATTTTTATCAAGATACTGGTACTCATAAAATAAATTCAATTTTTAGCTTGTATAGAATTGTATTTAATATGAATGTATTTAATTGTGTAATTGCTTGTATGAATATTATCATTAAATTGAACTGAAAAAACTTTTCATAAGTAATCATATCATTATCAATCATATGTGTAGCTTTATTTCTGAGCTGTAACTATTTTGCTCTCATGTCCCCATTTTCCATGGAGAAGGGGGTAAGGGTAGACGTAACGCGGAGATATGACCCGGTAGATTTACGGCAGCTCACGTGTTTGTGTCGGATTATAAAGAGATTGTAATTGGAGAAATACGGGGCAGATGTACGAGAGAGAGCGAACATTTGCGAGGGAAATAAAAAGATTCAAATAGATTCCAAGAGATTTGTTTTGATTTAGGTTTAATAGGTACTACCGCCGTGCTTTGTGATTATGATCCAATCCTCCCTTTATTAGGAGATATATTTAGTCTATTAAGTTTACTTGAAACATTAATTAATTTAATAATTTTTTTGATTTAATTTCACATTAATGTTTTAACCTACAAGGATTTTAAGGAGTTGACTTTAGACAGAGAGAGATGGAAGGCATTGGTTGCTCCATAGACAAGAGCTAAGCTCTTTAATAATAGGAAAAATGATGAGATGAGATGCTTTGTGATTATAATCGAATCCTCCCTTTATTAGACGAGACTTTTAGTCTACTAGGTTAACTAGGTACTACCGCCGTGCTTTGTGATTATGATCCAATCCTCCCTTTATTAGACGAGACCTTTAGTCTACTAGGTTAACTAGCTACTACCGCCGTGCTTTGTGATTATGATCCAATCCTCCCTTTATTATACAAGACCTTTAGTCTACTAGGTTAACTAGGTACTATTGCCGTGCTTTGTGATTATGATCCAATCCTCCCTATATTATACGAGACCTTTAGTCTACTAGGTTAACTAGGTACTACCGCCGTGCTTTGTGATTATGATCCAATCCTCCCTTTATTAGACGAGACCTTTAGTCTACCAGGTTTACTAGGTACTAACGCCGTGCTTTGTGATTATGATCCAATCCTCCCTTTATTAGACGAGACCTTTAGTCTACCAGGTTTACTAGGTACTAACGCCGTGCTTTGTGATTATGATCCAATCCTCCCTTTATTAGACGAGTCTACTAGGTTTACTAACGCCGTGCTTTGTGATTATGATCCAAGCTTTCTTTAATAGGAGAGACCTTTAGTCTACCAGTGGTTGTAAAGACTCCCTGTACTGATATTGCTACGATTTTATGTGTGAAACGTCATTTCTAAGCTTTCACTACTTCCCCGTTTTCGTGGAAAATTGTGGGGAAGGTAAGTAACGTGTAAGTAGACGTAACGCGGAAATAGTACCTATCCGGTGGGTTTACGACAGCTAACGTGTTTGTGTTATAAAGGACATTGCAAAAGGTGAGATACTGGTGAAAATTAGCGATGGAAAAAAAAAGATTTAAAAATCCCTAATCATTGTGAGATTTATTTTACAATTTTGCATTGGAACCTATAGATCGAGAATAATAATAATTTAAAAAAACGACTTCAATCCAGAACTACATAATCGATTTTCATAATAAAATTATGGACACCTGTATACATATGTGTATAGCGTATACCATTTCAAACAAAAAAAAAGAATTTTCCAAATCCATCCAGGCGTCTTCGAAAATAGGTGAACATGCTTAAAAAGATCGGGACAAATTGATAACCTCCTCCGTTTTGTCGGTTAAAATTATGAGTACATATTGATGAGTCCAGTGAATTACTTCTTCTTCTCTAGATGCTGTTTCATTCCTGAGACAAGTCAGCTCTTTAAATCTTAAGTACCTGGGCGACCGAGCTTTGCTCGGTTACATCTCAAACATTAACTACATTTTTTTAAACATGTCTAAAAAGAATACATAATAAAAAAAAATATATAAACTTGAATATAAAAAAAAAACAAAAGTAAGTCACCGAGTGGGATTCGAACCCGCAACACTCTTTCTAGCGGTCCGCGAGCCAAATTGATAGCGGCCAGCGGGACAAAATTAGCGACCATATTCTGCGGTGAAAGAAAAACGCATAAAAACTCGAAAACACTCCCAAACATAAGACTAATCTAGAACGATTGTTAACCGCTGAAAACCCCCATATACCAATTTTCAGCGAAATCGTTAGAGCCGTTTTCATGATCACAGAAATTTATAAATATATAAATATACAAGAATTGCTCGTTTAAAGGTATAAGATTTGCCCATGGCAAGCCTGAACAGTTGTTCCTGGTTTGTCCGTACTGGTCTGGAAGAAAAGACAAAACTTTAAATGTATCTACTTATACCAGCACTCTGCCCACTTAGATCGTGAACGTCAAGTAATTTTTTATATTCAATGTAGAATAAAGTTGTCTTTTATTGAAGGAATTTATTTACATTATTGTATTAAGTTTGTTGACTAGGCAAATTAAAAAATCTCCGACTGTCAAGAATGCCATCTAGTGATGAGTAGTGGAACTCTATAGTCTTCTTCTTATCGAGTGTGTTAGTGACTAACACTAGTGACGGGGTTTTTAAACCGCCTTAAAGGCCTCTGACATGGTTTTAGGTAACGACCAGTGTCAAAGACAGTGACCGGGACCGACGGCTTAACGTGCCCTCCGAAGCACGGATCATCTTACTTATCAGACAATCAGGTGATCAGCCTGCAATGTCCTAACCAAACCAGGACAACAACACAAAGTCGTTGCCCCCCGCCGGGAATTGAACCCGCGACCTCCGGGTATGAGCCGAACGCTCTAACCACTACACCACGGAGGCAGTTGACTAACTCTATAGTCGAATTGATTTAGTCGAATAATAAATGGCTGCGGATGTAGCGCCATCTATTATTTATTGTACTAAGGGTAAATTCAGTCCATGATAATGATCAATTTTCCCCAAGAAATAAATAGGTATAGTATATTTTCATATTTTCAAAAAATTTGCTATCTATATATAGGTAGATAGATAGATAGATATGGTGAAGACATTTTTTTTTAAATTTCGATGTACGAAGCTTGAGAAAGTTGTTCGGTATCATAGACTATATCCGTCTTATTATAAAACGCAGACTAACTTTGTTACTAGGTTTAAACCATCATCCGACCAAATCAAGTTTACATTTCTAGATGAGACAGTGGCATATTACTAGATCTCAACTTGATTTGGTCGGATAACGGTTTAAAACTAGAACAAAGTTAGTCTGTGTTTTATGATAAGACTGTATTTGTTCTTAAAAATAAGTTTCAGTACGTTTTGCTGCACGTTATGCAACGTGGAAGGGACATACCTGTAATAAATCGAACCACGGGTTATACTAGATCACTATAGTGATGAAATTAGAACAGAATAAAATAAAAAAAATCGGCTCTTTCATACAAAAGCGTGCAACCGCCCAGGCAATTTGATTGGGAATATGTTTTTTTTTTTGTTTTTTTTGACCGTTATTTTATTACCATTCAAACAAAACTCAAAGGCCACTTTTAGCGAAGGTTTGTTTGTAATAACTTTATTGTTCCAAAACAAATACAAATACAGCTTACGAAGAAGCAAATATACAAAGGCGGACTTATCCCATGTAGGGATCTCTTCCAGTCAACCTGCGATAGATTGAGAGGATATTTACTCAATTAAAAGGTAGAAGCAAGAACGTACAAGTTTTACAACAAAGAACAAAGGTAATGCGCGATAAGATGGAAACAGGAATATTTATAAAAATAGTGATGAGCCGCATCGCCTTTAACAGGCTTTTACGATCTACACAGGAAGATCTATATATGGGAAGAAAAAGTACAAGAAAAAGTAAATAAATATTAGGTACTGTTTAGTATAATCCATTATATCCATTATATCCATATAATCCATTGCAATTTTATATACAACTTGAAAGGGATATACCCGTAATAAATCGAACCATATGCTATAGAGGTATATACTAGATCACTATAATATACCAATAATTAAAAAACAGGCAACAAATATTCGACATTCCCATACAAATTGCCCAGGTGGCTGCACACTTTTGTATGGAAATGCCGATTTTTTTACTTTTGACTGTTAATTTAATTTCATTATACTATAGTGATCTAATAAAGCCCGTGGTTCGAGTTATTGCGGGTATGTTCCTTCCAAGTTGTATACCTACGAGTTAAGTGAGCTTAAAGTGCCTTTCTTGAAGGCGGTACAGTTTGACGGTGACAAATTGCGTTTGTACTATGCTGACTGGCGGAAAGGATGGTTCCAGATGAAATATACACAGTTACATACGATATAGAATGTTCGTTTGTTATATTTATGTACTTATAGCAGAATTGCCGTGTGGTTTCCGGCAGAGTAGAATAGGACCACTCCAAGTCATCCCGTGGATGTCGTAGAAGGCGACTTAGGAAATACAAGCTAAACAAAGCTTATAAACATCAATGAGATCTCTACAACCCGTCTGGCCAGCGAGGAGAGTGTAGGCCAAGTCCTATGGCTGCTCTAGCCAAGTACGGCTTTGGTAGTACAGAGAGGGTCGTGCTCCTGCAGTGGAGACAAAAAGACCTGATGATGACTTATAGCAGAGTAGTTATGGTAGGGACCTATACCTACTGAACTGGGATTTTTTTGACGTTTCGTCTCGACTCTACATTGGTCGTTCTGAAACGCTAGTAGTGTATACCAGACTGTTGTGTGGTGTGCTTTTTTTAATTTTAACCCCCGTCAAAACTTCGGGTGTTATAAGTTGTCTGTCTGTCCGTGGCATTGTAGCGCTTTAACGGACGGACCAATTTGGATGCGGTTTTTTTACGTAAAAGCAACATCCCTTGCAGTGCTTCTTGCCATGTTTGATGAAAATCGGTTCGGTTGTTAAAAAAATATTAGGAGTTAAAACTTAAAAGTTAGGGATATTTCTTTAGACCTTGAATAGTACGAATACATACATAATGCAAAAGTTAAAAAGGTAGTCTTTTACCTCCGTGGCGTAGTGGTCAATGCTAGTCCGCCACCCAGAGGTTCCGGGTTCGATCCCCGGTCAGGGCAAGTTGGAAAATGGCCTTTTACAAATTGTCCTGGTGTTTATCTATATTTGTATTTGTTATAAAATATAGTATCTCGGGTTTATTTTGGAGCTAACTCAATCAGTACCTATAATTTGTCCCTATATATTTATTTATTCATTAAGATTTTTGAGCATTTGAAAAAGTACAATGCGTATATATATATAGTTAGGCTAAAATATAAGCAATCATGTCAATAGGCGATGTGGCTAGCAACTCAATCTCTTTTTTTAATTTTCTTTTATCGAAAAGAGTTGGCCTTAAAATAAAAAATTAAAATAAAATACTTGGTTGTGGTTTCGCAGTAAAAAAAATCTAGATCTATGTTTAAAACTGTCGAAGTGTTATGTCGACTGCTCTTCCTCATGCCAAGGTCTTTTCCAAAGGCCTAGGACCTAGGGTTTGACTATCCTACATATGATAAAGAAGATAATGTTTTTACATATCATATGTTTAATACTTACGAATAGATAAGGGACAAAGAAGTAAAGATAAGATTTTTATTTAACCTTGTTTAATTCAAAACAAAAAAGACATTGGCAGAGAACGAACTCTTCATCGAGGTCAAGTATTCCGTTTGAGGCTTCATTCAAGAATCTATTATTACCAGCCGCACGTGACGTCATCGATCCACTCCAGATTTTGGCAGCCATCTTTAAATGCAAGAGCCGGGAGAGATTATACGTCTTACGTCCAGATATATTGAGGGATTTGATTCTATTTTATGCTATACTAGTTGTAAATCACGGCGGTGCTTATACACGATGATTTTTTAATGGTTCGGAGTAGTATACCATTTCGTAAGTGTTAGTAAGACCTATTTAGCTAGTCATAAAAAAAATCACAAACAAAAAATGTTGACCAAAACTCGAAAGTAAAATCGTGAGATTAAATAGTACTATCGCCGCCAGGCGCCGTCGGCCGGTCGGCCGGAGTTCATTCGAGGTCAAGCCGGTCACGCGGCAGTTTTGGACGGGCGTAACTACGTGGTCACGATCAAAAACCGTCTCCGCAACTTTTATAATTATCTTATGTCATACACATATTGGATTACGGATATGAATATAATAATTTATTTACTATACGTTTTTTTTTCTAAAACCAATGAAAAGTCGCTGTGTATCTGTGTGTTTCTGTAGTTCGCTATTGAGGAGCTCTGTGGCCCAGCAGGAGTACGCATCATTTTCGCAAGTAAAGCGACACCAGGCGCGGCCAGCACTTGGATGGGTGACCACAAATGTCATAAAAAATTTTCAAGCTGCTCCGTGATTCGGAAGGCTCGCAAGGCTGTTGGTCTTAGCTTCATTATCATTGTATGGCAGTCGTCAGCTATACCATATATAACATTATTCAATATAACTTTATTGATTCTACAACGTGTTCATATATCTCTTTGTATCGCATTACATAGAATTGGTCCAAGTAGCAAATAAATTTCCCCCTGCTGCCGATCAATTCCCCAAAGAGCGAGGCACAAAGGAACCTAATATGGCGGCGGATATTTTTTCGCGCTTTCCTACCGATGGAAATCTCTTCAGTACTGCAGATTACATTTGCAAGTTGAACGTGACTGGTTAAGTCACTGAAACTTCTAACTGACACTGGAGTTGAAGTCACTGACACTTCTAACTGACACTGGAGTTGAAGTCACTGACACTTCTAACTGACACTGGAGTTGAAGTCACTGACACTTCTAACTGACACTGGAGCTGAAATCACTGACACTTCTAACTGACACTGGAGTTGAAGTCAGTGAACCTTCTTACTTATAAGTGACTTAACCAGTTACGTTCAACAGTGGAGAATGTCCGAGAAAACACATGTTTTATCGGTAATTTTCCAATTTTTTCCAGTAGAATTTTCGGATTAAAACCTATCCTTTGTCCTTCCCTGGGTGTTAAACTATACCCATATCGAATTTCATCTACATAGGTTCAGTGGTTGAAGCGTGAAGTGGTAACAAACAAATATACAAACTCACTTTCGCATTTATAATTTTAGTAGGAAGTAGGATTACTTATGTGTTAATTTTTAAAAGGCGATGCAGCTAGCAACCCATCACTATTCTGTTCCCTTTTTTCACCGTCATGATCACGTAAACGTGGCCTTTGGGTGTAACAGCACTGTCTGTCACCCCGTCACCCCGTTAGGGCTCAAGATATGAATAAAAAACAACACACATAACCACAAAGTCACCCTGTATGTCTGTTTATACGTCATCGTAGCCGACAAAGTTGTCGCTTTACGATCTTGTTTTTACGAGAGGAAAAACATCTTTCACGGCACCGATTTTCTTGTTTACCCGACCGCGCCAGAAGCAGGGTTATTTGACACTATTGATTTACTAGTCAACGTGAATTATATTATGACATAATATTGTTTATTTTATTTTAGCGTAGGACAACCGAGAGGTCGTCTGACGACCTGACTAAGGTCGCTCGAAGGTGCTGGATGCAAGCTACCTATATCGGTCGTTTTATAAATCCGTGGGAGAGAGTATTAGACAACATTTTTTGTTTCATTTTTTTTTACTTTGACTAGCTAATTAGGTCTTACTTACGATGCCTATGAAATGGCCTTTAGTTTTAGAACCAATTAAAAATCACCGAGTATGTTATACGGCTGAAATAATGGTGATGGTGATGATAGTATGGTTTTAAAGAAATATACTTCCTCTATCTTCTACTATTATTTATTAATTATATCAGGGAGTTTTTTTTCAAATCTAAAAATTTACCACTTAGGCCAAGCTACTCAAAAATAACAATACATACACCACAGAACAACTTTTAAAGAGTAAAACTACAAAAACCTTGAAAATTTTTATCCATTTAACGCGAAACGGCGGAGTTTTCCCATTTCCTCGAACGAACATCGTGGAACTATTTTTAATTGTCCAGCAGTGGTCAGCCAGCCCTTCATTTGTCAATGTCGCCCTCCCCGGGAAATATATGGCGGGAATACGTCGAGATACATGCTAGTACTTTAGATAGCTTAACCTACATCCATAAAAGAGATATTCATGCAAACTTTATTAGTTATTTTCCTTAGTAGTGGTCGTATAACTTTACGATGCTTTTACCAACCAACCAACCAACCAACCAACCAACCAATGTAGATGCAGCCTCAGTTGCTAAAGTGTTAATAAGTTTTCTATACCTCTAGGTAGACAACTGCCGGAAACGGCAGAATATATCTCCAACACAATACCTCAGATATCAATTGATGCTATTCTAAAAACTATTTAAACGTATTATAAAACGGTACCATTCTATTTCACTATTTAATATATCTCCAACACAATACCTCAGATACCAATTGACGCTATTCTAGAACCTATTCGCAACGCATAGAAATGCCCGTGACAAGCCGATCCGATGGTATCTCCTCTGCCGTCCGCGTATTCTATGACCATTATAGTCTCAGGAAGGACGTGTCAGCGAGCGAGACGGCTTTATACCACTGTCGGCGGTGTGAAAAGGAAGGACATGCGTCTTTGTGTTGCGCCTCGATTGTTACAAGTTTGTATGCAGAGAGGAAATTCCTTTTATGTGCGCGTTCCACATGCTTTGCGATCAGACTGTTTATAAAAGTTACAAGGTAAGGTTTTTCTTCTGATGTTGCTCATTTTAGAAGTATGAGAGATGCTGAAAATGGATTAAGTAAGGAGGAAACATTCCATTTCTGCTGAAAATAGCCATTGTGTTCCACTATGCCCTAAATATGACACCGAGAAGTTGTTGCCGTGTGGTCTCCGGCAGAGTATAATAGGGCCACCCCAAGTCCTCTCGTGGATGTCGTGGGTGACTTTGGAAATACAAGCTAAACAGCTTATAAACATCAATGACACCTCTCCAACCTGTCTGGCTAGCGAGGAGAGTGTAGGTCAAACGTCCTCTGGCTGCTCTGGCCAAGTAGGGCTCTGAAAGTACAGAGAGGATCGTGCTCCTGCAGTGGAGACGAAAACAATCATTTTTCAAAAACCGATTTCACCTCCAAACTACCCAACCGATTTTGATAAAATTTCTATGGGACCACCTGACAAGTGTGTCCTTTAAAACAAGGATTTTCCAAATCGGTCAAGGCGTCTTCAAATAATCGGTGAACATACATTTAAAAAAAAAGATGGCGACGAATCGATAACCTCCTCCTTCCGATAAAATTTCGATGGTGTTAAATTATGTGATGCGTCAATGAAACACCGGGATGTAAGATAGACTGACTTTATTGGACCGACCTTATAAGTACCCTACACAATTAACATTTATCAAAATCATATATCTACAGATGGAATCACCAAGTCTTTCCTTTTTAAATCGAAAACAATTTTCCAAATCGATGCAGCCGTCTTTGAATAATTGGTGAACATACATATAAAAAAAGGATCCGAGGCATTGATAACATCCTTCTTTTTGGAAGGAGAGGTAATTTGTTGATTTTCAGTCAACAGCCAGTCAGGTGCTCTTGTGATTTTTTAATACTCAGCAATATATAGATTGATCAATCCGAAATAGATGCTTCATTAAGACTATCGATAATAGGTTCACATAGTCATATCACCATTTTAGCTGCCATCCGATAATTCTCCTCACTGCTATGTTAACCGTGTGTAGTTTCTCTGTTTTAGCTCGTGTCTGTAACCGTGTGTAGTTTATATTTCAAAATTTTACTGCAATTGTGCCATCTGTTGAACCGTCCAGTTTGGTTTTACGAGCATACGAAAAGGGTAATTGCTGGTAATATCAAGCGTGAATATGTGGCGGTTGCAAATTATTGTGGTGATTTGATGCTCTGTTGGTCAGGAGAGAAAATAAATATACTTGTTAGAAAATCATAATCATTTGCTTTTTAGGGTTCCGTAGCCATCTGTTCGTCTGTCTGTCCGTTTTTCAATTACCAGGCTGCATCTCATAATAGCTAGATAGTTGAAATTTTCACAGATGATTTATTTCTGTTGCTGTATAACAAACAATAACAAAAAGAGAATAAATTAAATGTTCAAGTATGAGTCCCATACAACAAAAGTGATTTTTATAGATAATGGTACGGAACTCTTCTACCCTAAGGCCTATGTCCAGCAGTGGACGTTATGCGGCTGAAATAACTAAGATGATGATGAACCCTTCGTGTGCGAATCCTTTCTCACACTTGGCCGGTAATTTATGAAAAGAGACCTTTTCTCATAGAGTTTGTTAAAAAAGATCTATCTAAAACTAAAGGCATCTGACATATCTCAATTTAATTACACGCAGTGGGCGTGAATTGCCATGGTTACTTTCAGTGTGATGCTCGTAGATATGAAAATAGTTAAAAGTGGTGCGATAAAGTGACCGTATTGTCACAAAATTACCCCAGAAATACCGCATTTTAATGGTAAAATAGTGACGTCTATTACATTATAAAGAGAAAAAAAAATTAGACTGTAGAGGTCTAATTTTTTTCTCTCTTTTACATGTCATCATCATTATCAGGTCATTTTGAGTACGACCCTCTCTGTACTACCAGAGCCAAACTGGGCCCGAACAGCCAGATGACTTTAGCCTATACTCTCCTCGCTCGCCAGGCGGGTTGGAGAGGTTTCATTGATGTTTATAAGCTTTGTTTAGCTTGTATTTCCTAAGGCGCCTTCTACGACATCCACGGAAGGACTTCGAGTGACCCTATTCTTCTCTGCCGGAAACCACACGACACAACTTGGAAACGTCAATAAGTAAATAATTTACATGTAGTGTACCTATCATCATCATATCAGCCACAGGAAGTCCACTGCTGGACAGTGGAAAGTGTACCTATATTAAAAATTAATTTGTTTTGAAACGCCGAAAGAAACTAATTTTCACAGCATTGGTCGCCTATTCGCGAGAAGGATGTTGTCATATTATCTTTATGTTTTTTAAGTAATTAAAAAAGCTATAAATCATTTTGATATCAAATTAGGTTATCACTCCGTCAATTTTATCAATTTCGCTACAACATCCGATCCCTGCCTTCCCGTTCTCATCCCATTACTAGGAGCCACATGTCACCCCCTTAACCCCCTCCACCGCCCGGAAAATGTACAAGCTTTTCCACCGTACACTATTTATGACAGAGCAGTCTTTCTCAATAAGTTAACATTAAGCACTCAATCGAAGCATTTTATACTTCAACCCTCGACAATAGAGTTCATTCTCGTTCAAGATTCGTTATCACTTATGCCGTTTTCGAATTGTCCGCGCCTGTCTCTACTACAAATTCCTCGCAATCAAAAGTCAACTTGAATGTAACGAAGGAAGATTCATAATCGCTTGATGTAGTGCGTGTAGTTATGTCGTTTCAGACGGGGTGCGCTGAGATGGGAATTCGCGAGGTACTTATTACGAGTCGCTTGGTCCACGAGGTCTGGTCCGCGGAAAAACAAGATGGGATTCGCAATTCTATTGTTGAGCCATTAGGGGTCATTTTGGCGTCAACTCGAGTGGCAGTTACGTTTATTTTGCATTAAACTCTTGTTTTGAGCTGTGTTTTTCAGTCGACGACGGCCTGAAATCGTTTTTCGGATAAGACGATCCATCCGAACGTTTTTGCATCTTTGTTTTGTGCTTTTGTTAGGGTCGTTCGTATATTGTTGGGTTTAAAGTTGGCAAATTGTTTATTTTGCGGTTTTGTTGTGAGCCTCGGGTCGCGGAAACTTGGAATGTAATAAAACATAGATTAAGTACTTGCTGTGAATAAAAAATTACTTAACTTATTATTACTTAGCTTTATTTAGATTTTTTTAATTATCCTGTTTTGTCCCGCTCCTGGGCAAAGGTCTCTCCCATTTTCTTCCATCTGTCCTTGTCCATTTTCATTGCCGACCAACCATGCTGAAAACCGTCAAGGTCGTCGCGCCATCTCTTTCTCGGATTTCTTCTGTGACGTCGACCTTCCGCGAGTATCCAGGGAGTTACTTTATTCGGATTCCCAGCTCTACGCTCAAGAAAATCTCTTTTTATGAAACAATCCAGTTCATTTCAGCAGCTTAAGTAGCGAACATGAATGTACTGTACCGGTGTATGAATGTAGTGTACCGCAGCAGTACAGTACATTCACGTACGATACGAGTAAAATCCAAATGGAGTCTAGAACAGCTCAGCGATACACTGCAGACGCGAGGGACTAATTTACGGACGATTTAATGTTGTTTTCCACTGAACGGGTTTAATCCCTTGGGAGCTGGTCCAATTTATATGAGAGAGCTTTAGGACTAACTTATTATACCTACTGTTCTGTTTTGACTTGATGGAATCTAGCGGATCATATTTTTTTGTATACTTTTCTTTTTTTAAACTGTTTTTTTAAATTAATTTTTCTACTTTTAATCGAAACTTTTGACTCTTATTTTGAAGGTATATCTACTGGTAATTAGTTTGTTCGGAAATGTCAAGTTTTATCCTTTTTAAGAACTGCTACGGCCAAAATTCTATTTGGTCTTGCCTATTCGCTATCCAAATTTTATTTAGTTCCATTTAAGTTGTCACTGTTTATATAATACATACATATGAACAGCAGTTGTATATATACATAATATCACGCCTGTTTCCCGCAGGGGTAGGCAGAGACTATGGACCTCCACTTGCTACGATCCTGACAAACCTCTTTTTTTGAACAGCAGATGTATGTAGACTTATAAAACATCGCTCTCTTCGCTCGCTCGTTCCAAAATAGTTTGTAATTTAATTAGGATAAGTATTATAAGTGTAGAGAAAAAAAGGATTTAATATGTCTCAGTTTTTTTAAAGCTCTTCTAACAGTTAAGCCGAAGATGCAGAAAACAAATAAACATCCACAGATACCTATCTAGACCTATAATTGTACATATTATTAGTAATTATTTTCTCTTTGTTTAACATATCATAAAATTATTTATTACAATTTCAATTAACAACTAAATTATACTCTAAATTAAACTAAACAAATAATAATAATAAAAAAACTTTAAGATTACATAGCATAAGTTATATTCAAAATATACAACGTGGAATGACGTACCCGTAGTAAATCTGACCATGGGTTATACTAGACCAATATAGTACTTATAAAGAACTTAAAATAACAGTCAGAAACTAAAAATAACCGGCAAGTGCGAGTCGGACTCGCGCACAAATGGTTCCGTACCATTATCTATAAAAATCAAGTTTTTTGTACTGGAGCCCCCTTAAATATTTATTTTATTTTAATTTTTTTAAGTGTAATAAAAATAAAAATACAACTGAGTATTTTGTGAATATTTCAAGTGCAACAGGTATTCTTGTTGCCATTATTGATATTGAGCAAAAAAGGGCAAAAAAATCGCGTTTGTTGTATGGGAGCCCCTCTTAAATATTTATTTAATTTTGTTTTTACTATTTGTTATAGCGGCAACAGAAATACTTCGAGAGATAATAAATCAATTATCACGTTGTATATTCCGAATTACCTATATATGCCTAACATTGGGAATTGGGAAAGAACAAAAAATAAACCTATTATTTACGCCGATTTTAAACACAAAAGCCAAAGTGCTGCACACTGGCACTCCGCCAGAAGATTTGAGTTCTGCTGGAGTCTACTTATTCGTTTTTGATGAACCCTTTATGGCCATTAAATTACGTAACAAAGCTATCTTATTGTTATTGCGTCATTATATTACTGAGCGTTTTAGCTGTAAGATTTATCTTTATGCTTTTAAGGCATAGACATAGATAAATAACTCTTTATTGTTCACCAACAGAAAATGTAACACAAAGAAATCATTTTATCTTTATACTTTTTATCATCTACACCTATGCTATAAAGCCTTTTTATAAGTTTCTGACACAGCTTGTTCCCAGCATTAAAACGACCAGTGGGATAGTAACCATCATCATCATCAGGTCTTTCTATCTCAACTGCAGAAGCACGATCCTCTCTGTACTACCAAACCTACTTGGCCTGAGCAGCCATACTTGGCCTAAACTCTACTTGCTGGTCAGACGGGTTAGAGAGGTCTCATTGATGTTTATAAGCTTTGGTTAGCTTATATTTCCTAAGTCGCCTTCTACGACATCCACGGGAAAAGTCGTGGATGTCGTAGAAGTCGTCCGTCCCCACTCCCAAGTGGGAGTGGCCCTATTCTACTCTGCCAGAAACCAGACGGCATAGTAACCATAATATCATCCAAACGAGTGTTGTAATGTATTACTACATTTCATTATGCAATGCAAACTCGATGCCTTCCTTACTTATCAAACAGCCACATTCAGCGTGGCCTGTATATATATGTGGATATGGATATGGGGATATGTGGGATATGTAGGATTGATATTTTTGCTTGTTTTATGAACGCATACAAAAGTGTGAACGCACTGAATGAATGGTTGTATGGGTGAAGGTAAAAAAGGAAGGAGCGAATGATTTGGAGAGGGTCCTGTCTCTTCTCGCGCGACCGCGGCCCGATACGACGCACGCAGCTGATTTTGCTGTAATTTTGAAAAGATAGGACTTTTGGCCGAAATGAAGGATTGTCCTGGAGCTCCTCTTTAATTTGCCCGCCTCCATCCCACATATACCTAGGCTCTGCCTATTATGTATCTCCCGCGATGGATAGGGACGAAGTATTGTACTTAAAAATGTAAAATGTGGCTTTTGGTAAGATTTTTCATAAGGAGATCATTCAGATAGCTCCCATGCTGGTCTGGGAGAAATAAAAACACTTAGAATGTACCAGCTGCTTCTCTTCCCACGCAGATCGTAAAAGCCGATCAAGGGAATGGGCAAAAATGCAAATCATGTTAACAGGCGATGCGGCTAGCAACCCATCACTGTATTGATTGCTTTTCCATCTTCTCGCCTACCATGACGCTAAAAGTGGCTTTTGGGTCTTGCGGCCCTGGGCTCTGCATAGAACCGCAAGACCCAAAATGCTCTGTCTGCCCCATTAGGGATAAAGACGTGATAGTATGTATGTATGTATGTATCATTCAGATAAATTGTAAGAAAAACATTGTGAACTACTCTACGACTTAATTCATTGTATCTTTATGAATTTCAAAGAAGGACATTTTCAATATGCACTTACGTTTCACTACCACAGCTCCATAATTAGAAATACTTGTAGGTTATTTAAATTAATGTCGCGTCCTGCTATTTTTGTTCGATAATAGTATGATTTTCATTCCATTAATTGTACGATCCAAAATTTAAATTATAATTACAATATATTTTGTTATTATTATCAATTTATTATATTGTTATCAATGCGTAGTTTGTTCGTATTAGATACTCAGATATTAAACCTACAATGGTTTTGCACAGAGTTCTTACAATACCCTATGGTTTCAGAAACTTTTATAGAGGATTCAAATTAACTATCATAATTAGGTATTAAAGCACTCATGTGCTAAAAACCTTTTTAAACAACAGTTACATAAAAAACTATTACCAAAGTACACCACACACACACACAAACACCCACACAAACACCCCCACACACGCGCATACGAAGATACGCATTTCTGCATTTATCTGAAGTATCCACAAAAATACTCTTGATCACTTGAACTTTTACCACTAGCCTAAGCGAAGACATACTTCGTCTTATTATAAAACGCAGACCAAGTGTGTTACTAGGTTTAAACCATTATCCGACCAAATCAAATTGTCATTTTTTGATGAGACAAAGACACTTATTACACAACTTGATTTGGTTGGATAATGGTTTAAACCTAGTAACAAAGTTAGGCCAGGCCTGTGTCACTCCCCGTCTAGGCATCGAAAATATACCTAAATTATTACTCTATGCGCGCGGCGACCACTCCGAAGTGGCCATTTCAGTGACGTGAATGTCTAGAGTTATAAGAATGAAATTGGCTTGCAATGCACTTCTAGGTATCTAAACGAAGAGGTGTCGAGTTCTGACGCGAGCTAAATTAAACCATATCGCTAACGACATTGCGTAGATATTTCTTTAAATCCCTTAGCTGAGTGAGACTTCTGTACGTACTAGTACTTATTCTGTCGTTAGGCTGTGTTTTATAATAAGACGGATTGCGTTTGCGAATGACATCTAGCTCGAAGCACCCCGTACTAAAACTAGCTTATTTGCAGTGACGAGACGCGGGAGGTAGACGGGAGGGCGCGCTCAGAGTCAGGGGAAGCAGACTCTGTCTACCATGTCAGAGGGGCTCTGCATGACGCTCGGTGGCGCGACCATCAGGTGAGATTCTTTTTATATAAGACCTGACAAAATATACTGAAAATATTTAAGGCGTGAATTCAGTCCGTGATAGTAAACAATCCCCAAGAAACATATGTCGAAATATTAAAAATAATTTTTGGATCTCCTTACAAACTTGGATCAGCTGATCGGTCAGCTTGTATGGAAGGCCAAAAATTACTATTCATATTTCGATACTTGTTCCTTCGGGAATGTTGATCAGTTTATAGACTGAATTCACCCTAAAAACAGTTTCAATATATTTTGTTAGTATATATTTTGTTACAATTTGCAGTCAACTATTTCCAAGAATACATATGGCATATATTCTTGGAAATCGATGACTGCAAATTGTAATTGTATAATTTAAATGTGTAGCTTAAGTGTTAATTTGTATTGTAATACACTATTTTCCAACAAGTCAAATCAGATACTTTTTCTAAACGTCAAAACAAACAGTTTCTTTAAGATTATGTATGAAATACAGGCTAATGACGTCATTGTTTTTTGGAGTTAAATAGCGCTCTTATTATCAGTTTTCCTGCATTAATAAATAGCTGCAATTCAAAACGTGATTTTATCACGTTAAAATGGATATATTCAAAGAAAAGTGACGTTATTTTGCTACGTTTTATTTTGTTATCAGTACAAAATAATTTATTTTTGGCTTAGGAAAATACCCAATTGTAACATAGCCCATCAGGCTGGGTAGGGACCAATACTGAACTGGGTTTCTTTCGGCGTAATCTTCCCAGCAGTCGTTCCGAAACGCTAGTAGTTTTTAGCTTTTGCATTAAAAAAATTGACCTTCTATAAGGATAAATTTATCCTACATTGAATATAAATGTTAACTTTGACTTTGATAATATTGTCATGCGTACCCCTCGCTTTATTATCAGAATCACCATCATTTCAGCCGCACAACGTCCACTGCTGGACAAGATTTCCAAAATGACCGATCAAGAGCGGCCTGCATCCATCGTTTTCCAGCGACCCTGGTCAGGTCATCTAACCGCCTTGTAGGTGGGTGGCCTAAGCTTCGCTTGCTAGTACGCGGTCGCCATTCAAGAACCTTTTTGCCCCATCGGCCATCGGTTCGTCGCTCTATAAACATAATTATTTCTTTTCCTTGTCACTAGATGGAGCTATAGGTAATAATTAAAACTAATATAATAAGTAATTAATTAGATATGACTTAAATGAAATGCAATAAATATTTTTAAAGCATATTTAACATTTTCTTTGTCACTTTTTGCTAGTCGTGTGTGCTGCCATCTCAGTGTGCTTACCCGCAACTCCAGTATTGCCTATTTACAGGCCCTCCAATAGTGTCTATGGCTTGGGTATCTGTTACGTTAGTAATTATATTATCTTTGATATTGTTAAACACAGGCGCCATCTATACGGCTTGCATTGCATTATGTATCCTGTGTTGTATCATGCTTGATGCTATAAGCATCTCTTTCTATAAGTGGTTCAAAAACTCGCCTCTAGATGTCATATTGCACGCATGCTATTTAAACGATTTTGGAGAACTTCCTTCTGCTGTTTCAACGCGCTATAGTGCTGCTTTAGCTATAAGCAGTTTACCCAAATAAATCGATGGATTCCAAATTTTTATCTTTCTCCCGGGAACCCATTTTACAAATCTACATACATAGAGCGAGATGAGACTCTCTGTGAGAGGACTATTTATCCTCTCACAGAGAGTCTCATCTCGCTCTTGGAATCTTAAATATTCACTCACAGTCAGAGGAAGAGCTCAGTGGCCTAGGGTGCTCTTTACTTAGCGCTCACGCAAGTAAAGCGACATCGGGCATAGTCAACACTTGGGTGGATGGCCGCAAGTAGCATAAAAAATTATTGGGCTCCTCCGTGCTTCGGAAGGCACGTTTCATGTTTAAAAATCAAACAAGTTTTAATTTGCTTTGCAAATAGTCTTGTCACCTACTCTATTTAGGACCCCTATGTTTGTTACTTTGTCAACAGTGTGCTGTTTGATTGAACAACTAAGGCGATTCTCACATTGCCCCGCACTACGCAGCGTAGCACGTGAATGCGTGTTCTAACGTTGCTTGTAAGTTTGTATAGAAAACAAGCACAGTCCAACACACTGACACCGCGTCCCCGCGCGTCGTTTTTGAATGGCGGCCCCGCACTACGCAGCGAGGCGCGGTGCAGTGTGTTAATCGCCTAACCACTGTTAATTTATTCAGATGCATTACAATGCATCTGAATAAATTAGCTTCAGCGGTATAATCGGATACGCATTCAATTTGAAATGTAGGCCATTCATAACCTAATCACTGATGATGAATATGCGAGACCGTAATCATATGAGTCGACGGTGGGATTTTCAATTCCAACCAATCGTTCTAGATATGATGATTAGGTTTCTCAACTAAGTACTAGATTAATGTATAAAAGATCTGTCCTTCAATCATCATTATCCGAGTGTATTTTCCCGGTTGCATCCTCAGCAGTAACGCTTCAGAGCCCAGGGTCCGCTACCTAACCAAGGAGTTTTGACGAGGTTACTGGTTTTACACAAAGCGACTACCGTCTGACCTCCACAACTCAAAGGGTAGACCAGAACCAATGGGGCGCAACTCCATCGAATTTGGGCTTATTTCATTTGTATCAATAAGTACTTGGCGAGTACAAAAAATGTAATTTTTCCAAAAACTTATTCAATAACTATCATCATTATCAAGTCTTTTTGTCTCCACTGCAGGAACACGACCTTCTCTGTACTACAGAGCCATACTTGGCCAGAGCAGCCAGAGGACTTGGCCTACACTCTCCACGCTGGCCTGACGGGTTGGAGAGGTCTCATTAATGTTTATAAACTTTGTTTAGCTTGTATTTCCTAAGTCGCCTTCTACGACATCCACGGGAGGACTTGGAGTGGCCCTATTCTACTCTGCCGGAAACCACACGGCAATTTATTATCTCAGTATATTTTGTAACACACCTTAATATAATAAATATGTAGGTACATGTTGTGTTTAATCACGTACATATGTGGTCTCAAAGCTTCAAAGCTGGGACTTAGCAGCATAAGCTAAAAGCCGCCTAATTCGGAGCCAGTTCAGAAGTTTTATTGAAATTCAGTTTATTTCGGGTGGATCCCTCGCTTCCTAAACTCCAGTTCTGAATCTTTGCCATGACTTAGTGTAACTCTGACTTTCATGCATAAAATGTAATTTAAAATCCTCAGTTACAGTATGTGACGATTGTACGAATAATAATTTTTTTTTTACTAATTTTTTCGCTTATCTACCAAAAGTGGCCGTTTTTTACAAATGTGCTTAAAAAAGTTTCACGTTCTCACTTCCTTCATGCTAGTTTGGGAGAAAAGAAAAAGCTTGAAATGTGCCAGCTGCTTCTCTTCCCGCGCAGATCGTAGAAAGCGATCGAGGGAATGGGAGAAAATGCTAATCATTTTAATCGGCGATGTGGCTAGCAACCTATCACTATTTTGATTCCTTTTTCTACCTTACCGCCCATCATCACGCTAAAAGTGGCCTTTGGGTCTTGTGGCCCTGGGGTCTGTCTGCTTAAACCCGCAAGACCCAAAGTGCTCTCTCTGCCCCGTTAGGAATAAAGACGTGATAGTATGTATGAACGTTTTCACTTTAAACTATAAACAGTATTTCATAAAATAGTTTGAAGCGTTATCTAGGGCTTGAAATTGTAAAATTTATTTCTTTGTTATTTTTTGTTATTCTTTTGGTGTACAATAAAGAGTTATCTATCTTTCTATCTATCTTAATCACTATCATCATCATTAGGTCTCTTTTGTCTCCACTGCAGAAGCACTTCTTATCGTGTGTGTTAGTCACTAACTTCTAACACTAGTGTCAGAGTTTTTAAACCGCCTTAAAGGCCTCTGACATGGTTTTAGGTAACGACCAATGTCAAAGACAGTGACCGGGACCGACGGCTTGACGTGCCCTCCGAAGCACGGATCATCTCACTTATCAGACAATCAGGTGATCAGCCTACAATGTCCTAACCAAACTAGGACAAACAACACAAAATCGTTGCCCCCGCCGGGAATCGAACCCGCGACCTCCGGGTATGAGCTGGACGCTTATACCACTACACCACGGAGGCAGTTATGCAGAAGCACTACCCTCCCCGTACTACTACGGTCATATTTTTATTACCCACGCCATGTTTTTATAAGCCATAGTAACAGAGGATTCGGCCTACTGACTCCAGGGCGTCATCAAGACAACATTTTAAGTGATATCTCCGTTTTCTTTCAAATAATTTATTTTAAATGGTGCCCCCTTTTTAAATAAATTATTGCACTGGACCCTGAAAAATTTCTCATCATCATCAATTAATTAAAAACTAGGTTCTTGTAAATTCCTGTAGCCCCTTCATATTTTACACACATTTCTCTCAACTTAACACATACCTCATGTAATAACGCTCGATTTTTCAAGCATAAAAAGATTTTAAATCAAAAGGATACATAAAGCTTATATGCGTTTTCGCTAAATATAATAGTAATGAAATCTTTCATGAATTTGACCCACTAAGTGGCTCTGCGAGCTGTTGAGCTCGCCAGTTACCCTCAACCTGTTGAAGTTTATCAGATAAAAAAGTTGTTCAGACAAAAAACATGCGTCTCAATAAGAGTAACAAAAAAGTTTTATGACATTTTCAGACATTTTTCGTAATCGCAATAATATTTTTTTTAAGTTTAGGCAGCTTAAAAAGCCATCATTGTTGGCCACTTTCACACAAAAAAAAACAACCCGCCAACCCGTGAAAAGCATTTCCCTACAAAACGTTGTAACTGGAAAAATATGCCTCATAATAATTTCAATGCAAAAACGACAACATTATTCCTCTCCCGTTACTTCGTAACCTATGGAGGATAGAGGTAAGGAGGTTTAGGTTTAAAGACTTTTATTCTCATAAAGACATATTTTACATCACTTACATGAGAACATAAATACAAGACATAAATATACTTATTCGTTGTCACACTGATGAAAGAGGAGAGTAAAAAGTACTATGTCCTGAGAGGTAATATTTGCAATTTCCAGCTAAAGCAGTAAATGATAGTCCCTAACCCCTCCAGATTGAGGCTAGAAGCGCAGCAAACTTACCTTTAAGTAAATGATCTGACGTCAAAACTTACCTTTTGAGAAATCGAAACAAGAAAAAAATTACAATTATCAAGTGACACAAAATATCCAAAGATAAATAAATGATTTTTGACTTTTGACAAGAGTATGTGTTGATTTTCGTGATCGTTTATTAAATTTAATTTTTCAGTGAATGTAGTTATAATTTTATTGTTAAAATCGTTAAAACGCTTTCATATGTAAAAGAACATTTAGGAAGAAAATATGTGCTACAAAAAATTGTCAAAATAATAAAATAAACAATCATCCAAGTGCGTGTCGGACTCGAGCACGCAGAGTTCCGTACCTATAAAAATCACGTTTGTTGTATGGGAGCCCCACTAAAATGTTTATTTTATTCTGTTTTTAGCATAGACTTAGGATATAACAATTCTATGTCTATGGTTTTTAGTATATTTTGTTATAGCGGCAACAGAAACATATTTCAACTGTCTAGCTATTACAATTCATGATATACAGTCTGGTGATAGACAGACAGACAGACAGAAAGTGGAGTCTTAGTAATAGGTATTTACCCTTTGGGTACGGTACCCTAAAAACCAACTGCCTCCGTGGTGTAGTGGTTAGAGCGTTCGGCTCATACTCGGAGGTCGCGGGTTCGATTCCCAGCGGGGGCAACAACTTTGTGTTGTTGTCCTAGTTTGGTTAGGACATCGCAGGATGATCACCTGATTGTCTGAGAAGTAAGATGATCCGTGCTTCGGAGGGCACGTTAAGGCGTCGGTCCCGGTCACTGTCTTTGATATTGGTCGTTACCTAAAACCATGTCAGAGGCCTTTAAGGCGGTTTAAAAACTCTGACACTAGTGTTAGTCACTAACACACACGATAAGAAGAAGACCCTAAAAATTAAAACCAGTATTTTTTGACGCTTCTTATCAAATTTACCTACCGGTAACTGAAGCGCCGGTGTAGTTTAATGCCTTTTGGCAGATAGTTTTGTATACACAATGATGTATACAAATGGTCCTCTTTACTTCTACCTTCCATATTCGTATCGTACCAACAGAACTCGAGGAAATGGCATATTTATACGCTTTTATACCACGTCGTATCTACCCACAGACTTACAACTGAATAGAAATTGCTAGTTGCATTATGTTATGCACCGTGATCGTCATCATCATCATCAGGTCTTTTTGTCTCCACTGCAGGAGCACGACCCTCTCTGTACTACCCTTGCAAGCAAAACTTGGCCAGAGCTGCCAGAGGTCTTGGCCTGCACTCTCCACGCTGGCCAGACGGGTTGGAGAAGTCTCATTGATGTTTATAAGCTTTGTTTAGCTTGTATTCCCTAAGTCGCCTTTTACGTCATCCACGGGAGAACTTGGAGTGGTCCTATTCTACTCTGGCAGAAACCCCACTGCAAACACCATGCACGTGCTTATGCACCGTGATAAACAATTTTATTTTAAAGTAAGATGACGTGGGTAACTTCACCTTATTTTACTGTAATCAAATATGCAGTTTGTGATTTAATTAAATATACATCTAGTTATACTTACTTTTTTAGTATACATAAGTATTTATCATATGAAAGAATTCAGAAAAATAAATAAATATTGTACTTATTTAATAAAAAAATTATATTAAATAAAATAGAAATCGCCCTAAATCGCACATTTCCTCTATCCTGCTAATATCCTACTTCCTACTAACATTATAAACCCGAAAGTTTGTAAGTATGGATGGATGGATGTTTGTTTACTCTTTCACGTAAAAACTACTGAATGGATTTTAATGAAACTTTAAATGCCGCCAGCCTCTTGGGTATTTTGCCCTGTGGCTGCAGCGATTTGGCCTCAATTTTTTATATAATTTTATACAAATTATTTTTAATTAGTTTTAGTTAGTTTTAATTTTAGGTTGTATTTATTTAGTTAATATTATATTGTTATATTATGTTTATTACTATTAATGAAATGAAATAAAATCCTTCAACATTGGTTGTAACTCAAAAAAAAATGAAAATTTACAATAATATAGTTTATACATCAGAATAACACACAGGCTACAATTTATAAAGTTATTGCGCAAACGAGGTCGCGGGCACCATCTAGTAATTCATAAATTGTCAGAAAAACTGATTATGAATAAAGTATGTATGTAAGTACTATACTTTCAAAGCGGTGTCTATCCGCTCATAAGTCTGTGAAGTTGTGAATATCACGCTTTCCCCATCATAAATAATAAATACACTTATCATACGTTACTTTCCCTGTGAGACGCTATTGCTGACAAAATGTAACGCAAGTAATTTATTTCGATACCATTCCACTCCTGTAATGTATTTTTAACCCCTAACAAAAAAGAGGGGTATAGTTTGACGCTAATGTCTGTGGGTCTGTCTGTCTGTCTGTGTGGCATCGAAGCACTCGAACGGATGAACCGATTTCGACATTTTTTTACATGAAAACAAGTTCCCTTGCTGTGGTTCTTGCTATCATCATATCATCATATATATACATCATAGCCACAGGAAGTCCACTGCTGGACATAGGCCTCCCCCAAGGATGTTGCTATGTTTGATGCTAATCGGTTCAGCCGTTTAAAAGAAGTCGCGGGGCTACAATTTACCGGGTGCGTATTGCTTGATATAATTACATTTTATATATTTACATTTTAATAACGTTCATAAGATATAATGTTAATTTGACATAATCATTAAGGTATATATTTTTAATAGCTATAATATTCATTACATTTTCATTTTAAAAAGCATAAAATCATTTATATAACGTTTATGTACACTAAACATCACCTGTTATACAACTTGTGCGGTATACAGGACAAAAAGTATATCATTCAAAATGTATATTGTTGAAAAGACATATCATTCAAAACATATAACTATCAAAATCATATTGTTTAGAAGATATATGACTTAAAAACCATACCATCTAAAAAGTATAGACAGGCAGACGAAAATAATTCAAATTTGGGAAATCTCATAAACTTTAATTTTCTTATAAAAAAAAACTCAAGGTATAGGATAGGTTTATAAAGGTGCAAAGTTTAAACAAAGAAGTAGGCAATGTCCATTAAGATATTTTATAACATAAAAGAAACTGTGAATAAGATACCCAAAAGTGGGGGCAAACATAAAAATAAAATATCTAAATTTGTCAGTAAACGATTAGATTAGTAAAAAAATCTGACTAGAAAATAGTAAAAAAAGAAGTCATAACATAAAGGCTACAAAAACTAACCAATTTTTTTAATAACAAACAAATCTTGCCAATAGCCAAGCTATGAAAACAAATTTTTCACCCAAGCCTCAAGGTATAAAAAATTTGGTTACTCATACAAAATGCGCGCGCATTTTGTATGTGTAACCAAACTTTTCCGCCCAAGCCCCAAGGTATGAAAAATTTGGTAACACGTACAAAATGCGCGCGCATTTTGAACGTGTAACCAAATTTTCCGCCCAAGCCCAAAGGTATTAAAAATTTGGTTACACATACAAAATGCGCGCGCATTTTGTATGTGTAACCAAAATTTTCCGCCCAAGCCCCAAGGTATGAAAAATTTGGTTACACATACAAAATGCGCGCGCATTTTGAATGTGTAACCAAATTTTTCGCCCCAGGCCCAAGGTATGAAAGAAATAAAAAAATAACTAACTTATTTTTTACGAACCGAAGCCCGCGACTTCGCTCGCGTGGACTTTATGTCTCTTGAAAATGCTCACCAGGCTAAACAACTTTTACTAAGGCACCATTTTTATATCTCTTATAGTTTAGCTAGACCAGTATAGTTCTGCATCAGGTGTTCTTCCAAAATTATTTATACCCTGTATGTTGCCCAGGCTTACAGCTATATAACTAAAAAATTTTAATTTGAATTCGTCCAGCATTTCCGGAGATTAGCGTGTAATAACAGACAAACAGACACATAGACAAACAGACAGACTTTTTTAAAATTCTTACTCCATTACTATATCTCCTTCGACCTAATATTTTTTTTAAATATATCTAATGTACAGACACTTTTTTACTGTTTTATTATATGTATGATATAGATTTAATTTCACTTATTATTGATTTGTCTATTTTCATTGTAAGAGTATCACATTATAAGAGTTCACAAATAACAATATTTCGTACTTTTAAACGTTTTGCACTTATTTTTTATTTATGGCTAACAAACGAAAATTTGAGGAAGGAAATTATCTATTAATGTTAATACGTAATCAGTAATTAAATTATGTGATTGCGACATATTGATATATTATTTTCAACCCTTCTGCATTGGCTTGTCTTAATAAAATTATCCGCAACATACTGCCAGGCGCTATATCAAAAGTTTGTTATATCTAATGATGATTATATATAAAGAATCTTCTACTAATCGATTTATATACGCAATGATTATTATGCTTAATAATATATCTACAGAAAGTTTATTATACATAACGTAAATAGATTTCAAGAATTTTAGACGACTTTAAATGTATACGAAAGGTTTGTTAGGTTAAATAATTATTATTTAAACGATTTTATGGGTTAGAAAAGTATGATTTATGATTTTTATCTTTCTTGATAATTATACCGACCAAAATTATACATTTCGTTGGTATTTATTCAAAATAATATATATATTGTTGTTCTGTCTTATATTACTTACCCCAATTTACCTGGCAAATAGTAGAAGCGCTACGGATCTACTATTTGCCAGGTCTATCACAACTCATCACTAGTTGGTATCGTTTGGGTTTTTTAATTTGCTTGGCAAAGAACGGGTGATTTTTAAATATGTATAGAACGTAATTAAATTATGATATACATTTACGAATTTACAAACCTTTAAGAAGATTTTGCGCTAAGCTCAAGCCAGGCGTTTTTGTCTCTAAGAAAATCATCGGTTCCGTAATAAGCCTTCTCACAAAGAGTTTTTTTTGTACAAGCTTTTTCATTTTATATCTGGCATATTAAGAACCGATTCTGGCAATTTATAATAAAACTTTATACAGACTTACTGACCGTTTTCAGCCTATAATACGGAGTAACTAAATCATTAATTTCACGATGCCACAGACAGACATCATATCAAATTTATAACACGTCTTTTTTGTAGGGCTTTAAAAAAGATTATTATTAGGGTCCTCTTATTCACCTTGTTAGAACAAAACGTCGTAGCCTTTCATTTCCTTTGAATACAGTAATAACACCGTCTGTAATTAGAAGTAATTACAGAACAGAGGACCTTATCTAATTACAAGAAGGTCAGGACTTTGTCATTTTATTACATTATGGACAGACATTTACGATGGCTGTCCGACGCGTCAAAGATCTTAAAGTTGATTAAATGTCATTGAAATATAATTTTGTAGACCTCTTGGTATATCAGCGTGATAATTTTACGTAAATATTTATCCTGATCCTTACTTCCTTATGCTTATCCTCACTTCCTTACTTTTTACTTCCGTTTTTCCTTAATTCCTTACCTTCTTACTTTCTGTCCGTCTGTTCTGTCTGTCTGTTATCTTTTTGCGCTTCTATCGCTGAATAGATTTAGGCGAAATTATATATAGATATAGTTTATGACTCGGGGAAGAGCATAGGATAATTTTCATCCCGAAATTCCCACGGGTAGCGGAGCCCGGAGCTCAGATTGCATAACATTGTTTTAATACGCAAAGGTTAATTCTGCGTTAACATTTATAAACCGGTAAAGACCCGAACGACATATGTCCACGTTCATTGTCTTACTATTGTGTGGTATTGGCGGTAACGGAACGGTAAAACGCCTTTTATAACAACAAATATTCGTAATTTGTAATATACCCGCACCCAAACGGGTAGACCGTTTGGGTGCGGGTAGATTGGGATATTTATTTAAAACATAGTGCGAGTCATCTATTTATTATTAGAAATTTATAAAAAGGTTATATTATGCATAAATCAATGAATATATCTGAAAGAAAAAATACGAAAGAATAAAATTGCTAATGCTATGTATATTAAATATTGCATTTATACTTATACAAGAACTTTATAAAAGGTTATTTGCACCAAAATTGTCAAAGCTTAAATTTCATCATCATCATCAACATCATCAAGTTTTTTGGTCTCCACTACAGGAGCACGACTCTCTCTGTACTACCCGAGCCATACTTGGCCAGAGCAGCTAAAGGACTTGGCCTATGCTCTCCACGCTGGCCAGACGGGTTGGAGAGGTCTCATTGATGTTAATAAGCTTAGTTTAGCTTGTTTTTCCTAAGTCGCCTTCTATGATATCCACGGAAGGACTTGGAGTCGCCCTATTCTACTCTGCCGAAAACCACACGGCAAGTTTAAATTTGACTTTAATCAATTTTTAGATCTCCGGTGAGTTGCACAACTTTATAATTTGGACGAAAGCCAAAGCGTAATGGCGGACAATTTGGCGCAAAGTCAGGGAAAGGAGCAGGTAGCGAAATAAGACATATTGCCGTGAATATCTGGCTTGTTTTAATGTTTGTTGGCCAAGTTTGATTGCAGAGTTTTAAAGAATTGTTTAAAAACAATCTTTGTTATGTACTTATTAGCTGCTGCCTGCGTCTTCATCTGCGCAGGACCACACAATCCTATCCTACTAATTCTACTTTTCTACTTTTTTACTAATATTATAAATGCGAAAGTGAGTTTTTATATTTTTTGTTTGTTACCTCTTCACGCTTAAACTAATGAACCGATTTGGATTAAATTTGGTATGGATATAGTTTGAGACTTGGGGAAGGACATAGGGTACTCTTCATTATGAAATTCTCACGGGGAGCGAAGCCCGCGGGTACAGCTAGTATTATAAATGCTATAGTGAGTTTGTATATTTGTTTGTTTGTTTGTTACATCTTCATGGTTAAACTACTAAACAAATTTGGATGAAATTTGGTATGGATATAGTTTGAGACTCGGGGAAGGACATAGGGTACTCTTTATCCCGGAATTCCCACGGCGAGCGAAGTCCGCGGGTACAGCTAGTATCTTTATAAGTTGTAGCCTATGTGTTATTTTGATGTATAAGCTATATTATTGTATAGTTTTATTAAAATCCATTCAGTAGTTTTTACATGAAAGAGTAACAAACATCCATCCATATTTACAAACTTTTGCGTTTACAATATTCGTAGGATTACTTCGTATCTTTATTGCAATGTCAGGCTACACTAGGAACCATAGACATAGATTTTTTTTATGCTAGGAACTAACCAACTTTCACAGCACCAAACTATACAACCTATTTAGATGAAATTTCTAAAGGAAAGAATTAAAATAAAGCCTTGGATGTTTATCTATGTATTTGTTATAAAATATAGTATCGTTGAGTTAGTATCCCATAATACAAGTCTCGAACTTACTTTGGGGCTAGCTCAATCATATATAAAAAAATATATAGGGACAAATTACACTGATTGAGCTAGCCCCAAAGTAAGTTCAAGACTTGTGTTATGGGATACTAACTCAACGATACTATATTTTATAACAAATACATATATAGATAAACATCCAAGACCCAGGACAATTTGAAAAAGGCCATTTTCCAACTTGCCCTGGCTGGGGATCGAACCCAGGACCTCCGGATTGGCGGTCTAGCGTGTTGACCATTACGCCACGGAGGTCGTCAATCAGTGTAATTTGTCCCTATATATATATATATTTATTTATTTAATTTGATTATAAATCTGGGACCAATATCAGTACTTTATACACTATTATCCGCCTAAATGAAGTTGACACAGATGGATGAGAAAGTATGTGTCAACTTATTATCCATGATTTTGATTCTCGCCTATAGCTTATAAGCTTTGTTTAGCGTATTTCCTAAGTCGCCTTCTACGACATCTACGAAGAAACTTGGAGTGGTCCTATTTTACTCTGCCGGAAACTACACGGCATTACAACAGTTACTATGTACTTTATTTTATTAAGGCTTAATACAGATTTTTGTTGTGTCATTTGGAAATTACACAACAAAAATCTTATGAAGTTTTGTGTTATTTAGATTAAAACCTATGCGTTAGTAGGGCGTCCATGTAAATGTGGTTGAAGACTTATAAAAATCTTAGAAAGGGCATGATATATTAAAACTTTATTATTAACTTACAAATTACAACCCTAGACAAAGAATTTAGCAAAAAATAAAACTTCAATGGAGAGTTAGTTACATACAAGTTAATTATAGTAATAAATAATCAAAAGTACGTAATGTAATGACCTAAATAAATACATTACACATAATTTATTATTTAAATTTCTTAACATGTCCCAAAGGTAAAATTGACCTATTCATCCATCATAAGATTGTATGCAATAAACTTTAGGTACCTTTATTACATTAAAAAATGGAAATAAAATCTAAATTAAACTAAACAAATAATAATAAAAAAAGAAAAACATTACAAATAAAAAACGTCTTGAAAAACAAACGTCTTGAACTTAAATAAATAAATTTATTTTCCCACAGTCGTCAAGTTCAAGTCGCCGACAAAAGCGCGGCTGGGAAGCGGTCCGAGCCTGGTGCGTCGCCTGGTGGCACTCCGGCAGGGAGGACGTCGAGGATACGGAGCCTGAAGAGGAGCCCTCGGACCCAGGGTATGCCACGCCTGTGTCTGTCGAGACGCCGCTTCAGAGCTCCGTGTCCAGGTAAATTTGTGGAAGATGAAAGTCTCGTGAGTACTTATGTTTTTATTTGTAAATGTACCTCTATGTGTTGATAAAGCTGTTATCGCAAAGATTAATACACACTCTGAAAATGAAGAAGGCAGAAAACTATTTGCAGTAACTGCTTTAGAAGTCTATGATTTTCTACATGTGCGAAAATGTTGATACAAAAATGATGTTAGAATATATAAAATACGACAAATTGTTTCAGGTGTACATCATTAAATGTCATTAGAGATCCGTACGCTGCACGGGGAGGCTCTGGCGGATCGACAGCAGCCGATGGTGGAACCTCTCCTTTACGGAGAACATACGAACCTCCTTCAAACATGCCTGCGGCCCGAGACAGCCGCTCCTTGCCTCCAAACACTAGAATCAACGCGACTACCTCACCAGCTCCCAAATCAGCCTCAGCTGACTCTGTCTACACCATCCTCATTAGGCTACCAGACGCCGACACTGAACGGCCAACGATCAAGATGATAACAGAAGAATCTCCTCCCTCAAACGCCAGAACACACTATCGACCACCGACGAGAGGAGATTCAGAACTAAATCTTCATCCAGCCGGCCACCCAGCCTTAACCAGAAGAACATCACACATCCAAGATGTTAGAATACCGCTCAACGCCAAAATCATTCCAAAACAGTTGGCTGGCAAAGGCATAACTTCAAAACAGCCGAAAAAGAAGAAAACGCAAGAGAAAAAGCAGGAGACAAAAGCAGCGAAGACGTTGTCTGCTATTCTGCTCTCGTTTATAATAACTTGGACGCCTTATAATATCCTCGTACTCTTAAAACCTCTCACGGCTTGCACTAAGTGCATACCAGACGAGCTGTGGTCTTTCTTCTATGCTCTTTGTTACGTTAACTCTACTATAAACCCAGTTTGCTACGCCCTTTGCAACGCCACTTTTAGAAGAACGTACGTCAGAATTTTAACGTGCAAGTGGCATAACAGAAATCGGGAAGCCATGACAAGAGGAGTTTATAACTAGTGTTGATAAATGTGGGTTTGTTTATGAGCTTCGTAAGTTGGTAAGGGTGCCCGACACCTGTGGAGGATTGTTGTAAGTTCGGTACCGGAATGTCATTGCCCAATTTTGGTACCTGTCACCATCTAGGCTAATTCCATCGAGTTTTGGTCGATTCATTTTATGTTCCTTCAACACAGCACAGTTCAAACGAAAGTACAAAAATACAGTTTCCAGTTTAAGATTTCAAGTCTCGATATAGATAAAAAGGATCTTGTTTTCTACACTTTGGCTACACTAGAATTTGATCCTTGTCCTAAACCAGTGAAGCTCGATGGACAAAACATTTAAAAATTAAAAATAAAAACTAAACTGAGACGAACCGTAGACATATACATCATTTGAAGTAAACATGGTTTTATTATTCTTCTCATTTTTGCAATAACTGATTACGTCGATCATTCGTATAAGAAGTATAAAAAAAATGTATAAGTATCCCTATATGTTTCTTGAGAAATATAATCAATATTATAGACTGTGCATCCTCTTAAATCTATGCACTGGATAATAATCTTCCTATATAAGGTCTAACAAAATATACTGAAACTATTTTAAGGGTGAATTCAGTCCATGATCCTGAACAGCTTTCCCGAAGGAACACGTATCGAAATATGAAAAGTAATTTTTGGCATCCCATACAAGTTGACTGATTAGCTGATCCAAGTTTGTATGGAAAGCCAAAAATTATTTTTATCATCATATGTCGACATATGTTCCTTGGGGAAAGTTGTTCATCACGGACTGAATTCACTCTTCAAATAGTTTCAATAAATTTTGTTAGAACTTATATATGTTGATATGTTCTCCATATGCAATATTTAGTAAATACCTTTACTTCAAATTTGTATATGTCCCGATTAAGCCTAATAAATGATTTTCCCGAAGCAATTAACTGCAACTTCTTCTTCAACTGCAACTGCACTTTCATTTTATTAGTGAGTTGACCATCCCGTCCATTGTAGACATATTTATTTGTAGATTTCGTAACTTTATGTGATATTTTATTTATGCGGTTCATCTTCTCCATTCTTTCTTTACTCTTCTGTTATAAGAAGAAATGGATTAAATAAAATTTTAAGAAGAGAAATGCCCAAATATTCTAAGAGTGATTTAGTGTTAGAACATGGAAAGCTGCAAAGCGAATAAATACTTTAAAGTCAGTCAGTAGTCATCTATTCTTTATGTCGTAATTTCTAGTCAAAATTCTCTACATGGTGTTCTGGTTAAGGTTTGAGCTTTTAGGGTAAATATCGACGAATTTAGAGCAGGTTTATGTTTTTCGCAATAATATCTCCAAGTGGCCAAGGACGCGTTTCTAACATGATGCAATTCAAGTAAGAATAGGATCGCACCGCCGCCATTTTGGGAAGTCATGCTGTCAAATTTAAATAACTTCAGTATGGCAGAAAAACAATGTTAAAAGCGAAGTGGTAGCAGAACTCGGCGGAGGTAGCGCCCTCATGAAATGGATTGTTCAAACGTAAATATGGTGATAATTTACTATTTGATTTCCAACAAATTTTGGAAGGACCTTTGAATTATTTTATAAACGACCGTTAAAATTAATTGCGTTACTCCGTCTAGATTTAAAACGACTTTTCGCCAAAAGTCGCTTCTTTTGACGAAAACTCATTTTAAAACTAGACGGGCTATCAATAAGTAATACTTTCAGCGGTCGTGGGATGATTTGAATTTCTTCCTGGATTTTTTGGAGGTCAAATTGTTGATAGTCATCGTGTTTACTTTTTAACAGTTAGTTTCGAACGAGGACGCCACTTCTGCTGGGTTCTGCTACGATTTCGCTCTACGGGCAAAAATTAAAATTTTTTGTAGGTACCTATTTATAATGAATGTGTCCTATAAGCAACTTGGCGCCAGTGAGTGTTGGCAACCCAATTTTAAAAATTAGGTGTAAAAAAACATAAAGGATATCGATTGTATCTATTAAATCCTTTTTAGCCGACTTCCACAAAAGAAGGTTAACAATTCGTCGCAATTTTTTTCTTTTTTATGTGTGTTAACCGATTATTCAAAGACGCCTAGACCAATTTGAAAAATTCTTCTTAAGTTTTTTTAAATCCTTAAAGTTAGGAAATGGTCCGTCCTATTCTTATTTGAATCACATTATAGGCATATTATTATATTTTGACCAAATATAACAAACGTTTTCAATGCGACTTTCTAGTAGCTTGTGATTTGAGTTTTATTTCTATTTCTCTATACATCGAGGTACTTTACTTTTATTAAACAATTTTTTCATAATCTTAGGTACACACTCATTTCAATTTAGAAGTGCCAAAGTGATGGATGATTTGGAACTTAGTAAAGTCAAGACATGGCGTCTGAGTGTTTTTTAACGAATAATTTTCAAGAGAGAGGTATGCCTTGTTTAATGTCTTTGATGTGTGTTCTGTGACGTTCATTTGTAAGGATAATTATTCTAAAATTTTAAGCAATATTCAATTTATCTTCATGTGAAAATATATTTTAAGTATTGCTCGGGTTGTACATATGTTCTAAATTTCCCTGAAAATTTAACGCTCAAAAGAATTCTCTCAAATATTTTTTAGCGTAAATATATTTATTTATTAATTTTGCGTAGAATAAAACAAAATATTAATGAATCAATACAAATTAATAAATACAACGATTTCAAATTAAACAATTAGTGAAATATCCGTAGTATTATTATTTTTTAACTCATTTTGAAGGTTAATTTTTGATGTTATAGTTATTAGTCTTATAAAATACATATTATAAGAAAAATATCACTTTTGTGATATCATCCATCGAACTCTGCTAACCTTCAAAATGAGGAAATTTATTAACTCTATGACCGTGGTCATAATATAAAGAGTATCTTGTGTGTCAAAGTAGTTCTGAAGGGGATTCTATAATTAAATTCTAAATATATGTATGAATTTTTAAATATAAATAAAATATTGTAAATACAACATTTGATTCGATATTGCATAAGTCTATGATATTTGTATTGGCATTATATTATTATTATAGAAAATATTATTAAATATATTATATACAAGTAATGGGTGTGTAAGTATTTATATATCGTACGTACTTATAATATATACATCAAATCTATGAGTGTCGTATAACGTTCCTTTTGTTGTGAATGAGGTTTTTATTAACCTTTTTATTAAAATATGTACATGTAGACCTAGATAATATCAAAGATTAATTGTATGTATGTATATTAATAAGGCCCTAGATTTGAATAATACCAAAAATTTTATACAATCCAAAGGGATTACGCATTTTAATCATTCATATTATATTTATACATACCATTTCACAGTCTATTTTACTTAGTTATGTTATAAAAGTTTTAAAAATATAATAATGTCAAATGATTATTATTATATATTAGTCAAATTGTTAAAAATATTATTTATTATTAAATAATATATTTATAAATAAAATTTACAACATTGATAAAACAATAAAACGTCATTCAACATTTCTTCCTATTCCTATTAAAATGCGAAATTCCATTACTCAAACAACAAGACCAAAATATAAATTACAAATATAATAGTTGCAACAACAAGTGGCATACGAGTATGTATTACATAGACACTACACGATGATTTTTTATTGGTTTTGGAGCCAAAGGCCACTTAATAAGAATCGTTAGTAAGACCTAATAAGCTAGTCAAAACAAAAATTCAGAACCAAATTTTTTTGACTAAAACTCGAAAGTAAAATCGTGAGATCAATAAGTAATGCCACCGCCGGCCGGCCTCCGGGGTCACGCGAGTTCACGCGACAGTTTTGGACGAGTGTACTACGTGGTCTCGATCGAAAATCATTTTTGTAACTTTTTTATCTTATGTCATACACAAATTTGGATTACGTATCTGGATAGAGAATAGAATTTATTTACTATACGACATTTTCTTTTCCAAAACCAATGAACATTCAGAGTGTATATCCGAAATAATATAAGAACATTTATACAGTTCTTTAACTGAATATTATTAATTTTGATTGTCAGTAACTAATAAACACTAAAGAATAGTAAGTCTAATTTAATTTATTTAACTTATTTTTTAATGTGCTGCTGCTATTGGGCGCAAAGTACAGTGCATTAATATCATTGTAAAAAAATGAAGACAAAGATGTTATTTTAGAATAACTCCGCCTCATGATGGGTCATCCCTGGGATGCCCCCTTATGTGCCGGTCCTAAGCCCGGGTAAAGGAGGAAGGCCGAGCTAGGGAAATATTCGGATTCGTCCCAATGTTTCCCTAGCCTAAAATAACATCTTTAGTTTTACCAATCGAAAATTACAATATGGGTTATATTATATAAGTATTGCGTAGTAAATTTTTACTTTAGACTAATTAAATAATGATTAAGTAATTGGGCTTTCTGACAATCAATATAATACAGTCTAGACTATTGAAACCTTTTTATTTGTTGTTTATATTTTGGTCGACATATAATTCCTATTCCTAAACGTATTGTCAATGCGCACAGTAAATTAGTTTTAAAAATATTTTTTGTGAGTGTCCCTTGATCTAGATTTTTAGACAGAAATTTTAGGATATGCAGACCATATTGACACGTTTTAAGAAGTTGATTGCCTCTATAATATCTAACAAAAATGATAAAACTATTTTAAGGCTAGATTTAGTATGAACTGAGAAACGTTTTTTGGGGGAAAGTTGTTGTGAGACGCCGAACAATTTCCGCAAAAAACATATCGAAATATATTTTTTTTTCTTTCCGTAGAAATTAACATCGGCGGTCACCGGACTAGCCAACTTGTATGGAACCTTCCATACAAGTTGGCTAGTCCGGAATATTTTTTGTTCGATTTTTGTTTCTTAGTTCAAGTACTGAATTCAGCTATATAATAGTTTCACATACCCTGTTTGTTTTATTCGAATTCACTCTAAATTATTTTAATATCTTTTTAAATCTGTTTAATTTTAATAAGCTGTCCTTTCTTTTTAATTACCGACGCTATGCTATAACTTCTGAAAGCACGTTGAGAAAGGGTTCCGAGCTCAAAGTGTACCTAAAGATATGTTTTAAACTTATTGATTGATATTATTTAATAACTTGTTATTCAATTTTGTATAATTTATTCTTCTTACCTATTTCTAAGACTGACCAGTCAAACTCTTCAAAGTGTTGTCTTCGTGAGCTGCATACCTATAACCAAAATTCATTAATTACGTATAGTATCGTGATAGTACAAAATTTTAATCATCTTTATTTGCACTCTTTTGTACAAACTCGAGTTTGAAAAAGGAAAAAGTATTTCGTCGTATGAGGTACTAACATATAAGCGAAGGCTAGCGATTAATCGACATATTTTGCTCTCGTGCAAGATGTGTTTCCCTTTTTGTCACTAACTTCCGCTTAATTTCTGCCTTGAGCAGTTTGTGCAGGTACATAAAAACGTGTTTTTTGTGAACGGTACAACCAGAAATACGAACCACGCGGGAGCCAATTTGCTTGTCACGAGTTTGTATATTAAAAACACATGCCTTAAACTTTCTGTATATCTTTGTTATATTTTAAATAATTTAAAAAGTTAACTTGTCCTGTCAGTTATTTGTCTGTTTCGATGCTCAAGATAAAGCTATATTCTTGTCATTAAGCCAAATTAAAAAATTACAATCACTAAGTACCTGTAGGTGAATCTCGGGAATTTTAGATAAGTATACAAGCAACCGAAGTAGGGAGGTCTCGGTTCTGTGTATAATTATTAAGTGAGAATCACCTGCAGGATCAGCCGATAATATTCATTTTCTTTTATAATTTTTGTCTGACTCGAGAAACCAATGTGATATAATTTGATTTTAATTTACATTAGATTTGGATGTCGTTTTTAAATCATTATAAAAGACAAGGGAAGTAAACGAACTGAATAATAAAAATATAATGTCGTGTATAGTAGTGTTGTAAAATAAAAAAATAAAGGTGTTTGCTGAAATATGGAGTGTTGTGGACATTGTACTCTCAAATACTAAAATAATAAATACATGGAGTTCAAATTTGCTTTTATTAAATTATTATTTTGCCACTGATATGAATCACGGGTGTATTTTCATATTGTTTGGGGCTCGACGATGTGAATTTATATCCCGTTACTTCTTATTTCAGTGACATCATTTTTTATAGACGCAAATATAAATTCCATGAGCTTCTTATTTTCATAAATACCCAATAATTTCACAGTAATATCGTGGAGATCAAATTTGCCTTTATTAATAAAATTATAGTGCCACTGGTAAATAAGGATCACGGGTGTTCGTTCACAGGGTTGGGGAGGTGGAGGTCTCGCTCAATGATATGAACTTATATCCCGTCACTCTTTATGTCACTGTCATCATAATTTTCTTAGAGGCAAATTTTAACACCACGAGCATTTTTATTTACTATCAATTTTCACATTTCGCGAACAAAATTAATACCGTGGGGTTCAGACTTGCTTTTATAAATAAATTAATTATTATACTGATAATCTAAATAAGGAATTCAAGCAATTTAGATTTTCATATGTTTCGCAGCAACTAATGAAAATCCAAATTGTCTTGTTATTACTTATTGCAGTATCATAATAAATTTTATAGACGCTAGTATAAATTTCACGATATGATATGAAATGTGAATGAGTCGAGTCAAAATGAAAATAAAAAAATGTGGATAACATGTCTATCCACACGTAAGTCTATAATTTTGGCTCTTACAGCATTTTTATAAGTTATCTTATGCTGTCACACTGCGAGTTATCTTATGCTGTCACATTGTGAGAACTTAATTATGTACTAATACTTTTATAAGTAAATTTACATTTGACGTAGCTCCTGATAATTATTGTAAACATTATTTAAAAAATCTAAAATCGCAATTCAAAATACTTGCAATTTTTACCGGCGATCAGTTAAAAACCTACATATTTATAAATGCACACCTAAAATGAGTTAAATGGTACAGTGCAGAGATTTTTTCTAATCCATAAAAAGTTTTATCTTCCATGCTGGTCGGGGAGAAAAGAAAAAACGTAGAATGTACCAGCTGCTTCTCTTCCCGCGAGATCGTAAGAGCCGTTTGAGGGAATGGGCGAGATTTAAATCATGGTAATAGGCGATGCGGCTAGCTACCCATCAGTATTTTGATTCCTTTTCCATCTTAACGCCCACCACCACGCTAAGCGTGGCCTTTGGACCTAACGGCCCTGGGCTCTTTCTACCCCGTCTGGGATATAGACGTGAAAATGTATCTGTATCTGTATCATAAAAAGTTTGCAGCATACTCATTATAAGCTTGCTTACGGTGTAGGGAAGCATCGTTGGAAAATCTGCAAACACAGTGACTACTAAGAAAACTAGTGTGTGAAATATAGAAGGCAATGGCAAATTATTCCATTATCTATGACAAAAAACAACATCGTGTCCGTGTCTTACCGTACTATAATCCGACTAGAGCCTTGTTCTTATAATATGTAATGTAGTAAGTAAAAAATATACAATGTCCTTTTTTATTAAGTACAAATATTTTAAGGGGTGATTCAGTCTGTCATTTCGAACAACTTTTCCCAATAAATGTATATCGAAATACGACAAAATAATTTTCATTTTCCATAGTAATGATATCACGTGGCTACTTCAATTTCTACAAAAAAATAAAAAAAATCTTATTTCTATTTACATTTATTGGGAAAAGTTTTTCAAAATGATGGTCTGAATCACCTCTTAAAATATTTGTGCTTAATAAAAAAGAATATTGTATAATAGATTCAGATGATTAGATTTTGTATAAATAATGCCAGATTGAAACCAAAAACTCAGTCGTAGTACAGCATAGCTTAACTTATAAAAAATGTGAAAAATGTGACTGTCGGATTTTACTTCCAGTGCTAACAAAGTGTCAAAAGAGTGTCAAGTCTCGTATAAGTGTACAATTTTAGTCATTCACGATGTATTTATGAATAAATGTGTTTTGTAAGTTATTTTAAAACTAATCCATGTTTTTGTATAACCAAAGACAATAAAAATTTAAATAAAAATAATCCAGTGTTTTTTTTTGCGCGGACAGTGATGTGTTTGATTGTGATTCGATGAAACGTGTGACTAAATGTTGTTTTTTAATGCTCAACCCTATTAGTGGTTTAGATAAGGTTAATTTACATTTGAATATTGTTTTTTAATTACAACGCTTGTGATAACATCTAAATGAAATATAAGTGATGAAAAACTTTCGACACGAGTGAAATTCTCAAGTCTATGAGAGCATGTAAGTAATATGATACAGATTGGAAGAACGTGAAGTTAAAACCCACGTAAGGTAAAAACATTTCATCACATTTTGATGTGCCATCAAGCCAGTAAAAGGAATACACCTATTTGACAATGGCATGGAAAAATTGTTTCGTGTGAACAAATTAAACTTGCAAGATTTGATTACAGACAGACAGACAGACAGACAATGGTACAGGTGAAACTAAATCAAAGCTTAAATAGTACTTATTAATGAATAATATTAATTAAACCTATATATATAAAACAAGACTCACTCATTAATGTTCATTATATGACGTAAGTGTGTACTAAGAAATGTTTTTTAGGAAATTCATCCCCTAAGGGATTAAAATAAGGATTGAAAGTTAATATGAAAAAAAAGTTTACAATCACTGTTTTTAAAACTCAAGGGTGAAAGTTTGTATAAAACTTAGCTCTAAATGGCTAAACAGCGGGAAAATAACACGCAGGATTGTGACGCAGGCAAATCCGTGGACAGTAGTGTGTAAGTAAGTGTTTTATATGCAAGTAATGGGTGTGTAAGTATTTTATATATCAATAATATGTGTTTCAAATCTATCAATGGCAGCAGGTTTTTATTACCGACTAGCCGAATCCCGCGTCTTCGTTCGCGTGGACTTTATGTCTCTGGAAAATGCTCATCAGGCTGAACAACTTTTACTAAGGCGGCATTTTTATATCTCTTATAGTTTGGCTGGACCATTATGGTTCTGCATCAGGCGCTCCATTTTCCAAAATCATTTATACCCTATATGTTGCCCAGGCTTAATAGCTATATAACAAAAAAACTTTACTGTTTTATTATATGTATAGAAGATATAGATCAAGATTTTATCAAAGTATATCGTACGTATAACATATATATTTTCAAATCTATAAGTGCCAGTCAGGTTTTTATTGCCGATATATACCTAGATTTTATCAAAGATAAATTGCATGTATATTAATATAACAACGAATAAGGCCCTAGATTTGAATCATACCAAACATTTTATACAATCTAAAGGGATTACGCATTTTATTCATTCATATTATATTTATACATACCATTTCAGTCTAGTTTTTCAGGTTATGTCATTTAAGTATAATATTATCAAATGATCATTATTTTATATATGTTAAATTATATTCAAATATTATAATTTATTAATTGATAGTATATTTATAAAATAATGCTCTCTCTGTAATCTGCATTTAATATTTCTACGTATTAAAATGCAAAATTTCTTTACTTATACAACAAAACCAAAATATAAAATACAAATGGAATAGTTGCAAAACATATACTCTATGATTATTACATAATCACTATATATGAAATAAAAAAAAGAAGGATCAGTCGATGATATTCATTTACTTTTTTTAAATTTTTGTCTGACTTGAGAGACTAATGTAAATGGTTTGATTTCAGTATACATTATAATTTGGATGTCTTTTTAAATCATAAGAAAAAAGAGAATTAATGCTATGGAGAGCATATTTGCCTTTATTGATAAATTAAAGTGTCATTAGTAAATAAAGATCAAGGGTATTTTCATATGGTTGAGGGCTCTCTCGACCATATGAAATTATATCTCGTCACTTTTTATGTCAGTGTCATCATAATTTTTAAAGTTGCAAATATCAATTTCACGAGCATTTTTATTTACTATTATAGAGACCACTAAGGTGCTAATATGAAACCCATTGGATCGGGTTCGATCCATCACCGTCTACAGACCAGATGTGGCGACAGGATAATGGATAATTTATTTGATTATGGCAGAGTATTTATACTAAAACACATTGTACAGTGTTATATTGAATCTACACGCACACTTAGTACGTGATGCGCTAAATTAACTAAACTAAAATAATTAATTTGCCTATTAATTTAATATATATCCTAGTTGCCTTCACATACGGATAAGGATGCTGCCATAATGAAGTAACGGTTAAATTTCACATTTTACAAACAAGTGGGGTTCACACTTGCTTTTGTAAATATATAAATTATTATATCTACTGATAACTAATGAGGAATTCAAATAATTTAAACTTTCGTATGTTACGCAGCACCAAATGAAAATCCAAATTATCTTGTTATTACTTATAGCAGCATCATAATAAAGTGTATACACGCCAGTATAAATTTCAAGTTATGATATGAAATTTGAATGAGCCGAGTCAAAGTAAAAAAAAATGTGGACAACATGTCTGTCCACACGTAAGTCTATAATTTTGACTCGATAGTTTTTTTATAAGTTATCTAATGCTGTGATTTTCAGGGTTCCGTACCCAAAGGGTAAAAACGGGACCCTATTACTAAGACTTCGCTGTCTGTCCGTCTGTCTGTCACCAGGCTGTATCTCAAGAACCGCGATAGCTAGACAGTTAAAATTTTTACAAATTATGTATTTTTGTTGCCGTTATAACAAAAAATACTAAAAACAAAATAAAATAAATATTGAAGGGGGGCTCCGATATCAATAATGGCAACAGGTAGGCACTTGAAATATTCACAAAATACTCGGTTGTATTTTTATTTTAATAATAAGTAAAAAATAATAATATTTAATCCCATACAAAAAACTTGATTTTTTAAAGATAGTGGATACGGAACCCTTCGTGCGCGAGTCCGACTTGCGCTTAGCCAGTTATTTTTTAATGCACTAGTGAAATACTAGTATAATAATATTTAGCTCTATATTTTTTAAGTCAACGCTAGCGAAGTACGCTTATTATTTTTATCTATTTAACTTCAACAAAAATACAAGTGTAATGGCGGACTTAAATTACGCAGTAACTTATTAGTAATATGTAATACTATTATTAATTCTGTGAATCTGTGCTAAAGCCGTAATACCAGCCAACCAAACGGGTGATGTGGAGAAGGTAGTGCAAAACTTGCAAGTAAAGAAAGACTATATGTTAAAATAATAATCAAATCAAATCAAATATACATACAAATAATACACACAATAAAGTATATGCTAAAATAAACAACACCTACATTTGCCTTTAAAATATAATGGTTTATCTGACAGTTTTTAGAGAAAATGTGCTTTTACCTGTTTCTTGAATGAAAAGCGAGTTTTATTATAAATAATATCTACAATGCCACAGTACTATATAAATAAACATTATGTGATTGATTCAGGTAATCAGAATTTGTATAAATATGTCAGTTTTAAAACTAAATTTAACTTAGCTTTAAAGAGAGCATAGCTTAACTTTTAAAAATCTGAAATGTGTGACTGTTTGTAATGGATTTTACTTCCAATGCTAACACTGTGTCAAAACAGTGTCAAGTCTCATAAAGGTGCACAATTTTAGTCATCCACGATGTTTTTATGAACAAAAGTTATGTTTGTATGTTATTTTAAAACTAATCCATGTTTTTGTATAACCAAAGACAACAAAAATTTAAATAACATTAAACCGGTGTTTTTTTAACCGAAATAACGGGACCCTGTTAACTGTGACTCCGCTGCTTGTCCGGCATTCCTTCTGTCACAGGGCTCTATCTCTTAATCTCTGAACCGTAATAGCTAGATACTTGAAATTTTCACCTATTATATATTACTATATATTGTTACTACAAAATACAATGGTGGTATAAATATGAGGTTTAGTATTTACCTGTACCTTAGAACTAGCTTCGTGATTGTGTGTCCCATCCTGTGAATCTCCACAAAGATGTTTAGCACATGATTATCTATTTGTCAAGTAGGGTTTTCTAAAATATGGGACACCAACTTGGGGATGGCAGCACAGTGAAATATGGTCTCATGTGCCGCTGTTTTTGGATACATTTAACGGAGCACAAGAAACGGTCAGCCGATAATAAAAAATAAATAAATATTTAAGGACAAATCACACTGATTGAGCTCAAAGTAAGTTTGAACTTATATAATGGGAGACTAATTCAACGATACAATATGTTATACCGAATACATATATATAGATAAACATCCAAGACCCGACAAAGACTTGGATTTCATGCTTGAACTCTATGATCCACTTTCACGTTTTGTGTTGTTGTCCTAGTTTGGTTAGGGCATTGTAGGGTGATCACCTAATTGTCCGATAAGTAAGATGATCCGTGCTTCGGAGGGCACGTTAAGCCGTCGGTCCCGGTCACTGTCTTTGACATTGGTCGTTACCTAAATCCATGTCAGAGACCTTTAAGGCGGTTTAAAAACTCTGACACTAGTGCTAGTCACTAACACACACGATAAGAAGAAGAAGAAGATTGGTAGCATAATTGTTGCACAACTGATTTATGAGGGTAGATTGTATATAAATATGAGAGGTAATTATTTAACACTATTTTAGGGTAACTCCGCCTCATGATGGGTCATCCCTGGGATGTCCCCTTATGTGCCGGTCCTAAGCCCGGGTAAAGGAGGAAGGCCACGCTAGGGAAATATTCGGATTCGTCCCAATGTTTCTCTAGGTTAAAGTAGTGTTAAGTCACACATAGGTTAAGGCGGCGTTAGATATAAGATAGATGTAAGACATTGAGTTATTGACATTGATAGATAAGACAGTCTTAGTTAAGGAAATGTCGATTAAGTAAACAAAACAAAAATAATTAAAAATGGAAAGTAAAGAAAAATATAACTTTCTTTTTCCACTAATGTTGAAATTGCCTTAACGGTAATTGTTATAAAATTCACTATATGTATAGCCCTGAGAGTAACATAAATTACGTCAGTAATTTATAGTTATCACGCATAAAACAAAATTGTAAATTTTATGTATTTTATTTTAATAAGAATTTGTGAACATATGTTTTTAAAATGTATATATTCTTGTTAGTATTCTAATTGGTCATGGAAAATAAAAAGGAGTTTAACTTTATTTTTATTTATGTTAAAATTGCCACAATCGTTCTTAATTATTATATAATCTCAAACGCTTATATGTCACGCGACAGAAGCGCGGGAGCAGCGCTGCGAGCATGTGGTAGCGCACATGCCTTATAGCCGCTTGCAGTTATTGAATGTTCTCAGGGTTGGTAAATTGTGGGATTTAAAAAAAACATTCCTGATAAATTTGTCATCAATAGTAATTAGCCTTCTTAAAGGTATTACATTGTTAACACTATTTTAGGGTAACTCCGCCTCATAATGGGTCATCCCTGGGTTGCCCCCTTATGTGCCGGTCCTAAGCCCGGGTAAAGGAGGAAGGCCGAGCTAGGGAAATATTCGGATTCGTCCCAATGTTTCTCTAGCTTAAAGTAGTGTTAATAAAAATGAGGCAGATTAGTTGTTTAAGTAGAGATAAACTATTGTTAATTAGGTTAAGAAATAGTTATAATTAGCTAATAAGTATAGGGTTAATTGCTACAGAAACGCTTTTCATAATTCAACAATAATGGAAAAAAAGAAAAAGATGATTTTTCTTTTCCTGATAATATCAGAGTTGCAATTTGATCTGATTATAATGTTTATTAATTTTTTGGTTAACGCAGGCAGAGCGTAGTTTTTGAGTTGTGAGTAGCTTCAAATGAATTGCGTAGTTTACGCTGAATTCGGTATTATACGAAAATTTTGATTGTGCCACATGGCGTCAGAAAATGAGTTGTGAATTCCGTTTTACGCATACAAACACATGACTCAAAAATATACTCGTTTGCTTGGGCTTTAGCTCTGAAAAAAATACAAATAATAGTATTTACTTTTGTAATAACACTGAAGAATGTATATAACAATTTGTACACAAAATGTAAATTATTGTAAAGGTATCAGAACTCATGATCGTTTGATCTTATTACAAGCAATGGTGGTTTTTATATTGTAATAATTTAATAAATAATTGTTAAACTAACTTGAAAATTGTTAAACTAATGAACGCTTAAGTATATATTTTTTTTTTAAATTAAGGGCAAAAGTATTTTCCTTTATTAATCTAAGTAGTAATAAATGAAAATATTTAATCTTAGTTAAAAATATATATATATTATCAGCATGATGTAAATAACAAAATCCGTTCCGATTTCGTGGTTATGATGGAATAAATAAACTTACATTTATACATGAACCAGAAATCATTACATTACACTCCTGATTTGGGGTAGTCGTGTCAAAATAGGGCAACTCCGCCTCATAATGGGTCATCCCTGGGATGCCCCCTTATGTGCCGGTCCTAAGCCCGGGTAAAGGAGGAAGGCCACGCTAGGGAAATATTCTGACTCATTGCCAATGTTTCTCTAGCTTTTAGCATAATAAAGCGTCTTTATTCTTTAGCTGGAAATTAGATTAAGTAGTAAGTAAGATTGTACGTCGAAGTGCTTTACTTGGGCGTTAAATAAAATAATAATGGAAACATTTTTTTCCTTTTAAAGATGGTTACACTTATACAATATGAATTTACCACTATGGTAGATAGTGGAGATTAATCTCCGTAGTAATTATTAATACATTTGTTTTCAATGTTAAAACATTTTAAAATTTTGTGAATATATTATGTGTTTATAATTTTATTAAAAACTCAAAAACTCTAGCTGAATAAAAGTTAATTATATTTTTTATAACTCTTCAGTTATGCACATATATAAATATTTAGACAAAGCTCTAAAAGTTGAGAAAACGTCAAGTTGTAAGTAAGTGACTAGGGAAAAAAAAGACACTGTAATTTTTTTATTTGAGACATTGTTGTTAGAAATTATATTTTGAAGTATAAACTGTATTAAATTTCACTAGAAATACCTAATAGTATTAGATTAAGTAAGCAATAAACAAGAAAATCAAGGAGTATTAAAAGAGATATAAGACTAATGGAAAATGGAGGACACTAACACGTTGTGCCGAACTCACATAACACAGTGGGTAACATATAAGACAAGAAGTACTCATGGTAAACAAATTACAGAAAGTCTACGCTAAAAATTGAATTAATTAATGAATACATTTAAGTAGACGAAATAAGCCTAACCATATACCAAATAATTAACTCAAAATAATAGAAAAATTAAATGTATAATTTCCAACGATAATACAAGGATGGCTAAAACTTGATGGAAGCTTAATTGATATGGAAAGCACGAGCCTGGCTCCTTAATGAAAGAAGAAGACTAGTAAGTACTTGTTTTGGAAGCCACCAATAAACTTCTTGGTTTCCAACACTAAACCTTGCCATTTCTCGCAGTGTCATACCAGCTACCCTTGATGACGACAGACTAAAATATGATGCAGGCACATCTTAAATAGATTCTAAACCTTCTAAAGTGAAGAGTAACAGAACTTCAACAAAATTATCTTTATTAGATTTTGAGATACATCTATCATTGTGGCTCATCGTAGATATTGTAACCTATTTGGGTTTTACCCTTCTCAATTAGTTGCCTCTACATGAACTTTTCGATATCTGAACTGGCCCATCTCTTCAAACTGCCTTCTTTCGTCTCATTTACAACTTCAATATTGATGGGATTTACCTTTTCTAATTGTTCTACTTTCCACATTTCCAGTATTTTAGAAACTGGCTCATAACTTCAAACATTTTTCCTTTCTTGACTTGACACTATCTAAATCTTAATGACCTCTAAAATTGAGTAAGTCTGCATCTGAAAAAGATTGTGTCGGAAAGTAATATGTTGCCATGGAAAACGAGAAATAGTGACTATGTTAGAAAGTTCGTTTACCAAAAATGAGAGTACTAAAAAGTTAAGCAACTTAAAAATGACACAAAATTAGTGTTTTCTTTTGAGAAGTGACTTCATAAAACTCCTTGGATTGAATTGGATCTTTGGCAGTGATAGATAAGGCTGTTATAGTTAAGAAAATGAAGATGAAGATGAAGTAAACCACACTAAAACGTAAGAAAATAAAGAAAATATAACGTTCTTTTTCCACAAGTGTTAAAATTTCCATAACAGTAATTGCAATAGAATAGACCATCAGTATAGTCCTGAAAGGAACAACAATATGTCAGTTATTGTTCCTAACACGCACTTAATTTTAAGTAATATGTTCTAGTGGGTAATAGAAAATTATGAATTTCAAATATCTTATTTCAATTTGTAATATGTTAGTATAGTATATTATACAATATTAAATGTATTTAATCTTGTTGGTATTCTGGTTGGTAATCGAAAATAAAAAGAAATATTGTTAATATTTTACCAAAAATGTGGTTTGTTTATTTATTATAAAATTGCTGATTATACACGCTGACTTTTTATTGGTTTTGGAAAAAAATGTAGTATAGTAAATCAATTCCACTATCCATATACATACGTAATCCAAATTTCTGTTTGTCATAAGATAAAAAAGTTGCGTAAATGATTTTCGATCGAGACCACGTTACGCCGGCCAAAACAGCTGCGTGATGTCGATGACCCCAGCCAGCCGGCGGGTGGTGTATGGCGGCGGTACTACTAATCGATCTCTCAATTTTACTTTCGAGTTTTAGACAACATTTTTTGTTTCTGAATTCTTATTTTGACTAGCTAATTAGGTCTTACTAACATGGTAACAGGTATTACTAACGATGTCTATGAGGTGGCTTTCGGCTTCTAAACCAATGAAAATTCACCGTGTATATGTATATAAACCGACAGAAGCGCGGGAGTGGTGCTGTGTGTATTGTCCTGGCAAATTTTCTGTGTATTTGCTTGTGATTGATGTTCGTAGAGTTGACCGAATGAGTGTAATTTTTGCGGTATTAGACAAAAAAAAAATTACTTGATAAATTGGTCTTTAATAGTTTTGAATATTATTGTATTTTGTATAAACGCTATTTTAGGATAACTCCGCCTCATAATGGGTCATCCCTGGGATGCCCCCTTATGTGCCGGTCCTAAGCCCGGGTAAAGGAGGAAGGCCACGCTAGGGAAATATTCGGATTCATTCCCAATGTTTCTCTAGTTTTTATCGTAATAAAGCGTCTTTATTCCTTAGCTGTAAGTTAGAATAAGTAGTACTTAAGTAAGTTTGTACGTCGAGGTGCTTTACTTTGACAAATTAAATAATAATAATGGAAATAATTTTTCCTTTTAAAGTTGACTAGACTTATAAAATATGAATTTACCGTTACGGTAGATAGTGGAAATAAATAGCAAAAAAATTTAAACATTTGTTTTCTATTTTTAAATTTAAGTATTCAATAATTACTTTTATTAAAGGCCAAAATGTAGCTGAATGAAGCATCTTATATTGTTTCAGCTCTGTAGCTATGCATATTTAAAAGTAGGTATTTAAATAAAGCAGTAAAAATTTAAGAAGAAGTGAAGTAGCTGGAACGGAAGTTGTAAGATTTTGCTCGAGCGACTCGAGGTAAAAAAGACACTGTTTGTTTTATTGTTATTAGAATCAGCAAGCAATAAACAAAGAAAATTAAGGAGTGTAGATATGATACTAATGGAAAATGTGAGACCAACATACTGTGCATATGAAATAGTAGTATGAAGACAGAGGCAATAAACAATACTCTCATGATGAAGAAATTAAAGAAAATCTACGCTAAACGTTGCAAAAAATGAATTCATATAAATGAGTAGACGAAATACGAGTAACAACTTATCTACCAAAGTCTCTCTCTACTCTAAATCATAGAAAAATCTACTTACAAAGATAGTACAAGGACGTAATGAATTTGATTGAAGCTAAATAGATATGGAAAGCACTTACCCGTCAAGAGCGTGGCTATGTAATGAAAGGAGAAGAAAAATAGTACCTATTATGGAAGCGGCCGATAATGAGTTTTGGTTTTCAACACCGAACTATGCCAATTCTCGCAGTCTTATGCCTGCTGTTTTGGAGGATAGACTCAGAGGCGGTGCAGCGTACAAAGATTCTACACCTACTTTAATGAAGAGTAACAGAACTTGAACAAAATTACCTCTATTGGATTTTTTTGAGCATCTATCCTTATGACACATAGTAGGCATTTCGACCTTTATAGGTTTACCCTTCTCAAGTAATTGCCTCTACCTAAACTTTTCAATATCTGAACTAGCCCGTCTCCTCAAACTGTTTTCCTTCTGATTTACTATTTCAACGTTGGGTTTAACCCTTCCCAATTTTTCTACCTACCATTTCCAGTATCTAAGAAACTGGATCATATCTTCAAACATTCATCCTTATTCACGACCATCTAAATCTTCATGACCACTAAAACCGACCAGTTCTGCTCTTGGAAGAAATGGTCTCGAAAATAAATATATCGCCATGGAAAACAATAAATAGTGACTATGTGAAAAAGAAGTATTTCTAAGACTCAATTATCATCAACGAATGAGCAATCTAAAACAACCACAATGTTAGTGCTTATTTTGATAAGTGACTTCATCAAACTCCAGAACTGAGACGTAAAATGAAGAGAGGACTACGAGTATTCTAGGATTTACATCTACATTTGGTGCCATCTACGACGAGACTGTAGTGAAGGTAGCAGGATGGATCCAAAAGGCGGAAATTATTGTAACAACTATCCAGAGCTAGAAAACTCAAGGCAAGAACTCTATTATCTAATATGTAATGAAAAGGGGGTATCGACCCGAAAGGAACGAACGTACTTATTAATGTGAACAACGGAAACCTCACAAAAATGTGCACATACATTTTGGCTCGGTAGATATTTAATTTTGTAAAGATATGTATTTCCTATACCTCCGCTTTCTTTACACATTGTATGTCAGAAATGGCTACAAAATTATAGTAAGTATATGAGAGATCGAGTTTAAATACGTTATGTCATTTTGTTAAAATTGTTATGTTGGTAAAAATATAATTGGTGTGAAACAATGTAAACATTTTGTGTACACTCTACTACTACCGATACTGTCAAAGGTTCGTTCGTTCGTTTAAATGGTTAATGGCTATTTACTCGGTACAAAGAAAAGAACGCGTTTGGTACAAAGAAGTCAATGCCACCTTGGTCATGCATGCGCGCCTATAGTAAGCAAACCATTTGAACAAACGTACTGACTACAGTTACCGCCATGTACTATACAAATGTTGTATAACTCCGCCTCATAATGGGTCATTCCTGGGATGGCCCCTTATGTGCCGGTCCTAAGCCCGGGTAAAGGAGGAAGGCCGAGCTAGGGAAATATTCGGACTCGTCCCAATGTTTCTTTAGCCAACTATACTTTAAGATGTTAAGGATAGATTAGTTCGTCTGTAGGAAATCCGGTGAACCTGAAACTTTCTATACTAAGTAATTAATATATGTAAATAGCCAATAATGTAAGCAAATACTTCTTTTATCGTAAGTCATGGGACGTGTGTTGAAATGTAGTAAGTAATAAATAGAATTAAGCAGATACACATTATATCCGCTGATTAAAGTGTTTGACTAGAAATAAAAAAATAACAATATATTTGAATTTTATTTTACATTCCCTTAACGCCATCCTTCGTCTTTAAATTGCAGTGAAAAGAAAGTACTATACTGCTTCGACTACTCTTTTTTAGCATTCTATATACAACGTGGGAGGGACATACCCGTATCCGTAATAAATCGGAGTTAATAAGTCGCGAATGGTCTTAAATGCAAATAGTCTATACGGAAACTCGTCTAAAATGCAACTCGGAACTCGTTTAAATAGCAAGTCGTCTAAGGTGCAAGAACCTCGGGCCATTAGATCACTTAAGTATAATAAAATTAAAATATCAGTAAAAGAATAAAAAAACAAATTTGGCATTTCCATACTAAAGTGTACCGGAGCAATTTGTATGAGAATATCGAATTTTATTTTTAAATTCTTGACCGTTATTTTTATATTATTATGCTATAGTGATCTTGTATAGCCCGTACTTCGATTTATTACGGGTATGTCCCATCTAGCGCCACAAGGCCCAATATGCTATATCTGCCACATTAGAGATAAAGGCCCATTTAGACGATGCCAGTTTCTTGCCTGCTGCATACCATTTTATTAAAGCAATAGATAACTTGCATGTCTAAACTAAACGTCAGCCATACAAATCATGTATTGTTTCAACAAAATGGGTTTGCCACAGACAAGAAACTTGGGCCATCTAAATGGGGCGATGGTGGCTGGCTATACATACATAAATACAAACATCATAAAAACATACTCGCAACTTTCGCAAGTAACTCGAGTTCCTCCGTGCTTCGGAAGGCACGTATAAGCCGTCGGTGCCGGCTGTCATCATTGTATAACAGTCGTCAAGCTATGTGAGATGCCTTTAGGCAGCCTGAAAAATCTGACACCAGTGTTGTCCACTTACACACACGAAAAACAAAACAAACTTAAGGAATCAAGTCATCGTGCTACACTGCCATGCTGGGGTGGAGTCATAAATCCCTAATAGTATATTTACGAGACAACTTCCCGCATACCTGTGTAGAGCTAAGCCGCGAGTAGAAGCTTTTAGAGTTTAGGCTAGGCGCAAACGGGCCACTTTCCTGTAGTTTTCATACGTTTTGTACGGACCCGAAGCACACGGTGACGTAGGTAGCGGCCACTAAATTAGCATGAAAGAGGTCGATGGCTGCGTTTTGTGGTGGTCCGTTTGCGCCGAGCCTAAGTTAAACTTAAACTTCTACCTACATCACACTTCATACTTCTTCAAAATTGGCACACAACCATAGAAACAACGTTCATACACAAGCATCTGTGTGTGAGTAAAAGTTCTCAGGGTTGGTAAATTGTGGGATTTAAAAAAAATCATTCCTGATAAAATAGTCATCAATACTAATTAGCCTTCTTAAATGTATTACATGGTTAACACTATTTTAGGGTAACTCCGCCTCAAAATGGGTCATCCCTGGGATGCCCCCTTATGTGCCGGTCCTAAGCCCGGGTAAAGGAGGAAGGCCGAGCTAGGGAAATATTCGGATTCGTCCCAATGTTTCTCTAGCTTAAAGTAGTGTTAATAAAAATGAGGCAGATTAGTTGTTTAAGTAGAGATAAACTATTGTTAATTAGGTTAAGAAATAGTTATAATTAGCTAATAAGTATAGGGTTAATTGCTACAGAAACGCTTTTCATAATTCTACAATAATGGAAAAAAGAAAAAGATGATTTTTCTTTTCCTGATAATATCAGAGTTGCAATTGATCTGATTATAATGTTTATTAATTTTTTGGATAACGCAGGCAGAGCGTAGTTTTTGAGTTGTGAGTAGCGTCAAACGAGTTGCGTAGTTTACGCTGCATTCGGTAAAAGCTATGGTGGTTTTTATATTGTAATAATTTAATAAATAATTGTTAAACTAACTTGAAAATTGTAAAAATTAATGTAATTAGTTCGTCTGTAGAAAATCCGGTGAACCTGAAACTTTCTATACTATGTAATTAATATATGTAAATAGCCAATAATGTAAGCAAACTACTTCTTTTATCGTATGTCATGGGACGTGTGTTGAAATGTAGTAAGTAATAAATAGAATTAAGCAGATACACATTATATCCGCTGATTAAAGTGTTTGACTAGAAATAAAAAAATAACAATATACCTATTTGAATTTTATTTTACATTCCCTTAACGCCATCCTTCTTCTTTGAATTGCAGTGAAAAGAAAGTACTATACTGCTTCGACTACTCTTTTTTATCATTCTATATACAACGTGGGAGGGACATACCCGTATCCGTAATAAATCGGAGTTAGTCGCGAATGGTCTTAAATGCAAATAGTCTATATGGAAACTCGTCTAAAATGCAACTCGGAACTCGTTTAAATAGCTACTCGTCTAAGGTGCAAGAACCTCGGGCCACTAGATCACTTAAGTATAATAAAATTAAAATATCAGTAAAAAAATAAAAAAAATAAGTTTAGCATTTTCATACTAAAGTGTGCCCGAGCAATTTGTATAAGAATATCGAATTTTATTTTTAAATTCTTGACCGTTATTTTTATATTATTATTCTATAGTTATCTAGTATAGCCCGTGCTTCGATTTATTACGGGTATGTCCCATCTAGCGCCGCAAGGCCCAATATGCTATATCTGCCACATAAGAGATAAAGGCCCATTTAGACGATGCCAGTTTCTTGCCTGTTGCATACCATTTTATTGAAGCAATAGATAACTTGCATGTCTAAACTAAACGTCAGCCATACAAATCATGTATTGTTTCAACAAAATGGGTTTGCCACAGACAAGAAACTTGGGCCATCTAAATGGGGCGATGGTGGCTGGCTATACATACATAAATACAAACATCATAAAAACATAAACGGAACGCCGGGTGTGGTCCGCACTTGGATGGGTAACCACAAGTGCATAAAAAATTCTCGAGTTCTCCGTGCTTCGGAAGGCACGTATAAGCCGTCGGTCCCGGCTGTCATCATTGTATAACATGTGAGATGCCTTTAGGCAGCCTGAAAAATCTGACACCAGTGTTGTCTACTTACACACACGAAAAACAAAACAAACGTAAGGAATCAAGTCATTGTGCTACACTGCCATGCCGGGGCGGAGTCATAAATCCCTAATAGAATATTTACGAGACAACTTCCCGCATACCTGTGTAGAGCTAAGCCGCGAGTGGAAGCTTCTAGAGTTTAGGCTAGGCGCAAACGGGCCACCAAAAACGCGGCCACCGACACTTTCCTGTAGTTTTCATACGTTTTGTACGGACCCGAAGCACACGGTGACGTAGGTAGCGGCCACTTAATTAGCATGAAAGTGGTCGATGGCTGCGTTTTGTGGTGGTCCGTTTGCGCCGAGCCTGAGTTAAACTTAAACTTCTACCTACATCACACTTCATACTTCTTCAAAATTGGCACACAACCATAGAAACAACGTTCATACACAAGCATCTGTGTGTGAGTAAAAGTTCTCAGGGTTGGTAAATTGTGGGATTTAAAAAAAATCATTCCTGATAAAATAGTCATCAATACTAATTAGCCTTCTTAAATGTATTACATTGTTAACACTATTTTAGGATAACTCCGCCTCATAATGGGTCATCCCTGGGATGCCCCCTTATGTGCCGGTCCTAAGCCCGGGTAAAGGAGGAAGGCCGAGCTGGGGAAATATTCGGATTCGTCCCAATGTTTCTCTAGCTTAAAGTAGTGTTAATAAAAATGAGGCAGATTAGTTGTTTAAGTAGAGATAAACTATTGTTAATTAGGTTAAGAAATAGTTATAATTAGCTAATAAGTATAGGGTTATTTGCTACAGAAACGCTTTTCATAATTCAACAATAATGGAAAAAAAGAAAAAGATGATTTTTCTTTTCCTGATAATATCAGAGTTGCAATTGATCTGATTATAATGTTTATTAATTTTTTGGTTAACGCAGGCAGAGCATAGTTTTTGAGTTGTGAGTAGCGTGAAATGAGTTGCGTAGTTTACGCTGCATTCGGTATTATACGAAAATTTTGATTGTGCCACATGGCGTCAGAAAATGAGTTGTGAATTTCCATAGAATATAAATTGCGCAATCCGTTTTACGCATACAAACACATGACTCAAAAATATACTAGTTTGCTTGGGCTTTAGCTCTAAAACAAAATACAAATAAAAGTATTTACTTTTGTAATAACACTGAAGAATGTATATTACAATTTGTACACAAAATGTAAATTATTGTAAAGGTATCAGAACTAATGATCGTTTGATCTTATTAAAAGCAATGATGGTATTTGTATTGTAATAATTTAATAAATAATTGTTAAACTAACTTGAAAATTGTTAAAATAATGAACGCTTAAGCATATATTTTTAAATTAAGGGCAAAAGTATTTTCCTTTATTAATCTAAGTATATTAATAAATGAAAATATAAAATCGTAATTAAGAAAAAAAAAATATATTATCAGCATGATGTAAATAATAAAATCCGTTCAGATTTCGTGGTTATGATGGAATAAATAAACTTATATTTATTCATGAACCATAAATCATTACATTACACTCCTGCTTTGGGGTAGTCGTGTCAAAATAGGGAAACTCCGCCTCATAATGGGTCATCCCTGGGATGCCCCCTTATGTGCCGGTCCTAAGCCCGGGTAAAGGAGAAAGGCAATGCTAGGGAAATATTCGGATTCATTCCCAATGTTTCTCTAGTTTTTATCGTAATAAAGCGTCTTTATTCCTTAGCTGTAAGTTAGATTAAGTAAGATTGTACGTCGAGGTGCTTTACTTTGACAAATTAAATAATAATAATGGAAAAAAATCTTTTTAAATTGAATACACTTATAACATATGAATTTACCGTTACGGTAGATAGTGGAAATAAATAGCAAAAAAAATTTAAACATTTGTTTTCTATTTTTAAATTTAAGTATTTAATAATTATTTTAATTAGAAGCAAAAATCTAGCTGAATGAAGCATCTTATATTGTTTCAGCTCTGTAGCTACGCACACATAAAAGTAGGTATTTAAATAAAGCAGTAAAAATTGAAGAAGAAGTGAAGTAGCTGGAATGAAAGTTGTAAGATTTTGCTCGAGCAACTCGAGATAAAAAAGACACTGTTTGTTTTATTGTTATTAGAATCAGCAAGCAATAAACAAAGAAAATTAAGGAGTGTAGATATGATACTAATGGAAAATGTGAGACCAACATACTGTGCATATGAAATAGTGGTATGAAGACAGAGGCAATAAACAATACTCTCATGATAAAGAAATTAAAGAAAATCTACGCTAAACGTTGCAAAAAATGAATTCATATAAATGAGTAGACGAAATACGAGTAACAACTTATCTACCAAAGTCTCTCTCTACTCTAAATAATAGAAAAATCTACTTACAAAGATAGTACAAGGACGGAAAGAATTTGATTGAAGCTAAATAGATATGGAAAGCACTTACCCGACAAGAGCGTGGCTATTAAATAAAAGAAGAAGAAGACTAGTACTTATTATGAAAGCGATCAATAATGAGTTTCAGTTTACAACACCAAACTATGCCATTTCTTGCAGTCTCATGCCAGCTGTCCTGGACGATAGACTCAGAGGCGGTGCAGCGTACAAAGATTCCTACACCTACTTTAATGAAGAATAACAGAACTTGAACAAAATTACTTTTATTGGATTTTGATGGGCATCTATCCTTATGACACATAGTAGGCATTTCGACCTTTATAGGTTTACCCTTCTCAAGTAGTTGCCTCTACCTAAACTTTTCAATATCTGAACTAGTCCGTCTCCTCAAACTGTTTTCCTTCTGATTTACTATTTTAACGTTGGGTTTTACCCTTTCCATTTTGACCACTAAAACCAACTAGTTCTGCTCCTGGAAGAAATAGTCTCGAATAGAAATATATCGCCATGGAAAACAATAAATAGTGACAATGAAAAAGAAGTATTTCTAAGACTCAATTATCATCAACGAATGAGCAATCTAAAACAACCATAATGTTAGTGCTTATTTTGATAAGTGACTTCATCAAACTCCAGAACAGAGACGTAAAAAATGAATGGATTTTGTTAAGAGAGGATTACGAGTATTCTAGGATTTACATCTACATTTGGTGCCATCTACGATGAGACTGCAGTGAAGGTTGCAGGATGGATCCAAAAGGCGAAAATTAGTGTAACAACCATCCAGAGCTAAAAAACTAGACAGACTGTAAAAGAATGTATAACGAAAATGGGCAAGAACTCTATTATCTACAATATGTAACGAAAAGGGGGTATCAACCCGAAAGCGAACGAACGTACTTATTAATGTGAACAACGGAAACCTCAAAAAAATGTGCACAAACATTTTGGCTCAGTGGGTATTTAATTTTGCAAGGATATGTATTTCCTATACCTCCGCTTTCGTTACACATTGTATGTCAGAAATGGCTACAAAATTATAGTAAGTATACAAGAGATCGAGTTTAACTACGTTATGCCATTTCGTGAAATTTGTTATATTGGTAAAAATAAATAGATTGTAAATTGGTGTGAAACAATGTATACTTTTTGTTACTGCTACCGTTAAAGGTTCGTTCGTTCGTTTACATGGTTAATGGCTATTTACTCAGTACAAAGGACGCGTTTGGAAGAAGTCACTGCCGCCTTGGTCATGCATGCGCGTCTATAGTAACTATAGTAAGCAAACCATTTGAACAAACGTACTGACTACAGTTACTGCCATGTAAACTATTATGATTGCAGGATGTTTTTTCTCTTCATGTTGAAGAAAAGCTATTTATCCTACTAATATTACAAATGCAAAATGTAAGTTTGTATATTTATTTGTTTGTTACCACTTCACGCTTCAACCACTGAACATATTTAGATGAAAATTGATATGGATATAGTTTGATACATAGGAAAGGCCGCCGCCTCTTGTACCTCATTACATGTCGTTATTTCATAAGTGAAAAAAAATGTAAATGTCTTTTGGTGCAAAAAAGATTTTTGTATTGTATTGAATTAAAAGGCATAGAATAGTTTTTATCCCGAAATTCCTATGGGTAGCGAAGCCCACGGGTATAGCTAGTTTTAAATAAATGCGCCACTTTGCACTGATTTTACAAAATTATGTATATTTCAGAGATAAAAGAAAATTACAAATGTTGTATAACTCCGCCTCATATTGGGTCATTCCTGGGATGGCCTCTTATGTGCCGGTCCTAAGCCCGGGTAAAGGAGGAAGGCCGAGCTAGGGAAATATTCGGATTCGTCCCAATGTTTCTCTAGCCAACTATACTTTAAGATGTTAAGGATAGATTAGTTCGTCTGTAGGAAATCCGGTGAACCTGAAACTTTCTATACTAAGTAATTAATATATGTAAATAGCCAATAATGTAAGCAAATACTTCTTTTATCGTAAGTCATGGGACGTGTGTTGAAATGTAGTAAGTAATAAATAGAATTAAGCAGATACACATTATATCCGCTGATTAAAGTGTTTGACTAGAAATAAAAAAATAACAATATATTTGAATTTTATTTTACATTCCCTTAACGCCATCCTTCGTCTTTAAATTGCAGTGAAAAGAAAGTACTATACTGCTTCGACTACTCTTTTTTAGCATTCTATATACAACGTGGGAGGGACATACCCGTATCCGTAATAAATCGGAGTTAATAAGTCGCGAATGGTCTTAAATGCAAATAGTCTATACGGAAACTCGTCTAAAATGCAACTCGGAACTCGTTTAAATAGCAAGTCGTCTAAGGTGCAAGAACCTCGGGCCATTAGATCACTTAAGTATAATAAAATTAAAATATCAGTAAAAGAATAAAAAAACAAATTTGGCATTTCCATACTAAAGTGTACCGGAGCAATTTGTATGAGAATATCGAATTTTATTTTTAAATTCTTGACCGTTATTTTTATATTATTATGCTATAGTGATCTTGTATAGCCCGTACTTCGATTTATTACGGGTATGTCCCATCTAGCGCCACAAGGCCCAATATGCTATATCTGCCACATTAGAGATAAAGGCCCATTTAGACGATGCCAGTTTCTTGCCTGCTGCATACCATTTTATTAAAGCAATAGATAACTTGCATGTCTAAACTAAACGTCAGCCATACAAATCATGTATTGTTTCAACAAAATGGGTTTGCCACAGACAAGAAACTTGGGCCATCTAAATGGGGCGATGGTGGCTGGCTATACATACATAAATACAAACATCATAAAAACATACTCGCAACTTTCGCAAGTAACGTAACGCCGGGTGTGGTCCGCACTTGGATGGGTGATCACAAGTGGCATAAAAAATTCTCGAGTTCCTCCGTGCTTCGGAAGGCACGTATAAGCCGTCGGTCCCGGGTGTCATCATTGTATAACAGTCGTCAAGCTATGTGAGATGCCTTTAGGCAGCCTGAAAAATCTGACACCAGTGTTGTCCACTTACACACACGAAAAACAAAACAAACTTAAGGAATCAAGTCATTGTGCTACACTGCCATGCCGGGGCGGAGTCATAAATCCCTAATAGAATATTTACGAGACAGCTTCCTGTGTAGAGCTAAGCCGCGAGTAGAAGCTTCTAGAGTTTAGGCTAGGCGCAAACGGGCCACCAAAAACGCGGCCACTGACAACTTTCATGTAGATTTCGTACGTTTTGTATGGACCCGCCGCACACGGTGACGTAGGTAGCGGCCACTAAATTAGCATGAAAGTGGTCGATGGCTGCGTTTTGTGGTGGTCCGTTTGCGCCGAGCCTAAGTTAAACTTAAACTTCTACCTATATCACACTCCTTACTTCTACTCACACTCCATACTCACACTACACACTATTTTAGGGTAACTCCGCCTCATAATGGGTCATCCTTGGGATGCCCCCTTATGTGCCGGTCCTAAGCCCGGGTAAAGGAGGAAGGCCGAGCTAGGGAAATATTCGGATTCGTCCCAATGTTTCTATAACTTAAAGTAGTGTTAATAAAAATGAGGCAGATTAGTTGTTTAAGTAGAGATAAACTATTGTTAATTAAGTTAAGAAATAGTTATAATTAGCTAATAAGTATAGGGTTAATTGCTACAGAACCGCTTTTCATAATTCAATAATAATGGAAAAAAAGAAAAAGATGATTTTTCTTTTCCTGATAATATCAGAGTTGCAATTGATCTGATTATAATGTTTATTAATTTTTGGAATAACGCAGGCAGAGCGTAGTTTTTGAGTTGTGAGTAGCGTCAAATGAGTTGCGTAGTTTACGCTGCATTCGGTATTATACGAAAATTTGGATTGTGCCACATGGCGTCAGAAAATGAGTTGTGAATTTCCATAGAATGTAAATTGCGCAATCCGTTTTACGCATGCAAACACATGACTCAAAAATATACTCGTTTGCTTGGGCTTTAGCTCTGGAAAAAAATACAAATAATAGTATTTACTTTTGTAATAACACTGAAGAATGTTTATTACAATTTGTACACAAAATGTAAATTATTGTAAAGGTATCAGAACTAGATATGAGCGCCGCGCCGGCGCGCCGTCGTCGCCGTGACTTAGCGTCAGCGCGCCGCCGCCGAGCGAAACAAGCGGCGCGCCGTCGCGGCCTGTACTGACCAGGGGGTTACTCCAAAAGCGGTACGCAAGACGGACGTTACTGCATATCCGCGTTTCTGTGTCAAGCAACATTAAGCACTGACGTATATTGATAAAGTCTCATTTGGTTTGACATAGAAATAGGACTTCACTATCGTACGACTAACGTATTATTTTATGGAGTAACCCCCCATTGCAATCTATCGGCACTCGACTGCGCTGCGCAAGCTTAGTCGAGTTGATTGATCCTAATTTATGTCTTTAGAAATGTTTTTTATTTTATTTCTGTTTAAAATAAACAAAATTTAAAAACAATGAATGTGGAATTGTGGAGGAGTTAATATTGGTCGATCTTATTATGTAAAAACTTTTTTAACCGTAAACCGACTTTACCCCTAAACTTCATGACCCATTTTGATATAAATGAAATCAAAATTGGTCAGATATCAAATCATCTATGGGGCCACCTGACAAGTAAAGGGCCTGAAAGGGCTTCAACCAATAAAATATTTTCCAAATCGGCCCAGGCGTCTTGGAATAGTCGGTGAACATACATAAGAAAAAAGATTGCAAGGAACTGATAACAGCCTCCTTTTATTAGTCGACTAAAAATTACTGATGCTAGTTAGTTTTATCATTAAAAATGTGATTTATGTGATATGAATAAGCAATTCTCACGAATATACCTTCTGTTCCTTTATTAAAATATGTCGTTTTCTTTAGTATAAACAATATGTTTTTTTTAGTAAAAACAATATGGTTTTCTTTTCTTTATTACAAAAAAATGGTCCCCCTCCATAAAAAATTAATACGCGCCGGCGCGCCGCCGCCGCCTCGCAAATTTTTAGTCCACGCCGCCGCCGTGGTATTGGCCATCGGCGCTCATATCTAATCAGAACTAGTGATTTTTTGATCTTATTAAAAGCAATGGTGGTTTTTATATTGTAATAATTTAATAAATAATTGTTAAACTAACTTGAAAATTGTAAAAATAATGAACGCTTAAGTATATATTTTTAAATTAAGGGCAAAAGTATTTTCCTTTATTAATCTAAGTATAATAATGAATGAAAATATTTAATCGTAATTAAAAATATATATATGTATATTATCAGCATGATGTAAATAACAAAATCCGTTCAGATTTCGTAGTTATGATGGAATAAATAAACTTACATTTATACATGAACCATAAATCATTACATTACACTCCTGCTTTGGGGTAGTCGTGTCAAAATAGGGTAACTCCGCCTCATAATGGGTCATTCCTGGGATGCCCCCTTATGTGCCGGTCCTAAGCCCGGGTAAAGGAGGAAGGCCGAGCTAGGGAAATATTCGGATTCATTCCCAATGTTTCTCTAGTTTTTATCGTAATAAAGCGTCTTTATTCCTTAGCTGTAAGTTAGAATAAGTAGTAATTAAGTAAGATTGTACGTCAAGGTGCTTTACTTTGACAAATGAAATAATAATAATGGAAATAATTTTTCCTTTTAAAGTTGATTACACTGATACAATATGAATTTACCGTTAGGGTAGATAGTGGAAATAAATAGCAAGAAATATTTAAACATTTGTTGTATTAAATAATTATTTTTATTAGAAGAAAAATCTAGCTGAATGAAACATCTTATATTGTTTCAGCTCTGTAACTATGCACATATATAAGTAAGTATTTAAATAAAGCAGTAAAATTGAAGAAGAAGTGAAGTAGCTGGAATGAAAGTTGTAAAATTTTACACGAGCGACTCGGGGGAAAAAGACACTGTATGTTTTATTTTGAGACATTGTTTAAGGACATTGTTATTAGAATCAGCAAGCAATAAACAAAGAAAATAAGGAGTGTAGATTATGATACTAATGGTAAATGTAAAAAACCAACATACTGTGCATATGAAATAGTGGTATGAAGACAGAAGCAATAAAACAATACTCTCATGATAAATTAAAGAAAATCTACGCTAAACGAAATACGAGTAACAACTTATCTACCAAAGTCTCTCTCTACTCTAAATAATAGAAAAATCTACTTACAAAGATAGTACAAGGACGGAAAGAATTTGATTGAAGCTAAATAGATATGGAAAGCACTTACCCGACAAGAGCGTGGCTATTAAATAAAAGAAGAAGAAGACTAGTACTTATTATGAAAGCGACCAATAATGAGTTTTGGTTTACAGCACCGAACTATGCCATTTCTCGCAGTCTCATGCCAGCTGTCCTGGACGATAGACTCAGAGGCGGTGCAGCGTACAAAGATCCTACACCTACTTTCATGAAGAATAACAGAACTTGAACAAAATTACCTCTTTTGGATTTTGATGGGCATCTATCCTTATGACACATAGTAGGCATTTCGACCTTTATAGGTTTACCCTTCTCAAGTAGTTGCCTCTACCTAAACTTTTCAATATCTGAACTAGCCCGTCTCCTCAAACTGTTTTCCTTCTGTTTTACTATTTCGTCGTTGGGTTTTACCCTTCCCAATTTTTCTACCTACCATTTCCAGTATCTAAGAAACTGGATCATATCTTCAAACATTCATCCTTATTAACGACCATCTAAATCTTCATGACCACTAAAACCAACCAGTTCTGCTCCTGGAAGAAATGGTCTCGAAAAGAAATATATCGCCATGGAAAACAATAAATAGTAACTATGTGAAAAAGAAGTATTTCTAAGACTCAATTATCATCCACGAATGAGCAATCTAAAACCATCATAATGTAAGTGCTTATTTTGATAAGTGACTTCATCAAACTTCAGAACTGAGACGTAAAAAATGAATGGATTTTTTTAAGAGAGGATTACGAGTATTCTAGGATTTACATCTACATTTGGTGTCATCTACGATGAGACTGCAGTGAAGGTTGCAGGATGGATCCAAGAGGCGAAAATTAGTGTAACAACCATCCAGAGGTAAAAACCTAGACAGACGGTAAAAGAATGTATAACAAAAATGAGCAAGAACTCTATTATCTACAATGTGTAACGAAAAGGGGGTATAGACCTTAAAGGGACCGAACGTACTTATTAATGTGAACAACGGAAACCTCAAACAAATATGCACAATCATTTTGGCTCGGTAGATATTTAATTTTGTAAGGATATGTATTTCCTATACCTCCGCTTTCGTTACACATTGTATGTCAGAAATGGCTACAAAATTATAGTAAGTATTCGAGAGATCGAGTTTAACTACGTTATGTCATTTTGTTAAAATTGTTATGTCGGTAAAAATAAAATTGGTGTGAAACAATGTAAACATTTTGTGTACACTCTTACTGATACTGTCAAAGGTTCGTTCGTTCGTTTAAATGGTTAATGGCTATTTACTCGGTACAAAGAAAAGAACGCGTTTGGTACAAAGAAGTTAATTCCACCTTGGTCATGCATGCGCGCCTATAGTAAGCAAACCATTTGAACAAACGTACTGACTACAGTTACCGCCATGTACTATTATGATTGCAGGATGTTTTTTTTCTTCATGTTGAAGAAAAACTATTTATCCTACTAATATTATAATGCTGAATGTAAGTTTGTATATTTGTTTGTTTGTTACCACTTCACGCTTCAACCACTGAACATATTTAGATGAAAATAGATATGGATATAGATTCCTAGAAAAGGACATAATTCCCACGGGTAGCGAAGCCCACGGGTACAGCTAGTTTTAAATAAATGCACCACTTTGCACTGCTTTTACAAAATGATGTATACTTCAGAGACAAAAGAGAAATACAAATGTTGTATAACTCCGCCTCATCATGGGTCATTTCTGGGATTACCCCTTATGTGCCGGTCCTAAGCCCGGGTAAAGGAGGAAGGCCGAGCTAGGGAAATATTCGGACTCGTCCCAATGTTTCTTTAGCCAACTATATTTTAAGATGTTAAGAATAGATTAGTTCGTCTGTAGGAAATCCGGTGAACCTGAAACTTTCTATACTAAGTAATTAATATATGTAAATAGCCAATAATGTAGCAAACTACTTCTTTTATCGTAAGTCATGGGACGTGTGTTGAAATGTAGTAAGTAATAAATAGAATTAAGCAGATACACATTATATCCGCTGATTAAAGTGTTTTACTAGAAATAAAAAAATAACAATATATTTGAATTTTATTTTACATTCCCTTAACCCAGACTTTAAACACCTGGGTCACTGGGTCTCCGAAAATCTCAAAGATGACGTCGACATTGAGAGGGAGCGAAGGGCGTTGACTGTCCGGGGGAATATGCTGGTTCGTAGGTTTGCAAGATGTACGGCTGATGTCAAAATTACCCTATTCAAGGCATACTGCCAGTCTTTTTATAAAAATTCAGAAACAAAAATGTTGTCTAAAACTCGAAAGTTAAATTGTGAGATCAATTAGTAGTACCGCCGCCATACACCGCACGCCGGACGGCCGGGGTCATCGACATTACGCAGCCGGCGGCCGGCGTATAACTACGTGGTCTCGATCAAAAATCATTTACGCAACTTTTTTATCTTATGACATACAGAAATTTAGATTACATATATGGATAGAGGAATTTATTTACTATACGACATTTTTATTTCTAAAACCAATAAAAAGTCAGCGTGTATAGCAGTTACGAGTATCAAGTTATTTCCGGTTTAAAAAGAAAATGATAGGACTAAATCTTCCTTCCAACCGAGTGTTCCACGACACTTATTTTTTAACTGACTTCCAAAAAGGAGGAAGTTATCAATTCGTCGCGATTTTTCATTCTTTTTTATTTTTTCAACGATTATTTGAAGACTACTAGAACGATTTGATAAAAATCTTTGTTTGAAAGGGTATACTTGCGAATTGATCCCATTTAAAATTTATCAAAATCGGTTGCCTAGTTTAGATGTAAAGTCTGTTTTTGTTTTCAAAAATTATATCCCATCTCAGGGGATCAGTCTCGAGAGCCGGTTCGGCTGCTGAAAACGCTGAGATCGCCAAGCGGCGCAAATATAGTTCTTTTTGACTATATTTTTGTGCCGTTTGGCGTGGAAACTTTCGGACCTTGGGGCCCCGGTGGACCTAGGGGTCTCCTTAAAGAGATCTCTCCAAGACTGATCTGCGCCGCTGGTGACAAGAGGGCTGGCTGTTTTTTCGCACAACGAATCAGTATTGCGAGCCAACGCTGAAATGCGGCCAGCGTTCTTGGCACTATGCCACATGGGCAAGATTTTTTTGACTAAATTAGTAGTTAACTTTTTTCTGTATGTATATTTGTAAATATGTATTTTTTTTTATCCTTCTTATTTCCTTAAATAAATGGACAAAAAATTATAACGACTTATTTTTGCAATGTTTATGAAAACAACAGAACTCGTATCACAGTCTGAGTATGCATTAAAAATTTTCGCTGACGAAGTCTCTCTAGCCGACTTGCTCATAATTATTTCTCATTAATATTTTGCACCGAGGATCTGAAGTTTTAAGCGAGGCAAGAAAAGGGTCTCCCTCGCTAAGTTTAAAACAAACATCCGCCAAGTTCCGTGTAAGTTAAGCTTAAGCTACACTTATGCTGCGGAATTTTAATTAACTTCGGAAATCAGTTTAGAATACTTAAATTAAAAAAGTCAGTACCTGGGCGACCGAGCTTTGCTCGGTTTTATCTCAAACATTTTTTTCGAACCCGTAACACTCGTTTCTTGCCGTCCGCGTCTTAACCCATTGGACCAGACGGAGAGTGGCCGGCAAGCCGAAATTAGCGACCATATTCTTATAAGTCGAAAACATGCGTTTTCCCAAACATAAGACTAATCTAGATCGTTTGTTTACCCCCATATACCAAATTTCAGCGAAATCGTTAGAGCCTTTTCCGACATCACCGAAATAAATTTATATATAAATATTGCTCGTTTAAAGGTATAAGATTATTGACCGACTGAGCGAAAGCGCTTTTCAGTTTCGAGACTGGCTTTCAAATGCTTTTGTTCGTTTGTCAGTGTCTCTGTTTCTCTGTTCGTGTGTTCTTGCCTAAAGTTAACATTTTTCAATCGATTCCTGTGAAATTTTGTAGACATGTTCGATAATTATATCGAATTTTTATGTCGATTAACTTTTCGATTTTTTTAAGATGGCAGAAATATGTGGATTGAAAACTTAATAAAAAATCATGATATATCAGCCATTTTTTTTCAAAAATGTCATGAAACTTTTTTGTTACCGGAATAAAGCCGCAACTTTTTTGTCTGAACCACTTTTAAGGGTTCCGTAGAAAACAAGGATCCCTTATAGTTTCACCATGTCTGTCTGACTGTGTCTGTCCGGCCGCGGTTTTATTCAGAGTCTCTGAGTAAGGACTAGAAAGCCTTAATTTGGCCTGGATATGTATAATAATTATGCTGTGAAAGTGTAAAATAAAATCTACAAATTCCTCCCATACAAGGAGTTAATGTTTTTGCGTCCTGTGTGTGATATTCATATAAAAACGTTCTTCTGATCAACTGCGGCGTATCTACTTATACCTACTATAGTACAATATGTAAATCCGTTAAGGTAATGTTGGGTAGCTTGTGTAGATTCTATTTACCGGTGTCTGCCATCCCTGAAATCGCAAAAAAATCTGCGGCTCCATAAAAAATTGAGTTATTCCGGTCTGATACCCTAAATCTGATACTCTAGTGGATCCGTTTTATTTTAATTATTTTCTATTCCGTTCTGATACCCCGTCCAGGGGATCAGAATAAATAATTATATATTGTATTCCGGTCGGATCCCCAAGTATATTTATGGTACAGTTAGTAACAAAATATTTGTACTGTAAAATATTTTTTGATCTGGTTTAATAAATTGTTGGCTACCTTAAGGTTATAATCTTCATTAGAATTTTTTATACCTTAAGAAAAAGCGGCGAGCGATATACAATAGAAAATCGTTATCATACCGACCAAGTCCACAGGGCAGGTTTAATTTGTTAATTTTTTACAATTTTATGTTATCTAAATCAAAGGTGCAAATTTATTATAATCTGTAATTGATTATAATTAAAAAAAACTGATTATTTTTTCACCAACAACTGTTTTTTTCTTGACTGTACTAAACAGGTAGGGGATCAGACCGGACTTGTTAATTTTAGAGTGGATCAGACCGGACAAAAGTAGTAATAATAATTAAGAGTGGATTCGTTTGGTGGATCAGACCGGAATAACTCACAAAATTAAATACCTATTATTCCAAAATGTATGGAAGCTGCAGATTTTTTTTTTGCGATTTCAGGGATGGGAAAACCTGATAAATGGAACCTACACAAGCTACCCAACATTACCTTAACGGATCGGACAGTTTTCTTTACATTTTGTATAGAACAGCCCTTATAACTTCAATGTTCAGTGCACGCCTTGCAATAACCAGTTCAGAGTTTCATTAATCGAAAATTATAGCCCACGCTTAGCTCAGCAGTGTTTTCGATATATTGGATATAACGGAATTGTAACTTTTAGCTTGCGCAGACGAGGGATTTTTGTCCGCGGACTTTTTTGTCCGCTAAAATAGATCGCTTACAACTGTATCGAGTAACGCAAACGAGGGATTAAAAGTACCGCGTACAAAAAATCCCCAAATAACCGAGGACATGCAGAGAGCGGACAGACAAAAGTACGGGGGAGTCCCCAAATAAAATAGAACTCGTGTGACTAGGCGAAGCAACGCACATGGCGGACTTTAGTCCGCGTTGTGCGCTGTATTGAGTGACGTTTAGGTCAAATCTTGCAACTCAATTTTCAACCAGTTATTCTTAACCAATTTTACTGAAATGTTGCATACTTGTGTAAATCAGAAGTCAATGCAATATTGTGAAGTCAATGAGCTTTTCTAATGAAGGAGCCGACGTATATTAGACGTCCGGAAATCAGTTATAAAACATCATAACCTCATTAAGTGGGTCTGATCACGGAGACGGAAGGTGGTTGATGGAACTCAGTAAAAGATGCAACTTTAGTAATAAAACGATGCTATTTCGTACACGTATCACACATGTATCGCCGTATCACACACATGTATATACGTGTGCGTTGAGTTCGCGGTAAATCCGCGGTGGACTTTTTATCCGAGGAGCGTACTTTTTTCTCCGCCGCGGAGATAACTCCGTCGTCTGCGCAGGCTATTACTTTGCGAAGTATTTTTTCTTCTGTGAACTCAAGTACTTTTTGTAGTTTTTTTTTTATATCAAAAAGGGGAGGTTATCAAATCGTCGCGATCTTATTTTATGTACTTTTGTTATATGTTATGTTTATCGATTAGACGCCTGGACCTATTTGGAAAATTCTATTTTTGTTTGAAAGTGTATACTTGTCAGTCAGTCCCATATAGTCCCATATATATATCCATATTTCTTAAATATTTACTTCTCCCTCTACCCAAAGGTTGACTGGAAGAGATTGCTATGCGATAAGTCCGCCTTTGTATAATAATTCTGTCTTATTCATTTTTTCTGTTTTTTGTATTTCCTTTTGTTTATGGTGCAATAAAGAGTATTTGTATTGTATGGTATTGTATAGTTTGTCACGGTAGTTTGGGGGTGAAGTCGCTTTTTTGTTAAGAAAAATTATAAATCAATATTAAATGTATATATAAGCTTCGAGGAATTTGGAGCCCGGTTGAATCTTCAGCACAGCTGAAGATTAGGGTTACGCGCTAAGATGAATGATGAGCGACACAGGTCGCCGACTGGCGCCGACGAGAATCGCTGACATACTGTCTCGCTCGTTTGTTAGATAGAGCCTTTGTAGATATATTTGAGAAGAAAAATACAATAGGTACATTTTTTACCTAGTCGTATATTGAAGGAATGGCTACCAAAACACAAGGTACAACTGATAATGATAACAACATAAACGAGGACCTATACTACTTCACAAAGTTATAAGAAAATGTTTCCCAGAAAGATAGTCTTTTTTTTTTGGAAAACCAATCGGTTTTCATGAAAATTTAATCCTAGTTTCCAGATACAAGACTTTATATTAATTACCCTAATGATACCAAACTGAGAAAAAAAAAGGTTGAACATCCAAAACCCAGGAAAATTTGAAACAGGTCATTTTCCAACTTGCCCTGACTGGGGATCGAACTTAGAACCTCTGGGTGGCGGACTAGCATGGTGACCACTACGCCACGAAGGTCGTCCAACATCAACATCGTCAAACATACTCGTACATGAAGATTGTAACTATGTCGAAAACATTTAAACGGGTGACAACATTGCGATTTTTGGTAGAAGTTTATGTCTCATCATCATCAGGTCTTTTGTCTTCACTGCAGGAGCACGACCCTCTGTACTACCAAAGCCATATTTGGCCAGAACAGCCAGAGAACTTTGCCTACACTCTCCTCGCTGGCCGAACGGGTTGGAGTGGAGAGGTCTCATTGATGTTTGTAAGCTTTGTTTTTCCCTAGATCGCCTTCTATGACATCCGCGGGAGGATTTATGTCTGTGGAAGTTTAATACGAATACATTTTCACGTCTATATCCCTGACGGGATAGACAGAGCCCAGGGCCGTCAGGCCCAAGGGCCACGCTAAGCGTGGTGGTAGCGTTAAGATGGAAAAGGAATCAAAATAGTGATGGGTTGCTAGCCGCATCGCCTATTACCATAATTCAAATATCGCCCATTCCCTTGATCGCCTCTTACGATCTGCGCGGGAAGAGAAGCAGCTGGTACATTCTCCGTTTTTTCTTTTCTCCCAGACCAGCATAGAAGTTTATAAATATATATAATTGTTTGATTTGCTAAATGAACGCCTACTCAACTCTAAAAACAAAATGGATTTAGTTAATTCGGCAATTAGGTAAGTGTATCCTTCTACCCACGACTAATAAAATAACATCTCCATCCGCCTACCCCACTTGTTGCGTAGGATGAGAAGACACATTTTAACTTGTTAGGCTGTGTACTTTATATTTTTATCTTCTTCTTCTTACATTCAAGAGCTGGGCTCTTGTCGGTGGAGTGCTTTCCATGTTTTCTTTTACTAAGTTCTTAACCTCCGTATATGTTTTCACGTTTAATTTTTCTTTATTTGGCCGATAAATTGTCTTCTGGGTTTTCCTATTCCTCTTTTTCCTTCAGTTATTGTTTGAAAGAACATATCGTGACATAATAGTAGATAAACTAAAATTGTCCTTTGGATTGGAATTAACCGTTCCTTCAAAAAATGCCATATCGATCTGGCGCAAGGTACCCAGATCGCTTGGATGTTCCGACACACTCTACCGCATCGTTACGTAAGAACAGCTACAACATGGCAATAAAGCTTTACAACTGTTTACCAGAAAGTCTGACGTCCTTGCCATATTTAAAATTCAAAAAACAACTCAGTACATTGTTGGTAAATGAATGCTTCTATACCATTAATGAATTCCTCGACTTTAAATTTTGACATGCGGCGCCCCATATTGAAATCATTAGACATATTTAATTATTATTAGTAACTAAATTTATCCTATAATATTGTAAATCATTTGACATGCATGATATTATTCAATAGTGACTATTATTATTATATTTTTGTAAATTAGAAGCATGAAAATCTAAAAAATTTGCATGCCGATTGTTGGTGCAACACGTCTGTACAAGAGAATTAGGTATGACCTGTAAAATCGTATTTCTTACCGTGTTTGCTTGCAAATAAATTTATTTCATTTCATTTCATTTCATTTCATTTCATTTCATTTACCGTCAATACCAGACACAATAGTAAGACAATGGACGTGGACATTAATTAATGTCGTGCGAGTCTTGACCGGTTAATTATCCCGGTAAGTTATTTATCCCGGTAAAATTTGCTTGTCAGCTAAAGAATATAAAAGTGTCACATTAAAAGATATTTATATAACTTAAATATAATACCGGAAGTGACGACACACAGCAATCGAAGTTTATATTTTCCCTATGCCTGCACTAAAAAAACAATAACAGCTGTCAACTGTCAATGTCTTCTGCTTAAATTACCGCCCATGGTAGAATAAAATAAGGTATTCTCTTTCCGTGACAGCTGATGACGTAGGTGAAACTTGACTACGTCATCACTTGCGAAGTGGTTCTCAAACTTTTTTAGTGGGGAAAAAGATGAAAGATAAAAACAATACAGTTATTAGGTACATACAGTTTTTTATTACAAGGTTTTATTTAATTTGCCTCGTTTGTTGTTTCGGAATGACCATCGTTTATAAGATGCATTTTATAGAATTTATAACGTGTACTGTACATACATAAATAAAATGTTAAAGTAATATAAGTACCAATTACAACTTAATACTTACCATTTCTTGTAGTTGTTTTTGGTTTACAATATTGAAGCCACGCACTTGCTAAAGTCTCTTCTTTGGGAAAACAAAAAAATCTTATTGGACCTCCTTTTATACTTCTGTTTTTACAGTTAAGTATGCAACAATAAACCATTTTTCTTGTGTTTTCTTCAGAGTAATCACTGCAGAAGTTTGTAAACCACAGACCATAGACATTTTGTTACCGAACGAAATAGGGCTATATGTGTGAGCGAGACGACGATAATGATGCAAGGTTGGGCTGTCAGTGTGACACTTGTCAATTTGATGTGTTGCCACTGCGTGTATTTGAATAACTCGAACAAAATGCATTTTTGTACTTTATATACCAATCACGAATTAATAATTCATTATATCAATTTATAAAATATTATATAAAGGAATTACACGAGATACTTTATAGTTTAGTAACTTAATATTTTATTTAATATTCATGAATAATAGAGAAACTCCTTAAATTTACTGAAAAGAACAATCAGTGGCAACACTTATCGTGACGTAGGCAAGTTCTTTCTCGGGAAAGAGAATACCTTATTTTATTCTACCATGTTACCGCCGTTATGTTGGTTCTTGTCAAGTTGTTGTGTTGGTAGATGACAGTGTCAATACAATACAGTTCTGAAAGTGGTAATTGCTAACTCTTAAAGATTCTTCATCGTGACGTCACTTCCTCAAATAAGCTTGTCCTTGCTTGAAAATGAAGATCATTGGGATTTTTGCAAATATCTTAATAAGCAAGACCTTATTTCAAAATACTTTTTTTAAAAATAATACACTGAATCACCTTTTAGAATGTCTGTACTTAATTATAAAGCATCTTGTATACTTAGGGTGCTAATATTAAGAAATACTGATTAGAAGATGTTAGATCTTCCAAGCCAGAAAGAGGCTTGTTTTGTACGCAAGCAGGCGTATAATAGCATTTGCAGGCTTAATTGAAGTCTAAAGGCGGTGCATGAAAGTCTTTCAAGTAATAAGACATAAATATAGAAACTCTACTTCAAAGGGAACTTCTGTGCAGTATTAATCTAAATTAACATATAAATGGACGGTGATCCATTCAAGTTAGTTCAGTGGGAGTCGAAGTTAAGTTCTGACTACTTTTACTCGATAGTTTAGTTTTGTGGTTGCAATTTACGTAACTCCTATGAATGTGAAGATGGAAAGAGAGGTGTGCGATGAATCGTGAGTCCTATCACACATCAATCAACTCAAACTGCATTTACCAATCACGCGCTTGATTTGCTTCCGCCTTGCGCTCGCCTTGCTTCCGCGTTGTGCCCGCCTCGCACCCGCCCGTCGCTCGCCCTGAATGGACTTCAGTAAATGTAGTTTGTATTGATGTGTGATAGGACCCAAATAATTATATGTAACAAATTTTAAAACGCGCAATGCTTGGGCTGGGCGTACGAGTGTCGTCTGTACGTTCCTAATGTGCATTACTAGAACTTTTGCAAGTAAAGTGAAACCATTCGTGCACCAACAAGTTGCAAAAAAAATCTCAAGCTCCTTGTTTCGGAAGGCACGTAGAGCCGTTGGTCCCGGCTGTCTTAATTGTACAGTCGGCAATGATTATAGGCAGCTTGCAGTCTGATACCAGTAATGAACACAGCCAAAAAACAATACACAACCCTAGAATCTGACATATCCCAGCTGAGCGACGAACCGATAGCCTATGGGACAAAAAGGTACTCGAATGGCGACCGCGTACTGGCAAGTGCAGCGTAGTACACTACGAGCTTGTCAGACGACCTGAACACGGACGCTCTTCATCGGTCATTTTGGAAATCTTTAAGACAGGCCTATGTCCAGCAGTGGACGTTGTGCGGCTAAAATGATGATGATGATGAAACCTAGTATCGGACGGGTAAATATTGTATTGAATGTCTTCCTTCATCCATTTTAACAGCATTAAATACCTTCCTCAATGAAGAAACCGAGAGAAAATCTATGCAATTCAATTTGAAAGGATTCTATTCACGTCGCATTCCAAAATATTCCTTTTTATAACACGCAAAATGCTTTGGCCAAGTATGGCTCTGGTGGTACAGAGAGGGTCGTGCTCTTTCAGTGGAGACGAAAGGACCTGATGATGATGATGAGAAAATACGCATAATTATGTTTTTGTAAAAAAAATAAGAATTTTTGAAGTGAAAACTTCTTTAGCGGCGTTGTGCACTTTTTTTGGAATGGGTAAAAAATTTTAAACTTGCGGAATTTTTGAAGTGAAAACTTTTTTGAAGTGAAAACTTCTTTAGCGGCGTTGTGCACTTTTTTTGGAATGGGTAAAAAATGTTAAACTCGCTTCAGGACACGCTCGCGTCAGGACACGTGACCTGATCGAAAATTCGTAAGACGGATGGAGAGTAGACAGCTGGCGCGGCGTAGGAGAGGGAGTATCCCCCTCTCTTTCTACGGCGCGGCGAAAATGTATGCCTGCGCCTGCTGTTTCGTATATCAAAAATGCACAACGTTAATATTCAAGTTTTCACTTCTGCCGGCACTCCCAGAGTGCAACCCGTCGTTTTTTTTTAAAGATGATTTGTAGTTGTTGAAGTTTGTATACCTAGTTTATAAGAAAGTCTAGTCAATATTTGAATGAAGAATACGTATTTCTCAATTTGTTTAATAGATGGCGTTGGGACCAATATAAAACTAGATGTAGAGATTTTTGTGTGTTTTACTAGGTCCTTGAACTCCCAACGATTGTTGATACTGAACCAGCCTACAGGGTAGGCCACAATTAACCGTAGCACCAAACAGTATTTGGTTTTATTGCGTATCCATTGCTCCTTGGACTTTTACAGTAGTGTTGGTTCCAGGGACAGGAAGCGCTTTCCCTAACGTGGGTTTTTAGCAGCTAATAGATAGGCTTGAATATTTTTATTGGATTAAAAACCCCTATCGCTGGGTAACTCTTTCGATCGACTAACCGTATCATATGGAAAGCCTTTAAAAGGGTTTCCCCACAGACATAGATATAGATAGACGACTTAAATGCACCTACTTCGCGTGTAAGTTCTCAGACAAAGCGTCGAGGTTGGCCGCCGCTACTGACAGTCCGCGCGCGTCTGTGATTGCAGCCGGACGGCAGCGAAAAATAAAAAAATGCCTCGTAGCGTGATAATAAACTGCAACAGCCCAAAAATTGCAAGCGCCTAAAGTCAAGGACATATTTCCTATCACAGCTAAGTTATTTAAAAAGAAAAATATGCGTAAATTCATTTTAAAACAATTTTTTAAGCATTCCGAGCGGTGATTCCAAGATTATACCTAAATAAGTATAGATTAAGGTTTAAAAACTACATTCACATTACATTGCCGCGTTTGCTTTGAGCGTTTGATCCGACGTTGTGTGTTAAGAAGCAATGTATATCGAAACAAGCGATACTGTCGCGCATCGCTACGACGTCGTGGTACCGGCAATTTCTCATTCGTCAGTAAAATTTAGCGACTAGTGTTGTTCGTTCTACAACATATACCAATAATCGATTTTAATCGATATCGGACTGACGAATGATATAAACTATTATTAAAGAGCCAATTTAATAGATTATAAACAAGCTCATTTCCTAATTTACACTTTAGAAAACGAGGGTAATATTTTCAGAGTTCATGTATATAATATGGTCGCTCTTTGAACTACTGGTCACACGTTGGTGAACAAAACCGCGCGTGCGTCACTGCTCATTGCTCGTTAGTGAGTCGTCCATACTGCATTTCCCCCATTGAAGCGGTATGTGAGACAAGCCTGACATGGCTAAGAACGACCGCAAGGGAAGTTGCTTCAACATTTAAAAAACGCATTGAAATCGGTAAAAACGTGTTTTTTTATAGATAATTAAATTAGAGATTAGAAAATTAGAGAATTCGACTCGCACTTGGCCGGTTATTTAAGAATAATAATAGTTTTATTTTTAAAGTTCAATTAAAATATTTACATTATTTGTAATTTTTAGTTTTAATTGAAATTTTAATAAGTTGGTATAGTTTAAATTTTAGTTAAATTGAAATAATTTGAGTACAAATATTTATTCTTTATTATCAAACAATTTTCCGTTTAGAATCATTTGTTTATCCAATTTCATATCATTCGTCAATCAGAAAATCGATTGTGATTTTTATCACAAATCGATTAACTTAAATGTTAATCGATCGTATGGTTAGCGAGCGCGGAGTGAGCGAGCGAGACCACAGATATAAAATCGATGAGTATGAGCGAGACGATCATGGCGGCGGCGTGCGTCTTCAATAAATCGTTTAAATCGTAGTGAGCGGTTTCTTTGAATCGGTTTGAATTTCCCATCACTAAAATTGCGTCTGACGTCACAGTAGGCATTAAAAAAGTTGGCACGCTTGGTTTCCATACAAATCTTGATACATGCGTTATCTATTACATCTATATCTGTGGGTTTCCCTTTAAATAAGTTGTTAAAACATGTACGTTACGTTACCCTTACAAAAACCATTTCTCATAGGGTAACCCTATCTCATAGGCTAACCCTTTAAAAAGCGCTTTCCCTGGCGGCCACGGGGCGGGGGGGATACGTGGGGGGAAAAACCCTTTCAATAAAGCGGAAAAATACAACTTCCAATGATTTGGTAAACGCTAAGCCTATCATAAGGATAGGGTTACCCTATAGGGGATACGGTAAGCCTTTCACTGGATAAGCTTTTTACAGGCTAACGTAAACGTGAGGGTAAGCCTATGTTAAGAATGACCACTTAAAGGGGTTTTAAAAATTAGCTGCTAATCCGGTCCCTGGTTGGTTCATTCGCATAACACTTGTAAATGTGTAAACCAGGCTTAACTTAGTGTCTTTATAGTGAACTCTAGATACAAACTATTTGGTGCAAACGTCAAAGTAGAAACTGGGAATTTCTCATTATTCAAAGATTGCTATAATCGGAGCGCGGATAGTTGATGTTTCTTCAGTTTAATTGCTTTTTCAATTAACGCCGGCGCTGGAGGATTCGTGCAAGCGTAATGGACTGGCCAAAGAATAGATTGTAGAAAGGAGACATGCGAGTAGGTACAATCTGTTGTAAAATTATATATTTTTACCGGTCAAGACCCGCATGGCATCATATGATGCGGCTTCTATTGTTTTACTATTGTTACGTGTCTAGTATTGGCGGATCTCAAATACTTAATTCAGGGCTTATTAGTCTCCACTGCAGGAGTGCGACCCTCTGCACTACTAGAGCATACTTGGCCAGTACAGATATAGGATTTTTTGGAACGAAATTCCTTGCAGATTGTATGGACTTGGCAGATAGCGAAAAAAGTGTAAGATTTTCCGGCACGAATTTTTTTCTAAAATTCTAGCCTCTGGAATTTTCTGGGTTTTTTAGGGCCTTCAATTTTGTAACTTTGTTCCAACTGAGTGTTCAGGGCCATTTTAAGGGATAAATTAGGTATTAAAAAAAATATTAAACAATATTTTTTTTTAAATTAAATTATTATTAATTTAAAAGCTGTCACTTCTGTTTTATTCTTTATAATTTAATCTATAGTTCACTGAGGACGAGCCGACGTCCATAACTTCATTTGGAGTGAGACACTAGCGCCACACCCGAGTCATCTGACACTTAATATGGCCTCTACTACTCTATGAAATGTGCGACCATAAATGCCCTTCCTAGGATAGCTTCGCTTTTGTTTTATATAAAATGTTGTGCTTTTATAATCAAAGTATTTTGTAAAAAAAATATTAAAGAAAAAAATTAGTTGCATTTAAAAATGGGATCACATTTTAGAGATCTGAAGTCTTTTGACTCTTTCCGGTATGTAAGTCTGACTGCGGCTTCGCTCAAAGATTATTTTTTTAATTCCTTAGTGCTATTAAAAGAAATATTTTTTTTAAACTTAAATGGCGTTTGTTAAGCTTAATCATAGCTTTTTATTAATACATTAAATTAAAAAAAGTAGACATAATAAAACGTTTCCTTTTCCTTTAGTTTTAGATGAAGGCAAACGAAACATTTGACTTAAAGTTGTTAGCTTAGTCATTTATACTACTACTTTTGTCTATGAGACGCCTTTTGAGCAAACTTTGTAAATAATCCGTGTTTTACTTTATTTACAATGTGGCCCGAGAAATTTGTCTCATTTATAGGCAAAAATAGAATAAAAAGAGACTAACATAGTTTCTGATATAATTAAGTAGTTAAGCCTTAAGCGAATTTACTTTGATTTTGTAATCGAAATACGGTTAACAATTTTTAAATTTATGCATAAAATATAAGTAAAGAGTAAAATCTGTTGAGGGTACGGGTTTATTTATGAAAAATAACAAAAAAAAGTAGAACAAATAGATAGTTACACAAATTTATTAGTTATTACCAATGACAAGAGAAAGATCACACAGAAGATATCGACCTCAGTTTACTCGGACCAGTTAATAAAACTAGAGGGTATCGTGCTATGATTTAAAGTGATATGCCAATCAAGTCCAATTACTAGCACTTCGTCTCCTCTTAGTGGATGCCTTTGCCCCAGCCCAGGCCGTAGCCGTATCCGCTGCCGTAGCCGTATCCGCTACCGTAGCCGTATCCGCTGCCATAGCCGAGACCGCCCCATCCAAGACCTCCCCAGCCGCCAAGTTTGCCATAGCCGAGACCTCCCCAACCAAGGCCGACGGAGCTAACCACAGGTACGGTTCTCACAATGGGTGCGCTAATGATGGGTGCAGCAACGGTTTTGACGACGGGGATGGGGGCGGCCTTAACCAGGTTGGCGGTGGAGATCGCAGCGGGCGCAAGGATTGGAGCCTTGATGATTGGGGCACTAACCAGAGGTACACCTGGAAATAACAAGTATGGTTAATGTTTTTTTTTCGTGCGTGTAGAAAGTCAACACTGTTGTAAAATTATTCATGCTATCTAAGGCATCTAACACAGTTTGACGACTGCCATACAATGATGACAGCCGGGACCATCAGCTTATACGTGCCTTCCGAAGCATGGAGGAACTCTAGAAATTTTCTCTTCACTTGCGTAAGCGCTAGTAATGCGCACTCTTTCAAGTATGATTAATGAAGTAATTATAATCTATCAACTCTGAAACTGTGCTGTGTACTAACACTCAAGAAATAGACGGTCAAATTGTAAGGTGACCATGTTCTTAAGTATTCAGCTAGGGATACATGATAAAGGTTAGTAACTAAGCTAAGACTGCTGTACAACCAACTATTATCAAGTGATACAAATATCCAAAGATAAATAAATTATTTTGAATATTTTCAACAAAGGTGTCACTCAAGCAGTTATATTATTTGTTACACATTACAATATTCAGTACCTAGATTTACTGCTCATTTTAAAATAATTAAGAAGGTACCTATTTAAACATAGCTACTTGGATGTTTGTCTATGTAAGTATTTGTTGTAAAATATATTATCGTTAAGTTAGTATCCCATAACACAAGTCTCGAACTTACTTTGGGGCTAGCTCAATCAGTGTGATTTGTCTGTATTTATTTATTTATTTTATTTTACTTGACAAGAGAACTAGAATGGGAGAACATCTTTTGTATGAAGTCTCTATTGGGTAAACATAATATAGGGTAAATTTTGAGTCATTGGACGCTAACAGTCGTTAGACAGAACACCTAGCCTTATTCATTAGTTTTATTTTTTTTTATTCTCTGCAGCTTTTTAAACTCTATACCTGCAGTGTTTAAAAGCAACTTTAATAAGATACAGATACATTTTCACGTCTATATCCCTGACGGGGTAGACAGAGCCCAGGACCGTTAGGCCCAAAGGCCACGCTTAGCGTGGTGGTGGGCGTTAAGATGGAAAAGGAATCAAAATAGTGATGGGTTGCTAGCCGCATTGTCTATTACCATGATGCAAATCTCGCCCATTCCCTTTTAACAACTTTAATAAATAAGGTTTTATTGTGATTGACAATGATTGTTAGCGTCCAATGTCTAGAAGTTTATCTTATTTAAAAAAGTTGTTTACGTACTTCCCCAGCCGTAGCTACCGAGGCCGTAGCCACCCAGGCCGTAGCCTCCTAGGCCGTAGCCGTAACCTCCCCATCCGCCGATGGCACTGCCGTGCGCCACGGCCAACAGGCAAGACAACTGAAAAAAGAAAAATTACAAGTTAAATCGTATAATAACATCAGGTCTTTTGTCTCCACTGCAGAAATACGGCCCTCTCTGTACTACCAGAGCTATACTTGGTCAGAGCAACCAGAGAATTTGGCCTACACTCTTCACGCTGGCCAGACGGATTGGGGAGTTCTTATTAATGTTTATAAGCTTTGTTTAGCTTTTAATTCCTAATTCCGCTTCTACGACATCTACGGGAGGACTTGAACCCTATTCTACTCTGCCGGAAACCACACGGCACAAAACGTGTAATATTCATAAAGAAATGATTTAGGAACTATATTTTTTTTTGTCAGTGTACAAATTTTATAGCATAAAGGATCACATTAAATTTAATCTATTTTATAACCTGCCCCCAAGTTTTTGCAGTCTTACCCTCTTATTCATAAAAACATTGTTTTTTATTAACCTCTATGAGAAAAGTAAACAACTATTTGCATAACCTGTTTTAGTTAAAACATCTTTCGTTCCTTTCCCTCTTGTCAATATTAGACATAGTAGGAACGAGACAAAACCCATTTTAGCTAAAAGAGATTTAGCAAACTTTCTATAACTTTTATGAATATGCGGGCGTTAATGTTTTTGTAAATATTTGATTATAGATATTATCATTTTCAATAATATGAATTTTGTAAATCTATGATTTTGATTTTTAACAGCATTACAATGCTCCTATTATTATACATTTTTTTATATAAATTAAAACATGTGAAGAAATATTTCGCCACGAGTGGGATGCGAATCCCCAACCTTATCTTAAACGTCGTGAATGTACTACCAATTGTATACCTTCACTTCGAACCACCCTGATGAATTTTCTCATCACTTAATACACACGCATTTGAAGCATGCGTTATTTTACATCTACACGGCAAATATCTGATTGAAAATCGGACTAAATGTTTGCCCACTGCTTAGAAAAAATGATACTTAGCTTATAATTCAGTTAGTAAACATTTTATACCCTTAAAAAATAAGTGAAATTTAAAAAGGATAATATACCTATACTATACATACATACTATCAGTAACTATCACGTCTTTATCCCTAATGGGGCAGACAGAGCATTTTGGGTCTTGCGGTTCTATGCAGAGCCCAGGGCCGCAAGACCCAAAAGCCACTTTTAGCGTCATGGTGGGCGAGAAGATGGAAAAGCAATCAATACAGTGATGGGTTGCTAGCCGCATCGCCTGTTAACATGATTTGCATTTTTGCCGATTTCCTCAATCGGCTTTTACGATCTGCGTGGGAAGAGAAGCAGCTGGTACATTCTAAGTTTTTTATTTCTCCCAGACCAGCATGGGAGTATACTAATAGAGTTTATATAGGAGTAAACCTATACTATGTAATACTATTATTAATTCTGTGCCTATACTTAACCGCAGCATTTCATTTATTCTATTAGGTATAGCCATTTGTTTCTTGTAATAAACAAAGGAACTAATAAAAACCGGGTATGTTCCGGTCATGCCGGTGAAAATGTGTAAATTCGCATGTGCGTTGCATCATTGCCCTCGGGAGAATGCATATTTAATCAGCTGTTCGCATTATTGGACCAATTTAGGGTAATTACGTATTGTGACGCAATCAATTTGACCGCTTACAAATTACGTTGATGTTTTATGTACATTGTTTACAAAATATAAGCAATGAAAATTCTGGAAGTCCCTTATTGCCAAAAAATAAGGAATTATGCATCAGAATTGTCATCAATTACAAATAGGTACTTATTGCTTTTTTTGATTGGTATTTATAAATTAATATCTGAAAAATTAGGCCTTTCTATGTTGCTATGTGGAGAAAACTGCGGAAAACTCAAGTTAGTCATTGTGGAGAGCTTTTGTTTAGAGGCTAACGATAAAGCTCACGAACTGGCCCACTACTTGGCTAATCAAATATAAAGGAAAAATCTATCGACACTTAAAGAAGTAAGCAGAGAAAAGGAATATAATGTAATCACGTGTGAAAGCATTGACAAGTGACGAGTGCAAGTGATATGTGACAAGTGAGCGTGTGATCAGGCACTGACAAGTCACAAGGGCATAGATATCACTTGTCACTTGTCACTCGCATTTGTCACTTGTCAGTATGTATACCAGGTTTATGATATTTTGCAATCTTAGTGCTTGGCAATAAAGGCCAAATCAGGTCTTTTAAAGAAAATCTACTTACATTTTTTTTTCAAACGCCAAAAAGTGACACATAAAATTATATTTTATTCATTGAGTAATTTTTAAATTTTCAAAGATAGGTACTAACTATTACAGAAGAACCATTTCAAAAGTGCAAAGTTTTATCAATCGAATCATTTTTATAAAAGTGGAAAATCATTTAAGGAAATATTTTCTAAAAAGTTTTTCCAAAATCGTGCGTACGAAATACGTGTGTGGTTCAACCAAATGAATACTTACAGCGATCAGGGTGTTCATTGTGGTTGCTTCGGAGACGAAGTGTGCCGAAATATTTGCCGAAACAGTATTTATACCAAACGCATAGTATCCTGCGGAGCAGTGCCGGAAAACGTTGTCGTGTGTGTAGGTTGCATCAGCCATTAGAAACTATGCACACTGCTATAAAAAAAATCATACATGCAGGTTGATAGGTTTGTCAAAAGAGGTTAGAAAATCGAGTATACGAATGCGTTTCCTATTGGCAAGTAAGAAAGGCAAGTTGTTTAAATTAAAAATGAAGTGTGATTGATTCTTGTTCGGAATTTGAAATTAGGCGCCACGCATAGACACGGATGCTAGCTAGCGGAGCAGATAGCAAGAGAGATCATGATAAGATTAGCATGAGAGATTTTATGACAATTTTATTGTACATTTTTAGTTTTCATTTTATCATTACATATCACTTTGACAACTTTGTTGTCGACCCCGCAGGAGTATGCGGAGTACGGGTGCCGATCCGCGAATTTGCGGATGTTACCCATAGAATTTCTATTGACGGCATTTCTTAAGGCACAAGAACTTGAGCCAGCAGCGAAGTTGACAAAATCCAAAAACCACACATAGTTCCGTTTTCTAGTGGCCAAAAAATCACGTTTGTTGTATGACACTTAAATATTCATTTTATTCTGTTTTTATTATTTGTTGAAAATTTCAACTGTCTAGCTATCGCGGTTCGTGAGATTTAGCATGGTGATAGACAGACGGACAGAGGGGACAGCGGACTCTTAGTAATGGGGTCCCATTTTTACCCTTTGGGTAAGAAACTCAAAAAATTGTGGCAGGTTGATTGTATATGGCCTATTTAAAAGGATTTGCAAGTCATAGCCAATTGTACTTTCCGCGATAAACATATAATGCCAATACTTAACTTCTGCGGTAAAAAGTACTGCTAAGTCGTAGAAAGCAGTGCCCACTAGTTAGTGCTATAGTGTATAGAGGCCCTTATAAAACCAACAATAAAACCGTTTATCCTTGTAGGGATGCTAACGAAACGTCCTAGTGTTTTCTCCGTTTTGTTTCGTGTGTGTAATCTAAGTAACCAACACTAGTGTCAAAGATGATATAATGACTAACGTAACAGATACTCTACGCCATAGAAACTATTGGAGGGCCCTTAAGTAGGCAATACTGCAGTTGCGTGTAGGCACACAGAGATGGCAGCACACACGACTAGCAAAAAAGTGGCAAAGGCGGTGTTGAATATGCTTTATATCCTATCCTACTATCTTATTTTACTAATATTATAAATGCGAAAGTGAGTTTGTATATTTGGTTGTTTGTGTGTACGTTTGTTTGTTTGTTACCACTTCACGTTTCAACCACTGAACCTATTTAGATAAAATTTGCTATGGATATATAATTTGATACCCAGGGAAGGACATAGGATAGTTTTTATTCCCACAGGGAGCGAGACCCACGGGCACAGCTAGTAAGTCATATATATTTAATTATAGTATCCACTAATTTATTTTAATGATAGGAATAAAACATTTAAATATTTTAATTATTACCATAAAGCGCCATCTAAAAGTAGGAAGAGAAATAGTTATGTTATTATAGCGATATGTAGGCATGCTAGTGTCAGACATTCCAAGCTGCCTAAAGGCATCTGACATAGTCTGACGACCGCTGTACAATGCTGACACTGAGACTAATGGCCTATTCGTGCCTTCCGAAGCACGAAAGAGCTCGAGAAATTTTTATGCCACTTGTGGTCACCCATCCAAGTGCGGACCACGATATCGCTTTACTTGTGAGAGCGCAAGTAATACGCGCTCTCGCCGGGCCTCCAAGCTTCTCATTTATTTTTCTAGAAATCGGCAGTTTTTTGGCTAAATAAGTATTATTTGTATGCTCCCATGCTGGTCTGGGAGAAATAAAAAAAAAACTAAGAATGTACCAGCTGCTTCTCTTCCCACGCAGATCGTAAAAGCCGATCGAGGTAATGGGCAAAAATGCAAATCATGTTAACAGGCGATGCGGCTAGCAACCCATCACTGTATTGATTGCTTTTCCATCTTCTCGCCCACCATGACGCTAAAAGTGGCTTTTGGGTCTTGCGGCCCTGGGTCTGCATACAACCGCAAGACCCAAAATGCTCTGTCTGCCCCATTAGGGATAAAGACGTGATAGTATGTATGTATGTATGTATTTGTATGCAAATGACGTTTTGAAGTATCGGCCGTGTAGCTTCCGGCTTAGAATAGGACTACTACATCTCTTGCTATGGATGTCGTAAGAGGCAACTAAAGGACTAAACAAAAACATCTCGTGCTTTAACTGCATTCCCGAGGAGTATAAACTAGGTTTCTCCATCAAATAATAAGTTAGTCGTGATATAGATATAATAGTGACGTCCTATTTATATGTCAAGTGATATAGATATAATAGTGACGTCCTATTTATATTATATATTAATAGGACCACTCTAAGTCTTCCCGTGGATGTGTAAAAGGCGACTTAGGAAAAAGAAGCTAAACAAACACTGGCTAAAGTAGTACAGAGAGGGTCGTGCTCCTGCAGTGTAGACTAAAAATACCTGATGATGATGATGATAATGATGATGATGATTTATATGTCAAACAAAATTAGACTTTATCCGTCTTACTATAAAACACAGACTAACTTTGTTACTAGGTTTAAAACATTATCCGACCAAATCAAGTTGACATTTTCAGATGAGACAATGACGTATTACTAGATGTCAACTTGAGTTGGTCGGATAATGGTCTAAACCTAGTAGCAAAGATAGTCTGCATTTTGTAATAAGACGGTATATGTCAAACTACATTGAGCCCTAATGTATGATACATATTATGATCATAGACATATAATTTTTTTACATGCGTATCTTATAACTCGAGCAATTCTTGTATATTTAGGTATTTATATCTTATACCTTTAAACGAGCAATTCTTGTATGTATATATATATATTTATAAATTTCTGTGATCTCGAAAACGGCTCTAACGATTTCGCTGAAAATTTGTATATGGGGGTTTTCGGTGGTAAACAATCGATCTAGATTAGTTTTATGTTTGGGAAAACGCGTGTTTTCGAGTTTTCATGCGTTTTTCTTTCCACGCAGAATATGGTCGCTAATTTCGTCGCGCCGCGACCGCCTTGATATAGCTCAGTGGTTAAGGATAGCGACCGCTAGAAAGAGTGTTACGGGTTCGAATCCCACTCGGTGACTTACTTTTGTTTTTTTTTTTATGTTTAAGTTTATATTTTTTTTTATTTTGCATTGTTTATAGACAAGTTTAAAAAAAATTAGTTAATGTTTGAGATGTAACCGAGCAAAGCTCGGTCGCCTAGGAACTTGTATATTTATATGTATATTAATTTCTGTAATCTTGAAAACGGCTCTAACGATTTCGCTGAAAATTTGTATATGGGGGTTTTCAGGGGTAAGCAATCAATCTAGATTAGTCTTATGTTTGGGAAAACGCGTGTTTTCGAGTTTTCATGCGTTTTTCTTTCCACGCAGAATATGATCGCTAATTTCGTCGCACTGGTCGCCATTCATTTTGGCTCAGCGGTTTATGATGTAGACTGCTAGAAAAAGTGTTATGGGTTCGAATCCCACTCGGTGACCTACTTTTGTTTTTTTTTTATGTTAAAATTTATATTTTTTTTTTTATTGTTTTTAGACAAGTTTAAAAAAATGTAGTTATTGTTTGAGATGGAACCGAGCAAAGCTCGGTCGCCCAGGTACTGATACTGAAACGCGGATACGCAGTAACGCCCGTCTTGCGTGCCCCTTTTCGAGAAATTATTAGATTTGGCAAAGATATAGAGATTTGGCATAATTATCTATCCGCATTACTGACCATTGACTTACATATTATATTCGGTGAAGAAAAAGCGTATAAGCACCCCGGGGTCCGAAGCAGCACAGCTGAGGATGCAATCTAACGCGGTAAGATGAAGAAGAAAGTAACTTTTCGAAAACATTCAAAACCAATTTTAAGTAACCGGCCAAGCGAGATAGACTAGCGCACGAAGACACACCCCTCTAAAATCTCCAGTAAGTCTATTATTATATTATATACTTAGGATGATGAATATTCGCATTAAAACTACTGTTACGTCACAGCCAACCGGTAGATCAATTGAGACGAAATCCCACTATTGGTAGAACAAACTTGGTAGGACTACTAAGCACTACTACTAAGTTGCTCTAAAACACTTTTGTTGTATGGAAGTCCTAATTTAATATTTTTTTTTGCCTTTGTCCCACTTTGTTTAAAACAATCTAATTATTTATTACAATTTCAATTAACAACTAAATTAAAAACTAAATTAAAAACTAAATTAAAAACTAAATTAAAACCTAAATTAAAATCTAAATTATACTCTAAATTAAACTAAACAAATAATAATAATAAAAAAGAAAAACCTTACAAATAGAAAACGTCTTCCAGATCATTGCCCTGCGGTAGAGTGCCCAAAAGGCTGGCAGCATTGCCACGTTGGATGGCAATGCTTATTTGTTGGGCGAAATAATTGCCAGCCCTTTGGTCACCCGACACCTCGACTAACTTTTTGTTAAAAAATTTAATTTAATATTATTTTTATTCTGTTTATTGTTTAAAGTATTTGTTGTTATAGCGGCAACAGAAATATATCATATTTAAAAACGTTAATTGTCTAGCTATCACGGTTCATGGGATACAGCTTGGTGATAGACACACGGACAGACGGACTCTCAGTAATAGGGTTCCGTTTTTAATATCTGGACGTATCCAGAAACCGGATCAAAGTCCTTCTGGCTAATAAATCTATTTCATAAGTTCAAACATAACACGATTAGCGAATATTAACCACCGACATTCATGAATCATGTATGTTTCCGTTAAAATGGCTAATTACATTTTCCATTTGGTGTAAAAGAACATTTTGAAATAAGAGCTACTTTAAACGACGTGACAAACGAGCAATTATTGTAAATATTACTAAGAGTACAATATACTATACAACAAGATCACAGTTTTCATATCCTAATATTGTTATTATTATAAATAAAAAAAGACTTTTTCTTTTAAAAAAATATTTTTGCTATACTATTTGAGACAGTAACATTTTACGTCACTAGAAATAAAATTCAGTTCAACTAAACATGTAAAAAAAATTGTTTAATTGAATTTATTTAAAAAATAGAGACAAAATAAAGCATCCTAGCTGGGACTTACTTTCTTCATATGTTAAGTTTTACAAATTTAAATAATTTTTTTTTTAACAGATTATTTTTATTTGAAACAAAAAGTACCGCAGACTACATTCAAAATACAGTTTCAATGTCGAGAAAAAAATCGCATGCTTCAGTTTTTTTGTCTTGTAAACAATCAGGATGATAAGCAGCAAAGCATGAAATTTATTCCGTCATTGGCCTCTTCGGCAATTAATACTTCGATAATGTTGTAATTATAGTGATTCGTTTAAAAATTAATCATTTGCATATACACATGAAATGCAGGCAGTTCTTTGTTTGAATCTGATTTTTAAGCCAGATGTTTGGTCCCACTGCTGGGCAAAGGCTACCCTTTCTCCTCTTTATCTAACTCTATCTCCAATCTGCTGGAATCCACTCAAGAAACCTTTGATGTCATCCCGCCATCTCTACCTTGGTCTACCCCTATGTCTTCTCCCATCTAGTACCTATAAGCATAGAATTAATATGAGTAATTATATACAGAATGGAATCACCTAAGGTTCACGTAAGGTCCTGCACCTTTCCCCCTTCCTCGCCTTGTAGTGGCGACCGCAGCCGCCCGCTAAACACCCTCGACAAGGCGAGAAGGGGTAGAAGTGCCGGCAGTGGCTAGCAATTGGCTGGCAAAATGCCACAGGCCCCCGACCCAAGAGGGCCCCGGCCCAAGAGGCCGCGAGCTCAAAAATATTTTTTACATGGTACCTGACTATTTTATTTGAAAAGTACCTATATTTTTGTAAGTTCTGCTTAAAATCCAAAGTGAGACAACTAAAGACTATAATACAATTTCAAGTTAATCGTTAAGCCAACCAACCTAAACAAAACGATGTTGATCTCGAAGTTTGTTAAAATTAAACTTTATTGTGTAAAAAAAAAAAACTTTATTGTGTAAAATGAGTTCTACAAATAATATTTGGTTGTTGGAGCCTACTTTTAAGCATAGGGATGCTTGTGCCAGTAGACTCCGCTCTTCCATATCACTATCATCGAATAGAACTAAGTGCAAAAATTTAAGTAGGTAAGTAACAATACAAACTAAAATTAATTATTTTTGTAATTGTGTAAACTGAGTACAACGTGACGATTTTTACTGATAGGGCCCCATCAAAAGAATTTGCCACGGGCCCCAGATGGTATAGTTACGCCCCTGGGTGCGGGGTCGGGGGACGCATATTGCGCGGGACCTTATTAACATAATTATCGTCACTAGATGGCGCTATAAGGCAATATTTAAATCATTAAAATCTTTTATTAATAATCTATATCTTCTATATCTATACATATAATAAAACAGTAAAAAAAGTGTGTCTGTACATTAAATATATTTCCAAAAAAAATATTGGGGGCGATGGAGACATAGTAATAGAGAAAGAATTAAAAAAAAAATGTCTGTCTGTTTGTCTGTTTGTCTGTTTGTACACGCTAATCTCCGGAAATACTGGACGGATTCGAATGAAACTTTTTTTGTTATATAGCTATTAAGCCTGGGCAACATATAGGGTATAAATGATTTTGGAAAATAGAACGCCTGATGCAGAACCGTAATGGTCCAGCTAAACTATAAGAGATATAAAAATGTCGCCTTAGTAAAAGTTGTTCAACCTGATCAGCATTTTCCAGAGACATAAATTTCGCGCGAACGAAGTCGCGGGCTTCGGCTAGTATTTAAATAAAGTAGTACTCTAAATAATACTTAAACAAATTATATGCTACAAGGCACCCAAGGACCCGTTTATCTGCTTGCATGCGGCACACATGTCCCGCCTTATCCCGTTTGAATCTGGCAGTTTTGATGCCTACATCCACAACATTACTTTTGGAGCGCAGGTCTGTATTCCGAACCCTGTCTATTCATCTTAGCCCTAATATACTGCGTTCCATCGCCTGCTGGCAGACCTTGAGTCTGGACTTTTGTTTCTCAGTCAGTGACCATGTTTCTGCGCCATAAAGGCAAGAATGGACAGGATACACATGTCGAGGAGTTTGCACTTTAGACTAGAGGAAGGTATCTACCCTGTACCCTGCACCTCCAGTACAGGAGCACGACCCTGTCTGCACTACTAGAGCCATATTTGGTCAGAGCAGCTAGAGGATTTGGCCTACACTCTCCACGCTGGCCAGACAGGTTGGAGAGGTCTCATGATTATAAGCTTTATTTATCTTGTATTTTGGAATGTTATAAATAAAGAAACAGGTAAAAATAAAGCCAAAGAAAATATCTGCCAAATCAAATCTAGTGGTGAGATTATTACTAAAACTGAAGAAATAGTAAATGTTTTTGATGATTTCTTTACTAACATTCCTTTGGAACTTACTTCTAATGTGAATTCTAACCCCCAGCGTGCTGAAGCCTTGCTTAAGAATAATGTTAGGCCTTGTGATTCTCAATTTAAATTTAAGCATATTGGCCCCAAAGATATAATAGATGCACATAAACAGTTAAATTTAAAAAAATCTGAAGATCATTGGGGCATGTCAGTTGCTGTAGTAAGCCATATCATAAATATCATAGCTGCTGATTTAGCTTTTATATTTAACGAATGTATTGATGAAGGCATATTTCCTAACCTAATGAAATGTAGTAAATTAATCCCCTTATTTAAAAAAGGAGAAAAAACAGACCCTGGCAACTACAGACCTATATCTATCCTGCCAGTTTTGAGTAAGGTGTTCGAAAAGATAATGCTCAATCAAATGCTGCTTCACTTCAAGACCTACCAACTTTTCCATAGCCAACAATTCGGCTTTACTGGCGGGAAATCGACCACCGATGCGGGAGTAGCACTCGATACTTATATATACGACGCATGGGAGAACAAAAATGATGCAATTGGATCATTCTGTTATCTCTCCAAAGCATTTGATTGCGTCGTAGATCATCCGACACTTTTGCTCAAATTTCGTCAATACGGTTTTAATGATAATTCAATTAAACTGATAGAATCTTATTTAACAGATAGGCATCAGACTGTTGATTTAAATGGCAAAAAATCTCACGGATCCAATGTTAAAATAGTACCGCAAGGTTCAATTCTTGGACCTTTCCTTTTTTTAGTTTATGTTAATGACTTGCCTTACATGGTTGAGAAGCAGGCTGGCATAGTGCTGTTTGCTGATGACACCTCGCTAATATTCAAAATAGATCGACATAGCACAAACGCTAGCGCGGTGAACAGCACCTTGTCTTCTATTTCTGATTGGTTTTCTGCCAATAACCTCATGTTAAATGCAAAAAAGACCCAATGCATTCGATTTTCTCTTCCTAATGTGAGACAGGCCTCCGTTGACATAATGATAGATGGTGAAAAACTCGATCTTGTTGAAAGTACCACCTTCTTAGGAATTACAATAGACTCAAAACTTCAATGGGGTGCTCATATAATTAAACTTTCTAATAGGCTTAGCTCTGCGGCTTATGCTGTTAGGAGAATAAGACAATTGACAGATGTAACGGCTAGACTAGTGTACTTTAGTTACTTTCATAGTGTAATGTCTTACGGCATACTCCTGTGGGGGAGTGCAGCCGATATTCAGACTATTTTCATTTTACAAAAACGGGAAATTCGTGCTATTTATGGGTTAGGATCTAGAGACTCACTCAGAGAATTATTCAAGAAAATAGATATACTTACCTTATCATCACAGTATATATTTGAAAACATAGTATATGTAAGGAAAAATATTCCCTCATACAGTAAAGTAAGCGATTTGACCGATAGAAACCTACGTAATAAGAATGACTTAGTTGCCCCATTTTCTAGGCTCAAAACAGTTAGTAAGACGTTTATGGGGAACTGTATACTTTTTTATAATAAATTGCCAAAATCGGTCCTTGATATGCCGGATAATAAATTCAAAACGTATGTAAAGAAAGTACTTTGTGAGAAGGCTTATTATAATACCGATGACTACCTTAAGGACAAAAAAGTCTGGCTTGAGCTTGGCGCGGGTCCCTCTTAAAGTTTGTAATACAGGTACTCGCAAATGACATATTTTGGTACATTTTGTACAAACTAAATCTACAACTTGACATTATTTTAAAATTTTGACATTTAAAAATTCAATTAAAATTATGATATGACGTAACAAACAATGTATTCTCTGTCCTCATTAACTTTAAATATTAATTCAATTGTGAGTTGACGTCTTTGGAGAAAATGCTGCAGTGCAGTTTGTTACCGCTTCTTCTGCACTAGCGCTTTGGAAGCGGTAGTAAACTTAGCTGTAAGTAAACTTTTGACGTCAACACTTGTACAACAAAACAATGACGACTATTAAGAGATATTATAAATATCCTATGATAATAAAGATATATTTGAATTTGAATTTAAATTTCCTAAGTCGCCTTCTACGACATCCACGGGAAGACTTGGAGTGGTCCTTTTTTACTCTACCGGAAACCACACGACATAATAAGCAAAGATTTGATATCTTCGAACCTGATTTATCGCTGATACCTATTTGTTTTCTATTTCTACTAACATGTTTTTTTGTTTTAGGGACAAATTACACTGATTGAGCTAGCCTCAAAGTAAGTTCGAGACTTGTGTTATGGGACACCAACTCAATGATACTATATGTTATAACAAATACATATATAGATAAACATCCAAGACCCAGGACAATTTGAAAAAGGCCATTTTCCAACTTGCCCTAACCGGGGATTAAACCCGGGACCTCTGGGTGGCGGACTAGCATGTTGACCACTACGCCACGGAGGTCGTCAATGTGTATTAAATAATTGCTTGCAAAAAATAAATCGCATAACCTTGTTAAGAAACCCTAAATTTATCAACTCTCCACGAACAGACTTTACGTGAGGAAAACCGTGTTCAAATACCTCACTACACCCCGATATTGATCGCGGAACTCTATAAAGCTAGGTATCCTGCCCATAGCTCAGTCTGGGCTTAATGCAAGGGGAAGTGTTGTATGTATGTTTATGTCTGCCTGTCTGGGGTGGGGATTTGAGGCTTTGAATGTAATGGATGTACTAATTAGGTAGGGGCTGCTGTTGATCAAAGAGAAATTAATTGAAAGCACAATATATCTACAGTCAGTAAAACTGTTAGGGACTGGGGTCAACAGTATATTGGAAATACATTTGTAGGTACACCAACATAAAGCCCTTCCCCGGTATACAGGGTGACTTTTAAACACTGGCAATGTTTTTGTTTTTGGAGCAAGATCAGTCATGATCCTAAACTATTTTCAAAAAAATATATATTGAGAATTTATCAAATAAATCTGCATACAAAATCGTTTTGTTTTATGATTTATATGGGAAGCCTATATGTCGTTTTTTGATTTTATGGAAAGTAGGTAGTTAGGTATGATGGACTGAACTTCATCCGAAAATGTTGCCGGTGTTTAAACAGTCACCATGTATATCTGGGAATAAAGAAAATTCTGTAAGTTTTTTTTTGTCTGGGTATTCTATTGTTGTTTGTTGAATTTAGAAAATACGCATGCTCCTCGATCAAGTTTGCCTAAAACGGGGATGTTTATAGCAAGCAATAGGCTACCATACAGAAACAAACTAATAAATAAATAAATATATAGTGACAAATTACACTGATTGAGCCAGCCCCAAAGTAAGTTCGAGACTTGTGTTATGGGATACTAACTCAACGATACTATATTTTATAACTAGCTATTTCTAATCCTCGTTAAGTATACTGGTCGTATTTCTCAAACGACTCTAGTTAAAATTTGTGATCAGTTTCTATTATTATAATATACATTATTCAGTCTCATCACTTTTTTAAAATTTTGAAACTGGTGCGAATATGAAAGATATAAACTTAAACAAAAAGTTGCTTCCTCGCGCGAAGTTTTTAATTTAATATGAATGAAGCGCGAGGTTTATACAGCTTTCAGAGCCAATAGTAATTAATACAACGTGGAAGGGACACACAAATCGAATCACGGACTATACTAGATCACTATAGTAAAATCAAATTAAAATAACAGTCAAAAACTCGTAAATAACGCAATATTTCAAGTTTACAAACAAACCGCAAACAGAAAAAAAAACAAAAGAAAAAAAAAAACAAGTGAATAATGGTTTACGAAACATAAATACATGTGGAAATAGCTGTATTCATTTGAATTTGGAATTCCTAACCAAAGAGGAGAAATTTGTGATTAAAGTGGCCAGTACGACAAAACGCCAATTTCATATGTAAGGACCAATATTAAGCTATACAGCAGCTTTGAGATCCAATGAGGCGTTTTCCAGTGAAAAAAAAAAGAGGTTAAAAACATTGTCAATAGATGGCGGATTATAGTTTTAAATCGTTCTGTCAAAAATGAAGGAGGCCGCTTGGTTCAATATTTTTAATAATTCGTAATTTATTAACCAATCGTGTAGTATTTTAGTAAAATTTAATTAAAAAATACATATTTACAAAGAATAATGTATTTTAAACTAAATTTAATAAAAATAAAAATAATAAATATTCCAAAGACAAACTCTCACCATGAAAATTTTATGATTGATTGACTCTGTGGTTGGCATTGACAGAACAATTTATGTGATTGCTGCGGCATCTATGTCACGAGAAGGAACAAATTTTTTTTTTAAAGAAAACGCCTCTTTGCAATTAATATATTAGCAATCTCTTCCAGGCAACGTTAATTTTACATCATGTAATCTATAACTACTTCAATGCATCAGCCAGACAGACAGGGGGAAGCTCAGAGGGTCTGTTTGAATGATTATACCTGTATGTGTCCGTCTGTCTGCAAGAGGGTTTTTATGGAATGTTATTAATTAGTGGGGTCGATCAAAGGAAAAAATGAGTTGAATTTTTACTTGTATTTGAATGTTGTTCCGTTTTATTTACTTGATTTTACAAGCTTTGGTAGTGCGCATTCCCCTGGAAAATAATTTCGGGATAAAATGTGTTTATTTTATACTATAGTCACAGACATAGTCTAGGTCCCTGACTATAGTACTGTGTCGAAAGTAAAATTAGTGAAAAATATTTATCTATATATGTATTTGTTATAAAACATAGTATCGTTAAGTTAGTATCCCATAACACAAGCTTCAAACTTACTTTGGGGCTAACTCAATCAGTGTACTTTATACCTAAATCCTATTATAAATGCTACTACAAATATTATAAATGCGAAAGTGAGTTTGTATATTTGTTTGTTTGTTACCTCTTCACGCTTAAACTACAGAACCAATTTGTATGAAATTTGGTATGGATATACTTACATACATACATACTATCACGTCTTTATCCCTAATGGGGCAGACAGAGCATTTTGGGTCTTGCGGCTCTATGCAGAGCCTAGGGCCGCAAGACTCAAAAGCCACTTTTAGCGTCATGGTGGGCGAGAAGATGGAAAAGCAATCAATACAGTGACGGGTTGCTAGCCGCATCGCCTGTTAAAATGATTCGCATTTTTGCCCATTCCCTCGATCGGCTTTTACGATCTGCGCGGGAAGAGAAGCAGCTGGTACATTCTAAGTTTTTTCATTTCTCCCAGACCAGCATGGGAATACTATATACTTTGAGATGGATATACTTTGAGAGTTTATATCTCCAATTTCCCACGGGGAGCGAAGCCCGCGGGTACAGCTAGTAACATATAAAGGGCACCATACTTGATTTACTGTGACGTCAACCAGACTATAAAATCAGCGAACAGTCAACGCCTCCAACGATACCTCATTTGTCAAAGTATCGAGGATTTTCTTAAAGATATGAGTGAGCAGATAAACAAAAATACAAACATACATACATAGCGGCAAAATAAATAAACCCTCCTATTTCTTTGTTGGGTGACAAAATATTAATTCTGATTACTTTTGTGGAAAGTCCCTGTTGACTGTGTCTATTGAAAGATGGATTACTCGTGGATCGTGGAAGAAAGTTATAATTGTCGTAGTACCTACCTACCTTGCTCTTTACTCAAGAGTCAAGATACATAAGTAGGTATTAATCAGTTAGCAAGTACTTACTCATTACCGTTCTTTTATATTCCGGACGTACTGTGTCCTGAGGGACGGCAGCTTCGGACTTATTGTTTGTTATAACTTTATTGTACCAAAAAACAAAATAAAATACAAAAAATTCGAAAGAGCAAATATACAAACGCGGACTTATCCCATGTAGGGATCTCTTCCAGTCAACCTGCGATAGATTTACTTATTACTAGGTATTTATTTATTTAACTTTATTACAAATGTAATAGGCGGACCTAAAGCCATAGGATTTAAATACCAGTCAACCCACTGGTGATGCCGAGAATAAGAAGCCTCTAGAAGGAGGTGCAAAATACGTAATTTTGAAAGATTTAGTAATATAAGATAAAAATATCTATATTTAATAAATAAATAAAAAATATCAATAAATTTACATTCAAAATATACATACATATATATTATAACCAATACATATGTTACATATATATTATTTGTGTTCTATCTGACAATTCCTAAAGATAATGTGCACGCACTGCACTTTATCGGAGACAAGAGAAACTATCAGATATGTTAGAGCCTGCTGACTTACACATCGCCAATAACTTACTCATTACTGGTCTCTAATCCTGTCAGACGTTCCGTGTCCTGAGGGACGGCCGACATTAAACCCAGTTTCAGACTTATTACTAGGTATTTATCGTGGACAACAGAAACTATCAGATATGTTACAGCCTGTTTATTTACACATCGGCAAGAACTCACTCATTACCGGTCTCTAATCCTGCCAGACGTCCCGTGTCCTGAGGGAAAAGCCGACATTAAACCCTGCTTCAGTTTTATAAAGTACTTAGTATTTATCAAAGACAATATAGAAACTATTAGATATGTTAGAGCCTTCTTACCTACACATCGTCAAGAACTTACTCATCACCTTTCTGTAATCCCACCAGACATCCCGTGTCCTGAGGGACGCCGACACTAAACCCAGCTTCAGACTTATTACTAGGTATTTATTGTAGACAACAGAAACTATCAGATATATGTAAAAGCCTGCATAGTTTTTACTCATTATCGCTCTCTCTACTAAGTATTTATCAAAGACAATACACAAACTATTAGATATGTTAGAGCCTGTTTACCTACACATCGCCAAAAACTTACTCATTACCGGTCTCTAATCTCACCGGACGTACCGTGTCCTGGGGGAAGGCCGACAGTAAACCCAGCTTCAGACTTATTACTAGGTATTTATTGTAGACAACAAAAACTATTAGACATGTTAGAGTTTGTATACCTAGACATCATAACGTGCATTCATTACCTCTCTCTAAACCTGCCGGTTGTTTTGCGTCCTGAGAAACGGACGACACTAAACTCTGCTTCAGTTTTATAAAGTACCAAGTATTTATTGAAGACAATATAGAAACTATTAGATATGTTAGAGCCTGCTTACTTACACATCGTCAAGAACTTACTCATCACCTTTCTGTAATCCCACCAGACATCCCGTGTCCTGAGGGACGGCCGACACTAAACCCAGCTTCAGACTATTTACTAGGTATTTATTGTAGACAACAGAAACTATCAGATATATCTAAAAGCCTGTATACCTACACACTATCAAGTTTTTACTCATTATCGCTCTCTCCTGCATGACGTCAGTAGTTATTTATTGAGATTTGAAATTCACATCTATGCATAAATTCTCGCACTCCCGTGCTCGCCTTTACGCACAGATGTGAATTTCAACCCTCAATAAATAAATCTACAGAGTTTTCAAAGTAAAGCATTCATAGAGTCAGTTCGTATGAGTAATTATAATATATCCACGTAATCTCCGATATTCAAAAATATGTTAACTGATCCGGTGTACAGTAAAATAAATTCTCACACTCCCGTGCTCGCCTTTACGCACAGATGTGAATTTCAACCCTCAATAAATAAATATACAGAGTTTTCAAAGTAAAGCATTCAGAGTCAGTTCGTATGAGTAATTATAATATATCCACGTAATCTCCGATATTCAAAGATATGTTAACTGATCCGGTGTATGTACAGTAAAATAAATATTTATAATAACTGATACCCTGTTACCGACTGCTTCCGTAGTTCCGTGATCAAGGCATTCGTCTTGTGATCCGGAGGTTATGAGTTCGAATCCCACTGGGAAGCATACTTTGTGAAAAGTTTGTGTGTATTGCAAATTGCCAAGAATTGGTCCTGGTCTACCCTTTGGTCTGCGGATACAAACACACAAACAAACAAAGTAAGAACATTGAGTACATTGGTACTGCTTATTTACATAAAAAATCTCTTCCAGCAGCAGACCCAGGACAGGAAAAGAGAAGAAAACAGGTAGTAGTAGGCGTGTATAAAATAAACTAAAGATACAAATACATGTAGGTACTTATCTATATATATATATATATATATTATAAATATATATATATATATATATACATATAAGGTCTAACAAAATATACTGAAACTATTTTAAGGGTTAATTCAGTCAATGATAGTGAACAACTTTCCCCATGGAACATATAGCGAAATATGAAAAGTAATTTTTGGCCTGCCATACAAGTTAACCGATCAGCTGATCCGAAACGCTGAAAATTATTTTTCATTTTTCGACATATGTTTCTTGAGGAAAGTTGATCACTATCACGGACTGAATTAACCCTTAAAATAGTTTCAGTATATATTGATAGACCTTATAGGTACTATTACTATATGTATGTGTATGTATATATATATATGTATATAAGGTCTTACAAAATATACTAAAACTATTTTAAGGGTGAATTTAGTCCGTGATAGTGAACAACTTTCCCCAAGAAACATATGTCGAAATATGAAAAATATTTTTTTAACCTTTCATACAAACTCTAATCAGCTTATTGGTCAACTTGTATTGGAGGGCAAAATTTATTTTTCATATTTCGATACGTGTTACTTGGGAAAAGTTGTTCAGTATCATGGACTGAATTCCTCCTTAAAATTCATTGACTGAATTACTCCTTAAAATTGTTTTAGTATATTTTGTTAGACCTTATATATATAAAGATAATATGCTTGGATGATGATGATGATGACCCTGTTTTCGACTGCTTGACAATAATGAGTTGGTGAAATGATCTTCATCTGATCCAAATTGAAACAGAATCACTTACATCATCTCACTCGGATATGACGAGCTGATCAACGTGGACCGTTGAGGATTGTCTTCTAAAATTATTACATGTGTAACCTAAATAATTAGTTCGATTCGAAAATATCCGGTGCTTACGAAGGTTTATTTCGTACCTAATGTAATTCAACACACTTGTTTGTCACATACGTTATTGCGCAATACATTTTTGATAATGCATACTCAGGAAATTGCATACGTGGTTATTGAACCTACATTTAAAATAGAGGAGGTTATCAATTCGTTTGTTCACCGATTATTCGAAGACGCATGGACCGATTCGGAAAATTCTTTTTTTGTTTGAAAGGGCATACTTGTAAGGTAGTTTTATAGAAATTTAATTAAAATCGGTTGTGTAGTTTGGGGGGTGAAGTCGGTTTTTAGTTTAGAATAACTATTCTACAACTAGCTTTCGCCTACGGCTTTCGAAACGAGTATTAAAAAAATAGAATAAGTACATACTTGTAAAAGATACATACATACATGGTATCACGGCTTTATTCCTAATGGGCAGACAGAGTAATTTGTATCTTACGGCTTTAAACAGACAAAGCCGTAAGACTCAAAAACCACTTTTAGCATGATGGTAGGTAAGATGAAAAACAATCAATATAGTGATGGGTTGCAATCCGCGTCGCCTATAATATGATTCACATTTTCAAACATTCCCTCGATCGATTCTTACGATCTGTGCGGGAAGAAGAAAAACAGCTGGTACATTCTAAGTTTTTTTTTTTTGTTTGTTTTTTGTTTTCTCCCGCTCCCGCAGACCAGCATGGAGGAGATTGTAAAAAAAAAGATAAAAATATATATTTTAACCGAACGTCTTTTAACTAATTTTGAGTTTTACTTTGTATACTATCAACTCACACCGACTTCACACGGGTAGTACATTAATTTAATTTATAAGTATATAAATCATCCTAAATAAAATGGTTATAAAAAAATAATTAATATTATACACGATGTATTTTCTGTATCATTTGGAAAAGTGATTAACATGCAAACAGACTCCAATGAAGTACCTTATCTAATAAAAAAATCATTAGAATCAGTTCACAATTGATAAACTCAACGCGTAACAAATAAACACATGAGTTGAGAACTTCTTCCTTTTTCTAGTCGGTAAAAAATAGAAACGCCTGATAAAATTGAAAGGCAAAGATAGTTATAGGTTTCGAGCCGGCTTCAAGTAGGCGTGAAAAAATAAAAATGATTGAAGTTAAGTTTCTCAATTTTGAACCGATTTCGATGATTCTTTTTTATCCAGCTCTTAGATGGGGCATTCTCATTCTAAAACTGAGTATAACCGATTCGGGTAACACGCCTTTGGATATTAATAATTATGTGGATTAATCAATTACCCCAGAGACACTATATTCGATTTTTACATTGTTAAAATACTCTCGTACGTACTTCAACATGTAAGGCTACATATACATGTTCAGTATTGGGACTACCTTGTTGGCCTGGGAGAAAACGTAGAATGTTTCAGCTGCTCTTCCCGCGCTTATCGTAAAAGCCGATCGATTGAACGGGCAGAACCCACCACTATTTTGATTTCCTTTTCCACATTTACGATCATGTTCACCGTAAAAGTGGCTTTAGGGACTTTAAGTCCTGGACTCTGTCTGTTGCCTTAAGGATAAAGACGTATTAGTATATATATATATATATATATATATATATATATATATATATATATATATATAATATATATTTATCCATGTAAATAAAATCTTTAATTTTAGCCTGGCGGTTTGGGAGTAAAGAAAAAATTTAGAAAGTTCTAACTGTTTCTCTTCACGTGCAAAACGTAAAAGTGAGTCAAGGGAACGGATAGCTACTTAGGGATCATTATAAGAAGGCAACATGACTAGTACCTTAGTAGTACCTAGTAGTAAATAAAATAAATCCTACTTCCTACTAATATACTATATCCTATCCTATCCTACTAATATTATAAATGCGAAAGTGAGTTTGTATATTTGTTTGTTACTTCTACACGCTTTAACTACTGAACCAGTTTGAATGAAATTTGGTATGGATATAGTTTGAGACTCGGGGAAAAATATAGGGTAATCTTTATCCCGAAATTCCCGCGGGGAGCGAAGCCTGCGGGAACAGCTAGTAATTAAATAAACTATTCCCGATTCTTGATTTTCACCTATTGCTAAGCACTGTCTACCTCGAAAGGGATAAAGACGTGACTTAATGGCGCGTGTAAATGTAATTCGATACACTTGTTTGTTCCAAATTTTCACTTTGAATTGCATTTATGCAAATGTTTACTCAGGAAAAAATTTACCTTCACGTTATTTGCGTATTAAATTAGGTTCCGTATTTTATGATTGCACTTTAAATAAACTCGTTTACCAAATCCTCAATATATTATTAAAATAAATATCAATAAAACTGTTTTTAATGTTACTTTAATAAAGAAAATTAAACTATTACCACTAAGTTACTTTTTTTTTTACTCAAAAACTATTGAATGTATTTAATAAAACTTTATATTATAACTGTATCAGAATTACACATAGTCAATAGTTTATAACATTTTTTAGCATCATAATCTACTTTAAAAAAAATAAGAAGTTTTCGGTAACCAACTACGGAACCCTAGAAAATTGCTTGCGAATCTTATTTTCCAGAATAAAAGCGAGTTAAATTGTAGTGTAGTGCATCAATCATCATCGGTCATCGAGTGGTCTCTCGCAGAAGCGCGAGTACCTTGCACAAGCGCAAGGTGACCAGCACATCAGCTTTGCTCTAGTGCAAGTGGCTATCTAGCCTTGCTTCAACGCAAGTGGTTATCCAGCCTTGCTCCAGCGCGAGTGATTTTCCAGACTTGCACCAGCGCAAGTGTATCTCCAACCTTGCACCAGCGCAAGTGTATCTCCAACCTTGCACCAGCGCAAGTTGAATTTCTCGCTTGTACCAGCGTGAACGGAGACTTATATACAATGTTAGTGAGTATAATTACTAAGTTTTTCTATATTTTCAGGCCTTGTATTTACTTATCTCAACAGTCCGCGACCCTATTAAGGCCATTGCCTACCAACCACTCTAAAAGTTAAATTTATAGGTATGCAAATCCCTGTAGGAGGTAATCAGTCATTTATTCCTCAGATACAAATAACATGAAAGCTGACAATATATATTACAACACAACTTGTTTATGATATTGTGTTTATCAATTGTAAAAACTGCAAACCCTCTTTATCTTAACATTACTATAGGTTATACTATAACTTATTATTTTTGTTATATTATTTCAGGTCTGATTCAGAGTTTGAAAACTTCTCACCCGCTCAGAACAGCGCCAAGGTGAAAAAAGCTACACCAGCAAAGCGAAAATCACCAGGTGATCTATTACCAAAGTGAGTATAATTTTTTTTTAATCAAGTGTAATAAAGTAAGCTATGAAATAGATATTTTTTTAATTCTAAAGTATTAAGTAAATTTGAATACATTTATATTTAATTTAACCTTATTCATCTATGGTCTAGTAGTAATATGTGCGTATGTATGTGTCTGCATCACAAGATTCTGGGTTCGATCCCCGACAAGATAGATGGAGTATTAAATCTTTTTTAGATCGTTTTGTGTTTTTATGTTATACGTTTTCATTAAAAATAAAATAGTATAGTTGAGTTAGTATCTAGATATTTAATTATAGTAATTATAGATACCTACTTTGGTGCTAGCACAATCGATGATAGTAAAATATTTAAATTAATATTGTTTTGTTTTTATTATTTTCAGACAGAAAAGTAAGAAATTGAACGTAGACAGCCTCTTCGGACTCCACACTGATGACGAGACACGCGCTGCCCTGAAACCTTCACCCGTCAGTCTCCCATCATACCTAGCAAAGAGGGTCAGCGCGGGCACGCTGCGGCGGTCTGCTCCCACTGACGGCAACTACTACATCGAGGTCAAGGTGTACCAACGCAGTGACGCCGAGTCTGCTGCCCCCGAAGAACGCTGGAAGAAGGCTCTGCTTCGACTGAGCTGTCTTCTGGATGAAGACACGTCGCAGTGGAAGCTGCTGCAGCGGTTGGTTAGGGACATCAGCGTCTTATTCGACCACACAGAACCGACACTCACTTAATAGTTTATCTATAACCATATCTTGTGCATAGGGTTTCATTAAAATAAATATATAATATCTTTTTTATCTTTATTTATATTAGTGGTTTAATTAAAATATATATCTTTTCAATAATAATGCCTTACTGCGAAAGCTGTTCCCTCCAAGTATCCAGTAAGCAATGGATAGGACACTTAAGGAGTCACGGTCATAAAAGTCGCTCTTTAGGTGTGCTAATAGACGGAGTTGTCGAGATTTCATCTGCATTTCGGGGTCGCATATCATCTTATAGGATTGCAGCTAAAGATGAATTTGAGCAAAGTTTACCAGAGATATTTTTACAAAGTATCAGAAGTTCTATACATCAACTTTTAATTAAAGCGTTAAAGACACATATTAATATTAAAGTCAATTTTGAATTCTTCTGTAACTTTATCTTATTCAAAAATAATGAACAGTCAGTGAAATCATTTTCTACAAAAAATTTTGTAGTACACTCTAACTTTAAATTTGATGATATTTTTAAAGCAATAAAAGATATAATTTTAAAAAAGATTCAAGAGTTCGAAGAAAGGGATAGCGGTTGGGCTTTTACGAATAATTTATATTTAGAGGTAAATATCAACAGATATGACCCTTTGAATGGGTCAAGCTATATCGATTTACCTATTGTTTTAAAAAAGAAAAAAGGCTGTCTTAATATTAAAAATAATGATGATTATTGCTTTTTATGGTGCATAACGGCAGCGCTTTGTCCAGCGCGTAGAAATCCCGCGCGCGTCTCCTCTTATCCCCATTTTAAAGATATTTTAAATGTTGATAACATTTCTTTCCCAGTTTCATTTTCAGACATAAGTCTTTTTGAAATCAATAATCCTAACATAAGTATTAATGTTTATTCCCTAAATAATAATAAAACTGTTGTTGGTCCAATTTACAGATCCCAACTCAAAAGACAGGTAAGGATAAATTTACTTTTGCTTGAAAAAGGGGGTAAGTCACATTACGTTCTAATAACTAACTTATCGCGTCTCGTTCGTTGTCAATTGACTAAACACCATGGCAGACTGTATTTCTGTGACGACTGTCTGTTATTTTTTTCTACTGAAGATAAATTAACCAATCACATGTGTAGTGGTGTAGCTACAGTATTACCCGACAAAGGAACTTTTTTACAATTTTCTCATTTTGAACGCAAACAAGACGTACCCTTTGTGATTTACGCAGACTTTGAATCCATTCTATTGCCTGTTCACGGATGTGAGCCCAGTCCAACGTCAAGTTTTACTAGCAACCGACAACTTCATATACCTTCAGCGTTTGCTTACCACATTGTTTCGTCATTTGATAACAAGTTAAATAAGTTCGTTCAATATCGGGGATCTGACTGCGTACAAAGATTTATTAAACATCTGTTAGATGATATTTCCAAGTTGTATAAAATTTTGAATACTGAAATACCATTAATTTATACAGAAAATAATGACGATGATTTTCAAAGTGCAACTCATTGTCATATCTGTCAAGATTCATTACTGTTTGATAAGGTTAGAGATCACTGTCACCTGACAGGGCGCTACCGTGGCGCTGCACATCAATACTGTAACTTAAGATATAGCGTTCCAAAATTAGTCCCGATATTTTTCCACAATCTATCTGGCTATGATTGTCATTTATTTATAAAAGAACTAGGCGAATGCGATGGATCTCTAAAAGTGATTCCAAAGAATAAAGAAAACTATATTTCTTTTACAAAATTTTTTAAAATTGGTGTCAATCAGTTTGCACAAGTTAGATTTGTTGACTCTTTTAAGTTTTTGGGGACTAGTTTAGAAAAGTTATCAAATGGATTAGCTGTAACGGATTTTAATTACATCAAAGAATATTTTCCTAACAAGGAACAATTTCATTTACTGATTCGTAAAGGAATATATCCTTACGATTTTGTGTGCGACTGGAAATCTTATTCGTATAGCCAGCTTCCTTCTAAGGAATGTTTTTTTAACTCTTTAACTGATGAAGCCATAAGCGACGCAGATTATGCACACGCTCAAAAGGTGTGGAACACATTCAGAATTCGAAATATGGGAGAATACACTGATCTGTATCTTAAAACGGATGTATTGTTATTAACCGACATTTTCGAAAATTTTAGAAAAGTTTGTAAACTGAACTATGAATTAGATCCTGCATTTTATTTAACAGCTCCTAGTCTGTCATTCGATGCTATGTTGTTTAAAACTGGAGTTAAGTTAGAACTGATAAGTAACTTGGAAATCGTGCGGCTGATACAGAAAGGGATTCGCGGGGGTATTTGTTTATGTTCTAATAGATACGCAAAGGCAAATAATAAGTATACGAGTTCTTATGATCAATCTAAACCTGATGTATTTTTGGTATATATTGATTGCAATAATTTATATGGACACAGCATGTGTCAATCATTACCCACGTCCGATTTCAGATTTTAAGATTTGTCAGAAATTGAACGTTTGAACGTTTTAGAGGTGCCAGATGATGCGGAGTTCGGTTTCGTTCTTGAAGTGGATTTATCATATCCCGAGGAATTACACTGTTGGCATAACGATTATCCTTTTTGTGCAGAAAAATTTACTCCACCTGGAGGAAATTCCAGTAAATTAATACCGAACTTGTACTCTAAATATTTTTACGTGATACATTATGTTCATCTAAAAACTTGTTTAAAATATGGGTTAATTCTTGATAAAGTTCATCGCGTTATTACATTTAAGCAAAGTTCATTCTTACGAAAATACATTGATTTGAACACAGAGCTAAGAAAAAAAGCCACAACTTCATTTCAACAAGATCTCTTTAAATTATTAAATAATTCTGTATTTGGGAAAACTCTCGAAGACAATGAACGTCGGGTCGATGTTAAATTAGTGAACCGCTGGCGTGATAACTCAAATAAAACTAAAAAAACCACTTCTGCTCATAAATTAATTGCTCGACCGAACTTTCACAGTGCTACCGTATTTTCATCTAATCTTGTCGCTATTCAAATGAAACCGGAAAGAATAGTATTAGATAAACCTATCTACATAGGTTTTACTGTACTTGAATTATCTAAAAGTCATATGTATAATTTTCACTACTCTGTAATAAAACCATTTTATAAGGATCGCGTTCAACTATGTTATACCGATACCGACAGTTTTATTTACAAAATTACTACGAACGACTTTTATAAGGACCTAGCACAGCATTTTCTCAATTACTTTGATACTAGTAATTATGATGCAAGAAATGTATACAACTTACCAAACATAAACAAAAAAATACCTGGATATTTTAAAGATGAGTTACAGGGGAACATTATGGCTGAATTCATCGGATTGCGATCGAAGATGTATTGCATCAAGACAGAAAATTCGTTAGTAAAAAAAGCTAAGGGTGTTAAAAAGCCTGTAGTTCGCGACTTATCATTACAGGATTATCATAACGTTTTGCTCAACGATACTATTATTCGTAAGAATAACACATTATTTAAATCAATAAAACATGAAGTTTTTACACAAACTGTGAATAAAATTGCTTTATCAAACTCAGATGATAAACGTTTTATCTGCAATGATAAAATCTCGACAATTGCATGGGGGCATAAAAAAATAGACATTTAACTTTCATATTAAAAGTGTTCTATTCTTGTGTCATTACTATACTATACATGTGTTGATTATATTTATATATATATGTATAAAATATAAGCATGGTTTTCAACTAAGTTAGTTTAGAGTATACTTGTTGTATTTTACATTATAATTTTGTTACAAACGAGTACACAAAGTTATAAATAAAGTTGTTTAATCAAACACCATTAATAAATGTTTTATTTGCAATGATAAAATCTCGTCAGTTTTATGGAGCATAAAAAAAGACTTGTAAATTTTTATAATAACAGTGTTAGTATACTTTTGTCATTACTATACTATACATGTAATGAAATCTAAGAATGGTTTTTAATTAAGTTTGTTTTGTATATACTTATTGTTTTTTGCATTATAATTTTATAATAAATGAGTGCACAAAATAATTTGATTTTATTTATTTCTGTTCACACACCCAACCAATTGCATTGTAATATGATACACGTGAAGGAGAGTCTAAGTACAAACGTGCTCAATTCAGGTCAACTTAAAAACATGTACAAACAAATTTTAGGTTGAAAGACCTATAAATTGCTGACTGGGATGAAAATAATATTTAAACATCTAATTTAAGCACGAATAATGTCACTTCACAAGTAAAGACATTGGGAGCTGGACAGTAGTAAGCTGCACTAATTACTTCATAATCACCAAGTGAGTATATGTAATTTTATAAATATATGCTGTAATCAATTTATTAAATAATGTTATAAACGATTTATAATAAATGTAATTGTTTCTTTGTTGCAGAAAATGGAAGACAGCACAAATGTTATGTTTTCACAGTACGCGCAAGATCCATACGAAAACTTAACACAAGAGATAGAGCTATTTGCACAAGAGCGCGAAAGACAAGAGAGGAGAAAGCGAGATGTGTCTAGAAAAAGGACTAAACTCTCTTCGAAGTCCTTCGTCATCAGCAAGCAGCAAAAGGGGCAAAAATTAATTCAGATCAAGATATTGGACTTGGCTCGTGAACCAGCTAGTGCGTCAAGCTCGGGTATCAACGACGTTGTTAGCGCGCAGTATGTGGTTCAGGATCAGTGTGATGAAGTATTAGACCTCACGGAGTCACTTGTTAGAACGATATCAAAAAAACTATGTGGTGATAATTTTTAAGTGTATTTTTTAATGATTGTATATGTTTTCCGTTTAGCATGTAAGTAAATCCTATAAGTATATTAATTATTTTTAAGAGATAAATAAATAAATAGAATACCTAAAAAATTTGTCTTTTTTTCTAACTGAATACAATATGATAGGTTTAAACTAACCAAGGATATGAATAAATAAAAGAAAATATATTGATTTGATTTCATATCATTTATTTTAAATACTCTACGAAATATTTTCTAAATACCATTTCTTGATACAAATAACATTTTTTAGAGCACAAAAATTCTTATGACTTAAACAATTGAAATTACCTTCATTTTTGCAATAAGTTTTATATAAAGTCAAAAAATTTGGACATCCTCTGTCTTCTATGTCGATTAAAACACAATTGTCGCACAGTTCAATTAACCATTTCTGTTTCTCGAGACCTTTCATTACAATAGTTTTGTTTTGCATTATTGGTTTAACAATCCTTACAAATTCTCTTGGGTCTATATGTCCTTCTGACCATCGGATCCCACGAGTTCGCTCTAAATACTGAACGGCTCGTTTTTCTACCGTAGTTAATGTAGTATATGCATATGGAGGTTTGATTAAAAAAACTTGAGTGAACTCTTCAGTAGATACTGCAAACTCTTTGATTATAAATTTATTATAGCAATCCTTGAATCCTTGAATATCCACGAAAATAATCGAGTTCATGATATTTTACGAACAATGTTGCTTAGAGGTCTATATTCGACTATACAGTCATTCAGAATGAGACAATATGCTGTTGTGTGATCAGGTATCTCTCTATTGCACTCTAATTCAAGACAAATGTTGATTACCGGCCCTGATTTGATATTATCGTTCTGTCTAGAACAATCTATCACATATAATGGTGCAATATTTTTAAAATCTTGAGCACTCAACAAGGAGTTGCATGGACGGTTATAATAAGACTGCTGAAAGTTAACATATTGTTCGTATATAAGTGCATAGTTATGTTTTGGAAAGTTGGTATTATAACTTTCGTATGGGTAATATGTAGAGTTTAAAAAAACTTTGACATCGCGAATATCACAGTGATCGAACCGAGACATATCATTCATCCCATTGTTTTTTCTGTTTGTTTGTAAACCTAAAATAACATATCTAGGTTTTTCAATTTGTGAGGAAGTTTTAATTGACCAGGTGTGTTTTGTAGTCTTCGGTAGCAAAGGGTACTCATAAAGGTCCCAGTTTCTATACACTAATTGAATGGATCTGTCTTTTTCGAGTATTTTAAGTAAATTAATTCTTTCTCTATCCGATACTTTAACATGAGGCATGCGCCAAACAATCTTTTTTATATCAATACTTGCAACCTCTTCGCCAGTGTTCAGCTTTAGAGCATTGAGGTTAGTATTACTTCGTAACAAAATAAGCTCATGTTTGCAATTGACAATAATTTTTTTATAATCTTCTGCAAAACCTAGTATGTTGCTGAGAGGTACTGAAGCAGCAAAATGACCTCCAATTTCATTTTTAGTACCGTGTATATCCCAACCCCAAACTTTAGATACCTTCGACTCAGCTTCGTTCATAGATACCAATGCTTTCATAGTTGTAGTTATACCAGCATTCTTCACTTTGTCTATTTCAACACCGTTTAATTCATATCTTATATCTTGAAAAAGGAATAGAAGAGGGTTGTTTGTAAACTGTACTACTGGCACTGGTTCCCTCTTATCTCCTTTGATAACATTGACTACAGCTTCAACATATAAGGTACTTGCACATGGAAGCACATATAAATCTTGTTGGTTTATGGGTATCCGAATTTCATCATTTCTATTAAAAGTAGTTATGTACGGCTTGTATGAATGAATTTCTATACTGTCTATGGAGTTGTCATAAACAGGGCTGCTAGCTATATTTAAAATACTCATTTTAGCAATCCAATCGATTGAAGAAAATGTATATTGTCAGCTGTTAATTTCTTTTTTTTATCACGAGTATGTGTGGTCTTCTTGATTGCTTGATGGGTACTAATCTTTTTAAAAGATGAAGTCGAGTATTTATTGTAGTCAATCATATTTTCTTCAAATGTAAGTACAATTGCACTTCCTCTCCGCGAAAATGTATTAAATTGTTTTTAATGTCCAAAATTCTGATATTTATACTATTCACCGTGCTTCTGTTTACTGGAAAATATATAGTATTTTTTGGAATTTCTATTATTCTTTAGCCGGGAGGTGCATTCAAAGCGAATTCGTGAATTATATGACTTGATTTTCCATTAATATAGGAACCTTCAGTAATATCACATTCAACTCGAAGCACGGTTGTAGGTAGAATGTTCACTGGGAGTGGGGAGTTAAACCATTTATCCTTCATCAGGAAAGTTTTACCGTAACCTAATAAAGGCCCAATAGAATTTGGTTTTTCGAAATGAATATCTTTAGAGCAGAATATCGAGAGCCTCAATGTGTTATTGTTGCACAATAACTTGAAAACACAATTGTTTACTTTTGATTGTATAAACTCACTTATGTCTTGGAGTTCATATGCTCCCTCAGGAATTTCAACCACTTCGTCAGTGCCATAATAAAATTTATTATTAGTTTTAGTAATATTTGGTATAGAATTAAATGTAGAGAAGTGTAAAAGAGAGCACTCATATTGGCCATCGAGTTCTAGTGGAGGGGTATAGTTCGTTGTTAGTATTGAGCTGTTTCCAGTTATGGACAGAGTGAAAGACATTTTTAGAATGATGTTTTATTCAAACGTAATAATTATTATATACTATATTTACACCAAAAGTCTTGCAAAAATTGTATACACAAATGACCACAATTTACAGTATCAAAGTTTTGTAATCTAGTATAATTATAATGTATATCACTAACATTTAAATATTTGACCAATTCTTTGGGTGGTCTTAAGTTACCAAAACTATCGAAATATTCACAATAATTATTTATTTTAGCAAAGGCTACCCAATGAGTTCCCGCATTATTACAACTGTCTAAGTTTAGTATACCACACTCTATGGGTTGTGGTTTACGTGGCAATCTATCTCTCATATACACACCTCGAAAATATGGAATATTTTTAGTGTATTTAACAATATCGAAATTCGTAAGAGCACGTTTGGGTAGCCTGTTTATTAGTTTTTTGTAGATTTCAAAAATAACCCGTTACCTTTTTTATATGGTTTAAGGTAAAATCCTTTTCCTATCGCAATAGCCTCCATGGTTTTGTTATGACGTTCAGATTCATGTAAATTCCGTTGAGCAGTTTTACAATCATTTATAGTTTTAGCTATACCAGCAGCACCTCCTGCTAAAGCGCCTAATGCTGATAAACCCGCAAAAATTGGTATCAAAGGTAAAATCCCTCCTGTTTTAGGTATTGGTATTATTCTCGGCAAACTAACGTGACATGTCTTAGGAAACAATTTTTTTGCTGCTTCACAAGCATATTTGATAGCAGTTTTGCTATCCTTTGATTTCAGTTTCTTTATTTGTGAACGTATTTTTGACACAATGGTTTTAAATTTTTTTATCCCAGCACCTGATTTTAATTTTGCTTTCATAACTTTGTTAACTATCCACGATGCCAACTTTTCTCCTTTGCCAGCGTCTTTAGATTGTAATCGTTTCTTAGCCATTTTCATAAGCTGTAAATCTGCTTTATGACGTACGGAGAGTTCAGGATTGTTGTATGCAATATCGTGGTATTTACAAGCTTCGTCTAATTGGTTAATACCTTTATCACCTCTCGATAACCTTTCTTGTAACCTAGTGCCTGGTCCACAATAATTGTAACCTGGTAAGTGAAGCTCAAACGGGATATTATTTATCAAATTATTGATAAGTCCACCTCCTTTCATTTCTTATTATATAATGAGCAAAGTATAAGATGCTAACACTTATATGTATTATGATACAATAGAATTTCTATCTATCCAACTGTTTTCTTAATCAGGAAGTCCTAACCATTTGACGAACAAATTATTGCCTTTTTTTCTAATAATTTTTTCAATTAAGTATATATTTGGATACTTTGCTTTTTGTAACTCTTCTTGATAAAATGAACCTAATATATTTTGTTTTCGTTGATCTTGTATTAAATATGTAACTGGTTTAGTATTATTAACTGTTTTAATTGTAAAAATTTCTGTAGACCAATTAGGTGTGAAACCTTTCGCAAAAGTGCTTTTGTATTTACTTATTCTAACGTGATCACCAATTTTAAATTTATTTTTTATTAATTTACATTGTTTCTCCTGGAATTTTTTAATGTTATGGTTTACTAGGTTTTCATTTTTTGCATTTACGTCTTTTGGTTTAAACTTCGTGACGCTATGTTTTTGATTATTATATGAGAACAAAACGTTATTCAAAGTTTTTCCTATCCATTTATAGTTACCATTATAACTAAAACATTTGTATAATTTAATCTTCAATGTTCTGATTAATCTTTCTACAATTGAAGCTTTTTTTGTTGAAAACGATGAATAGTGGTTAATCTTCATTAACTGCATTTGTCTTTTAAATTCATCATTATAAAACTCTGTACCTCTGTCAGTTTGTAGATTTTTAGGGATACGTCCACTTTCCCTTATAATTTGAGTAAATGCATTAACAACCTCTTTTTTTGATTTAGTTTTTAAAGGAATCATCCAAGCATATTTTGAGAAACCATCAATGACAGTTAAAATGTAAGTGTATCCATTATTATACTTTTTAAATGATTGAAAATCAGCCAGGTCAGCTTGCCATAAGTCGTCTATCCCTTTCAAGATCACATTACGACGATCAAAATTTCTGCGAGCCGATCTATGAATTTCATTTACCACTTGGTGTTTTTCCATTTTGTTTAATAATTTTATCGATGTAGTCTTTAGTATAAAACTTTTTTTCGAACTGAATGAGATTATTTCTTATATCCTCTTTTATTGTATTTACAAAAGCAGTAATTTCATCAGCAATCTTTTTATCAACATATTTTTTGTTCACCGCATCATCACGTGCTACAGGATCTTGAACTCCTCTCAATCGAGATGATTGTAAATCAAAATCACCGGTTTCCGATCTAGCAAGGTGATTAGTTGAACAATCTAGTATTTCTGACAAACGAAGTCTTTTATGAACATGGTGGCCAAATTTATCAACATTCATTCTGTACTGAAGTCGATCGCAGTGAAATAATAAATGATCTAATAGGATGTGCTGTTATTAATTTATACTACCATTTTCACGTAGTTCTTCTATGATTGAAATTATTTCATTATCCAGACCAGTGTTTCCAGCATCTTTAGATGCTATTAATAACTTCAACCTTTCTACTAATTCATTAGGGTCATCCCAGTAGATGTAATCAGTATTTTTTTTAAACTTCTTTTTAAGTATCAAACCCTCTCCTGAGCTAATATCATCAGCATTACTGACAGAAGATGTTGAAGGCTTTCGCAATCTAAAAAGTGGTTTAATGATGTGCAAGTACTTCCGTCCTTTATTAGATTTAATTGGTTTAGTAGGATCAAAGTCTCGTCGGTGAGCATTTGTGTCTATTAACATGCTCTTATATTCTTGACAATCATTTTCAGTCACCACTTCCAAATTAGGTACCTTTTTCAACAATAATTCTCGCAACCCTGGCGTTACTTGATAATCACGTCCTGCTACAGATATAATTTGATCATTTATAAGCACACGTGCTGAACCCAACATTAATTTACCTCGTTCTCGTCTAACGCCGAATGGTACATCTTTAAATATTTCCGAGGAAAGTGACCAGGACGAAGTATTTTGACTAGGGCTAGGTATTGACTCAATGCTTTTATACGATATGTTACTGGTATTTGTATTGTTTGAGTCTCCCGATTTTTCTAAACTATTATTTTCATCAGAATCATCTTCAGAATAATTTTGTGAGGAAATTTGGTTTATAAGAGTTTTGTTGAATTGCGATTCAGGCGATGGAATTTGCTCTTTTACAAAATAATTTTTCATAACGTCATCATTTTCTTTTGATTTAATTGGATGGTTCACATCCTTAATCAACTGTTGCATTGGGTCAGTAACAGGTCTAAAAACTGTATTTAAAACATTTTCATTGTAGGAGTCCGTAATTTTCATATCTTTGATTTTCTTTTTAACAGCTTCTGCTATTTTAACTATCTGAGTCTTTAACTCTTTTTCCATTTTAAGCTTGATGAATATACGTTATTTGCTTAATACGATAATAGTTCGACTGAAGAAGTTTTTCAAATAAATCTTCTTATATGCTCGTATTTTTTTCCTCGTCGAACGAGATAAAAGTATCGAAATTCTTCCTGTAACAGCCTTCGTTCTTTTTATTATCTTTACTAATCACCAAATAGTTATAGGGTTCGCTCCATACTTTTGAACACATTTCTCGAAACTCAGACCACGACATGTCGGTATTAACGTGTTCATCATATACATGATGGAGGTTTACATCATCCTGTTTGAATAATATTAAAAGATTTGCATTGTCTCTTACTAACTGTTTAGGTATCTTACTGTACGTTTGATTCAAGTAAAAACAGTCGATAAATTTATGTCTACCCATTGCGAAATAATCTCTCATATTGGACTGGTTCTCACAAGCAACGTCATCAAATATTATTATGGAGTGTGGTTTCGCATCGTGTGGGCTTAAAACAAGTTCATTATCTTTATATTTTGCAAACGAAACATCTGGCACTAACTTAAGAACATTTTCTAAAAACACATATTTCGGCTGATACAATGTTTTTGAGTAAAGATAAACGTTTTTAAAACGTAAACCATTTTCATGTAACAGAAGACCTATGATTACATTAGTTTTCCCACAATTCGAGGGACCGCAAATAATACACCGAATAGTATTAGGTAGAAGGTCTCCATGGCGGGAAACATCTGCTTTTTCATCTGGACATACTCGGCTCAGTTGTAAAGTTTGAGATTGTTTAACGAATTTCATCCTTTTCATTAGTAAGACTGTTAATGACTGAATTTTATTCATTTGTAAGTTACAATTTATATACATTCGAAACGATCTGAATCTGTGAATGCTTTACTTTGGAAACTCTCTAGACCTATAATATTGGGTTATAAATCACTGCTGTGAGTGAAGGCAAGCACTTCGTGCTTGCCTGAATGCACAGAAGTGATTTATAACTCCCAATATTATACTACTGACGTCCCGCGTCCTGAGAAATGGCCGACACTATACCTAGCTTCAGACTTTGGTATTACTATAGGTAGTAATACCTAACTCTTAAAGTTTTTAAATCTTAAAGTCGTCACTGATTATAACTTTTACGATGATGGCTGATGCCGTTTAGTTATGTAATACTTTTACTAATTCTGTGGTTTACTTGCAAATAAATTAGGAAATCACAGATCTGTATACATTTAATTTCTACGAGAAAATTAAAACGCACGAGAAACTTACCAATGTTTTGACCTCATCTCATATATTCTCTTATCTAAGTAAACAAAGGATATATACGTGAATTGCAAGTTGCTTTGTTTAGGTGAGTGTGTCTTAGTGTTAGTGAGATAAGAAGCACGTAATGAAGGATGTTAGGGATTAATGTAGAGGTCTTAAAGGACGAGTTTTTTGTATAGAAAAAATCCAGCAAAACATAAAATAATGTTTATCACTATTTTTACCAATAAAATACAGTGATGAACATTCATCATCATCATCATCATCATCCGAGCGTATTCTCGGTTGCATCCACAGCGGTAACGCTTCAGAGCCCGGGGACCAGATATAGTGATAGATATTACGAGTATATTCAGGAAATGTGCAAGTAATTAGGTCTACTGCAAGAGATCTCTTTTGAGATAAGAAGGGCCTTTGTACAACTTTTAAATAGGGGTACGTGTGTTTTCCGAGCACAAATGCTGCATAGAAGTTTTCTTAGCACATATTTAGAGTTAAACACTTTTTTTATCACTTTTTTGCTAGTCGTGTGTGCTGCCATCTCTGTGTATGATTTTAGAGTTTCACGGTCACAATTACTGTTATTAGTATAACGGGACTTACCGCGATTAATATCGTTTTTTGCCAGATATTTCGACGGCCCTTCTGCCATCATGGTCGCTGGCCGACTGAGGAACTGCGATGGATGTCCGGCTGTCAAGGGTAACCATATCGGTCTACCCTCTTTCTTCGTCGTTTGTTGCATAAGTCCTTACACACAACACTGACGGTGTCCGTTCGGGAATTGTTTTTAGTTATTCGCACACTCTTTTTACAAAGTTCGATCACTGGATTCCACGTGCCTGACGACTTGAAGCCATCTTCTCGATTAAAATTGGGATGCTCCTTAATTTCAATCGCCTCTCTAACTAAGCGAGGTATGTAATAGCGTTCAGTCGCAAGTATTTTGGGTTGATGTAGCTCAATCCAGTGATCTATATATCTACCTATATATATATATATATATATGAAATATCTGGCAAAAAACGATATTAATCGCGGTAAATCCCGTAATACTAATAACAGCCATCTCTGTGTGCCTACCCGCAACTTAAGTTTTGCCTACTTTCGGGCCCTCCAATAGTTTATTTAGTTACGTTAGTAATTATATTATTTCTGTCTGTCTAAGATAAGACTGTAGGTATTTCATAAATAAAGTTGCCGCCACCCATCTCACTACGTTCTCGCGTAATGAATTTTGTATCTGCACTCGGATCGGAAAACCAATTTGCCTGTCTGCTCTTATTTCTCGAGGGAATGCACCTGTAAGGTCTAGTTGCATTTTCAATTTCTAAATTATGTTGCTTATACTCCGGATCTACGCGTTCTGTTTGTGCAAATCTAAAGGTATGTGTTATGATGTTAGTGCTCTAACAGATCAGCGTCGTAAACGGTTACGTGACACATTTCAATCGGTTACAAACTGTCAAAAACTGCTGCGCGATTATTAGCGACCATCGCGCGGCAGTTTTAGACAGTCGGCGACCGATACAGGTCGGTGACGTCGCCTACAATCGGCGATGGTCGCCGACCTGTATCGCGGACATACTGTCGCTGGTCTGTAATAGTAATGAGGCGTTTCCAGTGAAAAAAAAAACGAGGTTAAAAACATTGTTATTAGATGGCGCATAGGAGTTTTAAATTGTTCTGTCAAAAATGAAAGAGGCCGTTTGGTTCGATACTTTTAATACATTTGTAATTAATTAAACAATCTTGTATTTTACTATAATTTAATTTAAAAAAAACATATTACAAACAATAATATATTTTTAACTAAATTTAATAAAATAAAAATATTAAATATACCAAAGACAAACTCTCACCATGAAAATTTTATATGAATTAGACATTGACAGATCTATTTATGTGATTGCTGCGGCATCTATGTCGCGTGAAGGAACTAATTTTTTTTTTAAAGGAAACGCCTCATTAACAACGCTTTCCAATTTCAGTCTATGGTGTACACTTAGATTTAAGAGTAAAAAAATTCTATGTTCATGGGTGTGCATCAAGTCACGATAATGACAAGTGAGGTTTTGGTTCATATGTGGTTCTTTAATGTACTCAATATTCATTGCTTCCTTAGGGCTCATACATATAAACACGATACGACGTCGTATCGTGAAAATTTACGATAAGTAACGTAAAAATTCACGACACGACATCAACACGTGCAACGACGTATGTATGTATGTATGGTAGTAACTCACGATGCACTTCTTTCGTTTTGTCCCATAGTATGGGACGCTCTTAGACCTAGGCTTATTAAATGATCAACGTCAATGACGACTGTCATCTATACATATAATAAATCAGTAAAAAAGTGTGTCCGTACATTAAAAAAAAATCCAAAAAAAAATATATTGGGAGCGATGGAGACATAGTGATAGTGTAAGAATTTAAAAATATGTTTGTCTTTTTGTAGACGTTAATCTCCGGAAATACTAGATGGATTCAAATGAAACTTGATTTGTTACAGCTGTTATGCCTGGGCAACATATAGGGTATAAATGATTTTGGAAAATGGAACATCTGATGCAGAACTATAATGGTCCCGCTAAACAATACGAAATATAAAAATGACGCCTTAGCAAAAGTTGTTCAACCTGATAAGCATTTTCCAGGGACATAAAGTCCACGCGAACGAAGTCGCGGTTAGTCTTTGAATATTGAAAAATGAATGCGCCACCGACGAAGGAGTGCATCGTGAGTTTCTACGATACGACTTAGTGCCGTGCGTCGTTGCACGTTGCGATGTTGTGTCGTGAATATGTACGTTGCTCATCGTAGATTTTCACGATACGATGTCGTATCGTGGAACAATGCCGCGTCGTAGTACGACGCGACATGTGGACATACGAACCCTTAATGTAAGGATCCCGATATAGATATTTAGAGTGGAACGCAGTGGTAGTACGAGTATGTCTAGATTCTGCTTAGGTACATAACGAGCTTGAATATTTTGTATTTTTGCATTCGGTTCGAAAACAATTTGCCTGTTTGCACTTATTTCTCAAGGGAATGCACCGGCAAGATCTAGTTGCAGTTTCAATTTGTAAATTAAGTTGCATTTTTTTTTTGTTTTTACGCGATCTGTCTATGCAATCTTCAAAAAAGGAGAAAGTTATCAATTTTTATTATATTACTAAAAAAGGCCTGAATTTAAAAAAATCTTGAAAGTACCTACTGATCAGTTGCTCTCATAGAAATTGTATAAAAACCGGTTTGTGTTTTGGTGTCAAAATCGGTTTTTGACTGTAAAATATTATTATGTATGCTGCGAAATATAGAATATAATTTAAGCTGCTTCTCATACAGCGCCTTTCATTTTCGTTCATGAAATATTTAGATGTTACCTACTAAGTATATATCTTTGCAATTGCCTACTATATCCTACCATAATATTAACAGTCAGAATATTAATGCAGTAAAATCCACGCAAGCAGTTTAAACAGCGAAACGATAGAGGCTCATACTCAATGATGTAATATTTGTGAAAGACGTCTCATCACACATAACCTATTTTTTAACTGCCTTCCAAAAAGACAGATGCCGTATGGTTTCCGACAGATTAGTTAAAGGGCCACTTCAAATCCTCCAGTGGATGTCGTAGAAGGCGACTTAGGAAACACAAGCTAAACAAAGATTATAAACATCAATTAGACCTATCTAACCCGTCTGGCCAGCGAGGAGAGTGTAGGTGTACTTGAGAGTACTTTGCCTCTCAAGTATTCTTCTAGGTGCTTAGGCCAAGTATGGCTTTGTTAGTGATAGGGTCGTGCTCCTGCGGTGGAGACAAAAAGACCTGATGATGGTAATGCTTATTCAATTATTTTAAGTATGTATAGTTACGTAAAGAAATAAAAAAAAAGTTTCGTGTGGAACTAGCTATCTAGTTGGCACTACTGGGAATGAAGGCAGCTTCATCTACATGTTTTTCATCAAAGTTCATACAGTATACAGTTTGGGGGCTTAGCTGCGCCTTCATTGTTCTCCAAAATTATGTTCGTCGGATTACTACGGGCCGACAATTTTCCTTACGAGTGCTCGAGCGTTATATTTGTTTAACATAATTGTTTCAGAATTGCGGGTTTATTTGTTCAGAAATTCTGTAAAATCACTGAGATTTATTATATATTTGTAAAGTGTTTTTTAATTAAACAAATAAATTAATAAAATAAGATCATTATTTATAGGAATCATCCTAATTGTAACCTATATGATATTAAGTACATATTATATTTCTTTTTAGATAGACATATCTATTTTTTGATTTAAGTATATGTATAATATATTATGTATGTTTATTTGTAGTTTGTATAGTTTCATGTAATATGAATTTTCTTCTTTCTCAATCCTATGTATGAATCCTCTCTTTGAAAGAGATCTCTTTTGAGATAAGTAGTGCCTTTGTTCAACTTTTATTTTATGAATTATCTGTATACATCCTACGTGTACATAAATTGGTAAATAAATAAGCAAGAAAACTAACTAAAACTAAACTAAAAACTTAAATTACTTAAAAATGTTTGTAGATTTAAAATATTTAACATCATTGGCAGGCCGTTCGGTGACAAATTTCGAGGGCTGTCCTTCGTCTTTCTTTAAATATTAGCATTGCCACGCTACCGCACGAAAGTGACATATCGGAACTCTTTCATAAAAATGAAACAAAGCAGGATATAAATCTTTATTCGCATTTATTAAATTTTATAAAACATTATTTTAAACGTCAATAATTTAAAACCAAGTACTTAGACACAAAATTAATATAAGTACGTATCTTAAGATATCGTACGACGTAAACAAAGATAGACACAAGTTTCTTTAATTATATTAAGCGCTCATACAGACGAGCGGTCACGAGCGCCAGTAAACGCCCGCGACACCTTTTTATCGGCGACAGGCGCCAATTATCGGCAACTGTCGCTGATGGCCGCGCGGCAGATTTTTACAGTTTGACATGTGCCACGCGACCACCTATATAAATATCAGTATAAATGTAAGCTGACGTCTTTGGAGAAAATGCTGCAGTACAGTTTTGATACCGCTTCTTCTGTACTTGCGATTGGGAAGCGGCAGTAAACTTAGCTGTAAGTAAATGACCTGACGTCAACACAGTTTACCTATTAAGAAATCGAAAGAAATAGAAAAATTGACAATTATCTAGTGATTATTTCGGTCAATGAGTGCTCAAAAGTGGCATGCGGCTGGAAAAGTTAAAAGATCTAAAATTTTTCGAACGTCGTGGCTAGGTAAAAATTGGAGAGAAAAAATTTCGTATAACGCATCGTTTTCGAGATGTAAGCAAAAAAACAAAAAAAGGGTCTTCTTTGTGCCCTCCCCCCGCGGGCTCACCTCGGAGGGGTAAGGACTTTTAGTATGTTTATGTCCTCACTAGTCCTAGCAAAGTTGCCGAGTCAAAATTTCTGCTTTCGACTTTTCCATCCACAATTTTTCGTTGACTGTACTATACAAATATCCAAAGATAAATAAATGATTTCTTACTTTGACTCGTGACTTTGACTGTTTGCGACAGGTGTCGCGGGCATACTGTCGTTCGCCTGTAAGAGTCCTAATTAATAAAGATACTAATAATTTATAAATATTTACCAATCACAAAGAAGGTCATTTTTTATAGGTTTACATTAGTCTAATCTTACAAATTTATTAAACGTAAGCATAGATTTATTATCACACGAAAAGGTAACTTTCGGAATACTTCTAGGTACTTATCTAACATATATTTATGAAAATCTAGGGTTTATAGAATTCATTTTTTACTTAAGTATATTAAGTACTTAATATTAAGGCCGGAGTCAACATTAGAATTCTTCATATGTAATACCGCATTTACACTTGCGTGTTCACTATTCGCCTCGTCATTCAATGAAACATTCCACGAAACATTTGTATACGAGTGCCGTGGCGAACTACTGTTCGTTCATACCGCATTTACACATTGGTGTTCGCCATTTGACGAAACATTCTACGAAACATTTGTTTACTGCACTGTTTACTTGCGTGTTCGTTATTCGCCTCCTCATTCGCCTCGCGATTCGCACAAATGTGTAAATGCGGCATAAAAGTAAAACTTAAAGTATATTTTAACTGGGTTTTCGGCAAAAAATTTTCTCGCATACAGGTGGCATTTTTTTAACGATTGTCATGAAATTTTGATTCTGCAACGTGGAAGGGACATACCCGCAATAAATCGAACCACGGGCTATATTAAATCACTAATAGCATAATGGAATTAAAACAACAGTACAAAAAAATGGAATTTCCATACTAAAGTGTGCAGTCGCCCGGGCAATTTGTATGGGAATGTCGATTTTATTTTGTTTTATTTTGTTTGTGATATATCAAATAAATAATTTTTTATTCTTTCTTGCTTTTATTGACTGTTATTTTAATTTTTTTAAGCTATATTGATCTAGTATATCCCGTAGTTTGATTTATTACGAGTATGTCCCTTCATCGTTGTATGATAATTATATTAAGTATAGATTTTTTTTTCGCTTCAGTTTTTCGAAATTTTTCAAAATGGCGGTTGTAAATTAAATTAAATCATATTTCAAGAATTAGGAAAAAATTTCAAAAATGTCTTAAAACTTTTTTTACCCTTAATAAGACAAAACTTTTTAGTCTTAACTTTTTATCCGATCTGGGCGCACGGGAGTGCCACTGCCAAGACGAGACCGAGAGCGCAGAGCTACCTACCTTTTCTCGAAGCGTTTTATGTTTTGATAGGACGGGATGTAATTTATAAAAGTATATATAAAATGGTAGGTAATTTATAAAAGTAAATATAAATGTACATGTAAAATAAATCTAAGTGATGTGCTTGTCCTCACATACTCCCGGCTCCGGCGGAATGGTTACCGAGTTGATGCCGTGCTTGTTGGTCTCTGTCTGCTCCTGAAAAAACAAATGAACTTCTAGGATATACATACATACACACGTAGATAATATCACGCCAGTTTCCCACAGGGGTAGGCAGAGACTATAGACCTCCACTGGCTACGATTCCGACATTATTTTTTGCTTCATCTAAACTTTTTATCCCATCTGGGTGCACGGGAGTGCCACTGCCAAGACCCTGCGCTATGGTAGAGCCCTGCGCTCTAATCTTGGTGTCTCGCTCTACCTATCTTTTCTCGAAGCGTTCGTGTATACATACATACATATTTTCACGCCTGTTATCAATGCAAAATTGTTTTTTTCATTTATTGACTGCTTGTAGTGCATATGTCGCAGCCATCTTGTTAAATCAGCCATCCAACTGGATGCCCGGATTAAAACTAGGCATCCAATCGAATGGCTGAATGTCATCTAGCCAAGTCATTTAACGCAACGTTTAACCAGATGGCAGAACGTAGTAAGAATAGTCATGTAGTTAAATTAATTATATTTAACATCGTTTGGAATGTGGATTTTTTGTCACTCTTCACTAGATGTTGGCACTTTTTGGTAAATAAACTTGCTACACGCTACTAGTTTGCAGGTTTCCTCATCATGTTCTTCTTCACTGGAACCAAGTTGTTGAACTTTCTTCATACCTGACTTAAATATACAAGTCAAGCCTTCTTTAACAATAAAAAAATAAATGTATTCTCACCTTCTGTTTGCAATGTTAAGGATTGTTTTTAATATAATACTGTGGTGACTTAAAAGACTTTAAAATACTTTGGCCAGTTTTCAGAACATTTGCCTTCAAACCCGTTTTCGGGTGGTTTGAGTCGGATATACTTTGGTCCTGAAGACAATTTCAGAATTAGAAGACAAACACAAAGACAGAAAAATAGTAATATAAAAACATACTAAGGAAACCTATTCATCTCCTCTATTTTCAAAATATCTGGGTCTTGGATGTTTATCTATATATGTACCTATTTGTTATAAAATATAGTATCGTTGAGTTAGTATCCCATAACACAAGTCTCGAACTTACATTGGGGCTAGCTCAATCAGTGTAATTTGTCCCTATATATTTATTTATTTATTTATTATTTATAAAAAATAATATATTTCCTAGCTTGACTACCTCTGTGGTCCAGTGGTCAAGGCGATCGCCTTGTGATCCTAAGGTCATGGGTTCGAATCCCACTGGAAAGCATACTTTGTGAAAAGTTGTTTCTTGTCTTGTTAGGATACTGCAGGCTTGAATCACCTGATTATTTGAAAAGAAAGACGATTACGTGTTTCGGAAGGCACGTATAAACTGTGGGTTTTGAACACAATCTATCGTTTGATCGTCTAACTATCCAAGGTTTGGTTTTGATTTGCCTTAATAGTTGCGGAGGTCAGACGGCAGTCGCTCCGTGTAAAAACTAGTAACCTCAACCATTTTATTTGAGTTATGTTTTGTCTCGTTCTTTTATTGTAAAATATTGAAATGAGGGAAAGGACAAATATGTTTTTACTAAGATAGGGTTAGCAAGCGGTTGTTAACTTTTATAAATATGAGGGTCATAATTAATTTTATTTATACCCAGTTGCATTCTCAGTGTTGCTTTTAAGCTTGAGATCGACTTCTCGTCTCTTTCATCTCCACTTAGGCCTCTTACAGACAGGCGACAGTACGACCGCGACCGTCGCGCGGACGTGACCGTTTGCGACAGAGCGACCGACGCCGACCTGTCACAATCTGACGATCATCTGTAACAGCGCTTAGAACGGTCTTACGTCTACATAAACGACGTCAAGCAAGCATTTCTTGGGTGCTGGTTCAGACTGTGCAAAGTGAAAAATAAAACCATATCAGACCTGTGACACTTCCCGTTTAGGTATCGAAAATATACCTACATTATTACTATGCGCGCGTCGACCACTGCGGAGTGGGAAATTTAAAAACATGAGTCGTATGTCGAGAATAATAAGAATGAAATTAACTTGCAATGCACTACTACTAAACGAAAAGCTGCCAAGTTCTGACGCGAGCTAAATTAAACCATATCGCTAATGACATTGAGTAGATATTCCTTTGAATTGCTTTGCTGAGTAAAACTTCTGTACATAAGTACTAGTTCTTAGTCTGTGCCCAGATTGAGGAGCTCATCAGCTAAGGTTGCAACCAAATACTTAAAACCTAAAAAAAATATATCTTTTTTAAACAGAACAAATATTTATACTAAAATTAATAGTGTCTTACATGTTCTGAGTCCACCCTGTCCATTTCGTGTATTGACTTCATCATTCTCTGGGCCCGTTTTTGAGCTGAAGCTGCTCTCTGTTGCAGGATCTGAAATGAAGACGATTATGATTTTAAAATCGCTAGCTCAAGCTACAAAAATGATCAGTTGACATAAAGTTTGTATCAATGTACTCGAAGGGCTCTATTAGATAAGGGACAATATGCCCGCGACACCTGTCGCAGACCGTCGACGTTCCTACGTATCGTTTTCTTGCTTAATAGTCAGGTTAAACTCAAATAAAAACCGGCCAAGTGTGAGTCGGACTCGCGCACGAATTGTTTCGTACCATTATCTATAAAAAATCACGTTTGTTGTATGAGAGCCCCACTTAAATATTTATTTTATTCTATTTTTATAGCGGCAATAGAAATACTCATCTGTGATAATTTCAACTGTCTAGTTATCACGGTTCATAAGATACAATCCCAGACGGAGAGTCTTAGTAAAAGGGTCCCGTTTTTACCCTTAGGGTACGGAATGCTAAAAATTATTTAAATATTAACGAATGTACAAAATAAAACTAAGTTTTAAGACGATCCGTTTTTACTTATTATGTAGTAGTTAAACTTTACTTGTAGTTTTAAACAAAAGTGTTTTATAACGAACGCAGTCGTATCCCCAAATTCCGGGAAGCAAACTTTAATTGCTAGAGAGAGTTAGTCCGCAAAGCAACCTCATTTTGAATTCTGAATTAATCCTGAATTCATGTGGCTTATAATTAATAGTTATGTCCTGTGGTGCTGCATTTTGGCTGACTTTTTGAAATATAACATATGACAAAATAACTATGACAGCTTCTATAGTGTTTCTATTTTATATTACTTTATTGTTTGTTTAACTATGTTTGTATATCATCAGGTTTTTTTAGTCTTTACTGCAGGAGCACGACCTTTCTGCACTACCAGACCCGTACTTGGCCAGAGAAGCCAGAGGATATGGCCTACACTCTCCACGCTGGTCAGTTATACAAGGTGATTTTTTATTGGTTTTGAAGCCGAAGGCCACTTCATAGGCATCGTTAGTAAGACCTAACTAGCTAGTCAAAATAAAAATTTAGAAACAAAAAATGTTGTCTAAAACTCGAAACTAAAATTGTGAGATCAATAAGTAGTACCGCCACCATACAACGCCCGCCGGCCGGCCGGGGTCATCGACATCCACGCAGCTGTTTTGGCCGGCTAACTACGTGGTCTCGATCGAAAATCATTTACGCAACTTTTTTATCTTACGACATACAGGATAGAGGAATTTATTTACTATACGACTTTTTTTTCCAAAGCCAATGAAAAGTCAGCGTGTATATGTTATAGTATGTACTCATATTAATTATTTGGCCTACACTCTCCACGCTGACCAGATATAGGTATATGTTATAGTATACTCCTATTATTTGTATACTTATATTCTTCTACACTGTAATACTCTTACTGCGCCAGCCCCCCCACATCTTTTATAGTCTTCTTTACCCAAAGGTTGCCTGGAAGAAATTGCTTTAATGATAAGCCCGCCTTACCTGCTATGTTATAAATGTACTTTTAATTATTGTCATACTTAGTTGGTACAATAAGGAAATTTTATTTTCTTCTTATCCAGTATCCTTGTGCTGAAACCATTTTATGAGTGAATGCAGCTAATGATACTGAAAAATTTATTTTCTCCAAGGAACATACTCGAACCTATATCGAAATAAGTTGTCGACCTCTGAAGCCTAGTGGTCATGCCAGGCTGACACGGGAGGTCCTAAGTTCGATTCCTAGTCAGTTCAAGATGGAAGATGATCTTTTCAAATTGATTGTCTTGTATGTCTATGTATTTGTTATAAATTATAGTATCATTGAGTTGATATCCCATAATGCAAGTCTCGAACTTACTTTGGGGCTAGCTCAATCGGTGTAATTTGTCCCTATATATTTATTTATTTCTGTATTTTCTTAGATATTACCACACCTTTGATTGCTATTATCAAGAAATCCCTTACCGTTTGTCTCCGCTGCTCAGCTTCTGCCAACTTCTCTTCGATGCTCGGAAGGGTGATCTCAGGCTGTGGTGGCTGCAGCAACCTCTGCAGATGCGGAGGGGGTGTCATGGCGGAATCACGGCGATTTGCATCGAATTCCTCGAGGGGTATCTCGAACGCTACTGCTGAAAATAATTTTAAATCTAATTTTATTGTGCAGTTGAAATACTGCCCCATGAATAACATACTAGTACATACTTTAGAATACGCAATAAAACAATAAGGAAAAAAACAGGAGTAGTAGACATACACACTAAGATTGATCAACTAAAGTATAGATGGGCATATGTTGCGTAGTAACCAGGAAAACTGGAGCAAAACCCTTCTCACTAGTATCCAAGAGACGGAAAGAGAAACAGGGGAAGACAATATAAGACGGTAGAACGAGCTAAAACTCACTGCAAATCCTAACTGGACAAGGATCGCCAGAGATAGAAAGCAATGAAAGTGGTTGAAGGAGGCCTATGCTAAGAGGCACACTGAACTCAGAGACATCCTATAAGAAGCACCAATATAACCCAAGAGTTCAGGATAAAAGGCTTATACGATACGATACGATACATAAATACTTTATCACGTCCTTATCCTTAACAGGGCAGACAGAGAATTTAAAAACTTACGACTTTAAGCAGACAGCTTAGGAGACCCAAAAGCCACTTTTAAAGTCATGGCGGTCGAGATGGTGGAAAAAAATAATCAAATACTGATGGAATGCTGCCTGCATTGCCTATTAACATTATTCGCAGATGATAGGCCAGCTTTTACGATCTACACGTCATCATTTTTCTTTTCTCCCAGACCAGTAAGGAAGAAACTAGTTTATATACATTGATAAAATTTTCTGATACAAATTACAATAGCCCTTTAAGTTTTATTCCCGAGGATCTTTCATTGGGAATGTCTAAGCTAAATCATGAAAAATATCTACCAAATGTAGGCTTTAAAAAACTAACCAGGCACCAGCTGTTGAATCCGATTGTCGTTGACTTGAAAGCAGTCGTAGATGCATATAGGCAGCTTGATAAAACTGACTAGTAGACACTTTACACCCAAAAAGAAAAAAACAGAAACATATCCTGTAAAAAACATATTAGGCGGTCGAGATGGTGAAAAAATTATCAAATACTGATGGAATGCTGCCTGCATTGCCTATTAACATGAAGCGCAGATGATAGGTCGGCTTTTACGATCTACACGTCATAATTTTTCTTTTCTCCCAGACCAGTATGGAAGAAACTAGTTTATGTACATTGATACAATTTTCTGATACAAATTACAATAGCCCTTTAAGTTTTAGGCCCGTGGATCTTTCATTGGGAATGTCAAAGCTAAATCATCAAAAATATCTACCAAATGTTGGCTGTAAAAAACTAACCAGGCACCAGCTGTCGAATCCGATTGTCGTTGACTTGAAAGCAGTCGTAGATGCATATAGGCAGCTTGATAAATCTGATTAGAAGACAAAAAAAAACTGTCTGTTTGTCTGTTGTACACGCTAATCTTCGGAAATACTAAACGGATTCGAATGAAACTTTTTTATATAGCTGTTAAGCCTGGGCAACATATAAGGTATTAATGATTTCAGAAAATGGAACACCTGATGCAGAACCATAATGGTCCAGCTGAACTATAAGAAATATCAAAATGACGCCTTAGCAAAAGTTGTTTAGCCAGATGAGCATTTTTCAGAGACAAATTCTACACGAACGAAGTCGCGAGCTTGAGTTAGTATCCTACTTATCCTATTAATATTATAAATACTAAACTGAGTTTGTATGTTTGTTATCACTTGTTACGCTTCAACCACTGAACCTATTTAGATAAAATTTGATATAGGTATAGTTTGATACCCAGGAAAGGACATAGGTAGTTTTTATCCCGAAATTCCCACGGGGAGCGAAGTTCGGCACAGCTAGTTCATAATAAAAATACTTACGAGGTTTGGGTTTAACAGGTGACTCTGGCAACACCACAGTCGGCAAATCGTCATTGTCACTATCCATATCTTTGTGACCATTCGCGGCTCCGTTGAGTCCATTTGCGGGTTTGTGACCATTTGCGGTGGTCTCCTGCGCTGGCACTACGTTCCCAGATGATCCACAACCCATTTTGGTTAAATTTTAGCACTTTTTTGTACACATATCACTTTACTGTTTAGTTTTTACCTTTTTCAGTGTAATATATAGTCTTTTTTCATTGTTTTTTATTTATTGCTATTTTCTTACTTAGTTAAATATTTTTTCTTCAATATTTTTTCTTAGTACTAAAGATTTATTTAAATGGTAAGCTGAAAAAAAAGGGACTAGCAACGATTATACACGGTGACATTTCATTGGTTTTGAAAAAAAAAATTGTATAGTAAGTAAATTCCTCTATCCATAAACGTTATCCAAATTTCTGAATTATGATAAAAAAGTTGCGTAAATGATTTTCGATCGAGACCAAAACACCTATAGGAATAGTTATGCCGGCCAAAACACCTGCGTGGATGTCGATGACCTCCGCCGCGCCGGCCGGCGGGCGGTGTATGGCGGCGGTACTACTTATTGATCTCACAATTTTGCTTTCGAGTTTTAGTCAACATTTTTTGTTTCTGAATTTTCATTTTGACTAGCTAATTAGGTCTTACTAACGATGCCTATGAAGTGGCCTTCGGCTCCAAAACCAATAAAAAATCGCCGTGTATAAGGTGTAACAAAATATACTGAAGCTATTTTAAGCAACATTCCCCAAGGAATATATGTCGTAATGTAAAAATATTTTTGGCTTTTCATAAAAATTCGGGTCAGCTGATCGGTCAACTTGTATGGGAGGCCAAAAAATACTTTTCATATTTTGATACACGTTCCTTGAGGAAAGTTGTTCAGTATCATAGACTGAAATCACCCTTAAAATTGTTTCAGTACATTTTGTTAAACCTTATATAGACCTCTTGTGCTAAAACGCAGCTTTATACGTCCACTACAAGCGTGCGAAAAAAACCCATTTCTTAGAGGGCGGGCGTAAAATTGTACTCATACCTCGGGCGTACAGATACATTATCTCGTCTTTATCCCTAATGGGGCAGACAGAGCATTTTGGGTCTTGTGGCTCTAAGCAGCTCAGGGCCGCAAGACCCAAAGGCCACTTTCAGCGTGATGGTAAGCGAGTAGGTAGAAAAAGGAATCAAAATAGGGGTAGCTAAGTAGTTGCATCGCCTAATAACAGGATTCGCATTTCACTTATTCCCTCTATCGGCTTTCACGATCTGCGCGGGAAAAGAAGCAGACTGGTACATTCTCCGTCTTATTACCTGTATAACGCAGATTATTTTTGTTACTAGGTTTAAACCATTATCCGACCAAATCAAGTTGACATCTAGTAATATGGCGTTTTTAGATCAGTTTATAAATCTAGTAACAAAGTTAATCTGAGTTTTAAAATAAGACGGTTTAAGTTTTTTCTTTTCTCGTGCTGTTTTAAAGAAAGTCACTTATTCTTTTTTAAATGTCGAAACAACAATTTTCTATGCGATTTGTAATACCAAACCATGACGTCATTGTTTGTAGAACTCAAATAGCGCTTTGTTTTCCTGCATTTACAAGAACGATAAGTTTATTTGCTAAGCAAATAAAAACCCGACAGTCAAGAACGCCATCTCGTAATGAGCAGGGGAACTACCGATACGACTTAATATCTGTAGCGACATCTATTTTATATACATATAGTAATCTAGTATATCCCGTGGTTCGATTAATTACGGGGATGTCCCTTCCACGTCGTATAACACCCTATTTTTTGTCGGGGGTTAAAAATCATATTAAAAATGGACATGATTAGTAATATTTATTTTGTGGCATTTTATTTCTCAGCTAGGACTACCTGGGACATAAATAAATTATTTGTGAGCCTATTACCGTACTTTGAGACTTCTACTTTCACCGCCCTCAGCATAGGGTAAATCCGGGATATGCGCCTAAGTAAAATTATTTAAAATCCTGGAATCTTTTATGATACAAACTAGGGATGTTACGAATATTTGTATTCGCATTCGCGTAAGCGATCATCGGGCGAATCGCATCATTTTAAAAATTCGCATCAACATTTGCATTCGCGTCGAACGATGCGAATGTTTTGCGAATGCGAATCTGCGCAAGTTGGTGCATGCTAGAAGTGGGCGGGGTCTCCCGAGTGAGCGAGTATTTAGTGCAGCCGGGCTCATCTATGAGCCACTCAGAAATCGCCTCATAGTAGAAAACGCTGCCAAATTACTTTTCATTAAATATAATTTGCCATGCTGTGTAAAAATTTGAATACTAAAGATTGTTATAAATTCATATGTTAACCTACCTACTAACTGTACCTTTATTACTAATAATATTTATAATTATTAATAAATATTGTGATTACGTACTTATCTTTTGTATTATTTGTTATTTTAATTATTTACCGGAATATTCGCATTCGCATTCGCGAATGTCGAAAATATGATATTCGTAACATCCCTGATACAAACGCGCCCGCCCCCACTTCGTCTGTCACAAAGCGACGGTGCGTGCGGACGTCGGTTGGAGCGCTATTGCCAGTGACGTGAATCACGGTCGTCATTTTACTTTGGGGATGATTTTTGTACGTGTCTAACTTTGGAATTAACATATAAGTTTCTTTAATTTTTAATCCAAGATAAAGTATATACTTTGTAGATTAATATTAACTACATATTTAGAATAAAATAAATAATTTACACAGTTTTTTTTCGAAGGCACATTCTCTGTCGAAAGGGATATATGCACTGACATGTTTCGGGATATTCGCCCTTATGTCTAACTATCGCGGTTCTTGAGATATAGCCTGGTGACAGACAGACGGATAGACGGACAGACGGACAGGCGAACAGACGGACAGACGGACAGACGAACAGACAGACAGACAGCGAAGTTTTAGTAATAGGATCCCGTTTTTACCTTTTGGGTACGGAACCCTAAAAAAGTATCATTAGGTACATTTATTATTTCACTTTTACATTTATATCCTTGTTTATTGCAATAATTCAATAGGTCATTTATTTTCAGGATAACCTCCTACTCTTGGTTTCGGAAATGAACGTCGCCTGAAGTGTTTGCATTACCCCCTGGCCACAGCCCGCGGCAGGCGGTGAGCGGCGAAAACAAATGGTAGGGAATGTATGAGTATGGAGTATGCCACAGCTGCCGGCGACGCGTATTGCGGCGCGGCGTGCGACGCGGGGGGAGTCGCGCGGCACGCGGCCGCGCGACGGGCGGGTGAAACAAATGTATGCGCGAGTATCGAGGTGGCCACAGCTCGGCGCGGCGTCAGCGGCGGCAGCGGTGGACGTAATCAGCGTCGCGCGACCGAAACAAATCATTTTGTTTTTACCGCGCGTTGAGCTCATATGAATACCGAATGCGGAACAATTTATAAGTGAAATACTGAGTAGACCAGCATCATGGATGTCAAAAAATTCACATCATAAATATAGGCAAGTTTAAAAAAAATTATGGATCGAAAAAAAAAACAATTCCCTTCTATTTTAATAGTTAGCTGTTCTCTAAATACGTCCACCGCTGCCGCCGCCGCGGTCGCAACATGTGAGCTGTGGCATACCACCGCGACCCGCGCCGCACGCCGCGCCTCCTGCCACACCGCGATCCGCACCGCCAGAGGCTGTGGCCAGGACGGCCTGGCCACAGCCTCTGGCGGTGCGGATCGCGGTCTGACGTAGGCTGTGGCCAGGGGGTTAGTGATTGTTATGTCATTTTACTTTGTGTTAAAATTATCTGAATTGAAAAAAACTATAGCAGTATATTTATATATATACATATATTTGTCACTAAACATAATGATTACAACACTTATATATTCAAAACGTTTTTTATTCTTTTAAAGAGCATATATCCCTACCAAGTAAATGGGCGTGAGATTTATATCCCTCTCACGAGGCATATATCCAGTTATGCAACTTTTTTTTCAATTAAACAAATATTACTTAATTTTTAACTAGTTTTTAAAATACAACCTGAGGTGATAAATTCAGGTATCATGTGCGTTTCATTATTATCTTAGGAGTTATGAAAATTATAAAATTTGTTGGGCATATATCCCGGATTTACCCTATAAAGATATTAGATATAAATAGAATAATTTAAATTTATCTATTACCGCAGAGTCCCCAGTGGTGTCGAAAGGGCCAAACAGATTATAAAGGTTTAAGTGAATTGCCACACCTACCCTAAACTTTAGATTGAGGCTTTTACTGAAGTATAAATAGATCGTACATGGGCGACTGAACTTCACTCGAACACACCATAACCAAGTAAAGGTTCTCAAAAAATGAAGCTTAGCTTTCGGTTTCCAAGATTTATAAAACAGCTTTGCGTGTGGTTTCCAGCAGAGTAGAATAGGGCCACTCCAAGTCCTCCCGTGGGTGTCGTAGAAGGCGACTTAGGAAATACAAGCTAAACAAAGCTTATAAACATCAATGAGACCTCTCCAACCCGTCTGGTTAGCGTGGAGAGTGTAGGCCAAGTCAGTCTGTTCTGGCCAAGTATGACTCGGGTAGTACAGGTCGTGCTTCTGCAGTGGAGACAAAAAGACCTGATGATGAACAGCTAAAGGCTCTTACAGACAAGTGACAGCACGCCCGCAATACCTGTCGCTGGCTGTCGCAAACGGTCGCGCGACACCTGTCAATCTGTCACAAACTGTTGCGCGACCATTAACTCTTTAAATGTCGGACGCCCGGAGCGGGCGTCTGATGTATTGTTTTACTATTGTGTCTGCTATGAAGACGTTTGAAGGGTTAATAGCCAACCAATACATTAATGGAAATCGCAACCGAATCGGTTCAGCCATTTCTGACAGACAAACAGACAAAAATTGTTTTATTGCGTTGGTAAAAGCCCTCAATAATGTATTTTCTCATTTACTTTCCATGTACGTACAGACAGCGATCGGTTACGATTTGGTTATATGTATTGATTAAATTTATTGCAATACATAAAAAAGCAGATATAATGTCGGGGCCTTATTATGTACACGAATGAGTGACTAATACATATTATAATTTTATGAACCACGAAACCTCGATACGTATTTTTATTTGGTAAAGGTAAATTCATAAATAATCCGTTTTTAGGGTTCCGCACCTGAAGGGCGAAAACGAGATCTTATGACTAAGACTCCGCTATGTTCGTCAGTCCGTCTGTCTGTCTATCTGTTGGGCACCAGGCTGTATCTCATTAACCGTGATAGCTAGACAGTTGAAAATTTTTACAGATGATGTATTTCTGTTGCGCCATAAAACAAATAATAAATACAGATTAAAATAAATATTTAAGTGGGGCTCCTATACCATAAACGACATTTTTTATACATAATGGTACGGAACCCTTCGTGTGCGATTCCGATTCGCACTTGGCCGGTTTTTATTAATTTTAAAGTTGCTGCCATCGTAAATTACTATCATTTTAACATTGATTTTGATGAATAAACGGAATCCCTAGATTACCTATAGCTATAGCTACTGGCTTATTTACTAAAAAACTAAAAAAACCTCAAAATGGAAAGTTCAACCTAAAAAATTGCACGCAAAAATTCTAAATATTAATTTCCTCGAAAAGCTACTTCAAATATAAAGTAAGCCGATAAAAGCCTCGGTTTGACCCAGAAACGTGTTCTATACAGTGTTCTGTTCAAATGACAAATGAGGTTGTTCATCATGAGACGGCTCGCAAGTTAAATATTTTACAGATGGGAGCTACTTGCACGCAGATCTGAGGGAAAAATAACACGAAATAAAATCTGGAATAAACCAGTCATTAGGAAGATTCAGCAAGCATTTTCTACGCATTAAAAATGGCGAGCGGCGAATAAATGTTGATATTTTTTTCCTGACATCATATTTCAATAAAGTTTTTTCCAAAATTAAAAACTGACTTAACCTCCAAACTACACAACCAGTTTTCCAAATAAAATCCTTCCAATTTCTATGGGGTCAGCTGAAAAGTCCCTCTCAAACAAAAGAAAAATTTCCCAAATTGCTCTGGGCGTCTTCAATTCATCGATGAACATACAAAAAATCGCGACAAATTGATAACATGCTCCTTTTTGGAAATCAGTTAAAAGCGTAAGTATATGTTGCTCCAAGCTGAGCCTAATCTATTGGTTAAAGCTGCGTAAAAAACCGTTTAGTACTCAGTTTGGAGTTTTAGATTGTGTAATTACAAAATAACTTTTTGTGTTATATGCTACTCTTTTTTCTTATTGTCTACAAACGTCTCAGGTTGTAACTCGGTCCATGAAACTGAACAACTTTTGTTCGACAATATTCCCAAAATGCCAGATATAAAATTTAGATTTTCATACAAATTGCCTTTGTACTGTTGTGTTTCATCTATGTTTAACTTGTGTCAATTTGGTGTACAATAAAGAATTTACAATACAATACAATACAATACAATTGACTCGATCAGCTGATCAGTTTGTATGAAAATTCAAATATATTTTTTTTGGTTTTGTGAAAGTTGTAGAACAAAAGTTGTTTAGTTTCATGGGCTGAAGTACCATCTGAGAGGTTTTGCGTTATTTTATTAACACATTGTATAAAGGCAAAAATTTGTGAGCTTGTGTGTGTGTGTGTGTGTGTGTGTGTATGTTTGTTACTTCTTTACGTGCAGACGTCTGGACAAATTTAGATAAAATTTAGTATACAGGAAGCTGATACCTTGGATTATCACATAGGCTACTTTGAGCGCGGATAACACCGCGGGGTGCAGCTAGTTTTTGACAAACGTATGAAATAAACACGCAAACAGCTCACAACAATATATCGAAATAATCTTGGCCGAATAACTGTTTAACATAAAACCGTTCTTCATTGCTCTGTTCTAAAAATTACACTTCAACGATTAACGGCAGGGCGAGAGAACCGTAGTTCTTTTAAAAAAATTGTACGGTAGGTAATTTTTTTTTCACCGAGTAACTGCTAGTCAAAAACCTCGTTGATCCCTTGACGGTTGAACAAAATTTTCTTCACCGACCAAGAGTCGACTAAAACTTTTTTTAATAACAATTCAAATAAGCTTCTATAAATTCGTTATTTTATGAGAGCGTTGATGGAAACCCCGACAGCTATTAATTTGATTATATTCCCCACTAATGGATTGCCAACTTATTTCCTCCTTGGACCACCCAGATGTGGGTTTCTCAGATTCTCAGGTGATTGGTTATAGCTTTGTTACTTTTTAAGGATATTTTTTGAGAATAAATCATATAAATAAATCAATATATAGGGACAAATTACACTGATTGAGTTAGCCCCAAAGTAAGTTCGAGACTTGTGTTATGGGATACTAACTCAACGATACTATATTTTATAACAAATACATATAAAGATAAACATCCAAGACCCAGGACAATTTGAAAAAGGCCATTTTCCAACTTGCCCTGACCGGGAATCGAACCCGGGACCTCTGGGTGGTGAGGAGGAGGAGGAGGTAAGAAGAATAATTTCAATGGAGGAAAGAATTTTGCAAGGCTTTATGCAAATGGAGAGCCATATAGTCTCTGCCTATTACCGATAGAAACTGGTGTTCGGCGTGATGTTTATTTATGAATTTTTTTCATCATCATCAGGTCTTTTTATCTGCAGGAGCACGTCTCTCTCTGTACAATAGAGCTACTTGGCCAAAGCAGCCAGAGGACTTGGCCTATACTCTCCTTGGCGGCCAGGAGGACTGGAGACTACTTTAGAGGTCTCACTGATGTTTATAAGCTTGTACTCCTTAAGTCGCCTTCTACGACATCCACGGGAGGACTTGGACTAGCAACCAAATCCTATTCTACTCTGCCGGAAACCACACGGCAATGTATTTTGTTATTACTCCTTATTTTTTAGATAAAGTTTACTCGCATCATTGAAATTTCCAAGAAAGAAAAACATAAAAATAAATGTCTCTATTCATTACTTAATTTAGTGATGTTTGTTTTTCATGTTTGTTATAAGTGGTGTCAGATTTTTTGGTTGCCTTCGTAGGGTTGCCTAAAGGCAGCTGACATATCTTGACGACTGCCTTACAATGATGACAGCTGGGACCAACGGCTTATACCTGCCTTTCGAAGCACGAAGGAGCTCGAAAAATATTTATGTTACTTGTGGTCACCCAACCATGTGTGGACCACGCCTGGGGTCGCTTTACTTGCGAAAGCGCTAGAAATGCCAACTCCCGCTGGGCTACTGTGCTCCTCAAATGTAGTGATGACGCAAAGCGATAGTTTGACGGAAAAAAATCGGATTTCGTCATTTTCTTAGCGATTACAGGCCTTGGTTGGTATGTCCAGCAGTGGACTTCCTGTGACTGATATACAATACAACAAAAATACTCTATATTGCACGCATGAACAAAAGGAAACACAAAAACAGAAAAACATAACAGAATTATGATACAAAGGCGAACAATTATTTAAGAAAATTTAATGTGTATATATAATTCTTTTTCGTCGTAATAAAAGGTTTTACATTGTTTAGAAGGCGAACTAATCGCATAGCAATCTCTTCCAGTCAACCTTTGGGTAGAGGGAGAAGTGAGTATTTATGAGATAGGCGGTGCAGTGTGTCAGATTTCCTGTGAATTCATACAAAATACAACCTGCCACAATATATATAAATACATATAGATAGTTTACACTACATACATACCTAGGAATGAATAGAAATACATAAATAATAATAATGAAATATGAGCATAATGCGAAAGAATCCACAAAATAAATCATACGCTGAATATATTGTAAGCTCAAAAGTGCACAAAGTTTAGGCGCTATGGATATTAATGAGCAAAGAGTTCCACAGACAAACAGCTTGATATGACGATGATAGTACATAAGAATAGAAAATACAAACATACATACATAATATCACGCCTGTTTCCCGCAGCGGTAGGCAGAGACTATGGACCTCCACTTGCTACGATCCTAACAAACCTCTTTTGCTTCATCTAAACTCATCAATCTCTTCATACATGCCCTTCGGTTACGGGTAGTTTTTACCTCTCCTTTTTTTAGAACGTCTGCAATTTGGTCGCAGAATGTTCGCCGAGGCCGACCCTTTCCTACTGTTCCTTTCACATTTGTTATATAAATATTTTTGCTATAGAAAATAAGAATAAATAAAAGGCTTTTGCCTAGTTATGAGACCGACAACTACAGACTGTTAAAAACAGGAATAAAAAATAAGTAAAACCACTTAGCAAAAGGGCCGGGTCGATAGTTGCATCAGCTATTGATATTTCCTTGAACATATTGCATATTCCCTCGATCGTTTTAACGATCTTCCCTAGGAGTGAAGTAGCTGATACAACACATCTTTATATCACAAGCCAGCACGAAAAAAATGATATTTACCTTTCAATATTTGTGTAAAGTTGTTGGACTTTGTGGGAACTTGTTGAAAAAAATTTTTTTCGTAATTTTTTGATTATTATTTTGTTTTTTAATTTGGTTACTTTTACTAGTAAGTTACTTTCACTACTAAGTTTTCATTAGTATGGTAATTATTTGTAAAGTTCAATTTAACTTAAAAATACATGTGTATAAGTAAAAAAGGCACACAATACTTTCTACAAAACCCTACCGTCACTGCACTTGGTAAGCTATAAGCTAATACTGTGCTTAGGTTTGATTGATCGGTAATGTCAAGGGTAGGCGTGGGAAATGGAGAGTGCACTCTAAGGTAGCATTGCACTCATAATATACTATATATTATACTTATAGATAACTGCCTCCGTGGTGTAGTGGTTAGAGCGAGCTCATACCCGGAGGTCGCGGGTTCGATTCCCGGCGGGGGCAACGACTTTGTGTTGTTATCCTAGTTTGGTAAGGACATTGCAAGCTGATCACCTGATTGTCTGATAAATAAGATGATCCGTGCCTGGGAGGGCACGTTAGGCCGTCGGTCCCAGTCACTGTCTTTAACATTGGTCGTTACCTAAAAACCATGTCAGAGGCCTTTAAGGCGGTTTAAAAACTCTGACACTAGTGTTAGTCACTAACACACACGATAAGAAGAAGACTCATAGATATACAACGTGGAAGGGACATACCCGATAAAAAGCGAACCACGGGCTATACTAGATCACTACAGTATAATGAAATTAAATTACCAGTCAAAGTAAAAAAAATCGGCATTTCCATACAAAAGTGTGCAGCCACCTGGGCAATTTGTATGGGAATGTCGAATATTTTTTGCCTGTTTTTTTATTATTGGTATATTATAGTGATCTAGTATATACCTCTATAGCCTGTGGTTCGATTTATTACGGGTATATCCCTTTCACTTTGTATATAAAATTGCAATGGATTATATAGTACCTAATATTTATTTAATTTCCTCTATGTTCGAAATAAAAAACTTAGAATGTACTTTTTCTTCCCATGTATAGATCTTCCTGTGTAGATCGTAAAAGCCTGTTAAAGGCGATGCGGCTAGCGACCCATCACTATTTTTATAAATATTCCTGTTTCCATCTTATCGCGCATTACCTTTGTTCTTTGTTGTAAAATTTGTACGTACTTGCTTCTACCTTTTAATTGAGTAAATATCCTCTCAATCTATCTCAGGTTGACTGGAAGAGATCCCAACATGGGATAAGTCCGCCTTTGTATATTTGCTTCTTCGTAAGCTGTATTTGTATTTGTTTTGGAACAATAAAGTTATTACAAACAAACCTTCGCTAAAAGTGGCCTTTGAGTTTTGTGGCCTAAATCAGGGCAACTCTCGAAGGCTACTTGGTCTGCTTAGAGCCGCAAGACGCAAAATGCTCTTTCTGTTACATTAGTGATAAGGGCGTGATAGTATAAGTATGTAAAATTCGAGTTTCCGCCCGTCTGTTCATTTTTCAGTTACGTAACAAATTTTTGAAAACATGTGAAAAGACGGATCTGCAGCATTCTATGATTATTGACGACCTCCGTGGCGTAATGGTCAACACGCTAGACCGCCAATCCGGAGGTCCTGGGTTTGATCCCCAGTCAGGGCAAGTTGGAAAATGGCCTTTTTGCAAATTGTCCTGGGTCTTGGATGTTTATCTATATATGTATTTGTTATAAAATATAGCATCGTTGATTTAGTATCCCATAACACAAGTCTCGAACTTACTTTGGGGCTAGCTCAATCAGTGTAATTTGTCCCTATATATTTATTTATTATTATTTTTTAGTTTTTCTTGATAATTGTTTGATTGTTTGTAATAACTTTGTTTTTCCAAAAAATAATAAAGTGACTTAGGAAATACAAGCTAAACAAAGCTTATAAACATCAATGAGACCATTTACTCAATTAAAAGCTCTAATTTATTAATTAAACATTATGCCTTTAATAAAGACATATTAAAAGGTAGAAGCCGCAAGACGATTGGTTAATTACGACGAGAACGGGGGTATTCTAATTAACCACTAATTTAACTAACTGAGGCTTTCAATCAAACTTGTATTTTCTGGTGTAACTAACTAATAGTATAAAATATAAAAAAATATAAAAATCTTTATTTTCAAGCCAGTAGTTTAAGTAATACAAATTTCTGGGACCCACCTAGTAAGCTTTTAAAAAGCCTGTGGCAGGGGGACCCGCTCTTCCAAACACTTAGTATTAACATAGGCCTAGTTTACAAATATAGTTTATAGCTTTAAATATATTCTTAGTTCTATTGACATGAGTGAATGTTGTGTTGTGTGATAAGTGAAGATGTGTGAATGCGTGAGAGGGTGTGTACGCGTGTGTGTGTGCGTGTGTGTGGGGGTGTGCATGTGAGTGTGAGAGAGTGTGTTTGTGAGGGTTTGTAATGTATGTTTATAATGTTTTTAGGGTTCCGTAGCCAAATGGCAAAAACTGAACCCTTATAGATACGTCATGTCTGTCTGTCTCTCCGTCCGTATGTCACAGCCACTTTTTTCCGAAGCTTTAAGAGCTATACTGTTGAAACTTGGTAAGTAGATGTATTCTGTAAACCGAATTAAGATTTTTACGCAAAAATAGAAAAAAAACATCATTTTTGGGGGTTCCCTATACTTAGAACTGAAATTCAAAAAAATATATCTGACCCATACGTGTGGGGTATCTACGGATAGGTCTTCAAAAATGATATTGAGGTTTCTAATATCATTTTTTTCTAAACTGAATAGTTTGGAAACACTTTCAAAGAGGAAAAATGTGTGCCCCCCCCCCCCCCCTGTAACTTCTAAAATAAGAGAATGATAAAACTAAAAAAAATATATGATGTTCATTACCATGAAAACTACCAGCGAAAATTGGTTTGACCGAGATCTAGTCAGAAATCATAAACCGTAAATTACCTTTCATTCAATGAAATCAAATAGAAAAAAAAACATACTACAAGACTTATATTACTTGCTGCTACGGAACCCTTCATGGGCGAGTCCGACTCGCACTTGGCCGCTTTTTATTTACAGCGAGAGTTTTTCTTACAGGATAGTCAGGTGTCTAAGGTCAAAAGAACTAGTTACTAGTTTGTCTTTGTTTCATACAAATTGCATAGAAAATGATTGTTTTGACGTTTAGAAAAGAGTATCTGATTTTACTTGTTGTTTTTTTTTCAATATAACACTGTACAATGCTTTAGTATAAATACTCTGCATAATTCAAATAAATTATCCACTATCCCGTCGCCACTGGCCTGTGGACGGTGATGGATCGAACCAGATCCAATGGGTTTCATTAGTACCTTATCAGTTGCTAACACACCCTATTTATTCAAAATTTCACTACCATTCACTTTAGTTAAAAATTCCAATTTTTTTTTAAGTTAAACTTTTTTGTCCACAACTGAACACTTCAACTCCGTTTGTCCTGTATTTAGGATTGCATAGAATCCACGTCACAATATTTTTTTTCTTAGGATTCGATCCTAAACCCGTGCGGTCGCGGTCACATCGCCGACGCTACTAGCCCTTCCATTAATACAAATTTATTTTCACCTTAGGTACTTTTTTCAGCCATGATAGTGGTTGATGACTTTGACTGACTAGTCTTGATATTGGCTTTAATTTTAATTCAGTATTTTTTTCTTCTTGACTACTAACTTCATCAGAGAATGCTCGAAAAATTAAAAACCTAATTTATAAATTTTGTTTCAGTGAACATCAAACCAATTTTGTTCCATTCAGAAAATTCTATTTCAATAAAAATCATTCAATGAAGTCGTATGTAAAAAGTATATTAGTCTATCTATTCGTTCAATTGTTTGGAATGACATCGGCGTTCCGGCAAAGCGGCAATGTCTTTTTCAGAGGCACATCTGCTTTTTCAAAAGCGCTGCCTTTGTGTTGTGCCGACGCGATGCACACCAAACCAATTCAGCAAATACGCTAGCCCGAAGTGGTCACATAGGGCTAGCTTATTTTCTGGATTGGTTAATAATACTTATTGATTTATAAAAGAAAAAATAACCCACCAAGTGTGTTCCAGTGAAAATGTGAACATGTGAAAATATAATAGGCGATGCGGCTAGCAACCTATAACTATTTTGATTCCTTTTCCATCTTAATGCCCACCATCACGCTAAGCGTGGCCTTTAAGTCTTACGGCCCTGGGCTCTGTCTGCCCCGTCAGGGATATAGACGTGAAAATGTATCTATATGTTTAATTAAGTTAGTAAATTGTTCGGGCATTTTTTCTCTCTGTCTTAACTGACCCATAATCGCCTGCAAGCACCAAGAGGCACGGTCGCGTTACATTCAGGACTAACAATGCTTACATGGAAATTACAGGCGCTCCATAGGCTTACACCCAACCCCTTCAGTGGAAATCTATAACATAGAAAACCAAAGAGTGGAAACCTGCAGGAAAAAAACTTTTAAATTAAAAAACTTTCAAGCGTTCACCCTAACTTTTGAACGGCTTAACCGATATTCGTCAGAAATAGCTAAGAATCACCGCAAGGAAACTTGCTTTCATGTGAAAAAAACCGCATTGACATCGGTCTTTGCTAAAGACAAACACAAAGACAGACAGGCAGAAAGCGTTAAACTTATAACATTATTTTTGTTGAAGGTAAAAAAGTACAAGAAGTGTTAAAAATTAAAAGAAATACCGTTTCAGCTCCACAGTTTTCAAACCCGTCACTACATTGGGCCAACAATCAGCGGCCGACACCTACCATTGATTGCCCGTACATAATGCAAGACAACCCCCTTTGCACCCCCCGTATGGCCTCAAATTATCATACCATCCACCTAATGGTGACCCCTGGCTGCGCGACCAAATTCCGCGAAATGCCCTGAACTTTGTACTCCCATAGGGGTTTAAGAGGTCAGGTTAGGTTGGCTGTTTCCACTGATGGTATGCATGACAATAATTTCCGATCGATTTTAATAATTACGTGACTGTGTGGGTGTCTTCTGGCGGCAAAGCAATTCGGGCTTTTATCGTTTTCGATTTGATTTCCAAACGACCTACATTGTCAAATGTTTTGACATTAAGCTGTTGACCCTTTTTCACCGATGGCAAAGCAAAAGGGGGTTATGTGTTTCACACATAAAATACTATCCTGTGCCACTCTTAAGACTTCATGTGGTATACTAGCGACTTTAGCGAGAAATGTCCGTTCTCGTAATTTTGGTAAGATTAGTCTAATTTTTTATTCCGTAGAATTCTGACATTTCATAAGTGTTGCTACTAAAAAAGCTCTCCAACTAAAAAGGGAACCCGTATAAGGGCGATAAAAATTAAATTCTTGATTAATTTTTATGTTTTACAAAGATAATGATAAACATTAAACTGCCGGGTATATTTAAAATGTTTAACAATTTTTAATACCGAATTATTTTTTTAAGTAATTTTACAATAAAACATTTTTTTTAAAATAAAAGTTATATTTTTAAGTAATTTTAAGTCAGCAGGTTATTTTTCTTTGCCTGGCATCACTCTCTACTAATTCATGTATCATTAACCTTTTTAGTCAAAAGCTTATTTTTCTTTTAATCAGATTTTAGGGCCTACCGTGATGTAAGAGGTAGCTGTGCACGTCATTCTATGTCTATGTTTGTGTCACTGGATAATAAATGTCAATTTTTCATTTGATTCCAGTCAGATCATTTACTTACAGCTAAGTTTACTGCCGTTTCCTAAGCGCAAGTACAAAAGAAGCGGCAACAAACTTTACTGCAACATAGGACCAGCGGCTTATAAGTATCTTTGGAAATTTAGAGTCCCTATAATATAGTATCGTTGAGTTAGTATCCCATAACACAAGTCTCCAACTTACTTTGGGGCTAGCTCAATCAGTGTAATTTGTCCCTATAAATTTATAAAAAAAGGTGCTCTAACATTTTCCGTCTCCTAGAATGTAAAGTTTGTAGTAAGTTAGCCTATTTATCTTAAAAACTAACCACACTAAAGTGACATTAGTCTCTGTGTTAGACTGTTTGTGTGGTAGTGTAGTTTTTTTTAAATATGCTAGATTTGCAAGATGGGTTTGGAATATATGTGTATTGTCGAGTTGGCAAGACCAAAATGACTCGAATATTCCAACTATACTATACAGGGTTACTTTTTAAATACCAGCAACATTTTTGGAGCAAGTTCAGTACACATTACTAAACTACTTTCCTTAAACGCATAGAAATCAGCGCTCAGCCAAATGGATTTGGATGGGAGAACGAACTTTTTTATCTCTAGCTCGAGAAATTTTACTAACTACTAGCTTGCCCTCGGGTCAGTTGCAATTTCAAACAGCAAATATTCCGCTTGTATTCATCAGATTCCGTGTCCAGTGCAGACTACAGGGGTCGGCAATAATTTGATGTTTTGAAAGGGGACGCGGTTTATAGATATGTACTGATTCATGTCCGTACGTGTACCGTTATATGTCATACAGGGGCGAGGGGTGCGGCTACCAGGGCTGACTGTTATTTAAAATATTTTTGGGTGTAGAATTTTACATTAAAAAAAGTGTCCGAGAGTGCTATTTTTCATTGAAGGACTCACCAAAACACAAAACGTGTAGTATCCGACTTACCGTTGCGTAAAATACCATTTCGTCGTATTTTACAACCATCCGTGGCCGGGAAAAACAATATTGTTTTACGCAGAAAACTTTTTGTCTACGGTTTTCTAAAAAAACTCACCTTAAATAAAAAAAAAAACAGCGTGAATCGAAACGGATTCTTCATGAAAGGTTTCTTTGACATATCTACAATACAAATGTCAAAATTACCTTCACATACGACCTTTTAAAATCCTTCGCATACGACCGATTCAAAAATGCGCTCGTTTGGAAACGCTCATGCAAACTATTCATAATGTGAAAAGTGATTTTAAAAATGCGTCCTCTGTCATTTGATTTAAAACTGAAGTGAACCAAGCGGCTTAGTCATTGGCTATGTGTCTGCGAGGCACACAAGTTCGATTCTAACTACACACGACTTGTACCTCTCAATAATACTCATGTGCAGTAATTCGATATTTTCCAATAACTCAGTTAAGTCCTACTTTCTAAACGTCAAAACAAACTTTTTGTAGTGTTTTTTTTGTAAAGAAAATTAAAGAGTAGACATGTATTTCTTACTTGAATTCAATAAAATTTGATAGGTAGTAAAGTTCAGATGTTTGTGTGTTTTGTTGTTTAATAGTCAATCACTAAAAAGCGTTTAAACTTTTAGAATGTAAATTCAAAAGGTTCAACCTTTTTTGTGGAATTGAGATTCCTCTTATATATCAATCTAAAGGGATTATTTTAAATTTAGCTTCTTCCCTTTAAACCTACTCTCTCTATTCGGCTGTATTTTTAAAGTTTGTTACCTTAGAACTGCATTATTTGTAAACTGATTCGAAAAATTCTAGAAAGGATAAGTCCTTGCGATTTGTCCCATAGAAATTTTATCATTATCGTTTTCGTAGTTTACACCATTACTTTGAGGAGAAAAATCTGAAACCAGTGTTGGCCACTTACACACACGAAAAACAAACAAACCATTAGTTTGCCCAGAGCTTTGCGCCATATAACACTTTAAAGCAAGAAATCATCTTTACATTTTTATTTTTCAGAAGTTTCGAAGCCGTTTGGAATATTCTGTAACTAGATTATTTCCATTTACTTAACTGTTTATAAACAAAGTGAAATAAGGGAATTAAAATAGTGACAGGTGTCCGACTACCGACTGACAGGACTATTAACATAATTGGGTGCTTTCCTGTGTCAAAAATAAATTATCGTGGTACTGTTATCAAAATAATGTCACTTTTCAATGATTATATCTATTTTCAACGTAATGTTAAATTTATTAATGCAGAAAAACTATTTGACTTTAAGTAAATATGACGTCATTAGTCTGTATATCATACATATTAATGCAAATGTTAGTTTTGACGTTTAGGAAAAAGTATCTGATTTATTTAAGTCGTTGGAAAGTATCGAATTTGGAATTTCGCGCAGTCTTTTACGATCTGCGCGAGAAGAGATGGCTGGTATGGCGTCTAAAATTTAATCTCTTTGTACTTATAATACAGTAAGAACGGCCATACCCGAATTTTCCGGGGTCCAGTGGCGCCCCCATTTGAAATAAATCATTTGAAAGAAAATGGATATATCATTTAAAATTGTGTCCTGACCAAGCTCTAGATACTCATTCAAAGTATTTTTTAAACTACATTTTATAATTTAAAGCGAGAACGTGAAGCTTTTCTACGCACATTTGCGAAAAACGGCTTTGTGCGTAGAAAAGCTTCACGTTCTCACTTTAGACTATAAACTGTAGTTCATAAAATAGTTTGAAAGGCTTGTTCTAAGCATAATTTTTAATTATATCTCCGTTTCCTTTCAAATGATTTATTTCAAACGGGGGCGCCACTGGACCCCTGAAAATTCAGGTATGGCCTTAAAAGAAGGTTCTCGACAACCCTAAACGGAATCAGCACCAGACTAGACAGCATCTATGTAAAGCAAACATTTATAGTTAAGTTTTGTTCAACAGCTGCACTAGACAAGCTCCCCGATACGTTTATTGGTCAATTTACCGGTTTAGAATGGAAACTATTTAAAGATTTGTTTTGAATTAAATTTTAAAATATTTGCATAAATTAGATAATTTGTGGAAGAGGAGACCTTTCAACCCACATTTTTGATTGGGGGAGTGAAGTCACCCGAGTCTATGTACTTGGATAATCTGGTACTACTTCAATTTCAGCCGCACAACGTCCACTGCTGGACATAGGCCTTTCCCAAAGATTTCCAAAATGACCGATCTAGAACAGTTTGCATCCAGCGCCTTCTAGCGAACTTGGTCAGGTCGTCAGACCACCTTGTGGGTGGGTGTCCTACGCTTCACTTGCCTGTACGTGGTTGCCATTCGAGAACCTTTTTGGCCCATCGGCTATCGGTTCGTCGCGCTATTTGTCCGTAATCCGCTGGGTTATGTCAGTGACTTTAATTCTCCTACGGATTTCCTCATTCCTGATTCGATCACGAAGAGAAACAACCCATAGTAGTAAGGGACCATGTTTCAGAGCCGTAAGTCATCACTGGTAACACACATTGGTTGTAAACTTTAGTCTTCTTAAGACACTGAGGTATAAGTATTTGGTACTTTTTGTACTTGTATAATCCGGCATTTGTATATGTACAGATTATCTAGCCCAAATAAGATCCCTTCACTAATTAAGTATGACGGTTTCTTTCTATGTGTGAAAGTACATACTCATTGTAACATTTCAATTGATATTGAACACTTAATTTGCTTGTAAACGGAAACTGACGGGACGGGACGGACGGACGGGATCATTTTCAGATTAGAAAATTAAATCTAAATTTCGTTCTGGTACAAAGGATGGCCATAGCAATACGGCGTGGCAATGCGGCTAGTGTTTTAGGTACCTTTGCACCGGAAACGCTCAGGAGTGGATTGTAATTGTGTATGTAAGTTTATTTAGGATATTTGAAAAATGTTAAGTGTTGTCAATTTTATTATTATGAATAAATGATGTTATTAGCCTGTGGTTCGATTTATAACGGGTATCTCCCTTCCACTTTTTCCGTTTTATATGGAAGGACTTGTGAAACTAAATTAAACCTTGTTAAATTAAACCTATATGAAAATATCATTAAATTTGATGGTTAGTCGACAAGATTGGTAACCTATCAAATACATTAGTATTTTTTTCCTGTGAGCCAAATCCTTTTTAAATTACAACGTAGAAAGCTAATATAGAAGATATATAAGTAGATAACAAGTATATGAATATATTTATGGGATTGGGAAGAAAATGTTTTTTTCTTCAAACAAACCTAGTAGCGCCATCTAGTATTCCATGAGGATACTTCAAAGCAACTATTGAAGTGAACCGCAGCGGTTGAACCTTATCGATGATTCATCGATTGATTGCAGGTTGTGTTGTTTTATGCTTCTAAACTAGATGTCGCTACTGGTGTCAAAGTGGAGACTTAAATATGAGGTATTAATGTATAATATTTTATACTTATATTAAGTTGAATTATTTAAAACGTTTTATGTAGGCGCATTTTTAAAATTAAATTATGTATATGGCTGGGGGTCAGTCCCTCCAAGGTAAGCCAGTAGCACAGGTATGGCACTTCATAGAAACGGAGCAGCATATTTTATTTACCTAGTACTACAAACGAAACTATACATCCGTGCACACGTCAAATGTGTGAGTTAAACAATCAGGGTCGCCACCACAGAATTTGTTGCTTTGCTTACCTGTTTACATCACTCGGAAATGTATAAAATTTGTTTTCCGTGGATAAACAATGATAATATGCGCAGTTTCTCACCATTATGATTCAATAATCCTAAGTAACTCGCGTAACGTCAACGTGCGACTAGCAAGAACCCTGTTTTACAGGCTCTTACTCTTACATGTCCCAATAACGGGGGAGGGGTTGCGGGGACGCTAGATTGCGGGGGACGGTGCGAGTTTCCGTTCTGTATGTAATACTATTATTAATTCTGTGCCAGTAGTCAAGCTGGTCTGATTTGACGCTTATTCAGAAATGTATGGTGTGATGCCTGAAATTAAAGAAACTAATGTTCTTTTAGGATATAATCAATTTAACCTCAGGAACAAACAATATCCAAGAACTCGACTTTAAAAAAAAATACAATCGGTTTTCAACCTATTTTCAGACTCTCACTTTGGTTATTTATCAAGTAAGTAAAAAACTAAGAAATAACAAGTTTATTTGCTAGGCAAATTAAATAAACCTCTGACATACAAGAACGCCCTCTAGTGATATTAAAAAAAAACCCCAATAAATTTTAAACGGCTGAACTGATTTCCATTCGACATGGCTAGAATTAAAACCACTGTAAACGTTGCTTTCATGTGAAAACCCGCATCGAAATCGGTCCATTCTTTTGAGAGCTACGATGCCACAGACAGACAAACAAAAAGACAGACGACAGACAGACAGACATTATAACACCCCTTTTGTTGTCAAGGTAAAAAGGTGCCTATAAATTTTCTGAAATAAATGTTCAATGGCACTGATAAATCGTCTGACATGTCATGCTTTAAGTAAATTGACTATTACTCATACACATATCAATTGATTGAAATGTCAGTCGGGGCTATTCCGACATTAGCTTGAACCTAGATATCACATCAAAATAATCTGACTTATTTGCTTTATGTATCTATGTGGAGTGGGTCGAAAAAATAATCATTTATTTAGTCCGTCAATTAGATTCATCGTCATCAATTTAGTGATGTGCCGTTCCCAAATTCCCGTTTCCGGGGAACGTTTCTCATTCCCGTTTACGGGAATGTTCCCGGGAACATTCCCAATTTCAGGGGAACGTTCCCGTCTTAATTTCATTTTTTCATCATATGAATGTTTACTGCTATAGTTTGTTTAAGAATTCTTAATATGTATATTCATCAGCAGATCAAATATCAAAATAATTAATTTTAACCCATCATTTATACCTATTACCGAGAAAGTCGGCACGTTCAAAGGGCCAATTTTAGATTTTTAAATAATTGTATAACATATTAATGACCATAAAACAATAAAAATGTTTTTTGTTCTCTATAAATAAGATGTATATCCTATGGAAACGGGTCTCGTTCCCGGCATCAAGGAAACGTTCCCGGCAACAAGGGAACGTTCCCTAGAAATTTGCCACATTTTTCGGAAATGTTGTGGATTATTGGAAATATTTGTATTATATACATAATAAGAAATGCATTTACATAAGTTTAATACATTTGCTAGATAAAAAAATTGTCTGATAAATAAAATTACAAATTTCCCTGACATTTCCAATTTTTGGGAACGTTCCCGGGAATGATTTTGGAAATCTGGGAATGTGGGAACGTTCCCGGGAACGGCGCATCGCTAAATCATCATCAGATCTTTTCGTCCCCACTGTAGGACACGACCCTGTCTGCACTACCAGAGCCATACTTGGCCAGAGCAGCGAGAGGCCTTGGCCTACACTCTCCTCGCTGGCCAGACGTGTTGGAGAGGTCTCACTGATGTTTATAAGCTTTGTTTAGCTTTTATTTTCTAGGTCGCCATCGACATCCACGGGAGAACTTGGAGTGCCCTATTCTACTCTGCCGGAAACTACACGGCATTATAAATATTTACTCTTATAAAATAAATTAGAAACATAGAATATTCTCTGTATTATTAATTATCCACAGCTGCACAACAATGTTGCATGTATGGTAGCTCAGCGACCTGGGTCGATCGAAATACACTTTAGATTTGTTGCCTGAAGTAGGTAGTCTAGTAGTATCTTCGAACTAACTTTGTAGTTACAGAAAATATATTGTAAAGTTTTCTCATTTTAAACTGCCTCCGTGGTGTAGTGGTTAGAGCGTTCGGCTCATACCCGGAGGTCGCGGGTTCGATTCCCGGCGGGGGCAACGACTTTGTGTTGTTGTCCTAGTTTGGTTAGGACATTGTAGGCTGATCACCTGACTGTCTGATAAGTAAGATGATCCGTGCTTCGGAGGGCACGTTAAGCCGTCGGTCCCGGCAAAGATAATATAATTACTAACGTAGCAGATACCCAACGCCATAGAAACGATTGGAGGGTCCGTAAGCAAGCAATACGGGAGTTGCAGGGTGGCCTCTCAGAGATGGCAGCACACACGACTAGCCAAAAAGATGACAAAGAAAGTGTTGAATATACTTTAAAAAAATATATTGCACTTCATATAAGTCTTATTTAACTAATTAGAGTACTTCTTTATTTAAATAATAGTTATAAAAGATTTTTATGTTTTAATTTTTACCTTAAAGCGCCATCTAGTTACAAGGAAAAGAAATAATAATGTTTATATGACGATGGGTAGGCATGGTCCCGGTCACTGTCTGTGACATTGGTCGTTACCTAAAACCATGTCTGAGGCCTTTACGGCGGTTTAAAAACTCTGACACTAGTGTTACTTACTAACACACACGACAAGAAGAAGATTTTAAACTAAAATTTAAAAAAAAATAGTTTTGCCATACAAAATCCAGCCGAAAGTCAAAGTCAAAGTCAAATTTTTTATTCAATGTAGGATATATTAAATTACATAAAATTTAAAATTTGCAGTCAACTATTTCCAAAAATTTAGCTCAGATGATGATAATAGTCATTTTTATGATAATACACATTTTAGCTGAACGCCAATTTGTATGGGACGGAGTCGATATTTTTAATTTTCGTTTGTTCTAAATTATTTTTATTGAAAGAACCTTTGGCTAGAAAATAACACAAATTTATTAAGGAGTTCTGTATCATCTTCGTATTATGGACTAAATTTTCTATTCTCTAGATCTATTTTTTACTGCGTAATTAATTTTTTACTTGAATGTTGGATAAAAACTTCTAGTAGGTTTTGTATTTAACCCCCGACGCAAAGCACGTTAAGCCGTCGGTCCCGGTCACTGTCTTTGACATTGGACGTTACCTAAAAACCACGTCAGAGGCCTTTAAGGCGGTTTAAAAACTCTGACACTAGTGTTAGTCACTAACACACACGACAAAGAAAAGAAAGTTTGATGAAAATTGGTTCAGCCGTTCAAAAGTTATTAGGGGTGAACGAAAGTTGGTTTTTTAATTTGCTTGGCAGATATCTTGTGTTTAAACTTTAAATAAAAACTTCGTCCACACATTGAATGTTTTGCAAAACATCTGTTTGCAAAACTATCCGATGTTTCGACCACGCGTTTCTAAAAAGGCAAATATTAGGGCGAGATATTTGGCGAGGCAAACGAGGTGAATGACCGATTAACATCAATACCGATAGGGTATGCGTGCCGAACTCGGACGGTGCCCATTTACTGACACACGTTGGACTAATGGCATTTTTTCGTCAAATAAAGCTAATGAAATCTTCGGGCGGTCTTGTTGCAGGCTGATTTTTGATTCTAATTAATTAGTTACACTTAGGCACAGAAAGTTTTATGCTGTTTTGGGGGGTTACTCCAAAAACGGCATGTAAGAGGGACGTTACTGCGTTTCAGTGTCAAGCAACATTAAAGCACTAATGTATGATGATAAAGTCTAATTTGGTTTGACATAGAAATAGGACGTCACCTATCGTACGACTAACGTATTATTTTATAGAGTAACACCCCTGACTTAATGAAAAATTTGATCGTCAGTTCCACAATATTATATACATACAGAATATATTCGATTTATGATAAATTTACGTGCTACATAGACATTATTGGCATGAAATCTCTCAATTGGTGAAAACTCACTAAAGAGTAAGCTACTGGCTGACATGTTTCAAACTCATCCGGAGGTCTTCATCAGGAAGAATGGGACTAGAGGAATGCGCGTACCCGGAATCTGCTCGACACACACTTTTTACGTAGTAACCTGTTGATTTCATTTAGTTCTGGAAGGCGCTGGATGCAAGCCGCTCTAGATCGGTCATTTTGGAAATCTTTGGGAGAGGCATCTATGTGCAGCGGTGGACGTTGAGAGGCTAAAATGATGATGTTGATTTCATGTCAATTAATTAAAATTATCAAAAAGAAAAGAGTTTATGTCATATACTATATTATATTTACAGAACTATTTCGTTACCTTCTTATACATTTTTAATTGTTCTTTGAAGAATCCTTTTGCCAGTCAATGAAAAACGTCTCCTTCAACAACTTTCATTCTTCCGCTCTCTGCCTGGTTTAGTCCTCAATATTAAAATATTATATATTTTTTCTTTAACATTTCAAATTGGTGTCAACAATATTATCACGTCGATTACGATGACATTTACCCTACAACTTTCCTCAGTGAATCCGTTAAGACAACCGAAATGGTATTGGCGTGGTCATTTTCTGAATCAACTCTCTGTTAATGGTGCCTTACCCTTATCCGGCCGTTTACGATAGTTTCCATCGAGAGCACTAACCGAAAATCGATTTTTTAGGGAAATCGAGTAACGGTAATCGAGTCAATTCGATATCGAATGAGATCAGCTTTGGACATTGTGCCCGATTCACCCGATTTTGACAATTGGAACGGAGAACGTAGAATTCGTGAAAGGATTGTTTGTAGAAATGATCTTGTCTGCTTATATATTTTCAGAATAATTTCCGCGAAATGAAACGTCTTTAAAATGTTTTTTTATTAAGTAATTTAGTATAATTATATAGGTTTAGTAAAAGTCGAAATATGAAAAATAATTTTTGGCTTTGCATACTAACTCGGATCAGCTAATCGGTCAACTTGAATGGTAGGCGAAAAATTACTTGTCATATTGTTGCTTGGGGAAAGTTGTTCAGTATCACGGAGAGCGGCGAGTGAGATAGACATATTTTCGTAAAATCGCTATATCTCGTTCGTTTTTCCACCAATTTTTATTCTGTTTTTACTGTTAGTACTTTACTTTTGAATATTTACGAATAAACTGGTTAGATAACACATATTTTTTTAAAGCATATTCTCTATTGTAGTTGTAGGAATAATGGTATACGTCTATGTAATGAGTTTGCAGATATTTAACTTTTACAGTCGATTACAGTAGTTCCGACGGATACTTCAAAAAATATTAAAATAGGCTATTACATACATACATACATACTTTCACGCCCGTTTCCCATAAGGGCCATGGGGGCAGGCAGAATAGGCTATTGTCTGGATAAAATAACTAACCATAGAGCACTTGATGTGATCTGGTTGCTCCGTCCGTCGGCTAAAAAGATTCTTCTGTTATATTCCTCTGACGACATAGAGTCAGAAAGTACGTAGATGTGAAAGCAAGTTGAACGACCCAACACTCATATAAACTTTCTAGACCTACGAAATCGTCTTTATACTAACATGTTTTTATGCCTAATGGAACAGACAGAGCTTTTTGGGTCTAGCCACTATAAGTAGACAGATGCCAGGGCCGCAAGACTCTTTATTTTTAACCGACAAAAAATAGGGGTGTTATGAGTTTGACGTGTCTGTATATCTGTCTGTGCTTCTGTCTGTAGTATAGTAGCACCTATACGAATGGGCAGATTTTGATGCGGTTTTTTTTCGTTTGAAAGGTGACTTGATCGAGATAATTCCGTATCTTTCGAAATCGGTTCGGCGGTTAAAAGTTATGTGAGCTAAACGCTTGAACGTCGGGGTATTTTTAATTTGTCCGCTAAATAAACTCGTTAAAGGAATTGAAAACCTACGACATCGTCTTAAACGTATTTTACCTAATTCAAAAATGTCAATGAAATATTTTGAATTCCTGAAGCGTACGTCAAAATTACTAATTAACTTATTTCCAGAGGGCACAAAACGACCCTTTCTGGGAAACAGTAAAAACATGGAAAACGTATAGGTTACTAAATGGTGACAGTAACTTTATGCTTTTTTGTAGGGCAGGTGGTAACTAATGTTAACCCCCGCTTCGCTTACATTATTTTTTTTTTTTTTTTAGTTTAGTTAAATATTAAGATTAAGTTTTTATTGAATTAATATAATAAAGCGTTTTTTAAATTCATTCAATATTATGTAGGTACCTACGTAGTTAGCTGCTGTAGGCTTTCTTACGAGATTATATTTATATAGAGTCGTGTTTCAATTTGCAAATATTTATTGGTAAGACTTCTAAGTTGTTTTCGATCGTGCCGAGTTGAAATAAATCAGACATAAAAGAAAATGGTTTCTTTTTTTTATCAAAATAATAATATAGGGTGACTTTTTGGCCACAAGCCAACTTTTAGAACAAGTTTTAAAAAAACTTTGTATATGAAAAGTTAATGAAGATCGATAAAAATCCTCGGGTTCCAAACGATTTTGTATGGGAGGACGAAATGTTAGTATCATGGACTGAACTGCTCTAAAAATTTGGCTGGTAGGTAAAAAGTAAACCTGAATATTTGTTTTACCATTTAATAAATATTGTCAAGTAAAAAAACTACTAATAAGTAGTTTAATATTGCATTCCAAGTAGCAAGTAGACATGATAGATTTTAAGTAAGAACAAAATTGTTACAAGAAGGTAATATAAAATTTCAGACATCACCAAAACTTTCACGAGTTTGATTTAGATTCTTAGTCACCGAAGAAAAAATATATTGTTTTTGCAATTTTTCTCGCCTTTTTTATATATTTGCGTAATTTAAAACAACACATGTGGGCGAAACTCGATTGCTAAACCTTATATCTGTATCGATCAACGGATTTCAACCCACACGAAGACGGAAAATCCTAAAATCCCAATCCTGGATCCTAAGAAAAATTGTATAACAGTTATTAATCGAATAATTCCTAATCTTTTCCTGAATAATAAATTTAATGACAATATTTAACAAGTGTGTGCCTCGGATGCAACCGAGACACGTTTGGATGAGCGAGGTTATATAAGTAAGTTGCTTTATATATGTTGTAAGTATGTAATATTTTTGTAATCCTATAAACCTTTATTGATACACAATTCAATAGGTTTGAATAAAAAAGAAAGTGGGACAAAAATCCACCATTTTATTTTTATATCTAATTTTTATACACCCAACATCACTGACACAATTAAAACCAATCTAACCAATCCATCACTATTTGCGCTGCAGGAATTTCCGTACAATCAAACATAACCACACTCGAAAAACAAAACCCTCTTTTCTGCGCAGTCGGATAAAAAAATCGCTAAAACATTCACAAACACCGTTACCACATCACTTCCACTTTCCGACCCGTTCATTCAACATTACATAATAGACATTGAACCTCCATTACAGCCGGGAGACCAAAAAAGAAAAACCGCCTTTTCGCGCCACTTAAGGATTCTTCCATACAGAGCTGATGCTAATATAGCAACTAGAGTATCCCTTATGGATTGGCTCCAAAATTATGGTTTCGTTTCGAGTAAGGAGATGCACGTGGTTGTCTGGCGAGGGGTTTCCTCAGCGTGTGATTCAACTTTATATTATTACTAGCTGTGCCTGCGGGCTTCGCTCCTCGTGGGAATTTCTGGATAAAAACTATCCTATGTCCTTCCCTGGGTATCAAATTTCATCGAAATGGGTTCAGTGGTTGAAACGTAAAGTATAACAAACAAACAAACAAACAAATATACCAACTTACTTTCGCATTTATAATATTAGTGGAAAGTAGGATAAGATAGGATAGGATTATTGTAAACCTTAGAATCTTTCGCTTTGCTCTGGATTTAAAATAACGCCCTTGCGTTAAAAGTATTATCTTTATCCCTTGTAGCACAATCTACTAACACCTAAACATATTATAAAACAGTAAAAAAAGTGTACCTGTACATAAAATATATTTTCAAAAAATATTGGGGGCGATGGAGAGATAGGAATAGAGTAAGAATTTAAAAAAATTGTCTGTCTGTTTGTACACGCTAATCTCCAGAAATACTGGACGGATTCGAATGAAACTTTTTTGTTATATAGCTGTTAAGCCTGGGCAACATATATTGTATAAATGATTTTGGAAAATGGAACACCTGATGCAGAACTATAATGGTCCAGCTAAACTACAAGACATCAAAATTACACCTTTGTAAAAGTTGTTCAGCTTGATGAGCATTTTCCAGAGACATAAAGTCCACGCGAACAAAGTCGCGGGCTTCGGCTAGTATTAAACAAACCTTAATTACCATTTAACAAATACTAATATAGCAACTACAGTATCCCTTATGGATTGGCTCCAAAAATATGGTTTTGCTTCGAGTAAGGAGATCCACGTGGTTGTCTGGCGAGGGGTTTCCTCACTTTGTTTTGGACTCGTTAATGCAGGCTGTCTGGTGTGAACTTCATGGCTTTGGTATCTGATTCATTGGTTTACGATTATTGCTTGCCTTATAATAAATGATGACCTTTCTGATTAACTTAAGTATAGTTTGTTTCTATGCTGGAGGTTCCATAAAATAATACGATAGTTGTCTGACAGTGTCTTATTTATATACATACATACATACATACTAACACGTCTTTATCCCTAATGGGGCAGACAGAGCATTTTGGGTCTTGCCGTTCTATGCAGAGCCCAGGGCCGCAAGACCCAAAAGCCACTTTTAGCGTCATGGTGGGTGAGAAGATGGAAAAGCAATCAATACAGTGATGGGTTGCTAGCCGCATCGCCTGTTAACATGATTTGCATTTTTGCCCATTCCCTCGATCGGCTTTTACGATCTGCGTGGGTAGAGAAGCAGCTGGTACATTCTAAGTTTCTTTTTATTTCTCCCAGACCAGCATGGGAGTTATAGTTTGTTTCTATGCTGAAGGGTCCATAAAATAATACGATAGTTGTCTGACAGTGTCTTTTTTCCATGTCAAACCAAATTAGACTTTATCGTCATACGTTGGTGCTTAATGTTGCTTGACACTGACACGCGGTTACGCAGTGACGTCCGTCTTGCGTACCGCTTTTGGAATTACTCCCCTGGTCTGGGAAAGAGAAAAAAAATAGAATCTATGTACGTCTCTTTTCGCGCAGATTCGTTGTAAGCCGAAAAAATGTCAAGAGATACTCGTAGTTTTAAAAATTCTAATATTTATTCAGTAATAAGGCCTTTACAGGCACTTGTGTAGTTTACATTACGTGTATTTATTTTTAAAGATAAGCTAGCGATACCAGCGCTTCGCAATGACCACTGCTGAGAAGAAACGCCGAAAGAAACTCATTTTGAACCCCCGATAGAGAAAAAGGGGTTATATTATTGACGCTAACTCTCGGTCTGTCTGTTTGTCTGTCTGTGTCATCGAAGCTCTTGAACGGATAGAGCGATATCGATGCGGTTTTTTATGTGAAAGCAAGTTCCTTTGCGGTGATTCTTTACTATGTTCGATGAGAAGCGGTTTAGCCGTTTAAAAGTTATATTGTTCAAGGCTTTCTCTAGCAAATAATAGATGGCACTACGGATATCTATGCATCTAGAACTGCATTGGGTTTCTTTAGGCGTAATCTTCCCAGTAAGTAGTAGTCGTTCCGAAACGCTTAGTTTTTAGCTTTTGCACTAAAATCAAATATTTAAAAAAAATCCTTAATAAGAGATAAATTTATCCTACATTGATAAAAAATTTTGACTTTGACTTTGACTTTAGTGATCCATGAGTAGCGGGATCACCGATACGACTTCGGATTTTTCGCTACTTATCACTAGATAGTGATTTTGACAATCGGATTTTTTTAAATTTGCCTAGCAAATAAACTACATACATACATACTATCACGTCTTTATCCCTGATGGGGCAGACAGAGCATTTTGGGTCTTGCGGTTCTATGCAGAGCCCAGGGCCGCAAGACCCAAAAGCCACTTTTAGCGTCATGGTGGGCGAGAAGATGGAAAAGCAATCAATACAGTGATGGTTTGCTAGCCGCATCGCCTGTTAACATGATTTGCATTTTTGCCCATTACCTCGATCGCCTTTTACGATCTGCGTGGGAAGAGAAGCAGCTGGTACATTCTAAGCTTTTTTATTTCTCCCAGACCAGCATGGGAGATGGGAGCAAATAAACTAGTCACATGAATTTATTGGTCGCCTATGAATATAAATGATGTTAATAAGGTGACGCTGTAACTTATCTCTATTTTGGTTTTTTTTTCACCTCCATTCTTACCTTCACGCTGAGAGTGGCCTTTGGGTTAACAGCCTTAAAAGTTGAAAAGTTGTCGTGACAGTGATTTCCGATGGGGCGAAAAGGTTCTCGAATGGCGACCACGTACCGGCAAGCGAAGCGATGGTCGCCCACAAGGTGGTCAGACCGATCGGACTTGGGTTATGAGATAAATACTAACTAAACTATATTTTATAACAAATACATAAATAAGTAAATATCCATTATTATATTATCTTGTAATTACTACGATTCGTAACCTTGTCAAAAACATTAAACGTTCAAAACACAACAATAAAAAACAAAAACAAACGGACAATGTCAGAGCAATTTACAACAAAGCAACAAATAAAATTCCCATAACGTAACGTATTTACACAAAGAACGCACACTACTTGTGACATCGGCGCATTGTCAAGTTGAAGTGACAACATTTGGTTTCCAATTCGCGTCACCATATATGACGGAGAGTGTTTGTGCTGACAATTTAGGAACCCCTATATGGCCAGCCCCTTTTGTAGCATATACTCTAATTATTGTAAAGCTAATTTCGACCCATATCGGGTTATGTAACCTTGGTTGACGCGGAACGCTTCAATAACGTTTTTTGGTGTTAATAGTAACATTTTATTTGAAACCTCTAAATTTTAGGGTATTGACGGGTGTCTGTATTTATATGTACTTTATTGATGTAAATTGCGAACTAGAACTATGGATTTTTATAGTGTTTTTTTTATTTTAAAGTAACCATGCAAGTGAAGAGCATTGAAGCATTGAGATGTTACTATTAAATAATATTGTTAGTAGTAAAGTGCAATCAATTGCAACCTCTTTGAGGTCCAGTTTACTAGACCGATAGAAATACAGGCCACTAAAATTTTAAGAAAAATTAACTGTCAGATGAAGAATTGCGCGGTTAAAGCCAGAGATATGGGACTGTTCAAAGCCAATGCAATAATATTTAGGAATTTTGCAACAACTAATATTAGGTACTTTTTCTAAATGTCAAAACAAACATTTTCTATGAGATTTGGCTAATGACGTCATAGTTTTTGGGAGTCAAATATAGCTCTTAATATTAGTTTTTCTGCTGTAATAAATCTAAAATAACATTGAAAATGGATCACACAGTAACAAATAATTTATTTTTGACTTAGAAAATCCTGATTCAAATTAATCATGTTTTTTCCCACAGACCTAAAAAATACTGTTCTTTTAAAGCACTAAGTACTTTTACTTTAACCAACGAGATGACTTTAACACTTTCACGAATCTTTTATACTACCGGCGGAATGGTGTGTATATATAATTTTACTTAGATGAAAATCCATGCTGGTCTGGGAGAAATAAAAAAAAACTTAGAATGTACCAGCTGCTTCTCTTCCCACGCAGATCGTAAAAGCCGATCGAGGGAATGGGCAAAAATGCAAATCATGTTTTAACAGGCGATGCGGCTAGCAACCCATCACTGTATTGATTGCTATTCCATCTTCTCGCCCACCATGACGCTAAAAGTGGCTTTTGGGTCTTGCGGCCCTGGGCTCTGCATAGAACCGCAAGACCCAAAATGCTCTGTCTGCCCCATTAGGGATAAAGATGTGATAGTATGTATGTATGAAAATATCATTGAAATTCTTTTGCTTGCTACGTATTTAGTTAGTAGCCAAAAATGTCTCAATAAATCTACTTATTTGGTTCCATAATAAAAACAATCTAAAGATTTGTTATTTTGTTATTCGTTCATGGGTCACCTTCACGTAAGCTGAAAAATATAAGAATGATTCACAATTTCCAAGTAGATTTATTTTTATTCAGAACCATTTCAGAACAGATAAAATGGTTACGAAATATGTAGAAAAAACTTAATTCATTTAAAGGAAATCTCATTATTTGATACAAAACAGGTTTCCACGAATTATTAGTGTTTTCATTCGACCAATTTGGGTGAACGTGTTAAAGCTTTAGGCAGCCATTTTGATATTACTTTCAATGTAGGGCATGTTACATGCCTTTTGTGGTAAAAAAAATACAAAATATCATTTTGGATTTCAAATAAGTGCCTATCATCAAAAGGCATTAATTATACTAAGATGTCTAACTTAATAAATTCAAAAGAAGACGTATCTAAGTAGTTGTAGTTGGTAAATAATCGGCCAAGTGCGAATCTGATTCGCGCACTAAGGGTTCCGTACCATTATCTATAAAAAATCGCGTTTGTTGTATGGGAGCCCCCCTTAAATATTTATTTTATTTTGTTTTTCGTATTTGTTGTTATAGCGGCAACAGGAATACATACTTTGTAAAAAATTCAACTGCCTATCTATCGCGGTTCTCGGACAGACGGACTGACAGCGAAGTCTTAGTAATAGGGTCCCGTTTTTACCTTTTGCGTACCCTAAAAATTAAAACGAAAATAGATATTTTGCAAATTGTACGTAAATTTTGTTGCTGCCTTAAATCTTATCTCTTATCTCCATACATTAGTATATTTTTTGTTAAAAAATAGTGTCAAATAAAAAAAAAAATATGTTAAAAGTGGCTTATATTTTGTGATAAGTATTTTAAGTACATAAGTATATTTATATATAACACAAGATACTTGTATATATAAGTACCTATATTTTTATCAAAGAGTTGTTTATCATAAAACAATTTCGATTGTGGTTGTAGGCCTATTTGCTGTTATATCGATTTGTGCGACGGAGACACTATGTATATTAATGCCTACTTAGTATAAATGTTATTCCCGTAAGTACATAAAGATTCTCTCTCATCTCATATTCTATTAGCATCTCAGCTGTAATGGCGGGGGCTTTTTCTTCCCATTCCGCATGGTCTTGAGCATCAGCGATTTTGTACCTATTAAGTAGGTATGTACTTATTTTCAAATGAATAAAACAGTCCAGTAATCTTGATGTTATAAAATCAATTTATATATATAGTACTGTTTGTTTTAAAAATGATGTCACCAATACACGAAAGCAGATATAGATCACGTGCGGCCATTTCGCGCGCATCCGTCACGCGTCGACAAAATGGCGCTTATTATGCAATGGCGCGAAAGTAACTGTCTACCTCCTTCCGGTCGCGGCGGAAATGAAAATAAATAAATGATAGAGGTTTTATACTTCTGGGCACGTACTGCTAGCCAACGGTGTATTTTAGTTGTGATTGACATTGAAATTAAACGATTCGGAATGAAAGCGTGCTATTTTTACTAATGACAGAGGAAGTAGGCTTCTGTAATGTAATTTGGGTTTGAGATTGGATGAATGGACGGTGACAGTTGAAGTCACTTTATTGTAAAGAGTATTTGTAGTTGCGTGTATAAATTTACTTTTAATAGTTCTTTGGAAAGATTTATTGGCTTTAAAGTCTAAGTGCTCTTACAGGCAAGCAACAATATGCCCGCGAGACCTTTGTCGCGGGCATTCGTTCGTCTGTAATCTATAAGAGCCCTAAGTATTTTATTTTCGCAATATTATAATAATTATACTTATAATAAAAAAAGTAATGAAACGTTCTTAGATAAATTGGTTGATAAAGATAATTATATTTTAGGTAGGTAAGTGCCTAAATTTTTGCATACTGTACCTCCTAAAAACAATAATTAAACAAAAAAAAACATTGAGGTACGCTTAATGAAAACCTAACATTTAGAGACTTGACGTCGGAGATAATATTTATGTGATGTGATCCACAATCCACAACCAAGGATGTGAAAGACCGTGTGCAGTGGAGAAGAAAAAGTAGAAAAGCGAACCCGGGTTCCGAAGCTAGAGATGCTGATAGGCGAGTGCGGATCAAAATGTATATGTCAGTCAATATTCGTCGAACAGAATTGATGTCGAGCAATAGTGAAGTACCGATCAAATGTAATGTCAGTCAAATATTGGTCAAACAAAATTGATTTCGAGCAATAGTAGTACTACCGATCAAATGTTATCTCGGTCATACGTCTGCCGGGCAACGGTTTATCGTACTTTCTAGATGAGAGAATAAAGAATAAGCGGCGAAGTGTTAGTCAGACTCGCGCACAAAGGGTTCCGTACCATCATCTATAAATGATCACGTGTATGCGTCCCAGTTAAATATTTATTTTATTCAGTTTTTAGTATTTGTTGTTATTGCGGCAACATGTTCAATTTCATGAGATACAGCCACAGACAAACAGACAGACGGACGGAAAGTGGAGTCGTAGTAATGTAAGTAATAATTTTTCATTCTCTGGATACGGTACCCTAAAAACCAGTCCGCTTATGACCATTTCCAAACAATAAATACCTACCTTCTCTTAATTACCTCTTACCCTTACATCTCGCAATTAGGAGAATTTATACTTATTCTTTATTTTGTTTTCTCTTTTCAGGAGTGTCTGCGATAAACAATTCAATTTGAGTACAAACAAGGAAACCCTTTCAGCAATTAAAATCTAAAAGAAAGGAGCATTAGCTAATTGGCAAGGAGGAAAAATGGCTGGAATTAATCTTGTGGCCCGTAGATGTGCGGGCTTATCCTAAAGGGCCATAGGGCTTAAAAAGTAACAGTATAGAAGTTACACTAGGTTTTAAATAATAATATATTCTGCTTCGAATCAAAACTCACGTCATATCGTTGTCACAATATATAAATTCTAAGCTTACGGTGAATTTTTATTACAATTTGTATATTTCAATATTTTCAATATTTCTTTTAATTCATTTTTTGTATTTTTTTTTTCTTAAATTTAGTTTTATTCAAACCACTGTAAAATATTTTAACATATAAAAAACATTAATTTAGAAAATGATACAGATACATTTTCACGTCTACATCCCTGACGGGGTAGACAGAGCCTAGGGCCGTGGCCACTTTATATTATTTATTTAATTAATCGGCCGAGCGAGCGAAGCAAGCAAGGTCTCTAAATCGAGTTGTGGGCAAAAACACATTGTATGTATGTATGTTTGTACGCGATTACTGCCGAACCGATGATCCAATTTTAATGAAATTGGGAAAGCATGTAGGAAATATCACTAGAATTTTCAAGTTCGTTGGGCATCAAAATCGATTCAGTAGTTTTTGAAATATTAAGCCGTTCTAGCTTGGATAGCGCCATATAAGTGTTATTTAGGAAACTGAATTGCGAATAATAATCGCGAGGTCTAAGTTCGCGGCAAACTACTAGTTATACAAAGGCACATATCAATGTAGGTAAATTGTATAACTTACACATTGATTGGAGAATCTCCATCATAACTATTCTCGTCGTCGTCTCACGTTAAATTAACTCTCACTTCTGTGTTTTAAACATTTCGTGTTGGGGTGTCCCCTATTATTCATTTTAGGGACCCATGCCTCGTAGGTTATCGCGGTACTGTGAAATTAAACGTGAGTTAACGTGGCCCATTTTAGAAACCCACTGATAAAATTGTGGGTTTAAAATGTGCGTAATTAGGGCATTCAAAACTTGAACATTGCGTATGTTTTTATCTTTTGGTTTTAAAAATTCATCACCATTAACTTTAGAGGAATGATATCTTATTCCTACTGCAAATATTTTAAGAGCAGGTATAGTTGGCCGAGTATCTAGATACCCCAAAAGGCCATTTACCAATGCATCTTAAAAAAAAACTTGAGAGGTGTCAAGGGACACCCGGATGGAACGAAGCTTGAGAGAGAGAGAGAGACAGACAGAGAAACGCGCACGCTGCACGGCTTACAACTATAGCAAAAAATGTCGTTACAACTTTTGGTCTTAATTTTTCCGCCTAGCCCCCTTTCGCAACGCGCGATAAGGAACTTCGTCCAACAAAATTTAAAACTAAACTCGACATTCAGCGTTAGCTTAAAATTTATTGATAAGATTGCAAGACTTGAAACCAGAATAAAATCTGTTTTTACTAACTTCAAAAATAGAAAATGTATCTGCATATTTTTTGTATGGTGCACGATTACTCTAAAATTCTTTTTATTTGAATAATTCTATTTGTCAATAGAATCCGTAGAAATTTTATCAAAATCGGTTGTGTAACATAACTACGTTAAAGCTGATTTTAGTTTTTAAAATTATTGATGATACTCCCATGCTGGTCTGGGAGAAATAAAAAAAACTTGGAATGTACCAGCTGCTTCTCTTCCCACGCAGATCGTAAAAGCCGATCGAGGGAATGGGCAAAAATGCAAATCATGTTAACAGGCGATGCGGCTAGCAACCCATCACTGTATTGATTGCTTTTCCATCTTCTCGCCCACCATGACGCTAAAAGTGGCTTTTGGGCCTTGCGGCCCTGGGCTCTGCATAGAACCGCAAGACCCAAAAAGCTATGTCTGCCCCATTAGGGATAAAGACGTGATAGTATGTATGTATAATGATCCTTCGGGTTCAGGAGTAAAGTTAAGATTTAGGTACAAGTCTTCTAATCTATCAAATCATCTCATCATCATCATATTTAGGTTTTTTTAGTTTCCATCTGCAGGATCACGACCCTTTCTTTGCTACTAGAACCATACGTGATCAAAGCAGCCAGAGGATTTGGCCTACACTCTCCTCGCTGACTAGATACAGGTTGAAGAGGTCTTATTTGGTCTGAGAGGTCTTATTGAAGTTTATAGGTAAGCTTTGTTTAGCTTGTATTCCCTATCTATATTGAATCTATCAAAAATGTTATTAGAATCTGAAGTTTCACTGAACAAAATCTAAATGCACTACGCCTATTATTTTCATCGTATGAACTTGTATAAAAAATGAACCGTAACGTGTTTAAAAACGGCTTATCCTTCGCGTAATCGCAGAATTGATCCGCCGTAATAGGCGTGAGCGAGAGGTGTGGAAAAAAGGCAAAATTATGAGACGGACTGATCACGTTACAGGGCGGCAAAAAGCGGTCGTGTCGTGCGTTGCCGCCCGCTTGGCGCTGTGAAGGCGCCTTTACCACAGACGATTTTATCGTACCGCCACAGAATAAGTACTAGCACTCATGGTATAATAATATACTGCGCCAGGTATGGCATTCCGACATATAGTGGTCACGAGGGTGACACGAGCCTACGTCACCGCCACTACAGACGGTTCAGTGTTACCGGTACTGTAAAAAAACATAACACAGTCAAACACTCCAATTTTCATTATTCACGTATATCTGAATCGGATTAAACCATGTCCATTTTTACAAATAACCTATTTATGAAAAAATAAGTTAGACTTGTTAATGAATAACAAGTATAACCTTATTTTTTATGCATTAAAATATTTATTGTCATGAATAATGGCAGGCAAACGTTCCCTAAATCTTAACTTAGTCACATTAAAGTGGTAACTCTGTGGTGACGTAGGCTCGTGTCACTGCCGGAATAGCAGACCTGTTTTTTTGGATCATGCTAGTACTCACGTACAGAAGTCTTACTCAGCAAAGGAATTTAAAAATATATCTACTCGGGACCCTTTTTTGCATAATTTTTTTGTCCTAATATGCTTTGGCATACTGGGTTTGGCATAAAATATTTTGTCATAATAGTTTTTAGGCTTAAGTTGTTTTTTTGGCATACTGGTAGTTGGGCATAATTATATTTTAGGTTAATTTGTTACGGCATAATGTTAATTGGCATAATCTCCATAGGCATAGTAACTATAAGTTTAATAATAAGGAAATGTATTTCTACGAATAAAATGAGTAAAACGGGAGCGAGCGACTTAAGCTTAGGGCGAAAATAACACAGACACAAAAATATCTTTGCCACAGAGTACAGGTTAGGTTAGCTAGGTTTCCTGTGACCAAAATACGAGCGAGCGAGCGAAGCGAGCGAGCGACTCTAGCTTAGGGCGAAACTAATACATAAACAATAACAACTTACATCCTACTTACATCCTTTTATGCTTTAAAATGTTAGGGCTAAATAATGAATATGCTTAGGTACATTATGCTTAAAATTATTATGCATACTCCATTATGCGAAAGGACGTTATGCTTAAAAACGAATGTGCATTAAACCAGTATGCTATGTGATATTATAGCTTAAATTTGTATGCATATAAATAGTGATAGCGCGCGGCCCATATTAAAAGGAAGGCGCGAGGGATCTCGTCCTCTTTAGACCACTGCTGGGAGCCGAGTAGCAGCGACATCAAAGCTGAGTACTTTTGGAAATTCCTTCTGGAACAACGAATCTCGTGGCTGTGAACCTACGACCCCTACCTGTGACTACTTTCAGTATTCAGTGTGTAAATTGTTAAAAATTGAATTAAAGAGTTTTTCATTCTTAATATTGTTTCTTTCAAATAATATTATCGTCACAACATTTCCTAAGTAGCTGTCGAAAATGTAATAAACGCTCTATCAAATTGGTACCAAGAACGGTATCATAAAACAATGGTATTCTAGATCTCAGATTAATGTTATAAGGGATAAGTCCGCCTTTGTACTGTTGTGTTTCATCTATGTTTAACTTGTATCAATTTATGTACAATAAAGAATTTACAATACAATACAATACAATGTTTGTCCGAGAGTTCTTCTAGATGCTAAGGATGTTCCAAGTTCAGAAATTCCCCTTCGTTCTAACCTACATTCCGAAGCAAAGTTGTTTTTGTGTCTGTGTTATTTTCGCCCAAAGCTTGAGTCGCTCGCTCGCTTGTGTTAGGGTCACAGGAAACCTAACGAACCTAACCTACACTCCGTGGTAAAGTTGTTTTATTCGTAGAAAGCATTCGTCATAAACATTTCCTAATACGATATTGGAAATGTATACAATTCCTAGAAAATTTATATATTTCCCAGAATATGTGTGTATGAAATAATCTTTGAAACAATATTTGATACATTTTCTTATTAGCTTCGAAATGGTATACATATCCTAGGTACTGTAAAAAATTCCTAGGTTAAATATATTTCCCAGACCCAAAATGCTCTGTCTGCCCCATTAGGGATAAAGACGTGATAGTATGTATGTAATACATTTCCGTTAACATATATATAATAGAAAATATCAATTCGACGCGATATTTTTTATATATGTTCACCCAATATTTAAAGACGCCTGGACCTATTTGGAAAATTCTTTTTTGTTTGAATGCGCAACATTGTTAGGTACAATTACAATAGGTCAGGTAGTTTGGGGGTGAAATCGGTTTTTAGTTTTGAAAAATTCTAAGTGACAAACAACGTGACACTTAATTTTTATATATGAAGATAATGGTTTGAACCTGACGGTTAACATAACATAATAAATATAATATTATATTATATATGATGGTGTTCCCAACATTCGTATTTTCAGTTCTACGGATTGAAGTTACCCATATTTATGTCTATATATCCGGCAAGCATGCATGATGAGAGTAGATGAAGTGGGAGAGGTCTGTCAGGATCGTAGCAAGCGGAAGTCCATAGTTTCTGCCTACCCCAGTGGGAACAGGCGTGATCTTCTTATCGAGTGTGTTAGTGACTAACACTAGTGTCAGAGTTTTTAACCCACCTTAAAGGCCTCTGACATGGTTTTAGGTAACGACCAATGTCAAAGACAGTGACCGGGACCGACGGCTTAACGTGCCCTCCGAAGCACGGATCATCTTACTTATCAGACAATCAGGTGATCAGCCTACAATGTCCTTACCAAACCAAACAGGCGTGATAATATGTATGTAATCGTATGTCATCATCATCTTCATCATTTTAGCCGCATAACGTCCACTGCTGGACATATTCCTCTTCCAAGGATGCCCAAAATAACCGATCTAGAGCGGCGTGTATTATTCGTATGTGTGATATCTAAATATACCAGACTATAGTAATTTTCAAAGGAGGGTCGTGTCTTGAACTATAAAGTGCTTTAGTAGTAGCGTAGCTCTGTCTCCCCTGACGACAGCACACGGGGTGACTTTTATCCGGTTAAGTAAAAACTAAAAAATCATCTTTCATGCTGGTCTGGGAGAAAAGAGAGAACGTAGAAGTACAACCTGCTTATCTTCCCGAGCAGATCGTAAAAGCCTATTGAGGGAATGGACGAGATTCTGAATCATATTGGAGTTAATGCGGCCCATCAACCCATCACTACTCTGAGGTTCCTTTTTAGAGTTCCGTAGTAAACAAGGAACCCTTATAGTTTCGCCATGTCTGTCTGTCTGTCTGTCTGACCGCGGTCCTACTCAGAAACTACAAGTACTAGAAAGCTGTAATTTGGCATGGATATGTATATTAATCATGGCAAAAAAGTCGTAAAATTAAATCTAGAAAAATATTTTTTTTTAGGTTAGCCGCCATACAAGTAAAGAGTTAGTCAATATTTTTTTTTTCAACAAACACATTGTGTGGGGTGTCGTTGAATAGGTCTTTCAAAAACATTGTGAGTATATTAACACCATTTTTGGATTTAGGGATCCGTTTCTGAAATATTTGGGTTTAAAGTGAAAATTTTTGTTGGAGGCAAGTTTCCCCCCCCCCCCCTCTATCTGCTAAACGGTTATATATGGCCACGTGAAAAAATTCACAGCTATAGTATATAAGTAATATTATATAAGTATATAAGTAATACAAATTAAAAAGTTATAGGCGATCAACTTATAAAATGTACTCGGAAAAAGAAATTTCATACAAATTCAATAGTTTTTAAACGTTTTTAGTGGCATAAACTCAAAGTTGGCATTCGGAACTACGGAACCCTACACTGCGCGTGGCCCGACACGCACTTGGCCAATTATTCGATCTTTACGCCTACTAACAAGTGTCACAGAGTACTAGCTAGTGTTGCCACTCGATAGTCCACTATCGATAGTCTATCGATAGACTACAGGTATTTTTATAAAACCTATTGACACGATCGATAGTATTATTTACATTTATTTTTAATTTATTTTATTTAACTTTATTACATGAATTGTAATCGGCGGACTTAAGAGTCCTCTTACCCTAGACCAAAATACAACTTTCCATACAAACGTAGTCTACGTTTTATTTCAAAACGACATGTCCGATTTCGACAAAATTTTGTAATTTCAAAGATATTGCAATTATCTAGGTTTATAACTGGTTTCCAACGGTAAAAATATGAACTTGAAATAGAATATAGTGTTATTTATCATTTTTGACCATCAGTATGGGAAACTTCTAAATCGTTATATTTTCTTTCCAGTTGATAATTTTACCGTAGGAAACCAGTTATAAACCTAGATAATTGCAATTTCTTTACAATTACCAATTTTTACCGGAATCTGACATGTGGTTTCAAAATTAAACGTAGACTACGTTTGTATGGAGAAGTCTAGGGTAAGGGACTTTTAAGACCGTAGCTTTACATTATCTACAAACTTTCATAAAAGTTGTTCATATTGTTCACATATTCATAAAATAAATTGCTATTCATAATACTATCTATACAGTATTGATAATTTATGAAACACAATACTATCGATAGTATCAATAGGCCTATCAACAGTTTGATATTTTTGATTGAACCTTTCGATGTAACACTCGATTTTTCCGCAACACTACTACTGACACGCGAGTTGGCCTTTGATCTTACGGCCCTAGGATCTGTATACCCTGTTGAGGATAAAAACATGTACATGTGTTTTATCTGTAACATTCTAATATATATAAAGATTGGTGTCGTTCGAAACCTAACATCATCTCAAGCCTTTATGACTACGCAGTCTAGAAATCAAAACGTCTATGCCAAATGTTACCATAAAGGTTAAAATTTTAGTTAAAAAAAAATAAGAACAGTCTTGTTTAGTTTTATTTATCTTTATCTTTGTTCTTTTTTTTCTCTATAAAGGCAGCACGTACCTACTAAAAAAATAAGCGAAATTGTTTTTAAAATTTTAAAAATCTTTGCGCTCTTACAGTCTAGCCAATAGTCGCCGATTATCGGCGGCTATTGGCGACTGTTTGTGACAGATTGACATATGTCACGCCACTGTTTGCGCCACAGTTGGCGACAGGTGTCGCGGGCACACTCGTACTGTCGCTTGTCTGTAAGAGGCCTATGTGAGTCCTGACTGACATTATCAAAAAGCAGTCCTTCAGACTCAAAGGTAGCTTAAATCTGACACTAGCATTGTTTTTCTCGAGTGTGTAGCACAGGAAAAACATAAACAAACATAGGTCTTTCCTCTTTGTAGTCGGTTAAAAACAAGCGCCGCGAAAAATGCCCCCGTGTGCGCATCCAGCTTATGATATTCAGCGTACGCGCACCCCACAAAAACAAGCCTCACCGATTTGGCGCGAAGCCGCGGTCACTATACGGGAAACCTTATGTTGATTGCAATGATGCCTTGCGCCGTCACACTGCAAAAACCGGGCCCGAATATAGGGGGGGATAAATTTCAGGGGGTGCCGATATCGTAGGATATTTGTACCCCCTCCCGCACAAACACGCGGCCTGCCTACCTACCTACTTAGGGCGGCGATTGCCTTATTTGCACCACTTTGCGTGCGTCTCGTAAAGTATACCCCCCCCCCCCTCCCCCCTTTGCCCAATTTACTGGCCATGGGCATATATAGATTTTATTACTCTCCTATTTGCACCTCCCTCCATCGCTAGAGCACCAAATTTTGATTTGCCCCTCCTAAAAATGTTTACATCCGCCACACAGCAAAAACCCTCACTACACCGGACTCTATACAATTTTAATGCCTTCCCTGGAATTTACGCGGGATTCCACGACGGTCGTGCGATTCCATTTTTTTTTCCAGTCTAGTGGGAGGGGCTTATCCCCTCTTGTCTCTAGTATTGTATTGTTATCATACGTATGATTAATGCGTTAATTATGCGAGTGAAGGCTGTTACCTACTTTTCCTTATAAATCTTTTATAATACGATTGTTATGAACGGTTTATATGTTTCTACAATAGAGGTGAAGGCAGGGTCCGAAAAGTATGATTGTAATTAGTCCGTCTTTTAGATTATCCAAAAATAATGGACTCGTATTTTTCAGTTTACCAAAAAAAGTAAAATTTCTTATTTTTTTTTAATAATCTGAACACATGGGCCAAAAAATTTTTTCGATTCGTCATGCCTATTGCTGCAAATGATGAGAGAATACGTTTGAGAAGAGAAGGCCTTTGGACGGTACAGAACAAACCAAAAAAAACTTTATTGCACAAAATTATATTTATAGTTTCAACATAATACAAGGTACAAGTTGTAATAATTATAATGGTAGGACTTTTAAGGGTCCCCCGACCCTAGACCAAAATACAACCTTCCATACAAACGTAGTCTACGTTTTATTTCAAAACGACATGTCCGATTTGGGCAAAATTTTGTAATTTTAAAGATATTGCAATTATCTAGATTTATAACTAGTTTCCGACAGTAAAAATATGAACTTGAAATAGAATATAGTGTTTTATATCATTTTTGACCATTGGTATGGGAAACTTCTAAATCGTTATATTTTCTTTCCAGTTCATAATTTTACCGTAGGAAACCAGTTATAACCCTAGATAATTGCAATTTCTTTACAATTACCAATTTTTACCGGAATCTGATATGTGGTTTCAAAATTAAACGTGTACTACGTTTGTATGGAGAAGTCTAGGGTCGCAGGACTCTTAATTTCTTTGCACAGAGGACGATGCTAGTCATAATATCCTATAACTCAAGTTAAAAACTTTCTTTGGGGCTAGCTCAATCCATGAAATTGGTTCTTACCTATCTGTAATCGGTTCATCATTATCATCATCATCATCAGGTATTTCTGTTTCATTTGAATCCATCCAGTATTTCCGGAGATTTGCGTGTACAAATAGACAAACAGACATACATTTTATAAACTCTTTTACTACGTCTCTATCGCCACAATTTTTTTAAATTATATTCAATGTACCGACACATTTTTTAACTGTTTTATTATATAAAGAAATATAAATATTTAGGGACAAATTACACTGATTGAGCTAGCCCCAAAGTAAGTTCGAGACTTGTGTTATAGAATACTAACTCAACGATACTATATTTAAATACATATATAGATAAACATCCAAGACCCAGGACAATTTGAAAAAGGCGATTTCCAACTTGCCCTGGCCGGGGATCGAACCCGGGACCTCTGGATGGCGGACTAGCATGGTGACCACTACGCCACAGAGGTCGTCAACAATATATGTATTTAGATTCCGGCAGTCCGATATTAGTTTTTTAAACGTATATCTTGTAATCATTTTAAGACTGGCATCCATCTCCTCACATCCTGACTTCTGGAAGCCCTATCGAAGGGCAATAGGGCTCGCTTGACATGGCGGCCGCGTGCGGGCGATTAGCTTAGTCTACTTCACGGCATCCGCCGGATGGAGACCGTTCCTGCATGCCCTAATGTGTGAACTCGGACAACGCATAATGTGGACAGATGTCTTGAAGTTTCTACCAAATCCATAAGTATAAGATTAATAAGAAGTTGTTTTATTGAATTTATAGAGCAAGAATATTATAACTGACTCTAAATAACTGCCTCCGTGGTGTAGTGGTTAGAGCGTTCGGCTCATACACGGAGGTCGCGGGTTCGATTCCCGGCGGGGGCAACTTTGTGTTGTTGTCCTAGTTTGGTTAGGACATTGTAGGCTGATCACCTGATTGTCCGATAAGTAAAATGATCCGTGCTTCGGAGGGCACGTTAAGCCGTCGGTTACGGTCACTGTCTTTGACATTGGTCGTTACCTAAAACCATGTCAGAGGCCTTTAAGGCGGTTTAAAAACTCTGACACTAGTGTTAGTCACTAACATACACGAGAAGAAGAAGAAGATTATGAATAAATAAATTTTAAAAGAAGAACCTTAAATTATGAGTCGGTCTCGCGCACTAATGGTTCCGTACCATTATCTATAAAAATCGCGTTTGTTGTAAGCCCCACTGAATTATTTATTTTATTATGTTTCTTTTTTGTATTTTTTGTTATAGCGGCAACAGAAATACATCGTCTGAAAATGTCTGTTGTCATGCATGAGATATAGCCTGATGACAGACAGAGGGACAGCGGAGTCTTAGTAATAGGGTCCCGTTCGTTCCCTTCGCGTAGGGTACACTAACAAACAATAAAACTTACTAAAACTAAATGTTTGAATTAGTTTTAGTGTCTCAAAAAAGTTATTGGTTTTTCTTTGTTTTTTTGCTTGGTTAGTATTAATATCCTAACTCAACAAGCACCCTCGAGTTAATATTATATTATGTACTAGCCGAAACCCGCGACTTCGTTCTTCGTTCGTTTCGTTCTCGGACTTTATGTCTCTGGAAAATGCTCATCAGGTAGAACAACTTTTACTAAGGCGGCATTTTTATATCTCTTATAGTTTAGCTGGATCATGTGACGTAGTGATTATTTTGAAAGAAACAATATTTAAAAAAGACCAAACTCTTTAATTTAATTTTTAACAATTACAATGAGTGCCGGAAGTTGTCACAGGTAAGGGTCGTAGGTTCACAGCCACGAGATTCGTTGTTCCAGAAGAGATTTCCAAAAGTACTCAGCTTTGAAGCAGCCCGGCGTCCAGTCGTGGTCGAAAGAGGACGAGGCTCCCCACGCCTCCGTATTTATATGGCCGCGCGGGGTGGAGAGCGGGGTAAGGAGGGAAGCACCAGTGGACTTCGTCACAATCATTATGGTTCTGCATCAGGCATTCCATTTCCCAAAATCATTTATACCCTATATGTTGCCCAGGCTTAATAGCTATATAACAAAAAAAGTTTCATTCGAATCCGTCCAGTATTTCCGGAGATAAGCGTGTACAAACAGACAAACAGACATACAGACAAACAGACATACAGACAAACAGACAGACATTTTTTTTAAAATTCTTACTCTATTACAACGTCTTCATCGCCCCCAATATTTTTTTTTGGAAATATATTTAATGTACAGACACACTTTTTTTACTGTTTTATTATACTTATGTATAGATATAGATATCTGACAAAATAAACTGAAAAAAAAATAAGGGTTGGTTCAGTCCATGATTTGATCAACTGTTCCCGAGGAACTTAATATTTATCAAAATATTAATGAAAAAATATTGGCTTTCCATAGCTGATCAGCGCATCGGCCAACCAGTATGGGAGACCGAAAATATTTTTTACTAGATGGTGCCTGCGCCTTCGTCTGCGCAGGATCACAAATTAACTTTATAAATTGTAACCTATGTGTTATTCTGATATATTAGCTATATTATTGTATAGTTTCATTAAAATCCATTCAGTCGTTTTTACGTGAAAGAGTAACAAACATCCATACTTACAAACTTTCGCGTTTATAATATTAGTAGGATTATTATGAGATTCCTTGGTCACTTATCAGTGTATTTTGTAATCAAAATACACTGATTAGAGTGTGTTTCTTTTTATTGTTATTTAGTCGAGAGAAATGAAATAACGTATATTGTACCAGCTGCTTATTTGCCTTTGCAGTTTGTAAAACCTGATCCTAAATTAGAATTTAAAAAAGGTTTCTTGTGCCTTGTAAATAATTTGACCAAGCAACGACCTCTACGCACTGGCATGAAAATCGTCCTTCAGTATTGCGATGGGCGGCGACGCGCGCCATAAGCGGAGCGGACGCGAGCCGCGCGGCGCGTGCGCGTCATACTGAACACTTTTCAGGGGTGACCAAACGGCTGTGAAAATCAACTGTTTATTTGTTTATTGTGATAAAAACGATTAACACCAATTACATTTATCACACATTACATTAGAAATAGGTACGTGCAAAATAGTCTATTATTATTATCTAAAAACAAATCTATATAAAAATAAAAATATGTTGAAATGTATATATAATAATACATAGAATTACATAATCAATGCCAAACAAAATACATGTCTGTCACTTCTATAACGTCACTTATTCATTGTCATCACTACCACAGCTATTGGCCACTAGCTGTGATAGTACTACTGTGGTTACTATTACTGTGGTACTAATGTTTGGTAGAGAATCTGTTTGTAGGGTTCCGTACCCAAAGGGTAAAAACGGGACCCTATTAGTCCGTCTGTCCGTCTGTCCGTCTGTCCGTCTGTCCGTCTGTCCGTCTGTCCATCTGTCCGTCTGTTTGTCACCAGGCTGTATGTCAAGAACCGCGATAGCTAGACATTAGAAAGATGTAGAATATCTAAGTCCTGGATTAGGAGCTTGTTAAATCACTACCCTTAAAAAATTGGATGAAGCCGTCATGTTCTGCATTTTTTTTTTATTAAAAGCGTTGTGTCATCGTCATTTTGTAAGTCAGAGAATTGAAACAATACTTGTACAACTATCCTACTTCCTACTGATATTATAAACGCGAAAGTTTGTTGATGTTTGTTACTCTTTCTGGTAAAAACTACATAATGGATTTTAATGAAACTTTATAATAATATAGCTTATACCTACATCAGAATAACACACAGGCTACAATTTATAATCCTGCGCAGACGAAGTCGCGGGCACCAGCTATTAATATATATTTAAATAATTTAACTGAGAGGTCAAACATTGACTAATATTAAAACACCTAACGAAATTAGGGTAGCATATTTATTTAACTAAGAACATAGTACAGTTTAGATTATGTTTTAGTCTCAAGTTTAGTTATTAGTTTAATTTAAAAACAAATTACCTGCATTTTTCAATAATGATAAATAATTGTTTGTTTTTAATAAGTTTATTGTACCAAAAAACAAAATAAAAGTACAAAAAAATCGAAAGAGCAAATATACAAAGGGGGAATTTGTCCCATGCAGGTATCTCTTCCCGTCAACCTGCGATAGATTGAGAGGACATTTACTCAATTAAAAGTTAGAAGTAAGTACGTACTAAATAATTAATATTGTTTGGTCACCCTACTTCGTGATGACGTGTGAACCCAATTACGGAGCGCATTATTAAAATAATGTGACCATAGCATGAGCGTTCGCAAATCATTTATTCGTAAGCCACGGTGAATTTGTAATTAGGTTTGTACATTTTACAGCAGAAGGAAAACACATCATGAAATGGACATTATGAAGCGTTCGCTGTTAATTATTAATGTTCGTAAATGATTTATCAATTTATTCTGTCATATGCCATGCAATAGTCGCTTTTACGGTTTGTCTGATATATATTGCATGGCAGCTTAGAAAATCTTTTTTACATAAAGTTAAAAGAAAATCCCTATAGCAAAATATATATATTTATACATGTTTAAGAAAATTGTTTTAGTGTTGTATCTGTGTCAAATAAAGCATTCTTCTTTCTTTATTAAAAAAAACAGCAGACATTTAAAAAAAAAAGAAATAACTTAACAGTCTCATAATGTACGGCACATGTTTGGAATATCTTTTTCATATTAAGTTAAGAAACTAACTTAAAAGTCACTAACCAGTAAATATATGTAATCTGTCTATAGGATAAGTCCGCTAAAGGTACCTCGATATTTTGTTAAAAAGGCGCGCTAACTCTACGTAACAAATTTTCTTTTTGATTCGCGCTAATATCCATCTTCAGCTATCATAAACCCACTGCTGGGCATAAGCGTCTTCTATTTGCCCATCCTGTTCTGTCCCGGGCCATCACAATCCAGTTCTTCCCAATCCTTTCTTTCTTCGCGATTTCACAATAATATCTATTCATAAAAAAATCTTGTATGTAATATATCCATTCGTATGTATTACATACAAGAATTAGGTTTGCAAAGTCGCCGAGTGACGGCTGTCGATGTCTGATAGCCATATAGGAAACCTAGATCCCGTCTATACCACATGGTAATACAATAACAAATGAGTGTTGCCATTCTAAGGAGAAACGCGCGATTTATAAAGATGTTTTAGTGGAATTTCCCAAAAAGGATCATTTCGCAAGAAAGACTTTTAAAACTGCAATATGCTAGACAGCTGTCCCATAAACGTCCTCATTTGTCAGAGAAAAAGTCTTGGGGATAATTTGTATGCGGATATTGCTTTTAAGTTTCGTTTTATTTTCTACGCCCAACATTCACCAGGAAATGGAAGTCTTTTATTTTAGAATTACATTATAATTAATTAACTAAATGCTATTCTATAAATTCACCAGGATATGTTTTATTTGTTATCCTTGAGAACTAACAAGACCTAAAACGGATTTAGGCTCCGAAAAAAATTATGTATCAAATTTAATCGAAAAAGAATCCGTAAATTCTTAGTCTTTTTTTGTATAATATTACGTTAATTCAAGTTATAAATTTTATTTTTATTTTTTATTAACCTTTATTGTCCCACTGCTGGGCAAAGGTCTCCCCCATATCTTTCCACTTATCCCGATTTTGTGCGACCTGCGACCAATTCTTCTCAAAACATCTGATGTCATCACTCCAACGCTTTCTAGGCCTGCCCGGTTTCCTACGACCATCTGCAGGAATCCATTCTGTTACTAGTTTGGTCCACCTGTCTGGGTGCATCCGGCATACGTGGCCTGCCCAATCCCACTTTAACTTGGCGGCTTTGTGCCCCACATCTACAACTCCCGTTTTTAAACGGAGTTCTGTGTTAGGCACTTTATCCAGCCGCGTGACGCCTAAGATACTTCGCTCCATCGCTCTTTGGCAAATCTTGAGCTTGGACTTCTGCTCTTCGGTAAATGACCAGGTCTGAGCACCGTAAGTTAGGATGGGCAAGATACACATGTCGATGAGTTTGCGCTTTAGTGAGATTGGAAGGTCACCCTTCATCAGCTCTTTCATGGACCAGTAGCTCCTCCAAGCATTGTCAATGCGGCGGTTTATTTCTTTTTCTTGCCGGTTGCTGAAGGAGACTACCTGGCCCAAGTATATGTACTCATCGACATATTGTATTTCTTGCCCATCAACCTCGACCTTTAGTTTCGTGCTGTTGGTCATAACTTGCGTTTTAGATCTATTCATAGAAAGCCCAACCTCAAAAATTAAAAACAAAAAAAAAAAAAAAAAATATAAAAGTTATAAATTTAATTTAAAAAAATTTTGTTATAAATATATCCATACAAAAACTTCCATACGAATTGATACCAAACAATTCAAGAATAAAACTTCATTGGAATATGAATCCTCGGAAATTATGCGAAAACACGCCTGTGATCCCTAAATTGGAAATCGAGTCGCCTATTGAAATTTCTTGTTTTATTAGTTTACTAAATCTAGGATGGCATTAAATTTTATTAAATTTTGAGATCATAAAATATCAGTAATCCTAGTCGACTAGCACGTACTTAAGAGGAATAGTTCATTAGCCCAATAAATGTTAACTCATAAATGCATAGTGTATCAAATTTCATAACGTCACTTTCCAAGCTCATAAATAATTAGGTAATTAGGGACGCATTACTATACGGTGGGGCAGCGACCGGAGGTAGTTCTTTTCCTCTGACACTAGATGGCGCCATTTCTTGCGGTCTTGTAAGCGTCACAGAATAATAAAAGTATTACATATAAGCGTTGCTGCCAGTCGTTAACTTCGAGGCACCGAAATGGCCACTTTTGGCTAATGTGCGGAAAAAAGCTTCACGTTCTCACTTTAAACTGTAAACAGTAGTTGATAATATAGTTTGAAGGGTTATCTAGAGCTTGATAAAGACACAAATCTTTTAATGATATCTCCATTTCCTTTCAAATGATTGATTTCAATTGGCAGCTCTGGGCCCCGGGAAATTCATGTAGCCCCATAAAATTACAAATACCAAATGTGTTCATAATATCGTCGATTTTAATGTTAAAAAAATACCATTATAATTTATAGTTATATTGTTCCAAACATTATAAATTAATTATTAAATCATTTATCCTCCAATCGAAAAATAAATTGATCTTCAAGTATCAATTATATTACATTTCTGAGTATCTTTTTGTAGCAATTTATTTTAAATTGGAGATATTTAACCGTTGTTTGTATTGTAGGTATATTTTAGTACTGCCCTGCCGATCGTCGGCATAGATAATGAAGACAAAAGACGACGCCAGAATAATGAATTGTTTGCACTAATTGGAAATTTTCCATTCCACAGCCATCCATAGGGCATTAGTTTGCGTCGGAAATGTTTTTAGGTATTGCTACAAATACTTTTTCAACACGAGGTATTAATTTATGTTTTCCCTCAGCAAAAACATTTTCAATTATTGATTTTTATTTTTTAGCATCTTTACCATGCTCTGACTATTATCCAAATTCAACATGTGATAAAAAATTTGCTACGAGTGAAATTTTTCATCATATTAATATACACATATTTTCACCAAATTAATATGGACCCAATTTGGTATTAAGGTTTTTAAATAAAAACTATTAGCAAAATCGATTCACAAGTGAGGAAGACATTGCCTTGCATACAAAAAAAAGATACGGCTCGAATTGATAATCTCCTTTTTAGGGTTCCGTAGTAAACAAGGAACCCTTATAGTTTCGCCATGTCTGTCTGTCTGTCCACGGTCCTACTCAGAAACTATAAGTACTAGAAATCTGTAATTTGGCATGAATATGTATATCAATCATGGCGAAAAAGTCGTAAAATAAAATATGGAAACAATTTTTTTTTTAGGGTAGCTGCCATGTAAAGAGGAAGTCAAAATTTTTTTTTCTACAAACACATTGTGTGGGGTATCGTTGAATAGGTCTTTCAAAAATACTGTGAGCTTGGGAACACCATTTTATGATTTAGGGATCCGTGTCTGAAATATTTAGGTTTAAAGTGATTTTTTTTGTTAAATTCACGTGTCCCCCCCATCTATCTGCTAAACGGTTATATATGGACACGTGAAAAAAATCACAGCTATATTATACATAATGTAGTTCATAGGAAAACTATCAGAGCTAAGTAGGGTTAACAAATTAAAAAGTTATAGGCGATCAACTTAAAAAATGTACTCGAAAAGGAAAATTTCATAGAAATTCAATAGATACTTAGACTTTTTAGTGGTATGAACGCAAAGTTGGCATTTACAACTACGGAACCCTACACTGCGCGTGGCCCGACACGCACTTGGCAAATTATTTTTAACTAGCTTAAAAAGCAACAACCGCCTTTGCAAAAGTTCCCGTTTTGATATTCTCAAATTGGAATCGCCTAATTACGACAGTGAATATTCATCAAGTGTTCAAGTTACGCTAACTTTGTTCAGAAACATTCGCTGTCCGTTTGTAATCAACTTTGAGCAAACGGCTTACTTTGAAATCTGTAAATTTTTGTCGAATATTATTTTATTTATGTTAACTGACGTAGGTATAACTTGTCAAAAACTTGATTACTTTGTTGAAGGTCAGTACAAATATAAATAAAATTCTAAACAAAAATAAAGTCTTCCATCATCCAAGTTTTTGTACTTTCGTTTGAATTCTCGATATATTACATTACCGATAGAAATACTCGTACATCTACGACTTTTATATGTTGAAAAAAATCATTGTAGCATGTTAATTTTTCGCTGTTAATTTGTTTATCACAGTCATTGACATAAGCGATGCTATTTAGTAAAAGTAAAAAACACTGTAATGCACCAAAACACATGAAAATAACATTTAAATATAAAACCAGATGTACATTAGGCTGCCTTAACCACTGAACCTATTAAGATGAAATTTGATATGGATATAGTTTGATACCCAGGGAAGGACATAGGATAGTTTTTATCCCAAAATTCCCACGGGAAGCGAAGCCCACGGGCACAGCTAGTGTTTTCATAAACCTATTGTTGGTATAAGATCTCTGTCCGCGCCATCTTGTCAATACCACGCAGGTCGCAGGTTTAAACCATAATCGTTGTTAAATGAGGATTTTTTCCAAATCTTATATCCTTATATGTTCTGTGTTGATATTGACATGCATGTTTACAATTTTACATAAGAATTCAATATTTTTTACACTGCAAATTGAATAAATTTTCCTATTCACACATTAATAATTGATCGTTTCTTTACACAATGCATTACAAAATGCAGGAATTCATCCAGACGTGAAAAGCGTTCTGCACCTAAAAACACAAGGAGTTTGTCACATTAATAAGAAGGCATCGTACATTGCGTAATTTTTATGTAAAATTGATGTCCACCTAATATGGCTGAATATTCAAGAGTGTGCTTTCAAATGACATTGCAGTATGCGGTTTTTGTGCACGGACTGCTATTTACATGGGAAAATATCGACGGATTGGCTGGTTGCTCGTACATAGAGTGGTGGTGTGTGCGTGTGCGCCTTATGAGGTCAACCGCTGCTTCGCAAATGAGAACAGCAGTGGATTGGAGATGCATTTTTAATGTGTTTTTTTTACTTTTATCACATTTCATTTCTGATTCATAATTTTGCGCAGCTCTGTGTTTTTATATTTTGCCGCTTTCGCAAGTCAAGCAACGCGGGCGTGGTCCTTTTCCTCACTGATTCGCCCAGCAGTTAGCAAGAAATAACATCAGTAACATTATTGGCGGAGAAAGAGATGTACTTAGTTTTAAAAACTACTATTGAATGCACTTCATCATCGCCATCATCATTTCAGCCGCATAACGTTCACTGGGACACTGGATATCAATGACGTGGTGATAACTAGGATGGGTAACTACGAGTGGCAAAGAATCTTGGGCTGTTTCGGGGTTTATATGGCATGTAAGACTGTTGGTCCCTGCTATGTCAGAAGCCTACTCGTAAAATGTACGAGCTGTTTTTTTTCTGTATATATCATAGAAGGATTCCCTTATAAAAACAAGGTGTTGTTTTATGGGAATCCTTCTAACTCGACTAGCTTTTAGAACTGGATCAATGAGGCTCTTGCAATCTTTGACTCTGTCTAATCCATAAAAAATAATGTACATCTCCTTCACCTTATTGCACTTTTAGTGAGATAAAGTTTTACAAATAAAGTCGCCTCTTGCTTCAAATATCCTTGGCACGGGATGTTTACAAGAAGACGCACTAGTCATATTGAAAAACATAGCATTCAGACTGATTTCCATGTTTATTTTTATATTTTGATAATTTAATCAGATAATTTTATACAAAATCTTAAAAAAACTCGTCGACTCCACGGTTTCCTAGCTGTCATATAGAACGATCATTATCCATCAGAGAGCTTATTGGCTAGCCAGCGACCAATACAAACCCCGCATAGTTATTAAATTACCTATAAAAATGTCGACTTACAGATCAACTGAATAATAAACGGACCACTCATACTTGACCCAAAAACTTTATACAATTTATTGTAAACATTCTCTTCAATACTAACAATATGAGAAGCGGGGGTCTTCTATAATTGGACGCCTATCATAGTTAAGAATCATTGTTTTTTTTTTCTTACGGTTTTTTAAAATTAAAATAGCAATGGCAGATCGTGGATTGTTCCGAGCAAAAAATAGGGACGTGAATAGAAACATACAGTACTATTTTCGAGTCGAATGTTAAAAATAATCCTCTTGAATGTCTGCCATACTATGTAAAAACTGTAGATCTATGTTTGTAACTCACAATGGATTCTATAGGAACGAAAAAAAAACCAAAATATTTTAAAAAATTTATTACAAAAAAGTTGAAAGGAACATTAATAATAAGTAAAGAAAACATTCGTTACAGTAACGGTGTGAACGTGTTTAACGTAGGCACCTAAGATTTACATCAATACTGACAAAAAGTTACTTTATATTATAAATGCTTTATTATATTGCAAAATAATACGTCTAAGTCATAAAGCTGCGGTCTGTTTTATAGCGAGCAATTTGCCGATGTTTTTAGCACAACACACCTTCACAATTCTTTATCGGTGACGTCAGTTTGTCAGTTTTTTTATATTATGCTCAAAGATCTGCCTTTTGTGTTCTACAGCCTCAATTTTTTGTACCAGCCTGTTGTAAAATAATGTAAAATTGTTGTGTGTAAATTATTTTTAAATCTTTACGCTTTTATCAACGCGTAAGGAGCATAAGGACAAATATATTTATATCACGAAACAGCAAAATAAAAGTTAAAAAAAAATTGCGAGGCTGAAAGTAATGTCATCCGCAAATATTTATACTTAAGATATTAGACTAAATGAAGATCAAAATTTTTTATATTATTTTAATAATTAAAAAAATCTTGCCTTTTTTATTAAGACCGCAACCTTATAATAAATATTTTTGAAAATACGAACAGAATCATGATATAAGTACTTAATTATAATACACAGCTTCAAAAATCTGTAACATAATACAAAATGCGGGTGACTAATCAAAATTACAGCTAAGGTATTAAATTCAGTATATTTGGAAGGCAATATTTAAATTTGAATTAATTTATTTTCGAAAAAATTAAAATATGTGCTCCATTTCACAAAAAATAAATGTTACGGACAACCGTAAACACAAAATCGGTACCCAGCATATTATGTAGACTAAAATTACAAAAGACATATTTTAACAAATTATTTTTATTCTATGTATTTTTTTATTGTTCATGCTGGTCTGGGAGAAATAAAAAAACTTAGAATGTACCAGCTGGTTCTCTTTCCACGCAGATCGTAAAAGCCGATCGAGGGAATGGGCAAAAATGCAAATCATGTTAACAGGCGATGCGGCTAGCAACCCATCACTGTATTGATTGCTTTTCCATCTTCTCGCCCACCATGACGCTAAAAGTGGCTTTTGGGTCTTGCGGCTCTGGGCTCTGCATAGAACCGCAAGACCCAAAATGCTCTGTCTGCCCCATTAGGGATAAAGACGTGATAGTATGTATGTATGTATGTATTTTTTTTTATTCTATATAAGGTCTAATAAAATATACTGAAACTATTTTAAGGATGAATTCAGTCTATGATACTGAACAACTTTCCCCAAGAAACATATATTGACATATGAAAAATATTTTTTGGCTTTCCATACAAACTCGGATCAGCTGATCGGTTAACTTCGTTTTAGGCCAACTCGTTTTTCGATACGTGTTCCTTGATAAAATTGGACTGAATTAACACTTAAAATAGTTTCAGTTTTGTTAGACCTTATATAAAAACAAGCTGTTGTTGTGTGTACACTGGAAAAATATTATGCCGTTTTTGTATAAAATCTTCGAAAATACTCAGAATACCTAAGACGAACCCTCCGTTCCGAAATTTTTTGCGGATATCGATATTTAAAAAAAAAACCTCCACCTATAAGTCACCAAAAAAGAGATTATTTTCTCAACAAAAGATAAATCTTGTCAGTGCAAAATCACAGTTTTGGTAACAATTCTTCAATGCTTGTCCTGTCGATACCATAAGATGTATGGCTGAACGCCTGAAATATTGCCTCCCGATAGTATTAATTGTTTGGTACAAAAATACACGTTATTCTTTCATACAAACAAAATAACTTATCTACTTACAAGTATAATAAATTATACATTTTGGGATTCACAATTTCATTATGTTTTACATTTATATGAGGTTACATTTTCTTTATAATTTATATATTGGCAAGAATAATAGGGCAAATTACTTCTTAATAAGGCCCATGATGCTACTACTTTTTATTTTTATTGCTAAAACGTAAGTTTTATTACATTATCTATATTGACAAAAAAAAAAAACGTGTAAGCCTGACAGAATCTTGACAAGTGTTTCTTTTTGTTGCGTTAAATAAATACAAGTGTTGTTAATTTTCGCTACAATTTACAATAAATTATGAAAGAACAGTCCAAAATTATAAAAAGTAACAGAATTAAAAATTGCTTTAAATACTATCTATTTAAAATACTTCCTTTTTAAGGCCCGGTGAATGGTTAACATTACATTTAAAAGGATCAATATCTATCTAGTTATTATTTGCAATATAGAATTATGTTACAGAGCGCAGCCAGGCTTGAACCTTAAATTACACCTGTAAGTTTAATTTCGTAAGTAAATTACTTTCTTTGTAATCTGTGTTTGTGTCGTAAGTAAATTACTTTCTTTGTAATCTGTGTCTGTGTCGTAAGTAAATTACTTACTTTGTAATCTGTGTCTGTCATGTGTCGTAAATAAATTACTTTCTTTGTGATCTGTGTCTGTGTCGTAAGTAAATTACTTTCTTTGTAATCTGTGTCTGTGTCGTAAGTAAATTACTTTCTTTGTAATCTGTGTCTGTGTCGTAAGTAAATTACTTACTTTGTAATCTGTGTCTGTCATGTGTCGTAAATAAATTACTTTCTTTGTGATCTGTGTCTGTGTCGTAAGTAAATTACTTACTTTGTAATCTGTGTCTGTGTCGTAAGTAAATTACTTTCTTTGTAATCTGTGTCTGTGTCGTAAGTAAATTACTTACTTTGTAATCTGTGTCTGTGTCGTAAGTAAATTACTTTCTTTGTAATCTGTGTTTGTGTCGTAAGTAAATTACTTTCTTTGTAATCTGTGTCTGTGTCGTAAGTAAATTACTTTCTTTGTAATCTGTGTCTGTGTCGTAAGTAAATTACTTTCTTTGTGATCTGTGTCTGTGTCGTAAGTAAATTACTTTCTTTGTAATCTGTGTCTGTGTCGTAAGTAAATTACTTTCTTTGTAATCTGTGTCTGTGTCGTAAGTAAATTACTTTCTTTGTAATCTGTGTCTGTGTCGTAAGTAAATTACTTTCTTTGTAATCTGTGTCTGTGTCGTAAGTAAATTAGTTACTTTGTAATCTGTGTCTGTATCCTAAGTAAATTCTAGTTCTAGGTCTATGGCTAAGAGTATTTTTTTGCCGAAATAACGACACATGTGCTGTTATGAGGAATGGACTATAGACTTTCCTGAAATCATAATCTTCTATGTTCTTATATAAGTTTCGTGACTATTTTAAAGACACAACAGAAAATGTATAGAGTATTATTACGTTTTCAAGAATACCTCCTCCAAAACTGTCAATCCCGCAAGTAACCACTTACATAAACTTACAAGTGTAATATCGCAAAATAAACTAGTCAACAAGATTATTATGTTATTACAATTAAAATATCATGTCCAAATATAAACTTTGGTAGGATATTGATAGTATCTATGATGGTGACTCCCACAGCAACTCTTCTTTATCTGTAACAAAATGTTACTATTAAGTACAATAAAAAAGTAGTAGAGATAAAAAAATAGACATAAATAAATATATATTTATATTGAGTGAGTCTGCCACGCCTGCCGGGGCCCGTCAGAGGTGGCATATTTTGACAACATATGTATTATATAACCAAATTTCTTTGATAAAAGCGCTTTAGAATTTAAATGTTTGCAATACAAATAAGGGACAAATTACACTGATTGAGCTAGCCCCAAAGTAAGACTTGTGTTATGGGATACAAACTCAAGGATACTATATTTTATTACAAATGCATATATAAATAAACATCCAACTTTGTTAATCTTCTTTCATCCATTCTCTCAACATGTCCAAACCACCTTAACATTACTTTCTCATTTTTTTTTGTGTATAGACAATAAGTTTTTCCTTACAATGGTCGGATGGTCACTTTCTCCCAGTGCTCAGGTCCTGTAGCTCACTGCTGTCGTCACTGGAAGCACTCACTGGACCGCCGTTAGTGACGGTGGACGAGGGGTTCGAAGCCGCAGCCATCGCCATGGATAATGGTATAGTGATGAATTGCTGGTTCGATGAGGATGCTGGAAGAAAAAACATACTATGTACACTAACAGGTCTTTGGGGCAGACTTCCCATGGTTTTTGAGGCTCTAAGCTGACAGAGTCCAGAGCTGAAGAACTTAAAGGAAACTTTTATCGTGGTTATGGGTGAGAAGATGAAAAAAGGAATTACAAATTTATTTGGCAGGTAAATTTAAAATAACCCCGAAGACACCATCCAGTGATAAGTGGCGGAACTACATATTCCAATCCAGCCGATGTTAAGTGGAATTGACCGTAGCGCCATCTATTATTTGCAATTGAAACAAATAACAAATTTCAAGCGTTAACCCACAGTGACTTTAAAACCGCTTAAATCTTTCATCAAACATAGCTAAGAACGACCGCAAATGAACTTGCTTTCACGTAAAAAAACCGCATTGAAATCGGTCCATCAGTTCGAAAGCTACGATGCCACGGACAGACATACACACGGACAGATATACACACAGACAGACAGTCATTAGCGTCAAACGAATAACACCCCTCTTTTTGTCGGCCGTTAATTATAGTGATGTTGCTAGCCGCAGCGCATTTTCGTCCTTTCCCCTAAATCTGCGCAAGAAGAGAAAGCTGGTACATCCTAAATTTTATCTTTTCTTCCAGACTTTAGTTCAAAATAAATAAACAAATGTATACTTACCACCTTCCTGTCCTTGATTGGCAAGACCTAATATGAAACTATGTGGGTAGCTCATCGCCAGATTCCCTAATCCAATGTTGGAGCCCAAAGAGTCCAAACCGGCTAAAACCCCAGAGTGGTATAACATGGCTCCACCAGGTAAATCAATTTTGGGCAAGATCTTGGCTAGAGGACGTTGGCTGGATTTACTGCTGTCTGCTTCTTGGGTTGTCGAGGAGGTGGATGCGTGTGATTCGGCTTGGACTTGAGGTTCTCTGTAAATAAAACAAAAAGTAAGAATGCCTGTTTTACGAAGACTGACTGAACGTGAGGTCAGGCCTTGAGGTAGTCCTCTTGGTTCGGTTGGTCCAATGTCATGGTCCAACCGGACCATGTAGTACCACTAAGATAAGATAACATTTCTTTATTGCACCATCTTGGATATGACTTGTACCAATTTGGATATGACAATAATCAAAAGTACCTTATGATAAGTTTGATCATGGACTGGTAAGTCAGAAGAACTCATCATGAAGTCTGACCATGAGGACCGGCCGTTATAAATGCCGTGGTAACTGACAACGAGGTCTGATCATGAGGGCTGACCATCATAACCAACCATAACAACTGACCATGATAACTGCAATGACTACATCATCATCACATTATTATCAGGTTTTTTTGTCTCCACTGCAGGAGCACGACCCTCTCTGTACTACCAAAGCCATACTTGGTCAGAGCAGCCAGAGGATTTGGGTTACACTCTCCACGCTGGCCAGACGGTTTGAAGAGGTCTCACTGATGTATATAAGCTTTGTTTAGCTTGTATTTCCTAAGTGGCCTTCTACGACATCCACAGGAGGACTTGGAGTGGTCCTATTCTACTGTGCCGGAAACCACACGGTAATAACTACGAAAACTGACAATGTGGGCTGACCATGAGAACAGATCATGAATCTACTAACCATTAGGGCTGACCATAAGAACTGTCTTTGCCATCATGCCCGAAAGCTCTCAAGTCATCTGCCCATCACGTTCTCCGCGTTTTATCTCTTTTCCTGTGTCCATTCTTTGGAATCCAATCTGTAAGTATGTGCGTGTACATGTGTAAAGTGAGTATGGGTGTGTGTAAACGGTATACGTACCTGTTTGCAGCTTCTAGCGAGTCGCTAACCCATTCTTGCTTAAGGTTCTGTGCCTGATGCAGTAGTTTCTCGCTTGGTGACTCCGGCTCGCTGCCACTCTCATCCCCACTGTCGCCTGATGATGCTGGTTCGTCCTGAAACAAGAGAAATAAATCTTTACTAGAGTCTTTTGGACAGCAACCACGGTGTGCAAGGCAAATGGAGAAACTACCTCACAATTATTCTCCAAAAAAGGAGGTGATCTTCTGCGGCATGACAACTTCATAAAAACATAATGGAAGGGATAGTGGAAGCCAAGAAAGGAAAAGGAAGACCAAGAAGGTCGTTCATGGATGAAGTAAAAGAAAAGGCAAGAGTTGTGTCGTATAGGGAGGTCAAGCATTTAGCGAAAAATAGGGAGACATCGAAAATACTTCACCGACAAGAACCTAGTTCTTAAATTTATTGATGATGATGAGAGCCTTTAGAAGTAGAAGGAGAGCTTTGCCCAGCAATGGGACACTTGATGGCCCGAAATAGATTAATAAACAAAAGGTAGAGAAAAATGTTATCCTGTACATGTAATGTCCCTGACTATCCGAAAAGAAAGATGATTACGTGTTTCGGCACGTATAAGCTATGGGTCCCAAACGCCATCTATCGTTTGCTCAAACCTATTGGATAGGTTTGACTTTTCCAAATCAGTCTAGGCGAGTTCGAATAATCAGTAAACATAAATAAAACATAGAAATAAAAAAGATTCTGACGAAAGCATAACCTCTTCCTTTTTAACCTTATTTTATAAAAGTTACCTAGAATCCTTCTTGAACTACGAGTACGAGTAAGTCATTAGCACATCGTTCAAATATTGCAAACGTAATGTTTTCTTTCTGTAACAGAACCCTGTAATACACTGAAAGTCCAGATGGCGTCTGAAACTTGTCTAACAGACACACGTACAAGTCGATGCTAGTGTATATAATCATCATTACCATCATCAGGTCTTTTTGTCTATACTGCAGGAGCACGACCCTCTCTGTACTACCAGACTCATACTTGGCCGGAGCAACTAGAGGACTTTGGCCTACACTCTTCTCACTGGCCAGACGGGTTGGAGAGGTCTCATTAATTATAGTTTATAAGCTTTCGTTAGCTGGTATTTCCTATGTCGCCTTCTACCACATCCACGGGAGGATTTGGAGTGGCCCTATTCTACTCTGTAGAAAACCACACGGCACAAGAAAAAAAAATGATAACCTTTCATAAAAGTTAATTAAAATCCTACTAGAAATGCGAGTAACGGCATTAGCACTTGGATCAAATATCCCAAACGTAATGTTTTCTTTTTGTAACAGGACCCTGTAATACACTGAAAGTCCAGATGGCGTCTGAAACTTCTCTAACAGACACTCACACGTACAAACGGATGCTAGTGTACAAAAGGGCGTAATTCAATAATGCTGAGTGTCGTGACAACATTAAGTAATGTACCAGTTGAGGACCCTACTGCCTATATTTTCAGCTAAAAGCCGATGCTAAGACGCGAAGTGAAAGCTTTTTTTGGAACACAGAGTTAAACAAAATTATTTTGTACTGACAAAGGCATACGCTGACAATAAGTTGTATCTTTTAAATTAAAGTCATCATCATCATCATATCAGCCACGGAAAGTCCACTGCTGGACATATGCCTCCCACCAAGGATTTCCAAAACGACCGATCGGAAGCGGCCTGCATCCAGCGCCTTCCTGCAAATTTGCCTTGCACAGGTCGTCTGACCATCTGTAGTGGGTGTCCTACGCTACTGCGCTTACCGGTAAGTGGCCTCCATTCGAGAACCTTTCTGCCCCTGCGGCCATCGGTTCTTCACTTCAATGATTTTAAGTGAAATAAATAAAGGATCATTTTCATTGGTCATTCTGGCAAGGGGAGGTCCATAGTCTCTACCTACCCTGCTGGTACCTACTCCTGTGGGAAACAGGTGAAAAATATTATGCATGTTTTGGTAACCGTTTTCACTAGTTGAGGAAGCTCGAATTCGGGGTGCGAGAGATTTAACGTAACGCATGCGGGGTGCCGTTTTCACTAGTCGATAGAGTAATGAATGTACAGTCGATATACAGCATGCGTGGTATAACCACAGTCTGCGTAACGACCACTGTATCGACTTATGGCTTTCATTGGTTGTTGGCCCGCGTACACGTACGTGGAGTCCCCGCATGCTGTATATCGATTGAGTTATCGACCAATGAAAATGAGCCATTGGCGAAATGAATCACCTTTATTTAATTATATTTTTAATATTTTCGCCCTTGGTGCTAAATGTGACTTTTGTAAACAGTATATGAGTTGTCGATCGTATGAATAGACTGAGCATGCCCTTCATGTGAATGCAAGTTCTTTAATATGTAACCTGAATGTGCCTTTAAAATCAATTAGCCTATTTCTTCCAAATCACCATACTGTTTTTAAATAAGAGTAAGTAAGTATAATAAAACAATATTACCAAAAATGTTGTACACGCCACCTTAGCAGTAAGCAGGTGTCGTCAACCGTGGGCTTTCCAAAACGTTTTAGCGAAAGAAAACACGATGCTCTGCCTTTACAACCACTTAGCGAATACGTACTTAGGACGGGTACATTACCAGACGTGTAAAACTGTCGTTAAACCTCCTAGTAAAGAGTAGAAGCCTTGTTCATTGTACATTACGGTTTTTTATTAACGTGTCTATATGTCGCAACCATCTGGTTAAATCAGCCAGCTAACTGGATGCCTAGGCCGTTCTTTAAAAGCCGACATCTAAAACGTCACATATTGGATTCCAGTTTTATTTTAAATAAGTTATTTTCTGGCCGAAAGAATGACCAAAAAGTCACCCGAAGAAACCCAATCCCCCAAATTTGGAGTGATTGCGGTAAAAAGGTGAAAAATGAAGTTTCCGAAACGCGGCGGAGTTTTCCGACAAAATGTCCCTTTAATTGATTGAGAAGCAAACTTTCCGCGAGTATAACCGAGTTTCTCGGAACGTGCGTCTTACAAGTTTCAGCCGTTACCATTGGTATTCATTTGGAGAGATTCCACTTTTAAACCAGATATCAATGAAATAGGGAGACATGGAAAATAATCTACCGACAAGAACCTAGTTCTCTTTATTGATGATGATGATGATCAATGTGGAAGGGACATACCCATAATAAATCAAACAACGAGCTATACTAGGTTACTATAACATAATAAATCTAAACCAACATTCAAGAAACCAAAAACTAAATTCCACGTTCCCATACAAATTGCTCAGGCGGCTGCACACTTTAGTATGCCAATCCTTTTTGTTATTTTACTGTGATCTAGTATAGCCCGTGGCTCGATTTATTACGGGTATGTATGTCCCTTCCACGTTGTATAAATAATGATGATGACGTCTTTATTCCTAACGGGGTAAACAGAGCCCAAGGCCGAAAGATCCAAAGGCCACGTTTAGCGTGATGGTAAGCGTTAAATAGATGCCTGAGAGAAAGCTTGAAATTTTATTTATTTCGAGGTAACTGCTTATAGCTAAAGCGCGTTGAAACAGAGGACGAAAATTCGAAAAAATCGTTTAAATAGTGTGCGTACAATATGACATCTAGTGGCGGCTAATCGAATTACTTACTGAAAAGTTTTCTTATAGCACTAACATAATGCAATACAAGCCATATAGATGGCGCTTCTTTGCAACAGTTGGCGTAAAGATGGAAAACGGAATAAAAAGGGATTGGTTGTTAGGCAAATTGCCTATTGACACGACTCACATTATCGCTTATACCCTTGATCGGCTTTTAAGATCTGCGCCGGATAAGAGAAACAGCTGGTATCTTTTTTCTAGACTTTTCTTTCCACTTTGAACCCTTTAACCGCGAGCGTCGCATATATGTGACAAACATTGTCGGGCCCATTCCGCGAAGGTCGCATAATTGCGACAAAAAAAATGCTCGTATGGCACATAACTTACGTATCCATATCCGTTTTTGGTTGTAGATAGGTATGTTAGATTTACCATGTCTCGCGCTGGGGGCACGACAACTGATATAAAGTCTCGCGGTGAAAGGGTTAATTATCGTTATAAAATTATAAGCTCCTTGGATTGGGTAAGCAGTAACCACTGACATGTAAATCTTTGAAAAAAACTAGCAGTTGCACCTCGGCCTTTGAAATAACAAGCTGAAATTGGTAACTGTAATATGTACTTACATGCACTAAATACCTCACGCAAAAAATTACGAAAAGGTGATAGTTTCTTTACAGTTGACGTGTATTAGAAAACTATAACTACTTTTACTGTGAGGTTAAAACTGCCTCCGTGGTGTAGTGGTTAGAGCGTTCGGCTCATACTCGAAGGTCGCGGGTTCGATTCCCGGCGGGGGCAACGACTTTGTGTTGTTGTCCTAGTTTGGTTAGGACATTGTAGGCTGATCGCCTGATTGACTGATAAGTAAGAAGATCCGTACTTCGGAGGGCATGTAAAGCCGTCGGTCCCGGTCACTGTCTTTGACATTGGTCCTTTAAGGCGGTTTAAAAACTCTGTCACTAGTGTTAGTCACTAACACACACGATAAGAAGAAGACTGTGAAATTAAATTGACCTCACTATATAGAATCTACTGCATCAAACTCAAATGTTTATTCAGCTATAACTACGAACTTTTACACCTCAATAAGTAGAATAATTTACAATACGTGTAGTGTATATTAAGATTTTATTTATTTTTAAAGAAAAGCTACAGATACCAGCGCTTTGCAACGACCACTGCTGAGAAAAAACGCCAAAGGAAACTCATTTTCACAGTATTGGTCGCCTACTCGGCAGAAGGGCTTTATCATGTTTTTATATCCCTTTTGCGTGATATAAAAAAGGGCTATTGTAAACAGGTTTAAAACCGCACAAAAAACATTGGTTCAGTAAACATCGAGTTTATTGTGAAAATCCATTTTCGCTCAAATGGTACGGAAAAAACGGCGAAATCTCCCAGATTGCGTTCGCTCACGCCGAAATGATAACTAAAGTTCGGCGAATCGATACTGGAGATATGGGTTGGCGAAGTTTTGCTGTTCGGATTCCTTTATTGAGAAAACTCTACGTCCTAGTTTTTGTACGACTGAGACTAATGCTTTCTGATTTATTCATTCTTGAGAAAGAATAAATACACTTATTCTTTAGGACGCTTTACAGCGTGATTGGTCAGAAGCAGTTCTGGATAGAGAAAAATAGGAGAGACCTTTTGTAGACCGGGCAGTGGGACAGTTTAGTGTAGTAAAAAAAATATTCTTCAGGAACTCGATTGCCCGTTAGAAGTACTCATTGCTAGTGATTTCGCAAGTTAAGCAACCCGGCCCTTGTTCACACAAAAAAAGAAAGAAAGAAAAATAATTACATATTTAAGACTAGGTTTGCAACACAACGGTTTATGGCACAACTGTTGTAGGTACTTTTATTTGGATCAGTGTCCACCAGTGGCATAAGGGAAAATTGGTAGAACTACTAGGAATTATATTTCTAGTTGGAATATTGGCACAAGAATTCCATTATATTTTCTCTACCATGTCTACTATCAGGTATAGCATCATGAGGTCTTTTTGTCCCCACTGCAAGAGGACGACCCTCTCTATACTAACAGAGCCATACATGGCCAGAGCAGCTAAAGGACTTAGCCTACACTCTCCGCGCTGGCCAGACGGGTTGGAGAGATCTCATTGATGTTAAAAGCTTTGTTTAGCTTGTTTCCTAAGTCGCCTTCTACGACATCCACGAGAGGATTTGAAGTGGCCTTATTCTACTGTACCGGAAACTACACGGCAATCCTTTCGGTATAGCCTTATAATAACATTTATGTCTAATAGTAAATGCTAGAAACCATATAGTTTAATGAAATTTTGGTCTGAACTCCTAAGAATCTATGCATGAAGGTATAAGAAGTGCGCTTTCCACAGATTTATCAACCTCCTCAATTCGTGTTTATTGCGTTAAAGTGAAAATCATTTATACAGTAAGAGGGGAATGAAGTATCAGTTGGAAATAGGCAAATTGAGTTGAGCCTCTACGATTATTGCATTTGGCGGGAAATGGGGCGCTCGATCTGGATCGCGCCGCCATCTTGGATTCGAGTTGAGGAGTCGACTCGGAAATAGATTGTATAACTGTGTTACTAAACGGTTTCGAAACAATAATTTACTTGGAAAATAAAGTTATTAGCTATCTTGCCTGAGCAAGTTGCAAATTGTCCTGAATCTTGGGTGTAGAACTATATAGGTATATATCACCTTAGAATCCGAAGAAACACGGCTGAGGATACAACTGGGAACGCATTAAGATCATCATCCTCCCGTATTCCCGGTTGTATCTTCAGCGGTAACGCTTCAGAGCCTGGGGTCCGCTACCTAGCCTCGGTGAGGACGAAGTTACCGGTTTTTACACAGAGTGACTGCCATCTGACCTCCGCGACCCAAAGGGTAGACCAGAACCAATCCTTGGATAGGTTTGAGCAAACGCTAGATGGCGTTTGGGATCCACAGTTTATACGTGTACTTAAGTGCCTTTCGAAATACGGAATCATCTTTCTTTTCGGATAATCAGGTGACTCAAGCCTGCAATATCCTAACCAGACTGGAAACCACTCTTCACAAAGAATGCTTCCCAGTGGAATTCAAACCCCGGACTTCTGGATCCTAAGGCGAATGCCTGGACCATTGGACCACGGAGGCAATCAAACGGCGGGAACGCACTAACGTACAGAGATATAAGTAAGATTAAGAAGAACGCTTAAAATTAACAGTGAAGATAACTATAGCAGGTAGAATTGTACGTCTTATCTTGTTAATAATTTTATTGTGTCACGCGCATAATAAATCACAGTAGTAATTAAATGGTATCAGAGTAACGTATCGCGCAGTACAATTGTTAATAAATACCTACAAAGGATGATTTCGAATGCGCGCCCCGATACAATCATGAGCCGCCGTTCGCTTAGTGTGGACATGGCATTAATTTTTTAAAGTAGAAACATCTGATTCTTATCAAGTCTAAAATAGCTAAGTTTTTATTTCTTCTTCTTATATTTAAGAGCTGGGCTCTTGTCGGTGGAGTGCTTTCCATGTCTCTCTTCCTTCCGCTAAGTTCTTAACCTCTTTATATGTTTTACTTTTCTCCATTTTGACTCCATTTTAGGGATATAGTACGGTGGTTTCCCCATTTGCCTTCCGTACCGCAGTATTTGATTCGACAGAAACCCTTCCAAATTCCGCATCTCGTTTGTTTCAAAGTTTGTATTTAATAAACTAATTTAAAAGAAAAATTTTTGAGAGAAAAGAAGACATTTAGTATTTACCTACTGTTTTTCTGCCCGCGCAGATCGGAAAAGCTGGTCGAGAGAAGGTGCTAAACTGAAAATCATGCTAATAGGTGATGCGGCTAGCAACCTATTCCAACTTTATATATTTTTCCACCTTCTCGCCCACCCTCTCTCTCATCTCAGCGTATTCCCAGTTGCATCCTCAGCTGTAATGCTGCGAAGCCCGGGGTCTGCTTATGGGTCACCCAGCATCGCGCTAAAATTAATTGACCTTCGAGTCTTGCGGTCTTGAGCTCTGTCTGTTTAGAGCCGCAAGACTTAAAATACTTTGTCTGCCTCACTAAACATAAAGACGTGATAGCGTATGTTCGTGGCCCCAGAAATCACCGACGAACAAAAATATTTTTACACATTATAAAAATTACTGTGCATCGTGTGCAACTTTTTTTTAAAATCTTTATTTTTTATAAGGCTTTGGTTTTTTTTTAAACATGACAGCCTTATCGTAACCTAAACTATCTTATTTGAGGAAGTTACTGTTGCGCAGCCGCTACTAATTTATATACTGCTATCGCTTCATCCGAGGATGGCTCTGATAATAAACAAGAGAAAACACCAATATCAAATTTATTCAAATTCCGACTGCTCAACAGTGACTGTCTTTCCCTTTCATTTCGTACACATTCCAATAGCAAGTGTTGTACATCTTCAAGGGTGTCACACACACTACAATTTGGGGAATCCACTCTCTTCATTAGAAATGCAAACTTTGCTAATGGCGTGTGCAACTTTGACATATAAAACTATATCTAGTTAAATTTCCACTAAACGTGTGTATGCAAATTTCTAGCAAGTTACGATATAAACCACGTAACATAATAGCATTTCCCATTAAAGCCAAAGCCGAAAGGTAATTATAATAACGTTCCATTTCAGAACTTTATTACGTGAGTTGGCAAACTTTGTAAAGCTTGCATGAAACGGAACGAAAATGTAGGATTTAGGATACGAATTTAAAGTAAATGAGATGCTATTGTAATGATAACTCGGAATAGCATTATTAAGGGTCCCCCGACCCTAGACCAAAGTACAACTTTCCATACAAACGTAGTCTACGTTTTATTTCAAAACGACATGTCCGATTTGGGCAAAATTTTGTAATTTCAAAGATATTGCAATTATCTAGGTTTATATTTAGTTTCCGACACTAAAAATATGAACTTGAAATAGAATATAGTGTTTTATATCATTTTTGACCATTAGTATGGGAAACTTCTAAATCGTTATATTTTCTTTCCAGTTCATAATTTTACTATAGGAAACCCATTATAACCCTAGATAATTGCAATTTCTTTACAATTACCAATTTTTACCGGAATCTGACATGTGGTTTCAAAATTAAACGTGTACTACGTTTGTATGGAGAAGTCTAGGGTCGCCGGACTCTTAAAGTAAGGATTAGATAAACCTAGTTTAGTCCATGTTAAGTCCTACTAGTTAGGTCCGTGATAAGATAACTTTCATGGCGCATTGATTAATAAACTCGTCCACCACCTAGTGGTCCTAGATTCGATTCTCAGCGGGAAGAAAACTCATTTTCACAAATACTTGTTTGTGGACTGTATGTTTCTGAGTTTGTGTATATTGTTCTTGTGACAAGTCTCTAGCACAAAATAAGTACTCACGTACAGAAGTCTCACACAGCAATGAAATTCAAAGAGATATCTACTTAATGTGGTCAGCGATATGGTTGAATTTAGCTTGCGTCAGAACTCAGCACTTTTTCTTTTAAATACCTGGAAAACCACTGCAAGCCAATTTAATTCTTATTGCTTTAGACAAAAGATTCATTTAACAGAATTTTCCACTCCACTCACTTCCACGCCGCGCGCATGGTAATAATGTAGGTATATTTTCGATACCTAAACGGGGAGTGACACAGACCTGTCTCTCAACACTCAATGTAAACCATTGAGTGTTGTTTATTTATTTCTGCAAAACCTGCTTAGTATTTTCATTCCCGTGATACGTAGCAACTGCGTTTCTGCATCTGAGTTGGCACTGACGTATCCATTATATCTCTTCTATTCTCCTCCAGAATTTATGAAGGCAGGTCCACACAAAGCCCACCGGTGCGCATGAAAAGCGTGGGCGTCTCCTTTATTCGCTGTGGCACTAAATAATAATAATTGTGCTTAACTAACTACCGTTTAACGCATTCGGCTTTCTTCTGTGCATCTGATAACTCAATGGTAGAGTTAGCATAGAAGTTATAAACAATGATACTATATCAATTTAGTATATACAAATCGAACTGCGCCACCTGTTATCTAATTATATACTAGCCGAAGCCCGCGACTTCGTTCGCGTGGACTTTATGTCTCTGGAAAATGCTCATCAGGCTGAACAAATTTTACTAAGGCGGCATTTTTATATCTCTTATAATTTAGCTGGACCATTATGGTTCTGCATCAGGCGTTCCATTCTCCAAAATCATTTATACCCTATATGTTGCCCAGGTTTAATAGCTATATAACAAAAAAAGTTTCATTCGAATCCGTCCAGTATTTCCGGAGATTAGCGTGTACAAACAGACAAACAGACAAACAGACAGACATTTTTTTAAATTCTTACTCTATTACTACGACTCCATCGCCCCCAATATTTTTTTTGGAAATATATTTAATGTACAGACACACTTTTTTTACTGTTTTATTATATGTATAGATTTCGCATTTCTTCTCTTTTTGGTTGCCTGTAAGACATTGCTTCGGCGATAAGGCCGCCTCTTGTACCTCATTACATGTTGTTATTTAATAAGTGTAAAAAATTGTAAATGTCTTTGGTGCAATAAAGATTTTTGTATTGTATTGTAATGATTTTTTAACCCCGGACAAAGAGAGGTGTGTTATAAATTTGACACTGTCTGTCTCTCTGTGTCTGTTTGTGTCATAGTACTTCTCGAACGGATGGACCGATTTCGATGCAGTTTTTTTACAATAAAACAAGTTCACGCATTGTCGTGAGCACGGATGTCTAAACTAACTTTTGTACTCATGTCTGTTAAATAAAAGATTTATGACTTAGTTTCGTTTGTCGTAGTCGTAGGCATTAATGATACTCCGCTTCTATAAAGTGCCACAACTGTGATGTCGTTTCAAAATAAAAAAAAACGACGGTTTGCACTCTGGGAGTGCCGGCAGAAGTGAAAACACAGCAGTATGGCCACTACACAGACGGTCGAGCCATCAGCTGTCACCATCCATGGATGCGCGTAGCACGATGTAACATAAACACACACGAACATTCGCGCAAGCGCCCTGCGCCGTCTTACGAATTTTCGATCAGGTCACGTGTCCTGACGCGAGTTCAACATTTTTTACCCATTCCAAAAAAAGTGCACAACGTCGCTAAAGAAGTTTTCACTTCAAAAACTAAATTACGTTTGTATGGAAAAGTCTAGGATGAGGGCATCTAAAGTATCCAATGATAAATAGGAGCTCAGTGGCCCCCCGGGAGTGTGAATTGCTAGCGCTTTCGCAAGTTAAGCGACACCTAGTGTGATCCGCACTTGGATCCACATGTGGCATAAAATTTTCTAAAGCTCCTCCGTGCTCCGGAAGGCACGTATATGTATAAGCCGATGGTCCTGGCTGTCATAATTGTAGTCGTTAAGCTGAGTCAGATGGCTTTGGGCAGCCTGAACAATCTGATACCAGTGTTGGCCACTTACTTACTAATGATAAATAAAATATGCGATAAGTCCGCCTTTGTATCATAATTCTGTCTTATTCATTTTTCTGTTTTTGGTTTCCCTTTTGTTTATGGTGCAATAAAGAGTATTTTAATTGTATTGTAAAGTAAATTGAGTTTGTAACCTGCCGACGCTACTTTTCTGTTTTTGGCGGCGCGCGGTACGGTCTGTTTTGTCCACTTTCTAGTGACGTCACAGCCTCATTATGGACTCAGTTTAACTGTTCAACTGCGAGCGCCAGGACAATGCTTCAGGGAAACAATGGAATATATTATACAATTTTATATATCACTACCTTTATATGCAAGATATAGGAAGTGAGGAATTAAAGTTAAAATGAATTAAATCGTTTGAACAAGAACTATTTTAAATATTGTTTTTATTGCTGCTAGGAGAAAGGACCTTAGTTGCTTCGTTTTCTATGCATATTGTATAAGTTGATTGAGGGAATAGGCAAATAAATGTCTAATCATTTTGATTCCAATTACCATCTACATGCTCAACATCATAAGAGTAAAAAAGATCATTATCATCAGGTCTTTTTGTCTCCACTACAGGAGCACGACCCTCTCTGTACTACCAGAGTCCTACTTGGCCAGAGCAGCCAGAGGACTTAGCCTACACTCTCCTCACTGGCCAGACGGGTTGGAGAGGTCTCATTGATGTTCATAAGCTTTGTTTAGCTTGTATTTCTTAAGACACCTAAGACATCCACGGGAGAACTTGGAGTGGCCCTATTCTACTCTGCCGGAAACTACATGGCGGCTAGCCACATCACCAATGGACAAAGCTAAATTCATACTTTTCTCAAAACATAAGTAGTAATTGGGTACTAATTAATTTAATTCTGCTTAAATTGAAGAAATAATGATATACTATCTCTGGCTCTATATAAATCGCAAGCTAAATTTAACACGGCTTAATTTCTTTAAATACTTCACTGTCAAATTTCGGGGCGGGGAATTTAAAGGATTTGCATCTCGCGTGTATGTTATTTGAGAGCACTAAAGGGTATATAAATCACTGTGAAGAATCCCGAATGCAAGAGAAAATGCAGCCATTACCGCGATATTCGAGGCACAGGTGCGCGCGCGCCTGTGAAGGGTTGAACCGTTTCGGATTTCATGAGCTAAATTTAAAAGAAATCGTCGTCATTTTTTGTTTGTTGGCCAACACTGGTGTCAGATTTTTTAGGTTGCCGAAAGCCATTTGGCATAGCTTGACGACTGACATAAAATGATGACCAACGGCTTATACGTGCCTTCCGAAGCATGGAGGAGCTCAAAAATTTTTTATGCCACTAGTGGTCACCCATCCAAGTCCGGACCATGTCTGGTGTCGCTTTACTTGTGAAAGCGGCAGTATCAGTGCACTCCCACCGGGCCATCGAGCTCTTCAATCGTTGTCATTTGTGCAGACTCAATGAGGTTCAGATAGGGTAAAAAGAAAAAAGTACCAAATATGTTCTTTTTAATGAAAAGTTCAATAGATAGTAGAGGATTTTTGGATTTGATTAAGGAATAATGTTTTACATAAACAGTAAAAAGGGAGAAACTATGGAATATTATTCAATTTTTATTAGTAAATAATCTGATTAACAGTATAATTATTTTTCAGAAAAGACACGTTTATTTTTCTTAGTTTCTAGTATTATGTTTGGAATGTTTTGTTGATACAAATCATTTTAATTATGCCTAAATTTACAACATGACGTCAACTACAAACAATACACTGTAAATCTACGAGCCAACTTTAATGCTAATATCAAATACGTTTGAAAATCAATAATTTAAAGGTAAGGAAATGAAGTCCCGGATATTATTATAAATCCAGGCAATATCGTTGATCTTACAATTAGAGATGCATTGTAAGGGGAACAATATTTCTAAAACTTGGCTGAAGTCAGGTAAATGCTTGCCAACATTCAGCTGATAGGTTTGCGATGCAAAAGCAATTTAAGTTATGCGTTTCCGTAACTAATTTTGTGAATATTATTAATGAAGAGGTTTGTCAGGAGCGTAGCAAGAGGTCCATAGTCTCTGCCTACCCCTGTGGGAAACAGGCGTGATGTATTGTATGTATGAAATATCATTTATTTATATCTACTGCTTTATTACCAATATATACAATTAAAATTAAACTAAAGGAACAAACATTAAAAAATGAAATTAAAATACTTAAATTAATTAAATCAAAATTAAAAAATTTAAACAAAATAAAATTATTAATTAATATTTCATATTTAAAATGAAACTTTGTTTTGATGTGATTATTTTTTTCAAATTAAATAGAATTACATATTTATTTATTTTTATTTATATATCACAATATTTTTTTTGTATTTTGTAATTTCTTGCGTTACACTGAGAAAAAATAATGGTTGCTAGTAGCAAAAATGTTTGCTACACGTTACTAAAATCGAGTGACAGCTGAATACAGGGCTACTAGTACATAGTTAAGGTGTGTTTTAATTAATAGTTACAATTTGGGACATGCAACTACATGGTTCTGCTAATTAGAACAAAAGTTCGGTATCTACTAACCAAATCGCAAGTTTTTAATACTCGACAATAGTCGTCATTCCTCTGTCACTTTGGTAGCCAAACATTCTGAACCGTATTTTTTGTGAATACATATTATTAATTAATATTTCAATTTCTAATTGAAACTTTGTTTTGATGTGATTTTATTTAATTTTAATAGAATTAGCTGATTGTTAAATTTTTAGAGTTCACATTTATTTTTCTTATTTTGTAATTTATTGCGTTGCACTGAGAAAAAAGAATGGTTGCTAACAGCAAAAATGTTTGCTGAACACCGGGCCACTAGTAGTTAAAGTTTTAATTAATACTTGTAATTTGGGACATGCAACTACATGGTTTTGCTAATTAGAACAAAAGTTTAACTCCTAACCAAATCACAAGTAGCAAAACTGGTTCAGCTATTTCTTTTCTCAGTGTAACTTCACGAAACAGAGCGACCCCTTAGCGGTCGTCGCGATGCTATCAGCCGATGGTGTTCGATACGGAGATCGTGAGATACAACGATATCGCCGGTAATAAGGCTGCATTTGTACAATTATTTCTCAAATCATATTGGAAAAAATACTCTTTAAATGTAAGTAAATTCACGCCGTGGATCGTTGGAATACCTCATTTATTTTCATTGACAGTGAACAGACGCTTTTCATCTTGATTGGTCAGTCTCTGGATAGACACAAGTAGATAATATTGTAAGATCCTGTCTTAATTTAGTATATAAGTAACATTTCAACCCAATGTATTTTGTATAATCTGAGAAAAGTAGAGAAAAATGAGAGAGACATTTGCCCAGCAGTAGGACAGTAATAGGTTAATTTAATAAAATAATTTTAAAAGTACGAGTACAGACGTACAAAAGAGAGGAGCTTGGTGGCTCAGCGATAATCAAAATAGGATGAGTGACTTCAAATGTAAGAAAAAATCTCGAGCTTCTCCGTGCTTTGGAAGGCACGCTAAGCCGTTGGTCCCGGCTGTCATCTTTGTATAGCAGCGTCAAGCTACCTACGTAGGCAGCCTGTCACCAGTAAACGAAAAACAATCAAAAATATGAGATGATAAATAGTTAAAAAAATCTACAGTATGCGTATTTGAGTTTTGAACAAATATTCAAAATTAAAATGATCAATGAAAGTTTTTGTTTAGTTTTTGCTAACCGCAAAGTTATTAGTAAAACCATATGAAAAATTCTTAAAGCAAATTTTATCCTGGTTGGATTTCACGAGGCTTTCACAAATTTTTACCTACGTTATTATCATGTAATTTTTTTTTGTGAAAAAATAAACATTTTCATTTTACGATTCTGTGCCAAATTTCGGGGTCCAGTGCTGCCCTTATCCTACTAATCCTAGTCCTACTAATATTATAAATGCGAAAGTGAGTTTGTATATTTGTTTGTTTGTTTGTTACCGCTTCACGCTTCAACCCACTGAACCTATTTAGATGAAATTTGATACGGATATAGTTTGAGACCCAGGAAAGGACTTAGGATAGTTTTTATTCCAAAATTCAACAGCTAGTTTAAAATAAATCCGGTAGTTTCCAACAAGTCAAATCAGATACTTTTTTCTGTCAAAACGAACATTACCTAAGAGATTTGTATGAAATGAAACAGCACGTCGTGACATCATACTTTTTGGAGTCAAATAGCGCTCCTATTATCAGTTTTTCTGCAATATAAATCACGCTGAAAATGCATATGATCACCGACAAGTTACATTATTTTGTGATGTATTATTCCCTTATCAGTACAAAATCATTTATTTTTGACCCTGGCTACTTACTACCCAATTGGTTGAAAGGAAACGGAGATATCACTTAAAATTTCGTCTCATGCGGCTCTAGAAAACCCTTCAAACTATTTTATGAACTACTGGTTACAGTTTAAAAGTTTCATTCTGCGACTACCTATAGATTGCAGACTTTCTGAAAAAAGGTGAGTTAGAAGTACCCGCAACCGGAGAGCATGTATGAAGAGAGTAGTGAGATGAAGCGAAAGAAGTGTGTCAGGACTCTGGCAAGTGGAGGTCCATTGTGCTTATATTGTAATAATACGTATGTATTATGTATGTATGTAGGTAATAGTCAAAACATCAAAACTTTGTTAAGTAGGACTCGTTTGATTTGTCTTAACGAGCTCTTTATGGTAGACGATGCCTAGGATTTGATCACGGAGATGGATGGTGATTGATGGAACTCAGTAATAAAATCACACAACGTCATCAAGTTTGGACTTATTTTGTTTGTCATAATACGTACTTTGGCCTCACAATAAAAGTTTGAACAAAAAACGTTAATTTTTTTAAAAACTCTGTCTACTTATAAGTAAAGTAGTTGCATCTTTTCTTGAACCTCTTTTGATTTAATGTTTTCTTTTCACTTTATTAATTAATTTATTCATTAATTTCAGTACCTAGACAAGGCAATTACCTAATTATTATTACTTCGAGTTTTGAGAAGTTTTGTCAAATGATTACATATACGATCACAATCACACGCACCTATAAATATCAGTTAACATACACATCAGTTGTTTCAGCTGCAACAGGCTAATCAACACGCATCAATTTGCCCAACATCGAATTTGCCATAAAAATATATTTATTTCTCTCCATTCAATCTTACATTAAATAAGTACAGATATTAAGCGAGTGCACATAACACATTATTGTGCTATGTTAACAACTGGATTGGGGGAGACTGGAGACTCAAGTAGGCGGTGCCTGTGTTACAGTTCTCCAGAGCTCTCCTATTATATCTGGATGCGATCTACTGAATATACATACTTACTTAGCATATAACGTGTAGTTTCTATGAAGTTAAACATATTTAATAGATGAGTTGTACGTTGCGCAAACAGCAAGAATTCAAAAAATGACTAACAAACTAAAATAATGACTTATGAAAATAGAAAAAACAAAGGAAATACTAGAAGTAGGTAATGAATGGCCATCAACAAATCAAATCAGATGTTTTCCCCTTTTTTATTCCTTTTTTAAAGGCTTTAGTTTTTTTTTAACTTGACAGCCTTGTCGTAATCTAGCCTATCTTATTTGTCTACAGTACATTGAGTTACCGTTGCGTAGCCGCTGCTAATTTATATACTGCAATCGCTCCATTCGAGGATGGCTCTGATAATAAAGGTTTTTCTTATTGCCAAAACAAATATTTTCTTTAAGATGGTGACGTCAAAGTTTCTTGAACCCAAAATATTAAACAGTTATTTTGTATTAATAAATCTTAACATCACGTTCAAGGCTGTGATCACAATGACTAGTGCCATTTTTTGTGGCTTTTAAAGTGAGTACATTTTTTCCTAACAGTACAAAATTGTTAATTTTTAACAGAGTCCACATCCATGGAGGAGCAATATGCTAGTAATATTTCGTCCGCACTCGCCAATTTATCAGCCACAGCCCTGACAAAACATTCGTATTCAACAATAAAAAAGTGTCGAAAACTCGCGTTATTTAAATAAGAACATTGTAAATCATTATTCCTCGTCCCATACAAGTGTCGCGCGGACACACTGACTAACAAACATGTGTATACTAAGAATTCCTATTATACTGGCCGGAATGCGTCCGCTTGATTTTGAATGGCCCCTTATTATGCACCCATTTACACCCGAGAAGCGGCCGTGTGGAGATAGAATCACTGGAATAGACAGCAATGCTGTAGTTTCAGTGACTAGCGGCAATTTCAACATGTATAGTTTGCTTGCTGCATTAGTGTGCATATTTCGACGCGCTTCTAAGGCCTCGCCTTTGGCACACGGCAGTTAATATATAAAAAAAATTACCTTCTATAAGAGATATATTTATCCTGCATTGAATAAAAATGTTTGACTTTGACTTTTGACTTTGTTAGTCAAGGAAAGAGAAAAAAAATGTTTCGTGTTTATTTTTCTACATTATTTTCAAAACTGAATGGGTGAAGGTGATGCGGCCACTGGAATATAGCTATGGGATTCAAGTACTAGTTCTTTAATACTTAGTGTTGTATCCTTTAAATTGGAAGTTTAAACAGGCCATTTATATTGCTGATGTGTATGCTTGAACTTAGTTTTTCACATGAGTCCATTCGATTTTGAATGGCCTTTTTTACACCCTAGATGCGGTCACAAAGAGATAGATAGATTAGCTGGAATAGACAACTAATCAATGTAGACAACAATATTTAATTATTTATAAATAAATATCACTAAACTAATGAGTTTTCACATTTACGATATTATGAAATATTGTCTCAAGTCACGTCTCAAAAATAAGGCTTGTGCTTGTAAACGACTTAGAGTATTGACAAGACTCTGTAAATTTATGTAGTAAAACGCATAGACAAAACTGATAACGATATAAAAGTCACGAAAAAATGTACACCATTTTGGCAATGGTTTCAATCGATATCGTGTAAAATCAAACATACTATCGCAATCAGAGTTAGTTGAGTATTCTCTTTGATTCAGCGAGCGGCGGAGCTGCCTTGCTGCCCCACTGAGCACTTTAATACCTGGTAGACCATCGCAACTACGTCTCGGATCGTTTGAAACACAGAATAGTTTCGTATAGTAATTTAAATCTGCTTGGTATTGGCGACTTGGGAGCTGGAACATTTACTCTGCGGAAAGTATTTCGTAGGAAATTAGGAAACGTAACTAGAAAATTTCATTTGTATCTTATATTAGTAAACTATGTTCTTTCTGAGAAATAAAAATTCTTTAAACTTAACTAAATAAGTTTAAAACAGACGAATGTTTTGAATTTCCACATTAAAACTCATAAAAATACATAGAAAAAAATAATGAGGATAGATAATGAAGGAAAGGCAGATAGCGCAAATAAATATGCAAATATGATAAAAAGAAGTTGATAATACAGAGACGATGTGGCGACCTCTACGCTACAACCACGAAGCGAGAACAATATATTTTTTATATCAACAATTACATTGTTGGATTTCTAAATGACTCAAAGTACTTTTAATAAATTAAGTAAATGGGTCAAAGCAGAACTAAAGTGACTATCAAATATCAGGTGTTAAATTTTCTCGAGAGCTTTCGATAAATAATTAGGATTTGGAATCTATTAAGAAAATTAAAGTTTTCAATTGTTAGACATACCAAAATTTAACTTTTTAGGACTAATTTCAGATTTATGATTCACAAGAAGCATAAGAGATGGCGCTGACAGTATCCTTCATCTCGATATGAGAGTTTTTGTTGCAACTTAACATATACGACCTCCGACAATACATCATATGAACCTTTGTTCCCCAGGCGCAGTACCATTGCCTGGCGGAAAGGTGTTTCTTTTGTAGCGGTCGAGCATACGTCGACTCAAAATAGGAAAATTGCGAGAAAATGACGGTGTATCTCATCTAGTAACACATATTCCGTTGGTAGCGATAGGAAAACAGTAGCGCGGCATATGATACGCATCTCCGGCGCGGTAACAAGGCCCGTGTTCCTGTCAATCGCGCTAATGTTGCGAGCAGTACATGCTCGCGCGATCTCCAGGAGAAGAGGGGGGGGGGGGGGATGGACTGCTTTATTGCGATGCATGCTAATGCTGCATAGCAAATGCACTGTGAATCCATGGTCGGTTTTGTAAGTGGCCGGGGTGTTACTCCAAACCAAAAGCAGTACGCAGGATGGACGTTGCTGCGTATCCGCGTTACTGTGTCAAGCATCATTGAGCATTAATGTATGGTGATAAAGTCTAATTTGGTTTGACATAGAAAGAAGACACTGTCAGACGACTATCGTATTATTCTATGGAGGAACCCTGTTGTACACGCTCGCTCATCAGGTCATCACGGGAATTGAACCCGAAATCTCTGGATAGCGGTCACCATGCCAGTCCGCCACCCAGAGTTTCTGGGTTCGATTCCCGTTAGGGCAAGTTGGAAAATGGCCTTTTTAAATTGATCTGTGTCTTGAATGTGTATTTTTTAGGGTTCCGTAGTCAAATGGCAAAAACGGAACCCTTATAGATTCGTCATGTCTGTCTGTCTGTCCGTCCGTATGTCACAGCCACTTTTTTCCGAAACTATAAGACCTATACTGTTGAAACTTGGTAAGTAGATGTATTATGTGAACCGCATTAAGGTTTTGACACAAAAATAGAAAAAAAAACAGTAAATTTTGGGGGTTCCCCATACTTAGAACTGAAACTCAAAAATTTATTTTTCATCAAACCCATACGTGTGGGGTATCTATAGATAGGTCTTCAAAAATGATATTGAGGTCTCTATTAGCATTTTTTTCTAAACCGAATACTTTGCGCGAGAGATACTTCCAAAGTGGAAAAAAGTGTGTCCCCCCCCCCCCGTAACTTCTAAAATAAGAGAATGATAAAACTAAATAAAATATATGTTGTTCATTACCATGAAAACTACCAGCGAAAATTGGTTTGAACGAGATCTAGTAAGTAGTTTTTTTTAATACGTCATAAATCGTAAACGGCAATTTACCTTTCATTCAATCAACTCAAATATAAAAATTAAAAAAAACATACTACAAGACTTTTATATTATGTTATTTGCTACTAAGGAACCCTTCATGGGCGAGTCCGACTCGCACTTGGCCGCTTATTATAAAATATAGTATCGTTGAGTTACTCGTGTATCCCAGAACACAAGTCTTGAACTTAGTTTGGGGCTAGCTCAGTCAATGTAATTTGTCAATATATATTTTTATTTTAAGGTCTTTCTTTTATTAGTCTCCACTGCAGGAACACGACCCTCTCTGGACTACTAGAGCCATATTTAGTCAGAGCAGCCAGAGGATTTGATGGGGTGTCTATTAGAATACAGATTTTTTTGACATCGAATTTCATTTCCCAGAAAACTATTCCACGATTTTTAATACATTTTTTTCTTAATTAAACGAAAAGTTTATCATCGCAGTTTCATATTATAATAACAACATTTAAAAAAATATATATTTTAAAATGGTTTTCTTTTATAGAAAAACGGTATATCGAACTAACATTTCATATAAAATATTAAGTTATCGATAAAACTGTTCATAAAAACATGTTTCAATATGTAACGGTACACATAATAACTCGCTTTGCTCGCTCGGCTCGTGCGTGTGTTGGTCGCAGTTCTAACATAACCTAACCTATAGGATTGCCCTAACCTAGGAAAATGGATAGAAGTGTCTTAGCACTCGCCGGCCGCTGCCGCGGCACGCTCGCTTCGCTCGCTCGGCTCGTGCGTGTGTTGGTCGCTGTTCTAACATAACCTAACCTATAGGATTGCCCTAACCTAGGAAAATTGATAGAAGTGTCTTGGCACTCGCCGGCCGCTGCCGCGGCACGCTCACTTCGCTCGCTCGGCTCGTGCGTGTGTTGGTCGCAGTTCTAACATAACCTAACCTATAGGTCTGCCCTAACCTAGGAAAATGTATAGTAGTTTTCTAGCACTCGCCGGCCGCTACCGCGGCACGCTCGCTTCGCTCGCTCGTCTCGTGCGTGTGTTGGTCGCAGTTCTAACATAACCTAACCTATAGGTCTGCCCTAACCTAGGAAAATGTATAGTAGTTTTCTAGCACTCGCCGGCCGCTACCGCGGCACGCTCGCTTCGCTCGCTCGGCTCGTGCGTGTGTTGGTCGCAGTTCTAACATAACCTAACCTATAGGTTTGCCCTAACCTAGGAAAATGTATAGTAGTTGTCTAGCACTCGTTTCAAATGTTTCAACTATTTTGCAAACTGAAACTTACGTGGAAACAAAATTATGGGTAACAAAACTTTGATGTTACGTTATTTCGATAAAATACATAAAATAAGATAATAAATAACGATAGACTGAGTTTGTAGATAACGAATAATCGAGTAAATGAAATTTCGATGTCAAGAGATTTTAGGATTTGTTAAATATTGTATTAAAAGATTTGCGAATAGTTTTATGGGGAATGAAATTCGTTGAAGTTAATTGCGATAAAGTGATGGGTTCCCGATTTGATGTTTTATAAGCTTTGTTTAGCTTGTATTCCCTAAGTCGCCTTCTCCGACATCCACGGGAGGACTTGGAGTGACCCTATTCTACTCTGCCGGAAACCACATAGCAATTCGCCGGAAACTTATAACTGAATAAACATTTGAATTCAGAATTTTTGAAAAAGTCATCTTAGAACGAAAAATGCGACTGAAAATAATCTGAAAAAGAAAGCTGTTATTAAATTACATTTCAGTTAATTAAGAACACATATTAGTTGCAAACTACGCTACATGAACTCTCGTTGTGGCATTAAAATAATAAACACAAAAGAAATTACACAGCGCTGCAACAAAGGACAAAAGCAGGAAAAAAAGACTTTACAGTGGCGTTCTTTGTTGCTATTACAGTGCTTTCACTACAACTATTAAGTCTAGGATTGAATAAGTTAAGTAGATGTGCTTAATAAGAGCTTTGAGTGCCTTCGTGGTCCAGTGGTCAGCAGCTTTCGCTTTGTGATCCGAAGGTCATGGGTCCGAATCACACTGGGAAGCATACTTTGTGAAAACTTCCAGTCTAGTAAGGATATTGCAGGCTTGAATCACCTGATTATCCGAAAAAATGATTCCGTGTTTCGGAAGGCACGTATAAACTGTGGGTCCCAAACGCTGTCTAGCGTTGGATCATTAAAAGCTACCCAAGAATTGGTTCTGGTTTACCCTATGGGTTGGGGAGGTCAGACGGCAGTCGCTCTGTGTAAAACCAGTAACCTCGTCAAATCTCCTTGGTGAGGTAATGGAGCCCGGGCTCTGAAGCATTACTGCTGAGGGTGCAACCGGGAAAATACGCTCGGATGATGATGATGATGATGATGATGATGAGCTTAGTAAGAGCATCATACTGATTCGACAGTTTAAAATTTCGACAATCCTAATAGGTTTTTTTTACTTTACTTTCTTAAAAAATATTTTATTTGTTGCATAAAAATATAATCGTGTCTTATCACTAAGACTTGTTAAAAAATAACAACATAGTATTATAATATTAATAACAGCAAAAATAAAGACAAAGCTGAAAAAAACATTACGCGTCCTTAAAATTTAACCTCTCCGCCACATGCAGACAAGGGGAAATTAAAATGAAATTGCGATTCTCTGAGAAAATGAAACAGCTTGGGGGAAGCATGCTTAAATATTTGCAGTGACGGTATCGTAATTTAATAGAGTGGTTTATATTGTCAAATTACTTATTTCAGAGTAAGAGCAATAGGGGTGTGGAACTGGGGACTGGGTCAAAAATATTCTATTTATATAGTCCGTCAGTAAAAAAAAAAAACTTAGAATGTACCAGCTGCTTCTCTTCCCATGCAGAGCGTAAAAGCCGATCGAGGAAATGGGAAAAAATGCAAATCATGTTAACAGGCGATGCGGCTAGCAACCCGTCACTGTATTGATTGCTTTTCCATCTTCTCGCCCACCATGACGCTAAAAGTGGGTTTTGGGTCTTGCGGCCCTGGGCTCTGCATAAAACCGCAAGACCCAAAATGCTCTGTCTGCCCCATTAGGGATAAAGACGTGATAGTATGTATGTATAGTCCGTCAGCTAGATTAAAAATAAAGGACCCATATTTTTTCGTTTAGAAAAATAATCAAAATTCACGAAGATACAGCGCTTTAAAGTTTCGGAGCGGGGGTGATTTACTTTCGTGGGTTAAAAATCGTAGCCAATCGTGACGTCAGGCGAAATTTAAAAGCACTGTATCCTCGTCATTGTTTGCTAATGAGAGAAAAGAAAAAAAACGTATACCATACTTTTTGATAATCTACCTAAGGAGTAAAAAAAAGTATTTTTTCAAAAAAAATTGAGGCGAGCAAAGTTATTAAAGATTATATTTTGAAAATCCGGTGAAATGGCGGATACCCCTAAGTGCGTGGGGTAGTTGAAAATTTTGACGCATCATACCCATACTCAATCATTTATGTGTTTACATAGTTTGTACATATGGTGTAAGGATTACATTAAGTTAAGACACGAACTCTGTTAGGGCACAGCAAAATAAATACCACGAAAGACTAGCGGCGGGATGTGAAGACACATCATTGCCATATGCTAGCTGTTCCGACGATCTTCGTTTCGCCCGTGCCCGTTAATTCTTTCTCATTTTTCCACAGTATTACAAAAAACTTTCCTTTCACAAATTTTTCGGAACCAAAATTAGCCAAGCCGGTCATTTTCGAGTTTTAGCGAGACTAACGAACAGCTTCATTTTTATTATATAGATAGAGATTTCAAAATACATTCTGTGAAAAAAGTAAGTGAAGGAAGAAAAGTTTTTTAATAGAGTAAAAAGCAGTTTGTAGGGTCGAATATCTACAGGGTAACTGTTAAAACACCAGCAACATGTTTGGAGCAAGTTCAGTCCAATAAATTATTTTTTGTAAACAAAAAAACAATAAAAAAATCGTCCTTCCGTACAAAATCATTGGGCTGAGCGCTGATTTGAATGAGAAGCAATTTTTTTTGTTTTCGTTTTACGATAATTGTTTGGATATGGAAAGTAGTTCAGTTTTATAGACTGAACTTGCTCCAAAACTGTTGCTGGTGGCTAAAAAGTAACCAAAAAAATTAAGCGTCTAACAAACTATGCTGAAACTTTTTTATGGGTGAATTCAGTCCGTGACACTGAACAACTTTTCCTAAGGAACATATATTGAAAAATAAAAAATACAAGTTGACCGATGAGCTTATCCGAGTTTGTATAAAAAACAAAAAAAGAAAAAAATATTTTTTATATTTAGATATTGAAGAAAGTTGTTCAGTAACATAAACTGACATCACACTTAAAATAGTTTCAGTATATTTTGCTAAAAGTAACAAGTATACTTATATTTCGGAAAGCTACGCAATGTCTTCTCGTCCAAAATACCTCTGTGCCTCAAGACTAAGATCTACAACCAATGTGTGTTACCAGTGATGACTTATGGCTCTGAAACGTGGTCCCTTACTATGGGTCTCATAAGAAAGCTCAAGGTCGCTCAACGCGCTATGGAGAGGGCTATGCTCGGTGTTTCCCTACGTGATCGAATCAGAAATGAGGAAATCCGTAGGAGAACAAAAGTCACTGACATAGCCAAGCGGATTAGCTCGTTGAAGTGGCAGTGGGCGGGACACATAGCGCGACGAACCGATGGCCGATGGGGCAAAAAGGTTCTTGAATGGCGACCGCGTACTGGCAAGCGAAGCGTAGGGTACCCACCTACAAGGTGGTCAGATGACCTGACCAGGGTCGCTGGAAAGCGCTGGATGCAGGCCGCTCTTGATCGGTCATTTTGGAAATCTTTGGGAGAGGCCTATGTCCAGCAGTGGACGTTGTGCGGCTGAAATGATGATGATACTTATATTTATTTGTCTAGAGATCCATAACTCTTTACCAGTGACACACGAAAACCAGCCGATTTTTTATCGTCTGTTCAAAATAAAAGCTACCGCCAATAATTGGCACGTCCACGTTTAAAATTCAGGCACGAGGCAGTGTTATCTCAGGCGCGGGAATCGAACCTGTATCCCAAATGGACGCGTGTCTCGGTGACGCGTCCGAAAGGACCTTCAATGTTGTTTTACCCAATTTATTTAACGCGAGACTTTGTAAAAGCTTTTATAAAAAATACTTTATTCTTTCGCCTATTTTGCTGAACAGTTATTTTTGCGGTGTTGATACTGTAAATATGATGCCGTGTGGTATCCGCCAGAGTAGAATAGGACCACTTCAAGTCAATGTATAGTATATAAGTGTAGGATGTAAGTAAGAGTTTATGCATGGAAAGGAACGTATGATTTGTAAGAAAGGGACAGAATGATACAAGTAAGATGGTGTGAGAGAGAAAGGAAGGGACGCGCGAAAAGTTTAAATTGGGAAGGATATGTGAAAAAAGAGTGATCAGAGTTACAGAGTAATGAAATGAAAGATTAGTAAAAAGACGGAATTTAAGTTGTAAGACGTAGTTTAAAGATAAGTTCAAGTTTTAAAGACAAGAAGTAAAGACGGATTTTTAAAGTTTATAAGTTAAAAGTCGAATTTACTATCAGTTTTTATTTTATCTCAAACAGTATTTCTTTCTGTGGATCTTCCGCAGCCCCACCCCCACATAAGTATATTTGAATAATCCAGAGTATCTACCTATATCTTTAATCGAAAGATATAGGTAGATACCCAAAAATCTCTGTCTGCCCCATTAGGGATAAAGACGTGATAGTATGTATGTATGTATGTATCTTTGATCGAAACTGAACCTGAAGGGCATTACTTACTTGCGCTTAGGAAGCGGACATAAACTTAGCTGTTAGTTAATGATCTGACGTCAACAACTATTGTAAAACCAAAAAAACATCTTAATTATCAAGTGATACAAATATCTAAAGATAAATAAACGATTTTGAATGACCACATAATTTTCAAGATATGGGGTTGGATAATATTTTAAGACCAAGAAAAAGATGGGCGGACGACCTTACGCAGTTTGAAAAAGAATGGCAAATCACGTCTAGCGACCGCGATAGATGGGAACAAAGAGGGGAGCCTTTTGCCCAACGATGGGACGTATTATAGCTAACGAAAAAAAAAAGGGGTTGGAAAGAATTTACGAAGTCATTATGAAGATACGCTTTTAAGTTCTAAGTTCTTTCTTTCTTTACAGTATCATCATCAGGTCTTTTTGTCTCCACTGCAGGAGCACGACCCTCTCTGTTCTATCAGGACTACACTTGGCCAGAGCAGCCAGAGGATTTGGCCTACACTCTACACGCTGGCCAGGCGGGGTGGAGAGGTCTCATTGATGTTTAAAAGCATTGTTTAGCTTGTATTTTCGAAGTCGCCTTCTACGACATCCACGAAAAGACTTGGATATTTTGGAACAATAAGGCCCAACGCAGACTAAACCGTGTCGCACTTTTTAGTCTGGGAAAATAGAACCCATGAGAATAGTCCGGCGCGCGTCGTGTGCGTTACTGCATATGATTCCATAGGTTCTATTTTCACAGACTATCACAGACTAAAAAGTGCATCACGGATAGTCTGTCGTTTGCGTTGGGGCTAAAGTGTGACAAATAAAAACTCAGAGAACTTCTTTCGTTTGTACATTTGATTTCCACAAACAAAACAAATCTCACACCTGCACAGCACATTTGCAATAAATCGTATAGCAATAACAATAAAGCACGGTTTTGCAACCGGTCCTGGACCGATACCGATTAGAGGACAATGAGATGGCGTAACTCCTAATAACATTATAACGAGTCTAGACCTATTTGGATTGGAACTTGGACAAAATGCGATGTGGACTAACGTTTAATCTAAACAATCGCACAAGTAATGTTTTAAAACAAACTATAATTACAATTTTCTTGTGGTTTCCGGCAGAGTAAAATAGGGCCACACCAAGTCTTTCCGTGGATGTCGTAGAAGGCGACTTAGGAATTACGAGTACAAGCTAAACAAAGCTTATAAACATCAATAAGACCTCTCCAACCCGTCAGATCAGCGTGGAGTGTGTAAGCCAAGTCCTCTGGCTTTTCTGGCCAGTTATAGCTCTGATAGTACAGAGAGGGTCGTGCTCTTGCAATGGAGACAAAAATACCTAATGATGATGATAATCTTGATATCATATTTTTTTTTGTAACACAGACATTAGTATGAAGTAACGCACTACGCACCGCTAACATCAGTGTGGCTCGAGGCGACATCGTGTGCGCGACACAAGTCACATTCGCCCTGATGAGGTCGAAACATGTCGGCCAGTAGCTGACTCAGTACGTGAGTAACCCGTAAGACATAAAGCAGACATGATCGCACTTGCACCTATACCTAAGGTTTTAGCTGAAAATCAGCGCATTGCTCTTTGAGCAATATTGTCGCTGAGCCTACGACTTTTTTGTGCAGCTGCAGCATACACATCACATCGCTAAAAACTTGTTCTTGATATACAAAAAAATAATTCGTGTATTTCTTTGTGTGTGATTGTGTTTGTGCAGTTTTCACAAATAAACGTTTTATCTATCTATCTATCTATAAAGATGCGATTGCGTTGATTATATAATAGCTTAATCACTCAGAAGTACCAAGTTCCAATTTTAAATTCTAAATTATAATCCTAAAATATTAATTTTTTTTTCCAAATTTTTAGTTTTAAAGTATTTCAGTTAAACATTTTCAGTTTTAAATTTTCAATTCATTGCTTTTTACAATGTGCATGTATAAGATTACATTACACAGTCACTTCTGAAAATAGTAGATACAACGTTAACCCTGATAGGACATCGTATCATAAAACAATGGAACGGCATGTGAATTTTTACTAGGTCTAAATAAAACATCCCACCCCTTTGGTTAGTCGGGTATATACTACTACCATTTCACGCTCATAAAACGTTCACACCGGAAAATTCCATTTATAACCATCGTGTTATAAGCTTGTTCATATTTTTATAACGACAGTGGCCAGTCATGCATGTGTGGTCATTGAGCTAACACAGTTTATGGAGGCGACACACTCGTTACAATCAGGAGTGATGCGCACTCCCGCCGCGCCGGGCCACCGAGGCTCGGCGGGAGTGCGCATCACTAGCGCTTTTGACAGTATAGCGACATCGGGCGTAGTGACAAGTGGCATAAAAATTGCTCGAGCTTCTCCGTGCTTCAGAAGGCACGTAAAGTCGTCCCGGCTGTCATTAATATATGGCAGGCTTCAAGCCATATCAAATGCTTGTAGGCAGCTTGAAAATCTGACATCAGTGTTGGCCGCATTGACACATTTCGTCATTCTAAAATTTACAACTTATTTTTAAAGTTGTTTATGAACTCAGCAAAGACTTTCTCTTAGTTTCATTTGTGGGTTAGTTTTAAATTTCCCTTATTGTCATATCTGTTAAAGTTTTGGCAATACCCTGTTCTTGGCTTGCCAAATCCATCTTCCTCTGTCATGGGATGTCCAGTGTCCGTCGTAGCGTTGGACATTGAAGGTGATTTTCATCATTAGTCCATAAATATATTATTAAAATGAGTTATCGGGTTACTCACGAATAGAGTCAGCTATAACACGTTTCGACCTCATCCGGAGGTCTTCATTAGGGCGAATGTGACTACAGGCCCGTACACCGCACCGGCTCGCGACACACGGAGTACTCCTTAACTCATTTTAATATTGTCTATAATACCTCACGTTAGTTTTAATAAAAAAAATCCATAAATATATATTTGGACATGTGCTTCAATCTGTCTCCTCTTGTTGTTACCTTCAATGCATTTGGAAAACCCGTTTGTGGCGTGGAAAAGCGATTAATGTATTGCATGAAACAATACAGGCTGCTCTCATTTTGTACCCGTATTTTGAGTGAAAATTTGCCATTGTCCGGCCTTTGTGATACAAAACTAAGCGTGAAGAGACGAACTGAATTTATTAAGGTTGTTAAAATTTATCGAACATGATGAAAAATGTATGATTTCTTTTTTTAAATTTGTTCTGTTTTTATGAAAAGTAGGCTAACATACTAACGGCCAAATGAAGGTAGGTTAAACATAGCAAGCATCCTTAATGTCACTGTTGCTCATTGGCTAAGTGGTAAGGATGCTAGGCAGAAGTGCTTAAGTCAAAGTGATAATAGCGTAGGCACTTATTCAGCGATGATTTTATGGCCCAGGCTCTGAGTATTCTTGCAAGAGATAAAGACGTGTATAGAACCAAAAATTTGTGATTTCTACATACAAAAAAAAACATGAAATTAGATTTTTTTTTATTACAAAATATAGGTATAGAGGATTTTAGGAAACGTGATTTTAGGATCAAGCCTTAATGAGATGGCTTAGCGACCTGTTTGCGTTTGACAAGGATTGGAAAGAAGTAGCTAAAGATCGAAATAGCTGGAAACAACAAGGGAAGGCCTTTGCCCAAGTATGGGCCGGTTAAATAAAAATAAATATATAGTATCTCTAACACAAGTTCAAACTTACTTTGAGGCTAGCTGAATCAGTGAGTTTTTTCCTTGTATCCACCACAGTGTCTTTATTTTGTCTCTACTGAAGGAGCACGACCCTCTCTGTACTACCAGAGCCATACTTGGCCAGAGCAGCTAAAGGATCTGGCTTACACTCTTCTCGCTGGCCAGATGGGCTGGACCTCTCCAACACGTCGAGCCAGCGTGGAGAGTGTAGGCTTATAAACATCAAAGAGACCTCTCTCATTGATGTTAATAATCTTTGTTTAGCTTGTAATTCCTAAGTCGCCTTCTACGACATCCACGGAAAGACTTGGTGTGGCCCCATTCTACTCTGCCAGAAACCACAAGAAAATTGTAATTATAGTTTGTTTTAAAATATTACTTGTGCGATTGTTGGATTAAACGTTAGTCCACATCGCATTTTGTCCAAGTTCCAATCCAAATAGGTCTAGACTCGTTAGATCGACTCGAGGCGGGTTAAAGAGGTCTCATTGATGTTTATAAGCTTTATTTAGCTTGTATTTCCTAAGTCGCCTTCTACAACATCCACCGGGAGGACTTGGAGTGACCCTATTCTACTCTGTATCTGTTGTGTCTGTTTTCCTTGTATATTTATTTATATTAAGTCGCCAATTCAAAAGTCCCTGCCGCACAAAAAACCTCTCAATGTAATTTTATTGCGCAAAATATACGCATTTTATTTAAATCGTGACTTACCCCGTTTCTCGACTCGCACACGGAAGCCGCACAATAGTCGGCGAGATGAAAGAGCTTTTAATATGCGTGACGTCACACTAATGGCGGCTTTCCTATGACCATTGTTGGGGGATTTATTTATCGGCGATCCGTGGGGACTTCGCGCCTGTGTCCTTAAATGTTAAGGGGTCAGAGAGAATTAAGGTAAATGTAAATTGGCGATTGGATCGAAGATGTTACAATCATGAGCCTACCATACACAGTTTCATTTGGTTATAACATTGACATAGATTATATAGACCAGTAGCCGTGTGGTTTCCAGCAGAATAGAATAAGGACACTCCAAGTCCTCCCGTGGATGTCGTAGAAAGGGACTTAGGAAATACAAGCTAAACAAAGCTTAAAAACATCAGTGAGACCTCTTGCCTGAGCAGCAAGGAGAACGTAAGCTAAGTCCTCTAAATGCTCTAGCCAAGTATGGTTCGGGTAGTACAAAGACGGTCGTGCTCATGCAGTGGAGACAAAAAGACCTGATGATGATGATATAGACCAGCTATCCCAGACATTGGCCCCTGTTCTATTTTTGAATACATGGCGGCGGGAATTTTATCATCATCATACCTATTTAATTTTCAAATAATGAAATCTAGTTACTTAATGACAGAAAGTTATTTATTTACACTTTGCCGTGTTTCTTCCAAAATAAAATACTTAACACACACCAAGGCGTTTGCCTTGGTGTGTGTAAAGTATTTTATTCTTAAATATCATCAAGCGTTTAAGGGCTTACAGCCTGTCAAATAAATAAACAAATCGAAAAACATAACCCTCCTAGCACCGGTGCAGTTGGGTAAAAAAATAATAGTGATAGGTTGCTAGCTAGTATTCAAACTTTAGCCTATTCCCTTCCAGCTAGGTGTTCCAGCTGAATGAGGAAACGGGCTCACTAGCGTGGCCCGCGGCGATGCTCGCCCGCACTCTCCCACGTGCCCGGCACCTGGTAAGGTATGTAGCTGGGACAGTGGAAGTATTTAAATAAACAAAGATAGCTAATATTGAATAAGTAATTAGAATATAGACTTTGTAAAAAATCTAACTGACATTACCTATATAAAAACTTCCAGACTAATTGATTTTTGTTTTAATAATTACTTACTAATTTAAGAATTCTATCCTACTTATATTGTAAATGCGAAATTGAGTTTGCTTATTTGTTTGTTTGTATGTTTGTTACCACTTCACGCTTCAACCACTGTACCTATTTAAATGAAACTTGATATGGATATAGTTTGATACCCAAGGAAGGACATAGGATAGTTTTTATCCCGAAATTCCCACGGGGAGCGAAGCCCACGGGCACAGCTAGTTGATAAATACTAACTAAAAATAAAACCGCATGACGTTCCATTTTTTTTCTTTTGTATTGTAATGCTCATGTTGTACCTACTAATTTAAGAAGTGACTATGTAGTAAAGTGTAATATATAAACAATGTGAAAAGCAATAAATGAATTGAACTGAACCAATATAGTAAGCAGCGACAAAGATATACAAAAACTAACGTAACAGATATCCAACGCTATCTAGGGCTCGTAAGAAGGCAAAACTGGAGGTACCATCACCGAGATGGCAGCACACATGACTAGCAACAAAAAAGTAGGTTTACTAGCTAGCAAAATATAGTTCCACTATTTTTGGATAATGTAAAAGACGGAGTAATTAGAATAATACTATTCTGATCCTGTATCATCCCTATTCTACAGATTCCCAGTTTAACATATTCACATTCCGTCAGATTCCCATTTCCACAGAGTTCTAACTGTACGGAACAGTGAGCTTTCCTAATTCTATTGTATATCTCATCATCATCATCACATCTTTTTGTCTTTACTGCAGGAGCACGACCCTCTATCTCTCGAGTACTACCAGAGCCATACTTGGCCACAGCAGCCAGATGACTTGGCCTACACTCTCCTCGCTGGCCAGGCGGGTTGGAAAGGTCTCATTGATGTTTATAATCTTTGTTTAGCTTGTATTCCTAAGTCGCCTTAAGCGGGACGACATAAGCGGGAGGACTTGGAGTGGCCCTATTCTACTCTGCCGGGAATGCCGGGAATCTATTATCCCTATACTATACTGTCCCATTTTAGAGCAAAGCCTCCCTTCTAGAACTCCAACTCTCTTGGTCGCGACCTTCGAGGCCCAATCCTTACAGTAGAAGTCAAGCTATTAAATCTCAATTAAAACTCAAGTCAATATACAAAACATTGGTAGGCCTTGTGTTAAAAACGACGACCGTGCGAACTGGAGGTGAAAAAACTGACAGCTACATACCTCCTCGTCTGCAAGTGTGAACTGTTTATCCCGTTTGAGCGTGGCTGATCGCTCAAACGTTTCATTGGTATACTCCGATCTCTGAAACACTATTCTGTACATTGCTTGCTGCTCTCAGCTTATATCAGTCCATGGCTGAACTAAAGGCTCTACCAATAAAGGGAAGGTTTTCCAATATTTACGTAGGTTGGGATAGACTTCAGTCGGGATTAACTATTTCGATTTCGTCTTTTGTCGATCTAATGCACGAAAAGTTAATGAACTGTCGGTATAGCGTTCACCGAGATTTCGTCTGTCAGCATCGAGTGGTAGTCTCAGATAAAAGAGTGGTGATCCCAATGGATGGTATTGTGTTTCCGAGATATCGATAGTTTTACAATCGATAGCTTCAATCGAAAATTGCTTATCGAATGTTTCGAAAGCTGTTTTAGAGCAATACGATCGTACGATACGTATTGACAGTTAACTATTGATACTATCGATAGATAGATTGCAATATATCGATACCTCGACCCTACGGAAACACTAGATGTTATAAAGTCATTGCTCAGAAATACCATTTTTGAAACGAAGCTGTTGTTTTGTCGTCTATAATTTTTCAAAACTAAAATCGACTTCAACAAAACTACACAACAGATTCTGATAAAATTATTTTGAGACCACCTGCCAAGTATGTCTTTACAAACAAAAAAAAAAAAATTGATTCAGCCATCTTCGAATAATCGGAGAGCATACATAAAACACGTACATTCGAATTGATAACCTTCTCCTCCTCCTCCTAAAAATCGGTAAAAACTCATAAAAAGAATTAATGAGATCAACATATGTGGCGAATAGTGTTAGAAAGTCGACAACTGACTCAAATACTCGGAATACTCCATGTACAGCATCCAAATCGATCGGTCCATCGATTACGAGCCGGGGGGCGGCACGGCGCGGCGATCTCGTACCGCCACCGCCTGTGATTTGCGCGTTAGTCGATGTTTGCGCTGCATCGATTTGAATTCGTCACGTTCGCGAGTTGTATCGATGCGCAAATTTGCTAGGCGGGGCTGACAACGAGTGTGAACGGTACACTTGGCCGTTGTTTTGATGTTTTTCCACGTTCATATTGGTTTTGGTATAAGAAAAAGGAATCACGAGGTTCGTGCTTCTGAAAGTAACCGATCCGCTTTTGTGTGAAGCGGCGACAATATTAACTATTATTTACTATTTATACCATGCAACACCTGATGGTAATCATAGATAAGAGATATTCAACCTTTCTTCCTCTAAAGGTCTATTACTTGCTACGATGAGATTAGAACAAAGTTTTTTTTTTTATGTTCGTAGGTCATGAGAGTAGGTGCGCCATAGTTTGTGGAGCATTAACATCAGACAGTAGTTTTGCCGAAAAATCGATAGTTTAGCACAATGGATATAATTTCAATCGAAAAATGCCAAACTATCGATAGTATCGATAGCTGTTTTACAGCAATACTATTAATAACCAACAAAACTATCGATATTATTGATAGTTTTTGTACTATCGACACTATCGATAGTTTTTTCGTCTGCAGGATCGATACTATCGTTAGTATGTGTTTTTATTATTCAAAATACCGATAGTCTATCGATAGGCTATCGACATTAGACAATTAAGCGGAAACACTACCAGGCAAGTCAATACCACATCCAAATCGAATAAATAGTTCCTGCTTTTTCTTCTCCACTTTGCAAGGTGACATGCTAATTATTTTTCGACGGTCTCCGTGGAGTAATGGTCAACACTAGTTAGCTAATCCGGAGGTTTTAGGATCGATGCCCAGCCAGGGACAATTAGAAAATGACCTTTTTCAAATTGTCCTTGGTCTTGGGTGTTTATATCTGTGTATTTATTATAAAATATGGTATCGTTGACTTACTTTTCCATAACACAAGTTTAAAATTACTTTGGGGTTAACTCATTAGAATTATTTGTCCCTATTGTCCCAAGTTTATTGCTTATTTGTTCTTTGGAGAAGAAAAACCCAGAAAATCGACCTAGGCTCTGAAGCAGAAGAGCGAAGGATGCAACCAAGATCGCACTCAGATTAAAAGATTAGGAGAGAGGTTTTGGAGAGGAGCTACTACTTTTTTTAAACTTCTCAATCGTAGGACTGGTGTAGGGCAGGGGCACTGACATGGGCGGCGAAGTCGGAGGGGCGGCTGCAAAATCGAATAGAATGGTGGTCATCAAGTTGGTGGCAACGACAAAACTGACAGGGGCATATTCAATACCTTCGATGCTTGCGGCAAATTGTGTATTATTGTCGATCTCCGTGGCGTAGTGGTCACCATCACCATGCTAGTCCGCCACCCAGAGGTTCCGGGTTCGATCTCCGGTCAGGGCAAGTTGGAAAATGGCCTTTTTCATATTGCCCTGGGTTTTGGATGTTTATCAATATATGTATTTGTTATAAAATATAGTATCGTTGAGTTAGCATCCCATAACATAAGTCTGGAACTTACTTTGGGGTTAGTTCAATCAATGTAATTTGTCCTTTTAAAATTTATTTATTATTATTTATATTTATATTTTGCCCCCCTCCAAAAAAAAGCATTGAGGTATTCGATCATAATGTGGTTGGTCGGCCATGACAGTTGTCAGCTGGCCATCAGAAATATTGTCCATTCTTCGCGCACTTCAACATATTAAATTTACCGCCAATTTATAATTTATGTCGTCTGCTGCATGTTTCATAAATTTGACTACCTTGAATCAAAATTCGACGTGCCATAAATCCTCTGAAACAGTTTTTTCTGCGCTTCAAGGCTCTAACACCGGAACCCTAATACTATGTTTATTTATTTATCCAGGGTCACCGAACCACTCTAGATAAATGCTACAAAACAAGTAGATTACAAATATCAATCTTTACTGGAATTTTACTTACATTATAAAGTTTGTTTGTTTGTTAAATCTTTATTGTACATAAACACAAGACACAAAAATACAAGTTAGAAGTAGAAAACAGTACAAAGGCGGACTTATCCCAGACAGGGATCTCTTCCAGTCAACCTTGAATTAAGAGGACAATTTACAACACAGGGTAGAGAGTGGGTACAATATACATAGAACAGAAAACAGAATCCAATTAAATCTACATAACTACTTTACTACACTAAAAACAATTTAAAGTTATACTAATACACATTATTACTATACTTGTAAATACACATTAAACATACGAAATATAAATACATAAAATATACATATACAATAATTAATATATAATAAATATATAGTAAATATAATATACTAATATACACATACACTTATACATATATATAACTCAACTCAAGTCTTCCGACTTTTCTAAAAGCTTCCTAATTCTAAGTTTCAGTATAATAATGTGAGTACGATTTTAGTGAAGAGTTAATATGATTGAAGTTTGTGTGAATAGATGTAATGTCAAAGTAAAAATCATTTCATCTTTGGATATTTGTATTTGATACTTGATAACTGTAAATTTTTCTTTCGATTTAATAATAGTTGAAGACATCAGATCATTAACTTACAGCGTTTATTGCCGCTTTCTAAGCACAAGTGCAGAAGAAGCGGCCACAAACTGCATTGCTATAAGTATGTATGTATAGATGTTTGTCCCGCCTCTAATGTCAGACTTTTCAAGCTGCCCAACCAACGGCTTATACGTGCCTTCCGAAGCACGGAGGAGTTCGAGAAATTTTTATGCCACTTGTGATCCATCCAAGTGCGGACCACGCTCGATGTCGCTTTACTTGCGAGAGTGCTAGTAATGCGCACTCCCGCCGGGCCAACGATCTTCTAGCTATTGGCAAAGATAATATAAATAATACATACATACATACTATCACGTCTTTATCCCTAATGGGGCAGACAGAGCATTTTTAAGTCTTGCGGCTCTAAGCAGATAGAGCCCAGGGCTGCAAGACTCAAAGGCCACTTTTAGCTTGATGTGGGCAAGAAGGTGGAAGTAGGAATCAACCTAGTGATGGGTTGCTAGCCGCATCGCCTATGAATGCGATTCGATTTTTTGCCCATTCCCTCGATCGGCTCTTACGATCTGCCCGGGAAGAGAAGCAGCTGATACATTCTAAGTTTTTTCTTTTCTCCCAGACCAGCATGGAAGGTAATATAAATAACTAACGTAAAAGATACCTAACTATTGGAGGGCCCGTAAGTAGGCAAAACTAGTAGGCGAAATTAGTACCAACTGCTCTCACAGAGATGGCAGCACACACGACTGGCAAAAAAGTTACAAAGTGTTGAATATGCTTTAATCTATCAAACCCCGACGGTTCACATGTGAACCCGTTAACAATAGAAATCTATTGTGTCTGCGATTCCGGTCGTTGACGGGTTAAGAATATTAATTGAATTTCATGTAAGTCACATTTAATAGAGTACTACTACATTTAAATAAAAGTAATAAAAGATTTTAATGTTTTAAATAATACCTATAGCGCCATCTAGTGATGAGGGAAGAGAAATAATTATGTTTACAAGGCGATGGGTAGGCACGAATAATGTTGACAAGTATATTTCCGTAGCATCTCTGTTTTGTGCAAATGGTGCCCGCAAAAGCTTAAAGCCCCACTCCAAGAATTGCTAAATCGCTACCGCTAAGAGCTTCCAGGCATTGGAAAATGTATTTTTCTGCCTTTGTTGTTGCTTGTATTTATTTTCAAAGTGTTAGAAAATAAATCTTCTGTGGCTTGAAACGTGCTTGGCCGAGATTGTTTGTGTTCTTTATTTACAGTACTTTATTTGTACTTAGAGTTTTCGTAAGTAAGAACAAAAGTTATATCAAGCTCCGCCGTGCTTCGGAAGGCACGTAAAGCCGATGGCACAGAATTAATATAATTTGCATACAGAACGGAATCTCCTAAGGTCTCGGGTCTTCGCCCCCGTCCTCCGTTCTGTATTTATTTATTTATTAAACTTTATTACAAAAATGTTACAGGCGGACTTAAGGTCCAAGGCCTTTTCTACCAGTCAACCTACAGGTGGTGCTGATAAAAGCAAATTTTGGACGAAAGTACTTTTACTTAACTTTACTTTACGTAATACTTGTTTTCAAAAAACTTATATAATTGCCATAAAGGTCGCTTTACAGAGCTACTGATCACGTGGCAAGTGATCGCCATTTGTCTTGATAAGTACCCATACAAAAAACTATGCTCTACAAAAAAAATACTTATTTTAGTGCCAAAAAAGTCGCCTTACAGAGCTATTGATCACGTTGCAAGTATTCGACATTTGTCTTGATAAGTAACCATACAAGAAATATGTTCGACAAAAAAAATTAGGTACTTATTTTAGTGCCAAAAAAGTCACCTTACAGAGCTATATAATGATCACGTGGCAAGTATTCGACATTTGTCTTGATAAGAAACCACACAATAAAAACCTGTAAGAAAAAAAACCTTGTTTCTGTGCCACAATGGTCACCTTACAGAGCTATAGATCACATGGTAAGTGTTTGACATTTGTCTTGTTATGTAACCTCACAATAAAAACTTGTACAAAAATTTTTTTTTGCTTATTTTTGTGCCACACCGGTCGCCTTGCAGAGCTAGATCACATTTGATCAAATGCAAGTAACCTCACAATAAATAAATATATAGGGACAAATTACACTGATTGAGCTAGCCCCAAAGTAAGTTTGAGACTTGTGTTATGGGATACTAACTGAACGATACTATATTTTATAACAAATACATATATAGATAAACATCCAAGACCCAGGACAATTTGAAAAAAGCCATTTTCAACTTGGACAACGGGAATCGAACCCGGGACCTCTGGGTGGCGGACTAGCATGGTGACCACTAAGCCACGGAGGACGTCAAAATAAAAATCGTAAGATATATTTTTTTACAAAAAACTTATATGATTACCACAAAAGTCGCCTTTCTGAGCGGTTGATCACGTGGGAAGTGTTCGACATTTGTCTTGATAAGTTACAAACAGTTCACAATAAAACCATGGTATAATAAAATAAGGTATTCTCTTCCCATGACAGCTGATGACGTAGGTGAAACTTGACTACATCATCAGTTTGATATGTTGCCACTGTGTGAAATTGAATTACCCGAGCGTAATGCATTTTTGAACTTTATATACCAATTTCGAATTAATAATCCATTAAATCAATTTATAAAATATTGAATTGATGAATCACGCGAGAATCGCGAGATACTAACTAGCTAAGTTACTTAATATTTTATTTAATATTTATGAACTAATTCAGAAAGTCCTTAAATTTACTGAAAAGAACAATCAGTGGCAACACTTTGTGACGTAGTCAAGTTCCATCTCGGGAAGAGAATACCTGTTTTATTATACCATGAATAAAACAAAGTATGATTTTTTTTTCTTTCTGCAGCCTTAATTACCATAAAGTTCACCTTACTGAGCTGTTGATAAAACTCACAATAAAAGATACGATAAACAATTTTTCTTTCTTTCTTTCTTTCATCCTTACGAAAAAATGTTTTTTTTCCAAAATCTTATTGAAAAGTGAAATGCAAAAAATGAAAAATGTTTATTCAATCACTTACAAAGGCTACAATGTGTGTCTGGAACCTCCATTTAAGTGTATAATACACTTGTGTTTGGACTTTCCGCTCTTCCATATTTGACTTTTTTAATTAATGTAAGTAATTAATTAAATTATACTAAATTAACAATTTTGACAAAATAAAAAATGGATATAAATTAAACAAAAATGCGTCATACAAAGTGAATGTGTGTTTGGACTAAGTGTGTGAGAAAGTATGATTTTTTTTTCTTTTAGCAGCCTTATTTACCACAAAGGTCACCCTCCAGAGCTGTTGATCACGTGGCAAGTGTTCCCGTTGGCAGGATCTTCACCGCGATGGTGAGGTTACGAACCGCCGCCGGCGCTCGGCCTATCACGAGCGCGATATCGGATGTTTACGCGAACACGAATTGAGTGGGTTCGATTCCCGAGAGACTGATATTTGTGGAAACCATTTGTCAATGTGAACTGGGTTTCTTTCGGCGTAATCTTCCCAGCAGTGGTCGTTTCGAAACGCTAGTAGTTTTTAGCATTTGCACTAAAATAATATTTAAAAAAAATTACCTTCAATAAGAGATAAATTTATCCTACATTGAATAAAATTTTTTGACTTGGCTTGAACTGCGTTTGGGTCTGGATCTCAAGTGGCGTTTAAAATTAAGGTTTCATCCCGCTAATGGTACAAATTATACTGTGAAAGCTTAACTGTCGTATATATAATATTCTGGTCGTAAATCAGTCATAGTAAGTAATCTATAAATTTAAGAAAAAACTTTAAAAATAATTACTTTCTTAAAATCAGTGTATTGTACTAGGAGTATACGATGTAGAATGGACCAAACCAAGGGCTATACTATATCACCATAGTATCTATAATGAAATTAGAATAAAATTCAAAAACAAAAAAAAATCGGCACTTCCATAATAAAGTGTGCAGCCGCCCGGGCAATTTGTATGGGAATGTCATTTTTTTAACTGTTATTTGTGTTTTATTATACTATAGTATAGCACGTGTTTCGATTTATTACAGGTATGTCCCTTCCACGTTGTATAACTGATTAAAGAAGTGCAGATTTTTATGAACATAGCGGTAATCGTTTGTTTCTCTATAACTTAAAAACAGGTAAAGGAAAAAAAAATTCCACTTGTATATAAGCTGAAAAGAATTTTGTTTTATTTTGGAAAAAAGCCTTCCGTGGGTTAAAATAATGTGAAAACTGAAACGCTGCCTCAATTCCTTGGGGATAGGATTAATGTAATCAGTGCTTAAGATGAGAAGAAAGAAGATATTATTATACATTATATATGAATAAAGTAATGTCATAAACTAAATGTTTATCAAACACCACATCTTGAGTTATATTCGCGACACCCACTTCACCAGCAGGCGTAATTAAAACATGCGCCGCATCCCACGAAATAAAGGCATAACTCCAGTGTGTAGCTTTCATAAATTCAAAAAATATAAAGCCGTGTCTACTCCACCAGACCATCTATATCTATACATATAATAAAACAGCAAAAAAAATGGGAACCATTTCCAAAAAAAAAATGTGGCGTTGAAGACATTGTAATACCTCTAAAGCAAGAATTAAAAAAAATCTCTGTTTTTTTGTACACGGTAATCTCCGAAAATACTGGATGGATTTACATGAAACTTTTATGTTATTTATATAGCCTGGGCAACAACATATAGGGTATAATTGATTTTGAAAAATGGAACACCTGATGGTCCAGCTAAACTATAAGAAATATAAAAATAACGCCTTAGAAAAAGTTGTTCAGCCTGCTGAGCATTTTCCGAAGTCATTTAGTCCACGCGAACGAAGTCGCGGGCTTCGGCTAGTTAAATAATAAATGAAAATTATGGAGTTCGTCAGTTATTTCGATCAAGCATACAAAGATTTCAGTCAAAGTCTGCTACATAATATTAGGTCTAACGAAATATACTGAAACTATTTTAAGGGTGAATTCAATGCATGATACTGAACAACTTTTCCCAAGGAACACGTATCGAAAGATGAAAAATAATTTTGGCCTCCCATACAAGTTGACCGATCAGCTGATCCAGGTTTGTATAAAAAGCCAAAAATTATTTTTCATATTTCGATATACGTTTCTTGGGGAAAGTTCTTCACTATCACTGGCTGAATAGTTTCAGTATATTCTGATCTTATATAAGGTCTAAAAAACATACTGAAGCTATTTTAAGGGTGAATACAGTCCATGATACTGAACAACTTTCCCCAAAGAACATATATTGAAATATGTTTTTGGAACGTAGTTCCTTATCGCGCGTTGCGAAAGGAGGCTAGACGGAAAAAATTTTTTTTTTTTTTTTTTTTTGTTTTCTTATCTGCGATCAGTCTCTGACTATAAGCAGATGAGTTGTGTGTCAGTGTGGTTTTTATAGAGGTTGCTCCCCAGCGGCAGCAATCTTTTTTTTTATATTTTATTTTCTGGAACTCAGTCCCTGAATGTCGTGCCTTTTTAGACGTTTTTTGTAACTAATATTGATCAGCTTGGACGCCAGCTCATTAGGGTGGTTTGCGAGTCGCCTCTCATATCGCTCAGACAAGAGTCTTATCTCCTCCTTTATTGTGTTAATTTTTAGTTCCTTATGGACTTCATTGTTAGTTATAAGCAATGGTGTGTTGGCGATGTTTCTAAGTAGGCCATTTTGCAATCTTTGCATGATGGTGATGTTAGAATTATATGCACTTCCCCATAGTTGAAGTCCATAGGTCCATATTGGTTTTAGGATTGTCTTATAAATTAAGAGCTTGTTGTCCAAGGATAACACTGAGTTGCGCGCCATCAACCAGTACACATCTTTGTATCTCAGGTTCAATTCCTCTCTTTTGGTTTTGATGTGTTTATGCCAGGTCAATTTCCGGTCCAGATGCATGCCCAGATACCTCACAGAGTCACTTCGTGGAAGGTAATCTTGTCCCAATTTTACCTGAGGGCAATCCCCTTTTCTTAGTGCAAAGGTGATATGAACAGATTTAGAGGAACTTGCTTTGATTCGCCACTTATGGAGCCAGTTGTCTATTTTGTCAAGGCTTTTCTGTAATTCTGCAGAAGCTAGATTGGGGTCTTTGTTACTCGATAGAATGGCCGTGTCATCGGCAAATGTTGCAGTGGTAACATTATCAAACTCAGGAAGATCAGCAGTGTACAATGCATATAGCACCGGACCCAGCACAGATCCCTGGGGGACACCTGCTTTTATTTCGTGGAATTCTGATGATTCTCCATCCACCCTGACTTGGAATATTCGGTCAGATAAATAATGCTTCAATAGCATGAAGTAGCTGTGGGGCAGCGCAGTTTTTATTTTGCATAAGAGACCTTTATGCCAGACCTTATCAAATGCCTGCTGAATGTCCAAAAATGCTGATGAGCAGTATTCCTTATTTTCAAGGGATTGTCTTATTTTCTCACAGACTCGATGGACCTGTTCAATCGTTGAGTGGTATTGCCTGAAGCCAAATTGGTGTTTTGGAATGACTTCATTTTCATTTAATATTGGTAAAATTCTGGAGAGAAGAATTTTCTCGAAGACCTTGGACAAGATCGGTAAGAGGCTGATAGGTCTGTATGAGCTAACTTCATAAGGTGGTTTGCCTGGTTTGGGAATCATTTTGATTATAGATACTTTCCATAGTGCCGGGAAGTATTGTGTTCTAAGAATGCCGTTGAAGAGAGTAGTAAGGAAGACTATAGCCTTTTTTGGAAGCTGTTCCAGTACTTCTTTAGTGATGAGATCAAAACCCGGGGATTTATTACTTTTCATGTTTTTTATTACTCTTTGAACCTCTCGGGCAGTGACAGGTTTTGGTGGCAGGGAAAGTTGGAAGTCTTGATTCAAAACATTATCTATTTCTTTCTCTGCATCTGCACTACAACTTTCGTTAGGCTTAAATACTTCAGCTAGGTGTTTAGTAAAATAGTAAAATAATTTTGGCCTCCCATACAAGTTGACCGATCAGCTGATCCAGGTTTGTATAAAAAGCCAAAAATTATTTTTCATATTTCGATATACGTTTCTTGGGGAAAGTTCTTCACTATCACTGGCTGAATAGTTTCAGTATATTCTGATCTTATATAAGGTCTAAAAAACATACTGAAGCTATTTTAAGGGTGAATACAGTCCATGATACTGAACAACTTTCCCCAAAGAACATATATTGAAATATGTTTTTGGAACGTAGTTCCTTATCGCGCGTTGCGAAAGGAGGCTAGACGGAAAAAATTAAGACCAAAAGTTGTAACGACTCTTTTTGCTATAGTTGTAAGCCGAGCGGCGTGCGCGTTTTTCTCTGTCTGTTTCTCTCTAAACAGCTCTCTGTAAAGGAACTTCGTTCCATCCGGGTGTCCCTTGACACCTCTCAAGTTTTTTTTTCTTTCAATACAAATTCATATCAGTTCGGTCAACTTGTATGGTTGGTCAAAAATTACTTTTCATATTTAAATCAATCACAATCTGCGCGAGACGAGAAGCAGATGGTAAAATTGTACCATTTGCTTTTCGTCCCGCGCAGATCGTTCATAGGCGATACGGCTAGCAACTCATTACTATTTTGATTCCTTTTCCTCGCAACGCCCACCATCACGCTAAGCGAAGCGTGACCTTTAAGTCTTACGGCTCTGGGCTCTATCTGCCCCGTCAGGTATAAAGACATAAAAATGTATCTGTATCTCTCCACCACTATTTAAGTAAGATGTATATGTATGTTTATTATAGTTATTGTATATAAGTATGTTTATTATAGTGACCCCCGCACTACATAATTTCCCATCACTTTTTTCTAGGTTGCCTGGAAGAAAATTGCTTAGCGATAAGGCCGCTTTTTGCGCATTTCCTAATTTATAAGATAATTAAGTGATGTATTTATTTATTTTGTGCAATAAAGGGTATTGTATTGTATTGTGTTTATGTAGAAAGTGGCAGTGTGCTAACAACCTAAGTGTTTAGATTGCTTAAAGTGTGTTTGTTTGCAGTTAATCAGGTCGGACCCGGCCGGGGCTTGTTCCTATAATTGATTGGTTATCCGGTAGCTACAACGATGCCTGATAGTTCCACTGTTTACACCTACCTATAGCGTAGTAGTTAAGTACTTTTAAAATGCAACTAGAGCTGCCTCCGTGGTGTAGTGGTTAGAGCGTTCGGCTCATACCCGGAGGTCGCGGGTTCGATTCCCGGCGGGGACAACGACTTAGTGTTGTTCTAGTTTGGTTAGGACATTGCAGGCTGATCACCTGAGTGTCTGATAAGTAAGATGATCCGTGCTTAGGAGGGCACGTTAAGCCGACGACGGCCCCGGTCACTGTCTTTGACATTGGTCGTTACCTAAAACCATGTCAGAGACCTTTAAGGCGGTTTAAAAACTCTGACACTAGTGTTAGTCACTAACACACACGGTAAGAAGAAGAATGCAATCTGAGACCCAGGATCGATCCCCGTCCGGCCCGACTCTTTAAAACCTTTATGACTTTGGAACGAGAAGCTTGTCTTAACATTTCTGCTAAATTTAGCAGTTTTTCGCAAAAATGCATAGAACAGTTTCACGCTCTGAATTTAAACTGTAAACAGTAGTTCATAAAATAGTTTGAAGGGTTATCTAGACCCGTATGAGACAAGATTTTAAACGGTATCTCCGTTTTCTTTAAAATGATTAATTTCAAATATAGGCAGCATTGGACTCCGAAAAATGTATGTACATATAACCAAACCACAATTTTTTCTAGAAACTCAGTGAGATACGGTCATTACCACCTACCATAACTTGCTTAATGTGAAGGAAAACATACTGAGACAACATGCACAGTTAATTGGTGTGTAAAATGTGTTAAATATAAATGAGTAGAGAATCAAGTCTGAGATTACATCTTAAGATGACAGTTATTGAGCTACTTCAGATGTATATAGTATATAAATATAAGTTAGGCAGCAGGGAAAATCTTCACTATTGTTAGTTATTAACACTTTAAAGAAGAGCTAACTTATAAAATAAACGCAATAAACTGAATAAAGAGGTTTGAGGTGAGAATTAAAAATATCATTGAAGGGAAGAAAGAAGGAAAGAGGGATCAGGAAGACCGAGGCAAAACTACAGGAAACAGATAGGAGAAGATGAACGTCGTGACATAGAGAAAAGTAAAACGGCACGGACGTGAAAGACAAATGAAAGAAGATTCATACTCCAGAGAAAAGAGCAAGCTCTGAACTTGTTGAGATCCACCTATCTAAGACAATAGTAAAACAATGGAAGCCGCATCATAAAGAAAGAAAGAAAGAAATTATGCCATGCGTGATGATGAAAAGCAAGGTTGCAGGAAAACGACGGAGGCCGCTTTAAATTGGTCGGTTCAGAAACCCTAGAGAATGGGGCTATGTCGACTCGTAAACCTTCTATTGCTGATATAAAAACACCCGTAGCGTAGACCGCTGCCGTAAATTAGCTAGAATTATAACAGATCACTATGAAGAAACTGGATCACGATGGCAAGGGATAGAACAAGATGACGCAGACAGAAGGAGTCTTATTCCCCGCAGTGGTTCCCAGAAAATTTACGATAACAACTTCACTGCCCGTTAATAAAAGAACAATAGTAAAACAATCGATTTGTTCATACAGGACAGTGAAGTTTATAATAATGATAACAGATCACTTTCCGTAGATCACTTCCTACCCGTCTTAGTATATAACACCATTATCAATAAAATAACAAAATAAGAAAGTTAATGCGCTCATAAAATGTAACCTGGCAAAACCGGGGCGGATCGCTAGTGATATAACTCTTGTAATGCAATACTGATCGCAGGCTGCAGAAGTTCCTGCATTAGCATATAGATGAGTCACCGCCTCGCGGCTTCAGCTTTTATAACCGTATACACACCGCACTTGCTAGTGATAACCTTCTTTTGATCAGTATACATCTTAGGGAATAGACGACCTCCGTGGCGTAGTGGTCACCATGCTAGTCCACCACCGGGTTCGATCCCCGGTCAGGGCAAGTTGGAAAATGGCCTTTTTCAAATTGCCTTGGGTCTTGGATGTTTATCTAAATATGTATTTGTTATAAAATATAGTACCGTTGAGTTAGTATCCCATAACACAAGTCTCGAACTTACTTTGGGGCTAGCTCAATCAGTGTCATTTGTCCCTATATATTTATTTTATTTAATAGGTACATGAATTTTTCGAAGTCCAGTGCTACATTTAAATTAAATTATTTGAAAGGAAACTGATATCATTTTAAATTTTGCCTTCATTACGCCCTAGTTAACACTTCAAACTATTTTATGAATTACTGTTTACAGTTTAAAGTAAGAGCGTCAAGCTTTTCTTCGCATTTGGAACTTTTGGCTAATGTGAAAAGAAAAGATTGAAATTTATAATGATATATTTATTTCGGGGGCAGTACTAGACCCCGAAAAATGCATGCATTTAGTACAACTGATTGTCTAAATACATACGAGTACAGTGTATTTCGGATATAACAAACTCTTACAAATGATATTTAATAGATTTAGCAAAATTTTAAAATTTAGTATTATTGTATAATTTTTTAGTTTTAATTCTGCGATAAAAATGTATTATTATGTGAATACTTACCACAAAAAAATATATAAGTTATACACGGTGATACATTACTCAATGCGTGCAATTTTTTTTCAAATTGCCATCATAATAATTTAATCAATAAATTAATTTGAAATTCAGAAATGCATGCTACCGATCGTTAGCAGTCTCAAGTTATTTCAAACATAATAAATAAGTACCTGGGCGACCGAGCTTTGCACGGTTACATCTCAAACATTAACTAATTTTTTTTAAACTTGTCTAAAAACAATGCAAAATAAAAAAAAATATATAAACTAAAACATAAAAAAAAACAAAAGTAAGTCACCGAGTGGGATTCGAACCCGTAACACTCTTTCTAGCGGTCGCTATGCTTAACCACTGAGTTAAATCAAGGCGGTCGCGGCGCGACGAAATTAGCGACCATATTCTGCGTGGAAAGAAAAACGCATGAAAACTCGAAAACACGCGTTTTCCCAAACATAAAACTAATCTAGATCGATTATCTACCCCCGAAAACCCCCATGTACAAATTTTCAGCTAAATCGTTAGAGCCGTTTTCGAGATCACAGAAATTTATAAATAAATATATATATATACATACATACATACATACATACATACAAGAATTGCTCGTTTAAAGGTATAAGATTCCATAACAAATTGATTATTTATTTACCACCAAGTGGATATAATTTATACTTTTTATAATAACTTGTGACATTTTGTAATTATGAAGTACCTGTATAATAGTTTAAATGACATGACTACAGAAATATTACATAAGTAATGAGTAATGTACGTTTAAGAAAATGTTTATAGTGGATAATAATATATAATATAAATGAAAAGTATAATTTATGATAGATTGTAGTAAAACTGCAGTTTTTTGTTATAATAATTGTAAATAAGTTTGTACTGAGTTTATTAAATACGCAACAAACAAATTACAAAAAAAATAGAGAAAATCTTCGAACACTTCTTAACGAGGCGAAGTGCCCAGGATACTGGCAGTGTTCCTTCCCTGAATAGCAAGTATTATGCAATGGGCAAAATACCTACTAGCCACTTTAATAGTTTGTACTTGCATTAAAATATTTTAAAAACCAATGAAATAACTGTCCGTGAGGTTTTCGGCAGAGAAGAATAGGATCCCGAGGATGTCGTAGAAGGCGACTTAGGAAATACAATCTAAACAAAGCTTATAAACATCAATGAGATCTCTCTCATTGATGTTAGCCTACACTCTCCACGCTGGCCAGACATGTTGGAGAGGTCCAACCCGTCTGGCCAGCGTGAAGAGTGTAGGCCATACACTCTGACTGCGCTGACCAAGTATGGGTCTAGTAATATTGAGAGAGTCGAGCTCCTGCAGTGTAGACTAGAAAGACCTGATGATGAGATGATAAAATAATTACTGTAGTAAAAATGTGGTGGTACTATTTAAAATAGCAATTGTTTTTCGCGTTTTTAATTGTAGATTTGGTCACTTGTGGCGTAAATGCATGAGTAATATAGGTAAAATGTTAAATTTTATAATATACCTGTAAGTAGAAAATATAAGTAATATAACTATAACTTGTACTATATTCTTAGGTTCTATATTTTTACGATTTTACTAGCGGCATCGAGTGTGCCTTCAACATGTCTGAATTTATAAATTTAAGTTTGAGACGCGCACATTGAATATTTCAATATACAGGAGGTATTGAAGGTAATATCTCTGAGGGAATATCATGCGCAATATTCCTGTTTTATTCCCTTGGAGGTGTGCTTTTACTGCCAGAGAGCATTTTTAGGAGAAATATTTTGGAATTAGGTATATTGATACAAGACTTTGATCGAGAGATCTTATCAAGTTGAAAAGTAGACATATTGAAAGTTCTTGCTTTATTTTGACTGAATTTAAATAAGTTTTTCAATGACTTTTATATAATATACAATTATACATACATACATACTATCACGTCTTTATCCCTAATGGGGCAGACAGAGCATTTTGGGTCTTGCGGTTCTATGCAGAGCCCAGGGCCGCAAGACCCAAAAGCCACTTTTAGCGTCATGGTGGGCGAGAAGATGGAAAAGCAATCAATACAGTGATGGGTTGCTAGCCGCATCGCCTGTTAACATGATTTGCATTTTTGCCCATTCCCTCGATCGGCTTTTACGATCTGCGTGGGAAGAGAAGCAGCTGGTACATTCTAAGTTTTTTTTGTTTCTCCCAGACCAGCATGGCATTTTATATAATATATTACTGTAAATCATTTAAAAATGGATTACATGACTCATCAATATGAAAAAAGGTGTAGGTACTCGTAGCAACCCATCACTATTTTGCTTCATTTTTCTACTCATATGCCCATCATCACGCTGAAAGTGGCCTTTGGGTCTTTCGGTCCTATTCTCTTTCTACCCCGTGAGTAATAAAAATTGTTATAAATCTGAAATAATATTCCTTTATTTTTTTTTTATAAAAAACTGATCTTAATAGAAAAACTTTTATCGATATATTCAATTCAATTCAATGCAAATATATCTTTATTATCATAGGATATTTATATAATCGTCATTTTTTTGTTGTACAATTGTTGACGTCAAATGGTAACTTACAGCTGAGTTTACTGCCGCTTCCAAAGCGCTAGTGCAGAAGAAACGGTAGCAAACTGCACTGCAGCATTTTCTCCAAGGACGTCAACTCACAATTAAATTAATATTTAAAGTTAAAGATAATTTAAAAACATACACACATTCACATAATAAGCATATTATGGACAATAACAAGTGACCATAATCATAGATCAATCTAAGGGTGAGTGACCCTACCCAAAAATAGTTCTGGACCTTTCCAAAATTAAGTATAACGAAGCATTCATATTCAAAAATGGAACGCGCAAACGACACAATGTCAACTGAACTCCATCAGTCACCCGGTCGACCGCACGATTGTCGCACGCGAGCTTATGTCACTGTGACAGCTGTCAAACTGACAATTGTCATCGGATAATTAAAAGATGATGCGGTCAACTCCGGAGGTCCTGTGAATGTTGAATTAATGGATTCTCAAGATGTTTTTTTTCTTTTTTAATCAGAGCGTTTGTGGCCAGTGAGTATGTTGGCTTGATTTGATGAAGTTCTGATAGACGGAGCCAATGTAAAATGATAATAAGATTTATAAAAAAAAATGTACAATAATGTTTCGACCACCTTTCGTCTCCGTGATCAGACTCTAGGCATTGTCTGCCATAATGCACGTGCTCGTCAAATCAAATCAAACGAGTCCTACTCAATGAGGTTGTATGTTTTTTTATAACTGAGTTCCGTCGAATCTCCCAGCTCCATCATCAGAACAGCTCATTGAATTCTTAGTATTGTATTATCATCCGACTTACATAAGTATACAAAATTTCAACTAAATCGGTTGAAGATAACTAGTTGAAAATTGGGTCACAAGATTAGACTTAAACAAACAATCATACATACAAGATACATTTCAAGGTAAATAAAAGCTTGTAAAAAATATAACATAATAGCTGTACTGTACACGCGGGCTTTGCTCCCCGTAGGAATTTCGGGATAAAGAGTACCCAATGTCGTTCCTCGAGTCTCAATCTATATCCATACCAAATTTCATCCAAATCGGTTAAGTAGTTTAAGCGTGAAGAGGTAACAAACAAACAAATATACAAATTCACTTGACTCATAAACCATCAAAAAGGTAGAAGCAAATATAAAGATAAATGTTGAGATCCAAGATTATACCAAAAGTAAACTATATTCAAATTACATCACTGTGTTGACACAATGACTAGAATATTTAAAAACATAACTAGGAACACAATATTTCTACAGTTACATTAACAACCATAATAATTATCTATAATCAACTTTTGTACGATAAAGCACTTATAAATTAATAAATATCTGAACATTTAAGCAACAAAAGTAGATTACACTCACACAATACCTAAACACTTCCTAATCAAGTTAAAAAAAGTAACAAACAATCCATACTCATCTTTCCATAAATCCCTAAACAATTCAAACGGCGAGTTGGAAATCGATTAAAATTTAATCGTATCGATAAAAAAAAGATAAACAACTAATAACTGGCACTTGATCGATTCGCGGGATGTAGTAAAAAGTATTGATTTATAGAGACGGTCTTCCCACGTGCTACGGGGAATTAAACCCGGAACCACTCCTGGGAAAGGCGCTAGCTCAGCCAGTGGGGTTTTTCTCGGATGCCTAGGGATGGGACGGGATGTTTTCATCTATAAATTTCACGATGATATTTATAGACTCTTGAATTATAATAAGTCATAAACCTGGGGTCAGGATACATTATAATATTGCAGCTTCGTGTTTACTTATGTTAAATTAAAATGTGCCTTATAAAAAAGATATAATAATGATTAATGGTGATAGTTTACACAAAGGAGCTTATTTTAAGTTGTGTGTATTTCTAACCTATTTTTAAAATCAACAAACTGCTGGTAAGAATGTTAAATTGTTGCCTCTTTTGTTTTTCAAGATCTTATATAATAGTGGCACTCCTTAATTCTACGATACTCGTAACATTTACTTAGTCGACTGTCGGAGTATCAATTACAGAAATTTTTACATCTCAGACAAGAGACAACACTAATACAGTAGTACTCTACAATAAAGTGGAGGAATGCAGTCGGGCCCCATGTATTCTAGGGACAGACATTCCATATTCGCAATCAATATCTGTCTGCACTTGCAAAAACACAAAAATTGATTCTTTACGGAAAAGAAAAAGGCGAAAATGTTGTTTCGAGGGTAAAATAATTCGGTAAAACGAACAATGGGGTTGATAAAAATCAAGAAAACAAATATTCACTATCGGTTGAACGTCACCTGGGAAAAATAATTCCATAAATGGTGTTTCTTAATGGCGTATGGACACTAAAGTAAATTTATAATAGACTATCGATTATCGACATTTTACATGCTAGACAAGTGTCAACACTATTGGTTCTATACTCAAGTAGTACTGGGTTAGTAAATAACAGATTATCGATTATCGACATTTTTACATGCTAGACAAGTGACAACACTACTCGTACTACACTCCAGTAGTACTATAGAATAAAACGGAGGCATGCCGTCGGGCCACGCATTCTATAGTTAGACAGTCGATGTCCGCGATCAATATCTGTAGGAACACTCCGATGATATATGTGCAATAGAAATGAAGGGATTTGTCTGTGTCGTCATTTGTTGATTATTGGATTATTGTCATAGTATTTTATGCAACAGTTGTATAAGAAGGGTCAAAAAATGCGAGTGGCGCAGGTTACGATTCGAGCATTAGCGAGCATTGTAAGAAGACGCCATCGAGCATTGTGTTGACGTACTTACACAACTGTGTAAGTACGTCAAAAGTACGAGTATAGTCGTAGAATCGACATTCCCATACAAATTCACGTTATTCCACGTTATATATAATCATTATCATCAGGTCTTTATGTCTCCACTGTAGAAGCACGACCCTATCTGTACTACCAGAGCCATACTTGGCCAGAGCAGCCAGAGGACTACACTACCTACAGAGCCTACACTCTCCTCGCTAGCCAGACGGGTTGGAGAGGTCTCATTGATGTTTATAAGCTTTGTTTAGCTTGTATAATACAACAGCAGTGCTAATAAATTTTTAAACGCCGCCCAAACTTTTGCTTCATAACTGCAACTGCAGAAAAGTTCGCGTGAAATGTTTTGCGCCTCCCCAATAAAACATTATACAGCCAGGCGAGGTTTCAGCCAAATTGCTGGCAGGGCCGGCGATAGCATTTTTAATTCACGGCTGGAAACAAACTTTGTAACAGGGAAACGATTTTTGTTTTGTTTGTTTTTTCCTGTAAGTGGCCAGCACTCGTGTCCAATTTTTTAAGCTGGCCAAAGGCTAACATTACTTGCTAGCAGCTGGGACCAACACATACGAGTACCTTTAGAATTTTTATGCCACTAGTGGTCAATATTTATACTGGACTTTGAATATGAAAAAAATAGATTTCTTCAGTTATTTCCTTTAGTTTTTCAAGCGGTATTCTAAAACGTTCTTCTCAATATAACTTCATAAACTCTTTTTTTTACTAAACATCTATTTAGCACCGCTAATCAAAAGCCTCGCCTCTTTTCAACCGACTTCCGAAAGAGGAGGTTATTAATACGTCGCGATCCTTTTTGATGTATGTTCACCGATTTGGAAAATTCTTTTATTGTTTGAAAGGGTACACTTCCGAGGTTGTTTCATAGAAATTTTGACAAAATTGGTTGTGTAGTTCTATGTTAAAGTCAGATTTTAGTTTTTTTTAATTATTGGAACGAAGTTTTGGAACGTAGTTCCTTATCGCGCGTTGCGAAAGGAGGCTAGACGGAAAAACTTAAGACCAAAAGTTGTAACGACACTTTTTGCTATAGTTGTAAGCCGTGTGGCGTGCGCGTGTTTCTCTGTCTGTCTCTCTGTCTCTCATAGAAAGCAAGCCAGTTATTTTCGTTTCGTCTTTCTATTTCGCATTGAACAGTGTGGTGTCGCGACTATTATTCTTGTTGAGTGTATACAAGTTTTTTGTACATAATAATAATAAAATATTATTTTATCTTAAAAAAAATATAATTTTATTTCAATTCCTTCACTAAATAATCGAAACGAACTTCGTTCCATCCGGGTGTCCCTTGACACCTCTCAAGTTTTCTTTGACGGTTTTAAAAATTGTAAAATACTTATAATAAATTATTAAAATGTTGACATAAATTAAGTATTCAACAGAAGTCCAACTTCAAAATCATGACTATTTTGTGGCAGAAATAGTTGCGAGGGAGTTGTTTACGCTTCACACAAAACTTTACCAAAAGTTTGCTATTCGTGAAACTTTTCAGTTGCATATCTATGCAATGGTAACAAAGTTTCATGCAGAGAAAAGTTTTCTAACTAAATTTTGTGGGTAGCAAAATAATGTCTCTGAAAGATGATTCACATTCGAATATTACAAATTTTATTTTTATGACACGGATAGATAAAAATAAATGGAAAACGCAATGTTTGGATAAAAAAAAACCAACACGAAGAGTTCATACCATCTTTAAAAATCACGTTTGTAGTATGGGAGTCACACCTATTTATTTATTTTATTCTGTTTTCAGTATTTTTTGTTATAGCGGCAACATCATCTGTCCAAGACCTGTGAATAATTTTTTGACGAAGACCCTGTCCGTCTTATTATAAAACGCAGACTAACTTTGTTACTAGGTTTAAACCATTAACCGACCAAATTAAGTTGACATTTTCTGATGAGACAAGAGGCATATTCCTAAATGTCAACTTGATTTGGTCGGATAATGGTTTAAACCTTGTAACAAAGATAGTCTGCGTTTTATAATAAGACTGTGTAAGACTAACTTAATGCCATAACTGTGGATTTTAGCGGTCTAACAAATGTTAATACACTAAATTAATGACTGTGGATTTATGCCGTGTGGTTTCCGGCAGAGTAGAATAGGACCACCAAGTCTTCCCGTGGATGTAGTAGAAGGCGACTTAGGAAATACAAGCTAAACAAAGCTTATGAACATCATGAGACCTCTCCAACCCGTCTGGCCAGCGTGGAGAGTGTAGGCCAAATCCTCTGGCTGCTCTTAGTAGTACAGAGAGGGTCGTGCTCCTGCAGTGGAGACTAAAAAGACCTGATGATGATGATGACGATGAAAACTGTGAAGTTAGCATCGAGTGGCCATAAAAGCAATAGTCTAGAGCAAGCGGCCATTTGTCCGTATGTAAGTAGGTACCAATTTATAAAATTCCAAAAATTATTTGATCGCAAACAAACGCATTTTTCTAAAACAATGCTCCTTACAAAGTCAAGAAGGACGAATACCAAGCATTAGTGTCACGAGCGCTCAATTTGTTGTTTCTTAGAGCGAATAGCGCGCATGTTCGGCGATACGCTTCTTGCCGTGATTAGCTCCAATTATCAGGGAAAAAACGCATTGTTTTCGGATGTTAGACATGTTGTTACATTATTTTTAAAGTAACATTGTTACGCGTCATCACGGACTTATCATGGAAATGCGGTGCTTGGAATCATGATTTGGTTTATAGCGGGACTTAGTGCGAAGTGTAGTACAGCCAACAGCAGGGTAACTTATCCATCGCTCACACTTATGCAGCGGTTCTAGTGATAAATTGTTGAGAATTGGGGTAGCTTGATGTTCTCGACTTTTCGTTGCAAATATTGGATTTCGTCTCAATTCTACTGGAGTTATATGTAACTCTGGTGCTTGTTTTAATAAATACAACATTTTGTCACAACCAAGTTTTTGCGTGTATAGTTCGGCATATTTTGTAGAAAACTAATGGTAAAACGCAATTTCTGATATCGTAACATCTAACGTAGTAAAGATGGGTTTACGCCCGGTACTAGTCGCATTGCATAAATATGCTGAATAAATGTCCATTGCCAGAGTAAAAATATTAACAGAACTTTTCTTTTCTTTTTCATTTAAATTGTATGCACCAAAACATAAAATTGAAAATATTATGTTTAATGCCTTAAAGTAGGAAAAGTATCTCTTCCGGCTCTCCATAGTCCAGTTGCAGCAGCGCAAGCGCATGAATACTAGAATTTATTATGATTTAACTAGACTATAATTTTTATATGACTAAATTATTTTACGTATTTTAAGTTATGATTTACAAAATATCGATAAGTGCCTGCTTCATTTACACAAATTAAAAAATGTGTTTCTGCCCAGCGATCAGGCGTATTTGGGCGTAAACTCGTTTTTGCCCAATACGCCCGCCTCCATCCATCACTAATAACAATTTGCTTTCACGCGTATAAACAATTAAACTTCATGTAAGATTCCAAATCTTGAACTCCATTACCTCACGTCTCAAAATTTCGTGCCAGCCCTTGGAAAAAGCACCGTCTGGCAGCCCTGCGGTCCAGGCATCCCTCGTTAGCTACAGGCACGCATGGAGTACGCGCGTACGCGTAGCGTAACTTTTTGCTGCGCACGGGCACACGCATCGCATATAAACAGCCGAGTTCCATCCCCTCCTTTTACGGACTGCCCCTTAAGCGGGATTCCTTCGAGGGACGTGTCCGCGCAATAAAAAGATTTATATTTATTTATCAAGCAAAAGGCGATCGACCGATGGTTCCGCGAAAGTGCTTCCGCGGTGAGCGGTATTTTGTTTTAGCTAATTGGTCGATGTTTATTGTAGTTTCTTTCATGCTGGTCCGGGAGACAAGAATAAACTTAGGATGTGTCAGCTGCTTCTTGTCCCGTGCAGATCGTAAAGGCCGATCGGGATGGGCGAGACTCTGAATCAAGTTAATAGGCGGTGCGATTAGCACCCATCACTATTTTAATTTTTTCTTGCCCACGCTAAATGTGGCCCTGGGATCTATCTGTTTTGATCACATCATTTGAATAGGCGATGCGATACCTAAAAGCAAGTAGCATCGCTTTTTATATTCGCATTATCGCCTATTCCCTCGATCAGTTTCTACGATCTGCGTGGTAAGCGAAGCAGCTGGAACATTCTTTTTTTTATCCCGGTTCAGCACAAAAAATGTTAATATTATTTTATACTAGTTGTGCCCTTGGGCTTCGCTCACCGTGAGAATTTCGGGATAAAAACTATCCTATGTCCTTTCCTGAGTATCAAACTATCATATTTCATCTAAATAGGTTCAGTTATTGAAGCGTGAAGTGATAACAATTTAATATTATTCATGTTATTAATATTATTTAGTATTATTAATATATTTAAAATAATAAATATATCCGTCGGTTTGGAAAATCTTGGAGTCCTATGTCCAGCGGAGGCCTTTCTGCGGTTGTTAGGATGATAAAGTAGAACAAAATATGGTGAGACTAGTGATGTGCCGTTCTTGAAAATTTCGAGAAATATACGGAACGACCTGGAAATTGTCGAGAAATTTCTCACAAAAAAATTCTTTAAGAAAATTTTCAACTAAAATTCTCGAAATATGTTGAAAATTTCCGGAAATTTTCAAGGAAAGAAATTTCAGATTTCGCGGCGGAACATCACTAGGTGAGACCGACAAATGAGACTTATTATTTGTAGGCTGAGACTATTTTATATGATTTTAAATGCAGATAAGGAATGATCTTATAAAGTCAGAAACCACACGGCAAAGTACCCCTATCCTATTTTAAGACCAACTTCTGCTGACAACGAAATGAATAAAGCTGCAAATGAGCCATTAGCATAGATTACAAAAAACTGTCTGTTTTTGATGATTGATAAACCAATGTTGATGCATCATGATATTGTGCTTTCTGAAATCAAATGCTCTAGTTACATAAAAAATACCTAAATCACTATATGTGTGCCTATAAAACTCAAAGAGTTCCCTCGATTATCCCATCATCAGATCCTGACTTGTTGACTATGGGTCTATCTTTTAAGTATACCCTTCAAATCAAAAAATCGTCTTTGAATAATCAGTGAAATACATAGAAGAAGATCGCGACAAATTTATCAATTTTCTCCTTCTTTATTTGAAGTCGGTTAAGAAGATTCTAGGATTTGTCCACTAGGCCGGAAACCAAACGTACCTGCATCCCATTTTAAGCAACCAACAGCTGCTGACAACGAAATCAATATACCTGCAAATGAGCTGCCAGCGCAGTTTACAAACGGTCCGATTATGTTACACCATGCTAATTGCTATGTCTATGGTAATCTCATTAACGCGGTGCCACGGCGACACGAAGGCTGCACGTGATAGATTTACTGCATAAGATTTACATAATTGTATTGTTTAATTGAGATGTTAATTTCTGCATTTGACAGTTCTTTCTATATTTTATTTAAGAGTCAAAAGTCAAACTACACTTTTTCATAAAAACGTAGTCTATGTTTTATTTCGAAACGACATGCCCCATTTAGTTATTTCAAAGATATATCATATAACTGCGTATACCTTTTTTCACAGTCAAAACAAGAACTTTAAATAAAATATAGTGTGTTATATCATTTTTGACTATCAGTATGGTAAACTTGCATATTCTTATATTTTCTTTCCAGTTCATTATTTTACCGTCGAAAACCAATTATAACCCTAGATAATTACAATTTCTTTAAAATTACAAATTTTTATCGAAATCTGACGCATGGTTTTAAAAATAAAAAGTAGACTACGTTTGTATGGAAAAGTCTAGACTTTTTTCCATACAGAGGGATTTCAGAGGTAATCAAGAGTTTTGGCCCCTTAAAAAATCTTTAAAACTCTTGATTACCTTTACCTCTTGAAATTCAAAACTCAAATGTTTATTCAGTAATTAGACCTCAAAATGATTGACGCACGCTAACATCAGTGTGTCACGAGTAGTGTTGTAAAAACTCGAGTCCAAGAGTCTATATTTGTAAACTCGACTTAATTTTGCATGCTTGCTAGACTAAGACATTCACAAGTCCGAGTCGAGTCGAGCACGAGTCGTCGGAGCCCAGACTCGGAGTCGAATAAAAACTCAAGTCTAATAAGAACTCCGAGTCGCAGAACTGACTAGAGTTCGAATACAAAACTCTAAGCAACTCCAACTCAACTAAACTGTTACAACAAGTTTTACAAAGCATTACAACCATTCAAGACTTTATTTAATATAATGATAGATAATTAAATAACAATATTTGTTATTAACTTAAAATAAACAATTATGATTTTATGAGCGCAACTCAGTCCATAATCAGACTCGATAGCACACAACAGACTGAGCACTTATACCGGACTCGAGTATATTTTGGGAGCTTGAGTATAACTAACACATCGAGCAGTGGAGTCGCTATTTATGAGTCGAGTCTTATGATTTACAGTCGAATCAGAATATTTAAACTCCCAGACTTGAGTTTTCTACAACACTAGTCCCGAGCTAACTCCGAGTGCTCTAGTTATTCGCCCTGATGAAGACCTCCGGATGAGGTCGACACATGTTAGACAGTAGCCTGACTCTCCAATAAAGCGAAAACCTCAACAGCATTATTCACAAAATGCATCATGTTTCGTCAATACGGTCAGAAAAATGGTCCAATGATGATCTGAAACATTCAATGTTCGTCAAAGTTTCCTTTTTATATTGTGTGTTACGATAAAAGATGTTAGTGTCAATCGTCTAGCCCAAAATTAAACTTCCCTTCCTTAATTATGTTTGTTTTATAAATGAGGCTAAATATAATCTAAATGCAGCTATGAAGTAGGGTCCGATAAATTAATCCGGAAACAAGAATCTAGGTATCACATTTAACAATCCTAACAAGGTTCTTCATGAATCCTTCCGTATGAGACATACCTGACATACCTACCCGTCTCTAGGCATCATTTAAGGGTAAGAATTCCATTCTAATCATAGGACAAATTGTGTTCACATGCTTAACATAATAATGAGCTATATTTACCTTAATACGTTCCAGAAAATCTAGTAATTGTTTCGAACTAACTCGATCGGCTATAAATGCTATAATCTTTAATTGCTGAGCAGTAGTTACTTAAGTATTCATTTTGTAACATAGTTCTTGGTATTTGGTGACAGAATGCTGTAATTTAAACTATTTGTATTAAAAAACAGAAAATATTTCAAGAAATTTAATCTTGTCCTGTTTGTATCCAAGGCAGAACTTTCTTATTTTATCTAATTGAAATGTACCTAGCTTGAGCAGATCAACTAGGTAATAGGAAATTTAATAAAGTTACCTACAATACAATACAATACAATACAATAAAATACAATACAATACAAATATTCTTTATTACTCCAGAAACAAAAGGAAATATAAAAAACAGAAAAAAAAAAGACAGAATTATGATACAAAGGTGGACTTATTGCATAGTAATCTCTTCCAGTCAACCTTTGGGTAGAGGGAGAAGTTACCTACTTCTTCTAATCGTGTCGTTAGCTCGAATTTTCAAGTTTGTTTTTAGATACATACTTAATTAAAAGTATTTTTCATCATCATAATCCGAGCGTAATCCCGTTGCATCCTCAGCGGTAATGCTTCAGAGCCTCTAACGATACCGAACCTAAGTGATTTGACAAGATACCATATTTTTTACACAGTGCTGCCTGCCTGACTAAGAAATAAGTTTTTCAGAACGAAACTTATCTATTAAAACATACGAAATCAAACACCTAAATTACAGCAAAAACGCGAACACCCATCGCCAAAATTGCAATACTAATCCCCGCCGAGCTATGCGAGCATCCATATTCATACGTCCCCAGAAAACCTGGTGGCCTTACACTGCCACATTCCTTTGCCCGCCGCGTCAGTTTTTCGGTTATAATTAAAGTTTTTCACGACTACCCGCTTTGGACGCCACGCGCCGTCCATACGCTTATAAGGGAGCTTGAGATACCGAGTTCTGTTTGGTTGAAAGTACCTAATAAAATTTATTTATAAGAGCTCTTAAATTTAATGAGCGAAGAACGATATACGCGAGATATTTTTAATTCGAAATGTGAAATACTAGGTTTTTCTGAGCGGCGGCTGGTAAGGGATTTTGAGATTGGTTTTCAACGATTTGCTGTAGGATGTCGTAATGCGATATTAAACTACTTTTTTCTGGGTATTGATCTTATCCTATTCCTTAAAGGAGCAATTCTTGTATATATAGATATAATGAAGATCTCAGAAACAGCTCCAACAATTTTGATAAAACTCAGTACTTAGGGAGTTATGAGGCTGAAAATTCGAATGTTTTATTTTAATAGAACCACACTTTTCCGAGCAATGCTCGGTTACACAGTTAGGTATTTTAAACAAGCATTTATACCTACATAATTATATTTTTTGAGATTCTTAATCTCAAAAACTACTCGAAAGGTTTCGATTTCAGGATGTATGTAGGCAGTTTTGGGGCCATAAAATCGTTTATCTCATTTGGGTAGGTTTCCATTATTAGAGAACCTCGTTTACTCGGTAAATTCATCAAGCGAAGCTCTGTTTAAATATATATCTACTTACTTATATGCTGGTCTGGGAAAAATAAAAAATTTAGAATGTACCAGCTGCTTCTCTTCCCACGCAGATCGTAAAAGCCGATCGAGGGAATGGGCAAAAATGCAATTCATGTTAACAGGCGATACGGCTAGCAACCCATCACTGTATTGATTGCTTTTCCATCTTCTCGCCCACCATGACGCTAAAAGTAGCTTTTGGGTCTTGCGGCCCTGGGCTCTGCATAGAACCGCAAGACCCAAAATGCTCTGTCTGCCCCATTAGGGATAAAGACGTGATAGTATGTATGTATGTATGTTATATCTCATTAACAATACCAGTAAATATAATAATAATCATAGGTACCTGGATAACCTGAAATACAAACAAGCAATTGTAAAAAAAAAACTTGCTTTATCTAAAACAGCTAATTTAAAAGTTTAAAGTGCTTCTCAAGACAAATCAAACGAGCCTAAACTCGATAGGGTTGTGCGACATTTCATCACAGTTTTTATGACCATCAGATCAGCTCTATGTCACCATAATATTGCATTTTCACGCGATATACGTATGCGTGCAAAATTTCATCAAATCAAAAACCAGGAACCGGGAAGTTGGTCAAATTTAACTTGCAAGATTTGATTACAGACAGAGAGACAGACAACGGGACAGGTGAAACTAAACAAAATCTTGTAAAAAAATATTAAATTCCATGAGCAACAAAATAAAAAGCATTTTCCTACAATTCAACAATTCGATCAATGCATAAACTTTGCGGCCAGCTTGTAAATATGTTATTGTGTCTGTCTGTCTGTCTGTCTGCCGACGTATACCGCGGACGTGCCTGATGGAACATCGGCAAATTATAATAAATAATGTCCAACACATGTCTTTCTATGCCCGTTGTCTCGAAGTATGGAAATCGGGCGCAATCTATTTGAATATCATTCAAACAAGTTTGTTTTGAAAGTTGTTGCTCCAGAGTCCTTTCTTTAAACCCGGCAAAAAGAGGGGATTTATAAGTTTGATCCTAGCGTCTGTCTGTCTGTGGCATTGTAGCGCTCGAACGGATAGACCAATTTTTTTTTCACGAAAAAGCACGTTCCGTTTCGGTGTTTCTTAAATGTTTAATGAAATTCTGTTGAGCCGTTTAAAAGATATTGGTGCTTAACGCTTAAAAGTTAGGGCTTTTTCTAGCAAATAATAGATGGCGCTGCAGATATCCACCTAGTTATAAGTAGCGGAACTACCCAAGTCATATAGGTAATTTCCGAATGTTCTTGTCTTGGGTTTTATTTTTATTTGCCTTGCAAGTAAACTTTTTAATAATTGATTTAATATCTATCTATATACATACAACAAAGTTTGCGCATATACGAGTTTCTATCACCTTTTATAGAAAACTAGCCGAAGCCCGCGACTTCGTTCGCGTGCATTTTATGTCTCTGGACAAAGCTCATCAGGCTGAACAAATTTTAGTAGGCGTCATTTTTGTATTTCTTATAGTTTGGCTGGACCATTATGGTTCTGCACCAGATTCAGGTGTTCCATTTTCTAAAACCATTTATATCCTCTATGTTGCCCAGGCTTAACAGCTATATAACAAGAAAAAGTTTCATTCGAATCCGTCCAGTATTTCTTGAGATTAGCGTGTACAAACAGACCAGGAAACAGGTAGACATTTTTTTTTAAATTCTTACTCCATTACCATGTCTCTATCACCCCCAATTTTTTATTGGAAATATATTTATTGGACACACTTTTTTATTGTTTTATTATATGTATAGATATATGTACTCGTAGATAGATATAGATTCTACGCGATGAGATATTTACATACCGTAAACAGCATCATCAAAAATACGCCGTTACCTTATTGAAAAACCGTTTTCATAATAATGGGCGACCACAACACCCGATAACAATTTAAACCACAACGGGCCTCGTTAAGTTAAAGACACATAAAAATCATCGCATAACTCACCATGGTCCATCGCACATTAACGTAATTATCATCAAAGATAAAAAGGCATCTTTTATAAGGAGCGCTGTTCATGAAATCGGCCCCAATAGCATGGCACTGTTGACAAACGCAGATAAAGTTTATATTAAAGTCTCGTGTCATCCCGGTAATTATTATTATGTAGAGCTAGGTATTTTTATTTTTTGATGGGCCGTGCGTGGTCGGATAAAACCGAGCAGGCTAAGGAAGCGTTGGAGAGACATTTCAAACATTTGAGAAACAATCTGCTAAATAACAAGTCAAATCAGACACTTTTTTCTAAACGGTAACACAAAAATTTTCTTTAAGATTAACTATGTCATACAAAAGTGTGAAGTCATGTTTTTTTTGCAGTCAAATAGCGCTCTTAATATCAGTTTTTCTGCATTAATAAATCTAAAATCATATTGAAAATGAATAGTGACACTATTTTACGACGTTTTATTTTATGAACCGTGCCAAATAATTAATTCTTGACCCAAATGGTCTTAGGTTGCCTTTGATAGAAATACGTGGAAGGAGATAGGGAGACCTTTTTCAGCAGTGGGACAACGTATATTTTTAAACATGTTTTCTGCTCTGTCTGCTTACAGCCACAAGATCCAAAACGCTCTGTCTGCCCTTTAGAGATAAAGTCAAGAAATAATATAAGTATTACATACAGAACGATACCTGAGATCGCGCACCTTGTAGAAGCGGCTGCAGGCTTCTGCTTTCGACCTTCTATAAGGCAAGAACAGAAGAGAGGTGCAACGGAGGGGTCCCCTTACTCTAGATAAAAATACACCTTTCCATACAAACGTAATCTACGTTTTATTTCGAAACGACATGCCCCCATTTCGGCAAAATTTTGTAATTTCAAAGATATTGCATTTATCTAGGGTTATAATTGGTTTCCGACGGTAAAAATATGAACTTGAAATAGAATATAGTGTGTTATATTATTTTTGACCATCAGTATGGGAAACTTCTACATTGTTATATTTTCTTTCCAGTTTATAATTTTACCGTCGGAAACCAATTATAACCCTAGATAATTACAATTTCTTTAAAATTACAAATTTTTATCGAAATCTGTCGCATGGTTTTAAAAATAAAAAGTAGACTACGTTTGTATGGATAAGTCTAGACTTTTTTCCATACAGAGGGATTTCAGAGGTACTCAAGAGTTTTGGCCCCTTTTTTATTTTTATATTATCCTAGATAATTGCAATTCCTTTAAAATTACACATTTTTACCGAAATCTGACATGTGGTTTCAAAATAAAACGTAGACTACGTTTGTATAGAAAATTCTAGGGTAGGTAAGGAAATTCTTAAAAGATACCGTTCTGTGTGTAATACTTACATCAATTCTTTGACAAAGTCGTATGTCGGAACGTATTTTTTTTTTATAATCAACGCATAGCCGGTTTTTGGCTAAACAGCAATAATGCCACACGGTAAATTTGTTTCGCCGCGCATTTTTCAAGTGGAAGGCGTTATTTTTCGCCGCAATCTGCGCATCTTCAACACTGGTGATTAATGCAGGCACTCGACTTTAGCTGCCTACGGGTGAGTGTACCGTTGCTGCTTGTTTGGTTTAAAAAAAATAAGTTTACCTACTTTGAAAGAAAAATTAATTGCAGTAGTAAACTTCAAACTTGCATTTTTTTCAAATTAAGTATGAAACTGATTCCTTTTTTTTAATGAAAAAAATATATTATAGGCTATGTTGGTGTCCCACTGCTAAATAAGTAAGGCCTCCCTTTTTCCTCCACTCGTGCCAACTCAGGGCTACAGATGCGTATATTATGACAGACTAGAGAAAATATATTTAAAAAAAAAATATTCCATATTTTTTATTCCGCAATCTTCAACACTGGTGATTAATGCCGGCGCTGTTTAGCGCTGCCTACGGGTGCGTGTATTAATTGCAGTGATAATCCTAGAAGTCTTATTGTTTATTTATGATATAATTTTTTTAATAAAATTGTATATTTTTAATAAGTACATCAGAACTAATTACTAACGGCAAGCCAAAGAGAATCGCTGTGTACTTTAAATATGCACGAATTAGACGAGTCAATAAGTTATAACAAAAACTAAAATCATACTGAAAAAAAGACCTTCCACTTATTGTAGGTTTATATATCATAATATATTTTTTTGGTACCATATAACTTCACCTGTTAAAATGACGATAATCATGCCTTTCAATTTGCCGTATACTTGAAAGAAGTCTTACCTGAAACAAAAAAAAAACAACATTAAATCTTGAGTAGTAATAAACTGTATTATATTAAATACCATGTAATATAATACCATATTATGAAATACTAGCTGTGCCCGTGGGCATCGCTCCCTGAAGGAATTTCGGGGAAAAAACTATCCTATGTCCTTTCCTCGGTATCAAACTGTATCAAATTTCATCTAAATAGGTTCAGTGTTGGGCACTTAGACATACGATAAAACAAGTGGTTGAAGCGTAAAGTGGTAACAATCAAACAAACAAATATACAAACTCAATTCATAATATTAGTAGGAAGCAGGATAGTAGGATTAACCAAAGCATACACAGTAAAATAGCCCAACTTACACAGGAAATAAATGTGAATTGATAACTCCTTTTTTGAAGTAGATAGGTACTAAATCTAAAACTGAACTACGCGCATTGTGCCATAGTTACGTCAAACTTACAGCATCCCTCTTTTTGCATCATTTAACGCTTAGTAGATCAAGTATTCGTATCTGTACCACGCATTCCGTACATAATATAACGCTCAATTAATTATCTAGGCATGTCTTATCGCGGCATGCTATCAGTTCGCATTTCATTCCACTCCTTTTTTACGTGTTTTTCAAATCTCGAAAAGGAAATTGTACAAATTCACCTAAAAAGGAGTGGAATGAAATGAAATGTACAAAACATTTTAACTTCTCTTTGAAATCTCGAAAAGGAAATTGTATAAAGAGAAGTTCAAATGTTTTGTACATTACAAACAATATGTATATGTATATAATTTGTGGTTTTAGCGTCAATTTGGCATGTTTATCCAAAGCTCAGCTCGAACAGTAATAATAAATAATAATAAAAACAAACATTAACTTTATTAAATAATTAAATATAACTAATTAATATAAAGCTACACACTAGATACAATAAAACTAAAATAACTTCAATCGCTCTAAAAATCCCCGAAATATTATTTCATAATCATCATCATGATCAGGTGTTTTAGTCTCCACTGTAGGAACACGACCCTCTTTGTTCTACCAGAGTTATACTTGGCCAGAGCAGGCAGGGGACTAAATATTGTTTGTCTCCTTAGAAACACTAACAAAAACGCAGACGAAATTCTCGTCTGATATTATAAGAAACTCTACTAACTTCATGTGTGTTATTTTTAAGAAAATACTTACTTAAATTGACGAATGAGTACAAAAAACAAAACGATTATCCCATTGTAATAGTTATGCCAACAAAAATATTGTTCATATTCCACAAAATACAACAAACAAAAATATTACTATGAATATAATATCCTATACAATATTCATCGACCATTCATAAGGCGAAAACGCCCGAATACTTCAAAATTAGGGTTCAGAAATTCGCAAAAAAATGTCAAACCCTCTAATTGACTAGCGGCAATAATGACATATTCATATCTCCGAAATGACGCAAGAAAGGGTTATGAATATGATGGAACTAGCGTCGGTCATAGCGACCGGCGCCTGCGACCGTGTATCTCGTAAAAAATTATATCATAAATGATTCCCAGATATGCAGTCTGTAGGAATTTTTGGGTAGTATAATTGAAATTGACAGATGCGAAAATTTGAATTTGTTGGCAGTGCAGGGTTTTCTTGAAACTTTATTAGAATCAGAATAAATGTTTTATTACTGATTTAATTGATAAAAGACGAACCTGATTGTTTTATCTCCTTAATAATTGTTCAATAAATGAAACTCGTTATAAATCGGTAACAAAACTACGCTTAGGAATTGGCAATAAACCTAACTGTGAGTAAATGATCTGAGGTCAACAAGTAAGTATTATGAAATCGAAAGATTTTTTCTTCAATTATCAAGTGATACAAATATCCAAAGATAAATAAATAAACTTGGATTTGACGTACCTAATATTATATTCCGTTCCTAACAAATCTGTTATGTAAGTAAGTAACATAAATAAGATTTTGGATAATATAATACATACCTACTTTAGGAACTACACTAAACATTTAATTGAGAGTTTTAAAAAATAAAATTCAAGAATATGAAAAAGCTCCTTACTTAAAATTTAAAGATGTTTAATAAAATCGCTTGTAAGATCTGCATTTCAGCATATACTACATTTGTTACAAAGAGATCGCGAGTTATCATCATAAAAAACTAAATATGATTCAACATAACAGAATCGAATAATGATCTACCGAGGCTATGTCGGAATTTATTTGATATAAATATGTAAGCGTGGTTTTGTGTCGGCAGCTACTGTGCGCATATTTTTAGGGTTCCGTGCTCAATAACAATAGGCACCTTAAGGCTAAAAATGACCAGACATTAAAATAAAAGAGATTCCTACATGGGATAAGTCCGCCTTTGTATATATGCTCTTTCGAATTTTTTGTATTTTATTTTGTTTTTTTGTACAACAAAGTTATTACAAACAAACAAACAAGCACAGAATTAAATACAATAGTATAATCGTAAACAACGGGTTTCCTAAATCATAAATCCCTAGAGAGAGTAGAAAAGTAAAAAAGCATTTTAAAATGATTGAAAACAGAAGAGGAAAATAACTAGACAATTAAAAGGTTACGGATTAACTCTTTAAACTCTTTATTGCACTAAGACGAGAGATGAAAAATGTTGAATTAATAAAAATGAATTAAGAGCAGTAAGCTTTTTCATGACGCACGCATTTGCTGCAGGACCTAGAACCTAAAAACAAGTAAAGAATTTTCAAGAAAATTGTTACGCGAGGCGCGGCGCGTTCTAAAGATGTACGGTAGCTTATTAAGGCCCAACGCAGACGACAGACTATCCATGACGCACTTTTTAGTCTGTGATAGTCTGTGAAAATAGAACCTATGGAATCAAACACAGTAACGCATACGACGCGCGCCGGATTTTTTGCGCGTCGTGTGCGTTGCTGCATGTAAGTCGTTTGGGTTGGGCCTAAGGCATTACAAAACTATGCGGAACCCATAACCCGCGAGTCAAACTCAAACTTAGCTGATTTTTGGTTTTTATTATGCCGCTAATGTGACAAGCTGAATGTATTGTGCCTTATTTATGTTCTCTCGCGATGTATTGTTGCAGTAAGGACGGCCCTTACTTCTTACCTTAGTTTTTGTTGAAATTACAGCTAAAGAAATGTATGATTTTAGAAAAAACGTAATGATCAAAGACATGTTTATTAGGTATGTCTTGTGTTAATGCTTCCAGAAATAAATATCTTATATAGATAAAGATGTATCTAATATAGATAAGATGGTCGGGTGCAAGTGTTATTTATTTACTTTTATTTTTTGTATGTTTTATTTAATAAAAAACATGATAATGGTTTTTGGCAAAGTAGAATAGGACCATTCCAAGTCCTCCCGTGGATGTCGTAGAAAGCGACTTAAGAAATACAAGCTTATACACAACAATGAGACCTCTCCAACTCATCTGGTCAGCGAGGAGAGTGTATTCCAAGTCGTTTGGCTGCTCTGGCCAAGTATGGCTCTGGTAGTATAGAGATGGTCCTGCTCCTGCAGTGGAGACAAAAAGACCTGATGATGATGATGACGACACTATAATGGCGAACTTATGGTTGCTATGCGATAAAGGACTAAGGTCTACATCACGGGCAACAACTGCATTCCTAAAGAGTATTATAATTACCGTTTAATTTTTTCATGTAGTTAATAGTAATACAATTTACAGTTTATACATACATACATACATACATACTATCACGTCTTTATCCCTAATGGGGCAGACAGAGCATTTTGGGTCTTGCGGTCTTACAGTTTATAAAAATAATATAAAAACACTGTCAGAATATCAATTGTCAGACAAAAAGTCCGCTTCCAATCGTACCTACTGCAAAAGTGCCCATGACACTTGCAGCATTCCCTCAAGGGACATGATTTTTTAATTATCACGTCTTAATCCCCATAGAGCTGCAAGACCCAAGATGCTCTATCAAAATTCCCAAAGAATAATAAAACTACTTGATCGGTCATTTTGGAAATCTTTGGGTGAGGTCTAGGTCCAGCAGTAGAAGTTTATTTTTTTTAACCTGTTTTGTCCCATTGTTGGGCAAAGGTCTCTCCCATCGTCTTCCACTTATCTCTTTCCTGTGCTAGGCTCGTCCATCCCTTCTGAAATGCGTCGATATCGTCTCGCCAGCGCTTTCTTGGCCTACTAAAATATAGTATCGTTTTTGCAGTACACGTTATGCGGCAAAATTATGAAAAATAAAACTACTGTTAAATCTTTTAAGTTACACTATCACGTTTATATCCCTAGCAGGGTAAACATGCCTAGGGATGTAAATCCCAAAGGCCACTCTTACCCCCTGGCCACAGCCCACGGAGGCGCGGATTGCGGCGCGGATTGCGGCGCGGCAGGCGGTGAGCGGCGAAAACAAATGGTAGGGAATGTATGGAGTATGCCACAGCTGCCGGCGACGCGGATTGCGGCACAGCGCGCGGCGCGGGGTGAGTCGCGCGGTACGCGGCCGCTCGGCGGGCGGATGAAACAAATGTATGCGCGAGTATCGAGGTGGCCACAGCTCGGCGCGGCGTCAGCGGCGGCAGCGGTGGACGTAATCAGCGTCGCGCGACCGAAACAAATCATTTTGTTTTTACCGCGCGTCGAGCTCATATAAATACCGAATACGGAACAATTTATAAGTGAAATACTGAGTACACCAGCATCATAGATGTCAAAAAATTCACATCATAAATATAGGCAAGTTTAAAAAAAATTATGGATCGAAAAAAAAAACAATTCCCTTCTATTTTAATAGTTAGCTGTTCTCTAAATACGTCCACCGCTGCCGCCGCCGCGGTCGCAACATGTGAGCTGTGGCATACCACCGCACACCGCGCCGCACGCCGCGCCTCCTGCCGCACCGCGATCCGCACCGCCAGTGGCTGTGGCCAGGCCGTTAGCGTGATTGTGATCACGCTGTTAAGAGCTGTCAGACCAAAAATGCTCTATATATGATTTTAGATTTTCGCGGTCACAATTTTTTTTTTTTTATTTATTGTACTAACATATTAAAAAAATAGATACAACAGAACGTTATAAGACATTTACATAAACCACTGAGGTTTGTCGTGAAATGTTTAAAGTTATTCTACGTACAATGTAAATTCTAAAACACAATCATACCTTATCGTACTTACTAATAGATATAACAAATACCTACCCAACTTAAAATATTATTGATATATATTATGACATTACAATTTAATTATTTTAGCTGGGCAACCACGTCAAAATTTAAAGGTTAGTTTATTAATGTTTTCCAAAAAGTATCTTTTTAATTTAAATTTAATGTTTTTTTCGGAAAGATGTTTCTTTATGTCACCTGGCAATGAGTTGGAATTACTGACAGTCAGTGTCAAAAAAACTAATGTGAATGCTTATCTATTTATTGATCGAACTGAAACATTAACTTACCCGAAATAATCCATTGAAAAATTCCCTTTTTGCGGTTCCAATTCAATGCGTCCCGAAATACAATAAACAATAGTTAATTGTTTTGCTTTTATAAAGGACGAGCGGCGATGCACTTTTGAGATACTGTCCCATGAGCTTGAGAATTATGATTGATGGCCGATTCTAAATCCGAATTAATACGTGAATCGCGATGCGTTCTTCAATAATTTATTTTTCCGATTGTGACTTTCGATTCGATTTTGATGTTTTATCGATTTTTGTTGTGCATTTCTTGAGGTTAGATTAAGGATTTATCTTGACTATCTTTTCGATGCGTCGTTGCTGATTTTTGTATTATACATTTTAAAAACTTACAAAATGAAGATTTTTTTACTACTCTGTGGCTGTTTTGTCCCATAACTGGTCATTTGTCTCTGTCCGAAAAAGAATGTTACAAACAATAAAAAGGAATTTTGTTAAATTATTTAAATTTTCAATGTAAATGAATACTAATTTTAATTTCTTGCTGAGAAAATATCGTTTAAAACATAAGAAACAGTACAAATTGTGAGTATTATTAATGGTAATAAAAAAGAATACTAAATAACTGATATACTTAACAAGATTTACTTCTCATAATATTTTTTCAGTCTTCAACTTGCCTGTTCAACATCATCTCCAACACGAATTCAATTCGTCAAAAGAAAAAGCTTTTTACTAGTTATTTAAAAGCTTATAAGCTTTTAAAAGCTTTCCACCATTTCCACAAAACTTCGTACAAACAAACATAAAGTTCGGAATATTTCCACAAACAAGTTAGTATTCATAGCAGAAACTATAACAAAAACGATCAAAAATGTTATCTTCCCGTTAGGACATCGATATTATCAAAGTTCTGCAACAATGACATTATAAGCATTTTTATGTATTTGCGGGAGACATAACTACGAAAGTTTGAAGAAATGCAACTTTCTGCTTATATTTGAGAATTTATTCTTGAAGGTATATTATATCTACATTTAAGAGACAGGCTCTTATCGGTGTCATTGTATAAAAAGAGACGCACAATGATATTTTTTGGCAGTAATAATGGAGTGGTTTGCCATTAAAAATAAATATACATAATAAAAATTACACTGATTGTGCTAGCCCCAAAGTAAGTTCGAGACTTGTGTTATGGGACACTAAATCAGCGATACTATATTTTATAACAAATACATAAATAGATAAACATCCAAGATAAACGTCAATTTGAAAAAGATCATTTACCATTCATACCCGCAGTTAAAATGGCCTAGCCTTTTTGTTAATCCAGGGTGTCAGCTTCCTGGATACCAAATTTGATCAAAATTAGTCCAGCCGTTCGGGCGTGAAGATTTAACAAACATACTCACACACGAACTTTTGCCTGTTTAATTTTAGTGTGATTGAGTAAGTAGTTTAAGTTTCAACGTCTATAAAAGCTAGTAGTTGAAACTTTTTTGCTATTTGTAATTTATAACTCATACCTATCATAAGCCTATGTGAAATATTTAAGCCTGTTTGTTTTTCTGAACAAAAACAAATTAAGTGACAATGATTTCCCCAATCCGCAGGACCTCACGACATCTCCAGGATAAATGCTCGGCGTCTCCCATAAACACCGGCGGACGGCGGACAGACAATAGCCTCAATCCGGGAGCCGCGACCTTTACCACGACATGATATCGCGTCGCGAAATCTCGCTACCGACTTCACCCCGCGACCTGGGTGGGGACATGGTACGGGAGAAATGTGGGACAGATTTTTAATACAGAAGCAGTTAAGAGCTAGGACCACTCTATCTCCTGTGGTTTTCACAACAGGCGGTTTTGTTTCTTTTTAATTCCGCCGTGGCGCCACCATGCTAGTCCACACAACACAATAAGTCTCGAACTTACTTTGGAGCTAGCCTAATCTGTGTTATTTATATACTTACTTTATTATTTAATTACTAAATAAACATTTGAATTTGGAATTACCTACGTGTGTGTAAATGGTCAACCATTATCAGATTTTTCAAGTTGTCTAAAGACATTTGAAATGCTAATACAGTGATGACAACTGAGACCATCGGCTTAATGTGTCTTCCGAAGCACGCAGGAGCTCCAGATATTATTTGTGTCAATTGTTGTCACCCATCCGATTGACGGGGTTTCTTAACTCGGTAAAGCGGTAGCAATACGTACTCACCGGGCTATTGAGTTCCTCAAGGTACGGTAGTAAGAATAATTCAAGTGAGACGTCAACAACTATTATGTTAATATACAAAATTGACAGTTATCACACCAATAAAAAAAGGCGAAAGTTTTTGAGTGTGTGTTAGTTTGTTTGTTATTTCTTCACGCCCAAACGTCTATACCTATTTTGATAAGATTTAGTATAGAGTAAGCTGATATCCTTGATTAACACATAGGCTACTTTTTCCACGGGGCGCGGCTAGTCAAAAATATATGTCAAAAATTGCCATTTTATCCCAAGAATTTTCAAAATCGCAGAGTCTCTAGTCGTAGCTCTTGTTTTTTGAATGCCAGGCTTGCGTCCTGCGGTGCATGTTCGTATTCATAAACTACAGATTCCAACATTCCGTCTCCGTCGCGTCGCGTCCATTGCTTCACTACCATCGAAGTAAATTTCAGTCCGGAATCAAAACCCGCGATGTATTTTTTACAAGTTTAGTTTTGTGTTTGTAATGTAAGTAAGGATGGAATCGACTACACTTGTTGTGATTTATTGTGATCGTTCAGTTTATACATTTTCATAAGTAGGTACGCTAAAAGTAGATACGTTTTTACAAAAAAGATTTACTATAGACAAAATATTTTTTTATTTATTTATTGCACAGTTATAATAAAGGTACGAGCGACGGACCTATTTCATCCTCTATCCGAAAAAATAATATTATATTTAATAAGGCAGTCGATGTCATTACTGCGAAAACTCAGCTGTATGCTGTCAAATAAATTTTCAAAACTACACAACCGATTACTGACAAGTATGCTTTTTGAAACAAAAAAAAAAGATTTTTTCAAATCGTTTTATGTGTCTTCGAGTAATTGGGGTAAATACAAAAACATATGTATATATATATATATATATATATACGAATTGAGAACCTCCATTTTTGAAGTCGGTTAAAAATGGCTTCTTTTTGCTATACTGCTAAAGCTCCCAACATCGACGCTTGCGCATGCCATAGACGCTATTAAGGCCTCATTCTCAAAAATGAATTCATAACCGTCATCTTCCGAGATTTATCGATCACAAACATTGTGACACGTTCTACATAAACTTATATAACCCTTACCACCTTAAACTTAAGGTTCAAAATAAAAACAAATAGGGATGAAAGTGTAAAAAGTCCAGGTTTTTCTCACTTTTGTCTCGATTCGAGTTTAAATCATAACTGGCTGGATTGAAGACGGGTATTCGTCATCTTGTCTCATTAAGACGTTATTGGTCGTACAAAAAGTGTGGGGAAAGCAGTGGTCATTTCGATGTCGTCTTTATAGTGTAGGTAACAAATTGCGATTGCGAGTACGTAGCAACATATCTTGTTTATTTATTTGTTTGTTTTTGTAGAACAAGATAAAGAATGTAAACTTTCAGTATTATACTGATTTGTCCTGTTTACTTCTTAACCCTTAGCCAGGCTGGGTACACATAGCGAACCACCTCAGAAATATTTTTTTTCTGACGAGCATATGCTAGCTAGAAACCGCAAAATGTCATTCGTCTATTGTCTATGATACAGTTGATTTCTGAACGAAAAAAAAAAAACGACTCTAGAAGAAAAAACTTGACATTTCGCTTGTCAAAGTGAAAATAATGGTCAACCGGCAAAATTTTGAGCAGAGTGGAAGTGTTTTTATTAGATTATGGCGAAAAAAATCCCGGTAAGTGATACTATTTGTGTTTTTATGATAGCAGATAGATTGAACTATATGTAGTATGTTTCGGTTTTACATGATATTTGTTTTTCTTTGAAATATTTACGCCGAAAGTTTGTGTTCAAGATGTGACTTCTGCCTGTCTGGAAAAACTTTTTGTGGTTATCGTGTAACCACTGTCCTACAAGCGTTTATCCATAAATGTAAAGGCAAAACCATATTTACACATCAAATATTTTGTATGGTAGATAGATAGGTTCTTGGATCGAAGAATAACCGATACCCAGCCTATGTCCTTCTCCATGGTCCAATATAACTCTACGTTAAATTTCATGAAAATTGGTTCAGCCGTTTTAGCGTGAAAATGGATCATACATACATACATACAAAATTACATACATACACACTTTGGCATTTATAATATGAGTAAGGATACGGCAATGCCGTTTATATCCAAAATTTTGATACCTCGGGGTTACATTGATGTTTAAATAAGGTTTTATACAAAGAAACACACAAATCTTTCCTCTTTTTATTAATATTAGGCTTATATGTGGATTCACCTTTATTTTTTCCATACTTACATGTTGTGACCTAACTGGGCAGTGGTCAGATATAATCCACATCATGTATATTTAAATGGGCAGTGGTCATATCCAGACCAGAGGGTTTTTTTTTAGGAAAACATAGGAATAAAAAAATATTAAGAAATTAGTTTCTTTATTATCATCCAATCTACCATTATCTGTATATAAAGATGAAATAATCGCCAGGCCTGGCTAAGGGTTAATATTGTCAAATAAAACAAGGTATTCTATTCCCGAGATGACCTAACAGATTATTTTTTTAGTTTTAAGTACTTTCTCAATTAGTTAATGAATTTGAAATAAAATGACTATTTAGTATTTCGTGTGATTCATCGATTTAGTTTTTAATTTTTAATAAATGTATATGTATTTTACTCGGGTAATTTAATCACACACAGTGGCAGCACTCCCAACTGATGACGTATTCTTAGGTCAATCACGGGACCAGCTGTCACGGGAAGAGAATAATTAGGCGAAGTAGGTGGCACATATATTATTATCATCATCATCATCAGGTCTTTTTGTCTCCACTGCAGGAGCACGACCCTCTCTGTACTACCGGACTTACTTACCATACTTGGCCAGAGCAGCCAGAGGACTTGGCCTACACTCTCCACGCTGGGCAGACGGGTTGGAGAGGTCTCATTGATGTTTATAAGCTTTGTTTAGCTTGTATTCCTAAGTCGCCTTCTACGACATCCATGGGAGGACTGGGACTGGCCCTATTCTACTCTGCCGGAAACCACACGGCACACCCACGAATAAGTAAATTAACTGAAAAACACAATTATACAATATACAACAACGTGGAACTCGTGGAAGGGACATATCATATACAATAATAATAAAAGAACAGTCAAAACAAAAAAATCAACATTCCTTCACAAATTGCCCGGGTGCTGCACACTTTAGTATGGAAATTGCAAAAATTTTAGTTGAAAAATTGTTTATAAATAAATTAATTATTAATAAAAATAAAAAAAATTGACGAACAATTGACCATAAAGCCATGCCTTGTCTATGGAAATATAAAAAAATATGTATTAGATTATAACATTAAAATTGCTGATTCGATGTACAGGGCAGCTGTACATTCAAGTCAATTTAGCGATAAGCATTACATAAACAACTGCCCACCGTTGGCCATCATTCTGCTTTCAATCAAAAAGATATGATATGTATTATGTTTACTTTTATAAGGTTTTATTTGTAAATTTTCTAGTGTACATGCACCAATTGGCTTGTCAATTAAAGAATATAAAAGTGCTGTAGTTGCCTTTAATCGAAAATTTAGACAATTTTAAGAAAGTAATTTAAATAAAAACATGTTACGTGTTATAAGGATTGTTTAATTTTAAACATTACACCGGAAGTGACGACACACAGCATTTAAAGTTTACATTTTTCCATTTTTCCTATGCCTGCACTAAAAAAACAATAACATCTAACAAATGTCAATGTCTTCTGTTCAAATTACCGTCGTGCCTCTGAGAATAAATGATGATAAGGATAATATTAGTTGATATATGTAGATAATTCTGTATCCAAAAATGGGTAGTTCATTTAACAGATCTTATTACTGTAACAATAATCCGAATAGATTCCAACCATTCATCGATTCGGCGAAACATGACGATCGTAACGATACGTCGAGTTTATTCTCAATGGCTCCTGCCTTTTCATATTGTATCTAACCGATGTATTAAACATACAAATCTGCGCTCTTTGTCACAGTTACAAAGTATATTGCTACTAATTTAAAGAGCACTGTTTTTCTATCAATTGCATAAAAAGTCTGCACTCCATATTTTGGTAGCACATAGGATAGTGCTTTTTATCTCTGGAAAATGTGAAATTCTCACGGAATGTCAAAAATGTAACCACGCGGGTAACGCCACGGGCATTAGGTACTACATAATAACATACATAACATACCCTCTAAAAGTCTGTTAAAGGCGACCAACACGAAACAAGAAATAAAATTGAAAATTTGAAGTAACTCCCAACACAACACAACATAGCTAAGAACCATCTCGATCACATCAGCTTTCAAACAAAACAACCGTATCATAATCGGTTCTTTCCTTTAGGAGTTACTAGGCCACAGACAGACACGCAGACACGTCAAACTTAATAACACCTTTATATATAAATAAGCTATCATATTTATAAAACTAACGTGACATACGTTGCGCTGTCCTCAATTTTAACACGATGAGGACAGCGCAACCGTCGGCTCGCCGCTCCTCCTAACACTCGCCCTGAGGATGATCAAAACTAGTCGGCTTTTTCCGACTACGTGATTAAAACGAGGATCCAACGGGAATAAATATACTGAAATCTGAATTGTGCGTCATGATGTGTGTTAATGTATACGTGCGCACGTACTTTTGTATCTTCTCCGAATTGATAAGCTAATATGGTGATGTTATTTTAATTAATTAAAATTAATTAGGAAAGAAATTGATAAAATTTTCTTCATAGAGGCATATCTTTTTATATTACTTATATTTGTTGACAGGCAGAATATATTTTCGAATATTTATATATGTATAATATTTTTGAAATTTTCTTACAAAATTTTGTAAGAAAATTTCGAATAACCTACATATTCTGCCTGTCAACAAATATAAGAAATTCTTAATTTTTGAATTTTCTTGACTGTATCAGATGAAGAGAAAATATAGAATTGGATGAAATTAATTTATATATTTGAAATTATAATTTTAACAAATGTTACACTGTTGGAAACATGCCTAACATGTGGTGGACCAGTTAATAAGTTAGTAGTAGTAAGTAAGCCAGTTAGCATTAAATAGGTAGTAAAATAAGGTTTAGTTGAATAACCAGTAATAATTTACACGTAACTCTGCCGTTTTTTAAGGAAAAATAAATAACTTAATAATAATTGCCCTAATTATTTAGTACACCTTTCATAGATGACAACAACTTCTCCAGACTCTACGTGTTGGATCTGTATCCCCGCGCAAGCCTCTCAAAGGACCGGGGTGAAAAGTCCCGTAATTCTCAAAGGAGATACAAAATAATTAGCCCAAAGATCTCTAAAATAAATTATTATCAGTCAACTCACATTTTATATAATACCTACCAAGTGTCCGTAAAGTGTTTATCTACATATCTTCTCCATTTATTCTCCTTCAGGAGAAACAAGTAGGCACTAAGCAGCACTACTCTACGTACTAAGTAGGTACTTACAGCTATGTTCCTTTCTCCTCATCTGTAAGAAATCTAAGATTTTAAAATTCCCGTTAATTGCCGATACAATTAAATGAACAACATTCTACTCGATCCAGCCATGTAGTATGTATTAGGTAATAAACAGACCGACAAACGGACAGATTTACGTGGACATCGGGCCCTACTTGTGTGGTCCAAGGCCCGCTGTTCCCCACAAAAACTCGACGAATCACTTTTTGCACGAAACCACAGACCACTTGCGTCCAATGTACTAAGAAAAATTAAAAACTCGACCTTACATCTATATAAAAACGAAACGGTTCAATCATAAATTCGAAATTCGAAAAACGCGATTGGTTTTAGAACTGTCAAATTGGAATGATTTCGTCCCGGCTTTTGATACGTCCAATTAATTTTCGAAATAAAATATTCGCACAAATTCTTTGTTCTAAAAAGGACCCCACCGGACGATCGCGGTGGGGTGGCGAGTGGTCGCAATCGTCTCAGCTCTAGGCTATTTAAAATTGAAAATAGGGTTTTAAATACGTTTTTCTTTGCGATTCTCGATCCATCGAGCCGCATCGATTATAATTGAATTTCCATCGGTAATTACCCCCATTGTAATCGAGTTAGGGTAATACGTTAATGAAATAAAAGGCGAGCTGCAAGGAACTTTATTAGTTTCAGCGATGAAATGAAAGTTAAATGACGCGAAACTTTAGCATCATTGGACTACGATATTTTATCAACTTTCCTAGAATTTAATTTCCTTGAATTTTTCGCTTTTCTTTTTATTTCTCACCCGGGTCTGTTGGAAGTTGAATATTTTTAATAAAATAAACTGTACCTATTTTCTTACATTGTTTGCTTTCTAAGCTGTGTGTTATTAATGTATTCATATGGTTGTATATAACATATAGGTACATAAATAAAGTGACGAACTCCGTGGCGTAATGGTCAACACGCTAGACCGCTAATCCGGAAGTCCTGGGTTCGACCCCAACCCAGGGTAAGTAGGAAATAGCCTTTATCAAACTGTCCTGGGTTTTGGGTGTATATTGGGTGTGTCTATAAGTTTGTATTCCATAGTACAAGTTTAAACTTACTTTGGGGATAGCTCAATTAGTGTGATTGATCTCTAAATATTTATATTTATGATTAAAAATGACATATGACACTGCCATACAAAATTCACTGCATAAGACAGTGGGGTAAAAATATCTATCTACCTAGCCTTACTTCTTACTCACACACGGACAAGTGTGTAGTGTATACATTTAATCTATGGCTGTGTGAAAATTTTGCTAATAAAGTATGGAGCTTCAGTGATGTGGTATATAGATAATTTAAAAGAAACTTCTTCTATTCCCGTGAGTAATGGTGCCTAATGTAGATAATTTTATTAGACTCTTGTTTACAACATTGGTAAGTTATTTGTTTACTTGTCCAGTTAGAATTGGGGTTGCTGACCAATAATGTACTTACTGATAATAATTTATTTCTGAGATTTTTTTTCTACAGTATCATTTTTATTTATTTTTAATTTTCGGGCAGAAAGAGGTTTCAGATGATTATAGCAAGTGGAGATATAGGCTCAAGGCCATTTAGGCTCTACCTAACCTACTACTATGGGAAACAAACAATACATTAGTAGTACAATAGTGCCCTATTTTTATGTCAAACCAAATTAGATTTTATCTTTTAAAGGTTAGTGCTCAATGATACGCAGTTACGTCCGTCTTGCGTACCGCCTTTAGAGTAACCCCCCAAGTGTGGTAATACTATATGTATGTACGTATTATCATCCTATTTTACTTGTTGTTTTATCTTTTGATTGTTAAGTGTAGATCAAACGCATTCATAATGAATATTTCGACAAAATAAATGTTGTATGTTTACTTTTCTGATTTGTGTCTGTGTTCTTTCTTGTCTACAATTAAGCTTTATAACCAAACAAACTAACAAATGAAACAAAAAAATATCACTTTTTTAAAAATTTATTACAAGCTTTTATCAAATCTTGTCTGGTTTGTAATCAAATCTTGCAAGTTTTTGACCTACTTCCCGGTTTCCAATTAAGCTGAAATTTTGCATGCCGTGGAGCTGATCTTATGAAGGATCTGGAAGGTGGTCAGGGCATCTCTGTGATAAAACAACATAACCTCAATGAGTTTGGGCTCGTCACTTAACCTTTCAAAAAGCTTGTTTAAAAAAAAGTATTATGTATAATATTAACAATAAACTGCCTCATATATTTAACTGACTGTGAAGCCAGAAGGAAGGTTACCTATGTTTTTCTAGGTATGTATTGTGTGTATGTATACAAAGTGGAAAGGAAATACCCGTAATTTATAATAAATCGTACCACGAGCTATATCACTATAGTATAATGATAATATAATAACAGTCAAAAAACAAAAAACAAAATCGCCATTTCCATAAAAATTGCCCGGCCGGCTGCACACTTTTGTATGGAAATGATGATTTTGTTTTAGGATTTGACCGTTATTTTAATTTCATTTCATTATACAATGTCCTTTTTAATTAAGTACAAATATTTTAAGGGGTGGTTCAGTCCATCATTTTGAACAACTTTTCCCAATAAATGTATATCTAAATACGAAAAAAATATTTACATTTTCCATAGTACTGATATCACGTGACTAATTCGGTTTGTATGAAAAGCTAAAAAAATTTTTTCGTAATTCGATATACATTTATTGGGAAAAGTTGTTCAAAATGATGGACTGAACCACCCCTTAAAATATTTGTACTTAATTAAAAAGGACATTGTATATAGTGGTCTAGTATAGTCCGTTCCATGGTATGTCCTTTCGACGTTTTATACCTAAGTAAGTATTGTCGTTGAAAGCGGCTTGACTGTACACTGTTTTAAGCCCTATGTCTTCACAGTAAATTCAAAATTCAATACAGGAAGCGGCACGAAACTCTAGCGCTGACCTTGCTTGCGCAAAAGTCAAAAATTAAGGCCCAACGTAGACGACAGACTATCCGTGACGCACCTTTTGTCTGCGTTGGGCTTAATACTGTACCCGTGACCGTAAGGCCCAACGCAGACGACAGACAAAACCGTGCCGCACTTTTTAGTCTGTGAAAATAGAACCCATGGAATCACATGCAGTAACGCGCCAAAAGTCCAGCGCGCATCGTCTGCGTTACTGCGTATGATTCCATAGGTTCCATTTTCACAGAATGTCACAAACTAAAAAGTGCGTCACGGATAGTCTGTCGTCGGCGTTGGGCCTAAGCAGTATAAGGATACTGCTTAGGCCCAACGCAGTGTTGGGGGGGGGGGGAACACTTAACTCAGCGCTAAACTTACGTGCTGCTACTTGTATATAGATACTTTCGTTTTCAATGATTTAGCATAGAAAAACTCCAGAGCCATGAGCTCTGTCTGTCCTGTGACGGAATAAAAATTCTGAAACAAAAAATGTTGTCTAAAACTCGAAAGAAAAATTGTGTGATCAATTAGTAGTACCGCCGCCATACATACATCGCCTGCCGGCCGGCCGGGGTCATCGACATTACGCAGCTGTTTGGCCGGGGCGTATAACTACGTGGTCTCGATCGGAAATCATTTACGCAACTTTTTTATCTTATGACATACAGAAATTTAGATTACGAATATGGATAGAGGAATTTATTTACTATACGACATTTTTTTTCCAAAATCAATGATAAGTCAGCGTGTAGACATGAAATAGTATAAAAATAAAATAAAACAAAGTTGATGGATGAATTGTTTATTTCATTTTGAATCACGTGACAAACACCCAGATATGTTTTTTTTTAGTTTTCCTGGGAAAAAATGGTTTATGCCTCCTTGTTAAAACTTGAACCATGGTACAAAAGGCCTAGTGAGTGAGTCCGACTCGCATTAGCTTAGTTTATTTTAAAATAGCAGTGGGCGAGCCCTCTTTTCCACCGCATACAGATTCAAGAAAGCCTGTTCCTCAGAAGAAGGGCGAGTGGGCTCCATCACGGCGTATTCCATTTTTCAGGTCACAGATTTGTCAAGTTTATTTTGTCTAAATGTTTTTTTTTTCGATGAATCATGTTAATTTCTGCTTCTTATACGATACTCGAATTGGTATGGAATAATCATATTGCATAAAAAGAAGAAATTATTGTAAATCCTATGGAATGAATGTCGAACTGCTCCGGAAGTAGATTTGTAAGCGTGCTTTGGTATGATCGTTTACAATTCCCAGCCTTTTACTGAAAAAATTAATAATTACATTTTTTTATTTAAATTTACACTAGATGATATAAGTAAAAACGAGGACAGTAAAGAGAATGGAGAAAATCAGAGTAAGCAATGAGGAGGTACTAGAAAGAGTGGATATAGACGATATATTTTATATAATAAACGGCCAAGTGCGGGTCGTATTTCAACTCTAGCTTTCACGGCTCATAAGATACAGCCTGCTGATAGACAGAGCCCGCCCTACAAGGAACACACGTCTGGCACTTCTACATACATACATACATACTATCACGTCTTTATCCCTAATGGGGCAGACAGAGCATTTTGGGTCTTGCGGCTCTATGCAGAACCCAGGGCCGCAAGACCCAAAAGCCACTTTTAGCGTCATGGTGGGCGAGAAGATGGAAAAGCAATCAATACAGTGATGGGTTGCTAGCCGCATCGCCTGTTAACATGATTCGCATTTTTGCCCATTCCCTCAATCGGCTTTTACGATCTGCGCGGGAAGAGAAGCAGCTGGTACATTCTAAGTTTTTTCATTTCTCCCAGACCAGCATGGGAGTCTCCCAGACCTGGCACTTTTAAAAAGCGGAATATCATTTGTGCCTGCTACTACTACAAACGAAACTATAAATCCGTGCACTCGTCAATGTGTGCGTGTTCGCCCCTCAATACACTTAAAAAGGCGAGGGGGAGAGTTGCGGGGACGGGGAACGGGGACGCATATTGCGCGGATGCGCGGGACCCTAGGAGTTTCCGTTCTGTATTTATACATCCTGAACTGCCTCCGTGGTGTAGTGATTAAGGCGTTTGGCTCATACCCGGAGGTCGCGGGTTCGATTACCGGCGGGGGAAACGACTTTGTGTTGTTGTCCTAGTTTGGTTAGGACATTGTAGCTTGATCACCTGATTGTCTGATAAGTAAGATGATCCGTGCTTCGGAGGGCACGTTAAGCCGTCGGTCCCGGTCACTGTCTTTGACATTGGTCGTTACCTAAAACCATGTCAGAGGCCTTTAAGGCGGATTAAAAACTCTGACACTAACACACACGATAAGAAGAAGAAGAAGATTTAATACAGAAATGAAATCTGTGCCAGGGCGGTAAAAGGTTGGCAGAGAGAAGAGAGGAATGGCACCAAAGCCTACTTGGCCAGAGGAGTCATAGAATTTGGCCTGCAATCTCCACGTTGGCCCTCTCTGTCTACCGGAATCATACTTAGCCAGAGCAGCCAGAAGACTTGGCCTACACTCTTCTCGCTGGCCAGACGGGACGGATAGGTCTTATTGATGTTTATGTCACCGATAAATAGCAAGAATCGTAAGTTGATCAATTTTCTAGTTAGTTGATTAACTGACGAAAAATAACAAACGTTAGTAGAAATGTATTATTTAACGCAGTGCATTTTAGCTAATTGGTCAACTTACAGTACCTGGCAGTAATTTAATAATTTGCGATTGTGCCACAAGTAATATCATCCACTAACGGGCCAATCGTTGCTCAGTGTACTATTTAACGGTATACTATTATCCGTCACATAATACACTGTTCTCTGATTGGTCGAGGGCATTTTATAAGCATTTGGCTAGTGTTTATTCATAGAGTTAACAAACACTTAAATATGTTATTTTAATACCGATGATGAGATGTGAAAGATCATGTATATTTTTTTTATATTTTATATTTATTCTTATTTAGCCATACAGTTTTATGACTTAGTATAATAAAAGGAAAAATATTTTAAATAAAAAAAGATACTTGAGCTCAGATATTATTTATCACTTATTAACCTAATAAGTATTATAGTTAGTTTAATCAGTAAGTACAATCAGTCTGAATATCTATTATTCTTATACCTTTAAACGAGCAATTCTTGTATGTATGTATATATATTTATTTATAAATTTCTGTGATCTCGAAAACGGCTCTAACGATTTCGCTGAAAATTTGTATATGGGGGTTTTCGGGGGTAAATAATCGATCTAGATTAGTTTTATGTTTGGGAAAACGCGTGTTTTCGAGTTTTCATGCGTTTTTCTTTCCACGCAGAATATGGTCGCTAATTTCGTCACGCCGACTGCCTTGATTTTATATACAAGAATTGCTCGTTTAAAGGTATAAGATATAATTTTTTATTTTGCATTGTTTTTAGACAAGTTTAAAAAAAATTAGTTAATATTTGAGATGTAACCGAGCAAAGCTCGGTCGCCCAGGTACTTTGTACTTATTCGTATTTCACTTATTTAACCAATCAACGTACACCTCGCCTTCGTCGGATGATCTTACGACAAGGTGCCGTAAATTAATCAATTTACTAAAATACATACGTTAAATAATACATTTTAACTGCTGTTTATTATTTTCCGGGAGTTGATCAACTACCTTGAAAATTGATCAACTTACGAGTCTTGTTATTTTCCGGTGACATTTATAAGCTTTGTTTAGCTTGTAATTCCTAAGGCGCTTTCTACGACCTCCGCGGAATGTCAAAAAATGTTAATAAAATAAAATCATTTTAAAAAAAGCAAAAATAAGTACTTACAAAGGTTTTTCCATCAGTCAAATCAATCGTTTTTTCAGCTGCAACAGCAACAGCTGATGCTGCGAACATCGCCACCACGGCCAGAACAAAGGAAATCTTGAAATAATTCATGTTGAAGTCTTAGACAACAGTCGTCAACTGATGTTTGTTCAATACTTTCATTCATATTTATACTTCTAAAACGCATAAAACCATATTTTAATAGTGTTAAGAAACACGACAAGTATAAAATTTATTTTATGCTCATGATTTTGAAATAAAATCAAATTAACATTAAAAAATTAGCGAGGCCGTGCAAATGTTATCAATCACAATATACGTATTAATTTCTTATCTAATACACGCGCCATTTATACAACATACAAAAAAATTACCTACAGTTTTTTTCATTTATTTGTATGTGCCTATTGCAAGAAATAAGAATACTTACATATAGTGCATACAATTAAAATAACAATCAAACAAATAAAAATTCGACATTCCCATAAAAATTGCCCGGGACACACATTTGTATGGAAATGCCGAATTTTTAAGTGTTTGATTGTTATTTTCATTTTATTATACTATATTGATCTATTATATTCCACGGTTTAATTTATTATCTTCCATGCTGGTCTGGGAGAAAATAAAAAACGTAGAATGTACCAGCTGCTTCTCTTCCCGCGCAGATCGTAAGAGCCGATCGAGGGAATGGGGGAGATTTGAATCATAGTAATAGGCGATGCGGCTAGCAACCCATCACTATTTTGATTCTTTTTCTATCTTAACGCCCACCACCACGCTAAGCGTGGCCTTTGGGCCTAACGGCCCTGGGCTCTGTCTACCCCGTCAGGGATATAGACGTAAAAATGTATCTGTATATTAATTTACTACGGGTATGTCCTTCTAGTAGTAAACAACGTGGCAGTTGCCCGGGTGTTCAAATTTTTTGTCAATCCCCCGGGAACCTCACATTTTCCCGGGATGAAAAGTATCGTTAATTCAGCTAGTAAGCCATCATCATGCAAAATTTTATTTCAATCCGTTCAGTCGTTTGGGCAGGAAAGCGAAACAAACATCAAAACATCCACATATACTTCCTTTCCCATTTTACTTTGGGTCCAGCTCAATCTGTGTATTATGTCCGTATATATGTAATGCTATAATTTTTATTTTATAAATAAGTAATATTAATAGAATTTTACCTTAAAAAGTGGTTACCATAAAAACCTTCGGGACTTCGGGTAATACTATTATTAATTCTGTGACTTCGGTGTCATTCCATAAATCCCTACCTTTATGGCGGCCGGCACAATAAGCTCTTCAAAGTTTTTACAAACCATTGGAGTCACACTTCGCATCTAAGGGACTACATTAGTGTGAAAGCATAACCTCCCATGCCACGCTGTTGGGTAGTTAGCCATGGCCTAGTTTATATTGGTCGAGTTGTGATAGGCGAGTTGGAGAAATCTAACCTAAATACAATCTTAATATATAAAACGGTAACGTAAGTGTTAGTATCACTATTAATAATTCAAAAACGGCTGAACCGATTTAAATATAATTAATTATGAATATAGCTTGAGACCCAGGTAAGGATATAGGATAATTTTTATCCCGAAATTCCCATGGGGAGCGGAGCCCGTGGGCACAGCTAGTATACGCTTTTTTAAAGCGTAGAATAAAACTAGCCTACCACTGGCTTACTCGATTTACGTTATAGTTGTACAACTACTTGAGCAGTGTGAATGTTTTGAAAACGAAGGCTCCAATAAGCTCCTCATTATAAGGCCAAACACACACGAGCGATCCCGCGGTATGGCTACCACTTGCTAACTCGACTCGCCGCGCCGCAATCTTGAGCAGTGTGAACCTCTTATATGTAAAGCTAGCCGCTAATAAGCTTCTCATCATAAGGCCAATCATACACGAGTGATGTTGCGGTATCGTTGTGACTTGTTCACTCGACTCTCCGCAAACGTAAGCAGTGTGAAACTCCTAGTTGTAAAGGCAGCCGCTAATAAGCTTTTCATTATAACGCCAATCACATAAGAGTGATCTTGCGGTGTCGCTGTCACTTGTTCACTGGACTCGCCGCAGACTCGTACAGTGTGAAACTCCTAATTGTAAAGGCAGCCGCTAATAAGCTTCTCGTTATAAGGCCAATCACACACGAGTGATCTTGCGGTATCGCTGTCACTTGTTCACTCGACTCGCCGCAGACTCGTACAGTGTGAAACTCCTAGTTGTAAAGGCAGCCGCTAATAAGCTTCTCGTTATAAGGCCAATCACACACGAGCGATCCCACGGTGTCGCGCAACGCGCTAACGCAGTTTTTGCAAGAAAAATCGCAATACGATAGACTGTCCGTAGACATAGAGTAGTTTGGTGTAGAGTAGCCTTTTTAAAATCAAAAGTAATATTTATATTGATACAATTTACTATCACAGAATGGAATATTTTGATTCGTGTTGACCACTAAGGTAGTTTCCAATAATTCAAATCAGATACTTTTTCAAAATGTGAAGACAAACATATGAAATAAAGACTAATGACGTCATAGATTCTCGAAGTCAATTTTTAATATAAGTTTTTCGCAATAATAAATCTAAAATCACGTTGAAAGTGGATTAGTTCCCAAGGTTTTATATCTAAAGTGGCATCCAACGTCTCCAGCCTCTTACAGTTTTTCTTTGTTGTATGGAGAAAGTAATAGGAGACCATAAAATTATATCAGCGAAAAATTTACATTGTGTGAGTATATTTCCATACAATAACACCGACAAGAGCTCTCTTTAGAAGCGTGCGCGGCCGTCTAAAATATAAATGATTTTTTTATCCTGCAGGCTCTGTCTCCGTCGACATAGTCTATGTTGTGTTGTCACGACGCATCATAACTATTATTCCTGCGCTTGGGCATTGATTGCAGCGTGTCGGAGATGTCGTGGCTGCTTTATGGCTAATCGCTTCTCAATATAACTGTCCTTCGACCAATGAAAATATTACAGTTGAAGTAAGTAACTCTTTCTTTATTATTCAGAAAAAATCTGCACTCTTTAAATCAGTTATATGAATATAACGCTACTTATTTCAAAAATACTGTTTTTTCTGTCAACTTTATAAAAAACTTCCGCACTTCTTCTAATGCTTACTATACATATAAGTGACGAAGGAACGAAGTTTCATTATAAATAGGTACTATCAGTAGTGACGTTTTTCTTTCAAATTCAAATATTCATATAAAAGAAGTGAAACACAGTTTAAAGGTATCAGAGTTAAAAGGATTACACACCTTCGTGCTTTACAGTAATTTACAGTATTGTTTAATTTTGGACAAGACAAATATCGACCTCCGTGGTTTAGTGGTCACCATGCTAGTCCGCCACCCAGAGGTTCCGGGTTCGATCCCATATCAGGAAAATAGCCTTTTTCGAATTGGCTGGGTCTTGGATGTTTATCCTTATATGTATTTGTTATAAAATATAGTATCGTTGAGTAAAATCCTATAAAACAAGTCTCGAACTTTGGGGCTAGCTCAATGGGTGTAATTTGTCCCTATATATATGTTGCTTTTTAAGTAATTCATTTCTTCAATTAAACTGTATGTGACAGTCAAAAAACTCGCAGTGTGTGAATGGGCCTTAAAAAAAAGAAAAAAATATAAGTTATAAGACATATATAGGACATTCTTTACATTTTTGTCTATTCCCTCTAACCTGGTTACCTTTAATGCAAATAAATATTAATGTTTAATATTATTTTTATTTAATTTAATGTAATATATTTTTTCTTGGACTAGAACACTTTTTTTTTAAAGGGAGAGAACGCTTTTAGCGTTAAGTCCACCAATTGTAAACAATTGTATATTGTGGATCAATAAAGTTTTTATAAATAAATAAACACTCGCTTGCCGTCCCATCTAATTTTTGCAATACCTAACAGCGTTTATGTTGTACTTAAGAACAGTGGCATTATTAGTAAGAGTTAAAACTATAAGAACTGATGTATGATATGGATGCATTAAGCGAATTGAATTGGTATATAATCGAAAAACTGGTAGGTACATTTACGTTTTTTTTTATTCTTCTAGACAATCAAGTAGGGTTCTGAACTACGGAGAATAGGAACCGCAGCAAATGAGGAACGAGAGTTCTTTCTGAAGCAGTAAAGTAACAGTGTCGCCGAAATGGTTGTCGCTAAAAACGCACGGTCGACAAACGGATCGACAAGCGACCACGTACCGCGGTAACGATGGATGCAGCTTGTTTTACAAACTCTGCCTCATGCGGAATGCAGGGTTGACACGTGGAAACATATCATTTGTCATAATTTTTCAAAACTCAAAACCAGTGCACATCAGCTAAATAGATAACCCAAAAAACTGTTTACGTTCGAAAACCAAACTACACAACCAATTTTGATAAAATTTCTGACAACTAACTATACGGTAAACCAAATTTTAAAAAAAAATTCAAGTCGCTTAAAAACAGGTGAGGTGCAAAGTTATAGACAAAGGAAAAAAAGAAAAAGTAGTTGCAGGTACAATCAGTAACGGAATTCTTTCCGAAAGATACAGAGTTTCGCCGAAATGAGTGTCGCTGAAAACGCACGGTCGACAAACGGATCGACAAACGACCACGTACTGCGGTAACGATGGATGCAGCTCGTTTTACAAACTCTACCGCATGCCGAATGCAGGGTTGACACGTGGAAACACATCATTTGTCATAATTTTTCAAAACTCAAAACCAGTGCACCTCAGCTAAATACATTTAACTAGATGACCCAAACAACTGTTTACGTTTGAAAACCAAACTACACAACCGATTTTGATAAAATTTCTGACAATCAGGTATACAAAAATTTTTCAATATCGGTCCAGGCGTCTTCTAATAAATCAGTGAATATATACATAAAAAACGATCCCGACAAATTGATATCCTCCTCCTTCCTGTAATTCGCTTAAAAACAGGTGAGGTGCAAAGTTATAGGTTTGGTTAGGTATAGGTTAGTATTTGTAGATACAATCAGTAGACACATATCTTTTGTCATAATTTTAAAAAAGCAAACATAAATGATAACCCAAAAACTATTAACGTTCAAAAACCTAGTTTGGTTTTTGAACGTTAATAGTTTTTTGGGTATTTTATAGATATTGATAAAACTTCTGACAAGTTCCCTATCAAACAAAAAAGCATTTTCCTAATCGGTCCAGGCGTCTTCGAATAATCGGTGAACATACATAAAAAAATAACCGGCCAAGTGCGAATCAGATTCGCGCACTAAGGGTTCCGTACCAACTAATTAATTTTTTTTGTATTTGGTGTTATATCGACAACCGAAATACATAACTTGTGAAAATTTCAACTGTATTTAGCTATCACGGTTCATGAAATACAGCCTGTTGACAGACAGACAGACAGACTGAAAGTGGAGTCTTAGTAACAGGGTCTCATTTTTACACTTTGGGCACGAAAGCCTAAATACAGAAAATATATCTCGCTCGTTCAAAAACACAAAAGTGCCACCCCTACTTACATAGTTTGGCAAAAGCAAAAACAGCTTACCACCAAACAAATTCTGCGCGAATTATGTAACCGTAGCTCACGACGCTGGTTTGTCCGACAGCGCAGCAAAGTAGGTGTTGTGTTTGCGTGCTACTCCGGGACATGTCAGCGGTACATGTGTAGGAAGTGTCTGGATAGAGAATGACGGTGGTAGAGTAGTAAATCTTGGTGAGAACAAGCTGTTGCTTATATGAAAGTCGAACGTGGAACTTTGAAAACAATTTGCTGAATACTGTTCGCGATTTGGAATATGTTTATACTAAACTACCTGTGGCAAGAGGGCTGGCTTATATCTCACACAAAGGATTGCAGTAGCTATTCAGCGCTGGGATGCAGCTAGTGTGCTTGGCACCATGCCGTATGAATCACATTTAGACTTAATTTTAGTTTTTAATTTAGATTTTTAATCTTTAGATCACCTGTGATTTCGCAGAATAGAAACAGAAATACTTACATTATCTGTCAAAATTTTAACTGTCTATCTATCACGGTTCATGAGATACAGCCTGGTGCAAGACGGACAGACAGACAGAAGGATGGATAGCGAAGTCTTAAAAATAGGGTCCTGTTTTAACCCTATTAGCTACGGAACCCTAAAACAGCAATTAGGAACAAACGTTTTTAACTACCCTGAAGTTAATGAGTTGTTTAAGTTATTTTATTTTTGACACACATGGAAACAATATAATATATTTAATGAATTATGACTTATCTTACCTTCTTCTACTTCTTTATTTTATTCATAAAAATGCAACGAAAATACTGTTACGAATTTAATCTGGACTAACGAATAAAACAATCGTTATATCTTATTTCACCAACTTTAAGTTTTTAGTTCAAACAAAACTCATCCTCCTTTCAATTACTGAATACACAAAATTTAAATGTTTGACAAAGTATTTGACTAAGTAATCAACAATGTGTCTTGTATCAATTAACATTAGGTTCATTATTATTTATCAAATTAATTTGTATAATGTTTTACAAAACGAATCCCGTCTTGAACTGGAAGAGAGCCAAGTCCCGAGCGCTATCAGGCTAATCGGCCTAAACAGAGGCTGAACTCTTTACCCTCCGCAACCACAGTCGGCTAATTAAGTTTATTGCACTGAACAATTGTGTCAAGCATTAAGTATTCATTCATGTGTTTACGCGATACAACTTCGAAGGGACATATCCGTAATAAATCGAACCACGGACTATACTAGATCACTATAGTACACAAAGTTTTTTTGTTAGGCAAATAAAAAACCCGACGACACCATCTAGTGATGAGAGGAAGAACTAAATATTCCAACCGATGCTATGGTTTGTCAGGTAAATTAAAAACACCGACTGTCAAGCTGAATCTATTTTCAGTAAAAATAGCTAAGAATCAGCACAAGGAAACTTGCTATCACGCAAAAACCGCATCGTAATCGGCCTATACGTTTGAAAGCTTGCTACAGACAGACAGACGAACATTGGCGTCAAACTTAACGCCTCCTTTGAATCGGGGGTTAAAAACCCGTCTACACCCAAACAATTTACAAATTAGTCCAAACACGCTCGTATCGTACCTGACAGAACAGATTATCATAACCGACTTTTTTGCCGTCTAACACCGCTTACACCGACTTACATGATAAGCCGCGGAACAGTTGTTAACGACTGAAATGCCACACAAAGTCACGGGCGGATCCAGGGGTCACGGGGGGTGTCATAAAATTACCTCTAGGGGCACGATTTTATATATATGTCTTTTTCATATAACAACACAACGGTGTGGAGACAGGGGAGACCATATCAAATATGACAGTACGTGTGGAAGGCATAGGAAATATGCGGGACAAGTTTGAAATTCTACGTCACCGACCATCACTCCGGCGTGCCAGTTAACCTGCCCAGTTCCATTTAAGGTTTGTGACCGCTTTTACGTAGTTTGATACGTTCATTTGGTTGGTTTAGTCGGATCACGGTCAAAAATATGTCAATACTTAGAAGCGGAGAATCATTCATGCCTAAGAGTTTCCACTTTCCACTAAGTTTTCCTCCACCCAAAGATTGGCTGGAGATCGCATTAATAGCGATAAGTTTGTGCCCATATTCTCTTGTTGTTTTGTAATTTTGTGTTTTTTTAATGGTGCAACAAAATTAATTTGTATTTTGTACTACTACCACGTCAATGTGTGTGTTCGCCCCTCAACAAGCGGCTAGCAACCCGTCACTGTATTGATTGCTTTTCCATCTTCTCGCCCACCATGACGCTAAAAGTGGCTTTTGAGTCTTGCGGCCCTAGACTCTGCATAGAACCGCAAGACCCTAAATGCTCTGTCTGTCCCATTAGGGATAAAGACGTGATAGTATGTATGTATGTATGTACTACCCTTACCGCCTGTACGTGTCCCCCCAGCTCCAATACTGGAGCCGACCCCGAACAAAGCACGGTCCATGATGCAAAAAAATAACGAACACGGGCCAACATGAAATTTTACGTGTTAAATCTTTTTGTGTGGATGTTTATGCGCGAATTTGAGGTTCCATTTCTTCGTAAGATTCTACGATATGTTGGGCATTACTAATAAGCGCGAATTTTTAACACAGCATTTGCTTTCACTCTTCTTTTTTGGCTTTAGAATCTCGACGTCGCCAGTTTCCCATGTTATTTTATTTAATCTTTATTGTCCATCAAATAAAAGTTGTGCAGAATAATAGGCGAACTTAATATAAGAATGGCCCGGCAGGCGTGGTAGACCCAAGAAGTGCTGGCTTGACGTCTCGTCAAGGATGATATGCGTGCTAATCGTCTTACAACCAAGGATGCTCAAGACCGTGCGAAGTGGAGAAGAAGAAGCCGGAAAGCGGACCCCGGGCTTCGCTGCATTACAGCTGAGGATGCAACTGGGAAAGATGAGAGTCGGACTTAAGGCTAGGTAGGCTAGGCCACAGTAGGCTGAGTTTTAAAAAATCATCTGAGACAGAAAATAGTGTTTTAAAATCTGAAAAAAGATATGTCTTAGTTAAGGATCAGTCACATGATCAGATTCAGTGATCTAACAACTTTTTGAATTTATCTTAGGTTCGTTAGGTAGGTTTATTAAAATATTAAAAATAATCTATATAGAAATGTATCAATAAAACAGAATAAAACGCGTGTTCCCGTGGCCGAGTTTCCTGTAGCTTTCAGATCGAGGGCGGCCATTTTGGAAATTAATAACGCCATTGCTGCAGCGTGACGACGCAGTTATATGTAATTTGTTAGAAAACTTAACAGCCTCGTTTGGGTTCATCAGTCTTTCCAATTGGGGTTTCAACAATCTATATCTATACATATTATAAGACAGTAAAAAAATGTGCCTGTACATTGCAATTTTTTCCAAAAACAAATTAGGGGCGATGCAGAAGTAGAAATAGAGTAAGTTTCTTTTTTAATGTGTCTTTTGTCTGTTTGTTAGCGTGTACAAACAGACAAAAGACACATTAAAAAAGAACAGACACATTAATCGCCGGAAATACTTGACGGATTCGAATGAAACTTTTTTGGAACGGAGTTCCTTATCGCGCGTTGCGAAAGGAGGCTAGACGGAAAAAATTAAGACCAAAAGTTGTAACGACACTTTTTGCTATAGTTGTAAGCCGTGCGGCGTGCGCGTATTTCTCTGTCTGTCTCTTTCTCCCTCAAACTTCGTTCCATCCGGGTGTCCCTTGACACCTCTCAAGTTTTTTTGTTATATATACACATATAATTCATTTTTTATCGTCTAGAATACCTCAGTGCCTCAAGACGAAAGTGTTTAATCAATGTGTGTTACCAGTGATGACTTATGGCTCTGAAACGTGGTCCCTTACTATGGGTCTCATAAGAAGGCTCAAGGGCGCTCAACGGAAAGTCGCTATGGAGAGGACTATGCTCGGTGTTTTTCTACGTGATCGAATCAGAAATGAGGAGATTCGTAAAAGAACGAAGGTCATTGACATAGCCAAGCGGATTAGCTCATTAAAGTGGCAGTGGGCGGGGCACATAGCGCGAAGATCCGATGGCCGATGGGGCAGAAAGGTTCTCGAATGGCGGCCACGTACCGGCAAGCGCAGCGTAGGACACCCACCTGCTAGATGGTCAGATGACCTACGCAATGTTGCAGGAAGGCGCTGGATGCAGGCCGCTTCCGATCGGTCGTTTTGGAAATCCTTGGGGGAGGTCTATGTCCAGCAGTGGACTTCCTGTGGCTGATATTATGATGATGATGATGATAAATTCATTTTGGAAACGATCCATTCGTTCAGAAGCTACACAGCCAGACACAGACACGTCAAACTCACTTATAATACCTCTCTATTTTGCGTCGGGGGTTAAAAATAGTAAGTATATCTTGTTTACGGCCAGGGACAGGAAGCGCTTTCCCTAACGTGGGTTTTTAGCGGCTAATTGATAGGCTTGAATATTTTTATTGGATTAAAAACCCCTATCGCTGGGTAACTCTTTCGATCGACTAACCGTATCATATGGAAAGCCTTTAAAAGGGTTTCCCTTTAAATAAGTTGTTAAAACATGCACGTTACGTTACCCTTACAAAAACCATTTCTCATAGGGTAACCCTATCTCATAGGCTAACCCTTTAAAAAGCGGCCACGGGGCGAAGGGGATACGTGGGGGGAAAAACCGTTTCAATAAAGCGGAAAAAAATACCCCTTCCAATGATTTGGTAAACGCTTAGCCTATCATAAGGATAGGGTTACCCTATATGGGATACGGTAAGCCTTTCGCTGGATAAGCTTTTTACAGGCTAACATAAACGTGAGGGTAAGCCTATCGTAAGGATGACCACTTAAAAGGGTTTTAAAAATTAGCTGCTAATCCGGTCCCTGTTTACGGCACCCATTCACTAAAACAGACCCACACAGTTACGTTTCTACATAATGACATACAATTAAACATTTCATCCCGATAAGTAGCTGTTATAGCGGACATTTTAATAACACTAATCAAAACACTGACAAATTAGATGTTGGAGAAGATATTTTAATTACGATATAAAGCGGGCTACGGAAGTGACCATTATAATAATTACATGGACGATGAGCTGGTATATAGATTGGTAGTTTACAAAATTAGAGGCGTAAAAGCCAGTCGAGGGAATGGGCGAAAATGTCTATCTATATTATTTAAGGCCATACCCAAATTTTCTGGGGTCCAGTGGCGCCGCCATTAAAATAAATCATTTAAAAGGAAACGGAGATATCATTTAAAATTGTGTCTTGGTCAAGTTCTAGATACCCATTCAAAGTATTTTTTAAACTACTTTTTGTAGTTTAAAGTGAGAACGTGAAGCTTTTCGACGCACATTTGCGAAAAACGGCCACTTTTGGCTAATGTGCGTAGAAAAGCTTCACGTTCTCACTTTAAACTATAAACAGTAGTTCATAAAATAGTTTTAAGGGTTATCTAGGGCTTGACCAAGACACAATTTTAAATGATATCTCCGTTTCCTTTCAAATGATTTATTTCAAATGGCGGCGCCACTGGACCCCGGAAAATTTGGGTATGGCCTTAAGAGCTATGCTCTTGTCGGTGGAGTATGAATTTTTTTCCACTTTGCTCTCTCGTCCGCCAGCTGTTCTATTTCGCAGTACGACACGACGTCCATCTTCTCCTTTATCTGCTTCATGTAGCTATGCCTCGGTCTTCCTGGTCCTCTTTTCCTTCTATCTTTCCTTCAATGATGATTTTTATGAACTCGTCGTGTCGTATCAGATGACCTAACATCTTTCCTCTTCTATTCTCTATTAAGTATAACGAAATGTACATTATTTTTAATAGGCGATGTGGCTAGCGACATATCACTATTTTTTACCTCCGACAAAAAGAGAGGCGTTATAGTTAGACACTAATATCTGTCTGTTTGACTGTGTGTCTGTGGCATTGTAGCTCTCAAACGGATGGACCGATTTCATTGCGGTTTAAACGTGAAAGCAAGTTCCCTTGCGGGTGGTTCTTAGCTACTATGGATGAAAATTGATTAAGTTGTTTAAAAGTTGTTGGGGGTTAACACTTGAAAGTCGGGTTTTTTATAATTCTCTTGGCAAATAATAGATACATAAATACATACTATCACGTCTTTATCCCTAATGGGGCAGACAGAGCATTTTGGGTCTTGCGGCTCTATGCAGAGCCCAGGGCCGTAAGACTCAAAAGCCACTTTTAGCGTCATAATAGATAAATAATTAGTAAATAATAGATGGCATTACGAATATCAATTGAAATATCCGCTACTCATCACCAGATGGCGTTCTTGATAGTCAGGGGTTTTTAATCCGGCTGGCAAATAAACTCGTGGTTTTTTTTCCACCTTCTCGCCCATCATCACGCTAAAAGTGGCCTTTGGGTCTTGCGGCCCTGGGCTCTATCTGCGTAGAGCCGCAAGACCTAAAATGCTCTGTCTGCCCCATTATGGATAAAGACGTAGTACCTACTTTATGTATACAACTTGGAAGAGACATACCCGTAATATATCGAACCACGGGCTATACTAGATCACTATAGTATAATAAAATTAAAATAACAGTAAAAGAACAAAAAAATGACATATCCATACTAAAGTGTGCTGCCCGGGCAATTTGTATGGGAATGTCGAATAATAATACTCCCATGCTGGTCTGGGAGAAATAAAAAAACTTAGAATGTACCAGCTGCTTCTCTTCCCACGCAGATCGTAAAAGCCGATCGAGGGAATGGGCAAAAATGCAAATCATGTTAACAGGCGATGCGGCTAGAAACCCATCACTGTATTGATTGCTTTTCCATCTTCTCGCCCACCATGACGCTAAAAGTGGCTTTTGGGTCTTGCGGCCCTGGGCTCTGCATAGAACCGCAAGACCCAAAATGCTCTGTCTGCCCCATTAGGGATAAAGACGTGATAGTATGTATGTATGTATGTCGAATTTATTTTTGTTTTTTTGACTGTTATTTTTATTTATTATGCTACTCCCTCCCTTCCACATTGTTTAAAATACAACGTGAAAGAGACATGCCCGTTTACATATTGTGTAGTATATGTATCATTTAATTTGAATAAACACAGAACGTGCTAAAAGTTGCATATTATCATACGAAAAGTTGAAGTCAAAATAGTGCAGATATAGTAATAGATGAAAATGTAATCGCCATTTTATGGAAGCCTTATATGGTATGCGCATAAAGGACTTTGTTCAAGTTTTTATTGGAAAAAAGACTTTGTTGTACTATCAATAAGGTTTTAAATTACATAATTTTATTTTAAACGTACCGTGTGCAACCGCCAACGCCGATTATGACAAGTAAATTGTAGTAATGAAGTCATTTTGAGTGTTTGTACATGTTTTTTAGATGAGGCTTTAAATATTGTATATTATGTTGTTTTTAATCTACTGTCGTACTATTACTAGTAGGTACATGCCCAGTTGTTTGTTGTTCTTTGTGTGTGTAAGTGGCCAACACTGGTGTAAGAATTTTCAGGCTGGCTTAAAATCTGGTAGGTATTTATTACATTTTCCAGATCAGTTTGAGGTTAAAAGACTTGGTTTAAAGCCCACAATTAGGTTTTTTTAAAAGCTTGTAAAAAAATATCGCGAGTAGGTTAGCTAAAAAATCGGTCAAACTATCAATTTTATTGTCCAACTAGTTGTACCCGCGGGCTTCGCTCCCCGGTGGGAATTTCGGGATAAAGAGTACCCTATGTCCTTCCCCGCGTCTCAAACTATATCTATACCAAATTTCATTTAAATCGGTTCTGTAGTTAAAGCGTAAAGAGGTAACAAACAAACAAATATTCGAACTCACTTTCAATATTAGTAGAAAGTAGGATAGTAGGACTAGTAGGATATAGTTTAACCTCCCATTTGTTGGTATTCAGATACTAGCGTGGAACCTTAGTTTAGACGTAGAATAACTTATAATATACGATGACATTTCTACTAGCTATGACTATGACTTACGTTTAATATGACAAAGATATACATCAAACAATTCCCTGAATTTGATATGAGACCACAAGCTCATTACAGCGTGAGTAATACGTTTTTGCATGTCTCACTGCGGTCACGTACAGTGATATCGGACGATTGGCACGCGACAAACAATACTATAATAGTAGATATTTTGTGCTACAAGGCGTTAAGGGCGCTACTTTGGGTCGAAGGATTTCACTGTACGAAGGATTCAACCGCAGTCAAGTTTCCAACCACGTGAGAAGTACGTTTTTGCATGTCACGTACAGTGATATCGGACGATTGGCACGCGACACACAGTGCTATAATAGTAGATATATTGTGCTACAAGGCGTTAAGGTAATATTTTTAAGAAGAGGGCGCTGTGGTCGAAGGTTTCCACTGTACGAAGGATTCAACCGCAGTCAAGTTTATAACCGCGTAGAAATACGTCACGCTGCGGTTACGTACAGTGATATCGCACGATTGGCACGCGACACACAATGCTATAATAGTAGATATTTTGTGCTACAAGGCGTTAAGGGCGCTACTTTGGGTCGAAGGATTCCACTATATGAAGGATTCCACTGTACGAAGGATTTAACCGCAGTCAAGTTTATAACCGCGTAGAAATACGTTTTTGCATGTCCCACTGCGGTCACGTACAGTGATATCGGACGATTGGCACGCGACACACAATGCTATAATAGTAGACATATTGTGCTACAAAGCGTTAAGGCAGTATTTTAAGAAGAGGGCGCTATGGTCGAAGGATTCCACTGTACGAAGGATTCAACCGCAGTCAAGTTTATAACTGCGTAAAAATACGTTTTTGCATGTCCCACTGCGGTCACGTACAGTGATATCGGACGATTGGCACGCGACACACAATGCTATAATAGTATATAGATTGTGCTACAAGGCCTTAAGGGCGCTATTTTGGGTCGAAGGATTCAACCGCAGTTAAGTTTATAACCGCGTGAGAAATACGTTTTTGCATGTCTCGCTGAGGTCACGTACAGTGATATCGGACGATTGGTACGCGACACACAATGCTATAATAGTAGATATATTGTGCTACAAGGCTCTAAGATAATATTTTTAAGAAGAGGGCGCTACTTTGGGTCGAAGGATTCCACTGTACGAAGGATTCAACCGCAGTCAAGTTTCTAACCGCGTGAGAAGTACGTTTTTGCATGTCCCGCTGCGGTTACTTGGTGATATCGGTCGATTGACATACGATACCATATGCTATAAAGTTTTTGTATTTGTGGCTAAAATAATAGACCGTCTGATTAATTATTGTGTACCTATAGAAAATTAAAAATAGTTAACTTAAGCCGACTAAGTTTCAATATACGCTCTTGAGTGTACAAATAACCCGTATATCCCTTGCTTTCATATTCATTCTAGTGCTGGCAACATTTAATTTTTACAGTCAATAAAATCCTGTGTTTTTTTTATAATTTCGGGGGCGTTAATCCGCGACGCGACTTCCGGTTTGGTCGTTTGCACCGGACGCCCCGCCGACGCTCCATGTGTCGAATCCCAATGTGTGTCCAACTTTATGATCTGCGACCAATGACCTGTGTATTTGGCTATTTTAAATGCATTGCACTGTATTCAATATATGTCTTCTTGTTCTTATCGTGTGTGTTAGTGACAGAACACTAGTGTTAGAGTTTTTAAACCGCCTTAAAGGCCTCTGACATGGTTTTAGGTAACGACCAATGTCAAAGACAGTGACCGGGACCGATGGCTTAACGTGCCCTCCGAAGCACGGATCATCTTACTTATCAGACAATCAGGTGATCAGCCTACATTGTCCTAACCAAACTAGGACAACAACACAAAGTCGGTGCCCCCGCCGGGAATCGAACCCACGACCTCCGGGTATGAACCGAACGCTCTAACCACTACACCACGGAGGCAGTCAATATATGTTATAAATTGATGATTAAACATTGCTTAAAATTATCTAAGGCTTATATAAATACAACGTGGAAGGGACGCACCCGTATTAATCGAACCACGCAGGCTATACTAGATCACTATAGTGTAAAGAAATTAAAATACAATATATCTGTTTCACGCCGCTCTGCCTCCCGACCCGTATTGCAAATCCTAGAGGCGATTGCCTATTTTGTCCTTCTAAAATTTTGTTTCGTGTATGTCAAAGTCAAAGTTAAAGTCAAATTCATTTATTTATCTTTGGATATTTGTATCACTTGATAATTGTCACTTTTTTTCCTTTCGATTTCTTATAAGGTAAATGTTGACGTCAGATCATTTACTTATAGCTAAGTTTACTGCCGCTTCCAAAGCGCAAGTACAGAAGAAACGGTAACAAACTGTACTGCAGCATTTTCTCCAATAACGTCAACTTACAATTATACTGGTATTAAAATTAGATATGTGGACTGAGAATACATTGTTATGTCATAATTATAAATTAGGCATGATGTCAAGTTTAAAATTATGGAAATTTACAGCAACACAATTCTTTTAAGTCTCGACTCGATCGCTCTAGACTACCTTGTTGTAACAGGTACGAGTATTTGTTTGACTGTGCCGACAAAAAGCATCAAAGCCGAATTTGCGACAGCAATTGTTCTAACTTTTTAATAATTCATTAGGCATAAGTAATACTAGACACAAAGTGACTAACAAATTGATTCGATATTTAGGACACGTAGTAAATTTTTATGTCTTTTGTTTGTAACGTTAGAAGACCAATGAATTTTTACGCGATTATGGCAAAAGTCAAAAATCATTTATCTTTGGATATTTGTATAACTTTAAAATTAATAATTTTCTTTTGATTTTGTAATAGTTGTTGACGTCACATTATTTACTCACGGATAATTTAATGCCGCTTCCTAAGCGCAAGTACAGAAGAAGCGGTAACAAACTGTACTACAACATTTTCTGACTGATAGTGTTAATACATTGTTAGGTCATACGTCAGAAGATATATGATAATAACTATATTAAAATGTTATAATACAAATAAATATCTAATTAACCATATTTTGCTACTATTGTTGTTGCTAATTAAACATCAAATTAGATAAAGTACTAAATTAAAACACATAATTTCAATTTTCATAATCTAAGTACCGGATGTTACCATAAAAGTAAACACACAATTATTTAATATTAAATTTTAGCCATACAATAACGAGGAAAATGTAAAATTTTATATTTCCTTTAATAAATTAGGTATTTTTTAATTTTTATTCCTTGGTAGTGTGCAATATCTTATCACATTTCAACCCGCCATTAGTACGCATTTTCGTTTTTTTCCTATCAAGTGTGTTAAATAGTAACACTAGATTTTTTAGGCAAGGGCATAGGGCGTTCCTCAAGGAATATCACCTAGTCGTCAATCATTACTAGGACCACTCCAAGTCTTTCCGTGGTAGAAGGCGACTTAGGAAATGCAAGCTAAACAAAGCTTATTAACATCAATGAGACCTCTCCAACCCGTCTGGCCAGCGAGGAGAGTGTAGGCCGAGTCCTCTGGCTGCTCTGGCCACGTATGGCTCTGGTAGTACAGAGAGGGTCGTGCTCCTGCAGTGGAGACAAAAAGACCTGATGATGATCATGACAATCTATCAAACGCTGGCGCCAAGAAGTAAAACGGATATGAGCATTTCGGGTGCATTAGATATGCACCGAGCGGGTGCAATTAGGAGGACGAGGGGACGTGACGGTGACCGACGAGACGTGACGGGAAAGACGAATTTTGACAGCTGTCTGTCACTGACTGTTACTAGGGAAGTGACATTTCCACTTTAGAATGCCGCGGTCACAGTTGCTCAGTGAGCTGTAGATCTTGCGAATCACCCTCAGCCCGTTAAAGTTTAGATTTGTTTGATTGTATTGAATAGGCTCCGAAACTACTGGATCGATTTTAAAAATTCTTTCACTGTTGGATAGGTATGTTATCCCTGAGTGACATAGGCTATGTATGTACCACGGGCGAAGCCGGGATGGACTGCTAGTCGGATATAAAGTAAGGGTGTAAAAAGGTTCATGACATTTTTCGAAATGGCGTAAATATGCTTTCTTTAAATCTTCAATACAAATACTTTCGCCATTTTGAAAAACTTAAAAAAAATCTATATAATTATCAAACCAGCTCACAAAATTTCACAATAATCTGTTGAGAAAGGCGAGAAGAGACAAACAAAAGCATTCTTGGTTAATTTCGAAACTAAGACACTTCGCTCGCTTGGTCAATAATTATCTATTTCGAGACTTATCGCATTGGGTACTTTCTGAACTATGACGTCATCTACGTGTATTTCGTACAAATCCCATAGAAAATATTTGTTTTGACGTTTGGAAAAGAGTATCTGATTTGATTTGTTGGAATACAGAGAATAAGGTAGTTTCATTTTGAGCCAGATATTTAGCACAGCTACTAGTGTAAGTTTTGTTACCAACATAGGAAAAATGCTTTGATAACACTATCCTTATGTTGTTATTGAAGAGACATGTAGAGGAAAAATGAGTAAGTATGTACTAACAAATTTTTGTTAAAATATTTTTTGGTTATGTTTTTTCATTTTAAGATTTCTCTTATTCACTGGACATCGTGGAAGGGGATAGATTGTGGATGATGATAATATTTACTATTTTTTTCTTCTTCTTCCTTATTTATCTTCATAAACTTTTCTGTATAAGTAATAAGGTCCCAGGTCACGTTGAACAATAATGAATGAAAAGAGATAAGGTACACTTTTGCCTACTAGTGAAATAATATGCTAAAAAAAACTAACAAAATGCTAATAAAATACCAATGTTCTAAATTTTATAAGGTTTTATTTGTAAACTTTTCAAGTGTACATGAACCAATAAAATAAAAGAAATAAATAATACAACGGGAGCTCGATTAGAACTTTTGACACGTGTCCGCAAGCTCGGAAGCTCCCGACACCCGCCAAAGCTCGCTTAGCGCACGTATATTCACTTCCTCACTTAGTACGGTAACCACACGTTTAAGTTAATGGCACAATATTCTCACAAGTTGATCACAACCCAACAGGTGTAAACTGTCCTTAAAATGTCTATAAATATTACATGTTAAAAGTTCAATTTTATGTATTAAAACTTATAATATGCAAACGACGGCTTTAAAAATTTAAATTTCATTAATATTCACTGGTGATGGCCTCTAACTCATTCAAATTGAATAATAGATCAAGTTTTTTCACGAGGCGACAAAAATATTAGTGAAATTTATTAACATTGCTTCTTTTCGTCGCTCCGAGGTAAGTTTACTTCATTATTATTTCAGCATTATTGCGAACTCACTTGTCAACTATTGCCAGAGTATAATAAAAGTAAATTTCTTTCATTTCTCCCTCATCATGGCCACCCTACACCAAAAAGACAATGTCGTTTTAAAATCGTAATTCGGCAACGCCCTTGCATTTCTAATTTTTGTTATACCGATGTCGACGACCTCTTTTTTAGACTGAGCCGGAAGTCTGTCAGGACCGGGAAGTGCTCGCTGTGCATTTTATAAATGTCTATTTTCGTCACAAGGCACTTTCGCAGGATATTACGATACAGGGCAATGACTGCAGGCTTTTTTACCTTTTTTTAACGGGCTACCGAAGCGAGCGAAGTTTTCAGAGTCTACATAAACAAGCCGGCTTTTGTATGTATGTTTGTTCGACGATAACTTGAGTAGTTTTGATAGGAGCGTTTAGAAATTTGATAAAGAAACATTATGTTCCTTGTACACTACACGTCAAAAAATAACGAATTGCTAGTCGCATCGCGTATTGTGTAAGTAAATGATTCTTATATAAATAAATATACGGGCAAATGACACTGATTGAGCTAGCCCCAAAGTAACTTCGAAACTTGTGTTATGGGAAACTAACTCAACGATACCATATTTTATAACCAATACATATATACATAAACATCCAAGATTCAGGACAATTTGAAAAAGGGCCTTTTCCAATTTGCCCTGCCAGGGAACCCAAAACAGCTGGGTGGCGGACTAGCATGTTGACTACTACACCACAGAGTTCACCCATTCCTTTTATTAGCCTTTATCATCTACGCGGGAGGAAAAGTAATGAGTCTTTTCTTTTCTTCCAGACCAGCACAGATTTATGAAATGCATGCGATAAGGTTACAGAAAAAAAAATTCATTAATGGTATAAATTTTGTGCTTCGTAAGGCACGTTAATGTATGTGATTGTATGAATGACAGTCGTCATGCTATATCAGATGCCTCAAGGCACGGCATATTGGCTTGACACCAGTGTTGGCCACTTACACACCCACAAAATATGGATATGGTATTAATACACTAATCCCAATAGTAAATAAACAAATCAATACTCTAAATCTCTCGAATCAAAGGGACCCATTTATCGATACAGATAGCTATCGATCGTGTCGTGATGAATAAATCATCTGTATTAACGAGATATTGAATGAAATCGATTGTGTGGGATGCGCGGGCGCCGGTGACGTCACCAGACCTAGCATTACCAACCTTACGACCATAATAAGTAAAATCCATTTTCAAATTACCATAAGTAGTTGTAACATTTTCGTTAATGGTTAAAAGATGATAAATGAAACTAAGCTTTTAGCCTGTTTAGATAGAATACATTTTTTAATGCTAAATCTTGGGTTGAATAGTAAATTATTTCGTTTCTACGTCTTTAAATGGTTAATATTAGAGATTAAAGCGCCGGGTTGATTGACGGACTCAATTATTTTTTGCCGAGGACTATGATTAAGTGGTTGATGTGTAGGCAGGAGCCTATAGTTTGAAATAAGATCAACATTGATTAAAATAAAATTTAGAACTATACAAGAACTTAGTTAATATGTTCCTTCAAATCAGACTAAGCAACTGAACCGGTCCGTGCATGCCTGCCAGTGGTCCAGTGGTCAAGGCGATCGCCTTGTGATCCGAAGGGCGTGAGTTCGAATCCCACTGGGAAGCATACAAGTTGTTTCCAGTCTGGTTAGAATGTTGCAGGCTCGAATCACTTGATATCTGAAAAGAAAGTTGATTCCGTGTTTCGAAAGGTTAGCTTAAATTGTGGGCTCCGAACGCCATCTAACGTTTGCTCTCAAAGCTATTCAAGGATTGGTTATTACCCTCTGGGCTGAAGAGGTCAGACGGCAGTCGCTCTGTGTAATAAGCGGCCAAGTGCGAGTCGGACTCGCCCATGAAGGGTTCCATAGCAGCAAGTAACATAATAAAAGTCTTGTTGTACGTTTTTTTTATTTTTCTATTTGAGTTGATTTAATGAAAGGTAATTTGCGGTTTATGTTTTATGACGTATTGGTATTACAAAAAAACTACTTACTAGATCTTGTTCAAACCAATTTTCGCTGGTAGTTTGTATGGTAATGAACATCGTATATTTTTTCTAGTTTCATAATTCTCTTAGTTTAGGAGTTACAGGGGGAAGGACACACATTTTTCCACTTTGGAAGTGTCTCCCGCGCAAACTATTCAGAATAGAAAAAAAAAATATATTAGAAACCTCAATATCATTTTTGAAGACCAATCCATAGATACCCCACACGTATGGGTTTGATGAAAAATAAATTTTTGAATTTAAGTTTAAAGTATGGGGAACCCCCGAAAATTATGTTTTTTTTTCTATCTTTGTATAAAAATCTTAATGCGGTTCACCAAATACATCTACTTACCAAGTTTCAACAGTATAGTACTTATAGTTTCAAAAAAAAATTTGGCTGTGACATACGGACGGACGGACAGACAGACAGACACGACGAATCTATGAGGGTTCCGTTTTTGCCATTTGGCTACGGAACCCTAAAAAACTAGTAACCTCGTCAAATCTCCTAGGTTAGGTAGCGGACCCCTGTATTTATTGTACTTCTTATCAAGTTGTTTCAAAAAGTGTCCGGGCATTCTTAAAATGTGCTTGATCCTTTCCAAATCTCAAATAGTTCTGTCCTATTTATCTCCACTCTCGCCTCACTGTGTCTTGAATCATCTATCTGTACCTAGATCGACAGAAATTCTGCCACTTTTTAATTGTACGGAACAATTACACACATTGGTATCTATAATCGCTTTTATATACTTTGACCCAGGGGCGTAGCTACCGCCGTATCTGCCGTATCAATTATACGGGGCCACCGGCCTACGGGGGCCCCCAAGGTGCGTAAGCAAAAATTAATAAAAACTTCCCAAATTTTTTAAATTTCAAAAATGAGAATAGTAAAAAAAGCAATTTCTTTTTTCCCGAGTAAAGCGTGCGTTCAAAAGTTGGCAACACCCTACATCGGTTAAAGCGGGCTGCGGGATTTCCCCGTTTAAGTCATTTACGAGGCGCAAACAAACCGAGATTTGCATTGATAGATAATTGTGATGAATAAATATTTCTTTTTATGCAAACATTTTTTTTCTTTTTTGAGAAACCTTTACCCTTCCTCAGGGCCCCCAAACAAGTTTTTATACGGGACCCCGCCAAGGTACGCTACGCTTCTGCTTTGACCGTTGTAATGTTGAGTAGCTTTCATTGATTTTTCTTCGGTATGCTCCACTTCTTCTAAACCTCTCCATTTATTTAAATACATTTTTAACTTATAATTACGTATTATCGACGCCGACAAAAAAAATTAACAAAATGGTAACGGCAGATAGTCTTACTTATTGAAGGATTCATAAGACACGTGTTAGATGGAATGATCTTACAAAACTCTATTTGCATACTTTAGCTCTTTAATAATACTTAAAACAAGACAAATCAGACTTACTTTTTGTTGCTTTTATAACAGTTTTAGTAAGTATTTTGTAAGAGCAGAAGTCTAAACAAAGCGTGTATTGGAGACACTTGTAAGAATGAATTATATTATAAGATGCACTACTAAGTAAAGATACATTATCGAGGCCAATAGGTCTGATTAAATGTACTCGTATTTGAAAGACTTTTGTTCTGATAAACATCTAATGGTGACTTCTTATATACATCTACAAAAGTACGTATTAATTCCGAATGGTTTCCAGTGCTAAATATCTTATTACATGCTCTTGTAAGATGTTTTTACTAGTCAAGACATATATAAGCCTTTTATAATTACTTAATTCTTACAAATACTTTTTTGTAAGACAATTTTGCTAGTTCGGCGCGGATGCAACCGGAACCTCCTAAGATAAATAAGAAAAAAGTTTTGCAATACGATAAAGGTCACAGCACACTTATCAACTCGTAAACCGAACGTAAACGTATTAAGACGATACCTTCGCGAAAAAGGTTGTGTTGAGTCTAATTTATCTCGCAAAGTATTTGAAATATAAATTTGAAACTTAAGGATATGATTTTTTACTCTTTTCTTAGTTTATTGATAAGATGAAAACATGATTGAAAAGAAAAATCTCGATAGAAATATTTTTCGAAATATGGTCTTACTTAGCAAACTTGTCAATATTATCGCTCGAATAGGACGACTTAAAAGAAACCGTTTGAACTATAAGTAAGATTTTCAGACATTTTTAATAATAACAAGATGAAATTTTTATTGATCATTTAATTTTGCCGTAAATTATTATTAAAGGTTTTGGCGGTTACGACCTATTCGTTCATGTGGATTGGAACCCCAATTGAACACACCCACCGTATACCTCTCTCGGCCCCACGCGCGTCAACTCGCCGAGCGCTATCTCTTGCTCAGTCTGCGTATGGATTCCTTGGACGTAAGACCTGTGCCAGTCGTCCGCACATCCCAACGTTTCGAATGATCGATCTTTTATTTGTAAAAATTAAGTTTTAGGCCCAACGCAGACGACAGACTAATCCGAGCCGCACTTTTTGGTCTGTGAAAATAGAACCCTATTTTCACTTACTGTTTTACATTGTGATAATAATAATAGGTAAAATAGAAAACGGGAACATTCCTGATTTCTCAAGGAAAAAGCAAGCCTGATGAGACAAAAATTTAATAGATGGTAAGTACTTACCTACCTCAATGTTTCTAAATAAGTGGCTTATATTGATAAAATATGTAAAGTCTGTAAGAAAGGGAGTAGGTATGTCAATAAGTGCCTACCAATCTTACTGACTACTCAAAATATAGGTACCTACTAGGTATAAGTTGTATCATACTGAGATGGCACCGGCACCGTACTGTCCTACTTTCAAACCATAATTACCTACTTATGTTATTTTCATACGTATCTACCTTTTTGTCTTATTCTACAGTACTGTTACACGTTACAACTTATTCTACCCAACTAACATTTTGGATAATATGCACCTACCGAATACATACATACATACATACTATCACGTCTTTATCCCTAATGGGGCAGACAGAGCATTTTGGGTCTTGCGGTTCTATGCAGAGCCCAGGACCGCAAGACCCAAAAAGCCACTTTTAGCGTCATGGTTCGCGAGAAGATGGAAAAGCAATCAATACAGTGATGGGTTGCTAGCCGCATCGCCTGTTAACATGATATGCATTTTTGCCCATTCCCTCGATCGGCTTTTACGATCTGCGCGGGAAGAGAAGCAGCTGGTACATTCTAAGTTTTTTTTTATTTCTCCCAGACCAGCATGGGACCTACCGAATAACTTCGAAGTAAATCCGCTAATATAAAAGTACTACTGTTTTCAGGCCAAAAAAAATCCTCTTTTATCAGAGTTTGATGACTTTTTGTCCGCGTCGATCGTAGACGCCGCCGCCGCAAGAAGAACAAGGAGGTGTAATTGATATGGAGTCGGATTTACAAATTATGGATCTGGACAATCAAAATATTTCGTCAGAATCACTACAGGTGGAATGGAAAGGTGTGTATTTTAAATAGAACTTAATAGAATACATACTTTCAAATATGACAATATTTTAAGTTATTTTTTAATCTCGTAAACGGGCATTTCGCCTGGTCGCAGATAGACGGACGGACGGACAGACAGACAGTAAGAGGGGTGTTATAAGTTTGATGCCGATGTCTGTTTGTCTGTGACATCGAAGTTCTTTCAGTATTGCGGTCTGAAATTACCTTTATTTATATAGTTTTGCATATGTATACCTAATAGCATGAAATAAAAATTACAATATGGTATTTGTTTCAGGATGAATTTAATGAAAATATTTCTGGACATCGTATAGTGAACATCAAGTACTTCTTTAAAGAATTAAAGAAAATAGCAACCAGTCGCTTTGTGATTGTGGGTTAAATACCATCAATATTGTATCAGAGAAATGTACGGGAATAACATCAAATTGATTTTTATCATGCTCCATTTGCAACGAACAATTTACAATAAAGAATACATTGGAGGATGTTAATAAAGATGGAGTAGCAGGAGCTATGGTAGCAGGTTGTGGTCACCCCGAACTCAAACAAATTAGTGCCTGCCTCCATAGATATACCAATTATGTTATGTCTGAGCGCATTTACAACCGTGCACATGACAAAATATGCGAAAACTGGGGGACCACAGCTTAGGACGAAATGAAAAAAGCTGGACAAAGAGAAAAAGCTGCTGCGATTGAAGAGGGTAAAATAGATAAAAATGGCAATGCCATAATTGATGTTATACTGGATGGTTGCTGGTGAAAGAGACTCTTGAGAGAAATTACTTCGCTCTGTCTGGTGCTGCAACTATGATAGGGAGGCGATTTATACAAGTGCTCTTTATGTGTGATACTGCTGTATTGGGCAATAAATATTTTTCTGATTCTTTGAACATAATGTAATCTTATTAGCAGTTGATTGTCCAGTTCAAACTTTATCAAGATTATTATATTACTTAGGATGTTTTTTATTTTTATGTTTAATACATCAGTCTCATCGTATAATCAAAAGATATCAATTATTATTGTTATTATGCAATTTTTATTGTATATGTTTAGCAATAAATCTATGAAAAATTGTTTTATATTTTTATTTTGTACACCTATATATATAAATACATTGAATCTATTTTACGAAATATACTGAATATTTTTCTTTTACATATTCCATACCTATGTTTTAATGTGGGTAATTTTCCCCAAAGACCTTATCATTGTATCGAAATATAAGGTCTTAACAAAATATACTGAAACTATTTTAAAGGTAGGTCCAGTCCGTGATACTGAACAACTTTCCCCAAGGAACACATAGCGAAATATAAAAAATATATTTTTCATATATCACCCACCTTTGACTGCTATGTGCCTCGCCGCTCTACCCGACACATCAGCTGTATGCAGCAAAGGACGTCTACACACGCTACGATTACACTCATTCACAATCACAAACAATCACATGTTGTCCTAGTAGTCATTAAGTAGTCATATTTAATTTAATCAATTCACAACACACTTTGAATTAAGTACCTAAGAAATTAAGATTATTTTTATTATTTCGACAAGTATCTTTACAATGTGCAAACAGTTAATAACGAACAGTAAAACACATTCCAAATTAATATTTTGATACAGTCAAAAATATTCAAACATCTCATGCGATAGGTTATTAATAAGAAAAATCTAATTTACACTAAACTCGCATATTTTGGAGACTGAACTACCTATTCACTAGAGCAACAAAAGTCAACTGATGTTATTAGTCGGTTTTGTTTCTTGCTATAATAAGTAAAAACATGTTATTCACATGAGGCGGTATTTCTTTGAATATGACAACAAAGGATTTTGTAGTAAAAATTCACCAGTTCAATTTTTGCCGGCTTTTATGATGTTTTGTTTGTTTCTTTTGTCGGCATTTTACTTACAAAAATACTGTTCACAACAAGCAAAAAATGTACAATAAAATTTAAGTTAGCTCGTGCCTGCGGCGAGAACAAAAGGGGCCATAAATGTTAACCGTGGGAACGCTAACTGAAAACAAATAAACACAAAAAACTTTCCAAGGTCTGGTCAGTTTTGAGTTGGAACTGATGCAAATAGCATCGTGCGTACGTTTTCTCTATGCCAAATTATAGGCAGTTATTCAAAAATACCTAGTCATATTGTGTGTAATTAAAACACCAGCCTAGATACTTTTACATCAAACTTAGGTGACTTGCGCCATTTTATTTATTTTCTTATTGTTTTAATAACTTCATGCATCATGTAATAGACGCGGGTCTACTTGAGGTTTAATAGGGTACAGAATAAATACTAGTTGCCTAAGGCAAGTGATATCAAAAATAATAAATCACTCGACTAATTTGATGAATTTGTTTTGTGACTGTGATTGTGTTGTGAAGTCGTGCCATAAAGTTCGAGTGATATCGCGGCCTCGCGCCATTTAGCTACGTTTGTGGCTGCCTTTAGGTATTGCGGCGATGAGCGGACGGCGCGGCATGTGCGGTCGAAGGTCAGTGTATGTAAAAAATAAACTTCATATTTCACTATATGTTTATTGGGGAAAGTTGTTCAGTATCACGGACTGAGCCTACTGTTAAAATAGTTTCAGTATATTTTGTTAGACCTTATATATAAAGAACAATATTTTCTGATCAGCCGACCGGTCAATTTGTTACTATATTTATATATTTTGTCTTTTGATTTCTTGGCGAAAGCAACATAAAAGTTGTTAACTTTATTGTATGAAAAAAGTACCATACAAAAAGACCATAGTAACTAGATGACGTGACTACTTCGATTTGTTTGAGAACGTTATTTTTTATCGTATTTCAATATACATGTACTGCTATAAGTTGTTCAAATTGATGGACCGAATCACCTCTTTTAACATATTTGTATCTACTGAATTAAAAATATTATTGTAAACATATCTGTCTGCTATCTCCATACGTTCTAAGCTCCCGAGTTCATGAACATGTTCTCGGCAGTGCGCGTAAATATAATATCAAGGAAAGCGCCCCCTCGCGCCATCGACACGATACGTCTAGCTCCGCCCACAAATGAGGTACATAATTTTTGTGGTATCGTCTTAACTCGAGCAGCTCAGTATTCTTTGTATGAAACTTCCTACTGCAACGCACACTATTCTGATTCGTAACGTAAACGCCTCGCCTCGGGACCAGCTTACGAACCGCTTTGCTGGTCGGTCAACTAGCGGTCCCCGCGCTTGCGGCTCGTCGTCCGCGCGCTTACGCCTCTCCGTATGCGAGCTGACGTCTTTCTGTTTCCTCACACCCGCGTTTTATTTATTTGTAGATAATCAAAAATTTATGGCTATGATTGCCAACTCGCGTATTGTGAACCGAGACATAACCGTGCGCTACACTCTACGTTTAAAATGATCTAGTGCCAGCCAGACCAGAGCGGCCGGCGAGCGGTAAGCGCGGCGTCGCCCAGCTGTAGTCGAGTCGACGTACCGAAGCTGAGCCTGTTTGGTTACGTGCCTACGTCAGGTTGACGCCTGGTTGACCGCGCGGCGAAAGGCGATACGGTGTCGATCCCTTTCCGAGTTGATAAGTGTGCTGTGACCTTAATGCAAAAACTAAAAGTGATACAAAAAGACAAGGAGATAACCGATAAGCGATAATTTAAAAATGAGTACATAATTTAAAAAAAACTCCCTTTTAATCAATTTTTCAAAATGTCATAAAATTTTTAAAAAATCCTTCTTTTTTGACGTCGGTTAAAAGTAACATGTTCATTCACATAATTATGGAAACTTACCAAACTATAACGGCAAAACATCTTGATCAATTAATAATATAGAGCAAGAGCCCACAGTGACCGACTAACGTTATTATATAAAGGCGATCTGGCAAGATAAAGGAACCATCAAAACAGTCTGGCTGTTAGAGACACATCGTTTGTTAGTTCCCCAAATAGTACTAATATTATAAATGCGAACGTGAATTTGTATATTTGTTTGTTTGTTACCTCTTCACGCTTAAACTACTGAACCGCTTTGGATGAAATTTGGTATGGATATAATTTAAGACTCGGGGAAGGACAAACGGTACTCTTTATCTAAAAATTCCCACGAGGAGCGAAGCCCGCGGGTACACCTAGTAAATACTTAAGAAATCTGCTTTTATATAGAAGTATTAATTAAACTATCGGTTGAACGTCATCTGGGAAATATAATGGCGTAGGGAGCCTGAAGTTTAGGTTATCAACGATTTTACATACAGTTGTTGATATTTTAAGAGTGTCTGCCATGTGACGAAACTGCACAAAGTGGCTGGCAATGTATGGTGTGACTTCTAACATTATTATAAATAAAATAAATATATAACTAAGCTTTACACTACGACAGCATAGGGGTCCAATTTGGCCATAGCCAAAGCCAGCACGAGCCCACTTTCATATTCGGGGATTGTTCTTACATGTATTGGGGCTATACATAAACTTTATTATCATATACAACTAGTAATGTCTGTCTCATCTGAAAATGTCAACTTGATTTAGTCAGACAATGATTTAAACCTAGTAACAAACTTAGCCTGCATTTTATAATAAGACGGTCAGTCTTTATAAAATAACGTAAGTAAATAAATAAATATATAGGGACAAATTACACTGATTGAGCTAGCCCCAAAGTAAGTTCGAGACTTGTGTTATGGGATACTAACACAACGATACTATATTTTATAACAAATACATATATAGAGAAACATGTCTGGCTTACTTACGTTACTTTATAAAGGCCAGAGACTTGTGCTCGTGGGCTCTTGGGCTAATAAGAAATACGGGAAAAACTACAAAAGGACAGCCAATAAAACATCAAATGATTACGAAAATAACATGTTTACCCACTCAACTTAATTAAGACGGCCGGGGCACGAAAAACACATATTTTTCCATTTAAACCTACCAGATCAGATCAGGTGTCGCGTCGTGGGCGGGCTGAGTCACTGGCCATTTCTGGGCATTCTGTCATCTATCCTTAAATGCACACAATTAAACGGGACGACTTTTTGTCCAAAACGTTTGACACGATATCGTGCCCATGTACGGTCGGCTACTGTTTTCAAGCGGTTAGCTTAGACAATTGTCATGTTAATTGCTACCCATTTTTGGGTGTACTTTCTCTGTTTTGTAATATTTAGACTACTTACTTTTGTCGTAATTATATTATCTTTGCGGTTGTTGACGAGTCCTACTACTAAATTTTCTTTTTAAATTATTTTAGCTTCTGTTCCGTTCTGTTTTGAGTCCGCCCAGCCAGCAGTTACGCTGCAAGAGCTTATAAAAAATACAACAGCAACCGTCTTTTTATTTTTATCATCGTCTCCGGAGAAGAAATGATCGACCAAGTGTGTGTCGGGCCAAAACGGGAAAGCGCACCCCCTGGCTCCAAAAACCCGAGTAATCATTTTTTGGAGTGAGGTGTAAAGAAAAGTTTACTCGATAACGAGAGATAGAAGGCCATTGGCATTATGTCACACCAGTTTCAGCTGGAGACGTAATTCAGTATCTTTATATCACCGTGCCATATACGGTTGGCTACTGTTCTCCGCACCTATTCCTTTGTTTAGTTTAAACAATTGTCACGGATCAAATGTTTCATTTGTTACTAATCTTCTAACATATAACATTCTCATGTAACAGTGTTTGTAACCTCCTCCGAAACGGCTACACCGATTCTTATGAATTTTTTTGTGTTTTAGTATGTCTGAGAATAGGACTTTCCAATCTGCCGTTGGTTCTGCGAAAAATTCACATACATACATACATACTATCGTCTTTAACCTTATTGGCGCAGTCAGAGCATTTTGGGTCTTGCGGCTCTAAGCAGATAGAACGAGGTTGCAAGACTCAAAGACCACTTTTGGCTTGATGTGGGCAAGACGGTAGATGAAAGAATCAAAATAGTGATGGGTTGCTAGCCGCATCCCCTAATAATCCATTAACCGCCATGGATTCCAGACACAATAGTAAAACAATCAAGGTGTATCAAAAATTATACACATGGAGCTGAGCGTGTTAACACGAATCGAATTTTCGCCCATTCGATCTGCGCTGGAAGAGAAGCAGCTGGTACATTCAAAGTTTTATCTTTTCTCCCAGACCAGCATGGGAGTTGCAAATTCCCTACTAAAATAAATAAAATAAAGCACACGTTCCCGGTGGAAGTTGCTAACTTTATTCCGCACTACGCCACCGGACTTCCGCAAAGATGGCAAGATATCGAGCGTGGGTGGTCTATTGTCTATGGCTACGTTACATTATCTATGGTTATTATTAACTGGCGGCGTGCGTGAATTCGGTGGTATGATTTATGGTTTAAATTATGGAGTTTACGTGCGATTAAATTGTGTGTATCTCAAAGATACTGTCTGTGCTGTATTGTTCTTTCTTGTCAAACATTTTTATTTTTAGTCATACATTTTCATATTTTTATTTGTTTATTTTTGTATTTTATTTAGTAAATAATGGCGTAGAAACAGTATTGTATGAAACATTGTATATATACGTCAGAAAATACTTGACTACGTCTTACGATGCTTGCTAAAGTTCGCATCGTAACCTGCGCCAGTCGCATTTTTTGACGCTACTTATATACAACTGTTGCACAAAATACTATTATTTTAGTATAGTAAATGCCAAAAAGAAGCTATGCAATAACATAAACACTCGAACAGAAACTACACAGGCATTTACATAAAGTCTCCTAGCATCTTATTTACAACGTTAACTTCATATGAACCTGTATAAAAATACGTCCATTTATGTACATAACTGGATGCAAATATAACATCATAAAATTTCCTGTCCGATTGAGAAGAAACTATTAGTATATTAAGTAGACATGTGCAATGCGATTATGCAGCAAATGTATATGAATCTTTGCGGTTTCATTAGACATAATTATAGTGATTGACTGTCCAGGTAGGTTACTAAATGTTGGCCAAGATAGACATTTCCATAAAACGCGAGTTGTTCTATAAAATGTTGCCCGTGTTGGTGACGACTTGACGAGAGAACTGTGTTAGAAAAGTGACGAACTAAACTGTAAGATGTATTTAATTGGTACAATCACAAAAATACAATAATTTGTTATATATTTTATTAGTAATTTTTAATATTATCACCATGATGAAAAGAATATTTACTCGTAAATGACTAATATTATTTATTTTAATATTACCTGTGTTCCAAAATAAAGACGATATTAAATAAATATTCTCAACATTTTAATAAGATTACTAACAAAATGAGTCATGTTAAATGAAAAAATAAAAAATTCATTCATTTATCGTATGAAGAAAAGCAGATTGTCGAGATTTTTAAGAATAATGCAAATTTTATAGGCCAACTAATGCTTTAAACAAAATACTAAAAGTCTGTCCGCGTTAGAAACAGCTAACCTTTTGAATCAATAGCAACTAGGAAGCAATTCATAGATGAAGTGAATTGTAAAACGGATTTCACCAAAAGGATTGCTAGAACCGTTTTAAAAACCTCAATGTAAGTTACTTGTGACCTATGCTTGATTGCAGTAGGTATTTTAGAGGAAAAGTGACTTAAAACAACAAAATGATTGTAGAATTGGACGTGTTGCATGGTTTTGATAAGATATTATATTGCAAATATTTAAATTCTAAAGCACTTGTAACAAAGAAATTATATACATGTGTTGGCAAAATATGCCGCCTCCGCCGGGCTCCGACAAGCGTGGCAGACCCAAAACAAGCTGGCTTGACATCGTCAAGGATGATATGCGTGCCATTGGTAGGCTTAATCAAGACAATTTCACAGCCTTACAGTTACAGCTGAGGATGCAACTGGCAATACGCTGAAAAGAAAGAGATGTTGACAAAATTGTGTAGTAGAGTTCTCGGACTGTAAATTAAAATTGGGGCCGTATCAAATAGTACTAGATGCCGTGTGGTTTCCGGCAGAGTAGAATAGGGCCACTCCAAGTCATCACGTGGAAGTCGCCTTGACTTAGGAAATACAAGCTAAACAAAGCTTACAAACATCAATGAGACCTATTCAACCCGTCTGGCCAGCGAGGAGAATGTAGGCCAAAGTTCTCTGGCTCTGGTAGTACAGAGAGGGTCGTGCTTCTGCAGTGGAGACATAAAGACCTGATGATGATGATAATGATTAAATAGTCCAAATGTTTGCCTCTAAATGGAGAGCCTCGTGGCTATGGCTACTCTTTATTCAGACAAATAAATAAAATCTTTTTACTTTTGCTTTACTGGATTATCCCTTCGAATGTCGGCATAGCAGACACAATAGTAAAACAATACATCAGACGCCCGCTCCGGGCGTCCGACAGTTAAAGGGTTATATAAGTATGCAGCACTTTTGCACTACCTTTTTGAGTACTTATATTTACAATTGTAACTTTTCGATGTGTAAAGTACTTACATGAACAAATAAATTAAATAAAAAACACTTTTACCCGTATGTTTATGTATATAGTTGACCGAGCGAGCGAAGCGAGCAAGGTCTACAATTCAAGTTGGGGCGAAAAAAACATTGTTTGTATGTATGTTTGTTTGTATGTTTGTATGTATGTATATATGTTCCGCGATAACTCTCGAACCGTTGAACTGATTTTGATGAAATTAAGAATGAGTGTAGCAACTATTCATAGAATTTTTAAGTTCGTTTGGCATCAAAATCGGTTGAGCCGTTTCTGAGATAAACGCATTTTGGTGAAAATAATTATTGGTCTTTAACTTCCGAACCGTTGATCAGATTGGGGTGAAACTTGTCATGTATATACGATATAGTATTACTATATTTAACTGAATAAAATATTTTTGGTTAATAAGCAATTCTTTGAGGAAAGTAAACTCGAAGAAATTATTTTTATACGACATTATTAGTTTATGCGCGTTGTAGAAATGGATTAAATGAAACAGCACCATCTAGCGGATTCTTAAAGAATTAATAGGCATGTTATTTGGGGCATACTAAGATGTTATCAAACTGATTTTTGCTTATATTTATATGTTTATAGGTATAATGCTGTCGTGTAATGATAATGAATCGACTTTGGATTTTTTTCTTATGTAACTTATTTAAGATTGCTATATATTTGTAGGCAAACTCGTGCCTTGAGTTCATTTAAATGCCGATAACTTTTTTTAGAGAGTGCCTCCGCTGCCGGCGCCGGCTCCTAAAAATATCACTATTGGGAACCGGCGGTTATACTGCCGGCAGCCGAGATTTAAAACACCGGCTGCCGCCAACAGCACTCAAAATTTGCCGTGAAGTGTAGGTTAGGTTCGTTAGGTTTTCTGTGACCAAAACACGAGCGAGCGAGCGACTCAAGCTAAGGGCGAAAGTAACATACACATTACACACACAGATCGTGTTATACCAGCGCTGGCAGCCAATTCGGCAACCAGCGCCGGCAGCGGAGGCACGCCCTTTTTTTAATAGACGGATTTTAGTGAAACGAACTGTAATGCTAATGAGCATTCCCTGAACGCTCACTCAATTTGTGAGCACGCTGTAAAGGTTTGAGAGGAAGATTCTTTACCAGAACACGGATCCCATTCCACCCATGATCCGATCGCGGACGACTGGCCAAGTTTCATGCTCATGTACGCAATTTTCATTGACACTTACCTGGGCAGTAACTGTGCACAAATCGCAAGGACTTTGAATAAAGTAGTCGTAGATATTGGCATTAAAAAGTTGGCGACCGGGTGTATAATCGTATAAACGTTGCTGTTTCAAGTTCCAAACGTCTTACGGATATTGTATTTGATCCAGGCTTTGATTTAATTCTAAGGAAAAAAAAAATAAAAAACGAACTTAGCAGCTCAGAATAGAAGAAGAAAGAAGGTTGGAAAATCTGAAAAAAAAAAACACAGATTCACTGGATATTAAAATTTATTTTAATCTGGGGCCACGGGAGTTCCCCCAGCCAAAACGAGCCAAGCGGAGCGCAAGGGCAATACCTTTCGTTTTTTTGAACTCCCATAACTTTGGTTTGGATTTAGATTTTATTAATGTCTGAAAACCCCCGATTTCGTCACTGATTCACTCACTGACTCACTCACTGATCATCAAAATTTTTAAGGTACTTCCTGGAGTCCTAGAACGCTGAAATTCGGTGTGTAAGCTAATATTACTACAAAGACAACAAAAAAATTAAACAATCAAACCTAACTTAACCTATCCCCTTGGAATAGGAGGTGGAAGTTTGTAGACTCGTGGCTTAGCCGTTTTATTTCACACACGATAAACGAATGCCTATGAAATCTTCGTAACGGTAGCAAAACGGCCAAGCATCACGTTTTGACTAAAATGTAGAGTATGTGAAGTTTGGCCTGGTGAAGTAAGGGCGCATAGATCAAGAATTTTGGCTCTACATGAGATCTGACCACTTTTTCATAGATTTTGATTAAGGTGTAGTGTAGAGCTTGTTGGTTAAGAGCGTGTAGTCTTTAGAGCTTGGCTTTATACGAGATCTGATAACTTTTTCACAGGGTAAGCTATGTACACTCGCCTTGGCAACATTTTTATATGAAAATGTTTTTGGTGGGATTCTATTTTGGTATAATAATCGCGAGGTCTAAGTTCGCGGCGAACCACTAGTTATATGTTTTAGCTTGTATTGTACATTGTCCCCCTACTTAATGGCATTTTCTCCTCTAGTTTTAGGTTGATTGGAAGAGATCTCTTAAAGAGACAAGTCCGCCTTTGTATTTTTTAATTTTGTATTTATGTTGTGTCCTTTATAAAAAAACGAATAATTTACATACATACATACATACATAAAAAAACAAAACTTCAAAGTAGCAAACAAAAGAACTTCCTATCAAGTGCCTACTGCCTACATGTCAAGTATTTAAGTATTCATTTCGCAAGCATATCACGTCACCCCACCAGCAGGCTTCCACTGGCCCCACTAGCCTCTGAGTTTCCCACTTTCCCACCAGCGTGAAGTTGGCCGCAAAGCAATGGGCGGGCCGCGGGCGGTAGGTGTGGCGGCAAAGTGCGCCGCGCACCGCGCCGCTGCAAACGTCTGCACGTCACTACACTTTCCCGCGTCTACGATCTTTTTTGAACTTCGAACTTCTTGTACCTAACTTTTTTTACGTTTGTTTTCTTTAATTTGGAGAAGGTGAAAAAGCTAGGTGCGTCCGCGTTTACGATCTTTTTTGAATTTCGAACTCCTTGTTCCTAACTTTTTAAAACGTTTCTTTTCTTTAAATTGGAGGAGGTGATACGTAATTTTTTTTAAACACTATCCCGCGTCTACGATCTTTTTTTGAATTTCGAACTTCTTGTTCCTAACTTTTTTAAATCGTTTCTTTTCTTTTAAATTGGAGAAGGTGACGTCATTTTTTTACAAGGCTATCTGGGTCCGCGTCTACGGTATATTTTGAATTTCGAAATTCTTGTTCTTTACTTTTTTATAATGTTTAATTTCTTTTAAATTGGAGAAGGTGATATGTAAATTACGAACATCTAGTTTCTAACTTTTTTATTTAAAAAGTTTCTTTTCTTCTAAACTGCGTCCGCGTCAACGATCTTTTTTGAATTTCGAACTCCTTGTTCCTAACTTTTTTTAAACGTTTCTTTTCTTTAAATTAGAGAAGGTGATATGTCATTTTTTTACAAATACAGATATTAATATCGGAGTCAAATAAACTCCAACGAACTATGACGTCATTAGTCTGTATTTCATGCAAATCCCGTTTGTTTGGACGCTTAGAAAAAAGGAAAGTACCACAGTTGTGCGACAGACAAACCGTTGCCCGGCAGACCTATGACCGACATAACATTTGATCGGTATTACTATTGTTCGGCATCAGTTTTGTTTGACCAACGTTTAACTAACATTACATTTGATTGGCACTATTATTGCTCGACATCAATTTTGTTTGAGTTCTTGGAAAGTTGCGAATTGTTTCTCTCTTATTTTGCGTTGATAATATAAAGGTAAAAGAGGTTTCTTCTATTTTAAAAAACTATGGTTACAGTGGAAATAGTTAGCAGTCTTTTTTCAGCCAGTATCAGAATTTTTTCATCTACCAAGTCCTGGTACCTATTTAAACATGGAATTAAAAGAAGTTTGGTGCCAGCCGTTTCTCACTCTCACAACTTATAGTCTTTTTTCAGCCAGTATCAGAATTTTTCCATCTACCAAGTCCTGGTACCTATTTAAACATGGAATTAGAAGAAGTTTGATGCCAGCCTATTCTCACTCTCACAACTTATAGTCTTTTTTCAGCCAGTATCAGATTTTTTTCATCTACCAAGTCCTGGTACCTATTTAAACATGGAATTAGAAGAAGTTTGGTGCCAGTCGTTTCTCACTCCCAACTTAACAAATGACATCCAATCAAACAGGTGAGTCGCATCTATAATAAAGCGACTGACCTTTACCTCACTATTTGTCGCTGCTCATGGTTTATTCATGACTCCTGTATAGGCTTTTTGCAGCGTAAAGTGCGTATAAAACTACATAGAAACTTCGCGCTTACAGTTATTAAAGACACTTCGATGGATATAGAGTCTTAATATAGAAGGAATAAGAGTTAATTTGGCGTATATTGTTGTGGGAATGTTTGTTTTCTGTACATAAGGTCGATATTATAATTGACGCCACATTGTTCTGCTTGCAATTTGAGCCTAAGCACAGAGTAATAATTAATACGGAGATCAAGATACAACGCTAAAGTTAATATAAAATGCATCGACGAAGATAGACGGATGAATTTCTAGTAAACATTTAAGTCTTTCATTTTATAAATGCACTTAATGATTTCTTAATTCCTTTAACCCCATAAACTATCTTTGCTACCTAGTTATCAAATGTTTTTTTTTACATTCCATGAGATTTGGTTAAAGAGCTTACCTTGAAGCGTGACTTTAAAAAGTAAGAAAATTTTGCTATCTTTTTAGGGTTCCGTACCCAAAGGGTAAAAACGGGACCCTATTACTAAGACTTCGCTGCCTGTCCGTCTGTCCGTCTGTCTGTCACCAGGCTGTATGTAGTACCGCGATAGCTAGACAGTTGAAATTTTCACAAATTATGTATTTCTGTTGCCGCTATAACAAGAAATACTAAAAACAAAATAAAATAAATATTGAAGGGCTCCCATACAAAAAACGCGATTTTTATAGAAAATGGTACGGAACCCTTAGTGCGCGAATCCTATTCGCACTTGGCCGGCTTTTTTATTGTTATTAAGTCAACGAAAAACAAAGTGAAAAAAATGTTATTTTCATGTTATATGCGAATCTTAGTCAAATAAAATAATCTTTCGCGGGGTTGTTCTCCCTAGTGTTTCTACTCTACAGCCAGAGAGCGATAGGCATGCGTTCGCGGATAAAAACCGATACGTGAGTTGAAAGAATCGATAGATTATGGTTTTTGTGTGCGCCGCACTAGCCTCGGCGACATTGTTCGGAGCAGCGTCAATTAGAGATAATGATGAAGTTTTTGAGCTTCGATTGTTTCAGATTCTGGATTCTGGTGGTATGATTTCTAATTTTGCATAATTATTTTCTTCCAAAACATTTAATTTTTCCACTTACAAGTAAAAACTTGGTTTTAAACACATAGATACATTTATTTCTGTTTTCCTAAAGGCTGACTGGTAGAGAATGCATTAGCATTAAGTCCATTATGGTCAACAAAGATTTAATAAATATTACTTTTAGTCTTTACGACTGCCTCTGTGGTCCAGTGGTCAAGGCGTTCTCATTATCGTCCGAAAGTCGTGGGTTCGAATCCCACTGAGAAGCATACTTGGTGAAAAAAATCCAGTCTGGTTAAGATTTGCAGGCTTGAATCATCTGATTATCCAAAAAAGAAAGATGATTCTGTTTCGGAAGGCACGTATAAACTGTTGGTCCCAAACGCAATCTAGCGTTTACTCATCAAACCTATCCATGGATTGGTTCTGGTCTATCCTTTGGGATGCGGAGGTCAGACACCATCGCCAGTCGCTGTGTGTAAAAACCAGTAACCTCGTCAAATCACCTAGGGTAGGTAGCGGACGCTTTAGAGCCCGGGTCTAAAGCGTTATCGCTGAGGATGCAACCGGGAAAACGCTCCAATGATGATAGCTTTTAGTCTATTCGTTCAATTGGCTGGCATGTCCTAGGCGCGCTTCAAAGGCGGTATCGGCTTTTACAAAGGCTATGTGTCACGCCGAGGGCATGTACATCAATTCAGCAAATGAACTATATTATATGATTTACCAGCTGGTGCCCGCGACTTCGTATGCGCAGGATTATCACACAATATCTTCATAAATTGTAGCCTATGTGTTATTCTAAATTATTGTAAAGTTTCATAAAAATCAATTCAGTAGCTTTTATGTGAAAGAGTAACAAACATCCATCCATACTTACCACCGACAAGGTGGTCTGACGACCTGACCAAGGTCGCTGGAAGGCGCTGGATGCAAGCCGTTCTAGATCGGTCATTTTGGAAATCTTTGGGAGAGGCCTATGTCCAGCAGTGGACGTTGTGCGGCTGAAATGATGATGCTGATCCATACTTACAACGTTTCGCGTTTATAATATTAGTAAGCGTAGGATGAAATACACCCGATTTCGATCATCTATCGAATTAATGAGTTGCAAGTAGTAATTAGCAGCAAAAGAAATAATTATTGAACTAGATACCAGTTATCTAGAGTCGACAATTAGCTGGCTCCCCAGCGCGTCAGCTGTGCCGTGAATAAAATAATCGGTTCCACACAGCTATCTGCCGATAGTCCGCGGATAATTCTATCATGTTTGAAATATTTACTATTTAACGGAGTTACTTTTAATGTTATAAAATATGTTTATTAACGGGTTCGATCCCCGGTCACGGCAAGTTGGAAAATGGCCTTTTTCAAATTGTCCTGGGTCTTGGATGTTTATCTATATACGTATTTGTTATAAATATAATATCGTTAAGCTAGTATCCCTTCTCGAACTTAGTTGGGCTAGCTCAAGCAGTGTAATTTGTCCCTATATATTTATTTATTTTACAAATGCCTGTGTAGTTTCTCATTATGTTTATAGATCGTATTTTTGTCAATAACTAGTACATCGCCGCGAATTTAGACTTCGCCATTATTATTCGCGCTTTTAAAACGTAGTTACTTATCGCGCGTTGCGAAAGGAGGCTAGACGGAAAAAATTAAGACCAAAAGTTGTAACGACACTTTTTGCTATAGTTGTAAGTCGTGCGGCGTGCGCGTGTTTCTCTGTCTGTCTCTCTCTCTCCTAATTAATCGAAAGGAACTTCGTTCCATCCGCGTGTCCCTTGACACCTCTCAAGTTTTTTTATGGATATGTGCAGTGCTGGCAATGCATATTATATGAGAGTGCTGATGAGCAGGGTTAGATCACAATTAAAGAAATAGTATAAACTACAATATAAATACATTGGAAGACCTTAATAGACCAGGCGCTAAAATAGTATGATCTACTTATCATCTTTAATCAATTAATGATCAATATATACTAGTTTTCAAATCATCTACAACCGCTTGCTTAGGTCTGATTTCGACATTTCTAACACAATTCAGTTCCATAAGGAACACCTAGATAGCGCTATCTAAAGTTTCATAATCGCGGACGAAAATACATTGTTTGTATGTATGTATGTACCGCAATAACTGCCGAACCGATGGTTCGATTTTGATGAAATTTAGTATGCATGTAGAATATATCAATAGGATTTTTAAGTTTGTTGGGCATCTAAATCAGTTGAGTAGTTTTTGAAATATAAATAAATAAAATTTAAAAAATAATTGTTTATATTCCAAAACCTACTCGTTACCTATATATAATACTAAGTAAACTTGCTTTGAATTTAAATTTGCTGGTGGACAAGAAATCAGACTAATTATTTTACGTATTTGCGTTTTTCTCATACCAGTCCAAAGCATAACGTTCCCAACCAGATAACAAATAAAACCAACAATTTTACTCAATTAACCACCACTATATTTTCCCACTAGAATACCGGCCACAGATTAGAAATTCCAGCTTAACAATTAAGTTTATCATCACCTAGTGCTATTCCGATGATAGGGGAGTAACAACAGAAAATGCGCTTGGGCGGCGCGCGTCTACATCTCAGTTCGCAAAGCCGCCGCTAGATAGCGCCACCGTCGATTAGATGCGCGCACGCAGGATTTACGGCCCGCTGGGTGAGTATCGCGCACTATAAATTAGAAATTCGTTAGATAGAGACGTCTCGGTGAGAATGCCAATTATTTTGTCTATTCCCGTGTCTGCTTCGCGCTTCGTGTTCGATTCGTATTAGGAATTTGTTAGTTTTAAAAATCAATGCTTTAATTGTTGTCAAATGCTTTAAAAGTCGCCAGTACGAAAACGTGACGTCGAGAATATCATCGGCTATTTCGTGATTTTTTACAGAATGAAATGTTGTTTGTTCTAACTTACTCACTTGCACATAGGAGATATATGAGGTAACGTTCCACAAAAACATACAATTGAATTGATAACCTCCTCTTTTTTTGAAGTCGGTTAAAAAATAAAGAGTATTTTTATTTACTATCACTAGTACACATCTTAGTATAAAATTAAGTAAGTTATAACTAAGTACAAAAGTACACAAAGGGCAACTGACTGATCGACTGATCGAACATATTTGTAAATCATATCTCGTTTCCTTTTAGTAGTTACTAGCTGTGCCCGCGGGCTTCGCTCCCCGTGAGAATTTCGGGATAAATAGTACCCTATGTCCTTCCCCGAGTCTCAAATTACATCTGTACCAAATTTCATCCAAATCGGTTCTGTAGTTGAAGCCAGAAGAGGTAACAAACAAATATACAAACTCACTTTCGCATTTATAGTATTAGTAGGATTAGTAGGATAGGATAGGATTATTGCTATAGTAAGTATCGTTGTAGTATAACAGAAAGGTCGTCGAAATATCTGGCAAAAAAACGATATTAATCGCGGTAATTCCCGTAATACCGTGAAACTCTACTAATCAAATCATATAGTAGCTATTATATTATGTTATTATACTCTTCATCTGTTCACTTTTTTTAGGGTTCAGTACCCAAAACGGCACTTTATTACTTAGACTTGGCTGTCTGTTCGGAAGTCTATCGCCAGGCTTTATCTCATAAAGCGTGATAGCTATACAGTTGAAATTTTCACAGATGATGTATTTCTGTTGCCGCTATAACAACAACTAAAAACAAGATATAATAAATATTTAAGGCTCCCATACAAGTAAAGTGATTTTTTTAATGATAATAGTACGGAACCCTATCTGCGCGAGTCCGACTCTCACTTCGAGGTTATGTTCATTAATAGTTTCTTATTTAAAAATGGCTCAATATATATATATATCATACACATTCTATCTAAAACTAAATAATCCGGGTGCCCGACCCATTTAGCGCAAAACCTTATTAAGTCCGTATAAATCAAAGGAGAAAACTACATTTATATTGTACTACAAACCTACTTCCAATTTCAAAATCATCTTTTAGCATAAAAATCTAAAGAAAATTGTACCTTAACTCAACGGAAAGTAAGGTTTACAATCCCTTATGTAGATCGAGATGATATATGTTACGCTTCTTTTTAAACACGTGTCTTTACAATGCAAAGTAATGCCGCCATTTATGATACGAAGTCACGAAAACGTAATTTTTGACTCGAATATAAACCGTATTGTTCGGTGACTAATGTTTGCAAATAAACGTGCTGTAAAAAGAAAGGCTCTTTGCTTTGCCAATGGCATCTATTTACGTATGAAACGACTATCTCATATTTTTTTGAAGAGATAGTATAAGAAATGTATTTTTTTCACCTTTAATATAAATTTTGTTCAGTGCTTTAATGAATGTAATACATACATACATACATAATTTCCCGCAGGGGTAGGCAGAGACTATGGACCTCCACTTGCTACGATCCTGACAAACCTCTTTTGTTTCATCTAAACTCATCAATCTCTTCATACATGCCCTTCGGTTACTAGGAATGTAATCTCATTTTTAAATCTATTTATATAACGTCTAACAAAATATACTGAAACTATTGTAAGGGTGAATTCACTCCATGATACTGAACAACTTTCCCCACGGAACATGTATCGAAATATGAATAGTATTTTTTTGGCCTCCCGTACAAGTTGACCGATCCAAGTTTATATGTAGAACCAAATTTTTTTTTCATATTTCGACATGCCTATGTTCCTTGGGAAAAGTTGTTCAGTATCACGGACTGAATGCAATTAAAATAGTTTCAGTATATTTTGTCAAACCTTATATATTAATAAAATAATAATTAACACGATAATTAGTGACGCGCAACGCACGATTTAAAAGATATCGATTACATTATGCGCCACTATGTCGATAAATTGTCACTGTCGACACTGCAAGCGCAGCCAACCTAACGAACTGACGCGAGAGTTTCATTAAGAGTTTCGATTACATTTCTCAGTGTATGTGATATTAATGACTTTTATAAACAAGTTGCCGATGGTTTGGATAAAAGGAATAAAAAATTAGCTACTCACCGTTGTTGTACGAAAGCATTATGTCTCGTAACTTACCTGTAAAAAGAAGAGTTTTATTAATTGCCGAGAAATGCAATTACAGTAAAGATATTGATATTTAAAGTTATTATCGCTAAACCCACTGCGATGTTCTTTATTACACGCTTACTTTTCATACTTACTTGAATTATATCTGTACATTTAAGGAATGATAATATAATCAACTTACCAATATGCTAATACGACTATATCGTTAAAATTAATGATAAAGGAATTATTGAAGTGTTAGATAAGTTTAATTATTTTTTAATGTAATAAGTTAAAGTTATAACTATAGAGTAATTTTTGTAATTATGGATGCAGTTGCGCCAGCGCCAGAGATTACAAGAGGCGTGCCAAACCGAAAGCCTATTAAGGGGAATTTTGGCGCGAATCGCGCGGCTTTTTTGATGTTCGCGCAAAGTAAACGTGACGCTCATCGCGTTGGTAATCGTTGGCACTAGTGATGCTCTACGGTCGATAAATCGATATCAAATGGCAGTGACTACAAAATAACTACACGATAATTTGGAAAAATTCCTTCTACAAAGGTTTTTATTATTTTATTCATTAATTTAAAAACTTTCTTGATAGAAAGAGAGATTTGGGATGCAAGAAGAATGTAAAAACTGCATTATGTATACTTAATCATAACATTAAATATGTAGATTTAAATAAACATATTTAAAAAGTATTTTTTTTTTTTACTAATTAGAAATAATTTATATTAAATTATTTTTTTTAGTCTGTCTACAACCATTATTTATTTAAGGAAATAAGAAGAATACTTACTTACTTACCTAATTACCGCGTTGGCTTAGCGACCTGAGGTAAGCCTTCGACACCGCAAGACGTTATTGTTTTTGCCTGTGCTATCCGCATATCTCTTTGGAGGGCTTCGACGTCTTTGCGGGCTTTGTGTCTGCAGCGGTGCCTAGGGCGACCCTCCGGCCTTTACCGGTTGATCTTCCCGTGCCTTTTGAGGGCACGATCCTCCTCCATCCTCTTCACGTGGCCCAGCCATCGAAGACTTGTCTCTTTGGTCTCTTCTTTTTATATTTATGTTATATATTTGGTACAGTCACAAGTTTTTCTAGATGGATAAATAGATACTCGTAGATAGATATAGAGAACTCTTTATTGCACACCAAAAGAAAAAAGTAACAAAGATATGATACTAGCCTAGAAATAATAATTATTTGTAGCTTTTAGGTAGCATATAGCCGGTATGGATTTATGTAAACTCTGTTAAGTAGGTAATTTAAAAAAAAACATAATGTACCTTTACCCATGGAATGTCAAAATTACAGTCGCCGCATTCACTTTATCGACATAATGAGCACACCCCTCGCGGTCGCAGGTCGATAATTATGAATTGTACATTTTGTTTCCGTCTGAGGCCCGCGGCGTGTGTAATAATTCTCTTTTTACCGCCATACTTTCTTTTCGGAGCGTCTTCGTGAAAGTGCCCGTGAATAAAAAATCGAGAGAGTAAAGTTTGCTTGTTTTGTTGAGGACTCTTTTATTGAATATTTCAGCGAGTTTACACTTCGAACCGGGGATTAAAGACTGTGTCTTTGTCACGAGTTCAAAAAAGTGGTGAGCGTAAATAGATACAACGACGAATGAAACTTCTTAATGGTCTTATGGATTTCTGATGTCCTCTCCTTGGCGTAACATTTATGACGGTAGTCTGTGTCTGACATTCTTTTAAAATTCTCTTATGGGTTTTTTTCTTCGTGTATGTAAGTGGCCAACACTGGTGTCAGATTTTTCAAGCTGCCCAAAGGCATCTGACATAGCTTTTAGAGAACAAGTTAACTTATTTAAATGTATTTAAAACTTATTAACTTTACTATGCAGTCATTCTCAAATATGTTTTTATTATTATTTATTTATGCTATATATAAGCATGTATTTTATGTATGTAGATATATATTATACTTATGTTTAATATATTCTTGAATATGTACACAAACTTATGTACACATTTAGTTGACTTATTCATGATTTTTATCACGGCTGCCACACATATTTCCCGCTTGGTCCAATGGTTGACCGCCACTTGTACGTATTTTTTACTGCACAATAAAGTTTAAAAAATAAAATAAGCGGCCAAGTGCGAGTCGGACTCGCCCATGAAGGGTTCCGTAGCAGCAAGTAACATAATATAAGTCTTGTAGTATTTTTTTATTTTTAATTTGAGTTGATTGAAAGAAAGGTAATTGGTGGTTTATGATTTATAACGTGTATTAAAAAAAAACTACTGACTAGATCTCGTTCAAACCAATTTTCGCTGGTAGTTTGCATGATAATGAACATCATATATATTTTTTAGTTTTATCATTCTCTTATTTTAGAAGTTACAGGGGGGGACACACATTTTTCCACTTTGGAAGTGTTTACTGAATATACTTTTAAAAATGGTATATGAGTCATCATTAGCGTCATCGTCAGGTCATTTTGTCTCCACTGCAGAAGCACGACTCTCTTGGTACTACCAAAGATACTTAGGCAGAGTAGCCAGAGGACTTTGGCCTACACTCTCCTCGCTGGCCAGACGGGTTGGAGAGGTCTCGTTGATGTTTATAAGTTTTTAGCTTGCATTTCCTAAGTCGCCTTCTACGACATCCTCGGGCGGACTTGAAGTGGCCCTATTCTACTCTACCGGTAACCACACGGCAAAGTACACGAGTAAGTCTCCCAAATTCAAATCACCAGCTTCAGAGACCGCCATTAACAAAAGTGAAGCACCCATCACCGTGCGAACACTATCATTACTGAAATTATCACCTTCGGTTGGTGTAATGATATTTTTTACCGGTCCCGCCGCGTAATAGGAATGTTTGTTTAAATCTATTACTTTTAGAGTACTTGGGAGATGGTCCATGTTAGAAGAGACTGACTTACTTTTTAACTTCCTGTTTTCCATTTATTGAACGAGCGACCGAAGCGAGCGAAGTGTAAATTGGAAACCACAAATTTGAAGCGTTCTCGCCTAATAACTTTTTAACGACTGAATTTATTTTCATCAAACATGGCTAAGAGCCACTGCAAGGGAAGTTGCTTGCGCGTAAAAAAAAAACGCATTGAAATTGGTATATCCGTCCAAGCTCTACGATTACAAAGACAGACAGTCACTAGCGTCAAACTTATAACACCCCTCTTTTCGTCGGGGGTAAATATTAATAACTTAAACTAAGTACTAACTGACTTTTCATTGGTTTTAGAAAAAGAACTTCGTATAGTAAATAAATTCCTCTATCCATATACGCAATCTAAATTTCTTTATGCCATAAGATAAAAAAGTTGCGTAAATTATTTTAGATCGAGACCACGTAGTTACTCCAGCCAAAACAGCTGCGGAATGTAGATGACCCCGGCGGGCCGGCGAGCGGTGTATGGCGGCGGTACTACTAACTGATCTTACAATTTTACTTTCGAGTTTTAGACAACATTTTTTGTTTCTGAGTTTTTATTTTGAATAGCTAATTAGGTCTTACTAACGATGCCTATGAAGTGGGTGGCCTTTGGTTTCAAAACCAATAAAAAATCACCGTGTATAGTGTTTATTACACTCTTCATATTTTTTTGACTTATCTTTCTTAAATTGAACACCACTTCAACAATTTCGATGAATGACAAATAAGAAAAGATGATTACGCTCCTTCCGATCATTAAAGGGTAATCGATTCAACGATCCATCGATCCGACCGATTTGTAACGAACGCTTTGATCGATATCGTGGCGATTAACGATCGATTTTGTTTTATTTTCCGATCATCGCGCGTTTGATTGAGGTGTAATCATATGAGGTGTTTAATTGTGTGGTACTTTTTTTACTTTAAATTGAGGTGGCTCTAGGCTCGTCAGCTCGTCACTTATGGACTCGTTACACTTGTCTTTAAGTACAGCGTATAATTTATTTTCTAACTTGTGGATAGATAGATAAATATATAGGGACAAATCACACTAATTGAGATAACACCCCAACGTAAGGTTATTTTATACTAACAGAAGCCCGCTACTTCGTTCGCGTGGACTTTATGACTCGCTTACGTCACTTAAAATAGGTTCTAATTTCTATTCGATATGCATTTAGCCAATTATCTCCGATTGAATGCCTATATAAGGCTATTTTCACATAAATCGAGTTCAAAGAATAAATCAATATCACCTGGCATGACACCAACTGTCAGTATACGAACACTTTTTTATGTAAATTACATATTCAATTGGGTGCTATAAAATATTACATTTTTGATTTATAGATTAGAACTGAAGGAAAAAGCAGAGGTCATCTCGTACCAAGAAGGCAGGAAGTAGACCGAGAAGTTTGGAGCGAGAGCCTACTTGGGTCGGCCGAATGGCCATCGACCACTGTGACGTCAACAACTACCTATTATGAAATCGAAAGAAAAATTGACAATAGAGAATATGCATGAAAAAAATATGTGTTATCTAACCAGTTTATTTGTAAATATTCAAAAGTAAAGTACTAACAATGAAAACATGATAAAAATTGGTGGAAAAACGAACGAGATATACCGATTTTACGAAAATATGTCTATCTCACTCGCAAAAACGCTATTTTCTTTAGCAAATGTATTGATGACATGTAATTATGACGTCACCAGTCCATATCGGACTTCTCTTTCTAATTGAAACTTTAAAGTATCATAGGTTCGTCGCTGATTAAGACATTTGATAAATTCTTTCATATTTGTTTACTATGGTTAATAAGGATTTTATTAAGCAAATTAAAAAATCGTGCATATTCCTTATTATCAAGTGATACAAATATCCAAAGAGAAATAAATAATTTTGACTTTGACTTGACCTGGTCGCCCCAGGTACAGATGGTCCAACGAGGTGCAGAAAGACTATTTTATTACGGGTACGTCCCTTCCACGTTGTATATAAACTGCCTCCGTGGTGTAGTGGTTAGAGCGTTCGGCTCATACCCGGAGGTCGCGGGTTCGATTCCCGGCGGGGGCAACGACTTTGTGTTGTTGTCCTAGTTTGGTCAGGACATTGTAGGCTGTTCACCTGATTGTCTGAAAAGTAAGATAATCCGTGCTTCGGAGGGCACGTTAAGCCGTCGGTCCCGGTCACTGTCTTGACATTGGTCGTTACCTAAAACCATGTCAGAGGCCTTTAAGGCGGTTTAAAAACTCTGACACAGTGTTAGTCACTAACACACACGATGAGAAGAGAAGACGTTGTATATATTGAAATTCCATTGAAATTATTTGTTTTACATATTAACTACATATTATATGTATATCAATCAAATTGACAATTCGTTTTTCTTCGAAAGTAGTGTCGTCTTAAATCGTCCAATTTACACGCCGTCCATTTCTCGTGATGTGCCTGTGACGTGTTAATGCCTGTCTATGTATGGAGCAACAATATGCATAACCAACTTTTACAAAATTTATATGGTACCTATACAACTCAAGTATATCGTGTATCCTTAAAAAAGAATTTTCCAAATCGGTCCCGCGTTTTCGAATAATCAGTTAATATACATTAAAAGAGATCGCGAAGAATTGATAGACCCTCTTTTTTGGCAGTCGATTAAAAATGGAAGAAAAGAATATGGACATTTTACTACTCATATTATTTATCTGAGTGCGTTCACACTTGCATTGCATTTCACAGAAGCAAATCTTAAGAACGATACCGCTTTCGAGTCCGTATCACGTCGGGGTATATAGCGACCACGATGGTGTTAATGAAACCCATTGGATCTGGTTCGATCCATCACCGTCTACAGCCTAGGAGTGGCAACGGGATAATGGATAATTTATTTGATTATTGCAGAGTATTTATACTAAAACATTGTACAGTGTTATATTGAATCTACACGTCAAGTTAATACGTGATGCGCTAAATTAACAAAATATATAATTTGCTTATTAATTAAATATATATCCTAGTTGACATCACGTACGACTTTATGGATGCTGCCATATTCTCTGCCTACCCCTGTGGGAAACAGGCGTGATATTATGTATGTGTGTATACCGCTTTCGTGTCCGCGGTAGCTTCCGAGCTTTTTCTTCCCCACCATGGTATAAACTGCGTATTATTCTCTTCCCATAACAGCTGGTCACATGCGTATTATTCTCTTCCCATAAAAGTTGGTCACGTGATTGACCTAAGAATATGTCATCGTCAGTTGGGAGTGTTTCCACTATGTGTGACTGAATTACCCTAACAAAATGCATTTTTTAACTTAACAAATTATGAACTAATAATCAAATACGTATATAAACTTATTCAATATTAGGTTTTTAGGTTTAAAGACTTTTATTCTCATAAATATTTTACATCACTTACATGAGAACATACATACAAGACATAAATTTTATTATAAATTCGTTGTCACACTGATAAACAGAATAAAACATACAAGTTCAGTAAATTGAGATTATGTGCTTGGCTAATTGTTACTTAAATACATCGAACGAGTTAATATTTTTGATATCCGAGGGTATCTTGTTAAATATTAAAAACGAAATAGATGTTACTCGGAATACTAAATAGACAGTATTTTTTTTAATTAAAACTAACTTAAGACTCAGACGGAGAATGAGTTAAGGGGTTACTCACGTATATGTCGGCCAGTAGCTGACTCTATACGTGAGTAACCCTTTAACTCATTCTAATATTTCAGTAAGTATTTTATTTTATACTAGCTGTGCCCGGCGGTGTTACTCGCGGTTAAAGTAGCCTATATGTTAATCCCGAGTGTCAGCTTCCTGCGTACCAAATTTTATCAAAATTAGTCCAGCCGTTTGCGCGTAAGGAAGTGACAAAGATACTCACCTACACTTACAAACTTTTGCCTTATTAATATAAGTTTCAATAACTAATGGAGAAAGTCCCTAAATTTACTAAAAAGAACAATTAGTGGCAACACTTAAGTAACATTCGTGACGTAGTCTCAGGCCATCTCGGGAAGAGAATATTGTTTTATAACATGTCCACTTCGATTTTCGGCATCCTTTGTACCGATACCTCCTCATTCCTCATACCGGCTTTCATCAACCAACGATAATGTGAAAGCAATACAATATATCGTCAAACCACAGTCGTACATTAGAGTACGAGTACTCTTAATTTCATATTAATGAGTCGTCGATGCGTGATTGTTTTTATTCGAAAAACTTTATTGACGTCAATCACGAACGCGCTCGACAAGCGGACTCCATGTTTTATTGATTTGTGTCTGCATATCTGTTCTCACTAGCACATAAACTCGGTTTCGTTCATGTAATTTTGTTTTTAATTGATCGAAATTTCGATCACATCACAATATTAACAAGACATAAGACATCAATTAGTTTGAACTTAAAGATTAATAAGTAAAGTTTAAATTTTATTTTTTCCAATACAGAACTTACGTTTCCTATAACAATGTGCCAAAATCTAGTGTCCACTTGTACAACGTGGAAGGGACATTCTCGTAATAAATCAAACTACGGGCTACACTAGATCACTATAGTATAATGAAATTAAAATAATAGGTAAAAACTAAAAAAAAATCGGCATTTCCATGCATAAGTGAACAGCCGCCCGGGCAATTTGTATGGGAATCTGTTTTTTTTTTTACTTTTATTTTATTATCATCATAATATGGTCATCTAGTATATATAGCCTGTGGTTCAATTTATTACGAGTATGTCCCTTCCACGTTCTATGTAAAAGTTTATGAGGTATGTAGTTTCAAAATACATGTTTTTGCTAAAACTGGCCACTTTTGGCCTACCAGTGAAACAGCTAGACGGACTCCCGATTATACTTTTAATGGTTGTTCAAAAAATATTTTAAAGAGCTAATGCCTGATTGTTAGCAAAATATTGATTATCACCATATTTACGATTAAACAATTTATTTCAAATAAGGGGGCATTCGCCTTATTGCAGTAAGGAACTTGGTTCCTACCAGGTGTGACACTACATCCATCCCCTTGTTTTTCGTCATTGGTCACTCCATGACTGCTTGTTGATGACTGCCTTCGTGGTCCAGTGGCCAGTGGCATCCGCCTTGATTCAGAGTTCGTGGGTTCGAATCCCACTGGGAAGCATACTTTGTGAAAAGTTGTTTCTAGTCCGGTTAGAATATTGCAGGCTTGAATCACCTAATTAGAAAATGAAGATTCATATTTCAAAAGGCACGTATAAACTATGGGTCCCGAACACCATCTAGCGTTGGATCATTATACTACCCAAGGATTGGCAGTCGCTGCGTGTAAAAATCAGCAACCTCGTCAAATCTCCTTGGTTAGGAAGCGGACTCCGGGTGTTGAAGCACTACTTCTAAAGATGCAACTGGAAAAATATGCTCAGATGATGATGACTCCATGACTGCTTGTTAAAAATGCCGAACCGCCTGTTGACAAACTAAGTGACATAAACGCGTGACAGATCGAGTCCATTTTAGGCTAAAAAACTTCTTTACTTATTAAAATTCGACGATTCTTGCTCTATTATTCGGCGCCCAGAAGCCGAGGAATATTTTCAGGTCAATTACGAGAGGAACAGTAAATCCTGTTGTACAGAGGCTGCCGCGTTAGAAGCAGTGTGTACACGACATGTTTAATGAGAGAATGGCAGCATTAAACTGTTACAGACCACCGAGAGAGGCGCGCCTATTCTGAAGACTGCTTGTTTAAAAAAACGGAAGAGCTGTTTTTGAAACGCGGAGTCAACTAAACGAATGCTTTTCCATTAAAAACCTTTCGTTTAGTGACGCCGCGTTTGAAAAATGGCACCACGGGGCGCATTGTCTAAAGGACATTTTCTTTATTTTTTTTACAAATTGTACAGAAATATTAAAAGACCTATAATGACGACCTCCGTAGCGTAGTGGTCACAATGCTAGTCCGCCACCCAGAGTTTTCAGGTTCGATCCCCGGTCAGGGCAAATTGGAAATGTTATAAAATATACTCGTAGTATCATTGAGTTAGTATCCCATAACACAAGTCTCGAACTTACTTCGGGGCTAGCTCAATCTGTGTAATTTTTCCCTGTATATTTATTTATTAATTAGGCAAACTGAACGCTAAAAGCTTGAAAATTTTCACAGCAGTAGAACATATAACTAAGTTTAAAGGAAAACTGCCAGAGCTAAGTAAAGTTAACAAATTAAAGAGTTATAGGCGACCAACGTATAAAATGTACTTGGAAAAGGAAAATTTCGTACAAATTTAATAAAAATTACACAATAATTATATAACTAAAACCTTTATAACTTACCTAAATTAAAATAATGAAACTATAAAATAAAATAATCTAATTAAAAATAAAAAAACATTATATTACATAAAAAATAGACCCCAGATCGCTACGGTCGCAGGGCAGAGTACCTAAGAGACTGGCGGCATTGCCTCGTTGTATGACCAGACTTAATCTTTGGCCAAAATGCGCACCTAACCAAGCCCTTAGTATCTAATTAATATTCGAAACGTCACAATCGTAACATTCGTAACTGTAAGTACACTCACTTACCAGAATACCTCCCCTGGGTTGTACGGCGCAGCAGGGGTTGGACTCTGTATGAGTAATTCATTCGCATTTTTTCGCAATACTAGCTCACCCGCCGACTTCACGTTTAATTGCAAACTAACTTAGATTTAAAAAATTATAGTAGATACGTAGATGGGAATATCAATCATGATTAGGTGAAGAATGGTTTTGTTTTATACAGTTAGTACCTGGGCGACCGAGCTTTGCTCGGTTACATCTCAAACATTAACAATTTTTTTTTAAACTTGTCTAAAAACAATGCAAAATAAAAAATTATATATAAACTTAAAAATAAAATTAAAAAAAAGTAAGTCACCGAGTGGGATTCGAACCCGTAACACTTTTTCTAGCGGTCGGTATCCTTAACCACTGAGCTAAAATCAAGGCGGTCGGCGCGACGAAATTAGCGACCATATTCTGCTTGGAAAGAAAAACGCATGAAAACTCGAAAACACGCGTTTTCCCAAACATAAAACTAATCTAGATCGATTGTTTACCCCCGAAAACCCCCATATACAAATTTTCAGCGAAATCGTTAGAGCCGTTTTCGAGATCACAGAAATTTATAAATAAATATATATATATATATACATACATACAAGAATTGCTCGTTTAAAGGTATAAGATTTGGCCAAAGCATACATACCCATCGGCTTATAAACATAACTATTTCTCTTTCTTGTCACCAGATGGCGCTTTATGGTAATAATTAAAACATTTAAATCTTTTATTTGTATTATTTAAAGAAAGCAGTCTAAATATTAAAATATGACTTATAGAAAATGCAATAAATATTTCTAAAGTATATTCAACACTTTCTTTGTCACTTTCTTGCTAGTCTTGTGTGCTGCCATCTCTGTGTGCCTAACCCGCTACTCCAGTTTCTATGGCGATGACAACATTTTGACACAATTTAGCTAAGATATTGTATAAATGGGGTATCTATAGAAAATGTTCCATCATTGCATACATTGCAAGAACCAAGAATAAGTGAACTCATTTATCAAGTAAAGGGTATTTTTTTGTCATTCCTTGTTTACCTAATTAGCGTAGCGTGCAAACTAAACTTAGTGAAAATAAAGTAAAATGTACGGTTCAAAGTTTCACTAAATTCCATTGCTTTTCTGGGATTTCAAAAAAGGCTTATCAACTTATATTTTCCGTGTGTGCTAACCTGAGGTGATCTATGATATAGGTATTTATTAAGATTTCTTTTTGAACTCCCGATGCGAGAACATGAGGTGTTTATGAGTTTAACGCGTCTGTGTGTCTGTCTGTGGCATCAAAGCTCCTAAATTAGTAAGATTATGATGCGGCTTCTTTTCACCCAGACCAGACGTTTTACATTTTTATTTTTAATGCATAAGTTTTATAACCTCTATATATTTAAATGTGCACATTAGTTTACTATAAAATGTATTAGGAAAAGGAAAACATACATTACAACAACAAACAAACAAACAAACCAGATTGAAAGATAAAATGTGAAAAATATTATTCGCTAAAATGTTGGTGTTCCAACCTAAAATCGAAAGGGATGCAAGGAGAAAACACCGAGCTTTTCTTATCTCATCATAATCATCATCATCATTAGGTCTTTTTGTCACCACTGCAGGAGCACGACCCTCTCTGTGCTACCAGAGCCATACTTGGCCAGAGCAGCCAGAGGATTTGGCCTACACTCTCCTCGCTGGCCAGACGGGTTGGAGGTCTCATGATGTTTATTAGCTTTGTTGGATTAGTAGCAAGTCGTCTCATAAACGCAAACTCGTCACGCTGGCGCAACTCGTCATTTTCACATCTGGTCATTTTCGCAACTAGTATATGCCAGACAAAAGATTCAAAACTTATATAAAGAAAGTACTTTGTGAGAAGGCTTATTATAGGACCGATGACTACCTTAAAGACAAAAAAGTCTGGCTTGAGCTTGACGCGGGTCCCTCTAAAAGTTTGTAATATAGGTACTCGAAAATGTCATAATTTGGTACATTTTGTACAAACTGAAATTACAACCTGACATTACTTTAAAATTTTGACATTCTGAAAATTAAATTTAAATTATGATATGACATAACAAACAAAACAATGTATTCTCTGTCCACATTAACTTTAAGTATTAATTTAATTGTGAGTTGACGTCCTTGGAGAAAATGTGCAGTGCAGTTTGTTACCGCTTCTTCTGCACTAGCGCTTTGGAAGCGGGCGTAAACTTAGCTGTAAGTAACTATTTGACGTCAACAATTGTGCAACCAAATAATGACGATTATTAAGAGATATTATAAATATCCTATGATAATAAAGATATATTTGATTTTTTGATTTTGAGTCATTTTCTCTACTCGTCATTCTTGCAACTCGTCATACCCTCTACTCTGCCGGTAACCACACGGCAAATTTCTTATGTACCTACCAATAAATTAAAAATGCATGTCCAGGTGTCAGCGTGCGCTAAGGTGGCGATCTTCAAAGCATGTTTTAATTTCGGCACACAATCAGTGTAAAGTAAATTGATCGATAAATCAGCGCGGCTGTAGCATATAATTGGTTATTTAAATTCGGCGGCCCTCGGGCGAGGAGTACTGTTATAAAGTACACAATATATGTGTACGAGCGTATTGGCTAGATTGTGTATGTTTTTAGTTTGACTTGCAATACACGCCTGCCCAAAAAAAGGAGTGTTATGTTTTCAGGGTTTATATGAATAAATAAATGAAATTTATATATATAGTTATGAGTTTTTTTATTCCGTTGTAACTTTGAAATGTGTGAAAAAATATGGGCTAATTAGGTATTTTTGAATCTTAATATAATCCTGATTAATAAAGTATTTTTAACAGAAATTTGAGGACAGATATGTAGTTAATAATTAACTTGTTGTTAATAGGCGTAAATCATCTCCCGCATTGTAATTTTTTTGAAAGCAACTATGTAATGCAATTAAAAATCAAAAAAGTTTTATACCCCATGACATGAAGTATCTTCCTAATAGCGCGTTTCCGGTTGCATCCTGAGCTGTGCTGCTTAGAAGCCTGGGGGGTGCTTTCCTGTTTTTTGCATTGGAAATGCTTTTTATCTCGTTCGCTCCAGTGTATGCCCCGATTTCTCGAAAAATTATATCTCAGAGAGTTGTGAAAATATGATATTCAAAAAAGGCTTAAAAAGAGCTGTTAGGTGCAAAAAAGGATTATTCGACAAAGTTATGGCCGAAGAATTGAGAAAAAAAATTTATTCCGTTTTTTTTATTTTGCTTCTAGATATTTTGGAAAAGAAGAATAATATTAAAAAATTTGAAAAACGTTCCTCTCAACAATTTAGTCAGCTACAATTGGAGCGTTAAACAAAGACGATCGGGGTAAGGGATTGTCCTGTAGCCTAACCTTTTTGAAAAATTTCGTAGACCAATAAGCTCGTGAGGTACGAAATCTTTGTTTTTCTCCGAATTTAATATGCATTTCAATGGTCACCCATAGATGCGAAACACCATGCAAAATTGAAAAGAAATACAAAGACGTAATCTAAAGTCCACAGGAGGAGATGGAGTGGTCCGTTATTTTAGACTGGGAACCCCAAGGCGCATGAGCAGACTCATCATCTTCCTCCCGTATTCCCGGCTGCGTCTTCAGTGGTAATGCTTCAGAGCCCGCCCGCTACCTATCCCAGGTGATTTGACGAGGTCACTGGTTCTCACACAAAGCGACTGCCGTCTGACCTCCGCAACCCAATCCTTGGAAAGGTTTAAGCAAACGCTAGAGAGCGTTTGGGACGTACAGTTTATAGTGCCTTATAAAAAACGGAATCATCTTTCATTTCGGACAATCAGGTGATTCAAGCCTGCAATATCCTAATCTGTCTGTGTCTGGAAATAACCTTTCACAAAGTATGCTTCCCAGTGGGATTCGAACCCAGGCCCTACGGATCAAAAGGCAAACGCCTTGACCACTGAACCATGGAGGCTGTCTATTAATAAGAATTACTCAACTAGCCTTAGTCAATCCAGAAACGTAATTATTGCACATAATTAAACATAAGCATTTGTCCTTTAGAATAATGGCCACCCTGCCGCGAAAACCGCTGCAAAACGTCTAGTTCACATTATGAGACGTGTATGAATATGGATGGAAATAATTCTCGACGCTGCACAGAAAAAAAAGAATTTTTAATTCAAGAAAACTGATCTTCTTGGTATATTTGCTATACTTAAGTAATTTTTACTTAAACTTAGTAATATTTATTTTAACCAAAACCTTGAAGCCGTTAAAAGAAAACTGCGGTTTTACTTGAATTTAAATAATATATTTTTTTAGTTTACAAAAATATTTTCAATTAAAGGAAGATCAAATTCTAAAGTCAAGAAGACAGTATTTTCTTAAACTAATTCAAAAAAATGCTAAGATTAATAACTTAAGGATGTTAAATTAATGAAATATTCTCTTGACCAATCGTTTTTATTCCACAAAAAAATTATTTTCTTGAATTGAAAAATGTTTAACTCATTTTAAACATATTTAAATACTCAAACAGAAGATTGTTGTTTTTTAGTAAAAGATATTTGTAATTTGTTTAAAAAATACATTTTCTTTTTTTAAGGTAACTTCTTTGAACTAAAAATTAATTTACTTCAGTAGAAAAATGATTTTCTTGACTGGCAACATTAGTTTTTAATTGTTTGAGCGTGTCAAAACCTGCCTATTTGGTCTGTCTGTGCTCCAAGCCGCGTCCGTCCCAACTTTCAAAGCTTTGTGTTGTTTTATAGTTAGGTAAGTGGTTGTTTTATTATGTACGTATTACTACAGTTTCATACATAACGTACCTACATTATTCTCAGTGGTAAGTAGAGTTTTTATTATAACTCCGAAATAACTTGACTTAGAAAAAAACACGCGCTGGAGCCCCGGCGTCAGTGTTTAAGTCAAGTTATTTCGTAATTATAATAAAAACTCTACTTACCACTGAGAATAATGTAGGTACCTACGTTATGAAACTGTAGTAATACGTACGTAATAAAACAACCACTTACCTAACTATAAAACAACTATAAAAAAATAAATCGAAAGAGCTTTGAATTAAGAATCATCATAAATTTAAAGGAAACAGTTTTCAATAGCTTCATCCAAAATACAATATTTCTTCTAAACAACAAATCAAAAGAGCTTTGGTTTAAGATGTTGATTTTCTTAAATCTATGAAACATGTTTGTCTTGACGGAAAACTTATTTTCTTCTTTCAAGTAACACTTATCTTCTTTTAAAAAATGCATTCAAAAGAATCTCTTAGCTATATCCAAGAAAATATTAGTTTCAGTATATATGAGTAAACCATATTCTTGGTTGAATGCAATTTGCTTTCTATTGAGTACTTTTGTCTTATTTTAAGAAGGTCTTTTTTTCTGTGTGAGAGTAGCGAAATCTATCTATACATCTATCTATCTATATCTATATCTATACATATAATAAAACAGTAAAAATAGTGTGTCTGTACATTAAATACACAGAAAAAAAGACCTTCTTAAAATAAGACAAAAATACTTAATAGAAAGCAAATTGCATTCAACCAAGAATATGGTTTACTCATATATACTGAAACTAATATTTTCTTGGATATAGCTAAAAGATTCTTTTGAATGAATTTTTTAAAAGAAGATAAGTGTTACTTCAAAGAAGAAAATAAGTTTTCCGTCAAGACAAACATGTTTCATTGATTTAAGAAAATCAACATCTTAAACGAAAGCTCTTTTGATTTGTTGTTTAGAAGAAATATTGTATTTTGGATGAAGCAATTAAAAAATGTTTCCTTTAAGTTAATGATTCTTAATTCAAAGCTCTTTTGATTTTTTTTATAGTTGTTTTATAGTTAGGTGAGTGGTTGTTTTATTACGTACGTATTACTACAGTTTTATAAAGTACCTACATTATTCTTAGTGGTAAGTGGAGTTTTTATTATAATTCCGAAATAACTTGACTTTAACACTGACGCCGGGTCTTCAGCGCGTGTTTTTCTCTACACGCGGAATTATAAATAAAAACTCTACTTACCACTAAGAATAATGTAGGTACGAACTGTAGTAATACGTACGTAATAAAACAACCACTTTCCTAACTATAAAACAACTCAAAGCTTTGAAAGATGGGACGGACGCGACGCGGAGCACAGACAGACCAAATAGGCAGGTTTTGACACGCTCAAACTCAAAAGTTAAGAAAAATATTTTTCTACTGAAGTAAATTAACTTTTAGTTCAAAGAAGTTACCTTAAAAAAGGAAATGTATTTCTTTAAACAAATTACAAATATCTTTTATTAAAAAACAAGAAACTTCAGTTTGGGTAATTAAATATGTTTACTACTCTACTCATTTTGAGTTAAATATTTTTCAATTCAAGAAAATAATTTCTTTGTCGAATAAAAACGATTGGTCAAGAAAATATTTCATTAATTTAACATCCTTAAGTTATTAATCTTAGCATTTTTTTGAGTTAGTTTAAGAAAATACTGTCTTCTTGACTTTAGAATTTGATCTTCCTTTAGTTGAAAATATTTTTGTAAACTAAAAAAATATATTATTTAAATTCAAATAAAACCGCAGTTTTCTTTTAACGGCTTCAAGTTTTTGGTTGAAATAAATATTACTTAGTTTAAGTAAAAATTACTTAAGTATAGCAAATATAACAAGAAAATCAGTTTTCTTGAATCAAAAATTCTTTTTTTTCTGTGTATATTTCCAAAAAAAATATTGGGGGCGATGGAGACGTAGTAAAAGAGTTAGAATTTAAAAAAAAATTTCTGTCTGTTTGTCTGTTTGTCTGTTTGTCTGTTTTTCTGTTTGTACACGCTAATCTCCGGAAATACTAGACGAATTCGAATGAAACTTTTTTGTTATATAGCTATTAAGCCTGGGCAACATATAGGGTATAAATGATTTTGGAAAATGGAACGCCTGATGCAGAACCGTAATGGTCCAGCTAAATTATTAGAGATATAAAAATGCCGCCTTAGTAAAAGTTGTTCAGCCTGATGAGCATTTTCCAGAGACATAAAGTCCACGCGAACGAAGTCGCGGACTTCGGCTAGTAAAGCAATAAATATTCATATGTATATAGGAAGGGCGCTTACATTTTAAGAAATACATCGTTGAGGTAAATAATGTTTGAATCCCAACCAAAAAACCGGGGTTTTATAAGTGTGAGGCTAATGTCTTTCGGTCTGTATGTCAGTCTGTGGCAACGTAGCTCACGAACGGATGGACTAATTTCGATGCGGTTTTTTACCCAACCAAAGGCTAGACCAGAACCAATCCTTGGATAGATTTGAGCATACGTCTAGCGTTCCGAATCTTTGTTTTTAGAAAATCAGGTGTGTAAGCTTGCAGTATCGAAACCAGACTGGAAACAACTTTTCACTAATATGCTTCCCAGTGAGATTCGAACCCAGGTTCGAATCACAAGGCCTCCTTGCCCAGTGGACCACGGAGGCAGTTGTTCTACAACAAAGTACATACATACATACTATCACGTCTTTATCCCTAATGGGGCAGATAGAGCATTTTGGGTCTTGCGGTTCTATGCAGAGCCCAGGGCCGCAAGACCCAAAAGCCACTTTTAGCGTCATGGTGGGCGAGAAGATGGAAAAGCAATCAATACAGTGATGGGTTGCTAGCCGCATCGCCTGTTAACATGATTTGCATTTTTGCCCATTCCCTTGATCGGCTTTTACGATCTGCGTGGGAAGAGAAGCAGCTGGTACATTCTAAGATTTTTTATATCTCCCAGACCAGCATGGGAGAAATAAAAAAAACAAAGTACAACAAAGTAAGTACTATTAATTCAATAGAAATAGGTTCAGAAGGGCACAACAGCGTCTTTATAATTGTACCAAAGCTTCACGACATACATATTTTATTTGAGTCGCTCTAGTGCTGGGAGCTGACGAATGGGTCGCCACGGGGCGCGACCGCACAGAACGGAACACCCGGGTAGTGGGTTCTTGCCCCGGTCGGTACCGGCTAGTTTTTCAGTTCGATGTATTCATTTAGTGAGAGGATTTCGATTGCATCTTTCTTATCGAGTAGTTGTTAGGTCTGTTACAGACGAGTGGTGTTACTCGTCTGCTATAGCTCTAAGTGGCACATTGGTGCCAGACTTTTCAAGTTACCTAAAGGCATTTGTCAATTGCCATTATTAAGCCAAGACCAAAGGCTTAACGTGTCTTTCGAAGCTCGAATAATATTTATGTCAGTTGTGGTCTTCCATCCAAGTGCGAATCAAACCCTATGTTAGAGGAACGTTACGCCACTGGGCCACCTAGCTCCTCCTAAATTTTTACAAGTTCCCACATTTTATTTCCTTATTAGTCCCCCAAAAAAGACATTTATTTAAAAAAAATATTTATTTACTTTATGCATCTATGTTTCGGTCACAGGATTACAGCATCCTACCAAACTGCACCTGATTAGGTCCAGTACTTTCGGAGCAAATTGACTGTGACAGACGGATGGACAGACAGACGCACGGGTGATCCTATAAGGATTCCGTTTTTATTTTTTTGTTACGGAACCCCAAAAACGAAAATAAATCCTAGGATTCGCAAAAAATTCTACCAAATTAAATCGAAATTAATCGATCTTTTTATCGTTTAAGTTAACATAAAATATCAATGAGACCGAACTCGATCACTTTCCGCCAAAGCAGTTAACTGCCGCCCTACATTACAATCGCCACCACTGGTTTTACAGCGCGAATTAAATAAATGCATAATCACTATATTACAGCCGCTTAAAAAAATATTTCGTTTAAAAACAACATAAAATCACCGATTTACGATAAACTGGAGCAACTATCACCTGATTTACAAGATCGCGTTTTTATTCCTTTTTGGGGTTCCGTACCCAAAAGGTGCCAACCATGGTATAATAAAATAAGGTATTCTCTTCCCGTGACAGCTCATGACGTAGGTAGAACTTGACTACGTCATCAGTTTAATGTGCTGCCACTGTGTGAAATTGAATTACCCGAGCGTAATGCATTTTTGAACTTTATATACCAATTTCGAATTAATAATCCATTATATCAATTTATAAAATATTGAATTGATGAATCACGCAAGAATCGCGAGATACTAACTAGCTAAATTACTTAATAATTTATTTAATATTCATGAACTAATTGAGAAAGTCCTTAAATTTACTGAAAAGAACAATCAGTGGCAACACTTTCGTGACGTAGTCAAGTTTCATCTCGGGAAGAGAATACCTTATTTTATTATACCTTGTTGCCAACGACCCTATTACTGAGACTCCGATGTCTGTCTGTCCGTCCGTCTGTCACAGGGCTCTATCTCTCTAACCGTAATAGTTAGACACTTGAAATTTTTACCTATTATAAGGTCTAACAATATATACTGAAACTATTTAGAGGTGAATTCAGCCCGTGATAGTGAACAACTTTCACCAAGAGAAACATATGTCTTTTTGGCTTTCCATACAAACTCAGATCAGCTGATCGGTCAGCTTGTATGGGAGGCCAAAAATTACTTTACATATTTCGATACGTGTTCCTTGGGGAAAGTTGTTAATGTTCAGTATCATGGACTAAATTCACTTTTAAAATAATTTCAGTATATTTTGTTAAACCCTGTATCTTACTGAGCCTGTGGTAAAAATTAAAGGAATTTTCGTCATACAAGAAACATGTTTTGTTTAGCGTTTAAACTCGATCTTCATAATGGCATTAACTAGATACTTACATTTTTTACCTAAGTATATGTATTACTGTGCCGCTATAATAGCATAATTTTCTGTATTTATCAATATGGTTGACTGGGAGAAAATGCTTTTAGCATTAAGTCCGCCATTTGTTAAAAGTATATTTTTACTGTGAAACAATAAAGTTTGATAAAATATAGATACATTTTCACGTCTATATCCCTGACGGGGTAGACAGAGCCCAGGGCCGTTAGGCCCAAAGGCCGCGCTTAGCGTGGTGGTGAGCGTTAAGATGGAAAAGGAATCAAAATAGTGATGGGTTGCTAGCCGCATCGCCTATTACCATGATTCAAATCTCGCCCATTCCCTCGATCGGCTCTTACGATCTGCGTGGGTAGAGAAACAGCTGGTACATTCTAAGTCTTTTCTTTTCTCCCAGACCAGCATGGAAGTTTGATAAAATAAAATAAAATAAAATAAATAAATAGCAAACGCTAAAAACAATTTTTTAAACACTTTACGGAGGGACGGAACCTTTCATGCATGAGTCCGACTCGCACTTGACCGGTTTTTGGCAATTAAAACGGTAGCAGTTACATCACGACACGACACACGTACGCAATTAACAATTTACGCAACGTGATTTCGTGTGATAACAATATTTCTGGTGCAAATCGAAAGGTTTGGTGTTTATTTTATTTAAAAAGCCGATGTTTTGGGGACATAACTGAGGGAAATAAAAAAAAAACTTTTTTCTCTGTCATGATCTTCATCATTTCAGCCGCATTGCGTCTACTGGTGGACATAGGCCTCTACCAAGGATTCCAAAATGACCGATTCGATTCAATTGAAATATAAATGTTTATTGTCATAGAATATTTATAACATCTAGTATTACGGGACCTACCGCGATTAATATCGTTTTTTGCCAGATATTAATCGCGGTAAGACCCGTAATACTAATAACAGTAATTGTGACCGCGAAACTCTAAAAATTATCTGTTAATAATCGTCATTGTTTTGTTGCACAATTGTTGACGTCAAATGGTTACTTACTGCTAAGTTTACTACCGCTTCCAAAGCGCTAGTGCAGAAGAAGCGGTAACAAACTGCACTGCAGCATTTTCTTAAAGGACGTCAACTCACAAATACGTATATTAATATTTTAAGTTAACAATCTAGAGCGGCCTGAATCCAGTGTCATATTAATCGATGATGTACACATCTTTTATTCTTTACCTTTCTTTAAAACTCTTTATTCTAACTTTCTTATCTTAATGTATAATGTATAGAATAACGAATATCAAGAACATCGATATATTCGTGTCATCGAATGAATCGAAAAATGTTTGTTTTTAAAAAAAAATTACCGAATTTGGGAGATTTATAGAGAAAAACAAACATATTGCTTACATGACATATGAACATATGAAAAAAACATCAAATTCGCCCAAATTAATCTTTATATTCAACCGACTACCAAAAAGAAAGACATAACAATACGTCGCAATCTTTTTTACGTATATTCACTGATTATCCAGACGCGTGGACCTTTTTATAAAATTATGTTTTTATTTGAAAGAGTATTCTTGTCAGGTCCCATAGAAATTTTATCAAAATCAGGGGGATAAAGACAGTTTTTAATTTTGAAAAATTATTATACAATCTAGAGGCAAAAACTTTGCCCGACATTACGATTTGTTAACATTTTAGTTATATATGTATATACAAGTGTAAATCGAAGATACGTAAACACCAAGTAAAACGCTTTTTCTTATTCTTCGCATCCTTCAATCAGTCTTGTTTTCCCTTCCATAATACATGTAAATGCGAGGAAGGCTGCTTGAAAGTGAAATGAGGTTTGAGCACATAGGTTTCACGACGAATGTGACTGCGGGCAATACAATGCTGTGCTTGTAAACGAATAACAGTCCTTTGTAATGTCAGCGGTAAGCAATGTAGGGATGTCCTGACGGGAGATGGGAGTCGCTTCGGAGTTTGATTGTTTTCAAGTCCGAATGGTTATTGTCTGTGGCGTAGTGGTAATCATGCTAGTCCGACTTGTGAAGGTTCCAGGTTCGATCTCCAGCCAGGGCCAGTTGGAAAATGGCTTTTTTCAAAGAATTAGTCACGAATGGTCTTAAATGCAATAGTCTATGTAGAATTTCGTCTAAAACGCAACTCGGAACTCGTCTTAATTGCAAGTAGTCTCAAATGTTATTTTGACTAAATGGCAGCTAGTCCCCTATGTTATTATTATTATGTCTACTGCTGAAAGTGTCAAAATATCAATTCGTACGAAATGCAAGTAGTCTAAAATGTTACTTTACCTAAAATGCAGCTAGTCTTAGATGTTTTTTAGCGTAAATTGTGTGTTTATCTATGTATGTATTTATTATAACTATTAAATGTATAGTAAAAAGAGCGTTGTCTGGATGTGCAAGTTGCGCCGATGACGAACTTGCGAGTTGAATAAACTTAAAATTTTACGAGAGTAAGTTCGTAAAATTTTAAGTTAAATAAAAGCTTGTATAGTGATGGGTTGCTACTAAAAGTGGCCTTTGGGTCGCCCGGCCCTAGGGCCGGACACGGCTTAACAGATAGAGCCTAGGCTCTATCTGTTAAGAGCAGCAAAACCCAAAATGCTCTGTCTGTCCCAATAGGCATAAAGACGTGAAGTGTATGTGTATTTGCCGACGTCAAAGTCAAACTATACATATAATAAAACAGTAAAAAAATGTGTCTGTACATTAAATTTATTTCCAAAAATGCGATGGAGACATACACATAGTAAAAGAGTAAGAATTAAAAGAAAGTCTGTCTGTTCGTCTGTTTGTACACGCTAATCTCCAGAAATACTGGACGGATTCGAATGAAACTTTTTTGTTATATAGCTGTTAAGCCTGGGCAACATATAGGGTATAATTGATTTTGGAAAATGGAACACTTGATGCAGAACTACTGGTCCAGCTTAACTATAAGAAATATAAAGATGAATCCTTAGTTGTTCAGCCTGATGAGCATTTTCCGGAGTCACAAAGACCACGCGAACAAAGTCGCGGGCTTCGGCTAGTTTAACATAAAAATTGAAAAAAAGATAAATAGATAGCTGTGCATTGTGTAACAGTACAATGAGTTAATTGGACGTCCAGGTCCGTACTAAGGACACAAATACATGCACATATTCATTGTTGGAAGCGATACCATCGTCAGCACTTTCGATTCTGCTTAATATGCAGGTAGGGTTGCCAGCTCTTAAACCCGAAGAGACGGACAGATCAGCAAGTTTATCCGGGCATTTTGGGTAAAAAAGGCTGGACGGGCTTACTTTTTTTTAAATTATAGAATATTTTTTATCATTTACCATAAAATTGTACGCTTAGTGTTAATAAATTTGTTTGCGCTAGTATTTTAATTTTAAACAACGTAGAAGGGACATACGTATACGTACCCATAATAAATCGAACCACGTGGTATACTAGGTTACTATACTATAATGGAATTAAAAACACAGTACAAGAACAAAAAAAAATTGGCATTTCCATTCTAAAGTGTGCAGCCGCCCGGGCAATTTGTATGGGACTGTCGATGGTTTTACAATAAGTCTAAACCTCATATTCATAAAAATTAACAGTTGTCGCTTAACCTATTTTAGAAAACATATTTTTTACCTTTCCCCTTTTTTTAATATTTGATATAGCAAGAACGAGACAAAACACATTTTAACTAAAAGAGCATTAGCAAACGTTTGTTAACTTTTATGAATTCGGGGGTAAGTGTTTACCCATAATTGGATAAAGGTCCAATTATACGGTCTTCCGGTATTTTCCGGATAAAGCCGGACACCGTCTAATTTGCTCACGCCCAACAAGCTTGACTATGTCCGACTTTATCCGGACGTCTGGCATCCCTACAGACCGTATAATTGGACCCTTACCTGATTCTGGGTAAACACTTGTTCGTTAATTATATTCCTTTGCTTTTAATGTAGGTTTTTATATAATTGGGAGAGAAAATGACGCTCTGGATGCGTAATTATACAAGCCTACTTTTTGTTGTGATATTTCGCAGTTCCTGATTTCACATAAATAAACTAATTTACTGTCCCATTAGGGAGAAAGACGTGACCATCGTGTACTTTGCTCTCAATATATATATATATATATATATATACCTGCCATTGGGTTTAAGTTAAATAACACCAAATGTCCATTAATTACGTCCATTATCGTAATTTACAGAAGCATGAACAGAAAATGCACACAAATGAAATGAAGATGCTACGGTGGTCAGCGGGAGGCATAATGTGTGTTCAGTGGCACCCATAACAGAAAAGATGACAGAGAGTCGCATGAGGTGGTTTGGGCATGTGATGAGACGGGACAAGGACCATTGCGTTCAAAGGGCTATAGACATTCCCAGCAAGAAGAGAGGCAAAGGGAGACCACTTTCCACGTGGTGGACAACCGTCCACCACGTCCAAGAGACAACCCGGGACCGAGCGTCCTGGCGCCGCGGCACGAGGAGGGCCGACCACAAATAACGGGATAAGGCGTGGCAAAAGAAGAGTCCATTAATTATGGGGCAGGAAAGGACACCCAAATTATTAAGATAACAAAACTATTTATTATCGTTTCTACGATGAGCGATGTCACAAGTGTTATTTTTTAAATTATTTTAGGGCCTTTGCAGCCCATCTTTATTTTTTCACTTCTTTATATTCCTAGCCCTAACTATACAATCAAAGGTTGGTGCAGGTCCCTTGATTGCTTCAAGGGAGCTCCGTCCGCTAATAAATATCACTACAGCCATACTGTCCACTTTAAACATTCGACATATTGTCCATGAGCATGGTCGTTTATAACACCAAACTACACCAATTTCATAGTATGAAGTCCACTAGAATCAATTAGCAAAACAATTTAAAGCAAACTCCAAATAGACCCATTCCGTCTTATTATAAAACGCAGACTATCTTGTTACTAGGTTTAAACCATTATCCGACCAAATCAAATTGACATCTAGTAATACGTCATTGTCTCATCTGAAAATGTCAACTTGATTTGGTCGGATAGTGGTTGAAACCTAGTAACAAAGATAGTCTTAGTTTTATAATAAGACGGATAGACTTCCCGCCAAAAAACCCACACAAGTGTTCAAAGGCACACTAAACGTCAAACTTATAAACAAACCTCTTTTTTCGTTGAAGAGTTGAAAAACCAATTTGAATAAATCCTCCAACGAATGACAAAATAATTATTTCATAAAGCGGACTCGTCACCATTGTAAATTGGAAAGCGACGGCTCAATAGCCTATCCGCTAGATTTGCAAGCGTCACAAACATTTAAATTAAATATTTATTCACTGCAATTCCCACGTCAAGTGTCAATGTTGCCACTGTATCGAATTTAATTTTGTCGTAATTCCGCTGTAATTTTATTCGATTTCAAAATGGCTGACACGTCGGGCGTGTAGTGTCCCCGACAAGACCATTTTGTTGTGCAAATGAATGGATTTTATACTCTTTATTTGATATGTCTAAAACTATTTAGATGCCTTTTATTAATATATTTTATTGTAATTTACCTTTTGGAAAATACAGTGATTAAACTTTAAAGTAACGTGTTTACAGCAAATTCCAAACGCAAAATTAAAGGATTGTTATTCAGTTTATTATTTCATTGAAGCCACTTAAAAATGTACAAATAAAATAAATATAATGAAAACTTTACTATCTTCTAAAGTAAAAGTTGATTAGTTCTAAGAAATTACTTGCATTCTTTTGCTACTTTTATTTTTGTTTTAAAGATCATTGTCTTACTCTTATATCAAATGATTTTTTTAAATAAAATTTTCTTAGTGAAACTTGCTTAAATCAAAAATATATAATTACGCATAGCAAACTAAATCTTTCAAATAAAGACAATCTATTTAAATCATTATGAATAGATGACATATCAGACTGAATGCAAAATAAAATTAACAACATAAACGTGAACGTTTTTCCTTCCTTCAATCCGCTTGCCAGATCCAAGCGGATAATTTGCTTACAATATAATCGGACAACGATTGCCAGCCGACTTCAAGGAAAGGGGGTAAAAAGGGAACTATAGGATGGGCTATTATATTCAAATTCACTTTGGTAAAGGCAATTTATATGGAGTTTATTGACAAGACGGAGAGTCGAAGCCGAAAATATCTTTTGAGTTTCGGTGCGCCTTAATTGAACGCCGGAGACAATATTGTTAAGCCTTAAAACCTATAAAATATCGCTTTGTTTTTTGTGAATCCATAGGCAATAAAGATTTAAGAAGAATAAAACTTTTTGTTGACAGCCACTTCGAATTCAAAATTCGAATGGTGAATTAAAAATATTTTATTAATCCTTCTTTTGAAGTTTCAAAACACTGGTCGGTTGAAAATTCATTGACGTCGATACTTTTTCATCCGTCTTTTGTTTTTTGTTTTATTTTGCAATGGACGCAGAGAAAGACCGCTAAAAGCTGATACGTTTGGAAGACAGTCGAAGGAGAGTACAATATAGAATTCAACAAGACAGGTAACAGAGGGACTCATTACTAATGTGAATTTAATACCTAACGATTGTTTCGATAGATTATTTTTAAATAATAAGAAAGTACAAGACTCCTGATTGGGAATTTATTTACTTTTCCACTTTTTTAAAAATCTAACAGAATAATAATATGGCCAAAGGATTAACAACTTAAATTTTCGGCGAAGTACGAGTCGGAATTGCGCACGAAGGGTTCCGTACCATTATCTATAAAAAATCAATTTTTACTGTTTGTTATTTTACCGGCAACAGAAATGCAACATCTGTTGAAATTTCAACAGTTCACGAGATACAGCCTGGTGACAGACAGGCGGACGGTTATTGCTTTTCAAAACAAGTAAGGACTAAACGTTTGTTTTTTTCGTTCGTTCATTTCATTAAGAACAAAATGAAACGGTTTTTACACATCTTTTGTAAGTCCTTTAATTCAGTAGAAATATGAATGGACAATACAGTAGATCATTCTTAACAACTTTTCCTAATGAATGTACACAAAAATACGCAAAACATAAAAAAAAAACTAACAAAACATCTACAAAAACGTTGTGCAGCATCACTCACTTGATTTTCCTATCAAATATTTGCACCAAAACCAACACTCCACTCAAACTCTGATTGCGCTGAAAAATCTGCTTAAATCCGCTTAATAATCAAGATAAGATTTCTATCGAAACAGAAGCTGCATTACGAACCAATTGTATCGATATCTCATATCAACAAATGTTCGATTAAAATCGAATTCGCAAAAAAATCGTAGGGTCACAAGTGTCATCGGAGGCATGTCTGGATCTCGAGATAAGATTATAATCTTTCGGGATATTGCTCTCCGTAATCATATGCGAGCAATGTGGACTCCTTTTGGGCCCATATCACAGGTATGGCGTTCATAGAAGCGGAGTATCATTTATGCCTACTACTACAAACGAAACTATACATCCGTGCACTCGTCAATGTGTGTGTGTCCGCCCACACGCAACACGGTGTGAACGAACGAACGAAGAACAGGGAAAGGTGCTGGGATGGAGAACGGGGACGCATATTGCGTGGGACCCTAGGAGTTTCTATACTAAAGATAATATACTTACTTACTGTAATAGATACTTAATAATAATAATATAAATATATTGGGACAAATTACACTGATTGAGCTAGCCCCAAAGTAAGTTCGAGACTTGTGTTATGGAATACTAACTCAACGATACTATATTTTATAACAAATACATATATAGATAAACATCCAAGACCCAGAACAATTTGAAAAAGGCCATTTTCCAACTTGCCCTGACCGGGAATCGAACCCGGGACCTCTGGGTGGCGGACTAGCATGGTGACCGCTACGCCACTGAGGTCGTCTTAAAGCCGTAGAAACTATTAGAGGACCGTAAGTAGGTAAACTGGAGTTGCCAGTAGGCACACAGAGATGGCAGGACACACGAATAGCAAAAAAGTGACAAAGGATGTGTAAATATACTTTAAAAATATTTATTGCATTTCATTTTTTTATTTCTATTTATTTTTTAAATAATAGTAATCAAAGATTTAATATATTAATTACTAGCAGTCCATCCCGGCTTCGCCCGTGGTACATACATAGCCTATGTCACTCAGGGATAACATACCTATCCAACAGTGAAAGAATTTTTAAAATCGATCCAGTAGTTTCGGAGCCTATTCAATACAATCAAACAAACAAACGCGTGTAGATTACATATAGCGCCATCTAGTGACAAGGAAGAGAAATAATTATGTTTGTAAGGCGATAAGTAAGCTTGGTAATACATATTTTAATTCGGTGCCCAAAATAAGTTTAAACTTTTTATTTATTATAATATAATAACATAAATATGCTAAAAAAATAGGTACATTATAAAAAAAATAATCTTATTAATTTTGAGGGCGACTTCCTTTTCTCTAACCAAGTTGCTGAAACATCACCAATGTCAATGCTCTCGGACCAATTGGAAAATCTATATCTATACATATAATAAAACAGTAAAAAAAGTGTGTCTGTACATTAAATATATTTCCAAAAAAAATATTGGGGGCGATGGAGACATAGTAATAGAGTAAGAATTTAAAAAAAAATGTCTGTCTGTTTGTCTGTATGTCTGTTTGTCTGTTTGTCTGTTTGTCTGTTTGTACACGCTAATCTCCGGAAATACTGGACGGATTCGAATGCAACTTTTTTTGTTATATAGCTATTAAGCCTGGGCAACATATAGGGTATAAATGATTTTGGAAAATGAAACGCCTGATGCAGAACCATAATGGTCCAGCTAAACTATAAGAGATATAAAAATGTCGCCTTAGTAAAAGTTGTTCAGCCTGATGAGCATTTTCCAGAGACATACAGTGCACGCGAACGAAGTCGCGGGCTTCAGCTAGTATGTTAATATTACACGCTCTGAGTAGCCTGTAATAGCGTACAAAAATAACTAACTCTTACTGGCTGGGTCCTTAAAATACTCTTTAAGCGGGGTTAAAAGGGAACCCACCAAATAAAGCCTTCGTTTTGCCCAAGCAGTCGAGGCGTGCCCGTAAAGCGCATGAAAAAATAATACAAAGTCGTTTAACGGTTGGTGTATGTAAATTGTAAATTATATTTACGATTCTGTACTTTGGATTAAATTATAAGTCAGGTCCCATCGACGGTGAGTTATTCGCGAGACGCCCCGCTTAACCCAGTGTGTATTAATTATCATATATAAATACTTCTCCCGGAAGACATTATTTTTGTTTGCGTACTTTGGAAATAACTTCTGTCAGTGATTTGTATATAAAAAAAAACGACGGGTTGCACTCTGGGAGTGCCGGCAGAAGTGAAAACACAGCAGTATGGCCACTACACAGACGGTCGAGCCATCAGCTGTCACCATCCATGCACGCTGTAACGTAAACACACACGAACATTCGCGCAAGCGCCTTGCGCCGCCTAAACGAAACAGCAGGCTCAGGCATACATTTTCGCCGCGCCGTAGAAAGAGAGGGGGATACTCCCTCTCCTACGCCGCGCCAGCTGTCTACTCTCCATCCGTCTTACGAATTTTCGATCAGGTCACGTGTCCTGACGCGAGTTTAACATTTTTTACCCATTCCAAAAAAAGTGCACAATGCCGCTAAAGAAGTTTTCAATTCAAAAAAATTATGATAATTTTTCAAAATTAAGAACTGACTATAACACCAAACTACACAACCGATTTTGAGTATGCTCTTTTAAACAAAACAAATTTTCCAAATTCGTCCAGGCGTCTTCGAGTTATCGGGGATTATACTCTTATTTATGTACTTAAAAAAACATATAAACACGAATTGATAACCTAATATTATAACCAAAAACAACCAATTAAAAAAAAGGGAAAAGCTAAAAAGTCAGATACTAAACAAAGTCATTTTTTTATTCAATGAAGGATTTTGTCTTATTGAAGGTGATTTTTTAAAATATTAATTTAGTGCAAAGGCTAAAAACCCTAGCGTTGCGTACCTTAAAATAGTTTCAGTAGTTTTGGTAGAGGTTATTATAAACGTACAACAATTTCGAAAATAAATAGACAAGTAAATAGTCCCGATAAGTGACATGAGAAACCGCCTGAAAGGAATAATATATTCAATCGGCTATCAAATAAAAATAACTTATTATAATTACCGTAGTAACTCATTAAACTTCATAACAATAAGGGTTAACCGCGTAAAGGCCTAGTTTACACGGTTATAGTAACTGTGCACGGGAAAGAAAATATCCTGTGAAGCAAACTGTGGCGTCTTATTAATTTCACATGCGAAAGACGTCTTCTGCTAAACATAGATCTCCGCTAGGTAAAGGCAAGGTTTAAGATAGTGATTAAAACTCTAGCACAATGTCTTCTTCTTTATTCTTAAATAGAATTTGAGTCATTACATTCGATTCCTGCTGAAGTGAGAATGGTGGAAACAACCATCGCTTTATTCATTTAAGGTCATATTATGCAAAATTTGTCTGGTGGCGTCACACTTGAGCTATTTAAGTACTTAAGTATCGGTTATTCTATTTTGAATTAGTATATAAATGTATATGTAAGTTTATGAGTATAAAATGTATGTGAATATGAATGAAATGTAGTCATGTATATAAAATTTCTTAAAAATATTAAGTTTTTACATTATTCTATTTTTAATTGAGTAAATATCCTCTCAATTTATCGCAGGTCCTCTCAATTTGTCGCAGGTTGACTGGAAGAGATCTCTATATGGCAGGGACGTGCATTACCGATTATTGCAGGATAGACTAATTGTGGGGCCTTTGCCCAGCAGTGGGACAAAAAAAAAACTCTCTGACTAAACTGACCCTATTAGTGTGTTTACATCCCGAGAGCCACATAAACGCGTCATATTGATTAATACTATTAAATGTTCTTTTTAGCTTACCGCTTGTTTGAATGAAATCCAAAATAGGCTGGCATCGGCCATTTATGATTATTGCTCTTTTGTCCTCAAAATTTAGCAATCAAACACCTGGCGCACAACTTTTACATGAAAAACTTTCCATTGCATAATGTGTTCAATGCATATAAAGCGGTAATAAAGTTTTTCTCCTAATTTCATTTAATATCGCAAACAAAGTTCAGATTCAGAGCAGATCGGTATCATTTGTATTGTAATGCAACAATGCAAATAATTATCATTGGACAAGAAAAAATATCAAATATATACGACTAACAAAAGTTTACGTAATTTCATTTTATCCTCGAACATGTTCTGCGTATTTAAATTGGTAGCGTAACACAAACGAGAACCAATAACTTTCTATTTTTCATCACGTCAATGCATTAGGGAACAAATGAAAAGGCTCGAAATCGATATCATTCCTTATTGGTCAAAAGTGAAAAGAGATAAAAAACGTTGATTATTGAGATAGAACTAGCTTAAAGATAAGGGTTATTTTTGAAAATAAGCGTTTCACTAACCTAATGGTTTTTTCCATACAAAAATTAGCTTTGTTTATGACTGATATGCGTTTTAAAAATGGCATGCATTAGCTCTTGTCTTAGATATTGGTTAGGTGTGCGGAAATTTCGCGTGTGTGTGCGTCGATGAAATACGTAGACGATCAGACTACAGACGCAAATTCCTATCAGTGCACTGTGAATGTGTGTAAATCGAGACACTATGGAGAATTGTCTTCTAGGTAGCTGCCTAGAGTACTGCATATATATATATATATATATGTATACCTCTCAGACCAAATAAAAAAAACATACCTACCCTAAGTAAGCGAGTACGTAGCCAGCATATTGCGCGATGGACAGGAAAGCGCGCGTTTATTTGAAAATAGGGCCTATTATAATTTATTTTTAAATAAAAAAATGCGCATATATTAGAGAACCTCCGGATAGACAATGTCTTTGTGTCTCTATGGAAAGCACGTGCCTGCTATATGGAATAAGTCATTGCATATGCTCTTCCAAATTTTTGTACTTTATGTATTCTTTGGTACAGTAAAGTTGTTACAAACAAATAAAAATGTTTCGTGCTTACATATGGTTATTCCTGAAGTTGCCACAAATCTTTCTTTACATGTTTTTACATTGGGACGTTTCCGAAAATCACTATTTATTCCGAAATATGCATTCGTTAAAATTTTTGCACCGGGTCCAAATCTAATGTCTAAGCTAAGCCCATGTAAACGAGGCCCAATACTAAGACAGGCTAGTTCACCGCAGAGTGGGGGCGGCGCGAATTACGAGCGGCGCTCGCCCCACGGCGCGCACGCGCTCCGATTTACGCGCGTCACTACTATAGTGCCGGGAACTAGTCGGTCGATTTATAATCGATTAATTGGTTGCCTCTTTTTGTAAAGTACATACATATTTTTACGCTTGTTTGCCATGCGGAGGCAGAGACTATGGATTTCCACTTGCTATGATTCTTGCAAACCTCTTTTGCTTCGTCAACACTCATAACTCTTTTCATGCATGCTCTCCGGTTATGGGTGGAGCACCCATAACCGGAGAGCACCTTTTTTTTTGTTGATTATATCACCTTTTTTTAGAACAGCTGCTATTTGGTCGCAGAACGTTCGTCGCGATCGACACGGTCCGTCGACTTTTTGTAAAATAAAAAAAACTTATATCATATTTTTAGATTACACCGGATTGTCCAATAAGACACATATTCACTCGCTTTTATTGATCGTTCAAAAATGATTGCGTATTATATCAAAATTTATTTTTCCCAGCATCACTTGAATGTTAACTGGTAAAAAAAATCCTGGACATTAAACTTTCTTGTATTTTTTGATGCTTATTACATAAAAATTTGTTTTTCCCTGCACCACTTGAACGATAACTGGTTGAAAAAGAAAACCTGGACATTAAGCATTTTTGTATTTTTATTTTATTTTAAACTATTGACATCTATAAGCACCGGTTTTATGAAATGCAAAATTATACCGGAGACAGAAAAATAAATTACATAAATAAATGTATTTAATAGAGAAAATATAAATATAGAGCTTTAGAAAGTTAGAACAAAGCTTAATATCCAGGATACGGTCTTGTTGCTTAATCTAAAACTAGACTAACTAAAGTACTACACAGGTAACCAACTTTGCACGTTAACGGATGCAGTAGTTAGTGTCTAAACTAAGTAACTCCAACACATTCATTTAAAGAGCGGCGAGGTGTTTTTAGATAATAAACTGCAACTTTTTTGTAGAAGTTATTTGAGGTTCCTTTTGAAATGACTAAAAGTTATTTCCCGAATATTATGAGTAATGATAATAAGAAGAAATATAAATATTTTTCTACATTACAAACCTAACATAAACGTTTTTATAGCACAAATACATGTAAGATGTAACAAATACATGTCAATTGTAGCCGTGTTAAGATTTGGATCTACCAGACCAACTGAAAGAAAAAACAGAGGTCATGTCGTATCAAGTGCTAAAGTATAAGGTCAAATACTGAGATTACTGAGTATGACAAGTGCACAGGATGGCCGAACTGATAGGAAGATTACCTTATGTTGAGGCGAGGACGGCGCAACACTAGTTCTACACCACAATCAACAAGCGCCCCTCCCTAGCGCGGAGAGATGTCAGTCAGTTGCCCGAGAGTTACCGTTCGCGCCAATGATAATCCCCGTGAAAAAGTTATTAAATTAGATACTCCACTAACAGGAGCCACTAAGCTCTAAAATAAGAAGAAGAAGAAGGATTTGGATATACATTTAATACTTCTGAAGATTTTGGCAGTCCGACAAATTTTCTAAATCTATCTATCGATAACTTTCCCAACACTAGCGCGCCTTTGGCAACCACGCGCGTTATCGATGCTCTAAAAATTCACCGTGACCCCCGACACTAACCGAATTATTCTCGCTCTTGTAGCGGTAAGATTCTGCGATCTACACTGATGTATGAGATGATTTTGTCAAACTGATCTATCTGGACGATATTATGGTTAGATGCAATCTTTTGGTGCACTAGATTGAGATGTCTTGTAATGCGATGTATCCTTAAGCGGATCTTATGAGTAATTGAGTTATTAGTTGCCTAGCAAGGCTTTGATATGTTCTTATTATGCATGGGTAATGGTGTAAAGGAACATCTCGTGTTTACAAGTATGAGACTGCTTGTTCAACCGATATTTCCAACCATTTGATTGAGAAGACGGCCTCAAATTGTCAGCAGCGTTGAGTAAACATAAGAAGAATGCAATCGGCTTTTTTTTCGAATAACATTTTTCGCCCCACTGCTGGACAACGGTCTTTCCCATTTCTTCCTACTGCGCATTTCTTATTGCGTACTGGCAAGCGAAGCGTAGGGCACCCACCTACAAGGTGGTCAGATGACCTGACCAGAGTCGCGCTGGACGCAGGCCGCTGTTGATCGGTCATTTTGTAAATCTTTCGGTGAGGCCTATGTCCAGCAGTGGACGTTATGCGACTGAAAGTATGAATATGATGATTTCTTCTTACAATCGGCTTACCTCAAAATATGATGAGGAGCCTGGTGGTTCGGCAGCAGGTGGTTGGTTCTCGGAGCAGAGTGCGCATAACTAGCGCTTTCACAAGTAAAACGACACCGGGAGTGGTGCACATTTGGATGGGTGACCACAAATGGCATAATAATCTTTCACAAGTAAAGCGGCACCAGGAGTGGTTCGCATTTAGATGCGTGACCACGCATAGTGGCATAAAATCTCTCGAGCACCTTCGTGTTTCGGAAGGCACTTATAAGCCGTTGGTCTCGGCTGTCATCATTGTATGGCAGTCTTCAAGCTACATCAGATGCCTTAAGGCAGCCTAAAAATCTGACACCAGAGTTGGCCACTTACACACACGAAAAAAAAGCCATATTTTCATTTATCAAATTAGTAAAATTTCGCAAAGATTCAGAGCATCGAAGTTCCGGAGCTACCGTGCAAATATTTTGCATAAAAGACATGAAACAATCTGGACAGTCAGAATTCTCACGACGTACGTAATAAAAGCAATAAAACGTCACAAGTTCCGCCAAGTTCCGGATTCATTTCGGAGTACGGACTGAACTCATATATTGCTGTTATGAGTACTTATGACGCTATTGTCGGTAAATTTATATTTTTAATTACAAGCGGTGCCTGTTTCATAAAGTTAATGTTGATACAAAATAATTTGCTATGAGCAAATTAAAAACATACGCCTGTTTCCCATGGGGGTAGGCAGAGTCTATAGATTTCTACTTACTATGACCCTTGCAAACCTCTTTTGCTTCGTCAACACTTAACTCTTTTCAATTCATGCTCTCCGGTTATGGGTACTCCTTACATCACCTCTCTTTAGAACATCTGCAATTTGGTCGCAGAACGTTCGTCGCGGTCGACCCGGTACGGTTCTCCCAATCACATCCGCAAGATAAATATTTTTTGTTAGTCTTCTTTCATACATCCTCTCAACATGTCCAAACCACCTTAAAATTCCAATTTTTGTTATTACATCCTCTTTCACCCCACATACATCTACATCATTTCTTACCCTGTCTTTCAAAATTACACCACACAAATTAAAATCCCGACGACACCATCTAGTGATAAGTGGTGGAACTACATAATATATAGATATCGTAGCGCGCAAATGTTCAAATTTTGTAATTTACCTGATAATTAATCACCCAATAACTTTTAAAAAACTGAACCGATTTTTATCAACGTGGCTAAGATTAACCGCAAGGGAAGTTGCTTTAAGGGTCCTCCCCGCGCTAACGACCTTGAAAACACAAAAAAATTAATTTCTCTTTCTGTAAGTGAGATTATCAGAAACCCTCGTACAACTTTTTAGCTAGTATCCTTAAATTTCATTAGAACCTCGAAAATCATTGAAATAAAATACCCTGAATTTTCCTTTGCAAAAAAAAACTAAAAACGGCCATTTTTGACTCTTTTTGTAAAGGTTTCTAAACCGGATAGTATTTCAATGACTTTCGAGGTTCTAATGAAACTTCAGGATACTAGCTAAAAAGTTGTACGAGGGTTTCTAATAATCTCACTTACAGAAAGAGAAATTAATTTTTTTGTGTTTTCAAGGTCGCTACCGCAGGGAGGAGCCTTAACGTGAATAAATCCACATCGACATTGGTCCATCCGTTTGAGCGCTTCGATGCTACAGACACACACATACACAGACAGACAAACACTAGCTTCAAACTTATAAAACCCCTCTTTTTAAAAGGGATTAAAAGAACATCAATCAGACCTCTCGTCTGGCCAGCGAGGAGAGAGTAGGCCAAAGTCCTCTGGCTGCTCTGGCCAAGTATGGCTCTAGTAGTGCAGAAAGAGTCGTGCTCCTGTAAGTGGAGACAAAAAGACCTGATGATGATGATGACTATGATAAAATAACTTGCTCAAATGCCAATAAAAGATCATAATATCAATCATGAAGCACAGTGGCGTTGGGTGAGAATTTGGACAAGAACAGCTATATAATAAGCCATTCCATGTCCGGCTTATTTTTATTAACTCAGTGTGAATAATATGTATCTGAGCGTGTTTATGCATTTATCATTGTGAGTGTATTTCAATAACCAGAGGGAATTTTCGTATTTTGAATATGTGGGTGCGTCCAATCCAGTCATACTACTAGTTTACGGCTTATGAAAATTGTAAGTGCGCCGATATACAAAGGTTATAATTGTTATTAGTAATAAATGTTAGAAGCCCCTAAGGGAACTCGATGGGAATCGGCTTTTAAGGAGGCTACTCCACTGATGAAGCATCATATCACAGTCGCGATCAACAATTTATTATTCACTTCACTCCACGCCCCACGGTTTCCATTAGCCGCGATTTTGGTTCATTTACTTTTTGTTAATTAAAATCGTTAACTGTAACAAAACTGTGCCTTTAAATGGTCATTTTGCCGACTGCAGCTGGCGCAAGTTATGAGCTTTGTGGCCCAGAAGTACGCACTGTTACATACAGCCTTTTATTACATACTAGCTGTACCCGCGGGCTTCGCTCCTCGAGGGAATTTCGGGATAAAGTGTACCCTATGTCCTTCCCCGAGTCCCAAACTATATTACATAACTCAAACCAAATTTCATCCAAATCGGTTCATTGGTTTAAGAGGTAACAAACAAACAAACAAATATACAAACTCACTTTCGCATTTATAAAATTAGTAGGAAGTAGTAGGAAATAGGAAATAAGATAGTTTATAATATGAGTAGGACTATGTGATTCGAATTACTTTGTGTGATTCCGCCACCAGTTAGTTCATGCAAACTATTGCCGGCCGGCGCCCACCCACTACTGTTAGTCCCAGCATACCTGCCACCAGCAGCCCGTGTGTGTCTTTTATAGGACTAGCCCTGTCCACAATGTGGCGGCAGCAGTTATGCTGAAGAGCCTTAATGAGAGGGGAAGGACTTCAGTCAGTCCTCAATCAGCCTCCTTACTGAGAAGATGCTTCGACTCAATTTCACTAAATCCTGTTGTTAAATTCAGTGTAAAATTAAATCGAAATAAAATCCTATTTCTTATAAAAAAAATAGTTCTTTTAAAGTGCTATCCTTTGTAACAGCACGCATTGCGCTTTCGCAAGTTAAGCAACCCAGGACGTGATCCACACTTGGGATAGACCATAAACGGCAAAATTTCTCGAACTCCTGCGTGCTCCGAAAGGCACGTTGAGTCATTGGCCTTATCTTTAATTGCATGGCAGTCGTCAAGCTACGCTACGATGCCTTTAGGCAGCTTGAGAAATGATAATAATAAGCATAGATGCTACACCAAAGCCGTTTTGGTACATGCTTGTGTAATTCATGTAGATAAACAAATTGTTAAGTTGTATATATAAGTATGTAGCATATTCTTTCTATCTCTTTCTTCCATGTTGCGCCTAAGGCCCAAATATGGGTTCTATTTTCACAGACTAAAAGTGCATCACGGATTAGTCTGTCGTCTGCGTTGGGCCTAAAAAAACGCCAGAACAGCCAAATTCTCTGAAAGTCTGTCAAAGAATTTGGCATCTTTTCGTCGAAATTACCATTGCATATTACGTCCTCCTCCTCTACGATGCGACTGGGTCCAGGGCTTAAATGTCAGGGCAACCAAAGGTCAAATTCAGCGTCATAATAGACGTGATTTGGATAAGATAATTACAATTTGTGACTGTGTGTATTGGTCAATCATATTCGCAGAATTTCTGTAGGAAAATATGTTTTTCATAAGCAATATCCAAAACCGGAGAGCATGCATGAAAAGAGTAATAAGTGTTGACGAAGCAAAAGAGGTTAGTAGGGACCGTAGTAAGTGGAGATACATAGCACAAAATTGATATAGATATTACACACACAACGGAATATCCTAAGGTCCCGCGCAATATGCGTTCCCGTTCCCCGTTCTCGCCTTGTAGAGATGTCTGCAGGCGCGATGCAAAAGGCGAGAACAGGGGAGAGGTACGAGGACGCGTTTTGCGCAGGTTTTTTTTCTGTTCACTATACTTACATTAATTCTGTATCCATAGCCTCTGCCTGCCCCATTGGAAACAGGCAAAATAATATGTATGTATTGTTCATGGTATCCTCTAGGCTCTACCCTCGACCTCTCTTAACTTATTCCCTCCAAGTGACAGTTCAAAACAACGAAATACCCGCTAATGGATATTTATTTGCACTACATTGTGACAGCGCTCGATTCAGCGGTCAGTTACAACTTTCACTGGTAGCTCCCTTACCGATATCGAAACGATTATTATAAAGGATCGCTTAATTAAATGATTATTGAACCAAACGGTTTCATTGCAGTATGACATTACAATAAAAAAAAAAACAAAGTAAGAACAAAACTAGAAAATCATAATTTTTCAAACTAAAAACCGACTTTATCCCCAAACTAGACAACCGAGATTCGAGGTGGTCATAGAAGTTTTATCGATTTTGATAAAAAATCTATGGGACCTCCTCGAAAGCATATCCTTTCACCCAAAAAAAGAAATTTTAAAATCTGTCTAGGCGTCTTCGTATATTCGGTAAAAGTACTAAAAAATATATACAGCCAAACATAATAACCTCCAGATATCCAGGTAGATTGTCAATTTCTACTATTTACAATGTAGTTGCTTTCATTTAATAAATAATAAAAAATAACCAATACCTAGTGATTTTTAGTCAAATTTACAAGATGAATAATAAAAAGACTAGGTAGATGTGACGCGTTGAAGTCTTTTGTATTAGGAGGATAAATTGTTTAAATTTATTCTTTACTAGCCGAAGCCCGCAACTTCGTTCGCGTGGACTTTTTGACTTTGGAAAATGCTCATCAGGCTGAAAAACTTTTGCTAAGGCGTCATTTTTATATTTCTTATAGTTTAGCTGGACCATTATGGTTCTGCATCAGGTGTTCCATTTTCCAAAATCAATTATACCAAATATTGCCTAGGCTTAACAGTTATACTGAAAAAAAATTTCATTTAAATCCGTCCAGTATTTCCGTAAATTAGCAATAAAAACAAAGAAACAGACAAACAGAAAAACAGACACACATTTTTTTTACTGTTTTATTATATGTGTACATCTATATTTATCACGTCTTTTCCTATCTCGGGTAGGCATTACCTTGGGCCGCAAGACCCAAAGGCCACTTAGCTGGTGAGGTGATTTTGAAAGAAAATAATCAAAATATAAATGGGTTGTTAGCCTCACCACCTATTGACATGAATTGTATTCTCGCCAATTCCCTCAATCGGCTTCTACGCAGGAAGAGAAGCAGCTGGAACATTCTGTATTTTTTTTTAATTTAATTTATTGCACTTAAAATCTTAAGATTATAGTACAAAAAGTATAACATAATGCTAAGCATTGTCTACCAGTTCACCTTTGAGACGTAGCAGAAAAGATGGTAGATGGAGTGCAAATTTAATTAGATAAGTATATTGAAAGAAATAAATCTGTTTGTTTTAAATTGTTTTAGTCATGGATACTTCTTTTATTTTAAATATCTATCAATATCACTAATCAATATTTTTTTAGCTGATGTATAGAAAGAGCAGGATTTTTTTAATACTTTAAACAAGATTTTCTCAAAACTGCATTTTTTTACTTAGATCTCTTCTCACTGGCAGTACAGAAATTGTGTATTTTCCTAAGCCAAAAATAAATTATTTTGTACTGATAACAAAATAAAACGTCGCAAAATAATGTCAATAGTCTTCGAAAATATCCATTTTAACGTGATTTTAAATTTATTAATGCAGAAAAACTGATATTAAGAGCGCTATTTGACTCCAAAAAACTGTGACGTCATCTGCCTGTATTTCATACAAAATCCCATAGAAGTGATTTTTTTGACGTTTTGAAAAAAGTATCTGATTTGACTTGTTGGAAAATAGCGTATTAGGATGTATTTAATTACCTAAAGTATGCATGTTTTACAGTCTTTTCTCCCAGACCAGGGCATCAATAGCAGTAAAAAACAAAGTGAAACAATAAAGTAACGGAGAGGGCGCGGCGGTCGTGCGCAGCTTTCCTTTAATCGCTTTGTGAGAGGTTTTATCTGAAGCTTATCTCTTGGTTGGCAGTAGCCAGATCTACTTGTAAGTGAGGTTATGTTATACAACGTGGAAGGTACATACTCGGAACAAATCGAATCACGGGCTATACTTGATCACTTCTTCTTATCGTGTGTGTTAGTGACTAACACTAGTGTCAGAGTTTTTAAACCGCCTTAAAGGCCTCTGACATGGTTTTAGGTAACGACAAATGTCAAAGACAGTGACCGAGACCGACGGCTTAACGTGCCCTCCGAAGCACGGATCATCTTACTTATCGGGCAATTAGGTGATCAGCCTACAATGTCCTAAGCAAACTAGGACAACAACACAAAGTCGTTGGCCCCGCCGGGAATCGAACCCGCGAGTTCCGGGTATGAGCCGAACGCTCTAACTACTACACCACGGAGGCAGTTTGATCACTATAGTATAGTGATAATAAAATTACAGTCAAAAAACAAAAAAAAAATGACATTTCCATACAAAACTGTGCAGCCGCCTGGGCAATTTGTATGAGAACGTTAATTTCTTTGTTTATTTTTTGTGCACTGTCATTCTTTTATTAACAATTGATTAGCTATAGCGCCTCGTCAGAGATTATATTCTTTGCAGAAGTCCAGATAAATGAAACAAAAACAAACAGTAGAGCCAATTAAATCACAGCCTTGAGAGTCGCAGCGGGCTACTAGTTAGTAGCATAAATAAAGCAGATTTGAGTCATCGCGGGCGTTACAAAAAGTTGCACGCGCCGGCATGTGGGAATCCTTGCCAAAGATGAAGTAATGAAAACAGAAGTACAAATTTAATTTGATATTGTGCCTATGATGTTGCTGTCTCTTAGAGGCATGTAGCAAGTTCATTAAAATCACTTTAGTAGCATAAATAAAGCAGATTTGAGTCATCGCGGGCGTTACAAAAAGTTGCACGCGCCGGCATGTGGGGATCCTTGCCAAAGATGAAGTAATGAAAACAGAAGTACAAATTTAATTTGATATTGTGCCTATGATGTTGCTGTCTCTTAGAGGCATGTAGCAAGTTCATTAAAATCACTTTAGTAGCTTAAATAAAGCAGATTTGAGTCATCGCGGGCGCTACAAAAAGTTGCACGCGCCGGCATGTGGGGATCCTTGCCAAAGATGAAGTAATGAATACAGAAGTACAAGTTTAATTTGATATTGTGCCTATAAGGTTGCGGTCTCTTAGAGGCATGTGGCAACCTTATAGAAATAACAAATTTAGTAGCATAAATAAATCAGATTTCACTTTTCCAGTATAATAGAGTACTCTGTGATTTTACTCATCGCGGGCGCTACAAAAAGTTGCACGCGCCGGCATGTGGGGATCCTTGCCAAAGATGAAGCAATGAAAACAGAAGTACAAGTTTAATTTGATATTGTGCCTATGATGTTGCTGTCTCTTAGCGCTCTACACCTGTAGGCGGGCGACCGTCGCCGATTATTGGTGACCTTCGCCGACCGTGTCGCATGACAAAGATCATGTAATGAAGCCTAAGAGGTTGTTGTCTCTTGTGAGGATCCTTGCCAAAGATCACCGAATGAAGACAGTAGTACGAAATGCGGTCTCTTAGAGGCATGTGGCAACCATATAGAAATTACAAAGTAGCATGAATGAAGCAGTTTGGCATCGCAGGCGCTATAAACAGAAAACGGGCCAGCTTGTGGGGATCCTTGCTAAAGATCATGTGATGAAACCAGGAGGAGTTAATTTGATATTGTGCCTAAGAGGTGCTGTCGTTTAGAGGCATGTGGCAAGCTTATTTACTTATTAAAATCACAAAATTAATAGCATAAACATTTGAAGGGATAAATAAAGCAGATTACACTGTTTTATATGTACATGCGTATGTACGTACGAAGAAACCAAAACTGCCAAGATAAAGTTGTGAAAAAGATTTTAAAATGACAATGTGCCTACAGGTATTGTGTCTCGAAGGCGATATGTTACAGAAACGACTGGTGACTGACGCGAAAAAAGAAAGAAATATTGTTTCAACTTTTTCAAGGAACCTAGGACATGACATGATCTATGACAAAAGTACTTGTCAAGCCAAATAAGCCGAAACTAGTCTGCTTCAAGCTGACGTACCTACACTGGAATACAGGATATTTTTCCTGTATCGTCATCTAGGAAAGCTTATCAGTACTTGGCTCGCCATCACCAGTGGGTTGGCTGGTAAGTTACTCCATACAATAATATGTTAGACGTCCGATAGTGACGTCCTATTTCTAAGCCAAACTAAATTAAATATAAATAGTACCTGGGTGACCGAGCTTGGCTCGGTCGGTTACATCTCAAACATTAACTACATTTTTTTTAAACTTGTCTAAAAAAAACAAAAGTAAGTCACCGAGTAGGATTCGAACCCGTAATACTCATTCTAGCGGTCAGCATCCTTAACCAGAGCTAAGCGGATGGCGGCCGGCGCGGGGAAATTAGCGACCATATTCTGCGTGGAAAGAAAAACGAATGAAAACTCGAAAACACGCGTTTTCCCAAACATAAGACTTATCTAGATCGATTGTTTACCCCCCATATACCAATTTTCAGCAAAATCGTTAGAGCCGTTTTCGAGATCACAGAAATTTAAATATATATATATATAAATAAATATACAAGAATTGCTCGTTTAAAGGTATAAGATATAGGAACAATTTACACTGATTGAGCTAGCTCCAAAGTAAGTTCGAGACTTGTGTTATGGGGTAACGATACCATTTTATAATTATACAGGACAATTTTAAAAGGTCATTTTTCAACTTGCCTTGACCGAGGATCGAACCCGGAACCTCTGGGTGGCGGACTAGCACGGTGACCACTACGCCACGGAGGTCATAAAAAGAAATAGACTTTATAATCATAAGTTAGTGCTCAATGTTGCTTGCCACTGAAACGCGGATACGCAGTAACGTCCGCCTTGTGTACCGCTTTTGGAGTAACCCCCCTGATGGATAAAGGCTTTAGGGCGTTAAGAGTCCCCTTACCCTAGACTTCTCCATACAAACGTAGTCTACGTTTAATTTTGAAACCACATGTCAGATTCCGCTAAAAATTGGTAATTGTAAAGAAATTGCAATTATCTAGGTTTATAACTGGTTTCCTACAGTAAAATTATGAACTGGAAAGAAAATATAACGATTTAAAAGTTTCCCATACTGATGGTCAAAAATGATAAATAACACTATATTCTATTTCAAGTTCATATTTTTACCGTTGGAAACCAGTTATTAACCTAGATAATTTCAATATCTTTGAAATTACAAAATTTTGTCGAAATCGGACATGTCGTTTTGAAATAAAACGTAGACTACGTTTGTATGGAAAGTTGTATTTTGGTCTAGGGTAAGGGGACTCTTAAGTCCGCCTATTACATTCGTAATTATGATTTGTATTAAATAAAGTTAAATAAATCTATATTCATATTTTCGCGCTACGTTCGGTAGTGTAGTATTATATTGCTATACTCCTTCGAAACGGCTTAACCAATTTTGATGAAATTTTATGCGTACACATGGTAGGTCGAAGAATAGGTTTTCATCTATTTTTTATACCCCTACGGGAACGGGAACGCGACCGGGTTTGAGTAGAGGAACAGGAACAGAAGCGGGATTGGGAACGGAAACGGGCGGAACAAAATTCGCCGGGGAAACTAGTAAATAAATAAAATATACTTAGTCTCTAAAATATTAAGTTACCTAATCTTTTTGACATTCAACAATGAAATTCTCCGAAACGACGGTTTCCTCAATTAATTTCTAAATATTATACTAAATTTTACCCAGTTAAAGATTTTTTAGGTATGTGTTTTTTGTTGATTAGTTCGTAACCATATGATAGATAACTTATATCCGTTGGTGGTAAATCTAACTTTCCTCAAGTATTTGTAATTAACTATGAAGTATGTTAGTCAACCATACTTAAATATGTTGAATCGGCTATGACAAAATATTATAATCATTTTTAGGGTTCCGTATTCAAATGGTAAAAATGGGTCCTTATTACTAAGACTCCGCTGTCCATCTGTCTGTTCGTCTATCTGTTACCAGGTTGCAATTTATGAATCCTGATAGCTAGACAGTTTAGATTTTCACAGATAATGTATTTCTGTTGCCGCTATAAAAACAGAATAAAATAAATATTTAAGTAGAGTTCCCATACCACAAACGTGTTTTTTATAGATAATGGTCCGGAACGCTTCATGCGCGAGTCCGACTCGCACTTGGCCGGTATTTTTTCTCGTATAAAAGAATTAATAAGGCATTACTAAGCCAGTGTACTACCACCACCTCTTGTCTTCCAACATGGCTGATTTCCAAAATAACCTATCCAAAATTCCAAAGCGGCTAAACTTTCCAACTGCGCTTGCGTGCCAACGTGGTCGCTATAGAAAACCGTTCTGACTCGCCGAGACGATTACAATTCTATAAATTATACTGTTTTCTAACCTGCTTTCACTACTTCCATCATATCCTTTTCAGCCTATCGTCTTCCAATGCTGCCAATATCTAGATACCATCTTCCAATGTTGCCATCATCCAGATACCGTCGCTCCCACGCTGACGGGCGACAAAAACGCTCATTGTCATGCGGCGCGCGAAACGCCGCGTCGCGGTGCCAACCCGCGTTTTTCCTACCGTTATTATATTTTTAAGTATTGACATATTGATTATTTAATTGAAGTGTTGCTTTGTGCTTTTTGCGATTTAGTGTTAACGAACTTCGCAGTAGCCATTGTCAGTACACAATACACATATCTTCATTAAATCGAAAATCGGAAGTCCACATAAAATAACATCAATTATATTTTTCTTTTTTTTATTTAATCGACATAACATAATAATCGGTGAAGTGTATGTCGAGCCACGCGTATATGGTATAGGGTTCCGTAGTTGCAAATGCCGACTTTGAGTTTATGCAACTAAAAACGTCTAAAAACGAATTTTCTATTGAATTCGTATAAAATTTTTCTTTTCCGAATACATTTCATAAGTTGATCGCCTATAACTTTTTAATTTATAAACCCTACTAAGCTCTGATAGCTTTCCAATAAACTTCGTTATAAACTGCAGATGTGAATTTTTTCAGGTGTCCATATACAACCGTTTAGCAGAAAGAGGAGACTCTTAAGAAAAAATTACACTTTAAAACCAAATATTTCAGAAACGGATCCCTGAATCAAAAAATGGTGTTCACAAGCTTACAATATTTTGGAAAGACCTATTCAACGATACCCCACAAGGGTTAGTCGAGTAACCGAGTAAAATAGAAAATAAAATTTGATTCCTACTTTCTTATATGGGAGCTACTACCTTGTTTACAACGGAACCCTAAAAAGCCTTCATAGTCGAGTTAACCTGGAAAAGTCTAAAGGTTAATTGGTTCTAGGAATCAAATTTTGATGACTAGTAGTAGGTCTAAATTGTGAAAACTCGCAATTTCCTTACATTCTCATATCTTGACAACCCCTTGAAAGATTTGGCTCATGTTATAACTGTGTTAACAAACACACTAGGCTACAAAATTTCGTCAAGGTCGGATCAAACATATAATTTATATGTTAGTAATCTCCGAACATACGTAAAAATGCCAGATTAACCAAATAGATATGAAGAAGATTGCTCTCTTCGCTCATTTTTTGAAAAACGGCCTTTAATGCCTTCCTCAAGTTTAATCTGTTCGAATGGAACAATTGGCAATAAAAAAATAAGCCAGTCTTCATGCAACCTATACAAAACTCGTGCGCAAACCGAGCAAAAACTAAACGGATTGGAACTAAGCTAGCGTTCGAGTGTCGAAGCGGCGCGATCGAATTTTAATTTCTAAATTCTTTCGCACATTCGTTTTTCAGCGGATTCGCGTCGGCGCGTTTTTGTGACGTCACACGTGCCGCCGACGCGTCTTGTTTTTGCGGGTTAATCAATTTCAAGTGGGATACCTTCACACTTGAGCTGGACGGAAAATTACGTATGCTTTGGCGCCTTTAAATTATTTAAACTTGAGAGCACAAATAGCATGGCACCATTGATAAATCCAATTTTTACGCAATCGTTCCCGTTCGTTATTATTATGTACAGCGAAGTTGTAAACACGAATAGAAGTCTTACCCAGCAAAGGAATTCAAAGAAATATCTACTTAATGTTGTTCTTGGTTTAATTTAGCTCGAGTCAGAACTCGACACTTTTTCGTTTAGATACCTAGAAGTGCATTGCAAGCCAATTTCATTCTTATTACTCTAAACATGCAATTCATGACACGAAATTGTCAAATCTTTGGGTTGATTGGAGAGCTTATGTTAGTGTAATGTAGACTTAAGGCCTCTTACACATAATACACTAACTAGGGAGAATTAATACATACTAAGCCTTATAGAGAGTCCAAGTAGGCCAGGTCGTAGACCAAGTCCTCTGGCTGGTTAGGCCAAGTACGGTTCTGGTAGTACATAGAGGGTCGTGTGCCTACAGTGGAGATAAAATGACCTGATGATGAAACCTCACGGAGCAGACATAGCCAAAGTCAAGAGACAAAAAGACCTTGAAACGTCATGGTAAAGTCTCCCTAAGGTAGACCATTGTCCCCTGCAATAAACGCGGCCAGTTATCGCGTTTTTCGACATCTTCATCTCAATAGGTCGTTACGAGGTTTTGTGCTCGGTGCTGCCCCTTTAAGCGATTCAGGAATCTGGTAGTCCTCACACGTCCTTAACAATAAACTGTTGCCATGCAGCTATTATAAATCTACTTATAGGTTATAACTAAATATACTGAAACTATTTATCGGCTACGATTTTAAAGAATTCTTTTCGATTCTTCCATGCTGATCTGGGAGAAAAGAAAAAGTTCCAGCGAAGATTGTACCTAATGGCTAATTTGACGACCTCTTTGGCGTAGTCGCGGGTTCGATCCCCGGTCAGGGCAAGTAGGAAATGTCCCATTTCAAATTGTCCTGGGTCTTCGATATACTAAATACTATACATATATAGATAAACGTCCAAGTTATAAAATATAGTATCGTTGAGTTAGTATCCCATAACACAAGTCTGGAACTTACTTTGGGGCTAGCTCAATCATTGTATTTTGTCCAAAAAATGTGTTTGTAATGTTTCTAAATGTGGATCATTTTAATATGCAATGCGGTTACCAACTTACCTATCACTATTTTAAATCTTTTCCCCTTTCTCGCTCACCATAGGTAACACTAAAAATCGGCCAAGTGCGTGTCGGGCCACGCGCATTGTAGGGTTCCGTAGTTGCGAATGCCACCTTTGAGTTCATGCCTCTATAAACGTCTAAAAAATAATTATCTATTGAATTTGTATGAATGATCGCCTATATCCTTGTTTATTACGGAACCCTAAAAATGGGGTCTTGCGACCCAGGGCTCTAAGAACTGCAAGATTTAAAATGGTTTGTCTACCCCATTAGAGATAAACACGTGATACTGTAGTTGTACAGACGTAAGACGTGATACTGTCTGTAGTAGTGCAGTAGGTCTTACGGCCTTACCTCGTTAGGGATAAAGACGTAAAAATGTATCTGTATACTTTCCATATAGTAGAACACTTTTTACAAATTATGTACAAGTAAGTGCAGCTTAGGAATTCTGAAAAGAACGGTTCAAAACATTCACCACAAAACAGTTTTTCTAAACTGCATCTAAACAATAAAATTTTACCGTCCCCTGGTCACTTTACCGTCTCCCGACAAAGTACTAATTCCGGTTTACTGCGCACCGCCGCCATCTTGTTAACTCGACAACTTCCGCCATTTTGTGTTTACGGCCGCTGCCCGATTGGTAGTTAAAGTCTGGTATTTCACAAATCCACTTCTGTTTATGGGTTATGTGGCCAATTGGGTAAATGACTGGGTCAAAAATTAATTATTCGGTACAGTTCATAAAATCAAATGTCACTTTTCATTGGTCACATCCATATTCAACATGATTATAGATTTACTAATGCAGAAAAACTCAAGAGCGCTATTTGACTTCAAAAAAGTATGACGTCACGCTTTTGGTTTTTATATAAATCCCATAGAAAATGTTTGTTTTGACTTTTAGAAAAAAGTGACTGACTTGACTTGTCTTCTAGCGGATTGTCCCATTTCAAAATCGGCCCGAAGACCAGATAGAAGGTCCCATTTTATATCGGATTAAGGCTAAATCGGGACCACATTTTCTTACATAAGGGACGAGTTTATCACTACATAATAACTAAGGGGTTCACTGGGAACAGACCCAGTTTTGCCGTAAGGTTTCCGGCAGAGTAGAATAGGACCACTCCAAGTCCTCCCGTGGATGTCGTAGAAGGCGACTTAGGAAATACAAGCTAAACAAAGCTTATAAACATCATGGGACCCCTCCAACCCATCTGGCCAGCGTGGAGAGTGTAGGCTAAGTTCTCTGACTGCTCTGGCCAAGTATGCTTTGATAGTACTGATTGGGTCGTGCTCCTGCATTGTTTATAAGACCCAGTTTTAAACTTTATGCATCGATATGAAAACAAAATTATTTCTATAAGTAAGTACATTACAATTTTAGTTATTCTATGCAGGCACTTACTTTCAATATATATGACAGTTAAAAAAAAATACTCTGAGTATTTAACTAATTTGACAGGACTATATCTTTACGCACAATACTTATACTTGCGAATTTTAAAATATGGACAATAAATTGATAATACTTAATATTAAGAAACTTCATTTTATTTTCAACGTGTTTACGTAAACTTTATCTTTTCCATTGTGTTTAATAAATACACGAAGGTTTTTACAGAAAATTCGGAATTAAGACATGTATCAGATAAAAAAACGAAACTTTCATACGTTACGCAACAAAACCAGCCCGGGACCACCGGCGATAATGACCAATTGCCAAATAAAAACCACCTTTATTGCAAAGCGATAGAGTTGATAAGGATTGTAATTTTTAATTCGCGAAATGTTAAAATTGATGTGCACTTAATCGCTAATTTCGCGTCGCATTTTAGGTTAAATTAAAAACGCGTTAACGTTTTTTCTGAAGAAGATACCCGAATAGTTTATTATTATTAACATTTTTTACATAATTTTAAGCGTTATAACTTATAAAAATTAAGTAAAAGGTTGTTTAACTCTAAAGATGCTGATACATTAAAGGAGAATGAAAAAGGCTCACGTCACAGAATTACCCACCCTAGGCTCGAGACCAAGATAAGAACTCTAAATATAAGATCTGGACTTAATACATTTTTATGATGCCGAAATGTAATACTAAATAAAATCAAATCCACTTAAAATTATATAAATATTAGTGTATCATTTAATCATTTTCACACTTTCAATACAGGTACATAGCTTACAGCTGACATTAAAATTGTTTAAAAAGAAAAACATTTTTGAAATTCGACCGCCAGGACTGAAAATAAAGAAGCGGCGGACACTGCGCGCAGTTTATAATTATTCAAAATAAGAACGCGCTATTAAGGGCATATAAATCGGACGTAATAGTGCGGACAACCGCACAATAGCGCAGCGGATTATGGCTGCGACGTACGACTCGGTACACAAATCTAGTCACAGAAACTTGGGACCTCAGGCACCGGTTGGTAGTCTACGTTTTTACATTAACTCGCACTACCATAACGTATATAAACTAAGAATAGGCCATTAGACGCAACGCAAGTTTTATTTTCCTGAAAATGTGTTACGAAAACTTAGCTACAAGTGGATGTGTTACTTATAATTTTAATGATTAGCTAGCGCGAAAAACACAGGTGTGTTATAATATAATTTTTAAGGGAAACGTTACGAAGTCTTTTAGACATAATATCCGACAACGGCTTCGTTCGTTAATTAGTAGTCAAGTTTTATAGTAGGTTCTATAAACCCGTTTTTTTGCATTTGTTCACCGAGGTCAGGAAATTTGCTGAGCAAACATTCAATATCGGACTGCACCAATTTTACATGCAATTTAAAACTAAAATTAAGAAACTAATATAAGTCACTTTCAAATGGCATGAAACTTCGACCCTAGAATCTTGGAGTAATCATCGAATAAACATCCATACATACAAACGCCGGATTGTATAAGTAAGTAGACTAAAAACTTTGCTCGAAAGATAATCCCAAAGCCACAATTCTGGTACCACGTTACACCTTTATAGTCCGAAGTCCGAGCCACTCGTAAATAGAGCAGTGTCACGCGCGTACAATGTACAAGCCACCCCGGGAGTCAAAACTAGCTGTTTGAATCAGTGCACTAACCAAACGCAACTCTCATCCCAACAAATTTAAACTCTATCCTCTGCTACGTAGAATCGAAAATTTATTGAAACTTTAAATCTATACGTTCGTATTCTATTGAAACAATTCCTGATTCGAAAAAGGTTTTATGTCAAGTTTGTTTTTAAAGCAATTTTGGATTTGGAATTTTTATTTTATGGTTTAAATTTCCGTGTTTGTTAAAGATTATAATACGCAATTAAAACTGCGTTATGTTTATGCAAGCCCGGTACTAAGTAGATCGGATGAGTCATTTCGTGTAAGAAATGGGATGCTTATGAAAAGCGATCTATTGTTTAAATATTAATGAGATTAGCTTCGACGAGCATTATGTTTGTTCTTTGTAAATGAAGTTCTTAGCATTTGCATAGGCTTCGAAGAACAGCCGCACATGAGTAAAGCCTTCTTTTTATCGCCGACAGTCCGGTCATTCGAGAGCTTATTGGATGAATGTTTTTGAATGGTATTACAAAACGAATTTATTTTGGGCTTCTCTGTTTTGCATAATACTTAGCATCGATCCGCAAGTGCTCTTTGCATGTTGAGATTTACATTATAAAGAAATACAATTTTTATGCAGGGCTTGGCCTCCCGGTCAGAGTTCTAGTGGGTTCTAGTGTTTCATTTCGTTTTTCTATAGGCACTGGTGTCAGATTTTTAATGCTGCCTAAAGTCATCTAAACCAGTTTGATGACTGCCATACAATGATGACAGCTGGGGCCAATGGCTTTTACATGCTTTCCGAATCACATCAGCTCGGGAAATTTCGCTGCCACTTGTGGTGACTCATCTAAGTGCGGAGTAGGCCTGGAAGCGAGTGATACGCGTATTTGTGGGGCCATCGAGCTCCCCTAAGGTTCTAGTGGGTTAAACTTTTCATTTATTCATATCTTCATGTCGACCTCCATGGCGTAGTGGTCACCATGCTAGTCCGCCACCCAGAGGTTCCAGGTTCGATCCCCGGTCAGGGCAAGTTGGGAAATGGCCTTTTTTAAATTGTTCTGGGCCTTGGATGTTTATCACATATATTGTAACATATATAATGTATTTGTTATAAAATATAGTATAGCTGAGTGAGTATCTCGTAACATAAGTCTCGAACTTACTTTGGAGCTAGCTCAATCTGTGTGATTTGTACGTATATATTTATAAAAAAAGACAACGGAAAGAACAAAAGTAGTATTTGGAAATGTAGTCTTTCTCAATCCTCACAGTAATACTCCTGGAATTAGTATCGGATTTATACATTTGCCGCCAGTGGGCTATTCATATTTTGCCGCCCTTAATCTGCCTTACCTTCTCGATTGCCGCGATGCAGAAAAGGGGATTCAAATGGCCTCAAATTTGCCGCCCCCAAAAACGTACCGCCCTAGGCTTTAGCCTACTCAGCCTATATATACATACGCCACTGCCTGCAATCCATACTTAGGTAGAACTTATCTAAATGCCCATAGCACAGGGGTCACCGCGCTTCGTGATACAATTTCTATAAATTAATATCAATAACAAACAATTATTCACACACTCGAAAATAACCCTTATTAAAGTTAAAATCAAAGCTTATATTGGTTTGTTTCTTAACACTGATTAAAATACAAAAGAAATAATGCTTTATGGTTAGCTAATAAAGTTGCAATTTAAGTTATTATCGAATATGATGATGGTTTGTAGTCTAGGAGCTGTTTTGAAGGCTGTCCCCTGTCCATGTTTTCTGATGTAAACTAGTGGCTAACGTCGGCAATATTGTACGTAACTTGGACTACAAAGCAGGTTCAAGAACAATATCAGGTTGTTTTATGCTGCTTTGACATAAGACATGGCGGGTAAACTTCTTCTAGTGTTAGAATTCCAACAAGTTAAATATAAAATATGGTGAGGAGCTCGGTGGCATGGTGGTAGTGCGCATTACTAGAGCTTTCGCAAGTAAAGCGACATCAGGCGTGGGCCGCACTTGGATGGGTGACCACGAGTGGCAATTTTTATGCCTAATTCTTCCTCCTCAGTGCTTCGCAAAGCACGTTTAAGCCGGTGGTCCCGACTGTCATCATTGTATGGCAGTCGTCAAGCTATGTCAGATGCCTTAATGCAACCTGAAAACTTTAACACCCGTGTTGGCCACTTATACACACGAAAAACAAAATAAGTAAAATAAGCTAATGCTAAATTGTTCACCGTTAGTAATATTGTGCAACAAGTGCATTAACAAGGAGGATTTTTTAATCAAGAAAAAACTCCCATATACTTACCGAACCTACTCCCGAACTTTTACGAGAATCGGTTAGGAAACTTGGACAACAGTCGAACAGTCACACAGACATACGATATTTTATTTTATTTTTTACATTCAGATGACCAACTGCTACACTTACAGTATAAGTTACAAAGTAGTTAACAAAAAGCCAATAACAGGTCTTTAGAAATAGTAACATAGTATAAATTATGTAAAACATAGTATAAGTTTACGGGAACGCCAAAAACGCTAAGTTTACTTGTAGGTACTTACATAATACAAATTTATAAATACAATTAGATGTTTTTTTTTATTATTATTTATTTTTCTGCGGTGAAGGAAATAAATGAAATATGCAAGCATTTTTGCCGAAGCTGAAGCAGAGACGCGTTAAACGCGTTTCGCGCTTGCTCAGTCAAAAAAAACGTACTGCCTTCTTTAAAGAGTAGTGTCTCCTTGTCTACAGCAGTCAACAGGACGTAGGGTCACCGCAGTATCTGATGACCGAGGACCCGAGGCGTCCTTTAATTGCGAGTTCGATCCGCTGAATGGGTGGGCGGGCGCCTTAATAAATAGTGCAATGGTACGTTGGCCGGCTGTAAGACAACCCAACTCAAATTATATCATACTAGCTGTGCCCGTTGGCTTCGCTCCCCGTAGGAATTTCGGAATAAAAACTATCTCATGTCCTTCCCTGGGTATCAAACTATATCCATATCAAATTTTATCTAAATAGGTTCAGTGGTTGAAGCGTGAAGTGAAACAAACAAATAAACAAACTAACTTTTACATTTATAATTTTAGTAAAGATTATTCTTTTTATCGTAGTACCAGATACAGATACCAGGTAGCTCAATGGCTGTCATATACTAAAAACAGTCAATAATCAAATTAGTAGTGTATTTACATGCAGTTAAAGATAATTTTTGTAAACAGTTTCTTAAATCAAAAAGCGCACATGATGATTTTAGTTTAATGGCATGCTCCTAATACTTACTACACTCAAGTAGTTTATACGTGTATCTAATAAGAACTTTGTAACTGGGAAAGTGTTACTGATATTTTTTTTTCGTAGTTGTTCTACATAATTTAAAACAAGAAAACTCGTTACCAGAGCAAACCTTTTATTGCCATAATGAATGCACGAATTCATTATTTTCTTGTTTTAAACTATTTAAAGGAACAAGGAAAGGAAACAAAAAAATAGCTTATCCACCAGTTCGCCTACGTTTTAGTAATTTTTAATGACGTATGCAATATTGCAGTGGGCTCTCGTCCTATAAAGCGGTAGCTGCTCTGGGTGGCGAATGGTCTATGACCATGTGTAGCGCGGGGCGTTCTGTTTATATTGCACGGTGATAAAAAATGACTATGACATGATACTGTATTCAATGGATAAATGTTTATTGTAAACTATTGAGATTACAATCGCTTGCATAATGGAGAAGCAAAAGATAAAATTAAAAAAGATTAAAAAAAAAATTCTTCCATGCTGGTTTGGAAGAAAAGAAAATCTTAGAAGGAACCAGTTGCTTTCTCTTTTATTTTCCTCAAATGTAAGCAAAGACTATGAACCTTTACTGGCCTCATTCCTGATAGACCTTACATTACACTTCATGCATGCCATTACGGTTAATTATGACCTCTCCTTTTTAACCAGCTGCAAAAAAGGAGGAGGTTATCAATTCGTCGGAATATTTTTTCATGTATCATCATCATCATTTCAGCCGCATAACGTCCACTGCTGGACATAGGCCTCTTCCAATTTTTTTTATGTATGTTCACCGATTATTCCAAGACGCCTGGAGTCCTGGACCGTTTTGGAAAACTCTTTTTATGTTTGAAAGTGCGTAATATACTTGTCAGGTGGTCCTACAGAAACTTTATCGAAATCGGTTGTATAGTTTGGTGTTATAGTCGGTTTATCATGCACGCCCGTGGTTACGGTTATTCTGACCTCTCCTATTAAGGGTTCTGTCCCTAAAGGGTAAGCACGGGACCCTATTACTAAGATTCCTCCGTCTACCTGTCCGTCTGTCAAAAACGTGATTTTTTAGAGATAATGATACGGAACCATTCGTGCGCGAGTCCGACTCGCACTTGGCCTATTTAAATTATAACGTGACGTTCATTAAAATTATTCAATGAGAAAATTTACATAGCAAATAAAAATTGAAAAAAAATCTATTTATACAACGTGAAAGAGACATACCGTCGTGACCCCTTACTTCGCCTGAGTTTTGGCACTTATTGAACCACCCCTTAAATTTTAGAAGAAATTTCTTTTTGCGATGATAAAAAAATGATTTTATACATCGTTCTTTATCATTGTTTACAGTATCATGATTAAATTCCTTTATGATATTGACAAAATTAAGTCTTAAATGTCATAGGCGAAGTATGGGTATAGTTTCCTGACTTCGCCTACGTCGTGAAATGACGTCAAATAATTATTAATTGTCCGCCATAATGTATAGTAGACCGGATGTAAACGAATTGGAATAAGCCAGACGAAAATAAACTGTACTGTGATAGAAATAGAGTCCATTTAAAAAAAAAAATGGTTGTAGGCGAAGATAGGTATCAGTCTGAAGTTGGCTCCATACAATTGCTGGAGCAGTGTCAGGGCTGCCAAAAATATGGGGAATGACAAATAGAAAAAAAAGATGTCGTTTAGTCTCTTTATTGTTTTCATAATTATTATAACAAAAGCTTACTATTTAAATCCTCGTAGCGTAAAATAAAAGATAGCTGATAAAATATTTTTTATCAGCTATCTAGCTTAGTAGTAATTTTAGTAGCTACTTTTTCTTAAACAAAAAAATTACCTAAAATTAAAAAAAATATATATCTTTACGTGACAACGTAACAACTAAAACTAATTTTAAAAACATGTAATCTTAGCAAACCTCCATACTTTATGCATCAAAAAACAATATTTATTTCACTTCAGCAGTCTTATTCAAACATAAACAAATACTAAATCATCTAAAAAGAAAACTAAAATTAAAGCACAATTTTTAATACAGTACTGATACTTAAATTAAAAAAAAATACAATCTTAGCAAACCTCCATACATTATGTATCAAAAACACAATATTTTATTCACTTCAGCAGTCTCAAACATAAACAAATACTAATAAAACACCTTAAAAAATTAACAAAATATAAGGCACAATATTTGGCATTGATACTTTTTAAATTAAAACATACTAAATCAGTCTTATCTTAATTAGTCCGGAAACATCAAAAATACGTACGTAACTTCAGTCAAAACAGTTAAACCTATTGTACGTTGTAATTACTCAAATCAATATCAAATATGATTTGTCCTCGCCGGGAAATGTTGGGCGTTGGTAATATTAAAACAATATCATCCAAATGTTTCATGGTACAAATATCATCCACTGCAGGATAAGTAAACACCGATCCTCTATCCAATTTTGATTCCTTTACTTTCCTTACAAATTTCACGTCAGGTATGTTGTCTGTCATTAATATAACCTTTCCTACAAAATGTTTCAAACTCTTTTTCGTAGCAAATTTTGCTAAAATCCATGTATCGATATTTAATTTATTATTATCTTCTGTAAAATATTCAATTTCTGAAACGCCGTATGGAATTGATGGTTCTATATTTTCTTGTTCTTCTTCCGTGATAATATCTTCCATTGTTTCATATTCAGAATCATCCGAATCAGCCATACACAGTATACTTTCAGAAGAGCTAGACTCACTGCTATATCTCCTCCATTTTTCTTTGCTAGGAATGTGTTTCTGTGTCCTTTTTTTTGCTTTAGTAGCTGTTTCTCTTTTTATTTTTTTCTTCGGTGTTACAGTTTTTATTATATTTCCAAATTCTTTACTTTTTTGTGTAATTTCTTCTAGGACTTTTCTTTCTTCAGTTATATTTTCTTTCTTTTTCATATTTAATTTCATATGTAAAGCAGACCGCGTAATTTTAACATCACCTTTTTGATCACTGTTTATTTTCTTACGATAATGAATATTTTGAGACGATCCTGCTTTGAAAGTAACTTCCGATGTAATTATAGGTTTAGATTTAGTAGTAGGCTTGTTGTTAAGATTTAGTAGTAGGCATTCTGGCAATTCACCAATAAATGGCTCATTAGCTTCATCATTTTTAGTTTCGTACAAATTTTGAACAAATGATCTTTGTGCGGTTTGTTCATCGTTTTGAATTATCAAGTAAGTATTGACCCAACTGATGCATAACTTTTTGAGACTTTCGGGATTTTGGAAGGATGGCTCAATTAATAAACCAACGTTTAATTGAGTAGTTTTAGAATAGTCTGCCTTTTGCTTTTTATCTTTTTTTCCATTCTTTGGTTGAGTAATCAAATCTTTAAAGTCATTTGTGCCAACAGATTTTCCCGGGGGGACATTTAATTTCTTATTCCTTTGTTTTTTGTTTGGATTGGCACTTCTTGTCTCCTTCAGCCAGTCTAGTAGTGCGTTGTCGATAGTGTATGTAGCAGTAGATTCATTTGAACCTGGAAGTTTACTGATAACCTTATCAGGGTTAAATGGCGCAATTCCTGTACTTTTAAAAGCACTGTTTATATTATGGGACTTTTCGTTAAGCTTCTCCACGAGTTGTTTGAGTAAATCTGGAAAATGTCCTTTATGTATTGTTGTTTCCCTTGGGTTTTTTATCTTATAATTCAATAGAATTTCTCTCCATAACTTTTTTAGTGGGCCAAAATAACATACATCGAGAGGTTGCGTTAAATGAGACGAATTGGGGGGTAAAAATACAAAACGAATATTATTTTGTTCACAATAAGTCACAATTTTGTGATTTATGTGAGACGCTAGGTTGTCTCCAATCAAAACTTTTGTACCCGTTTTGTCTTTAGCCCAGGGCAGGATGATGCTTTCGAACCAATCTTCAAATAATAGACTGTCAAACCAGCCCGACTTTGAGCGGTTGAATCTGGATCCTTTAGGTCCATTTATGGTCCATTGGGTATATAAATGCTCGGCTTTATAAACTACGTATGGAGGGAGACATTCTCCTCCTGCAGTTATAGCGAACATTATAGATATAGCTCCCTTTGTATAATTCAACACCCTTTCGGGGTACTTTACTCCTCTTTTAAATAAACATTTTTGGGTCCCAGGATTATCACTCAAGTTGGTTTCGTCATAATTTAGTATGTTTTCATTAGGAACGCCCTCCAATGATGATTTTAAATATGTGAAATATTCTCTCATTTCACCTGGTGATTTTTCTGCTCGGCTCCTTTTTATATTTTGAATCACTCTGTAGGTTAATTTACATTTATTTCTTTTTAAGAAAGAGTACGCCCATTTTTTTCCAGGTAATTTGTTATTAAAAATTGAAAGTCTTCCATTAGCTTCTAAGTATCTGAAAAAAAAAACAAATCTCCAATCAACTGATAAGCAACTAGTCAAAGGTAGGTAAATGACGATAAATTTGAAATTTAATAAATCCCCAAACCATTTGACCTTGACGGCGTCCATCAACTATACATAGCTAAGAACACTCTTGACTGATTCACCTTTTAATATAAAGCTATGATGTCATAGATAGACACATACAGAGACAGACAAACAGACAGACAGGTCAAACTTTTAACACCCCGTCGGTTTTACAACGGGGTTTAAAAATGACAATTGTAGTTAGCTAGCACTAAATAACCTAATCCTAACTTGCTAATGAAACACATTCTGAAGTGTACGTTTTAGGATATAACTTTCGAGGGGTGACATTAGTGCCAGTTGAATCATTGGCAAAAATCACAACAAAATATTTTTAAACATCACCTGTGTACTACAATCCGCAAATCTAGAAGAGTCAAGGGGCTTCCATAATCGGCGGCTGCTATTAAAACTTTTATAATATCCGCTTCCTCCTGTTCAGTTAGCTTAGTAGGGCAACCGGGTCTATTAGGGTGTTTATTATGCAACTTGTCTAATAATGTTCGACGAGGTATGCCGAATACTTTTTCTGCACTGTAGGAGGACATAGTTTTTTTTTTCATCGCATCCAGTGCTAATTCAATCATATCTTCTGAATGTTTCGTAGTATACAATCTTTTGATGCGTTTCTTTGCCTGCTCTTTCGTTTTTCCCATTGCTGAAAATCCTGTAATGATCAGTTTATTGTATAGGACGTAAGAAAACCTCACATAGACATCGAGAAAATAATAATAAAAAAAAATGTTAACGAACTGCTTTAAATAATATAAGTTAAAATTATATTAGTTCTTTTGTTAGAATGCTTTTCAATATTACCTTGTAGGTTAATCGGGATATTTAAAATATAAAAGATAAAATTATCCAAAAGTACCTAGTGCAGGCATATTAACAAGCCGGAAGTAGCGGGTGAAAGATAGATAATAATTAAAAATCACGAAGTGGATGGAAATCCGATAAGTCACGTTATTCGCTATAAAGAGAAGTACGAAACAAAAACGTAACAGCAGCTTTTTAAAACACAATAGACAACAATGATTACACTTGGAATAATTAAAACTATTACCTATTACAGAAATGTAGAACATAAAAAACAATGATTGATAACCCTAGAGGTAGGCGAAGTTTGAAAACAAGATGTCTGCCGCAATCCCGTCAATAGGTTTTTGATAATTTATGAATAAAAATTGTAAGTAAACCAGGAAATAATAGTGTTAAATGAAAGGAGGTTAGTTGTAGGTGACAATTACTAAAAAACATTAAACTTACCTGTTCCGTAGCACTGTCTAAAAGTAAAGTTAAACGGAGGCAAATAAAATCTGTCACTTTCATCGTACGGAAAAAATGCACTGATCATGAACAACGTTACGTAAGCTACGCTTTATCTGCAAAATCTTGCCATATATGAAAAATACTTGGTATTTGGTAGTATTTTTTGCACCCTGTTCTAAAATTATGGTAGGAAACTACATTTATTTGAAATCAGGCGAAGATAGGTAGAACAGGCAAAGTTAGGAATCACGACGGTACCCGTAATAAATCGAACCACGTGCTATACTAGACCACTTTAGTATAATGTCTGCAATCTAGATGCAGTGATACATTTGTTAACACCGAATGACCTCTCGATGACACAGTACAAAATCCCCAAGTCGCAGTGTCATAGCACTCTGCTCTGCAGGAAGTGCGCAGGAAGACATCGCGGATGTCAAATATTTGTGTCGGCCAGTGTACACTGACTTTGTTGCGTCAATGTAGATATGATTGTCGGTTTTTTCGTCTTTGCACATACTTCTTGATGAAAGAACATTAATTCTGTTGAAGGCAGAACGATTTTAATGCTAGCCAATCATCAAAAACCAAAAATGATCAAACTATCAGCTAATTATTGTTATCTTATACCTTTAAACGAGCCATTCTTATATATATATATATATTTATAAATTTCTATGATCTCGAAAACGGCTCTAACGATTTCGCTGAAAATTTGTATATGGGGGTTTTCGGGGGTAAACAATCGATCTAGATTAGTTTTATGTTTGGGAAAACGCGTGTTTTCGAGCTTTCATGCGTTTTTCTTTCCACGCAGAATATGGTCGCTAATTTCGTCGCGCCGCGACCGCCTTGATTTAGCTCAGTGGTTAAGGATAGCGACCGTTAGAAAGAGTGTTACGGAATCGAATCCCACTCGGTGACTTACTTTTGTTTTTTTTATGTTTAAGTTTATATTTTATTTTTATTTTGCATTATTTTTAGACAAGTTTAATAAAAATTAGTTAATGTTTGAATGTAACCGAGCAAAGCTCGGTCGCCCAGGTACTGTTTTTCTAACTGGGCAATTCCTCATACTTAACTACAAGTACTAAATTTCAATCTCTTGACTGAGTCTTGGACAGTCATATTTAAAGGGCTGACTTTCAATACGCCAATTGGTAAAACGTTGAGTGACTCTAATTCAATTAATTATCGGCCTAGGCATCCGATTGGATGCCTGGTTTTAATGTCCGGGCTAGGCGGCCAGTTGGATGTCTAATTTAATCAGATGGCTGCGACATATATAATTTATCTGACAATCTAATTAATAATAAATAAATAAATATATAGGGACAAATAACACTGATTGAGCTAGCCCCAAAGTAAGTTCGAGACTTGTGTTATGGGATACTAACTCAACGATACTATATTTTATAACAAATACATATATAGATAAACATCCAATAACCTTAATATGTATGATTTTAGAGTTTCACGGTCACTATTACTGTTATTAGTATCACGGGACTTACCGCGATTATTATCTAGGTAAATAGGCAATCACCATACCTACCATATGTCAAAGAAGTAAAAGATGAAATCGGCTGACTATTAGGAAAGTACTCTATAAAAGCCACGTTTACTCCGGGAAGGAAAATCGCAAGCTACATGCCATCACCTAAGGACAGCTCGCCCTTAGAAAAATCGGGTGTTTACAAGATTGACTGTAGTTGTGGACGCTCGTATGTTGGACAGACCAAGAGGTCTATATCTCAACGAGTCAAAGAGCACATAACGGCAGTCAAAAACAGGGATATTGACAAGTCAGCTATCGCGGAGCATCTTTCACAAGCTGGAGTCAATCACTGGATTGAGCTACATCAACCCAAAATACTTGCGACTGAACGCCATTATATACCACGCTTAGTCAGAGAGGCGATTGAAATTAAGAAGCATCCCAATTTAAATCGAGAAGATGGCTTCAATATGTCGGGCTCCTGGAATCCAGTAATTGAGCTTTGTAAAAAGAGTGTGCGAATAACTAAAAACAATTTCCGAACGGACACAGTCAGTTTTGTATGTAAGGACTTATGCAACAAAGAACATCCATCACAGTGCCTCAGTCGGACCAGCGACCATGATGGCAGAAGGGCCGTCGAAATATCTGGCAAAAAGCGATATTAATCGCGGTAAGTCCCGTAATACTAATAACAGTAACCATAATATATGCCAAGTAGTTCTAAATACTTAAACTATAATTTTATTTGGTCGTTTTTCATGATGAGATTGTGTGTTAAAAGTGTAAAAGAAGTGATTTAGAATACATTTGAAAAGTCAATCATAATTTGTTGCAAATATTGCGTACGGGAATCGGTGTGCCCACCTTGAGATTCCCTGTTGCAGAATCGTAAATTGCATTATGCATATTAACTGTGTTTAGCATAATTATGACACCGAGACTCTTTGCGTACAGTCGACTTGATATAATGATAGCAACAAAAGATAAAGATATACGGACAGACCACACAGATTGGACTAGCGTCAAGGAAAGTTCGAAACTTGTGCTATGAGATACTAATTTAACAATACTATATTTTGTAACAAATACATATATAGACAAACATCCAAAACCCAGGTCAATCTAAAAAAGATAATTTTGCATCTTGCTCTGATCCCCCGGAGGACAAGTTGCAAAATCGGACCCGAGACCTCCAGTGTGACAGCATGGCATGATAACCACCCTAGTGGTTATCATGCCATGCTCACAGAGTTTGTCAATGATGCATAGAGACCGCAATAAATATGTCGTTCAATAGGCGCTGGAGCTGCCGGAGAAAAAGCGTGACAAAGAGCGTCCTCCCGCCGTTTGGTGGACGAACATGGCCCGAGCAATGACAAAAGAAAATTTAAACCCACTTACAACCCATAATAGAACAACCTGGCGAAGAAGAATTAGGAGAACCAACCCCACCTAAACGTGTAGTTTCCGGCAGAGTAAAATAGGGCCACTCCAAGTCCTCTCGTGGATTTCGCAGAAGGCGACTTAGGAAATACAAGCCAAGCAAACACAAGGAAGAAGGAAATACAAGATAACCGAAATCCGTCCATTAGATAGACAGTCAGACATGAGCGTCAATCTTATAACGCCCATCTTTATTGCAGGGGTCTAAAAGTCCGTCATAATGTCTACGTCGACTGTACCAAGTTGCCGACAGGTCCAGCCTCGCTCGACAGCGCTCGCAAGTGATATGGAAACACGCGAACACTTAAAGATAACCGAAATCCGTCCATTAGATAGACAGTCAGACATGAGCGTTAATCTTATAACGCCCATCTTTATTGCCGGGGTCTAAAAGTCCGTCATAATATCTAAGACGACTGTACCAAGTTGCCGACAGGTCTAGCTTCGCTCGACAGCGCTCGCAAGTGATATGGAAACACGCGAACACACAGGTCTAGCTTCGCTCGACAGCGCTCGCAAGTGATATGGAAACACGCTAACCCTTAAAGATAACCGAAATCCGTCCATCAGATAGACAAACAAACATGAGCGTTTATCTTATAACGCCCATCTTTGTTGCCGGGGTCTAAAAGTCCGTCATAATGTCTAAGACGACTGTACCAAGTTGCCGACAGGTCCAGCCTCGCTCGACAGCGCTCGCAAGTGATATGGAAACACGCGAAACGGTAATTAGTTAATATGCTCATACGTAATCGGGCGTGAAACGTACGCACTGAAATGCGTAAGACGGTTTCATTGTTCCGAGGTATTTCTGTCTACGCAGTCTAGTTAGTGAAAGGGTTTAAATTAATACTTTTCTTTCTTTCATGCGAGTAGAGGCCAATATATTCCTCAAAACGGAAACTGAAGACCCGCTATGGTAAAAGTGGATACTGAAGGGTTATTAATTATTTTACATCGACCTAGAGAGTTGGCAGAAAGGGAGGCCTTTGCCCTGCTGGGGGACAGTAGCTAAGAGTGCTAAGACCAAGAAATGAATATACAAATGTGAGGACAGGCTATAATTTAATAGCATGAATTAAAGGATCACTCACGTAAAGTCAGCTACTGGCCGACATGTTTCAACCTCATCCAAAAGTCTTTATCAGGGCGAATGTGACAAGAAGACGCACGTACATGAAACCGCCTCGCGACACACTGATGTTAGCGAGTAACAACTTAGACATATTGATATGGAACTAAGGAAGAAGATGCGGAGGCAAAGAAGCACATCCTTATCTGCCTAAGCTAAAGACCAGACCAGCATTGAAGATTTTTGCCATTTCGTTGAAATATGAAAGCGACTATCAACATGTCCCGACCTCATCCGGAGGTCTTCATTAGGGCGAATGTGACTAGAGGACGCGCGTACACGTAACCGCCTCGCGACACACTGATGTTAGCGAGTAGCAACTTATATTATTATGGAACTTAGGAAGAAGATGCGGAGGCAAAGTAACACAGCCTTATCTACCTAAGCTAAAGACCAGACCGGCATCGAACATTCTACCATCTGCGTCGAAATATGAAAGCAGCTATTAACAATCCAAAATTTCCCTAACTCGTAACTAAGGTATGCACCTCACGGGATGCGATAAGAGCGCCCGTCCACGGAGCGAGTATCGCGCGATCGCGGCGTAGCGCTATCGGTCGTGTCGCCAGATCGCGCGATTGGGCGACAAAGGCGCCGCCGCTTGTGGTGCGCCGCTCACCAAACCGTGCTACTTAGGAAACGCACTCATTCACTCATTGTGGCATGTATGCCTGTATAGTTCAGTTACATAAACATGTAAGAGAGGCATACAGAGGAGCTCGGTGGCTTTCGTGAGTAAGGCGACACCGGGCGTAGTCCGCACTTGGATGGGACCACAAGTGGCATAAAAATACCTCGCCCTCCTTCGTGCTTCGGAAAGCACGTATAAACCGTTGGTCCCAGGTGTCCTCATTGTATGGCAGTCGTTAAGCTATGTCAGATGCCTTTAGGCAGCCTGAAAAATCTGACAACAGTGTTGGCAACTATTAATCATTATTCTTTTTTATTTATTCTTTGTATACTTTTTTCGTGTACATAAATAGATAAATAAATAAGGCCCAAAGTTTCTTGCTTGTTGCATACCATTTATTGTAGCAATAAATGATTTGTATGGCTAACGTTTTGTTGAGACCATGCAAGTTATCTATTACTTCAATTGAATTGTATGCAACAGGCAAGAAACTAGCACCGTCTACATGGACCTTTAGGGTAATTGTTGCCGCCAATAGTCTAGCATTTGTTGCAAACTCTTTGCGTCACCACCATCAGGTTTTTTTAGTCTCCACTCCACTGCAGGAGTCCGACACACTCTGTACTATCAGAGCCATACTTAGCCAGAGCAGCCAGAAGATTTTCCGTCTGTCTCTCTCCACGCTGGCCAGACGGGTTGGAGAGGTCTTATTGATGTTTATAAGCTTTGATTAGCTTGTATTACCTAAGTCGCCTTTTAGGACATCCACTCAGGATAGATTAAATACGATTGTTTTACGATACCTATCATTTAACTACAGTCTCATCTATTACTCATCGCATCTTTTATTAAATACAGTCCACATTAGTTATTTTTCCATCACACACATTATTAAATTTCCACAGACAGATAGTTCTTCATAATTTTTCAATGAAAAGCTTTTAAAAGCGAGAGGTAATTTTTTGACGTGATAACGTCTTTAAAATCGTTTTAGTCGGGTGACATGTTCAGAAACTTGTGTCACACCAAAACCTCACGAGCGCGATCGCAGGTATAACGAGAGAGAGACGGACCGATCTCCCGTCTCATCTCGAGCGCTGCCAGTCATTCCGTGAAACGACGTTATCACGTAAACATCTCGATCGTAAACCTACTTTACAAACAACCAATTTTTTTTACGAAGCATGTTTACCAAAAAAATTGCTTTGACGGATAGATAAATAAATTTGAAAAAAGAAAATTTATGAACTAAAACATCCAGCACAAAACCTACAAAGGATTGAGCGACGACAAAACATTTGCACTACATATCCAAACAAATTGTAAAACAATATTCAAAACAAACAAGACGGCGACACCCTCCGCGCATACGGAGGTAAGTGCAAAATCTTGATATTTAGCGCTTCGCGATACGTAATTGTTATGACAGGACAATGCTAGCGCGACGACGCGCGGACGGTTGTTAACATGTTAAAGGACAAACCGGGAGATAGCGTTCTTCTGTTTGTATCGTCTAATCTGTTTTCTGATTGCCCTTATTACCAGTGTTGTCAGTTTTACAGTTACTACTCGTTTTACCGAGACCTGCCTGTTTCCCACAGGGGTAGGCCTCTCTTGCTTCATCTACACTCATCAATCTCTTCATACATGCCCTTCGGTTATGGGTACTTTTACCTCTCCTTTTTTTAGAACGGCTGCAATTTGACATAAATCCCGTTTAAATTGCAGATAAGCATCGTCTTACGTGTATAACGGTCTGCTTCAAATCTCATCAGCCAATATAATTTGGTAACAAGTGATCAAAACAAACCTTTTGAAGATTCTTCTGCTGGAGTCTCGGGAAAATCATTATTTACATAGCGAAAATTACCTGAAACAAAATATGTTTGATAAGTAAAGATACCCTTTACATATTAATAGTAAAAAAAATCCTACTCGTTACAAAGTGAAAAAGTGGACTTTATAACATATAATTTATTAGTTCACTATCTGAATACAAAGCTGGCATTGTATTGGTACTTGATAAAAATAAAAACAAGTATTTTTCATAATTCAGATATTCTGTATAATGTTTTTCTTAATCATTGGCTAGTTAACTAGTCAATCACAGATCCACTATTGCATTTACTTTTAAAAATATATCGTAAGTTTTATAAGGTGTAAAACTAAGATGGTGCCTATCCTCAGCATGGAGATAATGATGCAGGCCTGCTGATAATGATACTATGATTACGAAGTATTCAGTGTTTTTATAAAGATATTACTTACATAAAAGGTATAGTTACACATGTAAAGGTACGGCATCCCATGCTCCCCAAGAATAGCGACGCAAGTGCAAAATCTTGATATTTAGCGCTTCGCGATACACAATTATTATGACAGCACAATGCTGCGGCGACAGCTGTTCACCAGTAACAGGCAAGCGGAGCGATAGCATCGATATAACTTTGTATCGTTTAATCTGCTTTATGATTGTGCCTCGTTTGTAACCCTTGATTAATTCATAAGCCATTTGTAATTTATATTTTCTATTTTCAGTCGGCTTTGTAAACGACTTTTATTAGTGGCTGACGTAGATTTCGCTGATATGTGCATAGATGTCAATTATACGCGACATTTTTTAACGGACTACAATAGATCCGAAGCGATAACTACTTTGAAATGAAGTTTAGTGGCCATTAAATAAGAAGTTTGGAATAAAAAATATGTTTTTAATTGAACTACTTTATAGATACAAAATATAAGAACAACGGAATTAGAAAACTTCAGGGAAAAAAGCAAATACACTTTTACTTAAATGACTGGACGGTGGACGGATTTTAATAAGGTTTTCACTATCATATAGAGCTACTTAAACGACAAAAGTCATATTCATACATCACTTTTAGATCAAACATTATTACTATCGAAACACAAAAATTCGATAATTGTATAGTTGCTATCATCATGTATAGGAAAAAGTCGATTATCGAATTTTAGTAGGCCCATCCTGTACTTCTTCTTATATTTAAGAGCCGGGCTCTTGTCGGTGAAGTGCTTTCCAAGTCCCTCTTTCTTCCGCTAAGTTCTTAACCTCCTTATATATTTTCATGTTTATTTTTTTTAAATTCTGTACTTACCATACACATAAATCTCATAAACGCGCCAATTATATAAATAAGTAGATGTCTGATATACATATTGAACATAGATCAAATGGACTGTAAGTGCAAAAAATTAAATAAATAAATTTAAAAAAAGATATGAAAGTTAAAATATCTAAACTACAGCAGCTTGACCAAACAAAGTCAATTTAGCAAATTAAACACGCGAATTCAAATCAGAAACAGGTTTTTTCGACATTGTTACCGCAAGTACGTAGGAGGCGCGTGGGTGCCGCCGCAAAAAGGCGCAACTCTCAAATTGCTGTTTTTGTGATAAATCAAAGGCTGACCTGGCTCTGTTTATTTTGTTGCTTTGCCACGAAATTGCTTATTTATATCGCGATGAATCATTTTTATTTGCATGGTGTTTTTGTGCAAACACCTTGACCTCGATGTCATAGACTGGCCTTTTACTAGAAAGGATTTGAATTTGAGCCAATCAGGTAAATAGGTATTGTTTGTTAATGTATGTAAAAAGACATTTTTTCTGTAACATTTTTATTTCAATGAGGATTTTAAATATAGGACACTAGATAGCAGCACAGTGAATGCTGGTCAAATAACAATATGTACAACCAATTTTGATAAAATTTATATGGAACCACTTGCAAGTATATCCTTTCAAACAAAAAAATATTATTTTTCAGATAAGTCCAGGCGTCTTCGAGTAATCGGGGGATATACATCAAAAAATCAAATTGGTTCAGGCGTCTTCGAATAAACAGGGAACATACATCAAATGGATTAGTCGCTGTTCGTGCGTCCATAGTTTTATGTAAACAACAGCGTTGGTTGCGGTTCGGGCGTTCTAAAAATGACAAAAAAAATGTGATCTTAAGATGGTAGCGGTTCGTGCGCTCAACAAAATTACATTATTGCAGTGGTTGCGTTTCGGGATCTCTTCGATAAACTTAGCGAGGATAGTCTATCGAAGAGATCCCGAAACGCAACCACTGCAATAATGTAATTTTGTTGAGCGCACGAACCGCTACCATCTTAAGATCACATTTTTTTGTCATTTTGTAGAACGCCCGTACCGCAACCAACGCTGTTGTTTACATAAAACTATGGACGCACGAACAGCGACTAATCCCATCAAATAAACATTCGGATTGATAAATAAACTCCCTCTTTTAAAGATGGTTAAAAAGATCACGTCCAGCCAGTCAATTCAAGCGTTTGCAGGACTATCGATAATTTGACTATCGATAGAAAAATAATCACATTATCGATAGCCAATACTTTGCAAAACTATTATGACAACCCAAGCTATCGATCCTATCGATAGTATTACTTTTCGATAGTATCGATACTATTGAAGTTTTATAATCAACTAGCTGTGACCATGGGCGTCGCTCCCCGTGAGAATTTCGGGATAAAAACTATGCTATGTTCTTCCTGCTATATTAAACTATATCCATATCGAATTTCGTCTAAATAGGTATAGTGGTTGAAGTATGTAGTGTTAACAAACAAACAAACAAATAAATATACAACCTCACTTTTGCATTTATATTATTAGTTAGTTTATACTGTCGATATTTTAACTATATTTGAAGGACACAAGACTATCGATAGTCCACACTATTGCAACTCTAATTCATACATTGTATTACTAGTAAATTATAAGGATGTTAAGTCTTGAGTTAAGAGGTCGTTGGCAAGCGCATATGATTTATGGTTCATTTAAATGTTACATAAGTGTTCTAATTAGTAATAAAGTAAGTTGATTTATTAATTATACATACAACTGCAACGTTGTTTGTTACATTAATGTTTAATTTAAATGTATAAATGACTTTGTGCAATTGTACATTGTTATTTACCATTACATTTGCATTTATATCAATTAAATACTTACGGAGTTTCTTCCATGTTGGTAAGAAAGGAAAGAAAAATACAGAAAATCTTAAAAGCCGATTTAGAGGTTAAGGGAATGGGTGTGAGAATCAAATCAATAAATGATGCGGCTAGAAACCCTTCACTTTTTTTGATCTAATTTACGAATAGTAAATGATACAAGCATTATCTGCCAGTCAACCTTCGGGATAAAGACATCTTCCCCCCAAATGTGGCCTATTGTAAGTTTTACGACCTTGGACTCTGTCTACCACGTTAGGTATGATGACGTGATAGTGTAGCTGTATCTGGAAATACCAAGTAAAAGTTAAATAAGCCTACTTTTTTATTTAAATACCAAGTAAAAGTAATGTCAAATAAGCCTACATTTTTTAATCATTTATCTCGGGAAAAGATTGTAACACCCTTTATTACGCATATTTGCATGACAATGTCTTTAGAATTGCTTTCATAAATCTAAAGGTGTAAGAAACACAGTGTTAAACAGTATTAAAATAATTTATTAATTCAATCATATCTGAAGTACTTGCCCAAGTCCTTTGGGACAGAATAATATTAATAGTGGCTCTATAAACTGTAAAAGTTGTCTTTTTAAGGGAAACAATTTTTTTATGACGTTTTTGATTTTTTTTTAAATGGCTGTATTGTTTTGACTTTTTAAATAATTTTATTTTTATATAATTCTCGAACCTGATCAGAAAATTTCACAAGAATCGGTAAGAAATGCGACCTGTAGGCGAGAACAGCCGGACAGAGAAAAAAGCGGCCAAGTGCGAGTTGGACTCGCCCATGAAGGGTTCCGTAGCAGCAAGTAACATAATATAAAAGTTCTTGCAGTGCGTTATAACTTTGTTTTTATATCTGAGTTGATTAAATGTAAGGCAAATTGCGGTTTATGATTTATGACGTATTGAAAAAAAAAAACTTACTAGATCTCGTTCAAACCAATTTCGGTAGAAGTTTGCACGGTAATGTTCATCACATATATTTTTTTAGATTTATAATTGTCTTATTTTAGAAGTTACAGGGGGGGACACATTTTACCAAGTGTCTCTCGCGCAAACTATTCAGTTTAGAAAATCAAAATATTAGAAACCTCAATATCTTTTTGAAGACATATCCATAGATACCTTACACGTATGGATTTGAGGAAAAAAATTTTTTTGAGTTTCTGTACTAAGTATGGGGAACCCTTAAAAATTCTATTTTTGTGTGAAAATCTTAATGCAGTCCACAGAATACATCTACTTACCAAGCTTCAACAGTATAGTTCTTATAGTTTCGGAAAAAAATGGCTGTGACATACGGACGGACGGACGGACAGACAGACAGACAGAAAGACATGACGAATCTATAAGGGTTCCGTTTTTTGCCAGTTGGCTAAAAACGGAACCCTAAAAAGGGATAGTGAGAATCAGTAGTTACCACACGGCAATATGTAAGTAAATACAACGTGGAAGGGACATAGCTACAATAAATTAAACCACGGGCTATAACTAGACCACTATAGTATAATAAAATTAAAATATCAGTAATAAAACCAAAAAAAAACGACATTCCCATACGAATTAATTGGGCGGCTGCACACTTCAGTATGGAAATAGCATTTTTTGTTTTTGTTTTTTTACTGTTATTTTATTCCCATTGTGCTAAAGTGATCTAGTAGTAGTATAGCCCGTAATAAATCATACGATTTATTATTGGTATGTCCCTTCCACGTTTTATATGTATAAGGTCTATCAAAATATACTGAAACTATTTTAAGGCTGAATTCAGTCCATGATACTAAACAACTTTCCCAAAGGAACGTGTATCGAAATATAAAAAGTAATTTTTGGCTTCCCATACAGTTGACCGATCAGTTGATCCGAGTTTGTATGGAAAGACAAAAAATATTTTTCTTATGTCGACACATATTCCTTGGGGAAAGTTATTCACAATCACGGGCTGAATTCTCCCATAAAATAGTTTCAGTATATTTTGTTAGACCTTATATAAATGCCAAATATTTTGTTAGACCTTATATAGATGCCAATTTTTTTTTTATATTTCGACATGTGATCCTACGGAAAAGTCTTCAATATCATGGACTGAATTCACCCTTGAAATTGTTTCAGAAATTGACAAAAATAAAGCGGTGGGTAGCGAGACTATTAGAATTAAACGTTTCAGATATATTATTTATTTTTCAAATGTAAAGTTAGCCCCAAAGTTAGTTCGAGAAGAGACTTGTTATGGAACGATACAAAGTAACTCAACGATACTATATTTTATAACAAATACATATATCAATAAACATCCAAGACCCAGGTCAATCTGAAAAAGATTTTTCTATCTTGACCTTACAGAGAATCGAACCCGGGACCTGCGGAGTGGTAGCCTGGCATGGCGACCACTAAGCTACTGAGGTCGACCATTTCTTGTCACCCTAAAGGGCATAAGACCCTACGCAGACAAAGTCACAAGCAGCTTCTAGTTTCAATACAAAATCCAATTCAACACACATAATTTAATCAGAATAACAATCTAACACTAACCCATACAATGTATAAAGCTGCGTTCATATTAACCAATTCACCGCGATATTTACAGTGCCCCAGATAAGGCCCACTACACACTGCACGACAATAAATAACGTCATATTAGAGCAGCATTAAGACCACGCGTGGGCGACGCGGCCGGCGGAAAAAGGTTTCGCTGAGTTTTTTAAGCTTTTTTTACGTGTCTAGACGTATTTATGTGGACCGTGATTCGATTAAGTTGTAATTAGTAAGGTTGGTATTTGCGTTATGATCTTTAAAGTGCGTATGCGTAGGATTGTAATAATATACACGTGGATGGAAAAGAATTATCCGTATTTAATTCAACCAACAAACGAGGTATTAAAGTAGGTTAAAGCTCACAACGGGACACCTTTACAGGCTAAGGAAAATAAAGTAAAACCATGCATGTATTCACCTGGTTCACCTGGTTCCGTGGGCATTTTTCCGCGCCTAGGCTATTCTAATAAGCTCCTTGCACGTGAGGACCATGCATGTATTTATAAAGTAAGACTTAGAGATGGCAATGTTAATACCTTATCGATTTAAAATCAAAGTTTTTTTTTTCATAAACTACTATGTATGCTTCCGCCAGGACTATTTAGACAAAATGTGTTGTAATTTTGTTAAATTTCTTAAAAATTATAATTTTCAGTCATTCACTTTCATACATGAAACCTTTTTAAGCTCTCATTTCCAACAGCAAGTTTAGTCTTCAATATATTTTATTTTTCATTCTCTTTAATATTTAATATTAAAAAAAAAGACAATTCTCCAAAAAAAGTTTTTTATACGCTTTTCATCTTATATTCCCTATCTTACCAAGAAAGGTCTGGATCATTAAAAAAGATAAAGCCATGATAGTATGTATAAAATCACTTAATTTGCATAATATACATAATCACAAAAATCGCCTGCTAAATGGTAAAAAAAACTATCACATATACAGCAACAAAGACTCAAACATTTCCTACCACCAATAAAAACTAGTTACCTACATTCTTTTAATTTCCTGACGCCCGAACGGTAGTCGAGTTATTAATTCTGGTCGATGCTATCTGCACAGTAGGAGTGTAAACGTCGTACCTCTTTGTATCAAGTCGGGCATTGTCTGCGAGGCAAGCCATTTGTCTTACATCGTCTTACAAGTGATACAAGTGATGGTTGATAGACAACATTTAATTGTGTGGGCTTTAGGTGTGGTTATGAATGGAATAGTGAAGTAACAATCTTTCTCTCTACTTGAATATTATTATAACCATTTCATTAATAAGAACTAACATTATTGTATTAATTTTTAATTGTGTGGGTTTTAGGTGTGGTTATGAATGGAATAGTGAAGTAACAATCTCTTTTTCTCTACTTGAGGATAATTTGTTACAAATATAATTAACTGTAAGGCAAGCATGTCGCATTAGGTTAAAACCTGTAAAGACAGCTGTTTATAAAATAAATAAATACTAAATACTAATACTAAATACTGTATATTATTATAACCATTTCATTAATAAGAACTAACATTATTGTATTAATTTCAATTGGAGTGAAAATATTTGTTTCGATGTCAAGAAATAGTGCGTTGAAATGTTTTTTTTAACTATTTTAAAACTTCTCTTTTCTGTTTCATACTGTTTCGATCTTTAGCTGTTAGACACCAATCAACATTTTTTTAATATATCATAGTCATAATTGGGTATTTTCCTAAGCCAGAAGTAAATTATTAAATACTGATAAAAAAATAAAACGTCACAAAATAATGTCACTTGTCTTTGAATATATCCATTTTAACGTGTTTTTAAAATTATTATTGCAGAAAAACTGATAATAAGAACGCTATTTGACTCCAAAAAACTATGACGTCATCTGCCTGTATTTCTTACAAAATCTCATAGGAACTGTTTGTTTAGACGTTTAGAAAAAAAGTATCTGATTTGAGTTGTTGGAAAATAGCGTATTAGCGATCCAACTTTTTTTTTAAATGTAATTCTAATTCAATTGCCTATTCTTAAATAAAGTTACAACAAAGTAGACAGTTTAACTGCCACAGTTTAGCAGGCAATGGTATCTAATCTCGACGAACACAGGCCAGTAGCCTGTGCTGCCATTAACCGCTGCCACTGCCTCAATCAGAGAGAGTCCAAAATTAAATTAACCATAGAGACGACATCGGATCCCAATTTTAAGCCATTTGGGGATTTCGGAGATGTGAACTGGGTAAAAAATATACTATTTTATTTAGTGTTTGAACTAGATTATACAAAAATAAGGGACCCATATTTTTTCCTTTAGCAAAGTCGTCAAAATTCACAAAGATTCACGCTTCGAGGTTTCGGAGTGGGGGTGATTTACGTCACATTTCGTTAAAAATCGATGCTGATCGTGACGTCATTGTATAAATATGCGCTGTATCTACGTCACTATTTGTTAATCAGAGAAAAGAAATAGAAATAAGCGGCCAAGTGCGAGTCGGACTCGCCCATGAAGGGTTCCGTAGTAGCAAATAACATAATATAAAAGTCTTGTAGTATGTTTTATTTAATTTTTATATTTGGGTTGATTGAATGAAAATTAAATTGCCGTTTATGATGATGACGTATTAAAAAAAAACTACTGACTAGATCTCGTTCAAACCAATTTTCGCTGGTAGTTTTCATGGTATTAAACATCATATATTTTTTTTAGTTTTATCATTCTCTTATTATAGAAGTTACGGGGGGGGGGGACACACTTTTTTCCACTTTGGAAGTGTCTCTCGCGCAAAGTATTCGATTTAGAAAAAAATGCTATTAGAAACCTCAATATCATTTTTGAAGACCTATCCATAGATACCCCACACGTATGGGTTTAATGAAAAATAAATTTTTGAGTTTTAGTTCTAAGTATGGGGAACCCCCAAAATTTACTGTTTTTTTTCTATTTTTGTGTCAAACCCTTAATGCGGTTCACACAATACATCTACTTACCAAGTTTCAACAGTATGGGTCTTATAGTTTCGGAAAAAAGTGGCTGTGACATACGGACGGACAGACAGACAGACAGACATGACGAATCTATAAGGGTTCCGTTTTTGCCATTTGGCTACGGAACCCTAAAAATACGTATACCATACTTTTTGATAATCTATTTAATGAGCCAAACACAATTTTTAGTCCACATCCGTATTGTCTCAACCAAGTCAAAAGTCAGTAACGTCATAATATATGGAGTAATGTAGAAAAAAAAAAACACAACAAATAAGCCGATTTGTGTGTGACTCAAGTAATTAAGGTTTATTTTTTGATAAAAATAAATATTACAGCTTGGCCTATTTCCAACAATGGGATATAGAAGTATTCCAACGATACAATACAATACAATACAAATACTCTTTATTGAACCATAAACAAAAGGAAATACAAAAACAGAAAAAAAATGAATAAGACAGAATTATGATACAAAGGCGGACTTACCTCATATTTGGGTAGGTATAGGGAGAAGTGAATATTAAAGAGATAGATGGTGCAGTATGTCAGACTTCTGATTGAGTAATATAATTTTTGTAATCATCATAGTAAAATTATTTGAAAAAAAATCTTAAGTATTATCGGCAATTACAATAGCATAAAAAAAACTAAGCGATGTCCTCTCTATGGAGCTAAGTTTAATGTCTTTGGCCACAATTTAGTGGCGTGTTCGTTCGCTTGTCTATCAGCGGAGACAAATTGACTGACGAGCGAACAATGTGCTTTCACAAAACAATCGATCGAATAGAATGTGTGGAGGCGAGGGTAATACAATTATTGGACGAGCCGCGAAGTCAGCAAATATTTCAGGGTCTTGACAATCCCATACATACTATCACGTCTTTATCCCTAATGGGGCAGACAGAGCATTTTGGGTCTTGCGGCTCTAGGCAGAGCCCAGGGCCGCAAGACCCAAGAGCCACTTTTAGCGTCATGGTGGGCGAGAAGATGGAAAAGCAATCAATACAGTGATGGGTTGCTAGCCGCATCGCCTGTTAACATGATTCACATTTTCGCCCATTCCCTCGATCGGCTTTTACGATCTGCGCGGGAAGAGAAGCAGCTGGTACATTCTAAGTTTTTTCATTTCTTCCAGACCAGCATGGGAGACAATCCCATATAAGCGGTTACCTGACAATCCATGGGAAACTCACACTTGTACGGGATAAAAGTACCTTCTTCTAATTTTTTTTATTCCAAAAGCGCGCGACGCAGCGTTTCGAAATAATTGACCGAGCGAGCGAAGTGTCTGAGCGAGGCGAAGCGAGATTATCCAAAAATGCATTTGTTCGGCTGTCCGGTTCTCAGTCTGTGCGGCTGTTTTCACCTACAGGTCGTATTTCTTAACCGATTCTTGTGATATTTTTAAAAAATATAGTTTTTTTTGTCGAACCAGTTTTTCGAAGTTTTTCAAAATAGCGAAAATATGGGGGTTGGAATCTTTATTAAATCATATGCCAGCCATATCAAACAATACAGCTCACAGAGCGACTAGTTAATAGTACGATGCACGTCTATACGTTGTGTGTCCTTCAATGTGATAATAATAAAAAAGGCACCTACAAAATCGTTCTTCCTTTAAATCACAGCTGTCAAAACTTAATTCACGTTCGATAATCAAAATTAAAAAGTCAAATGAGTATGAATGGGTGTCACATCTTGCCCTTGCCGCGTCGGCGCCGGTGATTCACGCCGGTCAAGGGTGCCAACCGCTCGCATGATTACATGTGGCCAGTGACACAAATTAAGAAGACACAGATGCGAAACATCTAAGTCAACCGTAAAAAGTACGTGTCGAAATGAAACATTGCAATTTTTAAAATAAGAAAACGAAAAGAGTGCCCTTTTTCCTTATCACTGACTGAGCATTTGTACATGGTCGGGTAATAGGCACACTTCACTTTATTGGCAAGTGCTGTTCTGTGCTGCCAGAAGTGCGTTAACAACAGATTCCAACGATAAGTCGTTGGACGTTGTTGTTGAGACACGTTAAGATGTGTCTTCTCAAGTATAGAATAGATCAATTTATCAAACAAGCTCATACATCTAGTTTCAGCCCGCACCTAGTGATGACATAAAAAGTATGTTCAATTTACGGATTAGCCATCGAGCTCTTAGACTAGACTCGCAGGAAAATGCTTCACCCTATATAAAGAACCTCTTCCATGCTGGTCTAGGAAAAAGGAAAGAACTTAGAATGTACCAGCTGCTTCTCTTCCCGCGTAGATCGTAAAAGCCGATTGAGACAATGGGCGAGATTTGTATCATGTTAATAGGCGATGAGGCTAGAAATCCATCACTATCTCGATTCTTTTCTTAACGCCTATCATCACGCTTAGCCTGGCCTGTGGGTTTTACGGCCCTGGGCTCTATATACCACGTCAGGGAAAGACGTGAAAATGTGTATAGATGTTACTATATCTCTATGAAACCAGTCTCTATGACAATAGCCGATGGTGATGCAGCCATATTATTATTTTATGTTGGTACGCTTTTCAGACACGGGTCTATAGGGAACTGGTCCTTTGAGGCGTTCATGGGACCAAAGCCAACATGAAGAGGCCTTTTAGTACCTTTTTATCTAAAAAGCGTGATGGCTGCATCTAAGGATTTAAGTATTAAATAAGATTTAGATTTGTATTTATTTTATTATTATTATCAGGTTGTTAAAAAGCCACATATTATTAGTGAGTAACATCTGTATTTCTTTATTTTGTGACAATGCGATTAAATACAAGATTGACAAGCATTTCACATGGTCTAGATTTTTAAAATACCGTTTGACAATAGCCCACAATATTTATTATGTTCGAGTCGAATTAGTAGAGCTTCATATAATGTGTTGTTTTTTGCCTCAGAAAAAAGGTAAATACAATACAAATACTCTCAATTCCATTATGGAAATACAATAATTTTTCGAAACTAAAAAGTGACTTTACTTTCATACTACATAACTGATTTTGATAAAATATCCGGCAGAGATAGGGCCACTCCATGTCCTCCCGTGGATGTCGTAGAAGATGACTTACTAAATACAAGCTAAAAAAAGCTTATAAACATCAGTGAGACCTCTTCAATCCGTCTAGCCAGCGAGGAGAGTGTAGGCCAAGTCCTCTGGCTTCTCTGGCGAAGTATGGCTCTTGTAGCACAGAGGGCCGTGCTCTTGCAGTGGAGACAAAAAGACCTGATGATGATGACGATGACCCGGTCACCAGTGTTGACCACTTACACACACGCAAAACGAACACAGGCGTATACTGGCTACATAAATGGAACGAAAATACTATAGGTGTACTTATTTAGATCAGTAAAACTTAAATAAGAAATTTATTGGTTCGATCTTTAAAGGGAAGTGTCCCCTGGAGTGTTGACTTCGTTATGTCCTGGCCCCCAAGTGGTGGAGCAATTAAAGGGCTGAACTTTTAATTAAAATATTAAATAAGTAGTAAAAATATAAAATTTAAAAAAAGATTCTTTATTATTTCTTTCTATATTTAAAAGCACTAACCGTTTATTTAATTAAATTAATTAAACTCTTTTAAGACAGATACATTTTCACGTCTATATCCCTGACGGGGTAGACAGAGCCCAGGGCCGTTAGGCCCAAAGGCCACGCTTAGCGTGGTGGTGGGCGTTAAGATGGAAAAGGAATCAAAATAGTGATGGGTTGCTAGCCGCATCGCCTATTACCATGATTCAAATCTCGCCCATTCCCATAGTATTTAATAATTTTCCGTTAAATAACATAAATAAAGAAACTATTTTTTTTTGTAGGAAGCGATCACTTTTTCCCATAATTTGTCAAAATTTACCCAACCTCGTTCCAATATTGGCATAACGCCTGTTAATTACCGTAGCAGAGGTGAGAAACGGCCATAAAAAATAAAATAAACCACCCCAGGGTGCGCTAAAACGTTAAGCAACCATTTAAAAAGTCAAACACCGCGGTTGTGGTGCCACTGTATAAAACAATTACCTCTCGTTTGCCACTTGCGTACGTTTGTCAAGCAATTAGAGTTTAACTTGAGCGTGGCGTCATGGGTTAAGTCATAAGCGGAGCGATTTGACAAGTCCTTAATTTACTTTTTATTTTCTCTTAAAACTACCTACATAAAATACAAATACACTGTGACCTGGATTTGACAAGTCCTTAATTATTTTTTTATTTTTACTTCAAACTACCGACATAATACAAATACACTGTGATTTGTAGATCTCATATGCTGCCTGAGGGCATCTGACATAGCTTGACGACTGCCATACAGTATAATCAGAACCAACGGCTTATACGTTCCTTCCGAAGCATGGTGGAGCTCGAGAAATGTTTATTACTACTTTTGGTCACCCATCCAAGTGCGGGCCACGCCCTGGGCCGCTTTACTTGTGAATGCGCTAGCAATGCGCACTTCCGCCGGGCCACCGAGAAGCATTACTGCTGAGGATGCAACAGAAAAAATACGCTCGGGTGCTGATGACACGTTGTCACCTCAAAATTACATATTTCATGTCATGTCTTCTCTTTTTCTTAAACATTTTTTTTTTTTTATAAAAACCTTTCTTGATCAACTATTGTTGATATCCTTGAGTTAGTATACCATAACACAAGTCTCGAACTTACTTTGAGGCTAGCTCGATCAGTGTAATTTGTCCCTATATATTAATTTATTTATATACAAGTCTCAATGCTTGCATTTCCGCTGAGTCTTATCCCATGAACCAAGCAAAACATGAAAAATGCTTGTATGAATAACTACCTCACTTTCTATGTGTTCCCATGCTCCGCCCACGCTTGTATACCCATCGCGTTAACGCGAACGCGTCGCCGCCAATCGTAACGCGTTTATGTGCTGAATGAAGTGTTATTTTTTATTAATTTGAAATGCCTCAGGCAAAATTTTTATCATTTTTCAGCCAGGGACTTCAATTTATAATATGATATATTCTTATTTTTGCCGTGTGGTTTCCGGCAGAGTAGAATAGGGCCACTCTAACTTCTCCCGTCGATGTCATAGAAGGCGACTTAGGAAATACAAGCTAAAAAAGCTTAGAAACATCAACGAGACCTCTCCAACCCGTCTGGCCAGCGAAGAGAGTGTAGGCCAAGTCCTCTGGCTGCTCTGGTCAAGTATCGCTCTGGTAGTACAGAGAGGGTCGTGCTCCTGCAGTGGAGACAAAAAGACCTGATGATGATGATGAGTATTTGTTACAAAATATAGTATCGTGGAGTTAGTATTCCATAACACAAGTCTCGAAATTATTTTGGAGTTAGCTCAATTCACTGTGATTTGTCTGTAAATATATATTTTTTTCCTAGCCTTTTATTATGTCCCACTGCTGGACAAAGGCTGGCTGCTTATAAATATACATATATATTCTGTGAATATATATGTATATTTATTTATTTATTTCTAGTCTTAAATCTTTATCCTCCCTTAACAAGGCGTGTACATCGACGCGACGGGAGGACTTGAAGTGGCCCTATTCCACTCTACCGGAAATCACACGGCTATGTAAACAAATACAGATTTACGTTTTTTATATTAAGACTAAGTATGAACATGTATGTTTTGTTATTAGTATTACGGGACTTACCGCGATTAATATCGTTTTGTGCCAGATATTTCGACGGCCCTTCTGCCATCATGGTCGCTGGCCGACTGAGGAACTGCGATGGATGTCCGGCTGTCAAGGGTAACCATATCGGTCTACCCTCTTTCTTCTTCGTTTGTTGCATAAGTCCTTACACACAACACTGACGGTGTCCGTTCGGGAACTGTTTTTAGTTATTCGCACACTCTTTTTACAAAGCTCAATCACTGGATTCCACGTGCCTGATAACTTGAAGCCATCTTCTCGATTAAAATTGGGATGCTTCTTAATTTCAATCGCCTCTCTAACTAACCGTGGTATGTAATGGCGTTCAGTCGCAAGTATTTTGGGCTGATGTAGCTCAATCCAGTGATTGACTCCAGCTTGTGAAAGATGCTCCGCGATAGCTGACTTGTCAATATCCCTGTTTTTGACTGCCGTTATGTGCTCTTTGACCCGTTGAGATATAGACCTCTTGGTCTGTCCAACATACGAGCGTCCACAACTACAGTCAATCTTGTAAACACCCGATTTTTCTAAGGGCGAGCTGTCCTTAGGTGATCGCATATAGCTTGCGATTTTCCTCCCCGGAGTAAACGTGGCTTTTATAGAGTACTTTCCTAATAGTCTGCCGATTTTATCTGTTACTCCTTTGACATAAGGTAGGTACGCTGCTTGCCTATCTACCGTTGGCGCTCGCTCTCGCCTTGATGTTGGCGGCCTTATCCTACCATCATATCCATTACGTTTAAAAACCGCTTGTACATGCTCCAGCTCTCCTGGTAGATGTCCCTGATCACACAGATCATAAGCTCTACGTGTGAGGGAGGTTGTGACTGACTGGAGATGTGTAGGATGATGGTGTGAAGTCGCGTGGAGGTACTTGTCAGTGTGAGTTGGCTTTCTATACACCGTATGACTAAGCGAGCCGTCCTGACGTATAGATATTTTGACGTCTAAAAAGGGCAAAGTCCTCTCAGATTCCATCTCGAGTGTAAACCTTAACTTCTCATGTATGGAGTTTAAATAGTCAAGGCAACGCTGAGCCCCATTCCCGCTATCTACAAGTACACAATAGATGTCATCGACATACCTTTTCCAGATTTTTATAGTAGTAGGAACCGAGCGCAACGCTATCTCTTCCACGTGTTCCATCCATAAGTTTGCAACGACTGGGGCGACAGGGCTACCCATAGCTACACCGTCTATCTGAAGGTAGTACTGACCATTGTATATAAAATAGCTTGATGTTAAACAATGCTCGAGCAAGGAAAGAATATCCGTCGAAATATCGTTCTCAATAAGTTTCTCCTTTATGACATTTAAGCACTCAGAAATCGGGACATTGGTAAATAGCGATTCAACATCAAAACTTACCATTACTTCGTCACTCTCAATCCTGGTTTCGCCAATTATATCCGCGGTAAGTCCCGTAATACTAATAACAGTAATTGTGACCGTGAAACTCTAAAATCATGTATGTTTTGTTTTGAAACAAACGGTTAGTTTCCCCAGAAGTGCTAATGTGACAGTTGTAGCTGAGATTTGCATGCATTAGACCACGTGGGCGCTGTGGCTGTGACTAAGTGGCGGCATTTGTTTGGCCGCGGTTTATGGAGAGAAACTTTTGTTAAATTGTAGTGACAAGTTGCGGCTACTAACAGACTTTCCTTGCTGATTCGAGAGTAGTATAATTAATCTATATCAGTCCAAAGGTTACGAAGGAATTGTTACAATATGTGTAAGCTGGTTTACATTAGATACCAGACGCCATTAAAAATGCGACAATTAATTCTTAAAACGAACCTATTTGACTGACTTAGTGAGAGAGGCTTCTACACAGTGCTAGAGTTTCTCAATTTCAAGACTTAACTAGTAATACAAATTATTTATATTAAATAGTAAAATTGACGTATAACACCATTACATGATCCATTTTTTATTTAATTTGAGACATACTCTGTTAGCTAATTTGAGAACTGTTTATAAAGATTTGCATATTATTGTTAATGGCTGATTAGGTGTTACTTTGTGATCAGTCTTTAGACGTAAGTATGTACCCTTTTCAAATGCAAATAAAATATATTCTAATTCTTATTGTAATTCCTCTGCTGGACTAAACGCCTCTAACAATAAAGGGAGGATGTGTTCGTAAATGCACGTTATCACCACGCTGGGCAGTAGACAGACGGGCTGGGGATCGCGGTAGATGATAGTTAGATATACAAAATATTTATTCAATAAAAGGCCACATATACGTGGTAGTTACATGGGTAAATCTCATAATGATTGATTAAACAAAATCTTATTAACAGTGGTAGTGGAATGCGATTGTTCTGTGAGATGTGACTTATCGCTATATATAGCCCTGGAAAGGGCTGGATGCAGGCCGCTCTTGATCGGTAATTTCTGAAATCTTTGGGAGAGGCTTATGTCCAGCAGTGGACGTTATGCGGCTGAAATGATAATCATGATGATCCCTCATATTTACAAACAAAATTTGTTTTGTCTTGTTCTTTCAATGTCAACAATTGAAAAGAGAACATAATATAAAATAGATTTAGCAAACGTTTCTTAATCTTTATGAATTCGTGTTTACGGAGCCTTGCATCTTGAAAGATGCAAGGAAAAGGAATTCCAAGCCTCGGTGTCCCATTCGCTATCTGCCGCTGAGTCAGCTCAACCCAGAACAAAGCTCTGCAACCCGACCCTGTACCGGGAATCTGATTCATCTGCTATTTACACGCGTGGCACGTACAGATACCAAGTAATTTACTGTTTTGAATAACTTTCCGATTAGTTCAGAAGTATGTTCGATAGTTCACTTAGATTAGATACGAGTTTGATCACAATAGGTAGGAACATAGACCTAGAAAGTTTTAGAAGTGGGAACGATTGGTTTGAGGTCAATAGAAATAACTTGATTGGCGACCTCCGTGGCGTAGTGGTCACCATGCTAGTTCGCCACCCGGTGATTCCGAGTTCGATCCCCGGTCAGGGCAAGTTGGACAATGGCCTTTAAAATTGTCCTGGGTCTTGGATGTAAATCTATTTATGTATTTGTTATAAAAATTTAGAATCGTTGAGTTAGTATCCCATTATAATAAGTCTCGAACTTACTTTGGGGCTAGCTCAATCAGTGTAATTTGTCCCTATATATTTATTTATCTATCCTAGTGATTTGAATTAATAATGGTTCAAACTATCGCGCCGCGCTTTGAACAAATTATTAATAAATAAATAAACGGGGCTTAGCACGAACCTTCATTTCGTTTCGTCTAACGTTTCGAAACGTTAAAAACATGAACGTTTTAAAAAATAAGTTGCGTTCCCTGTTAACACTTTTTACTGGTTATAAACTCCACAAGACATGATCGCAAAAAGTAAAAGTATTTTTTTTCACAACTCCTGATGATTCGCTCCGAAGACAACGTTGCCAATCACCCGACCTTTTAATAAGCGTATTGATACAATAACGAACTGGCCGAGCGCAAACAGGTTCATCGATGTAGGGTTCCGTACAGATAATTGTCTTGAGAAATATCGTACTGCGAAAAAATTACAAAAAAACTTACTGAAATATTTCCTACTAGCAGTGCCCGTGGGTGTCACTCCCCGTAAAAATTTCGGGATAAAAACTATGCTATGCCTATGTCCTTCCCTGGGTGTCAAACTATACCTATATCAAACTTTACTTAAATAGGTTTAGTGGTAAACGCGTGACGTGGAAACAAACTAACAAGTACGAGTATACAAACTCACTTTCGCATTTATTATATTAGTAGGATTAGTATGATGTGTAAGACTGAGTCGAAAGCAGGAATACGAGAAGAACATGTTTGGCAATGGGTTTTAAAATAAGTTGCTACATTTCGACCTCAAAAAAAAACTCCACTCAATAAAAAGGAATCAAAATTGTGATTGTAACAGCAAATCTCGCATTGACATTCCCTCTATTGGCTTTCATGACCAGCGCGGGAAGAGAAGATAAAATAAATAAGAAACAGTACATCTGTTTTGCATATATTTTAAACATTAATAACAAGTATGCTTTTACAACCACGCGTTTTTTTAAAAGGCCATCATCAATGCGTGATCGTATACAAATACAAGATTTTTGATTAATATGTGATCGCCTGTGGTAAGTCAATTAAATACAAAGGTAAGTTGGTACCGAGAAAAAACCGATCATCCAAAGTTGTAGGCCAGGTTGTAGAGGTATCAAGGGACACCCGGATGGAACGAAGTTCCTTTCGATTAATGAGAGAGAGAGAGAGACAGACAGAGAAACAGCAAATAGCAAAAAGTGTCGTTACAACTTTTGGTCTTAATTTTTTCCGTCTAGCCCCCTTTCGCAACGCGCGATAAGGAACTTCGTTCCAAAAAAACCGAGACATAATTTCAAAAGCTCACGACAACGCAACAAGAATTCATCCACCTACCGAACCCTAAAAAGTAAAAAATAAACAGAGGCCGCCCTAGATCGTAATTTATGTAAATATATTCCATTAACCCCACGGACTGGGTTTACGTAAGGATGGGCGCGCGGACATCGCGGTGTACTCGTCGTTCTGTGAACTTTCTCCGGCTGACAGCGCTTTATTAAGCTCACGAAAGCACACGTGAAGCAAAAAATGTCGAAACTTGAAAGAATGAAACGGACAATACAGATTTTAATTGACTTTCCACAAATCTTCAATATCTAAGTAACGATCTACGCTTCCATTTATTTTAATCAACTGTCTACGAGCGCTGAAAAAAATTACTTTATCACAATTACAAGCTGTGAAGTATTTTTTTAAATGATTTTATTAACAAAATGTCATCACAACTTTGGGATTTAGGAAATTATTAAACTTTTCTTTTCTTATGACATAATTTTTCAACTCTAAAACCGACTAGAACACTTAAACTACGCAACCGATTTCGATTAAGACCACTTGGAAAGATATGGATATAATAATTTTTCTAAATCGGTCCACGCTTGTGGGATTCGAACTCACGCTTTCGCGTCAAAATAACAATCTACATAGTTACTTGCTGTCAGGTCAGTGGTAAATCGCATGCTTGATTGCCTAAAGAAAGAAAGAAAAGTTGATTATCTACATACTTAGTTAAATAAGTTAAATAAAGAAGCCAAAGCTCCTAGGCGGTCGAGTATTGCATACCCCGTATTGTAATTTGGTCCCAATAAAATCCATCTTTTATGATAATCGCTATTATCTAAAATTCATGCGGCATACATATAGTAAGCGCATATAAATATGCATCGAGTTATAACTCAATCCGTAATGCGCTTTTTAACTCGAGCACGAAACGCATACTGCAATGAGTAAAGATAGAACAATAGGAGATACTCCTTATATCTTTATGTAATAGATATGATCAACGTTTAAGTTGTCCTATTTTAAATTCAAAAGTTTTAAATAGGGATGTGGATTAAATTTCGCTTGACGTCACGATTGGCTACGATTTTTAACCAACGGCGACGTAATGTCGTCTGGGTCCTTTATTTTTGGATAATCTAGTTGACGGACTAAATAAAATAATATATTTTTGACCTAGTCCACAGCACTGTTGTGTAAGTACTCATTTTTACCTAACTGCAAAAATATGTTTTTTTTAGTATATAAATTATTATTGTTTATATTAAACATGTCATACGGTGACTAAAACTTTTCACAAAAATACATCCCCAAAGAGGGTTAGCGTCAGTTAGGCAGATATTTGGACTTAAATCCAGAGCCAAATAATTTTATTGTTTACGGATTTTCCTTCTTAACCTTGGAAAATAACAAGCCAGATAGCAAACCACGGGGTCTGCAACAGCACAGCTATATGGTTATGGGTGCAACATGCAACTGAGAAAGAAAATAAGAAGAAATACATAAATATTTGATTGCATTGTTTGCAAGAAATATCTAATGTTTTATTACCATTCAATACTTATTTTACTAGTATTTGATGGTTACCAGAAACAGTGGTCAATGAAAATAATTATACACGACGTTAAATTGTAATTATCGCATATGATAGTTCCATTCGTGTATGGGTTGCGTTATTTATTCATTTTATCAATCAAACTTTTTTTTACATAACTAAGTATCAAAATACCTACGCATACGAGCCAGCTAAAGGTACCCTACGGATGAAATTATGAATGGAAGAAGATGGTAATTAGTAGCCTGGACGCCTGCAATATCAGGAGAACTCGCAAAGACTCCAAAGAAATTATTTCACGTCCCTTTTGAAGAATCTTACTCTTCTTGACCTTACGTCTTTTAAGAACATTAATGGAGATTGTCACCATAGGTCCCAACGCAGACGACAGACTATCCGTGACGCGCTTTTTAGTCTGTTAATAGTCTGTGAAAATAGAATCCATGGAATCTTAAACAGTAACGCACACGACGCGCGCCGTACTTTTTGCGCGTCGTATGCGTTACTGCATATGATTCCATCTATTTTCACAGACTAAAAAGTGCGGCACGGATTAGTCTGTCGTCCGTGTTGGGCCTAGTTTGTACTTACTCATTGGTTGCATCTTAAATGCGTCGTTAAGCAGCCGGGTCGCATTGTCCTTTGACAAAAACCGCAGGTCGCTCGCCAAACAACGCCTCTTCATTAAACGTACTGCCGCAAACGGCCAAGGGAATTATTGTTTTAAATAAAATAGGATAAAGGAATTGACAAAGATGAAAAAAGGTATGAGCAGAAAAACTAAATACTGCGGTTCATCGCACACAGAGCATAGGACTGCAAGACTCAAAGGCCATTTTTAGTGATGAGTTGCAATAATGCGATTATGTTAATAAGCGATAGTCGCATCGCTTATTAACATTATTCGCATTATCGCGCATTACCTTGATCGTCTACACGATCTGCGCGGGCAGTAAACAGCTGGCACAATCTAAAATATACATCCAGCAGCAAAAATATGTCACTAAAGAAATATTTGGTGACATATTTTTGCTGCTGACTGTACTAGGCAAAAACTTAAAGAACTTTCACGGCACTGCAAAACACACGTATAGCATAAAAATATCGTTAACATATCTATTGCATATTTAGTACGGAGATGTAATACGAAAAAGCCTGGATCGAAGGCACGCGCGGTATTAAACGAATTCTGTAATTCGACATCGCAACGAGAGTGTTGTTCGGAGAAACCATCGAGGTATCTGACGTTGAAGAAACGAATGCCTCCAAATTACGAATTAGTATGTGAATTTCTGTGCAGTCGGCAAAATTTTGACGTGTTTTCTAACTTTTTATCCAAACGCGTTACCATGGCATTGCCAGAGTGGACGAATCAAAAGTTATTTTGCAAGTTTACGAGGAAATTACATTTGGGTTAATAACTATTTAAAAAAAACTGTCAAACTTTCAAATAATGTTTTATTGTACACCAAAAAACATATTAACTAACTGAATTATTTTTTAATTTTTGGGTTATTACGCACACTTGCGAAAAACCTTTTTACTATAAACAGTAGTTCATCAAATAGTCAGAAGGGTTATCTAGGGCTTAGTCAAGACACATTTTCAAATTATACCTCCGTTTCCTTTCAAATGATTTATTTCAAAGGCTGCACTGGACCCCGGAAAAATCATGTATTTCCTCTTATTTTAATAACCTGATGTTGTGTCCCACTGTTGGGCAAAGGCCTTCCCTTCTCGTCTTCATCTATTTCTATCCCAAGCAAATGTATTCCCTTATTAAAAAAAAATCTTCAGTGGTTTTTTTTTTTTTTTCTTAATAACCAAGCCAATAACAGTAAAATAACCATAACGCTGGCAAAACATCTCAGTATTTAACAATACCACTAACATTTATTTGATTTAACGCACGGCTCGTAACGCGGGACCCCTGGGGCTCATGAATTAGTAAACTATTGTAATTGGGTACAAATTAAAACGCAAAAACGGGAACGCGACTTCATGATGTATAAGTAGCGAACGATAATACTATGGAAGAGAAACCTCGTTATCATTGCGCATGATTAAAAAAAAAATTTAAAACCGACTTCAGGTACACAACCGATTTTGATAAAATTTCTATATGACCACTTGAAAAGAATGCCTTATGAAACAAATAAATAGTTTTATCAAATAGGTCCAGGCGTCTTCGAAATAATTGGTGAAAATACATCAAACAAAAGACCGTGACGAATTGATAACCTCGTCCTTTTGGAGACCTGTTAAAAACAGCTACAATTTTTTTTAAAGTGACTGTCGCATGATGCCGTATCTTACCGTCGGCCAATGCCCACCATGTTTTGTTTGTTTTCGTGTATGTAAGTGGCCAACACTAGTGTCAGATTTTTTTAGACTGCCTAAATGCATCTGATATAGTGTACCTACTTCCATACAATGATGACAGTCGGGACCAAGGTTTATACGTGTCTTACAAAGCATGGATGAGCTCAAGACATTTTTATGTCACTTGTGGTTACTCATCCAAGTGCGGACCAGGCTCGAGGTGGCTTTACTTGAAAAAGCCTTAGTCTGAAGTGGAACTGGGCTGGACACGTCTTTCAAATAGGCCCGGAGAGATAGGCGGAACTAGCTACATTTTGACTCTGATACTTATACCATAGTATGGAAAGAGATCGCAGAGGATAGAGACGGGTGACAGAAGAAGGGGAAAACCTTTGCCTAACAGTGGGGCACAATAACGATAGACTAGAAAAAAAATACTTGGAAGTACTTTTAAAGGGGTAATTGTTTGCGCTTTATTTGATTACATGCTTCCATAGTAGTACAGTTCACTGAGTATAAGTGAAAGCAATAAATGAACCTGGGAAGAGTTTGTTGGTTTTTATGAGTGTTAAATGTAAGAGCTAATTGGGAATCGTTTGAGAAAGCCGAAACGCATAATTATATTAAAGTTATAAATTCTTTTTCCTAAAAAAATGGCGACTAATGAGCGCAAGAGTTGGCCAAGCAACCACCGACAGTTGGTACATTATGAAGTAATGAGAGATTTTCACAGCATGCGTGCACGAAAAGCCACGGGTTATAGCTATCTTGTTAAAACTATATTTAATTGAGAAATCGCAGTTTTCTAAGATTTTTTTACAGTGGCTTTATTAGATCAAGATTGGTAGTTTACAATCAATAGTTTCAATAAAAAAATGCACTATTATCGATAGGCCTGTCGACAGTATCGATAGCTATTTTAGAACAATACTATCGATGGCATCGATAGCCATTTTAGAGCAATACTATCGATAGTTGACTATCGAGCGGCAACACTAGATCAAGGAACGTGGGTATTGCACTACCGTATGTATCGCTGACTGTAACGTGTGTCAAAAATGAGAGCTTTTCACACCATGTGCGCACGAAAAGCCGCGGGTAATAGCTATCTTGTTAAAACTATATTTAAATTAGAGATCGCAGTTTTCTAAGATTTTTTTACAGTAGCTTTATTAGATCAAGATTGGTAGTTTACATTCGATAGTTTCAATAAAAAAAAACACTTAGTAGTGTCGATGTTATCAATAGCTGTTTTAGAACAAAACTATCGATGGCATCGATAGCCATTTTAGAGCAATACTATCGATAGTTGACTATCGAGCGGCAACACTAGATCAAGGAACGTGGGTATTTTATTACAATCGATAGTTTCAATCAAAAAATGAACTACTATTGATAGGCCTGTCGATAGTATTGATAGCTATTATAGAACAATACTATCGATAGTATCGATAACCGTCGATAGTATCAATAGCTGTTTTAGAACAATACTATCGATACTATCGATGGCATCGATAGCCATTTTAGAGCAATACTATCGATAGTTGACTATCGAGCGGCAACACTAGATCAAGGAACGTGGGTATTGCACTACCGTATGTATCGCTGACTGTAACGTGTGTCAAAAAATGAGAGGTTTTCACACCATGTGCGCACAAAAAGCCGCGGGTAATAGCTGTCTTGTTAAAACTATATTTTATTTAGAGATCGCAGTTTTCTAAGATTTTTTTACAGTGGCTTTATTAGATCAAGATTGGTAGTTTACAATCGATAGTTTCAATAAAAAAATGCACTATTATCGATAGGCCTGTCGATAGTATCAATAGCTGTTTTAGAACAATACTATCGATAGCATCGATAGCCATTTTAGAGCAATACTATCGATAGTTGACTATCGAGCGGCAACACTAGATCAAGGAACGTGGGTATTGCACTACCGTATGTATCGCTGACTGTAACGTGTGTCAAAAAATGAGAGGTTTTCACACCATGTGCGCACGAAAAGCTACGGGTTATAGCTATCTTGTTAAAACTATATTTAATTTAGAGATCGCAGTTTTCTTACATTTTTTTACAGTGGCTTTATTAGATCAAGATTGGTAGTTTACAATCGATAGTTTTAATCAAAAAATGCACTACTATCGATAGTATCGATAGCTGTTTTAGAACAATACTATCGATAGTATCGATAACCGTCGATAGTATCAATAGCTGTTTTAGAACAATACTATCGATAGCATCGATAACCGTCGATAGTATCAATAGCTGTTTTAGAACAATACTATCGATACTATCGATGGCATCGATAGCCATTTTAGAGCAATACTATCGATAGTTGACTATCGAGCGGCAACACTAGATCAAGGAACGTGGGTATTGCACTACCGTATGTATCGCTGAATGTAAAGTGTGTCATAAAATGAGAGGTTTTCACACCATGTGCGCATGTGGCTTTATTAGATCAAGAAAATTTGTACTACAATTATTACCACTGATCTTCATCATCGGTCCCTCAATGCTATGGCTGGTGAACACATATTTAAGTATTACAATAAATTTCTAGACTGTACTATGGACCTCTAACAGAAAAGTCATTTTTGAAACGCATAGTCAACTAAACAAATGATTCTTCCAATTAAAAATACCGACCGGTTATTCCGGACTCCGGACTCTGCGTTCGAAAAATGGCACTACAACTTTCTTTATACAATCAGATTTAGATCTATTTGGCACCACTATTATTCTCTATCACCAATCTAGAGTCAGAGAAAAAAACAGGCTAAAGTGGAACCTCTACCTTCATTACTCTGACTTTCCCGTTGACAATACGTGGATGAAGTCACAGGAAAAGCTATTTCGAAATAAGCCTTTTAATTGTTAAACTGTAACTGATCAACAAAAGTGTGTAATTTATCGAAATAGTATTGAATAAAGAAAAAGCATTAATTGTCGCTTTGGAATCCGTTAATTGAAAACCATCAATGCGCACAGGCAGGGTTGCCAACTGAGACTTTATGGAACGGGGTAAGTATAACAATAATGTATTTAGAAAAATACCAGTGGATTTACATCGTTACATAAATAAAAAATAAACATAATAAAACAGAAAAAAAATGTGTACAATGAATATATTCCCAAAAATATTTTTTCGGGCGATGGAGACATAGTAATAGAGTAGGAATAAAAAAACTGTCTGTCTGTTTGTCTATTTGTACACGCTAATGTCTGGAAATACTGGACGGATTCGAATAATTCCTTTCTGTTATATAGTTGTCAAGCCTGGGCAACATATAGGGTATAATATTATTATTAATAATAATTAATTTTGTAAAATGGAACACCTGATGCAGAACCATAATAGTCCAGCTAAACTATAAGAAATATAAAAATAACGCCTTAGCAAAAGTTGTTAAGCCTGCTGATGAGCATTTTCCAGTCATAATTAAAGTACACGCGAAGTCGCGGGCTTCGGCTAGTCCTATCCTACTAATATTATAAATGCGAAAGTGAGTTTGTATGTTTCTTTGTTACCCCTTCACGCTCAAACTACTGAACCGATTTGGATGAAATTTGGTATGGATATAGTTTGAGACTTGGGGAAGGACATAGGGTACTTTTTATCCCGAAATTCCCACGGGGAGCATAGCCCGCCGGTACAGCTAGTACACAATAAAATGTTTAATTGTTGACTGCATCTCAAAGAATGTAGTCACAAGCGACAACCCTGCGCGAGAGTGGATTTCATTGAATTTAAGTTAGCTTTTTCCGCGCGCCTGTTCTAACAAGATGGTCAATACCACTCATTATTTTCTTATACCTGGTCAGTCAATTTATTTCCTATGATGTGGGAACTAAATTTGTGAACAATGTTGTTTTTTTTAACGTATAAAAATAAAAGGATTTCTGTTGATTTTTATATATATATTTTGTTCGGTACATTGGAGGCATCCAATTCATCCAAAAAAATTTTTCACTCTTGAAAATTATAACTACACTATCACTGGAGAAAGAAATGTTACTGACAGTGCAAAATATTCCCTTTTTGAGACTTACTATAAACATGAATTAGACAAACTAAAAGTACAGAGAGAACGTGTCTTCTCCTTGAGGTCATTATTTTTAGTGTCCTCTGCAGGAGCAGGCCCTCTAAGCAGCCAGAGGACTTGGCTTACCTCTCCTCGCTGGCCAGACGGGTTGGAGAGGTCTCATGATGTTTATGAGCTTTGTTTAGCTTGTATTTCGCCGCCTTTTACGACATCCTTAAGTCGCTTTTTACGACATACACGGGAGGACTTGGAGTGGTCCTATTCTACTCTACCAGAGAAAGTTTTTACAGAAATTTTGAATTGCACTATTTAGAGGAAAATACCTGGGCGACCTTGGTGTAAAAATCGGTAAAAAGACATTCTATAAATATGAAACCGAGCTAGATCGATTTTCACTCCCAAAACCTCACCCAATTTTCATCAATCCCTACAATTCTTATCCTTACTCCTGACGCTTCAACCTCTGAACCGTTTTGGATAAAATTTGGTATGGATATAGTTTGAGACCTGGGGAAGGACATAGAGTTTTTATCTCGGTAGGAGATTCCTCTGAGAGAGAAGGATCTTCAAAAATTTTACTTTATTTTTCGGCAAAGGGGGCATTGACGCAGGCGTCAGCAAAAAAATATACTTCGACATTCCATTAAGGTTGCTAGGCTAAAAATAAGAATGTTTGCGATGAAGCAAGAACCAATCGCATGTGACATTAGGGTCAATTCGAGAGGAAATAATCGTTGAGCGCCAGTCGAACTCAAATTTATAGGGTTCCTTACACTCTATGAAAATATGTCACGAGAACCTTTCGTTTGCTCAGCTTTTTGTGTAAGTTTTTCTAGTAACTATAAACGCAAATCTGTAAGCATTTTTTATTTATTTATATTTTTGAAGGAGTTAAAGAAAATCTGTTTGCGTTTTGGAACATTTGGTTCAGTTTTTTTATTAATTCAAGTGCTGATGATAGGTACATACACACATACATTTGTCCATAACTGGGCAGACAGAGCCCAGGGCTGCTAGGCTCAAAGGCCACTTTTAGCGTGATGATCGGCGAGAAGGTAGAAACAGGAATACAAAATAGAGATGGGTTGCTAGCCGCATCGCCTATTGAAACAGACGTAAGACTGTTACTGACAATACAATACAATACAAAAACTTTATTGCAACAAAAGAAATTTGCAATTTTGGAACATTTATAAAATAGCAACATGTAATGGGGTACAAGTGGCGGCCTTATCGCCGAAGCAATCTCTTACAGGCAACCAAAAAGAGAAGGAATAGAATCAATCAATAGTGTATTGACCACACGCGACATAAAAATTAAATTCACAAAGGTTCCGCTTCCCATTCGCAGTTCCCTAAAAAAATGATAAAGCGGCAACATTTCGTACTTTGACCTGATAAAATAAAATAAATATTTAAAATAATGATCGCTGATGGTAATGCCATTCGACGCGGTCCCAATTCTCTGGCGGGAGGTATCGACAACATTTTGTGAGATGGTTTTGCGTGAAATATTATTATAGAAAGTATTAAATTATTTAAAAACTACAAATAATAGAACCGTTTCAACTCGACAACAAAAGAAAGTATTTAAAAATACTAATGCAAGTTTCAATTGAAATTAGATAAATTTTCACCGTGAACGTTTAATTTAGGTACACCCATTTTGTAAAAAAGGCAATAACTAAATAAATAAAAAACATATATGATAGTACCGCTTAAGATACGCGACCTGTAAAGAAGAACATCCCGACAGCCGAATAGACAGAGACGCTTCGCTCGCGCTTTGCCCTCGCTAGTTCAGTCAATCTTTTGTGCAACTTATTACTATTTATTCATTTTACAACTACATTTATAACAAATCTTAATTTCTTTTTAAAAACCACGAAAACCAAACTTTGAATTGAAGGCAACAAAACGTTGCCCACCCCTGAGATGATTAATCTCTAAAATCTCAGTTGTCATCAACATTCGGAGAAACCGATACGATTGCAAGTATTGCAACGGGATGCCGTTGCTACGCTGCTATAATATCATTGTAGTGCTATGTGTGCATTTTAAAGGATCTCGAACAAGCAAATTTGGATTTCAATGTATGAGGTTTCAAATTCTTTGAGGTAACTGACGCGTCAGATAGCCCAATAGGAATTGAAATCTATACATATATAGGAATTGAAATCTATACATATATATATAATAAAACAGTAAAAAAAAGTGTGTCTGTACATTAAATATATTTCCAAATAAATTTTTGTGTGCGATGGAGACATAGTAATAGAGTAAGAATTTAAAAAAAATGTCTGTCTGTTTGTCTGTATGTCTGTTTGTACACGCTAATCTCCGGAAATACTGGACGGATTCGAATGAAACTTTTTTGTTATATAGCTATTAAGCCTGGGCAACATATACGGTATAAATGATTTTGTGAAAATAGAACGCCTGATGCAGAACCGTAATGGTCCAGCTAAACTATAAGAGATATGAAAATGTCGCCTTAGTAAAAGTTGTTCAACCTGATGAGCATTTTCCAGAGACATAACGTCCACGCGAACGAAGTCGCGGGCTTCGGCTAGTTATAGAATAAATCATATCTTACAATTCGATCATTGTAAAATTGTGCACTAAATTACTGAAACTATTTTTTAAAACATACATCGAAATGGGAACAAATGTTTGCTGTCCATGCCAGTGACGTGCACAAACATTTTTTACAGGGTAGACACTATCTTAACGTAATTATCAAAACGGCTGCATATCGAGCAACATTTCTCGCTAGTACCATCCTCAGTCGGACATTATAACATTAGGGTGGCACAGGGTAGACAATTTCTATCTGACTGTATAAAATGCACGCTACTGGTCCATGCCATGGAAACGTATGCGTATTAAACGCAAATAGGTATGGTTATATAATATTAAAATTATTGTGCTTAAAAATACGTAAGTTTTTGTTATACGTAAATATTGTTAGGATAAACAGTATGCCAATTTATATTATGTCTTAAAATTTTATGCAAATGGATAGAGAACCATCTATGATTAAAAACTACAGAGGTGCTAAATGTACCTACTCGGTCATATATCGTTTTGAATCAGGCAATATAGAATTATTATAATAAAACCATCTATAATTAAAAACTACAGAGGTGCTAAATGTACCTATTCGACCATATATCGTTTTGAATCAGGCAATATAGAATTATTATAATAAAACCATCTATAATTAAAAACTACAGAGGTGCTAAATGTACCTACTCGACCATATATCGTTTTGATTTTGGCAAACAATTATAATAAGGCTGAGGAAACGGTTCATAAAAAGCCGATCCCAAAAATTATGGCAATTCGGATTAACTTCATCTTTAATTTCTTATGAAAAATATGGCTGCTCGAGCTCGGTCGTAATTGATTTTTAATGCTCGGTTGAAGTCAGGGCTTCTGGTCTAGTACGCTTGTCTTCATCGGAGCGCGTTCCCGGTTGCACTCGATTTGATCGGTGCAGGCTTGGAAGCTTAAGAAACTGCGAGCCTTCTCCTCGTGGCAAAACTGGTCTGATACATGCGGGCCAAATTGCGAAAAGGATGTCCTCGAGGAAAGAAAGAAGTAGACAGGCTTCGGGTGTCACCTAGAGCCACTTAACCCACACTAGACATAGAAAAATTATGTAGCAGTGGCTCGATGATTCCGGGGTGTGGAGACACAAGACCACGTCAAATAGAAAACTGTTATTGTTGACAAGTATTAAATTGTAGAGTTGGGTGTGACAGGTCCCTTCTTGATCGCGGTTCTTTAGTATTTCAGTACCTGGGCGACCGAGCTTTGCTCGGTTACATCTCAAACATTAACTATTTTTTTTAAACTTGTCTAAAAACAATGCAAAATAAAAAATTATATATAAACTTAAACATAAAACAAAAAAAAAGTAAGTCACCGAGTGGGATTCGAACCCGTAACACTTTTTCTAGCGGTCGATATCCTTAACCACTGAGCTAAATTTAAGGCGGTCGGCGTGCCGAAATTAGCGACCATATTCTGCGTGGAAAGAAAAACGCATGAAAACTCGAAAACACGCGTTTTCCCAAAAATAAAACTAATCTAGATCGATTATTTACCCCCGAAAACCCCCGTATACAAATTTTCAGCGAAATCGTTAGAGCCGTTTTTGAGATCACAGAAATTTATAAATATATATATATATATATACATACATACAAGAAGTGCTCGTTTAAAGGTATAAGATTTGATCGCTATTATTAGGTTTAACGTGTAAATTAAAAACAGCTGATAGACAATCTCCTTAGAATACCTGCGAGGGTTACACTCGGTCAAAATCGCAGTGAATTTTGAAGCACTTGTACAAACTATGCATTGCAATTTTTTTTAAATATTAGTTCTGATTTGCACTGACAAGTTAAAAAGAATCGTCTTCGTACAGGATTGTCGGGCAATTGTGTCCGATACTGAGACCCCTGAAAACTTCTCATGATCCCCAGTTTAATTGGTACGATTGGAATTTCGCAATATTGAGTTATTACTCGTTATTTATATAAAAAGTCAGATGTATTGTAAGGGATGTGGACTGGGTAAAATATATATATTATTTTATTTAGTCTCTAAACTAGATTATCGAAAAGTAAAAGACCCATATTTTTTCGTTTGGCAAAGAAGTGAAAATTCACAAAGATACAGTGCTTCGAAGTTTCGGAACGGGTTATTTACGCCACCTTTGGTCAAAAATCGTAGCTGTAGCAGTCACGCGAAATTTAAATGGGCTGTATCTTTGTCATTATTTGTCAACCAGAGAAAAGAAAAAATACGTATACCATTCTTTTTAATAATGTAGGTAATGAGCCAGATTTAAAAAAAAATCCTTATTACTAAATAAACATTTGAATTTTAACATTGAATTTTGGTCATTGAATTGAAGTTTCAAGAAATAAGGAACGTCCAAAAATCTAAACGCATTAAACATCTCAAAAGTCCCGAGTATTCAGCTCACGGCTATCTAGATCGAAATACAGGGCGGTATTACGGACATCCTCCGTACCTCGTTGAACTCTTGACGTTGCATCAAAAAAAACACAATATAGCACGTGCCAGAGGAATATAGTCCGTAAAGGAAAGGATTAAGGTTCACCGGGAGATGAAAGAGATGTGTGCTTTGCTGACGGAAGCGGCGCGGCCTCGGGTTGTGGTGTGGTACAATGGGAGAAAGATGCGCGTGTTTATTTATATATTTTTTTTGTAAAGTTTAGATATACATAAATTTATTAAAAATATTTTAATAACAAATAATATTGAAGTACAACAAAACTAAAACTAACGAAAATATAAGGGTAACTTGAAGAATGTACTACAAGTATCGTGGATGTGGCAGGTGGAACATAGATATTTTACCAAAAGAAATATTCGTAGTCAGACAACACGGATATCTAGAAAACTCGTGGTTTCGTTAGTTAGTTAAAATCTTTATTGCACCAAAACGTAATGTGACAGAGTAATATATACATAAAACATCACAACTGCAATCTCTTGAAGCCAACTGAGGTACTTGGAGATGTTTTACGAAAATACTTTCGATGAAGTTTAAAATTTTAATTAATTTCGACATGTATGTTTGCTAAACATCTATCTCTCATCATCTATCAAACATAATTTGTAAAACATCACTAAACTTGAAATAATAACGTTACCTAACAATTTACAAACTCAATTATAGACGATGCCACACGATGCATCAGATTGGTTTTGAATGGTTAAGTAGGTACTAAATATAGGACAATTTTTCATTGTATCTGGTTGAATGTCCTGGAAGGTCTTAAGTGCATGTGACATCTCCACCGCTATCGTTTATACCTTAGACGTTAGTGTTAGTGGAGCGTCGCACGCGCCGACCGGGAAGTGACGTCACGGCGCGCCCCGTCCGCCGCTATCTCGGCCGCGCGTGTTCTATTTATCAAAGTTTTTCCGGCTACGGCTCAGCCGACCCAGCCGTTTACTGGCAATCTCATTTTGTTTGTAATTTCATTTCCTTTCTTAAGGTGCGTGGATGCTTTGAGTTTCATAAGGTGAAAAGGGGCATTCCTCTGGTAAAACAGATTTTAATCAGTTGAGGAAAATTGGGTCTCTTTCCTTTTGTTTTCTATATTTCTTGCAGCTACGAAATTTTGTAAATCAAATTCAAATTTTTATATCCTGGATTGAGGTCCTCCCGTGGATGTCGTAGAAGGCGACTTAGGAAATACAAGCTAAACAAAGATTATAAACAATAATGAGACTTCTCCAATCCGTCTGGCCAGCGTGGAGAGTGTTCGGCCAAGTCCTCTGGCTGCTCTGGCCAAGTATGGCTCTGGTAGTACAGAGATGGTCGTGCTCCTGCAGTGGAGACCAAAAGAGCTGATGATGATGATGATAATGATGTCATACGTTTTTTTATTTGGTCTCTAAGTGCGTGAACGTCAGAAAAAAGAAATTTCAGCAAAATATGAAAATTGGTTGCTTAATAATATGGAGGATAGAATAAAGGAGAACCATAATATCTTATGTATCCAAATGTATTCGTCAAAAGTCGTTAAATTACACCGGCTACACTGTCGCTAAGTGAGTTAAATTTAAAGGAGGCGCCAAAAAAATTGTTTGAATTTTGAGTTTAAATTCTCACTTAACGCCCTCTTGGACAACTTTATATGGCACTTTTCCCCATAATTTTGCCTTGTTTTTTTTTAATGCTTTTTTAAAGGTAAATACTACTTTAAATGTTAATAAAAGATAACGAAAATTAACAGACTCTTGAGACTCTAGATCTATACTGAAGAAATTTACTGCTGACACCTCAGTAGTGGGTATTACTGGAAAAAGTTATCTTCTATGGTACTACCAGAAGGACTACTGGTAGTACCACGGGTAAGCAGCGGACCAGAGTTGGACAGCTGTTTTATGCTTATTAGTCCTCCTTGGCTTTACCCTCCATACTTAATATACTCGTACATATAAAAAAATCCACGCCGGTCTGGAAGAAAAGAAAAAACTAAGAATGTACCGGCTGCTTCCCACACAGATCTTAAAAGCCGATCGAAGAAATTGGTGATATTTAAATCACTTTATTACATAGGCAATGCGGCAAGCAACCTATCACAATTTTTTTATCATCCTAATGCCCACCACCACGCTAAGCGTGGCCTTTGGGTCTTACGGCCTCGGGCTCTGTCTACCCCGTCAGGGATAACGACGTGAAAATTTACCTGTATATATAAATACATGTAGGAATTTCAGAACGGACACCAAAGCTTTTTAGTTTTTCTTAATATTTCTAAACGTACACTTCCGTTAAGTGATCTGTCTCTCTCTCTTGCACGGACGACTACGCCATTGATACGATGTGAAAAAGTGTTCCGCAATTTATTTTAAAATAAAAGAAGATAAAACGAAGTTCGGTATTATCATTTAGACCCAGTCCTACAGCCATTTTATACACAACTGGGCTGCCACCTAATTAGCATACGTTAATTACAATATCACTATTGTTTATTTTGGTATTGCCGTCAAAACGTCATTAATCATGACGTCTCAATCAGACGCCCTATATGGCGAGGCCAGAGGTTCTCAAATAGTTAACCACGTAATAGGCTGCTTCAATTCGTCACAATACTCACAATGTCTCTTGTTTTACTTTTCTAATTGCATATTCGTTTTAATACACATTTGAAAAATAATCCTTATTTTTTACATTTTTATTCGTGTTTTGTTTAATTACGATAGTCTTTTTCTAAAGCTCTACGAGAAAAAAATATATTTCCTGAATAAACAATATTTTTAACTCACTAAATTCTCTAAAACGTATGGAGAAAGGCTTGTGATTGCCAAATCATTTATTAGGCCTTTTAGCGATGTATTACTTAGTCTAGAAATCAAATATTTAGGACAATATCTTTTTCCAAAAACATTTACTTGAAGATTGGAACAGATCCGGAGAATTGATAATCTTCTCCTTTTTTGAAAGTCATATAACAAATTAATTAAACATTAAAATCAGGTACCTAATGCTATCAAAATGGTATCCGCGAAGCATAAGTAGAAGGTCGTATGTAGGTATTAAATGGTAAGGATATAGGACTGGCCGTTACAATAGTTTGAGAACCGCTGTAACCTGGACTACGCTAAATAAATCGAAATTTTGAAAGTGTGTCAGTGAGAGGTGATTATCTTAAACACTAGTTGCACTTCAATTCATGGTAATATTGTAATTGTGGCCAATTGGAGCGAATTATTTCCGAAAATCAGGTGTTTATAGGCTGCGAATGGGCCGTTTATTGCCACTTTTGCGAGAGCATTCGCTCTTATGGCAATTTGGTCGCACTTGTGGTCAATAACACTTATCATTGACCTGAGGATTTTTTGATTTCGGCTGAAATGGTATCTGATCTTCTGATATGTTGTAATGTGATCATCTGATGGGAATATTTGGTTACTAAATAACCTTTTTGTTTGGTTCGGACGACACGAACACGCCGAGTCTGGAACAATAAAAATAGTATGTACTTGCTGCTTTTGTTCCAAGACTAAACAAATGTCACTGTCATCAATAAATATTTTAATTCCCTTCTTTCCGCTTTTAAATCATATTGTGCTGTAAGTGGCATTTAGATCTTATAGTCTTGGACTCTGTCCACCCCGTGAGAAATTTAGACGTGAATATGGCCGCATGTAGAAAAGAAGTCTTCTGTATAATCAACTCCTCTTACCTCGTTTACTCGGTACTACTTTCAGGGGCGGATTTAGGGGTCTGGAGGCCTCGGGGCAACAAAAAAGAAAAATTATTTTCCAAATAAACTAATTAATTTTTTTCAGTTTAGTTTTAATAAATAATTTCTTATGAAACCAGAAAAAGGACCAGAAAAAGGCAAAAAATATCAAAGGAAAAGTTGTGCACTAGTGTTTACTAAACGGCATTTGAAAATTCATCAATTGATTGTCTAATGTGGAGGCCCCTCTTTAGTTCCCCGGGGCCTCTTTTGTTGCCCTCCCTTAAATCCAGCCCTGACTAACAATCCGACTTCGCGGAACCGAAGAAGCGCCCGCGCATATTTTCCTCTCATCAATCCACCTCACTGGCTCGGCATTCACGCGGACGACGTGACGAACAAGTTCGCAAACATGTTCATTTGTTTTGTATCGAGTGACAACTAAAGGTGTTTACCAACTAGCTCTATGTAGATTCGAATAGGGTTTTTTAACCTATGCCGTCACACTTTTGGGAAAGTCAGCCTATCTCTTTCGAAATATCTCGACTGTATGACAGTATGATGTATAGGTGATATAATTGCAATTATGACGTTGACAGCAATTTCAATTTAACTCCTATAAATATCATAGACTCAATTTGAAGTAAAAATCTTATGTGGTACAAATAATTTTATAATAAGGCACTGGTTTAGGTAACGCATACACTAGCAAAGGGCAAAGAAAATATAAATAAAACCAGACAAAAAGTATTTGTACAAACATTTTTGTAAAAATTACAAATTGTAAACCAATTGTTTTGCAAAAAAACATGCGATTGATCGAATACTGATGGACGCGTACCTTCACAATGTTCAGTTTTGCATGAATTTAAAATCAGTCGCGAACGCGTTCTTTGATAAATAAATGTATAGATGTCGCACTAGTCATCACCATTATCATCAGATCACCCTAGTCTCCACTGCAGGAGCACAACCCTCTCTGTACTACCAGAGCCATACTTGGCCAGAGCACCCAGAGGACTTTGGCCTACACTCTCCACGCTGGCCAGACGGGTTGGAGAGGTCTCATGACGATTTTAAGCTTCGTTTAGTTTGTATTCCCTGAGTCACCTCCTGCGGCATCCACAGGAAGGCTTGGAGTGGTCCTATTCTACTTTGCCGGAAACCACACGGCACTAGTAGTCTAGCATTTAAAAACGACTTATCAAACGATACATTTACTACGGGTAAAGACAATGAGCTCAAGATAATTATATAATTTAACCCATCATAAATAATACATAGAGACAAATGAACAGTGCAAAATTATTCATACAGGTGTACAATGTTTATTATGAAGATGTAACCCAATGATATAATTAAACAAAAATTCACAGCGAGGTTACGCTGTGAATCTTGATTCATTTTGAGCAACACCGACAAATATTTAACCATATCCACGTTCGTACACACGCGCCTGTAAGTGAAACGTAGAGCTATCGCAAATCGACGCAAACTATCTTATTCTATTATTATTGTACATAATATATAGAAGTTCGAAATATAAGACATTCGCTTCATTAATGTGTCGACGTTGCTGGTAAACATTTGTTAAGGCAGCGTTTCTTATAATCATAGAAAAATGGTCGTATAGTCTCGGCTTAACACTGTAAGAGACATGAGAACTAATATAAAGGATAAGTAATTCTTATTTGGTACTGTCAAGGCTAAAATGTCACTATTTAATGATTATATCTATTTACAATGTGATTTTAGATTTATTATTGCAGAAAAACTGATATTAAGAGCGATATTTGACTTCAAGAAACTATGACGGCATCTGCCTGCATTTCATACAAATTCCATTAAAAATGTTTGTTTTGACGTTTGGGAAAAGTATCTGTTTTAACTTGATGGAAAATAGCGGATTTGTAATCGTGCTACATCTTAAGCAAACGCAACATCACTGGCCGCGTCAGTCGGGAGACAAAATAACAATTTACATACATTATATGTATCAAGGGATGCCAAATAAATACGCGCCGGCAACATTCTCTTGGAAAAGAAATGGCTTAACAACTCGGAATGTGGTTATGTAATGTTTGTTTTTGTTATCGTTGGCGACTTTGGTAATGGTTGGTTTAGGCGAGTGAAAGTGTTAAAAGGTGATATGACTTGTATGAGCCATTAGGTTACATCTATTTATTTACATATGCTGTAGAACTACGCCTCTATCTAATTTTCAAATCGATCTAGAGATATTTTTATTTACAGCGTAAGATACTGATATTTTTGCTAAATCATTAATATATCCTTTGTATGACATGTCTTCTAATTATGTACTTACAATTTATCAGAGTTTAGGTCATAGTTACGTGGCCGATAGATTTACTTTTGAATGCCGCATTCAAAACGACTTAATTTTATTTTTATAATTTTTTGTACTTTCAGGAATATATGCTTTAAATACTTTAAAAAGAGTAAAGCGAGAAATTTTATAAAATAGTGCGCCTTAAGCCTAACTATGGCATAAACAAATAAATATACTAGGACAAATCACAGTCATTAAGCTAGCCCCAAATTGAGGTTTAAACATCTATTATGGGATACTTACTTAACGATATTTTAAGTAATAAATACATAGATAAACAATCAAACACCTTAGAACTAGGACAGCTTCAAAAAGGGCATTTAAAAAATATAACGAGAAGATAGTTGTGGGTTCTAATTCCTGCGATCCTTTGTCTCTGATGGTATATCCATATACCCGGAAGTCTTAAACCCACCAACGCCACGACACCCACTTTTCAATCACGCATGTGACCGCCTTAGCTCGTCAGATCTCTATTTATTGCGACCTTTATAGCGATAAAGTTTACGTAAAGAGATAATACCTTTGTTTGTTGGGAGTGAGGGAATTATCTGATGAATTATGATCTGGAGGAGTTAGAACGATATTTACGGTGAGGTTTAGATGCTAAGAGCTTTTGTTTAAATGTTAGGGTTGTGATCGGCAGCACCGAAATGCACTTTTCTATCTATCCTTTTCTGTGGCTCAGAACTGTCAATTGCTAGAGCGAGAGAGAGTGACGGACGCTTTAGCACCGTGCTGAAGCGTTCCGTGATTCCGTCGCTGTCTACACGATGATTTTTATTGGTTTTGGAGCCGAAGGCCACTTCGTAGGCATCGTTAGTAAGACCTAATTAGCTAGTCAAAATAAAAATTCAGAAACAAAAAATGTTGTCTAAAACTCGAAAGTAAAATTGTGAGGTCAATTAGTAGTACCGCCGCCATACACCGCCCGCCGCCGGCCGGCCGGGGTCATCGACATTACGCAGTAGGCGGCCGGCGTATAACTACGTGGTCTCGATCGAAAATCATTTACGCAACTTTTTTATCTTATGACATACAGAAATTCGGATTACGTATATGGATAGATGAATTTATTTACTATACGACATTTTTTTTTCCAAAACCAATGAAAAGTCAGCGTGTAGGTATAGCATGCGAAAGTTCCGTTCCGTGTTGACAGATAAAATCCAACCCTTATGGAACATCACGGGATTAAATGATTTATCATTCATTATGGTACGATTACCATTTAAGTATGTATATCATTTATAGGATAAATAGAAATCAAGGCTATAAATGCATAGATTCCCTTGATAACTTTATACACAATAACTTTATACTCTACAGCTAATTTGTACACGATATATAAATAATTAAATTTTTAAAAAAACCGACTTTATTTTCTTTCAGGATTTTCTTCCATATCTTCAAAGTTAATTCACCATATCTTCACCAAATTAAAAGGGTCCAACTTCATACTAAAGGCTGTCAATTGAAAAAGAATCATTAAAATCGGTTTACAAGTGGCGAATATATCGCGTAACAAACAAAAGTTATAAATAAATAAATTAGTGATTAGAAGTCATTTAAAAATACTTTCAAATGACAATACATAGTCCAGCTGCCAGTAAGACACCAAGTCGCACAAAAAAAATAAAAAGTATAAAGCAATTACTAGTTTTCTAACATCGACTCATCTATCTGGTTCTTAAGCAAAATAAAAAGCTCAAAAGCTAACGGCTTTCGTGGCTTTACACCTGCGCAAGCACATGTTACTTAAACTTTATTTTCCCGTTCGTTCCAAAAGTTTCACACTAACTTATTTATAAACTATAGAAACTACACTAAAAAGGTGTTGAATTGAGAAGATTTTAGTAAAATCCATCGAGTAGTTTATTACTTAAAGCGATATTAAAGCACATGTGAGCACCGTATTTGGTATGTTGTTTTTTCTCTTATGCGCTTACATCTGTCCTGCTCTTTCTTGGATGTATGAATTATTTGTCTCTATCTTTGACGTCACACAACGGTAGATGATAACGTGGTCTATGAGTGTAAATGATATTGTTTAACCTTATCAGTAGTCAATTTGAAAGTAACCTTTCAATAGTTTAAATATTTTAATTAGAGGGTTGTATCTACGCATAATATTTGATACCCCTAATTTAAGGAAAAAGTACTGACCTAAAATTAGTAATAGTATGCTTGCTATCAATTCTGACTTTATTGTGAAGCCAATCAAGGGAATACGATAAAAATGAGAAGTCATCTCAATGAGAATGGGGAGGAATGAGAATAGAGATCGCTTTAAGCAATAAGACCACCCATTGTACTTAACGTACTTTTTGTAAAACTATTTTTAATATTATTATTTTTTTTGTATTGGTGCAATAAAGAGATTTTCATTCATTCACTTCATTCATGGGATAGGTCATATTCTAATAGCTAAGACTCATGGTGTAATAACGAAGCCGTGAATTCATTGACTTAGACCACGTCTATTGACTTAAAAGTATCGAAAAAAATTATTTAACTGAAAATAATAATCACTAAATCGTCATACAACCTGTCAGAAAATGATGGGACAAATGCACATACATTAACAATCCATATCACACAGTCAGTCAACACTTGAATTAGGGATGTGCCAAATCCGCGAGCCAGTAGCGGGTGTCGATATATTATATCGATATTTATCGATGTGACGCCGCAACTTATTGCCGCCGATCCACTGATAACGAGCCAATTTGTTAGCGTCTCCCGAGCCTGCGCGATCGATAAAACTTTTATTTGCTTTTTCGCGAATAATCGATAATGTGATTGGATTCGATAATAACAGTTGCGGGAGATGCTTCAAGTCCATTAACAGCCGATGAGAGGTTGATAATTTGTTAAGTGTCAGCGTGTTTTATGTCTCGGAAATATTTAAACACCAAGCAGTTATTTATTTTAGTACAGTATTTTATTGTGTATGATTTTAACACTACTTGTTTTTATATTAACCAAAATACCGCAACACTCGTTTTGCGCATTTCTAACATTATATAGAAATAATCAAAGGAAGTCATTATTTTACAGAAAACGCTATTAATATTTCGATTTTTACCCAGAAAACGAATTTTATCAACATAGGTACATGATTTGTTTTGCTTCCGACTAATCAATTATGTACCCTAGACATTTCTAAGATTCATTATTCCTTAATTGAAAGGTTATTTATTGAATACGTATTAATTATTAATTTAATAAACTATCTATGAATATGTATAACTAGCTGTTTTCCGTGAAGTCTAAAAATATTTTACCAATCTCACAGGAAGATATAATTTTTCCGGGATAAAAGTACTAAATATGTTAATCCCGGTAAAAGGTTAACTAGATGACATATTTTATTCCAATCCACATAACCGTTTTGGCGTGAAAGCGGACAAAACATCCATACATATAAAAAAAATGCCTTTGCATATTTGCTCTTCGAATTTTTTGTACTTTATTTGTTTTTTTGGTACAATAAAGTTATTACAAACAAACAAAATTTCGAGAATGTGTAATATTAGCGCAAGTAAAAATGTAATAAATAATGTCTGTTACTGAGTGGATATAACTGAGTGGCGTGTCGACAAAAATCTCAAAAATTCATCGACATAGCTTGCTCTGCGTCCGAGCAGCTCGTTAAGTACCCGATGATGTGTCGACATCGCTGTCAGTGCTCGCCCTTCCCTTTTTGCAGCAAAACGATGCGTGCGAATCTTCTTTTTTTCGATCTAGGTAACCATTGATATAAAAATATTTTAGATGAACGATCTTCTTCTTATCGTGTGTTTTAGTGACTAACACTAGTGTCAGAGTTTTTTAAACCGCCTTAAATGCCTCTGACATGAGTTTAGGTAACGACCAATGTCAAAGACAGTGACCGGGACCGACGGCTTAACGTGCCCTCCGAAGCACGGATCATCTTATTTTTCAGAAAATCAGGTGATCAGCCTACAATGTCCTAACCAAACTAGGACAACAACACAAAGTCGTTGCCCCCGCCGGGAATCGAACCCGCGACCTCCAGGTATGAGCCGAACGCTCTAACCACTACACCACGGAGGCAGGTAAGAGCAGATGTACGATGTTATTTTAGCTTAAGTATGTAATATTGAAAAAGTGTTAATATTTCTAACTACTTATGTAGGTAGCTACAAATGACCTAAAAAGCAGTAGGTAAGTAATCAATATATAAGTTTCATTGTATGCCTTGTCAGAACCAGAAGATCCTCGGTTTCAGAATTCAGAAATTCATATACATATAAATTTATGTATATTCATCATCATCATCATCATTTCAGCCGCCAACGTCCACTGCTGGACTTAGGCCTCTCAAAAAGATTTCCAAAATGACCGATCAAAAAAAAAAAGTTAATACAGATTTTTAATTTAATTTAAAAGGAATTATAATAAAGTAGCTCAAATTCACATGGCGGCATAATATCACTATAACTCCGATTACCAAGAAAAAATTTTGCAGACTTTTAGTTTTAAGTTTACTTCTGCTGTCTAAATGATATATATGTCAATGTGCTAGACGGATCACGGATGGGCATTCCTTCGGGACAAGTGTCGGGGGCCTTGTAGCGCGGCACAGAGATTCCGGTTCATTATCGGACAATTAACGCGATGATCGGGGAATTACGGAATTTCCCCAGTCTGGAAAACATTGGGATTTTTTCTTGAAAAATAGAAAATGCGTATTAAAAATACTTGTTAGTTACCTATTTTTAATGAACTTTTTCTACTGGTTTACTTTAACTTCTATTGACAGCCTATATGAGTCTACTGACATAATTTACACCATGGAAAGGGTATCGTGGTGAAAGGTTCCCTGTAATTCCTGAGATTCCAAATGTTGGCTGGAAGAGATTGCATTTATAGGGATAAGTCCGCGTTTGTCCCTATATTGTCTCTTTTGTTTTGTAATTTTTGTGTGATTATTATGGTGCAATTGAGTTGATTCGTATTGTATTGTGTGAAATTGTCAGGGATTTTTTAATTATTTTAATACAAATAGTTAAAAGAAAATAACTTTCTAGAGACGTCCCTCTGTATGTACGTAAGCTTAGATCTTTTAAACATTATCAATGTTTTCATTTATAGACGCTCGACTACATTGCATGATCGCATGTACTTCATAAAGTACAATTATAAATGCATTACCTATTAGTAAACGACGATATTAACATTTATATAGAAAAATTGTCTATTTCTAAGAATAAAACGTTTTTACTATTAAAATGTATAAGAGAGGCGGTATATATGAATGACTTTTTATACGTAGATATACATACATACATACTATCACGTCTTTATCCCTAATGGGGCAGACAGAGCGTTTTGGGTCTTGCGGCTCTAAGCAGATAGAGCCCAGGGCTGCAAGACTCAAAGGCCACTTTTAGCTTGATGTGGGTAAGAAGGTGTATGAAGAAATCAAAATAGTGATGGGTTGCTAGCCTCATCGCCTATTAACACGATTCTTATTTTCGCCCATTCCCTTGATCGGCTCTTACGATCTGCGCGGGAAGAGAAGCAGCTGGTACATTCTAAGTTTTTCCTTTTCTCCCAGACCAGCATGGAAGAGCCCTGAGTACCATTCGGAAACTGTCTCATCTCTCTCATCTCAGCGCATTCTCAGTTGAATCCTCAGCTGGAATGCTGCGAAGCTCTGGGTTCGCTTCGCACGGTCTTGAGCATCCTTGGTTGTAAGACGATCAGTAAGCATATAATTTATTCACGACCTCCGTGGCGTAGGGATTGCCATGCTAGTCCGCCACCCAGAGGTTCCGGGTTCGATCCCCGGTCAGGGCAAGTTGGAAAATGGCCTTTTTCAATTTGGCTAGGTCTTGGACGTTTATCTATATATGTACACATACATACATACTATCACGTCTTGATCCCTAATGGGGCAGACAGAGCATTTTGAGTCTTGCGACTTTCAGCAGATAGAACTTAGAGCTGCAAGACTCAAAGGCCACTTTTAGCTTGATGTAGGCAAAAAGGTGGATAAAGTAATCAAAACAGTGATGGGTTGCTAGCCGCATCGCCTATTAATAAGATTCGATTTTTTGCCCATTCCCTCGATCGGCTCTTACGATCTGCCCGGGCAAAGAAGCAGCTGGTACATTCTAAGTTTTTTCTTTTCTCCCAGACCAGCATGGAAGCAATCTATGGATCTATATATGTATTTGTTATAAAATATGTTATCGTTGAGTTAGTATCCCATAACACAAGTCTCGAACTTACTTTGGGGCTAGCTTAATTGGTGTTATTTGTCCTTATAAATAAATATATTTATCATCCTTAACGTCAAGCCAGCACTTTTTGGGTCTACCACGCCTGAAGGGCCCCGGCGGAGGCGGATGGCATTTGTTTCCGCGTGAAATGTCACTCTTAATCATCCCAAAGGATCCTTAGTACCCTTCTTTATTAATTTGTCGTTTGAAATCAATTAAAAGTGACATTTTTTTTTGTAATAAACCTTATCACGACAATGTTAATAGTTTTTTTGACATTTATTGATAATCCTGTATATAATAATCACATTTTTTCTGTGACGGTGTAGACACAACTACAGCCATAAGCCTTAATGGTCGTGTCCAGACGAATTTAAACCATCTATTGCGATCCCCTGCTCAACGTGGTGGTTATGAGCAAATCCTATCTTTATTGGGAGCCTTTAGTCCAGCGTTGAATTTTTATATGCTGATTAAGAAAAATAATCGGCCAAGCGCGAGTAGGACTTGCGCACGAAAGATTCCTTATCATTATCTATAAAAAATCACATTTGTTGTATGGGATTTCATTCTGTTTTTAGGTTGTTACAGCGGCCGAGATTTTTTTTTGTCTGGCTATCACGGTTCATAGATACAGCCTGGATATACGGACGGATGGACAGCGGAGTCTTCAGTAATTGGCGTTTTTAACCTATGGGTACGGAACTTCAAAAATAAGTATTTTTAAGTATATTAATGTTTTAATTTCGTACGCAATCAGTCACGCTGGACAGTACAGTCGTTTCCGCAAATTGCAGTGACGGTGTTCGCGTCGATCCCCACACTTTTCACCAGATACCATCTCGATCTACCCGTGTTACCGCGTAAAATTAAATTTATTCGCACAATTTGCGTTATGACACCTCTATCGTGGTAATCTATACAGAATTGTAAATTATCCGTATGATCGTAATTCTCATCCTTATGTTTTCAAACATTAAGATTCTTATCGCTTGCATTGTGAATTTTGTTGAAATTATAACGACAACTTTAAATTTGACATTTAAAGTCTTTATTTCAACCTTTATTCCAACTGGATAAGGCATATTTTTGTAACATATCGGCATATATAAGGTGGTTTTGGTAAGTGATAACAAGCAGATTAATTACTTGAGATGCATCTTCAGAAGGTTGACGGACTGGTTACGCGTAACGGTGGTTAACGTGATAAAAGTTTGCGGGAAACGTGTGGGAATTAATAAGGCCACTTCTGGGAAGTTTGATAAAGATGCGCCTAAGAAATACGGGCGACAGCAGATGCAGCGGCTTGAGAGATGCTCAAAATCGTATAATTTGGTGGTAAAATCGCCAGTTTCAGCCAGTAAAGATAAATCTTTACTGGCTGAAACTGGCGATTTTACCAGAAATAAATTTCTGTTAAATTTAGGTAATGATAGTTTTTTGTCAATGTGATGCAAAACTCCGATGTGTAATCAGCGAGGTCAAGGGAGCCTATAGGTTTAGAAATTCTTACGGAATTGGGTAAAACGGAAACTCCCAAATCTAAAATTGGGTACGTACTTGTGGTTTTGCTTTCATTGAATAACAATTCCAGCTTGATTCCAAGCCCATTTTCTTCGTGATCTGCGCGGAAAGTAAAGCAGCTTCTACATATTTGTTTTTTTTCTTCTACTAGACCAATTGTCTAGTTTATACCTTTTATAACAAGGTAAGTAATTTTTTAAATCATTGCAACAGTGCAAAATTTTAGCACAATCGGAAACCGAGAAGTGGGTCTTTAACCTGCAAGATTTGGTTGGACAGACAGACAGACAACGGGACAGGTGAAACTAAACAATAGTTGGATGTAAACAAATTAAACGTTACTCATGAAAATAATCCTCAATATGCATTCAATATGTCCCCATCTTCTTTTATTAGTACCTCATTAGGGCGTTTATTTATCGCCACTAAAAACGAGTCATTTGCAAAGAAATTTAAACAGACAAATTAACAGCTGTGTGTTCATTGAGAACGCGAAAACATATTTAGTTCACCAGTGGTGATGATTTTAATTTTTAATTGAACATCATAGCGTGCGTCGTGTGCAGGTGCTATGCTATAAAGGTTGCTCTGTAAACGTATGCTGAAGTAAACTATACAGGGTCTGATATAATATACTGAAACTATTTTAAGAGCGAATCCAGACATGCATACCCATCGCCCTGTAAACTTAACTATTTATCTTACATGTCACTAGATGGCGTTTAAAGGTAATAATTTAAACATTTAAATCGTTTATTACTTTAATTTAAATAAAGTACTACTCTAATTAGTTAAATATGAAATGCTCCCATGCTGGTCTGGGAGAAACGAAAAAACTTAGAATGTACCAGCTGCTTCTCTTCCCGCGCAGATCGTAAAAGCCGATCGAGGGAATGGGCAAAAATGCGAATCATTTTCACAGGCGATGCGGCTAGCAACCCGTCACTGTATTGATTGCTTTTCCATCTTCTCGCCAACCATGACGCTAAAAGTGGCTTTTGAGTCTTGCGGCCCTGGGTTCTGCATAGAGCCGCAAGACCCAAAATGCTCTGTCTGCCCCATTAGGGATAAAGACATGATAGTATGTATGCATGTATGTATGAAATGCAATAAATATTTTTAAAGCATATTTAATACTTTCTTTGTCACTTTTTTACTAGTCGTGTTTCTATGGCGTTGCGTATCTGTAATTATATTATCTAATAGTAATTATAATATCTTTGATAAATACTGAACAACTTTCCTTTCCTGGATATAAACTAACTATAGCAAGTATTTATAAATGTAATATTTTTTCAAGACCTTATATCAAAAGCATTTAGGGACAAAAAAACCTTTTTACATTTCCTGAATACATCACTTTAAATATTTAATGTGATATATTCAGGAAATAATAAAATTTACGTGGCAAACGTGCATTTTAAAATTATTAAAAATGCACGATTGCCACATAAATAAGAGAAACAGAGAAATGTCTCAATCAGTAAGAATTTACAGGTAAGTACCTATTTAGCAAATTTTTATGATACTAAATTAAGCACAGCAGCTAGCGGCACATTTGATCCCAAAGCAAAATTAAATGCAATTGTTTTTATATTGTTATCGAGACACCTCAAATGTGAAATTTCGTCATAACAACTTATAGAAATTGCTTGAAATGTCGGAAAGGACGTATCATTTTGTCGAAAATTGGAAATAAAATTCGGCGTAAACAATTTCGCGGTGCGAAACAATCATGTGACGTGTAATTTCGGAAATTGGGAACTGGAGAAATTGGCCAAATGGAGTTACGTGCAGTGATATCGAACGGCTTAATCAACGGGAAAAGAGTTTTATTGCATTCAGGTATTCATATTTTGCATGTTCCTTGATCTAATCTACTTGTGCGAAATGCTCCGGTGATTAAAACTTTACTGGAGCAGTTGACACCAATAGCAGGCCTGTGTAACTCCCTGTTTAGGTATCGAAAATATACCTACATTATTACTATGCGCGCGGCGACCACTCGAGAGTGGTAAACTCAGTGCCGTGAATCGTATCTCTAGAGTAATAAGAATGAAATTGGCTTGCTATGCACTTCTAGGTATCTAAACGAAAAGGTGCCGAGTTCTGACGCGATCTAATTTAAACCATATCGCTAACGACATTGAGTAGATATTTCTTTGAATTCCTTTGCGGAGAAGACTTCTGTACGTAAGTATTAGTTCTTATTCTGTGCTTAGACCAATAGTTGATGCACGCCCCTGCCTATTCTGCTGCTTGTGGCTGCAAAATCATCGACTGTCATACTCCCGACATGTTTTCTTCCTCTACGAGGCATGCATCAAAGGCCATAAGACTTAAAAACCGCGTTCAGCGTGACAATGGTAATGTAGATGGAGAAGTGAATAAATCATCATCATCATCAGGTCTTTTTAGTCAGTGCAGGAGCACGATCCTCTCCGTACTACCAGAGCCACACTTGGCAAGAGCCAGCCAGAGGATTTGGCCTACATTCTCCTCGTTGGATAGACGGGTTGGAGAGGTCGCACTGATGTTCATAAGCTTCGTTTAGCTTGTTTTTCCTAAGTCGCCATCTACGACATCCACGGGAGGACTTGGAGTGGCCCTATTCTACTCTGCCGAAAAGTGAATAGAGGTAGAAGCTATATAGGAAGCTAGCCGTGTTACAGGACTCAGATGTCATTCTGATAGGCGATAGCCAATTCTTGCAATTTGCGCGGAAAAATATTTACATGGTACATTATACACTTTATTCCTTTTATCGCAGAACAGCGTGAAAGAAACATTTTACATAATTAAAACCACCGGCTAGGAGTAGTCCGACGAAACTCGTGCAAGTAGGATGTTATGGTAAAATATGGATGTTAGAATGATACACAACTTAAGATATTCCTGCCCAAGGGGTCCTACCATAAACATACATCATTACCACAAGCTGCGTTAAGAAACTTATTTTTCTCGACGAAATAATTAAAAGCTTGCAACCATATTTCAATCAGACCAGCAGATGGTTACGTTATGCCTAGTTTACAAGAATGATAGCTACTAGCGTATGGAATGTATTACGCTTCGTTTACACGCATGCATGACATGACACTAATATTATACAGGCGAAAGTTTTGAGTGTGTGTGTGTTTGTTATTTCCTCACGCGCAACCGGCTGGACCAATTTTGATAAAATTTGGTATACAGGAAGCTGACCCCGTGGATTAACACATAGGCTACTAAAGTAGCCTTGTAAGGACCACCGCAAGGAAACGAACACAACGATAAAAAACCGCATTGAAATCGGTCCATCCGATACCACAGACAAACAGTCATTAGCGTCAACCTTATAACACTCCTCTTTTTTGTCAGGTATTAAAAATGACAAAGCAGGGCTAAATTGGAGTGACATACATGATGTGCTGACCCCACTTAGAGTGGAATAAGGGAAGGAAGAAGAAAAAGAGACGATACATTATATTTTATTGTTAATGTACTTAAATTTTTTTTAAACCTATATATTTATCTAATAGTTCAAGAAGTTACGGACTTAGTTATAAGCTCATGAGAACTGGGCATTAGGTACATAGCGCACAACTAGCTAAAGGTCTGCCGGTATGTTCTTCAGTAATTGTGAATTTATAAAGCGACTACAGGTGAAAATTAGCATGTGTTCTGCAAATAGACGCTAAGTAGATATTGCTGTTTTAGAAAAACTGTCAATATGTTAGCAAGTACTAGCTAAACAAAGCTTATAAACATCAATGAGACCTCTTCAATCCGCCTGGCCAGCGTGGAGAGTGTAGACCCATCAATCCTCTGGCTGCTCTGGCCAAGTATGGCTCTAAAAAAGGACACGTCAGAAGAACCCGTAACCGGTGGGCAAGCATGAAGAGAGAGTGATGAGTGTAGATGAAGCGAAATAGTTCTCTCAGAATCGTATTAAGTGGAGGTCCATAATCCAATCTGCCAATCCTTGTGAGAAATAGGCCTGATAATATGTATGTTAGTATGTATGAGTTAGTGGTAGTGATGTGTTGAGTAAGATAGTAGTTATGCAGAATAAGTACGCACCATTGCGAGTATAACTAAATGTTCGTACACACGGTAATTCTGAATTTATTGGGCAGCTACAGGTGGACGTGCTAAGTGTCCAATGTACAAAGGCCATTTGCATGATGTACCTTACTTTCTCGTGTGTAATTCAATTGAATTCAATCATTTATTGTTCTCCATAACATTACAGATCATAAATACAATACAATTGTAGATAGTAAATAACATTATACAGTGTAACATTATGGGCCCAGTAGGCACCGCAATGCGAGAGGTCTATTATATAGTCTAGAGGTCTAATTTTGACAAAAATATTTTCTTGTAAACTATTAATTGTTTGTTTCATTCATTTAATTAGATATTTTTTTAAATGTTGTTTTCAGATTTTAGTTTGTTCTGTTAAAGTTACACAAAGACTTACTTGGCCAAAAGGGTATCTTTTGACTAAAATGTTTGTATCATGAAGTTCCAATTACACTTCGACTGCAGAAAAACGCACAGTATGTGTTTTCATTTTCGCCAAAAACACACACAGCGTTTTTGGCTCCGAAAGCGCAACTAAGAAAGCAACCGGGAACTTGCTAGACGAAAGATTTCGTTTTTTCATTACGCCAGATAGTCCAAAAAGACAGAACTTTTTTGGTAATAAAAAAAAAGTGCATGGTGAATAAAATTGCACGGAATAAAATAATGATTTATGCGGTTATACGATATAAAAAGCCTCTGTTTATGATGCAAATAAATATTAATATTGTATGGTATTTTTTAATTTAATGTAATATATTTTTTCTGGGACTAGAAGACCCGCTTGCCGTTCCATTTTATTTTTGCAATACCCAACAGGGTTCATGTTGTACTTAAGAACAGTCGTAATATTAGTAAGACTAAGAACTACTGTATGATATGAATGCAAAAAATGAATTGGTATCTTCAATAATATTTTTTTAAACAAAAAACAACACACTTCCTGTACCACTTCAAAATAAGCGTGTTGTTTTTTGTTTAAAAAAAATATGGAATTTTTTTTAGTTTTTTAATATATCTTCACCAGATGCTGGATGCAGGCCACCTCCGATCGGTCGTTTTGGAAATCCTTGCGGGAGGACTCTGTCCAGCAGTAGACTTCTTTTGGCTAATATAATAATATATCTTCACTCAATCACTATGAGAATCAAAATCGGTTCAGAAGTGGCGAAGATATCACGTACGCAAATACCTTTTTTTTTAATAAAACATACACGTCAAATTGGTCACCTCCTTATTTTTTAAGAGGTTAAAAATACAACGTAAGACAATAATCTCATTAAATAATGAAAATCGACGTGCCGCTAAGTAATGGACACGGTGTCAGTTCCCGCACGCATCCCGCGGGTGACAACACTTTAACAAATTGTTCGGACGCACGCCATCTTATTGATGGCGCTACGGTGACGATTATTTCGTAAAAGCCAGGACAATGCAGCTGCGAAACCTAGCATTAGGTACCATAAAACTAGTGATGATTACTGTACAAATATTAAAATTGCTGCTATTATTGAAAAGCATGAAGTTTTACGCAGTATGAAATTACTTTGCGCGAAGTAGTTGTTAGCACATAACATTATCGCCTAAATTGATATTTTTAAGTGATGCCTAATTTTTTCTTAATTTTACTCTTGCAATTGTGCTATATACAACGTGTTAATAAAATAACGCAAAACCTCTCAGGTTGTAACTCAGTCCATGAAACTAAACAACTTTTGTTCTACAATATTCCCAAAATGCCAGAAATAAAATTAAGATTTTCATACAAATTGACTCGATCAGCTGATCAGTTTGTATGGAAATTCAAATTATTATTTTTTGGTTTTGTGAAAGTTGTAGAACAAAAGTTGTTTAGTTTCATGGGCTGAAGTACAATCTAAAAGGTTTTGCGTTACTTTATTAACTATCATATATATATATATATATATAAAATATATATATATATATCATATTAACCAAGCGGAAAATATGTGTGGCTGGCGTGATAAAGATCGTGGATATAATATATATATATATATATATTATATCCACGATCTATATATATATATATATATTATATCCACGATCTTTATCACGCCAGCCACACATATTTTCCGCTTGGTCCAATGGTTGACCGGGAGAGAATGCCATATGGCATTAGGTCCGCCACTTCTACATTTTTTTTTACTGTGCAATAAAGTTTAAATAAATAAATATATTTTATAAAGTGTAGCAAAATATACTGAAACTATTTTAGGGCAGAATGAAGTCCGTGATAGAGAATAACTTTCCCCAAGGAACATGTCCAAAAATAATTTTTGGATTTCCATACAAACTCGGATCAGCTGATCGGTCAACTTGTATGGGAGGCCAAAAATTACTTTTCATATTTCGATATGTGTTTCTTGGGAAAAGTTTTTCAGTATCATGAACTGAATTAATCCTTAAAATAGTTTCAGTATATTTTGTTAGACCTTATATAATATAAAGTTGTTAGCAGAAATGAAAAAAACTTAGTGTAAATTTTATATGAATTGCGATGGTTGATAACTAACAGTGCCGTAAATAGCCTTTTTTGCGCCCTGTGCTAACTTCTATAACTGCGCCCTTGTTTTTTTAGATATTATAGGTACCCTAGAGCAATGCTATGTATAGGTCTACTTCATTTCATTCAGGATGATAAAATAAAGCACAAGGAACTTGGTGTTGGTGGATCAATTATTATCTAATATTTTGGAAGAAAAATCTATTTTTTTAAAGAATTGATGTGGGCAAACAAGCAGATGAGCCATCTGATGTTAAGTGGACCCTTCGCCTATTATACCACCCACTGTGTCTCACTCACTAAAACTCAACCGCAAGTTCACTAGTGCAAATGCGTTGCCCACCCTGATCTTGAACTTATCAGGAGCAAACCGAAAAAATAATAGTCCTGCCTGATCTGGCCGTTCTTGCGCCCCCCAGAGTCTACGCCCTGTGCCTGGGCACCGGTGGCACCGCCCTATTTACGGCACTGATAACTAATACACATAAACACATTACATATGTATAAGAATGTATCTATTGTTAACGAAGGCAAAACTGATAACGTTATACAAACTAACACACAATTTTTGTCAACCTACGCTGATAGCCATGTTCTTAGTGAAAGAAAAATGAGATAGATATTAGGAAGCAACACAATTTTTAATAGATAGATTGAGAAAAGTCTCCAATAAGTGACATGTATAAATAAAACTAAAGCCAAGTGCGAGTCGGACTTGCGCATGAAGGATTAATTACCATTATCTGTAAAATCACGAATGTTGTATGGGAGCCCCATTTAAATATTTATTTAATTCCGTATTTGTTGTTATAGCGGCAACATAAACACATCATCTGTGAAAACTTCAGCTATCTAGCTATAACGGTTCATGTGATACAGCCTGGTGATAGACAGATAGACAGTCGTACAGCGGAGTCTTAGTAAAATAGGGTCCCGTTTTCGCCCTTTGGGTACGGAACCCTAAAAATAGCTAATAATCAAAAGCGTCAATGTTATTTGAAACCGTATTTATCCGGAAAACTTCGAAATGATATGCCCCAGGCCATGTATTCTGATATTACCCTTCGCCCAACAGTGAGACGTGAACAAAGCCAATAACTGTAATGAAGTTTTCACTGGCGAAGATTTAAAGCTTTCGACTGTCAGAAACGGCACGAACGGGAGAAGAGTTTGCATCAAGTTTGCATCAAACGTTTTATATTATTCACACTAAAATGCATTTTCTTTTTTTTTTCAAGTTTAGGTCGATTTCAAACTACACAACCGATTTTGATAAAATTTCTATGAGACCGCCTATTTCAAACAAAAAATAATTTTCCATATCGGTCCAGGCGTCTTCGAATAATCGGTGAACATACATTAAATAATAACCGGCCAAGGTCGGACTCGCGCACGAGGGGTTCCGTACCATTATCTATAAAAATCAAGTTTTTTGTATGGGAGACCACTTATATATGTATTTTATTTTAATATTTTTATTTATTATTAAAATAAAAATACAACTGAGTATTTTGTGAATATTTCAAGTCTGTACCTGTTGCCATTACTGTTATCTAGCAAAAAAGAGCAAAAAAATTGCTTTTATTGTATGGGAGCCCCCCTTAAATATTGATTTTATTTTGTTTTTAGTATTTGTTGTTATAGCGGCAACAGAAATACATAATTTGTGAAAATTTCAACTGTCTAGCTATCGCGGTTCTTGAGATAGAGCCTGGTGACAGACAGACGGACAGACGGACAGACGGACAGACGGACAGACGGACAGACGGACAGACGGACAGACGGACAGACGGACAGACGGACAGACGGACAGACGGACAGACGGACAGACGGACACACGGACGTACGGGTACGGAACCCTAAAAACGATCTCGACGAATTGATAACCTCCTCCTTTTTTTAGAAGTCAGTTAAAAAGTAACAGTTTCAAAAATTATTATAAGTATTTTTTGTTAAAAGTAAAACTTTAAACGTGGAGTGATTTTTACGAGGAGGGACCTCTCGAATGGTCTAACTGCTTGACCCGGTTGTACTAGTACAGAATTCAAAGTTTATTAAGAATCTTTTTTATCTTCAAGGATGCGCTTTTTATGCCGATGTGGATGGATATACTGGACCGGGTCAACCTCGACGAACGTTCTGCGATCAAATTACAGATGTTCTGGAGAAAGAAGACGTAAGGAGTACCCATAACCGGGGGGCATGTACTAAAAGAGTAATGATTATAGCCGAAGCAAAAGAGATTTGCAAGGATCGTACGCAGCAAGTGAAGATCCATAGTCTCTGCCTACCCCTATGGGAAACAGGCGTGAAAATATGTATGTGTGTATGTAAAGACCATGCCAAGCGGACTTCAGATACCACTTGATGACGTCAATCCTTGACGATGTCTTTTGCAATTTTTTTAATTATAGTATTTTGAAATTAACTGTCATAGAGACCGCGATATTATACATTATCCAAATTTATACCCTTTGCTCAACAGAGAGACGTAAACAAAGCCAATTACAGTAATGAAGTTTTCACTGGCGAAGATTTAGCGCTCTCGCTGTTTTCAAACTGTCGGAGCGAGCACGATTGCGAAGTATAATTTGTAAAAGTTCTTTACGTATGAACTAATTTGAAAATCCTCTTGATAAAAGGATGTTACAAAATATATTTAACTCCTTGTAGACAATAGGTGTTTTTCAGCAGTCGAAGTATGGTATATCCAAGAACACGAATAGATAAGAGAGAAATACCAATATCTACAGATATAAAAAACTATATTTAATAACGAAAATGGATATGGATGAACTGACCACTGACACAAAAAGTCAAGACAAGACAGAATCCAGTAAGATTCCGCTAATCTCACATCTTCTTCATCGCTCACAATTCATAAACAACATTACCATAAACATAAATTCTGTGACGTAATCCCACTTCAGCAGGGTGAGTGAGACACGTTAGGGCCAGAGGAATAGCGGGAAACTCAGCACTATATTCTTTTTACATAAAGATCTATTGATTTGATGCGAGGATTCGAACAGAGCAAAACACAAAAAATAGGCAAAGATAATTTCGGAGATAAGGGCCATCGTGAAAGTCGTTTTTGTAGTTTGTCTGTCAAATAATAAATGGCGCTACGAATGTGTTACGTTGGCGATACGGATTAATTCTACTATTTAGTTCCTCCGCTCATTACTTGTTAATTCTACTATTTAAAAGTCGTTTTTTTTTTAATTTGACTGGTAAATAAACTTCTTGAGCACACAATAGAAGGACAGGAACTTCCTTGTACTGGCAAAAAAAAACCAAATATGTCTTAACTATCATAGGATCTGTATAATATATCTTAAAAATTGTCTTGTTGCACAATTGTTCACGTCAAATGGTAACTTACAGCTAAGTTTATCGTTGAGCGCTAGTGCAGAACAAGCGGCAACAACTGGACAGTTTTTTTGAAGAGCATAAAAGTAAATAATCTATGTATTTTATAAATAACGCTTGGTTCGTGGCCAACTTTATGCCGCGAAATAGTTCGCGATACGGCGCTACCGTGCAATAATTCTCAATTATCGACATCAAAGCGGCGCGACGCCGCGATTTGCGATTCGCGATTGCGATTGTCGACGTTACGAATAGAATTATCACTATCGGGATTTATTGTTATTATGATTAGGTATTTTAATGTGTGCTTTATTATGTAAGAATGTGTAAATTTGACTAAGTGCTTTTTATGTAATACGTAGGTAGGCGAACTCCTCGGGCAAGAGAATCGTGACCATATTTCTAACGTACCACCTAATTCAGATGTGGAATAGATATTTTACTTTATAAGTCTGTCTATTAGATTATTCAAAAATAAAGGACCTTTATTTTACCGCCTAGCAAAGTATTAAAAATTCACAAAGATACAGCACTTCGAAGTTTCGGAGTGCGGGTGATTTAAGTCACCTTTAATTAAAAATCGTAGCTGATCGTGACGTAACGCGAAATTAAGCTGCATAAGTTCGACACTGTCGCGAAAAAGCAATGCTGCAATAATAGTTTAAGTACTTATGTATATTATACGTATTTATATTTATGTATGTTTATGATTTGTATTTATTATTAGTATATACAACGACCTTTTTTATTAAGTACAAATATTTTAAGGGGTGAATCAGACCATCATTTTGAACAACTTTTCCCAATAAATGTATATCGAAATACGAAAAACATTTTTTAGGTTTTTATAGAAATCGAAGTAGTTACGTGATATCATTATTATTATTATTATTTTTTACTTAACCTATACTGTCCCACTGCTGGGCAAAGGTCTCCCCCATTTCCTTCTAAATATCTCGATCGTGTGCCACTTCCCACCATTCCCTCTCAAACTGACTCAAGTCGTCGCACCAACGCTTCCGGGGCCTACCTCTCTTCCTTCGACCATCTTCGGGAGTCCTCATTGTTACCAAAGTGGCCCATCTGTCCGGATGCATGCGGCAAACGTGCCCCGCCCAATCCCATTTTAGTTTAGCGGTTTTATGACCGACATCAGCAATGCCGGTTTTTGAGCGAAGCGTTGTATTTGGCACCTTATCGAGCCTAGTAACACCCAAAACACTCCGCTCCATTGCTCTTTGGCAAATCTTGAGTTTGGACTTCTGATCCTCAGTCAATGACCAACTTTGAGCACCGTAAGTTAGGACGGGCAAGATACACATATCGATGAGTCTACGCTTTAGTGACAGAGGAAGGTTGCCCTTCATAAGCTCTTTCATAGACCAGTAGCTCCTCCAAGCATTGTCTATGCGGCGATTTATTTCTATCATTTATTTATATCATTACTATGGAAAATGAAAATTATTTTTTCGTATTTCGATAAAAATTTACTGGGAAAAGTTGTTCAAAATTATGGACTGAATCACCCCTTAAAATATTTGTACTTAATAAAAAAGGACATTGTATATGTATGTATATTTTAAGGTTTATTTTGTTATTATATATGCCCTATTATAAAATACCCTAATTTATTTCTTCAGATATGCTTGTCTAGTTAAATTTGCACCCCATCTATCATCTTTTCTACTACGTCCCAAAGGTGAACTGGTACTCAATTAAATGCTTAGCATTAAGTTGTACCTTTTGTACAATAATCTTAAGATTTTAAGTGCAATTAATTAAATAAATAAAAAATAAATAAGTTTCGGTGTTTTTCTTTAACATAATTAGAAAAATTGGGAAAAAAAAGAAATGTAAATAAACTTATGAATGTGAAAGAGTGCTTAGTATACAAACACCCGCAATAACTGTTTGTAGATATAATATTTGGGCAATTAAAAAATTTGAAAAAATCCAAGATTTAGTATGTAATGTTTGGTCTGCTTCCCTTTGTATATCTGTGGTCATACAAAGTCATCATATTTATGTGTCTTTGTTTGTCCCTTTGTTTGTATATTTGTGTCTAATTATCTCAAAAAATACATTTTGTGTGCAATTGATAGTATCATACTATAAAGTGCATGTTTCATGAATAGTATGAATAAATAAAAATAAATAAATAAATATATAAATATATAGGGACAAATTACACTGATTGAGCTAGCCCCAAAGTAAGTTCGAGACTTGTGTTATGGGATACTAACTCAACGATACTATACTTTATAATAAATACGTATATAGAAAAACATCCAAGACCCAGGACAGTTTGAAAAAGGCCATTTAATAAAGCGGATGTATTATACGTAATCGAACGTTCATTTTTAACTGAATACTAACAGTTCCAAGTAAAAGGTTCTCGAATGGCGACCACGTACAGGCAAGCGAAGCGTAGAACACCCACCCACAAGATGCTCTGACGATCTAACCAAGGTCGCTGGTAGGCGCTGGATGCAAGCCGCTCTAGATCGGTCATTTTGAGAATCTTTGGGAGAGGCCTATGTCCAGCAGTGGACGTAATGCGGCTGAAATGATGGGTCCAAGTAACTTGGCCGAACCTACCAGAAAAGAACGATATTTCAACATAAAATTGACAAAAAGGCATTGAAGATATCAGTAAAGATTTCGTACTCAATTCAGACCATAAACCAGGTTCAAACATCGTGCCGTCCGCGAAAGCTGCAATTTATTGACGATTGACACGTAATCTTAGTGTAACATCTGGAATACAATCTATCTAGGGCACCAAGAAATTGTATGAATAATTCATACATTAATATTACATCTGCAAGCGATATGTTGGTTTAGAGAACTATGGCATTCGTTTTAAAAGAATTGTCAAGTTACATGATAAAAGAAATGACAAATTATAAAAATAAAAAATACAAACGCCACGGCGCGAGATACAAAAAAATATTTCTAGTTCATTCGAGAAACAACGCACAAAAAGGAATCATTTGATTTGCTCGCTAATTGCAGATTAGAATAATATCATCAGTAACCTCAACAATTAAAAAAAACACTAATGCAATAGAAATACATCATCTGTAAAAATTTCAACTACCTAGCTATCACGGTTCATAAGATGCAGCCCGGTGATAGACAGACGGAGTCTTAGTAATAAAGTCTCGCTTGTACCCTTTTAGTTCGGAACCCTAAAAATACTATAGTTATAGAAATAAAGCTAGTTTTAAGTAAACTCGGTCTTTTTGATAAAACCTAACGTAAGACACAGGCACTATTAGCATGAATTAAACGGGTTACTCGAGTAACCCGTTTAATTCATGCTAATAGTGCCGTACGTACGTACGTACGTACGTAGAGAGTCAGCTTCAGGCCGATATAATGCGTCTCGACATGACATCGTGTACGCGCGTCCTCTATACTCGATTTGTTTAGATATTTAAATAAATGTAAACAATCTTGACATGTCTTTTTTACCTAACCAAATGGAGTATAGTCAAATTCGCCCTGTACACAGTCTTACTTTGTCAACCAACATAAGTTTCATCAGACAGTTTTATCTAAAATCTACGCGAATATTTAAGTTGGCCGAGTTTGTAATAGCTCTTAATAGCCGAGATAATAATTAAATTACTCGCGCCTTAACTCGTCATAAATCTCGAGGTGAAGGTGTGGTCAAACTTGTCTCAAACGCTGATTATTGTGCGAGTAAGTGGTCAACATTGGTGACAAATTTTTCAAGCAGCTAAAAAAATTACACGACTGTATTACAATGATGACAGCCGGTATCAACGGCTTTACGTGCGCTTCCGAAGCATAGAGGAACTCGAGTAAATTTTTTATGTTACTTGTGGTGGTTGCCCATTCAAGTGCTTATTCCTATCGGGCCATCGGACTCCTCCCAAACGCAAACGCAACCTAACCATTAACATTTTTTATTAAATGATTTACTTACAAAAGCAGCCAGCCTTTTGGGCACTCTACCGCAGGGCAATGATCTGGAAGACGTTTTCTATTTGTAAGGTTTTTCTTTTTTATTATTATTTGTTTAGTTTAATTTAGAGTTTAATTTAGATTTTAATTTAGTTGTTAACTGAAATTGTAATAAATAACGTACAATACAATATAGTTTTTAACGCGATGATGTTTTTTGGCTAATAAAAATAAAAACTTATTGATTCAAGTTTGTTTTCGGGAAAGTTTTCAAAAGCATCCATTCGGTTGAAACTTAACTACAGTGGCATTCTGGAAAAAAACTTCGACGTTAACAAAAAACCAAAATAAAATGAAAAAAAAAAACAAATACCTTAGATCTCTTTGGTTTCTTGTACTTATCAGCTTTGGTCTGGTCCTGTCAGAAGAAAATTGGGTCTATTGGTGGTGATTGAAACAACAAATGATAAATTTACTCTGTACCAGCTCAATCACACAGCAGAGCACATTTGCTACAAAGTATTATCTCAGTAACCCCTTTTCTGATTTTCGTTTTACAAAGCCTTAAGGCCCATTTAGACGGTGCAAGTTTCTTGCGGGTTGCATACAATTTTATTGAAGCAATAAATGATTTGTATGGCTGACATTTCGTTTAGACCATGCAAGTTGTCTATTGCTGCAATAAAATGGCATGCAACGGGCAACAAACTTGCACCGTCTAAATGGGCCTTTATTCATTTATATCGTTAAGCCGAAATGCTGATCCCTGAATTCAAAGCATCACATTAGAAGATGCAATTGGAATCATTCTAAAATATTCCGACGAATTGATAACCTTCTCCTTTTTTGACGTCGGTTAATTAAGAGAATAAATCGTATAAGTACAGATGAGTGCGACGGTCGCAGGACAATTCTTGACAGTTCGTATCAGGAATGTCAGACAGGCATATGTCGTACGACAAGTGACAAGTGCGAGACGAGAAGTGAGAAGTGACAAGCTTTACCTATGCACTTGTGACTTCAGTGACTGTTCACACGCTTATTTATCACTTTTTACTTGTCACTCGCACATGTCACTTGTTAATATGTAAACCAGGCTCCCTAAAGGTTTTGTTAAATAGGAAAAGGAAAGGAAGACACAAGAAAATCTAAAGATAATGAATGTTGGTAAAAGACATGTACCTAATAAATGTTCGCACCTATGGGTATGAGTATGACCTCTTATAATTTTTCAAAACTAAAAAACCTACTTCACCCCCTAACTACACAACCGATTACCGACAACCACGCAAAAATACTTTTTCATCAAAAAAAACAAAAATTTTCTAAATTGGTCCAGGCGTTTACGAATAATCGTTGAACATATAAAAATATCGCGACGAATTGATACCCTCCCCTCCTTCTTTGGAAGTTGGTTAAAAATGAAAGCAGAAAAATAAAATATACACGTACCTTTGTCATTTTCTTGGGTTTTTCTTCACTGCCCTCTGGCCTGTCCTCCGAGTCTTCCTGCCAGAAAAAAGAGCATTCCATACACAGTGTTAGAGAAGCGACAGAGTTAATATATCTACCACACAATTGCGATATACCGGTTGTCAAAACTGCTATAAAAATAATCTGCATTGATAAATTTAAAAACCAAAAATTTGAATTAAAAGGCTTGAATTAGATTTTGTTTATAAGTAACTTTTTTCGCTTCAGAATCGGACCAAATTCATAAGTGATAAGTCAAAATGTCTCGACCTCTCATTTTATATTGCATATATAATTTGAACAATGGGTATTTCGCATTTTTGTGGTACGGTTTTAAAAAAATACTTGCGATCCATCCATCAAACATGCAGTTTAAGACATTTTAATCTCAAATTAATGTTACCCAGGAGTAACGTGTTACGTATAAACTATGGAGTAAAAGTTGTATTTTGTCAGTGGTTCAATCAGTGAGTATGGTTATCTTGGGTTTCAACCAAAAGACATGCAACTATAACAAAATTTTCTTCGTATTTTACTTATATATAACATACTAAGGAATTTCGGGATAAAGAGTACCCTATGTCCTTCTCCGAGTCTCAAACTATATCCATACCAAATTTCATCCAATCAGTTCAGTATTTTAAGCGTGAAGAGATAACAAACAAACAAACAAATATACAAACTCACTTTCGCATTTATAATATTAGTAGGAAGTAGGATTATGTAGATAAGGGATTTGTGTTCATTGAAGGCTTTATAGTTTTATACCATTTCACATGAACTACTCGTATATGGAGTGCCATTTTTGAAACGCTGAGTCACTAAAAGAATGTTTTTTTTTCCATAAACAAGTACAATAAACCGTTTGTGACTCAACGTTTCAAAAATGTTCCCAGTGCTCAGAATTTTCGACGCAAGAGATGAAGTCAGTTGAACTAAAATCCCCTGTGGGCACCAAATGGTTTGTGTTACGTCTTATTTTTTAAGTAAAGCAATATAAACTTTAAAGTTAAAATATTAAAAAGGATTATTAAACAAAAACGGAATAAACACTAAACTTTATGACGTAAAAATACAACTGTGCAATTAATGTGATATATTAAATGTTATGTGTATAATTGGGTCAAATCATGCATACTTAAGATCAATAATTAAAAAAGCACGATCTCTACTGGTAAAAAGTATGTATATGTGCCACTCTTTTGTTTGCGTGAGTTAATCTGACAAAAACGCAACGTTATGCGGAAATATATAAAAATTAATACAGCAATACACTCGTTTGTTTGGGCAGCCAAGTGGAAGAGAAATAAAACAGCCACGAAGATAGAAAACAATATTTATTACATCAATAAAACTGCCGCCTTGTACAAATTGATGTTCAGACCAACAAAATTAGAAAAAAGTTAGACATTATTTTTTTTTCTAATTTTGTTGGTCTGTAATATATGTAATAATAAGTTAGACTTGTAATGATAGCATCTTGCAATTCAATTCGCTATCTTTTCCAACAAGTCATATCAGATAGTTTTTCTTAACGTCAAAACAAACATTTGAGATTTACATGAAATAAACGACTGTGATATCATAGTGTTTTGGAGACAAAATTTATTTATTTATTTATTTAATCTTTATTGTTCATCAAATACAAATTGTACAGAACAATAGGCGAACTTAACGCTAGAAGCGTTGTCTACCAATCAACCTTTGGGTTATGCAGATAGTCAAAATGTGGGTAAGCTTTGCAAAATAAAAATAGTACATAAAAATAAAGAAGTAAACGATACATATAATTATATATATTATAAATTTGCTCGTGAACGGTTAGACCGACTTCGCAGCGGTTTCTTTACGGTTAGCTATGTTTGAAGGAAAGTCGTCGAAAGTTGGGGTTTCTTAATTTACCTGACAATTAATAGATGACACGACGGATATTAATTTCACTTAACATTGGTTAAAGTATGTAGTTCCGTCACTCATAACTAGATGGTGTATTTTTAATTTGTCTGGCAAATAAACTTATTGTTTGAAACAAGGAAAAGTGAATTTCAATATTACAAATTTTTAAATTCATTAATGTAATCAAAATCAGTAAGTAAAATCAATTTTCTATTGTTAATTAAAAAAAAAATTAAATAATTGGATTCGAAAAGTTCAATTTTTTTTTAAAATTCATTAATGTAATCAAAGTCGTAAAATCAATTTTCTAATTGGATTTGAAAAGTTCACAGATTTACTTGTTTTAAAGTTCCGTCTTTATCTCCACTAGGATACTACCCTACTTCGATATAAGACTCAAAGATCCGCAATGGAAACCAGCTTCATAGAAGCATACAATTACAACATGATTTTGTTTTAATTGTGCGCCATTATTAAATCAAAATTATATTTATTTTTAAAATTATATGTATACAGTTCGTACAACAATCTCCATCAGACCTTTGCGATGGGAGATAAACGAAGCAAAGGGTTGCAGGGCAGACTGGCAAAAATAAAGGGCCACAAAAAAACAAAATTTTGAAAACTCAAATCCCTCTGACAGATCGCTTTGACGACCTCTCATATTAATTGATTGAAGTTGCGTATATTGATAATTGCTCAAATAAATATGAAAATAATTTTAATGGCTCTGGTATCAATAAACATCATACAGAGAGTGTATTAACAAAATTTCAATCAAAGCTTTTAGAGCAAGCCGCGAGCCGACACCGATACCATTAATTAAAGCTGGTTTTCAGCGTGGCCCAGAAATCCTGTCCCATTATAAACCAAATTTTGTTGACGTAGTGTCAAAAGTACCGCTATGCATTATGTAAATGTAGCATTGGTTCGTTACGTAGATTTAGGAAAATAAATAGTGTTCAATCATTTTAAGATTTGACGCTTAAATTATGTGAAGCAAGCTTATCTTTAGAAATCTGTCACGTGTTAATTCTAATATATTTCATAATAAAATGAACTAAACCGGTTACGGTCGATCGCGATAAATATTGACCGTAAAATTAATAAATTCGGCTGGTCAGTTTTGAATGGATTGAGTTTGGTCACGCGTATTGATGAATGAAATTGGGTTATAAATGGTTCTAGCGGCAGAGGGTCTGCATTCAAATATGATAGCAAAACCGTAGGTCACATGTCAGTTTCAGTGTAGTGATTGCGTGGTGAAATATGAATATTGTTTCTGCAGCAAAATATTTTTGGTGCTTACGGCTCTAAGCAGATAGAGCCCAGGGAGTTCCAACTCCATAAAATAATACGTTAGTCTTACAATAGTGACGTCCTATTTCTATGTCAAACTAAATGAGACTTTATTATCATACGTTAGTGCTCAATGTTGCTTGACACTGAAACACGAATACGCACTTACGTCCGTCTTGCGTACAACTTTTAGAGTGGCCGCCTAAATCTCTCTATTCTACATTACATTTTCAGGAGGGAAACAACTGGTACATTTTACTATTTTCCGTTTCACCATCTTCATCATCATTAGGTCTTTCTGTCTTCACTGCAGGAGCAATACCCTCTCTGTACCAGAGCCTTACTTGGCCAGAGCAGCAAGAGGACTTGGCCTACACTCTCCTCCCTAGCTAGACGGGTTGGAGAGGTCTCATTGATGTTTATAAGGTTAGTTTAGCTTGTATTTCCGAAGTCGCCTTCTGCGACACCCTCGGGAGGACTTGGAGTGGCCCTGTTCTACTCTGCCGAATCATACGGCAACTGGAAACATCTTCCTAAATCCATAAAAGAATCTTAATTTATACTTGTCTTATTTTTTACTTAGATTTTATAAACTGCACTGGTCTTCGACCTCCGACCTACTTTGCCGCAATTACAAGCCTTGATCTACTGCCATTACCGCACTCGGAATAACTCTGGCTACTAATTAAACTAAGACAATTAACCGAGCAATTTACCATTATGCTGGGAATAAAATCTAAAAAAAAATTTTTTTTTTGGTTGTTTCTGGAGAGTAAGAATTTCTTCCTTGCTGACTAAATCCGGATATAAGTCTTGAAAAATAATAATTTAAAACAAAAAATGGGGTTTCAATTTTGTTATAAAAAAACATACGTTTGACAAATACATGAAAAACACTAAAAGTGTCCATAGAACAATTCATTGAAGAGTCGAAAATGGGACCAACTTGCATGTAGGCATACCCATTCAAATCAAAATCAAAATTGGTTAATAAACGGAGAAGTTATTGAGAAACATTATAATACATTCGAGTTGAGAAGGGGTTATCAACGGGGTCTTGCTGCGGGATCTAACTTAATATGTTTTTTGCGAATTTTATCATCATAATAATATACTAAAATTGACGCGGAAGACTTGTTATTTTTTTTTCTTTTGGAACGAACGGCTTCCTTTTTATAACTTCTTTGCAGCCAAGTGTTCCACGGCACTCATTTATTTTTTTTTTGTTGCTCTAAAGTAAGACACAAAACGCCATAAAGTTTACAACCTTCTAGATGCGAACACAGCATGCACACAAAATATATTGGCTCTCAGTAGCAATTTTTTGACAGCTATATAAAAAACACATATAGTAACAAAGTATTTTGTAAAAGAAAACTACATGAGGAAACCTACTACTATCGGTTGTCTGGAAGAAATCGCTTTAAGCGATAAGACCGCCCATTGTACATTTTATGTTTTTTTTTTTTTGTGTAAATTTGTATAATTTTTATTTTTTTGGTGTACAATAAAGTATTACTTAACTTAACTTAACCTACACCACCGAATTAATATGAGTATCACAAACAGAACGGAAACTCAGGTCCCGCGCAATATGCGTCACCGTCCCCTGTACTCGCACCTCTCTCCAGTTCTCGTCTTGTGGAGGAGGTTGAGCGGGCGGCTGCAGGCGCCTGCAGCCACCTCGACAAGGTGCGAATATTACGCGGTTTAAATGTTTCCGTTCTGTATGTAATACTCATATTCATTCTGTACCTACACACCGGAATTTTGTTATTTAGTTTCATAAAAAAGAATTTTTGTTCGCACACTCGACACACTGCATGCTACCAACCTTTAACGACACCTGTCCTCTACCAACCTGAAAACAATAAAATTTCGTGAGCAAGTTACAAAATACGCCATAAAAACTTATTTTTACCTCCACGCCAAGCCTATGGCGTACAATTTAGCTATCATAACACTCTCATCCATATTCATACCGGTAATAGCTAGCTGTTTATAAACATTTTTAATACTAAAGGCGTGGTTGACAATTGCTGACAATTGCTCAGAATTTGCGTAGTATGGCAATTAAAATTAAAAATTTCTTAGTATGAATACGGCTAAAGGCCTTTACAGACGATCGACGGTATGGTATGCAGTGCGAATCGCTCAAGAGCTCTTTTAGAATTGATATAGCGCGGTTTAAATTGCATAAGAACTTTTTTTAAATTGAACAATTGCCTTTCGTGGTAAGACGGTTAGTTTGTACTCAAATTGTGATAACGCCACGTTTAAATTGTATATTAATTTTAAAATGGTAATTATGAATTATATTTTTTTTCACTAACCACTTTTCTACTCATACGAACACATAAATAATTGGAATCCTAAAACGACCAACGACAATGTGCCGGCTCACGACCCCAGTCAGCGACAGTCAGCGACCAGTTAGTGAACTGTCGCCTAATGTAGTCGATGTTTGTCTTCGGTCGCAATCAGATACTTTTTTCCACACGTCAAAATAAACATTTTCTTTTAGATTTGTATGAAATACAGACAAATGACGTCATAGTTTCTTGGAGTTAAATATACTTTTCTTAATATCAGTTATTCTCAATAATAAATCTTAAATCACATTGAAAATGTATATGATCTATGTCAAATGATATTATTTGGGACGTTTTATTTTCTTCATCAACATCATTATCAGGTTTTTTTTTAGTTTTCACAGCAGGAGCACGACCCTGTACTCCTAGAGTCATACTTGAACAGACCAGCCGGTTTTATTTCTTAACGGTAGCAAATAAATAATTTATTTTTTGGGTAAAGTACCCAGTTCACGACATGTTGCCAACCAAGATCGCGTGCTTTGGTTGACACACTATCGTTGGTCTGCCTGAGCCTTAATAAATATTAAAAAGATATTGCACGTTCTGGAAGAGAAAAATTGTAAAGATACTATCTTCTTCACTATCGCAATATATGAGGAAGAAATGTAACCGGTATTGCTTGGAACTCAAATAAAATAGAATTCAATAAAAACAAGTGGAATTTAAACGGACAAAAATAAGAATAAACCTGTCGATACTAGAAATGAATAGATCTATATCTAGTAACAAAGACCCAAAACAATAACAAATGTTATTTATTTAGATATTATTATCGCTAATTGTAAGAGATAGTGCAAATAATGCATGTATCAATTTATTTAAAGAAAAAAAGACGCAAAGTATTTAGAAATAAGTTTAGGGTTGGATAAAAGAATACAAGTTATAATTATTATCTCTTAGGTCCAACTCAAACGACGGATTAGTCTGTCGTCTGCGTTGGGCCTTACTATAACTATATACAGTATGTAAAAAAATAACCCTATTCGATCCGTTAAGGTAATGTCGGGTAGATTATGTAACGAAATTAAATTTAATAAATTCAAAGTTTAATAAATTCACTTCATAAAATAATATTTGAATGGCTTTTCACTAATACGCTTTTTACAAATTCGGACTCGCGTACGAAGGAATAATGGTACGAAATACCATTATCTATAAAAAAATAACGTTTTTTGTATGAGAGCCTCACTTAAATATTTACTTTATTCTGTTTAATGTATGTAATTAAGTATGTGTTGTTATAGCGTCAACAGAAATACATCATCTATAAAAATTCCAACAGCTTAGTCTAGCTATCACGGTTCATGAGATAGAACCTGATGACAGACTGACGGACGAACGAACAGCGGAGTCTTAGTAAAAGGGTCCCGTTTTTACATACCCTTAAAAAAAGTCCATCCATACCTATCCTTAGCTACTCAAGCAGGTGTTACCACACCATATATTAACGTCTAATCGCTGGACTGCGACTGGTGGAAATGTTGGCAAGTAAATAAACAATTACAGCGTCAACTCGTCCCATAACTCTTGCTTTACGGTCATGGTAAATAAAGTTAAAAAATAGAAAGAAAAAGAGGAGTAGGAAATCCTAGAAGAAAATTTATCGACCAAATAAAAGAAAAATTAAACGTGAAGACATATAAGGAGGTTAAGAACTTAGCGGAAGAAAGAGAGACACGGAAAGCACTCCACCGACAAGAGCCCAGCTCTTAAATATAAGGAGAAGAAATAAAGTTGTGGTTTTAAATGATAAAAGGTTGTCCTGGAGTAATTGCTCTTTCAAATCAAAAATATAATTATACAGCTTTTTTACAGTTTCACAGAGAAGAGGGTCGCTCTTAGTTATAGACATTACTAAGTAGAATGAGTCTTCCTTCATTGTCTATTATTAAAATAACATTTACAAATAATATCAATGTGAAGATGATAACAGAACTAGGTATTTGAAGACTAGTTTATTCAGTGTAGTCGGTAAGGCTGACTAGTTTCGATCGGTTTAGACGATCATTCCAGGGGAGTGTAATAATTGCCTAAACCGATCTACTCTTTTCTGCCACTATAGTTATTTATCCCGGATAGTTTTTATCCCGAAATTCCTACGGGGAGCGAAGACCACGGACACAGCTAGTAATAATATTAATAATAATTACATGGGAATTTCTTAATAAAAACTAACCCGTAATCTTTGTTGTCACTTTTTTTGTGAGAAATCCTTCTTTTAATTATTCTCGTTTAACTTTTTATGTCAAAAACTTAGTCCTAAACTATTCGTTGCATTGAATTGCGTTAGCAGCACCAAGCGTAGAAATAAAATATAATGTACAATAAAATGGTACAAGGTAATTGACCGATTGAGTGGTCATGTATGTAATCCTTAGACCATAAGATGTAATCTCATTCACAAGTCAGAAGTCTTTAGTTTTTTTAATTTTTGTAATGCTATGCTAAACACTACATGATCATTCTAAAAATTAAAACTGGCAAAACAAATAATAACCATGATTTCTTCTTTAATACATTACACAAAGAAAGTATATACAAAATATGCTAGTTCCGTTTAAAATGAGACAAACATAGTGCATTGTGGGCATGCAACAAAAAAACAATTTTACGACGAAATTGCGCATTAAATATGTTTTTATTATAATTTTTGAAAGTTAAAAGACAGTTATTTCAAGTTATTTCGTACATGTGAAATATATTTAAAGGTACTCTATTACATAACGCGATCCTCGGATAATGGGTTTCGTGGACAATATCTGGTCACCTCCGAAAAGATATTGTACAATGTTCTTAAAAAACGATTCACACGTGGCTACGGTCGGCAAAATAATTGGGAGTTATGTAACTTTATTTTTTTAAATGAAGGAGGTGCTTCTTTAAAATATATTTTTTTTTTACTTATTTGTCAATGTTGATGGAAATTTTGATATTAACTAAAATTCTTTTGGCAGTTCCAACTTTCTTAAGGAATATGTGGATATAAATAATAATAATAATAAATATATAGGGACAAATTACACTGATTGAGCTAGCCCCAAAGTAAGTTCGAGACTTGTGTTATGGGATACTAACTCAACGATACTATATTTTATAACAAATACATATATAGATAAACATCCAAGACCCAGGACAATTTGAAAAAGGCCATTTTCCAACTTGTCCTGGCTGGGGATCGAACCCAGGGATATGTAGCTATAGTTTTGACAATGTAAAAATGACATCATCATCAGGTCAGGTGGCAGGAGCAGCCAGAAGATTTGGCCTTCACTCACCACGTTGGCCAGACGGGAGGTCTCAGTGATGTTTAGCTATTATTTCCTAAGTCGCCATCTACGACATTCGCGGGTAGACTTGGAGTGGTCTTATTCTACTCTGTCGGAAACCACACGGCACAGACATAGTCTATCTTATATGTGACATTTTATGAACTTTCATATAGAAAGAAACCATTTAGAAACGTACAGTATTTTAATTATCTAGAATCTAGGTGTATTTTGTCCAACTGCTGAGGAAAAACCTCTCCTTCAATTTTTTTTACAGACACCTATTCTTCTTTAGTGCTAATATAAGCCTATCTCTCCGCTCACCGGTGACATTTGACAAAGGTAGACCACCGACCCCGTTTCACATAAGTATGCAGTATCTATTATTATTAATCCAAGGTCACATAACAGGTGAACCCACTGATATGAATCAGTTGGTTTACCTAGACTCGCTACTTATATATAAAAAAAAGATCTTAACGCCCACCTATACACACTAAGCGTGGCCTTTGGGTCTTACTGTCCTGGGCTCTGTCTGCCCCGTCTGAGATAAAAGCGTGAAAATATATCTGCAAAAAAGGAACAAAACCATTTCCTGTCAAAACAGATGTCCCAGGGATTAAATAGCCCAGTGGCATTAGTCTAAATAAAACGCGATCCCTAAGCCTGTAATCTATTAAGGGCTATTAACATTTGTAACAAATTGCGACGATTAGTAAAGAAGCTGTTGAGAAATACTGAGCGTGCCTTTTATCCATTCAGAAAATACTATCCCACGATTACTTTATCTGGAACAGTCTAATTTAACATTCAGATGATATTTTAGCGAAACCTTCTGTTATTTAAAGATATTTTAATGAAACAGATTAATCAAGAGATTATTAACTACATTTTAAAATCATTTTTTTCCATCCTATGTTGTACAACAGCTGTGCAAAGGTTTCCAACCATGTCTCGTATATTTCTTAATTTAACACATAAAAACATTATCAAAATCTGAGAACAAATGTTACTTGTTTAGCTTTTCTGTAAATGTCACTGGTAATGAAGTTGGTTTTTAGTTTGAAAAAAAAAATGAATGCGTAACGAAACGGAAACGTTTTAAATTAATCTTCTATCGGTACACCTTATGAGACACAATATGTCCGCATACATTTATCATCATAAGAGCTACACATATTGTGAGACGCGACGCGAGGCAACAATAGTCTTGCATACTGGACTACAACGACCACCATCTGTCATTATCCATCACTTTAAAACCACCTTTAACACATAGGAAACAAAGCTGAAAATCGCTTAAGAATTTTTGTTGCGACGCGTAAAATGACATATTTAGAAAATTAGACTTAAAAACTTTGGGATAGAATTGAAAATGGCTTGGTTGTTAGTGGGATTGTGTGTCTGGATGTTCGTAGGATTTGTACGTGTCCAACTAAATGTTGTATTGTCGTGTTATTTACTGGTTGCACAACTAATGGGTATATGAGCATGGAATTAGATCATACTGTTATGATCTGTAGGTAGATTTTCTATCCTTTGCCGATGTTTTAATAAAGTCGTAGGTTTTAAGTTTGTTTATCGGACTTATTTGAAGCCAACAATAGAGCTTAAGGTTGCCCTTAAATGGAGCAACCAAATTAAACTATTAAAAAGTGTCATCGACAGGTTAAGAAGAATTTATTGTTGAAGTTGGCTTTTTTTGTAGCATCACATTATTCACGCTTCAACAAGGATCTGCAAACTAGAATAAGCGATTATATATAATTTCACAGATAAAGCAAATCTGTGGTCAGTATTTGGATGAGCGACCAGAAATGGCAAAAAAAAAAACCACCTTCGTGCTTCGGACCGGACGACACGTTAACACACACAGAGCCTAGAACCATAAGAATCAAGAGCCACGCTTAGAGTGATGGCGGGGGTAAAGATGAAAAATGGAATAATGATGGGTTGCTAGCCGAATCGCCTATTTACATGATTCAGGTTCTCGCCCATTCCCTTTTTGTTAAACTGAAATATATTCACTCACCCAATGTAATAATTTATTTATTAAATTAATAAAACTGACAAATGAGACAAACTCAAAAATAATAAATATGGACTTGATTGGAAATTACTGATCTCAATCTAAAATAAACCGGACAAGCGCAAGAATCGAATAGAAGTTGTGTAAATAAGTTCCGTACAATTTTAACTGTGCAATAATATAATATAAAGAAATGTTCAGGCTCTGCATTGTCATAATAACTCAGCAAAAGTCAGTACAGGCAATAAAATTGACTTACACATTACTTAGTAAAAATACTTTTTTTATTTCTATATAAACCTTTCCCATGCTGGTCTGGGAGAAACGAAAAAACTTAGAATGTACCAGCTGCTTCTCTTCCCGCGCAGATCGTAAAAGCCGATCGAGGGAATGGGCGAAAATGCGAATCATTTTAACAGGCGATGCGGCTAGCAACCCGTCACTGTATTGATTGCTTTTCCATCTTCTCGCCCACCATGACGCCAAAAGTGGCTTTTGAGTCTTGCAGCCCTAGGCTCTGCATAGAGCCGCAAGACCCAAAATGCTCTGCCTGCCCCATTAGGGATAAAGACGTGATAGTTTAGTATGTATGTATAAACCTTTACGATACACTTCTGGAAAAAAAATCCGGCATGTCATTAATTCATCATTGTATAGCAGTCCTCAACGTAAGGTAAATGCTATTAGAATCTTTGAAAAAAGTTTTAAACACTACACGAAAAAAATCACAATCATGGAGTTAGTAAACATGTTAAGATTTTGACATTCAAACCATTCGAAAAGGGTTACAGTTTTTTATTTCTTTTTATTTAAAAACTACCAATAATAAATGGTACAAAAGGCGGACTTAATGCTAAAAGTATTCTCTACCAGTCAACCTAAGGGATAAATAGAAATCTAGAGTAGTAGGCGCAAAAGTAAGGTACTCAAGAGGTAATAAGTACAATAAACATACAACACATTAAATACATATATCATACAGTATATATAAATATAATATTATAAATATATGTTACCCCCATTTTAAATTTTATTTACATAGTTATTAAGTTTCCTACTAACAAAATATGGACCTGCATTGAATACTTGTGCATTCTGAAATAAACGATTTCATTTCATAGTTCAGTTAAGGGGCTTACCGCGGAACCCTAAATAAAGTGGAACAGCTTCTGGCTCCTTACAAATCAATGGATATTACCACAAGATTTACACGTCCACCAGTAACATTCAACTTCATATCAAACATCTCGAAACAACCATTACGTCGTAAAATTTTATTTGAAAATTTATGCACATCGCCTACTTGCCATCTCTTTCACACGTAACAACTTAGACAAAGAGGCAGATAACAGCGCGTTACATTAAATCGAACAGCTGAATTAATGTTGGTTTTCTTAAAGTAAACAGAGGGTGCGAGAAATATAAGACCCTATGATTTCGGGACATACAAACTTGGAATAATTTAAAGTGTTGCTTGAGCAATTTTCAACTTTAAGTTCAGTCGGTAAGGTTGAATTTAGGGTGATATTTGATAGTTGTTTGAAACTGTGTCATTATCGGTTTTCCGAAGAGCGATTGTGAAGAGATGTGACAGTAATTATCTTGTTATAACACTAATAACGATGTGGGATTGTTGGTTTATCACGGAGGGGTTTATAGTACCGGTGTTACGTAACTTAGTTTGCATTGTGTATGGTAAAACGGAATTAATATAAGTATCACATACAAAAAGGAATCTCCCATGGTATAATAAAACAGGTATTCTCTTTCCGAGAAGGAACTTGACTACGTCACAAAGTGTTGCCACTGATTGTTCTTTTCAGTAAATTAAAGGACTTTCTCAATTAATTTATGAATGTTAAATAAAATATTAAGTAACTTCGCTATTTAGTATCTCGCGTGATTCATCAATTCAATATTTTATAAATTGATATAATGGATTATTAATTCGAAATTGGTATATTAAGTTCAAAAATGCATTACGCTCGGGTAATTCAATTTTACACAGTGGCAACATATCAATGATGACGTAGACAAGTTTCACCTACGTCATCAGCTGTCACGGGAAGAGAATACCTTATTTTATTATACCATGGAATCTCTTAAGGTCCCGTTTCCCTTGTCGAGTGTGTTGGCGGGCGAACACACACATTGACGTGTGCACGGATGTATAGTTTCGGTTGTAGTAGTAGTAGGCATTAATGATACGCTGCTTCTATGAAGTGCCATACTTGTGGTAAAACTATCCCCGTGGAGTAAAAGTTTACACCACAGTTTGCAATTCCTAAGGTTCTAGGTTCAATCCCTAGCCAGGGTAAGTTGGAAAATGGCGTTTTCAATTCGTCCCAAGGTTGGGTGTTCTATCTACTCATGTATGTAAGTTTGTATGTTTGTCCTCTATGCAGAGCCGGATTCAGGGAAGGGGCTATAGCCCCGGGGCCTCCATTTTTCCGCTGTTTTACCTTTGGTTTCACAATAAATTAATTAATAGTCAAATAACAGAAACGCGTTGCACACAATATACCTATTGCGCTCTTGACGTCACTGCTATTAGATCTGGCCCGTGCGAAGGAGATAGTAAGATGTCTCTGTGATGAAAAGCGAATACTGCTTCATTATTTGACCAATTATCGTGCTGTTTTCAAAAAAAATCTTTATTTTATATATTAACCAAAAACATACATAGTAAAAAAGCCTATTCGAGATCCTTAGCGGGAAGAACCAATGAGGCACATTTGGGGCATATATGCCTCATCGATTCTTCCCGCTATATCGGTTGCTCTTGCTTGCTCGTCGCATCATCACTTAACTAATCACGATGCATCAGAAGCTGCTACTCACACCGATTACCACCTACAGATAACGACAAACTTTCGTAATAACCATACATCTTCAACAGAATCCGAAGTTAACACGAAATTAAGATGACAGTTCGTATGTAATAAAAGCCGTTTTCTGGGACATGGAATGATATTCATCACGCGGGGATAATTCGCAGACAATTTGCTTGCTTTATCAGTACGTAATTATCCGAAACTCGCGAGTTAATGAACGGTTGCGTTGTTACGCGATTGTGTAAGGCATAGGCGTCGAGCGTTTTTCAATGCTCGTTTTTTTTGTTGTTAACGTACCTATATATTGTTTTTTACATATCATCTCTTGAAAATAAAGATTAGCAATAAAAAAAGCACTGCGACCATGAAGCTGGGTTAATCTTAATCGATAAGAGGCTCCTATATTTTACTTCATGAATGTAATTATTGTAGAAGAACAGTAGAAAGTAGAGTTTAAATGTTTGGATCCTTGATTTACTTAATTACGCCAAAATAGCTGAGAGAGTCGTGATGAAGTTTAGCATATAAGTACATGGCGAAGGATATATATGTTACGAAAAATATTAAGATTTTAGATTAATTAAAGTGAAAATGATATTAAGAATACTTGGTAACTACTTATTTTTGGTCTAAGATTAAGAGGTCATTTGACTCCAAAAAAGAATGTCGTCGCGGTTGGTTATCATATGAAAATATGATTCCCATTAAGAAACATTGTTTTGATGTTTTGAAAAAAGAGTCTGATTTGTTATCATCTAGAGGATTGTCGTCTTACTCAACAAAAAAATCTTCGCTGACCGCTCATAACACACGCCCGCCTCTGAAAAATTGTACTGGTGTGTGCGGTGCGCATCCCAGCAGTTTCGCACCGGCGTGTCATTAAGTTTGAGTTACTGCGTTAACACGTAGGACGCGGCTAAGGCGATAATTACCAAGAAATTTAATTTCCCTGAACCGGGGAAAGTGATGCGCCCGGAGCTTCAGTCGGAAACTTTGTTTTATCTGCCGACAGAGGCAGGGAGCTAGAAACCAGTCAATAACCCCAAACAGTAATAACCGGATAAGTGCGAGTCGGACTCGCACACGAAGAGTTCCGTACCATTATAATATTTATAATTATATGAAAAATCACGTTTGTTGTATGGGAGTCACATTTAAATATTTATTTAATTCTATATTTGTTCTTAGAGCGGCAACAGAAACATCATCTGTAAAAAAATTCAACTGACTAGCTATCACGGTTCATGAGATACAGCCTGGTGACAGACAAACGGATAGCGAATCTCAGTAATAGCGTCCCGTTTTTACCTTTTGGGTACGGAACCCTAGAAACAATAACTTGAGTTACTAAGTTACCACGTACTCCACGTAGGATGACGCTTAGGAAATAATAACCAAAAATTTTAATCTTCCCCGAAACCGGGAAAACTGATGCACCCAAACTTCGATCGGAAACTTTGTTTTATCTGCCGACAGAAATAAGGGTAACCAGTAAGGCCGGAAAGCTCTCTGCCCATATTTTATACTAGCCGAAGCCCGCGACTTCGTTCACGTGGACTTTATGTCTCGGGAAAATGCTCATCAGGCTGAACAACTTTTACTAAGGCGGCATTTTAAATCTCTTATAGTTTTGCTGGACCATTATGGTTCTGCATCAGGCGTTCCATTTTCCAAAATCATTTATACCCGCTTTATGTTGCCCAGGCTTAATAGCTATATAACAAAAAAAGTTTCATTCGAATCCGTCCAGTATTTCCGGAGATTAGCGTGTAGGTACAAACAGACAAACAGACAAAAAAACAAACAGACAGACTTTTTTTTAAATTCTTACTCTATTACTACGTCTCCATCGCCCCCAATATTTTTTTTGGAAATATATTTAATGTACAGACTCACTTTTTTTACTGTTTTATTATATGTATAGATTCCAGACCTCGAACAGTATCAGAACTCGGACGTGTGTGATAGTGCGGGGTCTAGAACAAAACATAGTGAGTGCCTTCCAGCGGGCAGAAAATCTAACAATATGCGGCCGGGCTTAACCCATTTACCGCAACAGTTGCATATACAAATTGGATGTACACTAGATTACTATAGCATAATAAAATTAAATATATACCAGTTAAAAAACTGTTATATATTTAATTTTACTGGAAGAGATCCCTTAAAGGGATAAGTCGGCCTTTGTATTGTTATCAACTGTATTTTTGTAGTGTGTAGGTGTTTTAGTCTCCACTGCAGGAGCACGACCCTCTCTGTACTACCAGAGCCATACTTGGCCGGAGCAGCCAGACTCATGGTATCTATAGGCTTTGTTTAACGTATTTCCTAAGTCGCCTTCTACGACATTCACGGAAAGACTTTGGTTATAAAAATAAAATGTCATAAAATATTGTCATTTTTCATTGATCATATCCATTTTCAGCGTCATTTTAGATTTATTTTTGCAGAAAAACTGATATTAAAGTTAAACTCCAAGAAACTATGACATAAGTCTGTATTTCATACAAATCCCATAGAAAATAATTGTTTTGACGTTTAGAAAAAAATATCTGATTTGAGTTGTTAGAAAGTAGCTTTTAGAGAATTCTCTAATTCTTAAAATATTTATCTGGGCCCAGTAATGCGAGCGACCATTAGGGCTTGCATGGCACAGGTTCTCCAGTGTGCAGGTATACCGGCTCGCTGGGCAACTCAGCAATAGGCATAATATGACGAATGGAAAAATATTTTTGGTCCGTCGGTTAGATTATAAAAAAATATTGTACACGTATTTTTTCTTTTCTCTGAGAAACCAAAAATGACAAAGATACAGCGCAATGGAATTTCCCGTGACGTCACACTTAAGCACAATTTTTTAAGTGTGACGTCGCAAGCCCACTCTGGGACTTTGACGCTCCGTATCTTTGTGAATTTTTACTTTTTTGGTAAACTAAAAAATACGGGTCCATTATTTTTGGATAATCTAAAAGACGGACTAATTTAATTACAATCATACTTGTTTGTGTCTGTTGCACCACTGTGGAGATGCACCACAGCTGAGAAACATAATGACTTAATAAGAAGAGGCTGTGGGCGGGCCGGGCTTTCTATAGTTTCACTTCAGTCCAGACGATTGTGTTCATCGATGTCTCACTTTCGATTGCTAATCGATTGGCGATTAATTTTGAGTTGAAAGAGTTTATGTCGTTTACTAATATTGTATGAAACTATAAATATTTGATGTCTTTATAAACTAACTAGCTGAAGCCCGCGACTTCGTTCGCGTGCACTTTATGTCTCTGGAAAATGCTCATCAGGCTGAACAACTTTTACTAAGGCGACATTTTTATATCTCTTATAGTTTAGCTGGACCATTATGGTTCTGCATCAGGCGTTTCATTTTCCAAAATCATTTATAGGTACTCTATATGTTGCCCAGGCTTAATAACTATATAACAAAAAAGTTGCATTCGAATCCGTCCAGTATTTCCGGAGATTAGCGTGTACAAACAGACAAACAGACATACATTTTTTTTAAAATTCTTACTCTATTACTATATCTCCATCGCCCCCAATATTTTTTTTGGAAATATATTTAATGTACAGACACACTTTTTTTACTGTTTTATTATATGTATAGATATAGATATAAAGTAAAAGTATACAATACAATACAATACAATACAATACAAAAAACTTTATTGCACCAAAAGAAATTTACAATTTTGGAATACTTATTAATAATATATTATAAATTTAAGTATATATTTCTTATGATATATGTACTTATTAAATTTGTTTTTATTATTATCTTTGCAGCTTCGCCCCAAAGGTGAACTGATATACAATGCTTTGCATTAAATTTTGTACATAATCTTAAGATTTTAAGTGCAATAAATTCAATCTAATACATAAAAACCTTAAGAGATGTTTTATTATTACCTCAATGAAGACCGAGACAGTGTAGACCGTATTTTTTTTATTCTCGTTTTAATTACACATCTATAGCAATACAGAACTAAATCAATCTTGCTTTATAGGTAGCGCTATTTCACCTATTTTATGCTTTATGTGTAATTTAAAGTTCGACTTGTAAACATCGCTTTTAGCGTGAAGTTCGGCTTACTTTTACAGACAAATAATTCTACCTTTATTGATTTTTAACAGCATTACATTGCTCGGATTATTAAACAACTTAAAAGAAAGCTTTCTTCACTTTAATCAACTTTCAATTCAACCACACTTGTAAATAGGGACAGTAATAAAGAATAGCGCATGCTCGTGTACTATGTGCATATAATAAGCATATAACCTTTGTGCTTGAAAACTTCTTTAGCGGCGTTGTGCACTTTTTTTGGAATGGGTAAAAAATGTTAAACTCGCGTCAGGACACGCTCGCGTCAGGACACGTGACCTGATCGAAAATTCGTAAGACGGATGGAGAGTACCGTCGTTTTTTAATTTTCTTTTTACAGTAGAGAATTAAGATACAGTGATTATATTAAAACCCTATTAAGGTAGGCACAATAAAGTAAGAATAATAAATTACTTTTCTCAATAAAAATATTCAAACAACCAGTTACCTAGAACTCAATAAATCCACGCCTACAAAGAAAATAAAACATTGATCAAAAACCTTGTTTCTCCATTTCATCAAACTATAATTCCCTCATTTGGTAAGCCGACACACAAACTAATAACAGCTTTTAATTCTAAATTATAGTGTTTCTAAAGTCCTGTTAAAATAAATTATTCAGAAGTCCAAATATAACATAAACAGTTAGTTGAGAAATTGCGAACAAAAGTGTTAACGAGTCGGCACCAAATACAGCCCTAATAATAACTTATTACTCATTATTAATGGCAACATTAAACCTCTTTATTAAAAAGCAATAAATTTGAAATGCAAACACATTGTGGGCGCTGACAACTCATCATAAATAATTAAGTAATTAACAATCTAGGAGTATAAAATAAGGAACTTATTGACCTCACTGTAGGCAGTATGAATAATTTAAAATTGCCATTTTTTTCGCTGGCAACCCACGGCCAGATTAGTCAGTATTTCGACATTCCCGGCCCACGAGTCCTCAGTTATTAACATAAAATGCTACAATTCATTGTGCTATAAACGCAAAACGCGATTTTATCTAGTATCAAGATGTCGAAGTAAAATTTAGCGACATATTTTCGTCAAACAAATATTGGTTGCCATTGGATTGCCAGGACGCCAACATTGGTTGAAAGCTAAGGGCTTGGTATAATTTAAGCATAAGACACACGTGGCATAGTGCAAGACCGAATTAGTCAAATTATACTAGGTCAGGACTGCGTTGTGTTTCTCTATTAAAGAGCTAAGCTCTTATCTGTGAGCTGACTCCTTGTGATCTTTGACGGACGACTCGATCCGGTTCTTTTACAAATATTTGTATGATTCGAGACAAAAATTTTGAAATCTTGAAAAATGCGACACCGATGTTGTCGCCAAATCGATGATGGTGGATTATTTTAGCACTCGTACGCGAACTTCGGATTTATCCGACAAGTCGTGCCCATATCTCGAGCGTCGGATATTTCCGACAAAAAACGTGCTCGTTTGCACATAAGTATCCACATCCCTTTTTGGTTGTAGATATTTATTTTAGATTGACTATGCCTCGCGCTGGGGGAACGACAACTGATATAAAATCTCGCGGTGAAAGGGTAATTTACGTAAAAAGTATAACCAACCGTATCAGTTATGGCCTCGGCCTAACTTAGTTTGCCAAACATTGGCGAAGGCAATATTTGGTCCAGCACTGGGCTACTTATAACAAGTTAAATGCGGACATAAAACGGAACATATTTTAAGTTTCAACTTCATTCACTGCATTTACACCCTCGCATTGAATTTTACGACTGCTGTATAAATGTGGCACTTTTTACTACAACTAAATCGGCCGTTATAGAATTTTATGCTCAAGGTAGAAATATAATGTCATTGATGAGTTTATTTCCTAATTTGCCTGACACATTTTGCCTTTTGATTTAGAAGGCCAAATGCCTCCATGCCCAAGTTTGTTATATTAAAGCTTTGGAACAAAACGTTTGTAAAACTACTTTGGGTAGAGGAGACTTTTGTCCGGCAGTGAGACAATATTCTAATTCTAAGTTTGGTAAATGTAGGTTCGTAGTCTCTGCCTACCCCTGTGGGAAACAGGCCTGATAATTGTTGGTTGTATGAAGTTTGTATGTATTCTACTTGTTTGTAACCCATCGAACATTCTTTTGGCGCATACGGTACCCCTAACAATCAACAAGTCATAAACACTTGTTTCTACAACGTAGTTGTTAAAGGTACTGGTAATAAAATTCCGTTAAGAGAGAAACTATAAAACAAGTTTTTTTTTTCTATAAGTATCAAGTAAAATTTTTTTTTCACCCTTAAATAGTTTCAGTATATTTTGTACGATTTGTATTTTATATCCGTCACGGCTCAATCAGTTAGACTTCGCGAGTCATACTAAACCCGTTCAAGTATAACGTATAAAAAAGTTGTTCAGACAAAAAAGTTGTTCAAATAAAAAAATGCGTTTTTATAATGGCAACAAAAAAGTCTAATGACATTTTTGAAAATATTTGGAAATGGCGGGTATATGACACTTTTAAAATTTTAAACCCCCATATTTCCGCCATTTTGAAAAAATTCGAAAAACTGGCTCGACAAAAAAATTATATTTAGTTGCTGAATCTGCTTACAAAATTTCATGAGAATCGGTTAAGAAATGCGACCTGTAGGCGAGAACAGACAGACAGACAGACAGACAGACAGACAGACAGACAGACAGACGGACAAAAGAATTTTTGGCTAATCTCGAAACTGAGACGCTTCGCTCGCTTCGCTCGCTCGGTCAATGACCGCGACACGGCTAGCACAGCACTACACATTACGCATGCGCGCCGCTATCTCGACGATAACTATAGCTTTGTTTTAATGTTGTGTCTTTGGATACGGTAGAGCCCCCGCAAAGTCGAGCAGAAGCAAACGAACAAACAAAAATACAGCCGTATCATACTCTTCTCGAAGTAATCCGCTGGATGACACTTTTTTCTAAATGTCAAAATAAATTCTGTGGAAATTGTATGAAATAACCAACTGAGACGTCATTCTTTTTTGGAGTCAAATATCGCTCTTAATATCAGTTTTTCTGCGTCAATAAATCTGAAATCATGCTAAAAATAGATATTATGAATGTAAAGTGACACTATTTTGTGACGTTTTAATATATTAACTGTACTGAATATTTTTCTTAGTCAGTCATCTATCCAATTCGAAGAATATTGACACCCCTGTAACTTTTCACTGTACGTCTTTGGCCTACGCGTTTGGTTATATCACTAACGTCACACATCATATTCAAATTAAACACCAACATTGAAAGCAAATGCAAAGACTAACCACTACTTGCATCCATCTTCTATATTAACAAACAAGATATAGTTTCAAAAACAAAAACTCAATCACGAGAAGATTCCTGCTGAAAACTACGTTTGTCCAGTGAATAGAGGTGACGACAGGGTCCGAAAAGTATAATTTTAATTAGTTCGTCTTTTCGATTATCCAAAAATAATGAACCCGTATTTTTCAGTTTACCAAAAAGTAAAAATTCACAAAGATACGGAGCGTCAAAGTTCCGGAATGGGGGCTTGCGACGTCACACTTAAGTAAAAATCGTGCTTAAGTGTGACGTCACGTAAAATTTCAATGCGCTGTATCTTTGTCATTTTTGGTTTCACAGAGAAAAGAAAAAATACGTGTACAAAATTTTTTAATCATCTAACCGATGGACCAAAAATATTTTTCCATCGTCATGCCTATTCAAGCACAGCTAGCAATGTAAATATTTTTTAAATGTGCTTTTTAAGCCCTTTCATTTGATACAAAACACGGTATGACTTGATTAATTTATTTTTGTCACTTACTTTTTGGCCTAGAGAGAGCGCTATATTGAATTTTTGTAACGTAACTAGCGTACAGACGCTTCCAACGATATCTATTTTCTTAAGGTACCATGGATGTCGTAGAAGATACAAGAGAACAAACGAACGTACCTACAAAATACAGCGATGAAAGACATAACCCTCCTTTTATTAGTCGGCCAAAAAACACAACATCTTCCATAAATTACCCGCGTAATGTACTCAGCTCTGACCAGAGACAATAAAACAGCGACTCTGCAGCGACTCCACAGATAATTGTCGCATGCGCCATATCGCCCTAGATAACGCGGTATTGTCCATTCCGAGATAGCACAACGCTGGATATTACTAATTAGCTCTGTTTATGACCGCCCTCCATTGTTGAAAGAATGAGATAGTTATCTGTTTGTCTGCAAATGAGATTTGCGATGCCGCTTTGTCGGACCGAGTTGTATGAGCTTTGTTCTACTAAAATACTGTCTGCGCGGACAATGTTGAGCTTTTTAAGATCTGATCTTTTCTTGGGTTTTTAAGTTGCGGGTTGCGAGATTTTGAACTAATTTTGTGGCAAGAAAGAACATGAAGTTAGTTAAATGTCGAAGCTCTGGTGGACAAGCGGTTAAGGCACTATACTAGTAGTGCGTCTGTAAGGAGAGTTCCATTCTCATTTTGGTATATTTTGGGTACTTCCACAGTGTTATGTCCTATGGAATATTGCTATGGGGTAACGCTGCAGATATAAATACCATATTTGTTTTACAAAAACGCGCTATCAGATTTATATATAAATTAGGTGCTAGAGTCTTTGAGGGAACTACCTAAAGACATAAATATTTTGACCCTCCCTTCGCAATTCATCTATGCGAACATTATGTACGTGCGTCAGAATATACACTCATTTAAGAGAAATTGTGATATTCATAGTATTAACACGAGAAATAAAAATAAATTAGCCATCACAGCTTTGCGGTTAGAGAAAACAAAAAAATATTTTGTGGGTCTCGGCTTGCGCCTCTATAATAAAATTCCAGATGATATAGTAGCATTACCATTATCTAAGTTTAAGACAGCCGTTAAAAATCATTTATTACAAAATGCGTATTATCATGTAAATGACTACTTATCATCATCTGAGAAAAATTCTTGGAAATAGTTGTCTGCAAATTGTAATTGTATAGCTTAAGTGTAAATCTGTATTGTAATTGTAACATAGCCCATCAGGCTGGGTAGGGACCAATACTGAACTGGGTTTCTTTCGGCGTAATCTTACCAGCAGTGGTCGTTCCGAAACGCTAGTAGTTTTTAGCTTTTGCACTAAAATAATATTTAAAAAAATGAACTTCAATAAGTGATAAATTTATCCTACATTAAATAAAAAATTTTGACTTTGACTTTGACTTTGACTTTGACTCACACGACACGATCAAAGATAATATAATTACTAACGTAACAGACACACTAACGCCATAGAAACTATTGGAGGGCCCGTAAGTAGGCAATACTGGAGTTGTGGGTAGGTACACAGAGATGGCAGCACACACGACTAGCAAAAAAGTGGCAAAGAAAGTGTTGAATATGCTTTAAAAATATATAATGCATTTCATATAAGATATATTTAATTAATAAGAGTATTGCTTTATATAAATAATAGTAATAAGAGATTTTAATATTTTAATTAGTACCTTATACTATTTATTTATTTTAATTAGCGCCATCTAGTGAAAAGGAAGAGAAATAATTATATGTACAAGGCGACAGTTGAAATTTTGACAGACGATGTATTTCTGTTGCCGCTATAACAGCAAATACTGAAAACATAAGAAAATAAATATGTAAATGGGGCTCCCGTACAAAAAACGTGATTTTTATAGATAATATTTCGAACCCCTTCGTGTGCGAATCCGACTCGCACTTGGCCGGTTATTAACTACAATAACACAACCGATAAAAAAGAAGTAGATACACGTCCAGCGTCATGTGTTTAATTTTTGATACACCTTGATTGTTTTACTATTGTATCTGGAATCTATGTCTGTCAAAGGATTAAGGCTTTCTTTAGCGTATGCAGCGCTTATGTACCGAAAGGGTTAAATGGATACGCAATACGCGGGATTTATCAATGCACGATAAAAAGAGTCACTATTATATCTTCAAGAATTTATTATCATTTACTACTGCGTCTGTACTGATTGCCTGATAAGGAAGATGATACGGGCCTCGGAGGGCACGTTAAGCCGTCGGTCCCGGTCACTGTCTTTGTCATTGGCCGTTACCTAAAACCATGTCAGAGGCCTTTAAGGCGGTTTAGAAACTCTGACACTAATGTTAGTCACTAACACACACGATAGGAAAGAAAGACAGCACGTTTGGATAAAAGGATGTTAACTAAAAGTAGCGATCCCGGAATCCCGCAGATTTATCCATAATAACATTACCACTTGAGTTCATTAACTTCAAACAGCTGTACCTTTACCGACTTCTGCTATTGAAATATCCCTTTTCATATGGAGAATTGCACCTATTTTTATAAACTAATCGCCTGATTAGTTTATAAAAAATAGGTGTATTAAAAATATGTGTAGTATCTGCCTAGATACTATGCGTGTTTTATGTCTTATGTATTGTATTGTAAATTCTTTATGGTACTTAAAATGCCACAATTGAATAACATATTTTCACGCTGTTTCCCATAGATAGGCAGAGACTATGGATATCCACTTACTACGATCCTTGCAAACCTTGTTGAGGGTAATGCGGTTTTTCCTCTGGTGCCGTTTTACTTTTTATCGATTGTGTTTTTTTCTGATCAGACTCAATTTTACCTTATTTTATCTTATAAGACCGTCATTGCTCTCAACAATTTATTTATTTGTTATTTATTTATGTATGTACATTTTTATTATCTCTTATTGTTTATGTAGTATATTTAATGCACTTATTATTTAGTCTATTTCAATGTTTATATAAAGTAGGTACATTTAAAAATAAAACTAAGCAACTATGTATAAACGTGATATAAACACATAGTTTTGGAGTACAGTATAGAATAAATATGTACAAAATTAAATATTTTGGTCTTGATATGATTGTATTCTGTTTGTGTTTCTAATAAAGTAAAATAAATAAAAAATAAAACCTCTTTTCATCAATACTCATAACTATTTTTATGCATGCTCTCCGGTTATGGGTACTCCTTTCATCACCTACGCTACGACATAAAGACATATGCCTTACCAAAGTAAAAACAGGTAAAAGAGTTTATCATTATTACCGTTATGTGAAGCAATTAATAAGTCCTTTCATACAACAAATACATGCCATACAACGATGTTTCTAACCATAGAATTCTGTCAGCTGACAGGCCTCTCTGGGCAAGCACGCGCCTAACCCTCGTTCATATTTATGAGGAGAAGGGATGGTCAATATCCTACAAGGTGTTTTCAATATCCACGTGAATATAACTTTATGTATGAGATATGTATTTATAGGTATTGTTGGCCAGCAAAGAAAATTAAAGGTAAAACAAGTGCGACTCAATAAAAAAAAATACAACTTGGAATGGACATAACCGTAATTAATTGAAACACGGGGTATATTAGATCTTTATAGTTTAATGAAATTAAAATAACAGTCAAAACTAAACCAAAATTTGTCAGTTCCTTATGAAAGTATGCCCCCAGGGCAATTTGTGTGGGAATGATGTTTATTTTTAGTTTTTAGTCTACTCTTTCATTATGTTTGTACCATGGAATTGTATTTACTTCGTAGTTTGTACTATAGTGATCTAGTATATAGCCTGTGATTCGATTTATTATGTCCGGGCATGACCCTCCACGTTCCATTTAATCGAGTGTTAGGAAAAATATTGATAGCTCTGTTTGTACTAAATACGTACATTTATCTCTTTCTAATGCTAACTCCGTCCACCTAAATTATGAGTAACGAAACTAATGAAATAAACTACATTTGTTTAGCCACCAGTTGATTAATATCGCTAAATAAAAGTAATTTAACGCGAATTATAAAGAGATTACATTGGCTCGGGAGAGTCACGCTAGGAATCAATTAGGCTAAACGGATTGCACGTTTAGCATAAAATTCGAGTTTGTTCCCGTCACCTGGCTAGTCGGTAATTGGCGGTGTAGGCAATTTACCCCTTACCTTAGGCTGTTACTTTTAAAGCTATTTTCATGGTAAAATTATGTCTTTTAATTTTTATGTGAGGATAGGTTATGCATATGAAAATATAAGGTGCTCTTCGTTTAGTGCGAAAATTTCAAGGGTCACTTTAGTTAATTACAATTATCAGATGGGTAATTTTCCAAAACTTTTCAATTTATGGAAGTTTTTCGAGTTTTTTTTCGGAACAATAAAAAATTGGAATTACAGAGTTTGAAAACTACTCAAAAAATACTACCGAAAGAAATTTTCTATTACCTATCAGTAATAACACTCAACAATTTCAATGTAAATATTGATTGTGATGTTTTTGTAAGAAGAAAAAAATTGTAAACTTATCTGTCCGAGTTTCTGCAAATATAGGTTTATTTTTATTTAGAACTAGCCGAAGCCCGCGACTTCGTTCGCGTGGACTTTATGTCTCTGGAAAATGCTAATCAGGCTGAATAACTTTTACTAAGGCGGCATTTTTATATCTCTTATAGTTTGGCTGGACCATTACGGTTCTGCATCAGGCGTTCCATTTTTCAAAATCATTTATACCCTATATGTTGCCCAGGTTTAATAGCTATATAACAAAAAAAGTCTATTCGAATCCGTCCAGTATTTCCGGAGATTAGCGTGTACAAACAGACAAACAGACAAACAGACATACAGACAAACAGACAAACAGACAGACATTTTTTAAAAAATTCTTACTCTTTTACTATGTCTCCATCGCCCCCAATATTTTTTTGGAAATATATTTAATGTACAGACACACTTTTTTTACTGTTTTATTATATGTATAGATTTATATCTTAGACAAGTATTTTAAGTTATTTTAGACAAGAAGTCTACTCTATTCCCAAAACAATAATTTAGAAGAGTAACTAGAACGAGTTCAAAGTTGCATTTTAGGCGATTCGTTGCTGTAAACGATTTTCGATCCATTCGTTTAAGGCTCCTACCCGCGCAAGCGAAATTGACAACACAAAAAAAAATCTCTTTCTGTAAGTGAGATTATCATAAACCCTCGTACAACTTTTTAGCTAGTATCCTTAAGTTTCATTAGAACCTCGAAAGTCATTGAAATACTATCCTATCTATAACTACTATACTATCCGCTTTAGAAACCTTTACAATAAAAGTTAAAAGTAACCGTTTTTAGTATTTTTTGCAAAGAAACTACAGCGTATTGTATTGTACGAGAATTTCTGATAATCTCACTTACAGAAAGAGATTTTTTTTTTTGTATTTTCAAGGTCGCTAGCGCGGGTAGGACCTTTAAAAGAGCATTTTTGTCAGTGAGATTCCTTGTATTCTTGTCTATTTTCACATCCCTTTCATATCTTGGTATGACACCACTTCTATTCAATTCATTTTATAAAAAAACAATTAAAATTGTGACAGAAATAAGTAACTGTAACATAAAAAATTATAAATACAAAATATTTGAGTGTAAAATTTACTCCCACTTTCTCCTGAATTTGCTTCATAAAGCTGTGTCTGCTAATTGGATACTATTTCATTATTTCTATTCATATGTAAATGGAGTTAATCATCCATATCTTTACAGAAAAAGTACTCCCTTACTCCCCGAGCCCATAAACTAAGAATTAAACTGCGCGCGAACTCTCCGAAGCTATTGCAGTCATTTCTATTTTTCATAACCATACATCGCCTTTTTGCCTACCAGGAATTGATAGTCGAGGAGCGTAATGCATTATTTCTATGATCCTCTATTATCTATCTTTTTATGATAATGATATCATCGTCAGGTCTTTTTGTCTACACTTCAGGAGCACGACCTCTCTATACTACCAGAGCCATACTTGACCAGAGCAGCCAAAGGCCTGGCTGCTCTGGAAAAGTGTGGCTTTTATATTTAAGCTATTCTCCTATTACTGTCTATGGCTCAAACTTACTAGCTGGTCTGGAATTAAGATGATTTATCGAGGTTACTCCTTTTTACACAGAACGACTGCCGTATGACCTCCGCACCCCAAAGGGTAGACCAGGACCAATCCTTGTATAGGTTAGAGATCAAACGCTAGTGTTAGGGATCCACAATTTATACGTGCAGTCTGAAACACGGAATCGTCTTTCTTTTCGGATAAGTAGGTGATTCAAGCCTGCAATATCCTAACCAGACTGGAAACTATGTTTCACAAAGTATGCTTCCCAATGGGATGTGATCCCACGATCTCCGGATCACCAGGCAAATGTCTTGACCACTGGACCACGGAGGCAGTTATTGCTTCTTCTTCTTTATCGTGTGTGTTAGTGACTAACACTAGTGTCAGAGTTTTAAAACCGCCTTAAAGGCCTCTGACATGGTTTTAACGACCAATGTCAAAGACAGTGACCGGGACCGACGGCTTAATGCCCTCCGAAGCACGGATCATCTTACTTATCGGACAATCGGGTGATCAGCCTATAATGTCCTAACCAAACTAGGACAACAACACAAAGTCGTTGCCCCCGGCGGGAATCAAACCCGCGACCTTCGGGTATGAGCCGAACGCTCTAACCACTACACCACGGAGGCAGTTGTCGCTATGTTTAATAGATCAATAATAGTAAAAAATGAAATTTAACCTACTGTAACTTTTCCAATTGTTATACTTTCTCAATTCTAAATAAAGCAAAACATTTTAAAACTCTTGGTTTTGATCAATAATCTATTTTTATCAAAATACCGATGACCGATCAAAACGTGCAGTGGGATACACTACAAAACTTTATGCACCGCATGAAGTATTTATTGGTTGCATGATTGAATGGAACAACCTGCTGCGAAGCTCTACATTGCTTACACAGGCGCATACATGCAAATGCTACTGCAAGCTTTTAATAGTAGTATTTACAATTTATCACACAAACAATAATATAAATATATTTTATATTTACTTCAATAAATACGTTGTATTAATGTCACTAGCGTTGAAATATTTGTCAATGAACACAGTATTTTAGTATGGTAACGTATACTTCCACTTGTAGGGTTCCGTACCCAAAGGTTAAAACCGGGACCCTATTACTAAAACTCCACTGTTCGTCTGTCCATCTGTCTGTTGTATGTCACCAGGCTTTATCTCATGAACCGTGATAGACAGCTGAAATTTTCATAGATGATGTATTTCTGTTGCTCATATAACAGCAAATACTAACAAACAAAATAAATATTTAAGTAGGGCTTCCATATAACAAACGTGATTTTTTATAGGTAATGGTACGGAACCCTTCGTGTGCGAGTCCGTCTCGCACTTACCTGGATATTCTTCTAGTAATTAATTAATGTATGAGATGCTTTAATTTTTTAAGCGGATTCAAATTAAGTCGTTTAGAATTTGGACAACTAAACGATTCTGACCAATGCAGTATTCAGTTTTCTAATGAAAAAGGTGACTTAGGAAAAAGTGAAAATATTTTTAACCCCTGACAAAAAAGAGGGATGTTTTTGTAATTTTAGAGAAGGCGATCTTGAATTGCTGTTCTTACCTACTCTTACTATTACTTGTTGTACTACCTATTAGACTCAAAATAAAAGAGAAGAAAAAAAATAACTGCCAAAGTTGCCAATAGGTCGATGTTCTGCAGCTTGTTCCTTTAAAAACCAGCCTTGAACAATAAAATAAGTCCACTTCGTTACCAAAGTCACGTAACTCAGAGATAACCAAATCAAAACAAATTCCAATAACCAACAAAAACTAATTTCATAACCGGCGCAGAATCGAGTCAAATCGAATCGAATAGAACAAAAAGCGAGTACTCGATGCTATCAATCAGGGTTCGACGGTTCGATTATCGGCAATTTCGCGATCGTCCAAAAACTGGCCACATGCCGCCGCTCGAATACTTCTATAATGAAATGACAATTACCTACGACAAGACCCTGGATTCCTGGCCAAGACTTACGCAAGCGGAGACGAATCCTGAGAGAAGTACTACTGAAACTCGATAAGGAACTCGAGTTTCAAAATTCGAAGCCGAGTCGCAAGAACGATTTTTTTGCGGTGCATTACGGACCCCGAAAAAGATATCATCATACAGGAGCACGACCCTCTATGTACTACTAAGCAGCCAGAGGATTTGGCCTACACTCTCCACGCTGGCCAGATGGGTTGGAGAGGTCTCATTGAAGTATAAAAGCTGTGTTTAGCTCGTATTTCCTAGTCGCCTTCTACGACATCCACGGATAGACTTGGAATGCAAGGAATGCGAACAAGATATGCTGAGCTGGAACTTAATGGAACTAAAAAGAAAGTATTTGTCGCCTCCTTGCCTTAGAAGCTACAGCTTGTCTGGCGGAAAAGTAAAAAAAATTATGTTTTCGCTGTTTTTGCAATATATTTTCATGTTACAATGCATTACTATTTTTTGATTCCTAATTCAAACGTCACGCTGAGCGTGGCTTTGGGTCGTATACCCCTTCGCTCTTACTACCTTGTAAGCCACAAAGACAGTATTTCTGTACCAAGAAACAAGAATTCCACACAATAACTTTAAAGATAATATGTTGCCATTCTTGCGATATATAACAAAAACAAAGCATTTATTCATAAAATGCAAACCAAATCTGATGTAAACAATTGCATACAAGAAATGTGATGAAATTCAGGCAACCTTAACGACGTGCGATAGCATCAGGGTCTAGAAAGTTACGATGCCGCCTGAGATACCTACGGAGGAGCCTCCGACATCGTCTTAAAAAAGCTTAAGGCCGCGTTCAGACGACAGGCACACGCTAAGAGCGTCACCCGAGTCAAAGATAATATAATTACTAACATAACAGAACCGATTTTTATCAAACATAGCTAAGGAATACAGAAAGGGAACTTGCTTTAATCGCATTGAAATTGGTCCATACGTTCGAGCGCTACGATGCAACAGACAGACATTAGCGTCAAACTTATATCACCCATCTTTTTTGGTCGATAGTTAAAAAGGAACAAAATTACAGAATCGTACAAAACCAAAACCAATGGTAGTGTCCAGCTACGTTTATTGCATCGAAGACGTTCGATTGTTTTATAAATAAAGCACCCGCAAAAAATACTATCGATCAATCGTGCGAAAGTCGGAGATGGCCTGCGATAACACCAGTCCCAAACGAATTCCGACTTTCTTCCTCAAATCTTAAGATATATTTTTCATTGTCTGAGAACAAAGGGCACCGCTGCAAGCGAATGACTAAAACATTCAAATTTCGACTTTAGTACTTGAAGTTATAAATCAGTTTTGAGTGTTTAGCAAGTTAATGGCGACGCGTCATATTCGTGCGATTACAAACGTGAAAGATTCCATACGTGAACTGTCCAAACATTTTATACTTTCAAATCTTGGTGCCCTATCTATAGTGATGATCTGAAGCGCTTATCTGATCAGCGCATGGGAGGCTCTCTTAGATCTTTATTACATGCGCTCTGGTCCGAGTATAAAATCTAAGACTGAGCGCAACGACTCTAATGACAAATACGAAAATTATGATCTCTTGAGTTATCCCTACTCTTCATCTTTATCAACAACAGCTGTCAGGTAAGCCTTGTTTTGTTTGCGCCATCCTACTCTGTATTTGCCATCTCAATCCAGTTCTCTCTATTATGTGTGGATTATTGAACATAAATGTCAGATTATACCACGAAATAAGACAAGCCAGTTTTCTGTTTCTTAATATAACATATTTAAAACCATTATGCTACCGTTTTATTAATTAAAATTTGTTCAAAACAAAACTTACAAGAAATGAAATATTTTTTGTCACCACTTTTACCATCACACTTCGTTGCATTAATACAAAGTAAAAGAAAGAAAGAAAAAAAAACGACGGGTTGCACTCTGGGAGTGCCGGCAGAAGTGAAAACTTGAATATTAACGTTGTGCATTTTTGATATTTTGGAATGGTTAGGGAATAATTTTGCACGAATTGCTTTAATACTATAAAATATTTCAAATCTTTTCTGAACCACAGTCTGTCACAAATGTCACAAGCATGACACATTACACACACGAACATTAGCGCAAGCGCCCTGCGCCGTCTTACGAATTTTCGATCAGGTCACGTGTCCTGACGCGAGTTTAAAAATTTTTTCCTCTCCAAAAAAAGTGCACAACGCCGCTAAAGAAGTTTTCACTTCAAAAATTAAAACATAGTTTGTACAACAGAAATAAGTTTTTAAGAAAACTTGAATGGCCGCTATGTTTTGCTGTTGTATACAGCATACAAATATTATGAGTATGTTAAAAGACTAAATCATTATAACCTTATTATTTTGTGTAACGATTTCTCTTGGTGAGTTTGGAAGGCCTAAACAGGCTTTGATTTAGACGTGGAATTTTTAAAGTAAACTGCGCTAGATTTGTTTTCTACATTTCTACTATTCAATGTATATAATTTGTATTTATAACGCAGAAGTAAAATTACAAAAGGATGTGATGAGACCTACGAGTAATTCAAATGACAATAACAACAGTATCCAAAGATAAACAAAGAGTTTCGACTGCCATATGCTACAGTCTTTACTTTTTAACGGCAACAGAAGATAGCTGAGACTACCCGCAATTTGATGTGTGTCAAATTATGCCATTGTGCGGCAGTTCTGATGGAGACCGCGACGTATTTATTGGTTTGATCTCGATGTCGATATGATTATATTCAGCCGGTGATAGCGCAGACGTATGCCCACCAGTGCAGCCCTAAGGGGCTATTACGACAGGTCAAACTATAAACGGTCACTGTCGTCAATAAATCTACAAACCTTAATATCACAGTTAAATCGTGATGTAGCTTTAATAATTGTCTCAATATTGTTTTCACCAAAAACTGAAAGACTTAAGTTCCATCGATAGCCAAAACACTTATTTCCTCCAACACAAACCATTCCTTATTTATTCGCACAGGAATTTACTTTCCCTTCTTGCTAATATCTGTGTAGTAGTTTGCCGTGTGGTTTTTGGGCAGAGTAGAATAGGGCCCCTTCAAGTCCTCCCGTTCATGTCGTAGAAGGCCACTTAGGAAATACAAGCTAAACAAAGCTTATAAACATCAATGAAACCTCTCCAACCCGTCTGGCCAGCGAGGAGAGTATAGGCCAAAGTCCTCTGGCTGCTCTGACCAAATTTGGCTCTGGTAGTATAGAGGGTCGTGCTCCTGCAGTGGAGAAAAAAAGATCTGATGATGATGATGATAATATCTATACGATTTGATGTGTGTCAAATTATGCCATTGTGCGGCAGTTCTGATGGAGACTGCGACGTATTTATTGGTTTGATCTCGATGTCGATATGATTATATTCAGCCGGTGATAGCGCAGACGTATGCCCACCGGTGCAGCCCTAAGGGGCTATTACGACAGGTCAAACTATAAACCGTCACTGTCGTCAATAAATCTACAAACCTTAAAATCACAGTTAAATCGTGATGTAGCTTTAATAATTGTCTCAATATTGTTTTCACCAAAAACTGACAGACTTAGGTTCCATGGATGGGCAAAACCCTTCTTTCCACAAGTATAATCAACATCATCAGATCTTCTTGTCTGCACTGCAGGAGCCCGACTCTCTCTGTTCTACTAGAGCTATACTTGGCCAATGAAGCCAGAGGACTTGGACTACACTCTCCTCGCTGGCCAGATAGGTTGGAGAGGTCTCATAATGTTATAACCTTTGTTAACTTGTATTTCCTAAGTCACCTTCTACGACATCTACGGGAGGTCTTGGGAGTGGCCCTATTCTATTCTGCCGGAAACTACACGGCAATATCACAAGGCTTAATATCACAGTTAAATCGTGATGAAGCTTTAATAATTGTCTCAATATTGTTTTCACCAAAAACTAAAAGACTCAGGCTCCATGGATGGGCAAAACCCTTTTTTCCAACACGTATCGTCATCGTCATCAGGTCTTCTTGGCTGCTGGAGCACGACTCTCTCTGTACTAACAGAGCCATATTTGGCCAGAGAAGATTTGGCCTGCACTCTCCACGCTGGCCAGACGGGTTGGAGAGGTCTCATGATGTTTATAAGCTTTGTTTAGCCTGTATTTCCTAAGTCGCCTTCTACTACATCTACGGGAGGACTTGGAGTGAACCTTTTCTATTCTGCCGGAAACTACACGACAATATTACAAGGCTACCCTGACGGACCAAATAAAACAATATTTTTGCCAATTCACATCCCCATTTATAAAAGGTCTGATATCCCAAATGGCAAAACAAACTGAACAAAGAAACAAATCAATTAGCAATACCCGATAATAAACACGGATAATCATAAACAAGTGAATTCACAATGTTTGTCACGTCGTGGTTTGATCGCCCACAGACGCGTTTCAAGCCTATGATTTCGTAGAACAAGTCAGAAGCCATGAGCGAACTAGAAAATACAATTAACGAGGTCCAACAAGATAACACTAAAACTATTTTAAAAGCTAAATTCAGTCACCTACGGTTTCTTAAATATGTAATTTACTTTGGAAAACTTTCTACAAGAAAATTGCAGTATCTTGAATTAAATTTACTCTTAACATATTTCAAAACACTTATTTATCTAGATCTATCTATTTCCCTTTATCTATCTATTTCCCTAGAATAGTAACTTAAGTTATGTCAGAATTTATAATCTAGATACATACGAACAGGCTTTTAAGAGATTTATTGCGTATATTTTTCTATGCTTTGTTTAAAGAAAAATTAACAAAAAGTTAAAAAATTTATGTCATTAACAAAACCACTCTGTATCTAACTGAAATATATATATTTAGTTAATGTAGAATTGTAGAAGCCCAAGCAAGTCTTATTTATATTCATGTTTTTAACTTCGTAACGCCAAAGCCGTAGCGCGTTGATGTCTTTTTTTCTAAGTACACATATACACGTACAACATTTTTTTACCTTTCGTGTTGATAAATGTACTTCTTAACCCTTAGCCAGGCCTGGCGATTATTTTATCTTTATATACAGATAATGGTAGATTGGATGATAATAAAAAAACTAATTTCTTAATTTTTTTTTATTCCTACAATTTCGTATAAAAAAACCCTCTGGTCTGGATATGACCACTGCCCATTTAAATATACATGATGTGGATTAGATCTGACCACTGCCCAGTTAGGTCACAACATGTAAGTATGGAAAAAATAAAGGTGAATCCACATATGTGTTTCTTTGTATAAAACCTTATTTAAACAACAATGTGACCCCGAGGTATCAAAATTTTGGGTATAAACGGCATTGTCGAATCCATCCAAAGACTCTGACACCAGGGTATCGGTTATTCTTCGATCCAAGAACCTATCTATCTACCATACAAAATATTTGATGTGTAAATATGGTTTTGCCTTTATTTATATGGATAAACGCTTGTAGGACAGTGGTTACATAATAACCACAATAAGTTTTTCCAGATAGGCAGAGGTCACATGTTGACCACAAACTTTCGGCGTAAATATTTCAAAGAAAAACAAATATCATGTAAAACCAAAACATATTACATATAATTCAACCTATCTGCTATTATAAAAACACAAATAATATCACTTACCGGGATTTTTTCCGCCATAATACTAAAAAACACTTTCAATTTGGACAAAAATTCGCCGTTCGACCAATATTTTGACTTTGACAAGCGAAATGTCAAGTTTTTTTTTCAAGAGGCGTATTTTTTTTTTCGTTCAGAAATCAACTGTATCATAGACAATAGACGGATGACATTTTGTGGTATCTAGCTAGCAACTGCTCGTCAGAAAAAATATATTTCTGAGGTGGTTCGCTATGTGATCACTACCTGGCTAAGGGTTAAGTCATTTTTACTAATAAGCTTTATCCTTTTTAGATAACCCGATTTTGTAGTTTTTTTATCTACGATAAAGTACCAATATTTATATACTACAGATTGCAAAAAGTCGTGAGTACCTTATGAAGCGTAGTAAAATAAATCTTATTGAGAGGTCTTAAGGCCGTTATTGCAATACATAAAAACGACTAGTTATACGAATTGTTTACATGTAATGCAAATGTGATTAGTGGTTTATTTGTGTGAGTTTGGCGACAACAGGTCCGGTACTAATTTTGTCATGTAGTACTTCCACTACTTTTTAGGGTTTCGTACCCAAAGGATAAAAACGGGACCCTATTACTAAGACTTCTTATTTAAGGAAAAATAATTTCATCGCATATTATTTTATGAAATTGTAAGAAAAAAAAATATATTTGACAACTATGATAACTGGTAAATGGTAGTAGAATAAATGGCTATTTTATTTTATTTTATTTTATTTTATTTATTTTATTTATTTTATTTATTTTATTTATTACTAAGACTTCGCTGTCTGTCCGTCTGTTCGTCTGTCCGTCTATCCGTCTGTCCGTCTGTCCGTCTGTCCGTCTGTCTGTCACCAGGTTGTATCTCAAGAACCGCAATAGACTGTTAAAATTTTCACAAATTATGTATTTCTGTTGCCGCTATTACAACAAATACTTAAAAAAATAATAATAAATATTTAAGAGGGGCTCCCATACAACAAACACGATTTTTTGCCCTTTTTTGCTCGATATCAATAATGGTAACAGGTAGGCACTTGAAATATTCACAAAATACTTAGTGGTATTTTTATATTAATAATAAATTAAAAAAAGGGGCTCCCATACAAAAAACTTGATTTTTATAGATAATGGTACGGAACCCTTCTCGCGCGAGTCCGACTCGCACTTGGCCGGTTTTTTCTCTTTCGTGGGTAAACCGGTGTACCCGACTTTAGATAGAACAAACCTCCCCTGCCTTGCTCCATCGCCCGCCATCAATTAAGGCTCGCCTACGCACAGATATGACGTGTCGATCATTTCATTATATTTATTACGTGATACGTCAGCTTGCCTACACAAAGGTCAGGTTTGTAATGCAATTTACATTCTGTTTCAAGGGCGGAGATGATTTCTCTCTTGGAAAAGGAGTGATGACATTTCTTTTATCATTTAAAGAACTTACTCTAGACTTCCATACAAACGTACTCTAGTAATGTTATTGAGAGCACTAAATGATTGGATTGAATTATGAAACGACGTTTGAGATTTTGGTAACATTTTGTAATTTTAAAGAAATTTCATATATCGTATAGAAGTAGATATATAGGATAGAAGTAGAAGTTTTCGATTTTAATTTTATACCTTTAAACGAGCAATTCTTGTATATTTATTTATTTATACATTTATATGTAAATAAATTTCTGTGATTCGGAAACGGCTCTAACGATTTTGCTGAAATTTGGTATACGGGGATTTTCGTGAACAATCGATCTAAATTAGTCTTTATGTTTGGGAAAACGCGTGTTTTCGAGTTTTAATGCGTTTTTTTTCCACGCAGAATATGGTCGCTAATTTCGTCCTGTCGGGCGCTATCCGTCTGGCCCAGCGGTTATGCGGACCGCTAGAAAGAGTGTTACGGGTCGCGAATCCCACTCGGTGACTTACTTTTGTTTTTTTTTATGTGCACGACTTTTTTTTTTATTTTTATTGTTTTTCGACATGTTTAAAAAAACTCTTTAATGTCTGATACCGAGCAAAGCTCGGTCGCCCAGGAACTGGTTAATGAAATGACACACTATCATTTCTTTCAAGTTCATATATTTACCGTGAATATTAAGTCGAAATGTCGATTGCGTTTGTAGAATTTTTAATACATAACACTTAACCTAATTTTGTGAGAGTAAAAGTGATACCTATCTTTTTTTACTACAACTATTTTTTTTCGATTACCAAAGTAGGATATGATGTTTTAGTGTTATAAAAATACTTCCTAGCCGGTTATAGCCTTAACTTACTAACAAATTTAAAATACCAAGATGTCATCGAGTTAGTCCTCATTCCAGAAGTATTAAGATATATTTAAAAATGCTTTATAGTCAAAGAGGTTATTGCCAAACCAAAAAAAAGTCCAAATCTAAAATCATATATTTATCTTTGGATATTTGTATAACTTGACAATTGTCAATTTTTTTTCTTTAATTTCATAACATGTAGTTGTTTACGTCATTTACTTACAGCTAAGTTTACTGCCGCTTCCTAAGCGCAATTACAGAAAAAACGAAGACAAACTGTACTGCAGCGTTTCTCCAAAAACGTCAACTTACAATTAAACTTTTCAATACTTTATGAGTAGCTGATAAATTTGCATGGATAATTTAAATAAAAAATAGTAAATTTTCCAACAAGTCAAATCAGATACTTTTTCTAAACGTCAAAACAAACAGTTTCTATGGGATTTTGTATGAAATACTCGCAGATGACGTCATAGTTTTTTGAAGTCAAATAGCGCTCTTATTATCAATTTTTCTGCAATAATAAATTTAAAACCACATTAAAATGGGTATGTTCAAAGACAAGTGACATTATTTTTCGATGGTTTATTTTACGCTAGCAAGGCTAGTCATAAATATACCACTTTGATATTTTTTATTCCAAATTAATTGAAAACCAGCAAAGTGATGTATTTTACAAATAAATTTAAAAATAGCAACTCACTAATGAATATACGAATATTTTCAAGACAGCTTATTTCTCACGTCTTTAAAATTAAAAACAACTCTATAATTAAGTATCCATAAACATGTCACGCGACATTTCAAAACTATATTTTCAGTAACGTAGCTCAATATGAAGAATAAGACGGAGTATGAAATAACCATACATTTCGCACTTAAGTGATTAGTGTTGTGACATGTAAAAAAATAATTCATATCGATTTATTGTAAAATATTTATGTAGCATAATAGAACTGGAAGCGAATGCCCAGAAGGCACAGTTTATAAACAGACATGTTTATCACAATATTCAATAAAATATATCTATGCTAGCAATTTCAGCCACTGGGCACGACACTTTGAGAATATTATCGCAGAAAATTGAAAATTTAATAAAGCTTTCTCGTAAATAAAGAGTTGAATGTAACTTTAATTCTATTCGTGTTCTTATATCATGTTTAACAATTTTATGATCTTACGGTTCGACAAATAAATCCATTAAACCGAACTACTTTTAAATGGAGAAATGAAAAAATTGATGGAACATCGGTTTTTCTGTAGAAAAATTCGATTATTGAACAATTTTTTAAAATCAGAAAAATCGATTATTTAAAAAAAAAATTTTTTTTTAACCTTTTTTAAGGACAAACAGTGTCACATGCACTATACTGTAAAATAAGTATCATCTTTACCTATCTATATCAGTTTAGGATGAACTTGCTTCTCCAACAGAAGGATTTTTAGTTAGTAAACGCAGAAAATGGTGTAAAAGCTAAAAAATCGTCATTTTCCAACTTGGCCTTAACGGTCGAATCCGGGACCTCTGGGTGGCGGACTAGTATGTTGACCATTACGCCACGGAGGTCGTCAAGTAAGACTTCTGTTCGTGTCTAGTACTTATTCTGTAACCACGTGACGTATGAAATTATCGATAAAACTCATCTGAAAGTTTCCCATCCCTAGGCGAAGCTAGCGGCACCTGCCACAGATGCCCTCCATCATAGAGACAAGATGATCGTCCGGCAGACAGCTCAACTACATGATGGGGAAAAGTAATTGTTTTACATTGTGCTAACGCAATTATGAGAAATTGATTCCTTTTTAATGGGTTCGAGTTGATGTGCACGAATTTTCATGTGAAGTTATAATTGTGAATGATTTTAAAGGCACATTTTGGTAATTATGTATATATTCCCAAAATCAATAACATAATTTTATACAACGTGGAAGGAACATGCCCTTAATAAATCCAACAAGGCTTTACTAGATCACTATAGAATAATGAAAACATCAGTAAAAAACAAAAAAAAATCGACAAGCCGAATTCTTTTCTATTTTTTTGTTTTAATTTCATTATACTATATTGATCTATTATATTGTAGCTGGACTTTCAAAAATTATACTCACGGCTAAGGGTTAGCCGTTAAACTCGTCTTTATCACATCTGACGCTTACAGGTGCGTCTTTATTCAGGGGATAACGTTATTGATGTATTTTTTTTTTTTTTTTTAAACTCTTAAAAATAAAAATATCCTTAATTTTTTGATTAAAACTGACGTGAGACATATATTATTAGACTGCGTAGTGAGCCGGTGTGGTGTATGGGCCTTAAGTCACCTTCGCCCTGATGAGATGGAACCCTCCGGATGAGGTGGAAACATGTCGGCCAATAGCTGACTCTACGTGAGTGACCCGTTAACTCATTCTAACAAAATCTTAAATATTACTATTTTCGATGAAAATGTCAGTAAATACGTGACTAAAGCCATTTTTATCAATGTATTTACTAGCTTACCTTAAAAAATTAAACAACAACGTCAACCACTCCACATCCATAACCCACATTAAGATAAAGATCCGCAAAAGAAAGCAAATTGGCTCTTCACTTGATTTACGTAACGCAAGTGCGAAGATATCAATACAGCAATTCAGGGCACCGCCGAGAAAAATCGTCCGTGGCGTCTTAATTTATGGGATACCACGAAAACCACCTCGGTGCACCACAATTTGTACACTTTGGGTACAAAATAAGGAAGGCTACAAAAGCACCATACTTTAGAATATCATCATCAGGTCCCTCTGTCTCCACTGTAGGAGCACGACCCTCTCTGTACTACAAGAGCCATACTTGGCCAGAGCAGCCAGTGGACTTGGCCTACACTCTCCACGCTGGCCAGACGGGTTGGAAAGGTATACTTCAGAATATACAATATGTTAAAAACCCTGTCTGATCTATTAAGGTAATGTTGAGTAGCTTGTGAAGGTTCTATTTATCGGTTTCTCCCATCCCTCAAACAAAAATAAATACCTACTGTTCCAAAATGTATGAAGCTGCAGATTTTTTTGCGATTTCAGAGATGGAAGAAACCGTTAAATAGAACCTACACAAGCTACCCAACATTACCTTAACGGATCGGACAGGTTTTTTTAAAATATTGTAGGTAAAAACACTCGTTTGCCCCGTAAACTCGCGAACCTATATCTCTGTAACCCCTCGACAGGTTTGGTTCAAAGCTATATCGACCTACAGAATACACTTCTGTTCACACTATATGTCGTTCGTCGGGATGCTCCGTGAGAAATTGCCGGGCGGGTGAGAAATTTTAACTGCTGTGTACTTAATGTGTTAAATGTTAGCGCTCGCTGCGTGGATGTATATTTGCTGTAACATCCGATGTTAATGGAACTGGAAAAGTAACCGAAGTAACTTTAAATACGACAGTATTTTAGGGTCATTTGCTACAAGATTTTGTTAGGGAGTAACAGTTTAAAAAAGATTTAACTTGGTTTGTTATAATTGTAAATTTTCTTGAAATACTATACGAAGATTCATTTACACAGTGCAAGTTTACTATAAAAGACGACTTGTATAGTCACCATGCCGCCTTCGCCGGAACCCGGCAGGCGTGGAAGACTTAAGAAGTAGCAAAACGTTGAGTACTTTTAAAATTAAAACTCAAGAGACATATACTCAATATTCAAAAGTCCTAAACAGCAGTTTTCTTTCATAAAATTATGTGTATAGTACACATAATTTTATATTTCTAGTTTATTTTATTTATTACCATTTTCATTATATATATATATATATATATATATATATATATATATATATATATATATATATATATATATATATACTCGTATTATATATTCATTTTAAATTGCTGCACATAATGTAGTGTCACGCCACATAGTCTTAGATACTTTTAATATCTGTGTTTTATTATTCATTAGTTTTATTTTTGTCTTGTGTCAAAGGCATCCACGGAAGACCAGCGTCGTAGCTACGACATATGCTGAGCGGAGACCTTTTTGGTACACTGTAAAATTTATTTTGTTTATTGTATGTTATAAGTAATTTGTACCAAATAAACATATTTTCTTTCTTTCTTTCTTTCTTTCTTTCGTTCAAAGTGCTGGCTTGACGTCGTCAAGGATGATATGCGTACCAATCGTCTTACAGCCAAGGATGCTCAACACCGTGCGAAGTGGAGAAGAAAAAGCCGAAATGCGGATAACGGGCTTCGTAGCATTACAGCTGAGGATGTAACTGGGAATACGCTGAGATGAGAGAAAGATGAGAGAGAGAGAGAGAGAGAGACGACTTGTATAATCGTAAACTGAACGTCAACCGTTCAAATTATTAAAGTGAAAACTTCTTTAGGGTATTGGCTTCATTTAATCAAATTTCTTTTTATCTAAATTGAATTAAGTTCAATACCACACTTTTACATAGTGGTAATATAGAATAACGCATGCTTCAAATGCGTGTGTACAATGTGGTGAGAAAATTCGACAGAGTGATTTGAAGTCACGGTAGCACAATACACTATTTTCCAAAAAGTCAAATCAGATAGTTTTTTCTAAATGTCAAAACAAACAGTTTCTATTGGATTTTGTATGAAATACAGGTAGATGACGTCACAGTTTTTTGGAGTCAAATAGCGTTCTTATTATCAGTTTTTGTGCAATAATAAATTTAAAATCACGTTAAAATTGATATTTTCAAAGGCAAGTGACATTATTTTGCGACGTTTTATTTTGTTATCAGTACAAAATAATTTATTCTTGGCTTAGGAAAATACCCAATTGGTAGTACTCACGTTGTTAACGTTAGCGGCGTGGGTTCGAATCCCACTCGTGCCGAATTTACATTTCGGTTTAATTTGGCTAATATAATTTGAAAATTTTAATTCTGTTAAAAATCAATAATAAAAGATTTAAATCACAGTCTGTTAAAAGAAAAGGATGGTTTCTAAACTAAGGTCGAAGCGAGTGAGACAATGTTGAAGACAACTTAAACCATCACTTCGACTAGGTTAGAAAACAAACAGTAAATATCGAAAATGGCTAGGCATCATAATGATAGCGATCAGTCAATTTTATAATTATAGGTCAATCGGAGTTCAACGGCGCAACCTCCAGGACTGCAGAAACGAGTTCGGTGGGACAATTTTGAGAGAAAATGGATGAATTTCGAGAGCGGCTCAGAAATTCTGATTATCTGTATAAAAACCTTGTTTTCTAATTGGGTAACTTCCTAGGTAAAAAAGAAATTATTTGATACTGTTAAGAGAATAAAACGTCACAAAATAATACAATACAATACAATACAATACAATACAATACAAATTAACTTTATTGCACCATGATAAACATAAAAAATTAAAACAACAACAAGAAACAATATAGGCACAAAGGCGGACTTATCGCTATAAATGCAATCTCTTCCAGCCAACCTTGTCAAAAATAATGTCACTTGTCATGATTATATTCATTTTAATGTGATTTTACATTTATTATTGCAAAAAAACTGATATTAAGAGCGCTATTTGACTTCAAAAACCTATGACGTCATTAGTCTATATTTCATACAAATTACATAAATGTTTGTTTTGACGTTTAGAAAAAACATCTGATTCGAGTTGTTGGGAAGTACTGAATTCACTGTCCAGGAATACTATTTTTGTATACTGAAACTGTTCTTTTGTTACTAAAATTAAGTATGATAAAATAACAGTAGGTATACTGAACAAATACTTTTGGACCAGGTCTACGAATAATTACTACATTAGGCAGATTATTAACCCTTCAGCCACCGAGCGGCAGCCGGCTGCCGCTAAACAATAGAAAATCTATTGTGTCTGCGATTCCGGTAGTTAAAGGATTAATAAATATTGCACTCGTATTTTTGATTAACAAAACATTACAAAGATCAATCAACAAAACATTATAAAGAAGATAAATTGTCACGCCTTCTTACAGCTCAAAATTAAAATTTATGTTCAATTTAGAACAAAAACCACCTCACGTTTTTTTTATTTGGTCCGAGCTCACTTCAATACTGACAAATAATATTGAGATTTACTTCCAAAGATAATTAATTCTAACTATCCTAATCTTATTCTAATCGTAACTAATATAATAAATGCGAAAGTGAGTTTGTATATTTGTTTCTTGTTTGTTTATTACCACTTCGTGCTATAACAACTGCTCATATTCAATGTTTGATATAGTTTGAGACACGGATGGACATAGGACAGTTTTTATCCTTTAATTCCCACTGGAAGCGAAGCCCACAGGCACAATTAGTTCGTCTATAAAACAAAACTAGAATCGTACAACGGATTTTTGGTGACACAGCATCAGTTTCTGGGACTTTAATACTTCCATTCCACCTACATCTGATGAAAGTAAGACTTAACGTTACTTTGTATTCATATTCAGCTTACTGTTCAATAAACACGAAAAATCCTGACAAATCTCTGCTCTCCAGTCATATTGACACACCACATTAAGAAAAATAAAAATGGCAGGCAAATAATCCACCTCACTTCAAAGGGGACAAATAACGTTGGGACAGAGCTTAAATCGCGAGGAGCTTTCGAAAGAAAGGTGTTGGACGTGCCTTGTCGAGATTCAATATCATGAATCTTTATCTAAAGTGCATTTTTTGGAATACGACTATTATTTCTTTTCGTGTGCGGAATAAGTTGCCAACACTGCCAGGACTATATGTTTTATGGACAAAGTGATCAATAAGATAGTTACTGTAGGATATTTATAATATCTCTTATAGACCAGTAAAAATAGCGTAACCTGGACATAATGCTATAACCGTAAGTTTCTTTTTGTATGATATAAAGTAATGTTAGTTATAGTTAAAATAAACCGAATTAAACAATTTAGGGCTCTGCGTCAGTGTAAAAAAACCAAAAAACTGAAAATTGAACAAATTTTGATTTTATAAGTACAGCATAATTAATAACTTTGGAAAACTACCTCTACCATATTATAACGTGTGCATTCCAGTTGAATAAATCTAAATTAAACAAATTAATCAATTAGCACTATCGTTAATAAAGAAGGTTCGGTATGTTACAAATTTTCAGGCTTATCTCACCAGAAATTATAGATTACTGTATTTCAACAATTTATTCTAAATATTATATTATGTGTGTTGATAAATTATTAAAAATTAAACAAATTCATTTTATGCATTTCTACATTTACAAATTTTTGTATTTTTTGTAAAGCCAAAATACATAACTATTTTGAAAGTGTTTAACTTATGCCGTCAACATATTTTTGATACTATAAGGAACAAATCAAACAAAAAATATCTACGATTATAATTTATTTCAATTTTTTTCTTACTTACGTTTTAATATGAACGTTATTTCTTGCACAATAAGGTCGTCATTGGTTTGTGCCTCAACTTCCGACCGTGCTGTAGCGAGTCGCGAGTGATTCTCGTGTACAGTAGTTTCGTCGCGTCGTCTTATGCATTTATTTGTAGTCAATGATTGTCAAACTTTTATAAGCACGTGTGAACTTTTACTAACCATGGATCGGCTAGGGTGGAGATTTATTGAAATATTGTGTTTATTAGATTGATAATTACTACATTGTTGAGCTTTTATTGTTTGTTTATAAAGCTTTTTATGGTACATAATAAAGAACACAGACACAAATCAGAAAAGTAAACGTACAACGGCGGACTTATCCCCAGGGTTTGTTACTGGTACCAAATTCACATTTTAAGTACCAGTAACAGAATTTTCATTATGTTAAAATTTTAAGGGTAATACTCGTATAGTACGGGTATCGTTTATATAGTAATAGTAACGTTATAGGTATTGTTAAAATTTAAAGGTAATTTTATCGGTACGTAGCGGTAGCGGTAGTTTCATGCGGGTGTAACAACGCGTAGGTTGTTACCGTTCCGCATGAAACTCGACTGCGAAGAGCCACATTCCCGTACCTTACGAGTCGCTATCGCGACGCACAACACTGCGATGACCAGTGTTGCCTCTCGATAATACACTATCGCTAGTATAAATAAATAAATAAATATATAGGGACAAATTACACTGTGAGACTTGTGTTATGGGATACTAACTCAACGATACTATATTTTATAACAAATATATATATAGATAAACATCCAAGACCCAGGAAAATTTGAAAAAGGCTATTTTCCAACTTGCCCTGGCTGGGGATCGAACCCAGGATATCGATAGACTATCTGTATTTTGAATAAAACCAATATTATCGATAGTATTGATTCTGACGACGAACAAACTATCGATAGTATTGCTTTTCTAATAAATAAATAATCGATACTATTGATAGTTTATGAAACGCAATACTATAGATAGTTTATTCGTCATCAGGATCGATACTATCGATAGTATTGTTGGTTATCCATATTGTTGCCCTAAAACAGGAATTACTATCAATAGTACACAAACTATCGATAGTATTGTTGGTTATTAGAGATGTGTTGTTCCTTTAATCTTAAGGTCTAAACCAATACTGAACTGTTGTGAGTAGTCGATCCGGTTCTTTTGACCCATTCAATTAATTGATGGGTTTTCTCATGAAAGTTCACGAATCAATCGTTAAAGCCGGGTATTCCTACAAATGTAGATATTTAATGTTGCCCCGGCCGCAATTTGCATCGCGTGGACGCTGCGTCGGTGAGCTCACATGTGACCCCGCCAGCGACACAGTATAGAAATAAGCAGTAGAATAGTTTTATTTTGATTAAACTTTGTTTAAAGTAGTGTTGGATACAGCTACATTATCTTATATTAATGCTGACGGGGTAGTCAGGGCCGTAAGACCCAAAGGTTTAGCGTGATCAAAAAATAAATCAATAGTGATGGGTTGCTAGCCGCATCGCCTATTAACATAATTTGACAGTAGCGATTTATTAATAAACAATTAATAGAAACAAATACCCTGCAAAGTCGTTATTTAGTGTCTTTGTTTATTTTCAACCCCCGACAAAAAGAGGAGTGTTATAAGGTTGACGTGTCGGTATGTCTGTGTATCTAGGTGTCTGTTAATGGCATCGTAAGGCCTGAACGAAGATATAATTTTTTTGTTTGAAAACTGACTTTTCGTCATATTTCTTAGCTATATTTATTAGAAATTGGTTGAGCCGTTCAAAATTTATTAGGAGTAAACACCTCAAAGTCGGTTTTTATTATTTTTCTTGAATATAAACTTATGGGTATTATGTTGTTTTGTTATTTACTATCTATGATACAACATTGAACCTAAAAAACATGGGTCTCACCTAGATCCCAGTATTTTTCACACGACTTGCAAAGAAGGAGATTAAGAATATATAGTCTATAGGGTGCAATTGAAATCATTAGCATTGATTTAACTTATCATCATACTCACCTAAAGGATATTTTGTATGGTAACAATACTGCAATTAATGCAGTAATTAAAAAGTATCAAAAAGTAAAAAAAATGAATAAAGTATCAAAACACTTCGAGTCGTGCGCGCGTACTGATACCTACGTGCCGCAAGGTCAAAGACCTTGGACGGATACAGCAAAACGGCGCGACCGACCGGCATACAGAAGTAGACCTTAATTTAGGTGAATAAGGTTTGAAGTCGAATGGGGACGGGTCGTGTCACACGAAAGCTTGAGGACAATAGGTACGTTTGAAGTAGGAACGAATGTTAGGGTACCAAGACGCAACGAAATTGATACTATTATAATTAATTTATTTTTCGTATTAGTTTTTTTTTTATAATTGCAGTAGAGGTATCTATCAAAGAGTCTGACGCATGTTTAGAGGTTTTCTTGAATATAAAAATGACGACTTTTGATTGAAGTTTTATTAGTCTTAAATTACTTTGTATCATGGGTATAGTATTTACTTAAAATATTGCCAACGAATTCAATTCCACCCTGTATATGCATGTATGTATGTTGAATGTATTTGATTTTCTTTATTCCTTAATGTCGCCACGGATTTGAATGTATGGCCACAGAGCAGATAATAGTATTACATACAGAACGGAAACTCGCACGTTTTTGGACCTTGTAAGCGCCTGTAAAATAGGGTTGTTGCTAGTCGCACGTTGACGTTCCCCGAGTCATTTAGGGTAATTGAAATAATATTGGTGAGAAACTGATCATATTATTATTGCTTGTCCACAAAAAACAACAAAGAACGAAAATTTTATAGATTTCCGAATGATGAAAACAGGTAAGCAAATACTACTTCATAGATATATTATTTCGTTTGTAGTAGTACTCGGTATATTTGTTACTTCGTTTCTATGAAGTGCCATACCTGTGGAATGGCGTTTCGTTAGAATCCTTACATTTCAAAGTGACATGAGCTAAAAAGTATTTTTATTGTTTCGTACCTAAAGGTTAGAAATTAGCCCAAACTCGATTGTGTTAAGTTGTTTTATAACTGAGTTCTATTGACCACCATCCGTCTGCGTAATCAGATCCTAGATAAGCATCGTCTTCCAAAAAGTACTCTTCAAGACAAATCAAACAAGACCTACTCTATGAGGTTCTAACTGAGTTCCGTCGAATATCTCCCGGTCCCCATTGACATCATAATATTGTATTATCATCCGACTTACAAAAGTATACAAAATTTCAGCTAATTTGGTTGAGGATAACTGGTTGAAAATTGAGTTCGAAGATTCCACCCGAACAAACATACTTACATTTATACATACATTGCAAGTTAAATAAAAGCTTGTAAAAACATGTAGCGATCTTTAGTTGTTTTATTGGTCCAATATTAGTAAGCGCTAGCACGCGTCTAATCGGACCTGCCGAGTTCAAGACGTCGCGCTCGCGAATTTCATATAATTATTAAGAAAATAATTATATCAAGTCAAACTCAGCAAATTTATCTGTAAATATTAAGTGGCTTTAATCAAGTACAATTTTTTTATGTAAAATATCAGTATTTTACTCGTAGTTTTGAAAAAATATCACAAAAAAGGGTTACTTTGGGATTTTTTCCAACCGAATGAAGTTTATAGGATCTTGTAACTGAATGCGAATTTGACGAGCCTGGATACTTGACTTATACATACCTTTTTTTAAGAGTTTAATAGTAGATTGTGCTACAAGGCGTAAAGGTAATACTTTTAAGTCGAGTGCGTTACTTTGAATCCAGAGCAAAATGAAGGATTCCTCAGTTGAATCACGAGCGTAGCGAGTGATTCTACGATGGAATCTTGAGTAAAGCGAGGGATTTGTGTATAACGCCCGAGACAAAAATATTACCGTACGCAAGTAGCACACATTACATCGCCACCCATGAGAAAAACTAGCAAAAAGATACAAAACAGAATATGGAGAAAGTAGAACAACTACAATACCTAATCAAAGCTCCGACAAGTACTAACCTTTATTCAGTGTCGTTTTCATTCAATAAATACTAAGAAATAATTTTTAAGAACCAACTTCTAAAAAATTTTTGTTCACTCATAAACTCGTAACTTTGCGTGGACCTACATATTTTAAGATTTTTATAATAACAATAAATTTAATGTGCACTATCGGCTTAAACTTACGAAAAAGGATTTAAATTTACACAAAATAATTAATTTTAACACAATTTAACCTAAAACATCTGTAATTACTTTGAGTCGAAGACAAAAATTGCGCTAATTATTCTTTTTTCCTTTTTCGAAGCAAAGACCATAAACATTTTTACCTACATTCACGATGATATGTATTCCAAATTTAAAAAATACGAAGTCTGTTTTTTTTTCTTTTCTTGATTATGGCGGTCAAACTTCGTTGAAGCTTATTTTGCCAGTGTCTAGTAATATCTCTTCTTTATTCCTTATCCTAAACCCTTAACTATACAATCAAAGGTTGGTTGGTCCTTCCAGTTATTTATTGTATTAAAACTTAATTCTTTTGTTTTTAGCTGATTTTACATAGATAACATCGTGTTCAATTTTCAAATTGTGTTTTAATCCCGTAAGATTTTCTTTTTCACTTTTTAATCCCGAGAGAACTAGCAGTAACTTTAGCTCCAAATGTTTTGGGATGAAACCATCGTTTTTTGAGTAGATGAGATGAAAAAAACACTTTTGTCTATGCCTCAAATGGTTTTCAAAAACTCTAAAACACGGCCTCTGCGGGAATACCTAGCCTTAAATGTGTCCAATCGCTCTGTCATTTTTGGTCCAAACCCAATAATTCTTTTACTGAAATAATTAATTTTTATGTGACTGTAATTCTACTTTTTTTAACTAAAAAACTCATTGAACCTCATTACATGATACCTAGATGAACCACGCTAGGAATTAATTGGCCATGTGATGAAGTCATACTGAACAAGCTGGCCAGTCGATACTTAGTGACTAGTGTCGTGTAGTGGTTTGAAAATAGTATTTTATACACATAAAAATTAAAGTGTGGTTTTCGTTTTGGATTTTACTAATTATATTTATGCATTAAAAAGCAACAACTGAGTTTAACTGCCATAGCGCTTATTATAATACGACATAATAAATAGTAATAATACTTTATTAAATACAAAAAAAAAATATTTAATATGTACATAGCACACAGAAAAAGACATTAAAATGTCCAATGGGCGTGGGTGGTCTTATAGCTAATAGCGATAATTTCTTTCAGACAGCTGATGTAGAGAAGTGAAATGCTGCCATTTCCCATAGAAGTCTGATAGACAAGGTCTATGTTAAAAATAAGTCTATCAATGTCAAACATTTTAGTCCTGCTCTCTAACACTACACGGCCTCTGTGCGGGCACTTGCGAGCGCGTGTGCAGTGCGAATTGCGTTGAGACGTAACTTGGGCGTCGCATCGTGTGAACGGTGGGTAGGGTTGTGATGAGGGTTTTTATTCACTACGGAATCCAAAGGTTGACACGTGAATATGGTTTTCCTGATGTCCAAGTCCAAGTCGCGTAGCATCTGAGGTCCAGGTATCTCGCCAAATTAGTCGCAGGTACTTCCACTTGTCGTACTGAGGTTTCCTTCACTTCGGTTCGCTTCGAAGTTATCGCTTTCGTAGCTCATACTGAACTGGCGGGACGTGCACTAAATCGCCTTTTTATAAGCGCCGATACAGCGGTCTACATTGTTCTCGAATATTCTCATATCGACGAATGTATTTCGATTGACGGGAAACATCGAGACGCCGGTGTGTGTGAGTGCGACTAAGCCGACGACCATTCAAAGAACTCTAGCCTTTATGCTATATAATATAAGGTCTAGTTTCGCTTGCATTATCCTGACGTCTTTTTTATACCATTCCGCTCGCGAACATTCCGAGTCTATCTCGCCAGCAGAGTTCTTGCTCGTGAATATTCTACATTTATCTCGTTCGCGACACTATGTAAGCGCATAACATAATGAAAATTTAGTTGCACGGCGCAACTTGCACTCTGTAAATACCCAACTACATTTTAGTACGACAGCATAAAAACTTCGTTATATATTTATGTATTTAATTTTTTCTCACGTTACATCCCATTAATATGCAATGTCATGGGAAACGGAATATTTCAGCAGGGGCCCATTTTTGGAACGGTATTAGTCCAGGGGCTGTCATGTTGTACGGGTTTGCCGTGACAACAAGAGTATTACAAGACTTATATTGTTTTTAGAGTTTTAAATTGTTCATTGTGTCACCACGTTAACCCGTAAAGACCCGGACGGCATTAAAATGCCCACGTTCATCGTCTTTCTATTGTGTCTGGTATTGGCGGTTGCGAATGGGTTAAAGTTCAAGGCACAATCAAAACAATCCTACAATTAGCAAAATTCCATATTTACGAGTTATATGTTTTGCAAGCACACGGCGCGATCGGTTGAAAACACGTATAAACTCGTTCGCAGCCGCGCGCTCACCCGGCTGGTGCCTCGCTCTCTCTCCCCGCACCGCACCGCAATCACCGCAAGCGTCCCGCTTCACGACATGTTCTCGCGTATTTCCAATCAAATATTTTTTGTTTTAAGTAAGACGTTAATGTGTTTAATTTTGATGGAAATATGATTATAGTACACAAAAAGCTATAATTAAACAAAAATAACACAGTTACTAATTCTGGCTACTGAGAAAAACATTAATTTTAAAACATAAAAAAATGATGTTTAATTTTGGTCTTTACTGTCTAAAAAGACACAATATAGCTTATAAAGATATAAACATTATGGTTATCATTTTGGCTTAACTAGATATCGAGATCAGGTAAAAAATGTGAAAAAAAATGTATAAACAAAAATGGGGTCAGTTTAATTTTGCTATTAAGTGATCGCATTTGAATGCACCTAAAAGTTAAACTAACAATGTCTTTGGTTACCTATTATGCTTTTAGGGAAAAGTTGAGTAGTGTACAAAATCTCACGATTTTTATATAATACGGTTGCGACCGTGGATTTTTTACTTAATATATCTCATTAATATTTGATACACAATATTGATATCCGATCAAATAATAAAAACAACGAGTTTATGATTTATGTCCAGGTAAAGCTCTTTTTATTGGTCTATTAATATTCGTCACTGTTTTGTTGCACAATTGTTTGTTAAGTCATAATTAAAATTAATTTTAGAGTATCAAAATTTTAAAATAATGACAAGTTGTATATTCAGTATATACCAATAGGTAGGTTAAATGTCCGCGCAATTATCATAATGCTTATCACCTTATGGGGCAGAATAGCCGCCGACATCAGGATCAGGCTTGTTCTCTGAACGCTGAACTCAGTTATACATACATACATACTATCACGTCTTTATCCCTAATGGGGCAGACAGAGCATTTTGGGTCTTGCGGTTCTATGCAGAGCCCAGGGCCGCAAGACCCAAAAGCCACTTTTAGCGTCATGGTGGGCGAGAAGATGGAAAAGCAATCAATACAGTGATGGGTTGCTAGCCGCATCGCCTGTTAACATAATTTGCATTTTTGCCCATTCCCTCGATCGGCTTTTACGATAAAAGAAACAGTTATAAAACAACGAAACCTCATTGAGTAGGACTGGTTGGATTTGTCTTGATGAACACTTTATGGTAGACGATGCCTAGGTTCTAATCACGGACACGGAAGGTGGTAGAGGAAACTAAGCAATAAAACGAGGCAAAATCCATCGAGTTTAGGCTTATTTCATTTATCATAGTAAGTATTTCAGCCTCACAGCAAAAGCTTGTACAAAAAATGTAATTTTCTCAAAAATCTTATTATCTAGCTATAATTATTAAGCTAGAAATTATAAAAACATGTAACGTTTAAGGTTTATAAAGTGAAGAGATTATCGAATGATGGCGTCTAGAAGAGATCGTACGAGCAAAAACTGTCCCGAGGGCGATACGGTTACACTGTGTAATTATGCCAATAAATCTTTGAGCCACTTCGAATGACTGGTAACTGCCGGTAAGGTGGCATCCTTGGGGGGACACGCTGCGGTAAAAAAACGGGGAAAATTGTAGTTTACAAGTCATGTCCTTAACTCTTAAGCCTCTGCGTCTAATAATGTAATGATATGAAATAATTAGCCAAGTGCGTGTCAGGCCACACGCAGTGTAGGGTTCCGTAGTTCCGAATGCCAACTTTGAGTTTATGCCACTAAAAACGTTTAAAAACTAATTATCTATTGAATTTGTATGAAATTTCTTTTGCCGAGTAGAGAGCATTTTATAAGTTGATCGCCTATAACTTTTTAATTTGTATACCCTACTTAGCTCTGATAGTTTTCCTTTTAACTACATTATATATACTATAGCTGTGAATTTTTTCACGTGGCCATATATAACCGTTTAGCAGATAGAGGGGGGGGACACTTGCCTCCAACAAAAATTTTCACTTTAAACCCAAATATTTCAGAAACGGATCCCTAAATCCAAAAATGGTGTAAGCAAGCTCACAATGTTTTTGAAAGACCTATGCAACGACACCCCACACAATGTGTTTGTCGAGAAAAAAAATATTGACTACCTCTTTACTTGTATGGCAGCTAACATAAAAAAAAAAAATTTCCATATTTTATTTTACGACTTTTTCGCCATGATTAATATACATATCCATGCCAAATTACAGCTTTCTAGTACTTGGGGTGACGACAAGGTCATATGACAGCCGTGTTTTTTCCGGCAGAGTAGAATACGGCCACCCCAAGTCCTTACGTGGATGTCGTAGAAGGCGACTTAGGAAATGCAAGCTAAACTAAGCTTATAAACACCATTGAGACCTATCTTACCAGCGAGGAGAGTGTAGGCCAAGTCCTCTGGCTGCTCTGGCCAAGTATGACTCTGGTAGTACAGTGAGGATTGTGCACCTGCAGTGGAGACAAAAATACTTTATGATGATCATGACAGGGACAGAAAAGTATTATTCTAATTAATCTGTCTTTTTAACCAACTTCCAAGAAGAAGGAGGTTATCAATACGTCGCGATCTTTTTTTTTTATGTATGTTCACCGATTATTAGAAGATGCCTACACCGATTTGGAAAATTATTTTTTGTTAAAATTTAAATTCAAATTATGTCCCTGTATATCTCACAAGCCCCAAAGTAAGTACGAGACTTGTGTTACTTGTTTAAAAGAGACTTTCTTGTCAGGTTGTGTATCTTTCAGTTTATCAAAAAAGTAGAAATTCACAAAGATACGGAGCATCTAAGTTCCAGAAAGGGGGCTTGCGACGTCACCGCTATGCAAAAATCGTACATAGCCGTGACGTCATGAAAAATTTAAATGCGCTGTATCTTCGTCAATTTTTATTTCTCAGACATAAGGGAAAGAAATTTACAATATTTTTTTATAATCTAACGGATGGGCCAAAGACATTTTCCCGATTGTCATACCTTCCACTGCTGAACAAAAACCTCCACTCTTTGCTTCCAAGCACTACTGTTTTTCATAACTCCCGAAGAAATATTGCACTTTAGTGGGATGAACACGAATCAACCTCAAAACAGCCTTGCATAATCACGAAGTCAAAATATGTAATTGCAGACATTTCGGCGCAGGCATAACGTACTGAATTCATTGGCAGACGAAACAGTTATTATTAAATACCTATTAAAAGGGTACTTAATTAGACGTTTTTAATTTCACCGACGGCTATAAAAAATTGAGGTACAGATGTGAACCTCACAAACTGACTTGAATAAGGTAAGTTCGTTTCAATAATACAGCAAAGTTAGTTCTAAGAAATACCCTAAGAAACCCTACCAATCGTCTTATAACCAAGGATGTTCAAGAACGTGCATGAAAAAGAAAAAGCCGAAAACGGACCCCAGGCTTAGCAGCATTACAGCTGAGGATGCAACTGGGAATATATGAGCTGTAAGCTTAGACCCAAGGCTTTGCAGCATTACAGCTGAGGATGCAACTGGGAATATATGAGCTGTAAGCTTAGACCCAAGGCTTTGCAGCATTACAGCTGAGGATGCAACTGGGAATATATAAGTCGTAAGTTTAGATGAAAGTGAGAGAGAGAGAACGCTTTAAGAAACTACTAGTAATTCGTGCGGACATTTTGCACTCCAAATAATCTAGACTTACTTTTTACTAGAACTTTTTACTATGAGTCAAATTAGATTTTTTACCTTGGAAGTTATAGTATCTGTACAGGTAAGTATGAGTTATAGACAAAGGATTATTATTGGTGCAAATAACAAAGCTATCCCTGTGGTATTGCAAAGTTGATAAACTCAGATAAAATTAATGTAGCGAACTAGTGTTGTCACTCTCGTTAGTATTCCGTAAAGCGAAATAATAATAGTTGATAGCGCTCTATAACCGTTGTCGCTAGTGCCACGCTACGGGGGCTACATATGTTTGTTTCTTCTAATTTCCAGAAAAGAAGCTCTATAAAATCCTGAAATGGCAGACAATTTTAACATGTTTGTTCAATTATGACCTAAAATGTCCACGCATGTGTAAGGCGTTATTTCCGTACCGTCGCTGTTTTATGTCGGTGACTCTGCCCTAAAGAATACAATAATTGCCGCTAATTACTGGATTTCCATTGTGACATTAAGATTTGGGAGTCTTTCTTGATGTCGGTGGAATCTCAGCCATTTTCAACCTTGTCGTAATGGAGTATTTTTGCTGAAAAAACTGACAAATGTGGGAAACTATAAAACGCTTTTGTAAGCTTCGTCTTATACTTTTCGTTGGAATTTGTACACCCTGCTAAATCAAGCCTTTCATCTACCACGAAGATGAGTTCTTAACAGTCATCATCATCATCCGAGCGTATTCCGTGTTGCATCCTCCGCCTGGGGTCCGCTACCTAAATCAAGGTGATTTGACGTAGTTACTGGTTTTTACACAGTGCGACTGCCGTCAAGCTCCGCAACCTACAGGGTAGACCAGAACTAATACTTAGAAGGCTTTATGAGCAAACGCTAGATGGCGTTCGGGACCCAGAGTTGTTCAAACACGGAATTATCTTTCTTTTTGGATAATCAGGTGGCCTGCAATATAATAACCAGACTTGAAACTTTTTACAAAATATTCTTCCTAGAGGATTTTGAACCCACGTCCACCGGATCAAAAGGCGAACGCCTTAACCACTGGACCACGGAGGCAGTCAGTTCAAAACAATTTATTTTTTATTTTTTAAAACATACCTATTTTTGAAAATTGTAAATCTCCAGTCCTCTTACGTTTTACACGCGGGTTGTTAAACGAAAAAGATGCAATAAAACGTTACACGTAGGACTCTGCTGCTATGTTACCCATTATCTCGTTTAGTTTATTGTTTAATTAGTTTAGTTTTGTTGCCTCTTCCGACGCCCTTTCGTGGTAGAGGAAAGTGGTGGAGAAAAATTCTAGTCTACTGTTGCAATCTATAGATTGCAACAGTAGGCTAGAATTCTAGTTTTTGTAGCGGACCTTGGTTTAGTTAGCGGACCCCAGGCTGAGGATGCAACTGGGAATACAGTTGTAAATTTAGATGAAAATGAGAGAGAGAACGCTTTAAGAAACTACTAGTAATTCGGGCGGACATTTTGCACTCCAAATAATCTAGACTTCTTTTTTACTAGAACTTTGAAAATGAGATTTTTTACCAAAGCCTTACCTTGGAAGTTATAGTATCTGTACAGGTAAGTATGAGATATAGACGAAGGATAATAATTGGTGCTAATAACAAAGCTACCCCTGTAGTATTGCAAAGTTGATAAACTCAGATAAAATTTATATAGCGCGATGAACTCGTGTTATCCCTCACGTTAATATAGATTGCAATTTTGTTCTGCTTTGATAAATCTAAAACCACGTTGAAAATGGATACAATCAATGACACGTGGCATAATTTTGTGATGATTTATTCTTAGAAACAGTACCAAATAATGTATTTTTGTCCCTGGATGCTACCCTCCTACATCTTGTCAGTCAACTGCGACTAAACTAAAATAAGTCAAAATCAAAGACGAATCATTTGAAGAATTCTCGTCCACACGTCACTGCGAAGCGAAGCATGTGGCGGAGAATGACACTTACTTATTCAATTTAAGACTTCACGCGTGCAAATAAATTACTCCCCAGCACTTACGAGTACAACCTACATCACTTCTGACACTGAAAATTGATTCCCAAAAACATTTTACCATTACCAAGTCAAACACGTAACGGGCTGTGTACACAAGTGGACTCAATATGCCACACAAATAGTAATTTTCGAAAGTTTTATAATAATCGATGGCTGGCTTTTCAATTACGCACGCATTCGTTTCAATTATATGGTAAGGAAATTGGTAGGTTGGCCAGCATTTAAGTGATAAGTGCTTGGCCGGTATTTGTTCAGGCAGGCGCGAAATCACATGGATTATAGGAAATAAACTTTTTAACTTGGAATTTTCGGTGGGATGCAAATGTGACAGGTTTTTTGGGTACCGTATCCTAAAGATGCAGACGGGATCCTATTAATAATACTCCGTTGTCTTTACTCTTGAACCATAAATTAAAAAGTATATCATCATCATCATCATTCCAGCCGGATAACGTCCACGGCTGGACATAGCAGTCTCTCTCTCCCTCTCTAAAAAGGTTTATATTTTATCACAATTATACTATTCTCCATTTCTGCGTCTGACCACAAGCTTTGCAAACTCCCCTTTTTCTATTGCCAAACGGAGTAAACCACAACTTTGACAAATTGACATAAACTTGAGATATTTAGAAAGGTGGTATAAAGACTGATCCGTGTGTCAGATTCTATCTTGGCCGATTTTTCTCGGTACGTGATAGATGACAATTGAGAATGTAGTCCGCTTATTCTGACTGGAGGCTCTTGTTTAAATCTTATCGACAGTCAGTAAAAATAAGAAATGTTACACAAGTTCGACTTGCCAGAAACCCCTTGAACTGTTACAGGTGTCAGATTCACACTTTGCTGGTAACTTTATTTTCGTTGCGTGATAGTAGACAGTAGACAGAATAGGTGAAAAAAGACATATACTGGAGGTCATCGGAAATAGGCGAAACAATATGTTGGGACACTATAATAGAACGCAAAATAGAAGAAAAAAGAGTAAGAGGAAATCCCAGGCACAGCTATAAGAAGCAAGTGAAGAAAAAAGTGACAGCAGTGTTGTATCAAGATGTCAAGAGGTTGGTGGAAAACCGAATTGAAACTTGCAACAAATGTTAGAGTTCGATGGTACGAACCCTCTAAACCTCTGATATTCCAACAAATGTTAGAGTTCGATGGTACGAACCCTCTAAACCTCTGATATTCCAACAAATGTTTGAGTTCGATGGTACGAACCCTCTAAACCTCTGATACACTTGTCAGATTCACTATTTGTCGGTTAATTTTTTCTCGGTGCGTGATAGTAGACAATTGGGAACGGTCGTACGCTTCTGACTGGAGGCTTTTATTTAAAATTTTATCAGCGGTAATTTTATTCAGTCACGCTTTATCGGAATGAATGAATCCAATTGTTTGTTTTAAGTACTGACGATATTTATTTAATGACTACTCACGGACGGAGCTACGCCACAGATTACTAATAAATTACTACGTTACGCTATCATCATCATCTTTTTAGTATTTTAGTATCTACTACAGAAGTACGACCACACTCTATACTCTGTAATCTGTACTACTAGTCATAGATGGGACGAATGTTGGGCCTACACTTTCTACGTCATCCCGAGAAAATGCTCACATTTAAGTATAAATCGGTAGAATACATAAGTGCTGAGTGGTTTCCGGCCTAGAATAGTTCCACTCCACCTCTTACTATGAATGTTGTAAGAGACAACTTAAAGTTGGGACTCATCTGTCAGCACGGAACGGAACTTCCGCATGCTGCTATGCTTTTCCTTCTCTCAGAACCGTCATTTGCTAGAGCGAGAGAGAGCGACGTTCAACTAGACGAGACAACAACTGCATCAAGAAGGATGAAAGCCTAACGCAGACTGCCTGTGAAACTTTCCGCACAAATGTACTTCCAAACAGAGTTGATGTCAGACAGAAGAAAAAGCCTAAAGAACCACAGCTTTTAAACACAACCAAGAACGCGCTAACTTGAGAAGAAGACACAGAATAATTCATTCCATTAAAAAAAGCAATATACGATCACACCTTTCCATCGCATCGTTCCCGCGTCTCAATAATGGCGGCAAAATTCCGCGCCGCGTATAAAAATGTTCGATAAGAGCAATTTGCATTAATATAACGTGTACGCGATATCGCCGCAAGTGAGCTGAGTGACGCTGTGGTTTGGCATGTCGCGAACTGTGACGTCATGTGTTTCTGGATAATTTTCTTCTGGGATGCTTTTTTTGCTGGATGTAAAGGTATTATATTTCCACAGTTTCGCAGTAAATTTGGGTACCATCTATGATTGACGACTTGAATTAACGGATCAACACTAGCGATGTCTTTGTAACTTATTAAAGCTAACAATGTTTTTCATCGTCTTTTTTTTAAACATGTACTAATTTTATTGGTAGGTTTAATTCATTATCAACCTTAATCAAGTTGACATCTAGTAAAATTACACTGTCAAATGTTTCAATATCTTTGTTTTGATTGTCTGAACACAAAATTTTTAAACAAATTATTTTCTGACTTACTGATTTTTACTACACACTTTCCTTTCCTTACCCAATCCTAGCGGGTCGGTAAAATGGAACCCACTTTGTAGGCAGAACTCGTCGACGCTCTAACTACTAAGTATGACTATTTTTCTTATTTACCTTAAAAAAATACCTTCAAATAATCAAAACTTTTAGGTACACATAAGGTCAAAATAGCATTATTTAGTATATATTCTTTCTCAGTACTAGCAATATACATTTTAGGTCAACATTCCACTACGTTAAGCTGCCAGTCTGAAAATCGGCAACAATAAATCGCAAACTAATTGCAGGTGTCGGCTACATCGCAATATTTGCGGGCGAGCGATAAACAATGCTATATCAACGAGCGGTCAATCTCTCAGACAAATATACTTTATATATATTAAACGCGGATCGCATACATTTTATGAACAGCGTCAGCAATTTTAAAATTTTGTGCGAGTCGCTCTTACGTATTTTTTTCTTTCATGTGCCTTACAAAATCGATCTTAAGACTTAAAATATCAAAACTGTAATTTTATTTTATTGCTTAATGTACATTTGAAAATTTAAGAATGAAACATTTATAAAAGAAAATATAGTACACTAGCTGTGCTCGCGGACTTTGCCCCCCGTGAGAATTTTTGAATAAAAACTATTGTCCTTCCCCGGGTCTTAAACGATATCCATACCAAATTTCATTTAAATCGGTGCAGTCGTTCACGCGATCACGCGTGATGGTGTAACCAAGGGAAATAGGGGTTCATCTATGTACTTTTTTATAAAGAAATTTCTTCCAGCAGACGCGCGAGAGAGAAAAGAGACGTAATTGGCACACACACTGTGTACACATAAGGTCTAAGTAACATAACCATATACATATAGACTCAGTACAAGCAATATACATTTTTGGGACACCGTGCCACTACGTAAAGCTGCCAGTCTGAAAATCGGCAACAATAAATCGCGAAGTAATTGCAGGTGTCGGCTACATCGCGATGTTTGCGGGCGAGCGATAAACAATGCTATATCAACGAGCGGTCAATCTCACAGACAAACTTACTTGCATTATATCAATATATATTTTTCGCGGACCGCATATCTGTTATGACCCGCGTGAGCTGTTTTTAAATTGAGTGTAAGTCGCTTTTATGTAAATATTTATTGATATTTTCTTTCATACGTACACTCAAGAAAATTGCTCATCAAATATTAACAATGTTATGCGTATAACGTATCAATTTTACTTTGATACGTTCTGGTTCACAAGTCATAAGAAGAGAAAACGAGGCACACCATGGCGAAGATGGGTAGACGATATAAAGGCAGTGGCGGGAAAGACATGGACTAGAATAGCCAGCAGCCGTGACACCTGGAAACAGTTGGAGGAGGCCTTTGCCCAAAAATGGCATCAGACAGCGGGAAGAAATTTAGACAAGTAGTGAAAATATAGACAATGTAACAAATGTAATCTGAAATAAAAGGCTTATATTATTATTATTATACTATATTATATTATTATATTAAGTATTAGCTGAAAGTGATTTTTAGCTTTAAAAATCTGCTTTAGCGTTAATAATATTTCATGTTTTAGTTTTTGAAGATAACATTTCAATGATGACGCAAGACAGTTATTTTTTATATCTTTTTTCGGCGATAACTTTATTGACACGTAGGTTTTGATACGTAGGATGACGAGTAAATGTTACATTAATATTTTTTAAGTTTGAACATAAAAACAACCAACAAGTTTGAACCTGGAAAACGACGCGATCCACAAAATCTTTGCTGAAGCTTTATGTGTGCCATCCTTTTAGAACGGGAGGTCACGACAAATTTGGTAACGATAAGGGATATGGCTGACTCTGGTTTTATAGAATAAAGAGCACCTCTCTGATGCTAAATATGTTGGTCTGCCTGCGTTGAGTGGTTGCGTTACTTAGATATAGCGCCTGAAAAATTGGTTATCGTGACCAAAAAAAAAATGATAAGGGATATGGCTGACTCTGGTTTCACAGGATTAAGAGCAGCTCTCTGATGCCAAATATGTCGGTCTGCCTGCGTGAAGTGGTTGCGCTACTTAGATATGGCGCCTGAAAAGTTGGTTATCGTGACCAAAAAAAAATGATAAGGGATATGGCTGACTCTTGTTTCACAGGATGAAGAGCACCTCTCTGATGCTAAATATGTTGGTCTGCCAGCGTGAAGTGGTTGCGTTACTTAGATATGGCGCCTGAAAAGTTAGTTAGCGTGACCAATAAATGATAAGGTAAATGGCTGATTCTGGTTTCACATAATAAAGAGCACCTCTCTGATGCTAAATATGTCGATCCGCCTGCGTCAAGTGGTTGTGTTACTTAGATAGGGTTACTTAGATAGCCTGAAAAGTTAGTTACCTGGACAAAAAAAAAATATAAGGTAAATGGCTGATTCTGGTTTCACAGGATGAAGAGCACCTCTCTGATGCTAAATATGTTGGTCTGCCTGCGTAAAGTGATTGCGTTACTTAGGTATGTCGCTTATGGTTATGGTTATCGTGAACAAAAGAAAAAATAACAACGTAAATAGCTGACTCTGGTGTCACAGAACAAAGAGTACCTCTCTGATACAAAATTTGTCGGTCTGCCAGCGTGAAATGGTTGTGTTGTGAAACTTAGATATGATGCTTGAAAAGTTGGTTATCGTGATGAAAAAATAATGATAAGGTAAATGGCTAACTCTAGTTTCACAGGGTGAAGAGTACTTCTCTGATGCTATATATGTCAGTCTGACTGTGTAAAGAGGTTGCGTTACTTAGATACAGTAGCATGCGTTCATACAAACACATGAATTTGTCTACCCTGTGTCACCCTTATATTGATGCCGTAGTTCACAAATGTACTTACTACAAAATTTTCGATTTTTACTTTTTTAGTACCAGATAAATTAACTCTTTCTACCAAAAACTTAGTGTTACAGTTGTACTTTTTAAGATTCCGGCGTTAACAATAATTAGTATTATTGTTAACGCCGGAATTTTGTTTTTATAAATTCAATCTTCAAGTATTGACTGATTTCAACAAAATTTCAAAGTCTGGCGTATCATACGCATTTATAATATTTACACACGTGTTAAAGTTATGCAAGTGCATAATTTGTTACCGATTATTTGAAGGTGCCTTCACCGATTTGGAAAATTATTTTATCGAAATCGGTTGTGTAGTTTGGGGGTGAAGTGTTTTTTAGTTTTGAAAAAATATTTGCCTGTTAACATAATGAGGTTTAGTGCACAAATGGAATAAAAATTATTTTACTATTTTTGAAATTAGACAACTATAATACCACAATTTTTGGATATAATGCAGTCAAAGGAATAGACTCTTCAATAGACGTGAAATTATGTAATTATTTTTGTGCCGTTCTGGACTAAACTTAAGAAAACTTTCTAAATTAAATGCTCTTCTGAAAAGTTGACAAAACTGTTGTTAGTACAATTATGAACTGCGGCATGTATATATAATATCGGATACTAATGATAGATGTATTTTGCTCGATATGCAGCCGTTCAGAGTCAGTCATTTACCTTATAATTTTACTTTCGATCACGATAGCATACTTTTCAGGCGCCATACCCATATCTAAGTAACGCAATCACTTCACGCAGGCGGATCGACATATTTAGCATCAGAGAGGTGCTCTTTATTATGTGAAACCAGAATCAGCCATTTACCTTATCATTTATTGGTCACGCTAACTTTTCAGACGCCATATCTAAGTAACGCAACCACTTCACGCTGGCAGACCAACATATTTAGCATCAGAGAGGTGCTCTTCATCCTGTGAAACAAGAGTCAGCCATATCCCTTATCATTTTTTTTTTTTGGTCACAATAACCAACTTTTCAGGCGCCATATCTAAGTAACGCAACCACGTCACGCAGGCAGACCGACATATTTGGCATCAGAGAGCTGCTCTTAATCCTGTGAAACCAGAGTCAGCCATATCCCTTATCGTTACCAAATTTGTCGTGACCTCCTAATCTATTTATGATTACGCTGTCTAGAAATCAAAACGTCTATACCAAATTTTACATTAACGTTATTTACTAGGAAGCAAAATGTTTGATGAGCCAAAGCTACAATAGGTAGACTTAATGCTTAAAGTATCAAACCCCGACGGTTCACATGTGAACCGCAAAACAATAGAAATCTATTGTGTCTGCGATTCCGGTACTTGACAGGTTAAGCATTCTGTGTCAACCTTTAGGAAAAGAAACTAAGTTCTATCCTACATTTCAATAGATGGCGATATAATTGTATTTATTACAAGCTTTTATTTGATTTTCAATGTATCTTGTATGTATCTTTGTTTAGGACAAATCCTGCAACTCAATATTTAACTAATTATCCTCAACCGAAAGTTTTGAATACTTGTGTAATTCGGATGACAATACAATATTATGTAGTCAATGATAATGGAGCCCGGAGGTATTGGACGGAACTCAGGTGTAAACAACATAACCTCATTGACTAGGACTCGTTTGATTTGTCATGAAGAGCATTTTATGGTAGACGATGTCTAGGGTTGGATCACGGAGACGGAAGGTGGTCAATGGAACTCAGTTATAAAATGATGGAACTCCACCGAGTTTAGGTTTTTAACTTAATAAGTACTTTGGCCTCACAATAAAGAATAGTACAAAATTATATTTTTTTCAGCGAACTTATTTTTAATCTGTTTATTCTATCTATCTTGCGATTACCCTGTTTCCCACATCACTACACTGACATCAAAATTAATCCGAACGAACCAGTCTCCAAAGAACGCCGACGATTTCCCTGTCCCGTCACTCGTTCAAACACCACAGACTACTGCATATGCATAGAATGCGCGGTAAATCATTGACGTCATCAATAAATCAATCGACAATGATACTGACAATAGACCCCCTACAAGGCAACCCTAACATTGTTTGAAATATTTGGCTGGTGATTATGGTTTCATTTGCATTGAGGAAGCGTCAAATAGCCACTGTGTGTCACAATGAGGCTTTGTATTTGCTTAAATAATTTAGGGTTATTATCTTCCTAATTTATGCAACGCCTAGACGTTGTGCCTTATAGTTAATGTTGTCTATTAACTGTTTGACTCCATCTATAAGCCTCATATTTCTAAGTACCTATCGTCATCATCTTGTTATGTATCATGGATTTTATTTTAATTTACAGTTGGTTACGTGAATATATATTACCACGCTGTTTATGTGTGGGTGTTTTCGTTAGCCTTAAACTTATTGCGATCAGATGACTTTTATACTAGGTACCTATGCCATACAGTTCTAATGTCGCAGTCATTAAAACATCAAAAGATACTTACAACAAACAATTACAAAATACATAGGACCAAAAAATTATGGGCAATTACCATGATTTTATTATAAAATCTACGTGGATGAACTTGTCAAAAATCATTATTATATTTATTAAACGGGTTACTCACGTATAGAGTCAACTACTTACTTGTCAAAAATCACATATAAAGATAAACAATGCCGCATATAAAATCATAGCTTTAATAGCTGAATCAATTACAGTCGACGTCCTAAAATTAATAACTGCATACAAACTCAATCTCAACCGTTCCATTATGCGGGCGTCCGGTATGTTATGAGGAGACACCGCGATTGACGGCCCAATAAAGTCTACGCCTGCAAAATGAAACGGACCTGTTCCTATAGATCTGCTATTGAGACGACGATCAAGAGAAAATTCCTAAGACTCGATTAGACTGTTGCGTTGAGATCGAAGTACATACACGCATGCGCAGGAGCATAAAATTATCATTAATTGAAAAATCGTAGCCTACGAGTCCCATGTCTCTTTTAACTCTTGGATTTAGTAAATTGAACCTAGATTATCTTACCAATTTTTTTTAATTATTTTGGTCAAAATATTATATTGGCAAATGGTCTGTTCATAATATATAGTTAGTAGACCAGATAACTGGCTACAGTTTTAAGTGCATTTTTATTTTAATTGTTCTTTGGTATGGTCATATTATACGTGGTCTAAAGAAGCATATAATGAGAGTACTGCCCGTTATTCTGTAAGGGTTTACTTAAGAAACGCAGCCGTCTTAACTTCGAAATAACTCGAACGTTTAAAACAGTGTACTAAGTTAGAAGTTTTTATACATTTTTACAACTACTCAGTAGTAAATATTATCCAAGAAACGCATAACAATATTTTAAAAGTAAACATTAAATTCTGACCCCTCGCTGATATCCGTGTCAGCGTTAAAATACGATATAACCAGTAAAATATTGCTATATTTTACTCTAAAGTGAAAAAATAATGAATTGCCACCACTCGTAGTAACATATTTTAACATTTTTGCACAGCAGATATGAATATTGTAATGTGATATGTATCTTGAATCTTGATAGCAACGGATATGTATTCTATATAAGGAATTCTACATATGGCACCTAGTTTAACAACAAACATATTAATTAACACTGCTAATTCGAATTCGATACCGACGCTAATGAATACATAAGAATTTGACATATCTGCTGAGTAATATCACGTATTAAAATATAACTTGCAAAAAATTATTGATACCTGTAATAGCACACCTGTAAAAGCACATCGAAAAACAAAACAAATCAAAAATTGTTAGTGATTAAAATGCAAAACTTACAACTGATAAATAAAAAGTGGACGTACCTTAATGCTGTCTTGTCTTCTCTCTTCAATATATCACTTGTAACGCGAAAGATTGGCCAATCTGAAGGCTACGGAGAGACGCCAAAAGAAAGCTGCTGGAGGAGGATCATTGAGCAATTACTACATGTTTATGAACGTAATATTCGCGTCCGAAAGGCGAAAGTAATTATGGGGACAGCGGCAGACTTTTGGCATCGACTCACCTTAAAACTATTAAGCGACCATATCGAGAAGGCATCTTCGCGATACGAATAATCAGGAAGACGCCTCCTCGACACGCCGGCGGGTTGTCGATATAGCCAACTATCGGACACGCCCCTCGAAACAGCGGTATTAATGCTGCGACGTAATTAAAAACGTCCATTGGGTATTTTATGATATTGTTTGGAATAATATAAAAATCGCGAGGGAAGATGTCCCGCACGGTCCGGTTGGCGGCGACCAAAAGTTAAGGTACCACAGAGTTCCAGCGAATAAGAACACATGGCTTTAGGCCTTTAAGCCATGTGCCGAAGTCCGATGGAAAAGTGGAGTATCTTAACTAGGGCCCTTCGATCGCCACCCCTACTCACATTTGCTCAACGTTGCTTAGATTCAAGCTTCAAACAAAGTATCGAAACTCGTATTGTTTTTACTATTTTATCAAAATAGTACTCACAAAAATATTTCATCAATTAAATTGAGGCTTCAATCGTAGGCATGGGACGCCATACGGGAACATGTTCCCAGGGGAAGGATGTCCGATAGTGGATGAAAGGTAGGAAAACCTTAAATCTAATTTAAATACAAAACCTGAATGAATTTTTTAACATTTTATTTTTTATAATTTTTTTAATGTCTCCTCCGATTTCAACTACGACATTGTACAAACACATAATATAAATTATTCGAAACGATAAAATAAGTCATTATTAAAAATAGAGTAGATTAAATCTTTCAAAAAAAAATATTTAAATAGAAAAACTTGTACAACATTGCATCTAGTATTAAAATTATTCTTGCTTATTGCGTTATTAATATTGTACATATTTACACAAATTGTATTTTACAGTAACAATGATCTAGCTTCTTTAGGTATTGTTTCTATCACATTGCCAACGTCACCTGGAGGTCACGTACTGAATAAAGTATTAACGGTTGAGTTATTTTTTCGGTAAGAAAGTACAACTTTTGTCTATGGACAATCATCATAAAATATAGTCTTCACTATTAAAATAAGTACAAAATTTGACATTAAATTGATTGTTACCGAAAAACATTGACGAACCGTTAGTACGCCTTCGACGAAGCGATACCGCGAAAGTGACGATACAATTAAAGTTATCAACCATCGAGCTAATCTTTATGAACAACTTCAAAGACTGTATCAACCGATAACCTCACAACCTTGTAAATATTTCAAAAATTCACAACTCTGTATAGAGTAAGATAAAAATTATTGTCTTCAAATTGCTCGACTCACCACAAGCACGTATAAATCAATTTAAGAACTTGTTTCATTCATTAACAATCACACTAATAAAGTGAGTAAAGGATACTCACACACACGTTGCTTTATTCGTAATAATAATATTATACATATTAATGAATGCTATAAATTTTATATGCTACCTCAATGAGGGGCTGTATGTGTAGAAGGCCTTAACGCCGACAAGCTTTTAAACAAGAATTGAATTATTGCTTGTCGTACATTTATCAGGCAACATGAATAATCGGCTCAAAAAGCAATGAAAGCCTTCGAAAAACTTCATTTCTTATTTTAATGTGTGTTTTCGAAGCTACATTTTTGTTCAGCGAAATAATTTTTGCATTGTAAAATATGCAAGTGTGTACGAGTTAAAGTAAAATCACCTGGAATTATTTTATGGACTGCTTTAGGTAGGTAGTTGACAGAACTCATTTTTTTTCTGTAAAAAAATACAGACCAAGATTAAAATATGGATGTTCAGAAAGCATCTTTTATACAAATCAATAAATAGGTGTTACTTATTATTATTTAAGGCCATTAAAATTATTCCAATTGATTATGCTGGACCTAAATTTCGTACATTTCATAGACAACACAAAGTTCATCGTGACGTGAGATCTTCGCAACCGCGGAGACTAGCTACTGGTTAACTTAAGTACTCGCAATTTAAGCCTCCTTTGCAACTCGCGAACAATTCGCAAGAGTATTTTGGGCATATTAACATAATGGAATTACATCGTGGGCCTAACTTTATGGACGATCTAATAGTCCTTTACCACAACAAATATTGTACATGGATATGTTATGACATAAAACTTAACAAAATGTAAATAGTTAGGTATGTTTTATCTTCTCCAATAAATATACTTCTATTTACAATAAGACGTTGTACATATTTCATGGAAAGCTAGATTTAGAACGTTCATAAAATTAGGCACAGACTATTCAAGTCTACGAATCATACAACTGTTTAGCTTCACTTTTATATGGAACATATCAAATACTCTGACAAACCGTTTAATAATACTGAATAACAGTCATTTTAGAATTTAAGTACTTCTCACTCCAAAGTTTGCAAGGCACTGACAGAAGACACTTGTTTCACAAAGTCTTTAAGTATCACCGCATCTTGTGTTAGGATACATCATTCGTTGCTTAACACTAATTTATTATATTAATTTATTATTATGATTCAAAATCTCTAAAGATCCAATTTTACTAGTAAATTAATATTAATACTATTCAGTAATTTGGATACTAGTAAAACGGAATCAGGTATCGACTGACACTTTAATAATGTGGAATGCTTAATTGATTCCTTAAAAATATAAAAGGTTATAACAATGTCACAACAGTCGATAGCACCAAATTTTAATACTTCTAAATGCATCCTTTACATGGGCATTCCGCGTGGTACGCGTCAATGATACGCTTCAAACCTGTTGACAGTATATGCAACAGAGCGTTCAGGCATAATCGACTTCGTACCGCGCGATTCGCTACTTACTTATGTAAAGTAGACAATACACGAATGGTTCCCAGACATTTGAAACTGTACTTAGTATCCGTTTTTAAAATATTATTTAGGATCCAAAATGTCAGGACTTTTTACAGAATCAGTTTCTAGACATCTGGCAACCCTAACGTGAAACGACGAAGTAAACAATATTGAATTGAATAAAGTATCAGTCAATACATCAAGTGCTCACATTCCAGACGGTCAGGAAACACACGACATGCCTTAAACTAACATAGTCAACGTTGTTGGATGGATCACAAACAATGTTAAAACGGGCACTAAAGCGCAAACTGGGAATGTTACGTTACATATACAGGTATCAATATTCGGGACTTGGTCCCAAGATAACTACAGTACAAAAGATATATATTAAAATTTACCATTATAAAAAAGAAAAAGGAATTAGAGATCACCTATGCAAATTCTGAACGCGTCACCACCGCAGCAAGGGTCAACGCTATAGCACCAAAACGTGAATTGAAGGGATGGCTAGGGATGTAGTACCGAAACTTAAAATCTAATCGCTGTCAGATATCCTCGTTGTACTTATAAACTATACAGACGATGGCACTTTCTTAATGGCCTGAGAATTGATTGAGTAAAATGCATTAGAGTAAATCTTAAAGTTAAAACGCGAAATATAAACAAAATTTACATAGCGAACGTTTTGCGGCGCGTCTCGACGTTTTGGTAAAGCGAGTCACGTTCCATACGGTATCTGTTGGTCCACAACGGTTCGCTACCACAGTATCCCTTTGATATTAACTATTTATGATGGTTTTATGATAATGACTTCTCGTTGTGACGTCCGATTCACGAGGACTTGAGCTCAAGTAGACAAGACTGTCCCGACATGAGGATGTTAACGTAGACGAGTATTATGCAGGACAATTATGCGTACATCACTTTAATAGCCATCTTTACTGTTTCTCAATAGAAGACAATAAAATACATGAGATTCAATCAACAATTCACTACAATAATAAATAAATCAGCTATATCTAAACGGAGATTTCTATTCACAATCGATTTCACAATGACCCAGAATTCGCTATAAAATCATAACGTTTTCGAATGTTTACCTTTTGTCCGACACGTGTCAGATAAACTAATTAAACTGACACTTCCATGGCGGGCAAAACGGTACCGTTACTATAAAATAAAGTACGATATATATCGAATAACAACACAAAAGAGAGACGTACAGAATTAAGTCATAATTTAGAGAGAATGGTCATTTCGAAAGCTTGGGCAACGTAAACTGCGCGCGAACACATTTTATCTCGAATACCACCTACGGTTGATGTCATGCTTGCCACACTTTGGCCTTAAAAAAGACCTAAATTCCGAAATCAAACGTTGGATTCGCGGAGAAATAATCGGAAACAATTGTCACAAGACCACCGCGATTTTTAAGCTACTTGCGTAGGTGGCGCCAGTGTAGGCGGACGGAAGTGAGAGCGTCTGTTGGAGGTCTTACATCCTCGTCTAACATTGGTAAAAAGGCATTTGAATAAATGGAACGGCGATAGGACAATCCGCAATGTCACAGATCACAGAACTTGATACGCCACGACCAAGGCTCCTCAATGACCACTTTCGGCAGTGATGCAACAAGTGGTAGTTTCAATACATGTGAGCCTTTCATTCAGAAGTACGGCCATTACTTTGTACAAGTGCTTATTGCCAAAATTACAATATTCGTGTCACGTTCCATCGAGCCCGTATAAAATTTAATATAAATGTATGGTATGGCGAAATTACTCAAAATGAGCGTGTTCAAATGAATTGGCGAGTTATCGTGGGCCACTATCATCATCGGTTGATTAATTTGCATTTAACGTACGTACCTACACGTGATAAAATTACGCGTTATACTTTCTTCAAAGAGATACCTATATCCTCCCTTATAATATAACATAGCAATGCCATAAATAACAATCATACCGCTGATAATTAGAAAAATAAGACTTTTAAGATGTCAAAACAAAAGACAATTAAAAAACCCTTACAGTTTATGTCTCTACGCCTATAATATCATAGCATCAATCAAAGGCTTATATTGTAGATTAGAAATATTACGAGGAAGCAACGTGCTCACCCTCCAGTGTATCGTCGTAAAATCTACACAATGCTTAGTTTCATAGAAAATTACTACTAACTATAAACTGTGATTCGCGGCTTCGTCTGTAGATAGTCAAAGGACCCGTGCTTCGCTATTTGAAAGACATAAAACGCAGAACGCTTTTGAAATCGCAATAATGGCAGATGGGTTTCGTTGGTTTCCAATAATTTTCTTATTAATTGCAAATTACATCTTTTGTTTTGTGAATTATTTCATAAAACAAAAGCGCTGCATTTTTTTAAATGCAATACTTTTGTTATTAAACAAAATGGTTTTAATAAATTTATCAGAGTACAATTTACAATTTATTACAGTTTTTGTTCAAAGATCGAGATTGCATTTTATTAACTGCGTTAAGAAAAGACAAAAGCATTTTAATGAAACGGAAGAACTTATTTTCTAATTTTCGTAATTGCCTTCTAATTTGTTTAACTCTTGGGTATAAATAGTTTCTGTTATCTACACTAGCATTTTTATTTAAAAAAAAAATCTAAACTCATTTAAATATCTTATCTGACTTCGATCGAAATCGATTTCTGCCATTACGTTAATCAGTCCAGTTACCGAAATTGCCTTCATTAAAAGCCTCCTTTCTTTCGCAAAACTGTATCACTGGACCGGTTATTTTTTTCTATAAAATAATCGAATGTTGTTTTAAGGCGTGCCGTGAAAGGGTTTGCTCTGAAAAAGTCGTTCTTCTTCGTGCGAGAAAGCGTTCGCGTTCGCGTTCGCGTTCGCGCTTGTTTTTGTTGGACGTGATTTTACTTGCAACGACTATCCAAAAATTTCTATCTTGGACTCTACAGTCCTTAACAAGAGTTAATTTTGTTTTCAACGACTAAGATATTTTACTTTGGCTACACGAGATTTTCAGACTATTTTGTCTGTGTGTGACGTTTATGTATTTATAGCAGCTGAAATGTTTTATTACGATGCATTTAAGAGCGGGTCAGATTAAGTTGTTGTTTTTTCTATAGCTCTTACTCTTACAAATACTTTATAGAGAAAGCTTCTCGCAATTCCTCGTCAAATAAGACTGGCAATCGGCATTTGTTTGAAACGCCATTTACTAAAAGAGGATATCTTGAGGATTAGCCCTTACGCCCGTTTAAATTCGCACCACGTCTCAAATGCGTGGCGAACTATAATTCTGAATATATCCAGTTAAATGAGCCGACAGTGTATGGTCATACATAAATCATGCGAGAATGCGCGCACGCGCGTATGTGTAACAAACCGCTAAAGAGAAGACGGTTTGGAGACGCAGAAAACTAAAAGACGTCCACATCTTGTTCCTAACGGGACAGACAAAATCCCCGCAAAAGAATACGTTCTCACAATTTATTATGATTCAGTCCGATCGACATATAATCACTGGTAACATAGAGGAAAAAGATATTCACTATTCGAACTTCGTTGGAAGCAAAACCAAAAATAGCGAATTTTATTCTTTTCTTGGTTTTCCTAAGATTTCCAAAGTTGGTTTCATATTTGGAAGATCTAAAACTCAATGTACAAAAAACACAAATTGTAAACAATTACGTTTATCCTTAGCGCATTTGCGTATACTTCAACTAGGTTTTTCTAATAAACAGGTGATTTCTACCATGAAATGTTTACATTTATTTCTTTTACAGATTTGTCCTATATGATGTGTAACAAACGCCGATCAAATCGCCGAGGAAGGACGCTGCCCACGCGCCTATGATCCTACACCGAACGGGCGATTATATCATCGGTGTAGGTGGCCATATAAGGTTAATGTACAAAAACAATTAGTCAACTTGGTTGTAGAAAGGTAAACTTGTATGGTCATGAGAGAATGATCTAATTTAATAATGAAATTTGAAAATAGTTGAATACCGGTATGTAATAACTACTTTAACTCATTATATGTATAGGTAAATTCATTATAGAGATGATATTGAGTTTCAATGTAAGGACACTAAGAGGAATTCAAGTTTTTTTTTTTTTCATTTACATTAGGGATTCAGATGACACAGATATTTCTAAAGGACTAAGTAAGTACATACATTGATAATTTGCTTAGTACTCTAAGCAAACTTCAAAACTTAAAGGATGAAAATAATCTAATATCTGTAATTCGTACGTAACTAAATAAATAGTAATTGGATAGAAAAGAAACATTTAGGGCAAAATATGAAGACATGGAAAATACTCCTCCGTCAAAAAACCTAGCTTCAAAATTTAGTGATAATAATAAACTTCAATACTAATTTCGCTTACCACAATACAAATTACAAATTACAATTTACAAATCCAAGTTACAAATATCAAAAGAGTTCATTTCTTTGCTTACCCTAAGAAAGAGACTTGACCATTACATCGTCTAGGTACACAAATTAGTCAAACTACAATTTCCCACGTAAATCGCACGTATTTCCGATTAGCATTTGAAAACTCTTTGTTTGTAAGCTCGTATGTTGTTGTATAGAAAAAGTATGATGGATGGGAGGCGACAAAAGCTAAGGATTTGTTTTCAGAGCTGAATGGTGTCCGCGTTAGTTGGGACGCGTGCGGAATACATTATCACACGACATATAGAACGCACATAATCACCAATGGTACAGCGTGATGGCTTGACGGCCTGTGCTGTTATGGGAACAACATTTATTGATGATAAAAGAGTCATTATGAGAATTTGTATTGAAGAAAGGGGAACTTTAAGTAAGACAGCAAGTTCCTCCTGCGTTTTTATAGATTTATTCATATGGAAGATGACGGGAGTAAGACTGTTTAAATTGAAAATTCCATACGCGTTCTTCCAAAATAAATCTAAGAATAATAAATATTGTAAGATCTCAGTTACAGATGTTAAGACTAAGACATGTAATGCAATTTTTTTTGATTATACAAATACAAGCTAAAGCTACAAATACAAAAAGCGTCATGAATATGACTAAAAAGGTCATAACATGAACTTGACTAATTAACTTAATGACTTCGATCGATCTTCGTTTTAATCATTTTACACATAAGTTATCGTTTTGTGTTGTTACTATTTTGTGTTGTTGTCCATTACATCGACTTGTCTGTTGGGAAAACATGACCTGATAGAGGTACCGCCATACACGTCTTTCTAAAAAGGGTTTTCTTTATTCTTTAAGCTACAGATTTCAGTTTAAGGAAACTGAAATCTGTAGAATATATTTTATACATTTAGTACTTATTTCTCAAATAATATATGAGATGCCATTGTGACGACATATATAAGTCGATCCATTTGTCATGGTTGCTCATTGTGACCTCAATACTTACAGCTGTATTAGGTACATGGATTTTCCACAACGAACAAACTTCATCTGTGAATACCAGCCTTGAATTAATTTGATTGAAGTCTCTTTAGCAACTGTCGTTGTAAAATAGCTCATTAAATCTTTAATAGAGGACGCATGAGAATCAGAATCACATTGACATACCAGGACTATTTGAGGTACACGCGAGCACCACGACTCAGAGATAACGCATTATCTCTAACTACAGTTAGTCCACATTTTTGTTGAACAACAAAGCGCGCCGAAATGACAATATCATCTAAGGCGGCGTACACACAACGCGTTCCCACGTAGCTGTCACCGCGGGCGCAGGCCTATCGGCGCATCTACACCAGTGGACAATCCTCCTAACAAAGCCGCCCGGACCCAATCATTTCCCACGCGGTAACGGTCGCCCCCACTAGGACGCTAGTTTGAATTTATAGACGCGGAACAACCGGTTAACGCGACGTCCAATACGGTCCAACTTCGATAACAAATCGCATGGTCTCCCACAAGACAAGAAATGTAAAGAAAGCAGAGGTTAGTGATGCCGAAACGGAGCGAGATCGCGATACAAAAGCATGACCGATAAGTTGTACCCTTTCAATAACAGAAAACATTGTTTGTTTGCGAACAATAATGTTAAAAATTCGCTGTCATGTCTGCGGTGGACTATGACAGGTCGGCTTAGCTCGTTACCATGTAATATTCGTCTCTGGGAAATTGTACTGTTATTTAGAATGGTCTATTAATGATTACAGGCAAATCCTACACAGATGGTTATAAAATTTGAAATGATCATTGCTAGATTAAGGTAAAAGTGAGTTTCTAAATTTATAATAATAGTTTCTCAATAACAACACACAAAATAAAAAGGAGAGAATTCATGATTAATCTTCCTAATTTCCTCAGTATTATGAAACAAGAAACAGAAGAAAAAGAAGAGAGTTTTTAAAGAAGGTCTATGAAATATGGCGAATACTTATAAAATACTGCATTGTGCATCATCGGTACACAATCCCAGTGGCCCACATTCCCGGTTCCTTGCATAACGAATGTACTGTAACACAATATCCGCCGCTGTGACGCGCCTCTCGCATATTACGCTATTTTCGGCGCGCGCCTAATTTTAACCATGTGCGTCGCCCAGTCTAGTTTTAGGAAGTGGGCCGGTTTGGATTCGCCGAATCGATGCGGGCATCGATTATACCTCTCGATAGAAACGATTTCTGCGTTAACTTCTGCATTCCTTTTAAAGCGTTTAAGAAAGGAGCATTATCTTTTTAATGCTTGGATAAAGGAAGTAATCAGAATACCAATGCGTTCACAATTGCCAATCAAGATCGAAACTAGCACTTTTTCCTAAATTCCACATGGTTTTTTAAATGACAGCAAAACACGTAATTGCGTATACTGGTGCTAGTGTGACGCATCTTTTCCAATCAGCAGATCGATCGCAAACGCGAATTGCGCAACTTGATAATCGCTGGTCCAATTATCGAAATGACAGAGACGTACCATATAGAGTGGACGATACACTCCCGGGTAAATCTATAATGGATGAGGCGCGTCCCGCGTCAATCGAGTAAACGAGATCGCATAATCGCACGCGCATACATAACTAAACGATCCTGGACAATCGATGCCCTATTCATTAAAGTAATCGAATTAAAACCACGATTTGGTAATCGGGACGCGTCGCGGCTACGAATAAATTTCAATTAGAGCAATCAGGAGTCGCGGAAGTTGCGGAGGCGATGGGCACGGGATAGGGGAGTCGCGCCACGCATACGAAGGCGCGAGCACGGCGCATACCGAATAGGACCTCCGCTGCAAATCATTAGAATTGCGGTAAGTGAGATGTGAGCGGAATCGTGCGATGCGGCCGTCCGATAATGACGTCGAGATATTTGATTGGCTGGCGTCTGTGCCCATTGTTGCCGTTTAGAGCTTGTAAACGTGCAGGTGCAACAAGAGACTATTCTTGGGGTAATTATGGGTACAGTCGACAGAAGACAGTCAATACTGGAAACGAAGAGATCTACGCAAGTGTGTCAGCACTCATCGAACTATAAACAATGTAAGCGAGCTCTCATAACTCTTGTGTGAGTTGGTACGCGGCGCTCCCTGCGTCCGCCAATTTGTAAGCGGCGACATAAACCGCGGGTGTAACGAAGCCCCTAAACAACAAAATACGCGAGCATCAAGCCGGCCCGCGAAATATCTCAGCGTTGACAAGCCGACAACCCAAGAAGCTAACTCGGACTTTACAGTCGCCGACATAACGAGGGGAGCCGCCGCGCGCCCATTGTATTTATGCCTTAAACACGATTTATTTATTCGGCAAACATTACGGATACACAAAATCTTGTCCATAAATACATGTGAAAGCACATATCAAGTATCGGAATGCAAACGGCGGGGCTCATGTCTGAATTATGCAACAGAACGGCGCAGACCTGCCGTAATAGTGCACCAAGTGCGACGCAACTCCTAAAATAATACAGGCACTGGCCACGCACTCGCCGGATTTTCACGAATTCAATAAATTAGATCGGTTCACTGAATGCTGTTCCTCGACGATTCATCAACGCACGTTGACTGCGTTGGTCCTTACATGTTCTCAATTAATACACTGATCCATTACCTAAATGACGGCCGCGAATCCAAAACGGTCATTGCTCTTCAGGAAATTTCTCCAAATACAGCGTGGCCCGGATGAATCTCTTCATTTGTAAGCGGACCGGGACACGGCAAAGGCGGTTTGCGAATATTGGCCTTATGCTGGACTAACGGTGGGTCCATCGATCTCGCGCCCGGGTGGTCGGGCGGTGCCATGTTAATTACAGGGGAGAGTCGATCGTTTAATGTGAATTTCGCAAACATTAAATAATTTGCGAAAAAATTGAACCAGCGGTGCGTTCACGTGTGGAATAATAAATTAATGATCGCACCCACGACGACGCTTGGCGATGATTCGACGCATCTTACACAACACAACCCATCCCGGCGACAACCAATACACGGACGAAACAAGAAACACCTGAACATATGAAGGAAACATATCAGTAATATTACCCATACAATTCAAACGCCATTACAAAACAAGAGATACGAACGTGTAGAACAATGGCCTTACAACAACGTTCATTAGCAACCTGATAGATACGTAAAAGAAAGTCGACTAGATAATCTTGTAATCCCGAAACCACACGCAGTGACGATTACAACGCACCTATTAGTCAAATTAGCTTTATTGTTAGCTTGCACAAGCCGACCAATCGGCTTACAGGCGAACAATTATGTGGGCACATTAGCTGGCACAATACGATGAGTCAACAGAAATTGCGTCTCGGGCGTTTATCAAAACAATAGTATTGATAAGTTAATAAAGCTAGGTGCGAGACTAACGAGCGGCGTTGAGAATAGACACGTCCCATGCGAGCGGAATACGTGATAGCGAGTGAGTCACCGTTGGAAAGGCGCAGCTTGATTGGCCACATCTAAAAAGATCAAGAATTTACGACTCGTGTCGACAACTCCCGTAGTGGCGCACATTCTTTTTTAAGCCCCTCAGATATTCCCAAGAGAGCGAGCAGACGTGCTCAGAAACAGAACGCAAGAATCCAACGCGGAATCTGCAGAAGAAACTTGCGTGCGCCGAAAGCGAAATCTCAAGAGTTGTGAGGTACATTACGAAACATGGATGCTCGATTAGGGATACCGGCGGAGCGGGGGCACTGACCGAGTTCTACATTTATACCGCTAATTCATGCACAAGAGCATCTGCATCCTACGAGGCGGTGTTACGCCAAACATCACCGCGGAACGGCGCTAATACCGTTTATATTCACGAAACAGTCGCAACTACAACAACACACACGACATGAATACATAAAGAATTATATTTATGTAAACGACAGCACTGCGATGACAGGTGAAACTATTCCTAGTCAAACAGCGAAATATACCGCCTTTGTGATGTAAAGAATGTATAAAACTTGAGAACCGCGGTAATCGTAGACGATGGACGCGAGGAGATGCACCAAATTGCACAATGAATAGAGCACAAAACATCGCCGATAAACATCTAGTACGATCGCAACTCGCACTTATCGCTCGGAATCGTAATTACCGCGAGAATATTTCAATCGGATCGAGTTATCGATGGTGCGTGAACAATAATGATCGATATCGGCGCGGACGTATTATTTCCGTACGTCAAACGTGAACAGGCGAGAACGACCCACCAGAAGAGGAAAGATTTTTATCGACACGAGCGCGAAACGAAAGAATCGATGCAATCGATTTCAACATATCAAAGCTGACAAGAGGTATTCGAGGTCGGGGGCGAAGGCGCAGTGGGCGCCGGATGAGTTCGAAATTAAAACGATATGCAAATGAGGATCGAGAATTAATCGTCGGGTGCAATCGACGCGACGGCAGCGGGAGCAGCTACTGGGTACAAATCGATGAATAAATAGTGTCCGATTAGCGACGCAAGGTGTGTTCAGCGTTTAATGGATGAATCGGATCGAATCTGAGCGGCTCAATGAGCCGACGCGTCGGCAGCGCCGTATTTGGCGCTCAGTTCGGTTGTACGTTTCATTGATTAACTGTTAGCGCGAGCACGATACCAACTGAATTAGAAGAGATAGTGTCGGAGATTGAATTTATACTGTAAATTACATAGCGCCGTGTTTGTGTTTATGAGCGCGGACGTGAAAGCTCCCGGGTTACACCGATTGATTTTCCAAGCAACGCGCGGCCGTCGAGTTTGACAGGAGAATTTATAATAATCGGTGTCGGTACCGCCGAAAGTAATTTTCAATTAAGTTTCTCGATAATCCGGATCAGGCCGAGGACTTAGACCCGCGGCGACAGAGCCGCCCGCTCCTAGTAATTGGAAACCGCTTCAACAACATCATACAACACCTGCTACCTCAAATTCTTCGTTTTTCTTTTCGATGCATAAATAGACAGTTAAATTGATGAAATTATTTTTAGAACGGATTGATGAACAAAAAATCTGCCACTTGCCAATAGAGATGCTGGAGTTAATACGATCGACTTCCTACAATTTGGATGATAATCGATATTATTAAGCACCTCGTTTGGTATGTATAGGATCTTTTTACAGAGGCGCCGAATGAAAGGCCGATTCATTGATCATAATGAATCAATAGACGCTCCCACTTCCACCGTAAACTAAGTCGGAAACCGGTCGCTCGCGTTAATTATAAACCGATTTTAAATCTGATTATTTCGCTACCGAATCAATTTCGACATCTCCACGCCGATCATCAATTTCATTGATAGAATTTATCGTCGAGTGATTAATTAAAACGTGATATAATCGATTTTAAGTATTGATATAGGAGAGTAAACAACCACTTTGTGATTGAATTCGTTAAGCTTTTTACTTGTAACACGTGCGCGATTTATTATGTTATTCTTATACAAAGGAGCGAACATTTTTGACAGCTCATAATTAATTTCACGAACACTGTCGGGCCACGTCTCCGACAGTCAGAAACGATACGTCATGGACAGAACCCTTAAATGCTAAAGAGAAATCTTAAGATTCCCCAAGTAAATTACAAAAATATCTGATCATAAAATCGCTCAAGTCCTCGCGAATCGAGACGTGAAATTCAAAATTATGCTATTCGTTTTTATTTACAAATATATTAACAAAATAGTTTATTGCTTGTATATTATTCTTTTCTTAATTTAACTTTTGCTCTTATAAATATTAGTTTCTTTGATAAGCTAATATTTATAGCAGCACGCCTAAACCTAGCCTAAGAACGTGACTATTTCGATAATCCAGTCGAAATCTCTTATCAAATATCCAATGGGATTTACTCTAGAGTGTGACGCGCGTAAACTACCGTTGAGGGTGGTGCGCCATGTGTGGATGAGAGAGATGCGAATGGGGGTAGGGCTGTCCTAGCGAGCCCAGCGGAAGGGGAGACGGACAAGGGGGGTGTTGGTGGTACTGCTGCAGCGGTGACGGTGCCAACCCTGGGTGGTGTTCTATGGGGTACTGAGCGGGGCCGTACGCCAATTGCCTCACCTTCATGTCCTCGTCAACTACGTTATAAGTCAGCTCGGTTTCCTCGAAGCCGGTGGCCGCCATCCGCTGCTCGCTGGTGGTAGGCGGGTCTGGCGAGTTCAGACACGTCTGGATGAGCCTCTTGCCCGCGTCTGACGTGATCATCGGCTGCAGTTTCCGCGTCGCAAACGTGTAAACGTGGCCAGTCTCAGAGGCGACTAGTAGCATCACTTGCGTGCCCGTCAGTGTTGACAGTTCGTATGCCTGCAATAGAAAACGTTACTATTAGCTTTACATTCAAGAAGCATGATACCTTATAAGCGAGAATTTAATACAAACAAACATTTGTCGTTTTAAAAGCTTAGTGGTCATCTCTGTGTATATGTGGGTGACGTGGAAATTTTATCTATTTAGAAATAAAAAAGGACATTGCAAAACTACGTGATATCTTTTGTGACTTAAAATAAGTGGACAGTAGCATAAGATTTACCCAATCAAGTAACAGTGTTTGAGAGCCTATCGATAAACCTAGATAAATTTAATTAGCCAGGCTTTTTAATGTGTTAAAAAATGCAATAAGAGCTCGCTTTGTGTCAATCACTTTAATTTTGACTAATATGTTTCTCGCACTATTTAATTTCACATATCACAGGATGTATAGAAGGCCAATCAATAATCATATCTTTTAAATTAATTAATATCGCTACGTGTGTAATTAACTGGAAGAACTAAAGATATTGAGATTTTGATATCTCAATATTTTTCGAATAACAAATCTTGTATGTTGCTGCCGTAGGTTCCATTTCTACCTATGATATAATACCGCAATCCGATTAAGTATCTATAACTTGTATTAGAATTCACAAACCACAATAAAGCGTCAACCTTATTTTTACTACGAAACTCTAACGAAATGGACATTGTTTTCCGACCATTTGTTCCGATTTGCATAAAGTCAAGAACACCTACTTTCACACGTGTTTATCTAGTCTCATCCGACTGGGTGTGCCGTATAGCACAATTTGCAATTCCGAGTCTTCGCCACGTAGGCGACGTACTAATGGCAATTAAATTAACAAACCCTAGTCAAAGTGAAACTTTGGGGTATCCTAAAAGTCCCTACGACCTTTCACCTCTCCCACGCCCCTAATAAGTAAACCACACGTTTCGGGAGCTCACTCTCACGGCACTCTTTGTGTATGCGAGACGAATTATCACACCCACTGGCGCCCAAACACCTACACCACCCACCGACCAGGCAATGCTACTGCAGACCCAGGCCAATCTCGACTCCAATGCTCTCGAATTAAGACTACGACAACAGGTTGACAACTAAGCAATTTGTCGCGGACAATTGACAAAACTTCGGTAGCTCGCGATTGCGTATCACTCAAATTGATGTTAACCACATTGTCAACCTTAACGCGTAGGCATTAGATGCCACTACTATCTTCGATTGCACGGCTAGGGTAAAATTTGCTTTTCCATTACGTAATCAGTTTGTGGTCGACACAATTCGCCCACTTATCAGTTACGTGGTATGGTAACGGTCTCATGTGTACGGCCTATTCAATTGTCATCCGATTTTGAACTAAGATACCCGTGATTTAAGGTTGTCGTTTGTCGCCTTTGATGGCTGCCGTACGAAATACGGCGGTTTTGTGGTTTACGATCGCGCTCTGTAGTATTTATCCAATTTGAAAGTCGTATGTGAATTTAAATTTGTGCTTTGTGACATAAACTTTATTTACATCAAGACTCACAAAACAAGCATTCTAATCGACTTACGTCATAATTTTCGGACAATTTTGATATTTTTTGAACAAAGGTTACTAGAAGCTCAAAGTATTTGAAAAGGTGGTAGAGTTCGAGGTTCGTAGGTCAGCAGGCTTTCAATCAATACCGCTTGAAACGATTGTCAAGACTAAAGAAAGCATGTTCTTGATAGAGATCTCGAATAAATAAACTCACGATGTTCCAATACACCTGTAAAGTTCACAGACGCCTTCGAAGCAACATCAAAGTTGTTCTTTAAAAGTTTTATTACGACAGCAATTGATTTACCGTAGCAACTGTGGTAACCAAAGCTTTACATATGAGAAAAAGTATTAAGAAAGAAGTTAACCAAAGTGCTGAAAACTAATTGATTTTCAAACAATACATTGCAGACTTTAAGGACTTGACAAATAAGAATGGATTTCGTTTGCGAAAGGACAACGAATCATACGGCCCTTTGTTCCCGCACCACCCTTTCCCATTCACCCAAATGATTGATGATAACGCTGTAATTAGTACTACTTGCATCTGTGACACTGACACCGTTATCTCCAAAACTGGGTCATTCGAAAATAAGCCTTAAAACATCAGAAACACGATTGGCAAGAACGGCACTAAAGTTGTGACAGTCAAAAACAGTGCCGAAATTGACAATTACAAATGTACCTTTAATGAGCTCTGTTGTTGCTTGATTAATGGAGCGACGAGAAATTTCAGTGATCTCGAAATATTGATGCGATCGGCATTTTTAATAAAAAAACGCGTATCGGTTGCGATCATAATTATTCGTCACCTCGTTTCGGTGATGGACCGATCGTCAAATATTCCAGTTTTTTACACACCTTATTACTTTTTTCCTATTAAGTCTTTTTTGGTGCACATAAAACTTCAACTGTGGATGTATTTTCACATTTTTCACCAGTAATTGCAAATAAATTTAAAATAACAGAGTAGAAAAAATTGTATGAAGCAGTTCACTGTCATCACATCGCTTTATATCGAAATGTTTTACTCAATATTTTTAAGCTCTTCTTTTTCGTAAAGAACTTGAAAATTGATAATTATATCAAACTTATTTAAACGTTAATTTTTTTTTTCAAATTCTTTATCTACTAAGGTCTGAACGCTTGAATCACCAAACGTTGCCACAAGAATTATTAGAATCTCAAAGGTCAGACCATTGAAGGGAGGTCAAAGGAAGTGCGCGGGCGGCAGCTTTGGCGTTTGTGGGCATAAAGAAAAGAATTTTAACTAATACCGTCAAATTAACGATTGGGCAATATTGCTCAATCTTTTACTCGCAGACAAAGAACGGTGAAATTATCAAATAAAACGCATCAAAATTCCCAATCAATTTCAATTGAGTGTCTTAAAAAAGAAACGGTGAAATACCCTTAATTAATTTGAATTGTTTTGGCGTATCAATAGCATGATGTATTTTATTTTTTATTTAATGACAAATGTTGAAAAGACTCAAAAAATCACAAAAAAATATATTGAAATTTCAACTGTTTTGAAACAAATACTTGTTAAAAAATCATTAAAATATTCAATTTATCATTTGATCTTTAAACGTGTTATTGTAAGCGTGTTATTTATTTATGCCGCGTTAAGTTTTTATTACTATAGAAATAAATTGTAATTACTCTACACATTAAAAATAATTTAGATCAAGTTACAATAAAATGCACATCGAGCTAGTAAAAATAGTGGTGTATATTTAATTACAATTAATAATTTATAATATAAAAGTCATACATCGGATATATGAAGCAGAGCTAGTTAATATAACGACGATAATAATAATTAGCTTATAATAACTACGGTACAAAGCGCAAATGTGATATAAATGGATGGCAGTCCTCATTATCCCCTTTAATTGCTCTCTTCGATCGTTGAAAGCTAATATACGAGCTCCCTGCAGATACGAAGCTACTGGACTATAAAGACTTTATAAAAATTACCGCTTTTTGCACACATGTCGCTTACAAATTGTTGTAAAATGGCTATAAAGGATAAATTATGTCATGATTTCTAATTATAGATTGGAATGTCATGTCTTCAGCGAAGAATTTGTACGTACAGTAATTAGGCACTAAAAAGCTGTAATTATTAGGTTTTTAAATTTACTAGCCAATGATACTGATAGACGTTTATTAGACAATGGGACAGACGACGTGTGCAGTAATTACTGCAATAATGTCTAGTTGACATTTGAAAAAATAAGTGTTGTTAATAGAAAAACTTGCTATTAAAGGACTTCGCTAACTATAAAAGCTGCGTGAATCAGATGTATCATCAGCTGCATAAGCAGCTCGTTTATAAATCTAATAAATAAAACCGTGAAAGGCGTCTCGAAGTGTAAAGATCATTATGCTGTTTTATTTGTACTGTTCACACAAGCTTCATAATAACTTAGGTGCTTAACTTTAAGTACCAGTAACACCTATCAGCAATAATAACGTTAACGCCGATTAACTCATTCTTGGGGGAAAATCGTTGGTACTCGAGAGGCGATTGCTTTAAGTTATAAACCAATAGCCGCCGATTATGACGACAAATGCGATGACCGTTTGACATCACGCCTGACCTGCTGTAGGGCTGCCACGACCAAGTTACTTTTTTTTATAATTATGAGAGTGCCGTGGATGGAGTGTGTAAAGGAGGATATGAGTAGGTAGGGGGTGACGGACGGCTTGACTGGAGATAGATCAAAGTGGAAGGAACTCACATGCTGTGCTGACCCCACATAAAAAGTGGGGCAAGGATAAGGCAGAAGATAAGTGCCGTGTGGTTTCCAGCAGAGTAGAATAACTCTAAGTCCTCCCGTGGATGCCGTAGAAGGCGACTTAGGAAATAAAAGCTTAAAAACATCACTGAGACTTCTCCAGCCCGTCTTGTCAGCGGGGAGTGGGTAGGCCAAGTCCCTTAGCTGCTCTGGACAAGTATTGCTCCGGTACAGAGATGGTCGTGCTCCTGCAGTGGAGACAAAAAAACCTGATGATGATGATGAATTATCATGAAAGTATGGAGGACGATGAATGGTAAATGTTAGGTATCATCAATATCAAAAGCAAAAATCAAGACTATTTGAATTAGTAGGAAAAATCTCTTACAGATACAAAATTCCCGAACTAAGAAAAGAGATGATATTGAACAGAATAACATTCATCCAATTAATTGAAATTTCTAACAAAACTGCTAATGCTATTTGCAGAGATGAAACTTGTAGGTTAACCCAAAATTAGACAGAACAGAACACCTTGTTTTACACCTACATATTAAATAGCTAAAATAGGAAATGTAGTATACATTCAGTTCATTCGTTCTCTTTTAAGAACATGAATTAGTCAGAACGTCTAGTAACGGTCTCACTACATTATTGTTTTCAACTCTTGGCCGTTTATATTTTTAGGAATTTTAATTGGTTAATTTCGAAATTCTGTACATATTTTGTGCAATTTTGAACCAGATTTACGAGTCCTTATAATTTTTCAAAATATCTTACGAAATCGTTAATTGTGTCAACATCTACATTCACTACTTATTTTAGTTGAAGGTTAATATTAAAATTAGTGTGGCTTTCACCGTAATCCCTTTGAGAGGCAGGAGTGCCGTGGCGTAATAATCCGCCTAGAGTAAGAATCATTTTATTATTCGTATTAGTTCGCATTGACAGATCGGTTCCTTTAATTTCTTTATGTAAGGAGGTATTGCGAAAAAACACCGGATAATGTGATCCAGATCAGTCAAAAGTGATTGTAAAAACATGTGTAACAAAATCAAGAACCCGTTTTGGGAATCCTGAATGGCATGAAATCTTATGGTACAGTTGGCTACCGAAATGTTACGCATGATAATAGAATTTTAACTACGCAGGAAATTAAACTCTTATAGTCAACATCAAGAATCTACAAGAAAGAAGAGACGAGAAAACTTGAAATGTCTCAATCGTTTGACTTCGCATTCTAAGGGTGGTGGTTAAAAAAGCAGATTTATTCGACACACAAGCAACGTCAAAATTTTCAGGTGTTTACTCCAAAAGTGGTACGAAAGACGGAATTTACTGCGTTTCTGCCTTTCATTGTCAAGCAACGTTAAGCACTAAAGTTTGATGATAAAGTCTAATATGGTTTAATATAGAAATAAAACGTCACTATTATACGATTAACGTGTTACTTAATACACTTACTCCTCGGAGCATGACCTATCATGTGCAAGAAGCGTTTCCTTTTGGCATTTCCAAGATCTTCGGTACTTAGTGCAGCCAAATCTTAAAAAAGCGGGTGCGAGTCGGACTCGCCCATGAAGGGTTCCGTAGTAGCAAATAACATAATATAAAAGTCTTGTAGTATGTTTTTTTAAATTTTTATATTTGAGTTGATTGAATGAAAGGTAAATTGCCGTTTATGATTTATGACGTATTAAGAAAAAACTACTTACCAGATCTCATTTAAACCAATTTTCGCTGGTAGTTTTCATGAACATCGTATATTTTTTTTAGTTTTATCATTCTCTTATTTTAGAAGTTACGGGGGGGACACACTTTTTTCCACTTTGGAAGTGTCGTTCGCGCAAAGTATTCGGTTTAAAAAAATGCTATTAGAAACCTCAATATTATTTTTGAAGACCTATCCCTAGATACCCCACACGTATGGGTTTGATGAAAAAAAAATTTTTGAGTTTTAGTTCTAAGTATGGGGAACCCCCAAAATTTACGGTTTTTTTGTATTTTTGTGTCAAAACCTTAATGCGGTTCACACAATACATCTACTTACCAAGTTTCAACAGTATAGGTCTTATAGTTTCGGAAAAAAGTGGCTGTGACATACGGACGGACGGACAGACAGACAGACAGACATGACGAATCTATAAGGGTTCCGTTTTTGCTATTTGGCTACGGAACCCTAAAAATAGTCGTTTATGTTTTTTTTTATTTAGCACTTGGAACCGAAGATTATGGGTATTAAAAGAGGTTCCAAATAGCCAAATTTGGGGTTTTAAACCTAACTCTAAACTCTATGCAATCAAAAATTTATACTTAATTTTGAGGGTTTTTATTTTTTTGATTAGTCAGTGAAATTCGAATATTTGTAAATTATATCGAAGCTACGATAATATTGATAGCCAGACTATTGTACACTTGGCAAACGAGATACCTGGGCCGGCCCTTTAAGTATATTTTGAATTAACATGAAAATGTACATTTAGAAAGACTTCATTAAAATCTTTCTGAATATACATTTTCATGTTAATATTATTTTAAGTTTATAGGAAAATTCAAGATATAGATAGAGGGCCGGCCCAGGTATCTTGTGAGCCGACTGTACTTAAACGAATTAAAAAAAAATCGAAAGCCAATCCATACCTGTCAAAATTAAACGTAATAATAAGTAGGTACGTGAGCGTACAATCACTTTTACAAACTTAATCATCAACTTAAAATTTAAGTGGCACCGACCTGTCACGTATCACGGGACATGTGAAAACATGACTGAAGTCGATCAAGTTAAGCTCAAATATTTGACACATGTAAGAAAAATATGCCGAACCGAATTCGTTAATCAATTCTTATCTACATTTTTGTATTGTATTGTTCTGTATTTACAGATTGCCTAAAATGCTGAAAATGAGTGCCACTGGATGGTGTACAAAAATGTGTCATAATGTTTTGACTTAGTCTGAAATGGGTGGTTCGAATTCATATCTATATAGAAGTATCTCATTTCATGACAAATAAATTTATATATCAAAACAAAATCAATCGACACAATATTAACAATGTTATTTAATGGAAAGAAAAATCGATTACCAATGCTGAATTTCAATTGTTTAAAGAATTTTATATTCGCCCTTTGAATCCTTCCAGTACAACCATTGATAAGTTGGACACTTCATAAGAAAGTCTCATTATAAGTATTATATCTACTTAAATATTCCAGGTCGTTATTTAACAATATTGAATAATGGCTCACACGCAGCGATATTAATGTGTGTTTTACGGCACTAAGTGTAAACCGATAAATGTTAAATCACTTTCGCTGATTTTTATTTATTTTCGGTTTATAGCGGAACGGGCGGGACGTAAATCAGCCTCATTAATTCAATTTAAGTTTGAGAAAATGTTGAGCCAATGTACTATATTTTATAACAATTGGTGCAAAGAGGATGCGAAGAATCCCCGGCAGAGATCCGGCTACCACTCCCGTCGACAGACGACCCTGGTAACACACAATATCCGCACTTGTTGACAAAAAGATGGTCGACGGAACGACAACCCTAGAGTCTGCCAAATAAATATTTTTTAAGAGTTAAAGTTAATATAATAAAACAATAAAACTTTCAAGTACTGTTAATTCTGAGATGAATAAAAAAAGAAAGAATAACAAGTCACGAGTAGCGTCCCTACGATAATTTCCAAAGCGGTGTGCAAGCGATGGGCGATGAAAACGGCACTTTTTGCCGGGATCAGATACCAATCCGATGGCACGATAACTAATAGCACTATAAACAAGATTATCGTCTAGTTGCTGGGAAAGACCGCGTTTTAACAACTAAAGCGAAAAAGACAGCGTCGCTTATTAGTAGGGAAAAATTGGAATTTTTGGATATAGGAAATCCAAAAACTCTATTTCTTCCTCGAATTAATGGAATGAAATATCAATCTACGAGTACGAAACCTATGAAATTATTAAAATAAACTAAAATTCACTATTCAACAACTTCAAGATGGGTTCGCAAGTGTTAAAGTGAAAATTGTGTAAAACCTTTTCCGCGTGGATATGGAAATATATTTATTCTTTATTTTTATAAAAAATGTTAAGCCATAGAGTTACGAGACAAAGGAGGCGGGATTATAACGAACTATTAAGAACTGCATCATTTATAATCGTAATTACTGTGTAAATCAATTCAAAACATTTTTTTAAATCTTAGTACTGAGAATGGTTTCCAAATTCACAAGATAGAGAGAATCCTTAATCTGAAAAATATAGTTACTTTGTCATCAAGACAACAAAAATGTGAAAAGTAAAACAAATATGAAAAAGTTTAAAACTAACAGGCAATAAACAATTTATAAGGCTATATATGTTGTTCCTTTGCGTGATCATCAGTTAGGGCTTCTCTTATTAATTTAAGATGTTGTATTGTACCATTATTATGCAAAGATTCCCCAATATCTTTGCAGGATTCTCTGTCTTAAGTCATCTCAGACCGCCATATCCCAACCCTGCCAATAATGCATTAAAAAGCTATCAAGTCATGGCTACTTATGACTCTTACGAGAACAACATGATTATGCTGGCCCGTTAAACAATTTGTAATGAAAACTTGAGTTAATTAAGAACACGGTAATAATAATCATTAATTAAAAACAAAAACCACACAGCATTTTGAATTGGCGAGATTGATGTCTGTCATACACGTCTTTAAATTGACGTCATTAAAAATTTTATGCGATACTTGGATTAATGATACAATAAGAAATGCTTGTTCTTGTAAGTAATTACAGGATTCCTTGAAGTTATTTATTTTTAAATGAATTTCAAAGCCTCTACGAGGTATTTCTAATTTTACACCTCTATTTAATACATTTGCATTGATGCTTTGATAAAATTATAATTATAACATGTCCGACCATCGTACGATAATTTAAACTCACTAGATTAATCCCATAATTTTGTTGCACGTAATTTACAAAAGAATACGAAAAAGGAAAAAAAGTAAATTTAAAGAGTATAGCAATTACAAAACTGTTGTCAGGCGTGACGAAATAAATTTTAAAATAATAAAAAACGTTGGTTTTGAAGCGACAGCTGACGGTGACGATGAAAAATGTCAGTCAACTCGTTCGCACGTGAATAACCACTTACGAACAGCAAAAAAGACGAAACAAAACGCACCATCCGAATTTTGTCCCCGCGATATTAAAAATAATAAAGCCGAGATTAAATAATAGCAGCGCAAATTAATGAAAGATATTCTGGGCATCGCTGCGACATACGTGGACAAGTGCGCGACGTCGCCAAAAAAACTACTAATTGCAAGTACAATGGGGCACAAAGCAACCGCTTTTCCCACGACGCATCCGCGCATACGTACCGAACATTGCGAGCGCGCCCCGCTTTTATTGCCAAAAATTAATGCCCGGTAAACAGTCCTTAATTGCAAGCCAGTCTTGTTTAACTGAACTGTGCCAGACCCGCCCGTCACACTAAGTGTACATTTCGGCGAAGTCGTTACCGAAAAACACATAAAATTCGCAATAACTGACTAATAATAATATAATATTACGAATGAATACCCAGTGATTCTTGCCGATACTGGTGCACAATCATCGTTTTATGACATTTTAATTTTATTGGTTAATGCCGTGTTTTCACCAGCGCCAGCGCCAAAGCGGCGTTGGGCAATTTTGTTAACAACTTTATAGCTACGAGACAATAATTTGCATCTCACTTATTTCTGTATCCAAACCAAATGACAGTTTATAAAAATGAAAAGCTCATGATCAAACACCAAAAAGAGATTTACCACAACCAATGATTACCACAATCAGAAACAGTTCGACAATTTCCAGAGGATAGTTAATATGCAAAGAATAAACAAATATATAATTCAACAATATTTGGACATTAATTCCAAGCAAGTATATAATCACAATTTTACATATTCTTATATTAATAATAATAAATTCCGAAAATAACAGTTCCGAAAAAATTACACAGTAATCATATTACAATGTGGTAGTCAACATAGAAGTAATTCAAAGTAATACTAATAGACTAATTTACTAAATGTAAAGCAACATTAAGGGCAGATGCAACAGAAAACATTAATGCAGATCAAATGTTAATTCTAGAATTAAGTCGCCGCCATTTTGTTGTTTACATAGCTCAAGACTAGGTAGTAAAGTTGTCTACTAAAACTATTATAGACACTTAGCTGCGACACATTAGAATCGAGAAGCTGTTAAAGTAATTATTATGGGCTCCCGTGATTAGAATATAAAGTAAGAATTTATAGCTTAGTGCTGAATTTTAACTAAATTTTATTTTTCATTTTATACAGATTTCTAATGACGACAAGGTTTTAAAGTTTAAATGAATTTTAAAGGTGATGTCAATAATACAGACATATCAAATGCCTTTGAAAATAAAAATATTGGAAAGAAATCAGATTTATAAAAAGGGCGAAATCATGATACACTTTTATGATTCCCTAAATATAGCCTAGTGTAAACCACTTTCACTGCGCCCCAAGGTGTTAACCCATTATCGTACTATGGCTAGACAGTAGCAATTCCTATGTTAATGAAGCTACGCGCCCAGCTGGCTTATAGGACAGGTTGGCTCTGTAACGCCGCTGGGAGGCCGAGCAGGAGCATTATCATTTATTAGTTTTCAGGAATCTCCGGTTTGATGAGAAAATGACGCGTGGCCGCGTGATGTTCACGCTCATTGCGCTTTATTGAGAGATTTAATTTGAGATACGGACGGGTTGCCACCGCACCGACCAGAAATTGAACGAATTATCCTCAATTTTTGCTTGTACAAATTGAGCTTGAAGCGATACGAATTCAAAGTAAACTTAATTTGCATGTACAGAATTCTCCGTATTAAAAAATATAAATATAACCTGCATGTTTTTAACACACACTGAAATTATAACGAAAGTGATAGGAGAGCGTTAAATAAGGACAACCCAAATAATTACGATCACGAGATACGAATCTACGACGAAACACGTGCTCCGTATTAAAAAAACGCAAGCCTTACGCCAGGGTCTGAGGAAACCCCAAAAACAGGTTATGAAAGGCCAGGTTGCCATATTTGTGGCTGCTCTTGACTGGATTAGTCGTAAAAGGTTTAAACGGGCCGAGCTCGTCTTTTGCCTACCGAAGCGTGCGACGCCACGTGGCTTTGTTTGCCAGCTCTCGACGTTTTTACGTCACTGCACACCCTTTATGGCAAGGATGTTGTATGCTCCCATTAAGGTCGTTGAGTTGACTGACCCCTTTCAAGATTTATGAATTTAGAGCGCGCATCATCGCAAAGAGGTTTCCTGACAAACTCGTTACCGAGCGGTCTCTTGGAAAATAATGGAATTACGTTACATGAATGAGACGTAATTAAATCTGAAATACAATGGAAGATAAACGTCGATATTATCCCTAGCGGAATGTTTACCAGTAATGATCGAAAAGTGAAAGCCGTGGACTGGACATGCTTCATTATCGCCGACTTCCCAATCGGTAGCACGCACTTAATCATGATTACAACTACAAAAACAATTACCAACTTAAATTTACCAGCTGTCGTCTCCCAAGAGCGAGAGCTGTAAAGTTTAAATATGCCCTCGATGACAGAAATTTTGAGGATGGCGAAACTTACGGCTTGTTTGTTTTGAGGGCCCGCAGCCGAAACTTGATTACAGAAAAAAAGGTAATGAAACCGAGCAAGTCGGGACGTTTACTTGCGTAGCGGTATCGTATGTAAATGACTCGAGGGATGATATACAACGGAATAATGCGCTGACGACCGCCGCATATGAAGAATATATTTTTAAACACAACAATGATACAATAAACTTCGCAGGACGTCCGAACGATATGTAAATGGAACAAGCTAAATTCAAATTGAACGAAAACACTTGTCTGAAGAGTTATTAAAATTCGAGGGCCCTTCGTTGCCTTCGACTTCTTTATGTTTAAAAGACTAACGAAAACAAACTTTCTTTAAAAATATCCTCCTCCTTCGAAACAATTTACCCGAAGAATTAAGAAAGTTTGCAAACAGCTGAATGTTCTTTTAGGATTGTTTTTATAATATTTTACGTATTTATATTTTATACAATAATAAGAAGCGAATATGATATCAAATATTTGTTTTGCTACTAATAGTAAAATTATTATTCTCACTAATTCACATAGTTTTCGATAGTAATTATTTTGAAATGAAGAAATGGTTATAAATCTACAAACTATAACAGTACAACGAAACACAAATAGATCGTACTAATATCACCTTAAGGACGAAATAATAGTCATTAGAACCCGCCATGTAGTGTTCAACCCAAATGTTAATCAAGAACTTCGCTCATGTAACTCTATAAGGTGTGTCCGAACACCGAAGGGCTAAATCTCTAACAATTACGCACCCATTAGCCCCATGTAGTGCTAATGATACCGAATCATGGCAAGGACGAAGTGAATGTTGCCTGTCGCGTTCATTAGGCAGAAATGTATATTGATTCGACGCGGCGTCAGGTTGGCGATTAGTGTTGGTCAATAATTACTTGGAAGTGGAGGCTACATGATTGACAAGCTTGGATTCCTGATTTGTTTTTTATTTTATTTTTGTGTGTAGCGTGTAGCTTAGGCTAGTGTCATATTTCTCAAGCTTTCTAAATGCATCTCACAAAGTTTCACTACAGCCATTTAAGATGATAGCTTGGACCAATAGCTTAGCATACCTTCTGAAACACAGAGGAGATCGAGATATTTTATGCCACTTAAGAGTCCAACCAAACATGTGAAAGCTTTAGTAAAATGTACTCCTGCAGTTTTGATGTAAAAAGACGAATTTGTATCTTTCAATCAAAAGAGACGATAAGGCGGCGCATACAAGATCTAAAAAGCTACCTAAAACTATGAAACGTACTCGATTGACAAGTTTCAATATTGAATTTCAGCACCCGTAAATCTCTCAGTAGTAACAATAACTTAACACTAAAATGCCACCTGCCACCTCACAATTGCATGAATGATCGTAGCTGTCAATCCGACCTCAACTACTCTGGACTAGACTGGACCAGCAATTATTGTAAACGTTACATTAATCAGTAATCACCGACACGTCGCCGCTCGAAATCAATATACAGTGCCTACTACTAGGCTTTAAGTTAAAGAAAAGTAAGAATATTTATGTTACTTTGTAAGATTATCTACAAAACTGTTTTATCATAATCATGTTCTTCGTATAAGATGTTTAATAAGCCCGGACTAACGCCTTCAAACATGCCATCTTAAAGAGCTAAACGGAGGAGCAAGAGAATTTTTGTCACTTATTTTTGTATGATCTGTATTTTGAAACAAACATACATGAAATCACGTTTTTTTCCTTGCGAGGTACCTAAAGCCCAAGAGCTTTAAGGCAAAAGTCTCATCATTATGATAAGTATGTATGTGGGCAAATGTTTAGGGTTGTGTAAAGGTATATGGTGGGTATGTAACCTGGTTAAGCATAATAAATAAAATCATAATGAAATCAAATCTCGAAGGCATATCGCCGGAGCCATGGACCCTAAGTTTATGCAAATTCAGATGGCGCTGCCGTCAATAGCAAATGGCGTCGATAATTACACGTTTATGGCCGTTCATTCATAAACAAGCGATACGCTTGTGAATGGCTAGGCGCGTGTTTAATTTATTGTTAGGCTGAGGCCACATTACGGGCCTAGAGGATACACGAGTAATATCAATAAGCCACGACTGCCTTTTGTGGACGTAATGTCAGATCACCTACTAATGAAGCCTTGAGGCTTACCAGATGTGCACTGAGTAGCTTTTCATGCCCATTTAGTAGGCCTCAAGGCCTCAATCCAAAGTCCAAAGAATCAATGAAAAATTATTCTGGCAGAATTTTTGCTAAAGTTCAAAACCAAACGAGTTTGCTAAAGTTCAAAACCAAACGAGTCCAACCAAAGCGATTCATGATTCATTTATTGGTTGATCTAACATCACAGAATTATTATAAGATTGTTGCTGACGTTTCTGTGCTTTGTTTTAACCATTTCCAAAAAACATTATATTGACATTTGTGTTTGAAATTATGTGGTGTCTTATTCTGAGCGTATTAGGCTTACAAGCATTTATCAAATGTTTCTTGCATTTTTGGAGAGAGTTCGCAATAAACAGGCTTTGGCAACGACTACTGTTACACAGAATCTATGATGTGAAACACCTAATATGCACTGTAAACGCACGCTAACAATTATCATAAGTATCCTTGTTTCCTGCTTGCCTGATAGTTGATACTATTATTGATTGCACCACTATAATTTTGCAATCCGACCTTGATTTGAGTTCATTCATAAATAGACCACAGACTACAAGCGTTAATTGGAGGGTTGGATTACTTTATATGCTGTGCAGGTGACAGAACATGAATTTATTCATAACAACTAACAAGAGCATGTTGGAAATATGATTGATCATAAAATCGGTTAATGATCAAAAATTCACAATATCGAGGCGAGCATTGGTGTCAATGCTTCCACCGATCATTCCAAGATTTCTATCTTTATCAACAACATTGCTATTACAATGACTTTAATTAATACACACTTTATTAACGAGCTAAATATGACCATTCATTGGCGCACGCGAAAAAACTGGCCATTACGAGCTTATGAACGTAAACCTGTCTGGTTGTTAATAATTCTCATGTTAATGGTTCTCATGGCTGAATAAATTTTAGCGCTAAATAAACAAGCTTTATCTGTGATCTCCACAATGCAAGAGGCTGGGGGTAACAGGAGCCGACTGAAGCGCCGCCGCGGCGATACCATCACGCCGATACCAATCAAGGAAGACCAGTTGTCAATACATTTCACCTGTATTGATGGTCTGTCTGCGATGGGAACCCGTTCCATGAATTGTCGGTCGACATTTTTATACCTCTGTACATGATGTACTTCAACCGTATCAATGTTACGTCCATCTTTTACATAGTAGTATCTGATTGTTCTGTTCTTGTTGTTTACTGAGAGATGCTATTATATCATTTTAATATACTATTATATTACACCATAGATCGCATCTCGTAATAACGTTTAAGAGATTTCTAGTTCTAAAGGAACTAGAAAAAGTCTTTATACTGCATGATGACAAAATGAATACAGGAGGACCTAATTAGAAGACCTAATTAGGGTTTAACTGGGACTTTGCTCTGACCATAATAAAAGTTTGGATCTAGATGGAGAACTAGAACACAAATTATACTGACAACATGTTAAGGACGAGGGACATTTGTAACACTGTAACAATATATACATGCGCAAAAATGGCATAGATTTTGAAATAACAATCACAATGCGATTCAAGTAATGGCAAGAAATTAATTATAACAAAAGTAAAGGACAGCAGAAATAGAAGAAATATATCATCATTCCTGTTCTTATCAAAAATACATGATAGCCAATCCAGCTACCTTATTTACTATGCATAAAAAAACTATATCAAACGCCACTGATACGCAGCGATCGATGTAGATCGACGAGGCAACCATTCGCCGTGTTTAATGCTAATTCCTGCCTCCGTACTATGCAAATTAACGGCGCGGCTACTAAATAGCATTAAGACGGAACGGAGAATATTCCGCTAACCTTATTTACGGGACAATTCATACGTCCGAGCGAACAAACACAGGTGGTCCCAATAAAAGGTTCGGTGGAAGCCAAAGCCGCCTCTGAGTGGAGATGCCGCCCTCCCTAAAAGGATAATAATACGTCGTTTCAGAACTCCCGACCTGCGGAGAGTCCCTAGCACTCCGGGAGAAATGTAAATGGTTCCACCACCTGACAAATAGCTTAATTAACGACTAACACGAGACAAGAGTTATTGCGATTATCCGCGCAACTCATTCCGAACTCCACGCTGTTTCAACGGGTTCTGACATTATTGAAGTGCTCTAAACTCATTATACTCTTAATGGAATCTCGTGAAGAATTATAACGAATAATTTGAACATTACTTTAGATGGCGCAGGTTAATCGGGCGATTCAATTCCGAAAGACAATTCTGTGCTGCCTTTAATGCCACCGAATACAATGAACAAAAGACTCTGAAAGAAACTTATAACAGGCGCCTATATAACCCACATGCGGTAATTTAACGAAGGCATTAAATCTCAAGGTTAAAATGGAAGTTAAGAGATTTAGTTTTTTTCGCAATGTTGTGTGTTGGTAGGCGTCACGTGGGCGCGCACGTGACGGCGCTGCGTGCCCCGCGACCACTCGCGTGGGCGGCCACCGCAGCACTGACACGGATGGGTGCCTTCCATACAATGACATCCGATTTGACGATCTTGTCTATGGTGTTTTGACAGCTCGACAAAGTGTAAAGACTAACACCTTCTGAGTGTTCTTTGCAGCTGTTTACCTGTCGCTTCACGACACTTAAAAGATATTTCTTGTCCTCCCACTTTGATGCCACCGGCGCAACTTCAAAAACAACTTTTCACGAAAGCATCTGTTTAACGCTACTTACACCAAAGAATCAGGAGCGCGCGCTTTCAGAAGAATTCCTCGAGGACATTTCGGCGCAAAAACCTTCGGTATTGTTCAATTGCATGACAACGACGCAAACCACCGAACAGAACAGCTTTCCCACCGAATTGTGAATTTGGCGGTGGTTTTTTTAATTGATTTCAGGAAAAAACAATTGTTGTTGCTCTCTGAGAGCGCAATCAAATAAAAACCTACTCGTTAATGTTTTATGTATGGAATCCCTGATGCCGATACATAATGGATGGGTCCCCGCTGGCTCGTCGCGCTGGAAATTTTGACAGAGCGACACATATCGCCGATCTCTATGGTAGCGGGTCTGGCGTTTTTTTTTTTTCGCGTCGACGTTCGATAGCATCTCCGCGAGTAATGACCGTGGCGGGCTCCTCCGAATTTGAGAAATTGCATGCATTATACTGGAACGCTTAAAACCGAACTTGCCGGGGACAAAGTTCTTCAAATTCCGCGCTTTAACGATCGCTTTAATTTGAATTACAATTTTATGGCCCGCCCTTTTCGGATGACATCTGTTAATGAACACGAATTTTGCGCAATGCAATTAGTTGTTTAAATTATTGACGTATTAATTATACGTGTTCACATTTTATGGGTGCGCGAGTAAATAAACAAAAATAATTTTCTTTTTAATTAGGCAAGTTTAATTTTCAAAAAATATATGTACAATTGTACATCCTCTGCAGATAAATTTGAGATTTGCTACCTACTGAAACTACATTTCTTGATAAAAGTTACTCGTGCACACAGCCATAAAATATCTTGACATGGCACTACCACAGATAATGTTTGATTCAATATCAGACATTTACAATCTTAACTCCCCGTATGACTTTGAACAACTGTCAAATGATTAAGAGCATCGTTTTTAGTCTCAACAAATTCAAGGCGTTGGTTGAATTTCGACTTTCAACGGCCCAATTAAATTTCGTATTACAAAATAAAATATTCTTAAAAGAAGTCAAGAATAATATTGTGCAACACTTTATAGATGATAGTCGTATAATTATACTCCTAAGGAAAAAAGCACGCCTGAAACTGGCCAAGTGCAACGGTCAATTACTGTGACAGGACACCTGAAGGACTATTTCGATCCGCGGCCGGCAGATGGCGCTGGTCGTTAGACGGAATTTTATTGAATTTATTAGCCAGCGCGTGATAGCTCGTAATTGGCTAATATTTCACCTTGACGCGTTTCGTACAGCACTTAATGAGGGTAGGATAAAAAGGGTTGATGTTGGCATTGGTGCGTTGATGATATGTTATAGCTTTTAGTACCTAAATGTGCTGACTAATGCAACAACTAGCATACAATGTAACGCGTTATAGGTCGGCTATAAAAAGAATAAAATATGGACGCCATGATTGAGTAAAACAAAACTGAGAGCGTGACGTTTTGCACATTTTTTACGCAGACAATGATGTTGCCATTCCTATCTTACAATTTAAAGGAATTTTAATTTTGCCACCAGCACTAAACTAAGAACTTTATAATTTTATTTTTGATATTCCTCATTTTACATGATTTTTAAATAAGTACTTACTTACTTTAAAAAAACCGCAAACACCCATATACTATTCTCAAGTACATATATTAACTCAAAAATAAATTATAAAAAGTACATATTTTACGCATGCTTATATAAAGAATGCTTTATAAAATTTAAATTGTACATTATAACATTTTGCAGTATAATTGCGATGTAATTGTACTGTCAAAGTCACTTTATCCTATTTGCAATACGAGGTGTGTTAACAAAGATTGTCACAATGCCTGCGTTCCGATGTATCACCCTGCATAGAGAATTAAAAAAAGACTTAAAAGTTTATATTAAGTTAAAATTTATCACAGTTATAGATTACATTATATCTACGGAATTAATATAATACGGCTTAGTCAATGTTTATTTCAAAAATGTGTTAATGTATAGCATAGTTAATGCAGTGTAATTAAATATACTGTCATCGATCACTTCACCCAGTGTGCAAAATGTGGCGTTACCATTTAAAAACTTCGTTAACGCTATCGTCACAATGCTTGCGTTCCTATGCCGTATCGTCTCGCATCAAGCATCAGAACCTCTCATTATCGCCTGCAATGAGCGCCCGTTGACAAACAAACTAGGTGTTTGGTCCATGTCACAAAATTGAGCGGCTTCGTTATATTTCCATGGATTTTGCCAGTCAAATTCTACTAGTGCTTTAGTCTAGCGGCTTATAATATAGATTTAAGATGACAAATCTATGTTTATCTCAGAAATGTATCTAAGTAACATGAATTAAACGTGTTACTCACGTAGATAGTAATGTCTGTGTCTCACGATAGATTTAATCTTTAATAGACTACTGATTTAAATTGGTTGACATAATGCCAAGGTATGAACTTTGTTATTATCAGTCTTTATTTATGTCTCCAAAGTCAAAGCTGTTGAGGCAAAGAGCAGGTACGAAACCAAAAAATTAAGGATTTCGGAGGCCCGACGGGACGATGCATTATTATCGTTTTCGCAAGTTCGTGGTCTGGACTTGGACAGCTCACTAATGTCATAAAAATTTCTTGAGCTCCTTTGTTCGGAAGTAACGTTTTGCCGTTGGTCCCGCCTCTCTCAGTCGTCAAGATATGTCAGATGCCTTTTGTTACTTGCAAATCCGACACCAGTGTTGGCTCATTATCCCATCTTTAGGTCTTTCAAGTCTCCACTGTAGGAGCAGGACCCTCTCTGTACTACTAGCCAGAGCAGCCCGAACATTTGGCCTACACTCTCCACGCTGGCCAGACGGGTTTTGGAACACTCATTGTCAGTGATGTTTATAAGCTTGTTTAGCTTGTATTCCTTAAGTCGCCTTCTACGACATCCACGGAACGACTTGGAGTGGTTCTATTCTACTCTACCGAAAATAACTTACACGAAAATCTACAACCTTAAGTACCTACCGTATATCGCGTCAGCTTCCAACTTGTACATTTGACCGTTAGCTGTCGCGTGGACGGGGTCCGGTTTGTATAGTAGGGATCCACGGTACAGCTCTCGTGTATCCCACGGGAGTAACGTGGATCCCGCCTGACGGCTTGTAATGACCGCAAGGATCGATCTACAATGTTTTGTCGATGATAAAAATTGTCGTCAATTCAATAGGGATGTGGAGTAAAAAATTCTTTTGGCTCATAAGTAGTCAATTTAATAATGACGGCGATACAGGGCATTTAAATTTCACGTGACGTCACGAACAGCTACAATTTTTAACGGTTACGTAAATCTCCGAAACTTCGAAGCGTATTTTTCATATTGCTTACGTATACTTGTGAGTTGAGTCTTCCAAAAAGTGTTAACTGGTGTAATGTAAAGGTGTAGTCAAAAAGCTAAGCTGGCTGTCTATTAGCATAAACCTTTTTAGTATAATCAGTAATCGATCTGAATGTAACAACTTTTTACTAAGTACATTTAACGTAATAACCACCTACTCACTGCGGCTGAACTAATATTAAATGTCTAACAAAAACCACATTCAACTAGCTCACATATTATTATCAGCTAGGAAGAAAAAAACACGTTTAAATTAATATGCAGAATAATATACCACCCTGCGGCGTCATTCGCATAGTTTATTGGCAACTTGATGACTGAGCCTAGATGATTTATTGTAATGCTACAAAGTACCCTTAGTTGTGTGGTGACGGAGAGGAGAACACTGTTTGTCACCACCCCTTTCCTCTACCACTGATGCCAAAAGAAGCGACGGCAGGTGAAGCGGACAGCGAAAATTGATCGTTGAAATTGATCAGGACTTTATTAAGGACACACGGGTCAGCGACCAATCGGAAGCCCTACATTTTTACCAATTAGGTGATAGTAGTGATGAATATGCTACTTAGCTGTGAAAGACGGAAACAAAAAACGTCTACGCTTCTGATTGACTGTTTGACTCACGCGTATAGCTATTGTTTAGTTGTAAACTTTGCAATAATTTTTCAAAACTAAAAACCGACTTTACCCCCGAACTACACAACCGGTTTTGATACAAAAAAAGAACAAATTATGATAAAAAAAAATTCAAATAAAAAAAGAATTTTCCAAACCAGTCCAGGCGTCTTCAAATAATCGGTGGGAATACGTAATAAAAAAAGATCGCGAAAAATTGATAACCTCCTCCATTTTTGGAAGTTGGTTAATTAACGGCCAGTCTTCTTCTTATCGTGTGTGTTAGTGACTAACACTAGTGTCAGCGGCCAGTAGGTGCGTAAGTGATGCATTTTTACTAACGAATCGAATCGGTGCTAGATGGACTTATGCGATTTACGATTACGATTTAGTTCACATTATTAATTTTAACAATATATTATTAATTGAAAAAAATTAAAAGACATAAGTAGGTACATAGTAAAAACTTAAGAACTAAAAATCTAAAGAAAACATAACAGTAACTAAGTTAGCCTGTCCATTTTCTAAAATTTGAAAATTGATGAAATATCGTGCTTAGAAAAAAAAGGTTCCGTTAAAATAACCAGTACTTCCCAAACTTACCGCGCGTAAAAATATTAAAAAAGGCACAATCACTAATTAATTGTATAAAATTATTTTTTAATCCATGTAATAATGATGCTAGTAAAACCATTTTTATTGTTGTAAGTGTAATGTAGACAGTAATAACCTAATAACACGTTTCGCTTCACTGACCGGCTGCAGTAATTAAATAATTCCCTCTTTAATTGAAAACTGCGAAGTTAAGCGCATATTTCACATCCTTTAAGGACCATTTTATTCCACGTGTACAGGGTTAATTCGATATAGGGTCATTGCCGCCTGGAATTATTTCATTATTATGAAGCAATAAAAACATATTTTTATATTTTAAACAATTTTCTTAAATTTTATTACTTTTGGGGTAACCTTTAAATACAGACGTAAAATCGATAAGTATTGTTATCGTAATAAGAATTTATGATGTTCATTGAACAGTAATTTTGAAACGTGGCTGCGCGGAATAGTTTCTTTGGTCGACTTCCTTCCCTCGAGGCGGATTTTAATTGAATTCTGAATTCGCTAGACGATCAAGCCGCGCACAGCGTACACTCATTGTTTAGTACAAGAGGCACATTAACGACTTGTACATCATATTCGTGCACATAACTCACAGTTTTCTCGAAAACTTGCGTCGTGAACGTCGGTCGTGAGTCTCGAAAAGCCTTTGATGTGGCCCGGCGACTAACGAACTGGTGTCCGACCGATAAATCCAATGCAGTAGTTCCGACAACGACAGACTGACGTCCCCCTGAACTAATCAAAGGACACGCTGTAATCTCTACTTGTATGGGAGCGATCGCCAATGCTATTTGTTTGAAATGTCAATAAAAGCGTTGAGAGATGCTTTAGAATAATCCCTCCGTTTAAAAAAAAGTAGGTATATGTAACTGCAGAAATGTATTATTCTAGTATTATACTTCCTTTAAAAGAAGCTTTTAATAACTATGTCTAAGACAATCAATAACTAATGCATTACAAACAGTATTTGTACAACCATAATTATTGTATTAATCAAGTCAATAGTCAAGTAGGTAATTAAGTATGGCTAAGGTAAAGTAGCCATTCGGTAACCGGTAAACGGACTCAAATGAGCACCCGAGTACCAGGCGAACATAACAATAAGGCGTTCACGCTAGGTGTCGCTGGGGGGCGGGCCAACGCGCCAGACATTCCCTTCCCCCCGTCCAATTAGTCCAGACCTCCCGTGCCTCCTGCCACACAGAACTTTCCAACGCGCTCTAACGGAACTACGTACACAGATTAGAGACCTTTGTATAGTGGCCGCATTTGTCGAACTCTCGCATAGTTATGAACTCCGGGTAACTGACGTGGATAAACGCATAGGCGGTCCCGCCGTTACTGGCGCTACTGATAAAACCCTGCCCAATGGCACTAACAATATCATTTAATTGCTTGTTTATGTAGATTTTCAATAAGTCCCACATAATATGGATGATAAATAAAAGAACTAAATTTTTTGCATTATTATAATAAATAATAATATATTATTTTACCTAACTATTGTTACAAATTGAAACAGCATTAGAACCTACAGTAATAAGGAATATTAATAAGCAGCAAATGAGAGAAAAATTATTTACTTATGATTGTATGGATGAAAGCCACACCCATTTCACTGATTTGGGTAGGTAGTGCGTAATGCTTTACTTTTCCACAAGATGGCCCACAACACAGAACTTGGAACCATTCCAGTCCACTCCTTAAAAAGTATGTACGCCTAGTACTTTGGGGACCATATTTGGCACTTTCGATTCCGTTCGGGTTTTTATACTTTTTCTTTTTAGAGCATACCGGATTGGTATCGTGATTTAATTAGTCGATCTAAATTATTGAATTGTCATAATATATGACTTCTTGAATTGTTGTTATTTATTCCAGAAAAATAAAAACCAGGTTCATCTGGCTATTAAAAACGAGTTCTTGTCTCTGACTATGGCGCGTACCGCTACGCTAGTGGGGCAAAACAGCCGAATTTAATATTAACTGACTTTCATTTGTTATGCAAGAGAGATATAGGAACTGAGTAGATTTTGCCTAATCCTCAGGCGTTGGTCCCCTTAATCTTCATTGAAATTCTGTGTGTGCTCTCTTTTTATGAAGACACGAGTATAAGATCAGGTACCGCATTAGCATTACAAAACGGCAAGAGCGTGAGATATGGGTCGCGAGCGGCGCCCGCGGCCGCGCAATTAGTGTAGGCGCAACACATAATTGTTTCATTTCGGAACAAACTGCGCTGTTGACAATTATCCCAGCGGAACTACTCTTGCTGAATTATGCCATGAGTTGGATGAAGCATATTATCAAATTTCAAAAATCCCTGATTCGATGGAAATACAAATTGATCATACTCTAAATCCACAAATTTTTAAAGTAGACGTACCTAACCACAAATTTAATGACAATAAGTTGTCATGCATGATAACTACTAGACGCTGATGGCGAATATGAGTATATTATAGATCTCAGAGTAGGTACTCCTTAACGAGAGCAAAAAGTATTTTGTTTTCTTGTGTTTCGCCAACGTTTTTGGATTACAGGTCTCTCACTCAGACCAAATAAAAAAACGTTTATCCTAAAGTAAATTAATTTTTAGAATAACTAGTTTTGCCTATGAGCATTTATCCTAACAACATTTTGCAAATTTATTTTTTAATGCAACCATGCAAGTTATACGATAAACTAACCAAAAAAAAATCAAAATTTAACATCCAGCTGTAGACAGACATAATGAAGATGATGAATCGATAAGCCCAGAATCTGAATAAAAGTCAAAACATGACATATTCTGAAATATAACTGTTGAAGTCAATGGATATTTCTAAACATACAACCCCGGACAGTCGTGAAGAATGCCGCCCACGTGAAGCTGCACAAAATACAAAGACTTCTTCACTTACACATATTTAACAATGCCAAATCTCGAGATCTAACGTCGGGTCGTGTGGGAAAATAATCTAGCCCGCAATCTACATCCGAGCTAGGTCCTAATTAATTTAGTAATCGTTCGTGACGACTTATTCCGCCCTAGACGGCACCGCGAACTAACGAAATCACGACTCGGCCAGGCAACGATAATCGTTATTTTAAATTTATTAAAATGTCCTCTTTAAGGACTATATCGGAACGCCTATATCGGACTGTATAATTTATTCTCTTACTGGCGGAATGAGCTAAACAATGGCCGTTATATTTTCTGAACCGGCAGAAGAAACTTTGCTCGTTTTTATTTCAGAATTTTGTTGAATTCATCAGATGAGCTTTTTTTAATGAAAATATCTATTTCAGGCAAGAGTCTGGACGTTTCTAGACGGTCACTTTTAAAGATGTATAAGTGTGAGCCAAGCCTATGTGAAGTATTGTACTTAAGAAATTATGACGACGATGTAAATCAGTTTTAAATATTTCATAACTATACGAATTAAATCAGGCTTTATCATCGAATTTACATTTATTACAGTTACATTACGTATCGAATATACTCTTACATAACACAGTACCATCTACTGCGATAAATATACTACAGGAGCAATTAATAAAGTCAACTACACTCCAGAAATGGTTTCCTAGAAACGTCTTTGTATCAAAACCGTCGTAGATCAAAGGCCCAAACATTGTCGGCGACTTGTGCACGACGTTTCGCCGACTGTCGGACAACAAATGCGGTCGTGTTGCGCCGCCGGCCCCTGGGGCGTCGTAATTAAAGTGCTGCGACGGGGTGATCGGTTCACCGGACCAATTCGAGTTTTGATGTCTCGATAGCTTTATAGTTTGATAAATCGACGGTTTGCTTTGTCCAAGGATTCTTATGGAACGGATTGACAAAATACCAGTACGGTGGAATTTATTACTGACATTCGATCTGTGTTAATGTTTTGTTGATTTGTTGCGGTGTTAGAAATCTGTTTTAGGCATAATTAGTTTAAAACATACAATTGGTGAATTCGCCAATTCTATTTTTTGTCAGTACATAACTGTTGCAATTAATATTTAGTTATCTTTATTTCTTTTTACTTTTGTTGATATTTGTTCATCAACTACATAGGTCTAAACAAAAATCTATTCAGAAATATCTATAGCTTGAATTTTATGGATAGATCTAGATCTAACAAGTCAACAATTCAAATCGCCAACTAGACCGCATAAACCAACAAACAATCACAAAAAACAAATCAATCATCGTTTAATTTAAGATAAAAGGTCGACCTGCAATTTAATTAAGAATGTACCGTTGCATTAAAAAGCATAACGAGGGACGCTGGACTAACAAGTAACAACATCGGCGACTTTGAGACCCGCTGCGCGACAGCGAAGCTTGCGTGCGCCCGCGCAGATGCAACGCAAGATAAAAGCGATTAGCAAGAACCTCGCGTTCGGTAGATGTTCGGAGATTGTTTTTTATAGCTCGCCAGTGATCTATGTGTTTATGAAGAGGACTAGTTAATGTAGGGCCTTAGACGCGTACAGCCTTGCTACTTGAATGAATTTTATTTTATTGAGAAAGTTTATAAAGTTATCAACATTTGTTTTTCATTATTATTAGTGTTTAAACTTGTTTTATAACGGACCTAGGCGCGGTATCATTGTTTTTATCCATAAAGATACTCGATAAGCTGAAAGCATAATTGCATGAAACCTAAGCACCTTCGAAACTTAGTTTTCAATGTGTCAAACTAAGTTTTGCAGGAAAGTACTTACAAAACTAAACAAGTCATTTTTTTAATATTTTTTTAAAAGAAGCTTTTGTCTAAAACCGTGAACTTAAGTTTAAAGTGCTCCTCAAGACGAATCAAACGAGCCCAAATTTGATGGGGTTGCGGCATTTTATTACAAGTGCCTAATTGCCTATATCTCCCGGCTCCATCACCAGGTCAGTTCCATGTCATTATAATATTGCATTGTCTAGGTCTTTGCCTTGCAAGATTTGACCACAGACAGACCGAAAATGTTGGTCTAAATCTGCTGCGATTATTATCCAGACGACAGTGACTAAAATTTTAATTTCCTTTTTGCATTATAGTCATTAAACTTTTTTCTAACCGATTTTGCCCCACTGCTAGGCAAAAGTCTCCTCTTCATTTCTCCATTACCTTCCAGGTCTATATTGCCAGAGTATTTAAAAAAATTACCTAGCTCCTCCCCGCTCACAATGAGATAACTTAACTAGTTATTACCCACTAGTTACCTAGGTAGGTTAGGCAGCTACTTGTACATTCGATCTACCTAATAACCAGACTAGATTCTGATTTTGATTGATATATTCAAAATTATTTTAATATAACAAAATTCAAGATGTCTTCCCGTATCGCAGAACAAAATAACGTAGTAGCTTCATTACCCGCGGGGACATTGTCAATCTATGCGTGCGCCCGCGCTGTCCGTCAAAACATTGCCATTAGAACAGACGGCCGGACCGGGCATGCGGATCGTGTGTTACCTAATGAGACGAAACCTTATGTTCTTGATATTGTTTGGCGTAATGGCTGCCTTCTTTCCTTTTTTATTAATTAAAAAATTGACGTTAATCCAAAAAAATATTGAGTAAAAATTTATATTTACTTAATTCATAATTAAACATAGTTTACAATGACATAGTATAAAAATCATTTTGAATCTTCTTAACTAACTACTCTATGTCAATCAATCAGTATTTCATTAACTAGCCCATGGTGTCCATTAGTATATAATTAGTTGGACCTGTAAGTAGTCTGTTAGGTATGTAATTATTAAAAAGAAATCCACAAGTTGCTATAGGTATTTGAATTAAAACTTATGCTATAAGAAAGATTTGCAGTCTTTTCTTTGGTGTAACAAAAATACTATACAATCTGATATCTCTTTCTCTATGTCTTCTCCGTTTCATTCCAATTATTCTACATTGAAGGGGAAAGACCATTGCCCAGTGAAACAAAAAATCTGGACCTTCGTTCAACCTATGAAAGGTAAGGTACCTACATAATGCCCAGTAGCGCAAATGCGCCCTGTACAGCGCATGTCTGTGCTAATGGCGATGTTTTACGGACGTCCGTAGTCCATGCGCAGACAGGAACACGCAAGATTGACAAGCACTGGACGGTTAGTGATGCTACCCACCGGTTTCTTAGTCAGAAGCCTTAAATCGATTTAATATTTTACCTGCATCGAGTGGTATATGTTGGAAATAAAGATTTAACTTCAAAACGATATTAAATTAGCATATACATACCTTTAAACAATCAATGTTAGTTACTGATTGGACATTTTGAGAGTTGGACATTCTGAAACCGCTGGACATTCTGAGAATTGGACATTCTGAACTGGAACGATTTTAAATTGTATTAGTGGTTGTTTAAGATTTTATTATGATCATCAATAACTATTTTTAAAGTGGCGATTACAAGGAGAATATCTACAGTTATTTTAAGTAGTGATTTGTAATTTATCATTATTAAGGTCTATGCAAGTTATTAAAAAAGATTTTTTAAAACTTCCTGATCTTCCGACCCTTTTTTTCAGTCTTCTAAACCGACCTCGGCAATAAAACAGAGACGTGATCTTTTTTAAAATTACAAAATCGTTCAAAATATTTGCAGTACCGGGTTTATTTTTTATAATTTTACAGACCGTTACATTTAATTTATTTCAGATAGTGTCTTTCTTTATTAATTTCTTATAATATAGTCAGTTTGATTCCCGGGTCAAACCGATGCCTATTCAACAATACGTATAATGTACAGTGATGGTACTTTCTGCTACTAACTGAAATAGCTTAAAAATTACGAGGGGTGGCTTAAAATATTTTTGGTAGAATTCAGTTTCTTTTATTTTCATTAAACATTAGTAGCATTTGGTAAAATCAGAAAACAGAGTATGCTCGCTCATGCGCCGGAAAGTAATCAACTTAGCAGGAATAATTAAGTAGGTAAGTACCTACACTTTATAAGCAGTTTTTGTGACGTGTAAGTGACCAACATCAGGCCAGATGTGTCATCCAATGTGGCTTGACAAATTCTTTTTCATAATCTGGGCCAAAAAACAACGTGCCTTTTTTGGCCACCAATCTAAATGTGTGCTACATCAGAGGTACAACTCAACATGCACCTACTTAAGAGCTAAAAATGAACTCTCCCGACAGGCCATCAAGCGCTATAGTACCTACTTGCACCTAAACTCGTATTCATAGATAAATACTAGGTACCTATATTGAATTTCTCAAGCTCCGTGCTTGAGAAGGCATGTAAAAGCCGTTGATCCCGATATTGCATGGCACTCATTAAGCTATGTTACATGCCTTTAGGCAGTCTGAAAAATCTGACAAAAATCTGACAAAAACAAACAAATACCTAGGTAGGTACCTATTATGAATCTTGCCAAAAAATCACGATTAAAATTGAGACACCCGCAGCAGTAGCGAATAGGTATATTTAAAAAAAAATCTGACTTATCCTTAACGTAGTAGGCAAGTTTGATTGAATAAGATTGCGTTGTAGTTATCAGTTTTTTCATATACAGTGGCACCCCGTTTTTAGACTTATTATTAGACAAACTGTACAAAACAATAACAATTCGTAAACATAAAAGAACCTACCTACCTACTAAAAATATCGATTCAGATCAGAATATGTGCGTATCATCACTAAATGCTACCCCTAACGCCATCTGTCGATTTCATAATGAACTAAAAATGACAGCTGGCTGTCAATTTTATTGTTATTGTTTTAGAATATAATAGACGATAAAACTTTGAAAATTTTACTATAAAATCTATCTTATCTAACGCGAAATGTATGCTCGAGAAATATTCTACATTATTACGAAAAGATAGCAAAATATTTCCAAAGAATTTTTACCTGATATCAGCTGACAACTGTCAAAACTCTTGTCACAAATGTTCAGAAAAACACGAAAAATACACACCAAATGCACTTAATTCTACATTTTAAGCTTGAAATTATTGAGATCCATGCATAAAATACGTATTTAGACTCGTTTAAGGCAATATTCCATAGGTTTTGTTGACATTCCGAAACCTAACCTCTACACCCTAAGAAAGCTAAAATATTTCCAGATCTACTACAAAATTACATAATTTTGGAGTAGTTAATGCATTTATACCATTCATTTCATGACACAAACCCATTTCTATGGTGCATTTAAAAACATAAATCACTTTTTACACCATTTTGATAAGCTGCTATTGCACTTTTTGAAATGCATTTTCTATGTATAAACATGTACTTCTACATTATTTTCTTATTTTCCAAGTTTGTAGGATATCTAGTAAATCACTAATATCAAAAATATTTTTATAATCAGTATAATAAAATACTTATCACTGAAATGTAATTTGGTCCAATATGACTCCAATGCGATCCGAATGCAATGCGAATCCAAAGTGATGCCTCAATAATAATACAAAGACACCACAAAATTTATAATACAATTTAAATTGTGATTTTACTATTCTGGCCCTATGATGAAGAATATATTTTATTTTGTAAATTTAATTCCTCATGCTAATATTTCTTTGCTTGAAATTGATATATATTTTTTAAAGTGGCTCGTCCCCTTCTAAAAGATATCTTTCACTCACAATACAACAGTTCATTAAAATGCAACACATTATATTTCCCCACAGCTTCTAATTCCTGGTTAGAGACGATGCACTTTCACACGTGGAATGTCCCGGCCCATATGGAATATTGCCAAAACCGGTGTCCGCACCCACCTTCTTCATTATTCCTGTCTTCCGCTTAGAAAACGTGGTGTACCGCCGGAGCTTGTTGTCTATGTACTCCATCTTGATCTTTACACGACCCTTGGTCTTTTTGCCATTGGACGGGGGTGACTTCTTGGGCTGCAGAGAACCATAGCCATCGTCTGCTATGTCTTGCATGGGACAATGGTCCAAACTGACACTCTGGGAAGGGCGCTCGTCGTAGCACTGGTCCGAGGGTCTCTTCACACCAGCCCTGGGCATGGGACAAGGAGGCATCCCAGGCCTCAGGCCTCCAAGGGAACTTGGTGGGCGACCAGCCCCGTACATATCCGGCATCTCGAGCATTCCCATACCGTACGGCGACCCGAAGCGGGGCTCCCGCGCTCCGCCGGGCGCGTCCATGATAACCTCGCAGTACGCCACAGTAACCGGTGCGCGCACGCGCCTTGTACACCACACCGTCCGAACGTCGAACGGAGACTGACCGAAAACGCGAAAGAACCGAGGGCGGGACTGACGGCTCGGCCGCTCGGACCGCGACTGACTTCGCGCAGTTCCGTCCCGCGCGCCTCGATCGCTAGCCGTCTCGCTCGCACGCGGAAAACTAGTACGAATCGCGAACGGGATGGGAACACCGGGCGCAACGTAACCCGACACATCCGTAGGAAAAGCGTGGTGAACCGGGAACCCGCGAACATTTCAGTGCCTGAAATCCGTATTAAAATAGCGCTTTTATTTTGAGTTTATTTCGTAAATAGAAATAATAGAGTAGGAAATGGAGCGGCGCGAGCGCGCGGCGGGGCGGTGGGCCGAACCGAGCCATATTTAGAATCGAGCCGTACCAAATATGGCAATCCATGGTCAAATGGGGGCCACTGAAATCCCTCCTACTCGCACCTGGTGATTTTCACGTCTAATAATTAAAAACTTTGTCACGTCACTTCTTGGAGGTGTACATAGCTATGTGCAGGCATACTATGATAATGTACGTATAAATATCTTTGAAAAGTCGTGGAGTTGAGCTGCGCATGAGATATGGGCTGTCGTAATTTTCCTGTATGTTAAACATGATTTGTAGCATTCCAGTGAGCAATCTGCCGCTCACTGGCTGCTGAAGTCAGATGAGAAAGGAAAATACTAATTAATTAAGATTTGATTGATTTCCTCGCTGTTAGCATATACTGCGTTAATTTTCTGCGACTATAATTGGTAAAGTAGACTCAGTGAGTCTCAAGTCAGTGTTATATTACACAAGATATTTATAAATCATTGTCTTCCTACTTCTTATGCCTTATCCCACTACTTATGTAGCGACAGCAAATGGCGAAAAACTGAACCCTCATGGATTCGTCATGTCTGTTTGTCTGTCTGTCCGTCCATATGTCAAAACCACTTTTTTTCTGAAACTAGAGAGTACTATACTGTTGAGTAGTTTCTTTGTGCTTTTTTTAGACTTGACACACACACAAAACTAGAAAAAATAAAACAATACATTTTGGGGGTTCCTCATACTTAATTACAACTAAAATTCAACATTTTTTACATCAAATCCCATACGTGTTTAGTATCTACGGATAATTTTTCAAAAATGATATTGAGGTTCCTAATAATCATCAATCCCCCCCCCCCCCCCCCCCCCCGAAAATTGGTTTGAACGAGATCTAGTAATTAGTTTTATTTTTAAATACGAACTAGAAATATTTCCAAAAATATTATCAATTTCTGTGCCTCCTCTTCTTTGCTGCTACGGAATCCTTCATGGGCGAGTCAGACTTGCACTTGGCCGCTTTTTTTCATCTTGTTCCCTCTTCAGACAATTTTTTCGTCACTCCTTTCCTTTCTATTGGATTTAAAAATTTCAAAACCCCATCTTTCAACTGTTACATAACCCCCAATAACTTAAAAACGGCTGGATCGATTTTTATCAAACATAGCCAAGAACCACCGCAAGGGAAGTGGCTTTCCCTTGAAATCGGTTGATCTGTTCAAGAGCTGCAATGATACAGACAGACATTAACGGCAAACTAATAACACCCCTCTTTTTTAGTTTAATAAGACAAGCAGCAGGTACTACCTATTTTCTTTTCTCCCAGACCAACATGGAAGAAATCTCGTTTTTCATTTTCAGTTAAAATATATATAATATTTTTTTATTAAATTCAACCACCTCCTTTCACACCAACATGCTAAAAGTGGCCTTTGGAATATTACGGCCCTGGCCTCTGTCTATCTCGCGAGTGATAAAGACATGATATTGTATACACATATGTGCATAAATACTATCACGTCTTTATCCCTAATGGGGCAGACACATCATTTTGAGTCTTGCGGTTCTAAGCAGATAGAGCCCAGGGCTACAAGACTCAAAGACTACTTTTAGCTTGATGTGGGCAAGAAGATGGATGAAGGTATCAAACTAGTGATCGGGTGCTAGCTGTATCGCCTATTAACATGATTCGATTTTTTGCCCATCTGCCTGGGAAGAGAAGCAGGTGGTACATTCTAAGTTGTTTGTTGTAGATATGGTGTGTATCTGAAAGAATAATATTGCATTGAATCACCATACATACCATAGCCGCTTCCGATCGGTCGTTTTGGAAATCCTTGGGGGAGGCCTATGTCCAGCAGTGGACTTCCTGTGGCTGATATGATGATGATGACCATACATACTCGTATAGCGTACCACATATATTCGGAAAGAAAAGTTCCCGGACACCACATATAGCGTTTTTGCTCAAACCTATCCAAGGTTTAGTTCTGGTCGACCCTTTGGGTTGCGGAGGGCAGACGGCAGTCGCTCTGTAAAAACCAGTAACCTCGTCAAATCATCTAATTTGAGTAGCGGACCCCGAACTGTGAAGCGTTACCGCTGAAGATGCAACCGGGAATATGGGAGATGATGATAAATGTGTCTGAAAGAATAAGAACTTTCTAATATGAGCTAATTTAGATTGTAATTTAGATATTAATTTAGATTTTTAAATTCGTTTTTATATTTAGTTCAGTAAATATTTATTAACATACATATTTAATATTTAATATTTAACTTTGTGTTAATTAATATTAATTAACACATAGTTAAATATTAAATAAATACTATCTTAGTGTCCCATATGAGCTAAAGCTTTAAACTCATATAAGCATCAATGAGACCTCTCCAACCCGTCTGGCCAGGGTGGAGAGTGTAGACTATCCTCTGGCTGCTCTGACTAAGTATGGCACTGGTAGTCATACCGTCTTATTATAAAACGCAGACTAACTTTGTTACTTGGTTTAAACCATTATCCGCCCTAATCAAGTTGACATCTAGTAAAGTGAAACTAACTCATCTGTCAATGTCAACTTGAATCCAGGGACCGGAACCGCTTACCTTTTGAAGGGTTTTCGTTCGGGTTTTTGATCGACTGGTTTTCGTAAACCCTAATGATTGATTAACCATATCATTTGCTTACCCTGACAAAAGGCTTACAATTACGATACAGTTAATTCAACTAAGCACTAACTAATATCGCAAAACCCTATGATAGGCTTACCCTATCAATATTATTTATACGGCCTCAAGCAATGTAATCTTTATTTGAATGGCATACAACACAAAACTGCTTGTGCAAACAGTTTATAGGGTTAGCGAGACGACGCATCGGGCTAGAAAAAGAAGGCAGGCTTTGTGGATGTCCAAACAGCCATTTAATAATTATACTAATTGCATTCACATAAGACTTATATTACATTGTTTACAGTCGTTTCTATGAGTTTGGAAGTAGTAGACAAGACTGTAGAACAAAGAGGGGGAAAGGGTAACCAACTTAATGCTAACAGGTATAATCGGAACTTTAAGGTTACTGGTAAGTCGAGTTACCAGTAGTTAACTGATTCAAAGGAGTTACCATAACGTTAGGGTAAGTCAATCGATATGCTAACTGTAACAAAGGGTAAGCTTATGATGGAGTTACCCCATCGATAGACTTAATCAAAAAAAGGGGTTTTCCGGTCCCTGCTTGAATCGGGTAGATAATGGTTTAAACCTAGTAACAAAGTTAATCCTGTTTTTATAATAAGACGGATAGGATCATGCTCCTGCAGTGGAGACTAAACACGTAATGATGATGATAATGACGAATATGAGCTAACAACCATGCAGTCTCCAATTACGTCACCCATAACCGATTCAAATTAAGACGATACCTCCGCCAAAAAGGTTGTGTTGAGTCTAATTTATCTCGCAAAGTATTTGAAATATAAATTTGAAATTTAAGGATATGATTTTTTACTCTTTTCTTAGTTTATTGATAAGATGAAAACATGATTGAAAAGAAAAATCTCGATAGAAATATTTTTCGAAATATGGTCTTACTTAGCAAACTTGTCAATATTATCGCTCGAATAGGACGACTTAAAAGAAACCGTTTGAACTATAAGTAAGATTTTCAGACATTTTTAATAATAACAAGATGAAATTTTGATTGATCATTTAATTTTGCCGTAAATTATTAATAAAGGTTTTGGCGGTTACGACCTATTCGTTCATGTGAATTGGAACCCCAATTGAACACTCCCACCGTATACCTCTCTCGGCCCCACGCGCGTCAACTCGCCGAGCGCTATCTCTTGCCACAGCTTGTTCAGTCTGCGTATGGATTCCTTGGACGTAAGACCTGTGCCAGTCGTCCGCACATCCATACGTTTCGAATGATCGATCTTTTATTTGTAAAAATTAAGTTTTAGGCCCAACGCAGACGACAGACTAATCCGAGCCGCACTTTTTGGTCTGTGAAAATAGAACCCTATTTTCACTTACTGTTTTACATTGTGATTGTGTACATAAGTATAATAATAATAGGTAAAATAGAAAACGGGAACGGAAAAGCAAGCATGATGAGACAAAAATTGAATAGATGGTAAGTACTTACCTACCTCAATGTTTCTAAATAAGTGGCTTATATTGATAAAATATGTAAAGTTTGTAAGAAAGGGAGTAGGTATGTCAATAAGTGCCTACCAATCTTACTGACTACTCAAAATATAGGTACCTACTAGGTATAAGTTGTATCATACTGAGATGGCACCGTACTGTCCTACTTTCAAACCATAATTACCTACTGATGTTATTTTCATACGTATCTACCTTTTTGTCTAATTCTACTGTTACAAGTTACAACTTATTCTACCCAACTAACATTTTGGATAATATGCACATACCGAATAACTTCGAAGTAAATCCGCTAATATAAAAGTACTACTGTTTTCAGGCTAAAAAAAATCCTCTTTTATCAGAGTTTGATGACTCTTTGTCCGCGTCGATCGTCGCCGCCGCAAGAAGAACAAGGAGGTGTAATTGATATGGAGTCGGATTTACAAATTATGGATCTGGACAATCAAAATATTTCGTCAGGATCACTACAGGTGGAATGGAAAGGTGTGTATTTTAAATAGAACTTAATAGAATACATACTTTCAAATATGACAATATTTTAAGTTATTTTTTAATCTCGTAAACGGGCATTTCGCCTGGTCGCAGATAGACGGACGGACGGACAGACAGACAGTAAGAGGGGTGTTATAAGTTTGATGCCGATGTCTGTTTGTCTGTGACATCGAAGTTCTTTCGGTATTGCGGTCTGAAATTACCTTTATCTATATAGTTTTGCATATGTATACCTAATAGCATGAAATAAAAATTACAATATGGTATTTGTTTCAGGATGAATTTAATGAAAATATTTCTGGACATCGTATAGTGAACATCAAGTACTTCTTTAAAGAATTAAAGAAAATAGCCACCAGTCGCTTTGTGATTGTGGGTTAAATACCATCAATATTGTATCAGAAAAATGTACCGGAACAACATCAAATTGCTTTTTATCATGCTCCATTTGCAACGAACAATTTACAATAAAGAATACATTGGAGGATGTTAATAAAGATGGAGTAGCAGGGGCTATGGTAGCAGGTTGTGGTCACCCCCCACTCAAACAAATTAGTGCTTGCCTCCTTAGATATACCAATTATGTCTGAGCGCATTTACAACCGTGCACATGACAAAATATGCGAAAACTGGGGGACCACAGCTTAGGACGAAATGAAAAAAGCTGGACAAAGAGAAAAAGCTGCTGCGATTGAAGAGGGTAAAATAGATAAAAATGGCGGGTGAAAGAGACTCTTGAGAGAAATTACTCCGCTCTGTCTGGTGCTGCAACTATGATAGGGAGGCGATTTACACAAGTGCTCTTTATGTGTGTGAAAAATAAATACTGCTGTATTGGGCAATAAATATTTTTCTGATTCTTTGAACATAATGTAATCTTATTAGCAGTTGATTGTCCAGTTCAAACTTTATCAAGATTATTATATTTCTTAGGATGTTTTTTATTTTTATGTTTAATACATCAGTCTCATCGTATAATCAAAAGATATCAATTATTATTGTTATTATGCTATTTTTATTGTATATGTTTAGCAATAAATCTATGAAAAACTGTTTTATATTTTTATTTTGTACACCTATATATATAAATACATTGAAACTATTTTACGAAATATACTGAATATTTTTCTTTTACATATTCCATACCTATGTTTTAATGTGTGTAATTTTCCCCAAAGACCTTATCATTGTATCGAAATATAAGGTCTAACAAAATATACTGAAACTATTTTAAAGGTAGGTCCAGTCCGTGATACTGAACAACTTTCCCCAAGGAACACATAGCGAAATATAAAAAATATATTTTTCATATATCACCCACCTTTGACTGCTATGTGCCTCGCCGCTCTACCCGACACATCAGCTGTATGCAGCAAAGGACGTCTACACACGCTACGATTACACTCATTCACAAACAATCACATGTTGTCCTAGTAGTCATTAGGTAGTCATATGTAATTTAATCAATTCACAACACACTTTGAATTAAGTACCTAAGAAATTAAGATTATTTTTATTATTTCGACAAGTATCTTTACAATGTGCAAACAGTTAATAACGACATTATTCACAACAGTAAAACACATTCCAAATTAATATTTTGATACAGTCAAAAATATTCAAACATCTCATGCGATAGGTTATTAATAAAAAAAAACTAATTTACACTAAACTCGCATATTTTGGAGACTGAACTACCTATTCACTAGAGCAACAAAAGTCAACTGATGTTATTAGTCGGTTTTGTTTCTTGCTATAATAAGTAAAAACATGTTATTCACATGAGGCGGTATTTCTTTGAATATGACAACAAAGGATTTTGTAGTAAAAATTCACCGGTTCAATTTTTGCCGGCTTTTATGATGTTTTGTTTGTTTCTTTTGTCGGCATTTTACTTACAAAAATACTGTTCACAACAAGCAAAAAATGTGCAATAAAATTTAAGTTAGCTCGTGCCTGCGGCGAGAACAAAAGGGGCCATAAATGTTAACCGCGGGAACGCTAACTGAAAACAAATAAACAACAAAAAAACTTTCCAAGGTCTGGTCAGTTTTGAGTTGGAACTGATGCAAATAGCATCGTGCGTACGTTTTCTTTATGCCAAATTATAGGCAGTTATTCAAAAATACCTAGTCATATTGTGTGTAATTAAAACGCCAGCCTAGATACTTTTACATCAAACTTAGGTGACTTGCGCCATTTTATTTATTTTCTTATTGTTTTAATAACTTCATGCATCATGTAATAGACGCGGGTCTACTTGAGGTTTAATAGGGTACAGAATAAATACTAGTTGCCTTAGGCAAGTGATATCAAAAATAATAAATCACTCGACTAATTTGATGAATTTGTTTTGTGACTGTAATTGTGTTGTGAAGTCGTGCCATAAAGTTCGAGTGATGTCGCGGCCTCGCGCCATTTAGCTACGTTTGTGGCTGCCTTTAGGTATTGCGGCGATGAGCGGACGGCGCGGCATGTGCGGTCGAAGGTCAGTGTATGTAAAAAATAAACTTCATATTTCACTATATGTTTCTTGAGAAAATTTGTTCAGTATCACGGACTGAGCCTACTGTTAAAATAGTTTCAGTACATTTTGTTAGACCTTATATATAAAGAACAATATTTTCTGATCAGCCGACCGGTCAATTTGTAAATATATTTATATATTTTGTCTTTTGATTTCTTGGCGAAAGCAACATAAAAGTTGTTAACTTTATTGTATGAAAAAAATACCATACATAAAGACCATAGTAACTAGATGACGTGACTACTTCAATTTGTTTGAGAACGTTATTTTTTTTCGTATTTCAATATACATGTACTGCTATAAGTTGTTCAAATTGATGGACCGAATCACCTCTTTTAACATATTTGTATCTACTGAATTAAAAATATTATTGTAAACATATCTGTCTGCTATCTCCATACGTTCTAAGCTCCCGAGTTCATGAACATGTTCTCGGCAGTGCGCGTAAATATAATATCAAGGAAAGCGCCCCCTCGCGCAATCGACACGATACGTCTAGCTCCGCCCACAAATGAGGTACATAATTTTTGTGGTATCGTCTTAAAAACGAAATAATTCACAAGATGTTATTTTGTTGAGAGGTAGCATGCTGATTACAGCATTTTATCTACACTAATATTATAAAGAGGAAAGATTTGTTTGTTTGTTTGTTTGTTTGATTGTATTGAATAGGCTCCGAAACTACTGGATCGATTTTAAAAATTCTTTCACTGTTGGATAGGTATGTTATCCCTGAGTGACATAGGCTATGTATGTACCACGGGCGAAGCCGGGATGGACTGCTAGTACTAAATAATTTAGTCTTAGTTTATTTTATGATTCGCACAAGTCGTATCGTACTCAATGTTCACGACAATTATATTTGTATAGCCTGTATCTGTTCCTAACTTTTGTTTATTTTTATTATAGTAAACATACTTTGTAATTTCAAACAAAGATTTTTTGTTTCTTAGGATAATCTTAAAAAACTAGAACTTGTATTTCTGTATCTTATAATAACTAGGTATATAAACCTGTGTGATATTGTGTAGTTGTTCATAGCAGTAATGTTAATTGAAACTTAGCTAAAATTATTTTCGTTTGTATAACAGAATTAAAACAAATTACTATGTTAGTTTTTTGTCTTTTCTCAGATAGGCAGTATGTTGGCAACTCCAACATTTTAGTTTATAATTTTAGTCTATTTTATCTATGCTAAACTTCATTATCTATGGACAATGTATTTTTATTCTTCTTCCGCTTCCATTCATGGCAGAATACACGAAGTTAAACACCGTCGGATCTTTTTATTCACCAGCCCTATTACAGTCTACTCAACCCCACATTTTTTACTTAATTCTACACCGATAAGATAATATGACACGTACTAGGTGAGTTGCCCACATGTCATATCGTTTGTGTTGAAGGAATCGACCGATGAGGAAACGGATCACATTAGTCGACCTCGGTACCCTTTCAACTCATACTGCGCTTAGAAAATAAATCTGTTTACACCTACTGACCAGGATTAGGAGTTACTTTAAGGAATAAGGATTAGCAAAGTTTCGGAGACGCTTCACATTACTGATATACAACGTGGAAGGGATATAATTAATATAAAATAACAGTCAGATTAAAATAAATAAATTATACACCCGAAAACTAAAAAAAAAATTGACATTTCCGTACAAAAGTTTGCCCAGGCAATTTGTATGGGAATGTCGAAGTTTTTTTGCTTCTTGATGGTTGTTTTATTATCATAATATAGTGATCTAGTAGTATAGCCTGTGGTACCTTTCTGCATAATGATGCGTTCCGTGTGGCAACTGCGCTGCGGGTAGGCGCTACATGTGTAGTCCCACATCCCTGCCCCTGCGGGGATACCGTCGATGGCCTTGGACTTCACGGACTTTCCTGCACCAGGAGTGCCGGCCGTTTAGGGCGCCATGCAGCCCTTAATAATATTATCCTCCGTTCTCTCGCCACCATCAATATCCCGGCGGCCCTAGAACCCAATGGTCTGGCCAGGGATGATGGCAAGAGGCCGGACGGAATGACCTTGGTGCCTTGGAGATTGGGACGGCCCTTGGTCTGGGACGCTACTTGTGTGGACACCCTCGCACCGTCCCATCTTCAGGTCACCAAGTCAAAGGCCGGCGCAGCAGCTGCCGCAGCAGAGAACCTTAAAAGGCGCAAATATGTAGACATCGGAGAAAACTACATATTTGAGCCTTTTGGGGTAGAGACTTTTGGTCCGTGGGGTCCTTGCGCCCATAGTTTATTTCATATTATTTCTAAACGTTTATTCGAGGTATCCCATGACCAAAGGGCTGGTAACTATCTGGCTCAAAGAATCAGCATTGCCATACAACGTGGCAATGCTGCCAGCCTTTCGGCCACGTTGCCGAGGGGTAATATTTTAGTGGGACTACATAATTTGTAATTTTTAGTTTTAATTTTAGTTTTAATTTAAATTTTAATAAGTTTGTATAGTTTTAATTTAAGTTACATTAGCTAATACAACATAGATTTTTCGTCGGTATTTGCAATTTCCTACGCAATATTGTTCTTATTTGTACATTTATCAGATTGTATAATTTCAAATTCATATAATTGAAGTGCGCAAACTTTATTAAGTAATAACAATCTATTTATACAATTTAGCTAGAGAGCCTGTGGTTCGATTTATTAAGGGTATGTCCCTTCCACGTAGTTAAGTATGTGAATGTGAAACGTTTCCTAAACTTTGCTAATCCTTACTTCCATACTAATACATAATTGCGAAAGTAACTGTCTGTCTGTTACCTTTCACGCATAGGATAGTTTTTATTCCAAAAATAATCCATTTATAAAATTAGCTTGATGGATTGTAGGAATCCCAAAAGTCAAAATTATTTTTTATATTTATTCATTATCAGAGTGACAAACTTATAAATAAACAATACGGATGGAAACAAATTTTTTTTGGCCCTACAAGAGAATTATAAAAAAATATTTATTTTCACATATTGAACCAGTCAAGACCCGCATGGCATTGTATAGATACAGACAGACAAAAAATGAAAAAATTTTTGCTTTCTATTTTTTTTTCCGTTTCAGACAAAAATACTAAATGTACAGACAAAATATGTTTACTGTTTTATTATATGAATTGATAACAACCTAAGTACATTACGACAGAAAGAAAAAAAAACAAGTTTAAATTTATTTTTTAAATCACCAGGCATGCGCCATTAAAGTTTAAAAAAATTAGTCACGTTTATGTCTATTTAATGGCGTTATTAGCGAAAATTTGTGAGTTTTCGTCGCCGGTAGTTGCGCCCACATGCGCAGGCGACGCTGCTTTTCCTTTTAAAGAAGATTTTATGGAGCTAAGTCAGAGAGCGTTCAACTCCGCTGTTTACGTAATGTTTTTCATTTGTTATGCTTGATTTCTTTAATGGTAAGTCCAATCATTGCCCATGGGCTACAGCAGTATCGATAATGCTGCTAGTACGCCGTTAGTCGCCTAATATAAATAAATAAATAGGGACAAATCACACTGATTGAGCTAGCCCCAAAGTAAGCTCGAGACTTGTGTTATGGGCTACGAATAAATGGGATACTAAGTCAACAATACTATATTTTATAAATATTTTTTGTGCAATAAAACTTTTATAACAAATACATATTATATAAATAAACATCCAAGACACTTCAAAAACCTAGCCCTGACCGGGGATGGTACCCGGAACCTCTGGGTGGCGGACTAGCATGGCGACCACTATGCCACGGAGGTCGTCATAAATATTTGCATGTAGATATTTTTGAGTGTGCCAATTTATACAACTAGTTTCGTCCACAATACCAATTATATTCCTTTAAAAAGTTAGGGCGAAATACGACAAAAACTCCCATACAGGTTACAGGTACATTGAAATTTTGACGTCATGGCAAAAGCAAACGGCCGGTCATAAATCAACTGCCAAATCAATCATGATTGTGATCCGGATTTATCTTCTATAGTTATACATACATAATATCACGTCTCTATCCCTAACGGAACAGACACAGGGATTCAGGTCTTGAAGCTCTAAGCACACAGAGAATAGCCATTTCCGCAACAAGGTCTACAGCTTCCTTAAAAAAAAACGTTCAAGACCTGAACTCGGGCTCCGAATCAGGTAATGACGCAATTGCTAACGCGATAAGACGAAGACGAGTAGGAGTGACGTACCCAACTCAAATCTTTTATGGCTTTCTCTAGAAAAAGTTTTTACTAACAGAAGTTAACACCCACTTTTTACCATTTACAGGTTATTTTATAGAGCTTAGACAGAGATCGTTCAACTGTAGTTTACGTAAATAATATAAAAAATGGTGACAACTGGAAATCATTTTAAGCGTATATTTTATTTTTTAGTGTGGCAAATAACGATGATGATGCTGAGACTAGCATGAAACATCCGTATAACCGAGCTTGACATAATTTTTCTTCTTTACTGATATATTTATTTATTTAATAAACTTTATTACAAAAATGTAACAGGCGGACTTAAGGCCCAAGGCCTTTTCTACCAGTCAACCTACAGGTTGTGCTGATAAAAGCAAAATTTGGGCGAGAGTAGAAATTGGAACAAACTTTACAATAAATCTATACTTATGAATATATACACATACAGATAAATAATATAATCTAATGTATTAATAAACCTACATACAATATACATAAATAGGTTATATTTATAAACCATACATAAACTACATCAATATTAATAAAACTCTATGGCAGTTTGTGAAGATAATATGCGCGTACAGCACTCTTAAACGCCTGGCGACTAGAGGCTTTGCGAATACCAACAGGAAGGGCGTTCCAAAAAATCACGGCTTGTTTGGTGAATGAATGTTTAAGAAACCCACTCCGGCAGCGAGGCATATCTAGAAGGAGATTATTGGACGAACGAAGATCTCTAAGATGAGTATTAACCAGAAAATGGAACTTAGATTTGAGATACATCGGAGTTTTTGGGTCAAAGAGTATGGAGAAAAGAGTAGTGAGAATATGCAAATTGCGACGTTGACGGATGGGTAACCATTTGACTTTAGACCGATAAGCACTTACTTATATATATAGATACTTAAGTAGGTAAAAATTTCGAGCTGCCTGCTTTTGAGACGCTAGACGTAAGCTCAGCTTTGCATTTATGTAAATGCATACAGATAGTGTGACAGATAAAACATCGGTCTGAGGCACGGCACGGCCCGCATCTCTTTAACTATCGGTATTTTATACATATACAATATACAGAAATACTTAAGTGCAAATGTTCTTCTATGCTTTTCTGGGAGAAAAGAGAAGCTTAGAATGCAACAGATGCTTTTCTTACCTTGCAGATCCTAAAATTGATCACGAGAATGGGCGATAATGCAAATAATGTCAATAGGAGATGCAATCACTATTTTGATTCCTTTTTCCACTTTCTTGCCTACACCGTAAAAGTGGCCTTTGGATCCGGCTCTGCTTCATTATGAGTTAAGTACGTAAAAGCGTGTATTGTGGTTATGGCAAAGATAATATAATTACTAACGTAGGTAACAGGTAACCAACCATTGGAGGGCCCATAAGTAGGCAAAACTGGAGTTACGGATAGGCACACAGAGATGGCAGCACACACGACTAGCAAAAAAGTGTCAAAAAAGTGTTGACTATACCACCTACTTTAAACAAAATTGCATTTCATATAAGTCATATTTAATTAGAGTACTACATTATTTAAATAATAGTACTAAAAGATTTTAATGTTTTAATAATTACCTTATAGCGCCATCTAGTGACAAGAAAGAGAAATAATTGTGTTTGTAAGGCGATGGGTAGGCATGATTATGTTATAGGAATAAACGCAGACAGTGTGGTGGTGGGTACCGGTGGGTGAGTGGAGCGGTGACAGCGGCATACCGCACCAAAAGCGGAGCCTCCAGGGATGGCCGTGCTGACGCAACGCCATTCAATACGCGGTAGGATGCCCACAATACTTATAAGAAGCGGACTGTTTTGGATTAAAAAAAAAACAGCCGACCAAAAAGAGGGGTGTTAGAAGTTTAACGCTAAGGTATGTCTATCTGTATGTCTGTGGCATAGTAGCGCTCGAACGGATGGACTGATTTGATGCGGTTTTTTAAAATGATAGCAAGTTCCTTGCGGTGGTACCTAATAGCGATTGATGAAAATCAGTTCAGCTGTTTGAAAGTTATTGGGGTTAACGCACGGATGGACTGATTTCGATGCGGTTTTTTTACCTAAAAGCTAGTCTCTTGCGGTGGCACTTAGCTATTGATAGAAATCGGTTCAGCCGTTTGAAAGTTTAAAAGTCAGGGCTTTCCCTAGCAAAAAATAGCGCAACAGATATCAAGTCGTATCGGTATTTTCGCTTCTTATCACTTGTTGCTGAACATAACCTTGTTTTTAATTACTTGGTAAAATTATCGATTAATTTCACTGGAATACTGTCATTGACTTTGCTTGGTAAACATTTGAGCTACTTGAAAAAGACTGCTAAAAATAAAGAGAAATGGTTTGTGAAAACGAATAGATTTTGAAATCCTATTTCATCCAATTAAGTTTTATTTCCGTAATTAATTTCATCATCATTATCATCAACACTTCTTCACTGCTGAGAGCATAGTACACGGATAGTATCTCTCTTCATTGACACCACCCAAATGTGTTCTATCATTCTATGCTACTCTAATGCAGATGAAACCTGCGGCTTTGACGATGCTGAACCACAGATACTTGTTTCACCTTTTCTAAGTCAGCATTCTTCTCTTCTCTTTCCATCTCTCCGTCGCGAGCCAGTTGAGCTGGCTTTCTAATAACGAAAAAAATATAGTGTACGTACCGTAATTGTACGTACATTAACAGATACGGCGTTTAAATGGACTTGATTGGTCATCATCATCATCAGGACTTGGCTTACACTCTCCACGCTCGCCAGCTGGTTGAAGAGGTCTCATTGATTTAAACGCTTTGTTTAGCTTGTATTTCCTAGGTCGCTTTCTACGACATCGACGGAAGGATTTGGAGTGGAACTATTTTACTCTGCCGGAAACCACACGACCAACTTGATTGGTCATTAACATTTAATCATATATCGTCATAATTCAGAGGTGCGAGGTGTATAATTGCACAAATGTCCCATTATCTGATCGGAGTTAGACCCCGTAGGCGGCACTACCATAGACGAAGTGTCGATGACCTGTTCCTTTGATTGGCGTGATTTGCACTTTTGTTTTTAAATTATTTTTACATACGATGGTGCATGTTAATGTTAAGCTTTTGTTTTTAAACAAGTGACATCAGTTAATTCCATATGTTTACACTATTCCATATAATTTTTCAAAACTCAAAACTGACTTCACCCCCAAACCACACAACCGATTTCGAAAAAAATTATATGGATATACTCGGAACTTAAGTTACGATAAGGATGTTTTTTTTAAACCCAAGGCCCTTTAAAAATGAATAAAAAAATGTTATTGGTAACTTTAGCACAGATTACTAATAAGTTAGGTCTTTAGTGAATTAATGACTAAAATTCATGCATCATCATCATCAGGTCTTTTTGTCTCCACTGCAGGAGCACGCCTCTTTCTGTACTACCCGAGCCAAACTTGGCCAGAGCTGCCAGAGGTCTTGGCCTACATTCTCCACGCTGGCCAGACTGGTTGGAGAGGTCTCATTGATGTTTATAAGCATTGTTTAGCTTGTATTCCCTAAGTCGCCTTCTACGACATCAACGCGAGGTCTTGGAGTGGCCCTATTCTACTCTGCCGGAAACCACACGGCAAACTTCATGCATACTTAGTACTAATAAATAATTTTTATGCAGTTTTTACGAACATGTAGAACATTTCTCCGGGAAGGTTTACATGTACGATATATAAGTAGCCGTTGAAAACCATAGCGAACTGCTAGATAGATATAAAAATGCAGGCTTCCTCTCGATGTTTTTCAACGTGTTAAAATATCTCTTGCTTGAAGCCCAAGTAGCGCTGTACCTGAGGATTTATGGCTGAAGTCGCGGGCTACTCGTGTTGTCCACTAAACAAGGGCCTACTATTATCCAAATAAGGCTTTTACCTGCGTAAAATATTTGACGTACCCCTTACCCCGAAAATTTTATTTAGTCTTTGAAATAGTTGAAATAGCTTTCACGTTTCTGTAAGCTTTTATTTAACTTGCATTGTTAAACTTAACCCATATCTACCAAACGATATATCTACAAAGGGCGGACTTACTTATCAGTTATCACATACAGGGATCTCTTTCAGTCGACCTTGAGTTGAAGGGAGAATTTGTAACACTTGGTATAACTATTGAGTGAGAAAATTAAAGATCTTAAAATCGTCTAATATAAAACTACTATGGAGATAGAATCTTCCATCAAAAAATATAACTATAAAAATTGTTTTTTTACTTATCTATCACTCTCTAATCTAAGGCAAAGATAATATAATTACTAACGTAATCTAAGGTCTCTCTCATCTCCTATTTCTCTTTATCTAATGCAATCCCCGACCAACCACGATGAAAGACATCGAGGTCGTCGCACCAACGCTTTCTGGGCCAACCCCTGCGGCGTTAAGGCTCCTCCCTGCGCTAGCGACCTTGAAAACACAAAAAAATTAATTTCTCTTTCTGTAAGTGAGATTATTAGAAACCCTCGTACAACTTTTTAGCTAGTATCCTGAAGTTTCATTAGAACCTCGAAAGTCATTGAAATACTATCCGGTTTAGAAACCTTTACAAAAAGAGTCAAAAATGGCCGTTTTTAGTATTTTTTGCAAAGGAAAATTCAGGGTATTTTATTTCAATGATTTTCGAGGTTCTAATGAAACTTAAGGATACTAGCTAAAAAGTTGTACGAGGGTTTCTGATAATCTCACTTAAAGAAAGAGAAATTCATTTTTTTGTGTTTTCAAGGTCGTTAGCGCGGGGAGGACCCTTAATCCCCTTCAGGTACCATTGGGCAGTGACGTGCACAATCATTTTTTACATGGTAGGGATCAAAATCATCAGGTCTTTTTATCTCCACTGCAGGAGCACGACCCTCTCTGTAATACCAGCCATAAGCTTCGGCAGTTTCAGATTGACGGTTGTCAGTCTGGTTTACTAGTCTTATAACAGTTTTATATGTATTCTAGTATTTTATATTTAGTAGGTTATATGTACATAGGTATATTATATTAATTTTTGATTTTACATATAAGTATATTATTTTAATTTGATTTAAATGTTTAATAATCTTTTATGTGTTTACGTTAGGTCATTTGTAATCTTGCATTTGTAATTGTGCATGTTTTGGGCTACAGTCCAGTCTTTCAATATTGTATGTATTTATATTTGTGTTAATGATTGTAACCTGTTTTACGTACACATATAAATAAATTAAAAATAAAATACTTAGCCTTCACTCTCCTCGTTGGCTAGACGGGTTGGTGAGGTCTCATTTATGTTTATAAGCTTTGTGCTTGTTACTTCCTAAGTCACCTTCTACAACATCCACGGAACGACTTAGAGTGGCCTAAGGCCGCAGACGGCTGTGGTTGCCGTGGTTTCCGGCAGAGTAGCATTAAATAGTCAGGCATCAATGTTACCTAAATTACGAGAACGGTTACACATCGAACCAAATAGGTACTCGCTTGTGTCCGACATTATAGTAGGAGTAAATTCTACGTGTCTGTATGAAATTCACGCTGTTGAGTAACTTGGCTGGCCCTTAATTAAAAGCAGAGGATCGGTTGCAGTAAGACTGACGAGAAAGAGGTTTTGAGCATTGACTAATTTCAATGCTGAAATATTTTAACGACGCTTGCTTCAGGTACCTTAGAATTCCCGCCATCAGCAACAAGACAGTCGCATGCCCAGCATTGCGCAGATATCGTCATCTCGTTGCCAATTATAGAAGAACGCACCAATGGCCCGGGATCGCGTGGAATCCCGGTACACAGTTTATGTCTCTATTCATTAAAAGGCGGCCATCCTAATTAAAATTGTTTCGGTGGCGCGAAATAAATCTGCGTGGGGCTTGTTCCCGTTTCGTTTTGCTCGATATACTGTGGCCTAAGGTAGGGAGCGAGTGGTGGGCCGCCCAGGGATGTAAAACTTAAGGGGCGCCACTCATGATTTAGGAACCCCAAGTTTATTCTCTAAGCAAATGAAAAACCCCCGATTGTCAAGAACACCATCTAGTGATGAGTAGTATAACTACTGAAGTGTAATGGTATAATGGTTTCACTATTCATCACTAGATGGATATCCATAACGCCAATTCTATATTTTGCATTTATACTTACCAACTTACCTAATTTTTAATCCATAATATTATGTACACACATAAACATACATGTCTTCTAGTATTTAGCAAGTCAGTATTGTACTTATTAGAGATTCTAATATTGACATGTTTTCTGCATTTTCTTTATTTTTTAGTTTTTTAGTGAACTTGGCCGTGTGGGGCCAATAGAGTAAAATACAATTTGTCACCAATCCTATTCTTCTCCCACGGGTATCGTTTGTCGCTGCTAAGGGAGGTTTACTTGCGTCTTTACACAACGCAGCGCCCACTGTACAAACGTATGCCATTTACTGCCAAAGACGAAGAAAAATTATATAAATCAAATCAAATCAAATCAATTTATTTGCATTTCATTAAATTATTTAAATTACACCGACTCAGCCCCAAAACAAAAGTAGGATAGGACCTGTATAAATTCACCTCTTTTTGCAGGTCATTACTTTTATTTTTAGAAGATACGCCGAAATAAACCCAGTTCAGCATAAGTATATAGCCACTAGCCACCAACCCCTTTAAGCTGTAAAAAGGTGGAATCTCGCCCAGGGCCGTCGGCAGTTCTAGGCGCGGCACTATCAACATATTTGCCGGTAACACCTTAGGCTTTACAATGCGTCGGTTGGTGGCCACAAAGCAAGGATTCGCCAACACGCTTTAAATATATCTCTGTACAATGCACTGGTCGCTCGTAAGTAACCCGCTCCCGATATATGGACGCGCGCCCGCTTTGTTCCTTGAGATTGCATCTTTCACAGCTAATAGTGCGTTTGGAAACTAAAGAACTATGCTATTGTTGTTTTGGTGTCGGTTTCAAGTGAGCGGGGAAAATATTTGACATTGTACAGGGCACGGCGTATTTTACGGGTAAATATAGAGCTGTATAAAACGGAATGTTTGGTACACCTTTGAAAAGAATACTGCATTATGGACAGAGACTTTATGTTCTTGTTTAGTCATCTTGTTTCGATTTCAGATACGTTTTGCATAAGTACTAATTAAGTAAATTCGTCATTTGCAAGGATCGTAGTAAGTGGAAATCCATATTATATAGTCTCTGCCTACCCCCATGGGCAACTGGCGTGAGAATATGTATGTATGTCATGCTGTCCCGACTGATAAATAACAAAAAATACTAACAAAAGCGTAACATATTAATCATGTTAAGGAAGTAAATGAATAAATATATATCTTCCTGCATAATAAGTTATAATTACATGAATTGATTTTAGTATAAAGTAGGTAGGTAGGTTTGACCTCTTGCTAAATGAATCACGATTGAGTGTAAATGCAAGTTTTACTCAAACCTCCTTCCTTTCTTTCCAACTTGCCAACCACTTTTGTAATATCATCTTTATACTATGTATTGATGATTAACTCTGACGACCTCCGTGGTGGTCACCATCTCTGTTCGCCACTCAGAGGTTCCAGGTTCGATCCCCGGTCAGAGCAAGTTGAAAAATTGCCTTTTTCAAATTGTTCTGGGTTTTGGAATGTTTATCTATATATGTATTTGTTACAAAATATAGGTAGTATCGTTGAGTTAGTATCCAATAACACAAGTCTCGAACTTACTTTAGGACTAGCTCAATCTGTGTGAATTGTCCGTATATATTTATATATTTTATTTACTTATTTATCCACTTATCAGTGGATTAACTTTCGGCTCCGACCTCGTAAATCGGCACAGAACAGGCCAATTCCACCATTTGCTCCCTCAGGTATGTTAAGAAGCATGTACTCGCCAGCGGCACGCTAAGCGCGGTGTGGCCGTGTTATTAGGATTCCTTTGCTCTTTTTTAAGACTCAGAGTTTCACGTAACCGCGTGCCGGCGTGCGCAGAAAACGTAAGATATTTGGGCCCTTGTACGCACCCTTTTTTTTATTGTGCAGATACTAACTTAGGTAAATAACAAAAGATTTTAGGATTTAAAAGCAAAGTTGAGTATCATACTCGTATACGCATACTTCGCATTTGTGGGAAAAGAAATAAAAAATATTTCAAAAAATTAAGTACTGGACAAGTGCAAACGTAGAGTAAGGTAGCTTCCTGATGTTTAGCCCTGTGGTTTGGCATACCATATGTTTTCTTTTTCGGATTTTGTTTAAAAATATTTTTTTTTATAAATTTTGAAGTTTATAAAAAAAGTACCTATCTGTTGATGGAAACTTCCTCCGTCCTTGATCGAAGTATCCAAAGATAAATAATTTAGACCGACACAGAAAATTTTACAATTCAGTTTATGAATCTAATTAAATTTGCGATGCATTTCCCTCAAATAACATCGCAAAAGATAGTTTTTCAGAATTAAAAACCGACTTCAGCCCCAAACTACACACCACAACTGATTTTGATAAAATTTCTATGAGACCACCTGACAAGAATACCCTTTTGAACAAAAAAAGAATTTTCCAGATCGGTCCAGACGTTTTAAATAATCGGTCAGACGATTTTAAATAATCGGTCCAAACGTTTTTAATTAATCGGTTCAGACGTTTTTAAATAATCGGTCCAAACGTTTTTAATTAATCGATTCAGACGTTTTTAAATAATCGGTGAACATGGCTTCTCCTTTTTGGGATTAGGTTAAAAATATCACTAACTCTCTCTATTTCTTCCTCTTTTTGATTAGGTATAGCCGGGTATAGGCAATAACCTTAACTTTAATGTATGGAGTAAAACAAAATGTACAAATTGATATGTCTTCTTTTATTCACAGTATATAGTGTACTATTTACACGCTGTACATAATGCAACAAATTAAGTACTTGCTTACGTCTAACATTTATCTACATAAATAAATATCAATAAACACATTCAGCTGGTGTTTTCTCAATATAAAATAATTATAAAACACTAAATTCTAACGTACAGTCACGAACAAATACATCTAACATCAAACGATTATTGTTCAAATTAAAATATTTGTTGTTTACATACAACTTCGTAAAAATGAGTTTAAATCAAGCTTATAATAATTATAATCAAACGCCAATTAGCATAGCAAAAACGAACAGTGACCTATAATGTATTGGCTTCCGTCGCTCGCAGATTGTTATATTTTTCTCACATAATTCATTGTGTAGCTACCCATTTTATAATTTGTTAACGGAAAGAAATAAAATCTGTCTGAAAAATATACGTATCAAAGAAAGTTTTCAAAAATACGTATCGCAAGGTTCTGAAACGTCAAGTACATAATGATTTTGTAATATTAATTAATAGGGCAAAAAGGTTCTCATATGGCGACTGCGTACTGCCAAGCGAAGCGAAGGACACCCACCCACTAGGTGGTCGGACCTGACCAAGGTCGTCGGAAAGCGTTGGGTGCAGGCCGCTCTTGATCGGACATTTTGGAGCCATTGTAAATGTAAGATATCCAGACTGAACACAATATACCCGCCAAGTCAGCTTGACCAGCCTGGCAATTTTTTTGGTGGCTTTTAGTCTTATGTATAATTTAAATAATCAAAAAAACGAACAGTCAAAAATATAGATCAATAACACTCTGTCTTGCTAACCGACGCTTCATCATTATCATCATCATTTCAGCCGCATAACGTCCACTGCTGGACATAGGCCTCACCCAAAGATTTCCAAAATGACCGACGCTTGAATCTTGATTAATTCTCAAATATGAGTTTACATTATAAAACTCAATTTGATTTAAATCGCCTGCTGAACAGAAATGCTTTGACAGGAATATAAATCTAGTACAATTTCAATGACGATTTTCAAAAATATTGGACACCAGATGTCAGGACTGTGAAGTCAGGTCCAATGACAACAGTCGGTTGGAACTAAGGAAGTGACGTCACTGTGCTGCCATCTGTTGTCCCATGTTTTATCGAAAGCCTTCATTTTAAAATTCAATAAAAAGAAACTGAATCAGTGATGATGAAACACAGTCGAAATTATTGACATAAAAAATAAACTAAGCAATGGGTCCATTTTGAAAAGTACTGAAAGTAAACACAGATTAGTTCAATCACAATTATTTAATTTATACAGCAAAGAAAACAAGTTAAAATGATATCGATAAATTATATTCACTTTACAAATTATTTATTGATGTTTTTATATTTAATTTACATTACAACACTGCCGAGGCAGACGCGTGATGTTGCCATCGGCGAAAAATAAATGGCGCCAACATTTTGTCAATTTTCTTTGATGCCAACATCCAACCCTTTTGTTGGTGGCAGCCCTCAGACACCTTCAAAAAAAGTGACAATTATCAAGTGATACAAATATCCAAAGATAAATAAATCAATAAAATCAAAAATCAATAAGTCAAAATGATTTTGACTTTGACTTCTGTCAAAAATTTAACATATGAAATATCTGGACTAATTACTTGGGGTAGATCAAAGTACTGCAGTTCGTTATAACGATAATTCGTTTTAATTTTTGACAGAAGAATTCATAAACAATAATAGTGTTCGCCTTGTCACGAATGATCCAGAGTCACAAGCTCCTCAATCGTACACAGATCGGTAACTTGATATTGAATCAAATATGCCCCTCCATTTACACAAGCTACTTGACCATCGTCTGACTTGTTAGGAATAGCATCATTGAATTGCAAGACGCTAAAACAAATTAAATAAAAGATGTACTTTTAAATAATCTTTTACTAATGGAAACCCCTTAGCATATCATCTATTTCTCACCATTTACGCCAACATCTGTCCATACATGCATGCAAACTTTAACATTTAACTTACTGTTTGCAGTAAATTATACATAAGTCAATTTTTTAAGTTAGTTTGATCCAAGGCTTTATGTTTTCATCACATGCGATGCCTGTTTATTTTTTTCCTGCTCTGGTACTTTTAGTAATGTCAGCTACACGATACCGATCCTTACCTAGAATTTCTGTTACCTTAAAATTACCCTTAAAAACAGGTAACAACTTTAAACTACTTCCGTCATTTTGTTGGCTGGGTATTTTCAGTAGAACTGAATCTCCGACCATATATTCCCTTGCAGCCGTCCTTTTTGCGTCGATATTTTGTTTTTGGTACTCCGCACTATTTTTGATTCGCTTTACTGGGTACGGCGTTATAAGTTTTTTGTAAAGTAATATTAATTCCAAGTTGCAAAGTAGTTATTACTTCATCCCATTTATTGAAATCGACATCTGCTCCTAAAGCGCGAAAAGCTTCTAAAATAGTTTCGTTGTACCGCTCTGCCTGGCCATTTGATCTTGGCATTCCAGTAGCAATAGTGTGGTTACGGATGGTCTTTCGTGACACAAAGCTTGAAATGCTTTTGATGTAATTGCTGTGCCCGCATCAGTTATTAATCTTTTCGGATTGGTGAAGATTTCAAACAAATGTGTCAGTTCTTTCAAAACTGATTCAGCTTTTGTATTGGGTACAGCAAATATAAACGCAAATTTATTGAACGCATTCACTAGTACCAGAATATGACAGTTTCCCTTAACGGATATCACAAATGCCAAACTTTCATCGAGTGTTTTTGTGGAAATCAAGACATCATCTAAGTATACAGTAACAGTACTGAATCTTAAATTTCCCAATTTGGTGTTCATCATACGTTGAAAAATAGAAGGGCCATCACAAATGCCAAAAGGGAGGCATAAGAATTCATACTGACCATCTTCAACTACAAATGAGTTTTGGAAATTGAATCTCAACTAAAGAGAATTTGGTAGTAACCACTTTTAAGGTCTAAACTAGTAAAATATTTACAATCTTTTAATCTGTCAATCAAATTTTCTATACGGGGCATAGAGTATTTTTATCTTGGACTGTAATTTTATTCAAGGTTTTGTAGTCAATACATAAATGTTTTTCACCGTTTTTTTAATCAGTTAATAGCGCTGGACTAGCAAACGGCGAATTAATCTGACGAATATTTTTATTATCTAACAGTTCTTGTATTATTTTACTTACGCATAGTTATTCTATTTTTCTCTAGTAATCTATAAGGTCGAAAATGAACTGGCTTTTCTGAATTTAATTCATTATTACTTTTCCTAAAAAACATATATTGTTTGAAATACAACGAGGATAGCTTTGAAGAACTTATGATTTTTTGGAAATAATCAGATTGCGTGTTAATTATAAGGTCTGGGTTAACTCTTTGAAATTTTAAAATATTTCCTATTCGCGGTTAGATATTCCTACCGATCAGCAAGTCACAACCAGATAATTCATCTAAAATATAAAACTTCACATTCAGTTCAACTTCATCCATTTTTTAATCAGTAGTAATTAAATCATTAACCGTGAAAACAGAACTATTTGAGAACCCTTGTAATGTTATTGACTGTGGCAAACTGCACTTTTTAAAACCATATTTTTTGACAATTTTTGATGAAATAAGCGAGCAATCGCTACCCATGTCTATAAAGACCTTTTGTCACCTCACAAAGGCACTCTTAATGAATTTTTCTTTAGGTAGTGCAGTTAAAATAGCCTTAACTTCTTCAGTTTTTTTTTGTTTTTGGTACTGATGGTTTTTGATAATAGCATACATTTACAGAGTGACTTTTTCCCACAATTGGTACATTCACGCGGACACAATTTTTTTTATGATTAACGGCACAAATATAACTTTTGATAGGTCTACTTGATTTTGAAGGCAAAACTGATGTATGGTTTTGTTATGTAATGAAGCGCGACTTGTTGATGCATTGGGAGCTCTTTTGTCTTCTTGTTTAATGACAACATTAGAAATATGTGATTTTTGCTGATCGGAAAAGTTTGTTTTATTTGGTTCATTTAAACGACCGTGTAAAAATGATGCATGCTGATTGTATGATTTAATATTATCAGCTTCTACAGACGCACTCAAATTGGCATCGCCAAATTCAGAGAAGTTTAGATTTAAGCGATCAATTCTTGCTTTTGTTCAAAACAAAACTCGTAAAGTGATTAAGAGCTACTAGGGTTTTTATCACCTATTTCTTTTAATAATAAAAACATATTCCGTTGAATTTGAAAGGTTTCCAACAATTTAAGTCTCCTTTTAATCTAAGACCCGCCCAATTACTATTACTTTTAAGAAAAGAATCGTACCAAACTTTAGCAGTTCATTTTAATTTATTCAAAGCTTGAAATATTATCAGCTCATCTTTTCATTTGAGCGCTTTTGCTTGTAAATCTACTATAAATAACCAATTATCAATTTTATCTTTAAGGGGGTCAAATTCTGGTACCATAGCTTTCAAAGTTAAACTTGCACAACCACTTACTTGTTGTACCGAATGTTTCCTCGTCTTACGGCGGCGGGGTGGGGGTGGCTTCAGAATCCATACACTTGCCAGGCTTCCAGTCGAAATATTACTGGACGACAATGGTTCCTTTTACTTCCTTTTAACGGCTTTACGCTTCTTCTCTCGAGAAGTTCCTCCCGTATTTTACGTTAACGAGTCCGGACCACTTCTGATGACAGTAAACACTGATTAGTTCACAATTATTTAATTTATACAGCAAAGAAAACAAGCTAAAATGATAATAATACAAGATCTCATTATATTCACTTTACAAATCAATAATTGATGTTTTTGTATTTAATTTACAAATTATAAAACTCCGCTATGATCGAATTTATAAAAGGTGTCGGAGCAACGATCGTAATGGGCTCGATCGAATGACACAGCTCGCGAGATGGGAAAGCACGTCAGTGGGGGCAGACCTGCGATGTTGCCATCGGGGAAAAATAAATGGCGCCAACCTTATGTAAATTTTCTTCGACGCTAACAGTACACTTATTCAAATTATTACTTACAATTTATAAGATCCTAAACTAAAGCGATTTCTATTTTTTTTTTAACAAAGCACTAATCGATAATTCGATTCTCATTTTGTTACGATAAAATAAATGACAAATCTGGCCTAGAAATTTAATAAAATGCTGGGCAAAGAAAAAGGCCTTTGCTCAACATTAGGACAGAAATGGATCATTATAATAAAAATAATATAATCGTTAAAAAATAAGAATTAATTTAACTTATGTTAATAATCTTGATTTCTTCGTTATAGACTCGTTCTCATGTTGGTCGTGTTCATAAATATCAACTCTTGTTTTGTTATATCTCTTTTTACAATACAATCAAACAGTCTCTCAGGCGTAAAGACATAGAAACATTTATAACTTTTCAAAACTAAAAACCGACTTCAACACGAAACAACCGATGTTGATAAATTTTTTATGAGACCGCCTGACAAGTATTCCTTCCTAACAAAAAAGTATTTTCCGAATTCGTCTTTAAGTAATCGGGGAATCTATTTTTCATGTATACCTACATGAAAAATGTAGGTATACATGAAAAATAGATTCTGACGAATTGATAACCTTCTCCTTTGTTTAAGACGGTTAAAAAATATTCATTTAAATTCCGAAAGGCCAGAAATTATATAAATATTAATTTATCTACAAAAGCTACTGGATAGTCCATAGATTAATAAGAATAATAATGTATAATAAAAAAAAACTAAATGTCGTGGAACACTCGTTTTGAACGAAGTCACAAAAATTAAAGCCCCTAAAAACCCCCCAAAATATCCAGCCCGTAAAAAGCTCGCGACGGAAAATCTTACACTTTTTTTCGCCTACCCCAAATGTCCAAAAAAGAACTTCGTTCCAAAAACTATATGTACTACAAAATATAACAACTGTACTTTTAGACCTGTGAGCCGATACAGTTTAGCCTCGTCTTGTGTCTCGCCATAAGAAATACGTATCCATAATTTAAATTAACATAAATAAATAATTGTACAAACCAAAAATAACAACAAAATCATATATAAAAAGGCTAGAGGTCACTGCTGTTTTACAAATAATCTTAAAATCCAACAGTTTAATAGAGTACTATAGATTTTTCATTTGTTCAAATTAACTTGGACACTATTTGATAAAAACATCATTATGTCACCAACTCCGGAATAGCGAAAGACAGACAATGTTTCATGCAAAACTAAATTTTTGTAATTTTTTAAGCTGCCTTAAGGTATGTAACAAAGCTTGTGACGTTGATAACAGCTGCGATTACGGGCCTTATCGAAGCACGGATGAGCTCCAAAAATCTATATACCACTTTATCATTATCATCACCATATATGCCACTTGTGGTCATCCATTCAAGTGCGGACCACGCCAAGTGTCACTTAACTTGCGTGAGCGCTAATAATGCACCAGAGCTTCTTAACTTAATATTAAATTAATTATTTGATTGTTTCGCGATTCCAGAAGTGATATCATAGTTATCGTTGTTTACAAAGATAGATGTATCCCTGAAGTATTGTGAATGACATATAAATCACTTGTATACTAAAGAATACAGCAAATTTCTTAAGTAACCATAAATTAAATATGCAATAAACTTAGCTGTAAGTAAATGATCTGACGTCAACAACTACCTATTTCGAAATCGTAAGAAAAATTGACAATTATTAAGTGATACAAATATCCAAAGATAAATGGTTGACTTTTGACTTAAATAAAACACGGCCCAGATATATAACGGAGTAAAATCGACTCAATTCTACTATCTACTTGTAATCCGTAAATCTAACATCTAGCAACGTACCTAGATTACCTACTACGATAAATGAAAGTTCTCAGTCTGTCCATTTGATATAGCGCTGGTAACTCCCTTAATGTGACCTATAGTCAATACCACTTAGCAAATGAAAAGCGCGCAATGAATGTTATCTAGCAATTTTAATATTCGTTAAATACGGACGTGGAAAAAAATATATTTTTGTCTTATCAGATAGATGATAAAAAAATTGTATACTTACGTATTTTTTTTCTGTGAATAGCCAATGATAAGGAAGATATAGCGCATTTCAATTTCGCATGACGTCATGATCTAGTACGATTTTCACTAGACGGTGACGTTAATCGCTCCCACTGCGAAACTTCGATGCGCTGTGGTATCTTTGTAAATTTTTCGTATAACCAATTCTATTCACAAGCTAACTGGCACTAACTATACAACTCTAACCAATAAATTTTTATACAAATGCAAACCATAAATACTTCTCCGAGACTAGTGCTAAAGGTCTTTGGCTATGGTATTTTTATTCAACTTTTAAATTTAATCATTAATAAATACAAATAATCTCTTATATCGGACGATAAAATGTCAAAGAATAACCAACGACAACAAATAAATTAAAATTAAGACAAGCTTTCATTATGCTATAATAATAATAAAAAATCTAATGGCGTTCGCAAATCTTATGTACTTGGTGTTGCCTACATGGAAAAACGTGGTGGCGCGATCAAATGGGGGATCGGTATAAAAGTAAAAATATCCGTGCAACTGGTTGGTTCTGTCTAAAATTATATCTCGTATGTAAATAATATCTTTACAAATCATTAAGCATGCGATTTTATGAAATGGCGGCTGAAGTATAAATAATATAGTAATTTTGCCGAATTCGCACTCCCAACCACCATTTCATAACATATACAAAATATATATTTTGCGAAAAATCATTATTTCTATATACTATGTTTATTCTCACTACATCGATCGTGTGCATCGTATATAATATACATATATAATATCTACATATTTAAAATTATTAGGAATAATTATATCCTTCACGCAAGCACCGATATGTCAAGATGGACTAAAATTTCACTATTCATCTAAGTTTTTACTATCAATTTTTAGAATATCATTTCATTACGACCCTAAGGACAGATGGCATCATTTTAATATTAGGTACTTCTTGTTTATTTATAAAGTCATTCAGGTTATTAGTCGAAATAATGTCTTTTGATATCTTATTTCATAAAAGAACCTATGAGAAAATCAGTCTAAATTATTGATGCCTTGATATACTACTGGTTATTCCATATAGAAGAACATTTTCTGATTTTGTGATATATCAGCATACATTTCGACAATAACCAAAATCACGCATTATAGTAAGAATTGACGTGAAATCAATTAGGTATCTAAACTAGAAACTTATTGTCGTATAAAATTATACTACGGAACTTCGCATGGCAAGAAACGACCAAAATAAGTAGATTTAAGACAAATTATTTGGAAACACAATAGACTGATAACTTTTATAAAGTATGTACTTTTGAATTATTTTTGTTACCTCAGTCTTAAGAGATACCTGGGCCTACCTCTACCTATATCTTGAATTTTCTCTTAAACTTAAAATAATATTGCCATGAAAATGTATTATGTCAGAAAGATTTAATGGAGTTTTTCTAAATATATATTTTCATTTTAATATTATTTCGAGTTCAAGCATGGTATGTCGTTAGCCGACTGTGCTAAAGTAATATATACTTCATTTGGTTAGGTATTTAAATAAATACAAACAATCTTGACATGTCTTTTTATTTAAATATACACTTTATAAATCAATAATTTTGCTAATTATAAAGTAATTATGTTATGAATTATAAATTACATAAACTTTGTAATTTGCAAAGGTATTGATTTATAAAGTGTATATTTCAATAAATAAAAAGACATGTCAAGATTGTTTACATTTATTTAAATACCTAAACAAATGGAGTATAGTTGTTTTCCTGACATGCCTTTATGAAGTTATTGCACACACTAGTTAACTGATATAGGTCTTCAATATATTACCATCTACTTACTTTGGTCTGATCATTTAACAACATAAGGGAAAGTTCCGAAAGATATGTTAGATCCAAGCCAAGTACTATATCCATAGAAGTTGAAGACAATTACATTTTATGAAAAGCTCAAGGGAATTCTTCAGTTCACTTTACAGATTATTAATATTGCATTATCTAAGTCATATTTAGAAATATATTCGGACCGGCATTCACGATAGTAATTATCATTTTACACGAACTGACAACATTCATTCAAATATGAGCCTCAGGCACAGATATAGATGTAATAGATAACGCATGTATCAAGATTTGTATGGAAACCAAGCGTGCCAACTTTTTTAATGCCTACTGTGACGTCAGACGCAATTTTAGTGATGGGAAATTCAAACCGATTCAAAGAAACCGCTCACTACGATTTAAACGATTTATTGAAGACGCACGCCGCCGCCATGATCGTCTCGCTCATACTCATCGATTTTATATCTGTGGTCTCGCTCGCTCACTCCGCGCTCGCTAACCATACGATCGATTAACATTTAAGTTAATCGATTTGTGATAAAAATCACAATCGATTTTCTGATTGACGAATGATATGAAATTGGATAAACAAATGATTCTAAACGGAAAATTGTTTGATAATAAAGAATAAATATTTGTACTCAAATTATTTCAATTTAACTAAAATTTAAACTATACCAACTTATTAAAATTAAAATTAAAACTAAAAATTACAAATAATGTAAATATTTTAATTGAACTTTAAAAATAAAACTATTATTATTCTTAAATAACCGGCCAAGTGCGAGTCGAATTCTCTAATTTTCTAATCTCTAATTTAATTATCTATAAAAAAACACGTTTTTACCGATTTCAATGCGTTTTTTAAATGTTGAAGCAACTTCCCTTGCGGTCGTTCTTAGCCATGTCAGGCTTGTCTCACATACCGCTTCAATGGGGGAAATGCAGTATGGACGACTCACTAACGAGCAATGAGCAGTGACGCACGCGCGGTTTTGTTCACCAACGTGTGACCAGTAGTTCAAAGAGCGACCATATTATATACATGAACTCTGAAAATATTACCCTCGTTTTCTAAAGTGTAAATTAGGAAATTAGCTTGTTTATAATCTATTAAATTGGCTCTTTAATAATAGTTTATATCATTCGTCAGTCCGATATCGATTAAAATCGATTATTGGTATATGTTGTAGAACGAACAACACTAGTCGCTAAATTTTACTGACGAATGAGGAATTGCCGGTACCACGACGTCGTAGCGATGCGCGACAGTATCGCTTGTTTCGATATACATTGCTTCTTAACACACAACGTCGGATCAAACGCTCAAAGCAAACGCGGCAATGTAATGTGAATGTAGTTTTTAAACCTTAATCTATACTTATTTAGGTATAATCTTGGAATCACCGCTCGGAATGCTTAAAAAATTGTTTTAAAATGAATTTACGCATATTTTTCTTTTTAAATAACTTAGCTGTGATAGGAAATATGTCCTTGACTTTGGGCGCTTGCAATTTTTGGGCTGTTGCAGTTTATTATCACGCTACGAGGCATTTTTTTATTTTTCGCTGCCGTCCGGCTGCAATCACAGACGCGCGCGGACTGTCAGTAGCGGCGGCCAACCTCGACGCTTTGTCTGAGAACTTACACGCGAAGTAGGTGCATTTAAGTCGTCTATCTATATCTATATCTGTGGCCTCAGGTGATACGCTGAAGACATATATTACATTGGCAAGACGACATTGAAATTATGGTCAAAATTTTTTAGTTTTAGTTTTGGTACTAATATTGTCTTCTTCTTATATTGTGTATACTATATATACTTTGGTGAATACCGAGCCAATTTAAAACATATGACCAAGATAATTAATACATATCAAATTATTGTTTTGTTCCTAATCAAAGTAGAAGCTCGTTTAAAATATAAACAATACTAAAAAGAAATAACTCGTACATCTAAAATTGACTTTGTAAAATATCAAAATAATATACAAAGGCATTCAGTAAGCTCACAACACAAATTATTATCTTAAAATAATGAAAAGATACGTGGAATAATATGTTTTCAAAACATTTCACAGAAAAGTATGGCGACGATTTGAATTACAGATATATAAGGTCTTTATTATACTTTAACTATTTTAGGGGTGAATCCAGTCCGTGATAGTAAACAACTTTCCCCCAAAACATTTTTTTGCTTTCCATACAAACTTGGATCAGCTGATCGGTCAATTGTATGGAAGGCCAAAAATTACTTTCCATATTCCGATACTTGTTCCATGGGGAAAGTTGTTCAATATCATGAACCAAATTAACCCTTAAAATAGTTTCAGTATATTTTGTTAGACCTTATATACTAGCTGCCAGATAGTTTGTCAATACAGGACATTGACCCACATAAAGGTTTTTTAATCCTTGCGTTTTCTTTCATCTCTAATTTATATGAATGAGGGTTTTGAAAAAACTTTAAACCAGATAGCAACACAGCAGCCAATCAGATCCAATAAGCTGCTGTTATTGGATACATTTGACGGAGCAAAAGAACCTGTCAAGTGATGACCAATCACAACATTCGATTGGACCTGACGTCACTATGCTGCCATCTGGTGTCAGATATTTTTGAAAACCTCCATTGACACCCTATCTGGCGCGTAGTATACGAAACTTTCAAAAACACATGGCACAGAGATAGACGAATAAAAAATGCGATAAAATGCATGTAAATTTTTTGTTCGCCTGGCATAGTGTACAATGGGAAATTATTACGAATGGCAGTTATCTCTACTTACCCTGTTTGGGACGAAATCCCAAATATTTCTCTTACAGCCTTCATTCATATTGTTATTGTCCGTACCTCCTACAATCCTTATAACCTAATATTTCGGGCCCCCTTAGCTCATTTTTTTCACAATTTCATTACATTATTTTGTCATGGTATAAAATGCAAAAAAAATAATTAAAAAATTAATAATTGTAAATTTTTTTTTTGCCTTATTCAAAGTATTTACAATGATTTAAAAAAGTATTCGTTGCAATACAATGCGTATTTTAGCATTTTTTTTTTATAAAATCCTAATAATTAAAATAAAATTGATTGAGCGATTGTCTATAAGACATAGCGTATAATACTGTACTTTGCAAATAAATACATAGAGTATTATAAAAATTCAATTCCATTTGTCCACTTGGGAGTCTTTAAACAAATACATTTATATGTTGAGTCTAGATGTAGTTTCTACTAGCTTCAACGCCGTGTTATATAATAATAAATAACTATAGAAAACAGTCGCTGGACTATGGTTCATTTCTGTACCATCCAATACCAGCTAAACAGTTGCCTGAGCCTAAGTTGCCTTACAGTGCACATATCAGAATACAAATGTGGGACATCTCGCTTCCATAACTTGCAACGGATCAGCTTTAAAGTCTATTGCCTACACTGGCATAAGGCCATCGCCTAATGTTATAAGCTAAAGATGCCCATAATAAGCCTACATTGCCTTACAGCGCGCCTGTCCCAGGAAACATCTATAAAGTATTTGGGACACCTGGATTCGCTTTCTTACACTGAAGTGGGTCAATACCGAATTCTACTGCTTTTAACGTCAGTGTAATCTTTGACTAACAATATAAGCTAAAGGGGCCCAAAATGAACCTACAAGGCCTTACAGCGCACCTATCCCAGTATATAAGTGTTGGGACACTTAAATTTGCTTCCTTATACTGCAGTGGGTTCGCTCTGAATTCTACTACCTCCAAGAATATGTAGTCGCCGGCAATGATGTAAGCTGTAGGGCCTAACAAGAGCCTACAAGGCCTTACAGCGCACCTATCTCAGGATACATGTGTGGGTCACCTGAATTCGCTTCCTTATAATGCAGTGTATCTGCTCTTAACGTTACTGCCTTTAATGCCATATGGCCATCGGCTAATGATGTAAGCTAAAGGGGCCCAAATAGAACCTACAAGGCCTTACAGCGCACCTACATCAGGATACATGTGTGGGACACCTGAATTCACTTCCTTATAATGCAGTGTATCTGCTCTTAACATTACTGCCTTTAATGCCATATGGCCATCGGCTTATTATGTAAGCTAAAGGAGCCCAAAAAGAGCCTACAAGGCCTTATAGCGCACCTACATCAGGATACATGTGTGGGACACCTGGATTCGCTTCCTTATACTGCAGTGGGTCTGCTCTTAACTTCACTGCTTTTAATGCTATATGGCCACCGGCTAATGATGTAAGCTAAAGGGGCCCAAAAAGAACCTACAAGTCCTGACTGCGCACCTATCTCAGTACACGTGTGGGACACCTGAATTCGCTTTCTTATAATGTAGTGTGTCTCCTCTAAACTTTACTGCCTTTAATGCCATATGGCCATCGGCTAATTATGTAAGCCAAAGGAGCCCAAAAAGAGCTTACAAGGCCTTACAGTGCACCTACATCAGGATACATGTGTGGGACACCTGAATTCGCTTCCTTATACTGCAGTGTGTCTCCTCTAAACTCTACTGCCGTTAATGCCGTATAGCCATCGGCTAATTATGTCAGCTAAAGGAGCCCAAAAAGAGCCTACAAGGCCTTACAGTGCACCTATATCAGGATACATGTGTGGGACACCTGAATTCGCTTCCTTATACTGCAGCGGGTCTGCTCTAAACTCGACTGCCTTCAGCGCCATATGGCCGTAGATGTCGGCGAAGCGATCGACGCAGGACGAGCGCTGCGACATGTGGCGCTCGTCGGCTGACAACATCTCGGTGTTCGTGCATTCGGGGCATTTGAATTTCTTGCGGGGCGTCACCTGGAAATTATGAAATGTTTATTAGTACTTCCATAGACTTGATACATATATTGAACTTAATAGTCAAAACAAAATATACAGGAGCCATATAAGGCTAACAATGTTTATATAATACATTGGAAATGATAAGAAAATTGTTGACAGACTTTTTATACATAACATTTTTTTGCATACAAGTTGTAGCTTATGTCACCAGGAAAATATGATGACGAATCGACTGATATATCATTTGTGAAAAATAAAGAAGCGATTCGGATGCTACGGTGGAAAAGACGTAGATACCCATATACAAACATATATAGACCGTTAAAATCTTTGCCATTCCTCTTGGATTATATATAAGATAATAAGTAGCATCACCTGCGTGGTTTGATCATTTTGCAATGATTTGACTGTAGCATCAATGTAGGCGAACTGGAAAAGACATGGTCTACCATCAGTTGACCGCACCTGGTAAGCGTGACCTCTAAGAGGCCTAAGACAACGTCGTAAAAGTGGCAACCTTACGAAGGGAAAAAATCTGATTTCATTTTAAGCGTTCGACACGTGAAGAAGTTTACCGCCCCAGTTTTGCCTGTACGGTTGGTACAAACTGGTCTTCGTAACCTGAGAGCTGTGAGAATAAACCCACAATGTCATCTACTCTAGACAAAAATGATGGTAAGAAAATTACCGGAAAGCGCAAGGTCGCAAATGTCTTGGCTAAACATCCGACAAAGAACTGGTATAATAACCGGCCAAGTGTGTGTTGGGCCACGCGCAGTGTAGGGTTCCGTAGTTACAATGCCAACTTTGAGTTAACCATAGAAACTATTGCAGGGCCGGTAAATAGGCAAAACTGGAGTTGCAGGGAAGGCTCACAGAGATGGCAGCACACACGACTAGCAAAAGGTGATTAATATATTTCAAAAATATCTCTGAGTCATATTTAGTTTATTATTAGAGTACTACTATATTTCATCATCAGGTCTTCCAGTCCACACTGCAGGAACACGACCCTGTCTGTACTACCAGAGCCATACTTAGCCAGAGCAGCTAGGGAATAATTATAAGGCGATGGGTAGGCATGGCGTTATCTTTCTACCATTTCGCTTCCTTATACTGCAGTGAATTCTATTCGATGCAAAGAACCGAAATGGGTTGTGAACTAGAATTAATATGGGTCGCTGAAGTGAATCAGTAGTCATCATCCGAGCGTATTTTCCCTGTTGCATCCTCAGCAGTAATGCTTCACAGCCCGGGTCCGTTACCTTACCAAGGAGACTTGACGAGGTTAGTAATGTATACACAGAGCGACTGCCATCTGATCTCCGCAAACCAAAGGGTAAACCAGAACCAATCCTTGGGTTGATTGATGATCAAACGCTAGATGGCGTTCAGGACAGTTTCACGTGCCTTCCGAAACACGGAATCATCTTTCTTTTCGGATAATCAGGTGATGCAAGCCTGCAATATCCTAACCAGACTGGAAACAACTTTTCACAAAGAGGTATGCCAGTGGGATTCGAACCCTGGCAAACCCTTGGACCACAAAGCGAACCACTTGACAACTAGGCCACGGAGGCAGTCTATGTCAATTCTTAGGGTCAATTCAGACTAGGAGGTAAAATGCTCTAACAGTTTTTAAATAGTAATTAAATATCAGTGCCGTGTGGTTTCCAGGAGAGTAGAATAGGGCAACTTCAAGTTCTCCCGTAGATGTCGTAGAAGGCTACTTAGGAAATACAAGCTAAATAAAGCTTATAAACATCAATAAGACCTCTCCAACCCGTCTGGCCAGCGTGGAGACTGTAGGCCAAGTCCTTTGGCTGCTCTGGCCAAGACTGGCTCTGGTAGTACAGAAAGGATCGTGCTCCTGCAGTGGAGACCAAAAGACCTGATGATGATGAATTAAATATCAACCTTATTCCAATCAGACAAAGCAGTAAATAGTATGCAACATTACATCGTATCTCAAAGTGAGTAGTGTTCTACCTTAATGGGTGGTTTCCTCGTAACGTTGGCGACGAGGAAGTTCATGGCAATGTCTTCGCAGTTGAAGTTGTCGTCCACCCAGCGTCTGATGGAGGCGGGCATCTTGTACGTGTAGTACCACGACCAGATCTTGTGGTGGAACGCGGCGCCGGTTAGCACCTGGAATTAGAAAATTAGTGATACAATTTTACAGGTTGTCATCACTGTATGGCAGTCGTCAAGCTATGTCAGATACCTATAATAGGCAGCTTGAAAATCTGAGACCAGTATTAGCCACTTGCAAACATGAAAAACATAACAAATATATGAGCATACGGCTAAACCGATCTTCATCCATCATAGCTAACAAATATTGCAACGGAACTAGCTTTCACTTTAAAAACCGCATAGAAATCGGCCCATCCGTTTACGTGCTACGATGCCACAGACAGACCAACAGACATTAGCTTCAAACTTATAACACCCAGAGGGGTTTTATAAGTTTAACAAAACCAATAAGAAATGAAAGTATTTGTCGGGGGTTAAAAATATATGTCACTATAGGAGCTTGTGATGAGCTCCTATAGTGACATAGACCTAGACTATAGTCTAGGATAGGAGCTTTAAGCAAATAGACGCTAATGTACCTAGATATACCGATTGTCTTAAAGCGTTCTTCACTAGCCCTGTATACATAACGAAAAAATTGTACCCTACGAATCACAATACTATACCCTAATGTCATTTTCACAGTTAAATAAATTGAGACAGACACATTCGAGCTTCTAATATCCTAAGGACAAATTTTTTAGACTTAGCAAGAACTACACAAACATTTATCTTTGTTAAGGCGGCAAGGGATGAAAAGGGGCGGTGCATGTCAGACGACTCCAGGATAATTCAATTTCTCAAAACTGATTATGAGAGAACAGCGGCACATTATACGAAATGTCCTTGCTGTAAGTGAATCAAATACGGTATTTTAATTAATTACTTTTATTATTTAGATTAATAATAAGTTTCATAATCCGAAACCGAAAACAATGTTTAGTTTTATCTGCCCCAAATGTAATTATAAGCTTTTAAAATGTGATGGAAATCGGTTTGAGCGAGTTTGACGTCACTGCTATTATGATTCGCGCGTACGAAAGAGATAGTGAGATGTCCCCGACACGCTCACACTCTCACATCTGAAATGCTTATTACTACTTACTTCATTCATTATCATCATGTCTTTTTGACTCCACTACAGGAGTACGACCCTCTCTGTACTAGCAGAACCATACTTGGCTAGAGCAGTCAGAGAACTCGGCCTACACTCTCCTCGCTGGCTAGACGGGCTGGAGAGGTCTCATTGATGTTTATAAGCTTTGTTTAGCTTGAATTTTCTCAGTCGCTTTCTACGACATCCACGGAAAAACTACCTACTACATTAATTAACCAATTTTCTTGCCTATTTAAAAAAATATTAATTTTCAGTGGTATTTTTTATTTTAGATAAAATATTAACCAAAACATATAGAGGAAAATAGCCTATTGTCATTCACTCCAGCCGCCCACACTATACTGAGATTGGATCGTAGGCGTAGGTCCGATGAACACAAAAACAACGGATAATGCGGATAATGAATGTTCTCAGCAGTCGTCCCGAAACGGTAGTAGGATTGCATGTAAAAAAAAAAGTTTTCGTTTTATACAACCCGTTTTATACAAGTAGGGATATAGCCGTAATAAATCGAACCACAGGCTATATACTAGATCACTATAGTGTAATAACATTTAAAATACATATTCGGTATTTCCGTACAAAAGTGTGCAGCTCCCGGGCAATTTGTATGGAAATGTCGAAATTTATTTTTATATTTTGACTCTCAATTTTAACATCATTTTACTTTAGTGATCTAGTATACCCCGGGCTTCGATTGATTACGGGTAAGTCCCTTTTACTCTGTATAACGTCTAACCAAATACCTTTTATAACATCCATTTTAATAGTAAAACATGGAACACATGTACATGGAATTCCATACAAACTCGAATTAGCTGATCGCTCATCTTGTACAAGAGGCAAAAAAAAATTCATATTTCGTTATAAATATGTTCTTTGGGGAAAGTTGTTCAGTATTTATGTTAAAGTTAGTAAATTCAACCTTAAAATATTTTCAATATATTTTGTTACACTCTGTATACGTCTATACATTGTCCTTTTTTATTAAGTACAAATATTTTAAGGGGTGATTCAGTCCATCATATGGAACAACTTTTCCCAATAAATGTATATCGAACTACGAAAAGAAAATTTTCATTTTTCATAGTAATGATATCACGTGACTACTTCGATTTGTATAAAAACCGAAAAAATATTTTTCGTATTTCGATATACATTTATTGGGAAAAGTTGTTCAAAATGATGGACTGAATCACCCCTTAAAATATTTGTACTTAATAAAAAAGGTTATTGTATACGCGACTACGCATCCATACGTTATATTCATCATCATGAGGTCTTTTTAGTCTCCACTACAGGAGCACGACCCTCTCTGTACTACCAGAGCCATATTAGGCCAGAGCAGTCAAAGGATTTGGCCTATACAAACGTTATATTATACAGACAACAACTTTAAACTTTTAGTGTAACAGATATATAACACCTACAAAAGTAGGAAATCTCTGCTGTACCTGAAAGGATTAATTAGGATTGTATTTTAATTATAAAACCTCATGTAAAACTCTTAATAGCAAATAAAGATTTGATTCAATTTGAAAAACTATGGCACTTACGAGATTTCATGAATTTAGTAAATAAAAAACTTATTCAACCTCATGAACTTTCAAAAAGTCCTTCAGCACAAGACAAATAACAGTTCTTTCAATAAATAAGTGGGCCATAGTAATAGCGGCGAGCGTATCATAATTGTCGCAAGATTGTAGGCCTGTCGCGGTTTAATTGATAGTAAATTACAGCGTCGTGTTGTGATTCAGAGGGCGGGTCCACTAATTGGTGGTATGAAGATTCAATAGGAGTTTCACTTAGTAGCTCGTGCGATGGTGGTCGGTGAACGATGTAATGAATAATTGAATGTGTTGGACGAGACATCAACAGTACGAGTTGGGACTAAGAAGTCTTAAGAGCGCCCAAACCGCCTCACTTTTCATACAAACGCTCATACGTGATTATGGCGTTGTAACAGATCTTTTTTGGAAAGTTTTGAACTAACAGGAATCTTGTGCACTATATCTAGGTTTCTATCGAAATTAAAAATTAAAATTTGGAAAAACAAATTCAGTATAAGTCTCCAAAAATCTGCTTTTTTGTACAAATTTTACCCGAACTTCGGCCGATCGTATAGTACTCATGAATTGTAAAAGTAAAGAAAATATTTGCATAGAAACCTTGCAAATGTAATGAAGATTCTAAATGAAAAACATTTATTTCACACACTCGTAAGACTTACTGAAAAACACGTATTACCTGGAACAAGTTTTATGAAATTTCCGCACCCTATGAAAAGTTAATATTCGTTCAATGAATAGTAAATAATAATACTAAATTCGTACAATAGAATGCAAACTGAGCGCTCAGGTGTTATCTCTCTCTTCTCACTTTCCTTTTTTTTCTATCATTGCGCTGGATGAAACAACAAGCATTTCCAACCATGCTCGCGTTGACGATAGACGGACCGGGAAGGGCCGCCTTAAGAGGAAATACTAAGGTCGAGAGAATAGGGTCTAAAATAAATTATTTTATAGTGATAAGAGAATAAAACGTCACAAAATAATGTCACTTGTCGTTGATCATATTCATTTTAAACGGATTTTTAGATTTATTAATGCAGAAAAACTGATAATAGGAGCGCTATTGGACTCCAAGAAACTATGCCGTCACGACGTGCTATTACGCCTATTTCATACAAATCCCATAGACAGTGTTTGTTTTGACGTTTAGAAAAAAGTATCTGATTTGACTGGTTGGAAACTAGCGTATTGAAAAATAAGTATTTGTAAAATTTATTGCTGTCGCGCTGGGCCTGGACACTCGTCAAGATGTACGATAGAGACAACTGCAATAGGGACCGAAAATACTTCGAAAAGTACACAAAATCAACGTTTCGTAGTCCTCTGACATCTCGAAATCTTAACCGATTGAATTTATTTTTGAAAAAAACTGATGAGTAGCTATGGTTGCATTCGTATGTTTTCTTCTTGTAATATAATCTCGTCAAATTTGGTTGCCAGATGTTGGAATAACAGCGGAAATTCTTAACAATTTTTAAGTTTTATGGAGGTTAGTATCTCTTTTTTTTTTGGAAAAAATCATTGCTCGACTACTACTAGATTACTTTTGTATGGAATCACGGCCAAGCAATTTGCCACCCTGCAATTTTCTTATCTATTGCATACCTACTCTAAATAAAACGTAAAACACACAAAGTATTTATTGCTCAATTTAATTATATGCAACAGACGAGAAACTTGAACAGTATAAATGGGCCTTAAGTTTTACTGTGAATACTTTTTTAAGTTATTCACGAAATAATTTTAAATTCTATCAAATGTCTGAGGGTTAGCAAAATGTTAATAGGCTATATTCCTGCGTATGTTTAGTTAATCTACACTAATATTATAAAGAGGAAAGATTTGTTTGTTTGTTTGTTTGTTTGTTTGATTGATTGTATTGAATAGGCTCCGAAACTACTGGATCGATTTTAAAAATTCTTTCACTGTTGGATAGATATGTTATCCCTGAGTGACATAGGCTATGTATGTACCACGGGCGAAGCCGGGATGGACTGCTAGTATTTTATATAAAACAAAAAAATATTATTGTAAAGAAATATTTTTTTTGAAAACAGCAAGGAAATTGGTAAGTTAATGTAGTAATAAGTAGTAATTAACATTTCAAACAAGAGTGGGAGCGATGTGGGCACATCTCACTATTATCTCTTTCGCACGCGCGATACCTAATAGAATGACGTCAAGAATGCTGTAGGTAGTCGTTCATCCTTACAGTTTCACCTACCATCAGATTTCAAAAACTTATAACTTGCTCATTTTTGGGCAGATAAAAAAACCTTTTGTAATTACTAATTGATATGAATAAAAAAATAATTTAGTAAAATACCGTATTATCAAATTTACAACTAAACAATATGTTTTAAACTAGGGCGCCATTTCTGCCCTGTAGTCTCCTTAAGTTGCCTTAAATATAGTTTATGATCACTTAATTGTGTTATCTACTGTAGGTTGAATCATTTATTTACAGCTAAGTGTCGCTAAATTTTATTAGTAATTCACATTGAGTCTGCTAACGAAGAGAAAATGCTGTGAAATAATTAATGACAACCTTGACTATAATAGACCCAGACAGAATGCTTTACGCCCAACTATACTATATAAGTAGTACACTATCAATATTGCAGTACAACGAGGCAATGCTGCCAGCCTTTTGGCCACGTTGCTGAGGCGTAATATTTTAGTGGGAATACATAATTTGCAATTTTTTAGTTTTAGTTCGTATTTAGTTTTAATTTAAATTTGATAGGTACAGTTTTAATTTAATCTTAATTTTATTTTGTCCAATAAAGTATGTACTTTAAGTACTTAACTATTTATTCTTAAGCACTTTCTTACAGTGTCACTGTCTTTACAAAGTAAGTAAAGTAAAGCGCAAGCACGAACTTAAATTAATAAATTCTTGGTTTAACCATTAAATAAACAAATTGAAAATTACTGATCACACTGATTGAGTAAATAGTATATCCGTCTTATTAAAAAAAATAGACTAACTTTATTACTAGGTTTAAACCATTATCCACCCAAATCAAGTTGACATTGACAGATGAGTTAGTTTCACTTTACTAAATGTCAACTTGATTTGGGCGGATAATGGTTTAAACCTAGTAACAAAGTTAGTCTGGGTTATAATAAGACGGTATGTATTTATTTGCGTTGGGGCTATAGATAACCATCCAAGACCCAGGCCCATTTGAGGCCTTTTTCCAACCTACCAATTAATCTTATTATTAAATACGATATATTAATCAATTATATTTATGGTTTTGTCTGTTGTTTTTCGCGTGTGTAAGTAGCCAACACTGGTGTCAGATTTTTAAGCTGCCTAATGGCATCTGACATATTTAATTTGATTATATTATTCATATCAATAAGTAACATAATCCGAAAGCAAAACAATAGGAAGGGAAAACTGTCAAGTAACAGAAAAAGGACGTCAAAAGCGCTGTACGTACGTGACGTACAGCGCTTTTGACGTCACTGTTATCATGTCTCGCGCGTACGTACATAAGAGATAGTGAGAAGTCCCCGCCACGCTCCCACTGTTATATTTAAAATTCTTATTACTACTTTAATAATTCACCAATTTTCTTGCTGTCTTTAAAAAAATATTTCTTTACAGAGGTTTTTGTTTTTTATTTTATTCAAAATTTTAACCAGTAATATAGCCTAATTACCTGAATCAAGTAGACGCTTGCTAGTATTTCATTTTGTCAACTAAGCAATGTCAATTGGTGACAGCTACGTTATATAAACCTACTCGATAGCCAACTGTACTCTGATTGTATTTCAGTTCTTGATATTATACATTACTTATTTTGTAACAATCGACAGAATTTCATCATTACCAAACCAGCAATGCATTTAAAATCAGTGTATGTCAGGCAATGAGTTAAATAAGCGGGCAGAAGCCATCTAGCTGTAGCGTGGACAAAAATATTATCAAATTAAGAAATCAATCTCGATTTAGAAAGAAGTCCTAAAGTTAATCAACGTTTCATAAAGACGGTTATATATTCGAACACAAATATATTTTGTAAACGAATTAAGTTCAATTAATAAATTAAATATTAACTTGTCAAAAATATAATATGAATCTGTATCTGGCTCATTTTCATTGGTCGATAGGTAACTCAGTGGATATACAGCATGTCGTGTGGTTTCCGGCAGAGTAGAATAGGGCCACTCCAAATCCTCCCGTGGTGGATGTCGTAGAAAGCGACTTAGGAAGTACAAGCTAAACAAAGCTTTTAAACTTCAGTGAGACCTCTCCAACCCATCTGGCCAACGTAGAGAGTGTAGGCCAAAGTCCTCTGGCTGCTCTGGCCAAATAAAGTTTAAGTATTACAGAGAGGGTCGTGCTTCTGCAGTGGAGACAAAAAGACCCGGAGTGCTATTTTTCATTCAAGGACTCATCGAAACACAAAACGTGTAGTTTTCCAACTCACCGCTCGCGTAAAATACAAATTGATCGTATTTTTGAAACCGTCGTGTCAGCGAAAAACAAAATTGTTTTACGCAGAAAACATCGATAATTTGTCTATGCTTTTCTAAAAATTCGAACATGAATAAAAAAGCAACGTGAAATGGAACGGATTTCCCATGATTCGTTTCGATGACATATCTACGCTACAAATGTCAAAATTACGAGTGGTCAAGACCACTCGTGCAAATCCTTCGCAAACTACCGATTCAAAAATGCGCCCGTTTGGAAACGCTCGCGCAAACCCTTCGTGATGTGACAAGTCATTTCAAAAATACGTCTCCTGATAATGATACCGCATGAGAGGACACTCCCCGTACGCGGGCTAACGACTATAGATTAGGAGGTCACGACAAATTTGGTAACGATAAGGGATATGACTGACTCTGGTTTTATAGAATAAAGAGCACCTCTCTGATGCTAAATATGTTGGTCTGCCTGCGCGAAGTGGTTGCGTTACTTAGATATGGCGCTTATAAAGTTGGTTATCGTGACCAAAAAAAAATGATAAGGGATATGGCTGACTCTTGTTTCACAGGATAAAGAGCATCTCTCTGATGCCAAATATGTCGGTCTGCCTGCGTGAAGTGGTTGCGTTACTTAGATATGGCGCCTGAAAAGTTGGTTATCGTGACCAAAAAAAATGATAAGGGATATGGCTGACTTTTGTTTCACAGGATGAAGAGCACCTCTCTGATGCTAAATATGTTGGTCTGTCTGCGTTAAGTGGTTGCGTTACTTAGATATAGCGCCTGAAAAGTTTGTTAGCGTGACCAATAAATGATAAAGTAAATGGCTGATTCTGGTTTCACTTAATGAAGAGCACCTCTCTGATAAAAAAATGTCGTTCTGCCAGGGTGAAGTGGTTGCGTTACTTAGATATGGCGCCTGAAAAGTTAGTAACCTTGACAAAAAAAGAAAATTATATGGTAAATGGCTGATTTTGGTTTCACAGGATGAAGAGCACCTCTCTGATGGTAAATATGTCGGTCTGCCTGCGTGAAGTGGTTGCATTACTTAGATATGCCGCTTGAAAAGTTGGTTATCGTGAACAAAAGAAAAAATAATAACGTAAATAGCTGACTCTAGTTTCACAGAACGAAGAGTACCTCTCTGATAAAAAAATGTCGTTCTGCCAGGGTGAAGTGGTTGTATTGTGATACTTAGATATTGTGCCTGAAAAGTTGGTTTTTGTGACGAAAAAATAATGATAAAGTAAATGGCTGACTCTAGTTTCACAGGGTGAAGAGCACTTCTCTGATGCTAAATATGTCGGTCTGACTGCGTGAAGTGGTTGCGTTACTTAGATACAGTAGCGTGCATTTCATACAGACACATGAATTTGTCTACCCTGTGTCACCCTAATATTGATGCCGTAGTTCACAAATGTACTAACTCCAAAATTTTCGATTTTTAATTTTTTAGTGGCAGATAAATTAACTCTTTCTACAAAAAAGTCACAGTTGTCCCTATATATTTATTTATTTAAGATTCCGGCGATAACAATAATACTAATGGTTTTTATATTTTTATAAATTCAATCTACAAGTATCACAACAAATTTCAAAGTACAGCAAAATTTCAAACTCTGGCGTATCATACGCATTTAGAACATTTGCACACGTGTCAAAGTTATGCAAGTGCGTTATTTGTTACTGATTAATTGAAGGTGCCTTAACCGATTTGGAAAATTCTTTTTTTAAAGGGCATTCGTTTCAGATGGTCCGATAGAAATTTGTTTATTTTATTGTGTAGTTTGGGGGTGAAGTGTTTTTTAGTTTTGAAAAATTATTTGCCTGTCGACATAATAAGGTTTAGTGTACAAATGTCATAAATGGGGTGTTTAATTTTAAAGTTTATTTCACTATTTTTGGAATTATATAACTGTAATATAATACCACAATTTTTGGATATAATGCAGTCAAAAGACTTGACTTTTAAATAGACGTGAAATTATGTAATTATTTTTGTGCTGTTTAGGACAAAACTTTAGAAAACTTTCAAAATTGATGAAATGCTTTTCTGTAAAGTTGACAAAACTGTTGTTAGTACAATTGTGAACTGCGGCATGTAAATATAATATCGGATACTAACGATAGATGTATTTTACTCGATATGCACCCGTTCAGAATCAGCCATTTACCTTATAATTTCCTTTTTTTGTCAAGGTAACTATCTTTTTAAGCGCCTTATCAAAGTAACGCAACCACTTCATGCAGGCAGACCGACATATTTAGCATCAGAGAGGTGCTCTTCATTATGTGAAACCAGAATCACTTATTTACCTTATCATTTATTGGTCACGCTAACCAACTTTTCAGGCGCTCTATCTAAGTGCGGCGCCCTACCTAAGACATATTTAGCATCAGAGAGGTGCTCTTCATTATGTAAAACCAGAATCAGCCATTTACTTTATCATTTATTGGTCACGCTAACCAACTTTTCAGGCGCTTTATCAAAGTAACGCAACCACTTCACTCAGGCAGACCGACATATTTGGCATCAGAGAGATGCTCTTTATCCTGTGAACCAAGAGTCAGCCAAATCCCTTATCATTTTTTTTTGGTCACGATAACCTACTTTTCAGGCGCCATATCTAAGTAACGCAACCACTTCGCGCAGGCAGACCAACATATTTAGCATCAGAGAGGTGCTCTTTATTCTATAAAACCAGAGTCAGCCATATCCCTTATCGTTACCAAATTTGTCGTGACCTCCCGTTCTACTACTGAAAGCCATAAGTCGATACAGTGGTCGTTACATGCAGTAATATAGACTGTACATTACTCTATCGGCTAGTGAAAACGGTAAAACAGCCCTGCATGCATTACGGAAATCTCACGCTCCCCGAATTCGAACTACATCAACTAGTGAAAACGGTTACCTTTAAAAAATTTACCGCACCCCAAATGCGTGCCAAAACGACCAATGAAAATGAGCCTTAAGAGTTACCATAGACATTTTTATACAAACGTAGTCTAGCTTTTATTTTAAAATTAAATGTCAGATTTCTGTAAATTTTTGTAAAGGTTAGTCCATATTTTGACTGTAAAAACCTACATATGAGCAATTTCTTGGAAATATTTTTTTTTTTCCGAAATCTGATACGTCTTTTTGAAATAAAAGCTAGGCTACGTTTGTATGTACGTCTGATCCTGTCTAGAGTAAGGTACCACACAAGTCAACTTTTGTGGAACTATAGTAGCAAGAGCACGAAGAAAAACATGGCGATGATGTCTTTTTTTGCTGCTTATTTAAATAACACATCAAGCTAAGTTATGTTGCCATCTAGGTATGTAAGAAGGCTTTTTTCAGTATCACTGGAGATTTACGAGAACGATATCACGAGCCAAAGCCAGAATAAAAAAATAAAAACAAAACAACAGGGAGCGCCATAGACTTGAGATAGAATAGATAAAGTATGGTAAACAGTCTGAAACTCGGAATAGTAACATTCGCACGTACAGCGCAGGTGCCGTTACGTCACGAAAGCTTTTAAGTGACTCGGCTTTTTGTGGCTTTCTGTTCTCTGGAAGAATTTATGCGATCCATTTGCTAAGAAAAATATATTTTTTGTTTTCGTTTCGGTGAGCTGTCGATTCGTAGAAAGATTTGAGGCTTTATTCAGGCAGCTTTATTCTTTATACGTATGAAATATATTTAAAGTATATATTGACAATGCCATATGCGCAATTTGCTTTTATGTAAGTATGTAGACATCATCATCATCAGGTCTTTTTGTCTCCACTGCAGAAGCACGACCCTCTTTGTACTACCAGAGCCATACTTGGCCAGAGCAGCCAGAGGACTTGTATATAAAGTATTATCACTTGATCAATATTTTATATTACTCGTAAATTCATAATTTGATTATTTATACGACATGAAAAGAAAACTTGACTATTGTCCTTCGAAAATTAAAAAACATTAAAGAATGTCTCTACACTACTTTTGCAATATCTGGAAAATAATCTGAAAGTCAGTTGGAACGTATCTTTGGCGTGTTTCCACCAAATTCAATAACACAGCGATGTGGAATATCTACAACTATGGTTGTGATTTGTCACATCCACATCAAATATTTTATTTAGCCTGATTCATGCCTTATTATTGTTTTTCTCTTTTTGTGGCCAACACTGGTATCAGATTTTTCAAGCTGCCTAAAAGCATCTGACATCTTCACCACCATACAATAATGAGAGTCGAGACCAACGGCTTATACCTTGCGAACCACGGAAGAGCTGGAGAATTTTTATGCCACTTGTGGTCACCCATCTAAGTGCGAACCACGCCCAGTGTCGCTTTACTTACGAAAACGACAGTAATGCGCACTCCCGTTGAAAGCCTCAAGCATTTATTTTAAAAAAGCAATTACTAAAAAAGCCGAAAACTTAAAAATGAATGAAAAAAAATACAACATACAAGCTGAAGATGCAACAAACACGCTCGGATGAACGAGTTTATATGTTAAGATTATGTTATTTTTAAACATTTAACCACTTAAATTGCATTTTAAAATGTACGTTTATATATTTGTTATCCTTATAACAGATCCTACATTATGATACTCCTAATGTTGTTGATATCCTTTATTATGTTTTTGATAACCCACTTGATAGTCATGGATTAAAAAAAATTAAAAGACATAATTAGACGCCGCAAATTCGCACTTTTGAAATTTTTGATATACCCAGATATAATACACGAAAATTCACACATAGGGAGCGGTGTGGAGTAAAAGAGGATGTTGTGACAAAAATAGAGAAAGGGATGTTAAGATGGTTTGGGCATATAGAAAGGATGGATGAAAAGAGATTGACGAAAAATATTTATATGACAAATGTGAAGGGAACAGTAGGAAAAGGCCGGCTCGGCGAACTTTCTGCGACCAAATTGCAGTCGTTCTAAAAAAAGAAGAGGAAAAAAGTACCCGTAACCGAAGGGCATGTATGAAAAGATTGATGAGTTCAGATGAAGCAAAAGAGGTTTGTCAGGATCGTAGCAAGTGGAGGTCCATAGTCTCTGCCTACCCCTGCGGGAAACAGGCGTGATATTATGTAAAATTCACATATAAATATTCTACGAAGATAAAAGCTCTCATCTGTATCCAGTAGAACGTAGACTGACCGGCTTTCTAGTTGGAACGTGACGACCGTAGCCCGAATCTTTATTGCAAAGATGTGAGGCCGCTTCTGATGTCTATTCGACATTCAGTTTTGTCGATTACCAACGAAATACTTCATATAAGTACCTTAAAAATTGCTCTGAACACTATATTCTCTCCATCTATCGGTTGTCTGGAAGATGTCGTCGCTTTTAGCGATAAGACCGCCCATTGTACATTTGAATGTTTTTTCTGTATATATTTGAATTATTGTTATATTTTTGGTGTTCAATAAAGTATTACCTAACCTTACCTAACTTAAGCACGTTTGAAAGTTACATTTTTGCATTTTTGAAATAAAACAAAAAAGGTTAAATTAACCCCTACACAGCTGTAGCTAAAAACTATCTCGATCATGTCGTGTCAGCTTTTAACCAAAAAATCTTGTTAGATCCTTTCGTTTAGGAGCTACGATGCTACAGACAGACAGATGTGTCAAACTTATAACACCCACCTTATTGTTGGAGGTTAAAAAGGGATAATCAACATCTATACTATAGTTCTACAAGTCCACGATCACTAACTCAATTACAGATGCGAGGCTTTAAAGGGGTCTAAAGTTAGGTCAATATTGAGCAAGGATGTAAACCCAATTCAAACAAAGTTCAGTAGGATAGCATTGACTTCCATATAAAATAATTAAATACTTCTTACTAAAAAGAAAATTCACATCTATCCGACATAGTGCTATGTAAAGGACGTAGTAGGTTCGTAGCTTTACAACCAAGAACGGGATTGTCAGAGTCACGCAACTTATGCAAGGATGTTATGCCATTTCTGAAAAACTAAAACATCATCATCATAGGGTCTTTTTGTCTCCACTGCAGGAGCACGACCAGAGCTGCCAGAGGTCTTGGCCTACACTCTCCGCGCTGGCCAGACGGGTTGGAGAGGTTGTTGAGATTGTATTCCCTAAGTCGCCTTCTACGACATCCACGGGAGGTCTTGGAGTGGCCGAGTCTGTAGACGTGGATATAATTCCCCTATTCTACTTTGCCGGAAACCACACGGCAAAACTAAAACAGTTAAATAAAATTCTCGAATGTTCAACTTTTTATTTGAAGATTAATATTTAAATAGTAAGAAAAACATAATTCACATCCATACGACATAGTTCTATGTGAAGGACGTTTAAATTTATGGTAAGTGCGTAACTTTACAGTCGGGACGTAGTCAAAGTCAAGTATCTCATGCAAGGACGTAATCCAACAACAAACAAATTTACAGGGACAAATTACACTGATTGAGCTAGCCACAGAGTGAGCTTAACCCGTTGACACCATGGATTCCAGCACAATAGTAAAACAATCAAGGTGTATTAAAAAATTATACACATGGCGCTAAGCGTGTTAAACTTGTGTGCTGGGATATTACTTCATGTTTAATTAAATATTTCAAGAAAGGGATAATCCGCATCTATTCGTCAGTTTCCTCTGTGCCGGGCGATCAACTCTATGGTAGTTGCGTGGTTTTATAGCTAAGACGTGACGTGATGCCCAAACCCATAGCAATCTTTGAAAGGATGTCATCCCAACTTTTGTTTAACTTTAGAACTGGGATGAAAGATACAGATCACGTATCACGCCTTTATCCATACACGGAAAAAAAGTGATGGCTGAACCAGTTTTGTTACACGCAATTTGATTATAAGGTACCAGAATCAGTTCAAATTAGCAGAACAATGTAGTTTTAATTAAAACCCATTTTAACTACTAGTAGCCCTGAGTTCAGCAGTCATTCGATTTTGGTGTGGCAAAAATTTTTGCTACTAGCATTTTTACTACTATACCATTCTTTTTTCTCTGTGTAACTGCCCAAGGACTTTAAGTTCAAAGGCCAAAAGGGAATCAAAATAGTGATGGGTTGCTAGCCACATCGCCTATAGAGACACTTTAAAGACACTTCAAGCTTCAACTTTTTAAAAGAATCAAAACACGGTGGGTTTCCTTGATTGGCTTCTACAAAAGCAGGGGGAACTTTTATGAAAAACTATCCGTGCCCGTGGGATTCGCTCCCTTGGGAATTTCGGGATAAAAACTATCCAGTGTCCTTCCCTGGGTATCAAACTATATCAAATTTCATCTAAATATGTTCAGTGGTTGAAGCGTGAAGTGTAACAAACAAACAATATACAAATTCATTTAATCTATAATATTAAAGTAAGGATAATGATCATGTTTCAGTTTTAGTACAAAGACAGATCTATTTGACATAGTTCCCTGTGCAGGACGATCAGCGGTGTGCGCGCGGTTTTACAGCCGGCACGTGATGACCGCGGCAATCTTTACAGCGCCGCGCCTCCTGAATGCAAATGTGGAGGAAACGGAACTGCTGCATTTACGTATGACGACTAAACAGGCTATCTTACGGTGTATGTTTTTGGTTTATATTGTATACTAGCTGTAACCCGCAACTTCGTCCGCGTAGAAGTCTAAAATGGTTCTAATAGGATTTTTATATATGCCAAATTAGGAGTCTCTAGGCCCAGTAGTTTGGGCTTTGCGTTGATATGTCAGTCTGTCAGTCAGTCAGTTTCTTCTTTCATATATATATATATATATAGATATAAAAAAATACCATGGATAGAAATATTTTTTGTAAACTGCAAGAAAATTGGTTACTTAATGAAGTAGTAATTAGCATTTCGAACATTAGAGTGGGATGGGAGCGTGACGCGGACATATCACTATCTCTTTCGTACGCGCGAGAACTAATAGCAGTGACGTCAAGAGTCCTTTTTCTTTTGCTTGACAGTTTCCCCTTCAATTACATTTTAAAAGTTTATAACTTACTTAATTTTAGGCACATTAGATTTTATCAACGACACTTGTTCGTCATTTACTTTTGACCCCCGATGCAAAAAGCGGGGTTTTAAAGTTTGACGCGAATGTCTGTTTCTTTCTCTGTGTCATCGTAACTCTCGAACGGATGGACCGATTTCAATGCGTGAAAAACGTAAAAAAATCGGTTCAACCAATCAAAAGTTATGAGGGTGAACAACGCTCGAAAGTCGGGAATTTTTAATTTGTCTGACAAATAATATATCGGATGTATCTAAATCTTTATTGTATGTATTTTCTATCGTATCATTTTGTAGTATTCTTCTTCTTATCGAGTCGAAATGGCTTAAATTAAATGTTATTAGACCAAAACCTAGCCACGGCGACCGCCCTGTCATTGGCCACATTCAGATCTGCCTTAGTGCAAGGAGTCGGACAGTTGGGACATGACAAAAGATGGTCCATGGATTGAGTGACCCCACAGTCACACAAACTGTCGCCAGAGTAAACCAACCTGGTTCCTTTGTAGTATTAAAAATAGCAAAAGAAAAATCTCACATTTTTATATATATGTTCCTTGGGGAAACTTGTTTAATTTCATGGACTGAATCTATTAAGTATAGTTTGTTAGATGTTATATTATTATATTGTTCAGAGTTATCAAGGTCATCAATGTGGTGTCGTTCAAGCAACAGCCACTTAGCCACAGAATATCCAACAGCAAATGCACAGCATTCTCCGTCCACGTTGAAGGCCATTTCGAATTACTCCGTCTCAACGGAATTTAGCAATTGACATTTGCTTTCAAATCAGAGTAATGCTGAACTGTTCCCACTAGAATTTTTCTTCTCTTATACCGCATTTACACATTCGTGTTCGTTTTCGCCTCGCGATTCGCACGAATGTGAATACGCGGTACGAAGACGAATAACGAACTGACTGTTTACACATGCGAGTTCGTTATTCGCTTCGTCATTCGCCTCGCGATTCGCGCGAATGTGTAAATGCGGCATTATTATAAGTGGAGAACAAAAATACAAAAGCAATGAAACTATCAACATGAATAATATATTTAAATATTATTGTATTTATCGTTTATTTCTTTATTTTCTATGTACTCTTTTTATCTTTTTTCGCAACCCAAATTTAGAACTTTATAATAGACAACGCTTTTAGCGTTAGGTTCGCCATTTGTTATGTACAATTTGTATTTGATTAACAATAAAGATTAAATTTGGCTTATTTATTACTGCAAAACGTTTTGCAAATAACCGCTGCCTGTGGATAACGGTGCTGCCCGGACCCAACATCCTTGGAAATGCAGTTGTTACACGAACTTAGTCCTTTTCTCCGCTCCGCTTCAATGGAAACAGCGGAGCGGAGATTTCGAGCATTGTGATTGGTCAATTCATGCACCGCTAAGCTCCTCTCCGCTCTGCTCCGCTTCAGTGGAAACGCAGCCTTAGACACCTCTTACGACATCCACAAGCGATGGAGTGATCCTAATCTAGACCGGACGCGGACTACGTGGCACACCCAGACAAGCTAATAGCACCGCCCTACCCACGGCTCTCACACAATAATCGCCACCGAAAGACATTTGTCGGCTGTCAACTCCAATTTGCTCACTAATTATTTATTTCCCAGCATTATTCCCCCACTTTTTCGTGCTAAGCAAGAAGGATCGCCTAACCGTGAGCCGCCTTACTGAGACATAACGTATTACACAAGAAAAATTACTTCAGTACAAGGAAAGTATATTTTGTAGAGAATGGGGTCACGTCAGGAGGCGGACAAGTTTAGCGAGGAGCAACATTTGCAGATGAGCTTTTTCGAGTTCGTTAGAGATTCGCTTTTTCTGACTCTAATTCTGTCTTTTTTATTATGCCGAGTTGTCTTTGAATTTGTTGGAAATAACTGCACTAGAATCAAGCAGTGTAAATTTTACCAATCGAATGTCTTAATTTCTACGAATCCATGGTGCGTTGTTTTTAATATTCTTACCCGTCACTTTGGTTAGAGGTTCTAGGTCTGAGTAAGAGCACCAGTAAGCTTGTATTTGTTTACATTGGTAATTGCCTGCGATTGTAGTTGTGTTAAATTGTCATCACTAATATTAGTAAGAGAAGATTTGATTGTTTGTTGGTAATGGATAAACTCAAAAACTACTGATCCGATTTTAAAAATTCTTTGACCTGTAGGAAGCTACATTATTAGCGAATTTATCTTTCAAAACGTGGGCAACATAGTTTACAACCCCATGTTTTTTTTTGACATAAAAAGGTTACAATCTGTCAAGATAAAGATAGAAAGATAGATAACTCTTTGTTGTACACCAAAAAAAGCCGCAAAGAAATAATTTTACAGTCTTATCGCTAAAAGCGATCTCTACCAGACTGGCCTTATAATATACGCTTAGGATATAGCATAAGTATAGATAAAGAGCAAGTAAAGAGCATATGAAAAAGCCCGTGCTTAGCTGTTAAACAGCTCGTTAAAGCTCAACACTTCTCGGATGGCACTTAAAAGTGGCGTAAGAATGTACGTACAGTCAGCTGCACGTTGCAACTACGTAATTATGATATGGCCTTATTTTAGTTTTCCATCTTGCGGTGCGAAAATATGGTGCAGTGGTGCTAACTGAAATAAATATTCAAACTATAGATACACTTTTGCATGGACAATAAGAAGTACTAAGTAAAAAATTGCTGAAATAAATATTTTTTATTTTATTTTATACATTCGGATGACCAACAGCTATACTTACAATATAAGATACACAGTAGTAAACAAAAAGCCAATAACAGGTCTTCACAAATAGAAACATAGTACAATTATGAGTTTACGGGAACGCCAAAAACGCTAAGTACTTAGATAATACAAATTTATACATACAATCAGATGACTCTTTTATTTTTATTTTCCTACGGTGAAAGTATAAATAAATAAAAAGTAAACACAAAATACTGACTGAGCGAAAGTAATTTAACTACCTTTAAAGAAATAGTCATAACGTAGACGTATTCAAGCTGTAGGTACATTTTTGGACAAAAAGAAGTACTAAGTACCAAATTACTTACTGAAATAAATATTCAAGCTATAGATACACTTTTGTGAGAGAGAAAAGACAAATAATACAAATTATAGAAAATGGAAGAGGGAAAATGTTCGGTCATCTACTACGCCACGATGCGTTCTTTAAAATAATAATGGAAGGAAAAATAGAAGGAAAGAGAGGAGAAGGAAAACCCAGAAGAAAATTTATAGACCAAATAAAAGAAAAATTAAACGTGAAAACATATAAAGAGGTTAAGAACTTAGCGGAAGGAAGAGAGACATGGAAAGCACTCCACCGACAAGAGCCCAGCTCTTAAATATAAGAAGAAGATACACTTTTGCATGGACAATAAGAAGTACTAAGTAAAAAATTGCTGAGTTAAATATTCAAGCTGTAGATACACTTTTGCATGGACAATAAGAAGTACTAAGTAAAAAATTGCTGAGTTAAATATTCAAGCTGTAGATACACTTTTGCATGGACAATAAGAAGTACTAAGTAAAAAATTGCTGAGTTAAATATTCAAGCTGTAGATACACTTTTGCATGGACAATAAGAAGTACTAAGTAAAAAATTGCTGAGTTAAATATTCAAGCTATAGATACACTTTTGCATAGACAATAAGAAGTACTAAGTAAAAAATTGCTGAGTTAAATATTCAAGCTATAGATACACTTTTGCATGGACAATAAGAAGTACTAAGTAAAAAATTGCTGAGTTAAATATTCAAGCTGTAGATACACTTTTGCATGGACAATAAGAAGTACTAAGTAAAAAATTGCTGAGTTAAATATTCAAGCTGTAGGTACATTTTTGGACAAAAATAAGTACTAAGTACGAAATTGCTGCTAAGACGAAGACCCGTAGGCTATGCAGAAGTAGCGCCCTCATTTGAAAAAACATATTTGGATCTCCCATGCTGGTCTGGGAGAAATAAAAAAACTTAGAATGTACCAGCTGCTTCTCTTCCCACGCAGATCGTAAAAGCCGATCGAGGGATTGGGCAAAAATGCAAATCATGTTAACAGGCGATGCGGCTAGCAACCCATCACTGTATTGATTGCTTTTCCATCTTCTCGCCCACCATGACGCTAAAAGTGGCTTTTGGGTCTTGCGGCCCTGGGCTCTGCATAGAACCGCAAGACCCAAAATGCTCTGTCTGCCCCATTAGGGATAAAGACGTGATAGTATGTATATTTGGATTATTAAAAAAAAAAAAAACAAAAAAGGGTGCCACTTCTGCATGCCCTTCGTGTAAACAATATTTTTTTTATGTTTTAAATTAAATTAATAGAAGGAATCTATTATAATTAAACCATAATCATACATGCACCGCATGTACGTGACACAAAATCGTCACAAAAAAAAGAAACCTTTCAAACTTTGCTACTTCTTCAGAAAGAAAAATGTATCGGACTTGGTGAACAAATATTGATTTTTACAAAGCTATTAGCATACATATTAGTTACGTATTCGTATACGTATACGGCTTGTGTACACTATACTCCATTTGGTTAGGTATTTAAATAAATGTAAACAATCTTGACATGTCTTTTTATTGAAATATACACTTTATAAATCAATACCTTTGCAAATTACAAAGTAATTATGTAATTTATAATTTATAACATAATTACTTTGTAATTAGCAAAATTATTGATTTATAAAGTGTATATTTCAATAAAAAGAGATGTCAAGATTGTCAACATTTATTTAAATACCTAAACAAATGGAGTATACACTAGTATGGAATATGTGGTATTACCATTATCAGTGTATACACTTTACATATTCGCATAATCTAGAGATTTCTTGATAGCAATTTTCTAGTTCGTTGACCTGTCTGATAAAGTCTAGCTAGATAAAAATGTCTAGAACAAGTCGAGAACGTTACATTATGATATTAGCCTTTAAAATAAACATGTCATCGCAAGGATTTTTATGTAGAGCTAGCCGAAGCCCGCGACTTCGTTCGGGTGGACTTTATGATTACGAAAATGCAATGCTCATCAGGCTGAACAACGTTTGCTAAGACGTCATTTTTATATTTATACTTCTTAGTTTAGCAGGACCATTACGGTACTGCATCAGGTGTTCCATTTTCCAAAATCAATTGTACCCTATATGTTACCCAGGCTTAACAGCTATATAACAAAAAAAGTTATATTTGAATCCGTCAAGTATTTCCGGATATTATAGCGTGTACAAACAGACATACTTTTTTTTAAATCTTTACTCTATTACTATGTCTCCATCGCCTTAAATATTTTTTTTTGGGAACATATTTAATGTACAGACACATTTGTTCACTGTTTTGTTATATGTATAGATTGTTGTCGAGTAATTAATATGTTTTATAGCCTTATTATATATAGGCTTAAAATCCATCTTATCAATATTTAAACAACTTCGTAAAGCATTAATAACGAATTTCAGTAGTAGAATTAAGCAATAATAGAGCTGTACTACATTAATTATATCAGCGAACGTGACTGCGCTGCAAGCGCGAATGTTTATTGAATAACGAAGGTCTAACTTAGAATCTCTATGAATAAAGAGCTCATCTTTTTTTGTCTTGTTGTCTTTCGCAAAGTCTTATTATAATGATGGCTTAAAATTCATCTTCTCAATATTTAAACAACTTTGTAAAGCATTAATAACGAACGTCAGTAGTAGAATTAAGAAATAATAGACTTGTACTATATTAATTATATCTACGAACGTGACTGCGGTGCGGCGCGAATGTTTATTAAATAACGAAGATACTCGTAGAACTTGGAATCTCTATGAATAAAGAGCTCATCTTTCTTTGACTTGTTGTCTTTCGCAAAGTCTTATTATAATGAATGAATGAATGAATGAAAACTCTTTATTGCACCAATACACAAGAGAAAAAAAAATACAAAATGAATAATGATAATGAAAATGAATAATGATGGCTTATAAATCCAGCTACTCAATATTTAAACAACTTTGTTAAGCATTAATAACGAACTTCAGTAGTAGAATTAAGCAATAATAGACCTGTACCCTGTACTACATTACTAATGTATAATTAATGACGAAGATCAAAGTTGGACTTGTCTATCACTTTTATTAATAAATCATTGTCAGATATGGTGACATATTTTCTATAGTGATTGGACTATGACTCGCAAACATAAACACCTAATTTCACATACGTAGACGCACCATAAAAGCTGTCTGCTCCAGAAATGAAAATTTAAGTACTAAAGACTCATTAGCAACTTGAACATGAAAAATGAATTCCGGCAGTAGAATTACGCAATAATAGACCTGTACTACATTAATTATACGGACGAACGTATCTAGGGCAAAAACCGAATTTGGAACTTGTGTAACTTAGAATCTAGAACTCATTTTTGCCGCCTTCCACTAATTTTATTTTGATCGGCTAAACTTTTTTGTTTACATAATGTTGTGACTATTTTTATTTCATTTCTACCTTCCATGACGCTAAACGTATATGGATTTTAAGGCTATGTGTGCCTCATAAAAGATGATGGATATATGAGTAGAATTTTTTTATCTACCTGTGTCGGAGTCTAAGAGCGGTTTTGCACTACGTCCGATCCGAATGCACTCCGTGTCCGTCAAAATTCGACCCGAAATGGCCGTTGTACTATTCTAACGGTAGTTTACGCACTACATCCGATTTCTGTCCGTCATCCGTGATTCTAGTGTGTGAGGTACCATTGAAATAGAACTACGGCCATGCCGGACCCAATTTTAAAGTATGCGGATTGAATTCGTATCGGACGTAGTGCGAAACCGCTCTAACGGAAAATTATATTATTATCTTTATAAAAAAGTTCTTTCACCAAAGAACGCGCGACCTAAAAGCAGTGTATGCTCAATAATGACGCATCACTTAAAACCTTCCAAAGACTCATTAGCAACTTCATAAAGCATGTCTTACGAACTTCAGCCATAGTATTAAGCAATAATAGACCTGTACTACATTAATTATATCGGCGAACGTGTCTGGGGTGCGGAGAACTGTTATTGGATAATGAAGTTTAAACTTGTGTAACTAAAAGCTAATTTTTAGCTTGTCGCCTCTCGCCAATAGCTTTAACTACTTAAAAATTTAATTTCAAATGTTTATTCAGTAATAAGACCTACGCGTTAATAAGTATAGATTTATCATCATCATCATTTCAGCCGCATAACATGCACTGCTGGACATAGGCTTCTACAATGACCGATCAAGAGCGGCCAGCAGCCTTAGCTAGGTCGTCAGACCACCTTGTGGGTGGGTGTCTTACGCTTCGCTTGCCAATACGTGGTCGCCATTCGAAAACATTTTTGCCCCATCGGCCATCGGTTCGTCGCGCTATGTGTTCCGCCCATTGCCACTTTAACAAGCTAATCTGCTGGGCTATATCAGAGACTTTAGTTCTCCTACGAATTTCTTCATTTCTGATTCGATCACGTAGAGAAACACCGAGCATAGCCCTTACAAGTCAAGTATAGTTTACATTACATGTAATGTTTTTTTTTATTAATTACTTTAAAGAAAAGCTACCGATGCTCATTCAATTGCTGGATAGCAAAAGCTTCTACTCCATACATGATAATATACTTAATCATTGGCCACTTAAAAAAAATAAACAGGCGGCGAACTTCAGCCATAGTATTAAGCAATAATAGACCTGTACTACATTAATTATATCGGCGAACGTGTCTGGGGTGCGGAGAACTGTTACTGGATAATAAAGTTTGAACTTGTGTAACTAAAAACTCATTCTAAGCTTGTCGCCTCTCGCCATTAAAAAATTCAAATGTTTATTCAGTAACTAGCCGAAGCCCGCGACTTCGTTCGCATGGACATTATGACTTCTAAAAATGCTCATCAGGTTGGACAACTTTTGCTAAGGCGTCATTTTTATATTTCTTATAGTTAAGATGAAAAATTATGGTACTGCATCAGGTTTTCCATTTTCCAAAATCAATTATACCCTATATGTTGCCCAGACTTAACAGCTATATAGCAAAAAAAATGTCATTCGAATCCATCAAGTATTTCAGGAGATTAGCATGTACAAACAGAAAAACAGACCAACAGACACATTTTTTTAAAATTCTTACTCTATGTCTCCATCGCCCCCAATATTATTTTGGAAATATATTTAACGTACAGACACACTTTTTTACTGTTTTATTATTTGTATAGATAAGACCTACACGTTTTTATGTATAGTTTACATAACATGTACATATATTTTTTAATTAAATTATTTTAAGGAAAAGCTACCGATGCTCATTCAATTGCTGGATAGCAAATATCTACTCAATGCATGAGAATCTACTAAAGAGTTATTGATTGGCAACTTAAAAACATAAACAGGCGGCGAACTTCAGCCATAGAATTAAGCAATAATAGACCTGTATTACATTTATTATATCGGCGAACGTGTCTGGAGCACAGGAAACTGTGTTATTGAATAATGAAGTTCCAACTTGTGCAACTAAGATCTCGTCTTTGTCTTATCGCCTTTCGCCAATTGCACTAACTCTGTTCATTGAGTTTCTGTTATTGTTACTGTGCAAGTAACTTGTATCTTAAAACAATTTGTAAAAAATCCTCGCAATTTTAATTAGAATTGTGCAGACGCCGTGTGGTTTCCGGCAGAGTAGAATAGGACCACTCCAATTCCTTATGAGGATGTAGAAGGCGAATTAGGAAATACAAGCTAAACAAAGCTTATAAACATCAATGAGACCTCTCCAACCCGTCTGGCCAGAGTGGAGAGAGTAGGCTAAATCCTCTGGCTACTCTGGCCAAATACGGCTTTGGTAGTACAAAGAAGGTCGTGCTTCTGCAGGGGCGACTAAAACGACCAGATGTTGTGCAGACGCATCGTAAAAGCCGTCTGTTCTATAAATGAGAGTTTAGGTACTAAATACTCATTAGCAAGTCCATAAATGTACAAAGAACTTCAACCATAGAATTAAGCAATTATAGACATGTACTACAATTAATTGTACCAACGTACGTGTCAGGGCGCGGATAACTATTACCCCGTTATTGGATAACCAAGTTCAAACTGGTGTCACTAAGATAATCTTTGTGTGGTCGCCTTTTGATGCACGGGCAACTATAGTAGTATAGGAGGCAGCCGGCGCCTCGTTAAACAATCAAAGCAAGGCCGACGTGCGGGCAGTTTGATAAACAAGGGCTATTTCGGGACGATTCGAGAGCCGATCAATCTATGCAAAGACGAACGGAAAACAAGCATGGTTATGATTTCCACTGCAAATACAGTTTAAGAGGATACACGAATTTTCCGAGGTCCAGTGGCGCCCCCATTTGAAATAAATCATTTGAAAGAAAACGGAGATATCATTTCAAATTGTGTCTTGACCAAGCTCTAGATACTCATTCAAAGTATTTTTTAAACTACTTTTTATAGTTTAAAGCGAGAACGTGAAGCTTTGTTCTTTGCTAATATGCGTAGAAAAGCTTTACGTTCTCACTTTAGACTATAAACTGTAGTTCATAAAATAGTTTGAAGGGTTATCTAGGGCTTGATCAAGGCACAATTTTTAATGATATCTCCGTTTCCTTTCAAATGATTTATTTCAAACTAGCTGAAGCCCGCGACTTCGTTCGCGTGGACTTTATGTCTCTGGAAAATGCTCATTAGGCTGAACAACTTTTATTAAGGCGGCATTTTTATATCTCTTATAGTTTAGCTGGACCATTATGGTTCTGCATCAGGCGTTCCATTTTCCAAAATCATTTATACCCTATATGTTGCCCAGGCTTAATAGCTATATAACAAAAAAAGTTTCATTCGAATCCGTCCAGTATTTCCGGAGATTAGCGTGTACAAACAGACAAACAGACAAACAGACATACAGACAAACAGACAAACAGACAAACAGACAAACAGACAAACAGACAAACAGACAAACAGACAAACAGACAGACATTTTTTTTTAAATTCTTACTCTATTACTACGTCTCCATTCTCCCCAATATTTTTTTTGGAAATATATTTAATGTACAGACACACTTTTTTTACTGTTTTATTATATGTATAGATAGATGGGGGCGCTACTTGACCCCGGGAAATTTGGGTATGGCCTTAAGAGGATACATGAATTTTCCGAGGTCCCGTGCTGCCCCCTTCTAAATAAATCATTTGTAAGGAAAAAAAATATATTTTGAAATTCTGTCTTGAGCAAGACAGACCCCTTAAACTATTTTATGGACTACTGAGAACGTGAAGCTTTTCTTCGCACATTTGCGAAATACGGCCACATTTGGCTAATGGGCGTAGAAAAGCTTCACGTTCTCACTTCAGACTATAAAGAGTAGTGTATAAAATAGTTTGAAGGGTTATCTGGGGCTTTACCAAGACACAATTTTAAATTATATGTATATTTCTTTTCAAATGATTTATTAAAAATGTGGGCAGCACTGTACCCCGGAAATTCAGGTAGCCCCTTAAAGAAAGCATTCCCGGTTACGAAACGTTCGAAAATTGATCGGGACAGACATGTCATTATGTAGCTAGTAACTTATTAGTAATCTGTGGCCAGGGTAACAGGTTACATATGTTACCGCTCTAGTTATACTGTCATTAACCTATGTACGTGCAATTCAAATTGTTCCAGGCAGTGTAAAAAATGTAACATGAGTGCTAAGCTAACCACTAACAAAAAATATTAGAAATAACTAAATATTAGAAACAACTAAGGATACCCTAAGGGACATATTTCATTAAGTAAACAGTCAGACGCGCTATTCCTTCAAATTCAAAATAAAGAAAAGCATTTTAAGTCAAGCTAAAAAAATCCGCTTGTAACGGCCTGTCTTTTAATATTTTTTTAATAAGTAAATAAAACCCTTTTATTTACTTACACAGACCAAACTAAAGTCACTTTGACAATTAACACAAATCTAACAACAGCTTAAATTAAACTGAGCATGCCAAAGATATACAATGTCCTTTTTTATTAAGTACAAATATTTTAAGGGGTGATTCAGACCATCATTTCAAACAACTTTTCCCAATAAATGTATATCGAAATACGAAAAAATAATTTTCATTTTTCATAGAAATGATAACACGTGACTACTTCGATTTCTATGGAAACCTAAAAAAAATTTTTCGTATTTCGATATACATTTATTCGGAAAAGTTGTTCTAAATGATGGTCTGAATCACCCCTTAAAATATTTGTACTTAATAAAAAGGGACATTGTATATTACACATACACTTTAATAACAAAAAACGGAGTGACCTAAAAACTAGATACCCAAAACGACATGAACACAGATTACAAAGGCCAGCTACCCGCCTAGAACTTAATTCTAAGAGCACTTTAATTATGTCTATCGAAATATACAACAAATTGCCAAAACTCATTTCAGAAGAAAAAAATGACAAAATATTCTGTAAAAATCTAAAAAAACTTCTGTTAAATAAAGCTTATTACGCTATAAATGAATTTCTTAACGACCACATAGAAAACGACTTCTAACTTTTAATCGTATAATAACTTATAATAAAATTGAAAAATGTATGTAGTAAAATTAATTACATATATTTTATTAAATCAACGTAGATATTTTACTAATCAATAAATCCTAATAATTTATTCAGAATGTTTTAAATAAATAGGTACCCAAAAGATTAAATTAAAAATTAAAAATAGATCATACAACAATAAGCATTCATAAATGTATCTATAAGCATAAACGTAAATTTTGCTATCAAACAGATACGTATCAATTAATAAATTTTAATTTAATATAAAATAATAATAATAACTATAAATATAAAATAATAATAAGAACTTAAAACACAGTGGCGTGTAGAAACCGTAAAAACAGTCCCTATTGTAATCTCTTCCACAGGCGTAATACCGAAATCTTTACATACTAGTCTCAACTTACTACAAATACACCCACTCACATTTATATTAATGCAGAAAGCAGTGATATTAAATACTTGTCGTATAGTACGCAAGTTCCTCTCTACTGAATCATAAAGCATATCCTCAGTCTCCTTTCTACTTTCACACTTTTCTAAATTGTTTATGTTTGGCCACAAGCCCGCATATGCAAAAAAACTACCTCAAAATACCTATTTTGAGAGAAAGAAAAATAAAGATAAAGGAAATAATAATAATTGAATGTCCAAAAATATTGAATATAATGTTAAAATATAATATAATTTTAAAACTATATGAATATGACAATATTATACTAACCTTATTTTTACTAATGTTTGAGTGCGACCTCTTCTTATCTAACCAAATTGCTGTGCCCGACAGGGTCCATAAATGATTTTAAACTGTATTGTTAACATCTTATGTACTTTATGGTTTGCAATAAAATATTGAGTATCCTCCCTGGCGCTGCCGGGTAAAACCTGTATGATATACTTACCCCAATTTCCAATACGTTAAAGTTTTATTAAACAATCAAAACCAAGGCTTAATACGAGGGGAGGTTTCATAAACAGGCGCTATTTCTGGACGATTGACTTGCCGATCAATCTACTGTCCACGCGAAGTGAACTTAAGTGGGGCAGATAGGGTTGTATCGCGCCTTAAGTGGGGCAAATGCGATAACTAGACAACTGTTGAGCGAGGCTTTGACAATTCATGGACGCGATAAGCTGAAACTTATTAATAGAATCAATAAGTACTTACCGTACAAAGCCGGACGATAAATGCCTACGTACTCAATGTTCTTACTTTATTTGTATTTTGTGTACATGAATTTTGAAAATAAATAAACTAGTAAATAAATAAACGGATACTCACCCCCTGCCGCGTGTCGCCCACAAATCGGTATAATATGGATAGATAAGTGATAAGGTTTGTCGCTACGAATAAATATTTGGCTCCAAACACGAAGATGAAGACCTGTCGAGACGCGTACTACGTCATAGAGCGGGTAATTAGGACTCCCTGTCGTTGATACCCCAACGATTGGTCGCGTTGCCCCAGACGTGCACCATTCTAAATATGAAAATTTGGTAAAACGGATAATTTAAAGACTTACCATGGAGATCTGATTGGTCCACTCGCTGTGATACCTCCACGAGTTGGTCACATTGTCCCACACGTGCAGCCTGGACGGAAACCCCACGATCCGGTCGGGGAACTCACGCCACACGTCGAAACTATAAACAAGGGTTAACGACGTTTTTATAGGGCAGATGAAGTGGGCAATGTTTACGTCGTGCGTAAATCGGTTTAAGAGTTATCATAAAAGTAAAAAAAATACTCCAGCCAGTATTGAGTTACGTTTACTGTTACGTGTAAAAACGGGACCCTATTACTAAGATTCCGCTGACCGTCCGTTAGTCCGTCTTAGTAATAGGGTCCCGTTTTTACGCTTTGGGTACGGAACCCTAAAATATTAAATCATTAAAAATCTAATAAAATATTTCACACAGCGAACTTTATGGGTTCGAATGGTTTAATGAAATTGGACAATGCACGTATAGAAATAAAAACACCCTGTGTTTGTATTTCTGTATGTGCATTGTCCAAGTGCAAAAATATAAAAACACTAGCTGTACCCGCGGGCTTAAAAAAAGTACCCTATGTCCTTCCCCGAGTCTTAAACTATATCCATACTAAATTTTATGCAAATCGGTTTAGTAGTTTAAGGTGAAAAGGTAACAAACAAACAAACAAGCAAACAAATATACAAACTCACTTTCGCATTAATAATATTAATAGGATAGGATAGGAAGTAGGATTAAAAACCTAATAAAATATTTTACACAGCGAATAAAACACATGGTGTTTTTATTTCTGTATGTACGTCCAATGTCATTAACCCATTTCGAACCCATAAAGTTCGCCGTGTGAAATATTTTATTGAAAACACCCTGTGTTTATATTTCTGTATGTGCATTGTCCAATCTCTTGTCCATTTTGACGACCTCCGTGGCGTAGTGGTCAATATGCTAGTCCGCCACCCAGAGGTCCCGGGTTCGATTCCCGGTCAGGGCAAGTTGGAAAATGGCCTTTTTCAAATTGTCCTGGGTCTTGGATGTTTATCTATATATGTATTTGTTAAAAAATATAGTATCGTTGAGTTAGTATCCCATCACAAGTCTTGAACTTACTTTGGGGCTAGCTCAATCAATGTAATTTGTCCCTATATATTTATTTATAATCGCTCTAGATATAATACAACAGATCTCATTGATTGCACAATTCACTTAAGTATTTTATTTTTCATTTATTTATTCCTTACTATTCATAAGGATGATGATGATATTTTAGTAATGAAAAAAAAGAGATAATTGAATGAATACGAATAAGGAACAGCGGCAGCGGAAAAACGGAATAAAAAGAAATTTGGCATGAATTAGGTAGAAAATTTATATGCCTTAAAAGGTCGAATTAATATAATTCAAATTTTATTAATTCGACCTTTGAGGCATATAAATTTTCTACCTAATACATGCCAAATTTCTTTTTAATCCGTTTCAGCGTAAAAGCGGTACAAAATCTATAAAAACTTTCGCATTTAAATAATTACTAGGATGGTATCGTAGACAAGGAATCTAATTTTTTATTGCACTTACAATCTTAATATCTTAACGCTAAGCTACATATTTAACATATTTCAAGAAGTTTATACGTCGGCTATAAAAAGAACAATAAATTATACATGGAATATATACGATGATATATTATGTATAGGTATATAAACATACACGTCTACATTTTAAGTCTTTATTTCTCTACACATTTAACTTGTTCATTTAAAATAAACAATAAACAACTGCGACGTTTATAATACTATTTTTACAGCGCTATGTTAAATTATTAGTTACTTACCTTTTACTAAACAAAAAGTCAATACAGCGGGGTTACTCCATAAAATAATACGATAGTCGTCCGATATTGACTTCCTATTTCTATGTCAAACCAAATTAGACTTTATCATCATACGTTAGTGCTCAATGTTGTTTGACACTGAAACGCGGATACGCAGTAACGTCCGTCTTGCGTACTAATTATGGAGTAACCCTCCAGTTTCTAGCCATTCTAAACTTTATGCATATATAGACTATAGCACAACTGTTTTTCTTACTTATATATAATTAGGCCATATACTATTATTAATTCTGCGATTTGGCTCAAATACTTGATAAAAAAAAGTAAAATATGTATTTGTTTAAACACATGCAAAATAGGGATTATTTTTTTTAAATTACAAATTATTTATTTATTAAAATTTTGACACTGAACACAGTTAGCAGGTCTTACCAATAAAGTTTTCATAAACCTGTATCTGGGGAGTCCACTGTTTGACATCATACATATCATTTCAAAGTAGAATAATTTGTCTTGTGCGTTTTTATGAATGTTGCAGTCTAATAATGTAAATGAATACATACATACATACATACTATCACGTCTTTATCCCTAATGGGGCAGACAGAGCATTTTGGGTCTTGCGGTTTTATGCAAAGCCCAGGGCCGCAAGACCCAAAAGCCACTTTTAGCGTCATGGTGGGCGAGAAGATGGAAAAGCAATCAATACAGTGAATGAATCGTGATTATTATACGTGCAGATGAGGAAAAATATGTCTTGAATTATTAATTACTTGATTCGGTAAAAAATCACGGTCTAACTTGTACAAAACTGTGATTTGAACCAAGTTACATTTAATAATGACGACCTCCGTGACGTAGTGGTCACCATGCTAGTCCGCCACCCAGAGGTTCCGGGTTCGATCCCCGGTCAGGGCAAGTTGAAAAATGGCCTTTTTCAAATTGACCTGGGTCTTGGACGTTTATCTATATATGTATTTGTTATAAAATGTAGTATCGTTGAGTTAGTGTCCCATAACACAAGTCTCGAACTTACTTTGGGGCTATCTCAATTTGTGTAATTTGTCCCTATATATTTATTTTATTTATAATAATTATTTCAAGACGCCAAAACAATTCTTTTTTTTCGGTAGAAATCATTTTTTCAAATATTTCATTTTAAAATCCTTTTCACACCAGCTTAAACTTCCCACGCATTCGCAGTTCAAATATTTAATAGAGTAGGTAAACAATTTCTAGAAATATGAAATGGAAGCAGTTAATGACACATTAGTTCACCTCAACTAGCGGTTGAAGGTATCGCATGATGAACGCGATCTTCCCAGCACGAACGTGATGCGAATCAGCTGCTAAAACGGCAATATGAAATTGCAAGCGTAAGTTTCAGTTTTGCTGTTGATATTGGGGTTTTAAATCAATGCAGAAAATGATTTAACATAACTTCAACGCATATATATACGTCATATGCACGCGTCGAAATATTCCGATATAATTTATTCGCGTAGTCGATATGATTGGACGCACTGTGGTCTGAAACACGGCTTTCATAGACATACAAATCAGTGTATTGTTTTTTATTTTTTCTACTCCTCTACTGTTATCTGCCTTTTACATAGTCACGAACACTAAAGAACATTGATTATTTATGACTTCAGGAAAGTCTATAGTCTATTCCCCATAACAGCACTTGTATCGTTATTTCGCCAAAACGATACTCCTAGCTCGAAGCTCCTAGCCATAGACTAAGATCCTTTATTTTTTCTTTGAATCTATCATACTGCCAACATAAGAAAAACGTTTTATTAATATATTCGTGATATATTAACTAGGGAGACGTCAATTAAAAAAAAATTAAGTTTACCATAGATTTTGATTACCGAAAAAAAAAAAATTTACCATAGATGCCTATTATCTACCAAACATAAATGATGTCATACATTTTCATATTTTTTTTTGTTTATTTTTGTATTTTATTTAGTAAATATAGTCGTAGAAAAAGTATTGTATGCAACGTTGTATATGTACGTCAAAAAATGCTCGATGGCGTCTTCTTACGATGCGAATCGCTAAAGCTCGCATCGTAACCTGCGCCACTCGCATATTTTGAACCCTCTTATACAACTGTTGCATAAAATACTATTATATATAGGTTTGACACCTAATATAAATACTGTAATCCCGCGCTTATAAGCTATTATAACTTTTTATTTGTTTTTTGTATTGAACACATCATTTCCTTATTTTATATCGTAATTAATTGTAAAAAAATATATAAATAAATAAAATATAGCATGACAATATCACGTGACTATTTCGATTTGTATGAGATCCAAAATTTATTTTTCGTATTTCAGAATACATTTATTGCGAAAAGTTGTTTAAAAAGATGAACTGAATCACCTACAGTGTATAGTTACTGTCTGTAAAGGCCGACAAAAATAAGGCAATGTATTCTATTCCGTACAAAAAAAACGTTAGTTATAACTATTCAAGGGAGTTAAACCTATTAAAATAATAGGTTTCTATAGCCAAAACAGAAAGTACGCTATTTCTATGTGTATGAAAGTCGATTTTCGGACCACTGTGCGACGACCGTATCGCCGCAGTCAATGCCATTGGCTGGAGCCAGTGTCTTTGATTGACATTGTACCTGATTAGAATAATACTAAACGTGTAGCGAAAAGGGGTTAATAACCCAAAAGGGGGTGAAAGTATAATAGTCAGCAGCAAAAATATCACCAACTAGCAGTCCATCCCGGCTTCGCCCGTAGTACATACATAGCCTATGTCACTCAGGGATAACATACCTATCCAACAGTGAAAGAATTTTTAAAATCGATCCAGTAGTTTCGGAGCCTATTCAATACAATCAAACAAACAAACAAAAAAACAAACAAATCTTTCCTCTTTATAATATTAGTGTAGATAAAGCGTTTTTATTTAGTAAATAAAACCGCTGTCGTTTAGTGGTAAACGCTTTTATTTGATGATATACTTTTGCTTATGACTGTACTTGTCAATATGAATAACTTTTATTACGGGACAAACGCTGAAATCGCGAAATTAAATCTGCTAATCCAAACAAAATTATTTCGGGGTTTTCACACGGAAAAGCACAAATCTAGTTCGCTTATTTTTTTTTGTTTCCTATCCATTTTACGTGTTACAATAAACTTTTATTTTGAATGATTGTACTGTACACCACGGCGCGATAATATTACTACAATACATAGTATAAAACAAAGTCGCCGCGGACTGTCCCTTTATTTACCAATGTATCTAAATATATTTACCAATGTAATCTTTTAAACTATGATACATATTTTTAATGCGGTCGAAATATATACAGATGCCTTGAACTACGTAGCACAGATTGCAAGTGATAATGATAACTGATAAATATTAATAAATAAATACCTACATTTAACAAACGGGACAAGTGTGAGTTAGACTCGCGTTGAGACGGTTCCGTACATTTATAAATCACTTTTATTTCATATGTTACTTTACTTCAAATAGTGTGTTTTCAGAGGTTTCTTATAGGTTTTCCTATTTTATATTATAGAGTATAAAATGGGTTAGAAGTTGTTGTTTTTGTTTTTCGTGTGAGTAAGTGGCCACAAATACAAGTAAACGTCGTAACTGTATATATTTAACTGAATTCCATAATGGAGGAGGTATCAATTCATCGAAATCTTCTTTTTATGTTCACCGATTATTTGAAGACGCCTGGAAAAGGCACACTTGAAATTTTTTATCAAAATCGGTTATTTAGTTTGGGGCTGATGTCGGTTTTTAGTTTTGAACAATTGACAGATAGAAAAACATTACAACAATCTTACAATGTTCTTTAATCTGTATAAAATAATTAAATTAAACAGCTGTTTTATCTTTCTCAAGTCTTTGAAGACAACGACGTAATTGAAATATTATTAGACTAGTAATTATTATTCGTAAATTAGACTGTAATGCAAAAAAGATTTAAAGACTAAAGCAGAATTGCTTTAAAATTAATATTTTAATGCCAACAGGAGCAGCCATTACTTCTTCATTAAAACCTCCACTTTGTGAAACTTAATTTCGTACTAAATTGGCTAGCGAAAAGTTTTTTTTTAATATCATGAAGTTGGCAGCCGGCATCGTTTCCAGTAAACTTGTAATTTCTAAAAAGGCCCTTTTTTGGTCCAATGTGTATTTTTTTCTCACGTAAGCGTAATTGTGACGTTCCACGTCAAAAGGTACCTTATGGTGGTTTTTATTGAATGTGTTGTAAAAAGGAAGAAAAAATTTTTTTTTAATTTTTTTTTTTTATACAAAAATCCGATTTCGCCTCCGAACTATACAACCTATTTTGATAAAAGTCCTTTCAAACAAAAAAATAATTTTCTAAATAAGTCCAGGCACATTCGAATAATCGGTACCTAAACATTAAACAATCGGAATTGATAACCTCGTCCTCTTGGAAAGTCAGTTAAAAACCAAACATTTCAGAAACGGATCCCGTAACGAATAAACCGGCCAAGAGCGAATAGAACTCGCGTGGGTAGGGTTCCATGTATGTCAAAGTCAATCACAATTAAAATCCTCACAGTAAGTACTGGTAATATGGTATACAAAAAAAAATGAATCAATTGAGCGTAGCAGGCACTTAAAGGTGACAAGCTGAGACGTACAGCTCGCGTGCGAAACGCACATAAATCATCCGATGTCATTGGTCACATCGCGTTGCTAGGTTCTGCGAGGGCTGGGTCTCAAACCTGCTGATTTTCTAGTATTTCTATCGATAATCCGCTTATCCTACCGATATACCAGAACATACAATTTATCTACAATTTCGAAATGCATGGCTTTTTTTGTCGTTTCTACGATTTTTAAGAAAGTAAAGAATATCTTCTCGGTATTTTACCGATTTTCAGATTGATATTCCTGACAACGCGGAATCCCTTCGGCAATGGGGATGGGGATAATTTTTTTTCTAATTTTATAAATTATTTAAAAGTATGGTCTATATTTTTCTCTAATAAGCAAATAATGACTAAGATACAAAGCACTTTAATTGCGCCAGACGTCACGATTGGCTAAGATTTTTAACTAAAGGTGACTTTTCGGAGTGGGGGCGACCCCACTCCAAAACTTCGAAGCGCTGTATCTTCGTGAATTTTAACTACTTTTCTAAACGAAAAAATATGGGTCTTTTATTTTTTGATAATCTAGTTGCCAGACAAACAAAATAATATATTTTTACCTAGTTCGCATCCCTATTATATGTCGGTAACTGTTCGAACCAAACATCAATCTAAGGTAAAAGGTCTCTCGATCAAAATGTCTTCAGACAAAGAATCGCCTGCCGATTTTCGGTTCAAAATAGATCACTGATACCTATTTCGATAATGGCAACTATCTGACGATTTCGTACTTAGACGTTAATACAATAAACGTTAATAAATAAAATAAATTCTTATATATTCATTAAGTTATTTATTATAAATTATAAACAATAAAAATCAGGGTTGCCAGACATTACTGTGTCTGGACATTAAATGATTAATTAATTTATATTAAAAATTTAAATTACTGAGTCTCGACAAAAAAGATGCTTAACTATTGAAAGAATATTTTGTCTAGATATTTCAGTCTTCCCATCTGGCAACCCTAATCTGCAGAGCGACGACGCGGGTTGAACATGACTGATATCTAGCTAAATAGACAGGAGAAACATTGGTAAATCGCATAATTAAATTTTTATCTTTGAATCATCTAAGAAAATTCTTGATTATCCATCCGTTACTAACACGTGTATTTATGCTCTATTTTATCATAAAGATAGATTTACAAAATTTATTTCAGCTGACGTCTTTAAAGAACGCTGAAATGCAGTTTGTTGCCGCTTCTTCTTCACGAATGCCTTGGAATCGGACATATTTAGCTTTAAGTAAACGTTTAAATTTTTTTTTTTTGTATTAGGTATTATTGCATTATACGATACACCCGCTGTCCATTTGTTTTTTTTTTGTATTAATTCATGTACAACGTGGAAGCGACATACCATGTTTCCTTTTGAACCGTATTTCAGTGGCTGTACGGGTAATTTGAAATTCCTTGTACCAGTGGAACAAGCCGATGGGTCCACGGGCAAACACAAGAGAACTAGAAATCTTGTCTAGAAACATGTATCTCTAAATATTCCCCAAGATCGTTATGACGTCAAACACAACTATACGTCGAGATCCGTCTTAATATAAAACGTTACTCTGTTATGGACGTTGTTGATAGTTTTTTACCGCTACCAAAAAGAAGGGTGTTATAACTCTGAATAGAATAGAATAGAATAGAATAGAATAGAATAGAATAGAATATGGTTTATGACGCTAATGTCTGTCTGTCTGTGTTGAACAGATAGACCGATTTGAATACGGTATTTTTAAGTGAAAGCAACTTCCCTTGCGTTGATTATCAGCTGGAAAATTGGTTTAGCCGTTGTGTTATCTATTTCTATTCATATCTCTGGCATGGGCAGATTCCTTATACACAATAGTAATGACCACATTTTACGACGTACGAGTATAACGTCAGGGACTCTCATGCCATTTGCCGGGGATAGATAATGAATGATAAGTCGTAGTCAGAGCATATACATTATTGTTATGATTATAACATTCTGAGGACATTTCTACATAATACAAGTACTTGAAAATCGCAGTCTTAATTATATTTCAAATTTTCCTGGGTCTTGGGTGTTTATCTATATCTATACATATAATAAAACAGTAAAAAAAGTGTGTCTGTACATTAAATATATTTCCAAAAAAAAATATTGGGGGCGATGGAGACGTAGTAATAGAGTAAGAATTTAAAAAAAAATGTCTGTCTGTTTGTCTGTTTGTCTGTTTGTCTGTTTGTCTGTATGTCTGTTTGTCTGTTTGTCTGTTTGTCTGTTTGTCTGTTTGTACACGCTAATCTCCGGAAATACTGGACGGATTCGAATGAAACTTTTTTTGTTATATAGCTATTAAGCCTGGGCAACATATAGGGTATAAATGATTTTGGAAAATGGAATGCCTGATGCAGAACCATAATGGCCCAGCTAAACTATAAGAGATATAAAAAAGCGGCCAAGTGCGAGTCGGACTCGCCCATGAAGGGTTCCGTAGTAGCAAATAACATAATATAAAAGTCTTGTAGTGTGTTTATTTTAATTTTTATATTTAAGTTGATTGAATGAAAGGTAAATTGCCGTTTATGATTTTTGACGTATACGATAGATATCGTTCAAACCAATTTTCGCTGGTAGTTTTCATAGTAATGAACATCATATATTTTTTTTTAGTTTTATAATTCCCTTATTTTAGAAGTTACGGGGGGGGGGACACACTTTTTTTCACTTTGGAAGTGTCTCCCGCGCAAAGTATTCAGTTTAGAAAAAAATGATATTAGAAACCTCAATATCATTTTTGAAGACCTATCCATAGATACCCCACACGTATGGGTTTGATGAAAAATAAATTTTTGAGTTTCAGTTCTATGTATGGGGAACCCCCAAAATTTATTGTTTTTTTCTATTTTTGTGTCAAAACCTTAATGCGGTTTACATAATACATCTACTTACCAAGTTTCAACAGTATAGGTCTTATAGTTTCGGAAAAAAGTGGCTGTGACATACGGACGGACAGACAGACAGACAGACATGACGAATCTATAAGGGTTCCGTTTTTGCCATTTGGCTACGGAACCCTAAAAATGCCGCCTTAGTAAAAGTTGTTCAGCCGGATGAGCATTTTCCAGAGACATAAAGTCCACGCGAACGAAGTCGCGGGCTTCGGCTAGTCTATAATAATTGTTAAAAAATCAGCTAAGTGCGAGTCGGACTCGCCCATGAAGCCAGCAAGCAAGCAAGGACGAGGAGGCTTACAAATAGATAATATTTTGGAAATATTTCTTAAATTTAACGGTAGGTTTTTAATTTTGTATGCATCCGCAGATTTTTTTTTGCGATTTCAGGGATGTTAGAAACCGATAAATTTAACCTACACAAGCTACCCAACATTACCTTAACTTATCGGACAGGGTTTTTATAACATAATGTATATGTATTTATTTTAAAATATAGTATCGTGTTAGTATCCCATTACACTTGTTTTAAGCTTACTACTCAATGAGTGTGATTAGTCCCTATATCTTTTACCTTTAAACGAGCAATTCTTGTATGTATGTATATATATATATATATATATATATATTTATAAATTTCTGTGATCTCGAAAACGGCTCTAACGATTTCGCTGAAAATTTGTACAGGGTGGCCAAATAACAGGTATACACTTTAGTTTTGTATTTTTATTCTATGAATTATAAAATATATCAAGTATTCCTTGTTAAATATAATATTTAGGGCCGGCAATTAAACATGGAAAATAATGTCAGACATGTCCACCTCTAGCAGCATCACAGATGTGAACCCTTTTCATCGCGTTTTTCATCACATTTTAACACATTTCCTACGTTATCTCAGTGACTGTTTTGATTTAATTGCTGAAGGTTCATTGGCCTGTTAGCATAGACACGTCCCTTTAGATAGCCCCACAGAAAAAAGTCAGGAGCTATTAAATCAGGCGATTTTGGGGACCAATCAATGTCACCGTTTCTCGAAATTAATCGACCGGGAAACATTCTTTTTAATGTTTCGTTAAACGTTTTAATAATTAAAACACATTGTTCCGTCGTAAAACGCTTCATAATAAATTTGCCGTATCTACACAAAGTAATATTCATGCAACAACTGTCATATTTACCGCCAAAACAAAATGGCGGCAAAAAAAAGTTGTATACCTCCAAGTTGGCCACCCTGTATATGGGGGTTTTCGGGGGTAAATAATCGATCTAGATTAGTTTTATGTTTGGGAAAACGCGTGTTTTCGAGTTTTCATGCGTTTTTCTTTCCATGCAGAATATGGTCGCTAATTTCGGCGCGCCGACCGCCTTGATTTTAGCTCAGTGGTTAAGGATATCGACCGCTAGAAAAAGTGTTACGGGTTCGAATCCCACTCGGTGACTTACTTTTTTTTAATTTTATGTTTAAGTTTATATATAATTTTTTATTTTGCATTGTTTTTAGACAAGTTTAAAAAAAATAGTTAATGTTTGAGATGTAACCGAGCAAAGCTCGATCGCCCACGTACTAATATATATATTTATTTAAATAGCACTACAATGATGGGAACAATATCAAGATTCTGGTTGCACTTACATGTTATGATTTAAATGTTTTGTAGAATTATTAAAGACTGATCTTGGTTGAATGATGGGTTATAAATATTTGGGCTTTATATCCGGTCATTGAGATAACATTGGCTATGTTTTGCGGAATTTCCTTAGTAGATTCAATGGTTAAGTCGGATACGCGATCTCTCTTTAATAAATCTACCTTGGCCTATCCGGATCCGTAACATATACAGATACATTTTCACGTCTTTATCCCTGACGGGGCAGACAGAGCCCAGTGCAGTAAGACCCAAAGGCCATGCTTAGCGTGATGGTGAGCATTAAGATAGAAAATAAATCAAAATAGTGATGTGTTGCTAGCCGCATCGCCTATTACCATGATTCAAATTACGCCCATTCTCCTCTTCTCCTCGCGATCGGCTTTTAGGATCTGTGCGAGAAGAGATTCACGTTTAGATTTCCATTGTCAGTATCTGGCTCAGGCAGATGGCATCCCTATTCTTAGAATGTACCAGCCGCTTACTACCCCCGCAGTTCCTAAAAGCCTAAAACCATGAGCTCTGACTACCCTAGTAGGAACAGTGTCTAGAACTTGACAGTATCATCATCGTAAGCCGAGCGTATTCCCGGTTGCGTCAGCGGTAACGCTTTAGAGCCCAGAGTCCGCTTCCTAACCTGAGTGATTTGATGAGGTTACTGGTTTTTACACAGAGCGACTGCCGTCTGATCTCCGCAACCCAAAAGGTCGACCAGATCCAATCCTTGGATGAGTTTGAGAGCCAACGCTAAATGGGGTTCGGGACCCACTGCTTTTCGTGTCTTCCGAAACACGGAATCATCTTTCTTTTCGGATAATCAGGTGACTCAAGCCTGCAATATTCTAACCAGACTGAAAACAACTTTTCAAAGTGAAAGATGACAGTATATCCAGCATCTTTCTATCGACCAGTTTCGATTAGCTTAAGCTTCAGTCTTGTTACTTCAAGCATAAGGTCTCATATTGTGGCAAAAATATGCCGTCGAAAACAGCCGGGTAATATGCGACAAGTGAACGTAAGAGTACGTGACAAGGTTTATGCGAAACAGAACAATTTGGGCACAGACTTGAGCGAACAGCTGCTTTCATACATTTTCATAAGACTTAGGAGACTTAGTTGAGGAGCTCGATGGCCCGGCGGGAGTGCGCATTACTAGCGCTTTCTCAAGTAAAGTAACACTAGGCGTGGTGGCGCACTTGGATAAGTGACCACCAGTGACATAAAAATTACTCGAGCTCCTCCGTGTTTCGGAAAGCACGTATAAGCCGTTGGTCTCGGCTGTCATCATTGTACGGCAGTTGTCAAGCTATTTCAGATACCTTTAGGTAACCTGAAAAATCTGACACCAGTGTTGGCCACTTACACATACGAAAAACAAAAGAAAAAAAAGAATTAGGAAAAGATCTGAAAAATAAACATAAATATTGCCGTGTGGTACGACAGAATAGAATCAAATTAAAACACCACTTTTTTCTCTCCTTCCCATGGGTGTCGTAAGAGGCGACTAAAATAAGGAATATGTAATATCTAAGGTAGGTAACAGAATAATAGCACTAACGTCCTCTGTAAATAAATATGTAGGGACAAATTACACAGATTGAGTTAGCCCCAAGGTAAGTTCGAGACTTGTGTTATGGGATACTAACTCAACGATACCATATTTTATAACAAATACATATATAGATAAACATCCAAGACCCAGGACAATTTTGAAAAGGCCATTTTCCAACTTGCCCTGTTTGACCTCTGGGTGGCGGACTAGCATGGTGACCACTACATCACGGAGGTCGTCTGTACAAAGACTTTATACCATCTACTGCGAATAACAACCTCTCTGCCCAGAGCGGTGATTGCGAGGAATCTTCCCTGTATTGGGGAGGCCTTTTTTAGTCCAGCAGTAGACTTGCTTCTTTTCGTGTCGTTGGCTCACACAATATTTTTTCCCTCCAGAAAGATGCCACTCTTACAGCGTTTTCCGAGGCCTCAAAAAGGTAACATTTAGTGCAGCTAGTGGGGCACGATGGGCAAGAAAGGAGGTGTGACGTAGTCTGGTCGCTATGGCAACACTGCCTCTGTGTTGCAGTATCAATGTAACGCCATCGGGCCAAGTTAGCCTCCATCGCCCTACCTCAGTATAAAGGCGGTTTAGGGTTCCATGTGGCCCATGGGAGTTCATGATCCGGAGTTCCTCTGAAGGTGGTATAAAACCAGAGGAAGGTGGGTATTGTGCAGTGAACTGTTATGAACTGATAAAGAAATAAAATATAAAGAAAGAAAAGGTCACGCTTGCACCCCTTGTGGACTCCTAAGATTTGATTTGCACACCGTGTGCAATTTAATCCAACTTGAAAGACAGGATAGCTTACTAAAGTCCACACGAACGAAGTCACGAACATCAGCTAGTCTTCTATATAAATAGCAGTCTTGAAGCTTTCCGATTGCCGAAAGAGACTAATGTTTTAGAGACTGGAATGTCATTACTCTTTACCCCTATTTATCCTACAAATAAAAATCGTGCGTGAAATTCTACTTTTAAAGAGAATAGTTGCGTGAAAAGCAGTAGGAATCACTAAATAAAAGTTCCTACATTCATAGACAATACTTCGAACTATGCCTAAGCCGGAAAGCTTTTGTTCAAACACTTCCAACAACAGAATTTGTAATCAACCTTGATACCCACGATAATTTAAGACCTTACTCCGACGGCAGAAGCTACTTCATCCTACTACTAATATTATAAACGCGAAAGTTTGTAAGTATGGATGGAAGGATATTTGTTACTCCTTCACGTAAAAACTACTGGATAGATTTTAAAGAAACTTTACAATAATATAGCTTTTTTTAAGTTTACATACTTTGTTTATTGATATATATAGTATCGTTATATACAATTAGAATTAATATCTAAATTACAATCTAAATTAAAAAACTAAATTAAAAATCTAAATCTTGATCATGTGGCATGGTGCCAAGAACACTGGCTGCATTCCCGCGCTGAATAGCTACTGCATATAGCTTATACATTAGAATAACACAAAGGCTACAATTTATAAAGATATTGTTTGATCCTGCCTAAAGCTCATGTTGAGGCTCCTGTTCCAGGGTCTATAATTTTAGCTGGTATTATATTAAAGTTAGTTGGGTATGGTATAATACGAGTGATAATTTTAATAGAGAAAATAAGATTAAAAGTAGTAAAATCACGTTTGTATTAGAGCCCCCTAAAATATTTATTTTATTTTATTTTAATTTAACTATTTATTTAAAAGAAATATTTTAAATTAACTATTTATTTAAAAAAAATTTTTACCCTTTAGGTTCGGTCTGCCTCGTTAGGGATATCGATGTAATAGTGTATCTGCATCTTATTGATTACTTACATTAATCTTACGAGTATCTATCTTTAAAATTATTTTCGCACAAAAAAACCTTTGCTATAAGATAAACGTAATAGCAGTAATTCATGAAATAATTTAAATCAATAGTATTGTAATTTTTAATTTTTTTACACTAATAAAAATATATTTATTTTAATTATCGCTTTTCTGTTTTAATAATACATTTCCGAGCGCCACTGTCCTTGCAGTAGGACGTTAATGAAGTGTTATGTTACATCTATATCTGTGTGTTATGTTAATGTAACATTAACATCAAGCTAGAAATATAATTAATCCGTTAATCTCGTGTTGAGGAGGGATCATACTAAACGCAAAGCGGTTTATTCAAGTTTAAGGCCATACCCAAATTTTCCGGGGTCCAGTGGCGCCGCCATTTGAAATAAATCATTTGAAATGAAACGGAGATATCATTTAAAATTGTGTCTTGATCAAGCCCTAGATAACTCTTTAAACTATTTTATAAACTACTGTTTATAGTTTAAAGTGAGAACGTGAAGCTTTTCTACGCACATTAGCCAAAAGTGGCCGTTTTTCGCAAATGTGCGTCGAAAAGCTTCACGTTCTCACTTTAAACTACAAAAAGTAGTTTAAAAAATACTTTGAATGGGTATCTAGAACTTGACCAAGACACAATTTTAAATGATATCTCCGTTTCCTTTTAAATGATTTATTTTAAATGGCGGCGCCACTGGACCCCGGAAAATTTGGGTATGGCCTTAATCCGGAAGTGCCTGACGCCATATACAAAATCCCGTAATTTACAAACCAAATGTCGTATAATAAAGTAATTAAGCGTATGTATTATTTACATACTGCACCCGCTCGAATGGTAATTCCGATGTTTACGTGTGTTTTTATTATAGCATGGTTGATAATGAAGTGGATAAAGTAGTCAGCACAGGTAGCATGGCACCGGCGACAGCGTTTATCGAACTTTATCGTTTCTTTCTATTAAGCTGTACGTAATATTGACCAGCGAGATGGTTCTTCAGCAATGGTCTGAGAGAAAGAAAAAAGGAGAATGTTGCAGCTGCGACTTACTGAGAGCCGATTAAGATAACGGGCGAGAATTAAACGGCGAACATATAGCATTTTGAAAAAAATAGGGTAGCTTAAATATATAGTGGAAGTCTATATTTTTTCTCGACGAACGTATCATTTGGTGATTAGGTATCGTTGAACAGTTTCAAAAATGTGAGCTTTTGAAAACCATTTTTCGATTTAGACATGAAAAAAATCGCGACAGAAGTAGATAAAGGTTACTACATTCAAAGGAAAACTATCAGAACGAAGGTGGATTTTCATAATATGAAAAATTTATAGGCGACCTATTTATACAATGTACTCCGAAAAGGAAAAATTAATACCGATTCAATAGAACACTTGTTTTTTAGATATTTTTAGTCGCGTGAACTCAAAGTTCGTAACTACGGGTCCTACACAACGCGTGGCCCGACACGCACTTGGCTGCTTATTCCATCTTCACGCTCACCATTATGCTTTTTCTTCTTTGTGTGACTATAGCCACAAATAAACGTTTTATCTATCTATCTATCTAAACGTGGCATTTCGGCCCTAGGTTAATTAAATGTTTAATGAGTTTAATGAGATAGTACCACTCCGTCGCGATATTAATTTTATTTGAGGCTTATCTACGTTACCATGCTACCGGGGAGGATAATCCTCTATGAACATACTGCGAAGTATGAAACTTTCTAACAATGAGAGGTCAGGAATATCCATAACAGGAGTCTGCGTGACGAGAGTAATGAAACATAATGATACAAAATAATCCTACTTCCTATCCTACTTCCTATCCTACTTTCTACTAATCCTATCTTACTAATATTACAAATGCGAAAATTTGTTTGTATATTTGTTTGTTTGTTTGTTACCAGTTCACGGCTTCACGGTTGAACCACTGAACCTGTTTAGATGAAATTTGATATAGATATAGTTTGATACCCAGGGAAGGACCTAGGATAGTTTTTATCCTGAAATTCCACGGGGAGCGAAGCCCACGGGCACAGCTAGTAGATTACATAAAACAAAGTAGTTACTTAGTTTAAATCTTTATTGCATCAAAACATAATGATAAAGAATAATAGATAACATAAAACAGACGTCAAAAGGCAATGTAATGTAATAAGTGTGTAGGTAATTTAATGAGTGTAGACAAAACGATGGACGTCTGGAAAAAAATCAGATCAAAATCGATAAAAAAAAATTAAAGAAAAATCAAAATGTAAACTATTCGATACTGTTAAGAAAATAAAACCACAAAATAATGTCACTTGTCATGATCATATCCATTTTCAACGTTAAATTTCTTATTGGAGAAAAACTGATATTAAGAACATCATTTGAATCCAAGAAACTATGACGTCATAAATCTATAATTTCATACAAAACCCATAGATTTTTTTTTGCACCGTTTAGTATAAAGTATCTGATTTGATCTGTTGGAAAGTAGCGAATTCGCAAACATTTTTCATTGTCATTATTTTATCCACACTTGGTGATTACGTATGTATGGAACATCTGCTAAACGGGCAAACAAACACTCGCTGATTTCCTTCTACTCCTTTTTTAATAGACTTTAAAAAATGGAGGAGGTTATCAATTCGCCGCGATCTTTTTTTAACTATGTTCACCGATTATTAGAAGTCACGTGGACCGACATGATTGTCTCTTTTTTGTTTAAAAAAATATATATACGCTTAACTTATAAAATGTAATCGAAAAATTAAATTTTATACAAATTCAATAGAAAATTACTTCTATAGACGTTTTTAGTGGGATGAACTCAAAGTTAGCATTTGCAAATACGGAACCCTATACTGCGCGTGGTCCGATACGCACTTGACCAATTATTTAATAAAAGGGTATACTTCCAAGGTGGTCCCATGGAAATTTTATCAAAATCGATTGTGTAGTTTGAAGCGAAATCGGTTTTTAGTTTAAAAAAATTATTATATTAAACAATATTAACGAACCCGCCGCAAGATTTGTTAAACTCGTTTTAACAACGGTTTTAAATTTCTTAATTGAGATATCTCGTTTATTTCATAGAAATTTTGCGCGTTTTGTTTCTTGTAATTTTAATTAATTTACACTCCAAAAAGGTCATCATTGAATGGCTTTTAGGGGTGCCTATTGTACATAGATCTGCTTAATAGATTGTAAGTGCAATACTTCTAATAGTTCAATTTTTTTCTTTTATTCGTTATTGTTGTTGCTACAGTACTTACTTACTACAGATTTGTAGACACGTTTCCACTGTCCATACACTTGGGCCTTGTTTTAAACGATAGGACCAAATAAGGCAACAAAGACATCTCTATGTCGCATGATATCATCGCATCATAAAATTGGTCACTTACCCAAACTCCAACTCATCCGGCGTCAGCATAACGATGTCGTCGTCTATGGTCAGCTGGCATTCTGTCTCAATCTCGTCGTACGGGAAAAATCTGTTCGATAACTTGTTCTCTTTGGTTCGGATCACTTTCAGCGGCTTATTTATGACTGGCCACATGGACGCTGCGAAAAAAAAAGAAAGTGAGAACTGAGAATCATAAATCATGTTTTTCAGCCAGTAATCTCAATCGATATGAATAGAAAAAGGTTCTAATACAACTTTATTTTTTACGTATATACAATGATGGTTCATATTTACTATGCAAGTTAAAATCTTTTAAAACCCAAGCTGATTTTAGTTAGATCGCAAAGTTGAAATCGCGAGTTTTCGCGAAGTTCTGCTTTCCATCGTGATTAGGGTTACCGTCCGTCCGAATTTATCCGGCTTTAAAGTCTTTTACCCGGGCTTGGTCCCCTTCTCAATTTGTTTTTCGGGTCTTCGTCTCAGAGGTATTTTTATAAAACGACTATTCCTCCTGGATAACAGGGATAAATGGTTCTTTCTTTTACCATTCACTGTCATTACCCCAGTGAGATTTGCGACATTAATTTACTGAAATGTCCGGACTTTTAGAGATATCTCTAAAAGTCCGGTTAATATTCTTGTCACAACATTTCGTTTTTAATTAGCGAAACTAGATTTTATACGTCGACCTCGAGCCTATTTTATGTAGTAAAACCGCTACAAAAAAATCTGATAAACTAATTGAACTAACCTTATTGTAAGACTTTTTAAAACTTTCCGTCTTATTATAAATCGCAGACTAAAAGTTAGTCTAGTTAGTTGCTAGTTTAAACCATTTATCCGACCGAATCAATTTGACATCTAGTAATTATTTTGCCAATGTCTCATCTGAAAATGTCAACTTGATTTGGTCGGATAATGGTTTAAACATAGTTAGTCTGTGTGCAATAATACCTAAGGCGGATCTTGTTTACTTACTGAGTCACGATACTATATCAATACATATTTTATAATAAATACAAAACCTACATACATATATACTCTGTACTGTACAATGAAATCAGTCAATTAAATATGCATTATAAAAAACAGTAGGTAAAAAGTGTCTCCGTTAGTGCTAAAAGTATACAACGTGGAAGGGACATCATACCCGTAATAAATTAATTAAAACACGGGCTATACTAGATCACTATCGCATAATAAATTTAAAATAACAGTCAAGCAACCAAAAAAAAATTTGACAATCCATACATATTGCCCGGGTGGCTATACACTTAATATGGAAATGCCAATTTTTTTTTTGTTACTTTACTGTTATTTTAATTCCATTACACTACAATGATCTAAGCCCGTGTTTCAATTTATTATGAGTATGTCCCTTCCACGTTGCACACGACTTAATAACGAAAGTATCTGGAACCAAAATTATATGTGCATAGATCTGTATCACACACGCGTGAGATATTCATTATGACGTAGATGGAATCTTATCTATATTAATCACGTTTTAATTGCAAATCGTATGGCTTATTAAATCGCCTTAATTGAAATTCTGTTAATGCAAACTCGATCGTACGGTATAATAATAAGGTTTGTATTGTATTAACAATTAATGTATTCGCTCTCGTTGGTTGCGTGCTATCGATTATTTGATTTATTTAAACCATATGTCTATGGAGTGAATCTGTTTAATGGATACCAAATTGTTTGTGTTATTTTACTCTTACTAAAACGCTGTAATGTACCGTTAGTGTTGTAGAATAGTTTTAAAATAAATTGTACAATATACAAGGTGTAAATCTGTAATCTGCCATATTCATACGCAGGAAAAAAAAAATTGATCGGCTGATGGCAGTTATGTTGGGAACCCATTTTTTTCATATCGCGTCAGTTGTTCATCAGTTCAGTTCTTGTTCCTTTCAGGGGGGGGGGGGGGTCAGACAGGTCTTTTCAAAAGGAGACTAATATATACAAATTCAATTTCGAATATTTTGAGTACAACATAATGCTTAAGTAGCATGTCGTTTGCGACTGCGTCAAGACAATAAACGAACTACCATATGTAGAGAAGTCTCCAGAGGGCGAGCATCTGCCAGTACTATACTATATTATATATATTGTGCATCTGCGCAAAGTCGTAAGGATCATAATGCATTCCACTCAGCTTAATAACCAAATAGGGCAAACGAAACTGTAACATCTCCACTCGGTTGCTATGTTTGGACAGTTGGCATTCTTGTTCTTACTGTATGCTGCAATGTAGTTCATTCATACATTATAAATGACGATAGTGAATTGGTTTTGTATTAATCTGTTTTTAGTTGCGCTCTTCTTTATTAATATTGGTGTTACATTGCGGTTCGAGAGGTGTATACAAATTTTCCAGGTATGGCTCCTACTTTATACTCCCCTTCTTTACAGTTTTGTCTTTTCGTTCTTTTATTGTCAAATAATGAATTGAAGGAAAGGAACAAAACGTGTTTTAACTAAAATAGGTTCAGCAAACTTTTTAACTTTTATGAATGTGAGGGTAAGAGTATGTCATCATCATAATCAGCCACTTCTAGTCCAATATTGGACAAAGGCTTTTCTCTTTTCTCTCTATCTATTTGTCCTTAGCATTCCTTCACAACTTGCCAGCCACTTTTGTAATATCGTCTTTATAGTATGTATCAATTTATTAGGCAATTATGATTTTTCTCCTGTCAAAACCTATTCTGATGACACCCCTATCGGTATAACCAGGAATGGATTTTGGCGGGAGCGCCACATAACACCAACTTCTCTTAAGGGCATCTACGTGTTGGACCTGTATCCCCACACAAGTCTGCCAAAACACCAGGACACTAATGAATATAAGTCTTAGTATTACATACAGAACGGAAGCTCCAAAGATCCCCGTTCTCTGTCCCAGCACCTCTCCCCCGTTTTCGCCATGTCAAGGGTTTTCAAGCGCCTGCAGGTGGCCTACAGCTTACAAAGAGAGAACGTGGGAGAGATGCGAGGACGGGGAACGGGGGCGCATATTGCGTGGGTCCTAAGATTCCGTTCTGTATGTAATTCTTATACTAATTCTGTGACCAGGGTGGAAAGACCCGTGATTCCAAAAGGAGATAATTATCTACAGTAAACGTTTGTGAAAACAAACTCGCCAAATAGTCGTTTATATGTTTTCCTTTTCCATAATTAGATAAAGTAATTCTCAAAGTAATTGGAATAAACATTTTGGGGAATCGAGGTTAATCAGTTTTCTCGGAATATCTGCGAGTTCTCTTGACTTGAAGTAATTACGTATAAAATAACAGACTAAACGTAATAGCTCAAGGGCCCCGGAAACCTATTTCTGTGAAATTAAGGCGTAACGCAGACGACAGACTAAACCGTGCCGCACTTTTTAGTCGGTGAAAATAGAACCCATGGAATCACATGCAGTGAAAGACGCGCAAAAAGTCCGGTGCGCGTCGTGTGCGTTACTGCGTATGATTCCATAGGTTCTATTTTCACAGACCATCGCAGACTAAAGTCGTCTGCTTTGGACCTAAGGATTTTATTGATGACGTAGAGCGGTCAAAAGTATAACAGGTCACCACAGAAATCACGAAATTACTTTTTGAAGTGAAAATGTATTTAGGCAAGTTGGGCATTTTTTATTATAAGATGGGAAAAAACCATTAAACTCCCGACACCGTAACCGAAACCGACACCAAGTTTTCACTCTGGGAGTGCCACTGGATTTTTTTGTCTTCATAATATCTCAAGACAAATCACACTTATTGACATGGCGCCAAAGTAAGTTTTAAACTTAATATGATAGCGGATAGAATGAATGCAGCCATCTTCAGGAGGTTCACTGAGTTGCATGTTTTACATATCACTCAGTGAACGTTTCTACTTTTTTGATTTTTTTCTACTTACTTTCACATATAAAATTTATTTGTTTGTTTATATGAACTTTAGTGTCTGAAAATAAATGATTTTTATTTATCTATTTATAGTTTTAATATTCTATAATAAATATATAGATAAACACTCAAGACTTGACCTGGCTGGGTCGAACCCAGGTCGAGCGTGACGGTTTGGATTGTTAACCACTACGCCACGAAGGTTGACTGTCGACGGTCGTGCGTCAGTATGACAGTGACATCACCAGCTAAATATAGCAAAGAATACGTACTAGCATAGGAATTCAAAGAAATATCTACTCAATGTCGTTAGCGGTATGGTTTAATTTAGCTCGATTCAGGACTCGGCTCCTTTTCGTTTAGATACCAAAAGTACATTGCATGCCAATTTCATTCTTATTACTCCAGAGATACGATCCATGATACTGAACTGAAAACTGTACCATTCCTGAGTGGTCGCTGCGCGTATAGTAATGTAGGTATATTTTCGATAACTAAACGGGGAGTGGTGACACAGGCCTGACTATAACAAGAGAGCATAAGGACTCACAAGGCGGTGGCGGCTTCTTCTGGTTGTTCCACACCACGAGGATCTTGACGAGGCTGGGAGTGCGCACCAGCTTCCTCACGAGCGTGAACAGGCTGTCGACGCGGTCGTACGTCAGTATGACGGCGGTGAAGCCTGGTGCCTTCGGGGCGGTGGTTGGCAGAAATAGCGGGTTTACAGGGCCGTACTGGTGGGCAGAAAAATTAATAAAGGTTATCAAATTGTGGACCTAACCATACGTTAAATTTGTAGAGAAGGCCTTTGCCCAGCAGTGGGAAAGTATAGGCTAGTAAAAAAAAAAAAAAAAACATGGCTTCACCCATAACTCCCATTACTAAGCCATCATTTAAGATCCACTAACACTAAGTTGTTGACCTATACGACGTGGAAGGGACATACTCGTAATAAATCGAACCACTGACTAGCTACTCACTATAGTGTAATGATAATAAAATAACAATCATAAAAAGTCTAAGTAAACATCTAAGTAAAAAGATCTAGTAGACGCCCTGTTTTGATTTATTAAGGGTATGTCCCTTCCACGTTGCGGGCAAGCGTTTAAGGGCTCTGACAGACAAGCGAAAGCTCGCGACCCTAGTCGAGAACGGTCCGCGACATGTGTCGCGCGACAGTCACACAGTGACAACTGATAAGTGACAGTTGACGACCGTCGTTGACTAATAAAATCATAGATTTAGAAGGTATAAGATGGATATAGTGTATTGTAAAATGTGACCAGAAACGAAATATTTCTGTGTAACTTTTTATGGGTTGTATTTGTACCTAATACACAAACTATGGGTATAGCAGTACGATACCATCTTTCCAGTATAAGATAACTTATAAATTAACACAGTTTACAATTTGGAAAATCAAATTTTCGTGCAACGATGTTCGAGCCAGGGTGACAAAGGGTGACATGTTTTGTATGAAAACTTGTCTCATTGTCAAATTGATGCTGTCTCTTTTGCTCTTATGAAGATGACACTTATCATATTATCTGTCGCACTCGGGTAGTGTGGTATTTTTACGCAGTAAAAAAATTCTACTTCTATGAATAAAATACGGGACACCAATCAGGATCTCGAGTATACTATCGCTTGTCTAAAGAGCCCTTACAAAACATACAAAAACTATATTAAGGCATATTCAGTCCTGATAATGAACAACTTTTCTAAAGAAACATGCAAAATACGATCTTTTTAAACTCGATTCAGCTGATCGACAACTTTTATTTACTCTTATTTCGCTGAACTGATTTAATATAATCTGCCCTTAAATCACCTCTAGTTTCAGTAAATTTCGTTAAACCTATGTTAGGGTCACAGACATGGATAGAGGTCGTAGGTAGTCTAGCTAATAAATATTTGAGTCTAGAAATACAGCTTTTATTAAAATTAAAGATAAATTTATTTGCCAAACATGTGTTAGTTTTAAGCAAAATATTTACATTTCTTTTCGTCTAAGCATGTTGTATTAGTAATGCATTTAGTATGAGTAATTATTAATTTATTTTCTTATAACGGCAAAGAATGGGATGAACGATGCGTAATACTATCAGTGATGCTGATCACAACTACAACTTTTCTTTACAGCACATCACACGTCAACATAGTGTTTGTTGTTCATTATAAATATGTGTCACATAATAGGGGTGACGACAGGGTCAGAAATGTATGATTGTAATTAGTCCATCTTTTCGATTATCAAAAAAAAATGGAACTATATTTTTCAGCTTACCAAAAAAGTAAAAATTCGCAAAGATTCGGAAGAGTTCCGGAGTGGGGGCTTGCGGCGTCACCGCTAAGTAAAAATCGTACCCAGCCGTGACGTCATGCGAAATTAAAATGCGCTGTATCTTAGTCATTTTTGGTTTCTAAGAAGAAAGAAAAAATACATGGACAATATTTTTTTAAAGTCGAACCGATGGACCAAACATTTTTACCTGTTAATTTTACAAAAAAAAAATATTATTTTTTAGGAGTTTCTTCCTTTCACATCTCCAAAGTTCTTTATCATATCTTCACCAAGTTAATATGAGACCAACTTGGTACTTTATTTATTAATTAATTTATTAAATCTTTATTGACCATAATAGTAAAAAGGTGGAATTCTCTACCAGCCAGTCAGTACTTTAGTTAGTACTTCAAATAAGAATCATCAAAATTGGTTTCTTCAATCGAATTTACAGTCTTTTTTAATTCGGTAAATAAAATGAAATATTATCAGCCTATTTTCAAGTTTCTAGTGCAATTCTGAAGATCATTAAGTATGCATAAGTAAAGACTATCAGATATTTCAAACAAATAGTTGAGCAACTGGATAGATTTGCATTTATAGCACCAAAGTTTTGAACTTTAAAAACATTCTGACCAAACTTTTTATTACATCAAACTAAATAATAAATAGAACTATTATAGACTAGACTACTATAAGTTGTTAAAATGGAAGTAAAATTTTATTTTAATAGAGAAAATAGATATCTGTTCCATAGCAACTATATTTTACATACACATAAGTACATACATACAATAAAACAGTAAAAAAAGTGTGTCTGTACATTAAATATATTTCCAAAAAAATATTGGGGGCAATGGAGACGTAGTAATAGAGTAAGAATTTAAAAAAAAAGTCTGTCTGTTTGTCTGTTTGTACATGCTAATCTCCGGAAATACTGGACGGATTCAAATGAAACTTTGTTTATTATATAGCTATTAAGCCTGGGCAACATGCATAAGCATAGGGTATAAATGATTTTGGAAAATGGAACGCCTGATGCAAAACCATAATGATCCAGCTAAACTATAAGAGATATAAAAATGCCGCCTTAGTAAAAGTTGTTCAGCTTGATGAGCATTTTCCAGAGACATAAAGTCCACGCGAACGAAGTCGCGGGCTTCGGCTAGTAAGTAAATATAAGTATATGTATATCTTCCCTGGTAACATCTGGTGTCATCAGGGAAGTAGTATATTGTCAAGTGAAACTGTATTAAGTTTGATCTAAAAATAAAAATATGATGGTAACTACATACAATATGTAGTATAACATTTAATACTTATTTTATTTTATCAAATTACCAAAGTACAAATATACTATTAACCAATGGTGGACTAAATGCTGTGAGCATTTTCTTCCAGTCAACCATAGGGATAAGATAATCGGAGAAAAATATGGTAATTTTTTATACTTCCATTATAAAATATTACCATATAATATGTGTACAATTACAAAAGACATTTATTTATGTATCTTTGATATGTTTATAACAAATCTGAGCTAACTAGTAATGCTATGGCAACTAATTACCATCATATTTTAGTTTTGTACCAAAACTTTGCACTATACTTAATAGCTCAGATCAGGTAAATATTAGTGTCTGTTTGAATGAATAAAATTGGACAAAATTAACTTACCAAATGCTCTGGCATATTCCAGTCTTCATACATTCTAGCTGCCAGCGGGAACACCTTCTCATTAATTATCTCTAATGTAGTTAGCGTAATTTTCTCTATGCTAGCGAAATATCTCTCAAACACCCATCTCAACTGCCAATACAGCTCTCCACGTCTCTCTTTACTGACTGAATGTACAATTTTCAGTAAATTCTTCACATTCTCTTCAGGTACAAACAATGCAATACGATTCCAATCTACATGAGAACTAAACGGCATCACTATAGAATCTGCTACTACTATAGGTATACATTGTGAAGCTATAATATCCATAAGTATAGCCTGAGTCAGTCTTGAGCTACGTACAACTAAACAAAACATCCCTTCCTTCAATACGTCGGGATAATTAAATATTCTCCCTGTTCTTTCACCTGTATATTCACAGCGTTTGCTGTGATCAATTTGTTCTGAACTGGTACTGCATTTATCAAGTAACAGTAAGTCATTAGATGAAGACGCGATGTTCTTCAAGTCTTCTAAATAATGATTAGGTACGTTCAATTGTGTAGAGATGATTAGAAAGTTTTTTTGATCTGGTTGTGAGTTGTCTATTTTCTCGGCAATAGAGCTGTATACTGGGATGGAGATATCAAATCCATATCTGAAGGACCATGTGTTGAATTCAGCTCCTGCTATGATGGCTTTGCTGGTGTTGAGATCAAAATTGAAGTTTGGCGGCGAGCCTGGCAGCATGTTGAATATGAGGTGATTTTCACCATTGTTCCAGCTGTGTAGAGTTATTAAAATTTAATATATAGGAAAAGTATACATAATCAAATACAAACAGTAGAAACTTTGGTTGGTAATAAGATTTTATGGGCTTATTATGATGAAATGTTTTGAAGGAGTTATCTTTGTTGTAATCATCGTAGTAGGTAGGTAGTATATAAACACCTACCTAGTAAAAAAATAAAATTGATTACTATAGAAATATAGTACGATTTACAAACATATTTATTTATATACATAATTAAATTTTTAAGTTGATGTTTTTTTTAAATGTTTTTATATCTAGTTTAGTTTTTATCAATACTTAATTATATTTAGTTTTTAGTTATTTAGTTTAATCTCAATATAATATATGTATTTTTGAGAAAAAAAAATTAAATTTTACAAGTTGACAAAAGTAAAAAGTATGTAAGTAGGAAGAAATTTCTTTAGAAATAAGTAGCACACATGTACTAAGTTTAATTTTATAAGGTTTTATTTACATACATTTTTCAAGTGTACATGTACAAATAAAATAAAAACATTCAGTTTTCTTATCAAGACTTTTTTTTTATCATCACAGTAACAAAATTGGTACTTACTGTTCAAGAGATTGTAATGCTTGAGAGATGTGTTTACTTGAGAATCGACGTTGATTTAGTGTGTCTATACTAGGGACTAACAAACACGCCTCCTCTGGATTGGACGTGTAATATTTACTATGTCTTATTGTATCTAAAATTATGTAGAACTCCCTCGAAAACTGCGAGACAGGAGCTCCACTTTCAGTCTGATATTGTTTTAATGGGTAAATATATATTGTTATCTTTTCGTGTCCCCCTTTTCCACACCTGTACACATTGAAACAATCCCAATACGTGCAGTTCGCAATACGAGCAGACGCCTCCTGGGCGTCATTCTGTAACTTTACCACTGAAACACTTGTAGCATCCAAATACACTGGCTCATGAAAATCTGTCCGAGGTGAACTACCCGAGAACACATTAAACACCACAATAAACAGTAAAGAAATCACAATAAACAATAGTAGGCCAACGAAAAACCTATGATACAAGATTTTTCTGTAGGATGTATACTTGATGTACTTGCTCGATTTCATAAGCGAATCGACAGCCATTTGTGACTTCGATGGTTAAATCATATTTCTTAATTCACGTATTAAACCCATTTTTAGATAAAATCAATTATATCTGATTCAAAATTCTGTAATAACGCGATATTACTACTCTGCTGCCACTTGAGAAACTGACGCAGCGCAGTGACATGACAATACAATATGACAATGACAGACAAGACAAGCAAGCAAGACGTCAGATTGACAGTTGACACCTCAATAGTGACGGTGACAGCGACAAAAATTGTCGTATAAATTCTATCAAGAAAATAAAAGGGATAAATCCAATTATTTTAGAATCGATTAAAGTGGATATGGACTTTTTCTATTTCTAAATAACCGGCCGAGTCGGACTGGCACACGACGGGTTCCGTACCATTATCAATAAAAAATCAGGCTTGCTTGTTGTATTCGAGCCCCACTTAAATATTACTTTAGGTGGTTAAAAATATTCTCTTCTCAAAGAAACAACAAATGTTGTAGAGATAGCGATTTAGCGATAAATAGCAAAAAAAATGCCAATGAGACTTTACCTCGGCTTTGGCTCATGCATGCTCTTAAAACTCATTGGTCAGCTGGCCTGACATTAGTCATCTTTGGGAATTTTATGTTTGTGATTTTTTATTCAACAGGCCGCACGCCCGCCTTGCAACGCCTGAGCAACGTCAAGCAAGCATCCTTTGGAATGTACCTAGTTGTTTGTTTTGTTGTAGAACTTGTAAATAAAGTAGAGATGTTTGGGCTTAGTCCATTAGTCGTTCGTTTCTTATGACATCCACACGAATAGTTGGAAGTGGTTCTAGTTTAGGGTGGAAGCCAATGGTATTTTATGGTCATTGACGGCACAATAAAATATTATATAAATAAATTTAGAATAAACTAGTGGTTCGCCGCGAACTTAGACCTCGCGATTATTATTCCAAAATATAGTACGTTTTACTGAATGAATTTTAATTTAGAGTAAAACTGTGTTTTTTTTTTTCAGATTTTCCAACCTTCTTTCTTCTTCCATTCTGAGCTGCTGAAGTTTATTTTTTTTAATTTTTCCGAACGAATTAAATCAATACCTGGATCAAATACAAGTAATATCCGTAAGACGTTTGGAACTTGAAAGCCCAGTCGCCAACTCTTTTACGCCAAAATCTAAGACTACTTTATCCAAAGTTCTTGTAATTTGTGCACTGTTACTGCCCAGGCAAGTGTCAATGGAAATTGCGTACATGAGCATGAAACTTGGCCAGTCTTCCGCGATCGGGTCATGGGTGGAATGGGATCCATGTTCTGGTAAAGATTCTCCCTCTCGATCCTCCACAGCGTGCTCACGCATTGAGTGTAAGCACTTAAAGAGTTCAGGGAATAGTTCATGCTCTAGTACTTCCCTTGCATCTGTGAACACATGCGTTGGGAGCGTTCGGGCGTGGCACGAAAAGTACTGGCAAATTCCTTTAGAGCGAAAGACGCTCCTGCTGCTTATGATTTGTTTATAACTCTCTACGTAAAGCTTCTTTGCGGGCTTTGATTGCCGCTGATCTCTTTTTATCTCGTGGCATTATTACTAATACTATTACAGAAGCACAGACAAGCAGCGATAACGATTGAAGCAAAGTTTGCTCAACAAAATTGCTATATTTAGTAAACATGCCATCAATCAATCAAACTAAGCCAAAACTAAAAATAATTTGCTGCGTGATTATTATTTTTTTGCCAATCCAAGATGCCCGCAGAAAGTCAGCTGCCTCCGATTTGGCTGAAAAATGTTATCCCCAAAAAACCAAATTTTTTTTTTGGATTTTTTTGGATCTGGATTTTAAAAAATTAAACTTATTTCGTTTATAACGCCTCATTGGGACTTCGTTGGGGTCTGAAATTTTGCATGTGGGGATAAAGCACCCCACAGAACTCAAAAATGCAATCAGATTTTGGATCTAAGATGGCCGCCCCCACAGATATTTTGATGTTTCCTTTACTGACTCCAATTTTTACCCATTTTCTGAACTGGAAACATGTCATAGCCTACCTCAACAGCCGCATGAAAAACCGCGGGCTGCTAATTGCATAAGTGTCCCCGTGTGCCATACTTTTTTTTGTCTGTCTGTCTGTATGTATGATCTCGCTTTTCTCCGAAAGTACTGAACTTTCACTTTTTATTTTATTTACTTAAAACTTTCACCAATTGCTTTGTTTTTACTCAACAAAACATTACAGTTTGTTTAAATAAAATTCGTCCATTAAAAAAAAAAACTCAAGGCATGAGTTTGCCTGCAGATATATAGCAATTTTAAATAAGCTACATAGAAAATTTAAAATCTGAAGTTAATTTATCATCGTTATACGACAGCATTATACTTATAAATATATAAATATAAGCGAAAATCGTTTTTATTTTTGTTTTTTTGATAACATCTTGGTTTTGCCGCAAATAATATGCCTATCAATTCTTCAAGAATCCGCTAGATCGTGCTGTTTTATTTTTATTTAATTTCTACAACGCGCATAAGCTAATAATGTCGTATAGAAATAATTTCTTTGAGTTTACTTTACCTCAAAGAATTGGTTTAAAGACCAAAAATATTTTATTCGATAAGGTCACTTATCTTATACCTTTAAACGAGCAATTCTTGTATGTATATATATATATTTATTTATAAATTTCTGTGATCTCGAAAACGGCTCTAACGATTTCGCTGAAAATTTGTATATGGGGGTTTTTGGGGGTAAACAATCGATCTAGATTAGTTTTATGTTTGGGAAAACGCGTGTTTTCGAGTTTTCATGCCTTTTTCTTTCCACGCAGAATATGGTCGCTAATTTCGTCGCGCCGCGACCGCCTTTATTTAGCTCAGTGGTTAAGGATAGCTACCGCTAGAAAGAGTGTTACGGGTTCGAATCCCACTCGGTGACTTACTTTTGTTTTTTTTTATGTTTAAGTTTATATATTTTTTTTTATTTTGCATTGTTTTTAGACAAGTTTAAAAAAAATTAGTTAATGTTTGAGATGTAACCGAGCAAAGCTCGGTCGTCCAGGTACTATCATTTAAGTAAGTATTTCATATATTAATATGATTTGTATATTGATTTATTTTATTACGCGGATGAACAGCCGCGTGCAACAGCTTAATCCAATAAATGAGTATGCTATATGAAATATAGTAATACTATCTCGTGAAATGATAAGTTTATACAAATCTGATCAACGGTTTGAAAGTTATAGAGCAATATTTTTACCAAAATGCGTATATCTCAAAAACGGCTGAACCGATTTTGATGCCCAACGAACTTAAAAATTCTGTGAATAGTTGCTACACGCATTCTTAATTTCGTCAAAATCAGTTCAACGGTTCGAGAGTTATCGCGGAACATACATACATACATACAAACATACATACAAACATACATACAAACAATGTGTTTTTGGCCCCAACTTGAATATAAACCTATAATTATTTTAATGTTCAACAACAATTAGTGTGCTTGAAATTTGGCGCTGCCAAGCCACCACTGGTTATTTTTAGTCTGTGTGGTCATCGTTATTAAATAAATTGTATGAATGATGGGATGGGATAAATAGGATTTCTTTTCCACACAATATAACGAGGGAGGCCCACTTATATTTTGTAACCTTTGCGAAAGTATCACAATTCACAACACAAATATTACAGAATTTACAGGACTTTTTTCAGTTACCAAATCGATTTTATTTTCAATCGATTACAAATTTATACATTGATGTATTTGCCACATTGCATTATTAAAAAACTTGAAAAATGTGAAGTGAAACTTTCTTGTTTTTATGTCAGTTTTGTGTTGTGCGTAGTTGTGGTTGAGTTTCTGATGGCTTAATTAATTATATTATTATTTTATTTTCAAATTCCGTCTAAATATTTTGGTTCGAGCTTGACCGAAGATGGCACTGCTACCTCCAGATCCAGTTTATACAATTCGTAATGTCGACAACGTGCCTGTTTATTCGCTGGCATTTAGCTTTTTGCCCGGCGGTCTGGAGAGGTTACTAGCCGGGTCGAAAAACGGCTATGTTTATGCATACAACCTTCAGGTGAGACCCACGATCGCATATTCTGAGGATAATCAGTGTTTCTGCTCTACTGCGCAGTATTTTTTGTGACGTGTCCCGTCTTAGGGCTTCCATAATATGCGCAGAAATTTCTTTGTTTACTACCCTCATTTAATGACCCAAAAAAATAGAACACTAATTTGATACATTGTTTATCAGTTTTTTCTGCTAAGCTGCTTATATTTTAGGTTTTATGATCTGAATAATAATCTGATTAGATTCCTTTATGTTGTTGTTGTTTGTTTGATATCAAACAATATCTCTTTTATGCTTATTCATTGTTGGAATTTACCCTCAAATATTAGTAACTTATCGTGTTGTTGATACTGTTTTTCTTTCACATGTGGAACTTTCATCATTTACTGACATTTTCAGACGAACCGTGTGCAACAAAAGATCCAAGTTGGTCAAGCTCCCATTCTGCACCTCATCCACACCAATTCCCACCTCATCACGCAAGAGAAAGGCGGCAAGTACAAGGTCTTCAACCTGACCAACAGCGGCTACAAGGAAGACGCTGTCATAGACATTGATTACCCAGGTTTCTGCCGTTTTGAAGCCAACACAAAACTCGAAACTCTCTATGTACCTGATAAAGAATCAAAAATAAACATCTACAACTTCTCTGGAGAAAAAGTAGGTTCTCTAGAGCCTGATAACTCTTCACCGAAGCTGGGAGACCCGATGTGCTTGAAGTACATTGAGTTTCCCAACGATAGGCCTTGCCTCCTGGTGGGCTACGAAGCAGGATGGCTGCTGCTATGGGATCTCAACACTAGTCAATGTATCGGGAAGCTACAAACAAAAGAATGCCCAATGTCAGTGGATTATCACCTAGAGCAGCAGAGAGGAATGATTGGAAACGCCTCTGACGTAATGCAGATCTTTAGTATAGGGAAGAGAGACTTAAGTCTGGCCCATAAGTTGGACATAAACATTAAAAATCCGGGCATAAACAGGGTCAGGACTCGGTCGGATGGCAAGGTGTTTGCTTCGGGAGGGTGGGACGGACATATCCGCATATTTTCTTGGTTTTCTTTGAGACCATTGGTTGTTCTGACTGAACACAAACAGGCTGTGCAAGATCTCGCTTATTCTTCTGAAAAGGTCTCTCTATGGAATGCCAACCTGATGGCAGCAGGGGGATTAGATGGTGCTATTACCCTTTGGGACTTGTATAATAACAAGAATTAAACTTTGCATTTAAACTGTTATCAATAGCTGTTAGAACCTAGGTCTTTGACGGTCTACTATGTTACGGAAGTAGAAAAATGTAATTGAAACTTACAGCTACAGAATGAAATGTTATGAAATCATGCCAGTATTGCCTTTACGTAAAATGTTTGAATTTTGAAATGATCATCTAGTGAGTGGTTATACCAAAAGTCACCTCAAGGGAATGAATGAATGAAAACCTCTTTATTGCACCAAAAAAAAGCATAAAAAATACTTTTACAAAATATATATCAGGTACAATGGACGGTCTTATTGCTTAGAGCGATCTCTTCCAGACAACAGAAATGAATGGAGAGAAATGACGTCAGAAATAACAGGTAAGTAGGTAGTTAAGAAATTTTAAATGTTCTGATTAGACCAAAACAAAACTGAAAGACTACAGAATCAAATTTTATAAAAAATAAATACTATGTTTGTTTCCATTCCCTTCAAGTTCCTTTTTGCGTAACCACTCACTAGTGATAATATAATTTTATTAAATGCAATGTAATGCCATTTTTTATTAAGAATAATTGGATCTCATGAAATGTACAAAATGTGAAAACAGAGGCATACTATATCCATGTTGAGTGGCCAAGCTCTTAGATGTAAGATAACATGTTGAATAAAGCAATGAATATTTTCCATGAATGATTTTTAGTAATATTTTTCAAAAGTCAAGACAATTAAAGAATTGAACTTTAAAGTAATACTTTGTTTTACTTTTTATTTTCATTCATACCGTGAGTTTCCGGCAGAGTAGAGTAGGGGCACTCTCCTCCCGTGGATGTCGTAAAAGGCGACTTAGGAAATACAAGCTGAACAAAGCTTAACATCAGTGAGACCTCTGGCTAATTTGGCCAAGTATGGCCAGAGCAGCTAGAAGAGTACTACCAGTAAATTTGGTAGTACAGAGAGGGTCGTGCTCCTGCAGTGGAGACAAAAAGACTTGATGATGATGATGACTCCTAATTTGCCTCACATATTGGTTCCAGAGCATAGGCAAAACAGAATGTGCCACCTATTTTGCCTCTCGCGCAGATTGTAAGACAAAGCAAGGGGGCATTCAAAAACAGAATGTGCCACCTGCTTTGCCTCTCGCGCAGGTTGTAAGACAAAGCAAGGGGGCATTCAAAAACATAATGTGCCACCTGCTTTGCCTCCCGCGCAGATTGTAAGACAAAGCAAGGGGGCATTCAAATAGCCTATTGGTGGTATCCTAGACTTGTCACTATTTCTGATACTCAGTTCAATAAGCGTGAATACCGTTAACATGGTGTACGCTAGTAGTACAAGTACGCACGTACAGAAGTCGCACTCAGCAAAGAAATTACAAGAAATATCTACTCAATGTGATTAGCGATATGGTTTAATTTAGCTCGCGTCAGAACTCAGTACCTCTTCTTTTTGATACCTAGGAAATGAATCTCAAGCTAATTTCATTCTTATTACTCTGCACAAACGATTCAATTACTGAATTTCCTTAAAAAATAATGTGGGTATATTTTCAATAGGTATAGGCCTGGTATAAGTCCTATAGCATTGGCTTTGTCTGTTACCCCAAACAGTTCGATAATGTTTTTTTTTAATAAATGTACACAGGAAATATATTTAATGAACAGTTTGATGTGTAACAGAGTATGTATGTTTAGCAAAAATGTGCATAGGATTACTCATTTCTGTCATATGTATGTATATAATTATGTTTAGCCAAGTGAATCATCTTCATTGTATTTATGTTATAACAGGTGTTTAAGTAGTAAGTGGGTGCTCTAGTTACTTGAGTCGGGCTATTATTCTATTTAAAAACTCTTTTATTCAGGTATGTAGTTTGTAGCATTGTATAACCCTGTTAAAACTTGTGTCCTTATAATTTTAAATATTGAAAGAAGAGATAGGGATAAAACATTATTTTAAATAAAATCGCAGTAATCAAGTTCAGATGCTTTTAGGCAGCTTGAAAAATCTGACACAAATGTTGGCCACTTAGACACGAAAAACAAATGCTGATAAAACAATGCATTTTGCTAAATTTATATGAGAGAAAAGGTAGAAAAGAGACAATCAAAACATTTATGTTGGTATTTTTATTACACATACTTATATTTAATAGAAGTTATAATAAGTTACTAATATCACATTTACAATGCATTTTAAAATTTTGGCAGCGCCATAAAGTAACTGTTTTAGAATTTCGCTCATACTTACATATTTACAACTTTTCAAAAGTGTTTCATTTTACATCGATATTTATTTACGCCAGTGGCTCTGTAATAATGATAAGAAGATTAAATCTTAAAGCTAGGACTAGCAAATTCACGAGATATTGACTTGGTTGATTATTGATTATCATGCTTTGTGATATGTATGAAGACTACATTATTTGAGATTATGGCATTAAGTATTTTGAAAGTAAGTTTAAACTTGAACTATTTTGCGCGTTTTTGGAATGAGCGCTTCATCTTCCGTGGCCACTTCCACCAGCCTCCGACGTTTCCGCAAGGGTCGCGGTGCTTCAGTAGGCTCTCTGGGTTTCGTCACTATTTTCGCCATTTTGTTCCCTAGCCTGGTTATCTTAAATTTTGGTAGTGTCTGCTCAGGGTTACCTACTTCAGTATTCTCGCCGCCAGTTCGTTCTTCTGTATCTATTCGGTCTTCTAAGTCCTTACTTTCTTCGCAAGGGTTTCTTTCTTCCGAAGACTCAGTGTGACTATCGCCATTAAGAACATTTGTGTCATTACTTTCAATATTCTCTTTGTTTTTGTCACTATTCATGGTAAAGTCTAAAGGTACCTCATTATCGTCACTTCTAACTTCCGTCTTAACTTTATTTGCGCAATGCGCTTGAATAAACGAGGTTATTGGTATGGGAATTGGGATTGGGAGTGGAATAGGTAGGATAACAGGGTATGGGACTAATACGGTAACAGGAGGTGCCTGGCCTAAAGCTTGTGGGAAATTGAGGGGTGGTGGCGGAATTCTAGGCCGTTCATGGGGCAATGGCATGCCTGGTCGTGGCATAAAGTTCAGTCTCGGTGGAAATAATGGGTGCCTATGTTCGCTAGTGACACCTGGTCCAGTATCCATGAAAACAGGCGGGGCCATCCCAAACATTGAGTTGGGAAAGTGAGGAGGTGCAGGGTGAGGGTTAACAGGATGTGGTGGTGAATGTATGGCGCTGTGTCCTGTGGTAGAAGCTGGAGACGACCCATCTACTGAAGGGCTGCACATTCGCAGATCTTGCGCCTTCGGTGTCGATGTCTGCCGTCGTATAGTCTGCGACGTCACTGTTGCCGAGCATTTCGAAGTCCTCCGTTTTCGCAAATTCATTTTTGTCCCTCTGTTGTCTTTTTTAGCCTCTGGTAACTTTTGTGGCGGTGTTCTTTCTTCTGAAGATCCTTTAGGCTTCATCAGCTTTGCTGTAGGAGCTATAGTAATGACTGGTAGAGGCGATTTCCGATTTGGGGTTTTAGGCGTTTTATGTTCTTCTGTTTTTTCTGGATTTGCTTGATTGGTCTTTGTTGTGTCCGCGGTTGGGGAGCCAGACCTCTCTGATGTAGGGGATGCGGATCTACTCTTGCAGTTTTTAAGCCATAATTCTGGTGTAATGAGGTTGGACGACGACGAAGCGCTCACCAAATGGGGGTTGAGATCAAGGTGCGCCTGCGTCTCGCGGCAAAATATGTGCATCTTGTATTGGTTCAGGCATTTGTCGGAGCAAAACTGGAGTTGTGTTGCACCATCCTGAAATTAAGAGAGATAACACATGTAGTTTTGTTTGCTTCTTACAAAAATATTACGTTGATCTAAGATCAAGACCTATATTGAGATGATGCTCCAGGGTTTACCTATTTTGTTGGCTACTTGTGTTGATGCTTAACGCCTATTCCTTTGGTCAGAATTATAGGTAGGTACTGACATTACTTAGGTATACACTAAGTAGGGTCAAAACACTTTATTGTACCAAAACACGAAAATATCATTGAAATATGTAAAACAGATGTACAATAATAATAGGCGGCCTTATCGCCTATATCTTGGATAACATGATTGTGGATCTGTTTGATGTATTTATTGCAAGGATTACAATGTTATACTTTATACAACTCTGATCATAATCTCTGTTGGACGGAATAAATTTTATCGTAAAAGTGCTTGAGCATTGATCATGTTCGTACACCACAATGCTATCAAATATTCATCAGGCGCTTGACTGACCATACATACGGACTAAATACGAATAGCGAGGTAGGCTCCATATACCTACTGCATCTACCTACTTCACTGAATCTCTACTTTATATGAATCTTATACCTTTAAACGAGCATTTCTTGTATATTTATTTATTTATATATTTATAAATTTCTGTGATCTCGAAAACGGCTCTAACTATTTCGCTGAAAATTGGTATATGGGGGTTTTCGGGGGTAAATAATCGATCTAGATTAGTCTTATGTTTGGGAAAACACGTGTTTTCGAGTTCTCATGCGTTTTTCTTTCCACGCAGAATATAGTCGCTAATTTCTTCGCGCCGGCCGCCATCCGTTTGGTTCAGCGGTTAAGGATGCGGAACGCTAGAAAGAGTGTTACGGGTTCGAATCCCACTCAGTAACTTACTTTTGTTTTTTTTTTTATGTTCAAGTTTATATGTAATTTTTTATTTTGTATTGTTGTTAGACATGTTTAAAATATGTAGTTAATGTTTGAGATGTAACCGAGCAAAGCTCGGTCACCCAGGTACTGTATAAAAAAAACAATGAAGTACCTACGTTGAAAGTAGGTACGTACCATGCCTAGCCTACCCATCCCCATATAAACATAATTATTTATCTTGTGACTAAATGGCGCTTATGGTAATAATTAAAACATTAAAATCTTTTATTCCTTCTTTTAAATAAAGTAATACTCTAATTAATTAAATATGACTTATATGAAATGCAATAAATATTTTTGAAGCATAATCAACACTTCCTTTGTAATTTTTTTGCTAGTCGTTTGTGCTGCCATCTCTGTGCCCCTGCAACTGGGTGCGTATTGCTTGATATAATTACATTTTATATATTTACATTTTAATAACGTTCATAAGATATAATGTTAATTTGACATAATCATTAAGGTATATATTTTTAATAGCTATAATATTTATTACATTTTCATTTTAAAAAGCATAAAATCATTTATATAACGTTTATGTACACTAAACATCACCTGTTATACAACTTGTGCGGTATACAGGACAAAAAGTATATCATTCTAAAAGTATATTGTTGAAAAGACATATCATTCAAAACATATAACTATCAAAATCATATTGTTTAGAAGATATATGACTTAAAAACCATACCATCTAAAAAGTATAGACAGGCAGACGAAAATAATTCAAATTTTGGAAATCTCATAAACTTTAATTTTCTTATAAAAAAAACTCAAGGTATAGGATAGGTTTATAAAGGTGCAAAGTTTAAACAAAGAAGTAGGCAATGTCCATTAAGATATTTTATAACATAAAAGAAACTGTGAATAAGATACCCAAAAGTGAGGGCAAACATAAAAATAAAATATCTAAATTTGTCAGTAAACGATTAGATTAGTAAAAAAATCTGACTAGAAAATAGTAAAAAAAGAAGTCATATCATAAAGGCTACAAAAACTAACCAATTTTTTTATTAACAAAAAAATCTTGCCAATAGCCAAGCTATGAAAACAAATTTTTCACTCAAGCTTCAAGGTATGAAAAATTTGGTTACACATACAAAATGCGCGCGCATTTTGTACGTGTAACCAAATTTTCCGCCCAAGCCCCAAGGTATGAAAAATTTGGTTACACGTACAAAATGCGCGCGCATTTTGTACGTGTATCCAAATTTTCCGCCCAAGCCCCAAGGTATGTAAAATTTGGTTTCACGTACAAAATGCGCGCGCATTTTGTACGTGTAACCAAATTTTCCGCCCAAGGCCCAAGGTATGAAAAATTTGGTTACACATACAAAATGCGCGCGCATTTTGAATGTGTAACCAAATTTTTCGCCCCAGGTCTAAGGTATGAAAGAAATAAAAAAATAACTAACGAATTTTTTACGAACCGAAGCCCGCAACTTCGTTCGCGTGGACTTTATGTCTTTTGAAAATGCTCATCAGGCTGAACAACTTTTACTAAGGCACCATTTTTATATCTTTTATAGTTTAGCTAGACCAGTATAGTTCTGCATCAGGTGTTCTTCCAAAATTATTTATACCCTGTATGTTGCCCAGGCTTACAGCTATATAACTAAAAAAGTTTAATTTGAATCCGTCCAGCATTTCCGGAGATTAGCGTGTAATAACAGACAAACAGACACATAGACAAACAGACAGACTTCTTTTTTAATTCTTACTCCATTACTATATCTCCTTCGACCTAATTTTTTTTTTGAAATATATCTAATGTACAGACACTTTTTTACTGTTTTATTATATGTATGATATAGATTTAATTTCACTTATTATTGTTTTGGCTATTTTCATTGTAAGAGTAACCATTCACAAATAACACTATTTCGTACTTTTAAACGTTTCGCACTTATTTTTTATTTATGGCTAACAAACGAAAATTTGAGGGAGGAAATTATCTATTAATGTTAATACGTAATCAGTAATTACATTATGTGATTGCGACATATTAATATATTATTTTCAACCCTCCTGCATTGGCTTGTCTTAATAAAATTATCCGCAACATACTGCCAGGCGCTATATCAAAAGTTTGTTATATCTAATGATGATTATATATAAAGAATCTTCTACTAATCGATTCATATACGCAATGATTATTATGCTTAATAATATATCTACAGAAAGTTTATTATACGTAACGTAAATAGATTTCGAGAATTTTATACGACTTTAAATGTATACGAAAGGTTTGTTAGGTTAAATAATTATTATTCAAACAATTTTATGGGTTAGAAAAGTATGATTTATGATTTTTATCTTTAATGATAATTATACCGACCAAAATTATACATTTCGTTGGTATTTATTCAAAATAATATATATATTGTTGTTCTGGCTTATATTACTTACCCCCTGCAACTCCAGTATTGCCTACTTACGGGCCCTCCTATAGTTTGTATGGCGTTGGGTATCTGTTACGTTACTAATTTTATTATCTTTGGATCCACCTAAGGCGGAGTCACTGGAATCAAGATCTCACCTGAAAGTCGACATAAGCGACGGTGTGCCTGACGTGGCGGCACCAGTCGCAGGTCTTCGCCCTCTTGAAGTTGGCTCGTCGGGACTGGCTGAAGCACAGCTCGGAGCAGAAGGTGGCGCCCGCCTGCTGAAGCGCTCCGCCCTCGCTGCTAATACTCTTATTACACCAGGAGCATTCGTCTGAAATTAAAAAAAATACATAAGTTGCATGACAAACTTGAAAACTTAAGTTTTATTATTGTAACTAATTGAAGCCCGCGACTTCGTTCGCGTGGACTTTATGACTCCGGTAAATGCTCATCGGGCTGAACAACTTTTGCTAAGGCGTCATTTTTAGGGTTCCGTAGCCAAATGGCAAAAAACGGAACCCTTATAGATTCGTCAAGTCTGTCTGTCTGTCTGTCCGTCCGTATGTCACAGCCACTTTTTTCCGAAACTATAAGACCTATACTGTTGAAACTTGGTAAGTAGATGTATTCTGTGAACCGCATTAAGGTTTTGACACAAAAATAGAAAAAAAAAAACAATAAATTTTGGGGGTCCCCATACTTAGAACTGAAACTAAAAAATATATTTTTATAGGTCTTCAAAAATAATATTGAGGTTTCTAATATCATATTTTTTCTAAACTAAATACTTTGCGCGAGAGACACTTTCAAAGTGGAAAAAAGTGTGTCCCCCCCCCCCCCCCCCGTAACTTCTAAAATAAGAGAATGATATAACTAAAAAAATATATGATGTTTATTACCATGAAAACTACCAGCGAAAATTGGTTTGAACGAGATCTAGTAAGTAGTTTTTTTTAATACTTACTTCATAAATCATAAACCGCAATTTACCTTTCATTTAATCAAATCAAACATAAAAAAAAAACATACTGCAAGACTTTTATATTATGTTACTTGCTGCTACGGAACCCTTCATGGGCGAGTCCGACTCGCACTTGGCCGCTTTTTATTCCGTTCCGTTCTGCATCAGGTTCAATTTTCCACAATCAGTTATACCCTATATGTCGTCCAGGCTTAACATGTATATAACAAAAAAGTTTCATTCGAATCCGTATTTCCGGAGATTAGCGTGTACAAACAGACAAACAAACGGACATTTTTTTAAATTCTTACTCTTTTAGTACTACCTATGTCTCTATCGCCCCAAATAGTTTTTTTTTAATATATTCACTGTAATGTTTGTTACTTCAGAACTCCGTAGACCGGTTTGGAATTTTTTTTTTTGTTTAAAGGTAATAAAGACTGGAAAACATGTGATCCAATAAGTAACCGGAATCCACCAAAAAGCAAAGGCTGCCAATAGTTCTGTAGAGAATACTGAAATTTATTTATAAGAACCTCGACCTTATGAAACACAAACTAAACAAAGCTTATAAACAGCAATGAGACCTCTCCAACCCGTCTGGCCAGCGAGGGGAGGGTAGGCCAAAGCCTCTAGCTGCTCTCTGCCAAATGACCCTGGTAGGTAGTACAGAGAGGGTCATGCTCTTGCAGTGGAGTCTAAAAGACCTGATGATGATGATATAACTTGGCTTGGTATTACCCTTTTTTATGAGCGTGATAATATCTATCAGCTTAGTTTTTTTTGTAAAAAATAAAAATCTGTCTCCAATATCTACTCGTATTCCGGATCGTTATCCGCTTGGTCTGATCGAACAACGGAAATTAATAAGCTTATCCTAACGAGCTATCATCGGCGGCCATTGCAGTAATGAGAGCGTGTACAGTTACAGCCTTTTTTCATTCCATCATCTGATATCATTCGCGAATTAATTGGACATTGTAACTTGAGAGGGTACTTGAGATTTTAGATATAAAAAAGTTAGTTGTTTAATAAGATAATCAACATCTCACTTCTGTCTCGTCTTTGGTGTATCTCACGTGTGATTTCGCTATTTTCCAACAATTCAAATCAGATACTTTTTCCTAAAAGTCAAAACAAACATGTTCTATGATATTTGTATGAAATACAGGCTAATGACGTCATGGTTTCTCGGGGTCAAATAGAGCTCTTAATATTAGTTTTTCTGCAATAATTAATCTACTTAAAGCCACGTTGAAAATAGATATGATGAATGAAAAGTGACATTCTTTAATGACCTTTTTTTCTTAACCATACCATATAATTTATTTTTGACCCACGAAAGTATCCAATTTAAACGACCAAAACGGTAATGGAAAGCATCGTTAGGAAATATCACTATTTTTGAGATCGACAAAGGCAAAATGTATGCTTTTATAAGATTACCTCATCGACGAAAAATCGATATCGACGTTGAACCGACTTTTAAAAAAGGAGGAAGCTACCAATATGTCATATTATCTTTTTCTATGTGTGTTTCCCAAATATTAAAAGTGCCAATTTTTGAAACGCAGAGTCACCTAAACGAATGATTTTTCCCTTCGTTGAGTGACTCCGCGTTTGTTTGGCACCCCTGGACTGATTTGGAAAATTCTTTTTTGTTGGAAAGGGCATTCTTGCCAGATCGCCCATAATAATTTTATAAGAATCGGCTGTGTAGGTAGGGGGTGAAGTCGGTTTGTAGTTTTGAAAAATTATATCTGTGGGGAAATGCCACGGAAAATTACCCTGTAGTTGAAATATTTTATTGTTCATTTTTTTCACTTCCCATCACACAGCATACAAACACTCATGAAACCAATACCTGAAGGTACAGACAAGAGTTTATCATGTTAAATGCATTCCCGTTCTTATGTGGATAAGTAAAGAAATTTTAATTTAGGCACAATGTAGTTAATTACTGTACGACTAAATTTACTAAGTATAAACTATTCTTTGCGTAAAACAGTGAAAACTCAAATTGCCATTGCCCAAGTTCACTAACAAATCATAAAAGTAATCACATGTTTAAATAAAACTCATAACCATAAACCGCCTTCGACATCGCTCATAAAGACGATGTAATTTCGGAAACACAATACGCCTATGTAATAAAAGCCAGCTACCACGCGTACGGCATCCAATTAAGAGTGAAATAAAGTAAAACCTAGTATCTTATGTGCGTTTGGAGGCGTTTAGACTGTAACTTAAGATGAAGTACAAGTCCAGTGGCGGCCCTAGGGCGGGCGGTCGCACCGGGTACTGCAATCAGGAGAAACGCGACTACATGCTGACTTTACATTGGTTTTGGCAAAAAAGTCATTTTATAAATAAATGCTTCTATCCATATATGTAATCCAAATTTGCCTATGAATTCACGTAGTTACGCCCGTCCAAGACTGCTACGTGACCCCATGAACTCCAGCCGGTCGGCCGGCAGCGCCAGACGGCGGTACAAAATTACACATACAAATTGATCTCACATTTTTACTTTTTACTTTCGAGTTTTAGTAATTTTTTTTGTTTCTGAATATGTTTTTAATGCAGTGGCCTTCCTTCCAATACCAATTAAAAATCACCGTGTATAATACTAATGGAAGAGTAACTTCAAACATTGTATAGCGCAAAACGGTCTCACCGAAATTTATATAAAATGGGTGTCGCATGAAGCAGCGTCAACTTTCGTCCAATGTCCGCTATGACGCAACGTCATGCAGCAGCCACTGATTGGTCCAGCAATTGGCGTAAAGTAACGTCATCAATGGTATTGGCGAAAAAATTTAGTTTGTAAACAAGAATCGCCCACTTATTTTGATGCGGTTATTTCTTGCGCTTGATTATGCTTCCATACTTCCGTAATTATATAATGTAGGAAAATGTTTTTCCATTCATCCAGTAACAAAAATAATAAATCCCAAACGTGTATATAAACTCTAAACCCCTCAAACCCAAAAAGGACAGTGATAGCATGGGGAACGAGAGACTTTTTGAGAAGGATTCCTTTAGTACCCTTGATTCGAGAAAGGATGATCCTTGCCCTACATTAAGTAAGATAAAGACCATCTTTACTGCATAAATATAACCTTTTTTTATAAACTACCTACAAAAACTTGGAAAAGTTAGGGAAGACTAATAAATATTAATTAAGGTAATGGCAGTAAATAGAGATAAGTATAACAGCGATAATCTTCAAACCACTAAGGGCGCAATTTTGATCAGCAGCATCTTAAAGATTTTGCTAAGCCCGCCTCTATACATACACGTCCCTACTCATCACATTTTAACCACAAACTTCTACGTTTTCAATTGCGGTACAACAGACACCTACCCATACACAGACAAATGTATATACACAACACAACACACAACATAAATGTGTCGAATTCGCCGAGCTTCATTAGGAATAGTAAACCGGCTTTGTGGTATCAGATTTGTAAATAATGTGCCTTTCGTTTTGTTTTGACTAGGAAAGTTAGAAATTTCACGTCTCGAGTATCATTTTAAATAATTTCAAATGAGTAATTTTATCTTACATTGAGGTGGGGTCCTGTTCAGTACTGTATGGCCCATCATTTTATATGAAAGTTATTTATCAATTTATCCACGAGTACTTTCTTGTTTACCTTATCTTGTTCATTTCATATCTTTGATTCATGAAAAACTTTTTTCTTTTGCTTCACGTATTTGTTGTATTTAGAAGTATTTTGTTGAGTATTATTAGAGATTTTTTATGTGACCAATTATAATTGGTGAACTGCCTCCGTGGTGTAGTGGTTAGAGCGTTCGGCTCATACCCGGAGGTCGCGGGTTCGATTCCCGGCGGGGGCAACAACTTTGTGTTGTTGTCCTAGTTTGGTTAGGACATTGGAGGCTGATCACCTGATTGTCTGATAAGTTAGATGGTCCGTGCTTCGGAGGGGCCGTCGGTCCCGGTCAGTCTTTGACATTGGTCGTTATCTAAAACCATGTCAGAGGCCTTAAAGGCGGTTTAAAAACTCTGACACTAGTGTTAGTCACTAACACACACGATAAGAAGAAGAAGATTGGTGACGTAAAAAGTCTCTATAACATACAATAGCTACGTCACGGTACCCCAGTCTAATAAAAAAATGCCTATTACAAAACTATTCCAGGAATAAATTTATTACTGCCAATAAATCACGATATGATCAGTGCCATGGGCCAAAGGGGCCAGGGGGCCACGCATAGTTATCGTAATTTGCAGCCTAAAGCTTGGGGTTAATTTGTAATGTAACAATTCAGGGAACTACGGCTGCAATGGACGAGGGTGGGACTTTCTTGGAAGGACCATTTCCATTATATGATAATATGATTACAATTGACTTCATTAATAAGTATACCTAACTGTACATATATAACTTTTATATTAATTTCCAGGTGCGATTTACCTTTGATTTAAGGATTCAATTAACGACTAACAAAACATTTTGTTGCATGAATTTATCATTAAATACTTGCACACTGAAAACCATTTGTTATTATTTTCGTACTTAATTCTATAGCGCAGTAAGAATGAAACAAAGCTTCCTAAGGCCTTTCGTGTGCGTAGATCTACAAGAAAATACATTGTTCAACTATTGTCTGGTATTTCAGCATACAAGGCAAAGAATTCTGTATCACAGAGGTGACCGAGGTTCCCGCACTCAGGTGTGAAGATTTTCACTGAACTGACGGAGTCACTGAACTATCGGTTTTTTGTATGGAGAAAGCATTCGTTTAGGTGACGCGTTTCCAATATGGCTCTTCAATGTGAGAATTAACCTATGCTTTTAGTCTTTTCATCATCTTTGGGTACAAGCACGTATGATACAAGTAGCGGCACGTAAGTTTAGCGCTAAGGCCCAACGCAGACGACAGACTAGACCGCGCCGCACTTTTTAGTCTGTGAAAATAGAACCCATGAAATTACATGCAGTAACGCACACGACGCGCAAAAAGTCCGGCGCGCGTCGAGTGCGTTACTGCGTATGATTCCATAGGTTCTATTTTCACAGACTAAGGCCCAACGCAGACGACAGACCAGACTATGCCGCACTTTTTAGTCTGTGCAAATAGAACCCATGGAATTACATACAGTAACGCACACAACGCGCAAAAAGTCCGGCGAGCGTCGTGTGCGTTACTTCGTATGATTCCATAGGTTCTATTTTCACAGACTATCGCAGATTAAAAAGTGCGTCACGGATAGTCTGTCGTCTGCGTTGGGCCTAAGTGTAGAAGACTGCTCACGGGTACAGTATTAATTTTTGACTTCTAAACAATTAAGGTCAGCGCTAGAGTTTCGTGCCGCTACCTGTACGCATATGATATCATTTATCTCTGAAGATGAAAATATCGGACAGCGTAACGCGGATTTTGAAGCGCCAACACCAAGAAGAGTTTAATTTCAATCTCTCTCGCCTTCTTATGATAAAATTCCGTAGATGCGCACTCGCACTTGACAGGCCGTAACTGAAAATCAGTGAGCTACTCTTTGAGCAGCACGAATTTGTATTTATCTTCTGTATGTGTGTGACTATAGCTTGAAAAAAAGAAGAGATAGAGTTTCTACCTTTATTCTTCTGCTCATTGGCCTGCTCCGGACTCGAAGCGTCCCTGGCTCTGGAAGCCGCCCAGCGCCGCAGTTCCAGCCGCTCGTACCCGTACCAGCCCAACAACTCATTCATGGCTGTCTCGGCGAATTCCTGAAAAAAAGGAACATATTTACTTTTTTTACTGAAAATACTACCATATATATATATACAATAATACCACTACCAAAATACGCGATATTTTTATAAAGTGTAAATCATTAAAAATATACGCAAGTCGTCCACGTTTGTTGTGTTACATATGTTTGTTTATAGGCTACCTTAACCACTTACCATCGGCTAGGCCGTATCCTGTTTCCCTACTTTAAAAAAAAACTTTATTTTCAAGCTACTTAGTTTTATACTTATTTTAAAAGTTTAGTTATTAAATATTATTAGATAGCATTATTAGGTAGAAATTAGTAGAAGGCAAAAGGTAATTAATAAACAAAAAATACTGAATTTTGATTAAATCACTTTGCCGGCAAACTGTCAATATTTTTTTTAAATAGATTTAAGTTTTGAGAAACAAATAAATTGAAATTTGATAAATCAGTTAGGTACATACATTTGATGACATTATTTTCTGATTCTAGATCAAGAAACTGCGACTAATATATCGATTAAATTCTAGAATAAGTATAACGTTCCCACGTCCACGTACACTCACGCAATCGTTTCATGTTTACATTTTTTCACCCTACGACATGAATACGCGTTATTTTTACGAGATTTTTAAAGATAAACTCGATTTATATTATACAAAATAAATTGCGGCGGAGTGACCTGCTTACTGCGGGTTTTATTGCCGGTGATTACGTTAATAAATTCGCGCGATGTATAAAAGAAGATGTACAAAACGCGCGAAATATCTGTGTCGTTTAAAATTGCCGGTGACGTCGCAAACACGTAAAAGATACCTACGTTCGAAGCGCGCATTTCCACAACCTACTTTCATCCCAACATCACAGGATAATATAAGTTCATACGTAGGTACTCACACGAAACAGTAACCAACTGACTTTTTATAATTCATCCATGTGATTGTTGTGTTCTTTGTCTCTCGAATAAATGTTTTATCTATGGATCTGACACGACAAAAAACATTTGATTAAAGTGAGTAAAAAAAGAGTACTACACTTTTTTGGTCTAATTATACTGTTATACGGTATAATTAGACCAAAAAAGTGAGTAATTGCCAAAGAAAGCCTTCTTTTTCTAGCAATTCGCTTTTTTGGTCCTTCGAGATTTCTTTTCTCTACATAAATAAAGAAAACCATGTCAGATAAGCATTTCAGTCAGACCCATCGTACCCCTACGAATATAGCTTCTATAATGGTCTATAAATATTACTGTCATAGTATATTTTTAGAACAAACTTGGCGGGTGTGAAAAATAGGTAAGATTTTTCCATCACTTTCTTCCGTCACGAACTTTTCTAGGCCCCCATTTTTGTAACTACGTTCCAAGTTTCCAACCGAGTGTTGCGCGACACTCAGTTTTTTTATTTGTTCCAATGGAGTTATTTATTTGAAACTATTCCTGGCTTTACCCAAATATTCACTTTCGTCATTTCTCTAATGAGCGTAGAAAATATCACAAGCATTTTTGTCAGACTTTTCATCCTACCCAGTTATGAATCAAGCTGATAATGAGAACATTAGCTTTTTAGTTTATTACGTCTCATTCATAGTTCAAATTAATCATCATGACATTGTTATTTAAAGCTAACCTACTTTTAAAATTGAATTAAAATTGAATTTTTTTTTATAATGTCATTATAGTGGATTTATACTACTTTCGATTTTACGGGGTCCAATGACTTTAGTGCTACAGATTAAAAGATTCAAATGTTTATTGAGTAATTAGACTTTTACAGGCACTTTAAACATTAGTAAGTGTATTTTACATTACGTGTAGTGTACATTAAGATTAAAATTACTTATTTTTTAAGAAAAGCTACCGATATAGCGCTTCAAAAAGACCACTCTTGTTGATAAAAGCGACAAAGCTACGAGCTACGCAGATACGCTTCGATGCGATATTTTTTTTGCTCTACATGTCAACCAAATCTAAGTACAAAGAAAATAATAACCGCTAAAGTGCGAGTCGGACTCGCGCACCAAGGGTTCCGCACCATTAGGTATCAATGTATAAAAATCAAGTTTGTTGTATGGGAGCCCCACTTGAATATTTATTCTCTTGTTTTTTTATAAAATACATCATCTGTGACAATTTCAACTCTCTAGCTGTCATGGTTCATGAGATGCAGCCTGGTGACAGACGGACGGACGGACAGCGGAGTCTTAGTAATAGGGTTCCATTGTTACCCGTTGGTTCCGAAAGAAGCACCCTGACCAAAAACTGATTTCATATGAACAAGAGGTTAATAAAATGATGACGGTAACTTTTTTTATACCAACACATTCGTTTATGTTCGATTGGATTAATTTATGAGATACCCATATTTTATTTCGTACTAAAAGCGGATGAAATGTCCGACAGAAGCTTTAGTAATAAATAAAATCTTAAATAATCCAAAGGTTCCCGTAATCCGAGCCCAATTACGCTGGTCATCTTGGAGGACTGTTACCGTAGATCCTTGTCAGTTTAATTAAATTTAGCTGGTGTCAAACAGATTGCGTTACTCATATAATGAAGCCGTCTTTACTGTCCACACGTCAGTACTTTGTGTAATAATACCTACATGGTTTCAGAGGATATAGGTTACATAAAGCATTGATTAACACGGGGCATTGTCGATCACTTGGATGAGAAGCGTGCGCTAAGCGCGCGCATTTTGCTCTCGAGCGGGCGCCAAGTGCGTGTCGGGCCACGCGCAGTGTAGGGTTCAGTAGTTGTGAATGCCAACTTTGAGTTCATGCCACTAAAAACGCCTTAAAACGAATTTCCTACCGAATTTGTATAAAATTTTCCTTTTCCAAGTACATTTTATAAGTTGATCGCCTATAGGTTTTAATTTGTAAACCCTACTTAGCTCTGATACTTTTCCTTGAAACTTCGATGAATATACTACAGCTGTGAATATTTTTACGTGTCCATGTATAGAGGAGTTGACTCTAACGAAAACGGAATAAGGGACAAAAAATTTCTATTGCGATCTTGTAAGAATTATCGAAAAATAATTCTCACGAGATCGCAATATTTTTGAAAGGCCTATATAACGATATCCCACACGACGGGCTAATCAAGAAAAAAAAATGACTCCCACTTTACTTGTATGGGGACTTGGAGAGCTAACCTAAAAACCTTTTTTTCAAAATTTTATTTTACTACTTTTTCGCCATAATGAATACACATATACCATTCCAAATTACAGCTTTCTAGTATTTATAGTCTCTAGTAAAACCGCAGCAGAGAGACAGACACTATAAGGGTTCCTTGTTTACTACGGAACCCTAAAAATGTAACGTTTTCTTAAAGAAAAAACGTGAGAAACTTAGGTCCACCCTCGGAGTCCATATGACCTTTTTAGGCAAGTTTATGATAGAAAATCCATTTTTTTTAATAATTTTACTTTTACATATGTATGTTGGTATGTTCGTGTCACACTGAATATTAATCTATAGTCACACTCTCCTAACCTAGACTTAGACTAAATTTAAGTTGAAAGTGGCAAAGCTTCAAGTAATAAACCCAGAAAACCATTACAAAATTACCGCTGCGTTTCAATTTACGCCAGTGTTGCCAGCATAGTGTTTCGTTATAATTATTACTGAAAATAGGATACACCGCGTAAGAGCCAGTAATACCAGCCGACGCCATTACGGTTTTACCCGATCGGCCCTGCAAATGATGCATCCGAAATACGAAATATTTTACATGCATTTCGCGTATTTATTAGTAACTTTAACCTGCGTGATAATTAATACTTACCTTACGTAAAATTTTAAAAGTGATAAGATTTTATTTTATAAAGGTTTTTATTTTAATATATTTTCTTGGTGCATTTGTGTGATTAATTACTTTTATAGAATAAGATATTTTGTGAGATATACGATAAAATCATTAATATCCGACTGCGGGAGGATACGGTTAACAATGTATAACTATATTTTTGAAAAGTGCTAATGAAGACCTTTTAAGTCTTTTTTTTAGTTTCATTTCAAAAACCTTCAGATGTTGAATATTTCTTTATATGATTCTTTATTGATTAAAATATTTTTTCCAAATAAGATACAGAGCAAAGAGTCATGCGTTGTACTAAAAATACTTAGACCAAAGCTTATCAATAATACGTTTTAGTATCATAGACGAGAAAGCGAATCTAAACACTATCTTAAAAGTTTTTGATAAAAGTAAACGTTTGTTAATTTTTTCAAAAACTTTTATTTTTAAATTCAATTTTTTATTATTATTACCACAGTCTTGACTTATATCTATTTAAAAACTATAGTAAAAGTAAATTTCAAGGTTTAATAATAAGATTGTGTCTATAACACAAGTTAACCACATATATACTTTGGGATTTTGTCTTTAAATGCCTACTTTTGTATTTCTTTTGTTTACCTGTCTACTTATAGCTTCTTTTTTTGGACTTCCAATTATTATTTTCTAAGTGCTACACATATTTACACACATTTGATATATTTTCGGTAGATAAAGAGAATCAAAATAGTGACGAATTGCTACATCACCTAGTTTGATATCTTTCAGAATCTCGCCCATTGTCTTCATTAACTTCAAAGATCATGTAGGAACTAGGACGACAAATAAAATTTTGTAGATAGATTTTGTACTCGTATCTACCAAATATAATGTCAAACATTTTCATAATTTCCTTTGTATATTTTTGTATTTTATTTAGTTAATTATAGTCGTAAAAAAAGTATTGTATGCAACGTTGTTGTATGTCAAAAAATGCTCGATGTGTATTCGTAAGTACTTGTATTTATTCTTTGCCTCGTAACCTGCGCCACTTGCATTTTTTGACGCTTCTTATATGTACAACAGTTGTATAAAATACTATCACACTAATATTATAAACGCGAAATTTTATGAGTGTGTGCGCGCAGACGGCTGGACCAATTTTGATAAAATTTGGTATGCAGGAGCTGACACCCTGGATCAGTGGTTCCCAAACTTATTTTGTCTACTGCCCACTTTGAGAATAAATATTTTTTTAGCGCCCCCATTTTTTCACCTATTTAAAAACCACTATAACTTCAAATTAAATTAATTAATTATTGTGACCTATATATGTCTATTAACGGAGAATTCTAAACGAAACTTTTACTATAACCCGCAACTTGAAACCTGAGCGCAGTAGGTAACATACAACGGCGCTTAGGTCTCAAGTTAACTCTTACGGGCTCCACCTGCCAATAAGAATGATTTTATTGAAACGCAACTTTATAGTATTAAAACAGAGTATCTTTTATTAAAAATATAACTAAAATAATCAATCCTTATATAAAAACTAATGTGAAGGATGAATCTGATGCTGTTTAATAAGTTTGTTAATATCAGGTTCCAATTTACTCAAGAACAGTCGCAAGTCGCCACGTTCGGTAACAAGCAAACGATTTCTCTTTTTAGTAAGCAGTGTTGTCACAGCACTAAATCCACGTTCACACAAATATGACGATGGGAATGCTATCAAGAATCGTTGAACGATTGACCACAATCCAGGGTACAGTTGATGTTCACAAGTTGTTGTTGAGAGTCGAGAGCTCTTGCAGTCGTTGTTTAAGGCTCCTCCCTGCGCTAACGACCTTGGAAACACAAAAAAATTAATTTCTCTTTCTGTAAGTGAGATTATTAGAAACCCTCCTACAACTTTTTAGCTAGTATCCTGAAGTTTCATTAGAACCTCGAAAGTCATTGAAATACTATCCGGTTTAGAAACCTTTACAAAAAAAGTCAAAAATGGCCGTTTTTAGTATTTTTTGCAAAGGAAAATTCAGGGTATTTTATTTCAATGATTTTCGAGGTTCTAATGAAACTTCAGGATACTAGCTAAAAAGTTGTAGGAGGGTTTCTAATAATCTCACTTACAGAAAGAGAAATTATTTTTTTTGTGTTTTCAAGGTCGTTAGCGCGGGGAGGACCCTTAAGAGGCCTCCTAGCTAAAAAAAACATTTTCTTTCTGGGTCTCTTACCGCCCCCCTTGAGACCTGCAGCGCCCACAAGGGGGCGTTATCGCCCACTTTGGGAAAGACTGCCCTGGATTAACACATAGGCTACCTTAGGTGCGGGTAACACCGCGGGGCGCAGCGAGTTATGAATAAATATGGTTATGATTATGACCAGCATAGAAGGAAGACAAAAATTAATCATCTGCCAATAGATACCTACAAAATCTATTACTGGATGTCGCATAACTATTATAGCTATAGGTAGTATTTGTTTCCGCGTACATTAGTGCTGTGATCGTTTTACAAGGCATTAGGTAAATTATAAGCTTCACTAGTCGCTGTAACCGGATATGTTTGCAGTGTGCCGTCTCGGCTTCGCCTGCCACAGTATAGGCTATGCATCAGTTGGATAGTTTACTGTACCTTTAGAGCGACGGTAGAGTTGTGTTCTTTTGAACTGTGTACAATATTTTTTAATCCATTCTAATGGCCGGGCTTTAATAATTTTCAGTCACCTTGCCTATTAACGCCATATATTTAAACTATTTATTTCAAATATAGGCGCCACTTCTGCACAGTATCATAGAAATAATTGACCGAGCGAGCGAAGCGAGAGGAGGTCTCCGTTTTAGCTTGGGCCAAAAATGCTCGGTTGAGAAATGCAGGTCGCATTTCTAAACCGATTCCCGTGAAATTTTGGGAGCAGATTCATATGAAAATCGATAGTCAAGCCATTTTTTTTAAATTTTTGAAAATAGCGGAGTTGGCACAAAGGGCCTAAGCGCCTTTAGAGTATATGGCTCTTACGACCATTTTGTGTTTGTAGTTACAACAAAATAACAAAGGAATTTTATTTTCTACTACGACATACAATAGACGGATTTTTTCACCACTTTTGTCAAGCGATAAATAGTCCAATTTGTTTTTATAGAAATTTTATTGACTTGAGCGTCTAGAGTTAGAATCCAACCAGAAGGTGTTTTCTTTTTAGTGCGATGTATTTATTTTAATTTTACGACCGGTATTTTTTTTGTATGTGTGTTATAGCAGCAAATAAATGAGTCTATCTATCTATTTATCTATCTTGAAGTTTATTTTAAAGTTAAGGTACTTATTTGTATTCTTGGGAAATTTGTAACTACAAGAAACATTCATGAAGGTGCTTACAGTTATTATAGTCTACTTTACCAACATTTTATAAGAGTTCATTTTCATAGCTAAATTAAAAATCAATATTTTATGAGAAACATATGATGTAAAAGGTTTCTTCGCTCTGCAATCTCGGCCACTACTATGAGTATATTACATAAGGAACGGAATCTCCTAGTGATCCGCGCAGTAATGCTAATGCGTCTACGTCCCCCGTCCTCGCACTCGCACCTGTCTCCCGTTCTCGCTTTGTGGCTTGTGGAGGGTGTTGAGTGGTCAGCCGCGCTCGCCTAGTCGCCTCAACCATGGTATAATAAAACAGGTATTCTCTTCCCGAGATGGAACTTGACTACGTCAAAAAGTGTATTATTATATATTCAATATTTTATAAATTGATATAATGGATTATTAATTCGAAATTGGTATATAAAGTTCAAAAATGCATTACGCTCAGGTAATTCAATTTCACACAGTGTCAAGCAACATATCAAACTGATGACGTAGTCAAGTTCCACCTACGTCATCAGCTGTCACGGGAAGAGAATACCTTATTTTATTGTACCATGGCCTCAACAAGGAGAACGGGGGAGAGATGCGGGAACGGAGAACGGTGAAGAGAATATTACGCGGAATCTTAGGAAATTCTGTATGTAATACTTATGCAATGTATAGGGACAAACATTATAAATCAAACTACGGGCTATACTAGATCGGGTATGTTGCTTCCACGTTGTATAAATTCTGTGACGGATTCATTTAGAGAAATACAAGTTTATCGTACTTGTTTTCTTACTGTTCTTTTTAGACTGTGTCTTCTCCCTAATGAATGAAGTGATCCCTTCCACTGCGTAGGCGTGTAGTTCTTTGACTCACCCGGTCACTGGGTCACCATCGGTAAAACATGCACTTATCAATAAACTTTTTTGGTCATACGTACTAAACTATTTATTTACTAGCTAATGCTCGCGACTTCGTTCGCGTGAACTTTATGACTCCGGCGTATCTGCATCATCCAGTGCAATAAAATAATATTGAGATGTAAGCTAACCTATCTTTCTTGTTGGATTAAATTGTACACTGTGTGCAAATCAAATTTAAAATCGGTTTGTAAGTTTAGGAGTCCATCGCGGACAAACAACGTGATACGTAATTTTTATATATAAAGAAAGATTTATTAAAATATTATTGGCCACAATACCCACAATGCCAATGATACAAAAGGTCAACTTAATGCTAATGCATTATCTACCAGTCAACCTGTAGAAAAACGGAAAAATTTAATCTAATTGCGACAGGTTCTTAAAGATGTACTTAAAATACACTATATACTTACAAGTTTACTTAGATACATACAAATTCATACATATCTAGTACAAATATTTTGATATAATGACTATACACTTCTTCTTGAGAGTCGAAATGGTTCCATGTAGTTTCGATTTCAAGTGATCTTTGACCAGTATATATGATCGATACTATTCACTATCACGTCTTCGTCTCCAATGGGGCAGACATAGCATTTTGAGTCTTGCAGCTGTCAGACAGAACCCAAGGCCGAAATCAAAGGCAACTTTTAGTGTGACAGTAGGCGAGAAGATGGAAAAGCCGGCCAAGTGTGTATTGGACTCTACTAAATTCGCGTTTTATAGGATCACCCTTTAATATTTATTTTAATTTTATTATTGATTTTTAAATAATAATAATAAATTAGTTTATTTTTCTCTCCAAAAAGGTACATGTACAATGTAAGGTTAATATCAACTGTTAAGAGTTAACCTAGTTACCCTAGACCAAAATACAACTTTCCATACAAACGTAGTCTAGGTTTTATTTCGAAACGACATGTCCGATTTGGGCAAAATTTTGTGATTTCAAAGATATTGCAATTATCTAGGGTAATAACTGGTTTCCGACAGTAGAAATATGAACTTGAAATAGAATATAGTGTTTTATATCATTTTTGACTTTTAGTATGGGAAACTTCTAAATCGTTATATTTTCTTACCAGTTCATAATTTTAGTATAGGAAACCAGTTATTACCCTAGATAATTGCAATTTCTTTACAATTACCAATTTTTACAGGAATCTGACATGTGGTTTCAAAATTAAACGTAGACTACGTTTGTATGGAGAAGTCTAGGGTAAGGGGACTCTTTAAGACTTTAAAGTGAATATACAACTAAATATTCTGTGACTAATATTTAAGCGTCTCCCAGTTGTCGTTATTAATATAAACAAACAAACAAAGTTTGGTATAATGGAAGCCCTGCTTAAACATTTATTTTATTCTATTATAATTTTTTTGACTTTCAGTCTATACCTTTCAGTGTGTTTGTCAGTTTTCACAGATGATGTATTGCGTTGCCACTGTATAAAAAAATACTAAAAACAAACACAAAAGTACGGAACCCTTCGTGTACGACCTGCATTTGGCCGGTTTTATTTCTTAACTTCCAGACAAGTTATGGAATAAACACTAGATTTAAATTTATACTGTAAGCACTGGGAGTCGACAGAAACACGGCCGCCATTAAAATGTAACCCGTATAGTGTTTCAACAACATAATAAAGGTTTATTATATTTTTTCCCACATTCGCCGCCGGTTTCTGGTGACACCGAGCTTGTTTGGGATCATTTGAAACGTATTGTGTTAATAAAACGTGGGGTAAAACGGGTCGATTCGTATAAGTACTGCATTGTTCATACATAACTTCGTCGAAAAGTACATTTAAACACGTATATTTTGTGGACCAACTGTTAATCGGGGCATTTTTCAAAATGCCCGGGCATTGTGAATAATGATTGGGCGAACTAATGACTCTGTGAGCTGTAGGTTTAGCCAAAACTAAAAACCAACTTCGACACCAAGCTACACAACCGATTTAATGGGATCACCTCACAAGGTCACAAGTATACCCTTTTAAACAAAAAATAAGAGTTGTATATAGGCGTCTTCGAGTATTGGCGAATATTCATAAAAATCGGTTGTGTAGTTTGGGGGTGAACTCGGTTATTAGATAATGCCTACCGATCAAGGTTTGCCAAAAAGCAATGGAGCGCAGTATGCTAGGTATAAAAAATTGGTTGCCTGTAAAGTCGGTATACGGGCGAAAGTTTTACGTGACAACGACTTTTTATGTCTGTCTCTCTCGCTCTTAGGCGGGCTAACCATGCCCGAGTGGAAGGGACGCGTGCCTCTCACTCGCTCTCATTGTGAGCGCATAACGTGAGCGGAGCGTAACGCAGTTTCTTGAAGTGTCACCCGGCAAACCAATTTATAAGACGTTGTCACGTCAAAAAGGATAGACCCTGTCTGGAACACTACACTGCGGTCCATTACGCAAGTGGTTGACGTTGGAAAGAAGTTTACTTACCGTATGTTGCCTGAAAGATTGGCCCATACAACAAAAATATCCGTGTTATTTATAAAACGCAGTCTAACTTTGTTACTAGGTTTAAACCATTATCCGACCAAATCAAGTTGAAATTTCAGATAAGACGGATTTAATTACTAGATGTCAACTTGGTTTGGTCGGATAATGGTTTAAACCTAGTAACAAAGTTAGACTGCGTTTTATAAATAACACGGATATTTTTGTTGTATGGGCCAATCTTTCAGGCAACATACGGTAAGTAAACTTCTTTCCAACGTCAACCACTTGCGTAATGGACTGCAGTGTAGTGTTCCTGACAGGGTCTATCCTTTTTATAATAATAAGACGGTATAGGTTCCAACCGACGGAGTGAGGTCCAGAGGAAGACCTAGGAAGAGATGAAGGGACAATTTGTCCGCTTTTGACAAAGAATGGAGTGAAACAGCTGAAGATAGAAGTAATTGGAAACAAAAAGGGCTTTTGCAAAACTATATAAATGGCTAATACATAAATGGCAAAAAAAATGCCTACGGTAAATATGTCAGTAAATGCTTATACAACGTGGAAGGTACATACATTTAATAAATCGAACAACGGGCTATACTACATCACTATAGTATAATAAAATTAGGTAAAAAAAAACTCAAAATACCAAACAAAAAAATTTGACATTCCCATACAAATTGCCCGGGCGGTTTCAAATTTTTGTATGGTAGTGCCTATTTTTTTTACTGTTATTCTCATTTCATTATACGGGTATGTCCCTTCCACGTTGTATAAATGAGTAAACTTGCTCAAAGATAAAAAACTTCCAACGAGACAACACAAAACAACAAACACAACCACCCTTTGAAAGATTTGGGTCATGTGCGAACTTAAAAATTCTATTGGCCATATCTACGCCTACTAAATTACATGAAACTGCGACCAAAGATAACCAAATTACAAAAAAAAGCCGGATTGTTCAAGTTGAAGAACTTCGCTAACTGCGCTCGCTATCGAATATCAATGTGATATTTCACAAAAGTCGTGTCGTTCGGGTCATGGTAACCCTAGCTCGATATTGTGATATCCAATATATTGAATGCTTTTAATGGCAGTAGCGAAGGTAAATTTAGGAGCGTCGGAACCCGACACCGCGACCTACGCGGCGGACATGGCGGCTACAGCTACTATACATACAGTACCTACTTGCTAAACGCTTTGGGATATTTAGCAAAAAAATGCACTACTATATGCTATAAGTATTAATATCTTTACATAAAATAACCGGTGCGAGTTGGACTCGCACGCGAAGGGTTTTCGTATTTTTGGTATCATTATCTAAAAATCACGTTTGGTTTTGTAGGTACTTAATGTTTATGTTTATTATGGTGCAATAAAGTAAATTTGTATTGTATTTATATTATATTGTATTTGTTATATGGGAGCCCCACTTAAATATTTATTTCCTTAGTATTTTTTGTTATAGCGGCAACATAAATAGGTGCATCAACTCTGTATGTCCTGTAATACTAATAAAATAACAGTTATTGTGACTGCAAAACTACAAAAATCTCAACCACAATTCTAGTCACCGTAGACGCGACTGTAAATTCTCAGGAAAGCACAACTTAGATGACATTTTTTTTTGGTTATATTGAATTGGTAAAGGATGGGTCATGCATGAGAAAACCTACTCCCTAGTGAATAAAGAAGGCAATGAGAAACCACTCATTCGGTGCGTCTCTTACGGAGTGAAAAAGTATCCAATAGAAAAATATTAATTTAATTCGAGTAGCCGTTTATACTGCTGCAGCTTGCGATCGCATTTCAAAGCTAGACCTATTTGCAGCCACCGGTTGCACGTTTCAAAATAATTAGTTACTAAGCATAGACTTCAAAAAGTATTTAAATCGGTCAGTTAAGCATTTTTTTTACTTCTTATCGAATGTGCTAGTAGTTGTTGAGGTAACACTGTTGTCAGATGTTTCGAGCTTCCTAAAGGCATATCTGACGTAGCTCAATTAAGGTACTGTTATCTAGAGTTTAGCTCGTACAAAAGGTATATAAACCGAAAAAGCCATGATAGAGACTAGGCTTTGATAGTTATTTCTTCTTTGAGTATGTTCTTTATTGTGTATATGTGTGTTTTTTTTAATCAAATAAACCTATGACTACGTCTACGTCTATCTAGCCTAAAGAGATAATAGTAAAAAAATAAAAAATAATTTATTTTCTCCAACGGTCTTTATACGTATAATATCTATTTTTATATGAATAATTAGAGCCAATAAGTGTACTAAGGCTGTTGCTTTTCGTGTAGACAAAATACGAGTATGAATACTTATGCGTGTCGATTTAGTAGATTCTTTTATTTATTGCGGCGAGTCTAACCATGCGCTAGCTAGAGTATGCAAAATGTTAAAGTATTACTTGTATTTAGTACTCTGTGGTATTACTGGGAAATTACTGAGAGCCGCGGGCGCGTGGCAGTGTGACTATTCTTAAAGATGAAACAAGATCGCAATAATATCTTATTGCTGGGCCACTACTGTTTTTTCCTTCAGCTTTTCTTAGGAAATATTTTTAATTTATTGTGACGAGTCTAACCATGTGCAAAATCTATGCTAAATGTTAAAGTACTTACTACTGGGGAACCGAGAGCCGCGGGCGCGTGGCAGTGTGACTATTCTTAGAGATGAAACAAGATCGCAATAATATCTTATTGCTGGGCCACTACTGTTTATTGCTGCAGCTTTTCTTAGGAAATACTTTAAATTATTGTGGCGAGTCTAACCATGTGCAAAATCTATGGTAAATGTTAAAGTACTTATTACTGGGGAACCGAGAGCCGCGGGCGCGTGGCAGTGTGACTATTCTTAGAGATGAAACAAGATCGCAATAATATCTTATTGCTGGGCTATACTGTTTATTGCTGCAACTTTTCTTAGGAAATATTTTTAATTTATTGTGACGAGTCTAACCATGTGCAAAATCTATGTTAAATGTTAAAGTACTTACTACTGGGGAACCGAGAGCCGCGGGCGCGTGGCAGTGTGACTATTAGAGATGAAACAAGATCGCAATAATATCTTATTGCTGGGCCACTACTGTATATTGCTGCAGCTTTTCTTAGGAAATACTTTAAATTATTGTGGTGAGTCTAACCATGTGCTAAAGTCTATGTTAAATGCTGTATTACTGGGGAACCATGAGCCGCGGGCGCGTGGTGCTGGTGTGACTAGAGATCTGCCGCTGGAAATATCCCAATTTTACGGGAATATTCCCATTGTAATGTTGAGGGAATATTCCCATTGTAATGTTGACAGAATATTCCCAATATTTCCGTTAATATTCTCATAATTTCCATTTTTAGAAATAACGCGGGAAATGTTTACATTGCCCAAAGTATCCTAAATTCTCGGTAACGACACAAGTTGCGACTACTCTTAGAGATGAAACCTCTCTTCTTCTTTATATCAACTTCCTCATAATGTTATGTCCTTCGCCATCTCTGTACTACCTAACCTAACCCGCGGTTCCCCCACATCTGATCATTAGAAAGACGAGGATAGAATACGTGAGTATTCTTTCCACGTCTTTCTAGGCCTTCCTCTGTACTCCTCCATTTTCAAGTCGACTATTTTTTAGCCGGCACATTCTTAAACAAAAGCGTAATAATATCTCATTGTTGGAGTAATTCTATTTCCTTAAAAAAATCACTTTTTTGTAGATTTATAAAGGCTAAACAAGTACATTTCTAGCGTAAAGTATTAAATAGATAAAGAATATAAAGATAGGCTAACGGATTATGTCGTAGGGATTGGGTCGGAAAATATTATTCTATTTATTTACACCACACGCGCTTTCGCTCTAGATCCAAAACATGTCGGTGCTGTCATCTTAAAAATTGACATAAAGAATGCTTTTAATAGTGTTGAGAGGGACGTACTGCTGGCCGAGGTGAGGGATAAAATTCCCTTACTATATCCTTTCCTTGTTCAGTGTTACGCCTCTCCAACGAACTTATATTATAATGGCGAAAAGATTATGTCACAGGTGGGCGCGCAACAGGGAGATCCCCTAGGACCTCTTTTGTTTAGCCTAGCCATCAACAAATTGATAACTTCACTAGAAGCGCCCCTTAATGTATGGTACTTGGATGATGGAACAATTGGCGGCCCCCCGGAAATTGTTGTCAAGGATCTGGAGATTTTGATTCCCGGACTGCGTGAAATGGGCCTTATAATTAATAGCTCCAAGTGTGAGATGTATCCTTGTGGAGAGACAGCCAGGGATAACATTGAAAAATTCCGCGAATTACTGCCCAATTTAAAAGTTTTAGATCGACGGTCGTTTTCCCTTCTAGGGTCCCCAGTTTTCATAGATGCGATTCCGTCAGCTTTGCAAATTAAGAGGGAGATGCTCGCTCTGTCACGTCAACATCTGAGTCAATTACCAGCACATGTTGCTTTGACATTATTGCGTGGTTGCCTCTCGATCTCTAAGTTGATGTACGTCATGAGGACCTCTCCAACGTGGCTGTTTCCAACAGAGGTTTCCCTGTTGGATGAAGACATGAAGGCAACATTGGAGATCATCCTCAACGTGCAACTCGACGAGGATCAATGGCTGCAGGCCTCACTTCCGGTCCGTCATGGTGGATTGGGTATGAGGCGTATGCAGGACGCGAATATTTCAGCGTTTCTGGCTTCCTCGTATGGGGTCCGGGGATTAGTCGCTAATATACTTCAAATACAAGGCGACAATCTAAACGTGCCCCACACTGAGGAAGCCTTAAGCGTTTGGTCCGCGTTGTGCTCTGCCGATGATCCTCCGGAGGACCGTGGCGTGCAACGTCAATGGGACGAACGATTGTGTCGGGTCAGATACGGGCAACTACTCGCGACTGCCGTGGGAGTAGACATCGCTCGGCTTAAAGCGGTATCGGCCCCGGAATCGGGAGCATGGCTACATGCCCTTCCATCGCCTCATGTTGGAACTATTCTGGACGACGGATCTTTGAGGGTGGCTGTGGCTCTTAGATTGGGGTGTGATGTTGGCGAGCCGCACCGTTGTGTGTGTGGCGCGCAGGTAGACACTAAGGGTCGCCATGGGTTAAGCTGTAGTAAAGCAGCTGGCCGCTTCCCTCGCCACTACATGCTTAACGATGTGATCCGGCGGGCTTTGGTGTCTATTGGCGTGCCGTGCACTCTTGAGCCCCCTGGTTTGTGCCGGTCAGATGGTAAGAGGCCAGACGGCCTAACTCTTATTTCATGGGAGAGAGGTCGATGTTGAATATGGGACGCAACATGTGTCAGCACTTTCGCGACCTCTCATCTGACGCGTACGATCCGGGAGGCTGGTGCAGCCGCTGAGTGGGCAGCTACGCAGAAACACATCAAATATGCCCCACTTAAGACATCCTACATTTTTATTCCTTTCGCAGTAGAAGTGAGCGGGATATGGAGTGCGGAGGCCAAAGGGTTTGTGCGGGAGCTGGGAAGGCGACTAAGGAATAACGGCAATGACCATCGCTCAGAATCGTATCTGATGCAACGAATATCGCTGGCAATACAGCGAGGTAATGCCGCAAGCGTCATGGGCACATTTGCATCAGGTACGATTCAGGGCGGATTGTTTGACTGACGTACTCAACGTCAAAATGACATATTTATATAAATTTAATTTCTATTTATAGTCTGACAGTTAGATTGACCAAAAATAATTGGCCAAGTGTGTGTCGGGCCACGCACAGTGTAGGGTTCCGTAGTTGTAATGCCAACTTTGAATTCATGCCACTAAAAACGTCTAAAACGTATCTATTGAATTATTATGAAATTTGCCTTTTCGAGTAAATTTTATAAGTTGATCGCCTATAACTTTTTAATTTGTTAACCCTACTTAGCTCTGATAGTTTTCCTTTAAACTACATTATATTTACTATAGCTGTGATTTTTTTCACGTGTCCATATATAACCGTTTAGCAGATAGATAGGGGGGAAACGTGATTTTAACAAAAACATTCAATTTGAACCTAAATATTTCAGACACGGATCCCTAAATGGAAAAATGGAGTTCCCAAGCTCACAATATTTTTGAAAGACCTATTTAACGATACCCAACACAATTTGTTTGTACAGAAAAAAAAAATTGACTTTCTCTTTACTTGTATGGCAGCTACCCTAAAAAAAAATTATTGCCATATTTTATTTTACGACTTTTTTGCCATGATTCATATACATATTCATGCCAAATTACAGCTTTCTAGTCCTTATAGTTTCTGAGTAGGACCGCGGACGGACAGACAGACAGACAGACAGACAGACAGACATGGCGAAACTTTATGGGTTCCTTGTTTACTACGGAACCCTAAAAAAGGGCACTTGCTTACAGTCTTCGAGGCATAAGCTCAGCTTTGCATTAGTGAGAGTGAGCGCCAAAAGTAGTCAGTGAAAAAATTACATAAAAATAAAATCAATGCTTAATTAAGCATTAATTTATTTTTATTTTTATTCTAACAAGAAAGACATGAACCATTTTGATTACTATGTATAAATTTTTCTAAACAAAACAAAAACAGCAAAAATATACAAGGAAAAGTTTGTAGAAATTGTAACTAATTTAGGGGCCATTACATTCATTGCCAGTAGTCACTTCGTATTAATGTCGAACGTGTTCCACGGAGTCTCACCGAATTAATTTTATGCAAATAGGCACATGGTCCATTGACTGCGGATGAATTTAATTTATTAAATTAGAGTTAGGATGGATTGAATAAAAAATTGTTAAAAAACAAGCTTTTAATTTATAGATGCGGCTACAACTACAACCCATCACTATTTTGGTTCCCCTTTCATCTTAACGGCCACCATCACGCTAAGTGTGGCTTTTCAGTCTTACGGCCCTAGGCTTTGTCTGGGAAAATGTATCTGAATCAATTTATAGAGATAAATCATATCAGCCACAGCAAGTCCACACCTAGACATGGCCTGCCCCTTTGAAATCCTTAGAATAGGGCTTTGCCCTATTCTAAGGATTTCAAAATTACTGATTTGAATTGGGCTCCATTTAAGATTTTGTAGGTAACAAAGTATTCTTGCACTTTTCATAGTCAACATAGTTTTAAATAATCAAATAAGAAAAAGACAAAAGAACAGACTAGCAAAAAAAAAACGACAAAATTATAGAATATTTCTCAGAAATCACAAAGGACTCTGGAATCAACTAAATAATAATTTTATTATAATTATATTATAACGACAAGAGGCGGTTTATATAAATGACTTTTTATATATAGATATGTCTCGTAGCTATAGTTTCTGTATTAAACACGCGTAAGATGTAACATTCCCAATCTTAGTTCCAAATTGTTAATTTGATCCGCAAATGGCACCGCTTGAATCGCTGTATTTTTAGACGTCATCCGACACCGCCAAGTTCACTGGGAGACGCAGGGGGAGCCAGCCATGCCATGCCACATGCTGGTTGCAATTTCGAGGCGAATTGAAGCTGTAAAAATTAATTTGCTGTTTCGGATCAATAACTACATATATAGATATTCAGAAAGAGGAAGGAAAGAGAATACAGTCCACTGGTAAGGAAAAGACTACAGTCCACTTACTTAAAAATTTACCAAGTTTCATACTTCAACCCTCATTTTAACTCTTTAGTTAGAGGATGAATTTCCAACAATCCCTTGCACACTTACGTCACATAAGGAAGGTTTGCGCAAAATTTACACTTCTAGACCCAGCGGTTTCAGCAGTGCGTTGATCCATCAGTCAGCAAGCCAGTCAGTTTCTTCTTTTATGTATACTAAAGATTTCGAGCTGTTGGTCCAGCTGTGTTTTGTTTATGCATCATGCCTTTAAAAACCTTGAGGATAAAGACACGTAGAGTCAACAGAGCCTTGGATTAACCATCCATTACCCGAAATAGCCATGTGCCTAGCACATATTTGTGTAAGAACTCCACCTGTCTCAGCTAGTAAAGGTGTGTTCCCACATGAAATTTATAGAGGTCGTAGAGCAAGAAATTAATAGAAGCAGAGAATAAATATATTTATTATACAATATAACCGTTACAAGTGCTGAGATATGTCACTCGTATCAGGAGAGAAAGTTGAATGAGTCAAAAATGATGAGCAAGGAATATCTGGAATTTAAAAATTGAATTCAAGAATGAAATTTGAAGATAATGATGATAGAAAGGAGGTGAGCAAGAACATGAAGGATGGTGCTTGTTGCAACATCGTTATATATTTGGATAATTCCAAGGCCGAATGAACAATGTTCGAGGGCTCTAAGCCTAACGCCAGTCAAAGTAAAAAAAAGTCAAATATCATTTGTTTATCTTAGGATATTTCATTTTTTTCGATTTCTTAATAGGTAAAATGTTGACGTAAGCAAAAGAGGTTTGTCAGGATTGTAGCAAGTGGAGGTCCAAGTCTCTGGCGTGATATTAAGTATGTATGAATGTAAATGTTGAGGTCAGATAATTTACTTACAGCTAAGTTTATCAGGGTAGAGAGTGGAGGGGTAGTGGAGGGGTTCAGAACAAACATAGAGTGATTGGCCTTGGATAATATCGGCCTCGCCTAGTCTTTTAGCCCCTAGTCGTTACAGAACCCCTAGACCTAGGCAATTGCCTACTCTTTAAAAAAGTTTAACCGGCCTTGAGTATTACCCACTTCCACGAAGAAAAGAAAGTCAAGATCGAAGCGATGACCGCTTTATCCAAATTAATATTCTTCCGTTGACCTCAGTAATTTCAAGATATGCCAAGCACATTCGCACGGGTATCGGGCATTTGTTTGCCATACCGAGCTCCGTCAAACATGCCGACATCTGATACCAATTACCAGTAGCGTCTCATGTCCCACGATATTAATTGGAATGTTAAGTTAGTTCGCGAATTCTTTCACGATGGTCAAGAAGTAAAAAACATTAAATAAAATTACCTTCGGCTGGCAACGACAAGACTGGCTGGTTTTAGGTTTTGATTCTCCCCCATTTTCCCCCAAATTTTTGATTCTGTGCGACTTTCAACTTCTCAAACTGGTAAATCGTGGCACCAACGATTCCTGGACCTCTCTTCCTGCGACTATCTCTAGGAATCCACTATGTGATACCAAAATGACGATAGACTAGGTATATAATTTACGTATGTATCTATGTAGATAATTAGTTATGTTTACATTCGGTAAACGTGACGCCCAAACCCACATTTTAGCTTAGCGATTTTGTGTTCTGTGGTCCTATACCGGTACTGGTTTCCCCAATATTTTAAATTGGGTAAACCTTGTACTCTAACAAAATGTTTGCATACGATAAATGTTCAGATGTCTTTGTTCACTATACATTAGTCTTCAGCGATATGAAGAGCTTTGTATTTACTGTTCATTTTACACAGAGGCTGACGTTCCATCATGAAAATCCTTTATAAAAGCATATACGACCGGCGTTGGTTTTCAAAGGAGCCGGATTACGGTGTTGCCAGTAGAACGGTCTCGCCAAAAGTGCGGGGTCTCGCATGACCAAAACAGTCTTTTGGTGTCGACTACGGATCGCACCCACTCGTCTTTTAAATTAACATAAAGATTTCTTCGCTGTTGTTTTATGCTGTAGCTGGTGCTGTATCTTTGATTTGCAATAAAGAGCATTAAGTATAGGTGGGAGATCAGATCCGATAGTAGGAGTCAGGAGTAATGCACTGCAAGCCGACACCCGCTTTAATTGGACCAGACATTATAAAAATGTATTAAATGAGTAAATAATTAACATAGTATAAGAGATTTCAGAGGCAAGTGGGTCCGCGATCGGATCCGATAGCATTAGCCGGGAGTAATGCACTGTCAGTCAACACCCACCAGACGTTATAATGAAAAACATAATATGTGAAACGTAATCAATAATTGACATAATATTCAAGAGAGAGGTTTCAGAGGCAAGTGGGATCGGATGTAATTGTAGAAGTCTGGAGTAATGCACAAGACAGTTTAAAGAGAAACATAATATGTGAAACATTATCAATAATTGACATAAGACTTCCATGCTGGTCTGGGAGAAAAGAAAAAAACTTAGAATGTACCAGCTGCTTCTTTTCCCACGCAGATCGTAAAAGCCGATCGAGGGAATGGGCGAAAATGTAAATCATGTTAACAGGCGATGCGGCTAGCAACCCATCACTTCTTCTTCTTTTCGTGTCCATACTCCATACTGTGTTGATTGCTTTTCCATTTTCTCGCCCACCATGACGCTAAAAGTGGCTTTTGGGTCTTGCGGCCCTAGGCTCTGCAAAGAGCTGCAAGACCCAAAATGCTCTGTCTGCCCCATTAGGGATAAAGACGTGATAGTATGTATGTATGTGACATAAAATTCAAGAGAGGGGTTTCGCAGGCAAGTGGGTGCGCGATCGGATCCGATAGCAGGAGCCGGGAATAATGCGCTGGAAGCGACATCAGCTTAGTTTGCACTATAATATGTGAAACGTTATCAATACATAATTGACATATTATTCAAGGGAGAGGTATCGCAGGCAAGTGGGTGCGCGATCGGATCCGATAGCAGGAGCCGGGAGTAATGCACTGGAAGCCGACACCAGCTTTGTTTGCACCAGACGTTATAATGAGAAACATGTGAAACATAATCGATTGACGGAAACCCGAGATGAAACATTACGCTCGGATTTTGTTCTCCTTTGTAACTTGTGGGAATCCGTTGATTGAGAACCTTTCATGTTATGGGAAGAGTTTGCTAGCGAAAGTTTGGTAAACGTGAATTAAGACGACACTAAATACAGCTACCAATGGCTTAACGAGCCTTTCGAAGCACGGAGATTTGTATACCACTTGAAGTCATCCGTTTTAGTGGGGACAATTCCTGGAGTAAGCGTAATGCCACCAAGCCATCGAGCTCTTCTCTAGAATAATTTGATTTTCTTTGTCACTTACATACCCCTCCTCATATTGAACGTAACCTTTCTGTCTTATGGGCCATGGATCTGTCTATACCGTCAAGAGCAAAGATAGACAGAATATAACAGTTTTAGAGCAAGGCGGCTGATGATACGAAAACAAATTGTAAGTTGTCCCGCTTTAGATCTCTACTTGTTAAAATGCCATAGACAAATACAGTCCGTATCAAATGACAGCAAATAATAGGTAGTGGCGCGGTATGGCTAACTCTCCGATACCCGTGCGAAAATTCATAAGAAATAGAAAGTATGGTTCGAATAAATTAAAGATATATTAAATTGATGAGTATGGGCATGTATGAAGAGATTGATGAGTTTAGTTAGATGAAGCAAAAGAGGTTTGTCAAGATCGTAGCAAGTGGAGGTCCATAGTCTCTGCCTACCCCTGCGGGAAACAGGCGTGATATTATGTACTTATGTATGTATGTATATTGAATTGACTTCCTTTTAATTTCACACTGCTAAACACCGTACTAAAATCGATCAACGGCAAATAGTAGTAGGTAAGATATAATTTAATTATAAGGTTATTGTTTGTGCGAAAACACGGAAAATACCTAACTTAGTAGGTTTTTTTCCGTCAAAAGCGTAAACCTAATTTTCCAAAAAATATATTATTGCTCCAACTGAAGTGTGCAATCTTTTAATGACAGAAAAGTCAACGCTAATAAAATCATACCTTTGAAAGTACCTAATTAATAAGTTTTGAAATAAAGTCCCATGCTGGTCTGGGAGAAAATAAAACACTTAGAATGTACCAGCTGTTTCTCTTCCCGCGCAGATCGTAAAAGCCGATCGAGGGAATGGGCGAAAATGCAAATCATGTTAACAGGCGATGCGGCTAGCAACCCATCACTGTATTGATTGCTTTTCCTCTTCTCGCCCACCATGACGCTAAAAGTGGCTTTTGGGTCTTGCGACTCTGGGCTCTGCATAGAGCCGCAAGACCCAAAATGCTCTGTCTGCCCCATTAGGGATAAAGACGTGATAGTATGTATGTATGTATGTATGAAATAAAGTCGCTATGAATTATCTCAACGTGCAATATTCACCGCCGTTTTTCAGTCTACCAGTGAACATGATGGGAGTTGGGTCGTTGAAATGTCTAGGAAAAACTAAAACTTATCGCGATAAGTCCCGTATTTTTTATTACGTAAGATTACGACTTATTCAACCTATCAATGACGATTACTGTTTTATAATTATAATAAATTAGACTTCAAACACAGTTTTTTTTAAATGTTAATGATTTTAAAAAACTGCAGACAAACCGTCTTATTATAAAACGCAGACTATCTTTGTTACTAGGTTTAAACCATTATCCAACCAAATAAGTATAATATATAGGTCGTTTAATCTTCTTAATCAACAACTAAATTAAAAACTAAATTAAAATCTAAATTATACTCTAAATTAAACTAAACAAATAATAATAATAAAAAAGAAAAACCTTACAAATAGAACACGTCTTCCAGATCATTGCCCTGCGGTAGAGTGCCCAAAAGGCTGGCAGCATTGCCACGTTGGATGGCAATGCTTATTCGTTGGGCGAAATAATTGCCAGCCCTTGGGTCACCCGACACCTCGACTAATTTTTTGTTAAAAAATTTAAAAAGTTTGTGAGTTGATGGTCCCCACGGACCTAAAGTCTCAACCCCAACCAAATTAAGTTGACATTTTCTGATGAGATAATGACGTATTACTAGATGTCAACATGATTTGGTCGGATAATGGTTTAGTTTAAACCTAGTAACAAAGATAGTCTGCGTTTTATAATAAGACAGAAAGTATTTAAAAATGCTACAGATCGTATTACACATAACTGGACTTTTTTGGTTTGGAATCCGGTCAAATGGCCGACGATCGAGATAAAAATAATACGAGGAGCGGTGTCAGGTTTCAAAGATTATTATAGTGCCGCGCAGTTTCGGGTGGCGCCCTCTGGTGTCGGATTACACAGACAGGGAGACGCGGCGACTTGACTATTTTTTATTTTTATTTTGGCAAAGAAATAATATAATGATAAAGATTATTCATAGCAATTTTTATTACCAATCATACTTGGGTAGGTAATCTAATTCAGATAAATGTAAGTAGGTAAGAATATCTAGTAGAAAATGATGAAGTAGGTACCTACTTACCGCGAACGCTATTTCTAACAGCAAGAGATATCAATTTATTACTTACTTCGTATCACACTAATATTATAAAAGCGAAAGTTTATGAGTGTGTTGTATGTTTATAACTTCTTTACGCGCAAACGGCTAGACCAATTTTGATAAAATTTTATATGCAGGAAACTGTAGGCTACTTTTTCCGCGGGTATTAACACCGCGGGGTGCATCTAGTTGCTTAATAAATTGATATTGGTTATGTTATATCTAAAACCCACCTGATCATAACTGTTATCATGGCACCAAAGACGTGACATGGAGAGCGATATTATTTTCTACATTTCAAAATTTTTGTCCAAGATGACTAATAAAACCTGAATCAACCAAGATTTGCCTCTAATAGTACATTCGATCAGTATCTACCTCTTTACCTCTGGGTAGTATCCAGTCCAGGATCAAAAATAAATTATTTTGTACTCATAAGGGCATACGTCACAAAATAATGTCACTTGTCAGTGATCATATGCATTTTCAAAGTGATTTTATATTTATTATTGCAGAAAAACTGATACTAGAAGCGCTATTTGCCTCCAAGAAAGTATGACGTCACGTTGTGCTATTTCAAACAAATCTCATAGACAATGTTCGTTTTGACATTTAGAAAAAAGTATCTGATTTGACATGTTGGAAACTAGCGGATGGAAATCTATACGGCAGTGAAGAATTCTAATGAAGCATAATCAATTATCAATTTATCACTGATCAAAGCTTAGCATATATTGTGACCAGCCGTAGGCAAGCACTATTAGATGGTGTCCAGTTACCACATGTATGCGATGCTCGCCGATGATCCGACGATATCAGGTTGCGATGCCACACGTCACAAGGACGTGTGGCGATGGACATTATATACTTACTAAAAGCCTTGAAAACAGTAAGATAAAATAAATAAATATATAGGGACAAATTACACTGATTGAGCTAGCCCCAAAGTAAGTTCGAGAATTGTGTTATGTATGGGATATTATCTCAACGATACTATTTCTTATAAAAAATACATATATAGATAAACAACCAAGATCCAGGACAATTTGAAAAAGGCCATTTTTAGGGTTCCGTAGCCAAATGGCAAAAACGGAACCCTTATAGATTCGTCATGTCTGTCTGTCTGTCCGTCCGTATGTCACAGCCACTTTTTTCCGAAACTATAAGACCTATACTGTTGAAACTTGGTAAGAAGATGTATTATGTGAACTGCATTAAGGTTTTGACACAAAAATAGAAAAAAAACAAAAAATTTGGGGGTTCCCCATACTTAGAAATGAAACTCAAAAATTTATTTTTCATCAAACCCATACGTGTATGGATAGGTCTTTAAAAATGATATTGAGGTTTTTAATATCATTTTTTTCTAAACCGCATACTTTGCGCGGTAGACACTTCCAAAGTGGAAAAAAGTGTGTCCCCCCCCCCCCCGTAACTTCTAAAATAAGGGAATAATAAAACTAAAAAAAATACATGATGTACATTACCATAAAAACTACCAGCGAAAATTGTAAACCTAAAAAATACGGAACCCTTCATGGGCGAGTCCGACTCGCACTTGGCCGCTTATTTAACTTGCCCCTACCAAGAATCGAACCCGGAACCTCTGGGTGGCGGATTAGCATAGTGACCACCTATGCCACGGAGGTCGACAGTTTGTTAGAAGACGTGTATTACTTTAGGTTATTGTATTACATTGTCGTGAACAGCCACGGGTAGCCACTAGTCAGGTGGTGTTCGATTATCATCACATCACATAAGTCAGTCTACGATGCTCGCCAATGGCCCAGAAGTATCCATTGCGATGTGTGTGATACGTCACAAGGACATTATGGCGAAGGGCATTAAGTATGTACTGTATCCTTAAAAAATTGTAAGATCTTTCTACAGTTTAATGGAAGAGATTTTTGATGACGAGATTATCTGAATCAAGTGTTCTTTATTCTATAAAAATTGTACGAAAGTAGTGAAACGCGTAGAACAAGTATCTGCATTCGTATGTGTTACCTCTTTTAGAGTAAAGGTCTATTTTTTAACCAAACAGGTTTCAATCGAACTTTCTGCGAATGCAAATTTCGGATGGTCTCAAAAAGGGCAACGTAAGGACTAAGGAGTACCCAAAACCTGAGAGTAGGCATGAAAAGACTAATGAGTTGACGAAGCAAAAGGTTTATCCAGCATTCAGCAAAGAAGATCCAAAGACGCTGCCTGTTCCAACAGGAGTGATAAAATACATATATGTATAACAAATAACATCACACTAATATTTATAAAGGCGAAAGTTTATAAGTGTGTGTGTATGTTCGTAACTTTTCTAAGCGCAAACGGCTGGACCAATTTTATTAAAATTTGGTATGCAGGAAGCTACTCCTAATCCTAATCCTACTACCCTGCTAATATTATAAATGCGAAAGTGAGTTTGTATGTTTGTTTGGTTATTACCTCTTCACGCTTTAACTACTGAACTGATTTGGAAGAAAATTGGAATGGATATAGTTAGAGACTCGGGGAAGGACGTAGGGTATTCTTCATCCCGAAATTCCAACGGGGAGCGAAGCCCGCGGGCACTGCTAGTAGTTTATAATTGTACCCTTTCATCTTTAACAAATAGTCAGTTATTCCAGCACCATACCAATCCCCTCGCACTCGATATCTCTGTAACGCGAGCTGATATTCAAACAATTTTAATAACAACCGCAGTTTTGTAAAGCAATACGTAATGTGTTGGGGCGGGTGGGTAACCGGAGAGCGAAACTCGAGACTTGGCTAAAAGCGACCTGTCCGAATCCACTAGAAACGTCATACGCCAGCTACGGTTACATATTGTAAAGGCTTTGTTTATTGGAAAATATTCGAGTGACATTTGAACGTTTAGGTAATGTGAGTTTTAGGTCATGTGATCTATTGTCGATGATGTTGAGTTTGGACGTATGACGTCATGTTTAGCTGATGTATTATATTATATTATGTATTATTATTTATATCAATGTTTGTCTAATGTTTGAATATTTTTAGTTTCATAGTTAATGCATCAACATTGGTTTGGGGGTGAAGTAGGTCTTTAGTTTTGAAATAAAGTGCGCGCTATACTTCCACTCAGAAGTCTTTATATGTGTGTGTGTGTGTGTGTGTACCTGACTTTAAAATTCGTCGACCAAACTTATGTTTTTTCCTTGTTGGCCAAAGAATTTCAGCCCTCAAAACACTGCATTGACTGCAAACTAGACGACCTTTCAAAACTACACTTCGTGAGCTTATACTTGAGTGGGCCATATATGAAAAATTCATAAAACATCGTTATGTTACTTTAATTATAAAATTAATCAAAAATAATATCTGTATTGTCGACATTGTTAGAGATTCTGCGTAAATAATACCTTATACCCCCAACAGATGAGAAGCTCTTCGGTCCGCGTATTCGATTCCAGCGTCAAATTTAATGCCTTTTCCCGCGCATTTTTTAGTTTAATTAAAATGGTTTTAATTAGTGTATAATTTGAGAAGATCGGCAGAGGTTTCAATCGAGGTTTAATTATTGTAAGTTGCCGACATCCGACGCTGTATCGCCGTCGTTAATTTTAGTGTAAGCCGACACGCCGTGTGCCTTGCTTCGTTGTTTTTAACACGAAATACATTATCTTCTGCTTTATTTTCATTTAATTTTATCTTTTTTGTATTTTTCCTGTATTGGTGATACATTTTTGACAAAGAGGTATCATTAATTTAAACCTGTGTCTTTTTGGTACAAACGTGAATCGGACAACATTTTTGAAGATTTCAGTATTGGAAAAGTTGTTTATATAGACGGGCTGGGCACAGCTAAGTGTTGGCCACTGACACATACGAATAAAAAAATAGAAAAGTTACTTCCACATCTGCAAGATCGAGGCGACTGGCACGAAAAGCGAGATCTCAGATTTCAGTTATATCACCTGAGCCGCGCTGCGCCGTGACGTTTGCTATCAAAACATAATCCTTTTTACAGATTTACCATCGCAATTCAATACACTAAAAAAGAATTAATTAAGGATAGAAAGTAAAAATAAAATGTAATAGGTACATCTAAATATGGTGTATTCCAGGGTCGCTGAAAGGCGCGGCAGGCCGCTCTTGATCAGTCATTTTGGAATTCTTTGAGGGAGGCCTATGTCTAGCCGTGGATGTTAGCGGCTGAAATGAATAATAATGGTGTAGATTTTTTGTAAAGAAGATATCTTACTACTCGTATCTTAGTCGCAATTCAGGCAAATATCTAAGATTTCAGTAGCTAGATATTTACATGACTATTTTTTTTCGAGAGTCTTCGAATTGCGAAAGACTTTGGCATCTACAACAGTTAATAGAATAATACTACAAATTCTTATAAATAAATTTTTAAAAAGCTGTTGAACCACAAATGATGGCCATGGTACCAAAGCAGACGGGTCTTGTTTCACTAAACGAACAGCAGCGGTGACGCATGCCGGCGTCGGATGTCGAGCAGTTGAGACGAACATTAATTATACTGGATCGTTTACAGGCGGCTGGACGAAGCAGCATTTCCAGGGTTTGTCTGTGCAGGCTTTAATACTGAATATATATTTATAATGAGAGCCAGGGTACCACAGCAGACGGGTCTTGTTTCACTAAACGAACAGCAGCGGTGACGCACGCCGGCGTCGGATGTCGAGCAGTTGAGACGAACATTAATTATACTGGATCGTTTACAGGCGGCTGGACGAAGCAGCGTTTTCAGGGTTTGTCTGTGCAGGCTTTAATAATGTAGATTTACATATTTATAACTAGCCGAAGCCTGCGACTTCGTTCGCCTGGACTTTATGACTCCGGAAAATGCTCATCGGGCTGAACATTTTTTTCTAAGGCGTCATTTTTAGGGGTCCGTACCCAAAGGGTAAAAACAGGACCCTATTACTAAGACTTCGCTGTCTGTCTGTCCGTCTGTCTGTCACCAGGCTGTATCTCAAGAACAGCGATAGCTAGACAGTTCAAATTTTCACAAATTATGTATTTCTGTTGCCGCTATAATAACAAATACTAAAAATAAAATCAAATAAATATTTAAGGGGTCCCATTCAACAAACGCGATTTTTTATAGTACGGAACTCTTAGTGAACGAATCCTATTCGCACTTGGCCGGTTTTTTTATATTTCTTATAGTTTAGATGGACCATTATGGTTCTGCATCAGGTGTTCCATTATATCGTATTTGACGCCCAGGCTTAAGGGTCTCTTAAGAGTCCCCTTACCCTAGACTTCAGCTATATAAAAGAAAGATTCATTTGAAACCGTCCAGTAATTTAGGAGATTAGCACATACAAACAGACAGATATATTTTTTACTGTTTTATTATAAGTATAGATGAGAGCCATGGTATCACTACAGACCGGTCTTGTTTCACTAAACGAAATTTGAGTATGCCTACAGATTAAATAAAGTACATGATTGTATTACACAGTAGATTCACCCTTCGAAATTCACAGATTCCAAAGTTCCAGTGATATTGTATCTGGGACTATACAAACAAAACTAACGAACTTGATATCGAGAGCGGTTCCCAAACATTTGCATCATAATATTCCATACTAACTAAGCTAGCATTCAAATGTAAGGTCCGAGCTAGATTTATCTGTGTTACGTTGGTCACCTTTGGTATAGGAATTTGAACTCTACGTTGTAGCAATAAGGTATAAGATGGTGGGCAGTAAATGGTGACACTCGATACTCTTACGCACACCACCCGTGGCGGCAAGGTGGTGTTTATTCACCCCCCTCTGTCAAAGATTATAAAAATATGTGTGCTTGTAGTAAGATTTGTTTCTAGAACCGAATTCTGCTAGTTTAATTGTAGATTAATATTTTATTTCCATCCAATTTATCGTTTTAATAAGCCCACATAACTTTCACATCTAATTTATTTGTTAAACGAGTTCTCAAGAGTCTGCGTAAACGATGCGGCATTTGTATGTACGCATTTAGCTATGTATTTATTTAAATATGTTTATATAACGATAACTCGATCATCTTTTATCATAGCTTACAAATTTTACGAAGCATAGAGCAAAAGTACTCAAGTTTTCATCGCACAAACATAGAGACTTACATACAAACCTACATACAAACGCCGGATTTTTCAAGGTAGACTCTGACACTTCGCTCACTTCATTCGCTATTTATATTATATAACGTTAATTAAAACAATGTTGTAATATTGTCTATTTTTGATATTTGTTTACTAAGCTGAAGTCACCTTCAACAAGACCTTAAAACAAGTCTAATTTAGTTTCATGAACATCATCAAGCACTAAATTAAACTAAGACGAAGATAAAGAACCAGTCAGACGGGGTGCCAAAATGCACACTCATTGAGACTATTACATAATTAATGAAGCGTTAAAATTCGAATTTGTATGAGTGGGCAATTTGAAAGAGAAGAGCAAAGCTTGTATATTCTATACCCTACTCGAACATACTGTGATTTTGCTTCGAAGAGACCGGAGTAAAATCGTTTTGTCTCTGAAAAACAAAGATCATAGCTTCTACCCAATAAGCCCAATTGGGTAGTCAACTAAAATATATAAAAGTGTTAAAGGTGCCTTTAATCGAAAATATAGAAAATTTTAAGAAAATAATTTGAATTAAAAACATCTACTAGTTATCAACATTACACCGGAAGTGACGACACACATCAATTGAAATTTACATTTTTCCTATGCCTGCATAAAAAAAACAATGATATCTGTCAACTGTCACTGTGACATCACTTCCTCAAATAAGCTTGACCTTGCTTGAAAATAAAGGTCAATGGGATTTTTGCAAATATCTAAATAAGTGAGACCTTATTTTAAAATCTGATTAGAGAAAGCTAGAGGCTATTCCTCGAAAAGGATTGCGAATCAGATCTTTTTAAAAATTACTTGACAACCCACTTAGTTGTAAATTTGCATTTAGGTCATCGCTAAAGGGGTAGGTTAAAGAACACAATGGAATGATGACCTTCTAAGATATAGGTAGACAAAGTCTCAATGTCTCTATGGAACCTTCTACACGTATCCTTGATCTTTGCTGCAAGATGTACAGTACAATGCAGAGCATCGCATCGCCGTGTCGGTTACAACGGGCTATCGAGTGACTCCCATCACACCCGTGTTAACTTTCCATGTTTGTTCATGTTACCTTATATTGTTGTAATTATTATATTATCTCGTATCAGTGACAACTTGCCTGTATGCATTGGCAAGTTAAGCAACACTCCAATGGCGAACAATGATCATCAGAGATCGGAATCACGGGTGCTATTGCTATCAAAAGTATGGATATGACAAACTCCATAACATTATTCATTTAAAGAGAAAGATTGTGTATACTACAAACAGTAGAATAATCTTCATTCTAAATCTTAGTAATGTATTCACATCAGTTACTAAGGTACCGATTCTCGAGAAATCCTGAGAAATTTAGTCATATATCCATACTTTTGATAGCAATAGTAAACACTCGTGATTCCAATCTCTGATGATCATACATTGATTTATTTTGATCTATTAGCTGCGCCCCGCGGTGTTGCCCGCGAAAAAAGTTGCCTGTGTGTTAATCCAGGGTGTCAGCTTCCTGCATACTAAATTTTATCAAAATTGGTCCAGCCGTTTGCGCGCGAAGAAGTAATAAACATACATACATACACTAACAAACTTCGCCTTTATAATAGTGTGATGAAAATAATGCTGATATTGTTCTATTCTATTTAAATGAAGCATAAAAAAAATTTGAGCTCCTCCGTGCTTTGACGTTTAAAGCCGTTGGTTTTGGCTGTAATCACTGTATGCATCTGTAAAATGACAGACACGAAAAAGCACGTTTTGCGAGAAGGTGACTGAAAAGGACTTCTTAATCAGTTTCTTTAGGCGTTTCTTCTCAGCAGTGGTCGTTCTGAAACGCTAGTATCGGTAGATTTTCTTAAAAATAACGATAAATCTGGGGTCTGGCTGGAGGCACGGGAATGTCCCCGCAAAGACGAGACAACGGAAGACGACAGACAACAAAAAGTCAGTATGTAGGTTAATTTAATACCTAGGTATTAATAGCTAAATTCGAATCATAACATTTACTTTACAGAGCACGGCCAAGTTCTTGGCTCCTACACTTTATTATCGTTGGATAAACCCTTAATTCCGAAAACAGTCGCCAGTGTTGCCACTCGACTTTGATCTCTATCACAAAGTAATACGGGTTAGTGTTACTGGAGACCTTGGTCCTATAAATGCAGTCGTTGCCTCTTGCACTGTCCGCACAATACGACTTTGATGTTTTAACAGTTTGCGGAAAAGCGATGTGGGTCATTATGTCGACTTACAATGTTACAATTACATACAACGCATCGTAACATACGCAGTAAGTTTCTATAAAAAAATATATATGAAAAGTTGCTCCTGAGTCGTAAAGTCGTAATTGGCATCTGCAATGAGGCATCCGTAAATAACCGGCCAAGTGAGAGTCGGACTCGCGCACTAAAGGTTCCGTACCATTATCTATAAAAACACGTTTGTTAAGGGAGCCCCCCTAAACATTTATTTTATTCTGTTTTTAGTATTTGTTGTTATAGAGGCAACAGAAATACATCGTCTGTGAAAATTTTAGTTGTCTAGCTATCATGGTTCATCATGAGATACAGCCTGGTGACAGACAGGCGGACAGACAGACGGAGTGACAGACGGACAGACGGATAGACGGACGGACAGAGTCTTAATAATAGGGTCCCGTTTTTGTATTTGAGGAGGTGATCAATTCGTAGCGAATTATTATTTTTTTATGTATGTTTACCGATTATTAGTGACGCTTAGACCAATTTGGATTTTTTTATTTGTTTAAAAGGGCTTGTCAGGTGGTCTCATAGAAATTTTGTCAAAACCGGTTGTGTAATTTGGGGGTGAAGTTTGTTTTTAAAAAAATATCTGGATCACGTAAAACATTGAAATTATATTGAAAATCCTCTGCCTCGCGTGTTACCATCAATTTAGCTAAACCAACCACATCGACAATTTCCCTAACAACTGCCTATTGCATGACATGCATCAAATGCATTTTGATATGGTGATTTGCATTTATATCGAAAAGGGTTAGATGCCTGAAGAAACAGACACGCTTTTTGAATCACGATACCTCGTGGCTTGAGGCATTAAGTATAATTGAAGTGAAAACTTCTTTAGCGGCGTTGTGCACTTTTTTTGGAATGGGTAAAAAATCTTAAACTCGCGTCAGGACCACGTGTTCTGATCGAAAATTCGTAAGACGGCGCAGGGCGCTTGCGCGAATGTTCGTGTGTGTTTATGTTACGTTACGTTCGTGTGTGTAATGTGTCATGCTTGTGACATTTGTGACAGACTGTGGTTCAGAAAAGATTTGAAATATTTTATACTGATAATTAAAGCAATTCGTGCAAAATTATTCCCTAACCATTCCAAAATATCAAAAATGCACAACGTTAATATTCAAGTTTTCACTTCTGCCGGCACTCCCAGAGTGCAACCCGTCGTTTTTTTTTTTAATGTGGGAGTTGGGACCCTAGCTATTTCTGTTTTCCATGACATTTCCATGCTAAAAGAGTTCCACGCCTAAAACTGACAAATTAGCCAATTTTTGTATTATTTAAAGGTACTATTTACTGGGTTTATCATACGTTTTGATTTTTAGGGTTCTGTAGTAAACAAGGAACCCTTATAGTTTCGCCATGTCTGTCTGTCAGTCTGTCCGCCCGCGGTTTTACTTAGAGACTATGAGTACAAGAAACCTGTAATTTGGCATGGGTAATCATGCCGAAAAAGAGGTAAAATAAAATCTTGTAAAAAAATTTGCTTAGGTTAACTACCATACAAGTGAAGTGGGAGTAATTTTTTTTCTCGATGTGGGGTATTGTTAAATAGGTCTTTTAAATATACTGTGAGTTTGGAACACCATTTTTCAACTTTGACCTGTCTAAACCATGCTCGCACGTGAGTTAGGCATGAGATAAAATACGTTTCATGAATGAAAGTTATTTTGTCGCTCAATTTTGTCTATGTTTGTTGCGGTAAATTACGCAAAATACAACTACGACAAATAACTAGGTTAAAAATTTGTTGCCGTGACCATGCTTGCTACGGACGCACTGTAGGCGCGCGTTTGTATTGCGTTTGTGTCGCGTTTGTATCGCGTTTGTATCGCGTTTGTGTCGCGTTTGTATCGCGTTTGTATCGCGTTTGTATCGCGTTTGTATCGCGTTTGTATCGCGTTTGTATCGCGTTTGTATAGCGCGCGTATAGTATCTGCTCCCTAGTCTGTGGTGGCGTGTAATGAAACGCGCTGTAAGCGTGTGTTTGTATCGATACAAACGCGTTTGTATCAATACAAATACGCCTGCTACACAGCGGAACAAAGTGTAAGACAGAAAAAAGTGTAAAATCTGCCAAAACGTGATTAAAATGCGCGCCCAACAAATAAGCTCGTCGTTAGCTCGTCACAAATACGTCGTGTGGATGGGCCCTTTGACTCACTGTCAGTGACTATACCAAATATAACTCTAGTAGATATTTCAATAGTCGATAAATAAAAAGTAACAATCCCTTTAAGAAAGTAATGCCAATGCGACATGATAACGCTGTATATTCTTAATCTTTGAGATGATTGTATTTTCTAAAATAATTTTAAATCTTTGAGATGGCGGGTTGTATCCATGAAGTGAGATTTACCTTTTATGCTCTAAATTCTACCACGCAGTAAAAAAATACTAGGTCTATGGTTGTATCCATAACAATAACAGATGTTGGCAAAAAGCAGATAGGCCAAAATGGGATTAGTTTGGTCCAAGTCTGGTCCATGGTAACTTCGAATGACACCGGAGAAGTGGGTCATTCCACTGACTGGACTTCAAAAGAGATAGACCAAGAACAAGGTAGTCAGATGAGTTGATACTGTTTGAAAGGGATTGAAAAAGAAAGGCGAACCACAGAAGTGTTTGGGGACAGCTAGTCTTTTAGTAAGAGATTGCAAAAAAATGATTATTCGGGTATTATTTAAACGAAGTGGCACTAAACGAACAGTTCTATTGTTTAGGCGACTCTGCGTTTCAAAAATGGAATTTTTGAAGGTAAAGAATTGATCGAAAGCATGGCATGCATGAAGAAGTAAAGACGTTTTAATTGAAGCTGCACCATTTGCACCAGATTCCGGGCGGCAAGTGTTTCTTCTAAGTCCGTTTATAACTTGTAAATGCTATTTATGGAGCAACTGTGGCAAAGTTTAGACGAACAGTCGGTACTTAGAGAACGTTCTTGTTCTTGGAAATTTAAAAAAGCTGAATTAATGAAATTTTATTTATTTACACAGGTTGATTCTATAACAACAAAGGCTGGAGTTCACAAAATATGAAACAGTCGATTTCATAAACTGTGTTTTATTAATCAGATTTTTCAAGTTGCCTAACGGCATTTGACATAGCTTAATGAATACAATGATGACAGCCGGCCAACAGCTTATACGTGCCTTAGAAAGCACGGAGGCTTGTAGTCACCCATCCAAGTGCGGACCACGCCCGGTGTCTAAAAGCTTAGGGAACAGGACCCATTGGTGGCGTGTTATGGGGCTTTCGGAATCCTTGACCTAAAAGTAACATCCGTATAGAAATCGAAAGTTTACAGAATTTTCATATTCTATCATCATCATCTTCATCTTTAGGTTTTTTTTGGTCTCCACTGCAGGAGCACGACCCTTTCCGTGCTTCTAGAGCCACACTTGGCTAAAACAGCCAGAGGACTTGGCCTACACTCTCCTCGCTGGCCAGACGTGTTGGAGAGGTCTCATTGATGTTTATAAGCTTTGTTTAGCTTGTATTTCCTAAGTCGCCTTTAACGACATCTACGGAAGACTTGGAGTTCTATTCCACTCTGCCGGAAACCACACGGTTCTATCAGTGTTTTAGTTACTCATTCTAGAATATAACCGTTGACAGAAAAACGACACCATCTCATAAAATACGCTGTCTATTTTAAATTGTCTGAAATTCATGAAAATAAAAGCCATTACAACGGCTAGCTATGTAGGCCGCGGACGATGGCAATCCTATAAATTAGATCGACCTAAAACCTTCACGGGCAACGTCGCGGGTGTCCCGTGACGTCACGCTGCGTGGACACAGATGGGGTTATTGACATGTCAAACTATTTGCGTGGCGCCAAAATAAAAGCGCGGCTCCGCGGAGGCGACGAGCTAAAAATCCTTGATTTCGCGGTTTAGCCACTTCACCACTCGTCCAAAGATAATAATCAGATGAAAACAATAAATTGAAGCGTCGGCTTGCGGCCTGGGACGATCTCGAGTTACGTTTAGAGCAAAGGAACGTCTAAAATTACCCTCACGCACACACGCAGACTGCTAGTATAGTGGGCACGCTCGCACACTACGGCCCGCCTATATCTATTATCAAAACATCCAACGAGTCCGGTTACAGCGATCCGAGCGCGCTTCAGGTATCACGTTACACTCTTTAATGGCTGGAAAAGACCTCGAAAACATGATATTACAAGCGTTTTATTGTATATCGCAAAATGTAATTAATATTGTAACCGTATACGGAATAATTTATTCAGCGGAATTCGTACGTAAGCGCGCTTGGTGGAGGCCCCTCGCGGGCCCGCCGACAAAATATCGAATTTAAAAATACGACTCCGAAATCTCGAGTTACGAGACAAGATGAAACAGGCCGGCTGCCAATAACACGAGGTGGTAACACGATGATGCTTCTCCAACGGAAATTCACGTCAATGTCAGGGAAATATCTCAAATTAGCTTACCTTGATTTCTTCTTCATTCTCCTTTTTCACGGGTCGTGGTGGCGAAGATGAGCTGGTTGATGTTTTGGAGTCCATCGTTTAAAGTTTTGATGCACAAGTCCATAAATTCACTGTTATCGATTTATTATCACGTCCCAAAGATAATCAAGTCTTTTATATTATTTTATGAAGATGAAAGTAAGTTTGCGCGTAAACATTTTTTACGCGCGATTTTTCGCTCCGTTTACACGTTTAACGCGCGTCGAGTTCGCCGCGCGACTGCCGGCAGCCATTGGCCGACCGCCCGCCATTCGCCGAACATCCGCCTCGGAAAAGCTTTTCCCGCGCTCACTTGGGCGGAGCCTAAGCTCTGTGCTTGGGCGAGTGGAGCTTTCGGAGAATTTTCCAACTTGTGATGCACTTCGCGTTGGATACTAAAGATATTTATTAATACTTGTAATTAGGATTTTATTAGTATTTTTTTTTGTATCAATATTAATTTATTGTTTTTAGGTTTCCGTAGTAAACAAGGAAACGTTATAGTTTCGCCATGTCTGTCTGTCTCTCTGTCTGTCTGTCCGTCCGCGGTTTTGCTCAGAGACTATTAAGTAAGTACTAGAACACCATTTTTTGATTTTCTGAAATATTTGGTTATTGCAAATTTTTGTTAGAGTCAAGTGTATGTGTCCCCCCCTCCCCTTTTATCTGCTAAACGGTTATATTATGGACACGTGAAAAAATTCACAGCTGTAGTATATATAACGAAGTTTAAAGGAAAAAACTATCAGAGCTAAGTAGGGTTTACAAATTAAAAATTTATAGGCGATCAACTTATAAAATGTACTCGGAAAATAAAAGTTTTATACAAATTCAAAAGAAAATTAGTTTTTAAAACGTTTTTAGTGGCATGAACTCAAAGTTGGCATTCGCAACTACGGAACCCTATACCAGGCCTCCGTCACTCGATCAAGATCGCTCAAAATGTACCTACCGGCTAGCAGTGTTTTCTAACGCCCAAGTGGCAAAGGGGCGCCGCACTCCGGCCTGTGTAGTCGCGTGCATGAGACTTGCTTACTGCGTATTGTTTGTTTACAATATCTTCTTATATTTATATTATATTTACAATATAAACAAGCGTTATATTTAACAATGTCAAGACATTATTGTGCGGTATTCCAATGTCAAAATCAAAGAACCAATAAAGAATTGTCGTTGTTCGCATTGCCAAAAGACGAGGAAAGTAAGTGTTTTTTTTTTTCGTTAAAAAGTAGGTAGTCGTATAGAATAGGATTTGGTACTGTCTCATCCAGTCAGATTATTTTGTAGGTATGAAGTTTGATTGTCCTACTGAACGTCGAAAGTTTAACATCGATGTACTGTATCCAGATAGTATATGTTGTTGATTTTCGTGTGTGTAAGTGGCCAACACTGGTTTCAGATTTTTCAAGCTGCCTAAAGGCATCTGACATAGCTTAACGACTGCCATACAATATGACAGCCGGGACCAATGGCTTATACGTGCCTTCCGAAGCACAGAGGAGCTCAATTTTTATGCCACTTGTGGTCACCCATCCAAGTGCGGACCACGCCCGGTGCCGCTTTACATGCGACAGTGCTAGTGCAGGCCACCGAGCTCCTCTAGTAAAGTATATAACAACGATTTACGTGAACAAGAAAGTATGCTATACAGAATTACTCAATATCGTATGTTTCTCATTGCGATGTACGGTACATCCACAGTTAATGAAGTTTCTATGAAAATCACACGCTCTTATTACGTCACAACTTTTAAAGTCAAATCATCTATAGATCCTTTTTAATAAAATTTCTTTTCATAAATATGCGTCACGTTCATTTTTGTATTTTACAACATTGAGTCAACCCTAAGGTAATCTCACAACGGCCGACGTCATCGCCCGCTGTGCATTAAAAACGCTCCGTTGAGTCAAAGCAGTTAGGCTCATATTTCCTCGCGTCGCTTGACAGCTAGAAAGTTTAGTTAAATAAAGAGTAGGTATTTGGCGTTTGTAGGGAAATGATGTATCTGTTACGTAGTAACTTATTAGTAATCTGTGCCTATACTGCGCGTGGCTCGACATGGCCAACAGAAATATATCATCTGTGAAAATTTCAAGTGTCTAACTATCACGATTCATGAGATACAGCCTGGTGACAGTCAGACAGACAGACGGACGGACGCACAGCGGAGTCTTAGTAATAGGGTGCCGTAAAAAATAATTTTCATTTTCCATAGTAATGATATCACGTGACTACTTCGATTTCTATGAAAACTTAAAAATATTTTTTCCTATCTTCCTAACAACTTTTCCCAATAAATGTATATCGAAATACATTTATTGGGAAAAGTTGTTCAAAATGATGGTCTGATTCACCCCTTAAAATATTTGTACTTAATAAAAAAGGACATTGTATATGTAACCTACATAAGACCGACTACATACAATAGGTTAGCTACACACTACAGCTGGTAGCACGAAGCTAAAGGGTTCCCTGGTGGTGAGTGGCACAGAGTTTTTAGTATTAAGTAGATGATAAAATTAATAAAACATCTGTGTACGTTCAAGTCAAAGTCATTTTTTTTATTCAATCTAGGATATATTTGACCCTCATTTTTTTGAGTGAAAAAGCTAAAAGCGACTAGGGTTTCGGAACGACCACTGCTGGGAAGATTACGCCGAAAGAAACTCAGTTCAGTATTGGTCCCTAGGGTAGACTCCCTACCAGCCTGATAGGCTTTGTTACAATTACAATACAGATTTACGCTCAAGCTATACTTAGGTACTGTATGTTATACAATTAAAATTTGTTGTCAACTATTTCCGATAATTTTGGTCAGATGATAACAATTGCCTACTTGAATGTTGTATGCTAAATAAATAACATACAACGTGGAAGGAACATACTCGTAATAAATCAAATAAGTACTAGTATTTATTTTGCGCTACGGGCTATACTAGATAACTATAGTATTATAATGGAATTAAAATAACAAAATAAAATTTTGGCGTTTCCGTACTAAAGTGTGCAGCCGCCCGAGCAATTTGTATGGGAATGTCATTTATTTTGTTCTTTTTTGACTGTTATTTAAATTATTTATGCTATAGTGATTTAGTATAGTCCGTGGTTTGATTTATAACGGGTATGTCCCTTCCACATTGTAAAATCACGATTCTAAATTTATTTTTGTCATATGACGTATGTTGTTAGACGACTTCTGTCGCCAAGTGGTTATCATGCCAGGCTGTCACACCGGAGGTCTTGCGATCGATCCCCAGTAAGGTCAAGATAAAAAAATTCTTTTTAGATTCACCCAAGTCTAGGATATTTATCTATCTCATCTTTATGTGTTTTTAGTCTCCACTGCAGGAGCACGACACTCTCTATCTATCTACAAGTACATGTAAAAATGAGTCTCTATTTATTTCCCTTGGTAACGCCATCACGGGTGAACGGCTGGACCGATTTAAATGAAATTTGGTATGTATATCGTTTAAGACCCGGTGAAGGACATATGGTAGTTTGTATCCCGAAATTCCCACGGAGAGCGAAGTCCGCGGGCACAGCAAGTCTGTTATAAAAATATATTATCGTTGAGTTAATATCCCATAACAAAAGCCTCGAACTTACTTTGAGGCTAGCTAAATCCGTGTGATCCGACCGTATATATTTATTATATAGGCTGCAGGCACCTGCATCTAGAGTTGCATAACTATCGATAGTTTGACTATAGATCTTAAAAACAGTCACAATATCGATAGGACTATCGATAGTATCGATGCTACCGATATTATCGATTGTTAATAGTTTGCAATACTATTGATTAAAGGTAAAACTATCAATAGTATCGATACTATTGAATTTAGATACTATCGATAGTATCGATACTGTAACTACTCATCATCATCATCAGGTCTTTTTGTCTCCACTGCAGGAGAACGACACGCTCTATACTACCTGAGCCAAACTTGGCCAGAGCTGCCAGAGGTCTTGGCCTACACTCTCCACGCTGGCTAGACGGGTTGGAGAGGTCTCATTGATGTTTATAAGCTTTGCTTAGCTTGTATTCCCTAAGTCGCCTTCTACGACATCCACGGGAGGTCTTGGAGTGGCTCTATTCTACTCTGCCGGAAACCACACGGCAACTACTATTTGTATTCAATACTATCGATAGCTAAATTTACTATCGAGATCACAATGATATCAATAGTAGGCAATACTATCGATAGTTCTATATACAAATAGTAACTTTACTATCGATAGTATCGAATCTATCGATAGTATCGAATCTATCGATAGTATCGATAGTCCTATCGATATTGTTACTGTTTTCCAAGGTCACGATAGTATCGATAGACTATCGATATTTTATACTATTTCTTGCAATACTATCTGTACTGCAGCAGTCTCTATATCTACAAGGCGAGAACAGGGAAGAGGTGCGAGTGAAACGGGACGCATATTATTATAAGAAGAGGTATTACATACATCTTACATCATGTATGTAATACTTAAAATAATTCTGTGGCGTTGGTTTAAAAATTAAAAGATACAATATTGACAGTGCTTACCGAAAACTGCAGACGTGGCTGTATTTATGTAAATCCAGAGCGTTAGATGTCAATATTACTTTTTGACACATGTCTATGTCAATTGTCAATGTCATAAACAGCTGTTTGATGTTTCATTTATCTAACCTACAATTTGCCACAAATTATACAAGATATTTTGCATATATAAATTAAATTTGTAAAATATAATATACGTTGCGATTGTTGATTTATTTAATGATGAAAATAGCATATTTTTGACGTGTAGTATATCTTAACTGTATGTAGTTATTAATAGTATTTAGTTATTGCTGTGAAAATGACGAAACTCCCCAAAGCAGCTCTTAGTTTAAAACAGGTAATTTATTGTAGTTCTTTTTTATGTTTTATTGTTAACTTACAGTTGCAACTAACTTATAATTTACTCCTTTATCATAATTCGAACTCTTGCAACACAAACAATATTACTTTTTTGCCATTTCAGTTCATGTTACGCCAGGAAGTACTGAAACTATATCGTGATATCTTTCGCACATTACGGCTAGTGCATGACGAAACGACACGAAAAGAACTCAAGGAATGGGCGAGGACAGACTTTAGAAACAACATGCACCACCAGGACGAGGCGACAATCAAGGCTATGCTGTACTATGGAAAGAAAAATTTAAAAGATTTACAGGGTACTCTTGCTTTGAGTAAAAGCTAGCAGTGCCTAGTGTAAATTATTGGCAGTAGAAAGTAAATATTACCAAGCTCAGTGGCCCATCTCGATGCATACAATTGAAGCATAAAATGAATGAATTAAATGTTCAGACAGAGGAGCGCAGCGGAGCCTCAATGACATTCGAAAATAAACTTTAAACAAAACATTAGTAATATCTCGTGGTTTCAAGACCACGCAAGCATCTTGTCATGTCTAAACATTTCTACACTTTACAACTTGGTCGAGCTAACTGCGCATCTCGCTGGAATGCGATGCCACGGCCGCCAGGTATGCAGTTAACTAGACCGGGTTGTAGGTTGTGGTAATTTGGTCTTATTTTCAATTGAGTTAGTAAATTAAATATTTCTGTCTAAACTGACCCTTAACCTGTCATCTGTGAGCAGACCGAAATCTGGTCAACATGCATTGTTTTACTATTGTGTCTGGTGTTTTCCACAGACGACAGGTTAAAGGACCAGTATGTTGAAGGGTCACCTGCAAAGAGGATTTTTATGATTTATCAAAATTATATTTATGGTTTTAAGAGGCAGTCTTAGTACAGACCAGTTTTTGAATTACTTATTAAAGTTTATAAAGCTGTGTAATGTGTAGAATATTATTATTAGTAATAAAGTGAGATAATGTACATATATTGGGATATTAAAAGACTTTAATTGTTTAAATATCATTTTATTTCACAAAGTGACCACTGTTTAGCCTATCTACTAAAACAAGTATGGTTGTATGTACAAAAATATTAAAAAATTAATATGAAATGGCTTTATACATTAAAGTCCATATAATCACATAACCTTGAGAAAAGGTAGGCTTTGTCCTACATACCTTCACATAAATATGAATTTCAGAATGTCAATGACATTAATTAAGAAAGATATAATACATATAATTCCAATACTGTGCACTTATTTTAAATAAGTATTTATATGAGTAAAATAGTAACCAGAATGCCCATAGCCTATCACACGTATGTTTTCCTACATAGGCGGATATCAGACTTTTTGTTACATTTTACAATATTAGGCTGCCACAAGCTAATCTTTAACCACATCACTGCGAACAGATATTTTAGATAAAAATCCACTGCTCGTATGACACATAACTAAGTATCCACATCACTTTTTGGTTATTTATTTTAGATTTAGTATGCCTTGCGCTGGCCGCATTACAACTGATATAAAGTTTCACTCGCAGTAAAAGGGTTGAGTTATACTTATGGCTAATATCTCTTAATTCTCGTAAATTGATTTATAAAACAAATATATTAGCACAGGCCCTGTCACTCCCGTTCCTACCACCACTGTAAAGACAGTGAAAAAAGTTACAAAATCCCCATTCCTGTTCAAAAACTTTGCTAATATTTGAATTAAATTTCTAGCAATGTGATGTCCATCCGTCCCATAACAGGGAAGAATATTTAGAAACCCTATACCCATTGAGAATATGAAAATATACCTCAACAGCTTCTCAAACTGTGTCGGTGAAAACAATGAAAAGATTGATATTCTTGGAAAATATTGGTCTATGAAAACTGTTTTGTACAAATCATATGGCAACCCTAAATAAAGCACAGCATTATTTTGCTTCCTTTCAATGATCAATAGGTAGGTGTGGTTATTCATAGAAGGTTTCAAGCAGTGAGTGCCTCTGGGACATGAGTAGCCTCCTGCGTCTGTACATTTAGTAAATTTCTTCTTGATCATGTCCCTGGGCTTTAGGCAGGAGAACTGTCCTGGTAACACGGAGTCTCCCCCCACTTTAGGCTCTATGTATTCAAAGCAAAAGCTGTATAAGTCATCTTTTCTACAGCATTCCACTACGTCATTTTCTTTGACTGTCTCCATCATTATCTCGTCATTCTGAGCGATGAATTCTGCAGTGGTGCATATTCCAAATCGTTCATGCGCCATGTGTAAGCAGTATGTCCAGTCACTGGAGCACTTCACCTCACAACCATTCACCGATGTAATGACATCATCTTTGTCTAGTCCTCTGACATCTTTTAGTGGAGAATCATCTGTAAACCCTGTGACTCTCACTCCCACTTCACTCTCGTAAGCGATGCTGAACAGAATCGGTGCTGAAAAAAAGAGCAATAAAGCTAAGAATGCTATGACAACATTATGCCATACTCCGGCACAGTATATCCTCAGTCTCTTAGTGACTTGTAGATTGTTCAAATGCTCAGTATTGAGTTGCACAAAAGCTACAGGTATAATAGTAAACACATACACCCCAACTGCAATTAACTGAACATCCTCTTGAGCTGCTGCCATGGCATGTCCCAGCTCATGGAATATACTGCTCAGTCCAATAGCTAGGAAATATACCCAGAAATCCGAAGTCGGTATATTCACACCCGGCAGAATAGCTTTTACCTCAGGAACATTACTCAACTGAATAGTTTCGTAAAAATGCTCGAATATAAAAGATAACAATGTCCAAAGAGCGAATGGAAGATAAATCCACACAGTAAACAAGTATCCGCAGGTAAACCACTTCTTAAGAATTCGGGATAGGTTTTTACTCCACCTATAAATAAAACGGTTGAAGGCTGTAGTGGTCCATGAAAAGTTCAGTATTCCAACTTTAAGTCCAGTCCCTTCCAAGAATGCATAGTACGGGTAATGCATGCAGCTCTGTAAGCATAACAAACCGAAATTTTAAATATGATAAAATCGTTGAGAAATTATGTGATTAATAGTTTACTTTAATGTACCTTGAAAAACGAGTCAAAAAACCAAATAACGACGTAAAAGGCTAAGGCAAAAGAGCACAACACTGCGAAAGACATTTTTAAATAGTATATTCAACTAGGTTCTGTTTTGATTTGGTATTTCTTTCAGTAAAATTCTTGGAAGCCGGCCTCAGATCGATCGATATTTGTTTATTTCATTCATGTCAATGTGACATTGACATTATTTTGCATTTTTTTTATACGGATACTCACAAATTCACAAGCTATGCGGCCACCGGCCAACAAATACTAGGTACCTACTACATAACTTAAAATCCAGGTAACCAGGCAGTAAAATAAAAAAGATGTAAAAAAACCTGATTTGTAATTTTGACTTTGACATTGTTGACAGTGACATTGACATTTAATGTAGATTGATCGCTGTGGCTCTGCGTGTGGTATTTTCTTTCAGCAATCTGCTAAAATTGCAGCAATAACAATATTGTAGCATTCTTTAAACATTTTAACATGTAAGTGATGAGTTGTACGGAAAATGAAAGTGGACCTTTTGTCGTATTCTTCTTGCCGGCCGTCGTTGGCTGCTTGACCATACTTCTGGCCAGGCGTTGGGCAAATTCGCAAGTGAGTGGAAGTTCCTCGACCGCCGTGTCCAGACGGCGAAAGATCATCAAAGACCCCCTCCAGAAGCGGACTCTACCGCCCCTTGCCACGAAAATGGTGGCGCCGGGCTCTAAGAAAGCCGGGTTGACCAAAAAGGTATGAACTTAATTTTTATTTTTTATGTTTTTCCGAAGCTTTTTATTTATATCCTTATTCTTACGACAGGAACTTGTTTACACCAAGAGCCAAAAAACATGTAAACAATGTTTACCTAACTAATATTCTGATGACCTCTGTGGCGTAGTGGTCATCATGCTAGTCTGCCACCCAGAAGTTCTCGGTCCGATCCCCAGTCAAGAAAAGTTGAAAAATGGCCCTTTTGCAAACTATCCTGGATCTTGGATGTTTATCTATACATATTTATGTATTTGTTATGAAATATGGTGCTATTGATTAAATATCCCTTCACACAAGTCTCGGACTTACTTTGGGGCTAGCTCAATCAGTGTAATTTGTCTATGTGTATTTACTTATCTTTAGAAAATTTATTATTGAACCATTTTATTCCAGACATCGTTTCCAGTATCAGAAGAGGAAATGAATGGCACAGGCAAACGTGTGGGTCGGTCGCGACTTGTACCAGGGCCTTCTCCTGTGGGCACAAATGAGGTCAAGTTGTCGGATGGACCCATGCCCCCAAAACATATCCCGTTCCCGTATATCCCACAAGATGGACCACTGCTGTTTGAAGCCATGACATTTGTCTTCACTCTGGTGGCTACTGGATTACAGTTTCTGAATCTCTACAGGACTGCCTGGTGGCTGCCACATTCGTATACTAATCAGGCAATGGTACGAAGTTTTAATTACTTTTATTTCACCATATGATTGTCTCATTGTCATTGTGCCAACTATTACCTAAGAAAGATTTAGCAAAGTTTGATATTTTCAATGAATCATCATCAATCCTCATGTAATCCTGGTTGCATCAGTGGTAATGCTTTAGAGCCTGGGGTCTGTTACCCAAACCAGGAAGATTTAACGAGGTTACTGGTATTTACACTGAGCAACTGCCATTTGACCTCTGCAACCTAAAGGTTAGAGCAGAACCAATCCTTGGATAGGTTTGAGAGCAAAGACTATATGCCGTTTGGGACCCACAAAAATTAAAATAAATTAATAAAAAAGGGAGGCCTTTGCCAGGCAGTGAGAACACAAATACAGGCTACCTACAAAAATAAAAAGAGCAGGCTTTTGCCCAACTCTGGGACCTAAATGACTAAATAAAAAGTAATTGTTTATGATTGTACTTTATTTTCAGAACTTTTACCTGATAGACCCCCATTTAGTGGCATTTATCGTGACACTAATCTGTAGGAGACTCCTCCTGAGTGTGACACTGGCAGTGTTGAGGTCCTTCCTCGCACCGAAGCTCATGCCACATGCTACTATAGCAGCCAGGTATATCAAATTCCATATATTATTATATGTATAACCAAGCAACACTGGTTTGCAAAATATGTGAGTGATGGCAATACTGGCTTGTTGAGTGAGTGGATGCAATGATGGATGCATATGCGGAGTACAGCAGGACGGATCGTGAATATGCCACTTAACTGTTCCGTTATTGCCAATACCAGACACAGTAGTAAGACAATGAACATTTTATTATTATTATTTTTTTATTATAGCCTTATTTTTAGACTAGTGTTCTCGCTATTCTATTATATCAGTTTTCCTCTTTTTCTGCAGGTCTGATTGCCCTTCGGCAAAGGCCTCCTCCAGCCTCTTCCACTCCTTTCTATCTCGTGCCACTCTGTGCCAAGTCTTTCCTGCCACCTTTCTTATGTCGTCGTCCCATCTCATCTGCGGTCTCCCTCTCTTTCTATGTCCTTCTCTTGGATACCACTCGGAGACAATTCTACACCACTTAGCTTTCCCTCTTACTACATGACCTGCCCATCGCCATTTAGATCTTCTTATGTTTTGGATGATGTCTTTGACTTTTGTTTTGCTTCGAATAATAGTTGATTTTACTCTATCAGATTTCCGTATTCCCAGCATGCTTCTTTCCATAGCTCGTTGGCATGTGGTGAGTTTATTTGTGAGTTTGTTTGACAGAGACCAGGTTTAGCAACCATACATGAGGATAGGTAGTAAGCAGGTGTTGAAGAGTTTGCATTTTGTATTAATGTGGAGTGTTTTGTCTTTCATCACTTCTTTCATATTCCAATATCTGTGCCAACCATTTGCAGTTCTTCTTTCTATTTCTTTAGTTATATTGTCGATAGGTGATATCAGTTGGCCCAGATAAACGTATTCTTGCATGTATTCGATTTGGGTAGATCCTACTCTTATGGTGTTTTCGTTGCCGTTAGTCATCACTTTAGTCTTTTCTGGGTTTAATTTTAGTCCCACTTTTTCGCTCTCTGCTGCCAACTCTATAATCATGCTGTTTAGCTCTTCAGATGTATTGAGACAATGAACATGGACATTTATAAATGTCATCCGGGTCTTTACCAGTTAAGTCTTTGAGATCCGCCAATACCAGACACAATAGTAAAACAATGAAAGCTGCACCATATTGTGCCATGCGGGTCGTGACCAGTTAAATCACACTTTGGATTACGTATATGGATAGAGGAATCTATTTACTATATGACATTTTGTATCAAAACCAATGAAAAGTCAGCATGTATAAAGTACAGCATCAGGCTGGCATGGGAAAAAAATTGTATACTATATTTGTTTTTATTTTTTGTAGGATGTTCATCCTGGGCGTGGTTTTGGGGTCGCTGGCGTGGTGTACATACTTTATGGTGCTAAAGTACCCGTTACTGAAAATATTCTTCCTCTGTTATCCGTAAGTACAGCTCCTGGATGTTTTCTCATCCTGTATGGCAGTCGTCAAGCTATGTCAGATAGATTAATTAGGCAGCCTGAAAAATCTGACACCAGTCTTGGCCATTTTCACACAGGAAAAAATCCTGAAAATTGGTGACCAATATATTTTTATTCTTTATTTAATGGATATAGTTATATTAGAATATAGTCTGGCCAGACGGGTTGGAGAGGTCTCATTGATGTTTATAAGCTCGTATTTCCTTAGTCGCCTTCTACGACGTCCACTTTAGGACTTGGATTGCCCTATTCTACGCTGCCGAAAACCACAAAACCACACGGCAAACTAAAACAACTAAAATAGTCAAATGAAAGCTGCATTTGGTGTGAAACATTTAATTTCTATGGCAATGCTTGTAAGGTCACAGATAACACAATCACATTCCTATTTCAGAGTTATTATCTACTTCCTGTTGTTCGGCTTCACATCGGGACCGTTCCTGGAGCTGAACAACTCGGAGTCCCCCCCGCTACACTGCTGTAGTCACGACCCCCACCAAGTCAGAGCGGAGGTCGAAGTCTTGAGGCAGGACTTCAATTTGAGGGTCAAGAAGATTCTCTTCAACTCTGTAGTGGGGGCATATTACTCCAGTTTCATACCATGCTGTTTTGCTCAGGTAAGTTTTGCAATATCACAATTCAATAGCAACAAAGACAACCTCCTCTCTTTCTTACTGCATCCTGTGTGCATTGTTTTACTATCTATTAAGATCACAATCCTCCTGCCTAGAGTAGTAATTATGGGTATAAATCTTTATTGAGTCATTAAATAAAAGTTTAAAAGTAGTTACAGATATCTAAGACCTTTAAAGTCAGGGGTCAGGGGGCGTCAGGTTTTTCTGCTCCCTAATATACATGTTCCTTAGGAAAAGTTGTTCAGTATCTTGGACTGAATTCAGTCTTGAAATAGTTTGGGTATATTTTGTTGGACCCTGTATAAATGTTTGTTATCCCCCGACAAAAAAGGGGTGTTGTATGTTTGACGCGAATGTCTGTCTGTGGCATCGTAGAAATGGACCGATTACGATGTGATCTCTTTACGTGAAAGCAAGTTCCATTGTGGTGGTTTTTAGTAATGTTTGATGAAAATCGGTCCAGCCGTTTAAAAGTTGTTGGGGTTAACGCTTAAAAGTCGGCGTTTTTTAATTAATCCGATAGATGGCGCTACTGATATCAATGTATTAGTAGGGTTTTTTAATTTTCCCAAAGATAACGCTACGTATATTAATGTATTAGTAGGGATTTCAGGAATGGGAGAAACCGATAAATGGAACATACACAAGCTACCCATCATTACATTCACGGATCGGACAGGGTTTTTGTTACATATTGTATATTAGTATGGGTTTCTTAATGAGCCTGTCAATCCGGTTGCAGTCGTACCTGTACTACGACGTGTACGCGGCGTCGCAGCAGACGGCGTTCGTGTGGGGCGCGCAGTTCGCGCGCTACGCCAGCCAGCTGCTGCCCGCCGCGCACTGCGACGTGGCGCACCGCGCCGCGCTGCACCTGGGGCGCTGGCGGCTCGACGCTGCCTGTGCAGGTGACACACACATACATACGTATGACACATACATACATACGTATGACACACACGCAGTAACGGAATGTGTTGCAGAGGGCGCGCTGCCGGCGTGGTCGGGCGCGCGGCTGTGGGCGTTGGGCGCGCGCGTGCGCTGCGCGGGCGCCGCCTTCGCGGCCGCCGCGCCCGCCGTGGCCGCCGACCCCGCCAGCGCAGAGCACTCCCGCTTCCATGTGAGTCTCACCCCGCGGGGCTTGTTGGCTCGGCGCAAACGCGGCCACCGACCACTTTCATACTAATTTAGTGGTCGCTATCGGCGTCACCGTGTGCGGCGAGTCCGTACAAAATGTATGAAAACTATAGGAAAGTGGTCGGTGGCCGCGTTTTTGGAGGCCCGTTTGCGCCGAGCCTTAGTACAAATTTCTTGTTTGTTGCATACAACAGGGGTGATAGATAACAGGGTCAGAAACGTAGTTATTATTCTCATTAGCCCGTCTTAGATATATCCGTGCAATGTGATGTGATTTCGAATTTCTTTGTGAATTTTGACTACTGCACATAGTAATTCGAATCACATAGATAACTTTGACACCCACAAAGTAACACCTGAATCTATTTATATCCAAAAATATTGTGGACCCATTTTTTATACATACATATACTATCACAGCATACTATCATACCTTTATCCCTAATAGGACAGAAAAAGAGAGCATTCTGAGTCTTGTGGCTCTGAGTAGATAAAGCCCAGGGCCGCAAGGCTTAAATTCCACGTTTACGTGATGATTGAAGAGATATGAGAGAATCAATATAGTGATAGTTTGCTAGCCACATCACCTATAACATGATTCACATTTTCGCCCAGTACCTTATTGATTTCTACAATCTGCGCAGTAAGAAAAGCAGCTGAAACATACCAAGTTTCTTTATTTTCTTTCAGACAGCATGGAAAAGCATAAACATTAGAATAGTTAAATCAAGATTTCCATAGTAACAATCAGGTTTGATTAGGTTTGGTCCGTATCAGGTCAAGATGGAAAATGATATTTTTCTGATAGACTGGGTCTTGGATGTTTATCTATGTATTTGTTATAAAATGTAGTATTGCCTTAATATCCCCTAATACAGTTAAGTCTCGAACTTACTTTGGGGCTAGCTCAATTTGTGTGGTTTGTCCGTATATATTTATTTATTTATAGTCGCTAGTTTAAGTTGAATAATAATTGAATATATCTTTTCCAGTTGGTATTTATCAACCCATCGGTGGTACTGTGCATGCTACTGTGCATACAGCTGTCACTCATCGTGCTACAGCTGTGCATGCTCTTCAGTTCCCTGCCATGGCACAACTTCCTCTCAATATTGATACTCCTGTTCATCAACTACTACACCTTGTTCAAGATGATGCGCGACTACCTCGTCGCGTGGAAAGTCTACAGAGCAGAAAACATAATACAAGACAAAAACGGCGCCATCCCCTGCCTTAACTAAGTTAACGTGTTTTTTTTTAGTGAAAGTCCCTCGCGCACAAAATTACGTCTCGCTAAAGTGTTGAAGGGTCTAGTCGTGGTAAACCCTTAAGAACATTCCAAGTACATGGTGAATTATTGAATTGTGAAAGTTAAACAGTGTTTGTGCATTTGATTGGTTGTAAAGTTCTTTTTATTCGCCATTTGTTTTGTGAACACTTTAATTGAGACAAGAATCATTATTTATGTTGTACTTAAAGTTGTTTAGGAATCGCGCTCATTATTTTAAGAATTCGAACAAAGAAGCTCATTTTGTTACGAATAGCATTGAATGTGAAATTGTAAGACTGACGTTAACTAAATAAGCCATCTTTTTGTTCCAACTAGCCCCCTGTCCTTTAAGCAAAGTCAATCCAATATAACATTGTCAAACTCAATTATGTAGGTGGAAGTTGTATTATATTTAAATGTACATCAACTTTTACTATGAAACTTGAACAATTATATCATTTACTTGCCATATACGTGACTTTTATTGGCATAACCTTATCTGTGAACTGGAAGGTTGGTTCTACTTACACTGCGATTATGTTCTTTACAAACAATTGGAGAGAAAAGGTCTTTAAATAATTGGCCAAGTGAGTGTCGGGCCACGCGCAGTGTAGGGTTCCGTAGTTGCAAATGCCAACTTTGAGTTCTTGCCACTAAAAACGTCTAAAAACTAATATCTATTGAATTTGTATGAAAATGTCGTTTTTCAAGTACATTTTATAAGTTGATCGCCTGTAACTTTTTAATTTGTATACTTTACTTGGCTCTGATAGTTTTCCTTCAAACTACATTATATATACTATAATTGTGATTTTTTTCACGTGGCCATATATAGCCGTTTAGCAGATAGAGGGGGGGGACACTTGACTCGAACAAAAATTTGAACTTTAAACTCAAATATTTCAGAAATGGATCCCTAAATCGAAAAATGGTGTTCACAAGCTAACAATATTTTTGAAAGACCTATTCAACGATACCCCACTCAATGTGTTTGTCGAGAAAAAAAATATTGACTACGTCTTTACTTGTATGGCAGCTACACTGAAAAAAATTAGTTTCTCTGTAGGACCGTGGACAGACAGACAGACAGACAGACAGACAGTCATGGCGAAACTATAAGGGTTCCTTGTTTACTACGGAACCCTAAAAATGTATTGTTGAAGCAAGATGAAAAATCCTATTATCATGTATTTATAAAAAATTTGTTATACCACAGAGTAATGTTATACAGTATACCTAATGCTAATTACCTTACACTTAAGCAAATATTTTATTACAAAATAAGTTTATACATAAAAATATACAATCTTATACAAAATAATATACAATAATGTCTTACATTGCTTCACTTAACGAAAACCCATGATGGGCCTTTATTGCTATCATTGATTTGAACTTTGTTTGACTTCATCTTGTCCCGCACCAAATCACACGCACTCAATAACTCTTTGTCCTTCCTACTCAAGGCATTCCGCCGAACAGTTTGGCGGAATTCAACCAATGTATCAATCAATGAATTTGATACACTTTCTTGTGCTGATTGCTTCAATGTCAAACCAAACTTCACAAGAACATTAGCTATATAATCTGCTATCAATAACACCGGAACTGGGTAATATCCATTTGTATCCTTCATAATTTTATTAGTATTTTGCATTAAATTTTGAAGGTTACTTATACATGCTGCAGTGTCAAAATCCGCTTTCAGAGCTTCTAGATTACTGTCCTCTACTTTCTGCAGGTCCTTGAGTAATTTGTATTTGTAGTCGCCACTTTCATATGCAGTGCTGTTTACGTAAACTTCAGCATCTTTCAAAAAGAACTTGAACTTATTGAGGACATCCTCTGCCGTCTTCATGACTTCATCATTATATTCAATGGGATATCTGTAGTTAGACATTAGGCAAGCCATTCGGAAGGTGTCTGAACTGTAGGAAGCTAGTAAATCAGGGATAGATATAGTATTTTTAAGAGATTTAGACATCTTAACATCTCCTGAGACATGTAAGTGACCAACATGTATCCAATAGTTGGCCCATTGTCTTGTGTTGTGGAAGGCACAGGATTGAGCTTCTTCATTCTCGTGATGAGGGAACTGTAGGTCAATGCCCCCAGCATGGAAGTCCAGCTGACAGCCAAACACCTTGCTGACCATGGCAGAGCATTCTATGTGCCACCCAGGCCTTCCTTTACCCCAAGAGACATCCCAACTGGGCTCGCCAGGTTTCTGCCCTTTCCATAAAGCAAAATCCATTTTGTTCCTTTTATCACTGCTGGTTGGCTCACCAGAATCCTGCATTTTCTGTAACTTTCCATAAGATGGAAGCTTACTAGTGTCAAAATACACGGAGCCATCCCCGGCAACATAAGCCATGTCAGATTCGATTATTTTCTGTACAAAATGCTCAATGCAGCTGATGTGTTCTGATACCCTAGTGATGATCATAGGCTTTTCTACATTGAGGCTATTCATATCCGACCAGAACTCGTGTTCATATTGTTTTGCTACCACTCTAAAGTCTGTATTAGTTTCATTGCCTTTCTTTATAATTTTATCGTCAATATCAGTGACTCCCATAGCCGTGACGAGCTTAATGTTGAAGAAAGACTTGAGGATTCTTTGAACAATGTCCAGCTTGACATAGCAGCTTGCGTGGCCTATGTGTGCGGCGTCGTACACTGTAGGGCCGCAGGAGTACCACGTCGCGACGTGGGGGTCGCTCAGGATCACCGGCACTCGCTGATCGGCAACACAGTTGTAAATATAAATACCAGTTGGGTTACCATTTGGCATAAGCCATTTTGTCTCCTTATAGGGCTTTAAACTGCAAACGTGAGAGAGCTTCCTGCAGAATACTGGTAGCAGTTTCCTCATCTTGTAGTTAACGAATACAGATACTGACCATTTCAGATGAGAAAATCTTAGTGAAGTGAACTCTTGAACTGCGGTCAATAACCAGCTGTTATTTCAGTGATAAAACTGTCATTGTCACACAGATAATTTTAATACATTTTACGCCAAATTTTATATTATGTTATGTTCGAACTTTTGATTAGTCGTCCCCATTAATTATAATTACAATATCAAACAATATATTAAACTTCTTCTATATTTATTAAATATATATTTAAATAAACTTTAATGACAAAAAAGCAAAAAATCATACATTCTCGGTCTATAGGAAAAATTAACTCTTCGAAACTCATGAACCTTATTTTGGATAGAAAGGAATGTATACTTCAGTGTCAGTGAGCTATCAGCTGTTTGACTAGTTTGGATTTTTCGGTGTTTGCTAAAAAATCATCTCAAGATTTTATTTTACTATCAAAAGTGATAAATATAAACAAAAATGGTTACTTTTGGTCCTGACGAAGTTGGTCTTGTAGATACGTCGCCGTGTGCTAACATTCGAGCAGATCTTAAGATGTGTCTACTGAACAGTAACTGCTGTAAAAAGGTTTGTTTACTTCTAACTTCTATGTTTTTTGAATTTATAATAAAATATTTTACTGTGTAATGATTGGCACATATGTACCTTAATTTTGATCTATCGGATCTGTTTCTATATAACCTAAAATAAAAATATCAAGGCAAATAAATATACCTGTAATATTATATTTTAGGATAAGAAAACCCCTAGAGAATGTCTTCGAGATGGATTGGTACCCGAAGAGTGCACTCAACTCCGGAAAATATTCTTTGAATGTAAACGTTCATTGGTAAGCAATCAAAAAAGGTTTATTTTTTTAAGAGTTTTAGTTCGATTGAGTGAAAAGATTGTTCAGTTCATATTATATCCCAATCTTAACTTGTAGGTAGATAGATTGCAGTTAACCTCTCATTAATTTATATACCTCTTGACAGATACAGATACATTTTCACGTCTTTATCCCTAATGGGGTAGACAAAGCCCTGGACCAAAGCGTGATGGTGGGAGTTAAGATGAAAAAAAAAGTGGTGGGTTGCTAGCCGCATCGTTATTAACATGATTCAAATCTCAAGGGAAGAGAAGCTATTATAATATAGCTTATATTTGAGGTTTTTGTTAGTTCATAAGGTATAAATAGCTGAGTACTTTCATAATACACTATTGTAAACTGAGAAAAATATTCCTTGTCTTGTCTTGAAGATTGTTTTAAGATTTATTGTCGATCAAAAACTCCAGTACTTATCGTATAGAAAACGCATTTAATAGTGTTGAGAGAGATGTGATGATAAATGAGGTACTAGAGCATACCCCGCATATTTTTCCTTTTTTGTATCAATGCTATGCATGTCCAAGTCATCTTTTCTTTGACAGAGCCCCCATCACTTCTCAGGTTGGAGCCCAACAGGGTGATCCTCTGGGTCCCTTAATTTTTAGCTTGGCAATTCAAAATGCTATCACAACAGTGAAAGCTCCTTTGAATGTCTGGTATTTGGACGATGGGACTTTAGGGGGTCCTGCAGATGTTGTGGCATCAGACTTGGAACATCTTTTCAACAAATTTAAGTCTCTTGGTCTAAATATTAACACTAACAAGTGCGAAATATATTTAAGTGGGGAAGAAGCATGTGCTTCACATTCATGCTTCGAGGCTCTGATGCCTGGGTTGAAAGTAGTGGACGACGCTAGATTTAATCTTTTGGGAGCTCCCATTTTGAAGGAAGCGGTCCCTTCAACGATTCGGGCCAGGTTGACATCCTTTTTGTCTGTGCAGGGACGACTCAGGTCTCTTTCTTCACATGTGGCTTTGGTGCTCCTTCGTGATTGCCTGACTGTACCTCGATTGACGTATATGGTGAGGACTAGCCAACGCAGTGCGTTCAGAGCTCGAGAATATATTGAATGTTAAACTTGATGAAAATCAATGGGTTCAGGCTTCCTTACCAGTACGTCATGGTGGCCTTGGTGTCCGCCGTCTATCTGATATATCCCTTCCGGCATTCTTAGCGTCCTCTCATGCGGTGGTCAATCTCGTTGCTAAATTACTCTCCATTGATGGTGATGGATTGATTTTGCCCTATGGGAGTGATGCTTTGAATGTCTGGTTGAGCAGGTATCCAAATGCAACTGTTCCAGCGAAGCCTTATGTGCAGAAACTTTGGGATGAGGAAGGTTCTTTAGTATTGCGGAAGGAGTTAGAAAACGGGGCTAATGATTCTAGTTTAGCACGCTTAACCCTTCAAACGTCGTCATAGCAGACACAATAGTAAAACAATACATCAGACGCCCGCTCCGGGCGTCCGACATTTAAAGGGTTAAAGGCTTGTGCTGAACCGGTATCAGGTGCTTGGCTGCACGCTTTACCTTCTCCTTATTTAGACACATTCCTGGACAACGATTCACTTAGGGTATCGGTAGCCTTGAGGTTAGGTTGTTCGGTGTGTGAGCCTCATCGTTGTGTAATTGGGAGTACGGTAGAGGCAGACGGTCTTCATGGATTGAGTTGTTTGCGTTGTGCTGGACGTTTGTCTCGACACAATGCAATTAATGATATAATTAGAAGAGCACTTATTTCGGCAAATGTCCCGTGTCAACTAGAACCTCCAGGACTCTCCAGAACAGATGGAAAACGTCCAGATGGCTTGACTCTTATCCCGTGGCAGAGGGGACGCTGTTTGTTGTGGGATGCAACGTGCGTGAGTACCTACGCGGCGTCCTATCTGAATAGTTGTGTACGCACACCCGGGGCGGCAGCGCGTGCGGCGGCTGGACAAAAATGCACTAAATATTCTAATTTAACGTCTTTATATGAATTTGTTCCAGTCGCTGGAAACGGCTGGCCCTTGGTGCCCTGAAGCTAAAAGCTTCATTAGTGAGATAGGGCGCCGTTTACGGGACCGCGGTTATGACCAACGTTCAGGATGGTACCTGGTTCAAAGGATATCCATTGCTATCCAGAGAGGCAACGCAGCTAGCGTAATGGTACCTTTGAACCGGGGACAATCCGGGGCGGGATTTTTGATTAATATTTTTTTTTTTTTTAATTAATATTTATATTTCATTTTTCTTTTATAATATGTTGTATGTATAAGTGTGATTTTGGTACAATAAAAAGTACTTATCTGTATGAATTTGTGTGTCAAAAGCCAGGGTACGCTTTCTAGTGTTTTCATCTGTGAGAATAAGTAGAAATGTGGTGTGATCACTGTGGTGTGTGTGTGGGTGTGATAGATTTAATTCTTGACTCATTTTTACTCAAAGATATTTGAGCCCAGCCATTTGGTTGTTTTGAAGTCTCAACTCGACACTAGCATAGAAAAGAAGTGTGCATTGCGTCAAGACCTATTCTTAGTCAAACACAGTACTTTATTGATAGAGCTCTTTATTGACTCTATATAGACAATTTATTATGATGTTAAACATAAGCAGGCATCGTTTGGTGCAAGCCAACCACCTCAATCTGGTTCCTTTTTTTTTTAAACTGTTATTTACCGAGGCTTCAGAATACTTAGTGTGACTATGCCAGCATCCTGTTCCTTACAAATTAGTTTTTTCTTCGTCTTTCTAGTCGGAATTTGCTAGATATTATTTTATTTTACTTATCAGAAGTTATCAATTGGTCGCGATCCCTTATTTTTTTTATTTATGTTCACCAATTATCTAGACCGATTTGGAAAATACTTTTTTAGGGTTCCGTAGCCAAATGGCAAAAACGGAACCCTTATAGATTCGTCATGTCTGTCTGTCTGTCCGTCCGTATGTCACAGCCACTTTTTTCCGAAACTATAAGACCTATACTGTTGAAACTTGGTAAGTAGATGTATTATGTGAACCGCATTAAGGTTTTGACACAAAAATAGAAAAAAAACAATAAATTTTGGGGGTTCCCCATACTTAGAACTGAAACTCAAAAAAATATTTTTCATCAAACCCATACGTGTGGGGTATCTATGGATAGGTCTTCAGAAATGATATTGAGGTTTCTAATATCATTTTATTCTAAACCGAATACTTTGCGCGAGAGACACTTCCAAAGTGGAAAAAAGTGTGTCCCCCCGTAACTTCTAAAATAAGAGAATGATAAAACTAAAAAAAATATATGATGTTCATTACCATGAAAACTACCAGCGAAAATTGGTTTGAACAAGATCTAGTAAGAAGTTTTTTTTTAATATGTCATAAACTGCAATTTACCTTTCATTCAATCAACTCAAATATAAAAATAAAAATAAAAACTACTACGGAACCCTTCATGGGCGAGTCCGACTCGCACTTGGCCGCTTTTTTTTGTTTGGAAATGTATACTTGCGAGGTGGTCCCATTGAAATTTCATCAAAATCGGTTGTGTAGCTCAGTTGGGGGTACCTCGGTTTCTAATTTTGAAAAATTATGTTATGTTTTTTTTTCAGCTTGACAATCGAAGGAGATTCCGAGGACATCGCGGATACTAAAGTAAGCCCTGTGATTTGATTAGAGTATTAGATTATGTTTAATTAAATTGAATGACATGTTTTAAAAAGGTTATGTTTAATAAAGATAATTGTTTCATATAAACCACTTTGATTCTATCATTCTTAGGACCAAAGGAAAAAATCTCAATCTTGCTAAAACTTTAGGAATGAAATAAATAGCTAAGAACAAAGATGACTACATCAAGCTGATTCCCAATCTTTAATATTTGGAAAGGCACCTTCAGTGGCGTAACAATAGGGTGGCAAGGCTGGCAAAATGCCACGGGCCCCCGACCCAAGAGGGCCCCGGCCCAAGAGGCCGCGAGTTAATTTTTTTTTATTTCACATTGTACCTGAGTTGTATTTTATTTTATTTGAAAAGTATATTTTTATAAGTTCTGCTTAAAATCCAAAGTGAGACAACTAAAGACCATAATACATTTTCAAGTTAATCTTTAAGCATTTTAACCAACCTAAACAAAAAGATGATGATTCATTTTTAGCGACCGTCCGTTATGACTTATAATTATGACCGTCAAAAAATCGTCAATCAAAGTATAAACTGAGTACAACGTGACGATTTTTACTGATAGGGCCCCATCAAACGAATTTGCCACGGGCCCTAGATGGTATAGTTACGCCACTGGGCACCTTAAAAAGAAGTTTTAATAACTAATTTACTTTTAGGTATATTGTTTTGGTACAATACAGTCAGTTATTACAAACAAACAAACAATCCTCTTGCTGATTTCAGAAAGGATTTCGTATTAGTGTTGTCAACCCTATTAGAAGCTGCCTGCATCCAGTGCTTACCTGCAACCATGTTTAGGTCGCCGGACCACCTGGGTGTCTACCCCTAGAATCCTGGAATAAAATGTATTCTCTTTTAAGACGTCGTCAGGACATAAGGTCTGTTCGCCGAGAGTTGATAAATATTCTAATTTGTTTCAGACTAGCGACTGTCGCTTATTTATCACAAACTATATGGCCGTCGCTTGTCTTCCGCTTTCGCAGTTCGCGTGGCACGCGGTTGATGTCAACCGCGACCTGAAAGGGTTAGCGGACGCGCCGGCCATCTATTATGCCGCATTTACACATTCGTGCGAATCGCGAGGCGAATAACGACCACGCATATGTAAATGCGGTATCACACTGGAATGCGCTTCGAATAGGTCTTAACTAGGGTGTTGTTTTCTGTTTTACACAATACCCAAATGATAATAATCATTTAACATTAAAAATATTTTTTTATTTTATTTTATATATTTAAGAATTTAAAGAATTTTTTAAGAATTTAAAAAGTTTTTTAAGAATTTAAAGAATTTATTTGAACATTTAAACATAGGTACATTTAACACATAATGATCGTAAACAACCGCTATAGTATAAAACTGTGTTGCAGTTGTTTACGCCCAAATTCGGAACACGGTTATAAGCAAACATTTCAACAAAGTACTTAATTAACTATGCAAGTTTTTTAATAATTAGCGGGCCGCAATTTGTGACTGATGAGTTAAGAAGCCCCGAATTTGTCAACTCTCCGCGAACATACTTTAGTGTGATTTATGCGATTGGAAGGGTTAAAGAAAACAGCATGGTATGATTTTTCATTTTATTATAAAAATAATTGAAATTCAATTAGGTTTTCTATATAACCTATGTTAAGAGCTTGTTCGTATTGCAAACTAGCTTTTCAAGCCAAGCAATAAAATTACGTAATAATGACAATTTTAATGTATATCGTAATAAGTAACAGTTGTTTGACATTCCTTGGTCGTAGTGTGCCATTTCGTTTCGATCGAGTTCGAAAAATAACCGCTAGTAGACCTTTTTGAAACGCGGAGTCACTTATCGCACGGTTTTTTGTATGAAAAAACCAGTCGGGTTTTCCATTAAAGGTCTATATTTCGTCTCAATTGCACATTCATGTTTGTGACAAGGAAAACACTTTTGCGACGGGCGTTTCAAATAAGCACAGATTATTTGATTATAATTAACGTGAGACACAGACATAATTAAAATGAGTTAACGGGTTACTCACGTACTCACGTATACTCAAGAGTTGCAAGCCGGTGTAGTGTACGGGCCTTTAGTCACATTCGCCCTGATGAAGACCTCCGGATGAGGTCGAAACATGTCGGCAGTAGCTGACTCTATACATATACGTGAGTAACCCGTTAACTGATTTTAATAAAGCACATTTTACATCATAAGTAAGTTAGTTCGTTCATAAGTAGGTGCACCCCGCTCGACACAGTACTTTCAATTTTGAAAGTGATCGACCATTCGTTCGTAAATGCAACTGATACTTATCTACCGTCATTCTTATTTAATTACGCATAATTTCATTTTCAAATTCACAATGAATACCAAACAGTAAGCGAACAATGCGCCAAAGTTGAAACCGCTACGTATGTTTCATCGTACACAATTCACACTCTTATGTTTTTTTCTGATTTTAGAATATCGGTACTAAGAGTATAGTAGGTACATGGGAAACACGCTCGAGGCACGGAGGCACATAATTAATAGTACATAATTACATACAGAACAGAAACTCGCATCCCCCGCAATCTGGCGTCCCCGCAACCCTTCCCCCGCTTTTCGGGCTTTTTATCCCTGTAAAACAGGGTTGTTGCTAGTCGCACGTTGACGTTAAGCGAGTATTGAATCATAATGGTGAGAAACTGCGCATATTATCATTGTTTATCTAGAGAAAACAATAAAGAACGAAAATTTTATCGATTTCCGAGTGATATAAACAGGTAAGCAAAGCAACAGATTCTGTGGTGGCGACCCTGATTATTTAACTCACACATTTGACGTGTGCATAGATATATTATTTCGTTGGTAGTAGTACTAGGTATATTTGTTACTCCGTTTCTATGAAGTGCGCTACCTGTGCTCGAGGCGTAAATTTTCGTAGCATATTTTAAATTTAGATAATGTTCTGAACATTATAATGCCAAAATTCGGTGGTACCTAACATTGTGGCACATTGTATGTCTTTATGTTTATTCTTAATTGTGTAGGATGAACCTCACGCAGAAACCCGCCTAAACTAGCCCTAACTTGCACAAAAGAAAAAATAAGAACACATTGATAATACTTTTTAATTTGATGATTGAAATTGGCAATTTTAAGAAAACCCTATTAATCTATTTAAACATTTAAATTACTACTTAAAACTAAAGCAACGGTGATTCAACATCCTTTAAATCTGCAAGCCTTCTTTATTGCTACCTACAAATTGACTATAGTTAGCACCACTGCAAAATAATATCATGGTACTTTAAAAGTACATACCTACTCGTATTGTGTGCAAAATAACTTTACGATAAAACTCGGAAGAGCATAGTGGCCGAATTTTTTTCGTAACTATAATTCGTGGTTGGCTCATTTTCATTGGTCGATAACTTAGTAGATAGATATACAGCAATCGGGGACTCCCCGTACGCGGGCTAACGACCAATGAAAGCCATTAATACTGTGGTCGATTCGCCGACTACGGTTATAGGTACTCCATATGCTGTATATTACTTCATCGACTAGTGAAAATGGAAATCTCTCGCACCCCGAATTCGTGCTACATCAACCAGTGAAAACGGTTACATGCTTGCGTGCTACGCCATGCGTTTCAGAAATCTCCCGCACCCCGAATGCCTACCAGAGTGACCAATGAAAATGAGCCTGTATTTCTTACAAGAAAAGCATAAATTTTAATCTGCACTCGAAATCTTTCACTATGCGATTTAGAAAATTTACCTATTTAGTTGAGATGTTTAGAGTTGCAACGTTTGAGATGTTTAGAGTTGAAATGTTGGGGCCATGCGGGAACCATCAGTGCACTAAATAAGTATATATTGTTGCTCGAAAATTGACTGTATTTATCTGGCCCCAAATATAAAATTTAGTTTAGTTTTAGATAGTTTTCTTGTATTTTTACTTAATTGTTTCCTATAATTTTCCAGAGTACTTATACAAATGTAGAGTACTTATCCTAAAAAAAATAACGAATATTATGGATCAGAATTCGATTGCAGATTGTGATTTGTTGCACAATTTCAATTAAATCGTGTTCCAATATTTTCTGCGCAAACAAACCTCATAGATCTGTAAAACATAAATGTAGTGCTATTTTCTAACACTAATAGAACTAATCTATTTCTCAGACGCAATAAGAGTTATTTGGCCGAAAAAATGTATACAAACAATACAAAATGATTATTCATTAGTTAAAAGGTGCTTACAAACATTAATAAGTTCTATAGTTTTATTTCAATTGCTTAGGAATTCGATAAAAATAGTATTAATTTTACTGTGTCATGTCATGTTATATGTAAGATATTTAATTTTCTATTAGACAAAATATGTAGACTAAATTTTTATGGCACTTCTACTGACTAATATTTGTTGTTTCCAGAATGTATTCAAACATAAATTACTTATATATTTCTATTACAAGCATATATATACATATATATATATTTAAAAACGCATGTGCGTAATTTATCAATCACAATGCTTTGTAGGCAATGGTTTGGTCGTTTCCATAAATAATTAGATGCTATAAAGAAACATTGTACAAACATGTTATTAGATATAATATATTTGCCATTTTGCGGGTCAAAACGGACAACAACCCTATTCTACGTCATTATTTTTTATGGATGCTTTCTCTTTATTAATATTTTATTATTATTTCGCAAACTTTATTATAATTGAAGCAACCGAGTACAACAATATGTTGTATACAAACGTGCAGACGTTTGTATACAAAACATTGATTACAAACATTTGTTTGCATTGTCATTTATTGACACGTTAAATGGCATTCAGTATACACATTTTTAAAGCGATAGATACAGATTTATCCAACTTAACTCACATTAATTTCAATGCCCCATTATGAAGTGCACCGTACCGAGTAAATCAGTAGTTACTCAGTACACGCGCACTTAACATTCAAATGCAATTTTGCGTTTTTAATTCAAAGTTTTTAATACGTTAAATAGTAGAATATAGTAAATAAGTTATACGAGTATGTACAGATTTAAGATGTTATTCTTTATCATACATAAGTAATAGGCAATCAGTTATCAAATCTTTAACCATTCCATTGGTAGATAATACAATCTGTTTCTTTATTTCTTCTTAATGTATTTTCTGTAATTAGTAGTTGTTTGATGTTAGTACATAATGATATGTATAAGAAGATATGTACGGAACTACAGCTATGTGCTAGAGGACGATAGATACGAAAATGTGCAACGTAGTTTAATAGTATTAAAATAATAATCCTAAATGTTTTGTACTAATATCTTTTGGAAGACATCAAATTATAGGTCTTTATAGAAATTCTCGGAATCAAAAGATAAAATGTGGGGCATTGTCAATTAAAAGCCTTTGAAACGTTCATCCCTTCCACCCTTTACCTTCGTTTTTCTCAATGGCAGTGATATCATGATATTAATTGAAAAAAAAGTTGCATTCAAGTTTTAAGTACTTATTGATGATTATTTCAAACTTTCCAAAAAGTTGTCCAAGACTGGATACAGTTATACTAAAATTTAGTCTCATACTAATGCAGATCTAAGAATTTATAATACTTATCGAGAATTTGAGACACCCGGTAGTGTAACGTGTCAGCCAAAGTCCGAATAACAGTTTATTTTTTGCGATTAGAATTTTAGAAATGGTATATCGGAAGTGATTTACATCCAGTATCATCCAGTGACCACGATAAGGAATGCAAATTTACAGAGTCTAATAAAATGTATGTACTGAAACTATTTTAAGGCTGAATGTAGTCCGTTATACAGAACAACTTTCCCTAATGAACATGTATCGAAATATGAATAGTAAATTTTAGTCTCTCATACAAGTTGACCGATTGACTGATCCAAGTTTCTGTGATAAAAAAATATATTTTGAAACTCGGAAAAGTTATTTTGCATCATGGGCTGAACATGTTAAAATAGTTTCAGTAGGTAGCTATATTTTTTTAGACGTTACATATTTTTTTGGTTCCTTTCGTCTCATTGTTAGTATTATATATTTATGATTGAGAGTTTTGGACCTGTGGATAAGTCCATCGTGACTCGTAAATCGTAACATCTAAATCGAATAAAGAGTTTGGGCGAAAGCGTTCTAGTGACTCGAGAAAAACTGATGAAAATATAACTTGAAATCTCTTATCCTATATAATTTAGGAATAGAACACGTCTTGTCTACACGCATTGTACAATCATACTGTCCTTAATAATACTTTGGTCCATTTAGTTCACAACGTGCTGTCAAATGACCAATTTTAGACATCCTGATCTTGTCCCCTAATTAATATTACTAACTACGAACTTGTCTCACAAAATATTTCTTCACTGGAAGAGGCTAATCAGCTTACCAACACGAGATCGAGCAGATGTCCTATAGAACGACACACGGTGGCCTCCGAGGCCGGCGTCCTACTAGAAAGTCTGTATGGGCCGGTAGAGGCCGGTGTACCCGCAGAGGCGCGCGCGCAGCGCCGTGACCAGCATGGCGGCGCCGGACAGGTCGTCGAGCAAGTTGGCGCACTCGCACACCAGCAGGTACATCTTGTCGCCGCGCTGCGCCACCGACTTGTGCAGCGCGATCTTGCGCAGCGCCACCGACGGCGGCAGGTGCCGGTACAGCATGCGCGCGCCCGTCCAGTACAGCCAGTTCCTCTCGAACCGCTCCCCGTCGTCCCCTTCGAACACCTGGAACGTGAACAATTTGACAATTGGGTATTTTCCTAAGTCAAAAATAAATTATTTTGTACTCATAACAAAATAAAACGTCGCAAAATAATGTCACGTGTTTTTGAACATATCCATTTTAACGTGATTTCAAATTTATTGTTGCAGAAAAACTGATAATAAGAGCGCTATTTGACTCCAAAAAACTATGACGTCATCTGCCTGTATTTCATACAAAGTCCCATAGAAAGTGTTTGTTTTGACATTTAGAAAAAAGTATCTGATTTGACTTGTTGGAAAATAGCGTATTATCCCTTTGCCAGAATACAGAATTGAATGGAAGTAAATATCTAGTTTGTCACGTCAAGGATTTTCCTATGTTTTCCTTAGTCATCATCATAATTTAACCTCAGTAAGCAAGTGCTACTTATAATTAATATAAACGTAGCCTTCTAGCTGCCATCCACGTTCACAGATTTAGCTGATTGGTTTTACATATAGATAAATTGTAAATATTTGAAAATACCTCTGGAACCTCACATTTTTAAGAGATTAAATGATCTACATGCCAAGTTAATTTGCCGTTTTTGGTGATAGAGTAACAAATATATATTTACAAACATCTAAACTTATCGTATATTAAGGTGTACAAAAAATGTAAGGTGTAACAAAATAAATAAATATATTGGGACAAATAACACTGGTTGAGCTAGCCCCAAAGTAAGTTCGAGACTTGTGTTATGGAATGGAGTAATAACTCAACGATCACGATTCACCCTTAAAATATACTGAAACTATTTTAAGGGTGAATTCAGTCCATGATATTGAAAAACTTTCCCCAAGGAATATATATTGAAATATGAAAATAAATTTTTACCTCCCTTACATGTTGACTGATTGCTTATCAGTCAACTTGTAGGGGATCCAAGTTTGTATGGAAAGCCAAAAAATATTTTTCATATTTCAATATATGTTCCTTGGAGAAAGTTATTCAGTATTATGGACTGTTTTCACCCTTAAAATAGTTTCAGTATATTATGTTAGACGTTATATATCAGCCTCTACATTTTTAAAATTTCCCACAGAGCACAACCTGCCATATTGGGAATTAGCCAAGTCAAACGAGGCTCGGGCAGTTAGTGTCAGATTTTATCGAATCTGGCAGAATAATTCTTGGGTCGGAAGTCGGAACCTATAGCAGCGGCTATAGGCATTTGGATATTTAGTACGAGTACTTTTTATCATACCAGCTTGATGCCTGCGACTTCGTTCGCGTCAACTAAAATAGTCATCAGGCTGAACAACTTTTGCTAAGTCGTCATTTTATATTTCTTTTACGGTTTCCATTTTTTTAATAAAAATTTACAATGTTTTCTATGAAATAAATTCGCTCCGGCTGTCGTTTACATGCTGTTGAAAAACCAATGGTGCAGGAGATGAAGTAGCCTGCGTAATTTTCCGCTCCATCTATCTTGCGGGATATAGGTAGGTTATTATGGCATAAACTTGTTCGAACTATCTAAGACTAAGAAACTCAATTTTTCATCTTGTATATCCTATTTTTTTTATGCAAGTCTACTATGAATTAGTAAGTATACTTGTTTTCAAAGTCCACTATCCGTTTGCCGGGTTTTTCTGTTCCAAAGATGATATACAAGTAAATTGGTTACGCAAGCACGCCAATTACCTTGCGAGATGTAAAAGTAAAATTAGTCACCTTATATGAGCCAAAGGAAGTCCACACCTAGACATAGCCTCTACCAAGGATTTCTAAAACGTATACGATAAAACTATAAAACTCACCTTATAAACACTAATAATGAATCCCGTAGTAGGCGTGTGTGATTTCTTCGGTCCGCCCGCCAAATCGTTGAACGGCGGCCGGCAGATCATGGCCACCTCGCTGTACAGGTCCAGCGTGTGCGCCGCCGAGTACCGCATCATCTTCGGGTCGAACTTGCTCAGGGAAGCGCTTCTCATGTTGTTGTAGAAAAGTAAAGGATCCGATTGCGTTGTATTTATCACATAGTACGATATGAATGGGAATTCTGCGTTCCTCTCCATATTTGCGAGTAGCATCCCCCCCACTGCTGTATTTGCTTGCGCGACATCGTTCAGCAATTCTCCGGCCGCTAGTTTCTGTTTGATCAGGGGTTTGGCGAGTGGCGATTCGAGTATTGGTTCTATCGGCTCTAAGGGACTCATGAGGTGGGCGAGGATGCAGAGCTTGGGGTCTGCGACTTCGAGGATGCTCAGGGAGTTGTGGGCAGTCTTCGTTGTGGCTCCCTTCTCGGGAGTAGGAGGCAGTACTGGAAGCTGTAATAAAAGAAGATCGTTTGAGCCGATAGCACGTGAGCCATGAAAAATCATTAAACTTGTTACAGATAAAATTGGAGAGTTAGAGCTTAGTCAGTTTGAAATCATAAGCTTTTGAGTCTTGATTCCAAAAGCTAGCGCACGAATTAAGAAACATTGCAAAACGCGAAATAATATTCAAGAGATCGTTAGATTACCAGCACACTGTAAGTGGTGAACTGGCGGTGGATGAAGCCAAGTTTCTGGCGACTATCTGTACAGTCATCTAGGGGAAAGAGAGTGTCGTCTTTGTGCGTTACAACAGCAGTGGCGTTTCATGTATATCCATATAAAAAGGAATACTCGAATTGATTTGCTTAACCTGTCATCTGTGAGCAGACCGGAATCCGGTCGACATGCATTGTTTTACTATTGTGTCTGGTGTTTTGCACAGACGACAGGGGGATGCGAAAGACCAGTGTAATCGCATCAGGGATACCGAATGGCCCGGAGGAAGTGAGCATCACTAGCGCTTTCGTAAATAAAGCGGCACCGGGCGTGGCATACATATTTCTTGAGCTCCTTGGTGAGTCCAACCAAAATTGGTGTTAGATTTTTGAAAAAATCTAGCACCAATTTTGGGTACTTTACACACACGAAAAACAAACAAAAAAGAGAGACCGTGAGTTGACATATTGAGCTCACGGTCTCTCTTTTTGACTAGAGGTGGGAAAAATAGGTGAACATACCGGGACACCCTCCGGCAAGAACCGTTCAAGGGCGTGTGCAGGGATGACGAAGCAGTCTCTTTCTAGCGTCGCCAGCGACACCGGCTCCGTTCTCCGCCGCTCCTGCCCAGTGGTCGCAGATGGCCGGTCCCACCGCATCAGGGAGACCGACGGCTCCCGCGTCACCAAAGGCTGGGGAGGCTCGGGGTCCGTCCCCGTGCCGCCGCCTATCACCGGACCGCATCTTTCTGGAAACAGAGAAATATCATTTGTTTGTTTGATAATTTCAGTGTTTGGTAGTCTTTTCTGGGAGTTTTAATTAAGCCTCTGTTAATTCTGTTTCTCCATTTCCATTTACTTAAATGGAGGTTCCAGACACATGATGTAACCTTTGTAAGTTATTGAATAAAATATTGTTCATTTTTTTTATTTCGATCTGAAATTTGGATGATTGTTTTGTATCTATGCTTGACTGAAAACTTTCGCCGTGGGGTGTAAAAAACTTGAAATGATTGTTTTGGTCTAGGTTACTTTGTGTTTGCTATGGATCACTGATGCTTTCTAATATGGTCTATCTAACCTACATATTATTATGCTCTATTGCGCTTATCATTTTACAGTTTTAAAAAATGTACATTTCAGAGTGCAAAAATCGGGTAGAGCATAGCGGTAAAATTTACGAGTGTCATGTGCGTTAGGTACAATTATCAGTAACACAGAAATAGATGGGAGAGTAGAGCCAAAATTATGAACCGGCGAGCACCAGTTCTGTCTAACACGTCAGTAAAATTTCATACATTTACTATACAAAAAGACTTCCAGTGAGCACGTTTTCATTGAAGTTCAAATTTACTGGAATCACAACAATCAAATAGAAACACAACAATGGGTAAATAAAGGCTTAAGAACAAGATAACTTAGAAAGAAATGGCGTAATAAAGAAAAAATAACGTGCAAACTAGTAAGTATGGCTGATAAAATTTAGTTAATTTTTTTTTCGTGTTTCACCATATCTTTCTAGTCATTGTAGTCATTAGTCGATAACATATATTGACTTTGTTGTAATAACATGGACATGAAAAAAAATTAACCCTAAAAATAACCTTATTGGACACACATTAACCAGGTAAATTTATGGTAAAGAATACCATAAATTTACCTGGTTAATGTGTGTCCAATCAAATTCCTCGCCGTATAGACTTGTCCGTCACGCGGTATTTTTAGAGATTTTGACGTGTTTGCCGTCTGCCGTCCATTAGTTACAAAACTAATGAGGACAGAGTTTTAGAAAACATGTGTTCGTTATTAAAATCTTAGATAACATATGTTTTCAGTTTGTTTACAAAGTCATAAAGCTTACAGTTGCAGGTACTTATAAACAATGCGTAGTTTGCGCGCGCTTTTCCACTCTCCAACTTTCTCGGATTTCTCCAATTCACTAAAATCACTGTTACCTGATCCGTCGTTGTACTGGGCGCTGCTCCGCGGCGCCGCGGATAGGAACAGGTGAGTCTTCAGCGTCTTGGTGGTGTAGTGGTTTTCCTCCATGAAGGAATACCGCTCACGATCGCGCCGCTTGGCATTCCTTCCTGCGCCAAGCGCCCCCCGCGCTTTCCCGCCTCCCCCGCTCGAGCTAATAGTCTTCTCCCCGCTGAAGTTCTTCCGAAACATCAAATTCATCTTGGAAGCTTGCCACTTCACGTCTCACTCGCACTTTAAAAAGCCCTATCAGTTGGCACTGCTCTAATGTTATGTCTAACACGGTAATTAGCTGTAGCCGGCCAAGAAATTAATCCCAGCTATATTCAGATATCTCTCGTCCTTGTCTGGCACCAGTCTTTTGGTAGGATTGTTTTTATTGCTGTTTCACTATGCATATAGAGTTTTATTCTACGACTGAAAATAGTGGATTATGGTAATAATAAGACAGATGCGAGGTGATTTGGTAGTAAACGACTACATAATTTTAAATGTTTACAATGAACGAGTACGTGGATAATGTGGAGAAAGTTTTGGAGGAACTTTTGCTTGAGTTACTCAAGTGACTTGAACTGAAATGCTTGAGAGGTTAATGGTAAGTGTCATGTTTGCCAGTCTACAACAGAAGCTGTGACCGTTTAGTACTTATGCTGTCCTTAGTGCATTTTTGCATGTTTCAACAAAGTTAAGGCCAGTGTTGATATTATTGTTGATATTTGAATATTGCACAAATTTAGGGTTAATTATATTTTCGCACTAGAGACTCGTTGTGTTCAATTAAATCGTATAATTGGACACTGATGAACATTACCTACTTTATTCAATTATGTTCGATTTTATGCTGGTTAGCTTTTATCAAACTGCGAAAGTGTTAATCAACACAACGTGTTCGAATTGGTTAGATTAGAACTATGATCCGGAGAGGTAAGTAAGTAAAAATAGACACAAGGCAGATTATAATTTTTATTATTTTTGTGGGCCTACATCATTTTAAAGTTTTTTTTAGTTCTCTTTTATCTACTTAGAAGTTAAATTTTATTTTTAATTTATATTTTGTAATCTAGTTTTAAATTACTCACCCTTATTTAATTTTATTTTTAATATATATTAAGTACCTATTTAAACATTTTCATTCATACAATAAAGTTTGCAAACTTACTTCTTTTGCATGCTGGACAAACAATTTCAAATTATTTAAAAATAAATACTTTACCACTCGTACGAAGCTCGTACTCATGAAGTTAGTTAGGGTAACGTACTGTATCGATGTTGCAATAAGCTCCATTCTTCATATTCTTCCCCACCCCCTTTCTATCATTTAATTATCTTCAAATTTCATTTCTAAATTAAATTTTTTAATTTCCACTCAAATTCCTTCCTCATAATTCTAAATCTCTCTCTCTCTCTCATCTGAGCGTTTTCCCAGTTGCATTCTCAGTTGCAATGCTGAGAAGCCCGGGGTCCGCTTTCCGACTAATTCTAACTCATTCATTAACAAACATACCCCGAGATTCTAGTGTCTACCATAGACAATTGAACATAGAGGCTTGCTTTTAATTTTTAAAATTATACTTTTTTACAGGTGTGATGTTATGTCTGATCTTCGAAATAATCAACTGTAGTCGTCTGTATCTATCACAAACAAGTCCTTACGGGAAATTCGTGACAAACTTTGAATACGAATGGAAAAAAACTGACCCGGATTTGCCTGCTCTGGTGTTAATGAAGCGCTCCTATGGATACGAACAGCCAAGTAGCCGGTATTATCACCAGAAATATGTTGAAAGAAAACTTGGAAAGAGACTCGGAATGTCTTATCGTGACAATGGAGAATATCTTGCTCAAAGACAGTTTGGGAAGAAACCTGGAAAGGCAAAATTAAAGAAATATCGTAATCCGAACAGATCACGCAGCTTTTCTTTTTTAAAATCTATGTTTACTAGGAATAGGTGGATGTTACCTGCTTTACTTAAGTATATACATTAGTATTTATATAATATATTCTTTTTTACTAAATATGCTCTTTTTACAAGCTTTTATTTAGTTTCACCTGTCCCGTTGTCTGTCTGTCTGTAATCAAATCTTACAAGTTAAATTTACTTAACCCACTTCCTGGTTTCTGATTGAACTAAAATTTTACGTACGTATATCACGTGACAATGCAATATTATGATGACATAGAGCTGATCTGATGATGGAATCGGAAGGTGGCCGTAGAAACTCTGTAATAAAACGACGCGACCTCAATCGAGTTTGGGCTTGTTTGATTCTGGAGGAGAACTTTAAACTTTTAAGTTCATTATTTTAGATAGGTAAAAGCTTGTTCTAAAAAATATTTTTTTATAATAACTATTTCAATATTTTTCTCAACAAGCTAATGAAGCCAATACGATGGCTTATTTTTAAATATTATATAGAGATGGCAAGATGACATCGAGGATTTCTTGGGTGGATGATAGCAGATTGTTCGGGTTAGAGAGAGATAGACAAGAGAAGGCCTTTGCCCAGCAGTGGGACACAACATCTGGATTATCAAATAAATAAGAAGACGATATAAGAATAATAAAATTAAAGCTAATTTAAATTAATTTTTATTGATTCATGTACACTTAGAAGTATAGTGGGCCAACGAGATACCTGGGCCGGCCCTCTACGTTTACCTTGTTTTTTTTTTGCTTAAACTTACAAGTAGAGGTATACACTGTACATGGGTAGTATTTACCTACAATTTTTTTTAAAAATTTAATATGTAAGATAGGTTCTTAGCGAAGTATAAAGCAGACCTACTATAACCGCGAAAACTTAGTTTTTGATCATTACCCAAATTAATTTCACCAGTTCAATTGAAAAAACATTATATTTTTGGTCGGGTTTAAAAGATAGGTTATTCTTTAAAGTCCGACAACAAAAATGAAATATGAAACTAACGAGAATTTCTAAGAATACCTATTACGCATACAACTAGGCCAATATCACTTGTTGAGTGCACAATTCTTGGTAATGAAATATTCAGCACAGTTTCATCGATTTCTGTGTGCTTCATATTTCAGACTTGAACTTTATCAAGTCTGGGCTGAAAACTTTAAAATTTACTAGCTTTTGTAAAGGGCACTTATATTTATTGCATTCATTAGGGGGATAGGGGGTGTAAACCTTTAGATCACGGCCAGGAGGCCGATAAAGTATTACGATGTAAGAACCTATTAAAACCAGTATAAATAAACTATAACCTACACAAAAGTTTTTGTATTACGTCACAGAATTAATTATAAGTACTCGTATTACATACAGAATGGAATCTCCTGAAGTCCCCAAGATGTGCTTCTCCGTTCCCCGTCCCCGCCTCTCCCCCGTTCTCAGCTTGTAGGGGTGTCTGCAGGCGCCTGCAGTCACCTCTACCTCCTACTTGTTCAACAACCTCCACAAGGCAAGAACGGGGGAGAGTCGCGGGCATGGAGAACAGGGACGCATTTTGCGTGGGACCTTATGAAATTCCTTTATGTATGTAATACCTACTATTAATTCTGTGGTTACGTTTTATCTCATTATGTACCAAGCAATAGCAATTTTTGTATTAAACAATTTAATTATGGAAACGGAATTTAGCACAATCCTTTTTTGTTGAGTCTAATAAATTTATTTATACACAATAAAAATCAGTTTTAATTTGGTTTTTGTTGGAAAGACTATATTTATCTTCAATATAATGCCGGGTGGATTTCGGGCAGAGTAGAATAGGTCCACTTCAAGTCCTCACGTGGATGTTGTAAAAGGCGACTAAGGAAATACAAGCTAAACAAAGCTTATAAACATCAATGAGACCAAGTCCTCTAGCTGCTCTGGCCAAGAATGGCTTTGGAAGTTTGGAAATACAGAGAGGGTCGCGCTCCTGCAGAGGAGACAAAAAGACCTGATGATGATGGTGACTTTTAATATAAGTTTAGCTTAAATCGGAATCAAAGTAACAACCTGAAAATGTTTGTTTGGACGTTTAGAAATGGAATTTGGAAACTATGTAAAAACGCGTCGATGACTACGTTTAAACTTTTATTGATAAGGTTATCGCATCGCCCTATATAGTAGCTCTTGTGGTAAACACGAAAATGCCAACACTTGCCTTTTGTTTCACATTCACGAAGTTGGCCGTGGCAATTTGTATAAGCAGTTTCGGTGAAATAAAGATTATGGCAGTATTTATTTTTATTCCGACGCGACGTAGATTGCGTTAACTCATCTGAGTACCCTTTAGGTACAACAATCCTAACTTTATGTGTGTAGGTACCTATGAAGTGTATGACGTGTATAAATATTATATTAGAGTATTTTACATGAGGCTTCGATCGCCAAAGAGGGATGTTGACTGGGTGAAATATATATCATTTTATATAGTCCGTCAACTAGATTATCTAAAAATAAAGGACACTTATAGCAAAATAGTAAAAATTCACAAGGAATCATCGTTTCAAAAATTCGGTTTGGGGGTGATTTACGCACGTCACTTTTGTTTAAAAATCGTAGCTGATCGTGACATCACGCAAAATGTAAATGCGCTGTATATTTGTAATCAGAGAAAATAAAATACGTATACTCATGGAAATTGGTTCATCTTTTGGATGCCACAGACAGACAGGCACACAGACAGACAGGCAGAAAGGCACTAGCGTCAAACATATATCACCCCCGCTTTTCGTGGCCGTTAAAAAAGTTCAGATCAAGATAGTCTGCGTTGTATAATAAATCGACGAGTGTCTTTAAATTGAGGAGAATGCCATTAATTTTCGTAAAGAAGTTTGGTTAAGACCTCCAATAGCTCCAATAATAGAATTTAAAATAATAAAATTATAATAATAAAATTTTTACAACTACTTCTAAACGTACCAATTTAAACAGTGTGGCTAGTTTTTTATATCGCAAAGAAAATAAAACCTTTCTTTCCTCGGCAGTAAATTTTACTATTGAGATTGAGATGTAGCGATTCAACAAACGCCATAAAGTCTACGACAGCCAGCCACTCGTTAAAATAGTAATATAAGTACCTATATATCTCAAGACACTTACTATAAGTAATTAGACCGTTTAAAAAAGAGTATTATGTTAAAAGCTTATCGTTAAAAGGTTGACCTTTCTCGATACGCGTATCCAACACGCACTTTTAATCTAGATTTAGTTTTACAGCCTAATAAAGTTCCTGAGTTATTGTAACGTTATACACTCTGCTTATTTTCAGACGGAGTAAGTCGAATTTAAAATAGAGGTCTGTCACTTTTGTGGCGTTACATATCATGCATCATGTCGTGCGGTTTCCGGCGTTTCGTTTCAGCTGATGATGTCGTAAAAGGCGACTAAATTTCTAAGTACAAACATCTCGTGCAGTAACTGCATTTCCAAACAGGATTGACGTCAGGTGACGACGGTCGTCTTTATCTATAGGTAATGGTATGGTAATAATAACATTTTGGGTCTTGCGGTTTAAATAGACCTAGGCTCTAAAACTGCCTCCGTGGTGTAGTGGTTAGAGCGTTCGGCTCATACCCGGAGGTCGCGGGTTCGATTCCCGGCGGGGGCAACGACTTTGTGTTGTTGTCCTAGTTTGGTTAGAACATTGTAGGCTGATCACCTGATTGTCCGATAAGTAAGATGAGCCGTGCTTCGGAGGGCACGTTAAGCTGTCGGTCCCGGTCACTGTCTTTGACATTGGTCGTTACCTAAAACCATGTCAGAGGCCTTTAAGGCGGTTTAAAAACTCTGATACTAGTGTAAGTCACTAACACACACGATAAGAAGAAGAAGAATAGACCTAGAGCAGCGAGACAAAAGGCGAATCTTACCGTGATGGTGGGCGAGAAGGTGGAAAAAGGAATCAAAATAATGATTGGTTGCTACCCGCATCACCTATTCATCATCATCATCAATAAATTTAAGAACTAGGTTCTTGTCGGTGGAGTATTTTCCATGTCTCCCTATTTTCCGCTAAATGCTTGACCTCCCTATACGACACAACTTTTGCCTTTTCTTTTACTTCATCCATGAACGACCTTCTTGGTCTTCCTTTTACTCTCTTGGCTTCCACTTTCCCTTCCATTATGTTTTTTATGAAGTTGTCATGCCGCATAAGGTGGCCAAACATTCTTCCTCGTCTTATCTCTATTGTATGCATAATCGTTCTGTTCTCATTGACCATTTCCAGAACTTCTTTGTTAGTTTTTCTCTCTGTCCAGCTTATCCTTTCCAGGCGCCTCCATCACCTATTCATATGATTCACATTTTTACCCATTCCTTCAATTCAGCTTTTACGATATACGCGAGAAGAAAAAGTGCTACATATTTTTTATTTTTTTCTCTCAGACCAGCGTGGTAGAAACTAACCCTCTTATTCATAAAAAAAATATACGTTTGCTAAACCTTTTTAGCTAAAACACGTTTTATCCCTACTACTCTTTTTTTAATATGAGACAAAACATTTTTTAACTGAAATAGGTTAGCAAACTTTTCTATTTTTTATGAATAAGGGAGTAGACTCTAAATAGTTAACTAATACTCATGATGTAATCGTGTTCTCTAAAAGTGCTTAATAATAATTGTTCCTTAAGTGGCCCTCCACAGGAAGTTGTGGAAGTTAATAAATTGACCTTAAGTGCACTTCCGTCGCTTTGCTGCAGACAACTATTTGCCTTCTCCGTTGGGGGGCTTCTTTCTGTGGTGCAAGTTGCGAAAGATTGTAATAGTTGAGTAGAGTACGTTTTCAGATTTTCTCTTGTGCTCCACAAGCGCATATGATCAAGTTGTTGTTCGACTCTTTGAAATGCTATTATAGCACAGAATATAGGTACTTGTGGGTATAGTAATCTATCATGATTTTCCCCTTCTTTCTAAAGAAACTCATGTTATTTACCAGCAACATACACCAAAACGTGACCTAAGTCCTGGTGTCGCAGGCATCAAAGTATAGATTCTGCTACTTTTATATTAAACGTATTTATATTTTTAATCCGTGTAATTTGTCTGTATATATTTATTTATTCATTTGCTACTATATGATCACGTGAGCCGTGTTATTTATTATGTTGTATACTGTTTTAGACTTACTAATTAAAATAAAATGTTTTAATAGTCTTTAAAAATATTTGCTTGTTTCATAGTAGAAGAAATTGGGAAACAGGCGTGATATTATGTATGTATGTAATGTATGTATGTTTAGTAGAAGAAATAGAACAAAATAGAAGTTTGCTCATACTTCAGTTGTGATATCTACCTACTTAGATAGGCATAGGTATTTTTTCAGGATAGATGGAGTTTTTGTGAATCTATTATTCAGACTCACAGTATGTTTAATGCATAGTAATGTGTTGAGGGATGAAATATTGGCGAGTTGAGGCTTTTATTTTATCTTCTTATACAAGGTATTATGATGAATGGAGTTTTTACTAACTTTTACAAGCATCATCGGTGAGATTAAATAATAACAAAACTGAAAACCAATTTCACCTCAACTGCATAACCGATTTTGATAAAATTTCTATGGAAACACCTGACAAGATATACTCTTTAAATCAAAAATATTTCAAATAGATCCTGGCGTTCTCGAATAATCGGTGAACATTCATAAAAAAAAATATTAAAGATCAAAAAAATATATAAAGAATAGCCCTTTATTTTGGAGGACTTACTCGTATATAAAGTATGCACTGTTAAAGGTGGCCAATAAAGTTTAAACCATCGACATTTGTTCAAAAAGCCAGACTTTGTATTACATTGCAAAAAAATTAGATGGGTTTGTCAGCTTCTTGAGTTACATAATCAGTTAAGCGTTTACTGCGTGTAGCTTGCTCATTAGTCTTGGTTGAACCGCGTGGCCAGTCCAGATAGCCGCCTGATAATGTGCGTACTTTAATAGCCGGCTACTTAGGTTCTAGCACCAATGTCCGATACTGATAAGCAGTGTGTAGATACTATCTGCATTAATTATTATTGCAACCACGGAAGACAAAAAGCTAGTGGAAGTGCTATTTGACAAAATTAGTACCGGACCTGTTGTCGCCAAACTCACACAAATAAACCAAGAATCACATTTGCATTTGGTACATACAAACAATTCGTTTAATTGATCGTTTATATTTATATCAAGCAGTGTGGTTTCCTGCAGAGTAGTATAGTACCACTGCAAGTCTTCCCGTGGATGTCGTAGAAGGCGACTTAGGAAATACAACCCGTCAGGTAGTACAGAGAGGGTCGTGCTCCTGCAGTGGAGACTAAAATAAAAAGATCTGATGATGATGATGATGATTTATATCAATAACGGCCTTAAGCCTCATAAATAAGATTTATTTTGCTACTTTTCAAAAAATCTTTTGCAATCTGTAGTATAACTTAAAGTGAAAAATCTGGTGCTTTACCATAGATGGCGCTATTTTCAAAAGAAGCAATAATAAAGATAATATTGCCGGGATTTAGTGCAGTTCTGCTTAATTGTGACACGCTCGCCATGCCTTCTTTTGGCACTTCCATCTTTTTGCAACCATGACTAAACCATGAGTGAGTGTAGAAAATATACGACCCAGTCTTAGTTTAACTGCATGGCTAGTGCAGATAGCCTGCTAATGTGCATAGTTTAGGTAATGGCTACTTCGGTTCTAGTTATAGTATTAGTACCACTGCCCGTTACTGATAAGCTGTGATACATATTTACCGTGTATAAGTAGGTAAACTTAGAGAAGGAAGGTTAGAGACGCAGCAGTAAGCAATGTAAGACGATAGAGAAGAAGGTAGATAGAAGACCAATGACTGTGGAAAACTTAGCAGGACGTAATAAGTACCTATGTATTCCTACTTAAGTATGTAAGTAAGTTAAGTAATACTTGTACACCAAAAAAATGACAATAATTCAAATAAACACACAGAAAAAGGTCTTATCGCCAAAAGCGATTTCTTCCAGGCAACCGATAAGTAAGTACATCATAAATATTCACAGAACCTCTAAATCATTATAAGTAGTAAATACTCGATCGTGAAGTCGATTTCAACCCATGATAATGCGAGTCACGTATCCCACAAATGTGTTTGAAGTGTTTCCGAAAGTATCGTTACGCCAGTACTTATTGAGGTTTCTAGACGTATCGCCGATGTTCCATCAAATATTACGATACAGCTGGAGAAATAAGTGAGTGTGTGTGCCGAATCCAACTCAACTGAAATTATCGCCAAAACTATCGTTACAGAATCATGAACTTCTTCTTGAAATCTAGAATCTGAGGCTCAACTCACATCATGATTTTAGACTTTCGAAGCGAGCGTCTATGGCTTCAGTGGCGCCGCGTCTGTGACGCCGCGACAGAGCGACAGATAGATATTCTGTGCAAAGGTATGAAATTTATGGGAACATCATTCGAGCGCAGCGACACTGACGCGGCGTCACTGCCGCTGTGACCGCGTTGTTAGACGCCTGCGACAGTCGCTCGGCCGCGCTTGCAGTGTCGCTGTATTTCGAGGTTACTTTGAAAAAAAAATGGCATCTGTTGAGATTTTTAAGCGGCGAAAGCGATGCGACTGTGCGTCTGTCGTGGGTATCCAAAGTCACCAAAGTGTCAATGACGCAGCGTTAGTGACGCGGCGTCGGTGACGCTAAAGACGCTGCGTCTGTGACACTTGGCTCGAAAGTCTACCTTTAGAAAATTCATTACCCGTGTTACTCCCGATACGCGACGACGGACCGCGCGCGATTTTGTTCTTCCAGAACGTTGGTATTTTTACGCCTGCCTCCGAGCAGAGTATAGGTCAAGCATGGTACAGCTGGAGAATTGTAAAGGGCGTGAGAGGAGAGGCTGCATGGTCTGGTTGTCGTGACCACTACTGAACGAAAGAATGAATGAATAAATGAAAACCTTTTTATTGTACCGATACACAAAAAGAAAAAAGCTTCCTGCTTTTTTTTCTTTGGCTAAAAGAAATTCCTTAATGGGATAAGCCCGTCGTTATTCATTTTTAATGTGTTTTTAAATTAATGCGTATGTTTTGTACCCAATTTTTTATATTGAAATATGCAATAAAGGGTAATAAACAGTTAAAAAATACTCAAAAATTTAATACTTACAATGGGCATTCTTATCGCTTAGAGCGATCTCTTCCAGCCAACCGATGGATGGAGAGGAAATGTAGGCACGTCAGAAATAAAAACTTCTACTTCTACGCTTCTAGTCGTTCAATATAGCGCTAGCTAGATTATGCTTACATCTCGAGTTCCGTTCGGAGGCGATTTAACAAGCACATTTATGTGGCACGACAGTTAATGAGAATCATAAACAACAAGAAGCAAAATGGCATTCTGTTGCCCTATGTACCAACGCATTTTTGTCCCCCTATAAAAAAGAGGGTATTATTAGTTTGGACCAATTACGAAGGGGTTCTTTTTACGTGAAAGCAAGTTCTTTTCCGGAGGTTCTTAGCAATGTTTGATGAAAATCGCTTATATCATTAAGTTATCGCTTGAAAATGAAGGTTGTTTTCCTGTAAAATAATAGATGGCTCTACGGAGACGTTACGTTGGCGATATGGATTAATTCTACTTTTTAGTTCCTCCGCCTATATCTAGATGGCGTATACCTTTGAAACTATCAAAGAAATTGCATACAATGGAATTTCTTTGGGAAACTATTTAAAAGTCGGGGATTTTTTATATTTGCCTGGAAAATGAACTTGTTAGCGCTTACAAATGCCTGGGGCGTGGATAACGCTTGGGGACCACAAGTATTACTGTTTTCTACTTCTAACTTGTATTTGTGTGTCTTGTGTTTATGTACAATAAAGATTTAACAAACAAACAAAAAAACAAACAAGTATTATAAACCTCTTTTGCTTCATCTAAACTCATCAATCTCTTCATACATGCCCTTCGGTATTGCCATGATCGTAGCAAGTGGAGGTCCATAGTCTCTGCCTACCCCTGCGGGAAACAGGCGTGATATTATTATGTATGTATTATAAAATACTAAGGTATGTCAAGTTCCAAACGGTCCAGCTTGAATGCTTGCCGGTGCAAGGTAGCTTAAAACCTAACTCTCTCCGGTATTGGCTACTGACACGAATAAACGCAAAGTAATCATGAAACTCCAAAACTCCTTCCAATATCCAAATGAACCTCAAAAACAGCGAACAATGTCCCTGCCCCTTTGAAGATCCCTCGTACTCACCTTGACCTCGGCCTGACGACGCCGAGATAATTATCTCAGCGCCCTGCTCTATAAATACGAAGTAAATATATCTCAAAGCTGTGACCACGCAGTTACAGTTGCGTGGGGACGGAGAAATTTGGAAACAAGCATAGCAACATAAATTACCTACATTTTAATGTATTTCTTCTCTTTGCTGGCATGTTTACTACTAAACAGATAAATGGGTGCTTTCTACTAAAGTATAGTATAGTATTATCTCATTAAAAAATCTACGGTATTTCGCAAAACTAATGAGCAAATGTCTACGCTCAGACATACATACTTACATGAATAAAATTCATTAAAGATACAGCACGGAACAGCACTTACCCATGTTCTGAGCAAAGCAACAGAAAAGGATAGCAGCATGCATGAAAGTGCTGTTCCGTGCTGCAGGGGCGTGCATAGAGATTTTTGTTTGGGTAGACTACAATACAACTTAGATTTTACGTCCTCCAAAATCAGTGGCCATTTGTGAATACTTATTGGTTTTGATAATAAACAATCACTATTCAGTTTGAACAAGCAATCACTTTGTTATACAACATTCACAAGTAAAACTTTGCATCATTTTAGTAAGTTTTAAATAAAACTTTCATACCTATGCATTTGTAAACAAACTCAGTATGTAACTAAAGTAGGTACATAAATATATATCACCGAACGAACTATAATCCGGCAAAAAAATGTGTAACACATATCAATACAATCTTCGATGAATCACGCGTTTCTAATTTGGAAGCATAGCACGATAAGAAACCCTATTGGTTAATACTACAATTAGCCAATAGGGTTTGTTGTCGTGACCTTACCTTCGTGACATCACAGGAACAAATGAAAATATTGATACATTCTAATTGGCCACAGACTCGGTCTAAAAACTTGCTTTATGTGTGCATTTGTAACGTGTGTGGTGTGTCCATGAAGGCCGTTCATGCACACAAACACAGGCGCAAAAGCCTATTCATACACATTAGTTACCTATGCATGTGTGTAAATTAAGCCATCTAGATATTTGTCTTCGGCACGTACCTACTTACGTTTGGTGCGCCGCGCCGCCGCCGCGCCGGTAGCGACACAGCTACTTTGGAGTTGAACGGCCGGAAAGAGCGCGCAATTTTAAATTTTAAAGACGTGTAAGTCGTAATCGTTTTTATATATCGACCGGGTAGACAACGTCTACATGTCTCTATGGAATGCACGGCCCTGCCGTGCTGTACCTTTAATAAATTTTATTCATGTAAGTATGTATGTCTGAGCGTAGACATTTGCCAATTAGTTTTGCGAAATACTTAGGTACCGTAGATTTTTTGACAGGAGTAGCTCAACCCTTAATTATCTTTCTATTCATATGTGATATGTTTTATAATGACATATTTTTTTGTGACTTATTTGATCCAAAGTCATATTCAGTCAAGATTTGCATGATTCTTTAGAAGAATGTTTTTACACTCAAAAAAATTTGTTGCAAATATCCCACAAAAATTTTATTTATTTTTGCGCTCTTTCGTTTCTATTAATTATCCAGCATATTTTATGGTTTTACCGAGAGTACCGAGACAGCTCCATAACTCTCCTCCGACAAACAAAGCCATAGTTTACGAGCAGTGTCGTGAAACTGTACACATCCCGTACGGCACGCACGCTACAAGACATTGTCTTTTGTCCCTTGTCTGCGGGTGAAGAAGTGACAAACATATACACCCACGCTCACAGACACACAGACACACACAGAAACATTCGCCTTAATAATATTAGTATGTAAGTGTGATATTGTGAAATACTACCTACACTCCTTTCTTATAGAAAGAATATGAAAAGTCACTTCAACCAGTAACATTATTTGACATGAAAGACATAAAAATAAACACACCGATATTCGCATTATAATACAATTATCATCCTCATCCGAGCATACCTATTCCCGGTTGGTTGCATCTTCAGCGTAACGCTTCAGAGCACGGGGTCCGCTACCTAATCTAGGTGATTTGACGAGGTTACTGGTTTTTACAAAGAGCGACTGCCGTCTGAGCTCCGCAACCCAAAGGGTAGACCAGAACGAATTCTTGGATAGGTTTCAGCAAACGCTAGATAGCGTTCGGGACCCACAGTTTATACGTGACGTCCAAAACGCGGAATCATCCTTTTTTTTGATAATTAGGTGATTCAAGTCTGCAATATCTTAACTCGACTGAAAACAAGTTTTTCACAAAGTATACTTCCCAGTGGATATCGAACCCACGACCTCTAAATCACAAGCCAAACGCTTTTAATATTGGACTACAGAGGCAGTCATTTGCATTATAATACCATTACTACAAATACCAGTAAAACAAAATTATGTTATTTAAATACATTTTTCAGAACTAGAACTAGAACGAGATAAATAAGTTTTTCCAAAGTAGACGTTCTTATCTAGACAAGAAAACGTCTTACACGGTGTAATCAATTGAGTATTTGGATGTCCGCCAGAATACAACATACGTAATGTGCTGTTCAATTATAGAAATAATATCACGAAGGGAGGCGTCGTTGTGGCTGATGCTGTCAGCTTTTGTTTTCACACAACCTGTGAGTAAGGATGGTATCGAATGATGATGAAATGTTAGTCTACCTTAAAAATAGTCTGGGATAAGTCCGCTTTTGTACTGTTTTCTTCTGACTTTATTTATGTTTATGTAAAATAAAGATTTGTCAAACAAAACAAACAAACTTTTTACGAGAAGCATTTATCGATATTGTTTTCGTATATCGAAATACTTAGTTCATAAGTATTACTTAGGTTCTGGACATTTACTGTCATTTACATTACTAGATATAAGAATTACAATTTATGAAAGTATAGATATTGAATCTATACTAAATATAATTATTATTATGGGAACATTATAATTCCTCTGACTACTCAAACATATGGCTGTGGTAGTACAGCGAGGGTCGTGCTCCTGTGGTGGAGACAAAAAGACCTGATGATGATGATGATGATAATGACAAAAAAAAACAAACTAAGACTACTTTCTTATCTATACTTTTTCTCCCTTTAGGATCTTTAATACAATAACTAAGTAAACATTTTTTCGCCTATTTTAAATTCCTCTTTATGGCATTACATGAAGAACAATATACCTACATACCTTCTTAATATGTAAAATAAACTATATAAAAATTTAAAAATATGTTTATTTAAAATATAAAAAATTAAAAATGTGTTTATTTAACTAGCTAAATACAAAGCTAGAAAGTGGCTAAACGAGACGGACCAACTTTCCTCTGTGAACCAACTGCACAAAACTACTGGAAGTTGTGCAAAAGTGCGCAGTGAAACGAAACTTAAGGGTCCTCCCCGCGCTAACGACCTTGAAAACACAAAAAAATTAATTTCTCTTTCTGTAAGTGAGATTATCAGAAACCCTCGTACAACTTTTTAGCTAGTATCCTTAAGTTTCATTAGAACCTCGAAAATCATTGAAATAAAATACCCTGAATTTTCCTTTGCAAAAAATACTAAAAACGGCCATTTTTGACTCTTTTTTTAAAGGTTTCTAAACCGGATAGTATTTCAATGACTTTCGAGGTTCTAATGAAACTTCAGGATACTAGCTAAAAAGTTGTACGAGGGTTTCTAATAATCTTACTTACAGAAAGAGAAATTAATTTTTTTGTGTTTTCAAGGTCGTTAGCGCAGGGAGGAGCCTTAAATGCGAGTCCGATACATTGTTGAATAATAACAAAGTAACTACTAACATATTTAAGTTAAGGAAGTGCAAGTGTTACAAAGCAAGTGTGATATTCAAACTCATCATCATCATCAGGTCTTTCTAGTCTCCACTGCAAGAGCACGACCCTCTCTGTACTACTAGAGCCATACTTGGCCAGAGTAGACAAGAGATTTCGCCTACACTCTTCTCGTTAACCAGATGGGTTAGTGAGGTCCTATTGATGTTTATAAGCTTTGTTTACCTTGTATTTCCTATGTCTACGACATCTACAGGAAGACTTGCAATGGTTCTATTCTACTCTGTCAGAAACCACACTGCAAAAACTAAAAATAAATATTCAAACTAACTTGATAGAACACAAAACTATCACGAATTTTATTCATAAGTTTTTACGATATGTTGGCAAAAAAAAAAACAAAACGCTTTACGAGCGAAACCAAAATGTACCTAAGTACCTACTTTCGTACTCAAGTTTTGAAAATAGAATGGAAATGCCGATTTTTTTTTAGTCCTTGACTATTATTTAAATATCATAATACTATATTGAGATAGTATAGTCTGTGGTTCGATTAATTACGGGTATGTCCCTTCCACGTTCTATAGATATTTTCGATGTCTACACGAAGATGGAAGTTCAAGGTTTTCAAATATAAGTATTCTCGGCTGGAGCAGATGATACTACAATAAAGGTATGCATTCACGATATCACATCACACCTGTCGCTGGTATTCCGAACGGGTGTTGATTGATGGCTATGAATGTTATCGTAATAGGTACAAAATCGCGGTGAATTTGTATCTAAGTACTGTTATGTTTAATAAAAAGTAATTTTAATTCACTGATTTCTAGATGCTTAAATAACAAGCTGGGTAACACACAGCTTTTGGGATAGCTCACATTTTATGTTTTATCTACAACTGTATTCATAAAAATTTAAATAACTTACATAACACTAACATATAGCTAACTAGTAACTAACCTAAATATAAATACATAATAAAATACTGCGCTCGCAGGGCAGGGTGCCCAAGAGGCTGGCGTCATTCCCCCTTTGAATGGCCGGGCTCAATTTTTGGTCGAAATAACCTTGGATCTCCAATATGAGGTTCTCTCTCACTATTCGTTAGTAAAAGAATGATATATCATGGTGATTGTAGGCAAATTCTTTCTTTATTGGGAGATACCTTTAGTCCAAAAAAAGAAACGCATTATTAATTTTAAAGCCGAGACGAGTAGCTATAGTCAGTCTATAGGTACGTATAATAAAACAGTAAAGAAAAGTGCCTGTACATTTAATATCATCATCATCATTTCAGCCGCATAACGTCCACTGCTGGACATAGGCCTGTCCCAAAGATTTCCAAAATGACCGATCTAGAGCGGCTTGCATCCAGCGCCACATTGAATATATTTCCAAAAAAATAAAGGGTAGATGTAGACATTGTTTGTCTGTTTGTACACGCTAATCTCCGGAAGTACTGGACGCATTCGAATGAAACTTTTTTGTTATATACCTTAAACCTGGGCAACATACAGGGTAAATGGAACTTGATTTTGGAAAATGGAACACCTGATGCAGAACCGTAATGGTCCAGCTAAACTATAATAAATATAAAAATAACGCCTTAGAAAAAGGTGTTCAGCCTGATGAGCATTTTCCGGAGACATAAACTCCACGCGAACGAAGTCGCGGGCTTCGGCTAGTAGGTCATAAAAGCAAAATCGGCTTGCCATTCAAATTAATCCACCTGCATAGTGTAATCGATTCATATCTCTGAATCGCATAATTTGTTTGACGACCGTCGCGAAGTGCCTTTGATCGGTGTTTGACTTGATTGCGCTTTGATGGTCTGTGCAAAGAGGTTTAGTATAATCGCTCCTTTGAATTATTAGGAATGGTTAATGTTTTTTTCTTTGGCTTTCATTCTTTTCAAGTTTATTTGTCAATTTTATTAGCATTTTTTTTATACATATTTACTTACATCCATATACACATACATACATATACACTTACATATATATTTTCGCAACTTTTTAGGTTTCCGTAGCCAAATGGCAAAAACGGGACCCTTATAGATTCGTCTGTCTGTCTGTCCGTCTGTATGTCACAGCCACTTTTTTCCGAAACTATAAAAACTAAACTGTTGAAACTTGGTAAGTAGATGTATTCTGTGAACTGCATTAAGGTTTTTACACAAAAATAGAAAAAAAAAACAATAAATTTTGGGGGTTCCCCATACTTAGAACTGAAACTCTAAAATTTATTTTTCGTCAAACCCATAAGTGTGGGGTATCAACTCAAATATAAAAATTAAAAAAAACATACTACAAGACTTTTATATTATGTAATTTACTACTACTGAACCCTTCATGGGCGAGTCCGACTCGCACTTAGCCGCTTATTTTCCTCCCCATTTGGCCAGCGTGAAGAGAGTAGGCCAAGTCCTCTGGCTGCTCTGGCCAAGTATGGCTCTGATAGTAAAGAGAGGGTCGTGCAGTGGAGACAAAAAGACCTAAAGATGAGAAGAAATGATTAAAAAAAATGAAAAGTCAGCATGTATATTTATAACACCTCCCTTTTCGGTCGGGGGTTAAAATCACTCAGTAACCAACATAATTATTTTCTTTGTTTACAGCTAAAATATATCTACCGTAATTGCTCTCGTCACGCACGTGGTCCGCTCTATCATATCCTGTACATATTATAGTAATTGAAAGAATTCACTACGTGAAATCAGAATGGGCGAGTTTTTATTTGTGCATTGAGGGTTCCATACTTTCCACGTGAGAGTCTTACTATTATTATAAATGCGAAAGTGAGTTTGTATATTTCTTTGTTTGTTTGTTTCCACTTCACGTTTCAACCACTGAACCTATTTAGATGAAATTTGATATGGATATAGTCTGATACCCAGGGGTTGTATGTATCCCCTATGTCTTTATAGAATAGTTTTTATCCTGAAATTTCCACGGGGCACGAAGCCCAGGGCCACAGATAGTTTTACTATGAAACCTAAAAAAATACAAAAACTTTGACAAGTAGATGGTTTAGGGCGGAGTCGCGTTTATTAAATATTAGTAAGTACGGATCTCGTATGCGTGACAGCTGTCTTTGGATATGAAAATGCTCCGAACGCACTCCGGGGGGGGGTCATCGTTGCCAAGGGCGAGAGGATTGCGACGAGTTGACATAAGGCAATACACCAAATCGCCGCGATGATATCAAAGTCAAAGTCAAACTTAAAATATTTTTTTTAATGTAAAATAAATTTATCTTATTGAAGGATTTTTTAAAATATTATTTTAGTGCAAAAGCTAAAACCTACCTCGTATGGAATGTTGTGGAATGTTCATAGAGTCAGTTTTAAATTAGGTGGCCTTACGATTGTTCAACACCCACAGCTCAGGATTCAATCATTCCTTCGATTGCCTACGTAACGGTGTTCAACCCTTTCACCGCGAGACTTTATATCATTTGTCGTGCCCCCGGCGAGAGGCATGGTAGGTATATCTAAAATAAATAACAACCAAAAACGGATATGGATACATAAGTTATGTGCCAAACGAGCATTTTTTGTCGGACATATCCGACGTGCACGGAATGGGCCCGACAATGTTAGTCGGATAATACCGATTTTTTTATTTTTTTTTACTACTATCTACCTCCAACTTAATCGGAGTCTATGTTTACTGTGATTCTCATTCATACCAGTTCTATCTTTTATGCCTCTCGTACTTTCACGCATCATACTTATCCTTTCATTCATCGTCTTTTGTACACTCACGGGTGGGATGCCCGTCTACTTATCTGGGTATTCTCTTTGCTGTCTATCTATATTTATTACAGGGGGGATACAACAATGAATGTAATACCGACGTTCGCGGTTAAAGAGTTAACATGGATTTCCTACTGTTACTATAGAACACCAAAAACTACAAAAACCTTGACACGTGGGCATGGTTTAGGGCGGGCCGCGTTTAGTGGAGTGCGATATGTTAATACTGCCCTCGCATGCGTGTCAGGTATTAATTACAGTAAAATTCGGCACTGCTTCATATGAATACGCGTTAGTCCGAATGAACTACAGTCGCTATGTGGGGTTAAGAATATTGCGCATTAGAGAATTATTCACCTTTTGAATTGTGTATTTTCCTAAGCCAAAAATAAATTATTTTGTACTGATAACAAAATAAAACGACGCAAAATAATGTTACTTGTCTTTTAACATATCCATGTTAACGTGATTTTAAATTTATTATTGCAGATAAACTGATAATAAGAGCGCTATTTAACTCCAAAAAACTATGACGTCATCTGCCTATCATCAAAATCCCATAGAAACTGTTTGTTTTGACGTTTAGAAAAAAGTTTCTGATTTAATTTGTTGGAAAATAGCGTATTTTCACCAATTTCGTCAAAATCCCACCTAAATCTATTTTGATCAATTTCACGAATTTTGCGTAGGGCGGTATTGTTAATAAAATAGATTGAAATTAAAATTGACACGCCTACACACAGAAACCTAATTATCATAATCTTAATTTAGCTACCTTAAAGTGATTCACGAAACGTCTGCGTAGGTTTCTTCAAATAGAATTAATAAAGTTTCTTCTCCAACAAAACTTACTAGATCAGGCGAACATAATTGAGCGTCCTTAAAGTTCTAAAACTAAGTTAAAGTCCGTTCCACGTAAATCTGACTGACGTTTACTTGATATGTACCTGTAGAAGTGCCATTATTGAAACGTGGAGTTACTATATGCACGGATTTTTGTATAAAAAAAAACGATTCGTTTAGTTACTCTGCGATTCTAAAATAGCATTTCAGAGCTTTCTAGACGAGCAATGCTTACGATCAGTGACTACTTTTGTCAAAGGTCATTTTAATTCTAGTTGCTACGCCGTAAAATTTAAGAGCCTAGCATAGTTTTTCTACGTTTTATAGTTCGCATTAGGCAACGGTCCGAAAAAATAAATAAACGTCACGTCAATATGAAGAAGTCTCTAGAAATTTTTGAAATAGAATGCTTTTTTTAAATATTTCTGTTACTACTTTTTTTTGCAAATTTAGAAGAAATAATTGGCCAAGTGCGTGTCAGTGTAGGGTTCCGTAGTTGCGAATGCCAACTTTGAGTTCTTGCCACTAAAAACGTCTAAAAACTAATATCTATTGAATTTGTATGAAAATTTATTTTTTCAAGTAATTTTATAAGTTGATCGCCTATAACTTTTTAATTTGTATACCCTACTTGGCTCTGATAGTTTTCCTTCAAACTACATTATATATGCTATAATTGCGATTTTTTTCACGTGGCCACAACCGTTTAGCAGATTGAGGGGGGGGGGGGACACTTGACTCGAACAAAAATTTGAACTTTAAACCCAAATATTTCAGAAACGGATCCCTAAATCGAAAAATGGTGTTCACAAGCTAACAATATTTTTAAAAGATCTATTCAACGATACCCCACTCAATGTGTTTGTCGAGAAAAAAAATATTGACTACGTCTTTACTAGTAATTAATATACATATCCATGCCAAATTACAGTTTTCTAGTACTTATAGTTTCTCTGTAGGACCGTGGATAGACAGACAGACAGACAGACATGGCGAAACTATAAGGGTTCCTTGTTTACTACGAAACCCTAAAAAGATAGAAGATAATATGCCTAAAAACTTTGTTAATTCCTACTGCATAAGGTTGCTACGCCGTAGAATCGTAGAGACTACGAGCGTAGACAAGCTACGTGAGGTCGCTACGATGTCTACGAAATGCTACGACTATTCACGGACCGTCGAAACTTTATATATTTCTTATATTATTAGATTTCCCGTCTTTGTCAAAATTTTCTAGTGTAATGAGAATTGTCGTATCTTTGCGTTCTTCTTCTAGGCACTAAGGTATAATTTTCCCCTACACAATTGATATGGTCCTTTCATCATCACATTCATACGGATGTGCAAATCAGCCAATCTTGCGTGTGACATCGGAAGTACGCTCCAGATCCCATAATCTCGACCAATCTATCGTTAACCCTATAACTTTAAAACAAAATATATAACTTTACTGCAACTTTTACTGAAACTATTTTAAGGGTGAATTCAGTCCATGTTACTGTACAACTTTCGCCAAGAAACACGCATCGAAATATGAAAAGTAATTTTTGGCCTCCCATACAAGTTGACCGATCAGCAGATCCGAAATTGTATGGAAGCCAAAAATAATAATTAGTTTTTCATATTTCTACATAAGTTTCATGAGGAAAATTGTTTACTATCACGGACTAAATTAACCATTAAAATAGTTTCATTATATTTTGTTACACTTTATATACACGCTGACATTCCATTGGTTTTGGAAAAAAAAATGTCGTATAGTAAATAAATTCCTCTATCCATATACGTAATCCAAATTTCTGTATGTCATAAGAATAAAAGGTTGCGTAAATGATTTTCGATCGAGACCACGTAGTTATACGCCGGCCCAACGTCGATGACCCCGGCCGGGCGGCGGGCGGTGTATGGCGGCGGTACTACTAATTGATCTCACAATTTTGGTATCGAGTTTTAGACAACATTTTTTGTTTCTGAATTTCTATTTGGACTAGCTAATTAGATCTTACTAACGATGCCTATGAAGTGGCCTTCGGCTTCAAAACCAATAAAAAGTCACCGTGTATATACAAAAAACTGTAGATTTTTTTGTTTTGTTTCATCATGGTTAAGTAACGTACCCTATTTTATAACATGTGTGGCTTACTTTTTTATGTTTATCACGGGATTGATAGAGTTAAAAACATCTAAAACTCACAATTTCACTGAATCATTTCTAACGTAGAACGTCGAATCATTCGTGCTAAATTACAAAAGACAAACCGGAAAATATAAAAAAAAAACTTGTTCCCAATGTTCGCGCCGACACAATAGTCCCTTTAAGACACTCAAACACTCCAAAGATAACATTATAATAGTAGAATGACAAGCAGTAGCGTAAAATTCGTTAAATCACTGCCAGAGTTATTCAGAGCAGCGACCGCCGAAATTTGTTAAGGTGCGACTCCGAACGCAGCGACAGATAGCGAGCGAAATTAGATAAAGCTAAGCGACGTGGCTAATAAATAAATAAATATATATACAAAAAAACGGTATGTACTGTATTATTACACTTAGTGAACGGGCTACTCACGTATAGAGTGAGCTACTGGCGACATGTTACTGTGTTATTGCCGACGCGGCTAATATTTGGGTTGACGACATAGTAATAGTCGCGGGTCGCATCTGGTTTAGAACAGCACATGACCGAGAGGGGTGGGGTTGACGAAGGAAGGCCTATGCTCAGCAGTGGGCGGAAGAAGGACTGGGATGATGATAAAGCGACGCGACTAAGACTAAGGTTCAGTTTTGACAGGGAGAAGATCACTGGTGCACGTAAGCGAAAATAGTGTCTTACTACAAAGATATCTGCTTTTTAACCGTTCTACAAAGTTATCCGCTATCTCGCAGTAAACGTAGACATACGTGACTTACGTATGTCTACATAATACCAAAATTACGAAAGAAATAAGAACAATGAATTAACCCTTTAACTGTCGGACGCCCGGAGCGGGCGTCTGATGTATTGTTTTACTATTGTGTCTGCTATGCCGACATTTGAAGGGTTATATCAAAAGTGAAACGAGTTTTGAGCATTATTCTTCGCCTACTTTCATCCACTGATCGCTGTAATAAAAAAAAAATAGGGACAAATCACACTGATTAAGTTAGCCCCAAACTAAGTTTTAAACTCGTGTAATGGGATACTAATCAACTATTATATTATACTAGCTGGTGCCCGCGACTTCGTCTGCGCAGGATTATCATATCACAAAATATCTTTATAAATTGTAGCCCATGTGTTATTCTGATGTATAAGCTATATTATTGTAAAATCCATTCAGTAGTTTTTACGTGGTAGAGTAACACACATCCAAACTTACAAACTTTCATGTTTATAATATTGTCACTGTTGCTATTTTCGGGGCAGCACCTTTAGAATGAGTGCTCGAAGCTGTGACGCCCAGCGGAAGTGGCGAGTCATTTGCGAAGGGCCCTGCCCACGATTGATTTCCATAACAAAAAGTTGCCTAGTCCGACTTAAGGTCATTATGTTGGCCCACTATATCTTTGTGAAGAAACAGGTCACAGAAAATAACGCTTTGTTAGGTCAATAGGGAGGGATAAACATTTTAAGCTCTAAGTTTCTTTGTAAGCAATTTGTGATGTATATTTGTGAATAATGGGGAAGGGATGATAATTTTGATAACACTTGAATATTTTTTTGATGTTAGGAATAACATTCCTGTTTACCATACAAAAATACCAGATTTTTCTGTTCAGTCAATTCAATGTAAAATAAAAACATTTTGATTCACGTTAAATGAACTCCGTATGTCATGTCGTTGCCATTTCTTTTGCCCGCACCGTCTGACGTATAAAAAAATTATGTCATGTTACGGTTGACAAGTCTCAGTTAACCTTCATTGTGGTAAATTAGGAACACTACGCCCTACGCCTAAAACGTAGTGATTATATACTCTTTGATTCACTGGTAGCCGTAATGGTAGCTAGCAGACTGAGGTACTGCGATACCCTAATGAGTGATGGCAAGTCCCGTAACACTAATAGCAGCAATTTTATTTAACTTTATTACAAATGTAATATACGGCTTAAACATTAATTAAATTGTGACGCGAAACTCTAAAATCATATATCGTATTGGTAGACCGAAAAAGGAACGTTTCCGTAGAATATTCGGCTTAGTACAGCTCCTCTCAATTTTAAACTTTGTTTGGCAATATTTGGTGCCATTACTTTAAAAATGATCGCAATATCCGTAGCGGAACACACAGAGGTAGTAAAAAGCGCAATTTGGCCGCATGCTACATAGGTGATATGGTGGAATGAGTGTCGACAGATCGTAACAGGCGTCAGTTTGGAGATGTTGGATGACATCCAAACAGACAAATGCTTTGTTACGTGTGCTTATTAAATTGACATATTGTTTTTTAGAAAAAAGTTTTCGTAAACTGTCGTTCTATTTTATTTGTGTGTGTTTGACGACCTCCATAGTAGCGTAATGGTCAACACGCTAGACCGCCAACCCGGAGGTCCTGGGTTCGATCCCCAGCCAGGGCAAGTTGAAAATGGCCTTTTTAAATTTTTCCTGGGTCTTGGCTGTTTATCTATATATGTATTTGTTATAAAATATAGCATCGTTGAGTTAGTATCCTATAACACAAGTCTCGAACTTACCTTAGGGCTAGCTCAATCAGTGTAATTTGTCCCTATATATTTATATTTATTTATTTTATTTAACTGTTTTTGTAATACGTTTATTTGCTATGTAAATTAAAAAACCGGACTTCCAAGCGTTTACCCCAATAACTTTTGAACGGTTCAACCGCTTTTCGTCAAACATAGCTATAAACCACTGCAAGGAAACTTGTTCCTACGTAAAAACACCGCATCGACATCTTTCTATCCGTTCGAGACCTACGATGCCACAGACACACAGGCAGACAAGACAAACATTGAATTCAAACTTATACCACCTCTCTTTGTGCGTCGGGGTTAAAAAACCTCAGATAGCTAAAGATAACATTGTAATTTTCTCCATCATTTTAATATAACAACATTCGTTTTTATGAGCAGCACGTGATTTGACCATGGTATCGTTTTTGGCGTTTTGTTATTAAATTTAAATCTCTGACGTTAAATTATCAGTTAAATGTAATAGGCACGGTTTTACAAAGTAAAGAAATTTAAGAGAAAGCTATAAACTTTATGATAGAATATCTGCAAACAATAATATAAGAAATAAGAGAAGAAATAGGCCAATAACATGGGCGAGGTTTAGTATGCTAAGGGTAAATTTCCTCGCAGGTACCTCAGCATAGGAAATCTCATTTTGTACATCTGTCCCGGTGTGCAATCTGGCGAATGGTCATGGCAGGAGCGCAACAGTCGCTAAGATAGCCATGGCAAGTCTGATGGATTGTCCTTCCCGTGGTTGCCGCCTGTTCTTGGTCTGGTTCCCTAAGAAACAGATATAACAGAAACCATCTGACGCACTTCACACTCCCCGCACCACACAACCCAAATCCCCATCCAAACTAATCCCCTTTCCAATCCCTTCCAAAATCTCAGCTGCAGGTCGCTGTGGACAAGATACTGCGGGCCGGACGACACTAAGATATGTGACGTCGGGTGGGGGCGGGGTGTCCACCCACGTGTTTGTGCCGTGCGTGGGGACCCGTAATGGTCGAGAAGGGGATCCTGGAAGTTGAGCTGAGGTGGGGTAGGGTGGACTTATAAACCCCACTGACGCAACACGCTTCTTTGGCCCTGGATTGATCTAACACGGGCGGCTCTTACCTAGCTAGTAAGGGTCAATCGGCTGCGATGTCCAGTCAGATGGCCATCATGCGAGTTTCCTGGGCTGGCAGGCTGGCAGTCGGTGGTGCTCGGTACCATGGTTTACGTTTTGGGCTATGGTACTCTAGCGCTATTTAGACTCGTGCGGTCGGCCTACTCGGGGAGCTATACCCCAATGGTAACACTGGCGCAACACTCGGTTGCGTCCCCGGTTTGAGGACTCCGTGGCGGGTGGTGAACCTGCGGGGTGAATCACACACATACTGGATACATGGATACCCAAAACAAAAAACACCCCACACAAACCTCCAAACCCTCGGGTGCGGAGACAAAAAACACAGATGCAACCGCCGGCGCATCTGTACACGACAGGCAAATGGACACTCCGAAACAGAGTGCCCTACTGGAGACCTGGCAGGAGGTGACTCGTCGCAAGGGGAAGGGCAACCGGAACCAAGCGAAGCATTCATCTCCAGCATTGGTCCAGAACACGGTTAGGCGTTCGAACAGGTATGGCAAAAGACCAAGTAGTACAAAGGTCGCCAAACATAACGTCCTACACCCGTCACACTCCCGCGAACATAGGACGCTGGACAATACACGACCGTCCACCTCCTCGGAGGAAAAAGGTCGTTCCAAACTCGAAACCCCGCAAGGGGGATCGAAACTTCCTTCCACAGGAAAAAAACAGCTGCAAAAACAGCGGCCCCCCCCGAAGCAGCAGCCCGAAACAAGGCAGCAGCCGAGGGAGCGGCAGCAGGAGCAGCAGCAACAGCCCCCTCCAACAACCAAACGGGCGCGCCTCGACGACACCATCTCACCAAGGGGTGAGACGAAGAAGGTGAAACTCGATGGTGCGGCTGTGAAGAGCGGGACTACATACGCCGGTGCGGTAGCTACCGATCTGGACATGGCCGTCACGACGGTGGACAGATCAGACCTACAGCCTGAAGAATTGGGTAAGATTCAGGAGAAGATTGAGGACTTACTCATGAACCAGGTTCTTGACCTGGATGCTGAAGTCATCCCTGTGTTTGGGGGTAAGCCTGTCATCGCTGAGGGCGTGCTTAAGCTCAAATGCAGGGACGAGGCGACAAAGTCCTGGCTCAAGAAGGTGGTGTCTGGATTTCCCCCGGCCTCCAATAACCAACCGCTTACGGTGATGGCCCAAAAGGACCTACCGAAGAGGACTAAATGTGGATTGTTCCTTCCCGCAAGGAAGGGTACAATACATCAACTCCACACTATGCTCCACCGCATGAATCCGTGGGCTGGCGTGGATAGATGGAACCTATACAGTCCCATACACCAAGAGGATGGTATCTACGTCCTGGTAGGCGTACCGGACGAGCTTCTGCCCACCATTGTGGAACATGAACGCTGCCTGGCATTCTCCCTTGGGTCGGTGTATCTACAGATACCCACCAAGGGTAGTGACAAGGACCAGGTAGAAAACACGGACGATACGAGTATGGACGTCGCTACGGAGCCTGAGGAGACATCCGCCACTGCACCGGGTGAGCAGGAGGCAGGACCCTCAGGGCTCCAACAACTCCCCGCGTCGTCCACACCTGAGATGGCCACCCCGGCCGAGAACGGGGCTGAGGTGAGGACGAAAGAAGCTGGGTGTCAAGCGCTCTCCGACGACGAGGACGTCGAAGAAGCAGGGAGGCGCATGGCACTGATAGGCTGCAGGGATGAGGAGGTGGAGAAGGACCGACAAAATGATGTCCGACTCACCGACTCGGACCCGGATGACTGACGTCATCCAGATTAACCTCCAGCATAGTCAGACCGCAACGGCTACCCTGCGGGGCGAGCTGGAGAAGAACGACACCCTTGCGCTGATCCAGGAGCCGTGGATCAGACGCCACAATATATGTGGCTTAAACAACATCGGAGGTAAGATAATCTATGATCAAACCTGTGATTCTCCCAGGACTTGTATCTATCTACCCCGCAATTTCATGGCATTGCCACTAACACACTTATCTTCCAGAGATCTGACAGCCATCAGGATCTCAACGAGTGACCACAAAACCCTACCGAATACAGTGATCGCCTCCGTCTACCTCCCAGGAGACGTCGGCGCCGACATACCAACTCGTGAACTCATAGAACTGGTAAGTTACTGTGAAATAAACAACCTGGAGCTCATCGTCTCCGTCGACGCCAATGCGCATCATCCTCTTTGGGGTATGGAGAAATCCAATCCCAGGGGGGATGAACTGGTAAACTACCTTATACAGACAAATCTCAACATACTAAACAAAGGTAATAAACCTACGTTTATAACTAAACGATGTCGTACCATTATAGACCTCACCCTAGCTACAGACGGCATCCTAGAATACATCTCCGACTGGCACGTATCTGACGAGGCATCCTGCTCGGATCATAGATGGCTACGATACAAGGTAAACTTTACAATTGCCAAACCTGTTCCCTACAGAAACCCGAGAAAAACTGATAGAAGCACATATACGAAACTTCTGCAAAACAAACTTGGACCGATACAACAACGTACGGTTCTAAACAGCCTCCCAAATGTAGAAGGTTATGCCAAAACCATATCACAGGCTATTACACAAAGCTACGAAACATCTTGCCCTCTCAGCACCAGAGGTTGCTGCCCCAAAGGCGGTAAAAAGTTCTGGGGCCCTGAATTAGAAAGGCGCAAGAATCAAGTACACCGACTCCTAAACCGAGCGATGAATACTAGAAACGAAAGAGACTGGGACAACTATGCTATAGCTCGTTCCAACTACAAGAACAGGATCAGAAAATTCAAACGCAAATCCTGGTGTAAATACTGCACGAGTATCGAAACTACGTCTGAAGCTTCCAGAGTCTGCAAATTACTGTCAGGCGGGGGCAACAAAACGATCGGTACTCTTAAAAAACTGGACGGCAGTTACTCCGCTAACACGGAAGAAATATGTGAAATACTACTAGAAACCCACTTTCCAGGCTGCCTTAAATACGACCACCTGGAAAAACCAGAGGAAACAACACATAATCCTACAGAACAAGACTGGAATTTAGCCCAGGAGATAGTTACATTAGACAGAGTAGAATGGGCTATAAACAGCTTCCAACCTTTCAAATCACCAGGCCCGGATGGCATTTTCCCTGGCCTCCTTAAATGGGGAGGAAAAGTCTTACTGGAACATTTAACCCACCTACTAACAGCCTGCCTAGCACACAGGTACATTCCCCAGCAATGGCGGGAGGTTAAAGTAATATTCATACCAAAACCTGGAAAAACAGACTACACAAATGCCAAATCATTCAGACCTATTAGCCTTTCTTCCTTCCTTCTCAAGGTGTTGGAAAGATTATGTGACAGGCACATTAGAGATACGGCATTAATCAAACATCCCTTACATCCCAAGCAACATGCCTATTGCACGGGAAAGTCAACAGAAACAGCGTTACATGAAGTGGTAACAATACTGGAAAATGCTATACACAGCAAACATCTGTGTCTAGGAACCTTCATCGACATAGAAGGAGCGTTCGATAAGACAAACTTTAATTGCATACAGGAGGCCCTTAATAGACATGAAGTGCCGGGCACTGTAACTGGCTGGATATCCAACATGCTGAAACTACGCAACATAAAACTAGACATGAGTGAAACCACAAAAGTAATGGCAACCAGAGGTTGCCCACAAGGAGGGGTACTTTCACCCCTATTGTGGAGCTTAGTGGTAGATGATCTAATTACATCCCTAAACAAGAAACACTACTATACAGTAGGCTACGCTGATGACTTGGCTATACTCATACAAGGGAACTCGGCTAGCGTCGTATGCAGCCTAACCAGAAGTGCATTACGCATTGTAGAGGATTGGTGTAACAAACATGACCTCTCAGTAAATGCGAACAAAACAGAACTAGTTATGTTTACAAATAAAAGAGCCCTAGGCAACTACGAACCACCCAAGCTCTTTGGTACGACACTCACACTATCGAAAGAGGTCAAATACCTAGGCGTAATACTGGACTCCAAGCTGAATTGGAGCACGCATCTTGATGAAAAACTAAACAAAGCCTACATAAACCTATGGAACTGCCGAAGACTAGTAGGCAAAAACTGGGGACTAACCCCGAAAATCATGAAATGGCTGTACATCACAGTCATCAGACCAGGACTCACATACGCTGCAATAGTATGGTGGTATCGAACTACTTTGATTACAGTACAAGAGAAACTACAGCGATTTCAAAGAACAGCATGCCTGGCGATAGGAGGTGGCATGAAATCTTGCCCAACGGCAGCATTAGAGGCAATCCTAGATATTAGATCGCTACACCTACACATAAAACAAGAAGCACAAGTCGCAGCTGCAAGACTTCATACGTTGGGCCTATGGAAACATAAAGACAAGGCACCACACACACAAATCCTCTCAATAGCCCTAGGGGCATCACACCTTATAGGTGCTATAAACGACAGGATCCGCAAACAATTTATTTTTGACAAAAAATACAAAATACAATTACATGAAACACCATCAGACAGCTCAGGTACTGAAGAAGTGAGAGTATACACAGACGGCTCGAAAACACACAACGGTGTAGGTGCTGGTGTATTCTCCCACGATCTCAACATCCACTCTGCAGCTGCCTTGGGTAAGGAAAACTCCATTTTTCAAGCCGAGTGTGCAGCCATAACCCACGCAGCAACAGAAATTACCAGGAGAAAAGTATCAGGTTTGTCCATCCGTATCCTGACAGACAGCGCAGCAATTCTTCTTGCCCTGAGGAGAGCATACGTGGACTCTGCCTTAGTACAAGAATGCCACAGATCCCTGGATAATCTCTGTAAGTACAACAAAGTAACTCTCCAATGGATCAAAGGTCACAGTAACTCACTGGGTAACGATGCAGCGGACGAGCTGGCGCGTCGGGGATCGAGCATGTCACCGGAGGGTCCCCTTCCGATGGCCCCGATTCCCTTCACGCAGGTTCGCTCCTGGATCAAAGGTCGAATCGGCGAAGAACAGGCTCAATCATGGCGATCCCTCCAGACGTGCCGGCAGGCTAGGGAGGCGCTGCCCCAATGGGACAGACGCTTATCCCGACGTCTGTTAGCACTGCCAAGGAGGAACCTACGCCGTATGATTGACATCATTACTGGTCATTGTGCACTAAATAAACACCTCTTCACCCTAGGTTTAACTAACAGTCCTCTGTGCAGAGCATGCATGGAGGCTGAAGAAACTGCGAGCCATCTCCTCCTGGAGTGCGATGGCGTCGCACACATAAGAAGAAGGTTCCTAGAACACCCGGGAACCATGGCGGAAGCGTGCAGGGCGCCCACAGGCGTTCTAGGCTTCCTGCAGGAGCTGGGCTGGTTTGAGAACTGAGGCCGGTGACAGCTCCCCACGCAAAACGGGACCGGCAATTTCGGGCCTAATTGCGGAAAAATTTGTCCTCGACGGAAGTAAGAAGTAAGTAAGTAAGGCCAATAACATATTTTCTACCGTAAATAGCAGTTCCAAATTGAAACTGGGTTTTGAAAAACGTATTGCAAGAATAATTATAATTTATTTTATAATTATCTCAGATACGTTTTAAATGCTAAGACATTTGTTCATAATTGTGTAATGTACGTAATTTTATTTGTTTTTTTTTAATTCTCCTTCTACCATGGAAGGATAATAAATGCTTACTTTATTTTGATTTTATAATAAACCCCGCTAAAGATCGAAATAAAACTTATTCAAATCGAAAGTAGTCAAAAATATTCAACGCACTTGCTAAGAATAATTTTATAACTTACTAATAATATTTACGTTTCCGAAGGACTATCAGTGTGAAAATACTACTAAGCGTGGAAACGACAATAATTATTAAATGGCAGGTAAAACATTTTTGCTTATAGTATATTACTCGTAGGTATATAATTGTAGGTAAGCTTTAAATGATGAAAAAAGCATGACTCGGCAATGAAGGACAGTTCACACTTGAACTTGTCCTCACATTCGAACCCCTTGGGACGAAACAAAGTGCTGTAAAAATTATGTAAATTACGTCGACATTGTACTTCCCTAGTTAGTAGTGTGTTAGTAGTTAGTAGTGTAACGCCCTTGATACCAAACCTCATTGTGTCAAGTCCCGTCTAAATAAACAGCTACTTACAATAGAAAAAACTTTTATGAGGTTGAGACACGACTGCGACTAAATGTTTAGTGCTAGAGCCACTTCAATGTCATACTCATTAGTATGAAATATGAGAGTTTTATTATACAACTAAGGAAGCGATCGGGCATATGGTCTACCTGCTGGTGAATGGTATAATAAACTATGGAATATTATAGGCCGAGCGAGCGAAGCGTCTCAGTTTCGCGATTCGCTAAAAATGCTTTTATCCGTCTGTCAGTCAGTCAGTAATTCTGGCGGTCTGTTCTCGCCTACAGGTCGCATTTCGCATCACTCTGTGTAAGACCCAGCAACCTCGTCAAATCTCCTTGGTTAGGTAGCGGAACCCGGGCTCTGCAGCATTACTGCTGAGGATGCAACCAGAAAAATAAGCTCGGATGATGATTTATGTCATCTTACAAACATTTTTCTATTAAAACTTCTAACATAAAGTCTATTACTACTTTTTCCAACAATTTATTAGGTATAATTATGTCTATTGTAGTAACACGTTGGGCGCCAATGTATGAACCGTGGCTAACGAGCTGCCATGCGATCTATCTGTCACTCATCTACATCGAACAATGGAACACTAATGAGCGGCAAATACTAAGATATTAGTGTGATACGAGCGGCTGAAAGTTGGTTTGAAATGTCGAATATGTTAATGTTACATAGGGTAATGAAGATGGTGGTCCGTACATGGATGGATGACCATTAGATTATATTTGTATTAAAAAGTCTAGGGAAAGGCCGTTCATAAGGCAAAATTAAAATCTGACACTCATTTTGGGCACTTACAAAAGTACAAAGTAAAAAAATATTTCCACAGGTATATGCTTAACAGATCTCATTAAGAGTGACCAATGTACCTGATTTGACACAGATATTAGCAGCTCAGGTGCAGTTGATGAGAACAGATTAGCTTATATTAAATTAGTGGCTCGAGTTGGCGGCTACTATAACTTGTCAATTACCTTGGCAGAAAATGTGCTTGTATCATCACTCATTTACCATCTTATTTTTTTAGGGTTGTTCTTATTCATAGTTTTATTGTGACTTGGATACATCACGTCTTAACTCCTAATAGGTCAGATAAAGATTTGAGTCTTGTGCTCTAAGTAGACAAAGCCCAGGGCCGCAAGGCCCAAAGGCCAATCTTAGCAAAATGATGGGCTAGAAGGTGGAAAATGGAATCGAAATAGTGATGTGTTGCTAGCCGCATCGCCTATGACATGATTCGTAACAAATGAAACTACGGGAGCTATACTAGATCACTATAGCATAATAATTAAATTAAAATAACAGTAAAGAAACCAAAAAATATCGACATTCCCATACAAATTGCCCGGGTGGCTGCACACTTTAGTATGGAAATGGCAAAAATGTTTTTATTTTTATTTTATTGTTATTTTAAATTTGTTAATCTATAGTGATCTAGTATATAGCTGTTGGTTCGACTTATTACGGGTATGTCCCTTCTAGACTTGGATTCATGATTTTGTAACTATAAGCTTACACATTTTTAGCGTCCGTCGAATGAACGGTCATTAGGCGTATTTAATATTGAAGCTATGCTTACATTGCTTCCAAATGGCTTCTATTTGCTTCCAATTAGTAGGGAATTGCTTCCATCGTCATTTAGAAGAAATAAAAGATTTAAGGGTGTTCATTTATTTTGACATCAGGATGGCCCGTCACCTAGGCGTAGTGTGTTTGTTACGTGAAAATTATTACATCTGTTAAGGCCAGAAATTGCTGCCGACAAAGAACTTAATAATAAAATAATATAATCTGTTAAGGCCAGCAATTGCTGCCCTTAAAGAACTTAAGTCTTGTGAAATGTTGATTGACAACACAGGAGGTGGAGTTGTAAAATCCTGAAAACGTACTTCGAGACACAGGTAAAATGCAACCAATTATATTCGTATATGAAGGAAGGAAATTAGAAGATGTAATAATTTTTCAAAACTACATACCAACTTCACCTCTACCCAACCGCTTTTGATAAAATTTCTATGGGATCACCTCGCAAGTAGTATACCCTTTCAAACAAAGAATTTTCCAAATCGATCCAGGAGTTTGTTTGTTTGTTTGTAATAACTTTATTGTACTATAACAAAACACAATTACATACAAAAACCAATAAATTAAATTGACAACGGCGGACTTATCCCATAATGGAATCTCTTCTAGGAGTGTTCGAATAATCGGTCGACATACATAAATAACGTTAATGAATTTAGAGTAAGATAATTAATAAAACATATGATAATCGCCTTATGATGAAAATTGCCACGAGCTACTGAATAAACCAACTCGGGTGCAGTCGATGAGACAACCTGTCATCATGTGCAATTTACCACACCCAGAAAATTGGTGGCAGAGTACGTCTCTCTCTATAACTAGGTTAGATAAAGACAAAATTAGGGCCGTTACAGATGGGTGACCGTATGCCTGCGACACCTGTCGGCGACCTGTGATGCGCGACGGTCGCCGATTATGTTTATGTATGTATATGAATATGTGTATGTATAAGTGTAGGTATTTGTACCTACGTAGGTATATTTATTAGGTAATATCTGTTGTTTTAATTAAGTAATTTTGCCACGAATCAAGCCGTTACCAAATCTCTGTTTGTCCTTATTTTTGACTGGGAGAGAACGCTTTTAGCGTTAAGTCCGCCAATTGCAAACAATTGTATATTGTGGATCAATAAAGTATTTATAAATAAATAAAATTATCGGCGACTGTCGCCAACGTCCGCGCGGAAGGTTTTAAAGGGGATTCTTGAATTTTTCGGGGTCACATCATTTAAAATTTTGTCTTGAATCAAGCCTTCAAACTATTTCATAAACAACTGTTTATAATTTTTACTGTTTTTTATTTTGAAGGGTTATCTAGGGCTTGATCAAGACAAACTTTTAAATTATATTTCCATTTCTTTTCAAATAATTTGTTTCAGATGAGGGCAGTACTGGTCCTCAAAAAAATCAACGCTCCCGACCGACGGTCGCCGACCATCGCCGACAGTGCCGCGGGCATACTGTCGCTCGTCTGTACAAAACGCATTCACAAGTTGTATGTTGTATTGCATTGCGATTAACACCTACTATGTCAGTCATACCGATAGAGGTAATCCCTCCTACAAGCGCCAAACTGACATAGTATACAACGTGGAAGGGACATACCCGTAATTAATCGAACCATGGGCTATACTATATCACTATGTTATCCATCCATCCATCCATTTCAGCCGCACAGGGTCCACTGCTGGGCATAGGCCTCTAACAAAGATTTCCAAACATATGTTATAATGATAATAAAATAACAGTCAAAAAACATAAATATCGACATTCAAGGCACACTTTTGTATGGAAATGCCAGTTTTTTAAATGTTTTTGACGGTTTTTCTATTCTCGCTTATTAGCTAACGTTTCAATAATGTTTCCCTCCAAAACTCGACTTACTCAGTGGAGCTAAGTTAGTGGCCCCACCTGATACACACCAGCCTCACAAGCAAAAAGCCCGTGTACGTTACCGGTGACAAGCCACGTTGGACGGCAGCCAGGGCCGGATTGGGAGGCGGTAAAAAGCGCAAGTGCTTAATTCGTCAGACGGAAATATTGTCGAAATTTTTTGCACAATTTACTGAATATGAACATGAAGTTACACTTCTAAACAAAATTCAAAAAGCCGCACTTTTGTATACAGGTTAATTTATGTATTATGAACCACTTTAATAAGTTATAATTTAAAAATCATAAATAGGCTTCTTCTTACAAAAAAATAAGTTATTGTGAAAAAAAAAATCCAAATTTTCGTTCTTTTTTGTTGAGATTTTAGGATTTTTTGCAAAATTGTTCATAATGAGCTTGGTGAACCTTTTAAGTAAATGAAGGGAATACAAGTACATCATTTCACCCAGTATTTTAAAATTTACAAGTACTGATAAAAGAAATTAAATTAAAAAGAACAAAAATGTAATTTAACTTTAGCTGATATACTTAGTTTATTTAAAGCCATTAATGATCTATGAAAATTTGATGCTGATGCCTAAACCATTTTCGATACAAGCTGGTATATTAAACCCAGTATTATATGTTATATCCAATGTTATATCGTACTATTATATTAGCTTGGCGAAGTTGAAAGAAAACCAAAACCTTATTTTTCAAAAGTACCGATAAGGTTTATTAAAAGAGTATTTAGTATAAATAAATACACCACGAAGAATGACATAACAAACAATGTATTCTCTGTTCACATTAACTTTAAGTATTAATTTAATTGTGAGTTGACGTCCTTGGAGAAAATGCTGCAGTGCAGTTTGTTACCGCTTCTTCTGCATTAGCGCTTTGGAAGCGGTAGTAAACTTAGCTGTAAGTAACCATTTGACGTCAACAATTGTGCAACAAAATAATGACGATTATTAAGAGATATTATAAATATCCTATGATAATAAAGATATATTTGAATTGAAAATTGAATTTGACTATGTTTTGTTAATATAAGACGTTCAGCCAATTCTAAGTGTAGGTAGTTACAATTTAAAATATCCAACACTAGCAGCGCCCCGCGGTGTTCCCCGCGCCTTATGTAGCCTATGTGTTAATCCATAGAAAGTCAGCTTTCTGCATACCAAATTTTATCAAAATTGATCCAGCCGTTTGCGCGTGAAGAAGTAACAAACAAATATACACACACACACCCCCCCACACACACACACCCTCTCGCGCATAAACACACACACCCTCACATACACACATAAACTTTCGGATTAATAATATTTGTGTGATTTTCTCATAAAATAACCCTCAAAATCATCATCACTTTAATAAATTATGAAAGTCTAGAAAATGTATTTTACTAGGTATGAAACTGCTGTAACTTAATTAAATACTAGGTAAATGTACTTACATAAAAGCTATCAAAATGTGTGTTATCTATCAGCGACAACAAAAGCTTAATTATAACTTTAATAAACCTGCGTAAACAGCAGTTAACATAACTTGGTGTGATCATAGTTCTAGTTGAGCACTTTCGATAGCTAGTGTAAAAGTTTCATACATTTAGCACTTGCTATAACTAGTTTAAAAGTTTCATCACTTTCAGTACTTGCTATAATTAAGATCACTCAAAGACATGACTCCTACAGTAGCGATCGGTGAAGCAGTGTCAGATTTTTCGAAGTAAATGAAAGCATCTGACTTAGCCCAATGAATGTCGTCTACTGGACAATAGTCATTATTACATACTAGTGCGCAATGAGGTTTTCCGTCATCGGAAGCAATTAGTAGTCGATAAGGTTGAGGTCGTTGAACTACACGCGGTCAAAGATAATATAATTACTTGCGTAACATATATCCAACGCCATAAAAACTATTGGAGGTAAGTAGGCATAATTGGAGTTGCGGGTAGGCAAAAAAGTGACAAAGGAAGTATTGAACATGCTTTAAAAATATTTATTGCATTTCATGTAAGTCATATTTAATTTTTAAATGAACGGGTCACGGCTGACTGAATTTTATATCGTATTTTATCCGCAATATTATTTGCTGTCAATCTTATAGTAACTGTTTGCAAATTACGTGAAACACAAAGAAGGTACTTTGAGAAAAATCTTTTTAATTAATTTATGTATATCTTTAGAACGCGAAGATTTGGCTCGGCTCCATTCGAAGTGTTGAAGTTTTAAAAGCTTTTTGAGGATGTCTGCCGACAGAATGGTCCCAAGTACCAACCTACAGACAGTTTTTCAATATTTGGATCTTGTCAAGTAAGTTTTGTCAATTAGACGCCTTTCCTTACAAGTGTTATGTTTGTAAAGTGAAAACCTCGAGGATTTCATTGAAGAGCGAAACGTCTCAGTTTCGAGATTGGCCAAAATGCTTTTGTCTGTCTGTTGGTCTGTTCTCGCCTACATATCTCATTCCACAACCAATTCTTGTAAATTTTCGAGCAGGTTCGATAATCATATAAAGACTTACGTCCGATTCAGTTTTTTATTTCCTTCTAAAATGTTATAAGACTGAAAAATGCTCTATAATACCTTTGTACAGATGTAAAATTTTTGTCCAAACAACTTTTTTATTCTAAAAATTTGAATGGGTCAGTATGTGAGGAACTATGCAAAAATATACTTGTGAGGTCGCTTACAGATTGAGGCCTGTTAGTTTACAGAGCCACTACAATATTACAATACAAATTCCCTAAACAGATTAATTATGTATTCAGAACAAAACATATTGTAAAATAACTATAATTCAAATATAGATAGATATTTATCAGAATTTCTTTTCACTTATTCAGTAAAACATTTCTTATTGTAATGCAAACTACTCACACTGAAAACTTTGACGAATTGAATTTATGGAAACAGATTCCATTTACATTTTTAACTTTCTATTTGTTGTCTGAAAACTTAGCATTCAAATTGTTGTTTAATTAAATTAAAAAGTTTCGCAATCATTTGTTACAGTGAATTGCTAGAAAGTTCTTAAATTCAAATTGTAAGGGCGGTAGGTGTCGATAATATTCCTAAATTTCCTAACCTACCTACATTTTCAGACGATAAATTTTTAATGGTCTTTGTTATAATAAGAAAGTAGTTAAACAAGTTTATGTGGCCTTTATAAGTTATGATTATGACTAGCAAGATTTAAACGACCGGAAAAATAATTTTATTTATTACTTTGATACATATGCCAAAAGCTAAAAGTAAAATGACTAACGGTTAAAACGGTGGAGGTACGAATATAATATGTGTATTTTTTTATTACTTACATAGTGCGAACATTATTTTTGAAGTGAAAACTTCTTTAGCGGCGTTGTGCACTTTTTTGGAATGGGAAAAAATGTTAAACTCGCGTCAGGACACGTGACCTGATCGAAAATTCGTAAGACGGCGCAGGGCGCTTGCGCGAATGTTCGTGTGTGTTTATGTTACGTTACGTTCGTGTGTGTAATGTGTCATGCTTGTGACATTTGTAACAGACTATGGTTCAGAAAAGATTTGAAATATTTTATACTGATAATTAAAGCAATTCGTGCAAAATTATTCCCTAACCATTCCAAAATATCAAAAATGCACAACGTTAATATTCAAGTTTTCACTTCTGCCGGCACTCCCAGAGTGCAACCCGTCGTTTTTTTGGTTATTGTTATGTGCCTATTGTTAGTATTATCTTTTTCGACAGAAAAAATTGGTTGAGAATGGTAATGTGAACTTGGTCAAAAATAATTATTTTATTTAGTCCGTCAACTAGACTATTCAAAAATAAATTACCCATATTTTTTCGTTTTGCAAAGTAGTCAAAATTTACGAAGATACAGCGCTTCGAAGTTTCGGAGTGGGGGTGATTTACGTCTCCGTTGGTTGAAAATCGTAGTCAATCGTGACTTCACGCGAAATTTAAATGCGCTGTATCTTCGTTATTATTTGCTAATGAGAGAAAAGAAAAAATACGTATACCATACTTTTAATTAATCTATCTAATGAATCAACACTTTTTTTTCCACATCCCTGTTAAATATCCACGAAGTCTTTCTCCCTCGGTTCCCCTCACTTTTTAAAATATTTTCTAATAGAGATGATAACTTTTGTATCATTAGTAAATCAATATACTTTTTCTAAAAATAACAGGACGAAATGATACCATAAAAATCGAGGTCAACCCTATTATAATCATGTGCGGTCCGAAAGGCCGACTCATTACTAACTTCATATCTATGCTAACCGCCAATCATACTCGGAAAGGTCAGGATTTGTGGGACTGCGCCCTCATTAGGCTCACCTGGTTTTGGCCCTGCAGACAGACCTCAGGTCACGGTCACAGGGCACCGAATGACCAAAATAACACGCACATCGCTTCCGTTCTTTTTATAAGTCTACTCTGATGGTATTTGCTAAATCAGTTTCAGAAATGCGGCATCAGAAATCTGTTTCTTTTTTATTTTGCAGCTATATTCGATCATATAAAGGTTGTTTTAGACATGAAAATGTTGATGTCACATTTTAAACTAAGCATTTTGCTAAAAATAAATCTCTTTTTCCAAGTTACAAATATATATCTTTTCACAGATCGTAAATGTTGTATATGTTGATAAAATATGTCAAATCCACAGTAAAATGTTTTCAGCTAGCACAAACATATCACGCACTAATATTTACAAGGCACCCAATTACTGTCACATGAAATTGAGCTCGCTTTAAGAAATATTATATCAGTACGTTTGACATTAAACTAATATTGCGTCTAATAAATTCGTGTACATGTACCTATATACGACAGATATTATTTACGTGGAGCGAAAACTTCATAAATATATTCGTACTTAAGTATTAAGTATATTAAATTGCCTTTAACACATGGAAATGAAGTAAAGTTTAATATGTGAAATGGAATTAATAAATTCATATTCGTCGCTGTGTTAAAATCCCTTTAATATGAAAATGTGAGCGAGTATCTTCAAAGAGATTCGGCAAATAAACTTAATATAGAGAAGTCTAGCGAAGAAAGAAAAACCTATAAAATAAGGGGCGAATCTCCTTGGTTAGGTGTTTTTCAACTTGCTTTGATCTTAAGCCAAATAGGCTTTCCTAAGTAATCTCCCTAAAAGAGTAATAACTTTGAGCCAGACGATCGAGATGTTGGCTCACAAGTAAGAAGTTATGATGTTTTTATGCAAATATATCGTTACTATACGTACTACAACATACAATTGGAATGACAAATGGTTAGAGCAGCTTTTTTTCGAGATGAACGAACATTAATTGTTGTATTGTATTTATTACAAAAAACTGTTTTTGAAAGTATATATCTAGAAGCTCTGATGAAGATCAAAGCTTGTTTTAAATATTGTAAAAATCTCCATAATATGTCCAGAATCAATTTATAAACATTCAAAATACCTACCTTTTTTTTCGAGAAGAACAGAGCTAAGCTCTTGAAATATATTTCTCCCGTAAGTAATTCCATCATTGTCAATTGTTAGACTGCAGAACAATAACTATTCATAACTGAGAATGGTATTATTTATGTTATGTTGACGACTGCGTTGCTTTCTCTTCGTAACAAAAGAAGATATGATTATTTCAGTATAAATAATGACTCGATACTACAGTGCGAGTGGTAAAAACTAATTCACCATCCATTCAAGGTTCCGAAGGTTAGTGAAGAAATGGAATACTTTTGTCCTTATATTTATGTCCAATCCTGTCCGTCTATACTTGGTAATCAAGCAATTCCAGGACCTTTTTCCGAAACTTCCTCAAGAAATTATTTATGACACTGTACACTAATTATTTCATACATAAAACGATTAAAACATAAATATACCAAAATTTAAGACACATGACCATTGTGATCCAACATGACCATTGTAACCAAAATTGTTGAACCATTTTGGTTATGGGATCACAATATATTTGTAGGAAATATTGTTTTATACAACAAAGTGCCTTACGTCTTAGCCCTCAGAGAGATAATTTTGAAATTCCTACAATTTCAAGAGCCAGTAAGAACTATTATTACAAAAATTCCATACACTATTGTAAATAAATATTTTTTTATCAAAACAAAATTGAATCAAAAAATATTTATATTGGGTGATTTATGGATAGAAATTTCATATATCACCATTCCGACATCTTGCCGTACCATTATAGTTTTAAAAATTACAAAAAATCACGTTTGTTGTATGGGAGTCCTACTTAAACATTTATATTTAATTCTGTTTTTAGTATTTGTTGTTACAGCGGCAACAGAAATACATCATTTGTGAAAATTTTAACTGTTTAGCTATCACGGTTCATGAGATGCAGCCGGTTGACAGACAGACGGACAGCGGAGTCTTAGTAATAGCGTCCCATTTTTTACTCTTTGGGTACGGAACCCTAAAAATGTAGGAAAACTCAACTTTAATGCATAATTCATTCAGTCCAGGGCCGCATCAAGGTCGTCAAGTAATAGTCACAGAAGTACAATCACTCTTGAACTATGACCTTATTATAACGACAAAAATTGTCGCTTTATCGGCCATCTTGATAATGGTGCTGATGGTAAGTTGTTTCGTCGAAAATTTTTAAGCTTAGTTAAAACTAACCCACCGTTTGAACTTAGGTGAATTTGTTCAATGATTGCTTTTTTTGAAGTGAAAACTTTTTTAGCGGCGTTGTGCACTTTTTTTGGAATGGGTAAAAAATGTAAAACTCGCGTCAGGACACGTGACCTGATCGAAAATTCGTAAGACGGATGGAGAGTAGACAGCTGGCGCGGCGTAGGAGAGGGAGTATCCCCCTCTCTTTCTACGGCGCGACGAAAATGTATGCCTGCGCCTGCTGTTTCGTTTAGGCGGCGCAGGGCGCTTGCGCGAATGTTCGTGTGTGTTTATGTTACAGCGTGCTACGCGCATCCATGGATGGTGACAGCTGATGGCTCGACCGTCTGTGTAGTGGCCATACTGCTGTGTTTTCACTTCTGCCGGCACTCCCAGAGTGCAACCCGTCGTTTTTATTGTTCTTTTTTCTAATATGATACTTGGGCTGTGAATAATATTGTTTAATGGTTAGAAGCTTTACACAATGTATTATTTTAGTTTAATTATATGTGTTGTAAAAACAAATAATGAAGAGGGATTTATAAGACTAGGAAAATGTAAAGAACATTCAGAAATCACAAATAACAACCAAAAATATATTTTTAGGGTTCCGTACCCATTGGGAATGAACGGGGCCCTATTAAGATTCCACTGTCTATCTGTCACCAGGCTGTATCTCATAAACAATGATAGTTGAAATCTTAAGAGATGATGTATTACTATAGCCGCTATAACAAAAAATACTGATAATAAAATAAAGTTAAATATTAAAGGGGTCGTCATACAAACGTGTTTCTATCAATGTTTTTAACTCTTAATAATGGTAACATTATTAAGATCTACTTACTATTATTAAGATTATTATTTCATATTTAAAAAATGTGTCAACAAGGGAACATAAATGTACATATCTGAAAGAATCATAAATGGGTCGTTTAGCTTCGTCGAAGGAAATTTGTACGAAAGTGGTTTAAAACCCTATATTTTCCTATATTGCAACTGATGCAGCTTAAAGTCCCAATGGTCATGATAATCTTACCAACAATAATGATAAATTAGCACAAAACCTAATGCCTGGAAACGAATTCTATTTATGTAAATCCCCATTTTCTCCTACTGATGAGCCACGCTTAAGAGACGCTGCCCTCTGCCGTGTTTACCAAAACAGCCACATTAACATTTTACCATTTACCATTGCGACGAATGAATGGTAATCTAGGCTATTATCATTTGTTTTTAGAGTTTATTATCATAATAGAAACTTAAAATTACTATACTATTGCGTAGGTATGCTTTATTTTGTTTTTGTAACATCCAAATTTGCCGTAAATTTTATAAAGGAAGGTATTTGATATTATAAAATTACAAAAATGTTGAACAACAAACGTTAAAAATTTCAGAAATAATTATCGGCTGAAACACATCAATATTTAAAAATAGGGTTCTCTTTTTTTCTTGATTCTTAGATTATACCTATAGGTTCCTATAAGTTTCTCGATAAGATCTCAAAGATAAGGGAGTTAAACATCTGCATTCGAGAAACAAAACTACGATAACAAAGGGACATTACAATGAGTTTACAGTTAGTATCTACCTTGAGTGTATATTTAACGGTACTTTTTGAGTGTATATTTAATGGTACTTTGACTTTTTATTAAAATTGGCGCAGAAAAAATTTTGGTTCAAGATCTTTTTAGATAACTTACCTACCTATTATTTTTATTTTTCTAGGTAAGAAGCTTTGACAATGGTAAAATAAAAAGAAAGGAAACGCACCTCACCAAAGATACAACTAAGGAATCAAATTAGAATTTTTGCAGCATTTTAGGTAATTCTATTAAACATGTATTAAATTTTTCAACTCATTCCATGGAGCTAGTTTTGTACACTCAATTGTACAAGTGGCAAATTACACAAAATCACGGATTTAGAAAAAAGAACGAAAATATAATGTAGAAACAAATGTAATTGTTTGAACGAAATCCTCTTACGGCATTAATTCGCATCGAATTCAGTCAGATTCGCCGTAGCATACAATCTCCTTATTGATCCCATTCCCGACTGGGATTTGTAAGAAAGGATGATATGAACGAAATTATTATGAACTTAAGGAAGATATGGGTAATATGGAATTATGACTTATTCAATATTTTTCTGACAATTCAATTATTTTTAGTATAACCTGATGCTAGAATGACGTTATATAGAACTAGGCAAGGTAAACAAAGCCATAATTTGCAATTCTGAGAAAGCTAGTAAGGTTAGTAAAGTGATTGCTTAACTTTTAGGTCTGCAGTTCGATAGTTTTCAGTTTTCGAATATCAATAACCATGTAAGTATGATCAGATATATAAATGATCACTTGCTTTGGAAAATAATTATTTCTAACAAGCTCTGCTTGCGGGCGTTGCTCCTTATGGGAATTTTGGGATGAAAACTATCCGATGTCCTGAATCTTAAACTATATCCATACCAAATTTCATCTAAATAGGTTCAGTAGTTGAAGCATAAAAGGTAACAAACAAACAAATATACAAACTCACTTTCGCATTTATAATATTAGTTAAGATAGGATATATGATAGTCAATATATGTATACATACATTATATTTTGCCTCAAAATAAACTTAAATTAAGATATCTTCTGCTTCTAGTAAGGTAGATAAAAATTAAATTTTTAATTAGAAAATGAAATTTTGTCCCATTCGCGTAAAAACACTAGAGTAATTAGTTTCATGAAGATGAAGTCTTAGATACTTTTCCGCACTAAATGTCATCATATCGCTGGCACTCAGGCCCTGGCTCATAAATCATAATTAACGGCGATGGGAAAGTAGTCCTAGATAGGAGAACAAGACAAGTTCAAACAAAAAAAAACTAAGTATTTACACATATTATGAATACTTACACAGGTTTGATTATATATCCTCTGTGCCATTTATTTTGTTTGGTTCTGGTCTACTCTTTAGGTTGCAGAGGTCAGACGGCAGTCGCATTGTGTAAGAATCAGTAACCTTTTCAAATGACCTAGGTTCACCGCTGAGGATGCAACCGGGAATGCGCTCCGATGATGATGACAGATCTCGTATTTAATAATTTCGTGTGTCTGTATTTAATATTTTTATAAAAAAAATAGTAAGGGCGATAAAAATAAAGCAACTGGACACAAAAGAAAAACTGTATATATGTTTACGCTAATCTTCGAAACTAATGGACGGATATTTACGCGGTTTTCAACATATAGGCTTTGGGTCATTGAAATCTGATATCAGGAATAGCCATCGCTATTTATCGATTTCACGCGAATAAAGTTGGGGGCACTAGCTAGTGTTAAACCGTGCCAAAATTTATTTATACATTTTCCTAAAGAAGATTTCACTTCAGTAATACCTAGATAAGCGTTTTTAGCTTCTGTCTCCTAGGCTAACGGCGCGCGGTCGACTCTCAGGAGTGAATGACAATTAGCGACAACCAGCAACAACCGCAATCAATGGCGGAGCCTTGAACTGAATGCCTATGCTGATCAATACCTCGCAAAAGTTTGTTTGCAATAGGTTCATTAGTTTTTTTTTAGTTTCAGGCACTAAATAGGTATTGCCTTAATTTTCATCGGTCGTTCTGGCACGCATGCGGGAGATTTCTGAAACGCATGCGGGTAACCGTTATCACTAGTTGATGTAGCTCGAATTTGGGGTACGAGAGATTTCCAAACGAATGAGGGGAGCCATTTTCACTAGTCGATAGAATAGAGTCAATATATAGCATGTGGGGTATAACTGCAGTCGACGTAACGACCACTGTATCGACTTATGGCTTTCATTGGTCTTTAGATCGTGCGGGGGGTCCCCGCATGCTGTATATCGACTGAGTTATCGACCAATGAAAATGAGCCATTCTAAGTATACAAAAGTGAGATCTGTATCGTGCAGTATAGAACGAGTAGACTTTATCTATCAAATTAAGTTCAGCCATTCGCGCGTGATCAAGTTACCAACATACACACACGCACACACTCACAAACATTCCACTTTATAATATTAATGTGATAAAACGCCTGCCTACGCCTACCAGACTAAGAGCTGTAGATTTATGTATCATCCCACCGTCCCGTATGAGAGATAAAATATCGCACTTATATCTAGAAACATCGTCAGGTTGCTGGATTAATGCGGACGGCAAAATACAGATTGTGGTTCTACATCAGTTGTGCGACAAACTGTTGCCCGACACACCTATGACCGACATAACATTTGATCGGTACTATTATAGCTCGACATAAATTTTTTTCGAACCATGTTTTACTGATATAGCTTTTGATCGGCATTACTATTGGTCGACGAATATTTAAGCGACAGTTAATTTCACCGATATTATGGTTTATTAAAAAAAGATTAACCAAAACTTATTTGGTTTGTGAATCAACTGCAATAGTTGACTTGCCTTTAAAGAAATACATACATTTTAATATTATTAGGCCGTGTGGTGATTTCTTACATAAAATTGTGAAGAAGACTCGAGAAAACATTTTAAATGCCACATAACTGTAGAACAGATAAAATATATTTTTTTAAGAAACCCCTAACATATCTATATCTAAGAACTATTCGTTTAGGAGCTACGATGATACAGACAGACATACAGACACGTCAAACTTATGCATCTCTTTTTGCGTTGGGGTTTAAAAATATGTCATCGCTGGTTTCAATAGACTATATTTATACCTAAATAGAAATCTTCTGTTTTCGTTTGTATTTAATTGGCATTTGCCCAGAATATTTATAACCTTCCGGCAAACCAAACAATGTATTAAAATTCAATATTTCACATGCAAAACGAAAATAGCTTGCAACAAAGAAATAGTCGGTGCTATTTCTTTCTGATATCAAGTAGTTTGGTAGAAAAACAAACGAATGATACCTCTCCAACCCGTTTGGCCAGCGAGAAGAGTGTAGGCCAAATCCTCTAGCTGCTCTGGCCAAGTATGGCTCTGGTAGTACAGAGAGGATCGTGCTCCTGCAGTGGAGACTAAAAAAGACCTGACGATGATGATGATGACACCGATTGATGACGTCAGAGTAGAATACGATTTGTCACCTTCTGCTTCCACAGGTGTCGTAAGATGCGATTAAGGGAGATACGGGTAACAAAGACGGGCAGCAGCGTCCTCTCAGCAACTGCATTACCAGCGTGGTAATTATGGGCGTGTAAAGAATGTTCGCGAAGAGTTGATAAATCCAGGGCTTCTGGGAAGAAAACACCCAAACGACTTATTCGAAGCGTATTTCAGAAAAGAGTTGTAATACTTAGCCGCCACGACCGCTCGCCCATTCGGCCCGCGGTTGACATAAACTGCGTGCGTTCAAAAGTGATTCTTGAAAAAGAGATTCTATTGTAGAGTAATTTGCATTTGCATTTGGGTACATCGACGGAATCGAAATAGTCCTTATTTGTACTAATTGGTCCCTGATGTACGAAACACATTATTTAATATAGAGTAATGATATTCAGTTCTTGGTGTATCTCGAAACTATTTTTTTAATATCTTTTTCAATATATTGCATTCTCACTTGTAATGCTCTGAAGCTTAGGGTCTGCTTTCCTTTTTTCTTCCCCACTTCGCTAGGTCTACAATAGAATAAACGCTATCAAATCTATTTCAGTCACTGTTTATTCAGAACTTACGCATTTCAGTCGTAATATTTAATGAGCATAATATCCTTGGTATTTATTAGATAAATGCTATAATAACTTTAGTGGATAATCAATATTAATGGCTCTCTTCCTTGCGATCCTAGCGCCATTAATTTTATAGTTTCATAATGCATGATTAACGACCCAACTGCTATTTACTTTGCATATATATTAAACATCTGCACTATTCGTCTAGAGAAAATAGATTTATGTACGTATAATATTATTAGAACTAATTTGAGATGACATAACTAAATATTGTAAACACGGTTTTACTAACGGCTGACTAGTTGAGGACAGCGAAACAGTCGGGTCACCGGTACGAGGACCGGCGACACTCTCCCTGAGGATGATCGTCGACACCGATCGACACTAGTCGGCCTTTTTCGACTACACCACGTGAATAAAACCGTGTTTATGCAAAATTTAAGACCTCCCGCGGAACTCGAAACTGCAATCAGATTTTGGATCTAAGACAGCCGCCCACACATTTTTCATGTTTTCTCAAGTGACTGCAGTTTTTATCCAATTTTTCAGCTGGAAAAATACCTTAGTCACCCTTAACAGCTGCACGAAAAATACGCGGGCTGCTTGCTACCCGCGCAACGCCCGCAAAGCTAGTTATAATTTATAAGCAAGTATTCCAGTTTTTAATATTATAGCTTTTGAACATATTTTCGAAATGTTCGCATGTCAACATCACCTGACTGGTTGTAATAAAGTTAAATAAATAAAAATACATTGCAAGACATCGGTCAGACACAATAGAAATAACAGTTGAATTACGTCCACAGCAGTAAGTGCCCTGGAATGTGCAGAAAAAATGGAAACTCTGATTTGATCTTACGTCTCCTCGAATTCCATCACTCTGAAAGCAATCTAATTTCAGCTAATTCTGTACTTACCCAATCTCGATTGGAAATCTTACAATGAAAGATACAGAATCACTTCGTTAACAAAAAACAATAACGGAAGAATAAGCGCTTTGCAGAAGCATACATTGATGTCCGATTAAAAAATAATAAACAGGGTTCTATTTTCGCCTTCTCCTAAAAGCAAAAGTTTTTATGTGTGCCGTATCTAATATATGTGGGATCGACGTACTTACGGGAAAGTAATAAAGTCAGATACTTTGATACGAGAGAAAAGTCTTCTACCGCTGTCTTATCACTAATTGCACTCAATGGTAATAGTTTTATTTACAAATATTTGTACAATTTAGGAATAAATAAACGTATAGTTCTCTTCTTAGCGTTCAAAGATGCTATATGCAATTCGCTTTCGACCTGTTCTCATTTTCAGCCCACATAAACCCACTGCTGGGCATATGCCTCCCTTTTTGGTGCCATTTCCCACGTTCCTATACTATTCTCATCTACTGCTTACCCATCAACCTTACAATATAGTCTGAGAAACGGCCTGTTATTTTGGATAAATTACCGGAATCCTATCAGTGCCGTAAATAGCCTTTTTTGCGCCCTGTGCGAGCTTCTATAACTGCGCCCTTGTTTTTTTAGATATTATAGGTACCCTAGAGCAATGCTATGTATAGGTCTACTTTATTTCATTCAGGATGATAAAATGAGCCATCTGATGTTAAGTGGACCCTTCGCCTATTATACCACCCACTGTGTCTCACTCATTAAAACTCAATCGCAAGTTCACTAGTGCAAATGCGTTGCCCACCCTGATCTTGAACTTATCAGGAGCAAACCGAAAAAATAATAGTCCTGCCTGATCTGGCCGTTCTTGCGCCCCCCAGAGTCTACGCCCTGTGCCTGGGCACCGGTGGCACCGCCCTATTTACGGCACTGAGTCCTATATTCAATAGTGGACGTCACGTGAACAGTTATATCGTTTTGATACATAAAAGTCTACCATAAAAAAGATCCTTCCATTACTTTAGTTTCTCCATACTTTGAGATGACGTCTCGCGACGGTCTTGGGGCATAACATCGTAAAGGCCAGCTCGTCATTGACCGTTTGTTCCCAAATTTATTTTCCCACGTACGTCTAGAAATAAACGCTTGGCTGCTTCTGCACATAAATCAGGGTTTCCCAGAATACACTAAGTCGCCCGGCGACGCAGGTAAGAAAATTAGATATTTTCAACTAAATTGAAATACACGATGCCGAGCGTAAAATGTACTGTCGAAATATACTTAAAGTAGTGGTTTAGTCCTTGATGGATTAAATCACATGATATGGCTAGCTTTTCCCATGGGACTAATGCTAGAAAATTGAAAAAAGGGTTAGACTTAATAAATAAATATATTATGGGGCTAATTACACAGATTGAGCTAGCCCCAAAGTAAGTTCGAGACTTGTGTTATGGGATACTAAATCAACGATACTATATTTTATAACAAACATTTAAGACCCAAGACATTTTGAAAAAGGTCGTTTTTATCTTGCCCTGACCGGGGATCGAACCCGGATGTCTGGGTGGCGAACTAGCATGGTGACCACAACGCCACGGAGGTCGTCAGAGAAGACTTCTCCATGTCATTTGTAACGTAATATAATGTTGTCGTCTAAAAACCATTCTTTGAAATGTTAAATAAATCCATTAAGACTATAATGTTCAATGAAAAGAACCTACTTATCAAAAGCTTATGTAGAAGTTTGTTTGTTAAAACTCGAAACAAAATGTACAAGTTGAAGTCTCTTGTTTGGTTTTTTAAGCTTTGTTTATACTCGCGAGACTTATGAAAGATCTTTCGATATTTTTCAAAAGAAAAAGTGTCTTTAAAACAATCTCAATGTATGATTCATGTATATAAAAAAGGACTTAGCGCGAAACTTTTTTGTAAAATTTTTCAAGTCCCATTTTAAAAGAATCCAGAGTACTGTTTACTGTCTGAGCGACATTCTACTACCACAGTTATAAAATTAATATTCTTAAGGCTTCTGATCAATCAGACAGAGAGAAAATACGTGAACAGTCACGTGCCTCGTTTCATATGCGGGCAAGCTCTACCACTATGCAAACGAAGTTATCGGAAATGCATCACTGTGATTCTAATTATCTTGACGTTGGTGTCATTGCTAGCTCTAGGTTTTACACGACTATATTTAAAGGAGTGTCATGTTTTAAGGTTCTTGTATGTTGTTGTTTGTTTGTTTGTTTGGTTTTCGTGTATGCAAGCAACAGATTTAACCGGCTGTCCAAAAGCATCTGACATAGCTTGAAGACTACCCCATACGACGATAACAGCGGAGACCAATGGCTTATCCGTGCCTTTGGAAGCACGGAAGAGCTCGAGAAATTTTTATGCCACTTGTGGTCATCCATCCAAGTGCGGACCATGCTCGTGTCGCTTTACTTGCAAAAGCGCTAGTGATGCGCACCCGCGGCCATTGAGCTTTTCATACGTTGAAATTATTTTTGTATTAAACTAGAAATATACATACATATAAGATCTTTTGAGGGAAATATTTTATTATGCTGAGTCGAAAAATTGACAAGTCTGTCGATTAACGATCGGTATAAAAATAGTTTGGTTCACATTGCTCTTTGGTCGTCTGTCTTTGAGAGGAGGTAAAGCTAGCTACACACTAGTAAATAATAAACGAAGGCAAAGCACAAAAAGAAGGTAGGCTTTCCGTCCACAGGTATAATGGTAATTTTATGTACCAATTTTAAAAAATCTAGGTTTTGTCAGAAAATTATGAACTATACTCATAATACTTTCGGTTCTTGAAATGTAAGTAAAGGGGTTCAGTTTTCTGAGCGGTACTTGGTTTTATTCTGGCATACTTAGCTACCTAGTAACGCAATTCGCAACGTAAGGTGTTGCCATATTTAACTCCCCGTTTAGGCTTTAAGGCTTAAAATTTTAAACTAAGGCTAACATAGTTTAAATGTTAGTGAATGTTTCTGAAATTGTGCTATTGTTTTAGTTTCGATTTTTCCTACTGTACGGCATAATCCTCTTACCTACCTAAACGCTAAACGTTATTTAAATATCCTAAAGTCTATTGTATTTGTACTCGATGTTGGATGACGTACAAAATGAAGCGTTTCGACCGCGACTTCGTTGTTTGTCCATTACAAATAGTACCACAACCCAGCTCCTCCCTTTATTGTATGTATCTAAGGGACTAGTCTCAGTGTTAGCAAGTCAAAATTGGTTTTTTATCGCCTATAAAGCCTCCAATTGGCAAACGTTAATTTCAGTCATTTATGTATTTTCAGTCATTCAAAAGTCAGCGACAATAAATAAAGTATAATTCACGTTAAATCCCATTAAATTAGTAATTCAATATTGTTTTTGAATGGGCCCTTATTACCTTTGTGTATGATTAGCTTTTTTGTTTTTCATGTGTATAAGTGGCCAGCACTGGTGTCATATTTTCAAGCTTTTATGGCATCTGACATAGCTTGACGACTGCCATACAACTATGACATCCGAGACCAACGGCTTAACGTGTCTTCCGCACTGAGGATCTTGAGATATTTTTGGTCACCCGTTCAAGAGCGGACCACGCACGAGGTGCCTTAACGCTCATACCTGTATGATAATGAACGCATACCAAGAATGTTAGCGCAAATAAAATAAAAAGCTGTTAGCACCAATTTTTTGAATAAAACTAAAGAGAGACATAAATATTATTAACAGTGTGTTCGACATCGTGTACGCGCGTCCTCTAGTCACATTTGCCCTGAAGACCTCCGGATGAGGTCGAAACATGTCGGCCAATAGCTGACTCTACGTTACAAAGCTGTTAGTAAGTTTCCCGTCATTTACCAGTACGCATTCATTTAGCTTATATGATAAGCTGTAAAAGGCAGACAGGCCGTCGCGCCGTCCGACGACCTTATAAATATTATTTTCCCTTTTACTATGACATTGAGTAAATTACATATAGAGCAGAATACATTCGGAAACACTGTAAGGTTACGTACACACTTAGAAGTTAGGTTTGGCCGCCTTAAAGCGATTAGATCTTTTGAGCTGGTCTCACTAGACCTACAAATTAGGAAACAATTGTAGAAGCGTGAATTTTAAAACATAGCAAATAAAGAATAATAAGAAATAAATAAATATATAGGGACAAATTACACTGATTGAGCTAGCCCCAAAGTAAGTTCGAGACTTATGTTATGGGATACTAACTCAACGATACTTTATTTTATAACAAATACAATATAGATAAATATCCAAGACCCAGGTCAATTTGAAAAAGGCCATTTTCCAACTTGCCCTGGCCGGGGATCGAACCCGAAATCTCTGGGTGGCGGACTAGAGTAGAGCTAGAAGCGGAGTTCGTCATTTGAGTAAGAAGTGATTTTAATTCGATCGAGTTCAAAGTTCGAGACACGAATTTTGCACAACTTACTGCGCCGCCTGGTAATCCATAGTAAATAATTATTTAAACAAAGAAAACTCAGTCTAATTAGTTATATTTTAACCCTTATATTCATAAAAATTAACAGGCGTTTGCTAAACCTGTTTTAGTTAAAACATCTTTTGTCCCTTTCCATCTTTTCAATATTTGACACAGCAAGAACTAGACAAAACACATTTGCACTAAATGAGCTTTAACAAACGTTTGTTAACTATTATGGATTTGAGGGTTAGATGCTAAGAGAACAGATTGACACAAAGACAAGCATTAAAAAAACAGCACTTTTTTCACCGAATAAAGTCGATTTAATTTCAACTCAACAAAATGCAACTGTACTTGTATTTTTATATCAACTGGAGACCATTTTATAGTTTAAACCAAGTTTAAAACAGAAATTGGCCAGGGACTGTGGAACTCTCTATAGCATAACTTTTAATCGTTCGAACGTCCCTTGATGTAGTATCCCCAATGATAACATTTTCTTAAGATGTCGCAGTACATAAATATTCTATAAAAAGTGCCAGAACCTAAAAACTAATTATTTCTTTAGAAAGTTGAAAATAAGTGCAAAAATATAAAGTAAGGTATTTTTTGCAACATTGGAAAATATTCAGCAAAAACTATTTTCTGCATAATCAAGTGCTTGCCCCTGTAGCAAACGCTTTTGTTTTTCTAAACATTTTTTAGGTTCCGAACCCAAAAGCTGTTAAAGTATTAAACCTCCGCTGTCCATCCGTTGATAAATATAAATGAAATATCACACTGATTGAGCTAGCCCCAACGTAAGTTTAAACTTATTGGTTTTTAAAAGTTCGCGCTACGGTTTAAACTTGTGTTAATACATACTAACTATACAGATAAAAATAAGACCCAAGACCTAGAAAAAAATTAAAAAGGCCATTTTCCAAATGCCCTTTCTTAGAGGTCTGTATGACATTAACCGTAATAGACAAACAATTTTATTTTCGACGCTATAAAACAAAAATTAAAAACATGAAAATGGGTATGGATTTGTGTGGGTATGTACACGAATTGTTAAAATCCGCACTTGGCGAGTTTTTGAGCATTGGCGCTACATCTACTTTCTTTATCAAAAATACCTCTTTACTGTGATTTGAGTGTGTGTCTGTGTGATTGATGAGATGACGCACGATTCCGAAATACCTACTCGTAACCTGTTTACTAAAAATACGACAGATTCTCTTTTTTTGTTTCATGACGACAGTTACCACATTATTTTGTGTAGCGTATACTCTTGTGTAGCGAATGTTTGCACTGTCGGGCGTTGATATTTTTCAACATAATCTATATCAATACATATTATAAAACCAAAAAACATGTGTCTGTAGATTGAATGAATTTCCAAAAAAAAAATGGTGCGATGGAGACAGAGTAATAGAGTAAGAATTTAAAAAAAAAGGCTGTTTGTCTGTTTTTACACGTTAATCTCCGGAAATACGGGATGGATTCAAACGAAACTTTTTTTCTTCTATAGTTGTTAAACCTGGGCGACTTGTAGGGTATAATTGATTTTGGAAAATGGAACTCCTGATGCAGAACCATAATGGTCCATCTTAACTGTAAGAGACATAAAAATGATGCCTTAGCAGAAGTTGTTTAGCCTGATGAGCATTTTCCGGAGTCATAAAATCCACGCGAATGAAGTTGCTGGCTTCGGCTAGTGATTTAATATACCAAAGCTGTAATTATTTTTCGATACTAAAACAGGTAGGCCAATAAGCAATCAAATACACGTTCATATTGTTGAAAACATATAATTTTCTCGGGCTACAAGCACTGACTATTAGTCCTATTTGAGTTTAATGAAAGTTCAAGCATTGTTCATATCTGTAATCAACTTTAAATTATTCAAATGATTTATCACATATTTGTGTTTAAAAGGAATAACAGTCGAGCTGCCAAAGAGCCTTGGAAAAGTTGAAAATTAATAGTGCTGAGGACTCGCACACCAAATCCTGATAATCATTTCAAGTAATGCGTTAATAGTCTGGCTGTTTTCTTCAATACACAGGGTCTTCAACATCATTAGGTGTGATAAAATAGGTAAAAAGAGGCTGAAAATAGCACCTTGGACATTTAATGAAGATTATTATAATACCTTTTTAAGGAATGTTTCTTCCCTCTTTCTCCTGAAACAGGTTTAAACGGCACGGGCCAAAGCCAGGCAAAATATGAAAGTTATTTTAAAATATTTTAACTGATTCAACTTTCAGTCTCACAAAGGTTGAGTATCAAATTAGTTGAAAAGAAAGCTATTTTTATTATTGTATAAAAACACAAAAGACGTCAGATCCGGTCATCTTATTTCAATGTCTAACCAAATTATGCTTTGTCATTATTTCGTTACGCGCAATGATGCTTGTTATTCCAACGTAAACACGTAACTACGTACGTATGCCGAGCTGCTTTTGGAGTAAAAATGCTAGGCTATGAGGTGCATAGCTAGGAACAAAACGACTTGCGTGGTCTAACTCGAACGAAACAGCGATGCTCCACCACTTCGTGGCATCCATATATTTGATCTGTCTTTTCTTCTTACGTTATGTTACGTCCCACACATACCCGTAATAAATTGCACCACGGGCTATAATAGTCCACTGTAAACACACACACAAATACAAATCACAGTCAAAAGCTAAAAAATAAATAACCGGCCAAGTGTGAATCGGATTCGCGCACTAAGGGTTCCGTACCATTATCTATAAAAAATCGCGTTTGTTGTATGGGAGCCCACCTTAAATATTTACTTTATTTTGTTTTTAGTATTTTTTGTCATAGCGGCAACAGAAATACATAATTTGTGAAAATTTCAACTGTGTAGCTATCGCGGTTCTTGAGATACAACCTGGTGTCAGACAGACGGACAGACAGCGAAGTCTTATTAATAGGGTCCCGTTTTACCCTTTGGGTACGGAACCCTAAAAAACGGCATTTCCATACAAAAATGTCCAGCCGCCCGGGCTGTAGTAGGGGAATGTCGATTTTTTTTCTTTTTTGACTGTTATTTTATTATTATTATAATAAATTGTTAGTATGTCCCCTCCACATTGTAAACATTATAAAGTCTTTATCTCTAAAGTGGCAGCCAAATCATGTCTTGCAGCTCTAAGCATACAGAGCCCAGGGCTGCTAGACCTAATGGCAACTATTTACTTGATGGGGAGCAAAATGGTAAAAAGTGGTACATTTTAAGTCTTTCCCTTTCTACCAGACCAGCATGAAAGAGCGATACATAAAGTAACCGACCAAGAGCGAGTCGGACTCGTGCACAAAGGATTTCGTACCATTATTTATAAAATAATCACCTAAACAAAAAAAACAAAAAACACAAAACCTTTAAAACACTTTTGGGTACCTAAACCCTAAAAATGTGTTTAAAAATCAATCCACTTTTTACAGTGTTGTGTACCTGCTTATCAATAGATTATTGTCATCTGCAAGCAGAATAACACTACATGTTATTCTGCTGTAGCGACAGAACTAGCTCATATTTACCTTTAGCCCGAAATAAATCCCACACGTGACAAAACTGACGGGAAGCGTGACTCAAATATATACACGGGCTGTGTATTGCGATTTTCTCTTTTTGGCGACCTTCGTGGCGTAGTGGTCACCATGCTAGTCGGCCACCCAGAGGCCCCCGATTCGATCCCCGGTCAGGGCAAGTTCTAAAATGGCCTGGGTCTTGGATGTTTATCTATATTGTTATAAAATATCGTATCGTTGAGTTTTAATCCCATAATAAGAGTCTTACTTTGAGGCTAGCTCAATCAGTGTAATTTGTCTCTATATATTGATTTATTTAATAATGTTTCAAAACTAAAAACCTACTTCACCTACTTAACTTTTTTGACAGAATTTTTCATATCGGTCCACGCGTCTTTGACTAAATCGGTGAACATAGTAAATTTTTTTTTTGTAGTCTGTTTAAAATTATATACTTATGTTTTACCACATTTTTCACATAAAAGATATTGTCACGTACTTACTCCTACATAAACTGAGCATAAAGCTATAAAACCACCACAACGTTTAGCGTATTGGTGAGCTTGAAGATGGAAAAGGGTAATTCAAATAGTAATGTGTATTCGATCGGCTTTTACGATCTGTTTGGAAACAGGTGATACTAATTACGTTATTTATTTTCGTTAAAAGAAACATGGAAGCGTATATCATCATCATCATAATCATGAGGTATTTTTGTCTCCACTGCAGGAGCACGGCCCTCTCTGTACTACCAGAGCCAGTCTTGGCCAAAGCAGCCAGAGGACTTGGCCTATACTCTCCTCGCTGGCCAGATGGGTTGGAGTGGTCTCACTGATTTTTATAAGCTTTGTCAAAGATAATTATAATTACTAACGTAAGCTTTGTTTAGCTTGTATTTCTTAAGTCGCCTACTATGACATTCACTTGGAATACGAACACTGATGAGCACTGGTGTCATTTTTTAATTATCATTTTATTTAATAGATAGATAGATGTAGTTAGTAAGGTGTTTTTGAAATTCTAGTTTAAGTTCTTAGTTAGTAGTTAAGTATATACTGTTACGCCGTATAGTTTCCGGCAGAGTAGATTTTGACGATTTAGAAAATACAAGCTAAATAAAGCTTATAAACATCAATGAGACCTTTCCAACCCATTTGGCCAGCGAGGAGAGTGTTGGCCAAGTCATGTACAGAGGGTCGTGCTCCTACAGTGGAGACGGAAATACCTAATAATGATGATGATATACTGTTGCTGCTAGATAGTTTAACAATAGATTTTCGATATTTTAAGCAAAACGAATAGTATCGATCCTATCGACGAAAACACTATCGATACTATTAGTAGTATAGATAGTATTGCTTTTCATAATACTGTCGATAAGCAATAATATCGGTATTATCAATAATTTTTTCGTCGTCTAGATCGATCCTATCGATTCGCACTAAAAGCTATCGATACTATCGACAGGCATATCGATAGTTTGGCATTTTTATTGGCCTGATCGACGTTTGTGGGGACTTAAGAGGTGGTGATAATTTTGGCCAAAGATTAAGTCTGGCCGTACAACGAGGCAATGCCGCCAGTCTCTTAGCTATGTCCTACGACCGCAGCAATCTGGGATCTATTTTTTATTTAATATAATATTTTATTTTTAGTTAGATTATTTTAGTTTATAGTTTTATTATTTAATTTAGGTAGGTTGTTTAGTTTTTAGTTAAATAATTATTGTGTCTTGTAAATATTTATTTATTTTGCGCATTAAATATTTTTCGATTAAAATTCAACTTAAACAATCGATTGTTCGGTAACACTAGTTCATATTTTGTTTGGTTTTAATGTAATGTAAATATTTAAGTATTTATTCACCCGTTAAAAGTACATATACAAGGTCGAAAACCGATGTTTTTTGTGAAGAAAATATGAACTCGTACATAATACTAGAACTTTGCACTAGCAAAATGTGAATGGCAGCCCTTAATGTCAGCGGCATTATCTGCCGACAAGCATTGTGTTTCGTGCTAAGTGTAAGTTCCGTTCGAGGGGGAGGCCATTAATAAACATTCGTGAGATAGTATATATAACTCGTATCTCTATTGACTTATTGAAACTATTTTATTTCAAACTTTGCAGTTTCACTGATTCGCAAAATGTATATAAGGTCTAACAAAATATACTGAAACTGTAGGGGTGAATTCAGTCCGTAATAGTGAACAACTTTCTCCGTGAGTACATAATATATATACGAGTAAAGGGCTGGTAAAGGCCAAAACTAAATTCTTAAATGATCAGTAAGTACCAGAAAAAAGAAACCACCATATAAAAATCAAACAATAAAAAAGATAAAAAATCTTTTGCTGACCTGTGATATTATTTTGTTTTATATCATGTAAGATTGTGGAGAAAAATAAAGAATTTAATAATTTTAAACTTGAGCTACAAAACCCACTCCGTATTGAGAACATCGTAGCCGTAGAGGGTCTACAAAAGCAGCGTCTACGAGCTACGGTGCTACGAGCGCGCTACGAACGCCGAGCTGTCTGACATTTTTGCAAAGTTAACGCTTATAAACTAGCTGTACTTAATATGAAGTTTGATGATACAGAACATCGTGAAATGTTATGTTGACTGATACTAAAGTTTTATTACATACTAAGAGATGAAACATCTTTATAGACCTTGCTTATTTTACTAGTATTACGATGTCAAGTGTTCGTTCTTTTGTTAATTTGTGTAATCGCATTTTAGAACAAGTCTAGATAATTTAACTTGTATTTATGTACTTAAATATCAACATATAAAAAAATCATATTTTCGTACATATTGTTCAATACTAAGTTTATTTGCCTACCTTTTGCCTATTATATTGGAACTTTTTGTACCAATTATTTACCTTATCACCTCGCATCGTTAACCCTTACTAGTATACCATATAACAAATTGAGCACTTAACACATCTACACAAACAAAGCGTACACCAACTACACTTCATCAACTATAATCGAATAACTATACATACATTGAACACTTAAATTGTTTATTTATTGTCATGTCATTTTGAAACAGCGCGCGGAATGCGTTTCGCGCGCGAATTCAAAGTTGGAACGTCAATTGCGTCACTGGCGAAACTCTTTTTTCTTTTCAGCCAGTGTTCATTTTTATTTTTTAAATTCGCGTAAAGTGCGGACTGTCTTGGAGACGCGTTGTACTCGCGACGCGGTCTTTTTCCCGACTGAGTCAGCGTGCCGCGCGCCCAACACTGGTCACTGGTATTATCGATGATTTCGATCTTGATAATAACCGTAACAAGCGGGTCAGGGTTTAACTATACTCTGTCTACGAAAATCTGATGACGCTTTGGTTGACCGGTTGGACAGGTTCGATCGTGGAGTTTCAATTCAACTAATGCACTTAGTGGAGTGATTAGAGGGTTAGGAATTAAAAAGTTTTTAATAAGGGATACATGAATTAATAGCCATACTATTACTTTACTATAGTATGATTTTGCCTTTTCGATATATGATTTTTTCGGGGTCCAGTGCTGCACCCAATGGACATAAAATATTAGGAAATGGAGATATAATTTGAAATTTAATCTTCAATATGCCTAGATTAAACTTAATTGTTTTATGGACTACTGTTTACAGTTTAAAGTCAGAACGACGAAAAACGGCTACTTTTGGCAAATGTGCGGAGAAAAGTTTCGCGGTTAGTTCAAATTGAAGGGTTTTCTACAATACACAATTTTAAATGATATCTCCGTTTCCTTGCATATTACTTATTTCAAATAGGCCCCCATTTGAAATGAAACCACTGGACCCCGAAAAAAACATGTAAAGGGGATACATGATTATTTAATATCATTGTATTTCTATATATGTATTTGTTATAAAATAAAGTATCGTTGAGTTAGTATCCCATAACACAAGTCTCGAACTTTGGGACTAGCTCAATCTGTGTAATTTGTCCCCCCTAATTTATCCCCTATTGAAGGTCTAAAGAAACATAATCATATAGTATAGTAGTACTAGGGCTTTACCTTTGCAAAGTATTTTATTAAAAAACTGCTCAAATTGTCAGTCAATTTGTATTGGAATTTGAATATTTTCGAAGTCTTTGTGCCTCCTTCAAGTGTGTATTGACCGTTCATTTACACCTTTTCGAGAGGTTTTCACGTTACATAGAAAAATTTTAATATGTTAATAATTCTAGAATAACAAGAATGATAAAAAACATCTTTTATTAATTCTCGACCCCACGTATATGATAAAGAAGAACAAGAAGAAGAAGGAGAAATTATTTTGAGTTGTAAAAATAATGCTAGTCTGGGAGAAAGAAAAAAAAACTTAGAAGGTATAAGTTGCTTCTTTTCCCGATCGTAAAAACCGATGGACTAGATTGAAATCATGTTAAGAGGCGATGCGGCTAGCAACTCAACACTATTTTGATTCCTTTTTCCATCTTAACGACCCCTAATCACGATATACGTGGCCTCTGGGTCTTACGGCCCTGGACCCTGTCTACCCCGCGGGATTAAGAAGTAAAAACTTTAAAATATCAATTGAGTATATACACTCAGGGACATTCGCACACTATAGTTATAAATTTGTGTTAACTTTCTTACATCATTGTCAAGGAAGGTCAACGTCATAGACTTGACGAAAATAAACACACTAGAATTTCGTTCAAAAATATCAGTCCAGATATTTTTAGTGTTCGATGGAAAAGAAAATAACGCTCAAGCCACGATACATACATTGTCATATTATCACGCCGGTTTCAGTAGACAGGCTAGATAAATAAATATATACGGACAAATCACACAGATTGAGCTAGCCGCAAAGTAAGTTCGAGACTTGTATTAAGGGATACTAACTCAACGATAATATATTTTATAGCAAATACATATACAGATAAACATCTAAGACCCAGGTCAATCTGAAAACTACCATTTTCCATCTTGTCCTGACCGGGGTTTGAACCCAGGACTGCGTAGCATATGACCACTAGGCCACAGAGGTCGTCAAACATCATATATTAGATGGACCTACACTGCTATGATCTGATTTCTAAGCAGACTATTAAAATAGCAGTTTGAAAAGTAAGTAACACCAAAGATAATATAATTACTAACGTAACAGATACCCAACGCCATAGAAACGATTGGAGAGGCCGTAAGCACGCAAAACTGGAGTTGCGGAGCGGCCTCTCAGAGATGGCAGCACATACGACTAGCCAAAAAGGTGACAAAGAAAGTGTTGAATATACTTTTAAAAATATATTGCATTTCATATAAGTCTTATTTAACTAATTAGAGTACTACTTTATTTAAATAATAGTTCTAAAAGATTTTTACGTTTTAATTTTTACCTTAAAGCGCCATCTACTTACAAGGAAAAGAAATAATAATGTTTATATGACGATGGGTAGGCATGGTAATTCTAACATTATAGGTATGTAATGTGGCATTGAACACATCTCTATAGGAACGAAAACTGTCGCGCCGCGCCGTTTTATTAACCCCCGACAAAAAAGGAGTATTATAAGTTTGATGCTAGTGTCTGTTTGTCTGTGTGTCTGCTGTGGCATCTTAGCGTTCCAACGGATAGACCAATTTCGATGCGGTTTTTACATGAAATCAACTTCCCTTGCGGTTAGCCATGTTTGACGAAAATCAGTTCAGGTGTTTAAAAGTTAATGGGTGATAACGCTTCAAAATCGGAGTTTGTAATTTACCTGACAAATAATAGATGGCGCTACGATATCAATATATTTTGTAGTCCCGTCACTTAACACTAGATATGAGAGACGTCATGTTGAAGACACGCTTAAATCTGTTACGTCGATGTCTTCCTGCTGTGTGGCCACGAGAGGACATTTTGGCTCGTCAATTGCGAAATAAAACATACGAATTATCAGGTCTGTTTCCTACAGTTTTCGATAGAGATAAACGATTTGGACTTGCTACGATCCTGACATACTTTTATGGTATACACTCATCACTACGTCACGCGTATTTCTGACTCGATCATCATCATCATTATAATCATCTGGTCTCTTTAGTCTCCACTGCAGGAGAGGTCTCATTGATGTTTATAAGTATTGTTTAGCTTGTATTTTCTAAGTCGCCTTCTACGATATCCACGGAAGACTTGGAGTGGTTAATTCTACTCTGCCGGAAACCACACGGCGTCTGACTCGGTAAATAGACTGTCCTACTGAACGTCGAAAGTTAAAAAATCGATATAATATTATTTTATTAATCTTTGACAAATATTTAGATATTAGTTACAGTATGTTGATTGCTTCCGATTTAGGATCTACTATACTACGATTTCATGAATCCCGCACATTTTGTGGCCGTCTGCAATAACTTACATTGTACGCCACTGATATGAGCATATCAGTTTGTAGGGCATGGTAAAAGTTAACGTAGGAGTTTTATGTTCTTCCTCTCCTTTATCGAAAGCTGTTTTATAATTAAATAGGCAACTATGTTGTGTTCCTTGCGGAAATTTCATCATATTATGGACTGAACTGGCTCTAAACTCATCCTTCTCCTACTATCCTTACTAAAATTATAAATGCGAAAGTGTGTTTGTATATTTGTTAGTTTGTTACCACTTCACGCTTCAACCACTTAACAAACCTACTTAGATGAAATTTGATATGGATATAGTTTTATACCCATTTAAGGACATAGTATAGTTTTTAACCCGAAATTCCCACGGGGAGCGAAGCCCACGGATACAGCTAGTTAGATATATTTAGGTATGTAAAGATGATTTGGAGTGGAACCCACAGGGTAGGCGTAAGAATAGACCTAGATTTTTTTACTGCGTAAGCGTGGCCGTCCCAAACAAACTTTGGCGCCGTATAATCATCTCGGAAGCTAAGCAGCTTGGATTATCCTGGATCGAAATTAAGAATGCAGCGGTGGACGATCGAATTCTGCCCTTTGCGCCGACAGGGGGACATAGGACACGAAGAGAAAGATGATTTAAAAACAGTAACATGGAAACCAGTCAATATTTTCAATGGGCATAACAAGACTACTAGGTTGGTATTCTAGTGATTCAATTTAATTCAAAACATGGCACCGTACACAGCAGAGAAGAGGGAATATATTAAACCACGCAACTACGCAAGACATTCTATTCGTACTATGGGGTGAGCAGACGTGCTACATTTTAAGATTTCTTTCTTGTATTGATGCCGCACAGTTGCAGTGGGTGCCTACTAGAATAAGGGCTGCCTGAGTATAGTCAAGATCTGCTTACTTGTTAGAGGATCATTAGTATTATAAAGGCTAAAGTTTGTGTGTGTGTGTGTGGGGGGGGGGGTGTGTTTGAAACTTCTTTACGTGCAAATGGCTGCACCAATTTTAATAAAAGTTGGTACGCAGGAAGCTGATATCCTGTATTAACACATAGGCTACTTTTTCCACGGGTAACACCACGGGGCGTAGCTAGTAATTGTATAAGTCTTATTCTGATACAATGAAAATGTAGATATTAATAGTCCCCTATTTTCTCCCTGATTATAATGCTTGTAGAACAATATTATTAAAACTAACGTGAAATGACATAACAAGTCTGCCTTTTTCAATTACACTAAGTAAGTAAAACTGTGTTCAAATATTTAATTACTTGCAGAACAATATTATCTAGGTATGCTGTAGGTGCGCTTTATACTTTTACTTTTTGACAGCAAATGATTACAAAAGCTGTTACAAAAGAAAATATTATTGTAAAAATTCTAGGTCTATGATTATTAAAATTAAAAAATCTCAATTCCTATTGTTCTATTACCCTGATCAGACGTTTATCTATAAATGTATTTGTTATAAAATATAGTATCGTTAAAAAGATCCCATAACACAAGTTTCGTACTTACTTTGGGGCTAGCTGAATCTGTGTGATTTCTCCGTATATATTTATTTAAATAGTTTTAATTGTAGGTTGTATTTATTTGATTAATATTATATTTTTATATTACATATGTTTCAAATTGAATAATAATACTGTTGAACTTTAAATAGACAAACGAACGAACAAATGTTAATTTAGGAATGTAGTCGTACACCAAAAATATAATTTGGGCAGTTCCATTATACATATGTACATGTCATTTCAATATTCTTCGTGCAAGTTACCTATGTACTGAGTGTATACATAATAAATAACTCTTCGACGATACAACTTGTACGATGGTGTTACTAAAATCCTTTAAAAATCAGGCGTTTCAGTCGCAAAGTATCAAGTCTACATTAACAGTTATTTGCGAAGTGCTTTGCATTACGAGTAGAATCGGAATATTGGAGAAATATCAATAATCTTGGCCTATAGACAAGGACCAACGTATTTAACATAATTCTGTTAGATTAAATATTCAAATGGGCGTAGAGCGAGCAGTATACTTAATTCGATCACGTTTGAATGGAAATTTCATTAAAACTATAATACTTATCCATAAATTAAGTAAATATGTTTAAAAACAAAGTTGTACTTACCTACTTGTACCTAAAAGCTTGAATATTTTTTTAAAATAATTTATAGTTACATTATTAACTAATACTTACACTAGTATATAGTACTCTGTGCTAATACTTATTTAAATCTTAAAATACTTACTTTCTTTTATATTTTGTACCAATACTTTTATTGGTGTCCTTTGTGTTTAAGTCTGAGGTTTAAAGTGTGAAACAGAAGGCTTTTTTATTCTTTCAATGGGCGTAATTTTACCTATTCTAACGCCATCTAAGAAAAAGTGTAGTTTCCTAAAATGTTGATAAAAGCTGAAACCCTGAAAACCATACACATAACGCCATCTACACAAAACCTACAGAAACAAAATAAACTGAAGTGAAAAACTACAACCATTGCTTACATGACTAAAACGTTTGCGAAAAATGCCGCATGGTGGCGCGAGAGTGTTAAAAAAATATGAAAATTATATTTTCAGAGACAAGTTTTGGTCGCAACTTTTTTCTTTGGCTTTTTAATCAACGCATCTTTCCGAACCGGTGCATTAAAACATTGTTGCAGTTTATAGGTGCAGTAAGTATACTACGGAGAAGGGACATACCCCTAATAAACCAAACTATACTGCTATACTTGATCACTATAGCTATATAACAAAATTCAAATAACAGTAAAGAAACCAAAAAATAATCGTCATTCTCATACTAATAATAATTGCCCGGGCTGCTGCACACTTTAGTATGGAAATGGGAAAATAGCTTTTTGTTATTTTATTGTTATTTTAATTCCATAGCACATAGCACGATTTATAACTGGTATGTCCCTTCCGCGTTGCATAAGTATCACAGTCATCATTGAAAAAAATGTTTTTTCTACTCCTCTACTGTTATCTGCCTTTTACATAGTCACGAACACTATTATAAGAACATTGATTATTTATGACTTCAGGAAAGTCTATAGTCTATTCCCCATAACAGCACTTGTATCGTTATTTCGCCAAAACGATACTCCTAGCCATAGACTTAGAACCTTTTTTTTTCTTTGAATCTATCATACTGCCAACATAAGAAAAACGTTTTATTATGTAATATATTCGTGATATATTCACTAGGAAGACGTCAATTTAAAAAAAATAAAGTTTACCATAGATGCCTATTATCTACCAAACATAAATGATGTCATACATTTTCATATTTTTCTTTGTTTATTTTTGTATTTTATTTAGTAAATGTAGTCGTAGAAAAAGTATTGTATGCAACGTTGTATAAGTACGTCAAAAAATGCTCGATGGCGTCTTCTTACGATGCTCGCTAAAGCTCGCATCGTAACCTGCGCCACTCGCATATTTTGAACCCTCTTATACAACTGTTGCATAAAATACTATTATAGGTAAGTAATTCTTAAAATTTTTGGAGGTGCATTTTACAACTTTACTTTTATATTGCAATCAGTATGTTATAGACATTTTACAAATAAATTATGCACTAAGCCTAAGATTTCCTGCCCGATTGAAATGTTGGTGGTGATAGTTGACTTATAAATAAGTGGAAAATAAACCATAAATACTAATTAGTAGGTACTAAAGCTTAATTTACTTATGCTAAATCAAATTGTAGATTTTAACCAAATTTCATCATCATCATCATTTGAGCTGCATAACGTCCACTGCTGGACATAGGCCTCTCCCAAGATTCTCTCTCTATCCCATGATCTCCTAAGATTTCCAAGAAACCGACCTAGAGCTGCTTTCATTCAGGAAATTTATGCATCATTTATTTTAATAATGTACTTATGCAGTGCAAGTTTTTAGGATTCCGTACCCAAAGGGTAAAAATTATTTACTAAGACTTCGCTATCTGTCCGTCTGTCTGTCTGTCTGTCACCAGGCTGTATCTCAAGAACCGCGATAGCTAGACATTTGAAATTTTCACAAATTATGTATTTCTGCAGAAATATAATAATTGCCGCTATAACAACAAATACTAAAAACAAAATAAAATAAATTTATTCAAGGGGGGCTCCCATACAACAAACGCGATTTTTTGCCGATATCAATAATGGCAATAATGGCAACTGAGTATTTTATGAATATGACAACACTTGAAATATTCACAAAATACTCAGTTGTATTTTTATTAACGGTGCTCCCATACAAAAAGCTTGATTTTTATAGATAATGGTACGGAACTCTTCGGGCGCGAGTCCGACACGCACTTGGCCGCTTATTTAAATTATGTGCCAAGCAAAATCGCGTGCCGTTTGCGGTGCCAAATGTCAGTCACGAGAGGCCGGGAATCACCATTCGAATTATACAATGAAGTGAACTTTGCAACTTGCAACTGTAATGAGTTTTTTTTAAGTTTTTCTTTTTTTGATTTTGCTTGGTTTTTTATTTTATTTGTGAATGCTATAAGTAGCATAAGGAGATACTTATATGAATTCTGTCCAAGCGATTAGATCATTAGAGTTAGCGTAGAGTTGTAAATAGTACAAAAAAACAGTACAAATGGTACAATAAAGGCTTTTTATTTCATCATCATCATCATCATCATTTCAGCCGCACAACGTCCACTGCTGGACATAGGCCTCTACAAAAGGCTTTTTATTTATTTATTATTATTTAGCAAGTAGATGGCGGTTTTCTGCATTTATAAATTGCTTTTTTTTCGTTGATTTTTGCAATAGTTTTCTACTAAATGTCAAAAAATCGCTACACAATCTCATTACATTGTTATAAATATAGATACGGTCAAATCACACAGTTAGCTCAAAGTAAGTTCGAAACTCGTGTTATAGGATACTAACTCAACAATACTATATTTTATAACAAATACATATATAGATAAACATCCAAGACTTAAGTCAAACTGAAAAATATCTTTTTCTATCTTGATCTGACCGTTGTTATGCTGTTTTATCGCTGTATGCTTGAAACATTTGACAAAAGTGCCGATCTATGTTGGTCATAAGTCATAGCACATCAACCTATGTACTTACAAAAAAAAGGAAAAACAACGACCAATAATGGGAATAATTTGTTTTACAATAATATGTAAGTAACTTCTTCTTCTTGTAATGTCTTTCCATTTCTGGATGTCAGCTTCCCAAACTCCTCTCTATCATTGCCAAGAGGAACAATTTCTCGACTTTGGTAATCCGGTCCATTCTATTATGTTCCTCAGTCAAGATTTTTTTGCGCCTACTAAAGCGACTTTTGCCTTCGAATTTGCGCATCATAATTAGTTGAAGCAGGTGATATCTTGCAACATGTAAGTAACTACAATAGCTATAACATTTTTAGTGCAATTTTTACTCGTACTCCTACCAATATCTGAATTATATTAAGCTTCTGGTTAAATACTTTACCTGGAAAAGAGCCAAGTAACCACATGTTCTCATACATCATATCTTACGACAGTGTTGAGCTAAACGATTTGACATTATTTCAGTAGTCTATTAGATATTTAAATGTCATTTACATTTAGAAGACAGTTTACAAATGAGTTTTGCCAGAAGTTTAAGAAATCGTTAAAAATAAATTATAACGTTCATTGCTGACCACTTTCAGCAGTAGACATAATAACATAGGGGACTAGCTGCAATTTAGTCAAAATAATATTTGCGACTAAGGGTCAATTCAGACTAGGCGGGAAAATGCTCGTGCATGTTCTTGGCCGCCATAGACATATAATTATTTTAGATCTATGTTGGCCGCCATACTTGAGTACAACCCGGTCGAGTTAACTGCGTACCTGGCGGCCGTGGCATCGCATTCCAGCGAGGTGCGCAGTTAGCTCGATCGAGTTGTAGTCTCGCACTCGCACATACTAGAAGAGTCTCGCGGATATTCGAACCGTCTTGCGGATGTCCAGCTCGTGAGCCAGTGCGCAGTTGGGATTCGAAGAGTACAGAAAAAATATTAATTCTGGTAAAAAAAAATGTTCGACTGAAGCATTTCAATCGCCAAGTGCGCCTGCTGGAACATAAACGCGCAGTCGCAAGCGCTTTCTTTCATGTTCGAGCATTCGCGTGCGCTCGTGTAGATGCTAAGATGGCTGTTCGAACTTGCGTTGCTATCTTTTGTTGCTAGATTTTAATGTCCCATACTACTTTCAGCTTTTTCTGAATATAATAAAATTGATATTTAATTACTATTTAAAAAGTGTTTGACCATTTTTCCGCCTAGTCTGAACTAGTTGCTATTTAAACGAGTTTCGAGTTGCGTTTGAGACGAGTTTCTACATAGACTATGTGCGTTTAAGACCATTCGAGACCTCGAAGAACGTAACAATGCAAATTTCGTCATTCGTCAATGACAAAGACTCCATGATTTCCAATGAAAGACTCGAAACCTAAATTATTTCATAAGATAAATATGCTTTTTTTTTCTAGCAGCTCGGCTCAACATGGTAAATTTTCTGAAGAAATAAAGTACATTTAGGAAAAAACGAACTTTAGTTGTGATTCATTCCATAAATGATGATTTTTTTTACCTTTAATTTATCGTACATACCTAAATGATATGTTTTATTTTCTTAACACACTGTCATAGGTTTCGATCTTGGTTATTTGGTTATTAATTACTTTAACGTGACCTTTTTATTACTGCGCAAAAAGAAATCAATATGATTGAGTAGACACAGCGATAAAATCAAACAAACCAATTCAATTTACGCGATGTCGGCGGTGTCACGAACGTCACAAAACAACATGTAGTTTGTGTAGTTTTATGCAATTTTAATTTTTTTCCTTCCTCAATCCTATGTATGAACCCGCCTGTCTGTATGCCTCTATTGCAAAATCATATCTTCTCACAAGCCTACTGGAAGAGATCTCTTTTGAGATAAACATTGCCTTTGTACAACTTTTATTTTATGAATTCTCTGTTTACATCTTCCGTGTACATACATTGGTAAATAAAGAAATAAAATTAACAAAACATGTTCTGCAGCAAACTATTTCGTACAATCCTCAAAAAATACATGTTACAATTTATGCTTTATTTGGAATTGGATTCGTCAGAAATGATACGTAGAATTGCAATGTGTAAACCTATAAATAACAAAGTGTTTTAGAATGAAATAGGATACATCAATTTCCGTGTGGTTTCCGGCCTAGAATAGAACCACTCCATTTCCTCCTGTGGATGTCGTAAAAGGCGACTAAAGGATTTTCTTTCCGTCACTAAACATGAACAGACTTCCGATGGGCAGCAGCGTCGGAAGTACGATAGTGACTCCCACTGCGCTCGCCAACCCGCCTGCCAAGCGTGGCGAGTATGGCAATATCCCCTCATGGATAGGCAAAAAATGACCAGGCCCCCAGTACCCGGCAGCCCCGCTATTCCTGACTCCGGTAGCGGTCATGGTAACGGCGGGGCAGGGGGTGCTAAGAATCCCCGGATGGGATCCGGCTACCAACCCCGGCGAAAACTGGCCCTGGTAACACAAAATGTCTGCACATTGAGGACTGACGAGAAACTGGCTGAGGTGGAGGAAGAAATGAGTAGGTTACGATGGGACATTGTGGGGTTGTCTGAAGTCCGAAGAGAGGGCGAGGGCACGACAACCCTAGAGTCTGGTAACCTACTCTATCACCGGGAAGGAGACGAAAAGAAGTCCCAGCATGGTGTCGGGTTTCTCGTCCACAAGTCCCTCATTAACAACGTCACAACCATCGAGAGTGTGTCCAGCAGGGTAATATACCTGATACTCAGAGTATCTAAAAGATATTCGCTGAAGGTTATACAGGTATATATGCCAACTGGGGATCACTCCGATGAAGAGGTGGATGAAGTGTATGAGGACATCAGTAGGGCCATACATACTTCTGAAACCTATTTTACGGTTGTTATGGGGGATTTTAACGCAAAACTGGGTAAGCGAGGCGTTGGAGAGTTTAGGCTGGGAAACTTCGGATACGGAGTGCGAAATAACAGGGGACGTAGGCTGGCTGATTATTTGGAGCAAGAGGGACTCTTTGCGATGAACTCTTTCTTTAAGAAGCCGCCGCAAAGAAAGTAGACCTGGTTGGGTCCGGCAAAAAAGAACCAGCCCCCTGTTAAGAACGAAATCGACTTCATCCTAACGACAAAGAGACGAATATTCAACGATGTCTCAGTGATCACTCGAGTCAAAACCGGGAGTGATCACCGAATATTAAGAGGCATCGTGAATATTGATCTCAAAGTCGAAAGGTCGCGGCTGATGAAGTCGACGCTCCGACCTTCGCAAGTCCAAATTGAGAACTCCGAGGGCTTCCAGCTTGAACTGTCTAATCGCTTCGGAGGCCTTCAGGATTGCGTTACAGTGGACGAGATAAACCAAGGGTTTATACAAGCTGTCCAAGCGGTGGGATCAAAAGCATTCAGGTCCAGCCCCAAACGAAAGCCTCAAAAAATCTCTGCTCGGACCCTAGACTTAATGGCAGAGCGACGATCAAGGCCGCTGCAGACCTCCGAAGATGCTGAATCATATCGGCAGCTCAACAGACGTATACAAAAGTCCTTGCGACACGACATCCGCTCCTTTAATACTGAGTGTATTAAGGAGACGATAGAGCAGAATAAAGGCTCCAAAGTGTTCGCAAGAGCTATGTCGGTTGGGCAAAGCCGATTGATGAAGCTGAAGACGGAGGACGGCGGCGTGGTGTCGACAAAGGAAGGGGTTCTGGCGGAGATCGAGAGGTTTTATGGACAGCTGTATACCTCAGTTTCACAACCCAGTAGACAAATGGCTAAAGACCCAAGAGCCAAGCTAACCCGACACTATACCGAAGATATCCCGGACATCAGCCTGTACGAGATTAGGATGGCCCTCAAACAGCTTAAAAACAACAAGGCGCCGGGCGAGGATGGAATCACAGCAGAGCTTCTGAAAGCGGGCGGAACGCCGGTACTGAAAGTCCTTCAGAGGCTCTTTAATTCTGTTCTGCTCGAGGGCGTAACGCCAGAAGCGTGGAACAGGGGCGTGGTGGTCTTGTTCTTCAAAAAGGGAGATAACACTCTATTGAAGAACTATAGACCTATCACGCTTCTGAGTCATGTATATAAGTTGTTTTCGAGGGTCATCACGAATCGTCTCGCGAACAGGTTTGATGCCTTCCAACCTCCCGAACAAGCTGGTTTCCGTAAAGGCTTTAGCACCATGGACCACATTCATACGCTGCGGCAGGTTATAGAGAAGACGAGGGAGTATAACCGGCCGTTATGCTTGGGATTCGTGGACTATGAAAAAGCCTTCGATTCGATCGAAACATGGGCCGTGCTTCAGTCTCTCCAGCGATGCCGTATTGACTATCGGTATATCGAAGTGTTGAAGTGCTTATACAGTAACGCCACTATGTCAGTCCGAGTACAGGAGCAGTGCACGAGGGCAATTCCACTGCATAGAGGTGTAAGACAGGGAGACGTTATATCTCCGAAACTGTTCACCGTTGCACTGGAAGATGCCTTCAAGCTTCTGGAATGGGAAGGATTTGGCATCAACATCAATGGCGAGTATATCACTCACCTTCGATTTGCCGACGATATCGTTGTCATGGCAGAATCGATGGAAGACCTAAGTACTATGCTCGGAGACCTAAATCGAGTTTCCCAACAAGTGGGCCTTAAAATGAACATGGACAAAACGAAAGTAATGTCGAATGTCCATGTTGCGCCCCTACCTGTTTGTGTTGGGAGCTCCACCCTCGAAGTTGTAGACCAGTATATCTACCTAGGTCAATTGATCCAGGCAGGAAGTTCCAGCTTCGAGGAAGAGGTCTTTCGACGAATTCGACTCGGCTGGGCAGCGTTCGGGAAGCTACGCAATGTCTTCTCGTCCAAAATACCTCTGTGCCTCAAGACTAAGGTCTACAACCAATGTGTGTTACCAGTGATGACTTATGGCTCTGAAACGTGGTCCCTTACTATGGGTCTCATAAGAAAGCTCAAGGTCGCTCAACGCGCTATGGAGAGGGCTATGCTCGGTGTTTCCCTACGTGATCGAATCAGAAATGAGGAAATCCGTAGGAGAACAAAAGTCACTGACATAGCCCAGCGGATTAGCTCGTTGAAGTGGCAGTGGGCGGGACACATAGCGCGACGAACCGATGGCCGATGGGGCAAAAAGGTTCTTGAATGGCGACCGCGTACTGGCAAGCGAAGCGTAGGGCACCCACCTACAAGGTGGTCAGATGACCTGACCAGAGTCGCTGGAAAGCGCTGGATGCAGGCCGCTCTTGATCGGTCATTTTGGAAATCTTTGGGAGAGGCCTATGTCCAGCAGTGGACGTTATGCGGCTGAAATGATGAGGATACATCATATTTTGCCGTGTGGTTTCCGGCAGAATAGAATAGGGCCACTCCAAGGCCTCCCGTGGATGTCGTAGAAGGCGACTTAGGAAATACAAGTTAAACAAAGCTTATAAACATCAGTGAGACCTCTCCAACCTGTCTGGCAAGCGAGGAGAATGTAGTCCAAAGTCCTCTGGCTACTCTGGCCAAGTATGGCTCTGATAGTACAGAGAGTGAGTACGTGAGTGAGTGAGTACATGTACGGCGAGTATATCACTCACCTTCGATTTGCCGACGATATCGTTCTCATGGCAGAATCGATGGAAGACCTAAGTACTATGCTCGGAGACCTAAATCGAGTTTCCCAACAAGTGGGCCTTAAAATGAACATGGACAAAACGAAAGTAATGTCGAATGTCCATGTTGCGCCTATACCTGTTTGTGTTGGGAGCTCCACCCTCGAAGTTGTAGACCAGTATATCTACCTGGGTCAATTGATCCAGGCAGGAAGTTCCAGCTTCGAGGAAGAGGTCTTTCGACGAATCCGACTCGGCTGGGCAGCGTTCGGGAATCTACGCAATGTCTTCTCGTCCAAAATACCTCTGTGCCTCAAGACTAAGGTCTACAACCAATGTGTGTTACCAGTGATGACTTATGGCTCTGAAACGTGATCCCTTACTATGGGTCTCATAAGAAAGCTCAAGGTCGCTCAACGCGCTATGGAGAGGGCTATGCTCGGTGTTTCCCTACGTGATCGAATCAGAAATGAGGAAATCCGTAGGAGAACAAAAGTCACTGACATAACCAAGCCGATTAGCTCGTTGAAGTGGCAGTGGGCGGGATACATAGCGCGACGAACCGATGGCCGATGCGATGGGGCAAAAAGGTTCTTGAATCGCGACCGCGTACTGGCAAACGAAGCGTAGGGCATCCACCTACAAGGTGGTCAGAGGACCTGACCAGGGTCGCTGGAAAGCGCTGGATGCAGGCAGCTCTTGATCGGTCATTTTGGAAATCTTTGGGAGAGGCTTATGTCCAGCAGTGGACGTTATGCGGCTGAAATGATGATGATGATGAGTACAGAGAGGGTCGTGCTCTTGCAGTGGAGACAAAAAGACCTGATGATGATGATGTTTTGTTCAGTTCAATCCTCAAAAAATACGTGTTACAATCTATGCTTTACTTGGATTCGTCAGAAATGATTTATGATACGTAGATTAATACACAATGTGTAAACCTATAAATAACAAAGTGTTCTAAACAAACTTTTGGATTGAAACAGGATACATATTATTTATTATTCAGTGCTCAAGGTGCTCATATTTTTACGATAAGTTCAGTACAGTGGCGTAGTTTGCCCTGAAAGGGTCCTACATTAAAATATCTTGACCCAAGATATTTTAATGTAGATGTAATAACCGGAAAAGTAGGAGTCAGACTCGCGCACGAGGAGTTCCGTACCATTATCTATAAAAAATCACGTTTGCTGTATGGGAGCCTCACTTAAGAATTCCTTACCCTATACTTTTCCATACAAACGTAGTCTACGTTTAATTTTGAAACCACATGTCAGATTTCGGTAAAAATTTTGGTAATTTTTAAGAAATTGCAATTATTTAGGGTAATAACTAGTTTCGGACGGTAAAATTGTAAACTGTATAGAAAATATAACGATTTAGAAGTTTCTCATACAGATGGTCAAAAATGATTTATTACACTATATTTCAAGTTCATGTTTTTAGTGTCGGAAACCAATTATTACCCTAGATAATTGCAATATCTTTGAAATTACAAAATTTTGCCGAAATCGCGCATGTCGTTTAGAAATAATACGTAGACTACGTTTGTATGGAAAATTGTATTTTGGTAAGGGGACTTTTCAATATTTATATTATTCGTTTTTTACCTATATATTGTGTGTTTGTTTCAAGTTCAAATCAAACTTTCAAATAAAAAGTCAAAGTTTCAACTGTCTAGCTATCACTGTTCATGCGATAGCCTGCTGACAGATAGACGGACTGACAGCGGAGTCGTAGTAATGGGGTCCCGTTTTTACCCTTTGGGTACGGAACCCTAAAAATTGTTAAACAAATCCAAAAAGAGGTATATAGGTCAGCAGTTATCAAAACCGCACCGCGGCGGACGGGGGAAATTGAGCGGACGGACATACAACTGATATGAACACTGTTATGTGCCCGTGTGATAATGGTCAACGTCGCGGTTTCCGCGCGATTCTGAGCCTTATCGCCTAGGCATTAACAGTGCAGCAAAACTGCAAAACCTTACTTTTTATACAAAAAAAAAATACAAAAAGTAAGGTCGTTGTGAAAGTGTCTGTAGTTACAGAGACTTTAAAAAAAACCTTTTTTAGATTTAATACAAAAATCGACCAGGAAACTACCATGTGCAGCATGAGTCTACTATTTGACCAGCGTGGATAAGATAAGATGAAAATATACCCATATTTATTCTTCTATATACAATACAATCTCACAAAAACGTATCGTACAAAGTTAACAAGCTAAATCATACAACGTGGAAGGGACATACCCATAATAAATCGAACCACGGGCTATACTATCTCAATAATTTTAATTATAATAGTATAAGTAAACCAAATTGATGAATAAAAACGACTATCGATGCCTTAAATTTTTTTATTAATATTTCATACCTATTCGTGCAGAAAAAACTTCGCATTGCGAAAATAAAACTTTCTCTGCAGCGCTTAATGCAGCTCTTTTGCAGTTTTCACACAATTTCTACATCTGCAGTAGGCTTGAATACTTTTTGCATTCACACCGCTGTTCACTTTAATCTCTACCGAACATTCTGTTAAATAATTCTTAGCAATTATCTGGTATTGTTCAAATAATTACTAACTAAAGATGACGTCAGCGCACAGACTAATTGAATAATTAGTAAGACAGCTTGGGTTCGGATCGCTTAGTAACTTTAATTACATTTTGTAACAAAAGAGCAACAGGGACTTTGATTTTCATTTTTTTGCTGTGTGTACGATAAACCTTAGGTGACAAATTAACTATACTCAAAATTAATAGGTGACGAATTTACTATTTAAAAAAAGCAACGAGTGACGAATAACCATACACTACAATAACCCTTGATAAGTAACTACTTTTAGTTTAAATATGCTTAAAAATAAATATATTTTATTTATTAAAAAAACACAGATACTAAGTATATGATTAAAATAAATAACAAAAAACTTAATATGACAAACTAGATATAAATAAGCGGCCAAGTGCGAGTCGGACACGCCCATGAAGGGTTCCGTAGTAGCAAATAACATAATATAAAAGTCTTGTAGTATGTTTTTTATTTTATTTTTATATTTGAATTGATTGAATGAAAGGTTAATTACCGTTTATGATTTATGACGTATTAAAAAAAAACTGCTTACTAGATATCGTTCAAACCAATTTTCGCTGGTAGTTTTTATGGTAATGAACATCATATATTTTTTTTACTTTTATAATTCCCTTATTTTAGAAGTTACGGGGGGGGGGACACACTTTTTTCCACTTTGGAAGTGTCTCCCGTGCAAAGTATTCGGTTTAGAAAAAAATGATATTAGAAACCTAAATATTATTTCTGAAGACCTATCCATAGATACCCTACACGTATGGGTTTGACGAAAAATAAATTTTTGAGTTTCAGTTCTTAGTATGGGGACCCCCAAAATTTTTTGTTTTTATTCTATTTTTGTGTCAAAACCTTAATGCGGTTCACATAATACATCTTTTTACCAAGTTTCAACAGCATAGGTCTTATAGTTTCGGAAAAAAGTGGCTGTGACATACGGACGGACAGACAGACAGACAGACATGACGAATCTATAAGGGTTCCGTTTTTGCCATTTGGCTACGGAACCCTAAAAACATCAATTATTCCAAATCGCTGCGCTTGCAGGGTCCCTACCCTGCGAGCGCGAGATTTAGCCCTAAATGCTGGCGGTATTTCCGCATTGAATGGCCGAGCTCAGCCCTTGGCCAAAATGCGCGCAAGCCCTTGGATCCCCTGAGGCGTCGATCAGGCGCAGGGGCGTAGCTACCGCCGTATCTGCCGTATCAAATATACGGGGCCCCCGGCCTACGGGGGCCCCCAAGGTGCGTAAGCAAAAATTAATAAAAACTTCCCAAATTTTTTAAATTTCAGAAATGAGAAACGTAAAAAACGCATTTTTTTCCCGAGTAAAGCGTGCGTTCAAAAGTTGGCAACACCCTACATCGGTTAAAGTGGGCTGCGGGATTTCCCCGTTTAAGTCATTTACGAGGCGCAAACAGAGCTTTGCATTGGTGTGAGTGTATACAAAGGCGTCCAAATAAAAAATTCCTTCCAGGACATATAACTTCTATTATACAGAGGCGTCCAAATAAAAAATTCCTTCCAGGACATATAACTTCTATGGGACAGGAACGCCTGTCAGACCTGTCACTATTGTCCATGGAGGCAGAAACTTTACAAAAACTAAAGTCATCATCAGCTATGAATGATTTAATTAATCAGTTTGCCGAAACAAAGGCAAGGAGAGTTAATATTTAATTTGAATTGTTTTTAAAAATGTGACAGATAGATAATTATGATGAATAAATATTTCTTTTAATTTTATGCAAACATTTTTTTCTTTTTTGAGAAATCTTTACCCTTCCTAAGGGCCCCCAAACAAATTTTTATACGGGGCCCCGCCAAGGTACGCTACGCTTCTGATCAGGCGTGCGGAAATCTCTTTATACAGCTGACGAGCTTCCGCACCCCAAGGCCCCAAGGTCTTAACGCATCTATACTTATGCAAAAGGAGCAAAAATATAGGGTTCTCCCAAAGCCAGCTGAAAAAAACATTTATAAAATTAAAATCCAGAGATTATATTAAACTAAGTTACTCACCAAATAGCTTCCATCATTCACTTCATGGCGCTAGCGTAATTGCAGCAAACTTCATCTAGTTATAAGACTTATAAGTAGGTATAGCTACAATTTTTATAAATAAAAAACCAAATTTTTTTAAATTAAGATCTCTAAGCTGTTCTAGAAGCAAAAAAGATGTAATAGCTACTTCTCCTCCTGTATTATCGTAGTAGTTGATCAAGGAACCTCAGAATTCTTCTAAATAGGCTACGTAAATAGGAAATGTAATATCTCATAGCAACCTGTAATTATTTCTTATTACCGTTTTCTGAATTAGTTTTAGCAGTAGATAGGTATTTTGCTAAGCGTGATCTTTAAATTGTGCTACCCTCGTCTCTATCTACCCCGTAAAGAACGAAGATTTGATAGTACTTGCGAGAATATGTTTATGATACGATAGAATGTGCTTGGAAAAGAATAAAATAATATCAATCACGTACAGTCAAATATATAAAGTACCTACACTATCATAAACATAGAACGTGTTTCCCTAATAATGAGTGTTAGTACAATTATTGGTTCGAGTGCTTTCTATAAACTACAAAGTTTACAGCCTCGTAAACCATTTGATATCTTGAGAGCTATAAGTTTAAATCTTCGATGGGACATTAAATTTTCCATTCTCTAAAGAGATACAGAAATTATTACTCTAGGTTCGGTTGAATGACACATCTGTTATTTGCGTAAGTCTATCGTAATTGGATTTTTGTAATCAAATGTAATTTAAATATCTTTGATCTGAACTTCGCGAATAGATGGAAAATAAGAATTTTCATAAACATGAGTCAAATAAGTCTAGAATTGTCGGGTTATGGGGTAGTTAGTAGTCATTCGCCTTGATGAAGACCTCCGGATGAGGTCGAAACATGTCGGCAGTAGCTGACTCTATATGTCAGTAACCCGTTAACTAATGTTAATAATTAGCCATTCTTGTGCAGGTTTCCTCACGATGTTTTCTTTCACCAGAAGCAAGTGGTCGTAGCGGACCGTTCACTTCGCAAACTCATACGAGTCGCACCAAGTGATAATCAAACTTGACAAACAGTGTCGCACAGCCACTGCCTTAATCGCTTGGTCGCCGTCGCTTCGCTACTTAATAACCTAGTGCTCTTAAAGACAAGCAACAGTATGTCTGCGATATCTATCGGCGACAGTGGGCTACCGTCGCCGACCTGTGTCACGCGACCGTTTGCGACGGTCGCCGACCTGTGTCGTATCCCATAGTCCGCATACTGCCGCTCGTCTGTAAGCTGCAAGAGCCCAAGATGTGGAGTGTGGTATTAAGAGTCCCCTTACAGATAATTGCAATATCTTTGAAATTACAAAATTTTGCCGAAATCGGACATGTCGTTTTAAATAAAACGTAGACTACGTTTGTACGGAAAGTTGTATTTTGGTCTAGGGTAAGGGGACTCTTAAATAAAATTACTGGAGAGAACCGAATACCAGTTACAATATCAGATTTCTCGGGCAGCTGTGTACGACAGCACTTTCAAGCAAGCTCTAATGCTACGAGTGTATAAAGTGCTTATATATTTTGCACAACTTATTTCAAATCATTTTTCAAACACGTTGGAAGCCAAAATCTCCTAAAATTTAATTCATTTTTAAAGGCTTCAAAAAAGGAGGATCGATTTTGATAACTATTGTTTTATTTGAATATGATGAAGAACTTTAGAAATGGCGAATACCCTCAACGAAAAATAAAGCGGTTGCTTTTTTTGTAAAACATCAAACGCTCGATCAAATTACATAACTTTGTGACGAAGCTATCTTTCTGAGAAATTCTTTAGTTCACTAAAGGGTTTACTCTGGAAAGTTAACATTCGGCTCTCACTACCCACAACTCTTTGTTGCTGTAAAATGTAGTTGGAATTTAATATTTATGCTACGGTAACAGTGCTATTGGTAGCTTCGTTTAAAATATCTCGTCGGAAATGTAATTTCGTTTGAAATAAAAATGTTATAATACTGTTGGTATTTCTTCGTTGAAATGTTCAGTATCATACCTATTGTAATCTTTTTTGCTATTGTTTTGGGACTTATGGTATTAGACAGCAAGAAAAGGTATGAAATTAAAATTATCGGCCACGTGCATGTCGGGTTTGGGTCACGTACACTGTAGGGTTTCGAAGCCATAACAAGGGGAATATTTTTTTGATTTTAAATGCTTACTGTCCATTTTTAACGAGTCAATATCTGGGGGCACGGGAGTGGCCACGCCAAGACGAGCCATTATATTTACGAAAAGTAAGTCTTTTTTATAGTTTTGTATTTTATTAGCGATTCTGTTTCCAAGATTTCAATATACAGGAGGTTCAAAATCAACCTGTTTAAGATAAGGTATTAAGTACAGTCGGGGGCAGAGCAACCTGACCCCTTAACTTTAAACTTTTCGGGGTCCATTGTCAACATCATTTAACAAAAAATATTTGAATTGGAACATAGATATCATTTAAAATTTTATCTCATGCGGTTTTGGATAAACTATGTTATGTATACTGTTTACAGTTAAAAGTGAGAACGTGAAGCTTTTTTTATTTTTGCCAAAGTGGCCGTTTTTATCTGCCCCCGACATGAAAATAAAATTATTCGTGCACCTATTTTATTTACCTACTCGTCGTATCACGTCCTGTGGTTTCTGATAAAAAGAGGTCAGCGGGGACCTTTTAGGGAAATAATTAACATTTTAATGCCCGCCGTAAAGTTATATTAAAATCATATTCCTCTTTTAATAAAATATTTTAACATCATAGAACCATTTAAATGTTAAATAAATTATATAGGTAATAAATTATTTTATTAGCACAGCTAAAATTACTTCCATCATGAATAAAGTATTATAGTAAAATACAATAAAATGTAATAAACATCTATCAAATGATAAAAAGAATAGAGTTTAATATGAAATTAATACTGACATTGATGTTTATACGAGTATATGAGTATATGAGAACACATTTCAATTTTTTTTTTTTTTTGATTAACCTTTATTGTCCCACTGCTGGGCAAAGGTCTCCCTTTGCCCAGCAGTGGGACATTTCAATTAACATAGATTATTCGTATAAACCATGGAATTGTATGTATAAACTAATCAGTCTCATGACATATGCAAAAAGGTTTTAGAGATTGTCAAAAACATATGACGTGCACATATTTCGTTTAAAAAAACTGCTGGCTTTTATCTATTAACGATATCGTCCAGTGTGGTCTACGACTTGCAAATTGCGGTCACCGATACCTTTAAATACACTATATTTCACACAAAAAAGGCATTTGTTACGACACGTCTGCCAAAACAATTTTTTTGACATTTTACCGCGTATACATAGTTGTGATTTAACCTGTGCGGTCGATTTGCTGCGTTAGTTATTAGCGCTAAGGGGTTTCCTTAGATTTAAACTAATAAATATCTAGGTGCGGGGAAAGATACATAGATATAATGTACTGTCAGGCAACTAGATGTGGAGAGGCGCCGGTGAAGGTGGATTATGAAAAAGATCCGTCAGTTACCAACCTGCGGAATTACCTCCGGATTCGCTCAGTGCACCCTAACGTAAATTATGGTAAGCATTTTCGTCGTGTCTTGAAGGTATGTATCTATGGGACAGCTCATGTTGGCACGTTCCCAGTTGCAGCCTTCAGCTGGTACCAGCTCGGGGTGCGATCTCCAGTCGCTCATTTTTCCCTCTCAAAATATGTATGTATGTGCCGAAGACCGTGGAAAGTTTAAAAAAAACACTTTGTATCTAATCCTACTAATATTATAAATGTGAAAGTAAGTTTGTATATTTGTCTGTTTGTCACCACTTCACGCTTCAACCACTGAACCTATTCAGATGAAATTTGATATGGATATAGTTTGATACCCAGGGAAGGACATAGGATAGTTTTTATCCCCAAAATTCCCACGGTGAGCGAAGCCCACGGGCACAGCTAGTAAATATTTTTTTTTTGTTTTATCCTACTGTGTAAGTTGCCAACAGCTTTTTAAAGCAAGACATGCAATGATGACGGCTGAATCAACGGTGACTTCACAATTTACGAAGGCGTTTTAAATGCGTAGGTACTCCCACCGGCCCAGGGAACTCATCAACAACCTACAAAAGAAAGTTTTTACGTACTTTTTCCTGTGATTTTTCAGCAAATCGTTCTTATTAGTCTTTTTTGCTTCCATTTAGTAGGTGAAGTTTTGAAAGCCCGTAATAATAGAGCTTCACAGAATATTGGGTAATTAATTTATCAACTATATTAATTAAAGTCAAACAAAAAGCCTCCGCTGTCCGTACCGCTTTTTGCAAGCGTGGCATTACCGCAGTCGCTTATCACACGTTCTGAGCCAAATTAAACTTTGTATACCTACTGATATTCAAGAATTTTGTAGCATATTGGAAACTTGGCAAAACATGCTAGAGGTATTAGTTGACTAGAGTAAACATTCTGAAGTGAATTATAAATAAATAAATATAAGGACAAATCACACAGATTGAGTTAGCCCTAAAGTAAGTTCGAGACTTGTGTTATGGGATACTAACTCAACGATACTATATTTTATAACAAACTAGCTGTACCCGCGGGCTTCGCTCCCCGTAGGAATTCCGGGATAAAGAGTACCCTATGTCCTTTCCCGAGTCTCAAACAATATTTATACCTAATTTCATCCGAATCGGTTCAGTAGTTAAGCGTGAAGAGTTAACAAACAAACAAACAAATATACAAACTCACTTTCGCATTTATAATATTAGTAGGAAGTAGGATAGAATAGGATAGGATACATATATAGATAAACATCCAAGACCCAGGACAATTTAAATAAGCGGCCAAGTGCGAGTCGGACTCGCCCATGAAGGGTTCCGTAGCAGCAAGTAACATAATATAAGTCTTGTAGTATGTTTTTTTTTATTTTTCGATTTGAGTTGATTGAATGAAAGGTAATTTGCGGTTTATGATTTATGACGTATTAAAAAAACTACTAACTAGATCTCGTTTAAACCAATTTTCGCTGGTATTTTGCATGGTAATAAACATCACATATTTTTTCTAGTTTTATAATTCTCTCATTTTAGAAGTTACAAGGGGGGACACACGTTTTTCCACTTTGGAAGTATCTCCCGCGCAAACTATTCAGTTTAGAAAAAAAATATATTAGAAACCTCAAAATCATTTTTGAAGACCTATCCATAGATACCCCAGAAGTATGGGTTTAATGAAAAATATTTTTTTTAAATTCACTTTTAAGTATGGGGAACCCCCAAAAATTATGTTTCTTTTTTTTCTATTTTTGTGTAAAAATCTTAATGCGGTTCACAGAATACATCTACTTCCAAAGTTTCAACAGTATAGTTCTTATAGTTTCGGAAAAAAGCTGTGACATACGAACGGACAGACAGACAGACAGACAGACGGACAGACAGACAGACAGACATGACGAATCTATAAGGGTTCCGTTTTTGCTAAAAAAGGCTATTTTCCAACTTGCCCTGACCGGGGTTCGACCCCGAAACCTTTGTGTGGCGGAATAGCATAGTGACCCTACGCCACGGAGGTTGTCAGAAGTATATAAATCATACGGACGGTGTCAAAAGTATATAAAAAACCTACTTTTTTGTAGCTGTGGAGTGTGTGGCTGTAGAATTTATCACCTAAGACAGGCTATTTTCCAACTTGCCCTGACCGGGGTTCGACCCCGAAACCTTTGTGTGGCGGAATAGCATAGTGACCCTACGCCACGGAGGTTGTCAGAAGTATATAAATCATACGGACGGTGTCAAAAGTATATAAAAAACCTACTTTTTTGTAGCTGTGGAGTGTGTGGCTGTAGAATTTATCACCTAAGACTACTCTAAGGAGTAGTCTCTTAAATCAGCCACAGGAATTTAGGAAGGACAAATGATCTCTCTATCAGGATTTTAAAATTTACTATTTCTATTTTATAGACGAATGCCTCACCTACTTGCGCGGCCAGGCTGCCGAGCTAGGCTTCCCTGTGCAGGTGTTCGAGCCAGTCGCCAAGAAACCAATCCTGGTGATGACGTGGGAGGGCCTGGAGCCGAGTCTACCGAGCGTCCTGCTCAACTCACACATGGATGTCGTGCCCGTTTTTGAGGTTAGAAGGCACTTCTGTCTTACATTCTGGTATGGGATAAAAGAAAAAATCTATTATGTACCAAAAGCATCTCTTGCCGTGCGGATTCTAAATTTCAGTCGAGGCAATCGGCGAAAATGCGAATCATGTTATAGGCGATGCGGGTAGTAAACTATCACTACCTATTTTGATTCTTTTTCCACTTGCTCGCCCACCATCTAGAAGTAGCCCTTATGTGTCTTGCGAGCTTGGGCTGTGTCTGCCTAAGCCGCAAGCCCCAAAATGCTCTGTGTAGCTCATTAATGTTAAGGAACATGATTGTATCTGAAAATGTTTGTCAGACTCTGCGAGTTTGTGTAATGTGGTTTGGCACAGAAAAGCTGGACGCACCCCCCTTTCGAAGCGCGCCTGGTTGATGGCGTCATCTTCGGGCGAGGAGTGCAGGACATGAAGTCAGTGGGCGTCATGTACCTTGAGGCCTTGAAGAAACTAAAGGCCAAGGGATCGCGCTTCAAGAGGACCATTCATCTTTCTTTTGTGCCGGGTAAGATGGGCGTGATCTTACTAATAAATTTAAAAGTTTGTGTGTTTGGATGTTTGTTACTCAATCACACGCATAAATTCCTGCATGGATTGGAATGCAATTTGCTAAGATATTTCATTACCTCGATGGACATATAAGTTATTTTTATGTCGAAAAACCTTTGACCACGGGGGCAACGCAGGGCAACTCCTTTATTACGCTGGTTAGGCAACAGATAGTATATTTAATAAATGGTATACCTACATATATAGTCGTTGCGTTAGTTTCCCAATGTAAAGTTAATTTGACGAAACTACGTGTCCCTCAGGACACGTCAGCTCCACACATAATGACTTCAGAATGAGCGCATACAATATTTTTCAGTAAAAAAAATGTGATGACCGCATATGCAGATATTGCAAATGCACTTTATTTTGACGCTTTTAGTGGTGCAATATGTTTTATTTTTACGAACTTACAACAGCAGACCGAAATAACCATTTATCATTGCTGTGTTTAAAAAATTGCACTTCGGGAGGATAGGATTGGTGACAAATTAATATTCTACTCTGAGAGACTCTTCCGCATCACTGTATCTATAAGGAGAATACAAGTATAAATCACTATTAAGTACCATCAGAATTTCAGAAGACACTTTTTAGCCCTTTGGGATTAATTAAATGTTAATTCCATCATAGACGAGGAAGTAGGCGGCCTGAAAGGTATGGGCGAGTTCGTAAAAACCGAGGACTTCAAGAAACTGAACGTGGGCTTCGCTCTGGACGAAGGCCTCGCCAGTGCTTCCGAGGACTACCACGTCTACAACACCGAGAGGAGCATTTGGCGTGAGTATCTTTATATACCCACACCAAGACTTCCCGTGGATGTCGTAGAAGGCGACTTAGGAAATACAAGCTAAACAAAGCATTATGAGACCTCTCTAACCCGTCTGGCCAGCGTGGAGAGTGTAGGCTAAATCCTCTGGCTGCTCTAGCCAAAATATATGGCTCTAGTAGTCCTACAGTGAATACTTAAAAAAAAATTACTATACTCTATGAACACATACTTGACAGGATGACTGAGCACAATAATATTAAAAACAAATATGGGAGGGAGACCTATGTCCAGCAATGAACTTCCTGTGGCTGATATGATGATGACGATAGGACATCTACTGAGCTTTCAAAAAACAATTCGATATTTCTAAATTGTTCGATTAGAAACTTGTAATAGAAAGTTAACTTTTGAACCCAACACTTTTTTAACAGAAAGTTAAAATATGCACGGGCATGACACTGCTTAACTATAAATAATAACATATTATGTGAGGTGTTAGGTTCCGAACAAAATTACTGTTTCACCTTTTCTTTAAATAATTTTTCGAAACTTAAAATCGACTTCGCCGAACTACCCAACCGATTTTGATTAAAAATATATTGGACTACCTCACAAGTATACCGCTTCAAACAAAAATTAAAATGGTCCGGCGTCTTTGAATATTCGGTGAACATACATAAAAAAAATCGTGACGAATTGATACCCTCCTCCTTTTTTTTAAATCGGTTGAAAACAATACGACACGTTTGGTATCTCGGTACCAAGTTTGTAGAATGCCTCGTAAACTGTTATATTACACTAGCTGCACCCCGCGGCGTTAGGCGCTGGACACATAGATAAGACGTAGGACGCGGACGGGGCGCAGACATTTGTCTTTTCCGCGACGGCAAGCGACGGTTTCATACAAAATGTATAGAAACGTCACGGGCAGAACACACTGAACTGCGGCTTTTCTGTGTGTTCTGCTTTGCGACGTTTCTATACATTTTGTATGAAACCGTCGCTTGCCGTCGCGGAACAGACATATGTCTGCGCCCCGTCCGCGACGCACGTCTTTTCTGTGTCCTGCGCCTTACCCGCGCTTATGACTGTGTTAATCCAGGGTGTCAGCTGCATACCAAATTTTATCAAAATTGGGTTCAACCAAAAGAAGTAATAAACAAACACTCACAAACCTTCGCCTTTATAATATTTAGTTTGATTTTCTACCTGTCAACTCTTAAAAGCCCCGTTAATGAGCCTCGATCCAAAAATCTTCAATAATAACCGGCCAAGTGCGAGTCGGACTCGCGCACGAAGGGTTCCGTACCATTATCTTTATTTTATTTTGTTTTTAGTATTTGTTGTTATAGCGGCAACAATAATACATAATTTGTGAAAATTTCAACTGTCTAGCTATCGCGGTTCTTGAGATACAGCCTGGTGACAGACAGACGGACAGACGGACAGACAGCGAAGTCTTAGTAATAGGGTCCCGTTTTGACCCTTTAGATACGGAACCCTACAATAGGACTACCAAAATTGTAGCAAATAAATTACGGAGAAATGAATTCGAATATTCCCTTGACAAATCAATTTAGAAATTTCGTAACTTGGTTTTGCCGCCCGTGTAATGACGAAAGTATTTTCGTTTATCGTTCAAGACTAATTATTGAACCATTAGAAAAAAAAGAAATGTTAGATAGTCGTTATGTAGGAACTTTTAATTGATTTTGCAACAACCTATTTACGTATTTACTTCCTATTAGCCGATATAATTACCTATCTGCTTCACAAATTTCAAACACCATGAACTATACTTTCACGCAGTAAAAAAATCTAGGTTTATGACTATACTAAACTTATTGACGTGTAAAAGCGCCTGTAAAGGCTTAATTACTGAATAAATATTTGATTCCTGATTATTTATTCCTGACTAGCCGAAGCCCGCGTCTTAGTTCGCTTGGACTTTATGTCTCTCGAAAATACTCATCAGGCTGAACAACTGTTGCTAAGGTGTCATTTTTATATTTTTCTTATAGTTAAGCTGGACCATTATGGGGTGTGCATCAGGTGTTCCATTTTCCAAAACCAATTATACCCTATATGTATGTTGCCCAGGCTTAACAGCTATATAACAAAAAAAGTTTCATTCGAATCCTTCCAGTATTTCTGGTCATGTGATTAGCGTGTACAAACAGATAAACAGACGAACAGACAAACAGAGAGATTATTTTTAAATCTTACTCTATCATTATGTCTCCATCGCCCCCGACTTTTTTGTAATATATTTAATGACACTTTTCTACTGTTTTATTATATATATAGATTCTGGATTCCTCGATTCTCGATTCTTGATTTTTTTATTCATGGGACGTGGAGATGTTCTAAGTTGGCCCATATAAATGAAAATTCTCCCTACATCAAAATACCTCCCTTGTTGCTAAAATTTGCCTGTATACCAGCTGCCATAGAACTTAATTTTCTACAGGCTACTACCCATGCGCAGCATCTCCTCTACATTTCACTCAGCCAAAGATAATACTTAGCGCTAAACTTACGTACCGCTACTTGTACCTACTTATTTCACTTAGGGTAGTAGGTACCTAATTAAAGAAAATGAACTTTTTTCAACAGATATGACGGTGATATGTCCTGGCAAGTCTGGACACGGGTCGCTTTTGTTACCAGATAATAACGGAGAAAAGGTAAGAGAGTTAGGTCTTTCTCTCTTCTGTTCGTAGCATATTTGCGTCTGCTGCTAAACATATATGCTCAGGTCTAATAGCATATAAGTAACTAAAAAATGTATGGATGTAAACATTGAACACATTGCACCATCCGCGCCGTGGCAGCGGTTTCCGCAGCCACAGCGCCGCCCGCGCGCGTGTTGTATGCATTTGTTTTGAAATAAAATAATAAAAAATAAAATAAAAATATATTTATTCAGAAAGACGTCCATTTAGTGGTAGTAGTACAGAAGTTACGAAGTACGTTAGTATATCTTATTTTAATTCAAGATAATATTTCATTTTCTTGACCCATTGGGCGACCCCGGGACAAACTGAAATAGTCAGAGTTTTAGTGACTGACATTGCCAAGCAGATTAGCTTATTGAAGAGGCAGTAGGTGGCATACAGCACGCGAACAACTAATAGCCGATGGGGCATAAATGTTCTCGAATGGTAGCCACGTACCGGCAAGCGCAGCGTAGGACACTAATTTGTTAAGTAGTCAGGCGTCCTGAGCAAGGTTGCAGGAAAACGCTGAATGCTGGCCGTTTCCAATCCATCGTTTTGGAAAGAAAAAATCCTTTGGAAAGTCTATGTCCAGTAGTGGACTCCCTGTGGCTGATATAAAGATATTAATGAATTAATGATGAAGCTTTCAAACCCGCAGCCACGGCAGTACATGAATTTTTACGGGGTCTAGTGCTGCCCCCATTTGAAGTAAATTATTTGAAAGAAAACGGAGATATCATTTAAAATTTTGTTTTAACCAAGTCCTAGATTACACTTACTATTTTATGAACTACTGTTTAAAGTGAGAACGTGAAGCTTTTCTCTGCACATTTGCCGAAAGTGGCCTTTTTAAGAATTCTTCAATTTCACTATTCCTACACTGAAATCCATTTTTGAAACGCGGTGTCAGCAAAACGAATAGGCTTTTCTATACAAAAAACCGTTCGTTTATTTACTTACTACGCGTTTGAAAAATAGCACCACTGCATAATAGCTTATGCTATTTAGCATTGAAACCGACTCTATCAAGTAATTAGGTGACGCTAAATAGACTCGATTAACTGCCATTGGCACTGGTCCAGCACTTTGCTGGCTTCCGATTGAACCACGCATGGGAACCACGCTTATTATAGAATAGGAAACTAAAGACCTAATCTATAAGAATGCCTTATTACCTATTATGACTTAGGTTTTGTTAACTAATCTATTTTCAGTAGAGTATATAAAATAGTGATGTATCTTAATCTGTTTACACTTTTTTTTGGTGAACAATAGTAATTATTAAAAATGCCCGGCCAAGTACTAGTTAAATTTCATATTTTGTCGCCCGAAAATGACCCTTATTTTAAGAAAATATTTATTACTTTACAAATCTGTATCTGGATCATAAGATTACACCATCCTACCAACTTTGATCTAATTTGGTTCAGTAGATTTGGAGCATTAGCTGTGATAGACGGACGTGTGATCCTTTAAGGGTTTCGATTTTATATTTTGAACGGAACCCTAAAAGGAAAAAACCCGACGCAATGAAAATAATTCTAAACATACATACACTCAAAATCATGGTTAATCCTTTTGGCGCAATCGGATTAAAATAAACTATGTACCTACTTTTACATGTAGATACAAGTAGCGGCACGTAAGTTTAGCGCTGAGTAGAGTGTAGAGGGGATACTGCGCACGGGTACAGTATTACTTTTTGACTTCTGCGCAGCCAAGGTCAGCGCTAGAGTTTCGTGCCGCTACCTGTAAGTATGATACGGAATTCACTACATCATTTCGCTGTCTTCGTGCAAGTCAGGATGGCCGAGCGGTCTAAGGCGCTGCGTTCAGGTCGCAGTCCACTTCTGTGGGCGTGGGTTCGAATCCCACTTCTGACAGGACAAAACTTTTAATTATATTTATATTACTTTTATATTTTTGTACTATTTTCGACTGTACTTTTTTTTATTTACGCTTTTGTTTTATTTTCCTAATTTATCTAAAACGATTTTTTCGTCAGATTCGGTACATCATCGACAAGTTCATGGACCTCCGCCAGGAGTCGAAGAAAAAGCTAAACGAAAACAGCAACCTCACCATCGGTGACGTCACCACTGTCAACCTCACCATGCTGCATGTAAGATTCTTTCCATATTATTTTATTTTTTTAATCTCATTTGGCACCTTTCCAGCCCGCTGGCTGATTTACATATGTAACGACGCCAATAAAACTCATTCGAAATTTATATATTTTTTTTAAATTCACCATGTCATGAAACATTTTAAACTGTAGATAACTACCTTTTTTATTAAGCTGCTCTCTGCAGACTCTTTTTAAAGCCTTTTGTATTCCATTTTTGAGCAAAGGCCTGTCCTCTAGTTTTCTACAAACTTCTATCAGTGTTGCTGTTGTTCTATCACAAGCTGCATGTGTCATAGCTTGACGACTGCAATATTATTAACTTCACGTGTGCGCCTTTCAAAGCACAAATATGCTGTAATTTTTTTTCGCTACTTATTTATTTATTCTATTTATTGACACACAAAACAGTCTTACAACACAACAAAACAAATTACCTATATTAAAGATAGCGTATCTTTATAAATAGTATAATAGTATCATGTAATGTTTCATGCAAATAATGAAATTCTTAGGAGAGCGTCTCTTTTCGAAGCTTGTGGTTACGAATATCCATGTGACGACCCGCACCCAGTTAATTGTATAAATTGAATCAGACTCAGCATTGCCATACAACGTGACAATGCTGCCAGCCTTTTGGCACGTTGCCGAGGGTTAATATTTTAGTGGGACTACATAATTTAAAAATGACAAACTTTAGTTTTTATTTAAATTTTAATAAGTTTAGCTTGGATATAATTTTAACTTTTAAGAAAAGACTAAAATATATCTATTGAACAAGCTACCAGAAAATGTTGTGACTGCACCTTCAGTAACAGCTTTAAAAATAGACTAGATAAAAACAACATCTCCAAACATCAAGACGCACACGCATCAGCCTTATTAGCTGCTAGTGGGTTCTATAATATATAATAATAATAATTAGAAAAAGCCTTCTTCTCCATTGACGAATATTACAAGTAAAGTTTTAAAATTGTAATTTTATTTAAGTTGACATATATAAATAGTTTATTTTAATAGTATTATAGGATGTTATTTCAAGCAATTCCAACACAATGAAAATTTGTCAAATGGAAGTAATAAATAAAATAAAATTGAGCTAGCCCCAAAGTAAGTTCAGTATCACATAACTTGCTAAAGCGCAAACGGGCCACCACCAAACGCGGCTACCGACCACTTTCATACTAATTTAGTTTCAATTTCAATTTATTTATTGCTTTTCACATTATACATATATTAGATTACACTACACAGTCACTTCTTAGGTTAGTAGGTACAACCTTAGAATATAGAACAAACCAGAAGCCGCGAACGCGCCCTAAGCTGAAGCTACACAAACTACTCTCAAAGAGTGTAGTTTGATAATTGGTGGATTAGTCTATCTGTGGCCATCGACTGACGTACGCGGGAAAAATTCTCTCGGTTTTAATTAAATTATGCCGTGTTGTGCGGTTCTCACCTCCAAAAATGCAGTTGAAAAAATATAAAAATTAGATGGGATCACATTTCATGTGTAAGTAGCGCAAATACATTTCATTTTATTTGAATAATAATGTATTTTTACTCGTTCAAAATGTAAACAATTTGGGCGAGTCCATTTTGTCAATGTTGCCAGTTGTGCTAAAACGTTTTTCCTGCTTTCACTTGGTTATTTTCTAAAAGGTTAATAAAAAACAAATAAATGCATGAAAAATAATTTAACGTTTGACTTTAATACTTAGATAAAAAATTCAAATTAATTTATTTAGTGTCAAAGTATGACACTGTTTGAATTAAGACATTTTAGTATAAATAGAGTGACTTATGTATATAAGTAAATAAAATTATTACCTATTGTTTGACAGATACTAAATTGTATGAATAGTAGTGTTTTTAACCCCCGACAAAAAAGAGGGGTGTTATAAGTTTGACGCTAGTGTCTGTCTGTATGTCTATCTGTGGCATCATAGCGCTCGAACGGAAGAACTGATTTCGATTCGGTTTTTTATTTAAAATCAAGTTACCTTGCGGGATGTTTCTTAGCTATGTTTGATGAAAATCGGTTAAGCCTTTTAAAAGTTATTGGAGGTTATCAGGTGCTATTTTTCAAACGCGGAGTCACTAAACGAACGGTTTTTTGTATGGAAAAATCGTTTAGATGACTCCGCGTTTCAGAAACGGCACTTACCGTTTGAAAAACGGCTTTCCCTAAAATAAAACAGATCTATATTTTGTAACGTTATCAATTTAAGTCGTTTCTGTAGTTCCGCTACTCATCGCTAGACGGCGTTTTTGACCGTCGGGTTTTTTCCTATTTGCGTAAACTTGTTATAAGAATGTTAAAACTATTCTAATTATTAAAAGTGGAATTTCAGGTTTCCAGCTTAGGAAATCATAAGAGTAAAGAGGACTCAAATTATAACACAAGCTCGGTTAGATGAGATATGAAAATCTACTACATACAATACATACTATCACGTCTTTATCCCTAATGGGGCAGACAGAGCATTTTGGGTCTTGCGGTTCTATGCAGAGCCCAGGGCCGCAAGACCCAAAAGCCACTTTTAGGTTACTTTTAGAAAATCTACTAGGCAGTGTTATTTGTTCGAAACATTTTGAAGATGAATATTTTTATGACACAAAGCGCGGTTTTATAAATTACACATGGAATTATCTATTCTTATCCATATATTATCCCACAGGAACAAATATCGGAATCAAAGTGTCGGAAAGACTATGTCCTTCCTTATCAAGAAAACTATCCCTATACCTAACTTCATTTAAAAAATATCATTTTTACAGTTGTTGTTATAATCTCATAAAGGCCGTTATAGAAAAATATTTACATATACAACTTCATCATTTGTCAAAACGTAAAAATGTATTGATTGCCTCAAAATCAAAACGTAAATATTATTTAAAAAAATGTACAACAAAAAGGTATGTAAATAAAAGCATATTTTGTAAAAAATTACGTGTTTTATTCCTACTACTACTTAAGGTTTTTTTATGCAATATATTAATGAATATTTATTTATTAGGATAACTGTTATAGATCGATAATCGTATTATGTTGACATAAAACATTAAGTTTGGTTTGCATTATTTTGAAACATGATTTTTGATTTACCCTAAAAGATGCGAACTCTCTCTAAGCTAGCAACACTTTGCGGGTGTGAAGTATGAGGAATGCGGGGGGTAACGCATTCTTTTTGGACACAGTGAGCTGCATACATTAACGGCTGTAGGCTACTTCTGGTTTGTTCTATATTCTAAGGGTACAACATGAACCCTGTTAGGGCATTGCAACAGAAAATAACGGAACGGCATGCGGATTATTTCTTAGTATATATCAAATTCAATGTTAAAATTATTATGAATAAAAATGTAATTTCTTTTTATTGATGTCTTAAAATTTAATTTAATTTTGGTCATATTTTTTATTTTATTTAATGTGTCGATACTATACTATAATATTTAATAACGTCCAAATGTTGTTTTAATTTAAATGTCAATTATATTAAATGTCAATGCAGATTATGTTATTCGTCATTAACATTTATTGTATATTTTGTCAAATCTTTATCATTAAAAAACTCGTCCAATGTATAATAATTTTTATCTATAAGCAGGGCTTTTAATCTTTTAATAAAAATCGAATTCTTCTCCTCTGCTCTAAGCAGGTCTGGGAGGGCATTATAGACTTTTTTCTACTCCTCTACTGTTATCTGCCTTTTACATAGTCACGAACACTATTATAAGAACATTGATTATTTATGACTTCAGGAAAGTCTATAGTCTATTCCCCATAACAGCACTTGTATCGTTATTTCGCCAAAACGATACTCCTAGCCACAGACTTAGAACCTTTTTTTTTCTTTGAATCTATCATACGGCCAACATAAGAAAAACGTTTTATTAATATATTCGTGATATATTCACTAGGGAGACGTCAATTTAAAAAAAATAAAGTTTACCATAGATGCCTATTATCTACCAAACATAAATGATGTCATACATTTTCATATTTTTCTTTTGTTTATTTTTGTATTTTATTTAGTAAATATAATCGTAGAAAAAGTATTGTATGCAACGTTGTATAAGTACGTCAAAAAATGCTCGATGGCATCTTCTTACGATGCTCGCTAAAGCTCGCATCGTAACCTGCGCCACTCGCATATTTTGAACCCTCTTATACAACTGTTGCATAAAATACTATAATTGTCATTGCAAGCGGCCCAGAATTAAATATTTCTAAATTACGAGTGTTATTCGGCCTCGCTAACATATTCTTCTTCCTTGTGGGATAGCGTCGCGGTAAATCGTCTTTTTTCGTGTAATATTGGGGATATTTTCTCATAAATTTACTAGTTTCTAAAATGTATATGCATGGCAATGTCAGTATTTTTAAATTTTTAAAATATGGCCTACAGCTTTCTCTGTCTTTAATATTTTCTATGATACGTATGCATTTCTTTTGAAGAATTAGCAATCTATTCGCGTCGGTACTATTTCCCCAGAGTATAACCCCATATGTTAGCCACGAATATGCATATGCATAGTAAGCTGTTATCGCCGTTTTGTTATTCGTGGATTTTTTGAGTTCCCGAAGTGCGTATGTAAATGTTTGTAATTTGTTTACTATTTTGTCAACGTGATCTTTCCAATTCATATTTGTGTCTAGTACCATTCCCAGTAATTGAAAGGATTTGACAGTCTCGATATCTTTTCCATTATAGCTAAATTTTATATTTAAAGATTCTTTTTGATGTGGTCTAAATTCAATTATTTTCGTTTTATTAAAATTTATTTCTAGATTATGATCAGTTAACCACGATGTTACTTTGTCCATATTTTCGGTAAGCATATTGTTTAAATTATAAGGTTTTGAGTAAGGTATCAGTAGTGATACGTCGTCCGCGAACAGTACACATGTCTGAGTCATTGTTTTAGGTAAGTCATTGATGTAGATGAGGAATAATAAACATCCGATAACGCTCCCTTGGGGAATCGAACATTTCACACATTCTACATCTGATCTTACTGTTGTAATCGTCCTATTGTCGTAGTCATAGTGCTCGATTTCTACAATTTGTTCCCGATTTTTTAGGTACGATGCTTACCAATTGTGAGGTACTCCTCTAATACCTACTCCGTACAGCTTGTTTAGCAGTATTTTATGTAAAACTTTGTCGTACGCTTTCGTCATGTCCAGCATCGTACCTACAGCATATTTTTTATTATTAATTGTAGTTAGTATTTCTTGGGCGTAATTATATGTCGCGAGGGTAGTTGACCGATTTTTTCGGAACCCGTTCTGGGAGTCATCAAAAATACCGTATTTTTCACAAAAGTCGTACGTCTGCGTTCCAATTGCTTTTTCAAAAATTTTTGACGCAGTGCAAGGTATCGCTACTGGACGGAAGTTTTCTCTTTCGGTTTTCTTTCCTTTTTTGTGTATGGGCTTTATTAATGATGTTTTAAGCCTATCTGGGAAAGTGCCTTCCACGAAGGATTGGTTAATAAGTAAAGTGAAAGGAAAGGTAAGTTCATCCGCACACATTTTAAATAAAATTGGTGGAAACTCATCAACGCCGCAACTATATTTACTTTTTAATTCTCGCAGAATGGTGTTTATTTCAGCCATTTCTACCGGACGCAAGCACATCGTGTTGTCAGGCGAGTGCATCACCGGGCGACCTTGAGGCAGCTGCTTTCCGCTCGGTATGCCCACTGATGCAAAGTATTTATTGAATGTATTTGCAACTATTTTTGGGTCGGAAGTAATTTTATTCTGGACGTTCAATTTTACATTTTGTTTGTGTTTTTTTGAGGTTTTGTTTGTATGTTCTTTTATTACATTCCACATTGTTTTGACTATGTTCTTTGACTTTTTTACTTGTCTAATGTAATCGAGTCTTTTTGATTTTATGACGGTTTTCTTTAATGTTTTTTCATATTTTTTGTAGTAATTTTTAAGAGTGTCACTTTTTGTAGTATTAGTCAATATTTTTAATAGTCTTTTATTTTTACACGAAATTTTTATTCCTTTGGTAAGCCACTGTTTTTTTGTATTTGGTTTTATTATTATTGTTTTTTTGGGAATGCATTTATCTAAGATTTTTTTCAAAATATCGTCAAAAGCGTTGTAGTTTTCATTAATATTTTGGTCAGTTTTTATTATATCACTCCAACATATGTTTTTTAGTTCGGTTTTAAAGTGAAGTATATGTTTTTGATTGTAGATTCGCGTTTGTTTTTTATATGTCAATGGTTTTGGTTTTAAAAATAAGTCAGTCTTTATTGTTACACTCATGTGGTCACAGAATCCGTACTCAATCACTTTAGCACGTATATTTTTGTCCTTAAAGTTAGTATAGATGTGGTCAATACATGTCGACGTTGTTTTGGTAACCCGTGTTGGTTCTTTAATATGAGATGTAAAGTTGTACGCTGCCATAAGGTGTAATAATTTTTTTGACTCTGCATCGTTTACTAACGTGTCAATATTGAAGTCACCCCCTATTATAATTCGTTTATTTTTATATTTTAGTGTCACATAATTTAAAATTAATTCCAATTGTGTAATAAAATCATTAATCCGTTTGTCGTTCCAGTACAATGTAATTATTAATAAATTCGGTTCAATTAGTTCTATCGCGCATAATTCTATAAGGAATTCAATCGACATATCTACAATATCTTTTCTCTCAATGTACTCCACATCGTCCCGCAGTAGTATGCATACCCCACCTCCGTCGTAGTTTCTTCGACAGTATGCGCTTACAATCTTATAACGATTGAAGTGTACGAGTTGTAATTTTTGCTCCGATAAAAATGTTTCTGTTATGCAACAAGCTTGATAAGTGTTCTTAGTCTGGTCAAGGAATGCTTCAAATGTAGTACGTTTATTAAACAAGCTTTGCATATTTTGAAAAATTACGTTTAGTTTAGTATTGTTTACGGAAGGTACGAAAGGAATGCCGTGTATGGTTAAGTGGCGTTTCATTAATGGTGTTATTTAATGAACTAGATGGCGGATTATGGCATGAAGGTGATTGGTCATTTCTAGTATTTCCATGCGTGCTCGATATAGATGTCTGGTGCGTTCTATTTCTTTGTGTCATGTTTATAGATTGTCTGCCGATAGTTTGTGATTTTTGTCTTTTTTTTTCATCTAAGCTCTTTTTATCCAGCAGTTTTGAAACGAATAGCCCAGTGTTTTTAAAATATTGTACATTATTTAGTATGTAATTCGTCATCCGTCTGCTAATAAGTTCAACACGTATTGGTCGTCGTGGTCCCCTCACTCCAAGTCGTCTAATATCTTCTATATATCCTGTAATATCCACGTGTAGAATATTTTTAAACGCATATACTAGTAGTTCGCCGCGAACTTAGACCTCGCGATTATTATTCGCAATTCAGTTTCCTTAATAACCCCTAGATGGCGCTATCCAAAGTTAGAACGCGATTTGGTTTCGTTTGCTACATAATCGCGGAAATTTTTATTAATATTTCAAAAACTACTGAACCGATTTTGATGCCCAACGAACTTGAAAATTCTATTGATATTTCCTACATGCCTTCCCAATTTCATTGAAATTGGATCATCGGTTCGGCATTTATCGCGGTACAAACATACATACATACATACATACATACATACATACATACATACATACAATGTGTTTTCGCCCCAACTCGATTTAGAGACCTTGCTCGCTTCGCTCGCTCGGTCAATAATCCTTTTTTCAATGTCATGTTCATTTTCGCCTGAGTACTCGGTCAGTCCATATAATACAAATATGTTCGATGTGTTTATATAGTTTAGTTTTTCGGGAGTCTCATTTGTTTTTTGTTTCAATTCTTCCATTTCTTTCTGTAGTTTTTTAATTTCTTGGTTCAGTGTTTCTACTTTTGCTGTTGTTTCTATTATTTTATCGTCATGTATAGTTTGTTGTTTTTCTAAATAATCAGTTTTTTGCATAAATTCTTGTTTTAATTTTAATGCTACTGAATTTGTTTCGCTAGTCAATATGTTTTTGATATCAGTCAAAATCGATTGCTTATTATTTTCTAGTTTTGTTTCCAGAAGGATACTTATATTTTCTAAAGTTATTTTATTTTGATCAGTTGGGTCCAGTTGCATCTTCTGAATGTGTGGTGTTTGTACTTGCGGAGATGTTAATGTATTTCCTACGATGCTTTGGTCGTGCGCCGTATTTTCGTAAAATGACATGGTGGTGTCCTCTAATAGGAGTTGTTTTTGCTTTCCTATCGGCCTCCTATAGTGGCCGCCACCAGCGACACCGTGTGCGGCGAGTCCATACAAAATGTATGAAAACTACAGGAAAGTGGTCGGTGGCCGCGTTTTGTGCCGAGCCTTACTCCCACCAGGCTACCGAGCTCCCCATCTGAAGTGATGATAGTATCGGTGTGTGTAACCTCACAACTTACTCCCAACCATGGTATAATAAAACAGGTATTCTCTTCCCGAGATGGAACTTGTCTACGTCACAAAGTGTTGCCACTGATTGTTCTTTTCAGTAAATTTAAGGACTTTCTCAATTAGTTCATGAATATTAAATAAAATATTAAGGAACTAAGCTATTTAGTATCGAACGATTCTCACGTGATTCATCAATTCAATATTTTATAAATTGATATAATTTTTTAGTAAACATGATACTTAACAAAAATATATCAAAAATATTTTCATGTTCATATCATTACTTACATCTAATACAGATAGATAATTATATTAGCTAATTATTGGAAAAAATAAATAAATTTAACTTAAATTAAAACTATACAAACTTATTAAAATTTAAATTAAAACTAAAATTAAAACTAAAAATTACAATGATATAATGGATTATTAATTCGAAATTGGTTTATAAAGTTCAAAAATGCATTACGCTCGGGTAATTCAATTTCCCACAGTGGCAACATATCAAACTGATGACGTAGTCAAGTTCCACCTACGTCATCAGCTGTCACGGGAAGAGAATACCTTATTTTATTATACCATGCTCCCAACAGGGTCCGATCTGAAGTGATGATAATATCAGTGTGTGTGATACCTAACATGGTTTCAGGGAGGCATCCAAAACAACGTGGTGCCGGAGAAGCTGACCGTCAGCTTCGACCTGCGACTGGCTACCTCCGTCGATCATCAGGAGTTTGAGGATATGGTGAGTACCTGTCAGTAGCGTGCATTTTATACAGACAGATAGAAATTGTCTAACCTGTGCCACCCTAATGTTATAATGTCGGACCGAGGTTGGACACTAGCGAGAAATGTTGCTCGATGTACAGCCGTTTTGATAATTACGTAAGATAGTGTCTAGTCTACCCTGTAAAAAATGATTGTGCACGTCACTGGGTAGGTACCTGTGCATTCGTTTCCTATATTTTACCCTACTGATATTATAAATATGAAACTTTGGATGTCTGTCACTACTCAAAAGCGATAAAATATAGAAAATATAGTTCATTGATTTTCGGACCTTAGGGCCCCGGACCTAGGGGTCTCCTTAAAGAGATCTCACCAAGACTTATCTCAGGAGATTTTTTTTTTAGTTTTTGACTGTTATTTTGTTATTATTATAATATATAGTGATCTAGTTATAGCCTGTGGACCCTGTGGTTCGATTTTTACAGGTATATGTATATGTATGTCCCTTCTACGTTGTATATAAGGTCTAACAAAATATACTGAAACTATTTTAAGGGTGAATTCAGTCCGTGATAGTGAACAACTTTCCCAAGGAACATATGCTGAAATATGAAAAATATTTTTTGGCTTTCCATACAAACTCGGATCAGCCTATCGGTCAACTTGTATGGGAAGTCAAAAAATACTTGTCATATTTGGATACCTGTTCCTCAGGAAAAGTTCTTCAATATCATGGACTGGATTAACCCTTAAAATAGTATCAGTATATTTTGTTAGACCTTGTATATGTTACATACCAACACCCGGTCTTTCAGATAAAACGCTGGTGCAGCGAGGCCGGTGCGAGCGTGACCTACGAGTTCGACCAGAAGGACCCCTACGTGGCGCCCACCAAGATTGACGACTCCAACCCCTACTGGCTCGCTTTCAAAGGGGTCTTCGATAAACTGTAAGTTGAATCACCAGCAAATAAAGAATAAATAAAGGCCTTTGGATCTTGCGATCGTTGGCTCTTTATTTAGGATAATGATGGTAATGTATGTAAAAAATCTGAGTATCGTGAAACACTCGGATGGAACGAAGTTACAAAAATTTAAGGAAAATGGTGACGGATTTTTTTTACACTTTTTTTTGCCCAGTTCGCCAAGTTCGTACCGTTCGAAACGAAACTTTGCTCCAAAAATGGTATCTAGCAGTAAAAGCTAAAGGGCTTCAGGCGTCGTTATTCACACTTCAATCAGTGACTACAAGTGATAGGTATCTATGAAATATCTCCTTGGTGCTTTGTAAGGTATGCTAAGCCTGTTAGATCCAGCTGTCATCATTAGCTAGTATACCAGTCGCTAATATACGTTTGAAAATCAGACATACAGTTAGACAAATCCGACTCCAGCGATACCCAAAGAGAAAACGTTGATTACTAACTACATCATTTTCGTTTTTTAGGAAACTTCCAATAAAGACTCGCACATTCCCGGGTGGGACCGACAGCCGCTACATCCGTGAGAAAGGCATCCCAGCGCTGGGCATCTCCCCGATGGCCAACACCCCCCCTCAGATACACGAGCACGACGAGAGCCTCAAAGCTGATACTTTCTTGCACGGCATTTACATTTACGAGAATCTCATACCGGCTATCGCAGATGTTTGAAGTTAATAAAATTGACAACCTCCGTGGCGCAGTGGTCACCATGCTAGTCCGCCACCCAGAGGTTCCGGGTTCGAACCCCGGTCAGAGCAAGATGGAAAATGACCTTTTTCAAACTGTCCTGGGTCTTGAATGTTTATGTATTTGTAATAAAATATCGTTGAGTTAGTATCCCATAATTTAAGTTTCGAACTTACTTTGGGGCTAGCTCAATCAGTATAATTTGTCCCTATATATTTATTTATTTATTTATTTATTTATTTAATAAAGTTATAAAATAAAAGCTAGCAGGTGTGTTTTTTAATTTTTGTTAACTTTTCCAACTGCGTGAGTGATCCTCACACGACACACAATATGGAAAACTGACGCAAGAAGACCGAAGAGAAACAACAAAAGATATGAAAACATGGCCAAGATAATGACTTTTTATCACTTTTGATGGTGAAGAATTAGATGAGTCGAACGATTTGTTAAGCAACCACTTTGATATTGTGAACTAAATATCCCAAGCCTTGAAAGAAGAGTCAAGTCAATAGCAATAGCAACTAAAGTATTCCCATTATGTTCGCAAACCGCTTGCCAAGCATGGCGAGTAAGTATAGAATCTTCTTCATCACCTTGGAAAAAGAATCTAAAATACACGGCACAGTTCCCTTTCTACAGATCCCTTTGGTTTGAGTATATCTAAACGTAGCCTTTGAGTCTGTTTATCATGACTACCTTTATGTACACGTCATAATATATCTATAAACTGATCTTAAAAAATCGAACAAAAAGGACATCAACAATCGAATAAATAAGTTTTCAATTCTAAAAAACCGATTTCATCCCCAAACTACTCTACCAATTTTGATAAAATTTCTATCGGACCGCAGTATACTCTTTCAAACAAAAAACAATTTTTCCAAATCGGTTGCCGTGTGGTTTCCAGTAGAGTACAATAGGGCCACTCCAAGTTCTTCCGTGGATGTAGGCGACTTAGGAAATACAAGCTAAACAGAGCTTATGAAACATCAATGAGACCTCTCCAACCCGTCTGGCCGCGAGGAGATTGTAGACCAAATCCTCTGGCTGCTCTGGCCAAGTATGGCTTTGGTAGTATAGAGATGGTCGTGCTCCTGCAGTGGAGACAAAAAGACCTGATGCTGATAATAAATAATAATAATAACCCCCCCGAGGGGCCACCTTGACGTGGTGGGGGGGCTTTCGGGGAGCGGGGGAAGCACTACACTATATAAGATTCTTATAATACCTGACTATCAAGGTACCTTCTCTCCCTAAACCAACGGTCCCAAACCCAATCTAAGGTGTGACCAACCGTGCCGAGAGATGCGTGGCCAAGGGGGAGCTTGGTCGCGAACGGTGGACTCCCGATACCAGGCAACCTCGGGATGTAATAATTGCCTTACCTCCACATGCGGGGCTCTGTGGAGAGTCGACCTATGTTCCCTAGCTACTCGTGGGATGTCTATAGAAAGAAATAGTCAAAGATATAATTTAAGATCTCGCCCTCAAAGGTATCGAGATATGTCTAGCAATGATGCTGACAATAGTATAGTAGTAGAAAGAAGTGAAGGTGGCCCGCTATCTTCAGTTAGTAGCTTATTCCCGTCACTTGGCTCCTCACCACACAGTTTTTCACCTGCATCCAGCCCTAGGTCTTCTATAATATCTGCCGTAGAGCCAATAGGTTTACTTACCTCTCCTTCTAGACCATCATCTTCAATTTCAACAAGGTCGATAGATGTTGCGCAGGAGGCACATGCCAATAATCCTGCGTCCACTACCGATACAAATAAAAGTGCGAGAAAGAAATGGACCGACGAAATGAATCGCTTCATCTGGCGCACGTATTTAATTGCAACAAATTTAGAAAGAAATCCTAAAGTATACCTGAAAGAATTACATACAAAATGTACTCACAAATTCCCGGAAATGGATGCATCTAAGCAGAGAGTAGGCGATCAGAGAAGGGCCATTATCAGAAACAAATTATTATCGAACGAAGAATTAGAAAAAATCAGAGAAGAAGTTGCAAATAACCAAACATACGCTCAATCACCACAAATATCACACAGTACTGGAACAGAAATGCTAACGCAAAGAATGAGATGGACAAACGAAATGAATGAGACTTTGATTAGGTGTTATTACCAAATTACAGAAGTAGAAAATAATAGAAGTACCTATAGGAAAATACTAAGGAACCGATTTGTAGAACAATTCCCTGATCTTGAACACCTGTCAGAGCAACGTGTTTCAGATCAAAGACGATCAATTGTAAACAATAAATTAATCCCAGAGCAAAGACTACTGGAGATCAAAGAAGAGACCATGAATCAAAATAAATTACCTCAAATACAGATAAGCATTAGCAGAATAAGCCCAATCTTGACGCCACCAAATATGATTGATAATACTTTTATTCGTCGAACCCATCTTTCCCCGGAACCATCTCATTCACAAGCCACACCCACACCCAACTCTATCACCACAATAAACACAGCACATTTTGAAACAGAAGACACAACTTTTTCTCTTGAAACACAACAGACGAATGTTGTAGAAAATAACGAAATTAGAAACCTAACTCTTAGTAGTATCGCTGCAGAAGAAATTGATAGAATATTTAATCAGGCATTTGAACGATTCACTGACACGGACCCTACAACAAGACCTCACATACCAAAGCAAAAGTCGTCTAAAAAGTTTATTAGTACTGTTGATTATATAAATAATGTAATTATACCTAGGCATATTACTAGAAATCAAGATTTCATGAAAACGCAAACCCTTATATACTGTACAGCATACACTGCAGCTACATATAATGGAAGTAAAATAAGAGAGATGGTAGAGAGAAATCAACAGAGAGAAGTCAGAACACCAGTATGGCAGAGATGATTACAAAGTAAGATAGATAAGCTACGTAGAGATATAGGCAGATTACTACAATACATAGAAGGAAATAGAAGTAGAAGACTAATTTCACACATACAAGACATTAAAAGTAGACACTTTAATCACTCGCAATATGAGGAAGAAAATCAATCAGACGAACAATTTCTAGACACCCTCCAACAAAAATTAGGCACGGCAGTAAGTAGACTGAGGCGATACACTAATTGTACGTTGAGGAAGAAACAAAACTCCCAGTTTGTAAATAGCGAAAAGCAGTTTTATAGACAACTTGCATCTCGTTCAGGATCCACCACTACACATACAAATCCACCCGACCCCGAACTTTTACATCATTTCTGGACCAATATTTGGTCAAACCCAAAAGAACATAATACCTCAGCAGAATGGATAAAAAAAGAAACTGAAAAAATGCAAAGCCTACCTCCAATGAATTTTGAACATATTTCTATAGAAATATTTATTCAGGTCATAAAAAAAACTCATAACTGGAAGGCACCCGGTAGCGATAACATACACAACTTTTGGTATAAAAAACTTACGTCTCTTCACCCCACTTTACATAACCACATTAATGATTTTATACAAGATCCAAAATTATTACCACCACACATTACAAACGGTCTTACATATATGCTACCAAAAGATACTGATACACAAAATCCTGCGAAATATCGTCCTATTACATGCTTACAGACATTTTATAAAATCCTAACATCTTGCATCGCTGAATATATCTACCAACACGTAGCCAACAATCATATCCTTGCAGAAGAACAAAAAGGATGCCGGAAACGAAGCCAGGGTTGCAAGGAACAACTGATAATAGACGCAATAACTATGAAACAAGCAATCTCCAAAAAGCGAAACATAAACACGTTGTACATTGATTACCGCAAAGCATACGATTCTGTCCCACATAGTTGGCTTACTTTCGTATTAGAACTTTATAAAATACACCCAACCATTGTAGCGTTCTTGAGACATACCATGCAGCACTGGCAAACTAAACTTCAAGTCTTAAACAATCCAGGTACATACTCTGAATTTATCCCAATAAGGCGAGGTATTTTCCAAGGAGACGCTCTTAGCCCCCTCTGGTTCTGCCTTGCACTCAATCCCCTTTCAAACTTATTGAACGATTCTAGTGAAGGACACAATATCACAACGGACCACAATCATACATCACTCACTCACCTCATGTACATGGACGACATTAAACTTTACAGTCATACAAAAGAATCTCTTCACTCTTTAGCAGACATCACGCAAACATTCTCGAATGATATATGCATGGAGTTTGGCATAGACAAATGTAAAATATTCTGTGTCCAAAATGGAAGGGTAGTGCCAAATGATTATGTGTTGGAAACAGGTGCCTCGATAGATTCATTAGACGAATTTACTACTTACAAATACTTAGGGTTCCAACAATCCCGCGAAATAAAGCAAAAAGAAACCAAGAATGACCTAATAAAGAAATTTAAACATAGATTAAATTCCCTTCTCAGATCACAATTGAACTCACATAATTTAATTAAAGCTATTAATTCATACGCAGTTCCTGTCCTTACATATTCTTTTGGCATTATAAAATGGTCCAAAACAGATCTTATCAAGTTCCAGCGGCTTATTAATACCTCCATGACGCACCATCTTAAGCACCATCCACGGTCCTGCATCCAGCGACTTACTCTGCCACGCTCTGAAGGTGGAAGAGCACTCATAGACCTTACCAACTTACACAACAAACAGATCAGTTCACTTAGGAAATACTTTCACAATCAAGCACAACACTCACACATACACTCAATAGTCACACAAGCAGACAAAAACTACACACCCCTTAATTTACATAACCGCAACACTCAAAATAATGAAAATATTATAGATGACAAAGAAAAAATCACAATTTGGCAACAAAAATCATTACATGGTAGGCATAGAAAGGATCTGCATCAAGCACATATTGATAAAACTGCTTCGAACGCTTGGCTACGACACGGTGAGTTATTCCCGGAAACAGAAGCATTCATGATTGCCATCCAAGACCAAATCATAGACACTAGAAACTACCAAAAATATATTATTCGTACACCCAATCTTACAACCGATTCCTGCAGAAGATGCCATAGCGCCTCGGAGACAATACAACACATAACTGGAGCATGCAAAGCCATTATACAGACTGATTACAAACATCGACACGACCAAATAGCTGCAATAGTCCATCAAAGTTTGGCCTACAAGTATAATTTACTAACAGAAAAGGTACCTTATTATAAATACCAACCAAGCTGCATTTTAGAAAATAACGAATACAAAATATATTGGGACAGAACCATACTAACTGATAAAACAGTACATTTTAACCGGCCAGACATAACCGTATTAAATAAACTTACTAAATCTGTATATTTAATTGACATCGCAGTTCCCAACACGCATAATCTAGAAACCACAAATTCCGAAAAGATCGCTAAATACACAGACCTTTCAATAGAGATCAAAACGCAATGGCGAGTAAACTCGGTAAAAACAATCCCCATCGTTATTTCTACTACAGGCGTCGTACCTTATACACTGCATACATATATCCGCACACTTGACTTACACCCATATACTTACATCCTCATGCAAAAAGCGGTTATTCTTAACACATGTAGAATTGTAAGGAAGTTTTTGTCAAACTCATAATCTAAAAAGAAGCCTCTTTGTGTTGGCTCTGGCCCCACAAATGCTCAATCACCAAGTCTTCAGAAGGCTTGAGAAAAATAAACCCCAGTATAATAATAATAATAATAACCCCCCCAGGGGGCCACCTTGACGTGGTGGGGGGGCTAACGGGGAGAGGAAGACACACCCCTCTTATTTGGGATGATCTTATGTACTGACCACCAAAGTACGTTCTCTCCCTCAACCAACGGTCCCAAGCCCAAACCCAATCCAAGGTGTGACCAACCGTGCCGAGTGATGCGTGATCAAGGGGAAGCTTGGTCATGAACGGTGGACTCCCGATACCGGGCGACCTCGGGACGTAAAAATGCCTTACCTCTACATGCGGGGCTCTGTAGAGGGTTGACCTATTTTCCCTAGCTTGTCGTGGGAACACAATAGAAGAAATAAATAAAAAATATTTTTTAAGATCTCGCCCTAGCAGGTCTCGGGATCCCAGCGTTAGTGCTGAAAGTAATGAAGTAGGTAGGAGAAGTAAGACCAGTGCGAACCCGAATAGGCGGGCTCCAGCTGGAAAACAAGAACGAGCTGCCGATCAAGGTAGTGAAATTTCATCAGTCAGTAATCCCCTTTTCTCTACACCAACTAACTCACTCTATCACCCAAACTCTTCCCCAACGCAGTCTTCAATAAGTAGTTCAAAGCTGGAGGATGTTGTACAGGAAGCACATTGTGCCACTGATCCTGTACCCACCTCTAGTAAACCCAGTACGCGAATTAAATGGTCAATGGAAATGAATACATTCATCATGCGTACTTATCTATTACTAACAAATTTCGAATCTGACCTTAAAACTTACTTAGAACCACTTCACGTAAAATTTTTAGAAAAGTTTCCCAAAATGGACGTAAGTCGCCAAAGAATCGGAGACCAAAGACGGGCAATTATGCGAAATAGATACATACCCCAAGATAAACTTGAAGAGATATATCAAGAAGTCAAAACCGAATTAGCTGCAATAGAATCTCAAAGACAACATATCACACAACATTTAGCGACAAGTACACATCACTCAGTACCTCACACATCTACATCATCTCAAATTCATCGAGGCATTTCTTCTCATACACAAAACATAAGCCAGACTAGAATGAGATGGTCAACTGAAATTAACGAAGCAATAATGAGGCATTACTATACAATAACTCAATTAGAAACAAATTTAACAGCCTATAGACCAATGTTACACAAAGCAATAATAGAACAATACCCAGAATTGAATCACATTTCAGATCAAAGAATATCAGATCAAAGAAGAGCTATTATTAAAAATAAATACCTTAGCATAGAACGATTAAAAAATATAAGAGACGAAGTAGCCCGCAAATTAGAACAATTACCCGCAACAAACGACGAACCTACAAATATAGATAATATTACTGAAAACTTGCTTAATAATTCGACTCAAACCGAAGAACTTACTGAACTGATGCCAAATCAAACCTCTCAAAATGACCATCTTCTTAGTCCTGTCTCTAACAATAACGAGCAAAATGACAGTAATAGCGATTTGATTGATACATTAAATACACTTTTAGAAAATAACATTTCAAAATATAAAGATATTAACCCTGCTCAAAGACCAAGATTGCCCAAAATAAATACATCTAAGGATTTGTCAAAAATTTTAACTTTATTTAATAAATTCATAATTCCCCCCAGAATTGAACATTTAAATAACATCACAGACACCCACGCACTAATCTACTGTATAGCTTTCACAACTGCCGAATTTCTAAAATATAAAATAAGTTCTACTTTTACTAGAAGAAATAAGACCAAACCTAAGTGGCAAATAAGAATAGAAAAATGTATAGAACAGTTAAGGAAAAATATAGGTAGACTAACTCAATATAAAAACGGGATAAGAAGCAGAAAATTAGTTATCAATGTACAAAAAATAATAGAAGAATATAAAACTCATAATAGACATGAAGACAACAATAAAACTATAGAAGACTATATAGACACCTTAAAACAAAAACTTTCTGTCAAAAGCAATAGACTAGCTAGATATAAAAAGTTACAGGAAAGGAAAGACAACAATAAACTTTTTTCAAAGAATGAAAAGCAATTTTACAGGAAATTGAAAGATTCAGCTACAGTGACCCAAATGCCTTCGGAATCTGAATTTACGGATTTTTGGTCAAAAATTTGGTCTCAGGAGGCAGAGCACGATAAAAACGCTGAATGGATTTTAAATGAACAGTCAAGAGTAGAAAATGTAGATCCCATGGAATTTGAAGATATAGATCCTTGTGAATTACATCATATAATAAAGAAGACACACAACTGGAAAGCTGCTGGTGCAGATGGCATTCATAACTTTTGGTTGAAAAGACTTGTTAGTTTAAATGGTGTTTTAGCAAAGCAAATATCTGATTTAATTAGGGGCCATTCTCCAATGCCAGAATTTTTGACCAAGGGTCTAACTTTCATGTTGCCAAAATCGAATAGAACACAGGACCCATCACAGTTTCGACCAATTACTTGTCTACCAACTTTGTACAAGGTAATTACTGCATGCATAGCCAATAGAATAAACCTACATATTGAAAATAATAAACTAATAGCCGAAGAACAAAAGGGATGCAGGAGATACCATATGGGGTGCAAAGAACAACTAACGATAGATTCCGTGATTCTAAAGCATGTCCAAAAAGGTAAGAAAGATCTATTTGGCAGTTTTATAGATTACAAGAAGGCCTTTGATAGTGTCCCGCATACCTGGCTTATTCAGGTGTTACAAATTTACAAAATTAACCCATTTATTATAAATTTCCTTCAGAACACAATGTGCCACTGGACCACTACGTTAAACATACAGACCGACGAAACTACCTTGTCCACCGCTGAAATTCCTATCAAAAGAGGAATTTTTCAGGGGGATTCATTAAGCCCTTTGTGGTTTTGTCTAGCCCTAAACCCATTATCAAATGAACTTAATAAATCAAACCTTGGCTTCAATATTAAACAAAATTCCAGTAATAATACATTAACACAAATTACCCATTTATTGTACATGGATGATTTAAAACTATATTCAGATACAGAGACTAATATGACAGGATTATTAAATATTACCTATAATTTTTCAAAAAGTATCAAAATGGAGTTTGGGCTGGACAAATGCCGTAGAATCAATATAAAGAAAGGAAAAATAGTAGAAGGAAATTACGAATTAAATGAAGAAGAGCAGATTATAGCTATGAAAAACGATGAATTATACAAATACTTAGGATATAAACAGGGTAGGTTAATAGAGCAAACTTATATGAAACATCAAATTAAGGCAGACTTTTTTCACAGAATCCACCAATTATGCAAAAAACAATTAGTAAGTAAAAATCTATTCAAAGCAATCAACACCTACGCAATACCAGTATTAATTTATTCATTTGGTATCCTGAAATGGTCTAAATCAGAATTAAAAGGTATAGAAATCAAACTAAGAACACTCTTAACTAGATATAGATTTCACCACCCCAAGTCAGCAATAGAAAGAGTAACAATAGCTAGAAAAGAAGGAGGTAGAGGTTTAATAGATATTAGTCACTTGCATAATAAACAAATAGTTAGCTTGAAGAAATTCTTTTACAATAAAAGATCGTCCAGTCTCCTGCATAAAAACATCTGCAAAATAGACACTCAATATACCCCCTTAAATCTTGCTGAAGAAATAGAAACCACAGAACAAATAATGTTATCACAAAATACACAAGAAAAACGTGACAGATGGTACAATAAGGAACTTCATGGCAGACACCCCAAGGACTTGAACCGGAATCACGTTGATAAGGAAGCCTCAAACAAATGGCTTTGCTCTGCAGGATTGTTTCCAGAGACTGAAGGCTTTATCATTGCGATTCAGGATCAGGTTATTGCTACAAAAAACTACAGGAAGTATATAATGAAAGACGGAAACACTAACGACCTATGTAGGAAGTGCAACAATAAACCAGAAACTATACAACACATTACAGGTGCATGCATGAAACTGGCCCAGAACGATTACACACACCGCCATAATCAGATAGTTAATATTGTTCATCAGAAACTAGCTCTCAAATATAAACTGATTCCAGATAATTCTACACCATATTATAAATACACCCCACAAACTGTACTTGAAAACACCACTCATAAACTATACTATGACCGAACAATACTGACAGACCACACCATATATAACAATAGACCGGATATAACTTTGATAGATAAGAACAATAAACGCACCTACATAATTGATATAGCAATACCTAATACACACAACATCCAACCCACAATTACAGAAAAAATACGCAAATACACAGAACTACAGGAAGAGATTAGAAAAATGTGAACACAGTCACTATAGTACCCCTTGTTCTATCCACGACGGGGGTGATACCAAAAGATATTTTCCAACAACTTAATGAATTAAATTTACCAAAATACACCTACCTAACAATGCAGAAAGCTGCCATACTAAACACGTGCAGAATTGTCCGGAAATTTTTGCAGTTAGACTCTGATAATGCGACACCGACGTTCAACCAATAAAGTAAAAATAATTGTGTTAGCACTTGGTTGTAAACCCGTGCTTACACAAAAAGACCAGGTTCCACCTGAGCACGCATAGTGAAATAAAAACATAATAATAAAATATAGGTATATCCAGGAATAGGTTTTGGCGGGAGCGCCACATGACAACAACTTCTCCAAAGGGCCTCTACGTGTTGGATCTGTATCCCCACGCAAGCCTCTCAAAGGACCGGGGTGAAAAGACCCGTGATTCTCAAAGGAGATACATAATAATAAAAAGGTACTAAAAGGCCTCTTCATGTTGGCTTTGGCCCCATGAACGCCTCAAAGGACCGGGTCCCCATGGACCCGTGGCTGAAAAGCGTACCAACATAATAATAATAAATATATAGGGACAAATTACACTGATTGAGCTAGCCCCAAAGTAAGTTCGAGACCTGGTCATGAGATACTAACTCAACGATACTATATTTTATAACAAATACATATATAGATAAACATCCAAGACCCAGGACAATTTGAAAAAGGCCATTTTCCAACTTGCCCTGGCTGGGGATCGAACCCAGGATCTCCGGATTAGCGGTCTAGCGTGTTGACCATTACGCCACGGAGGTCGTCAAAATGTTTAGTTAAAATTTGAACCTGACCTTGGATCTGAATTATGTTTAGAATCAAATTCAAACATGGTCTAATCGTGTACGGAAACCCCATAATAACCCGACTTTACAACCACTTGGGGCGGTAATCGCAAAATAAACAGTTAATGCAACAGGTCGGCCAAATTACACCATTCTCCTATATTGCACCTTTCCTGATAAGCGATTATTATAGGTTGTTCGATAATAAACTCTATGACTACTGCAATAGAGGTGGAAGCAGAAAGCAGTGTCCATCCGGTAGTAACAATGGTAGTTTATGCCGGTTATAGACGTCCGATCTAAATTAAAGTACCGGATACGGGATTGGTCGTTTGTGCATTCCGGAAAACTTCGTTCTTCTGCAATTGGTTTTCTCTAAATAGTGAGGCTAAATGACTAGACGAATACCAGTTTTCCGGATTCCTATCTAGACACTCAACCTAAATTTTCATTGCGTCTTGAGTTAAATTTTCGCCCGACGCCCGGTATCGGTAGCTTTTCTTTCAATATGACGACCTCCGTGGCGTAATGTTCAACACGCTAGACCGCCAATCCGGAGGTCCTGGGTTAGATCCCCAGCCAGGGCAAGTTGGAAAATGGCCTTTTTCAAATTGTCCTGGGCCTTGGATGTTTATCTATTTATGTATTTGTTATAAAATATAGTATCGTTGAGTTAGTATCCCATAACACAAGTCTCGAACTTACTTTGGGGCTAGCTCAATCAGTGTAATTTGTCCAAAAAAAAAAAATATTATACTAGACGTAATGTAAAATATATTTATTGACGTGACGTTACTGAATATACATTAAAATCTTTGAATCTTGCTAAATAGTTTGAAAGAAACGAGGAAAAAGCTAAACCAGGTAAGTTACGAGTACGAGTATGTTGTTTGAGTGTTGGAAAGAGCTCTCATCATCATCCTCCCGTATTTCCGGTTTCATCTTCAGCGGTTACAAGTTTAGAGCCCGGGGTCTGCTACCTCCTAGGTGGTTTGACGAGGTTACTGGTTTTTACCCAGGGCGACTGCCGTCCGACCTTCGCAACGTAAAGGGTAGACCACAACCAATCCTTCGACAGGTTTAAGCAAAAACGCTATATGTGGTGTTTGGGCACAGTTTATAACACAAGTCTCAAACTTACTTTGGGGCTAACTCAATCAGTGTAATTTGCCCCTATATATTTATTTATTTTAAAGACCGTACAATCTTTTAATAGCATGAAAAGTACCTATGGCTAGAACAGCCTGTCCCGGGGTATAAAATATGTGAACGCGAAAATGCATCGCTGCGGTGTTTATTACCTATTTCGCCAAGCCCCTAAGATTTACAGCTATAAACATGAACCACTAAATAAAATTACGGTTTATTACCTCTGGTAAACTCGTATATTTTTACTAAATGCTATAATGGCAGTCGGTAGCAAGTAGCTGTTAACAAAGTTCAAAACTGGACAAAACGATGGAGAATCAAACTTAATGAATCAAAATCAATCCACGTGAACTTTACAAACAAGCAAGACAAATATTACCCCGTATACATAAATGAAAAACAAATACCATACGAAGACACAGCAAAGTATTTAGGTATGACCCTCGATGCAAAGTTGCGCTGGAAAGCTCATGTCAAGAAAAAAAGAGGAGAGCTTGACATACGGTATCAGAAAATGCAATGGTTGCTTGGAAGACACTCTACCTTGTCAATTAAAAACAAACTACTTTTGTATAAACAAGTCCTCATGCCAGTATGGACTTATGGCATACAGCTGTGGGGCTGTACTAAACAAAGCAACATCGATATAATCCAACGATTCCAAAATAAAGTGCTGCGAGATATTGTTAACGCTCCGTGGTATGTAAGAAACGAAGACCTGCACCGGGACCTTAATGTACAGTTCGTAGACAAAATTATAAAAAAGTACGCCGAAGCACACGAGTTTAGGTTGCTTCACCACGTGAACGTTGAGGCAATCCAGCTCCTCGACAACACAGATATAGTGCGAAGACTTAAAAGAACTAAACCGTTCGAACTAGTGTAGCAGTGACATATGTGTATAATAGTGAAAAATAGTGACAATGAAAACAAAAAACACATGAACATAGTGCCTTCCCCTTAATAGAGACAGTAAGAAAAGTGCCGATGGACACATTCTTATAATATAAGTACTTTATAAAACTAGGTCAATGTAAAATTACTCATTAGTCTGAGTTTAGGCTAGATCGTAATATTATTAGCATATTTCTTTACAATATAGATATACGTTACCATATGGGAAACAAAAAAAAAATTTTTACTAAATAGTGCTATAAAACTTTTTGGAACCTTTGAACATTGCTATAGTACATAATCATCATCCGAGCGTATTTTCCCGGTTGCATCCTCAGCTCAGTAATGCTTCAGAGCCCGGGGTCCGCTGAGCGTATTTTCCCGGTTGCATCCTCAGCTCAGTAATGCTTCAGAGCCCGGGGTCCGCTACCTAACCAAGGAGATTTGACGAGGTTACTGGTTTTTACACAGAGCGACTGCCGTCTGACCTCCGCAACCCAAAGGGTAAACCAGAACCAATCCTTGGGTAGTTTTGATGATCTAACGCTAGATGGCTTCGGGACCCACAGTTTATGCCTTCCAAAACACGGAATCATCTTTAATTTCTGATAATCAGGAGATTCAAACATCCTAACCAGACTGGAAACAACAAAGTATGCTTTCCATGGGATTTGAACCCATGACCTCCGGATCACAAGGCGAACGCCTTGACCACTGAACCACGGAGGCAGTCGTCTTTATCCTTAAAGGGGTAGACAGAGCCCTACTTGCGGCCCTGGAGACAGAACCCCAAGATCCAAAGCCACTTTTAGCGTGATAATGGGCAAAAAGGTGGAAAAAATGGATAAAATATAGTGATGGCTTGCTACTAGCAACTTTTACGACCTGCACAGGAAGAAAACCTGCTGGCACATTCTCAGTTTTTTCTTTTGAGCAAATTTTACTGTAAAGATAAATAAAGATTTAATGAAAAATGTGGCATTATTAAATGAATAATTATCGAGTACTTATGTTCTTTGTCAGATTTACCTGGGTCATGGATGTTTATCTATATATGTATTTGTTATAAAATATAGTAACGTTGAGTAGTATCCCATAACACAAGTCTCGAACTAACTTTGGGGCTAGCTCAATCAGTGTGATTTGTCCGCATATATATTTTTTATTTATTATTTTGTAGGAGCACATGAAAAATATAAACGCAAGGGTTTATATTGTACTGAAACTTTACAATAACCATCTCTACACATAAATGTAATCCAGGCAGTTGTAAAAAAGCCCTTATTTCGGCTAGAAAATTATTACTATCAGCGATGATTGAAAGAGGCGATTAAAGGAAGAAGTGGAAACTTGAATATTAACGTTGTGCATTTTTGATATACGAAACAGCAGGCGCAGGCATACATTTTCGCCGCGCCGTAGAAAGAGAGGGGGATACTCCCTCTCCTACGCCGCGCCAGCTGTCTACTCTCCATCCGTCTTACGAATTTTCGATCAGGTCACGTGTCCTGACGCGAGCGTGTCCTGACGCGAGTTTAACATTTTTTACCCATTCCAAAAAAAGTGCACAACGCCGCTAAAGAAGTTTTCACTTCAAATAGACTTCATACGTATCTCATGAAATTCAGCATTTCTTCCAGAGATAAATTATCTTTTTGCGCTTTATCTCCCAGATCTTGTGTTTCATGACCTAGGAGAGGGGTTAATCTTTATAGTTTTATCTTACTAATCTGACTGATAAGAAGTTATTATTATCAGTTTTATGCCGTGACGTATGGTTTCCGGCAGAGTAGAATAGGACCACTCCAAGTCCTCCCGTAGTTGTCATAGAATAGGACCACTCCAAGTCTTCCCGTGGTTGTCATAGAAGGAAAAAAGCGAATTAGGAAATACGCTTATAATATATTTAAGTTATTTATATAGTATACTTAAAATTATATAGCATTTGTTCTTATAAAAAAAAAATGTTACGATTTCCTTACGGGTTTGTGTTATACCTAGACCTCAAAGTGATGTAGAATTATCTCTAATTATTTTGCTGTCACGGCCGTGCGTCTTTGGGATGCCCTGCCCGATAATATTGTGTGAGCAAATTCGACATTATCGCGAAAATCAACGCTGCAACTATATTTAAAGTATGTTTATAATACATATTTATATTTCTGTTTAATTATAATTTACATTTATTATTAAACTACATACATATTTACATAATTGAACATATATGCTCACATAAATATATATATTGGTTTATTTTGTTATTTATATGCTCATGTGTACTTTATGTCATATGACATACGCCCTAATTTATTTCTTACGTATTACTTATCGAATTAAATTTACACCCCATTTACCATATTTTATGTCCCAAAGGTTAACAGGTAGACAATGTCTAAAATAATCATATTTTACATGCAATAAATGAAATTTAAAAAATCATCCTGTATTTCTTCCAAAGATACAAAAAAGCTTTCTCATATCATTACCAAAAAAGGCCTTCAGCTCCGTCGTAAGTCAAAGAATGATAAGAGTCCATAACACGAACGTTTTATATTTCCCGGTAATTCAGTATTCTCCATGTCTAAGCAGCTGTTGTAATTGATTTCCATTGGTAGGCCGCGGTACCAGGTACCTGCTAAACAAGGGTTATTCTAAACATTCGCATGAAATATACAAGCTCGTTAAGCCAAAAGTTTCCATTCAAACAACGGCAAGGTTATAACTTAGTGCCTAAGTAATATCTATATGATTGCTTTAACATTATTATTACCGTTCGATTAGTTATGCTGGTTTATTTTATAAATAATTACGCTTGATCTTTAAAATAATATATATTTTACTAAAACACAAAGACAACCAACAGAAAACAAAATACAACTCCAATTTCTTACGTTCAAATTAAAAATATAACATTCTAAAAAGTATTACTGTCTAAGCAGTTCGTAACACTCTCTTCCCCTAAACTAGAGCACAGGCAACCGCACCAACTTCCTAACCGGGCGTCTTAGTACACCTGCCTTGGTCGTTACATCCGCCATTCTTATATTGCCATCCTTTGCGGGATAAACTGCCGTAATTTTCCCTTTCGGCCATGTCCCTCGCGGAAGGTTATCATCTACAATGACAACGATGTCTCCTACTACAAGGTTTCGGTGTGGATTTGTGTTCACCTGTCTCGGTATCAAACTGGGGAGATATTCTTTAACCCATCTCTTCCAAAAGTGATCTGATAGTCGTATGGCCTTTTTCTAATTCTTACGACAAGTCAAATCTCGATCGCTTAGTTGAATTTGAGTTGCGCAATTTGAAGAGCTTGATCCTAGAAGAAAGTGGTTGGGTGTAAGAGCTTCTTCATCGGACTCAACAGCTACGAAGGTGAGAGGACGACTGTTGATAATTCCTTCAGCCTCAGCCAACACCGTTAGGAGAAGTTCTTCTTGAACCCCTTTTGATTGAGGTAAAGTTACCCTCAGAGCCGTCTTAACAGATCGAACCAACCTCTCCCAGCACCCTCCCATAAAGGGCGCAGCCGGTGGAATGAACCTCCATTTGATAAGGCTGTTGGCAGCGAACGTTGTTACAGGAGTTCCATAAAGTTCACGTAATTCCTTGGTAGCTCCGACGAAAGATGTCCCATTATCGCTCCATATTTCTGAAGGCGTACCACGTCTCGCTATAAAGCGTCGCAATGCCATTACTGCAGCGTCAGCCGACAGACTGTGAACTACCTCAATGTGAATGGCTCTTGTTGTTAGACAAGTTAATATAGCGACCCATCGTTTCTCCGATCGTCTTCCAATGCTCACAGTAAGGGGTCCAAAATAATCAAGCCCCGTAAAAGAAAATGCGCGTTTGTGATGCGCTAGGCGAGCTGGGGGTAAGTCACCAAATGGAGGGATTGATGCAACAGCTTTTCTATTCTTGCAAAATTGACATTGATACGTAACCTTCTTTATTATGCTTCTGAGGCGAAAAATAAAATATCGTTGTCTCATTTCATTTAATACGGTTTCGTTATTCGCATGTGCAAACTTTTGGTGATAAAACAAAATCAAAAGTTGAATGGCTCTGACGTTTCCATCGAGAATAATAGGATGTTGAACAAAATCACCCGTGTCATCATCTAGCTTGGCCCGGCCCTTCAGACACATCAAACCGTCTTCGTCTATAAAGATTTCAAACTTCCGCAACTTATTACTTGCTTGCATAGGAGTGCCATTAATTATACTCTCGTATTCTGTAGTAAACGACGCTTGCTGGCAGGCAATGAACGTGTGTAAGCGAACCCTAACTAAATCTTCAGCAGTTGGGCTGACGGAAAATGCTGTTCCTAGGGTGCGGTTGCCGTTGCTTGAATCTGTAATAACATAACGAGTGATATAGTTATCTAGCCATACAATACTTTTAATGTCTACCCCACTTTTTTTAAGACACCGAAACTTTAACAATCTTATATAATTTTGGGCTAGGGCTGATGCTCGTTGAAATTTTAACCAAGAACTGAAACGTTCTGGATTAGCAAGTAAAAAGAACTTACGTTCAGTTTCAACATTAAGGAACGTAAGTTCTGTTAAAGTACTATCTTTAGTACATTCATTATCTGTGACTGCCTCCGAAGGCCAGTCACCGCGAGATAAAAATAAAAATTTAGGACCCTCGAACCATCTATCGCTTATACTACCAGTTCGAAAACGAGTAGCTTCATCTGCGACATTATCCGCTGTTGGGATCCAATGCCATTCACTTTCAGAGGAAATTTCTAAAATTTCACTTACTCTATGGGCGATAAATGTTTTGAGGGTATGAGACTTATTCCGAATCCAAGCCAAGACATTTTTAGAGTCACACCAGAAGAAACGCGCAGTTGGCTTGTTAGTACAAGCGGTACCAATGGCAGTGGCAAGCCGAGCTGCTATTAATGCCCCTTGCAACTCTAATCTAGGAATAGAAACTACTTTAATCGGTGCCACGCGAGCTTTGCTGATAATTAAGGACAGTTGTACTGAACCATCTGCAAAGACAAAACGCCAATATGCGACAGCAACGTAAGCTTCTTTACTCGCATCACAAAATACATGTAACTCTCTATCTACGACGTGAGAATCTGATGGTTTGAAGTAACAGCGAGGAATCCGTAATTTGGCTATCAGTGAAATATCTGAAAACCATTGCCTCCACTTTGAAACATCTTTAAAAGGCAACGTTTCATCCCAGCCTAAATTCTTTCGCCAAGCTTCTTGGAAAAGAATACGACCTCTAATCGTCACAGGAGACAGGAGGCCTAATGGATCAAATATGCTCATAAGATGCGATAAAACGTTGCGTTTTGTTAATAATTTTGGAAAATCAGGTGATAGTAATCGAATATTAAATCCAATGACATCATCCAAAGGATACCAAATTAAACCCAATGTTCTTATGGATGTTTGAAAGCTTCCTAACTTAACTTCGGAGTTTTGAATTTTTTACTCTGAAGGTATAAATTTCAAAGCTTTGGGACAGTTTGAAACCCAAGAACGCATCTCAAAACCCGCCTGTTGATGAATAAAGAATACATCTCTCGTTATAGCTGCCGCAGAATCAGAGCTATCAAAACTCCCCAAAAAGTCGTCCATATAATGGTTATTTAAAATTTCATTGACAGCGTCCGGAAATTTAGACTGGTATTCTAGGGCATTTCTGTTTTTAATATATAAGGCAGTAAATGGGCTTGAAGCTGCTCCAAAAATCATTGAAGACATCCTAAACAAAGTAATCGGCGCATCTGGAGATGTACGCCACAAAAAACGTTGCGCGTCCCTATCTTCAATACGTATTTTCACTTGAGGAAACATTTCACGTATATCTCCTGACACAGCCACCTTGCCTTCACGAAACCTTATAAGGATATCAAAAAGAGATTGAAGTAAATCAGGCCCTGATAAGAGCATACTATTAAGGCTTACACCACAACACTTCGCGGCTGCGTCGTGTACTACACGCAATTTGCCGGGTTTATTGGGGTTAGTAACTCCAAAATGAGGTAAGTACCACGTGGCGTTTGGATTTGGAGAAGAAACACAAGGTTCCACATAACCCTTGTCGATAGTGGCTTGCATGTTGGTACGATATTGTTTTGCGTACTCTGGGTCTTTGACAAATTTTCGCTCAAGACTTGTATACCTACTTAGAGCTAAATTATAACTGCCCTTAGGAATGACAAGATTATCATCTCGCCAAAGAAGCCCTACCTCAAATTGACCACTAGGCAAGCGACGCGTAGTGTCCTCTAAAATATTGATTGCTCTTTCATCATCGACCGAACGAAGTTCCTTCTTTGTAATTCCTATTGAATCTAGCTTATAATAATCGTTAATCATAGATTTTATTTCGTCACACTCATCCAACGTACAGTGGTTGACAAAATCGACTTGTTTTGACCTACTTTGGATCATACCATATAAAACCCAACCTAAAGCAGTACGACACGCAACGGGTTGAGACTTCGTTCCACAACGTGTTTCCAAACCTATTGTAAGATGCCAGTTATCGACACCAATAAGGATAGTAGGAACAGCGTTCTCGTAAACCACGTTATCAATAATGTCTCGAAGGTATGGATATGACGTTAGCATTTGGCTACAAACCGACTGACGAGAACCTAGATTAAGATTTTTCATTGACCTAGCCTTGATTTGATAAAACTCGTTCGTAGAATTTCGACCACGAATATCAACACTTACTAACTCTACTGTTGTTTCTCTTGACAAACCTCCTACACAGTCAATATGCAATGACGCATTTGGGCCCCTAGCTCCGACGAGTTCAGCTGTTTCAAAGTCCAGAAAAGTTCCGGACGAACCGTCATCCAGGAGGGCGAATGTATCTATGGAACGAGACGGGCCCCTAATTGTGACTGCAACAATCTTAAGTAGTGGTTTTAAAGAACTAACATTCGATTTGGATGTAGTATCTGTATGAGCTACCTGTTGACTATCCGATTTCGTTATAGAATCAGACACATTTTGGTCAATAGAATTATCTTGCAATTCCATGGCTAGGTTCACCTCTTGAGGTGATTGATGTAATAATTTATGGTGCCTCTTGGCACATAAATCAATGTCACAAGCGTCTCTCGATTTACAATAAATATATCTATGGTTACCTTTTTTGAGACACCGATGACAAACTTTTTGTTCTTTAACCCAGCGCCACCTGTCATCAACTGTCAGAACCAAAAATTTTTGACAAGAAGTGACAGCATGACTTTTTGATTGGCAGAAACTGCATACTTCTTGGTTTGACTTTTTGTCAACAGATATCGCATTGGGCTTCGAAACTGATTCTGTGCAAACAACGGCTTTGATTTTTTCTTTATTTTGGTTTTTAAAAGAATTGGTTAACATACCGGAGTCTATATAGGCAAACTTGCTTCTAACTTCAGCTTCGAAGTCCAAAAATTGGGACAACAGCTCCAATCTGCTGCACGTAGAAGCTCTATTGAAGGCGAAATGGGCCCACTGGCCCCGTAAAGTAGGGGGCATCTTACCGACAATTACATTGCTCAATTCCGGTGCAGACAGGTACTCGTTCTGATTGAGCAGCCTAATCGTGTCCACACAATTGCGGACTTTGCAAGCAAAGTCGGTTATCTCCTTAGACTCTAAAGAAACGAGATTAGGGAACGATTTAATTCTATTTACTTCTTGTAGAACTATCAGTTCACTCTGGCCAAACGTTCGATGCAGTTGGGCAATTATGTCCTCTGGGTCCGAGGCCGCCACTAATCGGATACCGACGGCGTCTCGGGCTGCTCCCCGTAAGGCGTTACTAAGCCTAGCCAAATTTTCTGCCGTCGTGTAGGCAGACTTAGAGCTGTCATAAATCCTTTTAAATATTAGCCAATCGGAAATTTTTCCATCAAACACAGGTAATGGTATATTATTTACCTTTGGTTTCCTGGCAGCGAGCTCCGAGATGGCGAAGGCCAGCGAATTCAAGTCATTGTGTTGGGGTGTGTTAGGTGTGTTTATATCTTTATTGCAAATAGTGTAAGGGTTTCGTTGCGGCACGAAGGGGGCGCTCGGGCAGTCATAAGTAGATTTGCCTGGGAGCGCACCGTGAGTCGCAGTGGGCTGGGATAGGGGCACCGGCGCCGCCGTGAAAGCAGCATGCGCTGCCGTAGTCACGTCGACTGCAAGGCCGGTTGCCTCGCCCACATTTGGAACAGCTACAAAACCCTGTGAACACGCGTTAAAGTTATCGGCCTGCGTACGACTAAGCCATGTTTCCACGTCTACTCTAGAACGGGTACTACCGACAAGTGAGTGTCGTGTATGCCGAGAACTGCTGGGTAGGCTATCTAATTCTGCGAGCTCAGCTTGCAGCTGAAGCTCTGCCACTGCCCGCTCTCTTTCCAGAGCGGCGCGCTCTCGTTCTACGGCTCTAAGTTCTAAACTACGCTCACGCTCACGTTCCCGTTCAAAGGCTTTACGCTCCCGCTCCGCGGCAACACGCTCTCGTTCCGACTCCAAATCGGATAGGCGGCGTGCATGCTCCGCTTGCAAAGCGAGCTTACGCACCGTCCTCGATGACATTGAAGATTTGTGAGAGCTGGCGCCGTCGGATGTTCGTGGGATGTCTTCGCCAGGTTGTGATTCACTTTGCACTTCAACATCAACACTTTTATTGGTCGCAGCCTTTTTCTGGCTTCGCGTAATCATTTTATCTTGTAGCAATTATTTACAGAAATATAAATTTTAAATTTTGAATATTAAGCTCAAGGACCAAAAATATTACCGTTCGATTAGTTATGCTGGTTTATTTTATAAATAATTACGCTTGATCTTTAAAATAATATATATTTTACTAAAACACAAAGACAACCAACAGAAAACAAAATACAACTCCAATTTCTTACGTTCAAATTAAAAATATAACATTCTAAAAAGTATTACTGTCTAAGCAGTTCGTAACAATTATCTAACCCGATGTTTTACATAATCGCAAAGCAAGATATTGCTTCTTTGCCGCTCTGACAATAGTTGAAGGGCGAGCGAGCAAAATTTTCCGAGTCTACTTGAACAATCTGGCATTTGTATGTATGTTTGTTTGATGATAAATACCTTTGATTGGAGCGTCATGAAATTTGGAAGGCGTGTAGATTTTTTAAGTTCGAACGTGACATGAGCCAATCAGTCAAGGAGTTATCGAATATGGGGTTCACTAGTTCAAAGTTCGAGGAGAGCTACTAGTGTACCTTGTACTTAATTTACAAAAAAGAGGAGTGTTATAAGGGTTGACAATAATTACTGTCGGTCTGTCTGTCTGTCGGTGACAAAGCAAATTCCCTTGCAGTGGTTCTTAGCTATGTTTGATGAAAATCGCTGGGTTAACGCTCGAAAGTCGCGATTTTTTAATTTGCCTAGCACTACAATTGAAATGTGTAGTTCCGTTGCTCATCACTAGATGGCGCTAAAAGTAGGGGTTTTTTAAATTTGCCTAGCATAAAACTTGTAGGGAAAAGCCCAGTTTAAATATTTATTTGCAAGTTTCCTCTCTTTGTGTTTGCTGGCATTTACTTTCGATTCAGTAATATTATCGGAGTCTTTTTTCTTCTAAACTGAAAAGATACACTTATTGAAAGTTGGTCACTAGTTGGGCGCCAAATACTAAGCGTGAATAAATAACGTTAGTTCGAAGAGTGGCGCAAAACGGTCTAAACTTTGTCGAACCAAGTTATCCAACTTTTAAGTTCGGTCGCCAAAGCGAAATATGTTTAGCAGTTTAGCTCTCTTGGGTTTCAAACACTTAACACGTTAAATAAAACTTGTGTTATGTGATGTTATCCTTACACTTATTCTATGAACAGAAAGTACTACTAAAAAATCCTTAAAAATACAAAAAATACAATATTTTCGTAGTCTTAACACTTTTCTTGTAAATTCTAATTTAAAACACTATTTACAATATAATACTAATTTGAATTTATTAGTCTTATTATTAACTAATTGTTGGTTTGTTTTTCGTGTGTGTAAGTGGCCAACATTAGAGTCAGTTTTTTCAGGCTGCCTAAAGACATATGTCATATCATAGCTTGACGACTGCCATACAATGATGGCAGCCGGCCCAAAGGCTTATACGTGCTTTCCGAAGCTCGGAGGAGCTCGACAAATATGTATGCCACTTGTGGTCACCCATCCAAGGGCGGACCACGCCTAGTGTCTCTCTTGAGAAAGCGCTAGTAATGCGCACTCCCGACGGACTAACGGGCTCCTCAATATGATACGTTATAAAATATGTGGACTCAGCGCACCTTTCCACGCCCTAGAATTCCAAATTGTAATCTCCAGAGAAAACCGTGCAAATTTATTGTTAGTAGATAAAATTATCTTGCATAATTCCTTTCTTTCAAACCTTTTTACTGCTGACCGGCCTGAAAAGGGCAAAATGAAGTCTCCAGATACGAATTACACAGAAAAGATAGCGAGACGAGGCACGTTGCTTTGTTTTTTTCGTGACAACACAATAAAGAAATGTCTGTATGCAGACAGCGTTGTTTTCAAGCGGGTTCACTTTGCTAAAAGCATGGCTTACTTAAGTAATGCAAAATTATAATGAGGCCAAGGAAATGTTTTAGAGGATGCACTTTTCCATTAAGTTAACTACTTATGAACAGTTACATATATAGGGGTTTAACAAAATATATTGAAACTATTTCAAGCTTAAATTGTATATGGATAACTAACACAATACAATACAAACAGTATTAGTTTTAATTTAAATTTTAATAAGTTTGTATAGTTTTAATTTAAGTTAAATTTATTTTTTTTCCAATAAAGATAACCCTTTTATACAAACAAATATCTAATTAAAATCTAAATTAAATGAATTCAGTTCATTATACTTAACAACTTTCTCCTAGGAACTTATGTATAACGAAATATGAAAAATATTTTTTTGCCTCCCATACATAAGTTGGCCAAATAGCGGATCCGAATTTGTAATGAAAAGAAAGAATAATATTTCATATTTCGATATATGTTCCTTGGGAAAATTGTTAAGTATCATGGACTAAAAAATACTTTAAGTACCTATATTTTGTTAGATTTTATACATCTTTTAATATAAAATATATGTATATATATATTATTATAAATCAACTTTAACGCTGCACTGACTTAGTGTAGCGATGTAAAATCTTCTTAAATAACTTTTAAGATAAATCGACCTCGATCGAAACTCGACCTAAGTTAGCCAGTTTAATAATTGATTTACAAATGAAATCCGAACCAAATGTCAGTAGGAGTTAAATTAATCCAAACGATTACCGGATTAGCATTCATTCGCAGTGATCCTATTCTCCCAGCGTAACCAGTGTGACTTCGAACAGCGGGAAGGAGGTTTTGTGGCAATTAAAAACTGATTAGCCCTACAAAGAAGATTGTATTGGACACCAGGCCAATATCACTTCTTTGTTAGATAGATAATGATTTTTAAAAAGACTTCGCTGTCCGTCTGTCTGTCTGACACCAGGCTCCATCTCATGAAGCTAGACAGTTGAAATTTACACAGATTATGTATTTCTGTTGCCGTTTTAATAAAAATACTAAAAACAGAATATATAAATATTTAAGTGGAGCTCTCATACAACAAACGTGATTTTTTATAGATAATGGTACGAAATACTTTGTGCGCGAGTCCGATTGGCACTTGGCTGGTTATTTTTATTATTGGTCTAGGATGGACTAGTCCATCGCGCGATATAAACTTAATTTATGCATCGAATGAAGTAAGTACCTAATATTATTTAAATATTTAATGAAATTATATATGACTCAAACAAAATTTGCATACCAACGCAAGAAGGAAAAATGTAAAAGGGAAGAATAATACTTTAAGATCTCGATGTACCTACATTTTATGCAAATAAATAAATTGATTGATTGATAAGTTTATCAACGGTGCCATGCTATGGGGGCTGACATAAGCGTCCCTCTGTCCTCTGTCTGCGTCATTCTGTTCTGTCCCCTGCTACTGCGGTCCACTTCTCTAGTCGACTTGCTTGATATCGTTGACCCACCGAGCCGCCAAACGGCCCCAACTGCACTGCACCTGCCTTTTCTTTGATACCACTCGGTGACGGCCTATCTTTATAGTATTTATTTCTAAAAGAAGTTATACCTTAGAATGTGACCCTCCTCAAATAGGACGAAGTTTGTCTATTTCTCGCGCCTGCGATATGGCGATCTATTTCTCAACCAAACATGGTTCCTATTGTTTCCTTGATTGCTCTATCAATCATTTATGTGTTTCCCCGTCGATATACGGACTATCAAACTACCTTCGTTCCTATATGGTTTTTAGGGTTCCGTAGCCAAATGGTAAAAACGGAACCCTTATAGATTCGTCATGTCTGTCTGTCTGTCTGTCTGTCCGTCCGTATGTCACAGCCACTTTTTTCCGAAACTATAAGAACTATACTGTTGAAACTTGGTAAGTAAAAGTATTCTGAGAACCGCATTAAGATTTTCACACAAAAATAGAAAAAAAAACATAATTTTTGGGAGCTCCCCATACTTGAAATTGAAATTCAAAAAAATATTTTTCATCAATATACGGGGTATCTATGGATAGGTCTTCAAAAATGATATTGAGGTTTCTAATATCATTTTTTTCTAAACTGAATAGTTTGCGCGGACTTCCAAAGTGGAAAAATGTGCGTGTGTGTGTGTGTGTGTGTGTCCCTGTAACTTCTAAAGTAAAATAATAATAAGACTAGAAAAAATATATGATGTTCATTACCATGCAAACTACCAGCGAAAATTGGTTTGAACGAGATCTAGTAAGCAGTTTTTTTAATACGTCATAAATCATAACCGCAAATTACCTTTCATTCAACCAACTCAAATAGAAAAATAATAAAAAAAACATACTACAAGACTTATATTATGTTACTTGCTGCTACGGAACCCTTCATGGGCGAGTCCGACTCGCACTTTGCCGCTTATTAATACATGCATTTTTTGAAGGAAATTCTCTAAGTATATCTAATTTAGAGTAAATGTATACTACCTATCCTAAAGCAGAACTTTTGAAATATAATATCTAACAAAATAAACTTTTTTACCATACTCGTAAGTCTATGACTTCGTTTCAAGAAAATCTCGGAATATTTTTTTACACAAGCATCTTTCCATACAAAATGACATACCAGCTTTTACAAATTTCTATGGACAAAACTACCATACTAAAATATTAATCATATTTCGACAAAAGTAGGTATGGTGTAAGGCACAGACATAGATATAGATAGACGACTTAAATGCACCTACTTCGCGTGTAAGTTCTCAGACAAAGCGTCGAGGTTGGCCGCCGCTACTGACAGTCCGCGCGTGTCTGTGATTGCAGCCGGACGGCAGCAAAAAATAAGATAATGCCTCGTTGCGTGATAATAAACTGAGCCCTTAGCACGAATATTTGCGACAAAACATTCGAATCGCCTTCGACAAAGTTTTGTATGGAAAAATGAACAGCGCCTCTATCGTGCGTAAAAGGAACTATAACTCGCAGCACGAGTTTTGACACATTACTATCGTATCGACAAGGTATCGAAATCGAATCGAAAGCGTCCGTCACTCCATACTTTATGTTAAAATGTCGCAGCACGAGTTTGGTTTTGACATTTCAAATCGACATTTGCGTTAGCTGGCTATCGAGACATGGCGAATATTTTGTCACCGACAATTTCTCAGTGACTCAAACTTTCGAGTTACTACAAAGATTATTAAAACAGTGTTTTTAAGTTAAAACCATGAATTCTCAAGAACGTGGACCTTTATTTTACTATCTAGCTGCAAAGTTAGTGGAAAACGAGGCAAACGCACAACGATTAACGTAAGTAAAATATTAAATCACCGTCCGTGTAAATATATTTTTAACCGATTAAAAAAAAAAGGAGGAGCTTATCAATACATCGGAATCTTTTATTTTTCTAATATTCTATTGTTGGGTAAACCTCTAATCGTCTAGGTTTATAAAATAAACAAATGCATACAACATTTATAGGTACATAACCTTATAAGTATATTCATATTTTGGTTACAGAAAAAGTAATTGATGGTCCCAAAAGAGGAAATTGAGCAATATTCTGGAAATAAGCAACAGTTTCCTTGGCTGTAGATCAAACTCAGAATCTCCGAGGGATGGACTAGCGTGTTAACCATTATTCCACAAAGGTCAATAAGAACATAGTGTGTGTACTTATCTATGTAATTATCTCAAATTATGATGAATGACATACCTAGTAAAAGTATAGGATTAAAACAAACATATTAAATATGAATTTTTATTAGAAATATAATATTTGTTTTATTACCGCTACCAAACATTAGAGTAACATTCAATCACAATACAATATGTCACCATTCACCACCAACTTACCCCCAAAGTGTATCGTAAGAAACAACTAGAGGTATGAGTAACAGAGAATGGGCAAATGCATCCCCTGTGCATTAATTCTATAGGTACCATCTACTGCAATACCAAACCGCTTGTGTGGTGACTATGGGAAAATTTTATCTTGTGTTGTTGTTGTGTCAGCCCACTCTGTTTGATGAAAGCAGTAACAGCTTGGTTGCTTCTGCTAGCCGGGCCCTTTTCCAAATTTACATTCTTCAATCACCTAGAACACAAAATAAAAAACTATTAAAACAGTCATGATGTATATAATGGACCTGTCACTACATAGCTGTTACCCCTGACCAAAGGGACCTAAGGTTATAAGATAATGATATATTCATCCTGGATTTACATGAACAATAAGTTTAGGAAAGGCATCCTGTCCTGTGTGGTACTTCTGACTTTTGTACTCAGGTAAATATGCGTAGGTATCAAGACTGATAAATACTGTCTCATCCTTTACTACTACAGCTAGCAATCCCATTAATTTTCGCTTTGTACAGCTTACCTTTCTATGAGCTTCAACGTAGTTCTTTATTTTAAAATAATCTGTCCTTACAATGGTTTTATTTGTTTTATTACTGTCTGGACGAATCTCATTAGAAATATAAATAAAATTAGGAAATAAATATGTAAAAATAGGTTATGTTTCAACTAATCAACAAAAGCAAGTTCCGTTCGGAAACCAAAATTAAAGAATGAAATTTTTGACTTTATACATTTTTTTAAATTAAGCAAAAAGGGGCTTCCATATTATAGTCATAAGTCAGAAAAGTATTATTTTATTGATTTACGCATGATTTCTCTCAAATACTATCAAAAAAATGTAATAAAAGAACCAAAATTTAAAATAAAATATTTCCGATATCTGTCTTTTTAAAATTTCCGAACGATCATTCATTCAAATGCATAATTTCATTCATTTAGGCGCATCCCTAGTTGTCGTCATTATCGAAATCGAATCGAGCTCTCGATTCGACAGCCACAAAACTCGTGCTGCCTGCTATCGCCGCACTGCTTAAGTGAATCGAGAGCTCGATTCGAATGCCTTAGAAAAGATTCGAAAACTCGTGCTAAGGGCTCTGCAACAGCCCAAACATTGCAAGCGCCTATAGTCAAGGACATATTTCCTATCACAGATAAATTATTAAAAAAAAAACCGGCCAAGTGCGAGTCGGACTCGCGCACTGAGGGTTCCGTACAAACGAGAATTTGGTATGAATTTCAATTTAATACCTCTACGCGTTTATGAGGAAATGGGTAGTAAGTTTAAAATTATTAAAAAAAAATATATTATGTGATGTAACTAAAAATTTATGGTTTTCGTAATTTTTCCTTTATCTATGCTATAAGACGTTGCTTCGTACCAAATTTCAAGATTCTGAGTTCACGGGAAGCACCCTGTAGGTTTTGATTCCCTTGCAAGTGTCGAAAATTTGCGGCATAAACGGCTGTATCTTTTGATTGCGTTGGTTTAGAAGTTTGATTTTTTCACAGCTTTAAGGGACAGTAGACCTGAGTAATTGATATAAATTTCAGAATGAAACCAAAATTAAAGAATGAAATTTTTGACTTTATACATTTTTTTAAATTAAGCAAAAAGGGGCTTCCATATTATAGTCATAAGTCAGAAAAGTATTATTTTATTGATTTACGCATGATTTCTCTCAAATACTATCAAAAAAATGTAATAAAAGAACCAAAATTTAAAATAAAATATTTCCGACATCTGTCTTCTTAAAATTTCCGAACGATCATTCATTCAAATGCATAATTTCATTCATTTAGGCGCATCCCTAGTTGTCGTCATTATCGAAATCGAATCGAGCTCTCGATTCGACAGCCACAAAACTCGTGCTGCCTGCTATCGCCGCACTGCTTAAGTGAATCGAGAGCTCGATTCGAATGCCTTAGAAAAGATTCGAAAACTCGTGCTAAGGGCTCTGCAACAGCCCAAAAATTGCAAGCGCCTATAGTCAAGGACATATTTCCTATCACAGATAAATTATTAAAAAAAAAACCGGCCAAGTGCGAGTCGGACTCGCGCACTGAGGGTTCCGTACAAACGAGAATTTGGTATGAATTTCAATTTAATACCTCTACGCGTTTATGAGGAAATGGGTAGTAAGTTTAAAATTATTAAAAAAAAATATATTATGTGATGTAACTAAAAATTTATGGTTTTCGTAATTTTTCCTTTATCTATGCTATAAGACGTTGCTTCGTACCAAATTTCAAGATTCTGAGTTCACGGGAAGCACCCTGTAGGTTTTGATTCCCTTGCAAGTGTCGAAAATTTGCGGCATAAACGGCTGTATCTTTTGATTTCGTTGGCTTAGAAGTTTGATTTTTTCACAGCTTCAAGGGACAGTAGACCTGAGTAATTGATATAAATTTCAGCTTCATACCTCCACGCGTTCCTGAGAAAAAGGGTCTTGACAGACGGACGGACGGACGGACAGACGGACAACAAAGTGATCCTATAAGGGTTCCGTTTTTTCTTTTTGAGGTACGGAACCCTAAAAATATATGCGTAAATTCATTTTAAAACAATTTTTTAAGCATTCCAAGCGGTGATTCCAAGATTATACCTAAATAAGTATAGATTAAGGTTTAAAAACTATTTTCACATTACATTGCCGCATTTGCTTTGAGCGTTTGATCCGACGTTGTGTGTTAAGAAGCAATGAATATCGAAACAAGCGATACTGTTGCGCATCGCTACGACGTCGTGGTACCGGCAATTTCTCATTCGTCAGTAAAATTTAGCGACTAGTGTAGTTCGTTCTACAACATATACCAATAATCGATTTTAATCGATATCGGACTGACGAATGATATTAACTATTATTAAAGATTCGACTCGCACTTGGCCGATTATTTAAGAATAATAATAGTTTATTTTTAAAGTTCAATTAAAATATTTACATTATTGGTAATTTTTAGTTTAATTTAAATTTTAATAAGTTGGTATAGTTTGAATTTCAGTTAAATTGAAATAATTTGAGTACAAATATTTATTCTTTATTATCAAACAATTTTCCGTTTAGAATCATTTGTTTATCCACAGATATAGATGTAATAGATAACGCATGTATCAAGTTTTGTATGGAAACCAAGCGTGCCAACTTTTTTAATGCCTACTGTGACGTCAGACGCAATTTTAGTGATGGGAAATTCAAACCGATTCAAAGAAACCGCTCACTACGATTTAAACGATTTATTGAAGACGCACGCCGCCGCCATGATCGTCTCGCTCATACTCATCGATTTTATATCTGTGGTCTCGCTCGCTCACTCCGCGCTCGCTAACCATACGATCGATTAACATTTAAGTTAATCGATTTGTGATAAAAATCCCAATCGATTTTCTGATTGACGAATGATATGAAATTGGATAAACAAATGATTCTAAACGGAAAATTGTTTGATAATAAAGAATAAATATTTGTACTCAAATTATTTCAATTTAACTAAAATTTAAACTATAACAACTTATTAAAATTTAAATTAAAACTAAAAATTACAAATAATGTAAATATTTTAATTGAACTTTAAAAATAAAACTATTATTATTCTTAAATAACCGGCCAAGTGCGAGTCGAATTCTCTAATTTTCTAATCTCTAATTTAATTATCTATAAAAAAACACGTTTTTACCGATTTCAATGCGTTTTTTAAATGTTGAAGCAACTTCCCTTGCGGTCGTTCTTAGCCATGTCAGGCTTGTCTCACATACCGCTTCAATGGGGGAAATGCAGTATGGACGACTCACTAACGAGCAATGAGCAGTGACGCACGCGCGGTTTTGTTCACCAACGTGTGACCAGTAGTTCAAAGAGCGACCATATTATATACATGAACTCTGAAAATATTACCCTCGTTTTCTAAAGTGTAAATTAGGAAATTAGCTTGTTTATAATCTATTAAATTGGCTCTTTAATAATAGTTTATATCATTCGTCAGTCCGATATCGATTAAAATCGATTATTGGTATATGTTGTAGAACGAACAACACTAGTCGCTAAATTTTACTGACGAATGAGAAATTGCCGGTACCACGACGTCGTAGCGATGCGCGACAGTATCGCTTGTTTCGATATACATTGCTTCTTAACACACAACGTCGGATCAAACGCTCAAAGCAAACGCGGCAATGTAATGTGAATGTAGTTTTTAAACCTTAATCTATACTTATTTAGGTATAATCTTGGAATCACCGCTCGGAATGCTTAAAAAATTGTTTTAAAATGAATTTACGCATATTTTTCTTTTTAAATAACTTAGCTGTGACAGGAAATATGTCCTTGACTTTGGGCGCTTGCAATTTTTGGGCTGTTGCAGTTTATTATCACGCTACGAGGCATTTTTTTATTTTTCGCTGCCGTCCGGCTGCAATCACAGACGCGCGCGGACTGTCAGTAGCGGCGGCCAACCTCGACGCTTTGTCTGAGAACTTACACGCGAAGTAGGTGCATTTAAGTCGTCTATCTATGTCTGTGTGTTTATCCAATTTCATATCATTCGTCAATCAGATTGTGAATTTTATCACAAATCGATTAACTTGAAAGTTAATCGATCGTATGGTTAGCGAGCGCGGAGTGAGCGAGCGAGACCACAGATATAAAATCTATGAGTATGAGCGAGACGATCAGGGCGGCGGCGTGCGTCTTCAATAAATCGTAGTGAGCGGTTTCTTTGAATCGGTTTGAATTTCCCGTCACTAAAATTGCCTGTGACGTCACAGTAGGCATTTAAAAAGTTGGCACGCTTGGTTTCCATACAAATCTTGATACGGGCGTTATCTATTACATCTATATCTGTGGTGTAGGGTGGTGGCGACGCTACAATTTCAGATCCACTACCCAGATAGATAGATGCATGTTATGGCCAGTGATATATTGAATTTCATTCAGTTTTCTTCTCAACATGTCGAGATTTACTAATAAATATCGACCTTTATTACCGGACGACGACACACTAACACGATGGAACCAAATAACTTGTCTACGGCTTTCATGTTCCTTATTTCTAAAAAGAACATCATTTTACACGGATATAGGTAGTAAGATACAAGTAAAACAATGAGATCCAGCGGAGGAAATTCTTATTTCCCTAAATCTGTCTGCAATAAGCATTTGAGCCTCGAGGCCGGCGTCGCAAGCGTGTCAAGATATCAAAACCTTCGTGTCGCTGTTGGCAAAATTACTGTTATAAAATAAAGTAACTACAGAATGGACATAAATATAAAAAAAATTGTACAAGCGATTGGTTGTAAGGCCAAAGTACTTATAAAAACAAATTAAATAAGCCTAAACTCGATGGAGTTGCGTCGTTTTATTACTGAGTTCCATTGGCCACCTTCAGTCACCGTGATCAGACCCTAGGCATTCGTCTAATATAAAGTGCTTGTCAAGACAAATCAAACGAGTCCTACTCAATGAGGTTATTTTGTTTTATAACTGAGTTCCGTCGAATATCTCCCGGCTCCGTAATCAGAACTACTCATTGACTTCATAAAATTGTAATGTCATCCAACTTTCACAGTAATGAAAAATTTCAGCTAAATCGGTTGAGGATAACTGGCATAAAATTGAATTGCAAAATTTGACCTAAACAAACATTCATACATACTTACAAGATAAATAAAAAAAAAGCTTGTAAGTAGTAATGGTCCATATTCGCGGGCTATGCTCGCGACACAACACTTGTCGGCGACAGTTAGCAACCGTCGGCGACCGATGCCGAACGTCGTCGTGCGACAATTCATGACATGAGGGAGGGAGTGACAGTCGGCGACGATCGCACGACACATGTCAGATGTACCATTTTTTGAAACGCGGAGTCACCTAAGCGACTGGTTTTTCCATGCAAAAAACCGTATCAGACGTATTAGGCATATTGTTGCTCGTCTGTTGTAGCCGTCAAACGATTCGCAAATCCGTGATGGAAGAAGAAAACTTTTTTTGAGTAAAACTAACGTGAGATGCAATCATTATTAAATTCAATAAACGGATAACTCACGTATAGAGTCAGCTAAATGTGTTAACTATTCTTCTAGACACGCATTATTTTTATTTTGTGTCACTGTGCTGAAGTTTCGTTTGTATGTTTGTTTGTACTGTAACAAAGATTGCTTTGAGGTTGAGGTTATGAGGCTCTTTGCTTTTAACTGGTTTAGCTTCGTTTCATTACATACAGCTTACTATATAACATATGGCGTATTCGCAATTTCCTGTTGAATTACCTGTAGCTGCTATAATGTTCTTCACAATGTTATTAAAAAAAATATATAAAAAAATTGATTAATTTAGTCAAAAATTAAATAATTCGCTATAACTGCTCATTTTACACAGATTTATTTCATTTTATGTATGTTCCATCTAATATAAGAGCCAAGGATTTGAAAATTTGGGTCAGTTGTAAGAAGTACTTAGATAACCAGTGAGGTGTAACCGAGGACTTGCAAGAGGGAAGCGAGCAAGGCCAATAAATTAGCGGGCTTGCTCGTGGAAACATGAAACTTTTATAACTTTAATCTCGCACAGACCAAACTTCGCGCCAGACTTGTCTGGCTTTCAGTTTTTATAATCTAAATTGAATTAATTTGAAACTTGCAACCTGTATAAAGAAAGCAATTCATACAGAATCAATAGAGGCAGGTCACGTAACGTAATAAAAAAAATTACTAGCTTTTATGATACAACTGACTGCGCCCTGCGGTGTTACCCGCGCCTAAATTAGCCTATGTGTTAATCCACAGTGACAGAATCCTGCATACCAAATTTTATCGAATTTGGTCCAGCCGTTTTGGTACACACACACACACACTCACTGACAAACTTTCGCCTTTGTAATATTAGTATGATTATGAAATAATTATTCAGCAAATCTGCCTAATTGAGGAGCTTGGTAGCTCGGAGTATGCATTGCTAACGCTTTTGCAAGTTAAGCAACCCCAAAGTCGTGGCATCTATGGATATGACCACAAGTGTCACAAAGTTATTTAGAGCTTTTCCGTGCTTCGAAAGGTTTGTTTAGCCAGTCATCATTGTATAGGCGTCATCAAGCAAACAACTAAACAGCAACATAGGGATTAGTAGTATGAACAATGAAACAAAACCAGTAACCTCGTCAAATCTTCTTGGTTATGTAGCGGACCCCGGGCTCTGAAACAGCACTGCTCAGGATGAACCGGGAAAATACGCTCCGATGATGATGAATGAAACAAAAACTTGTATCACTCGCAAAATGGGTGAATTTTTAGATTTTCGAGCGCTGAAAATGCTGGCACAAACGGAAACCCAGGCTTTCAGTGTCAGGCGACAAATATTTTGCAGTCAGGCACCCAGGCAATCTAGGACCATTCCCCGCCGATGTCACAACGTAGCTATTTCACCGTTTCGCTGTCCGTCGATATTTTTGCCGAATATTGTGTTAGCCGAGTTGTTTTTACACTTTTGGGAATGCTTTTGGAGGAATGACGAACATTGGCGGCTACTATTTTGTGTTTAAAAACATATTACAAAGACCGAAAACTTTAAATTAAATTTGAAAATTCATTTTCGTATTTTCATTAGTATTATGGGTCTTCATTTTGGTATTTTATGACATAAAACTAACATTTTCCGATTGTCCTGGGTCTTGCATGTTTATCTATATACGTATTTGTTATAAAATATAGTATCGTTGAGTTAGTATCCCATAACACAAGTCTTACTTACTTTGGGGCTAGCTCAATCAGTGTAATTTATACCTACTTATTTATTTATATTTTATTAATTATAACTTAAGTTATGAAAAAAATATCTATATTTAGATATTTTCTCATATGGACTAAAATAGTCTATTTATCAGTACATAAACTTGGTAGGTATCATTATTCCCCTGGAGGCATAAATTGGTAGCTTGAAGCTTCATTTAGATAGGTACCAGACATAGTATAACTCCACTGATACAACGATGTGTCCCCAAACGGCTATTGAGACCACAGGTGGCCGTGTTCAATATGGATGTAAAGGCATGACATATATTGCAACGGTTGTTTATGTAGTACTATGATATTGTGCGCAATGTGCGGAATATGAAAACGCGAAAATGTTAGTCAATTCGGCAAGCAAACCATCACTATATTGATTGGTTTTCCATCTTCTCGTATCACACTAAAAGTAGCTTTCTTGCAGGCCTTGCGGCCCCGGGCTCTGTCTACTTAGACCCGCAAGATACAAAAGGCTCTTTTGTCGTTTTTATAGATGTGATAGTATGTATGTATGTATGTATGAAAACGCGAATATAATATGGAAGGAAGAGTGAAAGAAAAAGTATGTAAGTGTAGAAGAGACACGAAGAAAGAAATGAAAGAAACGAGATATTGAGCATTAATTTCACACATTAATTTGTTGATCTTAGATTCTTGGGTTCAAACATAAAATCATTTTATTGTTATTTTTGCACCAACTGTGAGTGCCACTAAAACGTGAAGCGAAAGTAAAAAAATACTAAACTTTTATTCATTAGTAAAAAAAAATTGGATATTCCAATTAAATGCACACTAACTAGGCCAATTTGACCTAGGCAACATAAAACAAAACCCGGCAAGATTTACGGGTCAAGCGGCTATCTGATCATTTATGGCCGATAACACGACGTATGATAGACATGTCCGAACCTTAATATCTATATACGCCAGATTACGAAGGAACCTATCGGTTTTTGCCATTCTTGTAGATTCGATATATATTTTTATATAATATATAAAATTATGATCTAAATTGCTGCTAATGTGAATTACGTGTTGGGCGCCAAAGTAAGCAGAATTGGCACCCAACGTGTAACTCTCATTTTTTTCTATTGACAGGCCTCAAACCTTTTTAGGCTTCCGTTGGGAAATTGAATCAACACGTACGAGTGAAGGCCCTTTAAGAGTATGTGGTCCACCCAAACCTACTTTATATTTAAAGTACATTTCGTATATAATACCAGAAACTATGTATAACTAATTCAATACATAGTTTTAGCTCTAAAATTTTTCAAATTGAATTGATTGAGCAACATCGACACCAAACTGCTATTTACAGATAAAACAATAAAGAAAATGCCAATAAAACGCAATGTTCCTATTTAAATTCAATTTAAATTTTTGTAAAGTTAAACATTGGTCGAATCAAAACTTGGCAACCGTAAACAAGTAACTTGTTCAAACACCGACAATAAACAGAATGATACTCTGGAGAAATACTTACTTCGAATATAAAACGTATGTTTAGCTTATTCTTTTGCAGAAACTAAATTTCACCTTAGGGCTAGAATCCGGTCCAATGATTCTCATTTGAACAAGAGGGTGTTTATATAGAAAGCAAATAATAATAGAAATCTCAAATAAATGTAAGTACATAATATATTGTATTGCTTTTTTGTGCCGCATAATTTTCTCTATTTATCCCTATAGTTGACTGGGAAAAAATGCTCTTAGCGATAAGTCCGCCACTTGTTAAAAGTATATTTGTACTTTGGAACAATAAAGTTTGATAAAATAAAATACAAATAAATAGTAAGATTTTAATGATTATTGTTGAGCTTCTAATTAAGGTATGAGTACTTGCGTATATAATATATTAAGTATATTTTATTTATAATATTTTGAGTATATTTTATTAGGGCTCTCTCAGATGAGCGACAGTATGCCGCGACACCTGTCGGCGACTGACGGCGACTGCCTACGTCAAGCGATGGTCGCCGATTGTTGCAAACGGTCACATGACACATATCAATCTATCACAAAATGTCACGCGACCATCGGCGACAGGAGTCGCAGGCATACTGTCGCTCGTCTGTAAAAGCCCTAATAAAATATACTCAAACTATTATAAATGTGTATATAAATGTCGAAGTCTGAAAAATATTTTTTGTTCGTCAGGATGGGAGGCCAAAAATGATTTTACACATTTCGATATGTACCTACGTATATGTATAAGTTGTTCAGTATCATGGACTGAGTTTGGCCTTTAATAGTTTCAGTATATTATTTTGTTTCACCCATGCTTGGTAACAATATATTTTTAATAGAAATACGTGTGTTCTATTTACGGATTACTTTAAGTTTCTCCGAAACAAGTTTCTCTGGCTGCGTTTAGAACAGCTGGGAGTCCAAATGTATCGATTGCTATGTTTTATTCAGGAGCGCATCGCCTCGGAGGCTCGCTGTGCCGCATTACGCTTATTTCCAAGCAACCAAATGCAAATGTATAAAGTTTTAAAAAAATATGTTGAATACTTTACAAAGCTAACAAAAAAAACAATAGACCTCTCCAACCTGTCTGGCAATCGTGAGCAGAGTAGGCCGAATCCTCTGGCTACTCTGGCCAAGTATGGCTCTGGTAGCACAGAGAGGGTCGTGCTCCTGCAGTGGAGACTAAAAAACCTGATGATGATAATAAATACTTTACATATTATCACGCATTCACGCACGGCATTCTGAGACTATGGATCTCTACTTGCTAATATATTTGCAGACCTTTTTTAATTTATGATTTATATATACAAATGAGACTTAGCACGAACTTTTATATCCTTCGTGGTCGCAGACAGACTCTTTCTTTTCGTCAACACTTTTTTTTCATTTCGTGCAAGCTCTCCGAGTTGAGTTTTCTCATAAACTCATAATAATATTAACATGAAAATGTATATTTAGAAAGATTTACATTTTTATGTTAATATTATATAGGTAGAGAGCCGGCCCAGGGGGTATCTCGTTTGCCCGCTGTTCCAGTTGCTTATCTTCCCGCGCCAATCTTAAAAATTTATCATATTCTTTCTGAATACCCGCTGTATTCAGAAAAAACCTGAGCCATTTAACATTGGAACATAAGTTAAACAGCAACAACGGTGCCTAGTTTCCATTCTTACATAATAGAACCGCAAAACCGTGTGTCATGATGTCACACTTATATGTTTTAAAAGTTCAAGGATACACCAGACTTCACATTGTTATTTCCCACTTGGGAAACATACAAAAGTTCCAAGTTTACCACCACACAAATAAAATGGCAGGGTATTTAGCGCGATACTTCCATGGAATATTCCTTGTTTCTTTCAATTTTGCTATTTAAGGGAGAGTAGAATAGGGCCACTCCAAGTCCTCCGGTGAATGTCGTAGAAGGCGACTAAGGAATTACAAGCAAAACTTATAAACATCAATGATATCTCTCTAACACGTCTGGCCAGCGAGGAGTGTGTGGGCCAAGTCCTTAGACTGCTCTGGCCAAGTATGGCTGTGGTAGTACAGAGAGGATCGTGCTCTTGCAGAGGAGACAAAAAGACCTGATAATGATGATGATTATTTGGTATTTACTATTTTGACCTTTAACTTAGAATTTTTACTTTGACAAACCCGTTGGAAATAAAGACGTGATTATTAAGCTAAGAAACTTGCATAAGACCAAAGCATTTTTCCGGCCGACGAGTGTTGGCAAGGGCTTAACGAAGCTTAACGAAGCTCTCCAAAGCTATCCCTGGCTCGTGGTGTTTCATCTTATGCTATTAGTAGTATAGTAGTAGTAAATTCTTTATTGTACGTAAACAGTTTGTTTGTACGTAAAACAATTGAAATACATATGAAACACACTAGTAGAAAGGCGGACTTATCCCTATATACAATACAATACAAAAAACTTTTTTTCACCAAAAGACATTTACAATTTTGGAACACTTATATAACAACATGTAATGGGGTACTAGAGGCTCTTATCTCTTATATTGTATGAGTAGACAAAGCCTGGGGCAATAAAATGACGACAGTACAGCTAAGTCTAAGGTGTAAAGTAAAGGTGTAAAATATAGCGTCAAATACCATATTAAAATCGTGGGCCTTGTCCCGCAGCCAGCGATGCACTAAGTTAGAATTTTAACATACTATATTAGCTTCACTTTTATGTGACGGAATCTTCGAACGCGAGTTTTACCCACGGGCCGATTACAATACATTTTAGTAAGATTTTTCCACTAAAGCGTATTTTTTAGTTTTTTTTAAACTATAATTTAGTTTTTTGATATTATTATATTTTGTAGTATGTTTTACTTTATGTTAATATGGTATAAAATTACCTTGCCGTTAGCATTTATTTGCTGGAATACCAGACACAAACACAAAAGTTAAACGATGCATTTTCGCGTAGATCAGGGAAATGTATAAGGAAAATATATAATTATTATTACATCCTCTTTTTTGCAACCAAAACATAATAAACAACATCATAACAAGAAAGTAACCAAAGGTAACCAATCTTCGTTTCTTCTAACATAATATCACACATTCCCACCGCACAAGCTGTAAGTAGATTCCACTAGAGCATATAGAGGTTAGTGACAACACCTGAACCCCTCTGTTTTTGGGTCATGTAGATTTGTTTCGTCGGAAATTCGGCTGACATCCTAAACTGAACCTTGAGCACGTAAGGGTATCTATAAATATAGATAACTCTAACATAGGTAACTTCTTCTTCTTTTCGTGTCGTTGGCTGAAACAATCAATTTTTTTCTCTCCAGTAAGATGCCACTTTTATATCGTTGTCCGAGGCCTCAGAAAGGTCACGTTTAGTGCAGCTGGTAGGGCACGATAACATAGGTAACTAAAAAGTTACCTATGTGGATTTATTCCTAGAATTAAGTATTTAATTAGAATTAAATATGGTCTTAGTAAATCTACTTAAACTGGGTGAATTTAGTCGTTGATAGTAAACAACTTTCCTCAAGGGACACATGTCTATATGAAAAATACTTTATGGCGTTCCATACAAACTCATATCAGCTGATCGGTCAACTTGTATGGGAGGCCACAAATTACTTTTTGTTTTGATACATATTCTATGGAGAAAGTTCTTCAGTATATCATGTACTGAATTCACCCTTAAAATAGTTTCAGTATATTTTATTAGACCTTACCATAAATAGATAAATATTCCTGTATTTTTTTATAGATAAAGACACTAATTTTGACATAAGCAAAAATACTTCTTCTCCTCAGATTTTTTCTTACAAGTAATAAATATTTTATACAAAAGAGCCTAAAGATTAATTTGAAAAGATAAATCCATTCGATTTGGTACAGTTATCAAATTTGTGTCTTAGCAAAGATTACATGAATCAAGAAAAATATCTACTTGTTCATAACAGGTAGAAGTCCATAAGCCACAGTAAAAAAAACAATAAAAACACACGAGACGACGAGTTTTCATTAGCGGCCTGTGTTGACACAAACGAAAATATGTTACCCACGGGCTCTGGAGCAATTCGGTTAGAAAAATAATATTTTGCTTCACTGAATCCAAAACCATTTCAGTAATGAGTTTATAAATGGCAGATTTTTATTATGACAAAATTAAAAACAATACTAATGATGACTTTGAAAAAATTTATTAGGCGCAGATTGTTTTTTGTGCTATAATTCGTTAATAAATAAAGCAAATGTTACTTCAAGCTCTCTCTCTCTTTAAAACGCTACTTACCTAATTTATCTTCTGCCAAAATAGCAAAGACAGCCTACATGATTTTTGCAAAATTCTTAATTTAATCAATTCTTCCCGGGTCAGGGCAAGTTGGAAAATGGCCTTTTTTAAATTGCCCTGAGTCTGGGATGTTTATTTATATAGGTAATTGTTTTAAAATATAGTATCGTTGAGTTTACTATCCCATAACACAAGTCTCGAACTTACTTTGGGGCTAGCTCAAGCTGTGTGATTTGTCCCTATATCATCATCATTTCAGCCGCATAACGTCCACTGCTGGACATAGGCCTCTCCCAAAGATTTATATATTTATTTTTTTGTCCCTATACATTTATTAATTTATATAAATATCACACGTGTAGGAATATTAAAAAGTAATTAACTCAACCCTTGACCGTTTATCCCATCAGTCCATGACTCGGCTTTCCCGTTTTTCCACCGTTGACCTGCCGACGCGACCCTTATCAATCCTATGACCTTGAGCTCCTGCATGATCCCAGGTTTAACATGTTTTTATAATGATGACGGGTTTGTTTATGAAGGTTGCCTGGTTTCGAAAGTATGAAATTACAACGGAGAGGAAAAATGATTTTAATTTAAAGCACGGGAAAAAGCCATTCAACTCGCGACTGTTAGCATTACCGTAGAGCTCCGAATGATGTATAGAATTACCTTGACCGATCTAATTGTACATAGAATTACTTTTCACCGTTAATCAGTACAAAGAGAAAAGACCGACAGCTCGGTTCGCCTAAATAATTTTTAAAATAAAAATGCTTCACCGATACTATTATCTGCAGATAAGGCGATTCGCTGGAAGCACCCTTGGGAAAAAAAACAAATAAATAACGGTTTACGAAACATAAATACATGTGGAAATAGCTGTATAAATTTGAATTTGGAATTCCTAACCAAAGAGGAGAAAGTGATTAAAGTGGCCAGTACGACAAAACGCCAATTTCATAGGGTACCTATTAACTTTGCCGTAACCGACACCAAGTTTTCTTTTTTTTTTTTCTTTTCTTCTTTCAGCGCTCTGGAGTGCCACTGCTTTATTTTTAATTTAAGTATAGGGTTGCTACATAATTACGTAGGTAGTTACTGAGAGATAGCAACAAAATGGTGCAGTAATCATGACAAATGCAGCACTTAGTCACAAAATATCGCGGGCTTGCCCGTAATAGGCTGTTACTTTTAAAGGTCATAAACGATTCATTTGGCTATTTAGCTGCATTAATGGGAACTATGGCGCCTCTATTGGAAACAATAATTTATAATAAAGTTTTAACGCTGAAAGAGTGGGTAATAAACGTTAAGTTTTAAGTAGGTACTTATTTTTGCAGGCTAGTTTTATTGTGGAAAATTAAGTTTTCTTGGTCATTTTGGAAATCTTTGGGAGAGGCCTATGACCAGCAGTGGACGGTATATGGCTTAAAAAATTATATTTTTCACCTTGTATTTTGACAATGTTCTTTTTCAAATTAAATCTAAATTTAGTTTTTTTTTTGTAATTATTTTTGTTTAACAAAATACGCAGAAATACTTTTACATGCCATATAAATCGCAATAATTACGTGAAAAGATTTTTTGAACGATCTTATAATAGCTGTACCGAGTCGTACCTAATATTTGGTAAAATAAATAGTTATAAAACTACATTTTTATGTATCTCGTCTTTGGCTGGGAATACACTACGCTGAGTTTATACACATTCCCCTTTTTTGTAACGTTTGGTCGAAATTGTATCATTATCATTACAAATCCAGCAATGTACTATATCTGTATATAAAATTTTGAAATTCAGCAAATGGATTCCCAACCTTTGTCATGTGGTCTATCGCAGATCAAATACAAGCATTTTGCTAAAACCATAACCCTTTTTAGCTAACCGTAGTCGAGTAAAAAAAATATTAAACAAACACTTAACATGTATAGTATCATTGTCCATTCTCATCCGCAATGCGCCTGTACAGTACACCCAACACCTCTCGCAGCTCTTTGTTACGGAGCCGGGCACTTTGTGATCAATGCTAATAGCAGGGGTGTACCCCATTATGGCTAAGTGATTATGTTGAGAAATTCTATGGGATGCTGAGCTTCAGTTTAGTACACGATAGTCGATATTGTCAAGTCGATAGCTATAGCAACGCGAGTTTAGTGTTCAGAGAGTTTGATTTTTAGGGTTCCGTACCCAAAGGATAAAAACTAGAAACTATCACTAAGACTCCACTGTTTGGATGTCTGGTTGTCTGTCCGTCTGACACCAGCTGCTGTCCGTCCGTCTGTCTGTCCTTCTGTCACCGGGCATCTCATGAACCGCGATAGCTCGACAGTTTAAGTTTTCACAGATACTGTATTTTTGTTGCAGTTATAAAAACAAATACTAAATACAGAATAAAATAAATTTTTCAAGGTGCTCCCATACAGCAAACGTGATTTTTTAGAGATAATGAAACGGAACCCATCGTCTCCGAATCGCACATGGCCAGTTATAGTATCTGCGGCTATTTTCTGCGGCAAAGCAATTTTTTTTTCTTACCCTTTGTATGTATACGGTCCAATCATGAGATCCCCAGGTAGCAAACTAACGTCAGCGACGTATAAGCGACGTCACTTATAGGTCATAATAGGGTCGGTCATTTATTCGTCGAGAGCAGACGTTAAAGTGACGTCAGTTTAGGGTCAGCGTTGAGCAGGACGTCGTATTTACGTCAAATTAAAGGCAAGTATCTGGACGTACCATATACGCCGCCAAGAGGACGTTTTGCTGACGTCTATTTAGGGTCAGTTTTTGGACGTACCATATTCGCCACAAAGTGTACGTCTTAGTGACGTATATTTAGGGTCAATATCAGGACGTACCATATACGACGCCACGAGGACGTTTTACTGAAGTAAATTTAGGGTCAGTATATGGACGTAAGTACCTACCATATTCGTCCCAACGTGGACGTTTTATTGTTCAAGACTTTTAAGGTAAAAGTAACATGTACTCAGTGATACAATTAAGTGAAAAAAACAGCGGAACCGAATCGGTGGTAGACGCCAAGGCATTGTGAAGTTGGCCACCTGTTAAGTTTAAGTAAAAGTACGGTTTAAATCATTTTTCCATGTCCTTAAGTCTATGGTCTTAAAAAACATGGTCCCTGTATCATTGTTCTGGCAATTGTCTCCCACTGTCCTTAATAGCATCTTAAATATAGATTATACTACGTACATTGTGTTTTTTTAGTTTCATCCATAAAAGTTCTTGAGTCTCTTCAAGATACGTAGGTAAGATGCCTGCAAACGTAAATGCTACATGCTAAGCACTTAATTCTATCCTACTATCACGCGTAAGGATTTGCGAGATGGAGTGAAAAGGGATAGAATATAACACGTACCGTAGTCTTTTGATCTAGGGCCCCTGACCAATAACTTAGAACCGTCGTAGAGCTTAAATGCGCAGCTCAGGCTTTAGTGCCAGTTTTGCCAGCACGTTATTTCACTCAATAGCCAGGGCGGTTCTCTTTTTTAACAAACTACCCACCCAAACTACCTAAGGGGAGCATATTGCCATGCTAACGATATCAGCTGTAAGTGTGTTCTTACAAATTATATAATACCCGCTGTCCAAATTCGTGTAGTCTTTGTTAATTAATTTTATTTCCTCTAAATTAGGCAGTTTTAGACTTCGTCCATTCCGTAAAAAATTAAGACGTAAAAAGCATTAGGTAATAGTTCTAATCATAACCATAAAACCTTTTATTTTGAGTAATATTGTATGCAAGTGTTAGTTTCTTAGAAAATCCCTAGATGGCGCTGTTCAAAATTAAAACTGGTTATGGTTTCTTTTATGTACATTCTTATTACTTGGTGCATATTTCCAATTGATCGAGTTCAGCAGTAGTGTGTGGTTTAATTTCCATATCGGTGTGCGACGGTAGCGACACCCAAGACACACTGTACATATCATGAGCTCCCGTAGGTCCTACTCCTGACTTGTATGTCTTAGTAACGTTTGTGTATAACGTCAGTGGCTGCCCTAATATGTACGGCCCAGTAACGTCCCTATGAATTCAGTATATGACGTCACTCAAACGTCAGTGGCTGCCCTAATATGTACGGCCCAGTAACGTCCCTATATGACGTCTCTCTAACGTCTGTAAACTGACGTCTCTCTAACGTCTATAAACTGACGTCTTGAGGCTGTGACAAATTGACGTCATCTGTTGGGACCCCCGACGTCAAGACATGACGTCTCTTACGTCGAGCAGTACCGTAAACGGACGACATAATGACGTATAAATGCTACCTGGGTCAGGAAAACGTAAGCAAAATCAAACGTCTATGTACAACGTGGAAGTCTAAGCCTTGTTCCACGTGAAATACACCTTGTCCCACTCTGTCACCACTGAGATCGAATCGACTAGGTAGCTTCTAACGACGAGCTTTACCGTATTTGCCACTAAATTTAATTTCATGTTTCGTAACTTCAACTGTCACATCTTCTGATTAAAATGTTTATTTAAGAGTCCCCCGAACCTAGACCAAAATACAACTTTCCATACAAACGTAGCCTACGTTTTATTTCAAAACGACATGTCCGATTTCGACAAAATTTTGTAAATTCAAAGATATTGCAATTATCTAGGTGTATAACTGGTTTGCAACGGTAAAAATATGAACTTGAAATAGAATATAGTGTTAAGGCCCATTTAGACGGTGCAAGTTTCTTGCGTGTTGCATACAATTTTATTGAAGCAATAAATGATTTGTATGGCTGACATTTCGTTTAGACCATGCAAGTTGTCTATTGCTGCAATAAAATGGCATGCAACGGGCAAGAAACTTGCACCGTCTAAATGGGCCTTTATTTATCATTTTTGACCATCAGTATGGGAAACTTCTAAATTGTTATATTTTCTTTCCAGTTCATAATTTACTGTGGGAAACCAGTTATAAACCTAGATAATTGCAATTTCTTTACAATTACCAATTTTTACCGGAATCTGACATGTGGTTTCAAAATTAAACGTAGACTACGTTTGTATGGAGAAGTCTAGGTTCGGGGGACTCTTAAAAAGGCTTCATGAAAATCTTTCTGAATGTACATATCCATGTTATTAAAAAAAATTAGGATAGAGGTAGAGGGCCTGCCCAGGTTTCTCGTTGGCCCACTGTACTCTTCCAATGACAAAGGAGTAATTGTGACCACACGCTGGTCCACAACCATTTGAAAACGCCATTCTGACTCGCTAAGAAGAATCAAAATTTTCATTTAAACTGGTTTCTCCGATTTTGATGATTCTTTATTTGTATAGTTTAAGTATAATATTTAATAAATGTACTTGTGTGGGAAGCTAGTATAGGTATACCAGCTATAAATTAGCTACATAGGTACGCTGGCCTCGTTACGTAGTAAGTGATAGCTCCCAAGGGTGTCCGAATTAGCTTCAGGCATTAGCTCGACCTATGCAGCTGCAAACTATATTTTTATGTGTACCATGAGTCGCTACTCATTGTACTGAAACGTGGAAGGGACATACTCGTTATAAATCGAACCCCGGGCTATACTAGACTACTACAGTATAAGAAATGAAAATAAAAGTCGAAAACTAAAAACAAAATTTCGCCATTTCCAAACAAACATGTGCAGTCGCCTGGGCAATTTGTATAGGAAAGTTGATGTATTTTTTTTATGTTTTTTGATTATTATTATTATTATTATAATATAGTGATCTAGTATAGCCTGTAGTTCGATTTATTACGTGTAATGTCCCTTCCACGTTGTATATGCCAGGCAAATTACAAAATCCCCGACTTTCAAGCACCCCCCTAAACTTTACCCCGCCTAACTTTTGAACCGCTGAACATATTTCCATTAAACATACCTAAGAATCACGGCAAGAAATCTTGCTTCCACTTAAAAAAACAGCATCGACATCAATCCATTCGTTCGAGAGCTACAATGCCACAGGCAGACAGACATTGGCGTGTAACTTACAACACCCCCTGTTTGTCGTTTTATTTTAGTCCTCAGTTTGTTACATTGCTTAGTCTTGGTACATAGGTCCTTTAATGATGTCCATAAATCAGGCTAAGTACACATTAAAGCTAACACCTTGAAACTTTAGCAGAACAAAGCTACCGCAGTTTACTGAGCTTGAAACTAGACTACAGACCATTTATAAATTGTAAAACTTCACTCAAGAACTTCATTCTTACCAACATTACCATATCGGTACTCTATTTAAGGGGCTACTCGAATTTTTCGGGGTTCAGTGCTGCACCCATTTGAAAGAAAACACAGATATAATTGAAAATGTTGTGTTGATCAAGTCCTGATAACCCTACAACCTTTTTATGACCTACTGTTTATAGTTTAAAGTGACAACGAGCTTTTAATAGCATACTAGCAGTCCATCCCGGCTTCGCCCGTGGTACATACATAGCCTATGTCACTCAGGGATAACATACCTATCCAACAGTGAAAGAATTTTTAAAATCGATCCAGTAGTTTCGGAGCCTATTCAATACAATCAAACAAACAAACAAACAAATCTTTCCTCTTTATAATATTAGTGTAGAAGTGTAGATGTAGATCAGCCACAGGGGCCGTTTTTCGCAAATGTACTAAAAAAAGCTTTACGTTCACACTTTAAACTGTAAACAGTAGTCCATAAATTAGATCTAATGGTTATCTAAGACTTTATAAAGACAAAATTTTAAAGTAATTTTCCGTTTTCTTTCAAATAATTTATTTCCAATGGTTGCAGCAGCTGCACTGGAGTCTTGACCCCTGAAAAATTCAGGTAGCCGCTTAACAAGGCACCCAAGACACCCACGTGCCAGGTGGTCGGACGATCTGAGCAAGACTGCAGGAAGACGCTGGAGGCAGGCCGCTTCCGATCGGTCGTTTTGGAAAACCGTTCGGAAGGCCTGTGTCCAACAATGGACGTCCTGTGGCTGATATGATGATGATGATGAATTGATGATTTAACAAGTTTAAAAAGTCTTTCATGTTATTGAGAGGTGTTAGCATTATTTATTTATTAAAAAGAGACTTTTGATAAAAGCGTATGAAAACTCGAAATAAAGGGATGTCTTGAAAGACCTACAAAAGTTGCACATACGTATACCTACACATGCAAATACATTTTCTTAAAAAAACTGACAGATTGATCATAGTATAAGTAGGTATTGTTTTTTTAGTGTATTCTTGATAGTGTGTACGTATTATTTGTATGTAGTTTATTGTTTTGATTATAATTTTTACATATGGTCTTTTTTCACCGTGTTTCCTGCGATGAATAGCAAGAAACACGTTGGTTAGGTTTTGTCACAGTCATCCACATCACCCGTTTGATTTATTTATTTATTTTATTTATTTATTGTAAGACTAAAGACAAAGCCAATGGTGTATTTGTGTATAAGTTTAATTAATAAACTTGAGAGTTGTCAAGGGACACCCGGATGGAACGAAGCTCGAGAGAGAGAGAGACAGACAGATAAACACGCGCACGCCGCACGGCTTACAACTATAGCAAAAAGTGTCGTTACAACTTTTGGTCTTAATTCTTTTCCGTTTAGCCCCCTTTCGCAACTCGCGATAAGGAACTTCGTCCCAAAAATGGACAGTAACACTACAATTTTTTAATTTTTCTAAACCCACTACGAATACGGGCCATACAAGTAAAGGTCATAATATCCTTATAAGACTTCTCTGTAAAATATAGATACACATACGTACATTAAAACCTGTTGAGTATGATAAAATATAGAACAAAATTTTTATTTTTAAGACTTCAACAGTAATTCAGACAGGACTCTACGAGCCCTGGGGTTTAAATGCAGCCGGCAGTACTAAATAACTGATTAGGTCGAGTTGCTCTAAAACTAGAAGATAACATTAACAAAGCAAATCTTTTTCCTCCCGGTTTAACCCACTCTACAGGATGGCTTATATTATAATGTATAAAATATCAAACTTCTCAAACTAAAAACTCGATCACTCGTACGAAAAATAATAACCGGCCAAGTGCGAGTCAAAAATACCCAGTGGAAAAAGGAATTAAACAAATAGTGATGGGTTCCTGGCTGCATCGCCTTATGATTCGCATTTTTCTGCATTCCTATGATCTGCGTGGAAAGAGAAGCATTTGATACTTTCTAAGTATTTTTCTTTTATCCCTGACCAGCATCATCATCAGGTAATTTTGTCTCTACTGCAGGAGCTCGACCCTCTCTGTTCTACCAGAGCCATACTTGGCCAGAGCAGACAGAGAACTTGGCCTACACTCTAAACGCTGACCAGACATGTTGGAGAGGTCTCATTGAAGAAGCTTTGTTTAGCTCGTATTTCCTACGTCGCCTTTTACGTCACCATACGGAAGGTCTTGGAGTGGCCCTATCCTACTCTGCCGAAACCAAACGGCAACCTGACAGGCATGGAAAAACATAATTATTTATAAACGAAATCTTCTAACAGACTCCTCACAGGGACTTATTCCTGTGATGAGTACAATAAAAAACATTTTTATTTATTTTTATTTACTAATACTAAAATCTTATACAAATCAGGCTCTAAAACTAATCTGTATAAATTGAGTTGTTTTTACTGTCGGATCGATTTAAACTCCACTTTATAGAGAGATGGTTTTCTTATAAACCTAAAACGGATTTGACGGCCGAACATAAAATATAGAGTTTATGATACTGTTGCCGAGACTTCCGCATATTAATATTATGGATTTAAGGCTCCTCCCTGCGCTAGCGACCTTGAAAACACAAAAAAATTAATTTCTCTTTCTGTAAGTGAGATTATTAGAAACCCTCGTACAACTTTTTAGCTAGTATCCTGAAGTTTCATTAGAACCTCGAAAGTCATTGAAATACTATCCGGTTTAGAAACCTTTACAAAAAGAGTCAAAAATTGCCGTTTTTAGTATTTTTTGCAAAGGAAAATTCAGGGTATTTTATTTCAATGATTTTCGAGGTTCTAATGAAACTTAAGGATACTAGCTAAAAAGTTGTACGAGGGTTTTTGATAATCTCACTTACAGAAAGAGAAATTAATTTTTTTGTGTTTTCAAGGTCGTTAGCGCGGGGAGGACCCTTAAGGAAAATTGTGAGGCTATAATCCTAGGGCTTACAGACGAGCGACAATCTGTCGGCGATAGTTTGCTACCCTGGTCAGCGACCAGGGTTTGTCTGCCATACATCTTGTCCGACTGCCTGAGCCCTTGATAAATTATTGGTGATATTTTACGCCCACTACGTAAAAAATATACTTCCTAAGGAAGAGAGACTTTTGAAGCACTCCACCGACAAGAGCGCAGGTCTTAGTTAAGTAAGAAGTTAAAAAGACGTAAAAAAGACAGAAGACATAAAATTGTATATCCAGAAAATTATTTCAATCAAATTGTACACATTTTGTAGAAAATGTATTATAGAGGTAATAGGAAATTTATAAGTACGGACGGGAAGAATTTTGATTACAAAAAAAGTCCTGGCAAATCGCTGCCCCGTGCCCTGAAGGCTGGCAGGTTATGTTTGTATGTGCTTAAAAAACTAGTCAATAAGGTAAAAAGTGATTAATAGTGTGAAAAATGGTTTAATTTCATTATCAACAAGCAGTCAATCGTTGCGTATTGTTATATAAAGCAATCCGTTCGAATAAATAGTTCCATGTCAAGGTGCCAATAACTTTGATAAACACAAGTTGAAATGGATGAAGTTACCCAATGCGAATTGTATACAGGCTTTGAAAGTAAATGGTTCTCCGACAGAGGTTGTATTAAAGTTGGAACTAGGCTAAATAGCTAAACTGCTCTACTGTCGTTAGGGGCACGTCGTTAAGCACAAAATCTATAATGTATTATGTTAACTTTTATAAGGTTTTATTTGTAAATTTTTAAATGTACATGAACTAATAAATGTATAATAAAAATTCTACTTACTAATTTTATAAATGTGAAAGTTTCTGAATTTAGATGTTTGTACTCAATCACGCTATAAAACGGTTTATTACAGTGGAATGTTAAAAATGTGAGGTTTGTCAAGTAAATGCATCGAAACACAATGGATACTGCCTATTTGACCAGTAGTAGAGTAGCTAGTGGTAGTGTCTAGTGCCATTTTTTATAACAAGTATTGTTGCCTGCACTGCCTCCGTGGTGTAGGGGTTTAAGCGTTCGGCTCATACATACCCGGATGTCGCGGGTTTGATTCTCAGCGGGGGCAACGACTTTGTGTTGTTGTCCTAGTTTGATTAGGACATTGTAGGCTGATCACCTGATTGACTGATAAGTAAGATGATCCGTGCTTCGGAGGGCACGTTAAGCCGTCGGTCCCGGTCACTGTCTTTGACATTGATCGTTACCTAAAACCATGTCAGAGGCCTGTAAGGCGTTTAAAAACTCTGACACTAGTAATAGTAGTAAAAATAGTTAAAATCTTAATTGCACCAAAACATAAAACAGATGTCAAAATAAAAATACATCCAAATCTAATTTCGGATGCGAAATGTTTAGATGTAAAGACTTAAATATACCTATGATGCCTGTTTATATTTCAAATTTAAATATCGTGAAATATTTGCGTGACTGAATCAAGTCGCGTTGAGGATTTGTAGACATGAAACGTTCCGTTTCAATGAGACAAACAATATTTTAATGCTCTTGGAATTTTATAAACCATTTCGATAATAGTTATTACCTCGCTATTCTTTATAATTGTGTTTGTTTTTACCTCACGTCGTAATCACGCTCCAGATCTTCTTCGTATCGTGTGTGTTAGTGACTAACACTAGTGTCGGAGTTTTTAAACCGCCTTAAAGGCCTCTGACCTGGTTTTTAGGTAACGACCAATGTCAAAGACAGTGACCGGTACCGACGGCTTAACGTGCCCTCCGAAGCACGGATCTTACTTATCAGACAATTAGGTGATCAGCCTGCAATGTCCTAACCAAACTAGGACAACAACACAAAGTCGTCGCCCCCGCCGGGAATCGAACCCGCGACCTCCGGGTATGAGCCGAACGCTCTAACCACTACACGACGGAGGCAGATAAAGAGTCTCTATGAAACGATTGTGATTTTTTAGATTTTTTGTTATCACAATTTGCATAATGTTTTGGAGTGCGGTGTGCGACTGTACGTAGCCCTAACGGATTTTTAGTAGGAACTCGTGTTAGTTAGGTATCATGACAGAATGACTGAAAGTAGAAGAAGAAATAAAATACCGTACCAACCTTATATGAAAGTGTGTGGGTTTATAGTTACGGCTTACCTCTGTTAGTGTCTTTTCTAATAAAAGCAAGAGGCCTCTGCCATGGTAAATCAGGCGCGATAATATATATGTATGTATAAGAGTTCATAGATGAGATTATATATCTTAAACAAAGACTTTAAACCCGCATTTCCGCCAAAGATGGCTGGGAAAGCTGATTTTGAGAAAGAAACCACCAAATTGAACAGATTTGTATCAATTGGATATTTTGGTAATGATATGATTGTATTCTATTTGTGTTTCTGATAAAATAAAAAAATACAATAAATTGTATCAAGGAAGACCTTTTCCTTCACACAATCAATTTTGCGTTGTATCAAGTAGATCCCTCTCACAAAAGGCCTGTCACAGGCCAACTTAACCCTGATAAAGTCTCAGATTTAACAAAGCAGAGGAATCCCGAAGGTCAATGCTCCAATTAATAATTTTGCGATCACAGGAAGTGCCGGCAAAGCATGTTCTTCACATTCCAAGCATATCAATCTAAATCATTAGTTATTTACAACCGGTATTACGCGATAAACAGATCGTAACTCTGCCAAGTGCATGTCGAACTAATTTTATCCAGCCGTACGCATCTCGTTACGAAACCGCTGCACTCAATGAAACTTTAATTTTGACTTTTAAAAATAGTTTCACGCACTTTCGCGTCACTTCTCCAGCTGTTGTAAATAAATAGGATTAAACTTACCGTAATGCCGCGAATTAGACACAAGTTTTGAAGTTTTGATGACACTTTGGGTATAACTAGTTAACTCACCGGGTGGTGATTTTTGCGGTGTGTCCGGTGGTCGTAGGATTTGTAAGGCGAAGTCGGTGCCGACTTCTTCGGACCGCGGGCAGGGGACGTACGCGTATTGTTTTTTGGTCGGCGCCGGCACGGGCGCGACGCGGTGCTTCGAGCGCTCGGACATACGGCGGCTGGCCGGCGAGTGGCGGCGGTGCCGGCCGCAGCCGAATGCCGTCGCCGGCGGCCGGCGACGCGCGCTATCGATAAAGCCGTGCCGTGCGTGAGCCTCGCTTAATTAATTTCGGGATTTGTTTAGGTGAGCATGTAATCTAACCTTTTCCTCTTAAAAAGGTTTTATGAGAGTAAAAAAGAAAATGCTTCCGGGTGTTTTCATTTTTTTAATTTGACATTATTTATTAGGGTTTTATGAGATTTTTTTATTTCGAGGATTTTGTCTGGTAAATAACTTAGATGTATTTTAAAATATTATTCTTTCACAAAGACTTGAACATTCCCATAAATGTAGGATTTTTAGGAAAGTTCGTTTATCCCCTTAAAATTTGGCATTATGTTTTTCTTGAACTAAAATATATTTTTTTTCACATCTTTATCTCTTCATTGACCCTTACCAAATTCATTTTTGATGTTTGTGAATTCTACTTAGTTAATTTATATTTTAACTTTGCTCGCGTTCACTTGTTTTTTTTAGTCTAAATGTTTGGCCTGCAACGAAGGTCTATTGTAAGCTCTACATTGGACCTCTTCGGCAGGCCAGAGAGCCTCTCTTGAAATCATTCTCTTAACTACCTTTTCAAGAGAGGTAGGCCAGCTGACTTCAATAAAAAAAGCGGCCAAGTGCGAATCGGACTCGCCCAAGAAGGGTTCATTTAAAAGTTCTTGTAGTTCGTTGTATCTATACCGACCGTTTCTCTTTAGATTTAGTTTTAACCGAAAAATTAGTTTGAACGAGATCTAGTACGTAGAATTAAAAAGAACATCTTACTAGAACTCATTCAAACCAATTTTCGGTCGAAGTTTGCATGGTACATCATATTTTTTTTTTAGTTTTTTTTTCTAGCCTATATGTTTTATGTCCCACTGCTGGGCAAAGGCCTCCCCCTTATCCTTCCACACGTCTCTAAGAACGTCTTGAAGATCTATCCATAGATACCTCACACGTATGGGGTTAATGAAAAAAAAATTGAGTTTCAGTTCTTAGTATGGGGAACCCCCAAAATTTATTGTTTTTTTTTTTTTTATTTTTGTGTGAACATCTTAATGCCGTTGACAGAATACATCTACTAACGTTTCGAAAAAAGTGGCTGTGACATACGGACGGACGACAGACAAACATGACGAATCCACAAGGGGTCCGTTTTTTGCCATTTGGCTACGGAACCCTAAAAATGGACAACATTTGTCTCCAGAAATGTACAGTTCAACATAACTACGCATTGTAAGCGATTTAAGAATGACTAGTTAGTATCTTTATCCCTTTAGTTAGTATTTTTATCCCTTTAAGGTTCTTCTGTTTCAATCTTCTCATTGGTACACTACAACTATTAATTAGGGACGAAATTCCTTTTTTCTGTCTACAAAGCGGTTTCCCAAGAAAAACAAATTGAAACGTAGGCAAAAAATACGTTTCCACCCTGCCTAAATTTGCGCAGCTAAACGACCTGCCGAATAAATCTAATGAAACGAACGGAAGGTAACCTTCACCTTCATTTTATCCCGATATAATCGAAAGGGTCTGGTCGTGAATCAAACCTCGAACGAAGAGCGGATGGGGACGCCCATTACCGCTTACCGCCTACACCATACATCACTTCAGCCGCACAACGTCCACTGCTAGACATAGGCCTCTCCCAAAGATTTCCAAAATGACCGATCTAGAGCGGCTTGCATCCATACATACATACATACACCATACATACATACATATTATCACGCCTGTTTCCCACAGGTAGGCAGAGACTATGGACCTCCACTTGCTACAATCATGACACACCTCTCCCGCTTCATCTCTCTCTTCAAGCATGCCCGCCGTTTACGGGTACTTTTGACCTCTCTTTTTCTAAGAACAGTCATAATATCTGGTTGCAGTACGTTCGTCGAGGATTACCCTGCAGTGGCGGAGCCTCCTTAAAAGCCGATTCCCATCGAGTTCCCTTAGGGGCTTCTAACATATATGCATTTATTACTAATAACAATTATAACCTTTGTATATCGTAGTATGACTGGTAGTATACCTATACTAGTAGTATGACTGGATTGCACGCACCCACATATTCAAAATACGAAAATTCCCTCTGGTTATTGAAATACACTCACAATGATAAATGCATAAACACGCTCAGATACATATTATTCACACTAAGTTAATAAAAATAAGCCGGACATGTAACGGTTTATTACTCGTATATAGCTGTACTAGTCCAAATTCTCACCCAACGCCACTGTGACCCTGACCTATTCTTCTACTCACGTTTGCTTTGAAGACCCTTTTAGTAAATCTCTATTCTTTTTGCATGCCAAAACCATCTCAATATACACCATAAATATAGAAGTTCGTTTTCCCTACCCCTATATTCTGTTTCTTTAATCATTGCAAGAAAAGCTTATACCTAATCGTCATCATTATATGACAATCGTTCAACTATTTCATATTCCATGTCTTGTAGGTATGTTTATCAATTTATTTATTTGTTATAAAATATAGTATCGTTGAGTTAGTATCCCGTAGCATAAGTCTCTAACTTACCTTGAAGCTAGCTATTTATTTATCTTAAAAAATCTCACTCCCGTGTTGTTGACACGAAAAAGTTGTAAAGTTTATTTAAATACAAGAAAAAAGTAAGATAAATAATATTTACATATTTACAAATTTAAAAAAGTTGAATACTTGCTACAAATTTAGTCTAAAAAAACGTGCCTATGTGGCATAGTGCCAAGAACGCATTTCCCCGTTAGATCGCAATACTAATTCGTTGTGCGAAAAAGCAGCCAGCCCTCTTGTCACCAGTAGCGGAGATCATTCTTGGAGAGCCTGGCATTGTTTGGTTGACAACACGTTACATTGTTTATTTAATTGACGACCTCCGTGGCGTAATGGTCAAAACGCTAGTTCCTGGATTCGATCCCCAGAGAGGGCAAGTTGTAAAATGGCCTTTTTCAAATTGTCCTGGGTCTTGGGTGCCTATTTATTATAAAATATAGTATCGTTGAGTTAGTATCCCATAATACAGGCCTAAACTTACTTTGGGTCTAGCTCAATCAATATGATATGTCTGTATATATTTATTTATTTACTATTTAATTACGGTTTTCTAGTGGACACCTTCATCTAAATTAAAAAACATGGGACTTTTCGATTTTAACCAACTGTTCAGCTTTCAGCTCTGTCCCAGTAGCTGCATTTACATTCCACTCCAATATCACATTGTCACAGCGTAGCGCCGCACTTGAACTTTGCGGCAGCACAAAATACAAAATGTAGATAGCGATCTATTGTTATGCAAGCTTCCTAAATGTGGCTAATCATACAGAACCTAGCTACGAAATGAAGACAAAGTCTAACCCTCATATTCATAACAAGTAGTAAATATTAATAAAGATATATTTTTTTTAAACAAGCTTTTATGTACTTAATGTGTTCCTCAATACGAAACAAACGAGCCCAAACTCTATGGGGTTGAGTCGTTTCATTACAAAGTTCCTATGACCACCGTCCGGATCCATCATCAGATCAGCTCCTTTCTATCATAATTTTGCATTGTCCCGCGATATACGTATGCGTGTAAAATCTTAGCTCAATCGGAAACCGGGAAGTGGGTCAAATTTGACTTGCACGATTTGATCACAGACAGACCGACAGAAAACGGGACAGGTGAAACTAAATAAAAGCTTGTCAAAATTAACATGCGTTTTCTAAGCCTGGTTTAGTTAAAAACATCATTTGTCTATTTCCCTCTCTTCGATATTTGACATAGCAAGAACGAGACAAAACACATTTGAACTAAAACAGCTTTAGCAAACGTTTGCTAACTTTTATGAATTTGGGGGTCTATTAGTTTGACATTCAGGTTTGCTTCAGGTTCAGGTTGTCTCAGAAAGAGGAAATAAGTCCAATACAAGACGCAAAGTGATATTGAAAGACTTGCTCACACATGTTTTATACTTTTTAGGGTTCCGTAGCCAAATGGCAAAAACGGAACCCTTATAGATTCGTCATGTCTGTCTGTCTGTCTGTCTGTCCGTCCGTATGTCACAGCCCCTTTTTTCCGAAACTTTAAGACCTATACTGTTGAAACTTGGTAAGTAGATGTATTATGTGAACCGCATTAAGGTTTTGATACAAAAATAGAAAAAAAACAATAAATTTTGGGGTTCCCCATACTTAGAACTGAAACTCAAAAAAATATTTTTCATCAAACCCATACGTGTGGGGTATGTATGGATAGGTCTTCAGAAATGATATTGAGGTTTCTAATATCATTTTATTCGAAACTGAATACTTTGCGCGAGAGACACTTCCAAAGTGGAAAAAAGTGTGTGTCCCCCCCCCCCCGTAACTTCTAAAATAAGAGAATGATAAAACTAAAAAAAATATATGATGTTCATTACCATAAAAACTACCAGCGAAAATTGGTTTGAACAAGATCTAGTAAGAAGTTTTTTTTTAATATGTCATAAACTGCAATTTACCTTTTATTCAATCAACTCAAATATAAAAATTAAAAAAAATACTACTACGGAACCCTTCATGGGCGAGTCCGACTCGCACTTGGCCGCTTATTCCGTTTCGCATCTCACATATACGTAGCTCAAAGACTGTCTTCTAGTGATAACACTAGTTTTATACTATTATGAGATAGAACTGTATGCAGTGTTTCCTCACCACATTTTTCTTCGCGTGGCAAATGACGGTAGTTAAAAATTACCAGTGCTTTTACACCGGTCAGCGATGGTCGCCGATAATCAGCGACAGTCGCCGACAGATGTCGCTGGCATACTGTCGCTTGTCTGCAAGAGCGCTACTAGCGTACCTACAAACCACGCCTCGCCGTGTGGTTTCCGGCAGAGTAGAAGGGGAACACTCCACGTTTTTCTGTGGATGTCATAGAAGGCGACTTGAATACAAGCTAATCAAAGCTTATAAATATCAATGAGACCTCCAACCCGTCTGGCCAGCGTGGAGAGGCTAAATCCTCTAGCTGCTCTAGCCAAGTATGGCTCTAGTAGTACAGAGAGGGTCCTGCTTCTGCAGACTTAAAAGACCTAAAATTGATACCTCACAGACGCATGCCTGTAGCCAGTCGACAACCTCCGTGGCATAGTGGTCACCATACTACTCCACCACCCAGAGGTTCCGAGTTCGATCCCCGGTCAGGGCAAGTTGGAAAATGGCCTTTTTCAAACTGTCCTGAGTCTTGGATGTTTATCTGTATATGTATTTGTTATAAAATATGGTATCGTTGAGTTAGTATTACATAACACAAGTCTCGAACTTAATTTGGGGCTAGCTCAATCAGTGTAATTTGTCCATATATATTTATTTTTATTTATGGCTATAACTAGTTTGCTGCTGCATTTGTAAACTCTTTGTTTTGTGCGCCGGCGGAGACAGCCGCGGGCCCCGGACGTGCGCGCGCACCACGTGGTGTCGCAGTGGTCGATACCACGTGACTCTGCAGTCTGATGCTGCAAAGGCCCGGCGGTATCATCAGCCGCAACTCAAACAATAGCTCGATTCGACTGTCAACTCGCGACTTACGTGTCGCGGCACCACTCTGTTTATTTTATATGGCGTGGAGGGACATACCCGTAATAAATCGAACCGCGGGATATACTTGACAACTATAGTATAATGAAATTTAAAAAACAGTCAAAAACTAAAAAAAGTATCGACATTTCCATACAAAAGTGAGCAGCCGCTCGGGCAATTTGTATGGGAATATCGCTTTTCTTTTCGTTTTTTATAAAATAAAATAACCACAGACACATAATAGATTACTATAATATAGTAGTTCGATTTATTACGGGTATGTTCCTTCCATTTTGTTTAAAAACTTGATTATCAAGGGTAGGTACTCGCGTAATCTTTGTGGTCAGATAGACGTCAAAGCAGGCTCCGAAAATTAATATCCCTTGTGACTTACTTTACTAGTCTACCTAGTAAATTGTCTTCCAATCCTTCTCGTAAATCCATAGGTACTGGAGATACTATTAAACTATAAAATTGATAAATACACCTGATTTGTCGGTTTGACGTCTTATTTCCCGAATGACTATAGTCACCGTACATCCTTTCCCCGAATGACTATAGTCAGCGTACGTCCATTCCCTTCCCCAAATGAGTATAGGTTGTTACCGTACGGCCATTCCCCGAATGAGTATAGGTTGTTACCGTATGTCCTTTCCCCGAATGGGTATAGTCACTTTACGTCCATTCCCCGAATGGCTATAGTCGCCGTACGTCCATACCCCGAATGACTATAGTCGCCGTACGTCTATTCCTCGAATGTCTACCTATATATAATCGGATTGCTTCAGAAATAACAACACCACCTTTCCGGCTGTTTAACCTCGATTTCGCAAGACCTTTGGCATCCTCCGTGACCAGACGACCTCCGTGGCGTAGTGGTCACCATGCTATTCCGCCACCTAGAGGTCCCGGGTTCGATTCCTGGTTAGGGCAAGTTGGAAAATTGCCTTTTTCAAGTTGTCCTGGGTCTTGGATGTTTATCTATACATGTATTTGTTATAAAATATAGTATCGTTGAGTTAGTGTAGTATCCCATAACACAAGTCTCGAACTTACTTTGGGGCTAGCTCAATCAGTGTTATTTGTCCCTATTTATTTATTATTTATCCTTAGGTGACCATAACAAGTATATTATATTTGGAGTAAGCGGTAAAATGCGCCCTGGGCTCCAAAGAAGATCAGTGAACAACTGAACATGCAACCAGATACGTGCTTAGATGAATAAAAAAAACAACACTGACTTATTATCAGAAAAGAGAAAATATAATTCGAACTTCATTGTAAAATTAATATTTCATCACGAAAACAAATATCTAATAACGTAGAAGCCTTAGATTTCAATACAAGGCGTAGGCTTGTGGACGTAAGAAAACAGCGGGTCTTGAATTATTCATAGACGCTGGCGGAATTTAGCATTTTAGTTCTCTCTGGGAACAGTAACAAACACTAGATATCTGTTTAGACTTTAGCGCTTTTATAGAGATACCAGATAAGCAACAGTATGGCCGTGACACCTGTCGCCGTAGGTCGCGCGGCACTTTTTGACAGTTTGTGATAAATTGACAAGTCTCACGCGGCCGTTTGCGACCTGGGCGTAAAATATATACAATACATATCTATCTATATAAAATACTAGAGGCAGCGCGCGGCTTCGCCCGCGTTAACTACTCGAGTGAAGTCGCGGGCGTGATGCAATATAGCCTATAGCCTTCCTCGATAAACGACCTATCTAATACCGAAAGAATTTTTCAAAACGGACCAGTGGTTCCTGAGATTAGCGCATTCAAACAAACAAACAAACTCTTCAGCTTTATATATAAGTATGGATTACATTAGTCGTACGATAGTGACGTCCTATTTCTATACAGATACAGATACATTTTCACGTCTGTATCCCTAACGGGGTAGACAGAGCCCAGGGCCGATAGGCCCAAAGGCCACGCTTAGCGTGGTGGTGGGCGTCAAGATGGAAAAGGAATCAAAATAGTGATGGGTTGCTAGCCGCATCGCCTATTACCATGATTCAAATCTCGTCCATTCCCTCGATTGGCTCTTGCGATCTGCGCGGGCAGAGAAGCAGCTGGTACATTCTAAGTTTTTTCTTTTCTCCCAGAACAGCATGGAAGAATATTATTTCTATGAAATACCTTTTTCTATGTCAAACCAAATTAGACTTTATCAACATACATTCGTGCTCAATGTTGCTTGACACTGAAAGGCGGATGCGCAGTAACGTCCGCGATGCGGACCGCTTTTGGAGTAACCGCCCTGTGTCGCGGGCGACCTGTCGCTCCTCTGCAAGAGCCCTTCAAGTATTTTGTAAAAAAACAAAGACGGAATGTGTTTTATTATGAAACGCAGGCGATCTAATTAAACAATTATTCAGTTAAGAGGTTTGTGTTGCTGTAAATTTCCATACAAAAAGTGATAACGTTTCGTCTCCCTTTAAACATAGGCCAATTTTGATATTTTTAGGTAATAGAAAACCGTACAGTCTTAGATTAAGGTTTACTGAATCGAATGTCACCAAAATTGCCCCTTTTTGTTGAAGTTTACGGGGGTGGAAACATTATCGCCCAAAACAATATTTTAGAAGGAAAAAATAGGCCTTTAGGACTTGCAACTCTCTCTATCGCACAATACGTTTCAAGTCGGCAAAGCGGCGTGAAACAGATATCAATTCTGCAAATACCTTCTCGCAACGCGAATCAGCACTACACAATCCTCAATGAAGTTGACAGTGACGAAAGAGGTAACAATTACGGATGGTCTTCTTGTTTTGGGTGGGTAACAAGTGCTAAAGATACACTAAATTTAGTAATAAGACTGATTAAGTTTATACTTCAATATTTCTACCAAAATAAGACGTAGGCTGGCAGACGTAAGAAAACAGCTAGTCTTGAATAATTCATGGATGTAGGCAGGTTGGCGGAAATTAAAGCTCACTCCCAGAATACACAGCTGTTTAAGTTCTGAGTTTAAGTATTTTATAAAGATATACATCATTTTTAGGTTTAAAAACAATAGATTAAAATATTTCTATCAAAACAAATCAAAGCTGACCTTGCAAAAACTTAAGCTGGTTGTGCGAGATATTTTTGCTTAGCCCTTTCACCTCTGATGCTATCCAGAGGGCGATGGCAGGATCCTATTCTAAGCTGGAAACCACGCCGCCGAAACAAGAGCTCATAAAGCAAACTGAAGTTGGCAAACGCTTCAAAGGGCCGATTCCGCGTCAGGGTTCCACGTGCCTCAGCGACGTAATGTCTGCCACATTTGTTCGTCTGTCTACACGCACGTTACCTCGTAGGAAACATGTATGATATTCTTCCATGTTTTCCACACGACTCTTACATTTCACACATATTTTCATGCCTGTTTTTCATGGGGTTCCGATCGACGATCCTTGAAAACCTCTTTTGCTTCGTCAACACTCATAACTCTTTTCACGCATGCTCTTCGGTTATGGGTACTCCTTACATCACCTTTCTTCAGAACTGTTATAAGAAATAAAGAATATATTGTTATAAGTACACTAAGTATACCCATTTTGTCATAATCACATGAGACAGCATAATGACGACCCATGAAGTAATGCCCATGCTGGTCTGGGAGAAATAAAAAACTTAGAATGTACCAGCTGCTTCTCTTCCCACGCAGATCGTAAAAGCCGATCGAGGGAATGGGCAAAAATGCAAATCATGTTTACAGGCGATGCGGCTAGCAACCCATCACTGTATTGATTGCTTTTCCATCTTCTCGCCCACCATGACGCTAAAAGTGGCTTTTGGGTCTTGCGGCCCTGGGCTCTGCATAGAACCGCAAGACCCAAAATGCTCTGTCTGCCCCATTAGGAATAAAGACGTGATAGTATGTATGTATGTATGAAGTAATTCAATTCTCACAAAATTATACAATAATTATCTAAGAAACATAGGTAAATTTTTAAATTGTATTTTTATATATACTTACTAAATAGGCTTTAACCTTACCTTGGCACAATGAATTTCCCTTTCACGTCGTCGGTTTTTTTGCTTTGCTAAGTTGCGGACTTATGAAGATTAATTGCACGATTTAAGGATTCAGAAAATTTAACATTTTTGTGTTTTATCCTCCGCTGAGACTTTGGGCATTTGCTGCGTGCGTCCGTTCCGTTACTCATTAAACATTTTAAATGTTTTACCTAAAACTGTATTATTATCGGAAATAGTATACATCACATGTTTTCAACTTCATAATTGTCAATGGATATCTGGTAGTGCTTTCTCTCTTATCTCGTGGTACCACGGAAGACCAGCGGCATAATGTAAAGATATATTAATGCCATATGCTGAATGGTACCATTTTGGTGTAAAAAAAGGTTTTAATTATTATAGATAATGTTACTCCTGTTTTTTACGAAATTAAGTATTTTTCTTTCTTTCTTTCTTCGAAATTACAATCTTTTGGCCCTAGGCTCTATCTACACCGTTAGGGATAAAGACGTGATAATGTCACCCTGTTTACAGATACATCTTAACCACCAGCCAAATTTTTAAGCAAGTCTTGTCCATGATACTGAACTACTTTCCATAAAAACAACGAAAAACAAAAAAAAGCTGCCCCATACAAATCAAAGCTCGGCCAAACGGATTTTGTATGAAAGGGTGAAATATTTTTACCGATTTTAAATTAAAAGAAAATACAGAAGTAGTTCAGTATCACGGATTGAACTTTGACCAAAAATTTGACTGGTGAGTAAAAGTATTGTCATTGCTTCGAAAAAGTAATAACTACGCACGTAATCAGGGATTCAAAAGAGTTTCTTTTTATGTCGCTATTTCATGAATAAATCTCACTGAATGCAGCGTAACGATGATGAAATGGTATACAATTGTAGCTAAAGGGTTTCGGGTACAATTTCATTATAATTATGCGTAAATTCAATTAAAGACTATGTATATAGTAGGTATAGTTTATTATGTTATTTAAGTATATGAAAAAAAGACTTTGTTGGTAAAAAAATTTAGACATTGATAGTTTTAAAAAGGTAAATGGAAATTAAATCCATTGTTTTCATATTGCGGTTAAAATTAATATAGCATACTCTTTTAAAATAGCGGTTTTAAAATAGCTGTCTCATATTTTATGATAATGGACCTACCTGTAGACTAATGTGATAGGTATAGACAATATAATGGAGATATCTAATGGTCCCGAAACGTTGAAACTGATTATTTAATTCAATAATTCAATTCAATTAACGTAAGCATCGTTACCAAGACATTGTAACATGCAAAACTACTGCAAAAGTAAATAATAATTCATAATTTTATTATACTATAGTGATCTAGTTCAGCCCTTGGTTCGATTTATTACGGGTACGCCCTTCCAAGTTCATATGTTTTTGCTTATTTATTCTTAATTCATTTTCTAAATTTTGCAATTCACACGACAGGCAGCGAGGGGCTATGGGTAAACATCTATACAATACAATACAATACCCTTTATTGCACAAAATAAAATACAGCACATAATTATCTTAAAAACTAGGAAATGCACAGAAGGCGGCCTTATCGCTAAGCAATTTCTTCCAGGCAACTGTTATAGAAAAAAATTGTGATGGGAACTATACGTAGGTTAAGTCAATAATAATGACTCGTAAGGTACTCGAATAAATTCATATATGGGTTTTTCTACGCAGAATTGAAAAATAAATAATCAATCAGTTTTACCGTTCCACGTTGTATATACTTGAAGCACCACGACCCTCGCAAAAGATTTTTTAATAAATACTAGTAACCTCATTAGTAGGTACTTTTTAAAAATTCAACGTCGCCAACACAAAGAACGTAAACTTACATTACAAAAACATTGTAACGTGTAAAACTATTGCGACGCTCGTAAATATGCCAGTCTGGAACTTTACTTCATCGCCTCATGTACGGCCTGCAATCAGGAACTAAAGCCTAGTAATAAAAAAACGAAACAAATTGCTGGATACAAAAAACCTAAAGCAACAACGCTGGGCATCAAATCAAAATTAATTTGGATATACTGAAAAATATAGGTCTATTATTTTTGAATATTCTAAAAGACGGACTAATATGAATCCCACCAAAAACAAAAATTTCAAAGTGGAAGCCAAGTTCCGTATCTGATAAAAGAATTAGAAAATGAAATTTATCTCAACATTTGACCGTGCTAGTTTTTTTACCAGTAATTCTGACACGTATTTAAAAGACATCATCATCATCATCAGGTCTTTTTGTCTCCATTCCAGGAGCACGGCCCTCTCTGTACTTCCAGAGCCATACTTGGCCACAGACGGTTTAGCCTGCACTCTCCTCGCTAGTCAGACGGGTTGAAGAGGTCTCATTGATGCTTGTATTTCCTAAGTCGCCTTCTACGACATCCACGGGAAGACTTGGAGTGGTCCTATTGTACTCTGCCGAAAACCACACGGTGATTTACTATTTAAAAGTAATAAATTGTAATAAAAACAATAACTGTCAATCGCTCTCATCACCTCTTCTAATTAAACTGAGATGATATTGTTACCCTTACTTTGTAGTAACTCTTTACGTAAAAATATTACAGTGAGATCGTAGGAAAGTATATATTTGTGGTAAGGATTTACATATCGAGAATACAGGATATTAAACGGAAATCTACACAAGTAGAAGGTAAACAACGTATTTCATTTCACCATACCGTTCCGCATTATTTTTGGTTGTATTTTTGTCGGTTTATGTTAACACATGACGGGGATTTTGTCCCAATAGACCTACAATTATATAATACCCATAATTGCACAAAAAATAAGTACATCCAGAAGAACATAATTATCTTCATCATCATTTCAGCTGCATAACGGCCACTGCTGGACATAGGCCTCTCCCAAGGATTTCGAAATATACTGATTATTATAATTATCTTAAAAACTAGGAAATGCGCAAAATGCGGTGTAATCGCTAAGCAATATTCGTACATAACTAGAGAATTTTATTTTGCTTTTTGTAATAATGATTTGTCAGTACCTATTGAGATACCGACTATCCAATACCCAATCCTCTGTTCCATCAACTGTTTGTCTTTTATTATTAATTTTAGAACGGTTAGAACATATTTTCGAAATTTACCACCTGTAGGTTGACTGGTAGAAAAGGCCTACAGTTAAATAAATAAAAATTAACACGGTAAGTACTATAAAAGATAATAGAAAACTGATACGAGTAAATCCTTAAAAAATAACTGAATTATTTTTCAAAGAAAGATTCTCTAAAGACCTGTAGAAGAATTACGAAGTTTCCTGGGTCAAAAATATATTATAGTATTTAGCCATAAGATTGGCTACACAAGCCACATGCGAGCACATGAGCGAGATCCACATTTATGAAGCAGTCGCCATGACCGAAATCGGTTGGAAAACGCCACAAAATAATGTCACTTGTCATTGATCATATCCATTTTCAACGTGATTTTAGATTTATTATTGCGGTAAAACTGATATAAGGAGCGTTATTTGACTCAAAAAACTATAACGTCATCAAATTTTATATATACAAATCCTTATAGAGAATGTTTGTTCTGACGTTTAGAAAAAAGTATCCGGTTTGAATTGTTGGAATCTTCCCTAAAAGGGGGGTTAAGATACTCAACATCTACATACTAGTAAAAAAATGAATGACTTACTCCTTTCAAAATTAATAATAATTACATATAGCTGCAGTTCTCGTGAATATTAATTCCCGCGGCGTAGGAAGCTGGCATTAATCTGAGAGACAATGGGCAGAGCTTAATGTGCTATAGCTCAGACCTAGATAGCTTTGTATGCCTATTGTTACAAATATAATATTCATATAATTATTAGGTATTTCCACAAACTTCTTAAGAGCACTCATTTAACATAATATTAATTCGATATTTTTTCGAGTACCTATTGTAAATGTTGTAATACTCGATAATATATAGGTAACGTGATCCTGTCATCTCAGTTTATAAATATTAATAAATATAGGTCAATCCATATTTTAGTTTTTTTTTCCTTTTATGTTGAAATAAGGGGATACTTGAACTTTTCGGGCTCCATTAAATAAAATAAAATAAATAAATAAATACATAGGGAGAAATTACACAGATTGAGCTAGCCTCAAAGTAAGTTCGAGACTTGTGTTATGGGATACTTACTCAACGATACTATATTTTATAACAAATACATATATAGATAAACATCCAAGACCCAGGACAATTTGAAAAAGGCTATTTTCCAACTTGCCCTGACCGGGGATCGAACCCGGGACCTCTGGGTGGCGGACTAGCATGGCTGCTGCCCCGTTTGAAATAAATTTTTCAAAAGCAAACGGAGTACAAATTGTGTCTTGACCAAGCCCTAAATAACCCTTTAAACTATTTTATGAACTACTGTTTATAGTTTAAAGTGAGAACGTGAAGCTTTTCTTCGCACATTTGCGTAAAACGGCCGCTTTTCCTTAATTTGTGAAGAAAAAGGGTTATTTAGGGCTTGGTCAAGACAAAATTTAAAAGAATATCTTTCCTTTCAAATGATTTATTTCAAATGGCACTGGACCCCGAAAAAATATTTATGTAATGTACCTTATGGACTAAAGATCCTCCGATTTGCCACAATCGGCTTATTACAGTCGAGCGCTTCACAGAAAGTTTCAGTTAAATGTGCACTGCATACATAACGTATCATAAATAATGTAGACTCTTATCGTAGCCATTTGCAGAACTTATTTGATATAGACCGAATATATTTCAATATTCACTTGAAATATGACCCTATTATCTTTAGGAAATTTTAGTCTAAATTTAAATATCTGTTCACACTCGTAGGCCTCGTAGCTAAGCAGATATACACTGAGAAAAAAGAGTGGTTAATTTGCTACACGTTACCAGAATAAAGTGACTACTGAACTCAGGGCTATAAGTAAGTATAGTATTTAAAATGTGTAGTTTGGGACATGGACAGGACAACTACATGGTTCTGCTAATTAGAACAAAAGTTTAGTATCTATTGCAAGTAGCAAAACTGGTTCAGCTAGGTATTTCTTTTTCTCGGTGTAGGACCACTCCATTGCTTCCTGTGGATATCGTAAAAGGTGACTAAAGGACTAAGCATTCCAAAAGAGGATTGACGTCAGGCAGACCGTCATCGTCGGTTGTAAAATCATAGCCAAATTGATAGGATCCTGTTTATCTTCTTCAATTCGCACGTTTTTTGGCATCCATGACTATTCCACATAAATAGAAAAAAAAAGGAACCCTTATCCCCGGCTCATAGCTAAAGAAGCAATATGCAAGCTTCTTCTCACCCGCTTAGGTGAAAAGAAGCTACCGTTTACAAGTCTATTTTCCTTTAGTTATTTCGTCTGTGAATGCTAGGTTTTAGGTACTCTTAGTACATGATAGTGATAACGTTTCCTAAGAAACATGGTGAATTAATACCACGAACGTCAAACCTAAAGCCGCTGAGGCTAAAAGGTTTACGAATGGCGATCACGTACCGGCGCACAAGCCACCTAAATACTAGGTGTGCTGCTCCCAACTTCTCATTTTGTTCCTTCATTTCATTTTAATCCTTAGGAGAAATTCAGCAGTAATTCAGTTCAGGAGTATTCTGAGGATGCAATGATTTTTCCCTCGGATGTGTGTCGACTCTACTGAAACAACATATCTACCCCAAGGAAAATTACAATTATATCAATCTGTTTTTTATTAAATCATTACTGAGCTAGGTAAAATTATTCATGACTAGGACTCGAACAAAAAATTCCGTAACGAATGAATGATGTTATTTAATCTGTTAAATGGTACAAGAGTTGTTAGTAAGCGAATCTCTACACCCGTTGCGATACATAATGTGAAAGAATGACTCGTCGACAAAATTAAATTTACTGATTTATTTGGTATTTTTGAATTACATTAAGTCAATGATACAATTAAAACGAATACAGTATTTTTAACAGCTGGTCACACTGTATTACAGATGTTGATGTTGAATTTATTAATTATTGATAGCTAGAGTGGATAATTGCATTAAACAATTTAATTTAACTTTAGCTGATACTTAGTTTACTTAACCCAATTAATAAATCAATGAAAATTTGATGCTAACGCCAAAACTTTTTTCACAATCAAGCTGGTATATTATTCCAAGTATTATATGTTATATCGTCGTATTATCTTGGCTTGGTGAAATTAAAAGAAAACCAAAATTTTATTTTTGTATAAAAGTACAAGCCAACTAATCAAACGATGTTCACTTTTCTGAGATATCAGTTCAACGAGATAATTTATTATGCAATTTGGTTGGTATGGGTAAAATATTACTATTACATGGCTAAATATCTAATAACCTTGCCTTATGACCAGCTTAATACGACACCATTGCCAAATTACTAAGAATTAACAAACTACACTCTAGACATGATGGCTTGCGACGACTCGAGGATGATGATGACAGCGGTAATGAGTTGATGAACCGGCTCGGTTTTTCTCTGTTCAGCACAGATGCATCTCGGTAAATGTCTTTTTGTCCTTGTACATGGGGCCCCAAGCGCCGTAATCCTTCTTGGGCTCTTGTTTCTTCTTGGTCTCGTAAGCTGACGAGGCTATGGATATTCTGGAAATAATATATATAATTTTAAATAACTCAATAATAAATGTTAACATGTTTTACAGTACCGCACTGTTTTTGATCGTCCAAAACACTGCTCGTGGCCCACGGTAGTTAGTAAACAGCAGTTTTTTTTTGTATGTCTTTCGAATCACGCTTACCACGCGGACGTCACTGTAAAACCAGCCTTAGAGTTAGAGTAGAGGATCTAATACTCACTTCATCAGAGGAGTGATGTCCAGATTCTTGCAGGCGTAGTTAGCCTTGGAGGTGGTCTTGCATTCGTCTCCGCGGGCCATGACTGCTAGCATATAGTTGAATGCCGGTGAAGATGAGTGACGATGGGGGCTCAGAGGGGGAGAATCTAATACTCACTTCATCGGAGGAGTAATGTCCAAATTCTTGCAGGCGTAGTTAGCCTTGGAGGTGGTCTTGCATTCGTCTCCGCGGGCCATGACTGCTAGCATATAGTTGAATGCCGGTGAAGATGAGTGACGATGGGGGCTCAGAGGGGGAGAATCTAATACTCACTTCATCGGAGGAGTAATGTCCAAATTCTTGCAGGCGTAGTTAGCCTTGGAGGTGGTCTTGCATTCGTCTCCGCGGGCCATGACTGCTAGCATATAGTTGAATGCCGGTGAAGATGAGTGACGATGAGGGGGCGACTCGGAAGGGGGGGATCTACGGCACGTGCTGGAGGTGCGTAAGTACTGCGTGTTCTAGGCGATTGCCAAAACGAGTGTTGGCGTCACTACCTTTTCTGTAATTTGAGAAACATACATGATTTAGACTATGATGAAAGAGGATAGTTTTTTCAGGTTTGACAGCGAATGGCAATCTAATGCCTCAGGCGTAGGTAACAGGAGTCTAGACGGTAGGCTGTTCAAAAAATGGGACAAAAGATACCTAATAGAAAAAAAATCGAAATTATAATAATATGTGTATATACTAAATAGCAAATACTTCATATTTATCTTTAGTTACAGCATACAGTCTTCTAATATATCCAATTAGTTATTAATTATAAACGACTATATATGAATGAAAATTTGATTAATATAATTATAATTTTAAAATGTAGAAAATTAATGAACTATTTTAAAGGCCTCTTTAGAGGGTGAAAGTTCTTTGCTTCAATAAATCGTATGCAACAGCAAACCATTTATTGAAGCAATAAATTATTTGCATGGCTGGCGCTTCGTTAAAACCATTCAAGTTCTATTGCTTCAAGAAAATGATATCCAATAGGAAGGAAACTTGCACCATCTTAATGGGCCTTAATACAAGTTCACCATCTGAAATTCTATTCTTGTCAATCCATAATTAAATAAAATCTAAAAAAGGCTTAAACATTTTCTTTATCTCCATTTCGTTTTTCGTTCTGATACTAAACTTACGTAATCCCTATCACAATCAAACAAGTAGGTACTTTATTAAATCTATGTGCGTACCGTAATCACATAAACCTGGATAAATGAGGTAAGTATATTATGAATAACGCATAAATTATCATAAGAAGGTGACTCCAAACTGGATGGGTTGGCTGATGCAACAGCCGCCATCGTTTCGTGATACTGTTTACAAGCAACTTTTTATTTTTAAATTTCCATAAAATCTCATCGAAGTGACCTCTGTTTTCACAAACGTGTTGGTGTTGGTATGTACTTCGTATGTATAAGCGGACCGTACATTTTACATTTTGCAAACCATGTTTAATTTTATTTGCTTGTATCCGATAGTAGGTATATAAAGCTTAAGTCATAGATATAAGAGTCTGATGATAAAAGCAAAAGTTACAATACAACGTTGTCTATAACTTGCTAAATATTAATATTGTCATCATATCATAAATATCTATCAATAATATGTTAAGTCGGGTAGGTATTTGTTAAATCTATGAGTCTTTTTCTTAAAGAGCCGGACTCTTGTCGGTGGAGTGTTTTCCATGTCTCTTTTTTTTCCGCTAAGTTCTTAACCTCCTTATATGTTTTCACGTTTAATTTTTCTTTTATTTGGTCGATAAATTTTCTTCTGGGTTTTCCTACTCCTCTTTTTCCTTCTATTTTTCCTTCCATTATTGTTTTAAGGAACGCGTCGTGACGTTGTAGATGACCAAACATTTTTCCTATCCTCCTCCAAAATCTATGAGTACAATAATGAAAATTGTACGTAGAATAAATCATTTCACTATAAACCTCAAAATGTCATGTATTCTCAGATTAAACTTTAACCTGAGCGTGTAATGTTCTGTTGTACCTATTAGTTTTGTAATAACTCTGTTAGGATAATAAAAATAAATAAATATAAACCTACTTATTAATAAAATGTAATTTTTAAAAATAAAAAAATTGGATAAAAATGACTGTTTTTATTTTTAAAAAAGCTAAGCTACTTGATGTACCTATACATTAGATACTTAATAAGTTGTACTAATTCATTTTTATTGTGACTACATTGTTTAGATGATTTTAGTTTATTTGCTAAGCAAATTAAAAGAATCGCCGACGACTGTTATAACGCCATCTAGTGATAAATAGCGGAACTACCGATGCGACTTGATATCTGTAGCGCCATTCTTTTTTTGTTAAGAAAAACCCTGACTTCCAAGCGTTAACCCCCAATAAGTTTTAAACGGCTAAACAGATTTTACTGCAAGGAACTTGCTTTCACGAAAAAAAACGCATCGGAAGTTAAAAATGACAGTCAATCCGTGCTGTCTGCTCAAAGTCACAACCAATTTTTTATTAAATGTAGGATAAATTGATCTCTTATGTAAGGTCATTTTTTATTTTGTTCGTTTGTACAGTCAGCTCTATTGAGATTTTGTAAAATAGGACTTCATTGTAAAAAAAATACCTCAAATGTACCTTATTATATAGTTTTATGGATGTCGTCGAAGCTCTACGTAGAAAAAACCGTTAAGTTAAACAAAGTAAACGTGCTTCGTGTTACGTTTCGATCTCATTTCCATTTCCGGACATAAAAATACTGATCGCTTGCTCTTTAAATCACAAGTTTATATCACAAAGGAAATATAAATACAGATACCAGTGACGATGTTGCAAAAAGCTCTATCCTGGATATGGTTGGCCACCTCCTTTCTTTTTTTTTTTCAAAAGTCTATTCTAAATTCAATTTTTAAATTCCAGAGACATTCCTTCCTCTTGATTCTGACTCTTTCTCTGTCACTTCTGATACCAATACATAACATCTCTGTATTTGTATTTTTTGTATCAGTTCTATTGTATAATAAATTTATTCTCTTCTTCTATTTAGTCTCTTGCTAGACGACCTCTAGAAATTTCATATGGGAACACACCTTTACTGAGCTGGGACAGGTGGAGTACCCACATACCTACTGCTTTCAGTAGGAAGTTTGAATTTAAGTTACATCACCTTTCTGGTATTTCGTTATACGTGTAGGTATAGTAACCTCTGTAGTCTATGGTGAAGGTTATTAACTCAAGCTTCCACTTTTTTGCTTATTTTTTTTTTGTTTTCTTTGCTTTATATAGGAGCAACGAAAACACATATTATGTATGTACCAGCTGCTTCTCTTCCTGCTCAGGTAGTGGAAGTCGATATTTTATACATAGGCAATGTGCTAGAAACATTCTTGTTTCTGAATATTCCTCTTTTATGATTGATTCATCTTCCATCGACCCGTCACTATTTCATCTTCTTTTCCATCTACATACACGCCCAACAATAGGTACGCTAAATATGGCTTTTGGGGTATGCCATAAGTTCTATCTAACCCCATAAGGAATAAAGACGCGAAAGCGTATATATCTGTGTTTGTTATGCAGACGTTTGCCAAGCCTCGGCAAGTCTTCGCAAACGCAAACGTGAAGTAAGTACAGGGGTTTTGGGTTTGCCCATACCCTTGAGGTTAGAGGCTCTTTATGGATTTGCCATGGTTTGCCGTCGATAAGCTTTCGGTGTTTTGCCACAAATCAAAGGAAGTTTATTGAAGTGTTCGCGTGCCATTCACACATGTGAGTTAATGCGTTCACAGAAGTGCCATTTTTAAAACGCATGGTCACCTAAACTAATGATTTTTCCATACAAAAATCAGTTCTTTTAATGACTCTGCGTTTGAAAAATGGTTCCGTTAACTCACAGAGTGCTTAATTTTACTACAAATGGTGATTGAATTGCCGGCGCGCGTAATTTTTTACTTCTTTTTTAATTGTTCACTTTTTCTTGTTCGTCGATTTTAATAAAAATAGGAGAGAGATAGATATATATTTTGGCATTATTTGGACGTAGCACGATTGCTTCCTCTGACCTGTGCCGATCATTCGCCGGCCGCGTGTTCTCCTACTTTACATACCGGGTAAACAGCGACCGGTTTGCTGCATTAGTTATCAACTGATTATAATAAACCTGTGCTGGTTATGATATAAAATTAGTTGTTTTCACAGATTGAGGCCTTGCGATGTCCCCTAAGTTCATTGTTATAATTAACTCGACCTATGTTAATGAGATTATTTGCAAGGAAATTAACGAAAATGAAGGTCAAATGACTAAGTATGTTCACTTTTTTTTGTAAAATAATTGTACAAGCTTTTACTGGGAGGCCAAAGTACTTATAAAATACGACGAATTGCAGAATGAAATTTTAATTAATTTTGATTTTCTGCGTTTCGTCCCAAATGGGCCGTAGGTACATGGGACGATACTCCCTATGTTAATGAGATTATTTGCAAGGAAATTAACGAAAATGAAGGTCAAATGACTAAGCATGCTCAAAAAAATTTTTGTTAAAGGAAATGTACAAGCTTTTATTGTGAGAACTTATAAAATAAGTCGCAACTCGATGGAGTTGCGTCGTTTTGTTACTGAGTTCCATCGACCACCTTCCGTCTCCGTGATCAGAACGTATACATATCGTCTAACATAAAGTGCACTTTAAGACAAATCAAACGAGTCCTACTCAATGAGGTTATGTTGTTTTGTAACTAAGTTCTGTTGAATATCTTCCGGCTCCATCATCAGGACAGTTCATTGTCTCCATAATATTGCATTGTCATCCGACTCACATAAGTATGCATAATTTCAGCTCAATCCGTTGAAGCCAACTAGTTGAAAATTGAGTTGCAAGATTTGACTTAAACAAACATACATACATACAAGATACACTTAAAACTTGTAATAAGTTAGCACAAAGGTGAGGAAGATGGACGCTTAATATGTATAATATTATCAAGTTTGGCTATAAATATAAATTATATATGTACACGGGTTATACATGTTTATATTACGTATATACATACATACATACATACTATCACGTCTTTATCCCTAATGGGGCAGACAGAGCATTACGTATATATCTACTTTAATTATTATATAAGTATAATTTGACAAACTAACAGCTAAGCCGTACCTACCTACCGACCTACCCCCAATGTCTTGCTTGCCCAAATCTTTCAGATAGTGTTTACCAAGCGTCTACTTACGTAAAATATTATATAAAATAATAGGCAAAGAATATCAAATTTCAATTAAATTGAAAGTTAAATTGTAATGAGTATACAAAAATACAAAAAATATGTAGTTCCTTAAAATCACCCTCGGTAGAGCGTAGCCAAAAGGCTGGCAACATTGCCACGTTATATGACAATACTGATTCTTTGTGCCAGATAGTTACCTATGCCCTTTGGTCACGGAATACCTCTGTCTTTTTTTTAATAAACGGAACATTATGAGCTGACATATCTAGTTTTAGATGGAAACTAACTTTATATATAAAAACTAATTCTCATGAAGAATTTCATGAAAAAAAAAACAAAATTCTTTTATCCTATATGTCAAAGATATTCCTGGAACATATCTCTACAAAAAAACTATATATATTACTCTGCATTTTTTTTATTTGCACTTCTCTTCTCTCTGAATTTCTATGATTAGAACATCAAAAACCTAAGATCTGCATGTACATATTATGACTCATAGTTAGCAAAATGTTTGAATCTTTGAATTTATCTCCAAAAACATCCAGTCATCGTACACAACTATATGAGTATTTTAAATCTTGTCTTTGATTCTTTACCTATATGTACTTTTATAGGCATTACATACATGGTAAAAGTACTTAATTAGCTAGTACCTATAACTATATCTATCTCCATTTATCATTATCATCATGAAATTATTAATTTCCAACAAAATGTGAGTATAATGTTCGATACGATGGCGTACGTGACAAGGGAGCCTTATAATTTGTTCCTACGTGGAAGCAGAGCATTCATCAATCATTGAGGGTAATACAAAACTCTAACCTTGGTAGAAATTTGTCCGTAATCGTGAACTTTCTTCTCGATCTTGTCATTGACACACACAATTTTTTGTAGAAAATCAGAAACGATACTCCGAAAAGTAGAATTTGGCGGCCGATCGTTGAGAGATCCGAATCAAACTGTGGCCGGTTTGTGGCGACCTGTTCTTTAATACAACTCTTAGGATTCTAAAGCGAAGCCATTTTGATCTTTATTCGTTTGTAGTAAGGCTATGCTGTAATCTGTAATGGTACTGTTAGATACTGGATGGACCAGTGACGTGTTTTCATTTGCATTGAGTACGAGTATTTCTGTTATATATTTAATTTACATCGTTATTATATTGAATTCCTGTGGATTATTCCGTCGGATCTGTTCACTGGTTCCTTGTATTTTTTTTAATATTGCGCAATCTTATCTACACGTGCCGTTCAATTTCTAAGTCTGTTGTCAACAGATAACATTTTTGGAAACAACTCTCAAACTAGTTTTCATGGAAAATCCTTTTTGTTGGATTTTTATCTATTTGTCACCATTTATAGTTTATAGTTAGTAACGCAAATAGTATGTGTAGAAACTAGTCTAAAATTTAACTCGGAACTCGTTAGAATAGCAACTCGTCTAAGTTTGCTTATGATTTTCCGATGTTAAGGAAAGGTTTTTAATCTATTTCAGATAAAGTATATTTTGTTTTATTTACTTATCAACACTGTTTTCATCCTTAATGAGGACAGAGCATTTTGGATCTTGCAGCTTGCAGACCGAAAGACTAGTATGATGTTTAATATTTGCGATAAATAACCAAGTACATATATTTAACAAAAATCCAGGGGGCTCGTAGGCAATGCATAGCTGAAGGAAAAACCACAAGGCCAGTTTTGATCATTTGATTGTTTGTTTATGGGACCGACAGAGCATTTTGGGTCTTGCGGCTCTAAGCATACAGAGCTGGACCTAGACCCAAAGGCCACTTTAAGCACGTGGTGGATATTGGAATCAAAATACTGATGAGTCGCTAGCAGCTACGCCTGTTAACATAATTTACATTTTCGTTCATTTCCTCGATCGTAATATCAATGTTCAAATTTCCAATTGGACAAGTATCAACAAAAATAAGCAACGATATCAGTTACTTCTCTTTTTTTCAGTCGTTTGAAGTGAATCGTTCACGCAGTGCATGCGTGTTTTAGAACCGGCCACTTCTTAATAAGCAGTTTGCCGAAATCTACAAGTTCGACTAAAAAAAGATATTGCACAAATGTAGACCTATGTCCGGATTGCCTTGACTCTTGTGTGGCCAGTTATAAGAGTCATCATCATCATCATTTCAGCCGCATAACGTCCACTGCTGGACATAGGCCTCCCCCAAAGATTTCCAAAATGACCGATCAAGAGCGGCCTGCATCCAGCGCTTTCCAGCGACCCTGGTCAGGTCATCTGACCACCTTGTAGGTGGGTGCCCTACGCTTCGCTTGCCAGTACGCGGTCGCCATTCAAGAACCTTTTTGCCCCATCGGCCATCGGTTCGTCACGCTATGTGTCCCGCCCACTGCCACTTCAACGAGCTAATCCGCTTGGCTATGTCAGTGACTTTTGTTCTCCTACGGATTTCCTCATTTTTGATTCGATCACGTAGGGAAACACCGAGCATAGCCCTCTCCATAGCGCGTTGAGCGACCTTGAGCTTTCTTATGAGACCCATAGTAAGGGACCACGTTTCGGAGCCATAAGTCATCACTGGTAACACACATTGGTTGTAAACCTTAGTCTTGAGGCACAGAGGTATTTTGGACGAGAAGACATTGCGTAGCCTCCCGAACGCTGCCCAGCCGAGTCGGATTCGTCGAAAGACCTCTTCCTCGAAGCTGGAACTTCCTGCCTGGATCAATTGACCCAGGTAGATATACTGGTCTACAACTTCGAGGGTGGAGCTCCCAACACAAACAGGCAGGGGCGCAACATGGACATTCGACATTACTTTGGTTTTGTCCATGTTCATTTTAAGGCCCACTTGTTGGGAAACTCGATTTAGGTCTGCGAGCATAGTACTTAAGTCTTCCATCGATTCTGCCATGACAACAATATCGTCGGCAAATCGAAGGTGAGTGATATACTCGCCATTGATGTTGATGCCAAATCCTTCCCATTCCAGAAGCTTGAAGGCATCTTCCAGTGCAACGGTGAACAGTTTCGGAGATATAACATCTCCCTGTCTTACACCTCTATGCAGTGGAATTGCCCTCGTGCACTGCTCCTGTACTCGGACTGACATAGTGGCGTTACTGTATAAGCACTTCAACACTTCGATATACCGATAGTCAATACGGCATCGCTGGAGAGACTGAAGCACGGCCCATGTTTCGATCGAATCGAAGGCTTTTTCATAGTCCACGAATCCCAAGCATAACGGCCGGTTATACTCCCTCGTCTTCTCTATAACCTGCCGCAGCGTATGAATGTGGTCCATGGTGCTAAAGCCTTTACGGAAACCAGCTTGTTCGGAAGGTTGGAAGGCATCAAACCTGTTCGCGAGACGATTCGTGATGACCCTCGAAAACAACTTATATACATGACTCAGAAGCGTGATAGGCCTATAGTTCTTCAATAGGGTGTTATCTCCCTTTTTGAAGAACAAGACCACCACGCCCCTGTTCCACACTTCTGGCGTTACGCCCTCGAGCAGAACAGAATTAAAGAGCCTCTGAAGGACTTTCAGTACCGGCGTTCCGCCCGCTTTCAGAAGCTCTGCTGTGATTCCATCCTCGCCCGGCGCCTTGTTGTTTTTAAGCTGTTTGAGGGCCATCCTAATTACAGGCTGATGTCTGGGATATCTTCGGTATAGTGTCGGGTTAGCTTGGCTCTTGGGTCTTTAGCCATTTGTCTACTGGGTTGTGAAACTGAGGTATACAGCTGTCCATAAAACCTCTCGATCTCCGCCAGAACCCCTTCCTTTGTCGACACCACGCCGCCGTCCTCCGTCTTCAGCTTCATCAATCGGCTTTGCCCAACCGACATAGCTCTTGCGAACACTTTGGAGCCTTTATTCTGCTCTATCGTCTCCTTAATACGCTCAGTATTAAAGGAGCGGATGTCGTGTCGCAAGGACTTTTGTATACGTCTGTTGAGCTGCCGATATGATTCAGCATCTTTGGAGGTATGCAGCGGCCTTGATCGTCGCTCTGCCATTAAGTCTAGGGTCCGAGCAGAGATTTTTTGAGGCTTTCGTTTGGGGCTGGACCTGAATACTTTTGATCCCACCGCTTGGACAGCTTGTATAAACCCTTGGTTTATCTCGTCCACTGTAACGCAATCCTGAAGGCTTTCGAAGCGATTCGACAGTTCAAGCTGGAAGTCCTCGGAGTTCTCAATTTGGACTTGCGACGGTCGGAGCGTCGACTTCATCAGTCGTGACCTTTCGACTTTGAGACCAATATTCACGATGCCTCTTAATATTCGGTGATCACTCCCGGTTTTGACTCGAGTGATCACTGAGACATCGTTGAATATTCGTCTCTTTGTCGTTAGTATGAAGTCGATTTCGTTCTTAACAGGGGGCTGGTTCTTTTTTTTTTTTGCTGGACCCAACCAGGTCCACTTTCTTTGCGGCGGCTTTTTAAAGAAAGAGTTCATCGCAAAGAGTCCCTCTTGCTCCAAAAAATCAGCCAGCCTACGTCCCCTGTTATTTCGCACTCCGTATCCAAAGTTTCCCAGCCTAAACTCTCCAATGCCTCGCTTACCCAGTTTTGCGTTAAAATCCCCCATAACAACCGTAAAATAGGTTTCAGAAGTATGTATGGCCCTACTGATGTCCTCATACACTTCATCCACCTCTTCATCGGAGTGATCCCCAGTTGGCATATATACCTGTATAACCTTCAGCGAATATCTTTTAGATACTCTGAGTATCAGGTATATTACCCTGCTGGAAACACTCTCGATGGTTGTGACGTTGTTAATGAGGGACTTGTGGACGAGAAACCCGACACCATGCTGGGACTTCTTTTCGTCTCCTTCCCGGTGATAGAGTAGGTTACCAGACTCTAGGGTTGTCGTGCCCTCGCCCTCTCTTCGGACTTCAGACAACCCCACAATGTCCCACCGTAACCTACTCAATTCTTCCTCCACCTCAGCCAGTTTCTCGTCAGTCCTCAATGTGCAGACATTGTGTGTTACCAGGGCCAGTTTTCGCCGGGGTTGGTAGCCGGATCCCATCCGGGGATTCTTAGCACCCCCTGCCCCGCCGTTACCATGACCGCTACCGGAGTCAGGAATAGCGAGGCTGCCGGGTACTGGGGGCCTGGTCATTTTTTGTATATCCATGAGGGGATATTGCCATACTCGCCACGCTTGGCAGGCGGGTTGGCGAGCGCAGTGGGGGTCACTATCGTACTTCCGACGCTGCTGCCCATAGGAAGTCTGTTCATGTTTAGTGACGGGAAGAAAATCCTTTAGTCGCCTTTTACGACATCCACAGGAGGAAATGGAGTGGTTCTATTCTAGGCCGGAAACCACACAGCAAGTTATAAGAGTGGGAAGTAACATTAAACTTAGCCCTTTTGCTTCCTCTCTCCGCAGTCATAAACACAGAACTAGTTTTTTTTTACTAGTTATAACCTTTTTTCTTACATACAAGTAATATATACTACGGGACCCTGTTTTTTTGCATAATTTTTTTGTCCTAATATGCTTTAGCATACTGGGTTTGGCATAAAATATTTTGTCATAATAGTTTTTAGGCATAAGTTGTTTTTTGGCATACTGGTAAGTTGGGCATAATTATATTTTAGGCTAATTTGTTACGGCATAATGTTAATTCGCATAATTTCTTTAGGCGTAATAACTATAAGACTAATAGTATTTAGGCATAATATTTTTAAAAATAACAGAAACAAAATTAAGTTATTTAAGTGTTTATTTTTAATTATCATGCAAAAAAAAATATGACCACCCAGAACAAATGTGAGGGCAAAAGGGAAGTTAGGTTTAAGTTTTTTTTTTTATAATCACCTGGAACAACTGTGAGACCAGAAAGGAAGTTAGATTCAACTTATTAGCAATTAATAAACAATTTATATACAATAAATAAAAATGTTATGCTTAATCATTTGTATGCTTAAAGTAATGTTATGTCTTGATAAATTATGGTTTGATGACATTATGCTTACATCCTTTTATGCTTTAAAATGTTAGGGCTAAATAATGATTATGCTTAGGTACATTATGCTTAAAATTATTATGCATACTCCATTATGCGAAAGGACGTTATGCTTAAAAACGATTGTGCATTAAACCAGTATGCTATGTGATATTATAGCTTAAATTTGTATGCATATAGATAGTGATCCATATACTACCATGGATTTAGAATATACCTACAACGTACGGTCAGACTTCAGAAATGGAGTCATAATTTCTCATATAATCAGTATAAGAGATTGTGACTCCATTTTTGAAGCGTACCGTACAATTGCATACCTATTTACTATCTTACCTCTAATTAAATATTAGGTAGGTCCTTTTTTGCCACTTCGATTTGGCAGCAAACACATGCCTATAGATACTTCCCATAGAGTTAACACAGTAGAAAAAAATTGGTCTGTGTAGGTAACTATTGGGAAATTTAAAAACAAACTAAAAAAAAATCAGAAGGAAACACTCTAGGAACCATAAACTACTTAAATACCAAAAAAAACTGGCTTTACAAAATGTAATAGATTCCATTTATTCAACATAAGGCTTTATAATAACATTTTCATTTCTCTTCTTGCGCCGGTTGTAAAATAATTCAATAAGGAGAACGGTTGTGGCAGTGAAGAATCCTGCAATATAGAAAACAGAGATTTGTAGGTATAGGTTAAATTTGTCCTACTGGTAGGTCTATTGGGGCAAAACTTCCCGTAATTTTGTTTATTGAAAAATAAAATTGTTTAGTGACGAGAATTAAAATATAAGAACACCGCAATGAATCTTTCGTTGTATGGGTCACTTAAATATTTATTTTATTCTGTTTTGGTAGTATCCTATTTTTTTTTATAATTGCGGCAACAGATAGGTACATCATCTGTTTGACAATTTCACATCACCTCATTAGTAATCTGTGCTATCACGGTGCATGAGATATAAAAACTTCTTTAGGCGTGTTGGGCAAACACAGAAAGAGATAGGAAAAAACCATTGAACTCGCGACACTGTTACCGACACCAAGTTTTCAAGTCTGTCGGCACTCCCGGATTACCACTGTTGTTTTTTTTATTTACCAAGGAAAAGCACGAAGAAAGAGCCTTGCATGTCGCTGAGGTTGACAGTGTGGTTGTTGACCTCCTGTGCGATAGAGGAGGTTTTCCAACAGCGGTCTCGCTTGGGGAGGTATGCGGAAAGCCACTTGGTGATCAGACCTGCTTTCTGCATGCGGTTGATTCTGTAAAAAAAAAAATATACTAAATATTTTCTTTTTTACTGAGGAACCCTGTGATCTGCACATTGTAGACTTCATATTAATATTAAATTGCAAATTAAACAAATCAAAAGCAGTAATTTAACTTCAAGGGCATTATAAAAAATATATAAAATGTATGATAAGAACTTTTTTGTTTACAAAGCAATTAGGTACTTTATAAGTACCTATATAGTATTTTTACTTTTATATTATACTGGTAGATATAATTTTTCAAAACTAAAAACCGACTTCACCCACAAACCTGTGTTAAAGCATCATGAAATTGTTTTTTTTTAAAGCAACTAGACACGATTAAAAATACCTAAATCGCTATATGTGTGCCTGTAAAATTCAAAGTGTTCCCTCGATTTCTCCAAGATCCTATCATCAGATCCTGACTTGATGCCTATAGAACATTAAAGGCCCTGTATGATTGAAGGTCTGTTAGTTGAGATGACCATAAAACCACACAATCCTCGTAGTTAATAGTTTAGTTACAAGTTAAAGTTGTTTAGATGCTTCGTTCGCGTAATTAGTGGCAATGACAAATAATCGAAAGCCATTTTATAATTAATATTGTAAAAGTAGGGCGGCGACGACGCCGACGGAGCAAATTGTACGATGTACTCGTACAGGCCCTTTCAAACAAAAAATAATTTTGTATATAAAAAAAAACGATTGCGACGAAACGACTTAAGATCTCCACCTTTTTTGAAGTCGGTTTAAAACAATGTTTACATTATTCATATCTCACCATATACTATACTCACTCTTTATTAATGACTGCCAGGTAGGGGCTAGCGGCCGGCACAATCATGGCGACCTGCTCATCTAGAAACTCTTCAGCACCTGATAAATCATAAAAAAAATTGTTAAACAATTTGGTAAGACAACTTAATAAAAGAATTGGTAAGATAACTTGTTCTTGGTACGACAACTTGTTCTTAGTACGACAACTTGTTCTTGGTAAGACAATTTATGTCAAGTAAAGGGTGGATCCTACAAATTGATTTAATTTGATGCATTTTTTATCTTCCACAGGAATTTCTCTCTAATATCAAGCTTTTGGCATACATTCTATAGTATACATTACTAACAACTTTTTACAAGTAGTTGGACCTTGTTATCCGTTATAGATTTTGAGTAATAAAAAAATGTATGTAAATTATCGTGAACGTAATGACGTCTAAAGGAGCGTAATGACATTTATACGTGTTGGTCTTATTTTCTTCATAAGAATTAGTTATACTAAATAAAAGACAAAGTAACATCAGTACTTGGTTTATTACTTAATATTACAATTAAGATTGAGTAATCAGAATAACATTTTTTTTGTATTAGTCTCATCAGGAGATCACCAAGTTAAATGAAAAATAAACAAATAAAGTTCTAAATTTTAACCTTGACTTATTTTTTTACCCAATCAAGAATAATTCAAACTTACAATATACAGTACAAATATACTAACTAAATAACTTTTGTTTGTACCATTAAATATATTTAATATCTTTTTACATTTTGTCTGTCTATATGTATGTTTTTTCACCCATCACGCAAAAACTTTATTTATGGCAGATTTTTATGATATTAGGGATGTTGGTAGCTAAATGATGAGGTCAACATTTAATATGCAATTTATTAAAGAGAAATATCTGATTCCTAAGGAAATATACGAAATACGTCACACGAACGATGTCGCGGGCGCAGCTAGTATACATTGTCCTTTTTTATTAAGTACAAATATTTTAAGGGGTGATTCAGTCCATCATATGGAACAACTTTTCCCAATAAATGTATATCGAAATACGAAAAGAAAATTTTCATTTTCCATAGTAATGATATCACGTGACATGAAAATATTTTTCGTATTTCGATATACATTTATTGGGAAAAGTTGTTCAAAATGATGGACTGAATCACCCCTTAAAATATTTGTACTTAATAAAAAAGGATATTGTATACAGTACACATGAGTATGAAAAAATCTTGTTTGTTTAATAGTAAATAGTCTACGAATAACAAGAACTTATATTATCACACAATATTTTGTCATTACGTTCACGATAATGTCATTACAAAATATCTAATTTTAACGTAATAAGAATATATTGTGTGTGTAAAGAGTAAAACTACACACAATTATCGTTGACCACCAGGGTCTATCATATGCATAAATCCGAATTTATTTACGGTTGATCCTTTTGAAATTACACGCACTTTGCTGAATGACGCAAAGGTGTGACAAAACACTGCGAACGAAACTTGGTCGACGAAAAAGCAATAAGACACGTCTTTCTCCCACTGACTACGGGCGGCAAATGAACGCAGGCCGGTGGGCGGGTGTTCCATGGGGTTTCGACGCGTCTCGAAACGAGCAAACATGAACTGGAAACTTTCAAATGTCGAATTGTCATCGTGAACTGAATGACGGGTTTACAGTGACAAAACTTTGAACTCATTTATTTTCTTAAATATTAATTTTTATATATTATCATGTCAAGAAAATGAATGAGACATTCATCTATTTAAAGTATTTTTTTTTATTATTTTCTCTTTCTTATAGTTTTTTTTTGTTATTATATGTTGGCAAGGAGACCGCTTGGCTTCAAACGTCTGAATGACGTTTTGCGTAGTTTTTTAAATTAATTTTTTTAAATGCAAATAAAACACAAGTAAGACTTTCTTACCTTGATAATATAAACCAATTCACATAATATGCAATAAAAATTAATTTAGAAAAACGAAAATTTCATATGAAAATCGACGGTAGATTGGTGAGAACCAATTTTGTAGGATTCACCCTAAAGCGAAGTGCAGAAGAATAAACTCAAAACTCAGGACTATTTTGTCTCTACTGCAGGAGCACGACCCTCTCTTTTTGGCCATACTTGGCCAGAGCAGCAAGAGGACTTGGCCTATACCACAGAATAAATGCTAGTAAATAAAGTAAAATTGTAAAATTGCAGCGATATAATGTTATTTTTTCAATTTATAATTAAGTATTTATAGAACCTAATCAATTGTTACTATTATTTTTATTTATGGACAAACAGAATTGATGTAGCGCCACCTAAGTTTGTTTGCTTGCTGGTTGGCTTGTTTAATTTAATTTTATTTTTATGTATGTGATGTATATTTTTAATTTTAATTGTATTTGGTGTCCTCAGAAGACCAGCGTTGTGGTCAGGAGGCCACAACATTATGCTGAAAGGGGGCTATTTTGATATAGGCGCAAATATTTTAGTTTTAGTTGCTGAGAACTGCTATTATAATTGTTAAATAAACCGTGTTTGTGATATATCAAATACATTATTTTTCTTTCTTTCTTTAGTACTATACTCTCGTCGCTGGCCAAACGGGTTGGAGAAGCCTCATTGATGTTTAGAAGCTTTGTTTTGCTTGTATTTCCTAAGTCGCCTTCTACGACATCCACGGTTGGACTTGGAGTGGTATACTCTGCCGGAAACCACACGGCAGTTGAAATATTTGAAAAGAAAAGGAAATATCAATAAATTTAATTGGTTGATCTTTTTTGGCTAAACCATGATGTCGGTGAAATTGACTCTCGCTTTAACCCTTTCACCGCGAGACTTTATATCAGTTGTCGTGCCCCCAGCGCGAGACATGGTAAATCTAACATACCTATCTACAACCAAAAACGGATATGGATACGTACGTTATGTGCCATACGAGCATTTTTTTTTTGTCACAAATATGCGACCTTCGCGGAATGGGCCCGACAATGTTTGTCACATATACTTATGCGACGCTCGCGGTTAAAGGGTTAAAATTCTTCGGGCCAAATTGATGTCAAGCAATAGTAGTGCCGATCAAATGTTATGTCAGTAAAACATTGGTTGAACAAACTTGATGACGAGCAAAAGTAGTACCGATCTATTGTTATATCGGTCATAGGCCTGTCGAGCAACGTTTGTCGCACAACTGAGGTAGAATCTAAAATTGGAAATGCCCTATTCTACTCTGCCGGAAACCACACAAATAAGTTACGAATAGGTCCCAGTGGTGGATTAACTTTAGGCCAATTGCACCCCTCCCTCTACTTTTATCGTGCATTGCAATCGAGAAGGTAGAAGGGCGCTTTTGTAATTATATTTCAGTGAACGCAGCTTAGGGGCGGCAAAATATAAATAGCCATTTGGCGGCACATCTGTTAATCCGCCACTGACGGGTCCTTACTAAGTGAGAACTCGCAGGTGTCGCTGAGGAGGTACTCCGCCCGCATGAGGTATCTGAGCCGCAGCTTCCAGTCGATGATCACGTGGCGCTGGTCGCGCACACGCCGCAGCATACGTGAGCCTGCGCACGGAAACATGCTGTGTACCTTTGCTGAGCGACCCAGTCGCTACAAACTAGTTATTATTAAAAGAACCCGTCTGTTTATATAACCAGTGTCACTTTCAGAATTAAAACGAATCTAACGACCACTCTCAAGCTTAAATCCATCAAGCCGTTTGGGCTGTAGAGCATCTTAAGGCCATACCCAAATTTTCCGGGGTCCAGTGGCGCCGCCATTTAAAATAAATCAATTAAAAGGAAACGGAGATATCATTTAAAATTGTGTCTTGGTCAAGTTCTAGATACCCATTCAAAGTATTTTTTAAACTACTTTTTGTAGTTTAAAGTGAGAACGTGAAGCTTTTCTACGCACATTTGCGAAAAACGGCCACTTATAGCTAATGTGCGTAGAAAAGCTTCACGTTTGCACTTTAAATTATAAACAGTAGTTCATAAAATAGTTTTAAAGGTTATCTAGGGCTTGACCAAGACACAATTTTGAATGATATCTCCGTTTCCTTTTAAATGATTTATTTCAAATGGCGGCGCCACTGGACCCCGGAAAATTTGGGTATGGCCTTAAAGATATATACATATGTATATACATACACTCCAAAAACTTAACCCTTCATCTGACGAAGTTGGGCGAAAACTCACTAGTAACACTACTGGGTAGTTACATCAGTAACTGCCAGAACCACTACCAAAAAAGTGACCAAAAGCCCTACTGGGTCACTGTGTCACTACCCAAACCCAGTCGTGTAAGTTTCGTCACTCTGACGTCGTTATCAATCTTTAGTGCTACTCTTATTCAATGGATGATTGGCGATGATGATTCATTGATCATTACTTTAGTAGGCGAGTTGCCCTTGCTGGGCTCTATTTTGTAAAACAAGATTTTAATTAAGTACTTGAATAGGTACCTATTCTTTTTTGCGCACTTTCTTTCGAGTCTGTAAAATTTCAGCTCAATCATCACACTGGAAGAGCCGTTCAACGATGAGTCACTAAGGGAATGACTCCCAGTTCGTTTAGTAAATCAGCGTTTCAAAAATGGTCCCCGGGAACTGGGTCAAATCAGCCTGCAATTATTTCAGAACTAAAACAAAACAGTCATGTGATGATAATATGCTCAGCGATATTTTTTAACAACTGGTAAAACTAGAAAAAGCCTGTGCAAGATATACGTTTAAAAATCGTAAACTTGTTATATTTCCGGAGCGCATTGCTCGAAACTAGTTGGGAATTTGGAAAAAGAGTATACCCTTCAAATCAAAGTTGTAGAGAATTTTATTAACTTGACATCTCATTTATGAATATTTTATCGCCTATGTTCGTATGTTACGGTGGTATAGACATAAATACCCACATACATACTTATATACCTACATGCATAGACTGCTAAAATCATTACCCTTCCTTTTGGCTTTGCCGTAGTCGAGTAAAAAGTTGGAACGTAAAAAACGCATACCGTTTAGCGAAATTGATTGAAACCACATACCATACGGGTTGTATTGTTTTACAACCACCGCTTTAGGTTTGATTACACCCTTAAATCATACAATATATGCCGCACGCTCTTTCGTTATGGCTTCCCAATAATTCCGTCAAAATTAATGTTCTTCAAATACTTACCTATTTATACAAATTGTGTTTATTATTATAACCAGTCCGAACGATTGACGTAAGAAGGTTAGTAAGGAAATAAGCATATTATTTTTATTTTAATCAAGTTTTGATAAAAAACTGCTATAAGTATGGGATTTTTCCTTTTTACAAGCTTTTATTTAATTTCACCTGTTTGTCTGTCTGTAATCAAATCTTGTAAGTTAAATTTGGTCACTTCCCGGTTTCCGATTAAGCTGAAATTTTGCATACATACGTATATCGGATGACAATGTAGTATTTTATAATTACATGGAGCTGATCTGATGATGGAGCCGGAAGGTCGACTTAAGAACTCTGTGATGAAACGAAACAACCCTACCGAGTTTGGGCTCGTTTGATTCGTCTTGAGGAGCACTATAGGTATAATTTTTAAGGTCATTGTTTTAGATAAAAGCTTGTTTTTAAAACTATTTTAATGACTGTACTTTCATTTAGTAAAAAAAAGCCTTATTTTCCTACAATCAAATTAAGTTAATACTTAGAAATATAGCTCATAGCATTTATCGATGATAATTAAATTGTTTCTAAGTATGTTTAATTGACACATCTGCAATATGCTACGTCTATCTGTATTAAAATGTTAGGACACCTAATGAGACATGATGAATATTTAAAAATAATATTGGAGGGGAAAATAATAGAAAGCAGAGGCAAAGGAAGACCTAGAGATAGTTTTATAAAACAACTAAAGGATCAAATTAATGTTTCAACCTACAAGGACGTTAAGGAGTTGACTTTAGACAGTAAGAGATGGAAGGCATTGGTTGCTCCACAGAAAAGAGCTTAGCTCTTTAATAATAAGAAGAGATCTGTATATTCTAAATCTTTAACGTCAATAGATCACACTCACAGATAGACAAAATACTTATATGTCATTAAGTACTTATTGTATTTACCCTTAACAGAAGTGCTATCAAGAGCCTTGAGGTCAGTCACCATCTCGGCACCCTTTAACAAAGCTGTGTACTTTGGCTCGTCGGAGTTCTGAAATTATATAGTTTAGTATAGATAATAATGAATAAGTAAGTATATACTAAAATATATTTAGTATATACTAGTATATACTAATAATAAATAAGTAAGCTTTGTGCTTGTATTTTCTAAGTCGCCTTCTACGACATCCACGGTAGGACTTGGAGTGGCCCTATTCTACTCTGCCGGAAACCAAACGGCTAATACAGTTAATAAAATTTTATTTTATTACCGTATAATTTATTTTTATTTATTTTTGCAGCAAAAACTTAATTACAAACGTTCAACTACCTTCAACTCAGTTTCCAGATAGGATCCCTTCCGAATTGACCAGGTGTAAGTGGCGCTGTTCTCCAGCAACTCGGATAAGGTGGTGACCGGTGTTTCTTGTTTGGGGAACGTGAGGAAGGCCACTAGGTTGCCGGAGTAGGTGGTCACCACTACCAACACGACGAGCCACCATGTGCCGACCACCAGGCGACCGCTGTCGGCTCTTGGAAGGTACATTCCACCTGGAAAATACTATCACGTCTTTATCCCTAACAGGGCAGGCAGAGTAAAACCCCAAAGGTCTCCTTTAGCGCATTAGTAGGCGTGAAGATGTTAAGGGGATTAAAATAATTAGAGATGGACATGAATCGTTTGCCCTGAGCAACAACGATGAAATTGGCTTGCAATGGATTTTTAGGTATCTAAACGAACAGGTGCTGAGTCCTGACGCGAGCAAAATTAAACCATATCGCTAACCACATTGAGTAGATATTTCTTCAAATTCGTTTGCTGAGTGAGACTTCTGTACGTGAGTAGTACTTATTCTGTGACGGGGAGTGGCAAAGGCCAGAGGTGCTATTTTTCAAACGCTGAGTCACTAAACGAACGATTTTTTTTTATGGAAAAACCATTCGTTTAGGTGACTCCGCGTTTTAAAAATAGCACTTCAGGCTGCGGGTATCAGCTGATATACCTATCTAATGAGACGGAGAAAGATAAATTGACAAATAATTTAGGTACCTTGCTGCAGTAACGCTCCGTAGACGTACCACAAGCAGTTGTGTATGGTGGAAAGTCCTCCCTGACGCGTGATCTCCATAGCTTCGTAGTAGGGGCTCAGTCGGTGCACGGCGTACAGGGTGGGGCCCATTAGGATCACGGCGAGGCCTAAGCAGAGCCACGTCTGAAATATCAGTGACATGTCAGTTGTTGTTCTCATTCTGTGTGCAAGTGGCCAACACGTGTCAGATTTTTCAGGCTAACTAATGGCATCTGACATAGATTGACGACTGCCGTATGACAACCGGGACCAACGGCTTATACGGGCCTTCTGAAGCACGGAGGAGCTCGAGAAATTTTTATGCCACTTGTGGTTACCCATCAAAGTGCGTACCACGCCTGGTGTCGCTTTACTTGCGAAAGCGCTAGTAATACGCACTCCCACCGAGTCATCGAGCTCATCGTCACATGTCAGTGTCTTTAACCAACTTCAAAAAGAGGAAGTTAATTTTCTTTTTTGTATACATATATGGACTCAAAAAATGTGGACATAAAAAAAATTGGCTCATTAGTTAGATTATTAAAAAATATGGTATACGTGTTTTTTCTTTTATTAGATTAGCAATTAATAACGAAGATACATCGCTTTTAAATTGCGTGACGTCACGATCAGGTACGATTTTCACCAAACCCCACTCGGAAACTTCGATGCGTTATATCTATGTGAATTTTTACTACTTTTGTAATCCAAAAAATATAGGTCTATTATTTATAGATAATCAACAATAATAAATTATTTTACTGATTTGATTATTCCAAAAAAATTTGGTAAAGAATGTTATGAACTATTTCAGTTCAATGGAAGACGGTAGTATTTTATTTTTTATTATTTATTGCATTTGCACTAACGTCGGTAGTAAATGGAAGAAGAAACAACATGGCTCTGCTCAGCTCCCGAGGTCTCGCGATGATGAAGGCATACGGTAGCGTGCTGACTGCCATCGTGTAGTTTATACCTTGAAAAGAGAAAAAGCGTGTCATGCTTTTAATTTACAGTAGGAAAGTAAAATGTAAAGTAGGAAAGGGTGGGCCTTGGCGAACATTCTGCGACCAAATTGCAGATGTTCTAAAAAAAGGAGAGGTAAAAAGTACCAGTTACCAAAGGGCTTAAGATAAAGCAAAAGAGGTTTGTCAGGATCGTAGTAAGTGAAGATCCGTAGTCTCTGCCTATCCCTGTGGGAAACAGGCGTGATATTATGTATGTATGTATGCTTTTATTAAAAACAAACTGTAACTTCGACTTCACTAGAAGTGGTATTTTAATGAGCAATAGTACCCTAGAGCCCAAGATAAAAGAAGATATCGGTCTTCATGCGGAAGGTCTTGATTAGATATTATGCCAATTCATCGTCAAGTTTTATGGGAGCACTTAAATACTTATTTTTTTCTGATTTTAGGTTTGCGTAGTAAACAAAGAACCCTTAATAGTTTCGTCATGTCTGTCTGTCTATTGTCCGCGGGTTTATTCAGCAACTCTTAAATCATAAAAGGTATTACCAGGAGCAGGGTTAGGAATCACGGTGAACGACGAGGCACCCAACGCTGCCTGCCCTCTGGCGATGGCAGAGAGGGCCATCATTGCGCTGCGACTATGCATCGACTGGAAAATATATTGTTTAAGATACTTACGTGGACATATAAATCGAACCACGGGCTAAAATAGATCACTATAGTATAACTATAATAAAATAACAATCATAAAAACAAAAAAGAATAGACATTCCCAAGCAAATTGCCCGGGTAGCCGCACACATTTGAATAAAAATAACGATTTATATTTTTTGACTTTATTTTAATATCATTATACTAAAGTGATCTAGTATAAGCCGCGGTTCAATTTATTACGGGTTCCCTTCCACGTTGCTTTTTAAACACCGGCAACACTTTTGGAGCAAGTTCTGTCCGTAATACTGAAGTACTTTCCATTAAAACAATTATCGAAAAACGAAAAACTAAATTCGGCTTTCCATACAAATCAGATTTTAGCCACATGATAATGTATGGGACGACGATTTTTAATACAAAGAATTATAGAAAATAGTTTAGTATTATGAACTGAACTTGCTTCATAAAGTAACCCTGTATATAAAATATGGTGCTAGCATAGGAATGAAAGAAAAAGCTGGATTAAAAAAATACCAATGAGAAGGTCTTGAAAAGAGTAAGAGAATAGGTAAATTCTGGACAAGAAAAGATGTTGTTAGGTCATTTGACGCCAGTTGCGACACGACAATTTAATAAAAAAAAAAAACAAAATTGAAGGTAAGATAAAGGGAAAAGAGGACCAGGAAGAAGAAAAAAGGAGAAGGTGAACGTTGTGCCGTACGATGAAGGAAAAAGGCTGGCGGAGGAGAGAGACATTTGGAAGAAAATGTGGAGTATGCTCCACTGACATAGCTCATAAATATAGATAGATGAGATATAGGCAATAAAAAGGCTTTTACTCCAAAAACGGTATGACGAACGTACGCAGTGTCGTCTCTGCGTTGCAGTGTCAAGCAACATAGACCGCTACGAAATAATGTTATTCTAATTTAGTTTGTCATTGAATTGGAACGACGCAAAAAAAATTGATAAATGTCTTTTGCTCTGCAGTGGGACAAAGACAGCTGGTAAAGAAACCCTGCGATATACTTACATCGAAAGAAGAGTCGTTGGAGACATCATGCTTTATATTGCCAGGTAGCAAAATTTTGATTCTGGAACACAAACGTTGTGTTAAATCAAAACATGTTTATAATATTCTACAGAAATAACAATGTAAATAAAATTTTGCTATACTTACCCGAAATTATCAACACCTATATATTTAGTTTTAAAACCACAAATTTGAAACTATTTGAAAGAAAGTAACTCTTTGCAAAAGATTTAATCATGACTTGAGACTCACGTGAAGTTCTTATTTTTAGCGAGTTGCTCCACGATATCGAACATGAGACCCGAGTAGCTCGAAACTAACCCGGATTCATTGACTTGTAGGATAGACCAGGGCGGATTCTGAAATATAAACTTTAATGTTGATTTCTATCATCATCATTTCAGCCACATAACGTCCACTAGTGGATAGGCCTTTCCCAAGGATTTCCAAAATGACGATTAATTTGAATAAGGAACTTACAACCTGCAAAAGAGGTTTGTTAAGATCGTAGCAAGTGGAGGTCCATAGTCTTTGCCTACTCCTGTGGGAAACAGGCGTGATATTATGTATGTATGTATGTAAGAACTTACATGAAACGTAATGATTGGAAGCTCTTTCCCTCTAAATCCTTGTTCCACGTGCGGAAACAGAACATCGATGTACCTCATCGCATCAATTGGCCTCCAATATCCAACCTTGTAATGAAACAGAGCAGATCAGCATTCAAACTTGTAATAAGCAGAGTCAATTTCGAACTTAGTAATATTTAGTTCATTGTCTATTGCATAAATTCATACATGGCCTATGTATGTTAGACGTTGCAATTTAGGTTTCTTGCCTGTTGCATATCATTTTATTGAAGCCATAGATAACTTGCATGGTCAAAATGAAGCGTCAGCCATACAAATTATTAATTGCTTCAATAAAATGGTATGCAACATGCATGAAACCTTTACCGTCTTGGGCCTAAACTTAGGCACTATCTGTTAATGAGCTCCTATATAAAACATAGAAGGTAGAACTCTTCCTTGCCCCGCTAACTCCACTTTCTGATCTCTATGGACTAAAACAGTGGTTCCCAAACTTATTTTGTCTACTTTGAGAATAATTATTTTTTTAGCGCCCCCATTTTTTCACCTATTTAAAAACCAGCCAACTGATACAGGAATGCACAATTCGGGTTATTTAACAAAAACTTGTTAAAACATGATAGATATCTACGAGTACTAATAAGTATTAAAATGCGAAAGTGTGTCTGTTGCCTTTTTATTTGTTTGTTTGTGTCTACTTTCATTACGAAACGGAGCGACCGATTGACATGATTTTCATTTTTTCTATATTCAAGAAAATAGGACAGATATATGAACTACGCGGAGAGAAATATAGAACCGAGTTTGAGCAATCTTTTAATTCATATTAGTTGATGTTCACAAGTTGTTGTTGAGAGTCGAGAGCTCTTGCAGTCGTTGTTTAAGAGGCCTCCTAGCTAAATAAAGCTCCTAGCAAAAAAAAAACATTTTCTTTCTGGGTCTCTTACCGCCCCCCTTGAGACCTGCAGCGCCCACAAGGGGGCGTTATTGCCCACTTTGGGAACCACTGGGCTAAAACGTTCCACTATATCAGTCACATATTTTTGCTAGAGAAAAATCGCAAACGTGGAGGTTTGTATTCTATTACCTCTCTTTTACATCTAAACATATAACGTAATATGCTTAGACCTCAAAAGCGACACGACCGCGACAGACGTGTCCGCGTTGTAATTTCATGCAACATTGAGCTTACGTATTAAAAGTGATAAAGTTAAATTTGGTTTCGACAACTGTCGTGATTATTTACTGTCGTGATATTCTAACGTTATTGATCCACAATGTACTATTGTTTACTATTGGCGGACTTAACGCTAAAAGCAAAAAGTAAAACAAAAATTAGAAATAAAATTCCTGGTGCGCTTTTCGGTGTTTCCCTATTACTTTCTGTAGTCTATCTGAAGCGATAGGACAAAATAATTTCAAAATGCGACCAAACCACGCTCCGAATCCACAAAATTTGTATGTTTACTTTTCTGATTAGTATCTGTGTTCTATCTTGTACACTAAAGCTTTATAAACAAACAAACGAAGCTGACCTCCAACAACTCAATCTGCTCTATGACAGGCGTAGTGATATTAGAGTTGGTGTCTTTCTGCTTGGGCTCGCGGTCTTTCTCCTTGCCTTCCTGTTCGGGCTCCGTGAACTGGCGGTAGGTAGCACCCCAGGTATCCGCGGCCAGGGCGCGCCAAGTGCTGCAGTTGCCGCATCTGGTTTTGGTTGAGATGTATTGCTGAAAGAATATTTTGGCTAATTAAACGAGGCAGTAAGTTTAATAGTGAGAGTTGGCTATGACAGAGCAAGCATAAAAGTAAGATAAATGCAGTTAAAATGCGAGCGCTGATGAGTATGTGTGGTGTTACTTTGAAAGATCGCTTAAGGAATGATGTCGTAAGGGAGCAGCGGGGAGTAAAAGAGGACGTTGTGACAAAAATAGAAAAAGGGATATTACATATTTATATCACAAATGTGAAAGGAACAGTAGGAAAGGGTCGGCCTCGGCGAACTTTCTACGACCAAATTGCAGATGTTCTAAAAAAGGAGAGTTTAAAAGTACCCGTAACCGAAGGGCATGTATGAAGAAATTGATGAGTGTAGAAGCAAAAGAGGTTTGTCAGCAAGTGGAGGTCCATAGTCTCTGCCTACCCCTGTGGGAAACAGGCGTGATATTATATATGTATGTATGTATGTATTAAACGAGGCTTCTACTACATCTCTTCTTCTTTAACTTAGCCAGTCCCTGTTGCATCCGCAGCTGTTCATGTTCGGAGCCCAAGGTGCGCTTTCCCTCTTTTTCTTCTCCAAATTATATTTGGTCACCCAAGAGGCCAAAGACCATGCAAGAAAAGAAGAAACAGCCGAAACAGTTTCAATGATTTATCTATAGTTTTCGACGTCACTTCTTATTATCACCTGCATATTCTTTAGAAGCATGTTCCTTCGCTGCAGCTTGGAAGGCCGGATAGCTTCCCACTCCTCGTCAGAGACCTGGGCGGCCACGTCAAACTCGTCTTGAACGGACATCTCTAGGGCTGATATGAACGCACTCAGCAACTCTTGGCCGTAGCATAGCAGACCGTTCTGAAAATCAACGTATGGATGAGAATGTACTCAAAGAGAAAAAATATATTATACTAAGATTGAACTAAATAACTAAAAACTAAATAAGTATAAATAAAAACTAAACTAGATACTTATAAATAAAATATATAAAAACATCAAACACAAATTATGTCAAATCAATCAAAAAAAACACAAATTATATTAAAAATTGAGCCTAAATCGCTGCGCTCGAAGTGTAGGGTGCCCAAGGTACTCAAAGAGTATAAAACACTTCGTTTTAAATGTACTATGTTGACGATAGACGACGGTTTTTTTATCGAGCTACATCTAAGTAGGAACCCAATTTTGTGAATACCGATTTGGATTTAACATTATCTACCAAACTGTTTTCTGACAGTTTCAAAACGTAAGCAAAGCCGTTTTCTGTCTTATACAGTGTCTTCGGACTTAAACTAGGGACATGTTGTCTTCATCTATACGAACAAGTTTTACAATACAATATTTGCTGCTCCATAGTAATTACATACCTAGCGCATAAAAATGTATGGAGCAGCGAATATTTGTTTCCTTAAATTATCGCTAGTTCATGTCCGAACACACTGTAAAACAAATAAATCAAGTCAAGTTTATTCAACCAGAATCAAGACGAATTGAATGTCAGAACATTTATCAGAATAGGTCTGTACCAATTTACATCTGGCCGTCAAGTGGATGTTATAAGCAAAGGCCTTAAAACTGTTTACGCACCTGACATTCAGGGTTATCATCAGTAATGTTATACAGAAAAGCGATGTTCTCTCCCTCGTACAGCGCGTTGATGAGATTGGAGAAGTTCCCGTTGTGGCTGTTGGTGTCAGAGATGACGTACAGCCACTGCGCCAGGGTGTGCGTCATGCCCAGCTCTCGGGCCACCTCCGTCATGGTGTTCATCACCTCTGTTGTTACTATTGCCACAAAGTTCTCCCCTGGAAAGACAGCACTACAAATAGTTTGCTGGTTCAACGGTTACAAAAGATTTTGTGGTTTTTACCCGCTTAGTTCTACATTTTTGAATTTTATTGTATGTTTATGTGTTTATTCTTCTTTTTATTCTTCTGCCGTATTATTATCTCACTGTTTAATTGGGGTAAGCACAGCACTAAAATAAGGTTAGGTTTAGGTTCTTATCTCAGGCACATCAGTTTTTTCCATGTCGTTCTATCCCCGGTCAAGTCCGTCACTCCCTTCCTACTCATAACCTTCTCATTTATGTACGGATATATAACCTACGGATTACGGTACGCACTAAGCGCTATTGCGACCTGTGTCGCGGGTATATTGTCGCTGGTCTGTAAGAGCCATAACCTTTTCAACATTTTTAAAAGAAATACGGCTAAAAGGAAAACTTTTTACATGACAAAGGAAAAGTTTCCGAAAAACATGTCAAGACGTTCCTCGGAATTATCGGAAAAGGTAAACCATATTATTCCATCCACGATTCAGCCAATTATATAAAGTCCTATTCTTATTCAACCCCTGGGAAGGACGTGAGTGTAACTCTAGGACTACCTGCCTTTATTTACGTGACGAACATTTTCCAACTTGATAACATGAACAAATGTTTTCAGTATTTTTAACCAACTTCCAAAAAGAACTTTCAAAAAAACTCCAATGCTGGTCTGGGAGAAATAAAAAAAAACTTAGAATGTACCAGCTGCTTCTATTCCCACGCAGATCGTAAAAGCCGATCGAGGGAATGGGCAAAAATGCAAATCATGTTAACAGGCGATGCGGCTAGCAACCCATCACTGTATTGATTGCTTTTCCATCTTCTCGCCCACCATGACGCTAAAAGTGGCTTTTGGGTCTTGCGGCCCTGGGCTCTGCATAGAACCGCAAGACCCAAAATGCTCTGTCTGCCCCATTAGGGATAAAGACGTGATAGTATGTATGTCTGTATGTTCCAAAAAGAGTTCAGCGATTATTCGAAGACGCGTGAACCAATTTGGAATATTCTTTTTTTGTTTGAAAGAACAAACTTGACAGGTAGCCCCATAGAAATTTCGTCAATATCGGTTGTGTAGTTCTTAATTTTTTAAATTATTAATCATCACAATCCTCGTCATCAACTTTTCACACTGAGGCGAAGTCTCAGGTAAAGTTATCTTTAACATAGGTACTTACTTTAATTTATAAAACGTATTGCGAATATCTTATCATATTACTTTACACAAGCAATTCTTGTATATAGGTATGTATATAATGAGGATCTAGGAAACGGCTTTCGATTAATTTTAATAATAGGAAATTTCGGGGAAGTAAAATGGATCTAGCTAGGTTTCATTGTTAGAAAACCTCATTTTCTTGGTGCATTTATTGAGCGAAGCTTGATTGTCCGGGTACTTGCATATAATGCTTTATACCTTTCTAAGGTACCTAAGTGAAGTAAAAGTACAATAAAACACATACTTAATAATATGTACAAATTATATTTCTTGTAATTTGACCAATAATTTATAAAAAACTAATTATGGAAAAATTTTAACCAGGTACCTAATGAACACGTACGAAGGTCAACCGTCCACGCTTAGCTATGCCATGCAACATTGTTGTATTCAGCAAGTTATTATACCTATCTATTTCTGAATCCCATTTACATACACTTGTATGCCTGTCCCATAAATCTGATTCACATTGAACAACTTTTATTTATTTAGTTGCTCGTGGACGTTTTCTTGTTGTTTTATTACTTCTTCTACTTACTAGAAATTGTATTTGTGAAAGAACTATATAACTTCAGAGTCCTGTGTGAGCTTTCAGGTTTTTTCACTGTCCAAAAACGATATTCATATGAATGACCACGACCAGACGATGGACGTGTAAGTATAAAATAATTTATTGTGGGTGTGTGTAAGTGGTCAACATTGGTGGATATTTAAAGCTAACTAAAATCATCTGACATAGCTTGAGTCGGTAGTCAATATACGATATCAATTATAATGGCATACGGGTCGTACCTACCTTTCGAAATTCGAAGGAGCTCGAGAAACTTCTTTATCACTTATGATCACCCACTCAAGTGCGAACGCTACGAAAGAAAAAATAAAGGAACACCTATATCCATTAATTCAACTTTTTGCAGTGCAATTTACAAACCTATATACTTGACGGGCAATTTGGATAGCACCCTGTGCAACTCCTTTCTCCTCAGATACTCGTTGACTTCATGCCTTATCTTGAACACGGTGACAGAGATGGACTGCACAGCCTCATCCTCTACCTGCAGCGTCAGCGACTGTACCACGCGGGAGACCATGTCGCGGTCTGCAAACAATGCATGCAGGTGATTGATAGACGAGAACTTTCTATCTGCGTTTCTCTATTTACAGCAAAGAATAGAAGCGGTGCCGTAACTAGAGCGGTGCCGTGACCAGGGCTGTGGCAGCAGTGCCAAGGCACAGGGCGCAGATCTTGCAAAGGTGTAGGAATAACCAGACGACAATCAATAACAAAACGTTTATTATAAAATCTTGATATGCTACCCCAGTTTTTCGCTGCGGGCGCATATAAAAAGGCTCTAACAGCACTAAGTAGAAGCTTGATCTTCTGTGCAAAAGAACAAAGACCACGTGTCCTTTCTTTACCGCTCCTACCTTTCCCTCTATGATTTATGTAGTGTTAATTGGTTTCAGGCATAGCTTCTAGGCTGCATCTGATGGATAATCCAAAGCTAAAGCGCTAATAGAGTCATCGATTTCCTGAACCTAAAAGGCTTATTCGCATATCTCACTCAGTGTATTTCCAGTTGCATCGCCACTTCGTTCGGTCTTGATCATCCTTTGTTAAGACCATTGCACGTATTATGTCCTTGATGCCATATACCTTTCTAGCACCTTAGGACTTACCTTTGTCATTTACTCTTTAATTTTTACTTACTAAGCGTATCGTCATGCAATATGACCGCCGACTTCCACTTGAAGGCCTTCGTGGTCTTCAAGTCCAGAAGTATCTGTGGCAACTCCTGCCCCGCATCCGTGAACGTCACCGTCACAGCTGACTGCAGGGGCAAGCGAGGACAGTCCACCTCGGTCACAGCAAACAGCAGTAGCTCTTCCTCTTCTGTGCGGGAGAAGAGGGACCAGGTGTCCTCGCAAGAGGCGATGCTGAAGACAGCTAAGAAACCTAAATAGGACCGAATTACTGAATAAGATTACGCGGAATTATAGCTGCCTAAGATCGAGTTAAAAAGCGTTGGCCTAGTAATGAGACACACAGAGGCTGGTATAATATTGTCCGGGCGTCCAGCCTCGCACGGCACGACACTTGTCAGAGGAAAAAAGACGAATAACAGAGTGACTGATTTAATTTTCCTTGAATGCGAGGGTTTTATTTTGACCAAGACAAAAATCCCTTTTTAAGACCGTTCAAATATAAAATAATAATAAATGAAGTAATTATTATTTTTAAGTAAAAGGAGTACCTGCAGACTTTAGGGCTGTACGATAGTTAAGGTACCATACGAAATAGACCAGCCTATGCTATAATCATCAAATCACCGGTAAATTTGGGAATTTGGAAATCTTGTAGTGGCCGCAAATTATACCTAATGATAAGGCCTTTGCAGGCAATTTTGCACGCCAGTTAGTTTAGCCTAGGTAGGCAGTTAGTGCTCATTGAGAATGACTTTTCTTCCTGGTGCCACACGTCTTCTGGTTCTGGTGTACCACAAGGTGGTGTGCTGTCTCCAATGTTATTCGCACTATTTATAAATTTAATAACTTCAGCTCCGCACTTCCTATCATCTAATTTGCCTAATAGTATTAGCACAATTTACAGTGATTGGCTCTTATATCTATCTCTAAAACTAAATACGAGGAGCTCGGTGGCCTAGCGGGAGTACGCATTACCACGGAAAATTATAATAGTATTACATACAGAACGGAAACTCGCACCCTCCCCCACAATCTGGCGTCCCCGCAACTCCTCCCTCGTTATTGTGAGGTGTAAGAGCCTGTAAAACAGGGTTCTTGCTAGTTGCACATTGACGTTATGCGAGTTACTTAGGATTATTGAATCATAATGGTGAGAAACTGCGCATATTATCATTGTTTATCCACGGAAAACAAAAAAGAACGAACATTTTATAAATTTCCGAGTGATGAAAACAGGTAAGCAAAGCAACAAATTCTGTGGTCGCGACCCTGATTGTTTAACTCACACATTTGACGTGTGCACGGAGGTATTGTTTCGCTTGTAGTAGTACTAGGTAAATATGCTGCTCCGTTTGTATGAAATGCCATACCTGTGGCATTACTTAGAGCTTCCGGGCGCGGTCCGCACTTGGATAGGTGACCAAAAGTGGCATAAACATTTCTCGAGCTCCACCGTGCTTCCAAAGGGAAGGTACATATAAGCCGTTGGTCCCGGCTGTCATCATTGCATTGCAGTCGTCAAGCTACGTCAGATGCCTTTAGGCAGCCTGAATCTGACACTAGTGTTTTTACTTACAGACACAAATTCATTTTTAAATCACCTTTTTTAAGGCTGATAGTTGTCCACGAGAAGTAATGAACAACGACACCGCCGTGCTTGAGCTCAACTCTTGCCAGCTCCTTGATGAAGTCCTTCAGGCTGTCCAGGATGGACTGGTACTGCTCGCCCAGGTACTGCCGGTCGAGGACCACCGCTACAGGGAACAGTTATTAGATATACCTATATAGATTCCTTTGATACCTACATACTTGGACAACGGCGGTAATAGATACTTTTGTTTCACTAAACAAATTAAAATTCTAACACTGATAAATCAGAGAAAAAATATGATAAATCTGTTTGTAAAATTGTCAATTTTCTTGTTTCTTAAAAATTAATTCGAAAATTATAACCAGGATGTCCTACTATATTGCAAATGCACCAAGTAAGTACTTTCTTTCTGTAGCCACAGAAAATAAAAATAAACATAGCCATATTGCAGGGTAGGCATGTTGCTTCCTACTTAATAGAAGGTAAAGTTCGGCATAGACATTTTGATTTCTAGGCAGCGTGATCATAAAGGAAAACCTGCCTAGTTTAAGATTATGATAAATTCGCAAATTTAAACCGCTCTCACCTATAGAAGCATTTGCAGTGATCAACGAAGGGAACTCTTCCGCAGAAGCACTTAGACACAAGCACAAAAGCAGCCATGATTGCATGTTGCAACCTCACTCTACCGCCGTCAGTCCACGGAGTTCCGATCATAATTCATAAAAAAGTATAACTGGCCGCCAATAAAAAAAGATAATTAGAAGTTTCATTAGTTAGAACTTGCACGTGCGGCGTTAACTTTTGATGTGGAGGAGTTTGGGGCGAGTCTACGAATGGGTTACGTTCCGTGGTGATAGGCAAGCGTAGATATAGGGGGTGTTTCAGTAATACACAATAACTTTATTACAAATGTAATAGGCTGACTTACTAGTGATACCGAGAACAAGAAGGCTTTAGAAGGAAGGAATGGAAGGATAATAATAGTTGGTAGTTTTTATATACTTACACTGCTGGCAGTAAAATGGGTATATCACATTCGTATATACCTAAGTCATTCCCATTCGTCTCTAGTGGGGACGATGCAGTGGATATAATCGAAACACAAAAAAAAAACTAAAAATTGTCGTATTTGCCTGGGACAATTTTTAGTTTGGAAACTGTGGACAAATAGTTAAAAATAATTAATTATAATATTTTGTTTGACGTTATATTAAAAGAATAATATAATTATTTATATTGTTTTTCCTGTCTAAGAAGGTAAAAGCTGTGGTGTTTGAAACACCCTGGGCTATGTAGAGAAAACCCTTCCAAAGGTCAGACAGAAGTGTTCAATAATGCACGCTAATTACGACAGACTAACACGCCTGTTCATTGTGGCGTGATGTCATCCAGATTTTGGACTCAAACTAGGTCAGGTACCTACTATTCAGTACAACTTACTGATACTACTTGTCTACTTGTACCTAGTATGTAATACACCTAAAATGTCTCACAAAAGCCTTATTGATTTCGGCCTAAAATAGAACCATTCCGCCTTTTGTGGATGTCGTAAGGGGCGACTAAAGGAACCAACATTATGTGCCCTATCTGCATTCCCAAGAAGGGTGTAGGGACATGCATATACTTATGTCGTTATATAAAAACAGTGTCAACATGCGCAAAGGCTAGTCTAGCTCGCGCGCTCCAATAAAGCGCTCGTACGTCAATCTGAGTACTTAGTTTCATTTCTATCACGCAACCAACTTACATACCCTGGAGTCTGTTCAACCAAACAACATATTAGTACAAGTAGTTAACGTCGAGCGGCGACTGGTGTAAGACTTAACGCACAAATGCATCCCAAATAGGGCTGTATGAAGGCAGCTGGTCTTAAAACTACTTATAACCAAATCATTCAAACTAACTGTTGCCAAAAGTGGCCGTTTTTCGCAAAAGTACAAAGAATTGCTTCACGTTCTCACTTTACTGTAAACAGTATTTAGTTCATAACATAGTTTGAAGGGTTATCTAGGCTTGGTCAAAACTAGGTTTATATGATATCTCGCATCATTTTCATCATCATTTCAGCCGCATAACGTCCACTGCTGGACATAGGCCTCTCCCAAAGATTTCCAAAATGACCGATCAAGAGCGGCCTGCATCCAATGCTTTTCAGCGACCCTGGTCAGGTCATCTGACCACCTGGTAGGTGGGTGCCCTACGCTTCGCTTGCCAGTACGCGGTCGCCATTCAAGAACCTTTTTGCCGCATCGGCCATCGGTTCGTGGCGCTATGTGTCCCGCCCACTGCCACTTCAACGAGCTAATCCGCTGGGCTATGTCAGTGACTTTTGTTCTCCCACGGATATCCTCATTTCTGATTCGATCACGTAGGGAAACACCGAGCATAGCCCTCTCCATAGCGCGTTGAGCGACCTTGAGCTTTCTTATGAGACCCATTGTAAGGGACCGTTTCAGAGTCATATGATATTGATATGATATCTCCGTTTCCTTTCAAATAGTTTATTTCAAACTAGCCGAAGCCGGCAATTTCGTTCGCCGACTTTATGACTCCGGAAAATGCAAATCAGGCTGAAGAATTTTTGCCAAGGCTTTTTTTTATATCTTATAGTTTAGCTGGACCATTATGTTTCCGCATTAGGTGTTCCATTTTCCAAAATCAATTATATCATATTATTATATGTTGCCCAGGCTTAAAAGCTATATACCAAAAAAAGTTTCATTTTAATCTGCTTCAGTATTTCTGGAGATTAGCGTAACAGACAAACACTGTTTTTTTTTAATTTTTACTCTATTTCTATGCCCTTATCGCCCCAAATATTTTTATTGGATAAATATGTTCAGACACGTTTTTTAACTGTTTTTAGGGTTCCGTAGCCAAATGGCAAAAACGGAACCCTTATAGATTCGTCATGTCTGTCTGTCTGTCCGTCCGTATGTCACAGCCACTTTTTTCAGAAACTATTAGACCTATACTGTTGAAACTTGGTAAGTAGATGTATTAAAAGCACTGCTTGTAGAAAAAAATTATTACACATTGGACGAGTTTTTTAATGATAAAGATTTGAAAAAATATAAAATAAATGACGAATAACGTATATATTATAAGTACATTGGACAATGGAAAAAATAAATGATAATAATAAAAAGAAAATTGACATTTAAAAGAATAAAACCAACAATATAAATGTAAAGGACATAAATATACGAGTAAATACACAAATATAGCTAATATTGAAAGAATTAAAATACTGACTTGACTCGTATTAAAAAACTACTAAACAAATCAATCTTTATTTAAATAATTACTAATTAATTTTATATTATATAAATACTAACGAAAAATAAAACCGCATGCCGTTCCATATTTTTTCTTTTGCAATGCCCTGTCAGGGCTCATTTTGTACCTACTAACTTAAGAAATGACTATGTAGTAAAGTGTTATATATGTACAATATGAAAAGCAATAAATGAATTGAATTGAATTGAATTATGTGAACCGCATTAAGGTTTTGACACAAAAATAGAAAAAAAACAATAAATTTTTGGGGTTCCCCATACTTAGAACTGAAACTCAAAAATTTATTTTTCATCAAACCCATACGTGTGACGTATCTATGGATAGGTCTTCAAAAATGATATTGAGGTTTCTAATATCATTTTTTTCTAAACCGAATACTTTGCGCGGGAGACACTTCCAAAGTGGAAAAAAGTGTGTCCCCCCCCCCGTAACTTCTAAAATAAGGGAATTATAAAACTAAAAAAAATACATGATGTTCATTACCATAAAAACTACCAGCGAAAATTGGTTTGAACGATATCTAGTAAGTAGTTTTTTTTTAATACGTCATAAATCATAAACGGCAATTTACCTTTCATTTAATCAACTCAAATATAAAAACTAAAAAAAAAACATACTACAAGACTTTTATATTATGTTATTTGCTACTACGGAACCCTTCATGGGCGAGTCCGACTCGCACTTGGCCGCTTATTAATTTTTTTTTTATATGTTTAGATTATTATATTCAGTCACGTATTCACGGGACGGTAGAGCCTAAAACATACTTTGTATATTTCTTGTTACCCACAAATGAAGGTAGCTGCGATTATCGTATTATTGTTGGTTATTTTGTACGTATGTATGTAAATAGATATAGGGAATACCAGTAGGTCGAGTTTGTGAATATTTAATACCTACAACAAGTACAACCTTGTAATACTTTCGGTAAATTAGCGCAAGGTTAGGTTACTTGATTTAAAATGTATATGAGATGTACCTACAACTTCTAATTGTTACTTTTAGTAAGTAGCTAGATTTTTATCTAGCTACTTACTAACTTTGTTAATTTGTGAGAAGATACGATGAACGAATCGACGAATCTGACTACTGATACAATAATGAAAGACAGACAGAAAGACAGGTAAAATGAGTTAGTCTACGACAGCCCTACGTTTCACTCACACAAGGATATATGTTATATGTATAAACGTTGTGTATTTACGGTTGATTGTAAATTTTGCAAAAAAGAATATGCTTTACAGCTGTGTGCGCTGTGTGTGTGTTTGATAGAGTGTGTGTCAACATGTGTACACTGTAAATGTCACATGTTATGCTGCGTACACATCGAGCCAAACGAACGCCAACAAACGTGCGGCATCTCTTTTATTTTGATATAAAAGAAACGAGATGAAGGTACTTTCGGTGGCGTTCGTAGGCCCGGTGTGTACCTAGCATTATTTAATGTTACATTATTTGTGAATTCGTACGTAGTTAAATAAATTAAACACATTAAGCAAATAACTTATTGTATTATCATCAAAAATATACAAAGACTTGGTCTTTACTTAAACATAGATAATAAAAAAAATACACATCATTTAAAGTTAACAACATATGACTTCACCGTACGTATTGTAAAAAAAGTCTAACAAACATACTAACATACGCCGGATTGTTCAAGTAGACTAGAACTTCGCTCGCTTAGCTCAAGTGGAAGATGATAGGCAGTTCGTAAAACATCTGCCAGTGTGGTTTAACTCCACAAACTATGGAGCACGTTCTTACGTGTCCCAGGTACCCAAACATCTGCACTTGGGAAGGCTTGATGGAGATACTGGAGTGACAAAATATAATAGTACCACCGACACGAAAATAAGAAGAAAAGCTAACTAACCTCTGAATTACTTGGTACCAGCTGAAAATTAGCGCTGTGTTCACACCGCAGCACAAAGCTGAGCTGGCCGCCTTTTCGGCACTCTTAAAAGATAGTACCTGGGCGACCGAGCTTTACTCGGTTACATCTCAAACATTAACAATTTTTTTTAAACTTGTCTAAAAACAATGCAAAATAAAAAAAATATATAAACTTAAACATAAAAAAAAAAACAAAAGTAAGTCACCGAGTGGGATTCGAACCCGTAACACTCTTTCTAGCGGTCGCTATCCTTAACCACTGAGCTAAATCAAGGCGGTCGCGGCGCGACGAAATTAGCGACCATATTCTGCGTGGAAAGAAAAACGCATGAAAACTCGAAAACACGCGTTTTCCCAAACATAAAACTAATCTAGATCGATTGTTTACCCCCGAAAACCCCCATATACAAATTTTCAGCGAAATCGTTAGAGCCGTTTTCGAGATCACAGAAATTTATAAATAAATATATATATATACATACATACATACAAGAATTGCTCGTTTAAAGGTTTAAGATGATAAATCTAGTCAAGTACATAAGATTTATCTACCGAATTAAGATTTTCTTTCTTTTATAAACTGCTAAACACGAGTATGCATTATCTTATTTCTTTCATAAACTGCTAAACGCGAGCAGCTCAAGCACTTTATCATGTTTAAACGTTTATACGCTTTAGGCTATGGTAATACGGTATTATTTTCAATGGAGTTAGTAAATTGCACGGGCATTTTTCGTCTCTGTCTTAACTAAAACAGAGCGTAAACATGCCCAAGCAAGCCAACCCTATAAGAGTTAAGTAATGGCTGTAACAGACGAGCGACAGGGCGTACTGCCCTGTTCCCGAGTCCGACAGTCTCTGCTGGCAGCAACTCTCTGTCGCGCGACGGTCGCCGACAGGTGTCGTGGGCATAGTAGTGTAGATCTTCTGTTACAGCCCTAAGAGTTGGTATCGGCCGCAAAATATTCAGCCAAATCCTTATACATTATTAGGACGGCTTAAGCATTTATCAAGTTCAGGAGGTTTCATGTGAAGCGTCCAAATGCTACGACGTTTCTCCCAGAAGAAAAGCTGGCGCAGCAACCGGCGTCTGTGGAAAATAATATACCAGTTTGATAATCTAGACTTCTAAGATATGCCAGTGTTGTAAACTTAGTTCTCTTAGATATGACAGCGTTGTTAACGCAGTTCTCTAAGATATGACAGCGTTGTTAACTAGTTCTCTTAGATATGACAGTGTTGTTAACACAGTTCTCTAAGATATGCCAGTGTTGGTAACTGAGTTCCCTTAGATATGTCAGTGTTGTTAACGCAGTTCTCTAAGATATGACAGCGTTGTTAACTAGTTCTCTTAGATATGACAATGTTGTTAACATAGTTCTCTAAGATATGCCAGTGTTGTTACTTGAACGGATTTTGAAGAAAGTCAAGTCACGTTTAGAAAAAATCATCTGATTTAAGTTGTTGGAATGTAGCGAATTATATTTACTCTTCCACGCTGGTCTTTATACGCGGTACTTTTCTTCACGTGCCGAATCATGTCAAAAGTTAAAAATCATTTATTTATCTTTGGGTATTTGTATCACTATCACAATTATCATTGTCACTTTTTTTCTACTTATTTCGATTTCTTAAAAGGTACATGTTGACGTCAGATCATTTACTTACAGCTAAGTTTTCTGCCGCTTACTAAACGCAAGTACAGAAGAAGCGGTAACAAACTGTACTGAAAACGTCAATATTAAAAATAGACATGTGGATGGTGATGTACATTGTTATGTCATAATTATTAATTAAGCATGAAGCACCCATTGATATTTTATTCTTCTTTTCCACCTTCTCATCCTCAACTGTGCTGAGGAGAGCTGAGAGCTCGGGCTGAACTTTCCCGCGTTTTTGTCAAAGATAATAATAGAATATATAAAAGAAAGAGAGATAATAGACTATTCGAATAAAGAAATAAATATATAGAGACAAATTACACTGATTGAGCTAGCCTCAAAGTAAGTTCGAGACTTATGTTGTGGGATACAAACTCAACGATACTATATTTTATAATTATAACACATACATCGTCATATACTACGTGGAAGGGATGTCACGTAATTAATCGAACCACGGGCTATACTAGACCACTATAGTATAATAAGATGAGATTAAAATTATAGTCAAAATATATTTAAAAAAAATCGGCATTTACCTACAAAAGCAGCCGCCCTGGCCAATTTGTATGGTAATGTCGAAATTTATTTTTGTTTTACTGTTATTTTATTATGATTATGATATAGTGATACAGTATAGCCTGTGGTTCAATTTAATACCGGTATGTCCATAAATAACAAAGACCAGGGCCAATCCGAAAAATATCATTTTTTACCTATCTGGGGATTGAACCCGGGACCTCCGGTGTGACAGCCTGGCATTATGACCACTAGGCCACAGAGAGAGATAAAGACGTGAAGTGTATAACTTACAATAATCTCTTAGCTGTTGTGAAGGTACTACCGTTCTTCATCAGGTAGGTATTGATGACAACTATTATTCCAATCTGCAGAAAGCTGAACCAAAGAATATATTTGTTTGTGGTCTCTGAAATTTGTCTGAAATCCAGCTCACGTTCCTGTAACAAAGGTTTTGTTCGTTTAAAAGCACATAAATACAGAAAAGTAAACATGCAATGCTGAACTCATACCATATAGAGATGTCTCCCAGTCAAGCGGTAAGTGGGAGGAACATTATCATCATCATCAGGTCTTTCTTTCTAGTCTTTAACCTTTGTTTTAACATTGCCTCCGTGGTGTAGTGGTTAGAGCGTTCGGCTCATACCCGCAGGTCGCGGATTCGATTCCCGGCGGGGGCAACGACTTTGTGTTGTTGTCCTAGTTTGGTTTGGACATTGTAGGCTGATCACCTGATTGTCCGATAAGTAAGATGATCCGTGCTTCGGAGGGCACGTTAAGCCGTCGGTCCCGGTCAGTCTTTGACATTGGTCGTTACGTAAAACCATGTCAGAGGCCTTTAAGGCGGTTTAAAAACTCTGACACTAGTGTAAGTTACTAACCCACACAATAAGAAGAAGAAGGTCTTTCTAGTCTCCACTGCCGAAGCAAGACCCTGTCTGTGCTGCTAAAGCCATACTTGGCCAGAGCCAGTGCCGTAAATAGGGCGGTGCCACCGGTGCCCAGGCACAGGGCGTAGACTCTGGGGGGCGCAAGAACGGCCAGATCAGGCAGGACTATTATTTTTTCGGTTTGCTCCTGATAAGTTCCCGCTGCGTCCCTAGTGCTCGATTCCAATACATACGTACCTACATGCCAGTATCATCAAAAACGTCTATTAAATTAGACAAAACATCGCGCTCATTTTTTTTGGCAGCGCATGCAACCAAGTACTTAAAATTAAATTAATTTACACTTTACTGAAACTTTGCAGGGTGTTATTTTATTATAGAAGTATGAAAACCATAGTGGCCCAAAAATTTAATCTTAAGCATCAGGGTGGGCAACGCATTTGCACTAGTGAACTTGCGATTGAGTTTTAGTGAGTTCCCGGTGAGAACTTTTCAAAGGAACTTTTAAGTTTTTGTAATGAGAACTCGTGGTCGTACATAGATCTGGAACTGTTACCTAGCGACACCTATACATATGTGAGCGATGCACATGGATCCCGCAGATGGCTCGACCATTGTGTGGTTACAGGTGCTGCAAGGCATTCTGTGCTTAATGCTTCTGTATTGTATGATAACATTTATTGGTCAGATCATATTCCTTTATTAATTAAGTGTGATATAAATAAAATTAGGTGTAACATTGTGGCTCCCACATACTCTTTAAATAAAATTAAATGGGGTGAAAGGGAAATAGAACAAATACTGAAATATACTGATGCTTGTAATAGTAAATTACGCTTAATAGATTTTCCTGCAGATTTTTATGAATGTGCTGACAAAATGTGTTCTAATGTTGACCATAAAGCTTGAAGCGATTGCTTGATGTGGAGTGATAAATAAGTGATAGGTACGTTACCAGATAGTCCAATAAGCGTTGAAATAAAGCAAGCCACGCACTTCAGTTACGTAAGTACTAGTATGTATTCTGTGCTTCAGTTTAACAGTTTAATCACTCACACAGCATATACAGTACATACAATGGAAGGAGAATAAAGATGAGATAGCACAGAATGAAAGTAGGAAGAAAGTGAGAGAACACAGATAAATAGCAGTGGGTACTAGCGACCGTAAGCATTAGCAAACAAAGGCATCGAGAGCGCGAGCGACGTGCGGGTCGGCGTCTGAGTAAGTCTCGACTAGCGGTGAGCCGGCAGCGATGCGCCCGCGCAACAAATACGCAACGCACGGTAAGTGATATTTATTATGTTATATTAATTAGTTATGTAAGTATGTAAGATGTATGAAGGTGTATATATAGATAAGTGTGTAAGTAAGTGTAAGGTATTTGTATAGATATTTATAATAATAGTATATAGTATAATAATAAATAAAATTATATTTTTAAATAATAAGTAATATAGATATTTTTAAATAAAATAAATATTTTAAATAAAGTAAATAGTGGGAGTCACCCACAAGCTAAAATAGCAGTCTTGTATAATGAGATAATATGTATTCTAAGAAACGCATCAGAATGTAGCTACAATAATAAAAAAGTTAGAAAGCATGGGTACATAGCGGGCTGGAATAAGCACGTGAGTGCCGCGCACAGGGTGGCTCGGTTTTGGTATCAGTCTTGGTTGCAATATGGTAAACCGAATTGTGGTTTTATTTATGATAAGATGCACGAAACTAGAAAACTATTTAAAACTAAATTAAAATATTGCCAAAATAATGAAAAACAAATAAAATTGGATATTATTGCACAAAATCATTTTGATAAAAATTTTACAAAATTTTGGAAAAACACTAATAAACTGAATCCCAAATCGAGTCTACCTGCGAGCGTGGATGGCATGTTCGACCCGACTGACATAGCGAATGCCTTCCGTAAGCACTTTAAGGTCGAATCCTCCGTCCCTCCGGAGTCGCAGGTGTTCGATGCTGGATGTCGCGACGGGGACTTACTCGTAAATGGCAGGTTTTCTGCGCGCGAGGTCGCTTGGTCATAAAAGGCATGGTCAGAGGTAAGTCTCCCGGTCATGATGATCTCAGCATCGAGCATCTGAAATACGCGGGGGTACACTTGCCGCGAGTTTTATCCATGTTTTTTAATTTATGTATAAGCCATTGTTTTTTGCCAGATGAATTGATGTACACCGTTGTGGTGCCTGTTGTAAAAAATAGAACAGGGGATGCCTCAGACTTGTCCAATTATAGGCCTATATCCTTGGCTACGGTTATAGCTAAGGTGCTGGACGGTCTGCTTGATAGAAGATTGGCTGTAAGTATTAAAATCCATGATTTACAGTTTGGTTTTAAACCCGGTCTATCTACTGAAAGTGCCATCTTCTGCCTCAAGCAGACTGTACAGTACTATACAGCAAGAAAAACCCCAGTCTATGCTTGTTTTTTGGACTTGTCGCAGGCTTACGATTTAGTACTTTATAATCTGTTGTGGAAAGAGCTACAGTGTGAAACCAGCCTTCCTCCGGAGGTTATATCAATCTTTAAATATTGGTATGACAACCAGAGGAACTGTGTCAAATGGGCTGACGCGCGGTCGGATGAGTACGGGTTGGAATGCGGCTTGAGGCAGGGGGGGGTTGACCTCGCCTAAGCTTTTCAACTTGTACATAAACAAACTGATCGAGGGGCTCAGCAGCACCTACATAGGATGTCATGTACGTGGAAAGTGCGTCAATAACATAAGCTACGCGGATGATATTGTGCTGTTAAGCCCGTCGATTGGAGCCTTGAGAAAACTTCTACACATGTGTGAAGAATATGCAGTGGCTCATGGGCTCAGATATAACCCGCGCAAAAGCGAGTTTATGGTTTTTAAAGCGGGGGCCTCGAGGAGTCAGCGAGAAGTAATCTGTCCTGCTCTAGGGGGCACCCCCTTGAAAAGAGTTGCGAAATTCAAATATCTGGGTCACTGAGAACTTGTCAGACACGGTAGACATTGAGAGAGAGCGTAGGGCGTTATCTGTTCGCTGTAATATGTTGATTCACAGATTTGCACGATGTAGTAAACAAGCCAAGCTGACGCTTTTCAAAGCCTACTGTCAATCGTTTTACACGTGCGGTCTGTGGGTCAATTTCACGCAGCGGGCATATAGCGAACTACGCGTACAGTACAATAACGCGTTTAGGATGTTGTTCGGACTGCCGCGTTGTTGCAGCGCGTCAGGTATGTTCGCGGAGGCGCATACTGACTGCTTCTATACCATCATTAGAAAGCGATGCGCCTCGCTGTGGGCGCGCGTGCGTGGCTCGTCGAACGCCATCCTGAACGCGTTGGCCGACCGGTGGGACTCTCCTCTGTTGAGTCGCTGGATGCAGCTTCACGCTCCTGTTGTTAGCTACCAATATCTGTAGCACAGGAGTTCCATCGGAGGCTAATATTGATTTAATAATTTAAAATTTCCTAAATTACTAACCCTAGAATAAGTTTAAGTGGTACTAACATAATATTAATAAAAAGTCTGAAATAAAAAATTTATTATTATTATTATTTATTAGCGAGTAAGACACAGTGGGTGGTATAATAGGCTAAGGGTCCACTTAACATCAGATGGCTCATCTGCTTGTTTGCCCACATCAATTCTTTAAAAAAATAGATTTTTCTTCCAAAATATTAGATAATTGGTCCACCAACACCAAGTTCCTTGTGCTTAATTTTATCATCCTGAATGAAATAAAGTAGACCTATACCACAGATTACTAATAAGTTACTACGTAACCTATACTTTTTCATTGCTCTAGGGTACCTCTAATATCTAAAAAAACAAGGGCGCAGTTAAAGAAGCTCGCACAGGGCGCAAAAAAGGCTATTTACGGCACTGGCCAGAGCAGCCAGAGGATTTGGCCTACTTGTGATCGTCCTTGGTGTATATGTATATGTCACAGCATATACACCAAGGACTACTACTAGGTCCGGACATTTAAACCAGGCATCCAATTTAATGCCTAGGCCGATAGTTAATTGAACTAAAACCACTTAACGTTTAACCACTTGGCGTATTGAATATGACTGACTAAGACTCAGCCAAGTGATTCAAATTTAGTTCTGACTTTTTCCAATGCTGCGGCCAGGCAACGGCGTAGTAGCGAACCAAAACAAATATGGCGTCAACAACTCAATCAGCTGTTGTGTCTGTGAATGTTAATTTTCATTCAAATCACATCAAAAGTCATTTATCTAATATTTCTCTATTACTAGTTACTAAGTGGTAGTAGGTAGGTAAAAAGTAGACGTCAGTAATATGTAAATTGTAGACCATAACCACATATCACTAATTCATCAATATCCAAACAATTTAACTAAATGACTGAACTTACTACGTTCAGCCATCTGGTTAAACTTGCGTTCAATGACTTGGCTAGATGTCGTTCAGCCATTCAATTGGATGACTAGTTTGAATGTCTAGGCTAGGCGACCAATTGGATGGCTGATTTAACCAGATGATGATGATGATGATACTTACCTTGTTATATATATATTCCTTACGGATCTGTTGGATCTGGTCCACCAACTCTCTCATTCGTAGTTTTACTCTCTTTAACTTATCGACATCCACATTCTCTGTAGGTTCACCGGTTTGTATATCGAAGTGTACCTGCATAACATCCAGTATATTGTTATTGTGTTTGTTAATCAAATCAAATCAAATATATCTTTATTATCATAGGATATTTAAAATATCTCTTAATAATCGTCATTATTTTGTTGCACTATTGTTGACGTCAAATAGTTACTTACAGCTAAGTTTACTACCGCTTCCAAAGCGCTAGTGCAGAAGAAGCGGTAACAAACTGCACTGCACCTCTTCTCCAAGGACGTCAACTCACAATTTAATTAATACTTAAAGTTAATGTGGACAGAGAATACATTGTTTTGTTTTTTATGTCATATCATAATTTAAATTTAATTTTTAGAATGTCAAAATTTTAAAGTAATGTCAAGTTGTAGATTCAGTTTGTACAAAATGTACCAAATTATGACATTTTCGAGTACCTATATTACAAACTTTTAGAGGGACCCGCGTCAAGCTCAAGCCAGACATTTTTGTCTTTAAGGTAGTCATCGGTCTTATAATAAGCCTTCTCACAAAGTACTATCTTTACATAAGTTTTGAATCTTTTGTCTGGCATATCAAGGATCGATTTTGGCAATTTATTATAAAAAAGTATACAGTTCCCCATAAACATCTTATTATTTGTTTTAAGCCTATATTAGTATATCAGGTATCTTGTCATCATCATCATTATCAAATCTTTTTGTATCCACTGCAGGAGCACGACCCTCTCTTTACTACCACAGCCATACTTGGCCAGAGCAGCCATAGGTCTTTGCCTACACTCTCCTCGCTGGCCAGACGGGTTGGAGAGGCCTCACTGATGTTTTATAAGCTTTGTTTAGCTTGTGTTTCCTAAGTCGCCTTCTACGACATCCACGGGCGGACTTAGAGTGGCCCTACTCTACCCTGGCGGAAACTACACGACTAGGTGACTACATCTTGTATGGCGTGGAAACCTGAACCACGAAGGCGGCGGATTGATGCTTTTGAAATGTGGTGTTGGAGATGCATCTTGCAAATACCCTGGACGGCAAGCAGGACAAACGTTTCCATCCTCAAGGAACTTCACATTGACCAGAGGCCAGTTATAGGCCTCTGCAGACTCGTCGAATATTTTATATGTCGAAAATTCTTAAAAATTGAATCAAATCTATCAATGTCAACACAGTGAAAAAATTACGGGCCAAGTACGAGTCGGACTCGCGCACGAAGGGTTCAGTTTACCATTATCTAAACAAAATCTTAAACAGTTATTTTATTCTGTTTTTAGTATTTTTTGTTATAGCGGCAACAGAAATAAATAATTTGTGAAAATTACAACTGCCTAGCTATCGCGGTTCTTGAGATACAGCCTGGTGACAGAATACATCATCTGTGAAAATTTCAACTGTCTAGCTATCATGGTTTATGAGATACAGTCTGGTGACAGACAGACAGACCGACAGACAGCAGTTTTAGTAAAAGAGTCCCGTTTTTACCCTTTGGGTTCGGAACCCTAAAAATAGTTGACTAATAGTAAAATTGCTAGATTTTGGCGAGAGTGCTACATAACATAATTTCTCCAAAGGGCCTCTATTCTGTATCCGCAAGCATTAGCGTCCCAAAGGACCGAAAAGAAATAACTAAGTATCATGGTGTATGATATGGAAGAGATTGCTATGCGATAAGTCCGTCTGTGTATCATAACTCTGTCTTATTAATTTTTTTGTCTGTTTTTTGTATTTCCCTTTGTTTATGGTGCAATAAAGTGTATTTGTATTGTATCATATACTTGCCCTTAATCAAACCGAGAGAGAATAGCTCCCGCATTAGATTGAACCTTATGACGTTGACATAAAGTTCAAAACCAATAAAATTATTGTAGCACTCATGCCCGATTAAGGGCTAGCTGACGCGGCGAACTTTGTTTCACCCGTTTCCATTCCCGCTTCCGCGCCCGGTCCCATTTTCATTTCCGCTCTCCTTCCCCTTCTAACGTTCCTGTTCCCCTTCCAACATTCCCGTTTCCGCTGCCGCTCCCGCTCTCTTTTATATCGCCTTGTTTACGTATTGCGATTTGCGCACAGTTGCATCTGTGTGCAGACGATATAAACTTGTTCCGTAGCAACTTATAAGTCATTTTGTTACTACCCTACAAAAAGTTATTTTGTAAAGTGCCCTGCAGTTAGTATTGCCTTCTATATGTAGGTATAAGTCGAGAAAAATGTGTATTTATGAATAATTTAAATAGGTAGTTTTAGTAAGTGTGAATAAATTTTTTGCGAGTTGGATGTGCGTACAAACCTTGAATGGTTTTTGCACATCCCATTTTGATGTAATAATATATTTTTTTGTTTAATAAATGAATAAATAAAATAAATAAAAATAAATATATTATCATGAACTAACCTTTTGAGCTTAAAATAGTTTCAGCACATTTTGTACAGGTTTACAGGTAGCAATTGATCTTACTTTGGGGCTAACTCAAACTGTGTAATTTGTTTCTATATATTTATTTATTTCATTAAATATTAAAGTTATACTCACTCTTAGTTGTGATCCACTGAACCATGAGGTGCTGTTGGAGTGCATACAGATCACATGTTTACCGGGCATTATGGACGTCCAGGTGATCATGCCTTCCGACGAGTATAACCGGGACAGCAAGACGTGGTCGTTGGGGTCACGGAGTTCTACGTGCATGCTGATACCAGGGGTCGACGGTATGAAACCGCCCGATCTTGGGTCATACAGCTCAACTTTGTAGTTTACTGGAAAACGCAACAATTTCAATTAGTTACATCTTGTTCATCCAGAAAGAAATGTGTGAGTGCATTATGTGACGCTGGTTTGTAGACCCTTATTTAACCTCTTGTGTGTGACTATACCGGCTCCCAGTATAAATTAATTGTCTTACTTCGTCTTACTTTTGTGTCTGGTTAAAGAAAGTAAATTAGTGACCCTAACCTCCATGTACATAACAGAAATATGCTTGTTTACAAAGAAAAATAATAATTTATTTAAAAACTGCCATATCCATCTGGCGCAAGGTACCCAAATCTCTACTGCATTGCAAAAACGTTCTACAACTGTTTACCAGAAAGCTTGAAGTGATTGCCATATTAAAAATTTATTTATAACTAGAACTAAACCAAAAAAATTACATCAATGTGTTAAAAGTTTGCATGCCCATTATTGATGCAACACTCCTGTACAATAAAATTAGGTATGAATGACCTGTAAAATCATATTTTATACAGTGTTTGGCTGCAAATAAATTTATTTCATTTCAGACATTCATATTTATATACATATAATAAAACAGTAATAAAATGTGCCTGTACATTAAATATATTTCCAAAAAAAAAATGGGGCAATGGAGACATAGATAATAGATTCAGAATTCTATAATAATGTTTGTCTATTTGTCTGTTTGTGCACACTAATATCTGGAAATAATGGACTGATTCAAATAAAACAAATCTGCAGCTTCATACATTTTGAAACAGTAGATATTTAATTTACCATAACACAAGCTACCCAACATTACCTTTACAGATCAGACACAGTTTTTTTTACATATTGTATAGTTGTTAAGCTGGGCAACATAGGTATAGGGTATAATTGATTTTGGAAAATGGAATACTTGGTACAGAACCATAATGGTGCAGCTAAACTATAAGAAATATAAAAGAGACACCGTAGCAAAAGTGTTCGGCCTGATGAGCATTTTCCGGAGTCATAAAGTCCACGCGAACAAAGTCGCGGGCTTCGACTAGTGTTAAAATATGATCATTTTTAACAGGAAAAACGTGAAGTATTGATTACCTATGACAGTGGTGTTGTCAGGGATTTCTTCGATAAAACATTTTCTTTCGCCTTCAGCTATGTGAAAGTAAAGTGCTGATGATACTTCCATTACTAGGAACAGCGACAGTATCACAAGAAATTCCATGTTTTCTTGTTGATCTTTTTCATAGCTCTTATGACATACTGCTACTAGATATAAAAGACAGTATATTTACGATTAATCTATATATCTATCTAATAAAGACGATCAGCGAGAAACTAGATAAAAAAAATCTGTAAGATTACATCCCAAATTACATCTATTGCGCAATAAAGCTTGTTAATGTTGTTTACAGGATTAGACTTTGCTAAAGAATTCGGAAGTAAACACAAAAATAAATCGACAATATACAAAAGGAATAGGGATATTCATTACAGATTGATAGAAATATTAAATAGGTACCTAAGCTAAGTACCTATTTATCTATGTATCTACTTTATTTATGTTAATGAAAAGTCACAAATTAGAGATGTACATATTATTGTATATCACAAAGAGAATATAATCACATAATAAAAGTTTTTTCTCACATCACCACCTGTTCTGTTTTTTTAGGATCCTTGCTTGACATTTGCCAATTTGACACTTGGTACTTTTTTTTATTAATTTCGGGCTGTGAATAATAGTTCCATAGAGCCCATCTTTATTTATCTCTTCTTTATTCCTCCTAACAAGTCATGGACAATCTAGGACAATCTGTATAATTTGTGGTACACAAATTATAGAATTTTTTTTATTCAGCGATAAATTATACACTTACAAACATTTTATAACTAAACACTGAAAGATATACGAACGAACGAACGCTTCGTGCGATTCTCGTTCAAGGCGGGTCTCCTGCACCAAAATATCCAAAACATTACACAAAAACACGCAAACAAAGGGGCGTGCGTGGCCATACACTATTGTCTATGGCATACACATGTTTCTGCTTTCGAAAGCAGATGGAAAACATGCCCTGCGCGGGGTATCGCCGCCTTCAGAATTTATTATAATTATGGGGAATAACTAAAACTCTTAAAGAAAACCAAAGGCGGCGAAAGACAATATATGCATTGAGAAACAATTGCCAACTGCAAACATGTTGCATTGTGACTCATACCTTTAGATTATGTATGCATTGCGCTATCCATCTGTGTCCATCTCCTCAACGCATACAAATAATGGTCTGCTTCGCTAGTATAACATCTGCCATCGCTACCTGTAGAGATAAATATAATTATGATTCCAACTGAATGAAATCACCAGTGCCTAGGATCATGTTAAACTTCATTAAATCAATATTATCATAAAATTAACTTTAACCATGGAGAATAGCGTCTTCATCTTTTATGGATCCTTTTTGTCTATAGACTGGGCTAAGAGGGACGCATCCCAAATCTAAACCAGCATAGCTTGGCTAAGGCCACGACAGACCAGAGTGTCCGCCGGGTCAGCGCACCGCTGCATGACCAGCTACAATCTAACCAGCATAAACCAATACTAGTTGATACGTGCCCTAGCTTGGCTAAGGCCACGACAGACCTGAGTGTCCGCCGGGTCAGCGCAACGCCGCATGACCAGCTACATTCCCCGGGGACAAAAAAAACCATACCACCTCTGGGGTATGGACGCCTATAATTCTCTTACATGGTTCGGTCCGATTCCTCCTCGAGGAACACGGAACGTCTTCATATATTATTGATAACTACTTTAAAATAAGAACTAATCCTAGACACTTAGCTTTATTACAGAAGACCGCCAGACCAGGCCTTCGATCCAACACAGAAAAATAATTTTACTTAGTGCGTAAGACGCATTGCCGCGTTACGTTTAAAATAATCTTTTCACATAAAGGCATAGACAACAGATAGCGATAGCAAACTTACCATAAACTAAAAAGTGTTGCTATGTTTAATATTTACATCTCGCGAAGAGTCGCGACACTCCCGCCGAGAACAATTAAAGTAAAATAGTCATTAAATTGCGCGTCCATTCCCTTATCTTCTGAAGGGCCCTTACCGCTGCAATTCTTCTAGGTCTATTTTCTCCAGGTGGATCTGTTACTGGTTCATCGTCCTTCGTCTCCAAATCTTTGTCTGTTCTAATACTTTCACTCAGATCATTTTGAACGTTATCTCCGTTCTCGCTCGCTATGTCTGTTTCATTATTTGTAACATCTACGGTATCATCTGTCATATCCATGTTCTCAACAATTCTATCATCGCTTTCAGCTAGTGCATCTTCTTGCGTCTTATCTACATCTATTGTCACAATCTCGGGTGTGGAAATTAATTGCTTAGAAGTATCAATTGTTAGCTGGGTACCCTTTAAGCTCTCTTTTGTATTTAGCGATACTGGATCATATTGATTATCATCTTCTACTTCCAGAGGATATAAATGTGCAATAGATCGCGTAAATAAAGTATCACCTACTTTAACTCTAGCTACTCTAACTAAACCATCTGAACCCTTTACGAGTGAGACTATCTTTCCCACTTTCCAACCTTCGCGATTTTTATCACCTTTAATTTGAACTATTTGACCTTCTTTTGGCGTCAATTTTGAAGTCACTCGCGGTTGTTTGTGTGAGTGATTATACCTCTCACGTAAACTTGGCAGATAGCGATTGCGAAACATTTCTTCGAACTCGTCAAGCAGTACACGAGCTTTCCTCCAACCTTGGATTAGATTAGTTTTCGTCGATGTACCATGTAATTGTATTTCTTTGTCTGCAGTTTGTGATGTGAGATATCCTCCTAATTGAAGAAAATCTGATGGTTTCAGTATATGTTCCTGTTCTGCATCAACGGATGTTAAAGGTCTTGTATTTAATATTCCTTCTATTTCTTTTATTATCGTTGACAGTTGACTGTCCTTTAACAGATGTTTTTGAAGAGTTTTCCTCATACATTGTTTAACTAGACCTACAAGGCGTTCATAAAAACCTCCAAACCAAGGTGCTAGTTCTGGAATAAAACGCCATTTAATCTTTCTTTCGATGCAGTATGGTTTGGATACTATTTCCGCTATCAACTTGAAATGTAATGCGTTATCAGAAGTAATGAGCGTTGGAACTCCTCTGTTCGAACTTCTAATGTAGTATCATGTGAATGAGATGGATCTTGTGTATGTTCATCATGAAAGTCTTCTTTCCTGTCTAGTTCTAATTCCATCGTCTTTGGATATTCGCTTTCTAAGTCACCAGTACTAGACAGGATCTCCCCAACTAAAAGAGTGTTATCTATAATCGTATTGTTCATCCGAGTAGGCCAATAATCACGTCATGAACGAAGAAAATCAGGTCTAGCTAGCCACCTTTCTCTTTCTTCTGTAGAACTTGTGGATCTTGTAGCTGCATCGGCCGGATTTAGCTCTGACGGAACATATCTGACAGTCAAATTTTTATTTCTCATAATCTCCTCAACTCTTCTTGTTACAAATGGAGTCAGTAATTTATTTGAATTACACCAATCGATTACTATTTGGCTATCTGTCCAAAGCACCTGTTTAGTGACATTTAAGTTAATGAATTTAAGTGCATATTGTATTAGTCGACTTCCAATCAGAACTCCTAGTAGCTCAAGTCGAGGTATTTTCAAATGCTCTTGATCTTTTATTGGTACAAGACGAGATTTTCCAATGACAAAGCTTACTTCTCCTTTGCTGACTATATAAACCACCGCTGCATAAGCTCTTGTTGATGAATCCGTGAAGCAATGAATCTCATAATCGTTATTCTGGGATTTTTTTATGTAACACCTAGTTAGACTTATCTTTTTGACTTCACTTAAATTTCGTTTCATTTCAATCCATTTATCGACAATATCAGTGGGTAATGGAGTGTCCCATTTTATCTTCATTTTCCATAAATCTTGTAGCAGTAGTTTTGCGGGTAATAATGTGGGTACAGCGAAACCACATGGGTCATATATAGATGCAACGCTCTTCAAAATACCTCTTTTGGTATCAGCGTTATTTAAAACAGATGGTCTTATCTGAAGTGTATCTTCTTCTAAATGCCAGTCTAGTCCTAGTATTTTAACAACTTTGTCTGGACAAATATCAGGGATACGTTGCCTTACTACTTCTGAATTAGAACTCCAATCTCTCAAATTCATTGAAATCTGTCGAAATGCTTCTTTGGAGTTACGATATACTACCAAAGCTTCTTCTATATTGTTACTTCCTGTCACAACGTTATCCACATATGTGTAGTCTGCTAATTTCCTAACGTTCTCATCTTCAGCCTTTGACAAGTGATGTCTAATAGTAGCATTTAGTATGAATGGACTTGAGATAACTCCAAAGGGAACTCTGCAAAATCTATACTGTATGATGTTATCATCAGTTACATCTTTTTTAAGGTCCTTAACCCATAAAAATCTCGTGACATCTCTATCTTCAAGTTGGAGGCCTACTTGTAGGAAGGCCTTCTCGACGTCTGCTGTTAAAGCTACCTTATTCACTCTGAAGTGGAGTATAAGACCGGTAAGATCTTGTATCATTGTTGGTCCTCTATATAAACATTCGTTCAAACTTTTTTCACCTTTTATCTTCGCCGAAGCATCGTACACTATACGACCTTTCTTTCCTTTCTGATGCACCATATGATGAGGAAGATAATGAACAGGATGAGTAGCCTGACTAAGAGGTAAAGGTTCGACCTCTTCTATCACCCCTGCCTCTATTTGTTCCTTTAGAATCTTGTAATATGTGTCAATCGTCTGACTATCCGAACGTCTGAGCAGGCTCTTTAATCTGCCAAGTGCGAGACCATAATTGCTAGGTAACTCTGGTGGATATTTTGTCCAAGGCCATTTCACTTGGTATCTTCCCTCACTAAACTTCACAGTTTCATTAAAATGATGGACTGCTTCCTCTTCCACAGAGGTCTTTGGTGAATCGGTAATCCCTATTGACTCCAAATCCCATAAAAGCTTCATATTTTCATTTTCTAATGGTAAATCAGGTAGATTCAATCCAACTTCACAAGAAGATTGAAAGTATGTTACCACTGACAGTTGTTCGACTGGTGTTGTTGACACCCTTCCAGACATGATCCAACCAAAGACAGATTTAACTAAGTACAAGTCTTCACCAATGCATATTTTCTTCCCTGACATAACTGCAAAATAATAGTCATTTCCAAGTAAGATATCAACTCTATCTAATAATGAGCCATCATCAGCCATTGGGTATTTCATTTGTGTGCTCTTTCCGAGTAACTCCTTACATGGATGTGGAACTCCTTGAGAAATTGTAGGCACTACATTAGCATAGAAAGTTCTAATAGACTTGTCTCGCGTCACTATATCTAATTCAACAAGAGGGCTCTCTAGTTCTCTAGGCTGTTGGGATCCAAATGTAAATATGGCCAGATTATTATGTTCTTCAGCTTGAAGGTTGAGCTCTTCAGCAATCTCACGAGTAACATAGCTTCGTTGACTACCACAATCTAGTAAGATTCGACATAACTTAGAAATGTTACATCCTTTTACAGAAGTCACAGCCGTCTGTAATATGGTAGAACTATCTCTACCTACAAGCATAACGCTAGTAGCTTCCCTTTTCTTTGATGGGAATTTATTAGGGCATAATGATCTATTATGGCATACATAATTATTGCAGTATGGACATTTTATCTTCTTTTTAGTACAATTCCTTGAAATATGTCCTTCCCGAAAACAACTAAAACATCTACTTCTCAATTTCTCTTTCCTTTCTTCAATAGTTTTTACTTTGTCACAATCAGCATTATTATGGCTTCCTCCACAGAAGATACATGGCCATTTCTTTCTTTTCCCTCCAATAATTTTTCCATTTCTTTCTTCTTTAAAATCAAATTTTCTTTTAAAAGGTCTATTATTTTTTCTTGTATCCCAAGAGGATGTAGATCTATTATTGTTCCATTTTTTCCCATGGTGATTCATGCCGTTCGAATTATTAGTTTTCAAATGTGAATTTTTGTATCGGTGCATATGCTCGTTCACATGCAACGTTTCAACAGTATATGGTGTCACCTCACTTGAAATATTCTCTTGAGTAATCCTTCTTGCTTCTTCCTTCGCTGAGATGACAGTTGAAAGTAGTTTGAGAATATTTTCAACCGAGAGTGTCTCATCAGCACTTAATCTCATTTTTATTTCATAAATAATTTCAGTTGGAAACTTCTCCATGACAAGGTACTGTAATTGACTAGTATTTATATTTTCTTTCATGGACTGAAGTATCCTTAGGTGTCTTGATACCTCATCTAGCGTTCCTCTGCAATCTTCTATCTTCTCAGCCCGCTTGACCTTACTCAAAGCTTTATGATGTGCATATATTATCTCATTATCTTTACCGTATCTTCTTTTCAGCGTGTCAACCGCTATTTTATAGTTTTCATTTGTTGTGTCAAATCCATCGATAAGTCTTGCCGCATCTCCTCTCAAGGAGCTCTTTAGATAAAGCAGTTTATCTACGTCATTAAGATTCCTCCTGGTAATATTTGATGAAAACTGGTCCCAAAAAGACCGCCAAGAAAGAATATCTCCATGGTACTCGGGCAAACTCAAGTCCGGTAACTTGCTATATCTCAAAGTATCGCTTCCTTTTGTTGAAATATTTGGCTGCTCATTTCTGATCTCCAATTTCACATTTAATTCCGCTAAGTTTTCTTCTCCCTGCAGCTGGTAGGTAGTGAAGTCTGATATTAGATCAGCATCAGGATTTTTACATATGTTGAAGTAGTTATGCAGTTCAGATGTAAATCGTGACAGTAAGGATGATAGTTTAGCTTTCACAACTTTAGCTGTATCCACGTTGTCATTGTTTATGCTGATATTACACAGACTGTTAGCTTGATCCGATAAAGATTTGATTTCTTGTATAAACTTGGACAATCTATCGAGCAAAATTACTTCCATAGTGAATTGATGAAGTATATTCTGGAATCAAATTTTTATAATGTTCCAATGCACAACTATACTGTACAATAGCAATTCCTATCCCATAAACAAAATATAGTTATTATAATTTATAACAAAAATAAAGACAATTAAATTTTGTTCCATATATATATATATAATTGCATATATAACACTCAAGACACACAACCTTTATACCTAAATTGCTTTGTAAATAATAAAATTAATATCAATGTGTGCCCAAATAAATTTAATTTTATTACCTTTTTTGCTTTAACTTAATGTGTATTTTAAACTTTACTTTAATGTGTATTTTTATAAAAACTTTCCTTATTACTGCAACTCTCGCTCAAATGACAATATAAACAGTATCAAATGTTACTTTATTTTACAGTGACCAAAGATATAGTTACTAAAATAGTTTCTGCACTGACATTATATTGTATTGCTAGTAAAGGCATAATATTCATTTCATAACTGACAGACTGTACATGACAACTTTGTAAATTATTTAGGATTATACACAAGATAATGAAAATATAAACTATGCATACCTTTTATTACTTCAGAAAGAAATTATTCGATTTTTGAACCAAATATTTCCATGTCGATGAGCAATGGCAAACTGTGGCGTTCCTCACAAATGCTTGTTTGTCCTATAAAAAATTACAAATGGACATCGTAATCTTTTTTCTTTGCTACATACCTACACCGAATCCCACTTGAATCACGACTTTCAAATTAACGAGGCTATAATACTAATTTGTCTACATTGAAATGGCTAAGCCCAGAAACAGATCATAAGTAGGTATCTACATGAAACTGTTTTCAGTGATGTTCATTTGTTTTCGAAGGTAATCGTTGTAGGTATGATATTATTATCCTACCATCAATAAAAGCTACTTTGGGTTTGCTTTAACTCTAAGGCAAGTCTACAGATCAGCTCCGTCATTGTAAAATATAACTTTTCAAGTAACCAAAACTTTAGTTAAGTACACGTCCCTACCAAAAATCCAAAGAAAACACAAAATAAAACTATTGAGATGTAATTTTAATAGTACAATCCACTCACCTGACTATACCACAAAAATATATCTGCATTTCTCACTACACCGCACTGAATATCTCACTACAATTCAATTATTATTTTCTGCAATGCTTCGAATAAGACGAAAGAACGCGCTAAACAAAACACAAATAAATCGCCGACCGGAAATTTCGTCTAGCCATAGCCTTGCTTTGTTGCCATGGTTACCAAATTGGTGATACTAACATTCGAATAATTAACTTCTGATGGGTAAATTTAAATACAATTTTAGTGAAAACTTTCCATAAATAGGTATCGACTGTATCAAAATTACTTTAAAATTTCTATCTTAATATAAAAATACTTATTTGCTAAATAAGACCTTTTAAAGGACTTAAAATAAATCTGACAGTCATGATTTGGTCGTATTTCCTGTTCGCAAAAACAATCGCCATTTTGGTCTATTCGGATTACGTACCACACATTTACATTCCTTTTAAAATCAACCAGATTGATAAAAACTCGTTGCTTGCTGTAACAACTGTTATATAAATTATGTATTTATTTACGTAATATTTTCTAATTCTCTTTCATGTTTTAATAAAACTTACACATAAAACAATACTTTTAAATCATATCAGTTCCGTTACTGGACAACAGATGGCGCTATGAGTCACAAATTGCTTATAATTTTATCAAAACATTTTCTCAATGCAAAAAATTTTTTCTTCTGGATTAATCTCATCTGATCCCAGCATCTCCACCATATCGCCGCCTTCAGAATTTATTATAATTATGGGGAATAACTAAAACTCTTAAAGAAAACCAAAGGCGGCGAAAGACAATATATGCATTGAGAAACAATTGCCAACTGCAAACATGTTGCATTGTGACTCATACCTTTAGATTATGTATGCATTGCGCTATCCATCTGTGTCCATCTCCTCAACGCATACAAATAATGGTCTGCTTCGCTAGTATAACATCTGCCATCGCTACCTGTAGAGATAAATATAATTATGATTCCAACTGAATGAAATCACCAGTGCCTAGGATCATGTTAAACTTCATTAAATCAATATTATCATAAAATTAACTTTAACCATGGAGAATAGCGTCTTCATCTTTTATGGATCCTTTTTGTCTATAGACTGGGCTAAGAGGGACGCATCCCAAATCTAAACCAGCATAGCTTGGCTAAGGCCACGACAGACCAGAGTGTCCGCCGGGTCAGCGCACCGCTGCATGACCAGCTACAATCTAACCAGCATAAACCAATACTAGTTGATACGTGCCCTAGCTTGGCTAAGGCCACGACAGACCTGAGTGTCCGCCGGGTCAGCGCAACGCCGCATGACCAGCTACATTCCCCGGGGACAAAAAAAACCATACCACCTCTGGGGTATGGACGCCTATAATTCTCTTACATGGTTCGGTCCGATTCCTCCTCGAGGAACACGGAACGTCTTCATATATTATTGATAACTACTTTAAAATAAGAACTAATCCTAGACACTTAGCTTTATTACAGAAGACCGCCAGACCAGGCCTTCGATCCAACACAGAAAAATAATTTTACTTAGTGCGTAAGACGCATTGCCGCGTTACGTTTAAAATAATCTTTTCACATAAAGGCATAGACAACAGATAGCGATAGCAAACTTACCATAAACTAAAAAGTGTTGCTATGTTTAATATTTACATCTCGCGAAGAGTCGCGACACGGGGACGAGAGAGGAAGGATTTCTTTTTTAATTATTTTACGGTTTTGGTTAAGTTAAGAGTCCTTTGGAGCCTACCTCTATTATCTGCAATTGGTAAAACGCAGAACACATCTTCTAGTTCTTCGTCAGGCAGAAATGATGATAACAGTAATCAGAAGGTACCTTAAGTGTCATTTTTGAAACGCGGAGTCACCTAAACGAATGGTTTTTCCGTACAAAAAACCGTTCGTTTAGTTACTCCGCGTTTGAAAAGTAGCACCTCATGATGAAGTCAACCATAAATGTTTCATTCAAAACAGAAATTATTTGCAGGAGGCGGTTTGTGTATGAAAAATAATATTTTTGTTTTGTTTTTGTTTCATGTTTTTTGTGTAATGTTTCGAGATTTCTGGCGCAGGAGACCCGCCTTTAGAAAAAAAGAATATGTCAATAATGGGATATAATCTGTCTAATCTGTGCAATAATGTCAAGATCATGAATGAATGAGCCGTCATGTCAATGGTGTCAATGGCTGTCAGGAGTGTAAACTGCACGAAAGTAGAGACAGAGACATACTGTAATTTATTTGAGGTTATATTTTTGTTTTTATGACATTTTATTTTACGCAAAAAAAGTTTAAAATATGTATCAAAAATGTTTCATCACTGTTGGCACGACAAGATTTGATTTACTTGTGGAGACCATCTTCAAACCTGTTAGCATTGACGCATTGAAACAACTAGGCTGCAAAGAGATACATTTTCAGATAGGCCACAGTGACTTCGAGCCTGGAGACTACGAGAAAAATGGAGTAAAGTTGCATGTATACAGGTTTAAAGATTCAATACAAGAGGACATTCGAAGTTCAGATTTGATAATAAGTCACGCTGGGGCAGGTAGTTGTTTAGAAGCACTTGAAGCGAGAAAACCCTTACTGGTGGTGATAAATGAAGATTTAATGGACAACCACCAGCTGGAACTCGCTGAACAGTTGCAAGTTGACGGCCATCTTTATTACTGCACTTGCGATACATTTGAGAGTACGTTGGAAATGGTTGATTTCAGTTTATTGGCTCCATTTCCAAAACCAGATACCACTTTGTTTGTCAAATATTTAGATGACGTTTTAAAAGTTAAATCAAAGGTGAATTAACTTTGAATACTGAGCTTCATCACTATAATGCTGGGAGTCCTGGGACCTAAGTACTAAAACTGAAAAAAAATATATCTTTTGTGCCATGCATGTGACATTACTGCATGTAAGTTGTATTTCATTTTGTCCAAAATGATGAGGAAAGGTTACATGACTATATAAAACACCTTCTTAACAAGTTGGAATAGCTTTTACATAAAGTTTTAGACCAGTGTGTAGCCACACTTACACCTCTGTCATTAACCGAGTTTAATTCATCTAATGTAGAAGAGGTTGGGCAGTTGGGCCATGACAGAAGGTGGGCCATGCTTTTAGCATGCATCGCGTGCTTTTGCTACAGAGTGGAATGTAACACCTCAACTTGAATAACACTATTTCCTCTCAGTCCATAAGTAATGAACAGCAATTCATTTTTATATATTATCAGTATAAACTTCGCACATATTATTTTATGTGTAAAGCTTCTAATGCATTCCTATGTAAATGTATATATAGCCTATGTAAATATGTATAATAAAACACATTATTAAGGAATTTGTTTTATTGAAAAAATACAGATCATTTACACAGACACAACAATGAAAATGAGGGATAGATTATAAAATTAAATAGACTATGTGATAAAAGAATGAGTGAGGTATGTAGCATGAACTGTTTAGAAACTGAAGCAATCACCTAAACTACACTATTATTTACACTAATTTCTTAGCTTCAAAGAAGCTCTTGAGATGCTTCATCTGCCAGGTACCAATGCCAACAAGAACACCAGTCTGAAGCAAACTCCACCACAAAACACGTTGGTTTGTGCTCTCAGATGTCTGCCGGAAACGCTCCTCACGATGCTGCAACAGAATCAATAATAAGACCAAATGGCACCGTTAGCACAGGTATGGCACTTCATACAAACGGAGCAGCATATATACCTAGTACTACTACAAACGAAACAATCCGTCCGTGCACACGTCAAATGTGTGAGTTAAACAATCAGGGTCGCCACCACAGAATTTGTTGCTTAGCTTACCTGTTTTTATCACTCGGAAATCTATAAAATTTTCGTTATTTATTGTTTTCCGTGGACAAACAATGATAATGTGCGCAGTTTCTCACCATTATAATTCAATAATCCTAAGTGACTCGCGTAATGTCAACGTGCAACTACCAATAACCCTGTTTTACTGCCACTTACACCTCACAATAACGGGGGAGGGGTTGCGGGGACACCAGATTGCGGGGGACGGTGCGAGTTTCCGTTCTGTATGTAATACTATTATTTATTCTGTGCCGTTAGTGCACATTGGCAGTACCTACATCCACCATGAGCCAAATAAATATGCCAGCACAACTACACTGTATAAAAAAAAATTGGTTGCCTGTAAAGTCGGTATACGGGCGAAAGTTTTACGTGACAACGACTTTTTATGTCTGTCTCTCTCGCTCTTAGGCGGGCTAACCATGCCCGAGTGGAAGGGACGCGTGCCTCTCACTCGCTCTCATTGTGAGCGCATAACGTGAGCGGAGCGTAACGCAGTTTCTTGAAGTGTCACCCGGCAAACCAATTTATAAGACGTTGTCACGTCAAAAATGTTTTATTTGGAGCAGATTTCGAAAACATTTTGTTGTAATTGGAATCCCAGCTATAATAATTGCAGTAGATATTTTCAAGTTATGCTATTAAGTATGGGAAATTCATCTATGTTTTCTTTCAGAATTATTTATTTGACAAAAGTCTCAGTCTCTAAAGTAACTAATATTTGTCAAATGTAATGAAGCTATTTTAACGACTTCCAAAAGGAGGGACGTCATCAATTATTTGCTTATTTTTGTATGTATGTTCATCAATTATTTGAAGACGCCTGGACTGATATGGAAAATTCGTTTTGTTTGAAAGGGTACTACATGCCAGGTAGATAGGTACATATACATGTCAGGTAGTCTTTGAAAAATTATCCAAAATATCAGTGCCTCATCAGAGTCCACCTCATGAGTTGGAAAGTGTGCGATCTTGGGAAACATATATAGAGAAACTCATCTTACCCTCTGATAGCTTTGTTCCTTAGTGATCTGATGGACCTGGTCCAACAGCTGTCTGATTCGGAGCTGTAGTTCGTTCAACTTGTCCTTTTCCGCTACGTTGGCATAGTCTACTGCATGCTCACCTACTTGGATGTCCAAATGTACCTGGAACATGTTTCAGATGAAAAAAAGATACTAGATAGGAATAAGCATTTCTTTTTTTGTTCAATGTTTAAATTAGTCACTTCTGTATCACTTCAATGGCTTCCCTACATATTGGAGACCATTTAGTCCAAGATTTAAATACAGGTGTTTATTTGCTTGTACAGACTAAAAGCATCTGAAATTGTGCATTCTATGAACATCACAAGTAAGATATCATCATTATCATCTGGTCTTTTTGTCTTCACTGCAGGAGCATGTACTACCCAGAGCCATAGTTGGCCAGAGCAGCCAGAGAACTTGGCCTACACTCTCCACGCCGGCCAGATGGGTTGGAGAGGTCTCATTGATAGTTTCGCTTTGTTTAGCTTGTATTTCCTAAGTCACCTTCTACGACATCCACGGAAGGACTTGGAGTTGCCCTATTCTGCTCTGCCAGAAGCCACACAGTAAGATGTTAACATGTCAAATCCTTACTAAGGCGGGGTTGAGGACCAGGGACAAGAACCTAAGACTATGTTCAGCAGATTGACACATTCATATGTATACTGTCATTTATTTTGTTCCCAATAGTTTTTACATTATACTTTATTCAATTTTTATATCTTTAATTGTATTTGTAATAACTCAGAGAAATATAATGTAATAAGAAGTAACAATGACAGCAATAACCATTCAAGGTAAGAAAAAAATAGATTAAAGTAATAACTCAGAATGTACAATCGAACATGCTATTGTTTGAACAAGTGTTCGTTGAACAATTACTGTTATCAATGTTATCATGGAACAATTGTGTCATTCTTGCAATACTGCTTCGTTTTAAGATACTGGCAATACGGAAAAGGCATTGGCAAAGAAGACAAACTTTTTCAGCGAGATCAAACAATCAAAGTTTTACAAAATTTCACTAAATATGAAATATTTCAATAATAACCATCGATAACACACTAATAATGACCACTTACAAAAACTTGTTTGTTTGGCACCAAAGTATAATACTATGAAATTATCATATTTCACACAAATCGTTCCACGTATTAGTTCCAGCATGTAGTGACTGGAACTGATTGCTTGTTGAAAAATATGTAGCCATTATAATGCTTTAATTATACAAGTAGTTAATGATCTATATAGTAGTAGATAATATGTATGTGTAGTAGATAATATAGTCAATAAATATTATATTAATACTTACTCTTAGTTGTGATCCACTGAACCATGAGGTGCTGTTGGAGTACATACAGATCACATGTTCACCGGGGATGTTGGATGTGAACGAGATCATGCCTTCCGACGAGTACACCCGGGACAGTACGACGTGGTCGTTGGGGTCACGGACTTCTACGTGCATGCCGATACCAGGGGTCGACGGCATGAAACCGCCCGATCTTGGGTCATACAGCTCAACTTTGTAGTTTACTGGAAAAAGCAACAGTTTCCATTAATAACATCTTGTTTAGACATACCGGACATCCATATTATGTTAAAATATCTTCATTTTCAACTAGAAAAACGTGAAAGATTGATTACCTATGACAGTGGTGTCGTCAGGGATTTCTTCGATAAAACATTTTCTTTCGCCTTCTGCTATGTGAAAGTAAAGTGCCGATGACACGTTTAATAAGAAGAACAGTGACAATATTGATGATAACTTGAGGAATTCCATGTTTTCTGGTTATTTCTATCGGCTAAAGAATTCGAAAGCAAAAAACACCACTGACATGACACACGTCATCTATCAACACAAGTGACATAAGGATAATGTTGCCATTCTACGACAAATTTTCAACCAACCATTCTACGTTTTGATGTTTGTTCTTTTGTTCTAAAATCTTTGGTTCTTTTTCTGCGTTTTATTTTTACAAATTGAATTTCTTTATATATTAATTGAAATAATTCTCGAATTTACTTATTTAACTTTATATACAATTAAAATTAATATCTAAATTACAATCTAAATTAAAAAACTAAATTAAAAATCTAAATCTTGATCATGTGGCATGGTGCCAAGAACACTGGCTGCATTCCCGCGCTGAATAGCTACTGCAATCCTCTGCGCGAGATATGAGCCAGCCCTCTTGTCACCAGCGGCGTCGACAAGCCGAGGGGTTATTTTTTTAATAAATTTTTTAGTACTTGGACCCCACGGACCAAGAGTTTCGACGCCAAGCGGAACAAAAATATATTCATTAGATAAAGAGGAATATTTTCGCCGCTTGGCGTCTTCTGCTGCTTCAGCCGCGGCTCCAGCCCTTGACACCGTCGCCCCGAGGCGAGAAGGGGCAACCGTATCGACGCATGTCGCGTCCCACACGAGTGCCCTCCCCCGCTCCCAAGGGACAAGGGTTAAACCATCTGGACGCTTGCCATCATCGCGAGTTATTCCTACAGGTTCTAACACATTAGGGATATCGATGGTGGCAAGCGCCCTTTTAACTATATTGTTAATGGAGCCGTGGCGTGAAAATCTGCCGGCACTGCGTTGGCACTTGGCAGTGTAGCCCGTGTAGTCCGTTCCTGTCGACGACACTGCCACATAAACATAGATGGCGTTCGACAATGATTTGACTTTGTTTTGTTGATTTGACTTTGACTTATGCATTTGACATTGACATTTGAGCACAGCGTGTTTGTTGATGTTGGTGACGTAAATTTATTACAAAAAAATACATCCTGAATTTACGAACCAGTTCTATCTAATTTGTGATTTCGTTCATCTAAATAATCTGATAAACTAGGGTATGTTTAGGTTATGAAACTAAGGTTGTGGACAACAGGAACATTGAATTATTTTAGGTTTTGTGACACTTTTGGGTGACCTATGACCATGGATCCTTTCATCATTGCGGCGATCATCAGTGCTATAGTGATCGTTTTGCTCTCTGTCGCATTTATCCGCGTTGGTTCACAAGTCAAGCCACAAGGTAGGTGATATTTGGGGCAACGTAATTCATAATACATGCCAGATGATCGTTAATCTATATCAACGTTAGAGAAAATTATGATGACTTTTTGTGAACAGCTGGTGCAAAGCCAAGAGCTGTCGCTCAGCGAGATGGAGGTCCTGGAAGAGTCCAAGCTGTTCGGAATCAAAGAGCGCGGATGAGAGCCAATGGTAAGATAATAGAGAGAGGTATAGGTAGTAGAGAGTAGAAGTCATAGTTCATAGACATACATTCTGAACATTATATTTTTATGGGAATTAAGTTTTTATTACTATTAATAAAACCTAAAATTAAGAATGATGTGGTTTATGTCTTAAGTATTGGTGTCATAAATACTGGATTACTGCAGAGTCTTAATAATAGGATCCCCTTTTTTACCCTTTAAGTATGGAACTCTAAAGTTGGTGTAGATTTTTTTATTAAACTATGATAATGATAAAATGGGAAGAGTTTTCCCAGCAGGGGGACACAACACTGACAGGCTAAAAAAAATGAGATAATCACAATTCACATTAATATTATAAATGCGAAAGTTTGTGAGTGAGTGTGTATGTTTGTTACTTCTACACACGCAAACAACTGGACCAATTTTGTTAAAATTTAGTATGCAGGAAGCTAACACCCTGGATTAACATTATAGGCTACTTTTTCTGCGAGTAACACTAAGAGTGCAGCAAGTGATAGTATAAAAATATAAAAAAAAGAAGTATTATATTAGTTTGTTTGTTCTTTAGCCGCCAGACATCAAGCTGCCTTAGTGGAGGAAGACCCGGACATGGTTGAGGAAGCAGAAGAGGATGTTATCCCAGAAACCAGTCAGAAACTGGACTTTGATGATAAAATGGGAGCTAAGGTAAAGAAATATGATATAATTGAAAATCTTTATACTTCCTGGCAGATTAGATACTGCTATACCCAGTGCATTCTATTGTTTCACTTTAGCTTCATTCACACCGTGAATGGATGCCTCAAAAAAATTACGCTTCTGAAGTATCCAAAAGTTACAAATCTTTTGTAATAGGCAATGGGCTTGGAACCTGTTACTATATCTGATTGCTAATTTATAGCCTTAAATTCTACTTAATGTCGGAAAGTGTCTCAGAACTGTAAATCTTTGTGTTTGAGATCTGTTGATTCTGATTTAAGCTAAACAGGCATGTTGTAACTATTCTCAATGGAAATCAGTCCAGCCATTTAAAAGTTATGGCCTTAAAGTCCTTTTGTGATTTTCCTGGCAAATAATAGATGGCGCTACGGATCGTTTCGCTACTCATCACTAGATGTTGTCTTTAATTAAACTTAAGCATGTTATAAAGGTTTTTTATAATTATTGACCTTTAACAAGTAAGTATTAATATCGATCAGTTCAGCAGTTTATAAGTTATGAATAGTGATACATTATGAGTACTTTAAGAGTCCCCTTACCCTAGACCAAAATACAACTTTCCATACAAACATAGTCTACGTTTTATTTCAAAACGACATGTCCGATTTGGGCAAAATTTTGTAATTTTAAAGATATTGCAATTATCTAGGTTTTTATCTGGTTTCCGACTATGAACTTGAAATAGAATATTGTGTTTTTTATCATTTTTGACCATTAGTATGGGAAACTTCTAAATCCTTATATTTTCTTTCCAGTTCATAATTTTAGTATAGGAAACCAGTTATAACCCTAGATAATTGCAATTTCTTTACAATTACCAATTTTCACTGGAATCTGACATGTGGTTTCAAAATTAAACGTAGACTACGTTAGTATGGAGAAGTCTAGGGTAAGGGGACTCTTAAGAGTTGTGTCAAAGCTTAGAAGTTAGGGCTTTTAATTTGCCTGGAAAGTAAACTTGTAATAAGCTTGTTTTGTTTCTGTGTTAGAGAGCATTTAAGCTAGGATGGACTAGACACATTCTTTAAAGTTCTAAACACAGAGTGCTATATTTTCTTTACAGAAAAGAGCTAAGCTGGAAGCCAAAATGGAGAAGAAAAAGGCAAGGGAAGCAGAAGAACAATACCGAGAGATGAAAAAGAAGAAAGACGAAGAACTTGAAGAAGAAAGAAGAAAGTTGGAGGAGAAACAAGAGGTCAGTATTATAATTATATCTGTGGGTCAAATAAGGTTGTAAAAGCCATATTAATCTGTGGCAGTAAGTGCTATTAAGCTTTATGGAACCTACCAGATACCATACTACAATCTTTTTCTTGGCAGTGAGAGTGTTAAAGGTTTTCTCGCCTTACCAAACTCTGTATTAAACATACTAGCCGAAGCCCGCGACTTCGTTCGCGTGGACTTTATGTCTCTGGAAAATGCTCATCAGGCTGAACAACTTTTACTGAGGCGGCATTTTTATATCTCTTATAGTTTAGCTGGACCATTATGGTTCTGCATCAGGCGTTCCATTTTCCAAAATCATTTATACCCTATATGTTGCCCAGGCTTAATAGCTATATAACAAAAAAGTTTCATTCGAATCCGTCCCGTATTTCCGGAGATTAGCGTGTACAAACAGACAAACAGACATACAGACAAACAGACAGACTTTTTTTTTAATTCTTACTCTATTACTATGTCTCCATCATCGCCCCCAATATTTTTTTTGGAAATATACATATTTAATGTACAGACACACTTTTTTTACTGTTTTATTATATGTATAGATATAGATGTATAGATTATCAAAAAATATTGCTACCCAAAGCATGCTGGGTTTACCTTTCACTGGTTAAAAATAGTCTTTTAAATTTTTTTTTGTGTAAGTTTTTTGCAAACAAACTGTTGGTGAACTAAAAATCATATGCAAAATCATTTAATAGCAGTTATCATGTCTGAAGAAACTTAGAAGCCATTTTAAAGTAGCCTTTAAATTGTCAGACTGAGATACATAATACTACCATCAAAGAAGTACGCAAGAAAGTAGTCAAACTCAAGTGGCATTGGGCGGAATGCAATCAAATAGGTAATAACTTCACAGTGGGAAAGGCAGGCGTTGAAAGATCCAATTGCAGACTTGGTTGTGACTTGTAACTTGCGAGAGTGTTAGCAATGCGTAATGCCGCCGTGCCAACGAGCTCCTAAAAAATAAACTGCATACACTGTGATTTTTCATTGGTTTTGGGGCCGAAAGCCGCTTTATAAGGATCATTAGTAAGCTCCCATGCTGGTCTGGGAGAAATAAAAACACTTAGAATGTACCAGCTGCTTCTCTTCCCACGCAGATCGTAAAAGCCGATCGAGGGAATGGGCAAAAATGCAAATCATCTTAACGGGCGATGCGGCTAGCAACCCATCACTGTATTGATTGCTTTTCCATCTTCTCGCCCACCATGACGCTAAAAGTGGCTTTTGGGTCTTGCGGCCCTAAGCTCTGCATAGAACCGCAAGACCCAAAATGCTCTGTCTGCCCCATTAGGGATAAAGACGTGATAGTATGTATGTATGTATTAGTAAGACCTAAATAGCTAGTCAATATAAAAATTCTGAAACAAAAAGTGTTGACTAAAACTAGAAAGTAAAATCGTGAGATTAAATAGTAGTACCGCCGCCAGGCGCCACCGGCCGGTCAGAGTTAATCCGAGGTCACGCGGCCCTGTAAGTTTTGGAAGGGTGTAACTACGTTGTCTCGATCGAAAATCACTTCCGCAACTTTTTTTTCTTATGCATGCCATACACAAATTTAGATTACGTACCTATATGGATGGAGTAATCAATTTTACTATACAATATTATTTCTAAAATTAATAAAAAGTCATCGAGTATGAATTTTGTTTTAGGAGGAAGAAAGACTCCGCGAGGAAGCCGAACGCAAAGCAGAAGAAGAACGCAAGAAGCGCGAACAAGAGGAGTATGAAGCCTTGAAAGCAGCCTTCACGGTGGAAGGCGAAGGCTTCGAAGAGAACGAGGATGAGGACAAAGAGAGTTTGCTGAGAGACTTTATCGATTATATCAAGGTTAGCACTATGCCAATGATCTTTAACGTGGCTACACATGACACAATTATATTTAGCTTGCAATCTGCAGTGATCTGGTGTTGTACTGCAGATTGCAATGTGTCTAAATGTATTTTGTGCCACAACACGTCTACTCTACAACTTAAAAAGAAGTCGTTTAACAAAAGTCTGATATAGCCCAACGGATAAGCTCGTTGAAGTGGCAGTGGGCGGCACACATAGCGACGAACCGATGGCCGGCGATGGCACAAAAGGTTCTCAAATGGCGACCACGTACTGGCAAGCGAAGCGTAGGACGTGTGGGTGGGTACCCACAAGGTGGTCTGACAATCTGACGGAGGTCGCTGGAAAGCGCTGCATGCAGGCCGCTCTGGATCGGTCATTTTGGAAATCCTTGATGATGATGTCTACACTACACACATTACAATCTGCAATGATTTCTATACAATGTGGAAGGGACATACCTGTAATAAAGCGAACCACGGGCTATACTAGCGATTACTTTAGTAAAATGATAATAAAAGAACAGTCAAAAAACAAAAAAAAAAATAGACATTCCGATACAAATTGCTCACTATATCTATTGTTTTTTTTTTTGCTATTCATGGTTCGATTTATTACGGGTATGTCCCTTTCACGTTGTTTATACAATTTGTGCACCTTGTATGGAGCCTAACCAAGGTCATGGAATAAGTACTCACCAAGGTGCACATAAATGTTGCAAGCTGGTTGCTATAGATCGGTCATTTTAGAAATCTTTAGGAGAGGCCTATGTCCAGCAGTGGACGTTGTGCGGCTGAAATGATGATAATGATGGGAACCTACACATGCTACCCAACATTTAACGGATCGGATAGGTTTTTTTAACATATACTAAGTTGCAGGATACAGCTAGTATTGTACTAGCTGTGCCCGCGGGCTCCGCTCCCCGTGGGAATTTCTGGATAAATAGTACCCTATGTCCTTCCCCGGGTCTCAAACTACATCCATACCAAATTTCATTCAAATCAGTTCAGTAGTTGATGTGTGAAGAGGTAACAAACAAACAAACAAATACACAAACTCACTTTCGCATTTATAATATTAGTAGGATTAGGGCATACTAACCACAACCATAAACCTTGTTTCAGGCTCAAAAAGTAGTGTTACTAGAAGACTTAGCAGCGCACTTCAAACTGAAGACCCAGGCAGCCATCGACAGGATCACAGACTTGCAGGCTTCCGGTGAGCTGACTGGCGTCATCGACGACAGGGGGAAGTTCATCTACATTTCTCAGAAGGAACTCGAAGATGTAGCCAAATTCATCAAGCAGAGAGGACGAGTATCTATCACAGACTTAGCAGAAAGTAGCAATGAATTGATCAATCTCACGCCCATGGCTATGCCTTAATTACATTATATTACATATTATCACGTCTGTTTCTCACAAGAAGTCAGAGACTATGGACTCCACTTACTACTGCTGCTACTGCCGTAATTCATTCTTGTTTTATAATTTTATCATGAATCTTAAGACACGATAAGATGTTAAAGTGAAACTAAAAAGATGTGCGTTATGGCCGTTTTACTGGATACATGTCATTTAAACCTTCAGTACCTGGGCGACCGAGCTTTGCTCGGTTACATCTCAAACATTAACTATTTTTTTTAAACTTGTCTAAAAACAATGCAAAATAAAAAAAATATAAACTTAAACATAAAAAAAAACAAAAGTAAGTCACCGAGTGGGATTCGAACCCGTAACACTCTTTCTAACGGTCGCTATCCTTAACCACTGAGCTAAATCAAGGCAGTCGCGGCGCGACGAAATTAACGACCATATTCTGCGTGGAAAGAAAAACGCATGAAAACTCGAAAACACGCGTTTTCCCAAACATAAAACTAATCTAGATCGATTGTTTACCCCCGAAAACCCCCATATACAAATTTTCAGCGAAATCGTTAGAGCCGTTTTCGAGATCACAGAAATTTATAAATAAATATATATATATACATACAAGAATTGCTCGTTTAAAGGTATATAAAGTACATTTGCTCGCGAAATCCATGACAAAATGTATTTTGACTAAGAGTTTTTTTATTAACTCTTTCATCGCGAGACTATATGCCCTCAGCGCGAGGCATAGTAAATCTAAAACAAATACCTACAATCAAAAACGGATGTTATGTGCAATAAAATGGTTTGGTATGGTTTTTTTGTCGAAAATACCCGGCGCTCGCGAAAGCCACGACAATGTTTGTCGGATAAATCCTAAAAAAGGGCAATCTGTATCTACGTACAGCTGATTCTTTCAAACTAGCTAGCTCTGGAATGACCTTGACCCATATATTTTTAGCTTTATATTTAGATTTTGTTAAGTTTGACTCATCCACAAGTCTGTTTGTTTACGAGCAAGTGTTATAACTTATAAGTCAGAGCTTTGAATGTAAAAAAAGAGATATTTTGTTAATACACAAATATTTATTCAAAAAAACATTATTCATCATTTATTTCGTAACCAAACATATCCCTATCCTTTTCTAATAATAACAAAGAAGATTCTTTAATTCTTTCCAAAAACTCCATGAGCTTGGACTTTGTGAATACTTTGTAAAGACACCTGTTCTCTCCAGCAATCAGATTGCTCAATTTCAACGCTTCCTTATGGCTGTCAACTTCGTCGCTACTTTGCAAAATTTTCAGAATCAGTAATACCACTTCAGGAATGCATAAACGTCTCAAAGTTTCCAATTGCTTGGTTCTCTCTTGCTTTTCTTCTTCAGAGAAGTTTCGTGACATAATACTGTCGTTTTCATCTTGAAGCCAGCCTCCAGGGAAAAGGAGCACATTATAAAGAAGGTTCTTTGTGTGTTTCGATTGGTGCAGAACTGCATTCTTCCAACGTGCCTTCTGTTGCTCCACCTGCGCACATCTCTGCTCATGATGCACTTTATCCGAGAATGATGCATCGGGCTGTAATGGTTCCACATCTTTAGGTTGTCCACTGATGAAATGTCTGTACCAAGTGGCAAATCCTTCCAATGCTTCTAAATAAGACTTCAATGCCAGGTGTTCTCTTAGTTCTGCTGACTTGTTGTCCATTGTTTTAAGAAAATCTGGGAACAGTTGATTGACATTGGCTACACAGGACAAGGCTGCCTCAGTGTTTCCAATGAAGATAAACGTGCGGATCATAGCATTGCTTAACCATAGAGCTTCTTGTTTTTGATTGGCAATCAGTGACATCCATTCCAGTGATGATATTACTTTATTTATCAAAGTTTTGTCTTTCTCAATAGCGGTAGTTTGGGAGAATGTCATATCCAAGTTCCAATAGTCTTGCTGGATAGCAGCTATGGCCTTCTTTATAGCAACTCTAGCTGATGCTGATACATCTATGCCTGAATTCACACCAGCCTTTACTACGCCTTCTCTGTATTCACTTTTGTAGATGTGATCCATCAGTTCAGCATAAAGAAGAATCTGCCTGGCAACTGGTACTGTCGATGTATAATAGGCTATTAGTTCTGGGCATTCCACAGAACCATCAAGCAACTTATCGATTAGTTGAGTAACATATTTCTCTAACACTTTGTCACCAATGTCGTGTTGGGGGTCCTTGCCCATCATACGAAGAACTAATATGAGGTGTGCCAAGAATCTCATGAATTTATCTTCAGCTGTATCCAGCCACTGCAAGGAATCCTGCATGAGAGATCTGATATTGCCAAGCATGAAGTAACGTTGACAGGTTTGATAATGGGATTCCCTTTTACCATCCATTAAAGACTTGACAGCACTGAAAATCTGTTGCAAAGATATAACTTCAACCATTAATTCTGACTGCAGCAGCTCTAAAATATCTGTGGGTGAGGTGTTGGCATCTACTGTTAAATGGTGTTCATGTAGAAATCTATCTACTCTAGCTTCAATTTGGACTCTCAAGTGCGCCCATAGCAGGTCTTCCCAATTCCCTTGGCAAGCTGGAATGGCACTTCCAAGGTGACCACAAAGGATACCAGTTGTGGCTCTATAATGTATATTCTCAGCTGTATTATTGGCAATCCCCAGGGCGCACCATTTCCAAAGATCCCTTGAAGGATTCCCGGATATTTCTAGAGGTTCATTTTGATCTTCTCTAGGCAAATAATGAAGCAACATCCAGCCCTGAAGCACAGCTCCGCGCCAGGCCTGCCCAGCACTGAGACAAACAGATACAGCTTCTTTAAACTTCCCACATCTCACTTCAGTAAAAATCCTCTTGCACAGGTCATTGTCATCTTTCTGGTCATCAGAATGCACAGTTTTCTTCTGGCGCCTTGGAGCATCTGGATCCATGCAAGTTATCATAGCCCGATTTTTATCTTTATTAAACAAGCTGTTTCCAATAAGTAACTCATGTAATGTATTGCTCCAATGGACATTGTTGCCGATAACAGGGGCAGACGTGTTTGTGGCTGCTTCCTGATATGCAGCAGTTGCCTCCAACCAATCCACCAACAATTGCAGCAGACGTGTTTCTGAATCACATTGGAACAGCGCACTGACGAGATCTTGTTGGGATAATGTTGTCTCTGTCAACATGCTTTCTAAAGATTCAGGATGAGGAGATATAGAATCGGCATACAAGCAATGTAACAGCTTCCACGTGTTCGCTTCCTCCGCCAGCCAATAGTTGTGCACATTGTACCTGTTCCAGGGCTCTACTAACTCCAATGAGTCGCAACAAACTTGACCTAACCTCGACAATGTATCCAAAACATCGCTTGGACGACTCGTTTGCATCACTTCGAAGAACGCTTCGTTCAAACCATCTCCGGCATTACCAGTATTCACTAATATTGAAGACTCATCTAACACTTGTCTCAGGCTTGTATCATTGAGATTTTTAAATATTGAAGTTTCGTTTAGTATCGGCGACAAATTTAACGTATCTTCTCTGGCTAATAACTGTCGTGTGCGTTTATTCCGTGGCGTATGTTGCGTAGAGTGTAACTGCAGACTTCTATCAATATTTAAAGCCATATTTGCCTAATTATATCAATAATAATAGAAAATAACCTAAATTGAAACACAACTGAAATCACCAAAGCCGAGCCGAGCACACAGATTAGACAGATTATATCCTAACGGAAAGGCGGCGTCAAAATGTCAAACAAAACTTCAAAAGCTATGATTTGACAACTATGTGCAATGACAGTGACATACAAGCCGAAAATGTCAAATTAAGCGCCGAAGGCAAGGGTTGCCATACTATTGAAATAATTCTACAATTAACGTAAAATAAAGGTAAGTTTGAGAAATAAAAATCATTTCTAGGTACCTAGCTGCTATTTCTGAAAACAGATTTTATTAAGAATTTGAAAATAATTTTATTGCACAAAATAATTATATAACTAAAAATTACAGCTTACCTAAATTATAAAACTATTAAATAAAATAATCTAATTAAAAATAAAACATTATATTCAATAAAAAATAGACCCCAGATCGCTACGGTCGCAGGGCAAGTTACCTTAAAGACTGGCGGCATTGCCTCGTTGTATGGCCAGACATTTTGGCCAAAATTAAATTAAATTGTATTTTTTTTCTTTCTTATTTCATTAAAGCCTTCATATACACGCTGACTTTTCATTGGTTTTGGAAAAAGAAATGATGTTGTATAGTAAATAAATTCGTCTATCCATATACGTAATCCAAATTTGTGTATGACTTCTAATAAAAAAAGTTGCAAAAATAATTTTCGATCGAGACCACGTAGTTACGCCCGTCTAAATTGCCCGGTGCGGCCGATGACCTAGGCCGTCCGTCCCGCGCAGCGCGGGCGGCGCCTAGCCACGGCACTACTAATTGATCTCACGATTTTACTAACGATCCTTACGAAGTGGCATTCGGCTCCAAAACCAATAAAAAATCACCGTGTATACGTACAATTAAATTGTTTGTAGGAGATAATAATAAGCATAAAGACCGAAAAAAAACTTTCTCTCACTCTTCTGTCTCACTCATCTTTGTAATCGTAAATACTATAATACTTACAATCATCATCATCCATCATCATAATTCATATCATCCACAAGAAGTCCAAAGCTGGACATAAGGATTTCCAAAATGACTGGTCGGAAGCGGCCGGCTTCCAGCGCCTTCCTGCAACCTTGCACAGGTCGTCTGATAAGTGTAATACTTACAAAATGTCTTATTAATCTACCAAACTAATGGGCCAAAAGTATTTTTAGCCCCCGACGAAAAGAGAGAGGTGTTATTAATTTGACGTGTTCGTGTGAATAGACTGATTTGTCGAGCGAGATGGTTCTTAGCTGTTTGATATAAACTATTTACCCGGTTAAAATTTATTAGAGAAAGTTGTATTTTTAAAGCAAGCCACTTTGCACAGTGATAAAGGGACCAAAGTAAGCGATTTCAGCCGCTGCAGTGAAAGTTTCATCCCTTAAAAATAGACATGGACCCACAAATGTTGACGTCAGATCATTTACTTACAGCTAAGTTTACTACTGCTTCCTAAGCGCAAGTACATAAGAAGCGGTAACAAACTGCACTGCAGCATTTTCTCTAAAAACTTCAACTAACAATTATACTGATATTAAAATTAGATATGTGGACTGTGAATACATTCATCATTTCAGCCGCATAACGTCCACTGCTGGACATGGGCCTCTACCAAAAATTTCCAAGATGACCGATCTAGAGCGACTTGCATCCAGCGCCTTCCAGCGACCTTGGTTGGGTCGTCAGACCACCTTGTAGGTGGAGAATACATTGTTATGTCATAATTATTAATGGACGTTATGCGGCTGAAATGATGATGATGATGATGAATTATTAATTAAGCATGATGTCAAGTTTAAAATCAATGTCAATTTGTAAATTTTGTACTAAAACGTGTACAGAATGTACTTAAATTATGACATTTGTAAATGTACAAATACAAACCTTTAAGAAGGACATGCGCCAAACTCAAACCAGACATTTTTGTCTCTAAGGTCCATAGTAAGCCTTATTTATCAACTTATCACAAAGTATTTTCTTTACATAAGCTTTAAATTTTTTATCTGGCATACCAAGAACCGATTCTGGCAATTTATTATAGTTTCCCTTAAACGACTTACTGGCTGTTTTTAGTCAGCCTATAGTACGGAGTCTTCTTCTTCTTCTTATCGTGTCTGTTAGTGACTAACACTAGTGTCAGAGTTTTTAAACCACCTTCATCCACCACCACGGCCTCTGACATGGTTTTAGGTAACGACCAATGTCAAAGACAGTGACCGGGACTGACGGCTTAACGTGCCCTCCAAAGCACGGATCATCTTACTTATTAGACAATTAGGTGATCAAACTAGGACAACAACACAAAGTCGTTGCCCCCGCCGAGAATCGAACCCGCGACCTCCGGGTATGAGCTGAACGCTCTAACCACTACACCACGAAGGCAGTACGGAGTAAATAAATAATATATATTTCGTAAGTCTCTACCCGTCAAATCGCCCACTTTATTAAACCAGGCAATATTTTCCCTTACATACATTATATTTTTAAATATGTACTGGGATGGTACTGTAAGTATAATATCAATTTTCTTTTAAAAATATTTTAGGGAGTCTCTCGATCCTTAACCATAAATATAACGAATTGCCCTTTTTTGCAAAATAAAAAAAGTCTGTATAATTATCAGCTGCACTCCCCGATAGAAGAATCCCATATGATATGACATCACATCAGACTAAGAAAGTAACTAAAGTAAACTAGTCTAGCAGTTGCCACATCTATCAATTTTCTGATTCTCCTAATAGCGTAAGCCTCTGAGCTAAGCCTATTAGCGAGTTTAGAAATATGGGCACCCCATTGAAGTTTTGAATCTATTGTGTTGTGTGTGATTCCTAATTTTTGCTGCTGTGGATCAAGTCGCTTATTTTGGTCCCCATCCCCACTATCGCTGTGCAAAGCAGCTTGCTTTTATCGCAAAGTGCAGCTTTTAAGCTATTGCATAGCTTCTATCGCGGGCCTTGAGCGCGGGGACCGAATCCAAAAATTCCGTAACGAAAAAACCTCACGCTCTCCCCACTCCGCCTACCATGTAGGTTGCCGCTTCGTCTCCGTCGTCCGTTTGCGACGTTGCCGTCCTTCCTTGTTTGCAATAGCTTTACCGCGGCAGTCCCCGAGTGCCACACGTCTTTTTTTTCATAAAAGGTTGGAACTAATAGCTCTTGCTTGAGTAAGCAGCAGCAGAAGTAGTCATAGCATAGCATTGAACAAACAAACGCTGAATTCTTTAAAGATTCCGAAAACTTCATAGTTTACAGATCAATTTACCGTGCTATAGTATAAAGTAATAACAGAATTTATTTCACAGACATACAAATGAAAGGGTTATTTTATCAGTATTTTTGAAAAGAAAAAACTGTTAATTCAATCCAGCAGCGCCTTTTGTTTAGTAGAGTCCTAGAGTCCAGTACTCTACTAAACAAAAGGCGCTGCTGGATCATTAATTTCCCTAAATGTATGGTATTTTATCAATTATTTATATTGCAACACTTAAATAATTAACGTTCCCTTTCAACAAAACTTGTCTAAATTTTTTAAGAAGTTAAAAATATTTGTAAATGGGTAAATAACAGGAGACTTTATTTTTATAAGTTTATATTATTTTAAAAGTAGTTTTCTTTAAAAAAAAACTTATAGGTATATTTCTTTTTCCTATTTCCTTTGAATTTTTCAAACGACAGATATGGTGTTTGTGGTGTTTGACTTGTTTTTAGTTTTTCTCTCTTTTCTCCTTTTCAAACTTCTCTCAAACATATATGTACCTATTTTGATTTTCTTGAAAGAAGGAAATTATTCCAACTTAGCCAAAACATAATACCTAGGTACTTACTTCTAGCTAGATACCTTCTTATTTTCTAGCCCTGAAAAAATCCTATCTAATACTAAGTCTAAGTAGCCCCTCATAACTCACAACTTTGGGTCAATCATATAGTAATATATTGTATGTAGGGTTCTATATTTGTTACCCCTTCATCTCTTACTTGCTCAACTCATGTTATAGTAATTTTCTCTTGTAGTTGAAGAGATATAGCAAGTAGGTACCTACCTACTCGTTTATTGTTGAAGACTGGCCAGGTAGCCACTGGTTTGGTTGCTGACTTTGGTAAGAATCTGTTGTATGTACTTACTGAAGTGTAAAATTAGTAGTAATTTTACAGGGACTGTATTTAATAATTATTATTATTGTATCTAATCTATTAATGTACCTACCTAAGTACCTACATTAATTAGATAGCACAAAGTTTTCTACTTTATAATATATTATATTAAAGTAAAAAATATGTAAGTATTTATATTTTAGTCATAAAATCTTAGTATTCAAAGTCATGTTACATTCCTTGTTGCTAGAGTTTCAAAAAATCAATTTGTATTCATTGTATTTCATATTATTTATTCATATTTGCTACTATTAAAGTACTTGTGCTAGTGTAATTTACCTGTCTCTCACAGATAGGAAGAGACACATTAATTGTAAAAATATAATATAATTATTATAGTTTAGTCTTATGTTTATTTAGTATATATTAATTTGTAAAATCAACTGTATATATATTTTTTATTAATTGTTACTCATAACATATCAAACATTTGAACTAAAAATATTGCCTTATCATTTATTAGACAATAATACATTTAAAAAAATCAAATGTTTTATTGTTTTGTTGCATTCATTACCTTGGCACATGGTCATAGTAATACAATTATTGTCAATAATTTGATTTTACTTGTAATATAGATATTTATGGGATTCTTGTTACTCTACATATACAATGCGGACAGCACATACTAGATCACTATAAGTATAATTAAATTAACAGAAGACACAAAAAAATTGACATTTCCATATGAATATGCTGTGTGGTTTCCGGCAGGAGACCCTTCCAACCCATCTGGCCAGTGATAAGAGTGAAGGCTAGTCACTGGCTGGTCTGGCCAAGCATGGCTCTGATAGTACAGAGAGGGTTGTGTCGTGCTCCTGCAGTGGAGACAAAAAGATGATAATAAGAAAGTGTGCAGCCGCCTGGGCAAGTTGAATGGGATTGTTCATAATTTTTTTTGAATATATTATACAATTTGTAACAAAAAACCCTGTCCGATCCGTGAGGGTAATGTTGGGTAGCTTGTGTATGTTCTGCAGCATACAAAATTAAATACCTACCGTTGCAAAATGTGTGGAGCTGCCGTTTTTTTTGTGATTTCAGGAATGAGAGAAACCGATAAATGGAACATACACAAGCCAACATTACCCTCACGGAACGGACAGGGTTTTTGTTACATATTGTATACTATAGTAATCTAGTATAGCATGGGCGCTGGCAGCAGGGTACATGGGGGAGCGGTCTAAATCCTGTACCTACCTATATCAGTATTAGGACTTTTCTCTTTATATGCATTTTTTTCCAAATGCGTGATATTTTCCATCCACTTTCAAATTATTGTTACAAACTTATTTTATTAAATCTTTATTGACCATAATAGGTAATGGTACAAAATGCATTCTCTATCTATATATAATTTACTATTATGCTCAATTTTTTTTTATATTTATTGAAATCTTCAAGTGTTCGGCAAAGGTATTATTAACGACTGATATATAAGCTGGAACTTTTGCATACTGACTAGTTAGTTTAGTGACATATTATGAAGGGTGTTTATCAAAACCTTTATTATTTACAGATCTAACATCTGAAATTCCATACAAAATTGAATATTAAGATACCTACCTACCACTACAAAATACTGCTATAGTTACATTTTATAATGTTGTTGTATGATGTAAAGTAAATATGTCTGTTAAGTATAAAAGTGTACAAAAGAAATGAAAGTACTTAAGTTCATGTAGCCTTTAATCTGTATGTAGCCTTTATTATTACTTCTAAAGATTTAAATATTCATAAAACTATTCAAAACTTTATTCAAAGTATGAATTAGCTTTGCTTTATCGTATAGTATATTTATTTATAGTGATTATGGTGATTTACCTACTTATCACTAAAATAAATTATACTTTTTCCCAAGTTAATGACAACTGTGACATTATTTTTGTAACTTTTCTGTCAAGCAACTGACATTTCTTCTCTGATTGCTAGGTGATTTGACTGCTACCAGTGTTTTAAAAAAAATGATTAAATTAAATGCTCTAACCACATTTATTGTGCTATTCTAGGTGTAAAATGCATTCAATGATGAAGGGAACAGAATTCTCAAATTTTATTGACATGGTGATCAAAAATAGTTCAAGTCTCAGATATGGTCTACAGGTATGAAATTTTATTTATTATGTTATGTTTATTTATCAAATTCAATGATTAAGTGCATTATAAACAGCATTAAATTAATCTCTGAAACATATGGCTGAAATTCTAACAATTTTAGTATTTTTCATTCGCAACATAAAATGTCTTGCAACTCTCACAAGCCTGTTTTGTGAATAGGTACTTATTAATAAAAATCATTACCAATTCCAAATAAAGCGATAGTCATTTATATTCATGTATATATGTAATTCTTATTAACCAAATTAAAAGTATCATTTTCACTCTTCTTTAACAAATAACTCTTCGGACTCAGAAAAAAGTGTAGTCTTGGATATATTCGGGAATACTACTTATAGTTTCTTAAAAAGTAAATACTTATGGATATCATCAGATAGGCCTTTAAACAAATCTAATTTCAAAAAATATATCTGGATTCAAAATTTGATGATTTGTACTATCTAAAATAGGTATGTACTACCTATTGAAATGAATGACCAGGGATTCGTATAAATTAAAAAGACTGCAGGTGAGTCTCTACATATATGAATAGGTAGCTTTTTATAGATAAATAATCTTAGACATAAGTATATAAACATTTTTTATAAGTACCTATGTACCATTGTTTAATCAATATCACTGAAAAACAACAGGACACCTAGCTACTTACATATATGTGTAAACTGACCTATAATAGCTAGTAAAAAATATATTATGTGTTCAAAAAAATATAAAATCTAAATATACATTTACAGAAACGAAGTTACCTATTATGTTTGAAATAATAAAATAAATTATTGTCATATAGTTTTAGACAATTTTGTCGTATTTATTTGATGATAAAATAAGTACATATTTCATTTTTTTTATAAAAATATTTTGGTTAATTATATAAAAAAAATATTTCTTAATTTTATAATTACAGCAAAAAATAGCCTAGAATGGAACGAAATTTCGTACTTCTTTGACGTTTGAGCGTTCCGATCCAAGTAGTTCCGACAGTTATCCAGTTATCAAAGTAATTGTAGATTGTTTTTGTGTTTATTGGAACGTAGAAGTGCATCTGTCAAAACCAGGAACTAGCTAACATACTTCCGGTACCTACCTAGGTATACTTCAAACGTCAATATTTACACTCTTTATTATAATACTAATTAAATCAATTTGTTTTGCCTGCTATTATGAATATAAAAAGTATTTATTAAATATTAAATACCCAATGTTCAAAATTTAAGATAGCAATATGTGTGCGTCATCATGGATTTAGCTTGTTGCTAAACGATATTGCGACAAATCGAATAGATAGTCGTTTCTATACTATTAAATTGAATAAATTATTAACCTATTTTTGTTCTCGTCCACTTATTTTGTTAATAAGTGTTTAATGTAATAAAATATGTTAATTTTCTTTATTCTTGCGCAAAGTTATTCATGTAAAATAATCGAATATAATTTGACTTTACCGCGCAAGTACCTAAATTCAAGGACAAGCTTTGTGTCTCTTTCTCACATAGGTCGCTATACCAGTTTTGTTCCTATTGCAGCCTAGCTTGCTCTGTTTCGTCAGTTCGTCACTGACTGAATTCAGTACCTACTCTGTGAATAGTGTTTTTTGGCCTGATTCCGCCATTAATATTGTTAAATATCCTTTGTCAGTATACAGAAGTGTAATATTAAAGTAAATAACTCGTTTTAGTAGAGGAATTCCAACAGTGCATTATAGTTTTCGTTAGAGAAGTGTTTTTATATGTGTATCATTTCCTGTTTCATATCGTACAGAAACAAGCAACTGCGCTCCGCTCGCTAGCGTACTCTTTTCTGTTATCACGTGGGTCAAATTTCGAATTATATGTCCGGACGAAATGTATTTTTTGTGCTTGTTGTGAACGGCAAAATGAATATGCGAACATTCATTCTAAACAGACAAAGACCGGCTCGTAATCGGACATAAACGTTGTTTTTCAGAAGCGCGCCGCTCCGCTTTCGTTTCGTCAGCTTCGTCTCGCTATGGAACCGGCGGGAGATTGATCCACAAGAGGATGCTAACGGTGGATTGTTGTTAAGTGCAGTGAAGTGCCAGTGTTGTGAACGCGAATTAAGTGGAAGTGTTACATAAGGGTCGGGATGTGCGGAGTCAGGAGCCCGCCCTGACGCGCCGCGCCGGCGTCCGCGGCGGGCGACTCGCGGGTCATGGCCCCGGCCCTGTCCGCGACACCCCGTACTTTCGATTCATCAGACGACGCGGAAAAGCCGATATCCTATCGACGGGCGCTCGCGTCCGTCGATAACCTATCAGCACACATGGAGGAAGACGATATGGGGCTTCAGAACCACCCCAGCCTTGCCAAAGATTCACAGGAGATGGAACAAATCCTAGTTGAGCTAGGAAGCAGTGATCTCGCCCCCGATTTGCTCCAAGCCATCAAAACTCTAGAAGGAGGTGATGGTTTGTCAACAGGGGACACTGATGCAATTTTCCCCCTATCTGGGTTTGACTTGACTGACACAGCTGACTCTGAAGGAGATGCAGCCGAGGATAAGATAAGGTTAATTCAAGCCCGTCTGGAGCGGAGATGTGCGTTCTTGCAAAGACGGCTACGGATATTGCAAGCAAGGGCTATTGGGAAAAGAATATCAGAAGAGGCAGCCCAGACGTTTGAGAAGTGTACCCGGGCTGCCCGGAAGGATGGTGGAGGGAGGCCAATGGGATTAAAGGCATTTTTGAAGAAGATAGAGACAACTGCAGCTTTACAAGCTAGCGCTGCATCTAGGTCGGTGGTTGGGCCTAAATATTACCGTGCAGGGACATCTAAAGGAGATGCGTCACGGTCTGCATCTGTGGGGATACCGTCAGGGACTCTCACTGGACTGGAGGACACAGCTGGGGCACTGCGTTCGCATTTGTCTGTTGTGAAGCAAGAGCTGGACTCTGATGCAACCGCCTCATCTTCAGGGGCAGAGAGCAATGATGAAGCTGTGGTGTACAACAACCCACATCAGCAACAGATGCCAATGTGAGTTGATGTTATGTTACTTTTGTTTTGATATTAGTAGAACACATAAATCAGTATTTAATTTTTCATTTTAAGGATTTTGTTTAATCCAAATTCCATATGTCTGTTAGCCCTTTTACTGCAAGACTATATCACTTTATATCAGTTTTCTGCTCCCAGAGTAAGGCATAGTGAATCGAAAAAATGTTTTTTGGATATATCTGATATTGGCGGTCAAAGGGTTAATATTGCTCATACATAAAGGCTGCTAAAGACAGACTTTTATGGATAAATCATGCTGGTACTCAACTGAAAGCATAGAACATACAATATATCAGCTGTTTCTCTTCCCATGCTGAAAGTAAAGCTGTTTGAGGGAATGGGTGGAAAATGTGGAAATCTGTATAATGTGAATATGCAAGGTTACCAACCCATCACTATTTACATAGATTCTCTTTTACCACCATCAAGTGTGCCATTTGTGTCTAGTGGGCCTAAGCTCTGTGTACCTTGTTCGGGATAAAGATGAGACATTGTGTATCTGTGTAAATTATAAACAACACTAGCGGCGCTCTGCGGTGTTACCTGCGCCTAAAATAGCCTATGTGTTAATCTAGGGTGTCAGCTTCCTGCATACAAAATTTTATCAATATTGGTCCACCTGTTGCGTGTGAAAGAGTAACAAACATCCATACTTACAAACTTTCGCATTTATAATATTAGTAGGATTGATAGAAATAGCGTAATGTAGCCTTTTTAATCTAATAATAAGCTCCCTTGGGATTGTTGGGAGATTGCACAACATTTCAACAGCACCCCTCATCCCACCTCTGAGATATCTAGGCCACCTATACAATAGATCTTATGTCAAAGGTTGGGAAAGTATTGCATCATCCAACACTATTTAGACATATTTTCTTATTGTTTGTGTATAGTAATTTTAACTGCTACATGCTGGGGTGCATGGTAGTGCCTCACGAAGTCTAATAAAAACAAACAAAGGCACTGTAGCATACTTTTCCCAAAGCCACTTTGTGGAAGAAGCTAGGAGCCTTAATCTATGCTCCTTTATTCATTAATATTTTAAAACGAATTGAGACAATCTAACGCTGATCTTGATGTCTTCAATCCGAGTTTGTCACAGTTTAAAAGCTTATTGCTTCATTAGATATGTGAAATTTATCACAATTACCTACCTATCTGTTTTGATGACTTGTTTTAAGCCCAGCGGTTAAGGATACCGACCGCTAGAAAGAGTGTTACGGGTTCGAGTCCCACTCAGTGACTTACTTTTGTTTTTTTTTATGTTTAAGCTTATATTTTTTTATTTTATTTTGCATTGTTTTTAGACAAGTTTAAAAAAAATTTGTTAATGTTTGAGATGTAACCGCTCGGTCTCCCAGGTACTGTATTGTAAAACTATTATACTTGCTCTCATGTATTTATTTGGCCTTGCTGTGTACACTGTAGTGGATTGCTGACTAGTTTTGTTCTCCTAATGCTTACAAATTTCTCCTGTTCTATGTTGTCTGTAATCTGTTTGTGTGCCTTATAATAAAATAAATAAGCGGCCAAGTGCGAGTCGGACTCGCCCATGAAGGGTCCCGTAGTAGTATTTTTTTTATATTTGAGTTTATTGAATGAAAGGTAAATTGCAGTTTATGACATATTAAAAAAAAACTTCTTACTAGATCTTGTTCAAACCAATTTTCGCTGGTAGTTTTCATGGTAATGAACATCATATATTTTTTTTAGTTTTATCATTCTCTTATTTTAGAAGTTACGGGGGGGGGGGGACACACTTTTTTCCACTTTGGAAGTGTCTCTCGCGCAAAGTATTCGGTTTAGAATAAAATGATATTAGAAACCTCAATATCATTTCTAAAGACCTATCCATAGATACCCCACACGTATGGGTTTGATGAAAAATATTTTTTTGAGTTTCAGTTCTAAGTATGGGGAACCCCAAAATGTATTGTTTTTTTTCTATTTTTGTATCATATCCTTAATGCGGTTCATATAATACATCTACTTACCAAGTTCCAACAGTATATGTCTTATAGTTTCGGAAAAAAGTGGCTGTGACATACAGACGGACAGACAGACAGACATGACGAATCTATAAGGGTTCCGTTTTTGCCATTTGGCTACGGAACCCTAAAAATAAAACATTTACTTATGTTTAATATGTTTTGTCTTGTTCTTGCAATGCCAAATATAAAAGAGTGATAGGAACAAAACATATTTTAACTAAAATAGGTTAAACAAATGTTTATATTTTTATGAATAGCTTAGTGATTATGGGGTTAGTGATAAAGGAAGCCATAGCTCCTTAATTTACAATTACCTGACAATCATCAAAATTCTGAGGTACTTCAAGCAGATTTAGAAACTTTAAATTTGTAATTTGTTAGTGCTGTTTTTGAGTTGGGTAATTTATTAATTATATTATTAAAATCCATACCTTCCTATAATACATTTTCTTATTATGTAAACATATTAGATTACTGAGACAGAGAACCCATTCAGTAGTACATTTATTAAACATTCAAGGTCAGCAAATCTTAAACTCTATCAATTTGTTTGCATTGTGACTTTGTGAGCACATCTACTGAAAATATTTATATATAGTTCAGTGTATTGTTTATAGTGAGGTCATTGACTCCTACTAGTGTGAGTGTTAGCTATTTCCTATACCCACTCAGTTTTTAACCCCAGACGAAAAAAGAGGGGTGTTATAAGTTTACCGCAAATGTCTGGCTGTGGCATTGTAGCTCTAGAACGGATGGACCGATTTCGATGCGGTTTTTTACATTAAAGCAGATACTAACTCAACAATACTATATGTATTTAATAACCTGGGTCTTGAATGTTTATCTATGTATATAAATACTTAGTACCTGGGTGACCGAGCTTTGCTCAGTTACATCTCAAACATTAACTAAATTTTTTTAAACTTGTCTAAAAACAATACAAAATAAAAAAATATATAAACTTGAACATAAAAAGAAAACAAAAGTAAGTCACCGAGTGGGATTTGAACCCGTAACACTCTTTCTAGCGGTCCGCATCCTTAACCGCTGAGCCAAACAAATGGCGGCCGGCGCGAAGAAATTAGTGAAAACTCGAAAACACGCGTTTTCCCAAACATAAGACTAATCTAGATCGATTATTTACCCCCGAAAACCCCCATATACCAATTTTCAGCGAAATCGTTAGAGCCGTTTTCGAGATCACAGAAATTTATATGGAGGAAATGTTGCCAGTATTTTGGGTATGTTGCCTCAATGTGGTGCATTGAGAGATTTTTTTTTTATTACCTATTTAATTTGAACTAACTGCGCCCCGCGGTGTTACCCGCGCCTAAAGTAGCCTATGTGTTAATCCAGGGTGTCAGATTCCTGCATACCAAATTTTATCAATATTGGTCCAGCCGTTTGTGTGTGAAAGAGTCGCAAACATCCATCCATCCATACTTATAAACTTACGCCGCGTTTTATGTAATACTAGTTGTACCCGCGGGCTTCGCTCCCTGTGGGAATTTCGGGACAAAGTGTACCCTATGTCCTTCCCCGAGTCTCAAACTATATCCATACCAAATTTCAACCAAATTAGTTCAGTACTTTAAGGCGTAAAGAGGTAACAAACAAACAAATATACAAACTTACTTTCGCATTTATAATATTAGTAGGATTGTTTGTTGATGGTCAATAAAGTTTTACTGACATCAATTTTTTCAGTGAAAAACGAGCTCTATGGTCGTGGCAGAAGGCGCGCGCGTCCATCGCCTCGCGCTGGTGCTGGCTGCAAGCGCAGGTCCAGGAGCTGGAGTACAAGATCCGTCAGCACAACGACCTTCACAAACAGGTACAGACTCACTCAACAACAATTTCAGTTACCAGGGTCTGATTTTTTTGTTTCATCATCATCATCAGGTCATTCTGTCTCCACTGCAGGAGCACGACACGACCCTCTATACTACCAGAGCCATACTTAGCCAGAGCAGCCAGAGGACTTGGCCTAAACTCTCCTCGCTGACCATACACATTGGAGAGGTCTCACTGATGTTTATAAGCTTTGTTTTGCTTGTATTTTTTATTTGTCAGCACTTTATTGTTCCAAAGTAAAAAATACTTTTGACAAACGACTTTCTCGAATTCGACAAGTATTAACGTGTCTGACCTACTAATTTCACATTTGTTTTTGGTGGAATCTATGATTCAACACGACAACTGATGATACCCGACTCTGCTTTGACAGTATCTAACACAATGTATTGTACGTTGTGTTAGACACCGTTTATTGCATCTATTCACTTGATGGTCAGCGTAATATACCTAACCTGATACGGTCTAATTTCTGAATAAAAATTTGATTTTTGATTTTACAATAAGAAATTCTGATAATTATGTAACTCGACCCAACAAATCCAATATGCTTCACTTAAATGACGTTGTCATTCACAATATGATCATCTTTCAATAAATAGATACAAGTTTCATATTTCAGCAACCCAACCTTCAAAGAATGCCAGCCACCGTTAAATAAAACATTCTACATACAAATAGTGGATGGCGTGACCTTGTGTCCCATACACGTGTATGAACTTGTTCGAAATTACACAAGCAGCGTCCTATGAATTGTGTAGACGTTATCTCCATGCAGAAATAACTTTTTCGTGTAAACTCATATTAAAAAATAATTGGTAGATTCCGTATTTTCTAAAAGTAAGACCTAATAAAAAAATCCGTTGTCATTTTTACCTTCTGAAAATATTAAAAATTGTTTTAAAACTGCCAGGAAAGTTTAGATATACATTTGATTTAATGCTACTAATTTATTGAAGTAAGATATTTTTTACAGGTGAAAACTTGTACTAACCTAATATGTTTTTTCGTTCAAAGCAGAAATTTAGTAACTTTATATTTATAGGTTTGTGTATTCTCATTTTGTCTGCATTTGTACGTAGGTTTGCACTGAATTACAATTTATAAGTTAAGTGTTCTCAGTTTTTAATATTATAGTTGTTGCACATATTTCCGAAATGTTCGCATATCAACACCAACTGCAGGTTGACTGGTAGAAAAGGCCTACGGCCTCAAGTCCGCCGATTACGATTACGACGCTTAGTCACTGAACGAACGGTTTTTTGTATGGAAAAACCATTCGTTTATTGACTCCGCGTTTCAAAAATGGAACTTCTGATAGGGACTGTGACGTCATCTTTTTTTTTTTTAAACTATGATAAAAACGTCTGGCATGCCTATGCCTACCCATCGCCATATAAACATAATTATTTCTCTTTTTGGTATAATAATTAACACATTAAACTTTTTTATTGCCATTATTTGAATAAAGTAGTAATCTAACTAATTAAGTATCATCATCATCATCATATCAGCCACAGGAAGTCCACTGCTGGACATAGGCCTCCCCCAAGGATTTCCAAAACGACCGATCGGAAGCGGCCTGCATCCAGCGCCTTCCTGCAACATTACGTAGGTCGTCTGACCATCTAGCAGGTGGGTGTCCTACACTGCGCTTGCCGGTACGTGGCCGCCATTCGAGAACCTTTCTGCCCCATCGGCCATCGGATCTTCGCGCTATGTGCCCCGCCCACTGCCACTTTAATAAGTTCGTTCGTTCGTTCTTCTACGAATCTCCTCATTTCTGATTCGATCACGTAGGGAAACACCGAGCATAGTCCTCTCCATAGCCCGTTGAGCGACCTTGAGCTTTCTTATGAGACCCATAGTAAGGGACCACGTTTCAGAGCCATAAGTCATCACTGGTAACACACATTGATAAAACACTTTCGTCTTGAGGCACTGAGGTATTCTAGACGATAAAACACTGCGCAATTTTCCGAACGCTGCCCAGCCTAGTCGAATTCGTCGAAAGACCTATTCCTCGAAGCTGGAACTTTCTGCCTGGATCAATTGACCCAGGTAGATATACTGGTCTACAACTTCGAGGGTGGAGCTCCCAACAGAAACAAGTGAAGGCGTAACGTGCCTATTTGACATGACCTTCGTCTTGTCAATATTCATTTTTAGGCCTACCTGTTGGGAAACTCGATTTAGGTCTTCAAGCATCGTACTTAAGTCCTCCATCGATTCTGCCATGACAACGATATCGTCGGCAAATCGAAGGTGAGTGATATATTCGCCATTAATGTTAATGCCCAGTCCTTCCCATTCCAGGAGCTTAAAGGCATCTTCCAGAGCGGCGGTAAACAGTTTTGGAGATATGACATCTCCCTGTCTTACGCCTCTTTGCAATGGAATATCCTTCGTACTGTGCTCCTGTACTCGGACCGACATAGTGGCTTTATTGTATAAGCACTTCAACACCTCGATATACCTACAGTCAATTCGGCACCGCTGGAGAGACTGAAGCACGGCCCACGTTTCGATCGAATCGAAGGCTTTTTCGTAGTCCACGAACCCTAAACACAACGGCCGATTATACTCCCTCGTCTTCTCTATAACCTGCCGCAATGTATGGATGTGGTCCATGGTACTATAGCCTTTTCGGAATCCGGCTTGTTCGGGAGGTTGGAAGGCATCAAATCTGTTAGTGAGACGGTTCGTGATAACCCTCAAAAACAACTTATAGACATGACTAAGAAGCGTGATGGGCCTATAGTTCTTCAAGAGAGTATTGTCACCCTTTTTGGAGAAAAGGACCACCACGCCCCTGTTCCACGCTTCTGGCGTTACGCCCTCGAGCAGAACGGAATTAAAGAGCCTCTGAAGGACTTTCAGTACCGGCGTTCCGCCCGCTTTCAGAAGCTCTGCTGTGATCCCGTCCTCGCCCGGCGCCTTGTTGTTTTTTAACTGTTTGAGGGCCATTCTAATCTCGTACAGACTGATGTCCGGGATATCCTCGGTATAGTGTCGGGTGAGCTTGGCTCTTGGATCTGTAGCCATATTCACAGGTTTTGCAACGGATGTATATAACTGCCCATAAAACCTCTCGATCTCTGCCAGCACCCCATCCTTTGTCGAAACCATGTTACCGCCCTCCGTCTTCAGCTTAGTCAGCCTGCTTTGCCCAGAAGACATGATCCTTGCAAACACTTTGGAACCTTTGTTTCGTTCTATTGTCTCCTCAATACATTTAGTATTAAAGGAGCGAATGTCGTGTCGCAAGGACCTTGTATTCGTCTATTGAGCCGCCGATACGACTCAGCATCTTCGGAGGTTTGCAGCGTCATGGATCGTCGTTCTGCCATCAAGTTAAGGGTCTGTCGGTCGGTCGGTTAAGCAGAGATTTTTTGAGGTTTCCTTTTAGGGAGGGATTTAAAAACTTAGATCCCGCTGCTTGGACAGTTTCAACAAGCCCGTTGTTTAACTCGTCCACTGAAACGCAATCCTGGAGACCTTCGAAGCGATTGGAGAGTTCTATTTGAAAGCTCTCGGGGTTTTGGATCTGACTCTGTGATGGTCGTAGCGCAGACTTCATCAACTTGGACCTTTCGAGTCGGAGACTGATATTCATGACGCCTCTCAAAATTCGGTGATCGCTGCCGGTTTTAATCCTGTTGATCACGGAGACATCATTGAATATCTGCCTCTTGGTCGTCAGGAAGAAGTCTATCTCGTTCTTGACAGGGGGCTGGTCGTTTTTACTAGGACCTATCCAGGTCCACTTCCTCTGTGGCGGCTTTTTGAAGAAAGAGTTCATCGCAAAGAGTCCCTCTTCCTCCAGAAAATCAGCCAGCCTATGTCCCCTGTCGTTACGCTCGCCATATCCAAATTGCCCCACCCTGGTCTCTCCATCGCGTCCCTTGCCCAATTTTGCGTTAAAGTATGGCTTATATGAAATGCAATCAATATTTATAAAGCATATTCAACACTTTCTTTGTCACTATTTTGCTAGTCGTTTGTGTGTGCCATCTCTGTGTGTCTACCCTAACTCCAGTATTGCCCACTTACGGGCCCTCCAAAAGTTTCTGTGGCGTTGGGTATCTGTTACGTTAGTGGTTATATCAGCTTTGCTTCTGTTATTATAAATTATCTGAACACACATTTAAACCACTTCTTTTTTCATCGAAACTGTTTTGTGGATTAGGAAGGTTAAAAATAAATTGTTACTAAAGACCTAGAATGAAACGTCACAAAATAATGTCACTTGTCATTGATCATATCGATTTTCAACGTGATTTTAGATTTATTATAGCAGAAAAACTGAAACTGTGAGCACTTTTTGACTCTTCTTCTTCTTCTTATATTTAAGAGCTGGGCTCTTGTCGGTGGAGTGCTTTCCATGTCTTTGACTCTTAAGAAACTATTATACTGAAAACTCAATTATTTATTGATTTCTTAAAGTACAATTACAGGTATTACAATAAAATAAGAATCAATTAAGGTCCTTGGCGGGCGCTGCACTGGGAGAAGGGCTATTTTAATTACTCGTATAAAACTTTAATTATGTGTATGCATGCTTTGTGTACCTATGAAATGTAATATTTATTTATCTATTTTTTTTTACTTTATTAATTATATTTTCATAAATGTCAGTCTTTAGTCTTTACTTCATAAAAATCCCACACGAAATGTTTGTCTTGACGTTTTAAAAAAAGTATATGATTTGACTTGTTGAAAACTTATTTAAAAAAATCTCTTTCAGGTCCGCGAAGCCAAAGGCCCAGTGGAGTTGGAAGGCGAGCCGGTGGGCTACGAGGGTAGCCTGCCAGGCTCGGAGTTGCCAGACGACCCCGCACTGCAGACCTGCGCCCGAGTGCGGCCACTGCGGCGGGAGACCTTCAAGAAGAGGAAGCTACTGCAGATGCACAACCTGCATATAGCCACCAACAAAGCGGCCAAACCATCCGACGTCAGGTATGGTGTAAAAAGAACATCATCTTCATCAGGTCTTTCTGTCTCCACTGCAGGAGCACGACTCTCTCTGTACTACCAGAGACATAGTTGGCCAGAGCCTACACTCTCCACGCTGGCCAGACAGGTTGGAGAGGTCTCATTGATATTGATCGCTTAGTTTAGCTTGTACTTCCTAAGTCGCCTTCTACGACATCCACGGGAGGAATTCGAGTGTCCCTATTCTACTCTGCCGGAAACCACATGGCTCACACGGTAAAAAGAACATTGTGGTTAAATTTTAAGGTGGACTGAGGTGGAAATGAGAATGTGTAAAACATGTAACGTAAATTATACTTATTGACGTACAAAAGTGCCTGTTAGGATATAATCACATAATAAACATTTGGATCTTTAAACCTTTGAGAGCAACTGAATGGCCACACACACACAAGAGTCCATTATTAGGTCTTTTCGTTTCCACTGCAGGAGCTCGATCCTCTCTTTACTGCCAGAGCCATACTTGGCCAGAGCTGCTAGAAGACTTAGCCTACACTCTCCTCGCTAGCCAGATGGGTTGAAGAGTTCTTATAATGTTTATTAGCTTTGTTTAGCTTGTAATTCCTAAGTCGCCTTCTACGACTTCCACGGGAGGACTTGGAGTGGCCCTATTCTACTCTGCCGGAAACCACACGGCACAAAAAAAGGATCACACTTTAAAGGAAGACACTGTTATCTTAGTTTTATTGCGAATATCTACATTTCTTATTTCTTCCTGCGTGTTGATACGTACTTATAATATTGTTGCATGCAACTTTTATTTCTATAGTATAATAGTGTGGTGGTGTAAAGTGTAAACGGATAATCTTATACCTTTAAACAAGCAATTCTTGTATATTTATTACCTGGGTGACCGAGCTTTACTCAGTAACATCTCAAACATTAACTACATTTTTTTAAACTTGTCTAAAAACAATACAAAATTATACATAAACTTGAACATTAAAAAAAACAAAATTAAGTCACCGAGTGGGATTCGAACCCGTAACACTCTTTCTAGCGGTTCGCGTCTTAAACCGCGGGCTGGCCCCGAGTTTTACACAAGCGACCGGCAGGACGAAATTAGCGACCATATTCTGCGTAGAAAGAAAAACGCATGAAAACTCAAAAACACGCGTTTTCCCCCGAAAAGCCCTATATACCAATTTTCAGCTAAATCGTTAGAGCCGTTTCCGAGATCACGGTAAAAGAGTGTTACGGGTTCGAATCCCGCTTGGTGACTTTCATTTGTTTTTATATGTTCAAGTTTATACATAACTAGCTGTACCCGCGGGCTTCGTTCCCTGTGGGAATTTCGGGATAAATAGTACCCTATGTCCTTCCACGCGTCACAAACGATATCCAAACCAAATTTCATCCAAATCGGTTCAGTAGTTTAAGCGTGAAGAGGTAAGAAACAAACAAATATACAAACTCACTATCGCATTTATAATATTAGTAGGATAGGATACGATTTAGTTTTTGAAGTATAAGTGAGCAAAGCTCGATCGCCCAGGAACTGTAGATGTGACTACCGTGTGCAGGTGCAGCTGCCAGGCGCCTGTGCAGAGCTGCGCGGTGTGCACGGGGCGCGCGGAGCCCACGCAGCCCGCGCCGCACACCAGCACGCTGGCGCCGGCGCAGCGCGTCGCCGCCGTCGACCCGGGGTACCACCCCGTGCTCAGCGACATCAGAGGTATACATACATACATACTATCCCGTGCCCACGCAGCCCGCGCCGCACACCAGCACGCTGGCGCCCGCGCAGCGCGTCGCCGCCGTCGACCCGGGGTACCACCCCGTGCTCAGCGACATCAGAGGTATACATACATACATACTATCCCGTGCCCACGCAGCCCGCGCCGCACACCAGCACGCTGGCGCCCGCGCAGCGCGTCGCCGCCGTCGACCCGGGGTACCACCCCGTGCTCAGCGACATCAGAGGTATACATACATACATACTATCCCGTGCCCACGCAGCCCGCGCCGCACACCAGCACGCTGGCGCCCGCGCAGCGCGTCGCCGCCGTCGACCCGGGGTACCACCCCGTGCTCAGCGACATCAGAGGTATACATACATACATACTATCCCGTGCCCACGCAGCCCGCGCCGCACACCAGCACGCTGGCGCCCGCGCAGCGCGTCGCCGCCGTCGACCCGGGGTACCACCCCGTGCTCAGCGACATCAGAGGTATACATACATACATACTATCCCGTGCCCACGCAGCCCGCGCCGCACACCAGCACGCTGGCGCCCGCGCAGCGCGTCGCCGCCGTCGACCCGGGGTACCACCCCGTGCTCAGCGACATCAGAGGTATACATACATACATACTATCCCGTGCCCACGCAGCCCGCGCCGCACACCAGCACGCTGGCGCCCGCGCAGCGCGTCGCCGCTGTCGACCCGGGGTACCACCCCGTGCTCAGCAACATCAGAGGTATACATACGTACATACTATCCCGTGCCCACGCAGCCCGCGCCGCACACCAGCACGCTGGCGCCCGCGCAGCGCGTCGCCGCCGTCGACCCGGGGTACCACCCCGTGCTCAGCGACATCAGAGGTATACATACATACATACTTTCCATTGCCCACGCAGCCCGCGCCGCACACCAGCACGCTGGCGCCCGCGCAGCGCGTCGCCGCCGTCGACCCGGGGTACCACCCCGTGCTCAGCGACATCAGAGGTATACATACATACATACTATCCCGTGCCCACGCAGCCCGCGCCGCACACCAGCACGCTGGCGCCCGCGCAGCGCGTCGCCGCCGTCGACCCGGGGTACCACCCCGTGCTCAGCGACATCAGAGGTATACATACATACATACTATCCCGTGCCCGCGCAGCCCGCGCCGCACACCAGCACGCTGGCGCCCGCGCAGCGCGTCGCCGCCGTCGACGCAATGTCTCACTTCCCGCCCTCTGCAGTAACGTGTTATTGTCAAGTTGAAATCTACTCGCCCGGCAATGCCTCCCTTCCCGCCCTCTGCAGTAACGTAGTATCCGCTAGATGACCATAAGTCAAATCAGACACTTTTTTCTAAACATCAAAACAAACATTTTCTTTGAAAATTGTATGAAATAACCAACCGTGACGTCATTCTTTTTGGAGTCCAATAACGCTCTTAATATCAATTTTTCTGCATTAATAAATCTAAAATCTTGTTTAAAGTGGATGAGATGAATGTAGTGACACTATTTTGTGACGTTTTATTTTGTTATCTGTAGCGAATAATTTGTTTTGTCGCAGACGTGTCGCCGTCGCTGCACGCGGCGGCGCTGTGGTCGCGGCCGTGGTTCCGGCCGCAGATGGCCAAGGCGCTGCGCGGCGCACACCACGCGCCGCGCCCGCGCTCGCACCCCGCCACGCCCAAGCCAACGCACAAGCACCCCAAACGTAAGCTTTGTTGCCTACTAGCCTGTGTTAATCCAGGGTGTCAGCTTCCTACATACCAAATTCTATCAAAATTGGTCCACCCGTTTACGCGTGAAGATTTAACAAATATATACACACACACACACACTCACAAACTTTCGCCTTTATAATATTAGTTTGTGATAATGTGACCAGCTGATATAAAATATAGTTTTAACGTTTTGGAAAAAAATATCGCATAAATACCAAATGAATTCCTTGTATAGGATATACATAATCCAAATTTGTTTATGAAGTAAGGTAAAAAGTTGCGAAAATGATTTTCGATCGAGACCACGTAGTTACGCCCTTCCAAAACTACCGCGTGACCCTGGTTGAACTCTGGCCGGCCGGCAGACCCTGGCGACGGTACTACTGGTGTACACTTCGTCTGCGGGAAAACGCATTGTATGAGTTTTCCAATAGAGAAGTGTCTATGCCATTGATGGTTGCTTATATTTCAAATTACTGAATTTTTGTTATCAGCTATACGCCCAACGCAGACGATAGACTCCGCGCGCCGGACTTTTTGCGCGTCGTTTGCGTTACTGCATATGATTGCATGCGTTCTATTTTCACAGACTAAAAAGTGTGTCATGGATAGTCTGTAGTCTGCGTTGGGCCATAAATGAATACTGACAAATTACAATTTAAATACGACACTTGTTTTACGGTACACTAAGGCCCGTATTAATAAATCGCACTCAACTCGTGAGTTCGAGCTTAAGACGATACCACAAAAATTATGTACCTCATTTGTGGGCGGAGCTAGATGTATCGTGTCGATTGCGCGAGGGGGCGCTTTCCTTGATATTATATTTACGCGCACTGCCGAGAACATGTCCATGAACTCGGGAGCTTAGAACGTATGGAGATAGCAGACAGATATGTTTACAATAATATTTTTAATTCAGTAGATACAAATATGTTAAAAGAGGTGATTCGGTCCATCAATTTGAACAACTTATAGCAGTACATGTATATTGAAATACGAAAAAAAATAACGTTCTCAAACAAATCGAAGTAGTCACGTCATCTAGTTACTATGGTCTTTATGTATGGTATTTTTTTCATACAATAAAGTTAACAACTTTTATGTTGCTTTCGCCAAGAAATCAAAAGACAAAATATATAAATATAGTTACAAATTGACCGGTCGGCTGATCAGAAAATATTGTTCTTTATATATAAGGTCTAACAAAATATACTGAAACTATTTTAACAGTAGGCTCAGTCCGTGATACTGAACAACTTTCCTCAAGAAACATATAGTGAAATATGAAGTTTATTTTTTACATACACTGACCTTCGACCGCACATGCCGCGCCGTCCGCTCATCGCCGCAATACCTAAAGGCAGCCACAAACGTAGCTAAATGGCGCGAGGCCGCGACATCACTCGAACTTTATGGCACGACTTCACAACACAATCACAGTCACAAAACAAATTCATCAAATTAGTCGAGTGATTTATTATTTTTGATATCACTTGCCTAAGGCAACTAGTATTTATTCTGTACCCTATTAAACCTCAAGTAGACCCGCGTCTATTACATGATGCATGAAGTTATTAAAACAATAAGAAAATAAATAAAATGGCGCAAGTCACCTAAGTTTGATGTAAAAGTATCTAGGCTGGCGTTTTAATTACACACAATATGACTAGGTATTTTTGAATAACTGCCTATAATTTGGCATAAAGAAAACGTACGCACGATGCTATTTGCATCAGTTCCAACTCAAAACTGACCAGACCTTGGAAAGTTTTTTTGTTGTTTATTTGTTTTCAGTTAGCGTTCCCACGGTTAACATTTATGGCCCCTTTTGTTCTCGCCGCAGGCACGAGCTAACTTAAATTTTATTGCACATTTTTTGCTTGTTGTGAACAGTATTTTTGTAAGTAAAATGCCGACAAAAGAAACAAACAAAACATCATAAAAGCCGGCAAAAATTGAACCGGTGAATTTTTACTACAAAATCCTTTGTTGTCATATTCAAAGAAATACCGCCTCATGTGAATAACATGTTTTTACTTATTATAGCAAGAAACAAAACCGACTAATAACATCAGTTGACTTTTGTTGCTCTAGTGAATAGGTAGTTCAGTCTCCAAAATATGCGAGTTTAGTGTAAATTAGATTTTTCTTATATAATAACCTATCGCATAAGATGTTTGAATATTTTTGACTGTATCAAAATATTAATTTGGAATGTGTTTTACTGTTGTGAATAATGTCGTTATTAACTGTTTGCACATTGTAAAGATACTTGTCGAAATAATAAAAATAATCTTAATTTCTTAGGTACTTAATTCAAAGTGTGTTGTGAATTGATTAAATTACATATGACTACCTAATGACTACTAGGACAACATGTGATTGTTTGTGAATGAGTGTAATCGTAGCGTGTGTAGACGTCCTTTGCTGCATACAGCTGATGTGTCGGGTAGAGCGGCGAGGCACATAGCAGGCAAAGGTGGGTGATATATGAAAAATATATTTTTTATATTTCGCTATGTGTTCCTTGGGGAAAGTTGTTCAGTATCACGGACTGGACCTACCTTTAAAATAGTTTCAGTATATTTTGTTAGACCTTATATTTCGATACAATGATAAGGTCTTTGGGGAAAATTACACACATTAAAACATAGGTATGGAATATGTAAAAGAAAAATATTCAGTATATTTCGTAAAATAGTTTCAATATATTTATATATATAGGTGTACAAAATAAAAATATAAAACAATTTTTCATAGATTTATTGCTAAACATATACAATAAAAATAGCATAATAACAATAATAATTGATATCTTTTGATTATACGATGAGACTGATGTATTAAACATAAAAATAAAAAACATCCTAAGTAATATAATAATCTTGATAAAGTTTGAACTGGACAATCAACTGCTAATAAGATTACATTATGTTCAAAGAATCAGAAAAATATTTATTGCCCAATACAGCAGTATTTATTTTTCACACACATAAAGAGCACTTGTGTAAATCGCCTCCCTATCATAGTTGCAGCACCAGACAGAGCGTAGTAATTTCTCTCAAGAGTCTCTTTCACCAGCAACCATCCAGTATAACATCAATTATGGCATTGCCATTTTTATCTATTTTACCCTCTTCAATCGCAGCAGCTTTTTCTCTTTGTCCAGCTTTTTTCATTTCGTCCTAAGCTGTGGTCCCCCAGTTTTTGCATATTTTGTCATGTGCACGGTTGTAAATGCGCTCAGACATAATTGGTATATCTAAGGAGGCAGGCACTAATTTGTTTGAGTTGGGGGTGACCACAACCTGCTACCATAGCTCCTGCTACTCCATCTTTATTAACATCCTCCAATGTATTCTTTATTGTAAATTGTTCGTTGCAAATGGAGCATGATAAAAAGCAATTTGATGTTATTCCCGTACATTTTTCTGATACAATATTGATGGTATTTAACCCACAATCACAAAGCGACTGGTGGCTATTTTCTTTAATTCTTTAAAGAAGTACTTGATGTTCACTATACGATGTCCAGAAATATTTTCATTAAATTCATCCTGAAACAAATACCATATTGTAATTTTTATTTCATGCTATTAGGTATACATATGCAAAACTATATAGATAAAGGTAATTTCAGACCGCAATACTGAAAGAACTTCGATGTCACAGACAAACAGACATCGGCATCAAACTTATAACACCCCTCTTACTGTCTGTCTGTCCGTCCGTCCGTCTATCTGCGACCAGGGGAAATGCCCGTTTACGAGATTAAAAAATAACTTAAAATATTGTCATATTTGAAAGTATGTATTCTATTAAGTTCTATTTAAAATACACACCTTTCCATTCCACCTGTAGTGATCCTGACGAAATATTTTGATTGTCTAGATCCATAATTTGTAAATCCGACTCCATATCAATTACACCTCCTTGTTCTTCTTGCGACGGCGACGATCGACGCGGACAAAGAGTCATCAAACTCTGATAAAAGAGGATTTTTTTTTTGGCCTGAAAACAGTAGTACTTTTATATTAGCGGATTTACTTCGAAGTTATTCGGTAGGTGCATATTATCCAAAATGTTAGTTGGGTAGAATAAGTTGTAACTTGTAACAGTAGAATAAGACAAAAAGGTAGATACGTATGAAAATAACATAAGTAGGTAATTATGGTTTGAAAGTAGGACAGTACGGTGCCATCTCAGTATGATACAACTTATACCTAGTAGGTACCTATATTTTGAGTAGTCAGTAAGATTGGTAGGCACTTATTGACATACCTACTCCCTTTCTTACAAACTTTACATATTTTATCAATATAAGCCACTTATTTAGAAACATTGAGGTAGGTAAGTACTTACCATCTATTAAATTTTTGTCTCATCATGCTTGCTTTTCCGTTCCCGTTTTCTATTTTACCTATTATTATTATACTTATGTACACAATCACAATGTAAAACAGTAAGTGAAAATAGGGTTCTATTTTCACAGACCAAAAAGTGCGGCTCGGATTAGTCTGTCGTCTGCGTTGGGCCTAAAACTTAATTTTTACAAATAAAAGATCGATCATTCGAAACGTTGGGATGTGCGGACGACTGGCACAGGTCTTACGTCCAAGGAATCCATACGCAGACTGAGCAAGAGATAGCGCTCGGCGAGTTGACGCGCGTGGGGCCGAGAGAGGTATACGGTGGGTGTGTTCAATTGGGGTTCCAATCCACATGAACGAATAGGTCGTAACCGCCAAAACCTTTATTAATAATTTACGGCAAAATTAAATGATCAATCAAAATTTCATCTTGTTATTATTAAAAATGTCTGAAAATTTTACTTATAGTTCAAACGGTTTCTTTTAAGTCGTCCTATTCGAGCGATAATATTGACAAGTTTGCTAAGTAAGACCATATTTCGAAAAATATTTCTATCGAGATTTTTCTTTTCAATCATGTTTTCATCTTATCAATAAACTAAGAAAAGAGTAAAAAATCATATCCTTAAATTTCAAATTTATATTTCAAATACTTTGCGAGATAAATTAGACTCAACACAACCTTTTTTGCGGAGGTATCGTCTTAAGTGCGAGCTTGAGTTGCTCTGCTAATTAATAAACCATACTTGAGTTAAATATTGAGATATGAGTATCACCTGAGTGAGCGACGGATTAATAAACTAGTATCAGAACTTAAGCGCGCACTCAAGTTGCTACTCAAACACGTTTTTCTTGAGTGTGGTCGGACCATGACTTAAGTGCGCGATTAGACGAATTTTGTATAAAAGTTTTTGCGTTTATAATGAATTTTGAAAATATTAGCAACAAAAATAATCACTTATGTACCTACTTTAATGAATACACATGTTAAGCAACTCTGGGCGTGGTCCTCATTTGGATGGTTGACCATAAAGTATCATAAAAAATCTCGTTGCCCTATGTTTGGGAAGGCACGTCAAGCCGTACCTACATATACATTACTAGCGCTTTCGCATGTTAAGCAACACTGGGCGAGGTCCGCACTAGAATAGATAACCATAAGTAGAATAAAATATTTCGAGCCCCTCCGAGCTTCATAACGCACGCTAAGCTGTACCTATGCATTACTAGCGCTTTCGCAGGTTAAGCACCCCCGGGCGTGGTCCGCACTTAGATGGGTGACCAAATGTAGAATATAATATATCGAGCCCCTCCGTGCTTCAAAACGCACGTCAAGCCTTACCAATGCATTACTAGCGCTTTCGCATGTTAAGCACTCCCGGGCGTGGTCCGCACTTGGATGGGTGACCAAAGGTAGAATATAATATATCGAGCCCCTCCGTGCTTCAAAACGCACGTCAAGCCTTACCAATGCATTACTAGCGCTTTCGCAAGTTAAGCAACCCTGGGCGTGGTCCACACTTGGATGGGTGACCACAAGTTCCATAAAATATCACGATGCTCATCCGTGCTTTAAACGTAGAAGGCACGTTCAGCAGTCGGATTTGCAATCGGAATAAAAATCTAGTAATGGCTACCAGCACAAAAAAAAAAACCAAAAATTGAGATCGCGCTCTCAAGATCGATCTTGAGTGAGTAACTGTTGATATACGTTTATTAATAAGCCACTATCTTAAGAGCGCGATCACAACTTGAGTGCGACTCAGCTGAGTTCGCTCTTGAGTACAGTTTTGAGCTCGGTTTATTAATACGGGCCTAACTCAACAACACCATATTGTATAATAAATAAATATGGATAAATATTCATAGTTATATTCAAACATCCAGAAATAAATATATGGGGACAAATAACACTGATTGCGCAAGCCCCAAAGTAAGTTTGAAAGATATTTAACATTTCGCTTTTTGTTTTCAGGGTTGAAAAGAGGAAGGCCGCCTTTGTCGAGGAAAATAAGGGAGAGGGAGCGCGAGGAAGATAACGCTACGCCAGTACAAGAAAGGTAAGAGTTTTATTCACACTCAACTCACTATTAAGCTTTTAAATAAAGGGGTTTCTTAGCATATACTAAGCATGGATACCAAAGGGGGGAAAGGGGTAAAAAAGTGGAAAAAATGTGTCATATACATGGTGTAATTGAATTCGTTGGCAATATTTTAGGTATCTACTATACCCATGATACACAGTAATTTACGACTAATAAAACTTCAAACAAAAATCGTCATTTTCACATTACAGAAAATCTCTAAACATGCGTTAGACTCTTTGATAGATACCATTACTGCAATCACTCATAAACAAGACACATTCATGAAAAAGAAATTAATTGTAATAGTATCAATTTCGTCGCGTCGTAGTACGCTAACATTCGTTCCTACTTCAACGTACCTACTATCCTCAAGCGTTCGTGTGACACGACTCGTCCCCACTCGACTTTCAACCTTATTCACGTAATTTAAAGTCTACTTTTTTATGCCGGCCGTATTGCAGCGAGGTCGCTGACCTTGCTGCGCGTAGGAAAAGGACGGGGCGCGGACGGGCGCGCTTCTTTTCAGTGTGTTCTGCTTTGCGACGTTTCTATATATTTTGTATGAAACCATCGCTTGCCGTCGCGGAAAATACAAATGTCTGCGCCCCGTCCGCGACGCACGTCTTTTCTATTTGTCCAGCGCTTTAGTCATATCAGTAGTGCTATTTTATTTAAATAATATAATTAGTAGATACCTTAAAACGCCATCTGGTGACAAGGAAGAGAAATAATTGTTTATAAGGCGATGGGTAGGCATGGTACAGGTATGCCCATACATGTATTTTCCGGGGTCCAGTGCTGCCCTAGGTAACCTTTTAAACTATTTTATGGACTACTGCTTACAGTTTCAAGTGAGAACGTGAAGCTTTTCTACGCACATGCGAAAAACGGCCAGTTTTCGCTAATGTGCGTAGAAAAGCTTCACGTTTTCACTTTAAACTATACTATAAACTATACTACAGTAGTTCGTAAAATGCTTTGAATGGTTATATAGGGCTTGGTCAAGACACACTTTTAAATAATATCTTTGTGTACAAAGTACATGCATTTTCGTAATAATGTTATCCATGTTACACTCAAAACGCCAAATCACTAATGTATATGTATGTGTGTTGTGCATAGTTGCAATCTGCTTGCACTGCGATGCATTCCTTTACCTCATTTTAACAATAAATTCAGTGTACAAACAGCACTCGTGGAGTTTGGTTATTTCGTTGGTACCTAACTCTTCCCCTTTTGTACTTGCACTAACGGTGCCGTACTCTCCGTTTCCTTTCAAATGATTTATTTCAAGTCACTGGACTATCTTAACTGCCTCCGTGGTGTAGTGGTTAGAGCGTTCGGCTCATACCCGGAGGTCGCGGGTTCGATTCCCGGTGGGGGCAACGACTTTGTGTTGTTGTCCTAGTTTGGTTAGAACATTGTAGGCTGATCACCTGATTGTCCGATGAGTAAGATGATCCGTGCTTCGGAGGGCACGTTAAGCCGTCAGTCTCGGTCACTGTCTTTGACATTGGTCGTTACCTAAAACCATGTCAGAGGCCTTTAAGGCGGTTAAAAAACTCTAGACACAAGTGTTAGTCACTAACACACACGATAAGAAGTCACTGGACCCCATAAATGAAGAGTGTATCGTTAGCAGGTCGCGCGGGCGGCCCAGCACGGAGCGGCGCCGGCCGTCCTACGACATCGACAGCATCGTCATCCCGCAGAGCGTGGCCGCCAGCACGCGCCCGCAGATCCTCACCTACAAGGAGATCATCACGCCCAAGTACGTACCCGCCCAATGCTGGACCTAAACATTACCTTTCAACATCCATTTATCACCTTAAACCTAGTTACAAAGAATTAGTTTTATGGCATCATTTTTATTGGCATTATCATTCTTTGACAATAAGGCTCCGTGTGACCCGTTAGGGATAAAGACGTGATAGTATGATTCATAAACTGAATTGCAATATAATTGCCTAGTCTTATCCATTTTCAACTGATAACAATCAGATGTCTACAATACCTGACTTGGATATCATAGATAAACGCCAAATAACTCGTAATGTCTGCTAATATTACTGTTATCTGGTTGACTCATCACATCACCATCATCGTATACTATAAATAAATACGCACAAATCACACAGATTGAACTAGCCCCAAAGTAAGTTCGAGACTTGTGTTGTGGGATACTAACTTAACGATACTATATTTTATAACAAATACATATATAGATAAACATCCAAGACCCACGTCAATCTGAAAAAGATAATTTTCCATCTTGACCTAACCGGCGATCAAAACCGGGACCTCCGGTGAGGCCATCTTGCAAGATGACCACTAGCCACTGACCACAGTGGTTGAGTAAACTATAAAAGTTCTTTTAAGTGCTAAATGGTATGGTGAATAACGATGATAATGACAGACGGACGGACAGATGGACGGACAGTAGTCTTAGTAATAGGTAGTGTCCGACCGAAATTTCGGTTTCGGCCGAGTTTCGGCCAAAAATCAAGTTTTGACGGCAGTTTCGGTTTCGGCCGAAAATGGGCCGAAACTATGGCCGAAACCGAAACTCGTTTCGGAAGATATCGTGCACGCTCGCCTAACTTCGTTTCGCACGGCAACGCGGTCAGCCCTGGAGTGCTATATTTCAATGAGGTACTTAGCGAAACACAAAACGTGTATAGTTTTCCAACTCACCGCTCGCGTAAAATACAAATTGATCGTATTTTTGAAACCGTCGTGTCAGCGAAAAACAATATTGTTTTACGCAGAAAACATCGATAATTTGTCTATGCTTTTCTAAAAATTCAAGGATTTCCCATGATCGGTTTCGATGACATATCTACGCTACAAATATCAAAATTATGAGTGGTCAAGACCACTCGTTGCAAATCCTTCGCAAACTACCGATTCAAAAATGCGCCCATTTGGAAACGCTCGCGCAAACCCTTCGCAATGTGACAAGTGATTTCAAAAATACGTCTCCTGCCTGTACGGGAATCTTCGTGCGCCGTTCGGATATCTCCGCAGCAACAAAACTTAGACAGTTTTTAATTTAAATGTTTACTGTAGTTTAGTAGTGAGTTACTTAATTTTAAATGTAAGTAAGACTGTCCTACTAATTGTGGTTTGTTAATCTTTGTTAAGACTGAAACTAAGAGTGTAATAATAATTATTATTTTTATGAAAGAGATACCTAATATAAGCCTAAAAGAGATTGATGATTCCTGTAGAGGTAAAATATTAATTATATTTTTTATCTATACATATAATAAAACAGTAAAAAAAGTGTGTCTGTACATTAAATGTATTTCCAAAAAAAATATTGGGGGCGATGGAGACGTAGTAATAGAGTAAGAATATTAAAAAAAATGTCTGTCTGTTTGTCTGTTTGTCTGTTTGTCTGTTTGTCTGTTTGTCTGTTTGTACACGCTAATCTCCGGAAATACTGGACGGATTCGAATGCAACTTTTTTTGTTATATAGCTATTAAGCCTGGGCAACATATAGGGTATAAATGATTTTGGAAAATGAAACGCCTGATGCAGAACCATAATGGTCCCGCTAAACTATAAGAGATATAAAAATGTCGCCTTAGTAAAAGTTGTTCAGCCTGATGAGCATTTTCCAGAGACCTAAAGTGCACGCGAACAAAGTCGCGGGCTTCAGCTAGTTTATAATAAATATTATAAAAATAAAAAATATTAATAATATTATTAAAATAATATTTTTTCATATAATAAGAAATAAATAAATGATCACAAGAAACTTAATATAATGTGTTTCAATGTAATAAATGTGTTTAATGGGTAAAATGGTCCAAGTTTCAGTATTTTTTAAGAATTTTATACTTGAACACGTGAGTTTCGGTTTCGGTTTCGGCCGAAACTGAAGCCACGGCCGAACATTCGGTTTCGGTTTCGGTTTCGGCCGGAAAACCAGTTTCGGTCGGACATTAGTAATAGGGCCCCGTTTTTACCCTTTGGGTATGGAACCTTAAAAACCTCAAGAGTTTTTGCCTAAAACTCTGAGGTTGAGTTCTTTACATCTCTAGTTTTAAGTTAAACGCAAACGACAGACTATCATATATGTATATATGCAGTAACGCACACGACGCCATAGTCCCGGCGCGGGTCGTGTGCGTTACTGTATATTCTTCTTCAGCCTTTATTCACCCATTGTTGGGTATAGGCCTCTTCATGGTGTTTCCACTTGACCCGGTCTTCTACAGTTCGCATCCAGGTCTTGCCCAATATTTTATAGATGTCATCGGCCCAGCGCATAGGTGGTCTCCCAACATTTCTCCGGCCAGGCCGAGGTCAACTCTTTAAAACGTCGTCAAGCTTACTGAATGCCGCCCAGCCAAGCTGAATCCTAGATATTATATGTATATATGTGTGTGTGTACTAAAAAGTGCGTCACGGTTAGTCTGTCGTCTGCATTGGGCCTTACGCGGTCACCTGGGCTGAACCGATTTTCAACAAACATGCAAAGAATCACCGCAACGAAACTTGCTATAACGTTCCAGACCTACGATGATACAGGCAGACAGACATTGTAACACCCATATTTTTGCGTTGGGGTTTAAAAAAGTAGAAAGTCATGTAATAATCTAAATGTTGTTTTTGCTGCAGATGGCGGGTGCTAGAAATTCCTGAGGTGCCGTTGAATAATGGTGTGACAAAATCAAGTCGGATGTCTTTTGAGAGCGAGGTAAGATTTTTGTGAAAATGTCCGAATTTTTAGCAGAAAAAAGACAGTACTATTGACGGCAGTCAAACTATATTGGTTGCCTTTAACCGCGAAGGTCTGGTTTATCTGACAAACATTGTCGAGGCCATTCCGCGAACGTCGGATATTTCCGACAAAAATAAATGCTCGTATAGCACATCATGTAAGCGCAGTGTGAGACGTAGACATGTGTAATTTCGACTCCGAGGTGCGTTTCGGCTCACTTAATCTTAATCTTCATTCGGTACCGACTCCTCTTATTGATTCCTACTCCCTTATCAACTCCGGCTCCATAATCTGGCGGCGCACGATGAATAACGGAAGCCTCCGTCAGATTCCTTCCGAGTCCCGAGTATTTCCGACGCGATATCCGTGACGCGGTTGAGCCGAAATAAAGACTGGCGGTAAGCGTGCGACGTGACTCGACGAGCGCCGATTGCCGGCGGGACTAAGTATCTACGACGCGGGTCTAATAACTCGCGGGAGTCGGTAACAATTGCTCGGAGGTGATAAGGCTATCAGCTCTTGATGATTCGGCTCATTCGAATCCGGGGTTACCTGTGTCTAGAGGGACGTCCAGTGGCTCGGTGGGTAGTTTGGTGTTATAAATTCTCATTCTCATGGACAATATGTAAAATGTTTAAACTGGATAGTTATAACATAACTCATAGTGCAGCTGTAGCTGCTGATATTTATGTGCGGACAGTGGTGGGAGTCTGTCACTCAATCGGCTATGAAAACCAGTACGTAATCGTATAGATTTGTCGCCAGAAGCTGCCTTGAAGCAATCAAAGGTCCTTCACCAACCTTAGATTGTATAGGTAGGGTTTGGAATAAAGAAGTGAAGAAAATAAAGATTGACTCTAAAGAACTCTAGTATCCAGAGCCGTAATATAATACGGTATTTTACTCAATTATTTTTATTATATCAATAAGTAACATAATCTGAAACCGAAAACAATGGAGTTTTTTTTTAATCTGTCCAAAAATAAGTAAGTTATAATTGTTATAAATAAGCCTTTAAAATCTGATGGAATTGAAAAACTCTCTAGTAACAGAAAAAGGATGCACATACAGCACTCTCTCTTGACGTCACGCTATGAGGTCTCGCGCGTACGATAGAGATAGTAAGATGTCCCCACCCCGCTCCCATTCTTACATTTGAAATGTTTATTAATACTTGATCAATTAACAAATTCTCTTGCTGTTTAACTTACTACCAGTATTTTCTCTTTTTATCCCGAAGGTTGACTGGTAGAGAATGCTATTAGCCTTTTGTACCATATTGTTTTGGTAAATAAAGTTTAAATAAAATGAAATAGCCCTTAAAAATTAATGGTAATGTTGCAGGAGGAAGACGTATCGGAGTCGGCAGTAGCGGCGCGCCACCAACTCGCCGAGCACCGCGAGCGCACGCGCTACCTCCGCACGCCGCGCACGCGCCGCACGCTTCGCTCCGACTCCGGTGACGTCACGCCGCGCGGTGACGTCACAGCGCGCGATGACGTCACGCCGCGCAACGACGTCACGCCGCGTACGCACCGTGCGCTGCGCTCGGACTCTGGCGACGGCGCGCCGCGCGGTGACGTCACAGCGCGCAACGACTTTACCACGCGCGATGACGTCATGACGCGCACGCGCCGTGCGCTGCGCTCCGACTCCGGCGACGGCGCGCCGCGCAGTGACGTGACGCCACACAGTGACATCACACCGCGCAATAACGTCAACAGAGAGTCGATGACGCTGGCGCCGCCGGATCCCTCGCTGTCTTTGGAGCCGCATGAGGCAAGTATTTATTTATTTTAATATTTATGTTCATCATCAAATACAAATTATAAAAAACAATAGGCGAACTTAGGTTTTTTGAAGTAGAGGTATTTCTTGACTTACTGATAAAATGCGTATTGCCCAATGTTCTTTGATTGATAATCTCTTGTTTCACTTCCTCCATACTATCCACCACCACCAAACTAACTCATCACCATTACTAATCGACGCACCAATAACATTAACCCTTCTATTATTTCAGACAGTGAGACCCTACACACCGCGGCAGTTCCCGCTGCGAGAAGACACCTATATGGACATGCTATCCGTCATGCCCGATGGCTACCGAGTCAGCAGTCCCGAACCTACCCCTCCCCCCCTAGAAGATGACGACTCCAGCACGCTCTCCCCAATGTCCCCGATGGTCTTCGACGGGGATGACCCTGATGACGTGGAGTGGGATCCCAGTAGCGAGAAGGCTGAAAGAAGGAAAAGCGCCTTCAGATGAATTCGGTGAGCAGCATTTTTGCCATGATTGTTTGAAGTGTTGCCAATTTGAAATATGTTTTGTGTTGCCACTGTGCAAAAATTTCTCAATGATACATTTACCCAGGGCGGAATAGACTTTGCGGTCATATTTTTTAGTGTCTAGTAATTTGTAAATGAATGTGTTTTGTTCAAATAATAATTGGTTATATTCAGCTAGAGGCAGGCGTTTTAAAAAATATTATATAACCTGTCAAAAATCACCCCTTCGGTGTTGCCCTCTATTGACTCCTACGGCTGAAGCGACATTATAATAATACATTTTTGGCTAGATTTGTTATTGGCATTTGTTCCAGCAGTGGACGTTATGCGGCTGAAATAATGATGATTTGTTCGAAAATTGCCTTATATCTGCGCATTGCGTTGTATGATTTAGCATTATAGACAATAAGGAGTTGTAATTTATTTTTCTACGGCGACAGCACAGACATTTTAAGAGATCTCCTGTAAATAAAAACGTGTCTTAGCCACAAATAATTCTGAAATGGGATATGTTGACAATATCCGCCGATTTGTAAATATGCGTGTAAATTTAGTCAATGCATTCGTTTATTTTTAGCATGTTTGGTTAAATTGAACTGGTATAAATGTTAATAATGGTCATTAAAACTCCTTGTTAATTATCACAGAGTAAAAACATCAGAAACTGCAATGAGTATTACAAATATCAAAATGATTTTGCAGTTAAATTGATACTAAATTGTATAATTTGTTAAACATTTCCATATTTTAGAAGTATTGCTAATATTTAATGCAAGAATCAAATCTTTATTTGCTAATTAGAGTTTTATAATGAGGTCTTTACAATATCCTTAAATAAATATTTAAGAGGCAGCAAATTCTCAGATTAAATTATAATGATTGAACGCAAATTTTGATTTAAGTTTATGGTTATGCAGTTTGTATTTAAACTTAAGCACCTAAGGATAAGTGCTGTTAGTATATTTATGTCAAAATTTTTGGCTTTCATTTAATTTGTCTACCTTGAAATAAAAATTTAAGTTTAAAAGTAAGTTTGGTAAGAGGTATTCTAATTTGTCGAAACTAATGAACTGCGTTGTTTCTAAATGAACTAAAGTATTTTATTTTGGACCCAAAACGACTAAAAGCTTTATTGTTAAATATATAGATTATAACAAACCAGTATGTAAGTGTATTATAAAAATTGTGAAGATATTTGATGAAGTTGTTATTTAGAATTTGCATGTAAACATATTGTCGTCATACCTGAGTGTATTTTAGTAAAAAATATTAACTGATGTGTTCAAACATTCCTGTGTTACACCGTTTTTGCTATTGTTACGTGGATAGTGAAACGAAATATCAAAATTATCAGATGCTTCTTTTTCAGTTAATTTTGACTCTTGATTAACTGTCAAAAATTGTAAGGACATAATCCGCATATGTATAATTTACGTTCAAATTACATTATCGTATGTTACTTTTAAGAAGCTTAGGTATAAGAGCCCTGTGTCGCTTAGCGGCAGTTTAAGATGTAATTGTTTGGGCACTGAATAGTAACTAATAGACTGGCTAATTACGAGTTACGAGAATCTCTGAAAGAGGATAACTTTGGGTCCGTGAATGTGGAAAGTAAGCCAAATTGACACATTGTATACTATGAAGTATGTTTCTTTTATTAGAGCGAGTGACCGAGTTCAAATTCAATGGAGAGTGGATGTTGTGAATGAATATATTTATGTAACATCAATGTATTCCCTAGTGAGAGAATTACCTGCACCATTTATGTAATGTTAAGGTGGTGTATGTATTATATTACATTTATAATAGCAACGCAACTATCACAAGGCGGTGGAGTTTTCTAATAAACCTGTAAAACTGTCATTTAGCTGTGGCCTTCATTTGGTTTATGACATGGATATGATCAGACCCTTGCTGCCATGGAATTCAACATTTTATAACTAGTCATCTGTTATTATGAGTATGAGCAATAGGGTACATCTAAAAATGCTCTATCTTTGCAAGTGAGATTTAAATATATCTACAATTATTATGAATTGTACATATTCGGCGCCTACAAAGTTGAATGTTCGTGAGATCGTGAACAAAATGTTTTGTAGTAGGCTCGGAAGAGTATAAACTATCGAAAAATTGTGAACAATCATCTAGCCATTCACAATTCAACGCATTATTTTGCGATAGTTTATAATCTACCTATGGCAAACCGAATTGTGAATTTGCATCGATTTTATGGTGCTAAATATGTACAAGCCCTTTGTATTTTTGGCTCTGCAATTGTTTAGCTTAATCCCATTATGCTTTTAACTGTAACTTGGAAAGTGTACATAGTTTCACTGTATTTGAAATGTTTCTTTTGAAAGAAGCCAAAGTCTTCTTGTTTATTCTAAGTGTAGTATAGGTTTTTTAAGGTGACGATGTGAGTCGAATGCTTGAGAAAAAGAAAGTGTATGATAAATAAAAGTTAAATTTCAATGAGTTTATATAGTGTTTGTTTTATATAATATACTCAACAATATGCACCCTAAATTATGTCGGAAAGAAATTCTTATGGGGTAATTAATTACCGGTAAAGCCAGCGCCCCTCCTCGCGTTGTTCTTTGAGAGCTTTCTAGTGAAACCACATCAGACTAACTCTCTAGCCCACACAGTTATCCTGTGTTTAGTATCCAGGTAAAGTTTAGTAGTTTTAACGATTACAGATTTACATTTTTACGTCTATATCCCTGACGGGGCAGACAGAGCCCGGGGCCGTAAGGCTCAATTCACACCGGGATGGAAGCGCGCGGAAGGGAAGCGGAGAGCAGTTTCAGTGTCATACAATTTTAGACTTTATCGCGATGACTGTAATACATGAATCGTTTGAAAAAGTGGTAAACGGCGCGCGAATGCTCGCGACTTAGCGAGCACTCCAGCGGCGTCCGCGTAGCGTCGGCGCACGACTGCTGTGGCGGGCGGGCGCGAGCGGCCGCTGGAAGTATCCTCACCTCCGCCCGCTCCACACCGTGCAGCGGCGCCGCGCATTAACTACTTGAAGTGCATCGGATACGGTCGTACTCGTATGTAGATGGTATGGTGATGTAATAAATGCTAGGGTACCGATATAAATTTGCGCAAAATGTTTGAAATTGTCCAAAAAGATGTCTTTTCTTCCATAGGTCGTGAACCCAAAAATTTCTTTTCCTTCTTAATGTTATCCGCCTTTCCTCTTCCTCTTCTTCTTCTTCAATTATACGTGCAATAACAATTAAATCCAAAATAATCATTTTCACAGCTAAGTTAATACACACGTGTTTCCTTGATATATGAAGAATATAAACTGCGCATAGCTGAGCCGTGAAGTGAGTCGCGCGCGGCCGCGATCACTCTCGAGCGGGCGCGAGCAGTCGCGCGCGGTCGCGAGAAAGCGCGGGCGGGCGCCAGCAGTCGCCAGAGTCCGCGCGCCTTCTCTTCCGTGTCGGCCGCTTCCAGCCGCTTCCACGCGCTTCCATCCCGGTGTGAATTGAGCCTAAGACCCAAAGGCCACGCTGAGCGTGATGGTGGGCGTTAAGATGAAAAAGGAATCAAAATAGTGATGGGTTGCTAGCCGCATCGCCTATTATCATGATTCAAATCTCGCCCATTCCCTCGATCGGCTTATACGATCTGCCTGGGAAGAGAAGCAGCTGGTACATTCTAAGTTTTTTCTTTTCTCCCAGACCAGTATGGAAGAAAGTTTTAACGATTGTTATTATTTATGTAATGCGTATCCAAAATTAAACGTTTACCGCTTTTACGACATATTCTAAAGTAATTTTTTATTCCATAGAATTCTGACAATTCATAAGTGTTGCTACTAAAAAATTTCTCAAACTAAAAAGGGAATGCGTATAAGGGCGATAAAAAAATAAATTCTTGATTAATTTTAATGAATTACCAAGATAATAATAAACTTTAAACTTTCTGATATATTTAAAATGTTACAACATTTTTTAATACCGAATTATCAAAGTTATATTTTTAAGTAATTTTTAATTAGCAGGTTATTTTTCTTTCCCTGGCATCCCTCTTTACTAGAGATGGGCGGTGGGTATATACCCAATCTACCCATTTGGGAATATACCCGGTAGATTGGGTAAATACCCGTTTCTACCCGTTTGGTGGGTAGATTGAATTTTATGAGTAATTACTTCGCAATACCTGTCCGAAAGTGGGTGCAAGCGCTGTAACTAAGACATGTATCATCAACCTTTTTAGCCAAAAGCTTATTAAATATTTTTTTTCGTAATCCATCAAGCATAGAAATTATAAAAATAAAGTATGCGGCAATCAGCTGCCACGTCGCGACTGTCACATTAATTGTTATATTTTTTATGTATCTGATAAGTTTTATCTTGTTGAAAAAATCTTTTTTCTGAACTGATAAAACCTGGAAAGGACGTATAAGCCTTTCACCCACAAATTGTTTAAAGGAGTCTCTATAAAAAATAGAATCAAAACTATTTTTTTTTTTTTTTTTGTCTGTCTTCATACTTGTATGTACGTATTTTATGTCGGTTATTCAACTGTTCGTGATGAAAAAATCATTTGCGGGATTTACAGCGATGCCGACTACCTTTTGATTTGGAGCACCGCACTTAATTAAATGGTTACATTCACTAACAAATAAAATGTGTAGACTCAGATGTTCACACTCTTATTGAAATCTTGTTGTTGTGCAATAAATGATTTCTGATTCTGATTCTGGAATTTAATAAAAAAATGTGCCCGGCCAAAAAGGTTTATTATCTCTTATATGTCAAAAAATGACAGCTGTCAGAATTCTACGGAACGGAATTAAAAATCAGACTTTAAACTTATTATCACGTCTACGGGCAAAGACTTCTTCCACTATAAATGAAAATGCAAAATACTTTGATTTATTTATTTTGGCTTTCGAAATACGCAACATCAATGCAATACATCTACACAACATACCAGCAGCTTACGGTTAGTAAACTCTGACTAGGATGCTAATTATTTTTTATACATATATACCTAATTTTTAGGACACATACATAAGTAATCCATTTCACATAGTATTAAGTACACATTTGTGCTTTCCTTATGCCTAGCATTGTAAAAATGTATAAAACATGATAAAACTAAAAGCAAAGTAAAAATATAACACAACCTAAATATATCCAGTTTATACAAGTAACATGGCACTTATTCAGTAAGCTTGTAAAAATTAAAAATCGCAGACTAAAATTACACAAATAAATGGGTATAGTAAGACATATTCCAATGCGCAAATTCCACGTCTTTTTGTATTTTTAACCGACTTTTAAAAAGGAGAAGCTTATCGAGCGACCTTTTTTGTGTATGTTCATCGATTATTCGAAGATGCCTGGACCGATTTGGAGAATTCATTTTTTTTTTGAAAGGGCATAAATAGTTTTTCTGAATGGCGTAGGGAACCCATACTTATCAGGTGGTCCCATAGAAATTTTATCGAAATCGGTTGTGAAGTCGGTTTTTAGTTTTAAAAGTTATATCATTTCGAAAACCTTTTGCATTATTTCCATCTGTTTCTTTGCCATTGGAATCATTTTATCTACTAAGAGAAGTTTTCTTTTATATGATAATCATTGTATGAAGGAAGACAATGACGTAGTCCATTCGGTCAATTGGTTGGTAGACGTCGTGCCGAAATAGCGGCATCGGCTTCTTCAAAGGCGCGGCCTTTAAGGCTGACGGTGTGCACACCAATACAACAAAATATGAACTATAATGAACAAATCTATGTACTTTTAGTCTGCGCTTGTGTTTATAAAACTTAACATACAATCACATTAACTCCAATTAGAGGAATAATACTGTAAACCGTTGTATATGATCGGTGCTACACAGCCTTTCTACAACTACTTAGGTATATAAATGCGTTTAGGAATGTTTGAATCCTTATTTATCAATAAACACGTAAATTCTAATAACGGTACATTGTAACATTAAAAAAACAGTTACTGACTTTGAAATAAGATGACGTATCTTAATATATAAATGTTCATAATCTCGATTTTTTTATACCATATGGCAGTACGATAACTTCGATGAGGTCAAGCATTTGTTAGATTTTTTATTTAACTTTTAATTTACAGAACATAATAATAAGTACAGCACTCAGTTGATCACACAAGTTGACTGCCTCCGTGATCCTGTGGTCAAGGCGTTTCGCCTTGTGGTACGGAGGTCGTGGGCTCAAATCCCACTGGGAAGCATACTTTGTGAAAAGTTGCTTCCAGTCTGGTTAGGATATCGCAGGACGATTATCCGAAAAAAAAGGTGATTCCATGCTTCAGAAGGCGCGAAAAGCTGTGGGACCCGAACGCCATCTAGCGTTTGTTCAAACCTATCCAAGGATTGGTTCTAGTCTACCTTTTGGGTTGCGGAGGGCAGATAGCAGTCGCTCTGTGTAAAAATCAGTGACCTCGTCAAATCACCTTAGGTAGTGGACCCCGAGCTCTGAAGAGTTACCGCTGAGGATGCAACGTGAGGATGATAATAAGACTACACAATCAAGTATATAGGTCTGGTGTAACTATATCTTAGATTTTGTATATCTTTGTCTAGCAGTGGACTTCTTGGATACTAAGTACAGTTAACAGCAGGTAAAGTCAACATTAAGAAATTTTAAAGTCTATATAATAATTATTAATAATGGAATGAGTCAATGCCATGATAGTGAGTCACAGATTCTAACAATAAAGTGGCGCGTTGAAAACGGGCCAAGTTATAGATAAGCCGGCGCTGACTAATCAAGTCAGACACACAAAAACAACTGATATCATTTTGCGATGTATTGAAACAATATTGACAGAAAATATTTTTGTGGCTAGTAAAAAAATAAAATTAATTCTAGGTATATTGCTTTCTTGATTTTACAGAGTCATTTCGTCCACAGCTCATCTGAAGAAAGGGAAAAAAATTGGCATTCATTCGCCCAGACTAATAATTAGCACTCACTGTCTTAGAGGCGATCGTACAATCGATCTTCTACCTTCCAACCTAGAATGTAAGGGCCTTTACTATAAAAGAGGCACGAGATACGTACATTATACGTGCAGTGTCAAGCAAAATTGAGCTTTACGGAATAACGATGGTCCAATTTAATTTGAAATTAGAACGACACTCGAACGACCGAGTTATTTTATGGAGTAAAGGTGAAGGAACACCGCAGTCCTCTCAAGCTTATCACGCTATGGATTGACGTAACACAATTAATATTAAATGATGACACAATAGGTGGAATGTAACATTCCACCTATTTTAGGGGATAAAGCATTGGGCCTAGCAGATAGCAACCTCTACTTTGCTATCAAGCATGTATGGTAGTATGGGATCGCCATAGCTACATACTGGAAACTACTCGTACTCAAAGATCATTTGAAATTGAAACTACGTCGAAATGGTTCCAGTGACCATTTCGACGTAACACAACACATCTAACCAATATTCCTTGACAGTACTAAATGATCCGGGCGTTACACTCCCTACAGTATAGATGATCATCTAGAGGATAGCAATTTCAACCTTCCTGCCTAGAACACAAGGGCGCTCCGCAGTATTCACGAGCATAGTTTTAGATAACTCTACAGTAACACATCTAATATTCCTTGACAAATCCTGAATGCACCTAGCGTTACAATCCATACAGTACAGGTGATAATCCAGCAGCTAGCAACTTCAACCTTCCTGTCTAGAACGTAAGGGCGCTTCGCAGTTTTCACAAGCGTAGTTGGAGATAACTCTACAGAATGACGTAACACATCTAATTAATATTCCTTGACAAATCCTGAATGCGCCTGGCGTTACACTCTCTACAGTATAGATGATCATCTAGAGGATAGCAACCTCTACCTTCCTGCCTAGAACATAAGGACGCTCCGCAGTCTTCGCAAGCGTAGCAGGCGATGTGGAAGCTCTTGTCCAGGGCTACGATCCGAACGGTCTCCTCTTGCCCGCCTTCGGGGACGATGGGCTCGCGGCACACTGCACAGCGGGGCGCATACCTGGAATTCATTTTATTTCATTCAGTATTTTAAATAAGGTTTTTTAACTCCTTTTTTTTACGCATGAGTAAAATCATAATTGGGTAAAAAATTGGGTTGAAAAGTAGGATAGACGTGGTCTACGCGGAACATTCAGGACCGAATCAGCTGTAAGCTGCTCATCTATAACCCAGTAAATAAATAAATATCGAGAAATCTGGAAAAACTAATGGAAGGTCACATGAAAATAACTCCCTCACTATAGAAACCATAGCTTGCACTTTTTTCAGTCGTATTAACTAGTATTCAAACTCACATTAGTTATAGTTTCTTAATCATTTGCGATAGATGCTGACTTGCTGACTGCCGATAGTGTCGAAGAAAATAAATATGAATTGCTGATTTAAACCTCAAAAGTACAATACCTTTTATGAAAATCCTCAATGCAGTGGATGCGGTTCACTGCATCAACGGTAAATGGGATCCCGTCTAGGCTCTTTTGACAGACCACGCATGTAAAGCAGCGAGGATGGTAAGGCTTGCCCGTCGCCCGCAAGATGCGGTCTAGGATCGGATCACCGCAAACGCAGCATTTCTCTAAAGTGTCTAGATAGTCTCGCTCGCAGAGTGCTTTGCCTTGTACTGCATAGAAAGGACGGCCCTGAAATTAATTGTATAAGTTGAACATAATTTTGAGTCATGAATATGACTATCCAAATCATTTAAACCTTTTAGGGTCAGTTTAGACAGAGAGGAGCGCAGCGGAGAGAATTATTTTTATGACATTCGAAAATAACATACCTACTTGGGTTTTGCAGAATTTTGTTATGTTTAAACTGTTGTACACTAGGTTAGTAAATTGTTTGGGCATTTTTCCTCTCTGTCTGAACTGACCCTTAAATGCTTGATCAATCAGAAATAGTTATTTGTTTGTTTCAATAGGTTATTGTTTGTTTCGATGATAAATTACACAATAAGAGCGTAATGGAAATCCTAACAAATATTATAAATGCGAAAGTGAGTTTTTCTGTTACCTCTATACGCTTTAACTACTTAATCAATTTGGATGAAATTTTACATGGATATTTCATCTGTTTAAGACACAGACAGACGAAGGAAGGACATAGGGTACTCTTTATCCCGAAATTCCTACAGGGAGTGAAGCCCATGGGCACAGCTAGTATTGAATAAAGAGGTCAAAAATTGCTTGATGTATTACAACATCTGATCTGCACACTTGTCCAATTGTAAATCAAATCATCCATTGTCACTCTCACTGAAATCTCCCATGAGCAGTGCATAATCGAGTTAAGAGAACATGTTTTTTGTCATGCATGTATCCATTTCACTGAGGATTGACTTGCTTCTAGTGGACTTGACATTGTCTTATGATGGGACTTTCAATACCAAGGATTGTAAGGGTTGGGCTAAATCTAGCAGCATGGAACAGCACTTTCTTATGTTCCTATCCTTTTCCGTTGCTCAGAACTGTCATTTGATAGAGCAAGAAAGAGCAACAGAATGCATCAGCATGGCTGGTTCTGTTGCAGCATGCGAAAGTTAAATAAGAGCTTGTAAAAAAGTAACAAAGTACACTCTCAAATGAAGAAGAAGAAAAGAACATTATACCTGTAAGTTTATTCCACAATGATGGCAGCAGAAGCACTTGATGTGATAAATCCTCTCCATGGCTGTGCATCCTGTTGTCTCTCCCATGATCTTCTCTCCACAGCGATAGCAATTTCCACAGTACAGTTCATCTTCTGGCTCCGGTGTTGGTTCTACCGTAGTGCCGACATAACCACCATACAATGACGTGCCAGACAATTGGCTGCATGGTCTTGGATTGATTGGTTCGTATAATGATTCATAAGTGGATGAAGTTTGTGATCCACCATAAGTAGAAAAGTCTTGAGCATTGACGGAAGCAGAGGAAGGAGGGTACGCAGACCCCGGCCTCCTCAATTCGCTGTAATTCGACTGCGCCCCCAAATCACTAATTCTGGACACCTCGGATCGGGTGTCTCTGTCTCCGTAAATGCTCTCAGCGACAATACGTTGCATAGGAATGTTAGAATACACATGATTCGTGCCTCCTGGGGGTAGTAGATTGCTGTACAAGAGGACATCACCGCTTTTTGCTCGGGCAGAATTCCTCACGATACAACTCTTCACAGGTACCAAATTGGAGTATGTTGAGCTCGTGCGACTGCCGTACTCTAGCCTGGAGGAGTAGGAGGGCTCGCAGGCAGACTTCACCATGCAGCTTTGTGGTATTTGCGGTAGCGGCGCCTTATTTTTTTTCGGTGGGATCGATGGTTTCTTCTTTGCCGCATTGATGTCATCTTGCAATTTAGCGTCTAACTCGTTAGCGTAGATCCGCAGGTCGGCTAATTGTTTATCTAAGGTGCTCATCATCGTGGTAGCCAATTATTTAACGTTAATTAACACTTTTAATTCACAATCTATTATAAAAAAGTAAACACCCAGTTTTCATTGTTTGATGCAAATCTGACAGTTTTTGATATCTAGATTTTTTAATCTGTGATTTATGATATTGGCATATTCGTTCCGTTTTACACTATACTTATTCAAAAGGCAAAATGTACATATCTTCGACAATTTTATTTTTACCTGACTGGGTCAGAAGAATAATAGGACTTACTGAGTTTTCGTATAATCCATACTTCCATACATACTTTATATATAAAGCTGAAGAGTTTGTTTGTTTGTTTGTTTGAACGCGCTAATCTCAGAAACCACTGGTCCGATTTGAAACATTGTTTTGGTATTAGATAGGTCGTTTATCGAGGAAGGCTATAGGCTATATTGCATCACGCCCGCGACTTCACACGCGTGGTTAATGCGGGCGAAGCCGCGCGCTGCCTCTAGTATATTATACACATTGGTGCTGTGCTGTGCTGGCTGCTGGCTGAACTGCTGACTGCTGGTTCGACCGTTACTTTATTAAAACATCTATCCCCGACGACAACATCTAGTGATATGTGTGGCGGAACTACACATTTCCACATATATGCATGGTATAATAATATACTTCTTCGCCTGGTATTCTCTTCCCGTGACAGCTGGTGACTTAGGTGGAACAAGAATAGGTCATCAATTTGTGAAGTGGTTCTCAAACTTTTTCAGTGGGGAAAAAGATTTATTATTACTAGTTTTTATTTAATTTGCCTTGTTTGTCGTTTCGAAATGACCATTGCTGGGAAGATAACAATGAAAGCAACCTTGGTGGGCTATTATGTTACAAATTACAATACAGCTAGATTTATATCTTTAACTATACATACTCTATACATTTATTTTTCATTTAAAAATACAATAAATATTTTATGTCCACTAATTCCAATATTTTTTACCATTAAAATTTACTAAAAAGAACAAATAACAATCAGTGCCAATGGCAACACTTATCATGACGTGGTCTTGTCCCATCTCGGGAAGAGAATACCTTGTTTTGTTTTATCATGTTCCCACAGTCCCTGTCCCACTGATGTTTATTGGAGTTGACATCCATAACGCCATCTATTATTTGCCGGGTAATTTAAAAAACGCCGACTTTCAAGCGTTAACCCCTAAAAACTAAACGGCTGAATCGATTTTCACTTGCTTCCATGTAAAAAAAACACATCGAAATCGGTCGAATAGGTCAGACAGACAGAAAAACAGACAGACAGCGTCAAACTTAGAACACCCCTTTTTATAAAACTCGGGGAATGAAAAACACGATAGAGGTCCGATGGGTCCGATACCTGTATGTATAGAATCGTCCACTTTATTGTCAAACTATACCCGTCTTATAATAAAACGCAGACTAACTTTTTTTTTAAGTTTGGCTCGACGCCGTTGCGTATTTAGCCATGCTCAGGTTAATAGAAAGTGGGAAACAACAATTGATGTGAAGTAAATATATATGCAATCAAAGGTTAGTATAGGTCCTTTGATTGCTTTAAGGGAGCTTCTGGCGACAAATCTATACGAGTCCACTGGTTTTCATAGCCGATTGAGTGGCGGACGGCGCCTAAAGACGCCCACCGCAGTCCGCAAATAAATATCACTACAGCCGCACTATGATTGTCCACTTTAAAAATTTCACATATTGTTCATCAGAATGAGCATTTATAACACCAAACCACACCAATTTCATATTATAAAGTCCACTAGAATCAATTTGCAAAACAATTTAAAGCAAACTCCAACTGAACCCTTTGACTTCCCGCCAAAAACTCCCGCAGACTAACTTTGTTACTAGGTCTATCTATAACATTATCAAAGAACAAAGTTAGTCTGCGTTTTATTATAACACGGTATATGACTAACATCATCTCCAAAGATGTTGCTTGAGTGACAATGACAACGCAGACACGTAGCCACGTACGTCTGTCGTATCGTATCGTACCGCGTCTGGAGTAAGACGCCTGTTCGCTTTTTTCGCTTGGCTTGAACTTAACTTTAAACACTCCCGCGGGTCTAGATTTGCATTGCATCCACGTAGTCGGCAGTAATCTGTGATTGCATCGCATCTAACCCGGGTTTAGGTCGATTTTATTGTCATACTGGGAACATCTTTGTTTGGTTCACTAGTCTAAAATGAAGCTACAAAGTGTTGTGTTTTATTTTTGATATTATCATGTAGATATAAAGACCTGATTTTATGATGATGATGTACCTATGTAATGTTACATTCATTACACACATCATCATTATCATCATCAGTCTCTCACGACCCTCTCTGTACTACTAGAGCCATATTTGGTCAGAGCAGCCAGAGGACTTGACCTACACTCTCCACGCTAGCTTTGTTTAGCTTGTATATCCTAAGTCGCCTTGTACGACATCCACGTCAAGACTTGGAGGGGTCCTATTCTGTCGGAAACCACACGGCAATTATATACATCTATCTTTTTTAGGGTTCCGTACCCAAAGGGTAAAAACGGGACCCTAGGCTATTACTAAGACTTAGCTGTCTGTCACCAGGCTGTATCTCCAGAACCGCGATAGCTAGACAGTTGAAATTTTCACAAATCATGTATTTCTGTTGCCGCTATAACAACAAATACTTAAAACAAAATAAAATTAATATTTAAGGGAGCTCCCATACAACAAACACAATTTTTTATAGATAATGGTACGGAACCCTTAGTGCGCGAATCCAATGCACTTGGCCGGTTATTTTTTTAACTACGCATAGTTTATTTTTATATCGGCTTGTTAAATTAATTAAGAACAAGAACCAATTACGAGTAGATTTTATTGGAATATTCGTATCGCAATCGTTAACTCCTTTAAGAATTATTTATTGGGTAAAACAGTTATGTATTCTTGTTCCTCGATTTCCTCCAGATACGCTGCCATGATTCTTTTGAAAGATTTCCGTATAATATATATTTTAACCATTATGTTACAGGTAAGATTTTTTAAGTGCGTGAATACATCATCGCAGTTGTAGATTCTGATTTATCTACTTATGTGTAATTTTATTTTGTTGTATCCAGTTTCACATAACTACGACTCAAGACGAAGACGGTAAGTGAACTGATCATTATTTTAAATGAGTTTAAAAAAAAAAAAACATTTTTGTATGGCCAAAGTACTTTCTTAAAACAAATGAAATAAGCCCAAACTCGATGGAGTTGTGTCGTTTAAATAAAGAAGGTCAATATTAACCTCCTTTCTTCTCCGTGATTAGACCTTATACAACACCATAAAGTGCTCGTCAAGACAAATCAAACAAGTCCTACTCAATGAGGTTATGTTGTTTTATAACTGTCCGCTCCATCATCAGAATAGCTCATTGACGTCACAATATATGAGCTACAAAAGTATGCAAATTTTCAGTTTAATCGGTTATGGATAACTGGTTGAAAATAGAGTTGCAAGATTTGACCTAAACAAACATTCATACATACAAGATACATTGCAAGTTAAATAAACGCTTGTAAAAAGACAAAACCGGCCAAGTGTGAGTTCGACTCGCGCACGAAGGGTTCCGTACCATTGACTAGGTACAACAGTAGATAGGTACACAAATAAAAAATGGCGTATTTTGTATGGGAGCCCATCTTAAATATTTATTTTATTTTAATTTTATTATTTATTATTAAAGTAAAAATACAACTAAATATTTTGTGAATATTTCAACTGTCTAGCTATCGCGGTTTTTGGGATACCGAGGTTTATTTTTTACGGAAGAGGTGCATCACATGCCTGTAACTTACTTAATTGGGTACCCTACGTGTCTACCTTACGCAGACACTTAGAGAATCCCTTTCGCAGTACCGAGACATCGCACGATAAAAGCTTCGCTGTAAGGTTGGCACTGTGTCAATTAACGAAGAAAAGTGTTTTGCAGACACGTAGGGAACCCTTTACTACCTACCCTATTTTCTGTTCTAGATTTCGACGCAACAACAGCAGAACCACCAGATGAAGAAGTAAGTTTATATCAGCTTTACTTTACTTTATTTATGTTACTTTGAGATATTTAAAAAAGATTTTTCACCTACTTCATGTAAAATTCATAAAATAAAAAAAAACTTTATTTTCAAGCCAGTAGTTTAAGTAATACAAATTTCTGGGACCCACCTAGTAAGCTTTGAAAAAGCCTGTGGCAGGGGGACCCGCTTTTCCAAACACTTAGTATTAACATTATATAAAATGTATTTTTTTTTTCAGTTTCACATGGATTTTATGCCGGTAAGTTACTTTATATAAGTGTCTACTCAACTACTGTAACTAACTACCCACTGTTAAGTAGGTACCTAGTAAAATTCTTTTTTTTAAGACCACATGATTTTTCAAGACAAAATTGTTTGTGTATAGTTTTGTGTTGTGGTCGGTTTTTGGTTTTGAAAAAGTATGATCTTCTTACTTCTATTATCGTGAATCCGTCTTGCCGTACAGAGCGTGACTTACAATCGATTCTTCAAGAAAGCTTGACAAATTTCTTCAGTACTAATAACGACCATTATTAACCACCAAAGGGCCATTTGCCATTTGACTTTTTGAATAGAGTAAGTTTGAAAAAAATATTCCTTTGTATAATACCTGGTCTTCGTCACAGACTGGCTACCTACCCGACAATGTGTATCGAGAGCTGGCGTGGTACGGGATCCTTCAGATCCAACCCTTACATCACAGCTTGAAGAACAAGATTGCCGCGCGTCTGATCTGGCAGCATACGGTCGGCAGACCTCACGTCATCATGGAAACTCCACCTCAGGTATCTTACTTACTACTAGACTGGACTGTGCTGTCAGTTTAGTGCTGATCTCATTTGTGTACTCTGTACATTGACATCGATTTATATTAAATAGATTTTTTATTTCGAAACAGAGAAAAGCAAGAATTTATTAAACTAAACATTTAATGAAAAATTAAATAAAAAGTCTAAATTAAAATTTAAATGCAGCCATGCCATATGAACGACATTAAGGTTTTAAAATTTTAGATTTTCGATTTAGATATTAAATTGGATTCTGAATTTATCAGAGGAGTTCAGTTCCTTTAGAATTTGGAAATCTTTGGGCCAGTCCAGTATTTTTACGGGCTTTTAGTTATTGATATGATGATTTAAATACTTACCTAAAAATATACTTCAGTGCAATTAAGACGACGAGACTGGCTAACGATTAAAGCTTATTGCTATAAGGTTACTAAATACTCTAAATAGGTAAACCAGAAATGATAGCGTCACCGAAACTTTTTAATCTGTTTTTAGACGGTTGGTGTAACATATTGAATTCCGTTCTTATCTTCTATGCTTCTTCATTCATTAATTAAGCTGTTTGCCCCATCAGGGAAAGATTTAATAAGTAAATATTAAGTATAGGTAAGACTCACTATATTGCACCGAAAATATATATAAGTAGTAAATAGTTATTAAAAATTTAAAAAATATATAATTAATTATATTAAATATATTTCTCGATGCCTTGAAGTTCACTTGGCGTATATACCTTTTGGCCAATTTGAAATATATATATCATCATTCTCAGATTTTTTTTCTACCGATATGTATAACTATACGAAATATCGAAATCCGGAAAAAAAATCATTATACGACCCATAATCTTTGGGCCAAAGTTTAAAACACAAGTAAAAATTTTAACGTAGTAATTGGCCAAGTGCGTATCGGGCCACGCGCAGTGTAGGGTTCCGTAGTTGCGAATGCCAACTTTGAGTTCATGCCACTAAAAACGTCTACTAAACTAATTATCTATTGAATTTGTATGAAATTTTCCTTTTCCAAGTACATTTTATAAGTTGATCGCCTATAACTTTTTAATTTGTAAACCTTACTTAGCTCTGATAGTTTTCCTTTAAACTACATTATATATACTATAGCTGTGAATTTTTTCACGTGTCCATATATGACCGTTTAGTAGGATAGAGGAGGGGGGGGGGGGGGACACTTGACTCTAACAAAAATTTGCTCTTTGAACCCAAATATTTCAGAAACGGATCCCTAAATCGAAAAATGGTGTTTACAAAATCATATATATTGAAATATATTTAAAAGTATTCACTACGCACACATTCGAAATCGTGCGTTTATGATACTTACCTCACAAGTTCGGTAAATTGTATTTTTTTTAATGTTTTAGGAATAAGATTCTATAAATCCGAAATATCGAATATTATTTTTGAAACATAACATCTCCGCCTGCTACCAGCCTAAACTCATACCGAAACTACAGAATAAATAATAGTATTACATACCGACACCTTGTTTTACTCAAATTATTCCATTTTATACAGACATGTAACAACACTAAAATGAATTTATTGATCTGCCCTGTTGAAAAAAAAGAGATTTTTTTGAAATAATCGTTTGGCAGTTGGTAGGTTGATTTATGTGTCTCTTGAATCACTACAGATTCGCGCATGCGCCTGAAAAAAAAAAACGACGGGTTGCACTCTGGGAGTGCCGGCAGAAGTGAAAACTTGAATATGTTAATGTTGTTGTGCATTTTTGATATTTTGGAATGGTTAGGGAATAATTTTGCACGAATTGCTTTAATTATCAGTATAAAATATTTCAAATCTTTTCTGAACCACAGTCTGTCACAAATGTCACAAGCATGACCAAATTCATTTTCAACAGAATCATTTTCAAATACACAGCAGTATGGCCACTACACAGACGGTCGAGCCATCAGCTGTCACCATCCATGGATGCGCGTAGCACGCTGTAACATAAACACACACGAACATTCGCGCAAGCGCCCTGCGCCGTCTTACGAATTTTCGATCAGGCCACGTGTCCTGACGCGAGTTTAAAATTTTTTACCCATTCCAAAAAAAGTGCACAACGCCGCTAAAGAAGTTTTCACTTCAAAAACAAAGCGCACCATATTTCTAATTTTCTTTTGCGACATTCTTACACAGGTTCTTACTTAAAAATATCTTTGAGTAATTAAGTTTTTTTCCTTACTAATGTGTAACTGTTGAAAAACGTAGTATGGCACTCGTGTGGTATTGTTGATCACAAGTCTCGGCTCCATAAACAAACGCGCGGGCTTCGCCCGCTTGTTTGTCAACCTGCCTCGACTGTAATGAACAATTTAACACACTTGCATCATAATAGTAGTTTTCAACACATTAGCTCAAAAAGTGCTATTGACCACACTGAATTTACTTATGTAATACCATTCATTATGCACACAAAAAAAAACACTTTACCCCACAAGTGCGGTAAAGTGTTTTTTTTTAATGTTTTAGGAATAAGATTCTATAAATCCAAAATATCGGATATTATTTTTGAAACATAAAATCTTTGCATGCAGCCAGCCTACACTCATACCGAAATCTTGTTTTACTCAAATTATTCCATTTTATATCCTCGTAGGAGAGTAAAATTCTTGTAACAACAGTAAAATGAATTTATAAATGTGCAGTGTGAAAAATTTTTTTTTTAAGTAATCATTTGGCTTTTGGTGGATTGATTTCTGTGTCTCTCGTACCACTACAGATTCGCGCAAATGCATCTAGAAAAAAAAACTAAGCGCGCCATATTTCAAATTTTCTTTAGCGAGATAGAAATTGTATTATTATTGAATTTCTTTTTCCTCACTAATGTGTTGAAAAACGTAGTATGGCACACGTGTGGTATTGTCCATTACAAGTCTCGGCTCCATAGACAAACGCGCGGGCTTCGCCCGCTAGTTTGTCAACTCGCCTCGACTGTAATGAACAGTTTACCACACTTGTATCATAAACTACTAAGTATTTCAACAAATTCGCTCGGAGAGTGCTAATTACCACCATGATTTCACTTATGTAATGTCATTCATTACGCACACATCTGAAATCGTGCGGTAAATTACTTACCGCACTAGTGCGGTAAAGTGTTTTTTTGAATGTTTTAGGAATAAGATTCTATAAATCCGAAATATCGAATTTTATTTTTGAAACATAAAATCTCCGGCTGCAGCCAGCTTAAGACTCATAACGAAACCTTGTTTTACACAAATTATTCAATTTTATATAGTATTTTTTTTTTTCGCCTAACCCATAGCACAGGTATGGCACTTCATACAAACGGAGCAGCATATATACCTAGTACTACTACAAACGAAACAATCCGTCCGTGCACACGTCAAATGTGTGAGTTAAACAATCAGGGTCGCCACCACAGAATTTGTTGCTTTGCTTACCTGTTTTTATCACTCGGAAATCTATAATATTTTCGTTATTTATTGTTTTCCGTGGATAAACAATGATAATGTGCGCAGTTTCTCACCATTATAATTCAATAATCCTAAGTGACTCGCGTAATGTCAACGTGCGACTACCAATAACCCTGTTTTACTGCCGCTTACACCTCACAATAACGGGGGAAGGGTTGCGGGGACGCCAGATTGCGGGGGACGGTGCGAGTTTCCGTTCTGTATGTAATACTATTATTAATTCTGTGCCCATAGTGTGTGGTATCGTTGAACAGGTCTTTCAAAAATATTGTGGGCTCAGGAACACCATTTTTCGATTGAGCCATCCGTTTCTGACATTTTTGGTTTTATATTGCAAATAATAAAGTTTAAAGGAAAACTATTAGAGTTAACTAGGGTTTACAAATTAAAAAGTTACAGGCATGTATCCGGAAAAGGAAATTTTATACGAATTCAATAGAAAATTAGTTTTTAGACATTTTTAATGGCGTGAACTCAAAGTCGGCATTTGCAACTACGGAACCCTACTATGCACGTGGCCCGACACGCACTTGGCCAATTATTATTCATAGCCGTAAACACCATACATAGCTAATTTTTAAAGTAAAGGAGATGCGTAAACTATGATTATATCATATTTTTTATCGCCAAATTCTTATCTCAATCCAAATTCTTACAACTTGTTGTTTGTCTTGGACGTTTTAATATAAGTTCTAAAACAAAAGATAAATGATGATTTTTTATTACAAAAAAAAAAAAACTTTTTGGTCTCCTGAAAAGTAGGGTTTTGGTTTATAAGCCAAGTCAAATCCAAGTGAACCTCAAGATATCGATATATTGTCTTCTGCATTTGACATTAAGTTGATAAAATTTTCTCCTAGTCATTGCAATCACCAGGCAAATCAACTCGCCAATATCTAGCAGAACAAGCTGCCCAGTGGTCTCGGGCTCAGCGAACAGCACAGGATACGCTCATGGAAAATATCAAGAATGGAGGAAACGGCCTGACTATAAGAACAGTCGTCAGTGCCACTAAGAGGACCACTTACATCATCCAGAACGGTGAGCATTTTAACAGGAGCAAGTTCTTGTTTTAGTTCTTTCTTCTTCTTGAACGTTAGGTGGGGTGCTCTCCTTCTAGCTTTGTTATCTTTCTATACGTATCGATCTTCTGCGACCTAAAAATTTGTTCAGGACATCCGCCGTCTTGTCCAAGTCTACGTCTTCTAAGTCCTACCCATCTCTCTATATGTAACTGAATTTATTTTGCTTTTTATAACATTATGATAGACAGGGTGCAAGTAATTAAATTCTTTGGCAAAATTTTAGGTATCTACTATACCCATGGTACAAAGTAATTTAAGACTAATAAAACTTCAATCGTCGTCATTTTCATATTACAGAAAATCTCTAAACATGCGTCGGACACTTTGATAGATACTATTATTGCAATTATTTTCATGAAAAAGAAATTAATTGTAATAGTATCAATTTCGTCGCGTCGTAGTACGCTAACATTCGTTCCTACTTCAACGTACCTAACCTACTATCCTCAAGCGTTCGTATGACACGACCCGTCCCCACTCGACTTTTAACCTTATTCACGTAATTTAAAGTCTACTTTTGTATGCCGGCCGCGCCCGCCGTTCAGATGTATTGCAGCGGGTCGCTGACCTTGCGGCTCGTAGGTACCAGTGAGCGCGCACGATTCGAAGTGCTTTGATACTTTGGTTGTTTTTCTTGATTTTTGATACTATTTAATGACTGCATTAATTGTAGTGTTGTTACCGTACAATATGTTAATAAGTCAAATTATTGCTAATGATTTCAATTGCACCCTGTATAATAAAGGTATATAAACATCGTGTTTTTGAAATAATTTTAGGTAACTACTACACGTGTCCAGAAGGTTCTGAACCCGACTTAGATGCATACAGAAAACAAGCTAATTTACACAAACGTAGATGTACTTACGGCAAGAATTCTATCCCTGTTCCTGTGGACCCGTGCATCGAAGCAGAAACGGCTCCCATTGAGTACTCTTTCAACGAAGGCTGGATGTTCTGTCTAGGTAATGGAGACAGGGAGAATAACTACTTCATGAATGGAACTTTAGATTGTGGTAATAAATTTAAGGTAAGAACTAAGTACAAATAATATGAATCATATGTTACGAGGGGTAGGTATGCCAAAAAATACTAGATACTTGGAAATTATAATATTTATTATTTATTACTTATATCTATCTTTCAAAGTATTCACCCTGAGTATGTATATGTCGCAGGGATATGATAAAAACAGAGATTTGGTCAAATCCCTAGGCGATTTGATCAAATCACGGAGGATGTTAAAATAACAACACGATTTTATCATTTCCCTAAACAAATCTAGTGATTTGAACAAATACCCGAACTATTCCCGTGAAATGACGAAAAATCTTTGTTTGCGTCGTGTACGCGCATGTTAGTCGGGAATTCCGTGGGCCAGCACCCCCTGCTCCAACGCGCACCTACCCGCGTAGCACGTTCACAAAGCCTTATTTGGAACAGAACCAAAAACCTGACTCCGATCTACTCATATTCCAACCGAATTACTTGACAAGTTAGTTACTGAAGAAGATTTGGATCAATTTTTCAAACAGCAACATGTATCAGGAAGACTTTGCTCTGAAGTTGATGTGGTGACATTAGCAGATTCAGCCGGTATAGCTGAGGTACCAACTACGACTCGCTCTGAAGTCACAATCGCTAGTTGCTCCTTTAAATTGTAGTGTGGTGGTTAATTAATCCAGTATCTGATACATGTTGCTGTTTGAATAGTCGATTGACGTTTTGTTTCTGGGTCGTAGTTATACAGCCATGTTTCGTCACCAGTAAGTTTGTATACTTTTTTTTTTCACCTTTGTCTTTCTCTATCATATTTCGACGCCAATCTGCCCGGCGGTCTTTCTGTTCATCGGTCAGTTTGTGCGGCACTCATCTTGAACAACGCTTACGGAGAGAAAAGTGATCTGCATTGCTGCTGATCCAATACCCAGTTCTCGCTTAAGCTCTCCTTATGTAATTCGTCTGATTTCGCGAACAAATGTTTCAACGGCTTGGACATTTGCTCGCGTGACTGCTTTTGGCGACCGACCTGTCCTCGCTCTTCAAAGCTTCCCCGTCCTCTTTTGATTTCAGCAAACCAATTAAAAACTGTTGCTCGTGAACACGCAGACTAATCAAAAGTTCAAAACATTCTTGGGGTTTTAAACCTCTCTGTAATCATAAAAAATCGTAAATCGAAAATTACGTTGACTGAGTTTAAACCATCAGCCAACTACTTGGGACAAGAATAGTCCTCGTGTCATTCCACCGCTTTGACATTGGCAGCACCGACTGTGCTATGCTATAGCGTTCCGTCGCTCTCTCTCGCTCTGGCTAATGACGGCACTGAGCGACAGAAAAGGATAGCAGCATAGAAAAGTGTTTCGTGCTGACAAATGAGATCCAAGACAAAATCCTAAAGAGTATCTAATTTTTGGCATGGCATTCGTTCTTGCAAAACTGGTCTAACCAATCGGCTCCATCGGGCCTTTCGATTGACATAAAATACCTACAGTTTATCAGGCAATTTTATTCGATAGGTACAGATGAAACTCAACCGTATTATATTATTGACGAAAATTCAGTATATCAGGCAATTTATGACCTTGGCGTTTGAGAGGGCATTGAAGCTAAGACTTAAAGCCCCCATCTACATTTTCACGTCTTTATCCCTGACGGGGTAGACAGAGCCCAGGGCCGTTAGGCCAAAAGGCCACGCTTAGCGTGATGGTGTGTGTTAAGATGGAAAAGGAATAAAAATAGTGATGGGTTGCTAGCCGCATCGCCTATTACCATGATTCAAATCTCGCCCATTCAGTCGATCGACTCTTACGATCTGCGCGGGAAGAGAAGCAGCTGGTACATTCTACGTTTTTTCTTTTCTCCCAGACCAGCATGGAAGGGAAGCCCCCATCTAAGTATGAAAATTGTTTTTACAGATTCCTATCCAACAATTCTTAGACGAGTGTGCTATTGACTACAACATAGTGATCACGTTTGACTACTTCGGTGACGAGCCCCGTAAGGATCTGACCAGCAATGTCACTATTTGCGCTTCATGGGACCCATGCCGGTTATCCTACCTGTATAGGTTGGAACCGCCACCACTAGGAGTAGCTCCTGGATTCCCCACTACAACGGTGAATCCTTGTGAGACTACGTATTGTCCTGAGTGTATGGAGGGCGCAACGGAAAGTGAGGGACAAGTGATGGATATTGGAAAGTAAGTAGCTGATAATTTTTTTAATCAATGAACTTATGTGATTCAATTCAATTTATTGATTGCTTTTCCAAATCCAAGGCCAAATCCTCTGGCTACTCTGGTCAAGTATGGCTTCAGTAGTACAAAGAGGGTCGTGCTCATGCTCATGCAGATGCAGTGGCGACTAAAAAACCTGATGATGACGATTGCTTTTTACATTGTACATATGTTATACCTTTAAACGAGCAATTCTTTCATATTTATTTATATGTATATAAATTTATTTTTGTTCTGAAACGGCTCTAACGATTTCGTTGATTTTTTTTGTTTTTTTTTTATGACAATCAATCTGATTAGTCTTATGTTTGGGAAAACGCGTGTTTTCGAATGCGGTTTTCTTTCACGCAGAATATGGTCGCTAATAATGATATTAAACAATATGTAAAAAAAACCCTGTCCGATCCGTGAAGGTAATGTTGGGTAGCTTGAGTATATTCCATTTATCGGTTTCTCCCGTTTCAAAAACACAAAAAAAATCGGCAGCTCCATACAAAATGAAATACCTACCGTTCCAAAATGTATGGAGCTGCAGATTTTTTTTTGTGATTTCAGGAATGGGAGAAACCGATAAATGGAACATACACAAGCTACCCAACATTACCTTCACGGATCGGACAGGGTTTTTGTTACATATTGTATAAAAAGGGTTCGAATCCCGCTCGGTGACTTTTTTTTTATATGTTCAAGTTTATATTTTTTTTTAATTTTTATTGTTTTGAGACAAGTTTAAAAATATTTAGTCAATGTTTGAGATAAAACCGAGCAAAGCTCGGTCGCCCGGGTACTTTTACACATAATATACGCTAGAGGAAAATTTATTTACCTACTAGCGTCTTTACATAGGTATGTACCTTATATTTATTTTATTGCACAGTGTAACAATAACATTTAATTTTACAGTTAAATAACAATGATTAAATCATGGTTAAATGTTCAAGATGGTGCGGTTATGGAATTTATGAAATAAAATTAAGTAAATACTTTACGACAAGAATTTTATTTAGCCTGAATTATGCCCTCTAACTACGTGAGTACTAGTACAATTATTCTGTGTTCTAGCTGCGTATACAATGTCAAAGGGACTTAGGTACCTACCCGTAATAAATCGAAACACGGACTACATATACTAGATCACTAAAGTTTAAAGAAAGGCCAATGCCGGTTTTTGGCGTCTTTTTTTTTTCGCGCGGCCACTGACCAAACCTTGTTTTTCTAGTAGTTAATAACATTATACACAAAACCTATTATGACATACATGCCTCTAAACTCAGTCCGAACCGAGATATAGAGGTTAGAAAATGTTAAATAATCATATGTTTTTAAGGCAATTTTTGTCTTATGGGCGGAAGTTAAATGTAAATATGCAACAAAATAAATATCATTGGACATTTTAATTACCACTATACCCCTTTGAGGCCTTCCCCGCCAGCACCCCCTGACAACTGAACACATAGTTTCGCGAGTTCGCAGGTATTAGTGAGCCATCGGTCTTTATGCAAACAAAGCAGAGCACGTACACATCTAATGTCATTGCGCCAACCCTTTCCCCCGCCTCCTCTCCATTAACCGCGTGCTTCACTGTCAGGAAAACGTAAGGAACGGTTCCATATCACTCTTTCGTATGTAGATATTGTTTCGTTTCTTTCTGTTATCATTGCGGTTCGTTTCAATATGTATATTATACGAATTAAATAGGTATCAATTAAAATACTAATATTAAAATGATTTTCCGACCTTTTCTTAACGACTAAGAGACGAATATTCAACGATGTCTCAGTGATCAATCGGATCAAAACCGGATCTCAAAGGCTTTCAGGATTGCGTTACAGTGGACGAGATAAACCAAGGGCTTATACAAGCTGTTCAAGGGGTGAGATCGAAGTTGTTTAGATCCCGCCCCAAACGAAGACCTCAGAAAATCTCTGCTGAGACCCTAAACTTAATGACAGTGCGACGATCAAGGCCGCTGCAGACCTCCAAAGATGCTGAATCATATCGGCAGCTCAACAAACGTATACAAAAGTCCTTGCAACACGACATCAACTCCTTCAATACTAAATGTATTAAGGAGACGATAGAGCAGAACAAAGGCTCCAAAGTGTTCGTAAGAGCTATGTCGGTTGGGCAAAGCCGATTGATGAAGATTGACAAAGAAAGGGGTTCTGGCGGAGATCGAGACGTTTATATGGATAGCTGAGTATACCTAAGTTTCACTACCCAGCAAACAAATGGCTGAATAACCAAGAGGCAAGCTAACCCGACACTATACCAAAGATATCCTGGACATGAGACTGTACGAGATTAGGATGGCCCTCAAACAGCTTAAACACAAAGATATCCTGGACATGAGACTGTACGAGATTAGGATGGCCCTCAAACAGCTTAAACACAATAAGGCGCCGGTCGAGGATGGGATTACAGCAGAGTTTCTGAAAGCGGGCCGAACGCTGGTTCTGCTCGAGGGCGTCAAGCCGGAAGCGTGGAGCAGGGGCGTGGTGATCCTTTTCTTCAAAAAGGGAGATAACACCCTATCGAAGAACTATAGGCCTACCATGCTTCTGATTCATGTATATAAGTTGTTTTTGAGGATCATCACGAATCGTCTCGCAAACAGGTTTGATGCCTTCCAGCCTCCTGAACCAGCCGGTTTACGTAAAGGTTTTAGTACCATGGACCATATAGATACGCTGCCGCTCGTTATATAGAAGACGAGGGAGTATAACCAGCCGTTATGCATGGGGTTCGTGGACTATGAAAAAGCCTTCGATTCGATCGAAACATGGGCCGTTTTTCAGTCTCTCCAGCGATGCCCTATTGACTACCGATATATCGAAGTGTTGAAGTGCTTATACGATAACGCCACTATGTCAGTCCAAGTCAGTGCACTAGGACAATTTCACTGCATGTAGGTGTAAGACAGGGAGACGTTATATCGGCGAAACTGATCACCGTTGCTCTGGATGATGCCTTCAAGCTTATGGAATGGGAAGGATTTGACATCAACATCAATGGCAAGTATATCACTCACCTTCGATTTGCCGATATCGTTGTCATGGCAGAATCGATGGGAGACTTAAGTACTATGCTTGCAGACCTAAACCGAGCTTCCCAACAGTCGGGCCTTATAAGGAACATGGACAAAACGAAAGTAATGTCGAATGTCCATGTTGCGTCCCTACCTGTTTGTGTTGAGAGCTCCACCCTCGAAGTTGTAGACTAGTATACATACCTGGGTCAATTAATTCAGGCAGGAAGTTCCAGCTTCGAGGAAGAGACGAAGAGGAGATGGCCGATGGGGCAAAAAAGGTTCTCAATTGGCTATCACTTACAGGCAAGCGAAGCGTAGGACTTCCACCCACAAGGTGGTCTGACGAAATGAGGAAGGCGCTGGATGCAAGCCGCTCTAGATCGGTAATTTTGGAAATCTTTGGGAGATGCCTATGTCCAGCAGTGGACGTTATGCGGCTGAAATGATGATGATGATTTAAATGATTTCATTTCATAATTTCCTTCACTTCACATTCAATTCACATACATACATACATACTATCACGTCTTCATCCCTAATGGGGCAGACAGAGCATTTTGGGTCTTGCGGTTCTATGCAGAGCCCAGGGCCGCAAGACCCAAAAGCCACTTTTAGCGTCATGGTGGGCGAGAAGATGGAAAAGCAATCAATACAGTGATGGGTTGCTAGCCGCATCGCCTGTTAACATGATTTGCATTTTTGCCCATTCCCTCGATCGGCTTTTACGATCTGCGTGGGAAGAGAAGCAGCTGGTACATTCTCAGTTTTTTTTATTTCTCCCAGACCAGCATGGGAGATTCAATTCACTCTTACAATTATTACAGTAAATACTGTTTAGTGTTATAATTCACAACCAAAAAATGATTTATTGATTGCATCATTTGTTTAAAAAGTAGAAAAAACATACAAGCTTTAACAATAATAATGTCTCCTTGATATGTTATATTTTTGATTACATATAGACATACAAACATATCTTTTATATGTTGGACTATAAGTAAACAGATCAAGTTCATTTATTCTTAAAACACGTGGTTTACACAATAGTCAACAAAAAGACAAAAGGTTGATGGAGAGGAGGTGGGGGAAAGGGATGGCGCAAGGACTTCAGATAGTGTACTTGCTCTGCTTTGTTCTCACAAAGACCGATGGATGACTCACCAATGCCTGCTAACTCGCCAAACAATGTGTGTGTGTGTTTGTGTCAGAGGGAGGTGACGGGGAAGGTCTTAAAGGGGTAAAAAGGTAATTATAATGTCGAAAGATAATTATTTTGTTACATATTTTCATTTAACTTCCGCCCATAGGACGAAAACTGCCTTAAAAACATATGATTATTTAACATTTTCTAACCTCAATAACTTAGTTCGGACTGCGTTTAGAGGTATATATGTCATAATAAGATTTGGTTATTATGCTATTGCCTATTAGAAAAAATAAGTTTGGTCAGTGGCCGCGCGAAAAAAAAAAAGACGCCACTTCCCATAGTCGAATCGGCATTGTCCTTTAAGTAACAGTCAAAATTTTTAAAAAAAAGTTGGTCTTAAAATTAAAAAAAAAACTTTTTTTAAAAATAGTTTTTAAAAAAAAGTTTGTTATGTTACACGTATATAAGTGTGATCTAGACAGGGGAATTCGTATAGCAATGTCGAATTTTTTTTTATCTTGCTGACAGTTATTTTATTATTATTGTACTATAGAGATCTAGTGCAGCCTGTGGTTTGATTTATTACGGGTATGTAGGGACATACCGGTTGTAGGTGATATTTATTGTATGAGCGAGAAAAAACACCGGGACGTCGATAAAACTATATATTACGGAACTTTTAAAACGAGTTTATGTACAATTAATTAATAGAAAAACAGCGGAGAAAATATTTTACATGGAAGCCGAAAAACAAAAATATAACAATTGACAATCACAAGAAAACTTTTGACTTTAGAATTATTTGACAGTCAAAAAGGCGGGAAGATTATTCTACAAAAAACAATATTAATGTGCCAGTGTCACACTTCCTCTCAGTGACATTTACCTAAGGGCTACACATGTGAAAATTAACATATGTACAGTAAAAAATGGAACTATTTGAGCGCGTCGCTAACATTCCCCACCCCAGTGCTGGCACAGCACTCATCACCAATTGGAATTCGAGCGACGCGTGCCACTGACCGCTTCCACACACCGGTCATGGTCTTCACGTCTACGACCCTGACTCTTCCGTCTTTGCCTAGGAACACTTGAACTATTAAACCCCTGGGCCAAGTGTTCCGAGGATTATCAGGATCGACTACTACCACTAAATCTCCAACTTTTAAAGGCGGTGTCTCCAGATTCCATTTCCTTCTCGGCAGCAAGTCTGGCAAAACCTCCTTTACCCACCTGTGCCAAAACATATCAGCAAAACGTTGAGCTTTGCGCCAATGCTTGCGAAGCTTTAAATCTTTGTCATCGAACGAACCAATAATAGGTAAATTGGATGAGCTGCCAAGAAGGAAATGATTTGGAGTCAGCGTTTCTTGACTATCGGGGTCAACTGAAACATGCGTCAGTGGACGACTATTAACCATATTCTCTACCTCGGCCAACAGAGTAACAAGGACTTCGTCATGTGGCGCTCGTTCCGTCATGATGACGCGGAGTGAATTTTTCACGCTTCGAATCAGCCGTTCCCATGCCCCACCCCAATGAGGGCTGGCCGGGGGTATAAAATTCCACCGCATGGAATTATTAGCACCAACAGCTTTCAAGGCATCTATATCAAGCCCCCGTGCAGCTGACTGAAGTTCTTTATCAGCCCCTTTCAGATTGGTTCCATTATCTGAATAAAGATTCGTAGGCCAACCACGGCGTGCTGCCATGCGACGTAAAGCCATAATCAAGGAGTCGGTTGTGAGCGATGGAACTACCTCAATATGAATCGCTCGAACTGTAAGGCATGTAAATAGGACTCCATACCTTTTTTGACGACTTCTACCGACTGTCACCTCCATCGGCCCGAACAAATCTAGGCCACAAAAGGAAAAAGGTCGCTGGTGGTGAGCCAGGCGAGCTTCAGGTAGGTCACCCATTCTAGGCACCTCCGGTTTGCATTTCTTCAAACGGCAAAGCATGCAGTGTGATACTACACTTTTTACTGTAGGTCTTAATCGTATAATCCAGTATCTTTGCTTCAGGTTGTTTATCACCAGCTCCTGGTTCCCGTGAGCAGCTTTAATATGGTGGTACCTGACAATCAGCCGAGCGACAGGATGTTTACCATCTAATATGATTGGCCTTTTCGTTTCCAGGTCCAAATCGGGCGCAGCGTCGATGCGGCCGCTGAGGCGAAGCAAGCCATTTTCATCCAGGTAAGGTGATAATGTGAGTAGTTTGCTCACTTTAGAAATGTACTTACCTTTAGTTAAGGCAGATATGTCTGCAGCAAACGAGTCAGCTTGCGCTTTCTTGAGCAGCAGATTTTCAGCTCTTTCCAACGCGTCGCAATCCACTTCTCCACTCAATTTGCGACATTTATCTATAAACTTTAAAACAACGGCAGTAGCTCGGAGCAAGCGGAGCCAGCAGGAGAAGCGACAAGGATCTGGAACCGACAAGCTGACAACTGACTCGTCTACCAACATAACACAATCAGTATCTGTTACTTTACTAGGATAATTTATGTCTGATGGCCATGCAGTACTGTCACCATACAAAAATGTTGGACCTTTAAACCATTTGCAAGGAAAAAGTGTGGAATCAAACTCTTCTCGCGTAGCTATGTCAGCCACATTTAATTTAGTAGGTATATACCTCCATTCGCTTGCCTTTGTAAGCTCGTCGATTTCACCTAACCGGTTGGCTTCAAACGTTTTGTAAGTCCGTTGGTTATTTTTTATCCAATGTAGCACGGTCGAAGAATCACACCAGAAAAAACGATGTTCGGGTGCTATTCTGTGTTCTTTAACAATGGTGCTAGCAAGGCGTGCTGCTAGCAAAGCTGCTTGAAGTTCAGCCTTCGGGACCGTCAGTTGCCTTACAGGTACCACGCGACATTTACTTGCAACAAATGCCACGTAAGTTTTGCCATTTTCAACCCAGCGCCAATACGCTACCGCGCACATTGCTTTGGTAGACGCATCACTAAATACGTGCAGTTGTAAGTGAGAATATTTAGTACTTACATTCGTAGCAGATAGCGCGATCGTAGCATCACTGCCATCGCTCGTAGCGGCGCTACGACATTCGTAGCATTTCTCCGTAGACGGTGATGCGGTTCGTAGAAGTTCGCTGGTTGTAAACGCTGAGGCGGGAGAACACTCACCGACTAGTTCACGCCCCATGCTCTGCGTACTGTAACACCTAGGTATACGCATACTATTAATTTCCTGTAATAGATCAATCCATTTGCACCATTTCTTAAAAACTTCGTCTGGCACGATGTCATCCCATCCTATATTCAGACGCCAGGTGTCTTGCAACATTATTTTCCCTTGTATTGTAAATGGTGATAAAAATCCTATAACATCAAAGATTGACATTACCACACGCAACATTATACGCTTGGTAGGTCTTTCCAAGCCCTGAATAATATTTTTAGGTATGCGTTTCAGCGACGTGTCGAAACCCAATGTGTCGTCGCCTGGGTACCAGACGAGACCCAGTGTGCGTTCACCTTGATATTGATGGTCGACTTTGAACTTTAAGGCAGCTGTACCTAAAGTCTCTTTGGGCACGCTGTCCAAAACTGCAGTGCTATTACTTGTCCAATTACGGATGTGAAAACCACCTTCTTTGTGAATATGAGAAATATTTTTTACCATATTAATCGCTGTTAAGTCGTCTGGCAAACTATCTATATAGTCATCCATGTAATGTGAGTGTAAAACTGCATGCACAGCATCCGGCAGTGACAACTCAAAGCGACGTGCATTAAGATTTTTAACAAATTGAGCAACAAATGGTGAACAATTGGCTCCAAATACTAGTGATGTCATAACATATGTGTTGACTGGACTGCTAGGGCTGTCACGCCACAAGAATCGAAAAGCGTGCTGATCCTCAGGTCGAACTTTTACTCTTAAATACATATCTGCTATGTCACCCGAAACTGCTACAGTATATTCCCTAAAGCGCAGCATAATACCCAAAAGTGATGACAATAAATCTGGTCCAGTGAGTAAAAATTCATTTAAACATTTACCATCAACAGCAGCGGCAGCATCAAAAACTAGCCTAAGTTTATTTTTGTTAGGGTTGTCAACCCCGAAATGAGGTAAGTACCACGTCCTAGGTGCAGGACGAGTATCTAGTAATTTTTCTGCATAATCATTTTTCAATAAATGATCTATCCTTTCCTTGTACCTTTCTGCGAAACCTGCATCCTGTTTCATCTTCTTTTCAATACCAATTAGTCTTTTCAATGCAGTAGGATAGGAATTAGGCATAGGGCTATGGTTGTCCTTCCAAGGCAACCCAACATGCCAACGGCCGTCAGATTGTACAGCTGTCTTTTCCAAATGAGAGATGGCCCTTATATCATTGACATTTTGACGTGTGTGGTGTAGGAGGCGACTGTATTGAAACACGGTTGGATTAGGACTCTCTTTATTAATACGTTTCTCATAATATATATACTTACAACTAGCATACCTATCTTACTACACTACACCTCCCCCCTTGAAAGAAAAAAAAAATCTTTTTTCGAAAATATTTTTTTTTTAACCATCAATCATTTCATATTACTTTTAATTTACTTTATTTTAAAAACATGTACACATTTGCTGACTCATAAATTTCTGTAAACTTAGTACAAAACAAACAGATTGAATTACGAATTTCACAATACTGCAAGTATGGGAATGGAATGTGTAGCGACTGATACGAACTTACTACGTACTTATTACGTCTTATAAAATATAATTATTTTTTATATTTACTAATATAATTATTCTAAATACAATTTTATTTTATTATTTTTGTCCTTAGTAAATAATATATATAAAACACTTTTATCTTCAAAAACTTCACAAACAAATAGATATACTTATAACTTTTTCCGAAATGAAAGTATATATAACTCGTATTGTTTTTTAGATCAGATTACAACAAACTAAAACATAAGTATTAACTACTTCTATTTAACATAAAATAAGTAGTGACAATAACACAAGTAAGTCACATAACACAAATAAATTTCTAATAGAAAAAATCAAATTAAAAAGTACACTTTTTTATAGGTAAGTAATTAGCTAAGACTTATCTAAGTTACGCCTACTGCTCGTCTGCCATACAATTTATTTAATAAACTATTTTTGTCTAATCCAATGTATTTAGTACTCATATCAATATACTTATTTCTACACTTTAGCTTTTTCTTATATTTAGTTTTCTTTTCATTACTTGTTAAACATTTCCCATATATTTTGTTCACATTTGTTTTAATATTTCTCATACACTTTCTTAAATAAAATTTATTTTTTATCATATACTTTCTTACATTTTCCTTCATTTCTTTATTCATCAGCATTTCCCGTAACAAACTTATAAACTTTATCTTATTTTTCCATACACCTACTCTATTAACTACTTTTTTCTGATTATTTAAAATTAACTTATTTTTATATTTTTTCAACTTTCAACGTAAAATAAAACATCCAGCTTTCATCTGTCAACTTACTCAAAGCAAAGCTGTCACTGTCAGTCGTGCGTCATTGTCATGTAAATCACGTTGGGATCAATCAAATCAAATCCTGAAGTGCTATTTTTGAAACGCGGAGTCACCTAAACGAATGGTTTTTCCATTCAAACAATCGTTCGTTTAGTGAGTCCGCGTTTGAAAAATAGCACCTCTGTCATCCTCAACTCTCAACCCTCAACCTTGACAATTTGACATTGGCAAAATCATCGTTTTGGACGATGGAGAACGTGGTGTTTTTGCTTTGGAAAATTGAGTTTAATTGAGTAAAAAATAGGTATGTACATATTATAACTATAATAACACAATTAAAATGGTGGTGACTCACAACTTTCAAGAACTTTATGAAGCGTGCTCAAAACACCCGGCTTTGAATTTACCACCGTTGAAAGAAAATTTATTACAACTTCGATATGAAGAATGTGATGTAAGTATGTACTGGTTCATAATTTTTGAAAATCGTTCCTTTTTTCCAATCTGAATATTTAATTAAATCCATTAATCATTCTAGAACGCCGTTACCGCCTACAATGGATCTGCACCGCCTCTGCCATTTGCGGAGAGCGAAATATTTCGAGCACCTATTTGTGGTAGTAAACGATTGACGTCAGTAAGCGGTGAATGTAAGGCTGTGTACGAAGTTACCTTAGATATCACGGTACGTCTATTTTATTTTAAAAAATAAGAAAAAATATTGAATATTTTGTAGTACATATGTAAGTAGTCTTATTTTTTTATCTGGTTAAAACGATCGAAAGAGAAGATGAAAAATAAGTTGGAGAACTTTCCCCAGTTTTGACCAAAACAGCTACAGACCAAAAAAAATGTTAATGCATGGATGTGTATTGATAATACTTTGTATTCTATTACAGGGCAGTAATTTCAGCTTCAAACCTGGAGATACAATAGGTATTTTCCCACATAATGACAGAGCTACTGTTGACTTTGTACTTGAGCATCTCAATCTGTCTTCTCAAGCAGATCGACCCTACCACTTGACTTGCAACACATCTCAAAAAGGTGCGAAGATACCACCTCACGTGCCTGTGAAGTCTACTCTGAGGAATGTATTGGAGAACAGTATGGATTTACGGAGTGTTTTAAAGAAAGTAAGTACCTACTTTTTAAGCTTTAGGAGGTTGTTAAGTATGCATTCTAGCACTTTTGCAAGTTAAGAATTCTGAACATAGTTTGCACTTGAATATGTGACCACAAGTGGCATAAAAAATCTTTAGCTTCTCTATGCTTTGGAAGGCACGTAAAGTCGTTTGTTTAGGCTGTCATCATTGTATGATGGCATTATAGCTATGTCAAATTAGTGGTGTCTAAAATCGACAAATGTCTTTCAGCAGTCTAATCTGACACCAGTTTTGGCCACTTACACAATGTAAACTTTTGAAGCTAAACATGATGTTAAGCAATTTACTTTTTCACCACATAGTGCCAGTGTTAGAGTTACCCCTAATAGAGTAAGTAGCTGCCTAGGCACCCTGCATCTTCTAGGGGCCAAATGGCACAGGCAGGGTCATCTTTTTCGTAAGGCTATGCTCCTAACTCTGTTTTTGGTGGTAAACTGTTCATTTATCAAGCTGCTTTATTCCTAATAGTTGAGTACAGTGTATATCTACATTGTATTTGCCATACAGTTACACCAGAGGTCCCGGGTTTGATTCCCGGTCAGGTCAAGATGGAAAATGATTTTTTTTCAGATAGACCTGGGTCTTGGATGTTTATCTTTGTATGTATTTTTTATAAAATATAGTATTGTTGGGTTAGTTTAGTATTCCATAACACAAGACTCAAACTTTGGGGCTAGCTCAATCTGTGTGAATAGTCTGTATATATTTATTTGTATATGGTCACAGAATACACTTCTTGTGCTGGTCTGGGAGGAAAGAAAAACTTAGAATGTGCCAGTTGCTTCTCTTCCCGCACAGATCGTAAAAACCGATTTAAGAGAATAGGGAAAAATGCGAATCATATTAACAGGTGATGCGGATAGCAACCCATGACTATTTTGTTTCCATTTTTCCACCTCGCCCACCATCTAGCCCCAAAGTAAGTTCGAGACTTGTGTTATGGGATACTAACTCAACAATATTATATTTTATAAAAAATACATATATAGATTAACATCCAAGACCCAGGACAATTTGAAAAGGCCATTTCCCAACTTGCCCTGACTGGGGATCGGACCCAGAACCTCTGAGTGGTGTACTAGCATGCTGACCACTACACCATGGAAGTCGTATAATACTTATCTTTTTTGGGGCAGTAATGTAAAAATAACATAATATTTGTTTTTTCCAGCTGTTTCTTCTAGCACTATCAAGACACACAAAAGAGGAACATGATAGAAAAGTGCTAGAATTCCTAAGCAGCAAAGAAGGATCAGCTGCTTACACATCACACATCTTGAACAAGAACATCTGCATACTAGACATCTTCTCGGTTTTCAAATCTTGCAAGCCTCCAGTAGAAGTCCTACTGTCAAATCTTCCTAGATTACTACCTAGACCTTATTCTATAGTAAATAGTCCATTGAAGAATCCTAATAATTTAAAAATATGTTTTTCTGTTATGGACTTAGGGAACAATAGAAAAGGACTCACAACTGGCTGTCTGGAACAAATAATTTTGGAACAATCAAGTTTAGAACACAAGATGGCGAATTTAAGTATCAATCAAAGAAATATAAAAGTACCTATTTATCTAAGAAAGAATTTAACTGGTTTTTCTTTACCCGAGATTGCATTAACGCCACTTATATTAATCGGACCAGGCACAGGGATTTCGCCTTTTATTGGATTTTTGGAACAAAGACAGTATTTGAGAGAAAATAGTAATGTGAACTTAGGAAAGATTTGGGTGTTCTTTGGATGCAGAAATCCGAAGTTGGATTTTATTTATGAAGAAGAACTGAGGAGCTACTTAGATAATGGGGTACTGACTAAACTAAGCACAGCGTTTTCAAGGGGAGATGATAATGGTGTAAAATATGTCCAGGTATGTATTAACTTCTGTATCACTTCTTCGACGAATCAAGTATTCTTCTTTTCTTAAATTAATTCAATTAATTTCTCAAAAACTATGGAACAACCTAAAACAAACAAACATGTCGAGTTATTTAGTAATGTTATTAAGACTATCTAGGTAATGTAACAAAGACTGTTAGTAAGAGAGTTATCGAGTAGTCCCTTTGACTAAGGGTTGGGCTACATCTATGAGCATGGAACAGCACTTATCTATGCTGCTATCCTATTTTGTCGCTCAGAACCGTCATTTGCTAGAGCGAGAGAGAGAGAGCGACGGAACGCTTCAGCAATGCTGACCAAATAATTTCTTTTTAAACCTGGGAAAGTACTCAAATGAGCAAGTCATTAATCCCAAAATCCCAAATTACATTTCAGTTGACTGTATGTTTTCCGAATAACTGACGAAAGGGACGGCATATAAATGTGAAAGCTCCACTGTCACGTCGAATCGGCTGAACGGATTGGAATGAAATTTGGCTTGGTAGATAGCTTATTACCTGGATTAACAAATAGAATGCTTTTAATCCCTGGAAAATGTGTTCCCGTAGCTTGTCAAAAATATGACCGCGCGGGCTACGCCCGAGCTTCAGCCGGCTTTCATAAATCCCATAATATTTCCTTTTTCTCTGCATGTCGATGGATTTTTTCTTTTATATTTGATCAGCCCAGTAGTAGGCCACTTCGACGGCTTTATCGTTAGCCTCAAGTAAATCATCCTGGGTTCAGGTGGTAGGGCACCCGGGACAGGAAAGTAGGTGCGCCATAGTTTGTGGCTTGTGGAGAGGAACCACACTCGCACGTGTTCCGTGAGCTATGAATCATTTTCCACCTGGACAAAAGCTCTCCACAACGACCTACTTGAGTTCGCAGTCTATTGAGCGACTTCTAAGTAGACCAGAGCAGAAATTATAAATATTAATATTTGCTGAAAACTAGCTTTCTGGATCATCATCATAATTTCAGCCGCTAACGTCCACTGCTGGATATAGGCCTCTCCCATGGATTTCTAAATGACTAATCCAGAGCGGCCTGCATCCAGCGCTTTCCAGCGACCTTAGTCAGGTAGTCAGACCACCTTTTGGATGGGTGTGCTACGCTTCGCTTGCCAGTACGCGGTCGCCATTCGAGAACCTTTTTGCATCATCGGTCATTCGGTTCGTCGCGATGAGTCCCGCCTTCTGCCCCTTCAACGAGCCAATGCGCTGGGTTTTGTCAGTGACTTATGTTCTACGAATTTCTTTATTAAATTTCAGGATGCAATGCAGCAAAACAGCGAAGAACTAGTGAAGTGGATACACAGCGGTGCTTCAGTGTTCGTGTGTGGAGACGCAAAGAGATTAGCTCCGGAAGTGAAAACCATCATTCAGAGTTGCCTGGTCTCGCATGGGACATCAGAACAGGAAGCCAAGGCTTTGTTAACTGATATGGTAGCGGAAAAAAGATACTTAGTGGATATATGGAGTTAATATTGTTATCGTAGAGCTATTTGTTTTTATATCTGACTCAAATAAAATGTTGTGATATGTTTGTGTATAGTTTGCTTTAACATATTTTTAGCTCCCATGCTGGTCTGGGAGAAATAAAAAAAACTTAGAATGTACCAGCTGCTTCTCTTCCCACGCAAATCGTAAAAGTCGATCGAGGGAATGGGCCAAAATGCAAATCATGTTAACAGGCGATGCGGCTAGCAACCCATCACTGTATTGATTGCTTTTCCATCTTCTCGCCCACCATGACGCTAAAAGTGGCTTTTGGGTCTTGTGGTCCTGGGCTCTGCATAGAACCGCAAGACCCAAAATGCTCTGTCTGCCTCATTAGGGATAAAGACGTGATAGTATGTATGTATGCATATTTTTTGCTGCTGAAAAATCCTTAGTTTTGGTGGTGTACGCGTCAGTTCTTGGTCCATACATCTAAATTATAGTCCATTCGGTCAATTGGCTGTGCGCTGTTTGCGTAGAAAGTTGATTTTACACCGCAAGTTTTGAGATCACAATCCTCAAAGCAGTCTGATAAGAGGATACTTACATGAATGATAAATGTTTCTTGGGCCAGTGCTGCCACTTGAAATAAATCATTTGAATGGCAACGGATGTCGTCCAAAATTTTTTCTTGACCAAGCCCTTAGATGTTATGAACTACAGCAGTTTAAAAGAGCTTTTATACCATTCCTCCTTCAAAAAGTTTATTTTATTCACTAAAAACAGTGCAAATAAAAGCTCTTTTTAAACTGCTTTGCCGGGCAACCAGATATGTATGTAACAAAATAAGTCCGGGGAAATGAATGTAGGATAATTAATTTATTCAGCCTATCATGATGCATTATTTCGGGTAGGAATTAATACCGGAATGAAAATAAACTTATATAAAGTTTACAAAAATAATTTAATAGGCAAATCTGCAATAATAAAATGTTCAAAAAGTGTCATTGGTGTATATAAACTTACGGACTACAAACAGCAGTAGCAAATACATTTATAATACAAGAATTCGTTGCGTGTGGAATCTAATTCTACCGCAGCATTTCTTAACCTTCTTTTTTCTAATTAATTATAAATACAGATAAATTTTCACATCTATATCCCTGACGGAGCAGACAGAGCCCAGGGCCGTAAGAGCCAAAGGCCAAAATTATAAATACCAGGAAGAAACCAACAAATAATATTATCTACAAATAAAGTACTCACATAACGCGTAAAGGGAAACATACATTTCATGCAATTATTATTATTAACATTTGGACATGAAGTACCTAGATATCTACTGCTGTAAACGTAAATATTTTTTATTTCATTGTATGTATCTAGTGTTTCATTTTGCTTGATGGCAGTGCAATACAAATCAAGGTGAAATTCGGAGACAAAGGAAGACTTCGTATGGACCAGTGACGTGAACAAATATTTTTTATAAGGTAGGCACTATCTAAAGGCTGCATAAATAGCAAAATACTTTTCTCGCTAGTACTTATCCGCCCTCAGTCCGACAATATAATATTAGGGAGGCACAGGGTAGACAAATTCTACTGTCTTTATGAAATGCAATGTACAATTCATAAAGACAGTACTGGTATGAACTTGTGTCTCTTTCGATTAAAAAAGTCTTAAAAAAAGATTGAATCGAACGTATTATGGTTTTATAGACTGAAAGTCCGGGACCTACGCCCACGGCTTGATATTATTAAGTCAGGAGAATACTATTAGTATCCTTACACATAAGAAAAAAAAAACATATTTTGCGCCTTTTTAAAAGGAGTAGGTTAAGAAACGCCGCCCTTAACTTACATTATAATACTTAAAAGCTACAGCTTACAGGCACTCGCGGTGGAGAAATTTAAACTGTCAATTTGACCTCAGTGTCTAAAATCAGCTTTAGGGTCAATTTACACCGCCGCGGAATAGAAGCGAAGCGACGAAATCGTTCATAGCAAAATGAACTTTATGTCAATCGCATAATGTTTAAACTAAGGAGTTGCCGGCGGCGACTCGCGCCGAGTCGCTTGACTTCCGCACTTGACGCGCTTAAATTTAGTTTAAACATTATGGGATTGACATAAAGTTCATTTTGCTATGAACGATTTCGTCGCTTCGCTTCCATTCCGCGGCGGTGTAAATTGAGCCTTAGGCTCAACTCACACTGGCGCAGAGTCGAAGCGACGCGACGCGTCATGTTTTTCACCTTTAGCAAATTCATCTCTATTTTTCCATTAAGGTACACGCTATGTTACTCCCGACACGCGACGACGCGCGAATGCGCGCGTCCACGCGCGTCTTCCCGCGACGTCGCGCGCTTTCATATTTCCATAATACAAATTTGAACCGTAATAATGGGAAAATGCATGGTATAATAAAATAAGGTATTCTCTTCGCGAGATGGAACTTGACAACGTCACGAAAGTGTTACCACAGATTGTTCTTTTCAGTAAATTTAAGGACTTTCTCAATTAGTTCATGAATATTAAATAAAATATTATGTAACTTAGCTAGTTAGTATCTCGCGATTCTCGCGTGATTCATCAATTCATTATTTTATAAATTGATATAATGGATTATTAATTAGAAATGGGTATATAAAGTTCAAAAATGCATTACGCTCGGGTAATTCAATTTCACACAGTGGCAGCACATCAAACTGATGACGTAGTCAAGTTCCACCTACGTCATCAGCTGTCACGAGAAGAGAATGCCTTATTTTATTATACCATGGGGAAAATAGAAATGAATTTGCTATAAAGGTGAAAAGCATGATGCGTCGCGCCGCTTCGACTCTGCGCCAGTGAGTTGAGCCTTATAGTACATAAAACACAAGGAAATGACTGTAAAATACTAGACTACAGTAGCAACATAACGTAGCGGTAAACACGACTAAAATTATTCGATAGCATATTGCTATCTTGCTCTATTCGCTTTAATATGATGAAGACAACGATTAACTTATATTCATCAAAGTATTTATTGTTCAATATTTGTATGTATTCAATTTTATTTTGGAATGGTCAATCCAACTATGGATGATAATAAAATGTTATTAATTGTTTTTCAATATACATATAGTTATGAGGATATTTTCACACATTTTATAGCAAGTTTGTTTGTTGTTCCTTCCTAGAAACATGGCTAAGTAAAAACCTCAACTCCGATCCAGAAGTGTTACAAAAGATTCAAATCTTTCTATACAATGTCAAAGATAATATTATTACTAACATAAACAATGTGCTTTTTAATTAAGTTCAAATATTTTTGTTTTGTTACATTATATAAATCACATTTGATGATCTAGTTACTAGATATATGGGAAGTGAATTTCTTTTTCGTATTTTCATATAAATTTTGAAAATTTGTTTAAAATGATTGACTGAATCATCATTTGAATTTCTTTTTACTTATTCATTACTATAAGTACTTAATTAAAAATCATCCTGTACATTGTAGTTAGTGTAATTTTACATTACTATTTCTATCATTTTTAATAACTTTATACAAATGCGACATTAACACTGATATCTCATCGAGTCTTAATACGGTTTGTCGAAGTTCAGTTTGGGACTCACTTTACATAGGTATTGCTTCATTACGTGAAATTATTGCTTATTACAACCAAAAATCATCTGTTTCCTTTACACTTAATATAACATTGAATGTTATACGTACATTAAGATAGTAACTTATCCTGTTACGGTCTATCAAAATTATCTGAAGCTTTAAAAATATAAAAAATTGCGCGCAGAAGGTGTGCGCATTATTTGACTTGTGATCAAACCTACTGCCTTTAAAGTAAAAACAAAAACAATGTATGAAAATATTATCTTTGTTTAAGTAACTTTAACTTCAGAATTCTTTAAGGGCCATTCATAAATTACGCCACAACGATTTATCCAAATGTGACAATATATCTTAACGAGATAAGAAATAATTTTTCAAAACTAAAAACCGACTTCTACCTTAAACTACACAATCGATATGATAAAATTTCTATGGGACAAACTAAAAAGTGTATCCCTTCAAACAAAAAATAAATCTAAATTGATCCAGGCGCCTTCGAGTAATCGAGGAATATACATAAACAGAAAAATATAACACTCGAACTGATAACCTACTCCTTTTTTGGAAGTCAGTTAAAAAGCGTGACTTGGTCGAAAAGTTGAAATTCTGTGTGACGTAATATTTAAACGGCCCTTATAAATTACCCATCATAACATAACGGATTCTCTTCAAGAAAGAAATCACCCAAACGATGCAGTTCCAAGAATAGCCGCGTCTGCGCCGCCAAGGACAGCGGACGTGTCACAATCGCAGTTTTATTAATCAAATTAACTCCTGTCATCTACAGTGTAGTACATACATGATCTGATAACACATTTGTCTCTCATGCGACGCGGGCGCAGTTACAGGAAAATGCAGTCGTTATTATCATACATCGGGATGGGGATGGAGCATACTATGGAAATATAATTTTTCAAAATTAAAACCGACATTACTACCAAAACTATATTACCGATTTTGAAAAAAATTGTGTGACCACATTACAGGTACCTACCTATACGGTATAAGCTTTCAAACAGAACGAATTTTCAAATCTGCAATAATCGGTGAATATACATAAAAAAAATATCGCGACGAACTGATGACCTTTTCTTTTTGGAAGTCAGAAATGTATATATATTTTTGTATATCGTGAGCCAACTTTTTTAAGGAAACAATTCAAACTGTTTTTAAGACATCTGACAGCTCAATGACTGTCGTTTAATGTTGACAGTCGGGACCAAAGGTTAAGGGTCCCCCGACCCTAGACCAAAATACAACTTTCCATACAAACGTAGTCTACGTTTTATTTCAAAACGACATGTCCGATTTGGGCAAAATTTTGTAATTTTAAAGATATTGCAATTATCCAGGTTTATAACTAGTTTCCGACAATAAAATATGAACTTGAAATAGAATATAGTGCTTTATATCATTTTTGACCATTAGTATGGGAAACTTCTAAATCGTTATATTTTCTTTCCAGTTCATAATTTTAGTGTAGGAAACCAGTTATAACCCTAGATAATTGCAATTTCTTTACAATTACCAATTTTTACCGGAATCTGACATGTGGTTTCAAAATTAAACGTGTACTACGTTTGTATGGAGAAGTCTAGGGGCGCCGGACTCTTAAACGTGCCTTTCCAAGCACGGAGGAGCGCGATGTAAGTACGAGTATTGTGCTCTACAACTGTAGTTTTATGCCACTTTATGGCCACCAATCCAAGTGCCGACCTACCGCGCGTTACTTAACATGCTTAAGCGCTAGGAACGAATTTGCCAGCCGGGTCATCCCACTCCTCGTTGGTCACAGTTGTTGGAAGTTGGCTAACGATGACGTCAAGCCATGTCAGATGCATTTAGGCAGAAAAGAGCAAAAATTACTTCTTGAAAAGTCCGACACTTTACTGAAGACTAAATAGGATTTCGCTAGAAAAACTAGCCTTACTAGAGAAGTGACAAATCCGACTGGCGAGATGCCATCTTGGATAAATTCATGCCAAATTGAAGTGAGTCACTTCAACTGGATCCAGCGATGTAAGTACCTACCTAAGTATTTGATAATTTGGTAAGGTGATTTCTTCCATGTATGACTCATGCGTGTCAGTAAGGGTCATAATTAGTCACTCACACACACTTGACAATTGAAACGGATCTTGAATCAGAATCAATCTTTTGACGCGGATTCAGTAAATGCAGATTTAATAAATTTCTCAACACTACAATTTCATAAACTAACTTACAAATAAATGTTCTTTTTGTCTGACTGTAAATTTAATGGATCCGAATTTTAGTTATGATTTTTCCTAGGAAAATCTTTTGATCAAATGGGATTATGGACCTTGGAAGATAACTCACAGTGTGTTTTACCCTCAAATTTGAAATAAGAAGTTCCCATAATACATACTTAATACGATTAGTTACATACAGTCTTATATTTAGGCTTAACGCGTTAGTTAGCTACTGAAAGCTCTTGTATCAAAATAAAACTCGACGTGTTTACATTCTCGGGAAAAAGGAATGTTTGAATCATAAGGAATTTCCGATTATATGGAATTTGTGGTGCCATTTTTCAAACGCGGAGCCACAAAACAAACGGTTTCTTGTATGTATGAAAAAAGCATTCAAGTGACTCCGCGTTTAAAAAATGTCATTTCTGGATTTATGTTAAATGGAGCCGTAAGACTAGCAAAAAATTTAATTATGTACATTTTTGGTAAAATTAACATGTTCCACGCACCAATATTTTTTTTTGAACATAGAGATAGCAAAACTTCTTGGATTTAAAACTGATTTAATAGCTACTTTCGTGTTTTTTCATAAGATTTTTTTCAAATAATGCCTCGTTCCTCTAGCCTCTCAGCTATTAGATAAGATAAAAAGGTTTTATGAATGGCATTTAAATCCAAATTAACAAATGATGTTCTAACTAACTTTTAATCACATGCTATGCGATATCGTCTCGTATGAAGCTACCAAATACTGTATCTATCAACATTTAAAATTGTGTTTATATAAATAGAATTCTCCGATTAAACATTAATTTGAATTGGAAACAATTTAGCAATTATACGGTGTATTTTTGGAGCATCCGAAGGCCATTGGACGAACGCATGTACGTACCAATTGCATTTGGGTTTTGGTTAAATTCTTACCCATTCTCTTACTTAAAATTGACGTAAAAACCAACATCTCGTTCTTTAGAGTATTTACATATTACTGATAGTTTTTACATAACTTTATAAACAATTTTACAGAAAGGTCAAGTGTACCATGTAACATAAAATCGGAGACTGTAATACCTACATGTTTATATAAGCATTTTTATATAAAAGTGTGAAAATAAACTACTAAAATAGGCCTATAAAAAGTTTTGCTATCTATATCTCAATATCAAATCATACAAAATTCAATAAGATAAATGCATTTTAAGAGCAATCAGCCCTTATGAATTGGACAGAAAATCTTAAGTAACTAAACTTTGCTTAAGCCAATGGATTAATTAATACATAAGCCTTACTTTGGAAACATATGGCATTTCAATATTGTACATTGTGGTTGTCGTAGTATCTGAGCTTGCGTGTATTTTGTGATGTATATCTATAGATATCAGCAGATAACATATCGCGCCGATAAGACGTGTAGCACTCAGCGTATTGTCAAATCTTTTGCTTTATGCTAAATAGAAAACACACTCCTAATCTTTCAAAAATATTTTTTCATCGTTAATATCAAAATTCTCTGATTGATTCCCGAATTTGAAGAAAGTTTATTAAAAATACTTTTATCCGACACTAGTATTAGGCACAAAATACCTAAATTAATCATGAATAGCAAAATACTATTATAAAATTGGCACCTCCATTATTTCCCTAAGTTATAGAAAATCGCAAACAGCTACAAAAGTGGGTAAAATGGGAATGGAAGAGTTACATTACTCAGTCATAGTTTTTCTGTAGAATCTTTTGTGCGGCTTTGATGAGTGGGGTGAGCGTGCGCAGCTCCATTGCGCACTCCAGGAACGGGTGCGCGAGGAGGTCGTCGGCCGTAGCGCGCATGTCCACGTCCACCTGAAGGCACTTGTCCAAAAAGTCTTGGAAATTCGGCGACAGTTTCTCCCACCTGGGTATTTTAGGGCGACCGACCGCAGCTATCAAATACAAAGCTCTTAGAGGCGTCTCCTTCATGTACGGCGGTTCGCCTTCTATCATCTCTATGGCCATAATACCTAGCGACCAGACGTCGACTTTCTTACCGTATTGCTTCCTGGTGACCACTTCGGGCGCCATCCAGTAGGGAGTGCCGACCATAGTTTGTCTCTTTTCGTCGCCAACGATGTTTGCGCAGAAACCGAAGTCTGTCACTTTAACTGTTCCGTCCATACCGAGTAGGACGTTGTCGGATTTGATATCCCTGTGGATTGTTCCTTTTGAGTGTAGGAACGATATGGCTTGAAGCGTCTCGCGGCACACGGCAGCTATTTGACCTTCCTTCATGACTACTTCCGTGACTACATCAGTCAGTGAGCCTCCATCGAGTAGCTCCATAGCGACCCAAAGGTGGTCGTAACTTAGGAAGGCGTCAAGGAAGTTGACCAGGTTTTTGTGGTTGAAGTCCTTGAGCACGTTGATTTCGTTGAGTATGAGCTCTTTTTTGGACTGTTTGGTTAAATCGATGTCTTTGATGGCAACCCTGGAGTTGTCCTTGCTGTCTATGGCGATGAATACAATACCTGTTGACAAACAATAATGCATGTAAGAAAGATTTAACGCGATTGCTAAGTAAATGAGGGTTTTTCTGCATTTGTATTTAATACAGACTAACTTTTAGATAGTGACTTATTAATCAAATTAGTTTATCCTGTGTCCTGTGGGTGTGGAGAGGCGACGAGTAAAAATAATAATATAATTGAAAATATAAAATGGGGTGTATGAAAGGAGCCTCCCCGAGTGACGTACTGAGCCCCTTGTAAGTCCGGCGCACCCTGGGCAACCTACGAGGACAGTCGGTAACGCAGATGGTTGATCCTTTCGCCACGAATTCGACTCGAGAAGAGAAGATTGAAGTTATCTCGTGCAGCAACTGAAGCCTAGATGCTGAAACTGAAAACCAGTGTGCCGCCTTTTAGGCCAGCCACGATGAGTTTTGGCCTACTTTACGCTGCAGCCTGCAGCACATACATGGTTTGTATAGCATCACTGTTGTTTGTTGTAATTGTTGTAATTTAGAGTAAATTTTATAATCTTAATTATCAAAACGATACACGTAGCGACATCTAGCATTAGTCTGAGAAGGTACAAACTGTCTGTAATCTCTGGTTAAGTTATATTTTTATTCTATGTTTGTCTATGGTATTCCCTTCCCTCCAAAAAATTAGAAAATGGTTGTACGCACGTATTTTTCAATAAAACAAAGTGATAATTAAATTAACATATTTTATTTGTGCAAACCACAATATTAACTATTTTTAACATGGTAGCAGAGCGTAGTTCAAGTAAAAACAGTGATAGAACGAACATTAAAAATAACAAGTGAAAAGAAGAAATACGATTCAGGTTATAGTCATACAAGATTCATGTGCTACAAAAATTAAAAGTGAAAATACATCGATTTACGACACGTTACGACGTTATAACCATCAATATGGCTAAACAGGCAAAGATTGAAGACATAATGATACCTATTTTTGATGGGGCTAACTATTCAAGTTGGAAATTAAGGTTGATGACTTTGTTGGAGTACAAAGAATGCAACGAGCCCGTCATTGGCATGATGCCTGAAGAAATAAAAGTAGAGGCGGAATGGAAGAAGAAGGATTTAAAAGCAAGGACTATAATAATGAGTACAATATCTGATAAACAGCTTGAATATATCAGTGAATGCAAAACAGCATATGAAATGATAGAAAAGTTTGACAAAATGTATTTAACACAGTCTACAGCCATGCAAATAATATGTAGAGGAAAAATTGAAGAGATTAAACTAAATAATTACAGTACAGTAGAAGATTTCTTTGTTGACTTCGAGAAAACAATAAATGAGTTCAAAGTGGCTGGAGGAAAAATAGATGAATCCGAGAAGTTGAGATACCTGCTTAGAGCTCTTCCACCAGCATATAGTTATATTGGAGATTTTCTTGATGTAATTCCAGAAGAACAAAAAACAGTTGATTATGTACGGTCTAAAATAAAAGAGAAAAATATGACTAGTAACGACTCGGAGAAGAAAAACAATGTGAGTACATTTGCAACCAAAACAAAAGCCCAGTGCTTTATATGTGGAAAGACTGGTCATCTCAAGAAGGACTGCTGGCACGGTCAGAGAAACAATCAAGGACAACAAAGCTATCAAGGAAGATATCACTCCGGACAAGGTCAGCGAGGACTACAGAGAGGGTACAACAGAGGTGGATTTTACAGAGGTCGTAGCCGAGGTAGGGGTTCCAGCTCCAGGGGTGAGTCTTCTAACAATTTTTCATCCGAGTCATGGACAGCACAAGTATGTAATCCGGAAATAAATCAGGTATCGGGTTGTATTGAAAATGAAGAATGTAAAAATAGCAATGAAATTAATTGGCTTTTAGACAGTGGGTGTACTGATCATATAATAAATAACGATACATACTTTCATAATTTCATAGATTTAAAAATACCTGTAGATGTTAAATTACCAGATGGAAAAATGTTAAAAGCAACGAAAGTAGGTACTGTCAAAATTTATTTTAAAAACTATTATAATGAAAAGCATGTAGATTTAAAAAATGTGTATTTTGTAGAAGGTATTAAGCAAAATTTGTTAAGTTTTTCAAAGATAACTAAAAGTTGTACAATAGTAGCAAAACATGAAAGTGCAAAAATTTATAATCTTTCTAGACAACTGATTGCTGTGGCTGATAAAGTAAACAATTTATATTGTATAAGAAGTTTTGTATTGAAAAAGGAAATGTGCGTACATTCAATAAAATTAACCCAAAAGGAAAAATGGCATAGGGCACTTGGGCATGTAAATTTTCAATATTTAAATAAATTAATAAATGATAAATTAGTAGATGGTTTGCCAGATAAGATTGAGAGCACAGAAATGAAATGTTCGAATTGTATTCAAAGTAAAATGACTAATGTACCTTTTGAAAATAATAGAACAAAGACTACTGAAACTTTAGAATTGATTCATACTGATTTAAATGGTCCACATAGCACAACTGGTTATGGTGGAGAAAAATACTTCTTGACATTTATCGATGACTATAGTAAATGTACTAGGATATATTGCATTAAAAGTAAAGCCGATACTGCTAGTTGTTTTATAGAATTTGTAAACTTAGTTGAAAATAAATTTAATAAAAGAATTAAGAAAATACAGTGTGATAATGGCAAAGAATATTTAAATAAGGAAATTTATAATTTTATAAGGCAAAAGGGTATTGAGTTACTACCGTGTCCACCATATGTCCATGAATTGAACGGAGTCGCAGAAAGATATAACAGATCTGCTATGGACATAGGTAGGTGTTTAATGAGAGAAGCTAGAATTCATAGAAAGTATTGGCCTGAAGCAATAAAAACAGCAGCTTATTTAAAAAATCGAACAATTGCAAATACGGTAGAAAATAAAACTCCATACGAAATATTTTTTGGAATTAAACCCAATGTAGAACATTTAAAAATTTATGGGAGTAGGGTCTTTGTCAGAGTTCCTGAAGTTTTAAGAAAAAGTAAATGGGATGATAAAGCACAACAAGGTGTATTAGTAGGTTATAATGAAAACGGTTATAGAGTCCTCTTAAATAATAGAATAATTAATGCTAGGCATGTTCAGGTAGTTGAAGAAAATACTAAATTGATTTGTTTAGAAAAACTTGATGATCAAAGGGATAGCGATTCAGAAAGTGATGAAATGTCAAAAGAAATTGTTAAAACTGATAATGAAAGTGATGAAGAATTTGTTGATACAGATGAGTCTAATTCTAATGTTATAAAAGATCCGGTAGATGATGATAGGCAAAATGATGTAGAAGTAGAATCAACAAAAAGAAAGAGAACGCCAGTTGTTAGATATGGAAATCCTGTTTCACATTTTATATATGTAAATCATATTGATGCAAATGTACCTAATACATTTGAGGAGGCGATGAACTCCGATGATCATAAACAATGGCAAATAGCAATGGATTCTGAAATAAATAGTTTAAATAAAAATAATACTTGGCAAATTGTTGATAGGCCAAATAATAAAAAGGTTATTGATGTTAAGTGGGTTTTTAGAAAGAAAAGCAATAATGTTTATAAAGCAAGATTAGTTGTGAGAGGATTTCAACAAAAGGAACACATTGAAAATGTTTACTCACCAGTAGGAAAAATGCAAACACTGAAAATTTTATTGTCATACAGTTGTAAATATAGTTTATTTTTAGAACAAATGGATGTTGAGACAGCTTTTTTAAACGGTTATGTAAAGTCAGAAGTTTATATAAATCAGCCGGAAGGTTATAATACAGGAGATAACAAAGTTTATAAATTGCAAAAGGCTCTATATGGTCTCAAAGAAAGCCCAAGAGTATGGTATGAGTGTTTTGATAATTTTATTAAAAAGTTGAATTTTGTTAGAAGTAAATATGATAACTGCTTATATGTAAATAGAGCAAACAAAGATCCAATATACATATTAATATTTGTTGATGACTTACTAATTTCTTGTAAAGATAAAAATAAAATAAAAGAGGTAAAAACTAGTTTAATGAGAAGATTTGCAATGAAAGATTTAGGAAAAATAAAAAGTTATATTGGCATAGATATCGATTATAGTGATGATAAAAATGTAATGACTCTTAGTCAAACAAAATATATTGAATCTTTGGCTGCGAAATATCATTTGGAAGACACTAAGTTATATGATACTCCAATGGAAACAAATTTAAAGTTAGAGCAAGCTAAAGATATAGATGAAAGTATAAAGTATAGAAATTTAATAGGTGAATTATTATATATTAGTACAGGCACACGTCCAGATGTAGCTTATAGCGTTAATTATTTAAGTAGATATCAAGCTTGTTACAACCGAACACATTACAAATATGCAATGAGGGTTTTGAAATATCTGTATAAGACTAAGGATCTGAAATTAACATACTATAGTAATGTAGAAACTGAAATATTAGATTGTATGGTAGATTCTGACTATGCAGGAGATAATGTGGATAGAAAATCTACTTCAGGTTTTATAATTAGACTGTTCGGAAACTTAATTTTTTGGAAAACACGTAAACAAAATACTGTAACTAAATGCTCAACTTTTGCAGAGTATATTGCTATGTCAGAGGCAGTGACAGAAGTACTTTTTATTAAAAACTTACTCAGTGAAGCATTTGATGTAACATTTTGTGATCCAATAAAATTGTATGAGGATAATTCAGGTGCAGTTGCGATTGCTAAATATGGCAATTTCACTAAAAATTCTAAGCACATTGAAGTGCAATATCATTATATAAATGAGAACTATGAAAAGAAAATAATTGATATTGTAAAAATAGATACAAAATTTAACTTGGCAGACATGTTAACTAAAAGTTTAGATAAAACAAAATTTTTGAAAAATAGATTAGAATTAAGATTAATTTAGGTAGTATTTGTTTAATTAAAATATTGTTTCTGCAAAAGCTTAAAATAGTAAAGATTAAGATTATAAATTTAAAGAGGCTTGTTATAGTTGAGAGTAAATTCTGCAAAAGATTAAAAAATAATAAATAATATGTAAAAATTAAGATTATAAATTTAAGGAGGCGTGTTGTAATTTAGAGTAAATTTTATAATCTTAATTATCAAAACGATACACGTAGCGACATCTAGCATTAGTCTGAGAAGGTACAAACTGTCTGTAATCTCTGGTTAAGGCCGGCCCCATACATACGGAATTCCGTACGGAATCCATTCCGTACGGAATCGATTCGGAATTCCGTTCGTCTACCACACACAAACGGTTTTTTCCGTACGGAATGACGCGTCTCAGTCGAGAGCTGCCAGCCATCGAGCGCAGACGTTCTAGTAGCGTGCGGAAATATGAAATTTGAATGAAATTTGACCATGATTTTTTTATAGCGATTGCATTTTTGCTATTTATTGTTAAAAAATATATCTTTATCTTCGTATTGACGAGTTCTTCGAACTCCCTTCAACCTATTATGACATTTTCCACAAAATAGTATGCCGGGTATTTATTGTATGGGAAAACATGAATTGACAGGTCTAAATATTTAATTTTTTTAATGGCAAATATTTGGATACCTAATTATATGTCCTGCCACGGCCTGCAATGGCCTGCCACGCCATTTCCTTAAGGTCTCTGTCGTGGTAACCTTGATTATTAGTGTTCTATAAACATGTGTAAGCTTATACGGATATGATGAGATATTGTATGTCAGACATTGCGCGGGAAATTAAACGTACAATGAAGTTTCAAACTACAACACGTCCGCTCGCTACGGTCGTGCGGCGCACACTGAGCGCATTCCGTACGGAATTTCCGAATGTGTGGTGCGACCCAAACAAAATGTATGGAAGACGTGAATTCGGAACGGTTTTTTTCCGAACGGGATTCCGAACGCACAGGCCTTCATTCGGAATTCCTGACGGAAATAAAAACCGAACGGAATGCTACCGTATGTGTGTGGTACAGTCATTGATTTGTATGGATTTGCTGCGTTCGGAATCCTGATTCGGAATTCCGAATCAGGATTTAGAAACGGAATTCCGTATGTATGGGGCCGGCCTAAGTTATATTTTTATTCTATGTTTGTCTATGGTATTCCCTTCCCTCCAAAAAATTAGAAAATGGTTGTACGCACGTATTTTTCAATAAAACAAAGTGATAATTAAATTAACATATTTTATTTGTGCAAACCACAATATTAACTATTTTTAACAGTAATTGTTGCATGTTTACCGTTATGTATACTTGTACCTACTTCATGAGTGTGTGTGTGTGTGTGTGTATGTGACGCAGTTTTCGTGAATAAACGTATTATCTATCTTTCTGTCTATCAACTGCATTTCCAGAAGAGTTGTCCTTAGGTAGCAGCCAGTCGTGCGTGACACCACAGTCAACTATTACAGATTACAGCACTTCAATACGCTATTTTCCAACAAGTCAAATCAGAAACTTTTTTCTAAACGTCGAAACAAACAGTTTCTATGGGATTTTGTATGAAATACAGGCAGGTGACGTCATAGTTTTTTGGAGTCAAATAGCGCTCTTATTATTAGTTTTTCTGCAATAATAAATTTAAATTCATGTTAAAATGGATATATTCAAAGACAAGTGACATTATTTTGCGACGTTTTATTTTGTTATCAGTACAAAATAATTTATTTTTGGCTTAGGAAAATACCCAATTGTTTTTCTTAATGTCCACTTCTTTTAGTAAACACCAGTTCTTTAGGTTAAGTAGATATGTCTCTCGATTTTTTAGCACGATTCTTATTAGAGGAGAAAAAACATAAGGTCTAACAAATTATACTATGTTTAGGGTGAATTCTGTCCATGGAACTGAATTACTTTTCCCAAGGAACATGATATGTTGAAATATGAAAAATATTTTTTGGCTTTCCACACAAAAGCGAATCAGCTGATCGGTCAACTTATATCGGAGGCCAAAAATTACTTTTCATACGTTGTTGATATATATAAGTATATTTATCTCTTCAGAGAAGGAAAGCCGGAAAGCGCACCCTAAGCTCAGATAGCCACAGATTACTTAGAGAATTTCGTTAGGATAGTTAATGATGCAACACACTAAGATAAAGAAGTCTTGAAGCAAATATGATATCTTTGGTTCCATCATCATCCGAGCGTATTTTCCCGGTTGTATGCTCAGCAGTAATGCTTCAACGTCCGGAGCCGGCTACCTAACCATGGAGATTCGACAAGGTTACTCGTTTTTACACAGAGCAACTGCCGTCTGACCTCCGCAACCCAAAGGGTAGACCAGAACCAATCCTTGAGTAATATAAATATAATAAATATATGCTAGATGGCATTCGGGACCTACAGTTACGTGCCTTCCGAAACACAGAATCATCTTTCTTTTCGGATGCTCAGGTGATTCAAGCAAGTCTGCAATATCCTAATCAGACTAGAAACAACTTTTCACAAAGTATGCTTCCCAGTGGGATTCAAACCCATGACCTTCGGATCACAAGGCGAACGCCTTCACCACTGGACCACTTAAGTAGTTAAATATTGATGTCTCTGGTTAATCAGTTTTTTATTTTTATTTTCGATCGCAGCACTTTCAAAGGTCCGCCTCAATCTACATATGAATGAGGAAAAGTGACGTGACTGAATGGCGGACTGAAAAGGGAGCAACTTAACGACCAATATTTATGGCATACGCGTGTACAACTCTCCCGGATTTGCCTATCCCTCCGTTTCTTAGCACGTTAACGTTTCAGAGCGAATAATATTAAGCTTTATTCTTTTTCATCTAAATGCTTATTCATCGATTCGGCTTTAACTTTATCACTATTCCTACTACTGTGGAAGATAACTATTAGAGTTAGATAACTGCTGTAGAAGTATATTTTATGTCATGAGATAAATAAAAAAATTACAAATATCATTATCTATAGTATATTCCTGCTATAGTAACGTTTGAGCCTAGGTTCTATCCACGCAGTTATAGATAAAAACTCGTCGTGAACACTCTAATATTATAAAGGCAAAAAATTTCACTTCACGCGCAAACGGCTAGGCCGATTTTGATAAAATGTTGTATGCAGGCAGCTGACACCCTTAATAACGAATAGGCTACAATTCCCGCTACTTCTTCCGCGGGGCCCAACTCGTACATAAAAAAAATTAAAGATCGCGATGAATTAAGTATAATTCTTGTTATCATTTTAAAGAAAATTTAAAAAATGCACTTGTCCGGAAGAAAATATATTAGGTCTGTAAATACTCATCATATCATGTAATTATTACAAAGTCATATATCTAACTAATAACTGGTACACTTGCAATAACAATCGCATGACGGTTGTTCGCGGATAACAGTGTGTACACAATATTAAAATGATAATTAAGTGTAATATATAATTATCACCCATTGAGGTAAATGTATTATATGAATCTATTTAAATTTCGTATGTTACAATTTGCGATTTTCACAAGACTGACGTTATGTAATCGCCGTCACTCCTAAACTTGATTATCAGGGTTCCGTAGTAAACAAGGAACCCTATAGTTTCGCCATGTCTGTCTGTCTGTCTGTCTGTCCGCGGTCCTACTCAGAAACTACAAGTACCAGAAAGCTGTAATTTGGCATGGATTGGATATGTATATTAATCATGGCGAAAAAGTCGTAGAATAAAATCTGGAAAAATATTTTTTTTTAGATTAGCTGCCATACAAGTAAAGAGGTAGTCAATATTTTTTTTCTCGACAAACACATTGTTTGGGATGTCGTTGAATAGGTCTTTCAAAAACATTGTGAGCTTGTTAACACCTTTTTTGGATTTAGGGATCCGTTTCTGAAATATTCGGGTTTAAAGTGAAATTTTTTGTTGGGGGCAAGTGTCCCCCCCCTCTATCTGCTAAACGGTTATATATGGCCACGTGAAAAAATTCACAGCTACAGTATATATAATCTAGTTTAAAGGAAAACTATCAGAGCTAAGTAGGGTATACAAATCAAAAAGTTATAGGCGATCAACTTATAAAATGTACTCGAAAAAAGAAATTTTATACAAATTCAATAGATAATTAGTTTTTAAACGTTTTTAGTGGCATAAACTCAAAGTTGGCATTCGGAACTACGGAACCCTACACTGCGCGTGGCCCGACACGCACTTGGCCAATTATTTACTAATTGATTAACCAAAAAATAAACATGCATTGTTTTTGGATCATCTAAATAACAATAATAAACATAAATCCTACTTCCTACTAATATTATAAATGCGAAAGTGAGTTTGTATATTTGTTAGTTTGTTTGTTACCTCTTCACGCTTACACTACTAAACCGATTTGGATGAAATTTTGTATGGATATAGTTTGAGACACAAGAAAGGACATAGGGTACTCTTTATCCCGAAATTCCCACGGGGAGCGAAGCCCGCGGGTACAGCTAGTAGAAAATACTTTTCGGACACTGGCAACGGCCCCATTGAGGTCAATCATAATCAGGTCTTTTAGTCTCCACTGCAGGAGCATGGCTCTACGTCCGTCGCCAGAGCAGCCAGAGGACATGGCCTACACTCTCTTCGCTGGCCAGATGGGTTGGAAAGGTCTCATTGCATTGATGTTTTTTTTAACTTTGTTTAGCTTGTATTTCCTAAGTCGCCTTTTACGATATCCACGGGAGGACTTGGAGTGACCCTATTCTCCTCTGCCGGAAACCACACGGGAAATAAACAAATGAAACTATCACGTCTTTAATCCCTGACGGGTAAGACGACGTTCAGTCGCAAGACAAGCTAAGCTGTGCTAGATAGTGGTAGGCATATAGGTAGGTAATGAGAACCAAAATACTGACAGAAAACTATCAGAAAATGTGTTAGTTAAACATCATAACATCATAATCCTGAGGTATTTTTTATTTATTTATGTATCTTTATTACAAATTTAATAGGCACACTTAAAGCCATAGGCTTTCTACTAGTCAACCCACTGGTAATGCCGAGAAAAAGAAGTGTTTAGAACGAGGTATGCTCACGTAAAAAAAAGTAAAAAGAGATTTGCCCTTGTGGTGATGGCAGAACATATACAATTTGTCATCTTTTCTCTCCCACCGGGTAAAAGGCTATTATTGTGAGAGGTGAAGAAAGCAAGTACTAAAAGTGAAGAAGTAACACACATACACACACACTCACAAACTTTCGCTTATAATATGAGTGTGATAGTGTGATGTGATTCAGTTTTGTCTGAATTTGATTGGTGCAAAGTTTGCCTTGAGACAAGTCTCAAGATAATATTTGTATTAATCAAATTCATACAAATATTATCTTCCAAATGTGATCTTAGGACAAACAATGTTGTTTGTCCAAAAATCAGATTCGGTTCAAAACATGTGTAACAAATAATAAAGCAACTGCCATTGCCCCATTATTACCACTGTCCTGCTAATTCTCAGGCCACAAGACAATACTGCGCTATCTATTATGTAGCTAATGGCTAATGACCTCTAAACTTACTAATGAATATGAATAGAACAAAAGGTGTAAAACTTTCTGTTCTATCTGAATGATCCATATTGAAGTCCTCAGCACATAAGTAAGTTTATCATTAACAGATAAATATAAAATAAGTGTGTACGCATACGGCCAAGTGCAAATCGGACTCAGCCATGAAGGGTTTCATAATGTATACAAAATCATGTTTGTATGGGAGCCGCCCTTAATTATTTATTAGTAATTGTTGTTATAGTGGCAACAGAAATACATCATCTGGGAAAATTTTAATTGTCTAGCCACCGCGGTTATTGAGATACAGCCTGGTGACAGACAGACAGACGGACAGCAGAGTCTTAGTCTTAGGGTCCTGTTTTTACCCTTCTAAATTAAGAAATGGTTTGTGTGAAATCCCGTGTATCATCATATCTGATATAATGTGATGGTAAATGGTACAGGAAGCCACAGCAAGCCCATATCTGGCCGTAGGCTTCCTCCAAGGATTTCCAAAATGACTGATTGGAATGTTTAATTATTATGTAACTTTGTGTTACTGCAAGGAATTTAGTTATTTAACTAGACTTATTGGCTAGCCAGTGTAATAGAATGAGTTACAGATACTAAGAAAGGCTGCTACTGCTGCGGAGCACCTTCTGTAAATAAATATTAAGACCTGCAACTCCTGCGCTTATAGTCAAGGATGCAGATTTAGCCCAACGCAGACGACAGACTTTCCGTGATGCAAATTTTTAGTCTGTGAAAAAGAACCTATGGAATCATAAGCAGTAACAGTGCGGCACGGTTTAGTCTGTTGTCTGGCCTTATGGAAACAAACAAATAAAAGTGGTTGCTAAAATAAGAACAATAATAAACAATTAGGTACCTGAAGCCCCAGCACCCAGCTCCTTCACCCTCTCAAACCTCAAGTAGGGGTCGTCCTTATTACAAATTCTTTTCAGTTCCTCATACACCTCTTCATCAGTTAACGTTGACCTAATATCCTTCTTCCTCATGATGGGGCTTTCTTCAGGCTCATCTCCAATGAGAGTAAGGTCCTCCACAACCGCCGTCAAGTCCAGCGCTGGGTCCTTTTTCTTTAAATTGTTCTTCATAGGCGCTGCGGGCATTGTTTGCCTCTGTGAGTAGTTTTCTGTGGGCACAACATCGTCCTCACTGCTTTGGCCTAGCGACAAGTCAGAGTCCTGGCTTTGGTGAGCATTCTTGTGGTCAACAAGCTTTTTAATCTCCATGTCCTCTTTGGTAATCGCCTCAGGCGTGACAAACGGTTTGAATGGCTCATCCTGTGCTTTCTCCTTTTCCATCTGGTACATGTGGAAGATGACGGCCTTGATGGCCGCGTCTGGGTTCTCATTTTGCTCAGCGCGCGTGATTTGCGCGTCCAGAACCCTCAGCCAAGGTGTGGGCAAGCCCTCGAGCATGCCTGTCTCTGAGTTTTTGCTCACGTGTATGTGCCTTTTCACGTTTGTTGGCATCCCTATTTCGGAAACCCTTTCATCTTTGTTGTGGTGCTTCTTCGAGAACAACTTCCCAAACACTCCGCGGTTCGAGCGCCCACTCATTTTGACTAGTTTCTGGAACTCACGTACGCAAACACTAGGCCATGTCACTACGATTATGAGATCACAACACTACATCTCTCGCGGGACTGTCAAGATAAACGAGAAACACTAGTTTTAGTCTAATAGGAGTGGTCTAGGTTTCTAATCAGGGACGGACAGAAAAAAGGGCGACAGGCACTTTATCATCTGTCAAATTTCGATCGTCAAATGAAAAAAAGTTGACTTTCATTTGTACGCAGTGGCATGGTAGAGGTACAGAGTAAAAAATTTTACATTAAATATACCATGAAAATATACAATATTTTAAAGAATTAAAATAATATTTCTATATGTGGAGGATTTGATATAGTGGTATTTATGCGACTAAATGTTTAATTAAACTTATTTAAAAACAACTCATAAGACGATATTAAAGGACGAGAAATCCTACAATAATACAATACAACATGCCTTGCAAATCTACACTAATAAAGAGGAAAGATTTGTATTTTTGTGTGTGTGTATGTTTGTAATGAATAAATTGTAAATAATGAACACATTTTTTTAAAATTTAATCGTTCACTGCACTGTATGTAATATAAACGTGAATTGGATCGTTCTATTTACATGCTTGGCACACTTGTTTGACTTGACACTGCACTGCAGATAAATAGGAATTTTTGGTGATTCATCGGACGGACGGAATCACGGAATATCATCGGTTTTTGAACAGCCGTTGTATAGAGAAATGAATGCTTGGTATTGGGAATGATAAATTATGTGAGAAACAAACTGGTTCTTCAACTTACGAAACTTTCTATTATGATGAACCCAGCCAGTAGCATTTATTTATATATTATGCAGGCAGGTACCAACCTAGTGTTTATAAAGATAGGTACAGTACAGGTTCTTACAAGGTGTTTTGATTTGAATTGAACCTGTAGTACCAAGCATTGAAGGGTATGCTGCTCCGCCGAGTCCAATAAGTATCTATATCAGTCTTTCCCAAAGTGGGCGATAACGCCCCCTTGTGGGCGCTGCAGGTCTCAAGGGGAAAATGTTTTTTTTTGCTAGTAGCTTTAGCTAGGAGGCCTCTTAAACAACGACTGCAAGAGCTCTCGACTCTCAACAACCACCACATAAATATCATCCTCCACTTTGAGAATAAATATTTACATAATATACATATATAGGTCACAATAATTAATTAATTTAATTTGAAGTTATAGTGGTTTTTAAATAGGCGAAAAAATGGGGGCGCTAAAAAATATTTATTCTCAAAGTGGGCAGTAGACAAAATAAGTTTGGGAACCACTGATCTATGTATATGGAAGTGATCCTGGGTAAACCGTCCAAATACGATTCTTTATGATTGAGTTCCTACAAAATTCTACTAATATTATAAACGCGAAAGTTTGTTAAATATGGATGGATGTTTGTTACTCTTTCACGCGCAAATGGCTGAACCAATTTCGATAAAATTGGATATGCAGGAAGTTGACACCCTGGATTAACACATAGGCTACATAAGGTGCGGGTAACACCTCGGGGCGCAGTTAGTAAAAAATAAAAACATGCCTGGGTATCGCGTAAGCTTTGATGTTTTGATATTTTATACCTATCACCGATTCATACAGGTAGAACGTCATTTTGAATATGAATGGGAACGTTGAGTTTGAGTACCTATTTGGTTTAAAACATGGTATAATAATATTACTTCCCTTTGTTTTATTACAATGGGTTCGAGTACCTACATGTATATTGGCGCCTAATTAAATTCAATAGCAAGCAACTTCAACACACAAGGAGGTAGGAGTACATACCATATTTAACCCCTGCGCTGTCACTGGGAGGAATTCCTTTCCTATGCACTTTGCATTAAAAAAATGAAAGGAGCAAATATTTTTTTAGTATATCTAGGTATAAGTATACATGTATTTATTGACTATACTATCCTTGGATAAATGTGATGTCATTTGGTCAAATGAAATGTCATTCGCTCTCTTCTTGTATGTCGCCGATTGTGATCACTGATCACTACTGTGTTAAACCAAATCGAAATAAATCTCTGCTGTTTCATCTAATTTTCTTTCTTTTTGTCCATAATCCATCAGTACCTACTACATACATGACATTCGCCAGAAAAAACTTTCAAAAATAATATTTATTAAGTATTATTTTATTAATTATTATTTTATTAATTTTTATTGTTATAGCGGGAACAGAAATACATCATCTGTGAAAATTGCAACTGACAGGCTGGTGACTGACAGACAGACGGAAAGTAGAGAATGTCGTCCCATTTTTACCCTTTGGGTACGGAACCCTAAAACCTACCTACATTAAATATTTACCTACATAAGTAGGTATAGGATAAGCTGCAATATTTAATTTCATCATATCAATGCACAATCTGCAGTGCATCTGTTTTACATCACCTGCATCGACCACGTGGCTAAAAGAAAACTAAACTACGTACGAAACAACTTACACCAAGTATTTTACTCATATTTATTTTCCTTTTGAAATTTCGAGAAAGTGATTTTGTAATTTTCTAAGATGACTTCGACTTAATTTCAATGAGGGTAAGAGTGTTTTTTAGAATTGAAACTCTCAAAACTAAAGTGTATCTTTCATGTGTTTGTTTTGATTTTCACTTCGGGTTGAAGAAGCCGTGCTAGTGTTGTAGATGTGGTGGTTTCGAAGGCCCTTTTATCGATAAAATAAATCCTGAGCAAAAATCTTTTTCTTTCTAATTAGTCCATCTTCTCACATATCATTACCTACCTAATTTCCCATATTTTTTTTATATAGCAAGGTTGCCTAGAAAAAATGCTTAGCGATAAGGCCGCTTTTGCGCATTTCTTCGATATACAAGTTCTGTATTTATTTATTTTGTGCAATAAAGTGTATTGTATTGTATAATTACGTTTTAATTTTTCAAAACTAAAAACCGACTTCTCCCTCAAACTACACAACCGATTTTGATAAAATTTCTATGGGACCACCTGACAAGTATATTTCAAACGAAACTTTTCTAAATTGATCAAAGCGTCTTCCATTCGAAGACGTTTCGGATTGGTGAACATAATAAAACAGATTCCGACGAATTGATAACCTCCTTTTAGAATACATACATATATACATACTATCACGTCTTTATCCCTAATGGGGCAGACAGAGCATTTTGGGTCTTGCGGTTCTATGCAGAGCCCAGGGCTGCAAGACCCAAAAGCCACTTTTAGCGTCATGGTGGGCGAGAAGATGGAAAAGCAATCAATACAGTGATGGGTTGCTAGCCGCATCGCCTGTTAAAATGATTTGCATTTTTGCCCATTCCCTCGATCGGCTTTTACGATCTGCGTGAAGAGAAGCAGCTGGTACATTCTAAGTTTTTTTTATTTCTCCCAGACCAGCATGGGATCCTTTTAGAAAGTCGGTTAAAAAGTGGACTATGGGTCTTGCAGTCCCGTATGGTGACATTTTTCAAAAGCGGAGCTATTAAACGAACGGTTTTTTGTATGGGATGTGAATTTGTATGGAATGGAATCCGGATTTTCGCCCATTCTATTGACTTTTCCGATCTGCGCGGAAAGAGAAGCAGCTGACATATTCTAAGTTACCTTTACCTAGTACCTTTTCTCTTAGACAAGCAGAGAAGAACTTTGCACTATTAAGTAAGTAATATACCTACCTGTGTACTTAGCCGACAAATTGGCAGCCTAATCATGAATCATGACAATGTACATTTTGTGTTCCGTTATGGAAATAAGTTAGTACTTAAGTGTATACTTACGGACGTATGAATAACAGACTATTCTAATTGGGACTTATAACGGCGAATTATTTCGGTGATTCTTCAAAACTTCTATAATGCATGCATATCTTCCATGTTGGTCTGCGAGAAAAGAAAAAACTTAGAATGTACCAGCTGCTTCTCTTTCCGCGCAGATCGTAAAAGCCGATCGAGGAAATGGACGAGATTTGAATCATGGTAATAGGCGATGCGGCTAGCAACCCATCACTATTATGATTCCCTTTCCATCTGAACGCCTACCATCACGCTAAGCGTGGCCTTTGGGGTCTTGCGGCCCTGGGCTCTGTCTGCCCCGTCAGGGATATAGACGTGAAAATGTATCTGTATTCTATAATGCATTCCAGGCTGCCGCAGCCGAGTTCGTGGCTGGGCTCCGTCATATTTATAATGTTCGATTAGCTGCCACGGCTAGTCTGCCTAGTTCACGTGGAGTCTTATTCTTCAACAATTTCTACTCCTCATCATTACCGTCTTTGTATGTCTGCATCCACATTGTGGTGTTTCGGAGGACTGGGTCCGCCTTCCAGCTTTTTCTTCTCTAAATATAAGGTTTAACAAAATGTACTGAAACTATTTTAGGGTGAATTTAGTTCATGATACTGAACAGTTTTCTCCAAGGAATACGTGTTCCTTGGAGAATATATACGTAATATGAAAAGTAATCTTTCCGCCGATCCGAGTTTGTATTGAAAGCCAAAAAATATTTTTTTGAAGTGAAAACTTCTTTAGCGGCATTGTGCACTTTTTTTTAATGGGTAAAAAATTTTAAACTCGCGTCAGGACACGTGGCCTGATCGAAAATTCGTAAGACGGCGCAGGGCGCTTGCGCGAATGTTCGTGTGTGTTTATGTTACAGCGTGCTACGCGCATCCATGGATGGTGACAGCTGATGGCTCGACCGTCTGTGTAGTGGCCATACTGCTGTGTATTTGAAAATGATTTTGTTGAAAATGAATTTGGTCATGCTTGTGACATTTGTGACAGACTGTGGTTCAGAAAAGATTTGAAATATTTTATACTGATAATTAAAGCAATTCGTGCAAAATTATTCCCTAACCATTCCAAAATATCAAAAATGCACAACGTTAATATTCAAGTTTTCACTTCTGCCGGCACTCCCAGAGTGCAACCCGTCGTTTTTTTATATTTCGGAAAGTTTTTCACTATCACGGACTGAATTGACCCTTAAAATAGTTTCAGCATATTTTGTCAGACGTTATTTAAGTATGTCAGTGGTACGGACGCATAACGTCCGCTGCTGGACCTCTTCCAAGGATTTCCAAAATTACCGACCTAAAGCGGCCTGCATACTGCGCTTTCTCAGGTCGTAAGCCGAAGAACAAGTAGAGAAGAAGAGGGCAGAAGGCAGAACCCAACAGTTCGAATGGTTCTTCAAACTGTTGGACTGTAGTTGTGGTACACTCATTGGGAATGCAGTTGCTACACGAGATGTTAGTGCTTCATCTAGGTAAAAAAAAAAAAAAACTATTTTTAGTTCAATTTCAGCCACGCCTCGTGTATTTTTTTACGGCTATTTTACACCGCGAACTAGCCACTTAATGTTAATTGTTTTCGTTGCGCATCTGCTGCTAGTCTGGGATCTCATTGAACGATTCTACGTTCATCTGGTTTTTGATAAAAAAATATTTTCATACTGGCAATTGCTCGCGGCGACGCGCTTCTTGAAAGGTTAAGTATGCGTATGACAATCTGTCATTGTTCTGATTTTTCGTAGAAAGTCGGATAACTTTTTATGGGATCCTTATGCAATTGTTTCAAAGACACCAAAAAATAGGCGATAAGGCCGCCTCTTGTACCTCATTACATGTTGTTATTTCATAAGTGTTAAAAATTGTAAATGTCTTTTGGTGCAATAAAGATTTTTGTATTGTATTGTATTGTATGATAGGTCATAATTTTTCTAAACTAAAAACCGACTTCAACACCAAACTACACGACCGATTTTGATAAAATTTCTATGGGACTAGAATTTTCTAAATTAATCCAGGCGTCGTCGAGTAATCGGGGAACATATATTGAAAAAGCATAATGTATTTGAAGTCGGTTAAAATGACAATAAATTATAGACGTAAGAAACATACATACATACATACTATCACGTCTTTATCCCTAATGGGGCAGACAGAGCATTTTGGGTATTGCGGTTCTATGCAGAGCCCAGGGCCGCAAGACCCAAAAGCCACTTTTAGCGTCATGGTGGGCGAGAAGATGGAAAAGCAATCAATACAGTGATGGGTTGCTAGCCGCTTCGCCTGTTAACATGATTTGCATTTTTGCTCATTCCCTCGATCGGCTTTTACGATCTGCGTGGGAAGAGAAGCAGCTGGTACATTCTAAGTTTTTTTATTTCTCCCAGACCAGCATGGGACGTAAGAAAGACTATGCAATAGGCCATCAAACTTGAAAATGTCTGTTTATCTGACACGCTCTACTGGCAGCTTACTATAATCTGCATTTATGAACAATTTGACGTGGTTCATGCAATACTTGCGGACGAAACATCTTTTTAACCGATTCCAAAAAAGAAAGAGGTTAACAAATTGCCGTGTGGTTTTCGGCAGAGGAGAATAGGACCACTCCAAGTCCTCCCGTGGATGTCGTCTAAGGCGAATAGGAAATACAAGCTATAAAAAGCTCATAAACATCAATGAGACCTCTCCAACCCGTCTGGCCAGCAAGGAGAATGTAGGCCAAAGCTCTCTGGCTGCTCTGGCCAAGTATGGCTCTGGTAGTACAGAGATGGTCGTGCTCTTGCACTGGAGACAAAAAGACCTGATGATTATTCGAAAAATGGTATTCCTAAGCTCCCAATATATTTAAAAGACCTATTCAATGATATCCTACAACATCGGTTAATCGAGAAACAAAATTTATCCCTCCAATCACACTTTACTTGTAAGGGAGAAACAAAAAAAAATATCTAGATTTTACTTTATCGGTTTTTCGCCATGATTAAGATACATAAGTACCCATGCCAAAATACAGCTATAACTATTCCTTGTTTACTACAGAACCCTAAAACGGAACCTACTAAGGAAGGAAAATATTAATTAAACTCTTCTATCGATAATCGACTGCCAACAATCTTTATTCCCTAAAGCCCTACAGACAGTAATGTAAGCATTAAGACGAAGCTTACCAGGAGCGAGATAGTAAACAATTCTTTCGAGCACGCGTTATTTTTAGGTCAATAGCTTTTGAATTCGCTCATCGGTTTAGTTGTACCAATGAAAATGTCGAGTGTTATGCAGTAACTAGCCACGCGCCAGGAAATGTTTGTTATAGCTTTTTTTAGGTGAATGATTTATGTCAATCATTTTTTAATTCGCTCATCGGTTTAGTTGTTAGTAGTCCCAGCTGTCATCATTAGACGACAGTCGTCAAACTACGTGAGCTACAGCAGCTGTTTTTCAGCTGTTTTAGGCAGCTATAAATCTGAAACATCTAAACACATGTAAAACTAGAGCTCACAACGGTTTTTCGAACTTGTTCGATAAACTGTTCATCACAGCTTAACCAACGATTTTGTGATGAACAGTTAATCGGATCTTATCTTGCATTTGTGTCCACATTTTAAAGCTCTTCGACCCTTGGGGTTATTTTGTACTTACTCCCTTGTCCTTACTCACCTGCATCGTAATTTCTAAATAAGGACTGCATAAGCTTCAGAATATTTATTTGATCTGCTAGCGACAATGAGGGCAGAAGGTCGTCGAAATATCTGGCAAAAAACGATATTATTTGCGTTAAGTCCCATAATACTAATAACAAAATATTTATTTATTTATTAAAACATTATTGATCATCAATTCATCACAATTAACAATTGTTTACAATTAAAACGCTGGTACGTAGGTAGTCCTCTAACTCAGTATTATGTTGATCCGAAGAAATCGATGCGCTTGCCAGGCATTGAGTTGCAGGTATAAATCATCATTATAATCATCATCATCATCAGATCTTTTTGTCTCCACTGCAGCAGCAGGACCATCTCTGCACTACCAGTGCCAAACTTGGCCAGAGTAGCCAAAGAACTATGGTCTACACTCTCTTCTTTGGTTGGAGAGGTTTTATTGATGTTTATAAGCTTTGTTTAGCTTGTAATTTCTAAGTCACCTTCTACGACATCCACGGGAGGACTTGGAGTGGCCCTATTCTACTCTGCCGGTATCTTACACTGTTTATCTGCTGTCTTGAACGTAGTCTCCGCTTTCGGTCTCATTGATTGATTAAACTTTGTTTAGCTTGTATTTCCTATATCGCCATCTAGTCGCCAGACATCCACGGAAGGACTTAGAGTGGCCTTAATATACTCTGCCGGAAACCACACGGCAGGACATAAATACAAATTGTCTTTATTGTTGAGTACTAGCACAACTGTTAAAAACATAACAGTAGAAAAAATTGCGTTTATTGTCTGCTGCGCTACTACAGCATACTATCGTCCGGCTCGGCTGGGCGGCCGCCCACTGAAACTCCGAACAGTCTCGGCGTCCACTCCGCGCGGTCCGCCTGTCGTTTACCGCGAACAAACTAATATAACTAACCCTTAACTAACCCGTTCCAATTTCAAAAGTGTTTTTTTTCGGTTTTCGAGCGGCAAACGACGAAACGCGTGTGTTTCGGTGGTGATTTTTTTGGAGTATTTTAAAGGATTTAACAAGGATTCTTTAGTTACGAGGTAATTAATGTTATTTTTTTATTTGTTTATAAATAAACAGGTGAGCAAGTAGAGCCTCCACGTGCGACGTATGTATTGGTTATTTGGCAAATTAGGATTCATAGCTTATTAAGAAATGTCCACTATCTTATGCTAGTTAAGGCAGTATAGCGTGAATTTGATACAGACACATACTTAGAATTTGTCTACGCAGTCCGCCCTAATATAAGTCGGACTCAAGGGAAAATTTTCAAATGTATTTTGTTCGTTATGGAACCGTTCTCGTTATTTACTTAGGTAAGATTACCCCTACCTACTCTGTGAAAATATACTATTTAAATAAAAGTACATAATACCTCTATTTTCCTAACTATATATTCGGCTACATTTAGTTGTATAGCCAACGCTATCATTATCAGTAAAATCTAGATAAGTTGTGTTTCTAATAGGTACATTAGAAGTACAGATTAATATTACGTACACTACACGGATCAGTCACACAGAACGAACTAGCCCCAAAGTACCTATGTTCGAGACTTGTGTCATGGGATACTAACTCAACGATACTATTATATATTTCATAACAAATATATTTATAGATAAACATCCAAGATCCAAGACAGTCTGAAAAAAAAATCTTCCATCTTGATCAAGGATCGAACCCGGGACCTGCGGTGTGACAGCGTGGCATGATAATCACTAGGCCACACAGGTCATCATAAGTACCTGTAGATGTGGGGTAGACAGATCAGGGACGTTAGATGCAAATGGAGAGTGTGAATGTAGAGTCGGTAAAAATGTTGCAAAATAAAATGTCCATGGGTTACATAAAAAGCGACCTAGATTTATCTAGATAGATATATTTATTACTACATTTTATCTAGGCTTCTTTTGTAAAATCTAGAACTCGATGAATTAATTTGAACAATATAGGCAAACAATCGAATTCTCTGTTGCTTCCGCGGAGATCGTTGACCTGGTTAAGTGACCCTGCGCGTGGTCTGCACATGGATGGGTGACCACGAATGGCATAATAAGTTCTGGAGATACTCCGTGCTTCGAAAAGCACAGTCATCAATGTATTCTAGTCGTCAAGTTATACCATGTCTTTAGTTTAGGCAGCTTAAAAGATTTGACACCAGCGTAGATTTTAATGATTCTAAGCCTACGTACCTAGTTTGTCCCATATTAATTTGGTGAATTATGATGAATAACGTTGCAGATTTGGGACAAACTCCTAAAAGAAAACGTCACTTGCTTTTTTTGTTTAAAAATAAATTATTAGGTACTGTTAAAGTTTCTTGAATGGCGACCGCGTACTGGCAAGCGAAGCGTAGGGCACCCACCTACAAGGTGGTCAGATGACCTGACCAGGGTCGCTGGAAAGCGCTGGATGCAGGCCGCACTTGATCGGTCATTTTGGAAATCTTTGGGAGAGGCCTATGTCCAGCAGTGGACGTTATGCGGCTGAAATGATGATGAGGTACTGTTAAGAAAATAAAACCTCACGAATCAGTGTTACTTGTCATGATCATAACCATTTTCAATGTGATTTTAGATATATATTAGGATCGCTATTTGACTCCAAGAACTATGACGTCATTAGTCTATATTTCATACAAATCCCATAGAAAATGTTTGTTCCAAGGTTCAAACAAAAATTTTTTTGACTTGTTGGAAAGCAAATTATTGTAGTAATAGCCGAAGGCCGCGACTTCGATCGCGTGGACTTCATGTCTCTGGGAAATGCTCATCAGGCTGAACAACTTTTACTAAGGAGTCATTTTTATATTTCTTATAGTTGGACCCGTATAGTTTTGCATCAGGTGTTCCATTTTCCAAAATCATTTATACCCTATATGTTGCCCTGGCCTAACAGCTAGCAGTAGTTTTTACGGAGATTAGCGTGTACAACTAGACAAACTGACAAATAGACAGACATTTGAAAAAAAATCTATTACTAAGTCTCCATCGCCCCAATTTTTTTTTTGGAAATTTATTTATTGTACAGACACACTTTTTTTATTGTTTTATTATTGTAGATTAGTTCAGCCATGCTTTCAGGGTTGCAATGGGGCCCTCGCGTGACAACAAGCGGGGTCACAACCCTACACCCTGCCTTAGCTTGGCTTTCCCCACTATTCATTTGGAAGCGCGCCTATTTTCACGACGGCAATCAATATTGTAGACGCCAAAACAAACTTTTTTTGATAAACTATACAGGGTGTAATTGAATTCGTCGGCAATATTTTAGGTATCTACTATACCCATGATAAAACTTCAATTAAAAGTCGTCATTTTCATATTACAGCAAATCTCTAAACATGCGTTAGACTCTTTGATAGAAGCACGGAGTAGCTTTAGAAATTTTTATGCCAGTTGTGGTCACCCATCCAAGTGTGGACCACGCCCGGCGTCGCTTTACTTGCGAAAGCGCTAGCAATGCGCACTCCACTCCACCGAGCTCCTCCCGACAGTTGTTTCTCCCTTGGACTGATCACCTGGGATAATTCGTTTTTGAGTAATTCGCCGTCAGAATCTTTCTCCTATGGACGGTTCACCGACAGAATGTTTCACATTTGAGAGTTTCCACAACAGGGCTTTTCTACTACGGCAGAATTTTTCATCGTCAGATAAGGAGATACAACTCTCGGAAAAAGCTTGTAGATTTACCTTTACTACCTAGAAAGAGTATAGAGAGAAATAATTTAATAAAACCGGCCAAGTGCGAATCGGACTTCCGCACAAAGGGTTCCGTATCATTTTATCAATGAACATTCATGTTGGTTGTATGGAAGCCTTACTTAAATCTTTATTTTATTCTGTTTTTAGCATTTGTTGTTATAGCGCCAACAGAAATAAATCATCTGTGAAAATTACAACTGTCTAGTTATCATGGTTCATATCATTAGATACAGCCTGGTGGACATTAAAAGGATGGCAGAGAGAAGAGAGGAATGGAGGCATCTCCACTTAAATACACTGACAAGAGATTATTACAAGATTAGCTATTTGAAGTGGTAGTAGTAGTGGAGTTTGAGGCGGGGCACATAGCTCAAAGAACCGATGGCCAATGGGGCAGAATGTTCTCGAATGGTGGCCACGCACAACCGGTACTTGATCTGATGATAGAGCCAGAATGTTCTGATTGGAACTAATTAGTATTTTTAATTTAGAAGTAAGCTTGAGAAACTTTTTATTATTATATCGTGTTTGTGAGAAACAAATACTTACTTTAGTTCGATTATGCTAAGCAGGTCATAATAGTCATACTATGACTTCACCAAGTTTTGCATTTCGTGCCAAACAGTCCTTGTGGGAGGCAAATTAAATATACAATTTGCGAGAGTATATAGAAGGGCCAACATATGTACAATTTTACGAGTTTAAATTGACATTGTTGTTATAATTATTTAACCACTTCGACTATACAATTTAACCATATTTGGCCCTTATTTGACCGTATTATAGACTTTTTTATTATCATTCACAATTCACATCTTTTTTACTTACATATATTTTTATATTATTGATATAAGATAATTTAGAAATTTGTCACAACAAACTAAAACTTTCTATTTTAATCACGTTAGATTTATTTATTTATTTATTTATTAACATATACATACATAGGTACATATCATTACAGGTTGACACCTAATGCGATAGTACATTACCATAACAAATAGTGTTTGGACAAAGAAGCGACTTGAGTACTATTCAAATGATTCGCATTTTCGTCCAGTCTCTCGATCGGCTTTTACGATCCGCGTGGTAAGTTATCTGCAAGACTAGGTACATTCAAAAGTTTTATTTTTACGATTTGAATATTTAATAAAAATAATTAAATGATGACATCCCAATTACATGCTACTATTTAAACAACTGTAATTAATTTAATAACTAATTACACAGTACGATACTCAAACTACCGTACAGTGTGCTGAAATATGCCAACCGGAAAATAATTCGTGCATATTTTGGAAATTTTTCTCTGCGCGAATATAAACTTTATTCCCTTTGTTATAAGGGTTTTAGAAAAAACATATATACAGCTCTCATTTATGTGATAGGTAGGTAAAAGTATGTGTATGAGTTTAAGATTTAGCTAAGATGTTAGTACTGTCAGTTTTATGATGCATTCTCGGTGGGAAAGTTGTTTCGATAGATGGTTTGAATGAGTTATTTCAACGAACCATCGTATCTTTTACCTTCGGGATGGAAGATAGACTGTTGGTTAGTACTTATTTATTACTTAATTCTGTGTTATTGGTGAGTGTTTCCTGTAGCTTGTGAGATGTCAGTGCTTGATGTTGGTTCTCTTAAATCGTGATGTGTGCGAAATATAATCGACTTCTGTGAATCGCTCGAGAGCACGGTATGTTTATAATATTACTTCAAACGTTTTCTATATGTACACAATATATTTATACAAGATACACTTTCACGTCTTTATCCCAAAGGCCACTTTAGACCCAAATGTTACTTTTACGCTTGAAATATGAAGAAGTGTGGTAGGTGCTGGGTGTGAAGATGTAAAATTGATTGGCCAAGTGCATGTCGGGCCACGCGCAGTATAGAGTTCCGTAAAAACGTCTAAAAAAACGCCTAAAAATAATGTTCTTTTGAATTTGTTTGAAATTTTCCTTTTCCGAGTACATTTTATAAGTTGGTCGCCTTTTACTTTTTCATTTGTAAATCCTACTTGGCTCTGATATTTTTCCTTTAAACTACGTTATATTTATTATTATACCATATAGAACCGTTAGGCAGATAGAGTTACACATGATATCTCACAATATTTTTGAAAGACCTATTCAACGATACACCACACGACGGGTTATTCAAGAAAAAAAAAAACCCACTTTACTTGGATATAAAAAAAATCAAGATTTTATTTTACCACTTTTTCGGCATAATTAATATACATACCATTATCAACTTACAGCTTTCTAGAACGCATAGTCTCTGAGTAAAACCGCGGACGGACAGACAGACATACAGACAGGCAGACAGTCAGACAGCCAGACAGTCAGACAGACAGGCAGACATGTCTAACCTATAAGGGTTCCTTGTTTATTATGAAATCCTAAAAAGGGAATTGAAATCTGTGATTGAAACATAATTATGCATGATTTGGATTTCGACCAATCGTATATTTTTTTGTTTGTAACCACTTCACGCTTCAACCACTAAATCAGATGAAATCTGGTATTGATATAGTTTGAGACTCAGGGAAGGACATAGGATAGTTTTTATCCCGAATTTCCCACGGGGAGTGAAGGCCACGGGTTAGAAGCACAGTTAGAAAATATATCTATAAGTATACCTATACGATTACGTTTATTTGCTTACGTTCTTGAGGACTTTAATTTTAGACCAATCAAAATAGCACAACCTGGACATAAATAATAAACTCGTTGTTTTCAATATTTTATCGGATATCAATATTGAGTATCAAATATTAATTAGATATATTATGTAATTTATCCGCGGTCGCAACCGTATTATATAAAAATCGTGAGATTTTGTACACTACTCAACTTTTCCCTAAAAGCATAATAGGTAACCAAAGACCTTGTTAGTTTAACTTTTAGGTGCATTCAAATGCGATCACTTAATAGCAAAATTAAACTGACCCCATTTTTGTTTATACATTTTTTTTCACAGTTTTCACCTGATCTCGATATCTAGATAAGCCAAAATGATAACCATAATGTTTATATCTTTATAAGCTATATTGTGTCTTTTTAGACATTAAAGACCAAAATTAAACATCATTTTTTAATGTTTTAAAATTAATGTTTTTCTCAGTAGCCAGAAATAGTAACTGTGTTATTTTTGTTTAATTATAGCTTTTTGTGTACTATAATCACATTTTCATCAAAATTAAACACATTAACGTCTTACTTAAAACAAAAAATATTTGATTGAAAATACGCGAGAGCATGTCGTGCAGCGGGATGCTTGCGGTGATTGCGGTGCGGTGCGGGGAGAGAGAGCGAGGCACCAGCCGGGTGAGCGCGCGGCTGCGAACGAGTTTATACGTGTTTTCAACCGCTCGCGCCGTGTGCTTACAAAACATATAACTCGTAAATATGGAATTTTGCTAATTGTAGGATTGTTTTGATTGTGCTTTGAACTTTAACCCATTCGCAACCGCCAATACCAGACACAATAGAAAGACGATGAACGTGGGCATTTTAATGCCGTCCGAGTCTTTACGGGTTAACGTGGTGACACAATGAACAATTTAAAACTCTAAAAACAATACAAGTCTGGTAACACTCTTGTTGTCACGGCAAACCCGTACAACATGACAGCCCCTGGACTAATACCGTTCCAAAAATGGGCCCCTGCTGAAATATTCCATTTCCCATGACATTGCATATTAATGGGATGTAACATGAGAAAAAATTAAATACATAAATATATAACGAAGTTTTTATGCTGTCGTACTAAAATGTAGTTGGGTATTTACAGAGTGCAAGTTGCGCCGTGCAACTTAAGTTTCATTATGTTATGCGCTTACATAGTGTCGCGAACGAGATAAATGTAGAATATTCACGAGCAAGAACTCTGCTGGCGAGATAGACTCGGAATGTTCGCGAGCGGAATGGTAAAAAAAAAGACGTCAGGATAATGCAAGCGAAACTAGGCCTTATATTCTTATAGCATAAAGGCTAGAGTTCTTTGAATGGTCGTCGGCTTAGTCGCACTCACACACACATACCGGCGTCTCGATGTTTCCCGTCAATCGAAATACATTCGTCAAGATATGAGAATATTCGAGAACAATGTAGACCGCTGTATCGGCGCTTATAAAAAGGCGATCGAGTGCACGTCCCGCCAGTTCAGTATGAGCTACGAAAGCGATAACTTCGAAGCGAACCGAAGCGAAGGAAACCTACCTCAGTGCGACAAGTGGAAGTACCTGCGACTAATTTGGCGAGATACCTGGACCTCAGATGCTACGCGACTTGGACTTGGACATCAGGAAGACCATCTTCACGTGTCAACCTTTGGGTTCCGTAGTGAATAAAAACCCTCATACGAACTTTGGCGTTTTTCTCCAAATCTCGAACCCAGTTTCGTAACAATAGCATTTTACACAATTTCTACCCACCGTTTACACGATGCGACGCCCAAGTTACGTCTCAACGCAATTCGCACTGCACACGTGCTCGCAAGTGCCCGCACAGAGGCCGTGTAGTGTTAGAGAGCAGGACTAAAATGTTTGACATAGATAGACTTATTTTTAACATAGACCTTGTCTATCAGACTTCTATGGGAAATGGCAGCATTTCACTTCTCTACATCAGCTGTCTGAAAGAAATTATCGCTATTAGCTATAAGACCACCCACGCCCATTGGACATTTTAATGTCTTTTTCTGTGTGCTATGTACATTTTAAATAATATAATTTTTTTGTATTTAATAAAGTATTATTACTATTTATTATGTCGTATTATAATAAGCGCTATGGAAGTTAAACTCAGTTGCTTTTTAATGCATAAATATAATCAGTAAAAACCAAAACGAAAACCACACTTTAATTTTTATGTGTATAAGATACTATTTTCAAACCACTACACGACACTAGTCACTAAGTATCGACTGGCCAGCTTGTTCAGTATGACTTCATCACATGGCCAATTTATTCCTAGCGTGGTTCATCTAGGTATCATGTAATGAGGTTCAATGAGTTTTTTAGTTAAAAAAAGTAGAATTACAGTCACATAAAAATTTATTATTTCAGTAAAATAATTATTGGGTTTAGACCAAAAATGACGAGAGCGATTGGACACATTTAAGGCTAGGTATTCCCGCAGAAGCCGTGCTTTAGAGTTTTTGGAAACCATTTGAGGCATAGACAAAAGTGTTTTTTTCATCCATCTGCTCAAAAAACGATGGTTTCATCCCAAAACATTTGGAGCTAAAGTTACTGCTAGTTCTCTCGGGATTAAAAAGTGAAAAAGTAAATCTTACGGGATTAAAACACAATTTGAAAATTGAACACGATGTTATCTATGTAAAATCAGCTAAAAACAAAAGAATTAAGTTTTAATACATTAAAAAACTAGAACAGACTTCGTATTTTTTCAAAGGGCATTGTGTACAAGTGGCATGATTTTCAAAAGTTGCGGCCACCGATGAAAGGTATTTCGTTCGATAGAACATATTCCAGACATTAATTTTTTTGTTTTACCGTTTCTGTCCAAAATGTATCGGAGCTGAGATATTTGAAAAAAAAATCTGTAATATTACGCTTTTTTAAACATTTCTATCGATGCAAAGTCTGCATGATTGCATTTAAGGTATTATAAAATAGTAAATGTAGGCTTTCAGTGAACTTCGCACACGTATAAAATGCACTTAAAATAAAGGGTAGGGCGAAAGTGGCGCCACCTTAAAAATAAAACTCAATTTAAAACATGTGTGACAGCGATTATTATTTTTACTAAATAGGTTTTATTAGTGGTTAGGTTTGATTCTCATTGAATTAAGCACAAAAATACAATGTACTTAAGATAAAAGGTAGGGCTAAAGTGGCGCCACCTTAAAATTATCATAAACACAACGCAAATAAAAGTATGTACTGTCTTTGTTTGTAAAATAAATATTATAAAGTGGCCCTTGTTCCTACTTCCTAGTTATGTACATACATGAGTCATGCAGAAGCAGCAGAAAAGGTCCAAGCAACTGTTAATAAAGTTCATAACTGGACAAAGAAGTGGCGAATTAAGCTAAACCAGTCGAAGTCTGTCCACGTCAACTTCACAAATAAATATGATGACTACTGTCCCGTCTACATAAATGAACAGCAGGTGCCATATGAAAACACTGCTAAGTACCTAGGTATGACACTCGACGCGAAGCTTCGCTGGAAAGCCCACGTCAAAAAGAAAAGAGAGGAACTTGATATAAGATTTCAAAAGATGTACTGGCTGCTTGGAAGGAACTCTGCGTTGTCAGTAAATAACAAAATACTACTTTATAAACAACAGGAATCGACTAAGTGAATATGTGTTAGAAAATAACCTCAATCGTAGATGGGCTCGCTTTTAGTCCATAGATGCGGCTTTGCTAGGCTTCAATGACTTTCCAGTCTTAAGTATGGATGACCTTATTTTGTATGCGTTGGGAACTTATCAAATCCTCCAAGCTCGTAGTTATTACGGAGAGCACATTAAAAATGGGTCTTATATGATTGAAATATATAAGGAGCCCCATTTGGAAGACTTTAGAGAGCAGAATCCCGATTGTAATGACCCATGGCTACTGAGAGGTAGGATTCAATCACGGCATGTGTCAAATAGAACTTATTATGTATATGTCGCAGTTGGATTGTATAATCCGCTGTTATTTAAAAACTCTAGCTGTTTGGCATTACAGCTCGGTTTTGTAATATAGCTGAAAATCATTCAGCTAAGATCGTCCAATGTGTTACGTTTAACAAACTAGCTAACGTAAGATTGTAGAACGATTAGTTCGGAATTCTGCCACTTCTTGTGGCTTATGAAGTGTCAGTGTCATAAAAACAATTAAGGCCTCCGATAAAGTAAATTCTTCGCCGCGTTCCGGGACTAAGCTGTTTTTATCGAGAGACATCGGGGGCATCGTTTGTGATTTCGGAGTGCAAAAGATTAAAAAGAATACAGCAGACCTTTAGCTTGGAACCCATATTGTTATTTATACGCCCGCCTTCCGGCAAGATGGAAAATTCACGTGAATCAATTGGCCGTAAGAAATCGCTGCGCCATTGAGTTGCCGGGTTTAAAAAAATTCTATATTTCTAATCCAATTGCATCGAGCTGATTATCATTCTTTATTGGTGTTTTATGATGTTGGAGACTGAATTATTTAGTAAGGAGCTGAATTGTGGTTTTATTTCCATCCCACGAGTAATATGAAAATAATAAAGAACAACTATTATCTCCTCATATATTTTTTCGTTTGGTAACACAGCGGATATAATCTGTCTAATCTGTGAACACAGTTTTATTCAATAATGGTAACCCTGTATGCCATCTCGCCGCTAGCTGTTTTGTTAAACGTAATTACGTAACTCATTGAAAATCGAGCTGAACTATTTTCAGCAGTTTTACAAAACCGAGCTGTATTGCCAAACAGCTAGAGTTTTTGAATAACAACGGATTATACAATTCAACTGCGACATATATATTTTAGTAGAAAGGGGATTAGAGGGAATAAACATAAATATCTCGGTTTAATAATTGACGATAGATTAAAATGGACTGAACACATTCAAAACGTATGTGATAAGTTGCGAGCTATTTTAGCTAAAATGACACTAATAAAAAATAAAATTCCCTACTTGACGCTTCTAAATCTTTATAAGGCATTAGGAGAAACAATAATCCACTATGGCTTGAGCAGTTACGGCAGAACCAGCAAATCGCACCTTGATGCCGTATATCAACTGCAACTTAGAATTTTAAAAACTATAGTACCCATTAAAATTAAACAACAACACTTAAACAACCTTGACCAACTATTTAATTATTGCAAAATATTACCAATACACGAACAACTCACGTATATGATCCTTTATGAAAACTACTTTAACCCAATTTATCAAAATGTAATAATTAAAAATAAACAAACACGAAGTGCATCAAAAGTCATCTATCAAATTCCAAATTACAACAATTTATATGGAAAGCAGCAATTGCAATACCAAATACCTAAATTATTAAATAACTTACCAGCTTCACTAAAACAAGAAATTACGATCAAAAATATTAAGGTTAAATTAAAATCTTTTTTACTTAACAAAATTATGAACACATAAAAATCACCCCGTGAGTTAGCGGAACGTTTCGCACAGAGGATTGTCATTCTTCACTCACTACCTGCCAATGTTTTTAAATTATTGCGAGCGCTAACCTACAATAATGGATGCTCGATGGGAATGCCAGTGTACGTTCAAACCTAATTTAAGGTTTTTGTTTCACTGCTAGCAGATAATCTTATGTATATATAATTGTAAAATTTGTATTAAATAAATAAAAATAAATAAACGCCATATTAGGGCACTATTGCTCATGTGTCGTTGGAAAACGAACCCTAGGCGTTGTTCCCATATAATGTCTATTATATGGTTTTTGGGATGGGGAAGATACCAAGAACATCTGTTTCCCCCAGCTCAGTTTTTAGACAGTATAATACGACGCGACAAAGAAAATGAGGCTTATGATGAACCCGAAAACGTATAATAATTACTATTGTTTTTGGTATTTATAATAAATGAATGATTTTATTTGTTTTTTTTTTTGTTTAATTTATATTTCCTTTCTATAATAACATAATAGATCCCTCTTATGATATAAATAAAACTTATTACATATACATGGATGATATTTTTTATTATTTATTATTTAATTTTGAAAACCGATATATCGGCTTCGATATTATTTACATAAAATTTTTTTATTGAGCAGTCATTCCTAATTATAGGACTATTCATTAATAATAATCACGTCGGTGGCCGCTGGAAAAAAAATCATGCCAAGGCTCATACAAAATTACCCAAACCCCTTTGGAATACATATCATCGTGAATGTAGGTAAAAATGTTTATGGTCTTTGCTTCGAAAAAGGAAAAAAGAATAATTAGCGCAATTTTTGTCTTCGATTCAAAGTAATTACAGATGTTTTAGGTTATATTGTGTTAAAATTAATTATTTTGTGTAAATTTAAATCCTTTTTCGTAAGTTTTAGCCGATAATGCACATTAAATTTATTGTTATTATAAAAATCTTAAAATATGTAGGTCCACGCAAACAAAGTTACGAGTTTATGCGTGAACAAACATTTTTTTTAGAAGTTTGTTCTTAAAAATTATTTCTTAGTATTTATTGAATGAAAACGACACTAAATAAAGGTTAGTTCTTGTCGGAGCTTTGATTAGGTATTGTAGTTGTTCTACTTTCTCCATATTCTGTTTTGTATCTTTTTGCTAGTTTTTCTTATGGATGGCGATGTAATGTGTGCTACTTGCGTAAGGTCATATTTTTGTCTCAAGCGTTATACATGAATCCCTCGCTTCACTCAAGATTCCATCGTAGAATCACTCGCTACGCTCGTGATTCAAGTGAGGAATCCTTCGTTTTGCTCTAAATTCAAAGTAGCGCACTCGACTTAAAAGTATTACCTTTACGCCTTGTAGCACAATCTACTATTAAACTCTTAAAAAAAGGTATGTATAAGTTAAGTATCCAGGCTCGTCAAATTTGCATTCAGTTACAAGATCCTATAAACTTCATTCGGTTGAAAAAAATCCCAAAGTAACCCTTTTTTGGGATATTTTTTCAAAACTACGAGTAAAATACTGATATTTTACATAAAAAAATTGTACTTAATTAAAGTAAGTGGCTTTAATTAAGTACAATTTTTTATTTACAGATAAATTCGCTGAGTTTGACTTGATATAATTATTTTCTTAATATTTATATGAAATTCGCGAGCGCGACGACTTGAACTCGGCAGGTCCGATTAGACGCGTGCTAGCGCTTACTAACATTGGACCAATAAAACAACTAAAGATCGCTACATGTTTTTACAAGCTTTTATTTAACTTAAATGTATGTATAAATGTAAGTATGTTTGTTCGGGTGGAATCTTCGAACTTAATTTTCAACCAATTTAGCTGAAATTTTGTATACTTTTGTAAGTCGGATGATAATACAATATTATGATGTCAATGGGCTGTTCTGATGATGGAACCGGGAGATATTCAACGGAACTCAGTTATAACCTCATCGAGTAGGTCTCGTTTGATTTGTCTTGACGAGTACTTTTGGAAGACGATGCTTATCTAGGATCTGATTACGCAGACGGATGGTGGTCAATAGAACTCAGTTATAAAACAACTTAACACAATCGAGTTTGGGCTAATTTCTAACCTTTAGGTACGAAACAATAAAAATACTTTTTAGCTCATGTCACTTTGAAATGTAAGGATTCTAACGAAACGCCATTCCACAGGTATGGCACTTAATAGATACGAAGTAACAAATATACCTAGTACTACTACAAACGAAATAATATATCTGTGCATACGTCAAATGTGTGAGTTAAACAATCAGGGTCGCCACCACAGAATTTGTTGCTTTGCTTACCTGTTTTCATCACTCGGAAATCTATAAAATTTTTGTTCTTTGTTGTTTTTTGTGGATAAGCAATAATAATATGTGCAGTTTCTCACCAATATTATTTCAATTACCCTAAATGACTCGGGGAACGTCAACGTGCGACTAGCAACAACCCTATTTTACAGGCGCTTACAAGGTCCAAAAACGTGCGAGTTTCCGTTCTGTATGTATAACTATTATCTGCTCTGTGGCCATACATTCAAATCCGTGGCGACATTAAGGAATAAAGAAAATCAAATACATTCAACATACATACATGCATATACAGGGTGGAATTGAATTCGTTGGCAATATTTTAAGTATCTACTATACCCATGATACAAAGTAATTTAAGACTAATAAAACTTCAATCAAAAGTCGTCATTTTCATATTCAAGAAAACCTCTAAACATGCGTCAGACTCTTTGATACATACCTCTACTGCAATTATTTAAAAAAAACTAATACGAAAAATAAATTAATTATAATAGTATCAATTTCGTTGCGTCTTGGTACCCTAACATTCGTTCCTACTTCAAACGTACCTATTGTCCTCAAGCTTTCGTGTGACACGACCCGTCCCCATTCGACTTCAAACCTTATTCACGTAAATTAAGGTCTACTTTTGTATGCCGGTCGGTCGCGCCGTTTGGCTGTATCCGTCCAAGGTCTTTGACCTTGCGGCACGTAGGTATCAGTACGCGCGCACGACTCGAAGTGTTTTGATACTTTATTCATTTTTCTTACTTTTTGATACTTTTTAACTACTGCATTAATTGCAGTATTGTTACCATACAAAATATCCTTTAGGTGAGTATGATGATAAGTTAAATCAATGCTAATGATTTCAATTGCACCCTATAGACTATTTCGTAATCTCCTTCTTTGCAAGTCGTGTGAAAAATACTGGGATCTAGGTGAGACCCATGTTTTTTAGGTTCAGTGTTGTATCATAGATAGTAAATAACAAAACAACATAATACCCATAAGTTTATATTCAAGAAAAATAATAAAAACCGACTTTAAGGTTTTTACTCCTAATAAATTTTGAACGGCTGAACCAATTTCTGATAAATATAGCTAAGAACTATGACGAAAAGTCAGTTTTCAAACAAAAAAATTAAATCTTCGTTCAGGCCTTACGATGCCATTAACAGACACCTAGATACACAGACATACCGACACGTCAACCTTATAACACTCCTCTTTTTGTCGGGGGTTGAAAATAAACAAAGACACGAAAATATAACGACTTTGAAGGGTTATTTGTTTCTATTAATTGTTTATTAATAAATCGCTACTGTCAAATTATGTTAATAGGCGATGCGGCTAGCAACCCATCACTATTGATTTATTTTTTTGATCACGCTAAGCCTTTGGGTCTTACGGCCCTGGACTCTGTCTACCCCGTCAGCATTAATATAAGATAATGTAGCTGTATCGAACACTACTTTAAACAAAGTTTAATCGAAATAAAACTATTCTACTGCTTATTTCTATACTGTGTCGCTGGTGGGGTCACATGTGAGCTCACCGACGCAGCGTCCACGCGATGCAAATTGCGGCCGGGGCAGCATTAAATACCTACACTTGTAGGAATACCCGGCTTTAACGATTGTTTCGTGAAATTTCATGAGAAAACCCATCAATTAATTGAATGGGTCAGAATCGTTTGTTCGTCGTCAGAATCAATACTATCGATAATATTGGTTTTATTCAAAATACAGATAGTCTATCGATAGACTAGCCATAGTGTATTATCGAGAGGCAACACTGGTCATCGCAGTGTTGTGCGTCGCGATCGCGACTCGGTAGGTACGGGAATGTGGCTCTTCGCAGTCGAGTTTCATGCGGAACGGTAACAACGCGTAGGTACGTACCGGTAAAATTACCTTTAAATTTTAACAATACCTATAACGTTACTATTACTACATAAGCAATACCCGTACTATACGAGTATTACGCTTAATATTTTAACATAATGAAAATTCTGTTACTGGTACTTAAAATGTGAATTTGGTACCAGTAACAAACCCTGGGGATAAGTCCGCAGTTGTACGTTTACTTTTCTGATTTGTGTCTGTGTTCTTTATTATGTACCATAAAAAGCTTTATAAACAAACCAATAAAAGCTCAACAATGTAGTTATTATCGATCTAATAAACACAATATTTCAATAAATCTCCACCCTAGCCGATCCATGGTTAGTAAAAGTTCCCACGTGCTTATAAAAGTTTGACAATCATTGACTACAAAAAAATGCATAAGACGACGCGACGAAACTACTGTACACGAGAATCACTCGCGACTCGCTACAGCAGGGTCGGGAGTTGAGGCACAAACCAATGACGACCTTATTGTGCAAGAAATAACGTTCATATTAAAACGTAAGTAAAAAAAAATAGAAAAAAAATATAATCATAGATATTTTTTGTTTGATTTGTTCCTTATAGTATCAAAAATATGTTGACGGCATAAGTTAAACACTTTCAAAATAGTTATGTATTTTGGCTTTACAAAAAATACAAAAATTTGTAAATGTAGAAATGCATAAAATGAATTTGTTTAATTTTTAATAATTTATCAACACACATAATATAATATTTAGAATAAATTGTTGAAAGACAGTAATCTATAATTTCTGGTGAGATAAGCCTGAAAATTTGTAACATACCGAACCTTCTTTATTAACGATAGTGCTAATTGATTAATTTGTTTAATTTAGATTTATTCAACTAGAATGCACACGTTATAATATGGTAGAGGTAGTTTTCCAAAGTTATTAATTATGCTGTACTTATGAAATCAAAATTTGTTCAATTTTCAATTTTTTGGTTTTTTTACACTGACGCAGAGCCCTGAATTGTTTAATTCGGTTTATTTTAACTATAACTAACATTACTTTATATCATACAAAAAGAAACTTACGGTTATAGCATTATGTCCAGGTTACGCTATTTTTACTGGTCTATTTGTATATTGGTGGATTTTTATTTCATAAACGCAAGCTCAATCACGCTACATAAATTAATAGATATTTTTTATTATTACAAGCTTTGATTTAGTTTCACCCATAGACATAGATTTTTTTTAATCTATGGTTTCACCTGTCCCATTGTCTGTGGTTCTGTCTGTAATCAAATCTTGTAAGTTAAATTTGACGTAGGTATTTCCTGGTTTTCGATTGAGCTGAAATGGAGCTGATCTGATGATGGAGCCAGAGGATGGCTATAAGAAGTTTGTAATAAAACTACGCAATTCCATCGAGTTTGGGCTTGTGTTATTCGTCTTGAGGAGAGTCTTTAGATAAAACCTTGTTTAAAAATAAATTTCTTAGTAATTACTTGTTTAATTTAAGAAATAGAAAAAAACATGATATCTATTTACTGCGTTAATTTTATATGAATCAGTTTCATTGACGTAAACATACTATAACCTCCAGAGTCCATTTGGCAGTCGTTGGCTGCTTGCCACGCGATTTTAGAGCAAATGCGATATTTCAAGGCCTCTTGTCAGATTTACCGAGGAAACATTAATCGTTATTTTACGGAAATAGAGAAACATACATATTAAAAGATATGTGAGTAAATAATAAATGGATAGCCAAAATAATATACAGTAGGTACCTAAATAAAGTTATTCATTTTTAACCTACCTCCAAAAAAAGAGGAGGCGATCTTTTTTATGTTGGACAGATTTGGAAAATGCTTTTTTTGTTTGAAAGGGTTTACTTGCGAGGTGGTTTCATAGAAATTGTATCAAAGTCGGTGAAGTTTGGGGGTGAAGTCAGTTTTTAGTTCTGAAAAATTATTTTTTCTACTCCTGTACTGTTATCTGTATTTTAAATGGTTCTGAATTATTCTGAACACTAATAAAAGAACATTGATAATATGATTGCAGAAAAAAGTCTATACTCTATTCCTCATAATAGCCCATGTGTCGTTATTTCGCTTAAAAGATACGCCTAGCCATAGACCTAGAACACTTTTTTTCTATAGATTTACCAAACTGCCAACATAAAAAAAAATGTTTTTACTATAGATACCATATAGATCAGCACTTGTAAATTCTAAATTTGATTTACCAGACATATGTCAAACATTTTCATATTTTTTTTTTGTTTGTTTTTGTATTTTATTTAGTAAATAAAAAAATATTGTATGCAACGTTGTATAAGTACCTTAAAAAATGCTCGATGGCGTCTCCTTACGATGCTCGCCAAGGCTCGCATCGTATCCTGCGCCACTCGCATTTTTTGACAGTTCTTATACAACTGTTGCATAAAACACTATAATGGGGGACGCGTTGAAATCTTTTTCTGCTATTGTTTGTCTTATAACCATTTGAGCCGGAAGGATTTTACAAAAGTATTGCCGAAATATACAACGTGTAAAGGCTCGTTTTCATTGGTCTTCTGGCACGCATTCGGGGTGCGGGAGATTTCTGAAACACATGCCATTGGGCACGTATGTGGGTAACCGTTTTCACTAGTTGATGTAGCTCATATTTGGGGTACGGAATTGTTATTCGTAGGGTGCGAGAGATTTCCGTAACGTATGCAGGGAGCCGTTTTCACTAGTCGATATAGTAGTACAGTACAGCCGATATACAGCAATACAGCATTTAGTATGATAACCGCAGTCAGCGTACGTAATAACGAAACGACTACTGTACAGACATATATGGCTTTTATTAATCGTTAGCCCGCGTACTGGGACTCCCACAGATATAATAATATATGTGACTCCCCATATGCTGGATATCGAGTAATCGACCGATAAAAATGATTAAAGTGACATATGCGTTATAAATCGAACCACAGGATATATATTAGGTCACCATATAAGAACAGTCAAAAATGAAAAAACCAACAAAAAAAACGACATTTTCATACAAAAATGCAAATTATATAGGAGTATCGTTTTTGTTTTGTCCCATAAGTATTATTATGACTGAGAAATATACCAGTCATCCTGGCCTGAAGGACTAAACAAAAATCATAGGCAGGTCTCAGCTCTCCTCAAAGTGACCGACGACATTAGAGATGGTATGGAGAACACTAAAGTCACTGTAATGGCTTTAGTGGACTTTTCGAACGCTTTTAATACCGTCGATCATGACATCCTTTTAGCAATTCTCTCTCATCATTTAGTTTCCCCTTCGGCACTAGGCTGGTTCTCAAGTAGTTATCTTCGGGGACGTCAGCAATCGGTGAAACTTGACGATTGTTCGTCGGAGTGGAGTAATCTTAACACTGGCGTTCCCCAAGGCGGTATTCTTTCTCCTTTGTTGTTTTCCATCTTTATAGACTTTATCACTAAAGATCTTCAGTGTTCGTATTATCTGTACGCTGATGACTTGCAGCTTTACACACAGACTGAAGTGGAGGATCTCAACAATGCCGTTGCTAAAATTAATACAGACTTGCTGGCCATAAGTAATTGGTCGAGTCGAGACGCTTTGGAGACACATTAAACCCTACTAAATGTCAGGCCATTATAGTTGGTAGCTCTCGACTTTTGAACCGGATTGATGACGATTCCATTTCACGTGTTTGCTACGACAATACTGAAATACCTTTTACATGTAGCGCTAAAGATCTGGGGCTGTGTATTGATTCTACACTTTCTTGGAGTGGGCAGATTTCTGAGGTTGCTGGTAAAGTCACGGGTGCACTCCGGGCACTCTATAAATTAAAACATTTTTTACCTATAAAAATTAAAGAAATGCTCATGAACACTCTTATTTTGCCAATTCTGGATTACGCGGATGTGTGTTACACGGGACTGAATTGTGATCTCCTCAACAAGCTTGATCGTATCCAAAACAACTGTATCCGATACATATTTGGCTTGCGGAAGTACGACCATGTGTCGGCTTACCGGTCTCAGTTAAAATGGTTACCTATTCGGCAGCGGCGTAGTCTGCATATCCTCAATACTCTGTATTCCATACTTTTTGATCCTAAAACTCCGGCTTATCTTAAAACCAAATTTCCCTTTCTAGGTAATTCCCACGTCAGAACTCTTCGCTCTTCAAGCAATCTCCTTCTTGATATGCCACTTTCCCGGACTGGGTTCTATAATAATTCATTTGTCGTTCAAGCTGTACGACTTTGGAACGCCTTACCAGTCAGTATCCGGAAAGCTGAATCTCGTCTTGCGTTTAAGAGAGCAGTGCGTGCACATTATCTCCAAAAACTGTCACCGGCTATATAAGTAGTATTTATGTAGTTTATGTATGGTTTATTTTTGAATTATTATTTATGTATATTTATGTGTAGGTTTATCCACGATATATATTATACGACTATATGTACTTACTTAATAATTATAAGTTAACTCCTTTCTTTTTGTCTTTTTTAGTTAGTTGCTGTTGCTTACCCCAAAAGATTACTTTCTCAGCATCACCTGTTGGTTGACTGGTAGAAAAGGCCCCTGGCCTTAAGTCCGCCATTTACATGTATATTGTAATGAAGTTAAATAAATAAAAAAAAAAAAACCCTCTCCTCATCCTCTTCAGGTCTTTTTAGTCTCTACTGCAGGAGCAGAGGGTCGCCTCTCTATACTACTAGCTAGAGCCACACTTGGCCAGAGCAGACAGAGGATTTGGCCTTCACGCTAGCCAGACATGTTGGAGAGGTCCTATTGATGTTTATAAGCTTTGTTTAGCATGTATTTCCTAAGTCGCCTTCTACGACATCCACGGGAGGACTTGGAGTGATCCTATTCTAATCTGCCGGAAACCACACGGCGAGGTCTTAACCATTTTTACCTAAACGATATCGTTAAAAATTGCAAAAAAAAGTGTGACTGACCGCCCAAACACGCGAGTTTACGTCATTTGTAGACACAATGTTTTGGTGCTTATTAATAGTATTATCCAATAATCCTAAGACACTGGCGTCCATTGACCTTCCGCTCCTTAATAACCCGGCTAGGTATTTGTTTGCGTTATACAGTTGCCGGGTAACGAGCGGGGTCAACGCACTATAGATTTCTGAATAGTTGTACGAGTCATTTACATATTGCATTTAAATTAATGAGATGATGGGCTGAGATAACCATTAATAATAATTCAGTAAAAAGAAAACAAAAAAACAATATTGTCTTATTTCATTTGAAATTTATTTTACTTTTTATTTAAATAAATAAATAAAACTTGCAATGTGTCTTGTTACCAAACCAGTTATCCTCAAATAATTAAGCTGATTTTTGCTTGTGTAAGTTAGATGACAATACAATATTATGAAGTCAATCAGCTGTTCTGATGATGGAGCCGGGAGATATTCGTCAGAACTCAGTTATAAAACAACATAACCTCATTGAGTAGGCCTCGTTTGATTTGTCTTGAGGAGCACTTTATGGTAGACAATGTAGGGGTCTGATCACGGAGACGGAAGGTGGTCGATGGAACTTAGTAATGAAACAAGGCGGACACAACTCTATCAAGTTTGAGCTCATTTCATTTGTCCTAATAAGTACTTTTGCCAGCTAGCGTGTACATTTTTTTTGTGAAGCTTTTTTTCGCACATTAGCCAACGGTGGCCGTTTTTCGCAAATGTGCGTAGAAAAGCTTACGTTCTCACTTAAAACTATAGTTTAAAGTGAGAACGTAAAAAACTGTATCATAAACTACTGATAATAATTAGTAGTTCATGATACAGTTTGAAGGGTTATCTAGGGCTTGGTCAAGACACAATTGTAAACGATATCTCTATTTCCTTTCAAATGAGTTAGATATTTCAAATAGGGGCAGCACGCGACCACGGAAAATTTAGGTTAATATACTAAGATATTTTTCCAAATTTTTTCTTCATTATTTTATTTCATGTAGAGAAATGAGACCAAACTATTCCAGTTAGCATTGGCACCAATAAATCACTGTCTCTTCTAAAGAGGAGGTGTCGATTGAAATGTTATTAGTGTGGGGTGAGATGCGCTTTAATGGACTGTCTATGGTGTTAACAGCTTATGGTGTCTATGGTGAGAAAACCCGGCGATGAGTTAGTGATTGACAATGAGTATGGTAGGAAGTATAACGTTAAATTTTTTTAGTTCAATATTGTAGTTTAATTTTTAATATTGTAGTTTGTATGTATTTATTTATTTATTTTATTGGTTCATATACACTTGAATAAGTTACAAATAAAACCTTATAAAAAAACATAGTACATAGGTGCTACTTATTTCTAAAGTATAAGTTTATATTTTTATGTATGTTTGTTGGACGATATTTCGAGTAGTTTTGATCTTAGCTTCAAAAAATTTTGTAGGCGTGTAGTCATCATTATAATGATCATATTCAGCCCACATCAACCCACTGCTGGGCAAAACCCCCCCTTTTTTTGCGCCATTTACCACGGTAAGTACACGTGTAGATGTAATCAACAGAATTTTTAAATTTAAACAAATCGGTCGAAGATTTGTCCAGATACGGGGATTGCAAATTTACAGTTTGGGGCGACCTATTAGTTTATTTTAGTTATTTATGTCTTGTGGAGAAGATACAGCGGTAGCATTGACACTAATAGATTGCCATCATTTCCAATGTATTCGAGGCAAGACGATTTATATAAGTATTATTGGATGACAGTGGGTGCTGTCTATGGTGTTAACTGGCTATGTTGTCTATGGTGTGAAAACCTGGAGATGAGTTGGTGATTAATGACGGTTGTAGTAGCATTTAAATGTTTTTGTGCTAAAGGAAACGGCAGTAGATAAATATATTTATACAACGTGGAAGGGACATATCTGTAATAAATTTAACCACGGGCTATACTAGATCACTATAGCATTATCAAATTAAAATAACAAGCAGATCTTATATAATGATTTCATTGTGTAAAAAAAAATGTTATTATTGTTTTAAATAGGTACATTTTCAAAAGCAAAAAATGTGTATCATTTCTATAAAATAATACTGTAGATACAATTCAACGTTTCTTCTATTAGGAGTCCACGGCTCCTTTATTGCATATACAACACAACACAACACAACGCAACGCAACGCAACGCAACGCAACGCAACGCAACGCAACGCAACGCAACACAACACAACACAACACAACACAACACAATACAATACAATACAATACAATACAATACAATACAATACAATACAAATTATCTTTATAGCACCATGTTAAACAAAAAATTACAACAACAACAAGAAACAATATAGGCACAAAGGCGGTCTTATCGCTATAAATGCAATCTCTAGATAGCTAGGATCGACTTTGTATATCTGTACCTACTTAGGTACTTGTTGAGCAGCCGCCATAAATATATAAAAATGTAGAAGACCTATTAATTATCCTTGAATTAGCCGCATCACGAACATTTACTAGAAAATCTCAAGCACTTAGACAGTCGGCTTAATAGAAACGTTATTTCTCAAATAACATCATGTCGGTATGAATTCTATTTAAAACTAGACGTCCGTGCTTCCGACTTCACGACAAAACATTGCACAATATTATTGTATGAACAGTGTATGAAGACTACGCAGCACGATATATTTAGCTTGACTTTGACACTATAACCAGTAGAATATCCAGTAGGTTATCTTCTTTAGGTAAATCATATTTTATTCTATTGGTTCATATACACTTGAAAAAAATACCAATAAAACCTTATAAAAGTAAAGTAAATAAAGAAAAGAAGGTGCAACTTATTTCTAAAATTTCTTCATATTTATATATTTTCATGAAATTTACCTATTTTGAACCCCTGACGAATAAGTTTGACGCTAACATGTGTCGGTATGTCTGTCTGTATGTGTGGCTGTCTGGTCTGTAGCATCGTAGCTCTCGAACGGATAGACCCATTTAGATGCGGTTTTTACGTGAAAACAAGTTCCCTCTGCGGTGGTTATTAGCCATGATTGATGAAAATCGGTTCAGCCGTTCAGGGTTAACGCTTGAAAATTAGGGCTTTCCCTTGCAAAAAATTGATTGCGCTATGGATGCGCGTAGCGCATCAAGTATCAAGTAGCGCTATCAAGTCTGCTACTCATCACTAGATGGCTGTCTAGAAAGTCGGGCGTTTTTTTAATTCTGTTAGCAAATAAACTTGTTTAAATACTTCCTGTACTCGTGAGGTGACTATACTGAGATAACCGGCACGTTAATTTATTGCATGACTAACAAAATTTTAAATATCTTTGTGATCGCGCTGAGTGAAATGTAGAATGTTAATGGGTACAGTATTAATTTTTGACTTGCACAATAACGGTCAGCGCTAGAGTTTCGTGCCCTGTACCTGTATCATTTTGATCTATAGCTCTCGCTGTAAGTGTGATATTAAACCAATCTGATGTCGTTTGTGTGTGATTCTGCGACGTCATCCGAAGAATATGGACTTCTGGTCTATACTATCTACTACTATAGTCTCCCTAGTTTCCTAGCTAGTTTCACATTGACTTGTTCGGGACTATAACGGGCGCGGTCACGTCATGCAATTCCGTTAAAATAAAGCAAACAACCATTTTACTACTTCCTTGAGACGGGGAGGGCTGAACCAATATTTTGTAAGCGCATAAAGTTATGGCTTTCTAATACTTTTTGTAGGAAATAATATTTTTATAAGATGTGGTGGATACAGGCACAGATATATTTAACCCTTTTTCCGCGAATGTCGGATTTATCCGACAGTACATTTTTGAAGTGAAAACTTCTTTAGCGGCGTTGTGCACTTTTTTTGGAATGGGTAAAAAATGTTAAACTCGCGTCAGGACACGTGGCCTGATCGAAAATTCGTAAGACGGCGCAGGGCGCTTGCGCGAATGTTCGTGTGTGTTTATGTTACAGCGTGCTACGCGCATCCATGGATGGTGACAGCTGATGGCTCGACCGTCTGTGTAGTGGCCATACTGCTGTGTATTTGAAAATGATTTTGTTGAAAATGAATTTGGTCATGCTTGTGACATTTGTGACAGACTGTGGTTCAGAAAAGATTTGAAATATTTTATACTGATAATTATTAAAGCAATTCGTGCAAAATTATTCCCTAACCATTCCAAAATATCAAAAATGCACAACGTTAATATTCAAGTTTTCACTTCTGCCGGCACTCCCAGAGTGCAACCCGTCGTTTTTTTTTTACTGAAATGACAAATAAACCTCGGATTCTCTGAGCCGATTCCGAAATGGGCATGAAAATTTTTGTCTAATAAATCTGACGTTCGCGGTTACAGTGATAAATGTGCGTAACAAAAATACATATTCATAAAGGAATACAAATCGTAGTTATAGCGGGTGCGTAGTTGGCCCTGATTAGTGAATTTGTGGGCTCTGTACAACATATATTTTTACAATTAAATTAGGTAAAGTGGTCAATCTCTTGGCAAATTTGACTTGTTTTAACGTTTAATTCCTTGAACTCACCTAATCACCCCCTAGTGTGATGTCACAGATACCGAATTTTTATTTAATTTAAAAAAAAACCAAGCCAGCGAACCATCTAAATATTTAACTGATATAGCTGGCATTAAATTAAAGTTTATTTATAATTAGTCAATTTTTTGTGTTTTATTGCTTAGATATAGATCATTATAGATTTCGTATTGACTTAACGAACGTTGACCCTCCTAGCCCTTGTCACACAATGTCACACTTCATTGACGACCTCCGTGGCGTAGTGGTCGCCATGCCAGTCCGCCACCCAGAGGTCCCGGGTTCGATTCCCGGTCAAGGCAAGTTGGAAAATGGTATTTTTCAAATTGTCCTGGGTCTTAGATGTTTATCTATATATGTATTTGTTATAAAATATAGTATCGTTGAGTTAGTATCCCATAATAAGTCTCGAACTTACTTTGGGGCTAGCTCAATCAGTGTAATTTGTCCCTATATATTTATTTATTTATTTTTATTGACCCCACCCACCCCCTTAATGTGTAAGTGATGTAATTCATGGATGGTCCCTTAATTAGGCCCTTACGTCAGACCATTAATAAGTAATGTACCTATGTCTGGTATGGTGACCCCATAAATAGTCATACATATGATGCCGCACTAATGTTACAATCTGATATATCGATGACTTTTGCAGATGTCGTGTCATGCTTGAATGGGAGCATGTCTGCTGTATGACTCAGAGCAATCGCGATAGTATCGGGATCATTATACTTAATTCAATGGTTCATTGCTTATAAAAACAGATATATGAAATGATAAAGTCAGCCGTTCTGGCTCATCATCTTCATCATTATCAGCATCATCATCAGCTTTAGGACGACCTCCGTGGCGTAGTGGTCACCATGCTAGTCCGCCACCCAGAGGTCCCGGGTTCGATTCCCGGTCAGGGCAAGTTGGAAAATGGCCTTTTTCAAGTTGTCGGTCTTGGATGTTTATCTATATATGTATTTTTTATAAAATATAGTATCGTTGAGTTAGTATCCCATAACACAAGTCTCGAACTTACTTTGGGGCTAGCTCAATCAGTGTAATTTGTCCCTATATATTTATTTATTAGCTTTCAAAAATTACTGCTGGGCATAAGTCATATAATTCTAGCTCAGTTAAAATTAATAAAAAAGCTGCAAGTTTGTTTGTAATAACTTTATTGCACTATGAAAAAACCACAATTACATACGATAGCAACAGAATAAATTGGCGGATTTATCCCTTAATGGAATCTCATCCAGTCAACTGGCCAATTTGTTGTAAGGAAACACAAGCCTTTCAAATCGGCGTAACTAATGCGTAGACAGACTAAGTCGCGATATGACTAGTCATAATGCAAAGTAGACATATAATTAGTTGGACCTACTGCAATATAGATGAGAAGAGAGGTAGGCAAATAATATTCGTATGTTTCTTTATTACGTACTATAAGGAGAAGATTTGGAGAAGTTAGTTGCAATAAAATATTACTTAACTTATTTTAGAATCTAGAAAGATTGGATTGAAAAAAACTTATAAAATATTTCTGTTGTTTGAAAATTCTAAAAGTATTTTTGTGTAGAAAGACAGTATTGTAAATTAAAGGGTAAACTTATGTGGAAGAATTTTTTATTTCTTATGGTACGTGATCCAGGTGAATCGTTGTTAAGTATGACCGAATCTTTCCTGAAAATAGTTTCGGATGAATTGTCGGATGTTGTAAGAGAGATCACTGATATTTTTAAGCACATGAGTGATCGTAGCTACCATACTGTATGACCTAATGTCTGGGATTAGATGGCTTAGACTAAAAGTATAGTCATATAGACCAGTAATGCTCTGTTTTTGTACAGATTGACTTGGCTTGTTTGCTTTAGGTTTCTTAATCTTTTGGTATGGAATCAAAGGCTTTACTTAAGATAAAACTAACGCACTTCGTTGTTTTAAACACACGAAAAACAAATCTTTATAAAGCGTAGGTATTGCATGAATTAAATATTTTTCTCGTTTTTATTTGTGCAAATTTTCTTTATGATTATTTATCATTATGTTAGTATGGAAGATCCAATAGCCGCAAACCCATAGCTTATGAAGTGACCTTCACGATCAGCTACGGTTTTTAACCAAAGGTAAATCATCCCCACAGTCCCCACTCCGAAACTTCTGAATGTTTACTGCTTTGTTAAACGAAAAAATATGAGTCCTTTCTTTTTGGATATCTGGTTGACGGACTAAATAAAATAATATATTTTTACCCAGTCCACATTCCTATTGGTCTTATCGTGGTCCATCAAAATATGTGTAAAATTTAACGAGGCTAACCTGTAGAGGCAAACGCTCATGACCCGTACAAAGGCGTACTGTACCCAGAGCATGCAAAATGTCTGCATATCCCGCGCATGACTGGGTCGCCGGGATCAATCCAGTAATTGTGGCAATTGAGCGTCCTCTGAGCGTTTCCTGATTAAATTCAACCTTCTGTTATGGATCCCGAAGCCGGCTTAATATTATTGAGAGAAATTGGGATCTCAGTTATTATCCAGTCTTTATTTAATTTAGCTTTAACAAGGTGGAGTCTTGTAGTCGGTCTATCTCAATCTCTCTCGAGGTGGGCCGATGACATAACCCACGTAATGAGAAAGTCCTGGATGAGAAAATGTGACTTGATAAAAAGACTTGGATGTATTATGATGTATGACAAGTGGCATAAAAATTTCTGGAGGTCCTCTGTGCTTCGAAAGGCACGTATAGGTCGTTGGTCCCTGCTGTCATCATTGTAATATGGCAGTCGCCAAACAATGTCAAATGCCTCTAGGTAGCCTGATCTGACACTAGTGTTGGCCACTTACACACACGAAAAACAAACAACAAAACTATATCTACGCTTATCGTGATGGCTGGCGTAAAGATGGTCTTTTTTCTCCGAACTAAACTCAAAAATCATCAATTTATTTTTGGATAAGTATTTGTATCATTGACAATTTTTCTTTCCATTTTATAATAAGTATGTAGTTGTTGACGTCAGATCATTTACTTACTGAGTTTATTGTCGCATACGTACTAAGCCTAATTACAGAAAAAGCGGCAACAATCTGCAGCATTTTCTCCAAAAAAGTAATGTAAAATTACACTAGAGCATATGGATAAATAAATTAATAAATATATATAGGGACAAATTACACAGATTGAGCTAGCCCCAAAGTAAGTTCGAGACTTGTGTTATGGGATTCTAACTTAACGATACTATATTTTATAACAAATACATAAATAGATAAACATCCAAGACCCAGGTCAATTTGAAAATACCCATTTTCCAACTTGCCCTCACCGGGGATCGAACCCGAAACCTCTGGGCGGACTAGCATGGTGACTACGCCACGGAGGTCGTCATGGATGGCCCCGTACCTGGAGCATGACATACTGTCATGTCCCATTAACTAATGTGTGCCAGTGTCGAGTGACGGGCGAGCCCAACCAAATGAGCTCACTATTTTTATTCGGCACTTACTATCCAGGCCGAGGAGATTAACCCAGAATTTACGCAATACATCATTTATTCTTGACAATAAGCTCTTTTATGCTAGTCTCAGAGAAAAAAAACCTCCTTTTAGCTTCGCCGTAATCGGATAAAAAGTGCAAAAAATTGGACAGCTGGCAATTTCTCAGTATTTGTGATTTCATTATCTGACCTACTATAATTTAATAGCTTACTACCGAATCCTGCTAATCCTTCTATATTTCAGGATCTAAAGTCTCCAAAATTAATCATTTCCTAAATATGATTTCTTATTATTTATTTAGAGCCCGCTAGATCCCATAGTTAGGCAAAGGCCTCCCTCTCGGCTCTCCATTTCTCTTTGTCTTCATTAATATGATTTATTAATGTACCGAAATTAAATCAGATCTATTTCGTTTTAGTATGATTGAACAACAAGACATACACATTTGTTATACGAGGTATATGAATCAGCAATAGTATGATACTTGCATATTTTGCATCTAAGTCTTGCGGCGTCAGGCCCCATCCAAGATCATATAATTACTAAGCCCATACATCTTTGTTTATGTTAATTGCATAAAAAATGTAAAGTCATAGCTAGTATTAATAGTAGTAAGCTTCTATGATGATCTGGGAGAAAAAAAAGACTTAGAAAGTACCAGCTGCTTCTCTTCCCGCGCAGATCGTAGAAGCCAATCGAGGGACTGATCGGAAATGCTAATCATTTAGACGATGCGGCTAGCAACCCATCACTATTCTGCTTCCATTTTCCACCTTCTCGTCCACCATCACACTAAAAGTTGCGGCCCCGGGGTCTGTCTGTCCCTGTAGGGATAAAGACGTGATAGTATGTATGTATGTATGTATAGCTAGTATGGTCTTCTTCTTATATTTAAGAGCTGGGCTCTTGTCGGTGGAGTGCTTTCCATGTCTCTCTTCCTTCCGCTAAGTTCTTAACCTCTTTTATGGTAAAGTACTGTAAATATAATTACATAAATATGCAAATTGGGCGCTGCTGTTAGATGTATAAAGTAGAAAACGTTGTAAAATAATGTTATCTAAGTATGCCTAATGCCTACTAAATTATCTAATTCGAGAGAAGCACCTACGGTCATCCTACACTACTGCGCTGCCATGACCCACTTGCAATTATGAGCTCTTCTGATTTGCTTTTGTTTATCTATCTATACATATAATAAACAAAACAGTAAAAAAATATTTCTGTCTATTGAATCCTATTTCCAAGAAAAATATTTGGGGCGGTGGAGACATAATAATGGAGTAAGATTTTTTTTAAAAACTCTATTTTTATGTTTCTCTGGTTGTACACGCTAATTTCCGGAAATACTGGACGGATTTTGTGGACTTTTTTTGTGATATAGCTGTTAAGCTTGGGCAAAATTTATGGTATAACTGATTTTTTAAATGGAACACGCAATACCATATTGGTCCAGCTAACTTTAAGAAATATAAAAATAACTATAAGAAATACAAAAGTTGTTCAGCCTGATGAGCATTTTTTTCCGGCATCATAAAGTCCACGCGAACAAAGTTGCGGGCTTCGGTGATTCAATAAATGTGTTGCATTACATAAAACTTGTGATTTGCAATTGTTAATTTCTTGTTTACAAGTTTTGAAAGTCCTGAATTTTAAATGTCTGAAGTGATGTGTCATATGACACTGATAGCGAAAATAGACTGGTTCTTAACATATTGCGGGATACTCAACCCTGAGACCCAAGCAGATACCATTAAAAAATAATGGTTTTACATCCTGGAAAGTGTTAAATGTAATAGGGAGAGGTTTGACACATAGAAATTTTAATAAACAAACGTAACTTGAAAGAGGTAGCTTAGGTTCCATGCTCCCTACCAACCTTTCATACTGGTCTGGGAGAAAAGAAATAACTTAGATAGAGATAGAGATTAGATGTACCAGGTGTTTCTTTTCCCGCGCAGATCGTAAAAGCCGATCGAGAGAATGGGCGAAAATTCGAATCATGGAAGTATTGACAATGCATCCTTTACTAGCTATCAGATGAGGAGTCGCTAACATAGTCAGATGGAAGACAGACCTCAAATTCGTTGCCATGACATTGTCATATGTTTCCATACTGGTGTTTTTGATGCCGCCCATTCCAATGATATCCAAGGCGAAAATAGGCGATGCGGCTAGCAACCCATCACTATTTTAATTCCTTCATCCACCTTCTTGCCCACATCAAGCTAAAAGTGGCCATTGAGTCTTGCAGCCCTGAGCTCTATCTGCTTAGAACCGCAAGACTCAAAATGCTCTGTCTGCCCCATTAGAGTAAAAGACGTGATAGTATGTATGTATTTAGCTTAGGTTAATATGTATGTCTAATCATACTAATATTATAAATGCGAAAGTTAGTTTGTATATTTGTTTGTTTGATTTCATCTAAGTTTCAGTGGTTGAAGCGTGAAGTGACGCTTCAACCACTGAAACTATTTAAATGAAATCTGATATGGATATAGTTTGATATCCAGGAAAGGACATAGGGTAGTTTTTATCTCGAAATTCCAACGAGGTGCAAAGCCCACGGGCTCAGCTAGCTAGTTTGTCATATTGTGATTGATATGAGAGTGTCTATTATATCCGTAGTAAAAACATACTTAAGTACGTCTATCCTACTAGGTATAAATATTTAATCATGGTGAATGGACGTGGATTTCCGCAATGAAAGTTGCATAAACATAAATTAGGTAATAAATATGATTACATCTGGCTATGTCTTTTCCTCTCATCATTCAACATTTCAGCCAAATAACGCGTCTACTGCTGGACATAGGCTTCTCCTATAGATTTCCAAAATGACCGATCAAGAGCGGCCTGCATCCAGCGCTTTCTAGCGACCCTGGTCAGGTCATCTGACCACCTTGCAGGTGGGTGTCCTACGCTTCGCATGCCAGTACGCGGTCGCCGTACGAGAACATTTTTGTCCCATCGGCCATCGGTTCGTCGCGTTAGGTATCCCGCCCACTGCCACTTCAACGAGCTAATACGCTTGGCTATATCAGTGACTTTTTTTCTCCTACGAATTTCCTCATTTCTGACTCGATCACTTAAGGGAAACACCGAGCCTAAAGCCTTCTCCATAGTGCGTTGAACGACCTTGAGTCTTCTTATGAGACCCATGGTAAGGGACCACGTTTCAGAACCATAAGTCATCATTTGTTGTAGACTTTAGTCTTGAGGCACAGAGGTATTTTGGACCGTTTCCTCTCTTAACGTTAATATTTTTTTCGATTTTCAGAATTGGCTACACGTCACTCATCCGAAACCAAGAAACAGACAAACGACAGAAAAGCGATCCGTACACAGTACGAGGCCAAAGACCGCGGACGTTCGGGACGTCCCGAACTGTACATACGAGCCGGTGACGTCACAATATGGCGTCCACCGACACATCGACCTCCAGCAGCCAAATATCCGCCCTCGCTATCGAGGAACCCAAGCGAACCGTCGACGAGGCGTTCCTTAACAGACTGAAGAGCCTCGTGGAAAGGTTAAGACTTGACAATGCGACCTTGAAGAAGGCGCTTGACATCGAGCGGAGCGAAGTCAGAGCGCTAAAGGCACAGCATGAAGGAACCCTGAGGAATTTGAAGACTGAATACAAAAAGAAAGAAGAGTTCTTAGAGAAACAGCTAAGAACAGTTCCTAAGCCTGAGAAAACGAATGACGACACACAGGGCAATAACAGATTAGTGGAACTAAAGAAATTGACAACAGAAATACAGTCTTTAAAATCGGCAAATAAGGGTCTTCAAGAGAAACTCAAGGTAATGTTATTATAATATTTTATTAGTAACTCACAAATTTTTAAATTCATATATTAATTTTATTTCTTACAGTGAAGGATAGAATTGTAAGGAAACCTACACTTCGATTCTAAGGGTGATTGTTGCCAACATTCCATTGTTGCCTAGTTTGATAAAATTAACACTAAAGTGTAAATTTTGTCATTACTAGTACTTATTTTGTGGTTTTGTATAAAATTTAGTTTTTTAGCACTATAATGTTAGTTGTTGAAATAACTAAAACTCTGCACACCAACTATACCTAGTTAGTGTTAATTGAAACAACACACATAAAACTAAAAAGCTCTACTTAATCATACACAATCGTGCCCTCAACATTAACATTTGCCAGAAAACTTCTAAAATGAAAACAAGAGTACTGACAAGTGACGCAAACAACCACACATAGAACACTTCTTGAAGGTTTTCGAAACTCAAAGATTTAATTATTCTGTCAGAGTTCTCGTAGAGGTTTTGATTAAGTTTGTACTCTTCTGATCGAGTCCAGTATTGGAGTATTCCTCCTTGATTCAGGTGGTGCAATATATCGTTTAGTTTTTCAAGGTAAGGACTTCCATATCGTAGACCATAAACGATAAAACATGGCAATGGGCATTCAGTCATAATATGGAAAATTGGTCTTCCATCCCGCATATTCGCAGGTTTTCTACTAATATATAGTGCATCAGATTTTCGTAACAAAATTGCGTATTCAAAGTGTCTGCCGTTGATAACTTCTTTAGTTTTCTTATCATCAAATATTTCAACTCGATTTTTAAGAGCTGAATATTCAGCATTTTTAGTTTTATGGAACATTTTCATGTGCCTATTGTGGATACCGAGTGTCAAGTTTGAGTCTTCTAAATCAGTGTGTGAATTTATTTCTGACTTGTATCTTGGGTATGTAATGGCGGAAGTTATGATTCCCTGGAATGTAAAATGTATTTTAGGAATTTGCATCAGGTATGAATTATGATATTTCAGATAAATGGGTATGAATACTTACGTCTAAGACACAATCAATGATCAAGGAATAAATCATCACCATCAAAATCATCCATCTTGATACCATGCCATTGAATTTTATGTCAACAGTTTGTCTTATAAAACATTTGATTAAAATCATTACAGTGTTACCCCTCGACCATTTCTGATGGCCTATATTCTCTTCGATACCACGAGCTAGCAAAGATATAAAAATTAGTATGATCGCATTGAAAATAAATATAATAAATATCTTGATAGAAATAAGCTTCATTATTGTCATAAAAACAGATTGCTTTGTGGACTTTTTGACCAAGAAACATAGCTCATCTTGAACTAGTGGATATGTCGTGTCTATGTAGCCATAGTAGGAGTTTTTGAGGATCCGTGAACTTAACTCCAGGTCGGTGAACCCATCTATCAAATCAGCGGTGACTCCAGTGGCAGTACCGTTGTCTAGCAGATCTCCGACTGTATTTCCATCTCTGGGCAAGAAAGGATTACATGTGGCATTCAGTTCTTTCATGACAGTGGTAGTAAGCCTTGAGCGACAGTTCACGGGTCCAGTTTCTTCAGAAATATAAATCTTTCTAAACACACTCAGCCGTAACTCGTGTCCACAAAGATCATTATATCGAAGGTTCAGAAAACGACTTATATTTTCCACGTCAGTGACATCAATAACTTGATCGGAAAAAGGGTTGTAGGAGTACACTTTAACTTCACCAGCCCATAAAATGACTACAGAATTAGCTACATTCCGGCTCCACAACAGTTGGAAATGTGTCTTTAAAGTGTAATGAAAATAGCTGTTTGTCTCAATAGCTACGTTTATGACGAATATTACAGCACTTCTTGGTTTAAAGACCCCAGTTCTCACTAAAACATGTATTATGTATTCACTGACATCAATCGTTAATGTATCCGATGTGATAACATAAGCTGTTTGACCGTGTTTGTCTATTCTTGGCTTCACTCTAGTTCTGTTCGAATCAGGACAACCATTTAGCAGTAATACTGGGTATCCATCTCCCATATTTTCGGTGTATTTAAGGACTCTATTTTCAAAATACGTGAATTCACAAAAGGTTATTGTAAAGAACCATTGCCGGAAGGCATTGTAGATTTTATTTACGACTTGACTTGCGTATTCTGCCTTTCGGTAGGTTTCATTGTGATACTCGAAGACTTCTTGGAATAGGATGCTGGAGGTGTTGACACAGATAGTTCCCTGGATTAATAAAGGTAGCACAAGGATCACCCGCATTGTTTTACCTTTCATTGGAGGATAAGAGCGACTCGAATTACGGAGCTACTGAAGTAGGGAAGGCTAGCGTGTTTGCCGTGTGGTGGTCTAGACCCGTACTGTTTGCTTGATGGGCCCATCATTCGTTTACATCATTAACTTGGCTCTATCAGGTCGCATTGTTTGCTTATAAAAACATGTCAATTAGCGGGTGCAAGGAAAACATTGGCATGTCATTTGTCGATGACACAATCAAGGTTCTCAGCTGGCAGTTCTTTTGAAAATGATAGAAAAAGCAAAGCAGCTATATTAGAAGTAAACAAGAACACGACAACATAATTTGGAGTACCTACCCGTTACAAAGTATAAAGACTTGATGAAAAATATTCTGAAAAATTAATTCGTAGCTTTGTCGTAGCTAGTAGGCCTTTGTCGTAGCACCTCTACGAAGATTGCTCTACAAAGACCTTTTGAGTAAATGTCCTCTCATTCTATCGCAGGTTGACAGAAAGAGATCCCTATATGGGATAAGTCCGCCTTTGTTTATGTCTTCTTTCAAATTTTCTGTACTTTATTTTGTTTTTTTTTTAGTACAATAAAATTATTACAAACAAACAAGATTCTTATTGTAATGTAACATTATTGAAGTGAAAACTTCTTTAGCGGCGTTGTGCACTTTTTTTGGAATGGGTAAAAAATCTTAAACTCGCGTCAGGACACGTGGCCTGATCGAAAATTCGTAAGACGGCGTAGGGCGCTTGCGCGAATGTTCGTGTGTGTTTATGTTACAGCGTGCTACGCGCATCCATGGATGGTGACATTGGTGACAGCTGATGGCTCGACCGTCTGTGTAGTGGCCATACTGCTGTGTATTTGAAAATGATTTTGTTGAAAATGAATTTGGTCATGCTTGTGACATTTGTGACAGACTGTGGTTCAGAAAAGATTTGAAATATTTTATACTGATAATTAAAGCAATTCGTGCAAAATTATTCCCTAACCATTCCAAAATATCAAAAATGCACAACGTTAATATTCAAGTTTTCACTTCTGCCGGCACTCCCAGAGTGCAACCCGTCGTTTTTTTATATTTATATTCCAATGGGATAGTTTTCACTACGGGAGTAAATAAATCAAGTATTTTACGGTATTAGTATGGTTAATAATATATTGACCCGTGCACTACCTAATTTCCCATCTGCAAGTAATTGCTTAAGACCGCCATTTTCGTATTTCCTAGTTTTTTAGATAATTATGTCCTGTATTTATTTTGTGCAATTAAGGGTATTGTATTGTAAATCTACACACAGCAGTTTAAAGCTTTTGAAAATTAAATATTTTCCTTTTATTTAAATTCCAGGTCGCACAAGCGGCGGAGTGCGCCCGCGGAGCGGAGTTACGTGCGCAGGCGGCGAAACACGCGGCACTAGAGAACGCCGCGCGGAGAGATGCGCGCGCGCAATGTCATAAGCTGGTTAGTGTTGTACAAAAAGTGAATTACTTCGGATATTACAAAAAGGCGACAGAATTATCTTATACCTTTAAACGAGCAATTTCTGTGATCTCGAAAACGACTCTAACGATTTCGCTGAAAATTGGTATATAGGGGTTTTCGGGGGTAATCAATCGATCTAGATTAGTCTTTTCTTATACCTTTAAACGAGCAATTCTTGTATATTTATTTATTTATATATTTATATGTTTATAAATTTCTGTGAACTCGAAAACGGCTCTAACCATTTCGCTGAAAATTGGTATATGGGGGTTTTCGGGGGTAAACAATCGATCTAGATTCGTCTTATTTTTGGGAAAACGCGTGTTTTCGAGTTTTCATGCATTTTTATTTCCACCCGCTACCGCTAGAAAGAGCGTTACGGGTTCGAATTCCTCTCGGTGACTTAATTTTTTGTGTCTCGGTGACGTAATTTTTTATTTTGTATTGTTTTTAGACAAGTTAAAAAAATGTAGTTATTGTTTGAGATGTAACCGAGCAAAGCTCGGTCGCCCAGGTACTTGGTACATTATATATTAATCTGTGTCTACTAGGGCCCGCATGAAAGAAATTTTGATATTAAATATCAAATTAAGCAATCAGCTAAATCATATCATATCAGCTAAAGAGTTCGGTGTATATTTTTTATCATATTTCAAAATTGCTTTGAAACTAGCTTAAACAACAATTTTGTGTACTTATGAAAAAAACAAAAAAAAATTGTGCTTTTGGGTTTTGTTTTGGGATTCTGTCTACTAAGAGCCGCAAGACTCAAAATGCTCTATATGCCCCGGTAGGATGGTATGTAAGTTTGGTGATACTAATAACGAAAAGCTTATACGCTAGTAGTTTTTAGCTTTTGCACTAAAATAATATTTAAAAAAATGACCTTCAATAAGAGATAAATTTATCCTACATTGAATAAAAATTTTTGACTTTGACTTTGACTTTATAAAGGCCTAGAAAAAGCTCTTTCTTCAATATTTTTTCAAAACTAAAAAGCGGCTTCATTCTCAAACTAGCCAACCGATTTAAATACAATTTCTGTGACCACCTGACAAGTATACATACCCTTCCAACAAAAAAAAAGTATTTTCCAAATCGATCGTCTTTGAATAATCGGTGAACATACTTAAAAAATAGATCGCGACGAATTGATAACCTCCTCCTTTTTGGAAGTAGGTTAAAAAAAGAACGTCCTTTTATCTGAAGAACTCAGGATAATTAATTTCCTACATCCCAGGATTACATCTACCTCTGTTATTTTAAACTTCGATTAAAAATAACACGACTGAACTTTAGGATAAGCTCGCGTCGCTTCTATCTAAGGCGCAAGTCACACTGAATAGGTATAGCAGGAGATAGAGACGAGGCGTTCTATTTCGAAGAAAGCAAAAAAGTATGGGAATAAAACAGCAATTTGAACACATGCAATTGACATGGCAGCGTGCCATACGGTTTCCGAGTAATTGACGATCGGTTCTGGGTTAAACAGTGAATTGTATAGTTGGAATAAATTTTAATGTGGTGAGCTCATCAAATTTCGATTTTATTTCCATGTAATTGAAATGTTTGTGTAAGTGGCTAGTACTGGTGTCCGATTTTTCAGGCTGCGTATACGCATCTGACTGCCGGGACCAACGCCTTAAACTGAAGCACGTAGAAGCTCAAGAAAATTCATTGCCATTTGATTATAACTTGCGAAAGCGTATGGTCCTACCACCGAGATCCTTTATGAATATTTTGTATAAAAAGTATATAAGTGTCCTACCACCGAGGTCCTTTATGGGTATTATTTATAAAAAGTATATAATAAATTGTAATAAATTTGAGAAAACAAGGATATGAGTCGCCAGGTCTCTTTCTCCGCCGCATCGCATTCAATGTAGCTTTCGCCTTACGAGACTAAAATAAATAACATTGACCAAGTCTTCCTGCTCGGATGATAATTTATTGCAGACATAATAAATTAGTAATCGTCAGTCAAAAATGTTTTGAATGCTAAATTTTACGGCTGAATGTTTATCACGTTAATCTTATTATAATTCTGAAATAAGTAAGTAGTATATATAACTCTATTATTATCACAGTAAAGTCTAGAATTGAATTATTTTTAGTTGGATTTTAGACAGTAGGTAGGCGTAAGTTGATGATTCCTATTTAGAATATTTTAGTAGCTAGACAAAGGTTTAAAAAGGCTGATTTCAAGTTTCCTTTTTTGCTATAATGTTATGTTGCCATGTATTTTTTTATGAAACAGGTAAACCAACTAATAAAATCACTACTAAAAGGCTACTACTTAGTCATCGTAATTTGGAAGTCAGTTCAGCAATGTGTCCATTCTTTAATAATAACAAACAGTTCATAAATATATAAATATACTTAAATTAATAATCGAATAATGAATAAGTAGATAAGGACAAATCGCACTGATTGAGCTAGCCCTCAACTAAGTTTAATCTTGTTTTATGGTATATTAACTCAACGATACTGTAATTTTATAAAAAAACTAGTTGCGCCCCGCGGTGTTATCCGCGCCTTAAGTACCTAGCCGATATGTTAATCCAGGATGATAGCTTTCTGTATACCAAATTTAATTAAAATTGGTCCAGCCGTAAAGAAGTCCCAAACATACACACACCCCCACAAACTTTCGCCTTTATATGTCTGTTTATATATGTGTGATACATTACATACCTATTTACTTATAAGCAAGTGTTGTTAGTGCAATCTAAAATCCAGGAAAATTAGAAATCTGTTAATTTCCACCTCCCCTGGCTGAGGATCGAATCCAGAACCTCAGAATGTAGGACTGGCGTGTTAATTAATTCGTCACGGAGGTCGTCAATCTTTAGATTCTTTAGACTTGATTTTTTGTAGCCTGCAGCAAATGCGTTAGCAATGATGTTTACCCTTGTTTGTATGACATATTGGTTTAGGAGTTCCGTACCTCGCATCGTCAAATATAAAGAAAGAAAGAAAGAAAGAAAAGCTTTATTCGGCAATCAAAACCATTACAGCTTACATATAGGTAAATACAATAAAACATACAAATGCGAATTGCCAAAAAGGCGACCAGCTCAGCTATGTGCTGATGGCGGTTTGCCACAGCGCTGATTTTCAGCTGGTGCCAAAATAAAAGGGTTGAGATGGCTTACATAAAACAAAAAGAAAAATCCAAAAAAATTAACAAAATCTGCTCTGTAAAATTGCTTCTATACATCATTTACACAAAAAAAAAATGTTTTAAAGTTTTAATCTGACTTTTATATCTATTAAAATAAAGCTTGCAACAATGTAGTAACTAATTACAAAATATTCTCTCCTTATAACGAAGAAACTAGTTTTATTTATTCTGTGCCAAAAATAATAGGCTTGTAATTGTAAATAATTGTTGTAAAGTGACTATTTGTTTGTTGTTCTCAGCTGGAGGAAATAAAATCGAAGGAGCGGGTGATAATACAACTGAGGCGGGAAGCGGCGCGAGCGGCAGCTTCACAGCAAAATGATCAGGTATTTGTTATGCATGTATGTTATATTATAATATAATGGGTCACAAAAAATAAGTTATTGCCGTTAGATCTACTGGTAGGACTAACTAGGTTGGTTTAATGGCATTAGTCCAAGTTTAAAAAGACATAAATAAATGGAACTTGAGCACAGATTACTAATAAGTTACTACGTAAACTTAAGGTACAAAATACACCTAAAAACTTGCATGAGCAAATAAATTCCACGTAACAGCAGAGGACTGAGAAAGGCTGCTAAAGAAACACAACTATAGTGCCAAGAGACGATGTTATCACTCTAGGAGCACGTTCGTAGGATCAAGAAAAAGCCCAAGATAAATAAAATTTACCTTACATCCATCGAAAGAATCACAAATAGGTAGGTAGAGCCAAATTAGAGATAGTTTCTTTTTACTATCGTAACATTCGCCGTGTGGTTTCAAGTGGATGTCGTGAAGGCGACTTAGGAAATACAAGCTAAACAAAGCTTATAAACATCAATGAGACCTCTCCAACCCGTCTGGCTAGCATGGAGAGGGTAGGCCAAGTCCTCTGGTTGCTCTGGTCAAGAATGGCTCTAGTAGTACAGAGAGGGTCGTGCTCCTGCACTGGAGACAAAGAGACCTGATGATGATAATGATAATGATGTGGAGCTTTGTTGTAGGTAGTTCATTGACCCATATCGGAATTTAAAAATATGTTGATAAAGCTATATGTATTGCTCACGCAGACAAGCCGTTTATATGAATTATTACCACGTATAAAATTTTAGTACCTTCTTATTTTTGAAACAAACTTACAAACCCATAATTGTTATTCGTAGCATGTAGGACTACTCATTTACCTATGTAAGTACTTACCTTCGTATTTTATGATTTCCCCAAGAAACAAAGGTTTCGTCACAGCACGTCGTAAGGATTTGTGTACGAAACTCTACACCGACACATTATGGCTTCAGTTTATTGCCTCAAAATACCAAAAAACATGTTTTATCCTATTTGAGTTGTTATTCTTAACAAGTATAAGCCATAAAAAATTGGTTCAATGTAAAGTTTTAAACTTTAAGTGTCCAGTCCACTTTGACCACTGCACTTACTTTTTTGTATTTTAGGGAGTTAGAATGTTAGTGCACATTATTTTTCAAGGCACTGAAACATTTAAAATGAGGGTATCTAAGATGTGTACGTAGGTACTTTATTTTCTAATAGGGATGTGACAAAATTTTATTTTTTATTTTTTAGATAGACTATTAAAATGTAGGGTATACCTAAGTTTTTTCTTTAGTCTTATTAGCAAAACATTACTAAGATACAGCGCATTTCAATTTCCCGTGACGTCACGCTATGATTTTTAACCAACGCAAAGGTGACGTAACTCCAAAATTTCGAAGCGCTAGATCTTTGTGAAATTTGACTACTCTAAAGGAAAAAATATAGGTCCTTCATTCTTGAATAATCTAATTAACGGTCTACATAAAAAAGTATATTTTTTTTTTTATTGTCACATTTAGCTTAATCATAGGTTATTTATGATATAAGTTTATGAAAAAAAACTGGATTCTTTTTTTTTGATCCGGTTCACATCCCTATGATGTGTAAGTATATTTATACTAAGAACAGCTTTATGACGATATCTACAATGTGAAGTTTAAACCTTTAGTTATTGTATAAAAAGATGGTTACCGTCGCTCGGGCAGGCCAAGAAGAAAGCGCTGATATAAATGAAAGGAGATGGGAGAGACATTTGGCCAGCAATGGCACAAAACAGGTTACTGCAAGTCCCTAAAATGACATATGTAAAAACCTAAAGCACCAACCTAAATCACTAACAAACGCATCACTTTTTTCTACCGAATCCCAAAATGTATCCTATATAACATAATAAGTAATTTAGGAGCTTCTCCGAGTGTGTGAACCCCCCCGGGCGCGGCTACTCGGAGCGCAGCCCTGCCCTCCGGAATGCCAGACATTTCCGAAAATGATTACTGTGATGAACACTAATTTGGTGCTTTTGGGCAGTTTTTTTCATTGAAACCGTTTATCATCACCATATCAGCCGCAGAAAGTCTATTGTACACACATAAAGTGGTTTCCGGCAGAGTAGAATAGGACCTCTCCAAGTCCTCCGGTGGATGTAGTAGATGGCAACTTAGAAATATAAGCTAAACAAAGCTTATGAACATCATGAGACATCTCCAACCTGTCTGGCCAGCGAGGAGAGTGTAGGTTAAATCCTCTGGCTCCTGCAGTGAAGATTAAAAAGACCTGATGATGATGTAAGGGATAAACTTGATAGTATACATGCAATTAGTAATTTGATTAAATGTGTGAACCGCACCGGGCTCTGCCACTCGGGGCGCGGCCATGCCCTGAGGAATGTCGGAATTTCCGAAAATGATGGACACTAATTTGATGCTTTGAACACAGGTGCAGGTTATTAGGGACATGCATCTAGACACTGGAAGTATTCATTCATCTTTTTTGGAGAGTTGGCTCCAAAAAGTCTTTGAATTTTTTTGTACAGGCTTGAAATAAATTGCAGATATTTGAGCGTAGATTGGGTTTCAAAATGATATTTATAAGTATGCCAGTATATATATTTTAATTTGCATTTGTACTTCGGTGTTAGATAAAAGTAGGTATTTTATTAAAAGTTAAATCTGCTAGCCAGCTAGCTCAATCAGTGTGATTTGTCCTTATATATTTATTTTATTTAGTTTTTATTAAGATGCTAGAATTATTAGCTGAGCCATAGATAAATAAAGAAAGGATTATTCATCTACGGCCTAGCTAAGGTTTAATAATTCTACAGCTTATCTTAGTTTTACAGCTTATATTTAAAAAAAAGATATTTATATATTGTCCATGGCACCCACCTTTTAATTTTTAATTTAGAATCTAAACATACTGTTGGCATGTTTTAAATAAAATACTTGCGATACTTATTTTGAAATGAGAGCTTTATTAAATAATTAGAATTATATAAACTAAGTACGTTTTTTAATGATATCTAACCGAGTTTAATCTTTTATCCACAATTTTGTAATGACCTACCTTTCGTTGATGATGATGACTCATCAGAAATAGTGAGAAAATACAACAATATTCTCACGATACTTGTGACCGTTTTGTATTGTCATTGCAAAGAACAGTTATACCTTTTAAGGGATAAACGCTAAGCCATTCAAATGATTGCACTTTAGATAGCTGTCAAAAACAGGACGGGGAATTATTATTTGGGAGACAAATTAACAGTATTACTGCGTTGGAGAAAATGTTGCAGTGCAGTTTGTTGTCGCGTCTTCTACACTAGCGCCTAGGAGTAAAGTAAGCTAAAGTAGTAAAGTTAGCTTTAAGTAACGATCTATATCATCTGGTTTTGGGAGAGGCAATGGCCCATCTTGGGGGGTTGAATGCATTTCAATTGAGAAGTAGACAGAAGGATCTGTTATTTTATATTCATATTCAATGCGCCCCGCGGTGTACTTAGTGCTAATCCAGGGTGTCAGCTTCTTGCATACCAAATTTGGTCCAGCCGTTTGCGCATGAAGAAGTAACAAACACACACACACGAAGAAAATTAAAGTTTTGTCTCGATGAAGCTGACATGTCTTAAGACATAAGCTCCTAAATAAAGATTAAAAAATAACTCATAGTCAGTTCAGCCGTTTTGTCGTGAAAGGAGAACATGCATCGATACATCCATACAAACATTCGCATTTACAATATAAGTAAGATTCCTTGGGAGTCATCAACCGCTAGATGAACCGATCAATCAGCGATCGCGTGATACATACTAATAATGTCTTCATAATACCGCTATTAAGTCACGTATTTCGTAGAATTGCTTTCTGATGCCCTTGCAAAAGCGAATGAAACTATATTGGCTATTTTCTCTACTAGAGAAAATGTGCTGACATAGTGCTTAGTATGTGACTATTCAAGGCTGTCTTGCAATATAAATTTATGAATATATTGCAAAAAATTTATGGCAAGTTCTGTTAACAAAACCTAAATTGCAAAAATTAAATTACGAGGATTGTTATTCAGTAACATGTACTGAATATTTCAGTTTGTTTTGTTAGATCATCATTTCAGCCGCATAACGTTCACTGCTGGACATAGGCTTCTCCCAAGGAAGGTCGCTGGAAGGCCCTGGATTGAAGATGGAAGCAGCTCTAGCTGCTTTCAAATTCAGCGCCTTTCAGCGACCTTGGTCAGTACATCAGACCACTTTGTGGGTAGGTGCCCTACGCTTCGCTTGCCAGTACGTGGTCGCTATTCGAGAACCTTTTTGCCCCATCGGCCATCCAGTGTTAGATGTTTTCCCATTTTGTTAGATGTTATTTGGTAAATATGTCATTTTTTATTTTAGTTAATTTGGGGTAATTACTTCGACATCAATTTCATTATGTTTGCTGTAATTTAACTCTCATGTGAATTGATCAACCACGCATAGGACCTTCGCTTCGATGGTAGCGTGAGAAACCGCAAAATGTATGGTTTCATCGCTTGAAGAAGGTCAAAATGTTCTATACTGCGTTATACACTGCATTAGTAAAGGAATCTGGCAATATTGCTTGTTTTAATAAATGAAAATACAATGGAACTATTTTAGGGGTAGATTTAGTTGATGATACTGAACAACTTTGACCTAAGAACCAGAAATATTTTATCTCAGAATTGAAAAAAAAAAACCTAGCTGTACCATAAGTAATGATTTGACGTCAATCGTAGTGTAAAATCTATATACCTAGATTTTTTTTTGTAAAATAACAAGTAAAGTGAATATCATTAACATATATTACATTACATGTACGATAATAAATGTATATTTTAGTTTAAATATTTTTTAACATTCCGTAGAAACTTGGATCGTCTGTTCGGTCTTCTATGGGAGGGCAAAATATTTTTTTCACACCGATTTTTTTTATTTCTTTGGGAGAAGTAGTTCAGTGTATCATGGTCCCAACGTTGTAAAACAGTGTTTTTCCAATTCGAAACGAATCTGAAAGAAATCTATTTAAAAAATATCAACTGCACAGCTCTACCTGCAGAAATAACTTTTCAAGAATAAACAGAGCAATTCTGTCGTATGTTTTTGCAGGCTTATTACCATAATACCATGTCTACGGTCTGAATGGTCCCCCAGTGGAGCGTGGAGGAAACGCAACAGCTGGGCAAATAGACCGCTTTCAGTATTTGCATGCACAGTCCGGCTAATATTATTTATTCACTAGATGACAACAAGTGAAATCAGACTCTTTTTTCTAAACGTCAAAACAAACCTAAGGGATTTGTGTAAATACAAAAGTGTGACGTCAAGCTTTTTTGGAATCAATAGCCCTTTTGATATAAATTTTTCTTTATTAATAAATCTTAAATCATGTTTAAACGAAAAGTGACACTATTTGGGACGTTTTACTTAATGAACTTTACTTTTATTTTCGACCAGTCATCTATCTAATTGTGATGTGAACAAGCGGTTTAGGCACTGGCTGTGCTTCTGTGAGGCTTGGCTTTGGTCCTCATTAGGCGCCTGTGCTAGACGCCATTTGTAACTCTGAGACATTAAAGTAAAAAATATTTAGTAAAAATGGCAATTAAGAAAACTTTAATTTAGTATAAAGAAGTACTGAACTATCTATAGGTGATGATGATGAAAAGGATTGTATCTTACTGCGATTTCCTACTAAAACATGCTAACTATGCCTTTTCACTATGATTTCCTTTCAAAATACGTTCCTGCTAACTGTATGCCTTGACCTAACACAATCTTCAATCACTTGAACACCCAAGTGCTTAACAACTTAGATTTATTGATGCACTAAGTGCCATGGGAAAACAGGGGTCACAGGCGGCCACACGCAGCTCACACCAAGGTTCACTTTATAATAGTTTACTATATTTTAAACGATGCGGGATCGAGATAAAAAACTGTGATTGCCATGGATCGGTGTGGTCGTAGACTTGAAGCGCGACGTCAGGCAAAGTTCGCCGGGACAGGCAGCCAGACAGCTTCGAGTTGCCGCGCGGTGCGCACGCGTCAGCCATCTTGGATCCCAACTGTCAATTCGGCATTCCAATTTTGAATTAACGTACGACCGTGTGACTCTTGATTCGCATGAATTAAAAAGTGTTCTGTGACGTTTGTGTTGTAAAGTGGCATAGATAATATTATTTATTTTTTATTAACTCTGTGACTGTGGAATCGTGATCTAACGTAGCGCAGTGGGACTTATTTTGGATTTACTTTCTATTGCTGTAAGTAGTACTTTTATTGTTTCTGTTTACTTACTTCACATTACGTGTAAAATCAGTGGCGACCAGAGAAAGTACATCCGTTTCTCATTGTGTCTAACTGTTGTTAATCTCAGAACAGGATTAGTGTTAGATTCTAATTTGAGATAATATGTAATTAACTTGGTCGTCAATAACGGATTTTGATTTGTGTTAGAGCTTATAAGTGGTATAAATTGACATAAATTCATGGTTCTTACCAAAATTTTATACATTTGTGATACTAGCTGTATCAATATCTTTGCTAATTTATTGCTTACTTGCATGTTCTCTACTTGAATTGTTGTCTGCTTCATTATTTTCATTAGTAGCGCTTATGAAGCATTCTCCTACAATTATTTTATTACGTTGGTTTATACAGTTATTAACACTTCTACTTATGTTAATGCTCACCTACTTATGTGTCTCACAACTAACTATTAACTTTATTAATAAGAAATAATGTATTAAAAACCGATTTTTATTAAAAATTGGTACTGTTAGTTAGTTATCTTCACATAATCCTAATTTTCGTCCATTCTCTATTTACGAGTATATTACTTCGGTCTTTAAATATTACATACTACACATTTTTTGAAGGTAAGTAAATAGTTCGGTAACCTCTATCAGCCAATGCAAGTAGCGTCTTTTGTAAATGAAGTCGAAACCGCCTGTAACCCAATTTAAGCACACGCATTGCAATTATCCACAGTAATTCCAATGATTACTAGCCAATTAAAACGCACAACATAACTAAATATTTGTCGGCGATTATTTCAATTATTTGATAGGAAACTAAATAGATACGTTACCCGGATTTTTTCGTTAACCCTTTTGCCAGCTGTTAATGTGATTTAACTGAATAATTGCAGTTTAAGTCTTTCAGCCAGTATTATTTAAAAATTAAACATTTTTTTTTACTTTATAACAATGAGGCGTTTTCCAGTGAAAAAAAATGAGGGTAAAACATTGTCAATAGATGGCGCATAATAGTTATAAATCGTTCTGTCAAAAATGAAAGAGGCCGTTTGGTTCAATACCTTTAAATTATTAACCAATTTTGTATTTAAACTAATTTAATTTAAAAAATCATATATTTTAAACTAAATTTAATAAAAAATATTAAATATTCCAAAGATAAACTCTCACCATGAAAATTTTATATGATAGACATTGACAGATCTATTTGTGTGATTGCTACGGCATCTATGTCACGTGAAGAAACTATTTTTGTTTTTAAAGAAAACTCCTCTTTAAATTACTTAGATTTTTTTTAGAAAAATCGATTGTCATTCTTATTTCAAATTCAAATGAGGATTTGTCAAGTGCGTATGCATGCACTTGACCTGTCTGATCCAAAGTTTGCTGATTTGCCGAGATAAGTGGTTTTCTGCGGTATTTCATCTTAGAAAGTGTACATATTTACTTCATTTGAAATGAATTTGCTCAGGTATTTTTTAACTTATTAAAACCAATATTCTTCTTCGGGACCCTTCATCAAAACTAACATGTTCATCTCATTCTTTTAGAACTAATAGGCTATTTAACTATGTATATGTCTTTGGTTAATATTTTATATAAAACAAAAAATACCATTGAAAAGAAATATTTTTTTGGAAACAGCCAGAAAAAAAGATTAATTTATAAAGAAAAATTGATAATAGGACAGCTATTTGATTTCAAGAAACTTGACATCCATTAGTTTCTATTTCATACACATTCCATAAAAAATGTTTATTTTGACGTAAGAAAAAGTATCTAATTTGAGTTGTTGGAAAGTGCAAATTGTTATGATTGAAATTTTATAATGTAGACGATAATTTCTTTTTTTGGTGGCAAATTTACACATGTGGCCAACATATAGCCATTGATTCTGATAATATTTATTGATTATTATTATTAATGTAGCTGCGATATCGTTATCAGAACGATATTTACATATAGCATATAGGTATGGCAAAAACGCCATGATATAAATTACGTACAACTTTTCTTTTACGTACTTACATATAATTTATTTAATTATCGTAATAATTATTAGTACAAGTCTGTATTTCGAAGTTTTATCTTTTGTGGCCTTTGGGTCTTAAGGCCCTGGGCTCTGTCTACCTCGTCTGGGATAAAAACGTGATAATGTATCTGTATCTTTTATTCAGTTTGAGTTTGATTTTCAAATTTTCGGGCGTAATTTGATAGCCTTAAGTCCGCCATTTATAAAAGAAATAAAATTAAATAGTCATTTATTCTACTAACATTTGCAATTATGATGTTGTCAAATATTTTTCACAATTTTGAGTACAGATCTCGTAGTATGTTGAAGTCCGCCATTTACGTGTATTGTATAATAAAGTTAAATATATAAATAAACCTTGCTGTAATAATTGCCTTCTAAATATAACTGGCGTGTGTGTTTATAATTTCCATTTAATTATACAGTTAATGTCTGGGCAGGGCGTCCATTAACTATCACGAATGCTAACGTTGCGGGTAAGGTATTCATTTGGGGTATTGCGCGGCCAGACAGGGTATGTTTGGGTTTACATTGTTATTATAAATTGGTCAGGTTAATAATAATAATAGACGTGACTATAAAAAAACTCACATAAAAAAAGATGCATTTAAAAATATATTACTTTGGTGTAAAATGAGCATTTGACGTGTGGTTTCCGGCAGAGTAGAATAGGGCCTCTCCAAGTCCGTGGGTGTCGTCGAAGGCGAATTAGGAATAAAAGCTTTTATACATCAATGAGATCTCTCCAACCCATCTGGCCAGCAAGGAGAGTGTAGACTTTGTCCTCTGGTTGCTCTGGCTAAGTGTGGCCTTAGTAGTACAGAGAGGGTCGTGCTCCTGCAGTGGAGATAGAAAGACAGGATGATGATGATGATGATGATGATAATGATAATGAAAACGTGCATAAAAAGCTTTTGTAAATTTGAATAATTCTCTCAATTTTTACATGATTTCATCAAAAAAAATCTATGTACTATGTTCACTTTTATCAGGTTTTATTTGTAAATTCAAGTGTACTTGAACCAATAAAATAAATAAATAAATAAGAATCGGAAAGCATGTACTAAAATATAAAAGATCCCGTTGTATTGAAATTTTCTTCCTTTTTGAATTCCGTTAATAAAAAAATTACATGATAGAAATTGTTTTTTTTTTAATTAATCAAAGTTTACTTTATTACAGTTTTTGTATATTTAAAATCTTTGAAGTTCACCTTCAAAAACTAGAAAACTGATATTTTTGAGCTAAAATATGAGTTTTCAATATGACGTCATTACTAAGCGTCAAAACCAGTCATGCTTTACTTTTATCTTCAGGAAATATTTTTATTTTATGAAAACTTATTTGAGTACCTATGTATATTTCCTCGTACTCATTTACGGGATTTCCAACTGTAGAGTCGTAAGTGAGTACCTACATCGGTAACTGGATTGTTCTACTTTGCGGGTAGTCAAGACGGCTGTTTAATTGGAACAAGTTATAACTTTACGTAATATCAATTATCTAGCTACCCGCCCTGGCTTTGCATGGCTTTGAATCATGTGTGCCTACCGAAGAAAGGTTAGTAAAAAACGCATCAAAGTCGGCCCAGTATTTCCAGAGTTCTTCATTTCATTATTCGCCGTATACGCGTACTTAATAAAGTATGGATTGGAGTCTTTCTTATAACCGATGTTACCAAGATGTATATACCTAATACTTAATTTTTTATTTTCTCTAAAACCGCGAACTGCGTTATGACACATATGACTTTCTCATTTACTTAAAATAAAATAATTGTTGCTAAAAACTTTCTTACTGATGAGCCTCCTTGCATCAATAAAAGTGTCTGTTCTAAACGAGGATTGCGTAAGTGGTAATAAAACTTGACGCCCAAGTTGTAAAACCTGGTATCTAGACACTGACATAATGACTAGAATGCTTTTATTGCTGTTAGCCAATCGCATTTCTTATTTAAATAAAAAACATATCTTTCTAGGGCCTAATAAAAAAAATAAATATACAGGGACAAATTACACTGATTGAACTAGCTCCAAAGTAAGTTTGAGACTTGTGTTATGGGATACTAACTCAACGATACTATATTTTATAACAAATACATATGCAGATAAACATCCAAGGCCCAGGACAATTTGAAAAAGGCCATTTTCCAACTCGCCCTGACCGGGAAATCGAACCCTGGACCTCTGGATGGTCGCCTCTACGCCACGGAGGTCGTCTAAAATAATAATAAATGCAAAAACCTAGCTTAAATTTAAGTCGCAACAAAACCTTTGGTTACATAATTAAAATATCACACACTCTCTCATTTCTTCACTTCACTCACACACAACAAATAAAGGAAATATTTATTTAACATTTTAAAGCTGAAATAATTATATAGCGGATGCTAAAACTTTTATGTATGCGATTTTAAATGTTAACATGAATATACATTATAACTCAATGCCATTTTGTATCATGGTTTCCTGTGCACTTACATTTTTAGGGTTCCGTAGCCAAATGGCAAAAACGGAACCCTTATAGATTCTTCATGTCTGTCTGTCTGTCCGTCCGTATGTCACAGCCACTTTTTTCCGAAACTATAAGACCTATACTGTTGAAACTTAGTAAGTAGATGTATTATGTGAACCGCATTAAGGTTTTGACACAAAAATAGAAAAAAAACAGTAAACTTTGGGGGTTTCCCATACTTAGAACTGAAACTCAAAAATTTATTTTTCATCAAACCCATACGTGTGGGGTATCATTGGATAGGTCTTCAAAAATGATATTGAGGTTTCTAATATCATTTTTTTCTAAACCGAATACTTTGCGCGAGAGACACTTCCAAAGTGGAAAAAAGTGTGTCCCCCCCCCCGTAACTTCTAAAATAAGAGAATGATAAAACTAAATAAAATATATGTTGTTCATTACCATGAAAACTACCAGCGAAAATTGGTTTGAACGAGATCTAGTAAGTAGTTTTTTTTTAATACTTCATAAATCGTAAACGGCAATTTACCTTTCATTCAATCAACTCAAATATAAAAATTAAAAAAACATACCACAAGACTTTTATATTATGTTATTTGCTACTACGGAACCCTTCATGGGCGAGTCCGACTCGCACTTGGCCGCTTTTTTTATTATTAATATGTAAACGATAATAAATGTTAGAGGTTGGTCAAGTTTCAATTTCAAAATCGAAAAGTACTAATCCTCAATTCTTATTATTTTAATGTAATAAAAATTGGGAGAAGGTGAGGACCTTGATGATGATGCTATCATCTATCATCATCATCATCATCGGGTCTTTTCAGTCTCGACTGCAGGAGCACGACCCTCTCTGTACTACTAGAGCCATACTTGGCAAGAGCAGCCAGAGGACTGTAGCCTACACTCTCCTCCTAAGGACTTGTGGCCTACTGTTTATCCTCACCAGGCATATTAGGCAGCTTGAAAATCGACACCAGTGTTAGACACACACGAAAAATAAAACAAAATTAGGCCCGCTTGGGGGTAAAATATCGTACATATATTATTTGCATAATACAAAAGACAGCTTTTATTTTCATCCATGTAAGTAGGCATTTTTGCCAAAAGCAATAGACAACAGAAGACAAAGTTTAATGAATGCTCTAATGATATTAACCGATACCAAAGACCAGACGTGCGTTCCTTAGCTATAGAATTATGCTTTTGTGATCACCAACCGTTTGTTTACTTACATACAGCTATGCAACCTTAGCCTCACAAAACCTGCCCAGCGACTCGTTATACCATAGAGTAAAAGCTTATGAAAGCACAGATAATCAAAGCAAGTGCATTGAATTGCGCCTTCAGTAGAAAGTTCTATACAACCTCGCTGGTAGCTCGATACAATAGTACAAGTGGAGCGATGGGTGCTATGCAAGATCAATTTTAATTATTGCAAATATTTCACATATCAATATTGAACTATTTTTTTAACTTACTTCCAAAATGGAGGAGGTTATTTAATTAAATAATATTAGTAAATCTTTTTATGTGTTTCCTGATTACTCGAACACGCGTTGACCAATTTGAAAATTCTTTTTTGAAAGAGCATGCTTGCAAGATTCGCTCCATAGAAATTTAATCAAAATCGGTTTGTATTAAGGTAGTTTGGCATTAAGGTCGGTTTCTAGTTTTGAAAATTTATATATTAAACTAATTGCGAAATACGAAACTATTTTTACTTCCTCCCTTTTAATAGGACATTAAATGTTATTTACTTTCTTTCAGATCTTTTTATTAATTTTGGGTTGTATTTAATTTAAATATACATCTTATTATAAGATTATCTTAAGGATAAATATATTTGCAATATCTAATTTTCCTCATCATGAATGAGAAATAGAGATACCTACTTACCTAAGATATTCACAACATACATAGATATTCACACAACAACAACTACACTTACAAGTGAAAAGAGGACATGTCGTGTCGACGTCAAAATTAACCTCAATATCGAAATTGAAAGTCGTTTATATCATTTGTAACATAGGAAGAGAAAATTCACAAACGATCGCCAGATTGCCATTCGATTGTTCGCGTATCGATACATACAATCAATCGCAGTTTTCTCGAGTCGTGATCGTATTGGTGGAGTGATGAGTAGACATATAAGTGAAAGCAATGGTGGCATATTTCTTGCAATGTAAATAAAATTTTAACTTTATTCCATTTCACATGTTATAGGTAATTTAAGTAAAAATACAAGATTCAAATAAAACAATGGCACTCAGGGAGTGAAAACTTGGTGATGGTAACGGTGTCGCGAGTTCAGTGTTTTTTTCACAACTTAAAAAATGCTATCCGTGTATGCCTAACGTGCCTAAACAAGTTTTCACTTCAAAAATTTATAAAAAATATTTATAATCCTAATTCTAATATATATATTAGAATTAGGATTATAAATATTTATATATAATATATATCCTAATTTTATATGTTATCCTAATTTTATATCCTATTTTGTTTGATATAAATCCTAATTTTTAAACTTCAAATAACTAGAAGTGAGCCCGAACCAGTGAACTCGCAAACTTCATATCTCGGCAACTCCTTGTTCGAATTGGCTCACGTTTGAACTCAAAATTCTTCAAATTTTAGATGTAATCCATAGAATTTTAAGTTACACGTCTAACCACAAGGCTGTACCCAAAATATCCAAATCTTAAATTGCTAGATGTTTTGCGATTATTTTTAACAAGATGCGAATCAAGAATACTATAATAATAATCCAAATAGGTAGAGTATAGATTTGCGATAAAGGCCGAAAGGAATTTGTATAAACTCATATCAGCCTATAAAATTACAATCGCAGTTTACTCTTGTTAGTCTTGTTATTTTGATGAACATGTACACTGTACTCTTGTAAGTGAAAGTTCGTGTGCCATATTTTAAGTAACAGAAGTCGAGTGATAAGATGCGTTAAGCAAACATGATAAAAAGCAATTAATCATGAGAGGAGATAAAAATGCAATGTTACATCACCGTAATACAGACGGTATTCTTAGTGGATTGGATAATAGGTAACTTCTATTAACTATCCAATTCACAAAATATTCAACAAAGTGTAGACTTTTAATAATATTTTTACACGAGTTTTTAAATTATATAACAAAATTTTGGTGTGCAGGTCCGTCTGAATATATTGTCTCAACAAATGTAACGATATCAGCAATAGAAGAGGTTATGGAAGTGGTTTATACAACAGATAGACAAATTGCATGGTCGTTATATCAAAACTAAATTATTAAAAGAAAAATTTGATGACTAATGTTAAGACCCTTATCGAATTCAAATTACCTATACTTCTTCAAAGAGACAAATAAAAAAAAAAGACAAAAAATATTGAGTATGATTTTGAAAATTTGATGCATTATTGTTCTATTCAATACCATTTTTTTTGTAATACAAGTTCTACAATATCATTTTAAGTATCATGTGTTAGAAACTTAGAAATTAAGTAATTACATTTTATGACTACTTAAAATAATTGTTTGGTCTTATTTAGATAAAATTTTATCCAATAGTTCATACAACATGAGTAGATGCAACAATAACGAAGCAAGAACTTTGAGGTCACCACTCACCACTGCACCCGGTCGACATACGACCTCGTCAAACGATTGTTGCCGTCGGAAACGTATGAAAACACACCTTTGTTGTTCTTTTTGCATTTTGTTGACTATAATTGTTTGTTTATTTGCATTCAATGGCGATTGATGAGCCGTTTGTTTAGTGTGATGCTCCGCTGAGGTATTTACAAACACGGGGGAATTTGAAATGTTGTTGGCGGTAACGTGACGATTTGTTCTTATGTATTAGCTATATTGTCATGAATTAGTTCTTTTCTTTATTAGTCCTCTACTACATCTCTCTGTCTCAATGAAGAGACTAATCCCCAGCCCATAACACCATGCTCGACATACGGGTTGGATTTTAATTGCAGGGGAAATTGATACGCATATCTACAGGGTCAGTATTATATGGTATTACGGACTGAACTTGCTCTAAAAGTGTTGCCGGTGTAAAGTAACCCTCTTTAAAAAATAAAATTAAAGACATAGTTTGTATTCTCACTTTGTTAAAACATAAATAAAGGTCCTAAAAATTCAGAAGCGAACACTTCCAAAAAAAGAAGTCATGTCTGTTGAAGTCGATTAAGTGGAAAGGTGACAAACAGAATTGTCGGTTTTATTTTGCATTGGGTTTTTTATTCTTCTGGCGAATGTTCCGATCTCCGTCGCTGCACGTTTGATGAATTGGCCACGCTCATTTTCCGCCACCCAAGGTGCTGGGCTGTTGAATTTGACGCCATTGCCTTTCCGTGTAATTCTATGGAACTTTTAGATAGTTCTGTTAAAATTTTGGAGTGTTGTTATCGGAACACTTGTTCCTATTGGACTACTCCACTTGGTTGTGGCCATGTCATGTGGAAGTAGTATAAGCTAACTTAAGGACACCCTAATTAGTAATTACCCTAGAGTTTCCTTATAAACGTATTTAGCTTTTATTTTGAAACGGCATGTCAGACTTCCACAAAATTTTGTTTGTAATAAAATTTTGTGGAAAGTGTCAATGTAGGGATAAATCGCAGACAATCACACTGGAGGTCCCGGGTTCGATCTCCGGTCAGGATGAAAAATGATCTTTTTCACATTGACCTGGGTCTTGGATGTTTATCTGTATAATTGTTATTCTTATTGACTAATTATAATTAGCCAGATAATCTTTAGATTAAAGTCGTTACTTAAGTAGGTAATGTAACAAATCAAGTGGAAAGCAATAGTAACAGTACCGTATAAGTGCGGTGGTGTCGGAGCATTGAAATCAATCGGCCACGGATGCGCCCGCGCCGTTATTCCACGGTACTCGGATGGATGATGTTGGTTTAAATAGAATCGCCTTCTATTGGACTCGTCTTTGAATTATCCATACTTATCTCTGTCTGCTTGTCTATCTGTGTGTGACCTCTTCACGCTTCAGCTAAAGATTTAGATGAAATTTGGTATTGATATGGGATATAGGACAGTTTTTATCCCCAAGTTTCCACGGAGAGCGGAGCCCAGGCAACAACGCTAGTATTTTATATTAACCTTATCAAAACATTACTTATAATAATTATATTCTAATTTCTCGAGAATTTGTAATTTTTTTTAACAAAACGTGGCCTCCTCTTGTATTGTTTAGTCTCTACACAATAATTTAAAAAAACTAAAAAACCGATTCACCCAAAAACTACACAACCATTTTTTATAAAATTTCTGGGTCCACCTCGCAGTACATATATATATATCCCAATCGGTCTAGGAGTCTCCGAATAGGTGAATTGGTGACCTTCTCCTTTTTTGGAAATCGGTTAAAAACACGTATATTTACAGAGAAAATTTACAAATTTTATTAAAAAACCTCTGTTTTTAAGTAATATATTTTTTTAAGTAATATTATTATAGAAGCCTATATTTACTATTTATCAAAACGTAGTATCTTAACAAAACTAACCACAGATAAAAAGAAACTTTAATTAAGACTAAAACACTGCAGTTTTATTATCTTATCGTTATTCTAACAGTAACATCTAGACATACTAATTTGCCAGAGTCGGCAGAGCGTTGCGAACTAATATGCAAGACATTCGTACAAATGAAATATTAATCGTCGAAGTTAATTGCACGGTATGTCCGATTTCCAACCGATTCTGGGTATCGTCGAAATTCGTAGACACGCGAGAAAATTTAAAACCACTGGAAATGTTTCCGCAGATTTGAAGAATTTGGTCAGGTAGCAATTAGTACGTTTATGCTTGTCATTACTTGTCACTGGTAAAGCTAAACATTGATTGATAAATCGGTAAATACCGCCACAAATATCTTTTTTCAAATGTATTACGGCGACCCGGTCTAGCGTAAAGATAGACAATTAATTTTGTAAGAAATATGCTTTGTTTTACTCGCTGCCCTCAACTTTTAGGCTGAAGTTGGATTGAGGTTTTTATCTTATTTTCCAGGGTCAGAAACTTCCGCTAGATGACAACAAGTCAAATCAGATACTTTTTTCTAAACGTCAAAAACAAACATTTTCTATGGGATTTGTTTAAAATACAAAAGCTTGACGTCATGCTTTTTTAAAGTCAAATAGTGCTTTTAATATAATTTTTATGCATTAATAAATTAAAGAAAAGTAACACTATTTTGTGACGTCTTGTTTTATGAACTGATGTCAATAACTTCTTTGACCCCGTCTTCTAACCAATTCCACATCTCTATATTTACATTTGTGCATTAGCTTTCCATCGATCTTCATTTGTCGACGTTTTCCTCCAAATTAATTACAGTATCCCGTACAATATACTTTTTGTACCAAACCAAGTGCCGCCTCTAAACCAAATATAGATATTTCGGTAACATATTTAGCAGCGCGATAACCATATCATATGACATTGTTCAACAACGCTAAGTTGCATATCATGCACGCTGTTACTGCCGAAGCGTCACCAGACTCCCGATAATTAGGTTTGTATAGTCGACATATCAAGTATAGCTGACACCTTATTACGTTGGAGTAAAGCCTGTTTTACATTGAAAATGGAATGGTTGCTTAGTGGCTCACTTACAGTACAGAACCAACGTTATTATAACTTTTTAGTAACATTATGTCGATCTATTGTTCGACCATGAAAAATATAAGTAGCTTTTTAGTATGATATGACATGGCCGCTCTAGATCGGTCATTTTAGAAATCCATGGGAGAAGCCTATGTCCAGCAGTGAACGTTATGCAGCTGAAATGATGTTGATGACAAGTTGATTAACACCTACCCACAAGCTGGTCAAATGACCTAACCAAGGTCGCTGGAAAGCGCAGGATGCAGGCTGCCCTAGATCGGAAATTTTTGAAATCTTTAGGAGAGGCCTATGTCCAGCAGTGGACGTTATGCGGCTGAAATTATGATGATGTTACAAGTAATCTGGTGAATTTCGTACCCTCGACTGCAATCTATCTTTATCATCAGGTCTTTTTAGTGTCCACTGTAGTAGCACGACCCTCTCTGTACTACTAGAGCCATGCTTGGCCAGAAGCCAGGATAAATGCAATAAAAACATCAAATTATACAAAAAATTGAGCTATCGCTGCGCTCGTAGGGCAGGATCCCCAAAAGGCTGGCTGACATTAATCTGTTATTTTTCTATTTTATTCTTATGGTTTCTGACAGTCTGTGTAATCTTCGAGATATAGTAGGAAGACAAGCTAGAAGTCTGTATATGTTCCTACTGTCTTCCTTAGTTAGGAGTCTATTTTCGAGCTGATTGCCCAAGAGCCATCGATCATACTCTTGATTGGCTCGAGCCCCTCCAATTATAGTGATGGATGGAGACAATGCACCTGCATACATCAAATTGAACAATCTACTCGTTGCCTTGAATATCCTATTGTCAAATATAGTTACGATATTTTTAGTGTGTAGATTAGATATCATTAAAATTAACGCAAATTTACTTAAAAACCTGACTGGAGAGGCCTATGTCCAGCAGTTGATGTTATGCGGCTGAAATGATGATGACGACAAAAGAAACCACTAGTACGATTCGAGTAAACCATTACCAATAGGCTGTTACTAACCTTGGTTATTTATTATGAATTTATCGCAACACTGAAATAATAAAATAACTTTGATTTCTTAACAAGCGATAAGTAAAACAACTTTCGCACCCAAAATGTCCCAAATGTTACGTACGACAAAGTGCGTGCTAAAGGTGCTAATATAATTACGTTTATTTGTTTGCATAGGTGTGAGCACTAGGCTTTTAGGTCAATGCATACAAAAATGGCTTTACCTAACTGTTGATTCACAGCATGGCAATGCTCGGAAGAACATTAGACTTTGTTATTACTCTAAAGTTAAGTTTTCTGCGACTGTCACATGCAAGCAGTGAATGAAAATTTATTTTTTTATTTAGTCCATGTGAAAAAAAGCTAATGTTAAGGGGTATTATACGTTAGATACCAGACGTTACCAGACGTTATCAGATCAATTACTAGACGCTTAGTGCTAATTTCTATAACTTGATAGGGAATGTTGTGATTAACATAATTTTACATTATCTCGTCTTTATTCCTAACACAGATATGTTAGACAGAGCCTAAGCTCTGAGGTGCTATTTTTCAAATGCGGAGTCACTAATAGAACGTTTTTTTGTATGGAAAAACCATTCGTTTTGGTCACCCCGCGTTTCAAAAATAGCACTTCTGCCCTGCTCGGCCATATGGCCGTAAGACTTGAAAGCGAGCTGTGAGCTTGAAGATAGAAAACGGGAATCGTTGCAATCTGCGTGGTAACAGGGCCAGATTTATAGGTCTGGAGGCACCCTGGCCCCAAATTATTTTCCAATTAAAATAAAATAAAATGCAGTCGAGTTTTTTTATGAAATAATTTATTATAAAACCAAGGCAAAACAGCGAGAAAAAAGCAAACGAAAAGTTGTTTACTGGATGGAATTTAAAGATTTTTTTACCGACGTCTATTGTGGAGGCCCCCTAGGGCTGTAGCCCCGGTTGCCCTTCCCTAAATCCGGGACTGAGTGGCAAGATAGGCTGCTGTAATATATGCAATGTGTTTCCTCATCTCTTGGATCAGGATCCCTGCTGGATCTAAATCTGTAAAGAAATAAATCAAAATATGAATTAAGTACGACAAAGCTTAGCGCCAGACTGCAAAGGTGGTAATTAGGTAGGTAATTACTTTTATTTGATTGCACAAGTGTGTGTTCGGGGTCGCATATGTAGCGAGGATAAATGCAATTATCGACCGTAAAATCTACGAGATTTATCTTCTTGACGTTCTAGTTATACTCTAAAAATCCAATGGATCCGTTCGATAAGAGAACGTTCGTGTCATCTTCAGGTTCCTTTAGCCTTCACTGCAGGAGCACGACCCTCTCCGTACTCCCATAGCCATACTAGGTACGAGCAGCCAGAGGATTTGGCCTACACTCTCCACGTTGGCCAGACGGATTGGAGAGGCGTCATTGATATTTATAGGCTTCTACGACATTCACGCCTATTGCCTATCGATTATCGCCTTCTACGACGTCCACGGAAGGACTTGGAGTGGTCTCATCTTACTCTTCCGGATAACACACGGCACTGTACGTGTGTAAAATGTAAATACATATATGGTTTAATTAAAAGTAATGACTATTCAATAACCAATAGAGGAACGATAATTTGTTGGCACTTGTCAAGCACAGCTAACCAGCTAAGAAAGTTGTTAAACACAGGCGGGTTATACCACTTTCCACTTAGCACTTAACCGTAACCTGCAAATAAGAGTAAACACTTTCAACAACTACCATTAAATCCTTCGTAGAACATTATGTCGTTATAATTTACATGTATCATTATTTTTAATTTCGTAGGTCAAGTTACCCTTATCGGTTTTACTTATGAGTTATGATATGTATGTATGACTGCTTCCGTGGTTCGCCTAGAGATCCGAAGGTTGTGGGTTCAAATCCCAAATTTGCCATGGGAAACATACTTTGTGAAAAGTTGTTTCCAGTCTGGTTAGGATATGCAGGCTTGAAGAATTACATGATTATCCGAAAAGAAAGAAGATTCTATGTTGCGAAAGGCACGTATAAACTGTAGGTCCCAAACGCTACTTAGCGTTTGCTCCAACCTATCCAAGGATTGGTTCTGGTATCCTTTGGGTTGCGGAAGTCAGACGGCAGTCTCTGTGTAAAAACCAGTAACTTCGTCAAATCATCTAAGTTAGATAGTGAACCTCGGAATGCAACCGGAAATATGTGAGGATGATGATGACTCCGTAAACACTCCGTATGTATGATAACAGATTTTCTTTTAACTGATTGCGGGTTCCTACTGTTACTTTTAATTGTAGGTCTACAATTACGCAATCAAAGAAAATCTGTTGACGAGATATTTTATCCCAACATTTTAAGTGCGCTCCTAGTTGCAAAATTAGCTGTGTTGCTTTCCCACTTTTTCTTTTCAAAGTATAATAATAATATCCAATATAAATGATCACCCAAGGATGCCTTGATTAAAATTAAATTGTTTGCCTGACGCCGATCGCCTATACTAGGAATGCAATCGTAGCATGAAATTAATATTTGTTATTAGTCCTTTAGTTGTGTCGTATAAGGAGGTCAAGCATTTAGCAGAAAATAGGGAGACATGGAAAATACTCCACCGACAAGAACCTAGTTCTTAAATTTATTGATGATGATTAGTCCTTTAGTCGCCTTTTACGACATTCATAAGAAAAGGTGCAGGAAAACTGAAAGAAAACAGGCAAAATACATTTAATAGTCTTATCATAGTAAAATAATTGCAAACAGCGGCTTACCATATTAGCTAACAGTAGTTTAACCATGGTTCGGAGTCATAAAATAAATACTTTCGACAAGTGCAATGAAAACTTAAGTAGATCATTATGTCATTATTATTTACAAATGTCATCGATTTCATTTATTTATAGTCAATTTTGTAAACAGTTATCGGTGTTTTATACTGCCTTGGACTTGATTGGTAATGTTACTTTTCATTGATTTTTACGAGTAATACTTTTACTTTACATTAAATTTATGTAGTTTTTCTTATTAAGTATGTGAACCTATGTACATATTACTGTATAGTTCTTTTTTTGGCTACCTTTCACATTGATGTTTGACTATTTTTTACAGTTCTGAACGAACAAATAAGAAAACTTAAATAAATATGTAGGTAAACTTATTTTCATTTTTTTGCAATCTATCTTACCTTCTTCGTCCTGGTCTGGAAGTGTTTTTCATTACTATTTTGATTCCTTTTTACCATGCCGGCCACCCTTACGCTAAAGGTTCTTAAAGGCCGCCTTTGGTTCTTGCGGCCCGGTCTGGTCTGTGAAATACTGAACCAAAGTACCACAGTTGTGCGATAAACCGTTGCCCGGCCGACCTAAGACCGACATAACATTTGATCGGTACTACTATTGCTCGACATCAGTTTGGTTCGACCAACGTTTTACTGACATAACTTTTGATCGGCGCTACTACCTATTATTCGACTTCAATTTTGTTCGACTAATGTTTGACTGACTTAGATCGTTCGAAGTGAAAAATAAATAGCCAAAAGAAATTTTGTGTTTCGGTATGCACTTATATAGATAACTATTGTAAACCAAAAGAAAAGGTGTAAAAAAGTAACACAAAGAAATATTTTTAAATTTAATGGGTACAACAATACTCGCTGCCTGTATATTATGATGTCTATCAGTACGTGTAGACATTCCATCTCCCCATTAGACATCGATACATCACGTCCACATATAAACATTATGATGACATAGAATCGAGTCATCACTTTCTACCGTCATTCGTATGCCGTATGCGATCAACTACACTTTAATTTTCAGCCATTATGGCATGTACAGACTATTGTGTTTAAGTATGATGACCATTTGCAACGCAACACACTTTCGCAGAAAGTTGGCCAAAAGTTGAGGCACAAATTAAATTATGTGGAGAAATGTCTGACTTCGACGTCAAGTTGAATTTATATTAAATTAGTCTCTTTAAAATAATTAGAATTAGCCTTTTCACCTTCATTATCATCATCGGCAATGCTCGAAGGTCCACTGTTGTGCATAAGCGATCTAAGTCCAGCAATCCGTAGATATCATATCTTCGACCCACCGACCGGACGCCCGAAATTATTACGTTTTCCATTCCTGCTCTGTTGTTGCCTTACTCCATCTAACCAATAAAACTTTTTTCTAACTTATATTTTCTAATTGCTGGGCAAAGGTCTTTCCCATTTCCTTCCTATGTCAATAAGACATAAGTCATGAAAATTATTGAAAACCATTCACCACATCGGCCATAACTTTTTATTGAATTAACCCGTGATTAGCTAAATAGGGGTTACACTGATACCTGGGTCTAATTTACACTGTGATTGGCTACTGATGACCGCTTCCTGATTCTCTAATCATCAGTTAGACTGTGACGGACCACTTGTGGTGTACGGATTATGTAAGATGCTTCCGCATGCGGCTTTGCCTGTTTGTTTACAAAAAAGGACTGGTGTTCAAGATCACTGAATTTAACAAAATTCAAATTAGAAGGAGTATTGTTAAGCAATCTTGTAAGTTAGATTAGGTGTTTACTTGAGCTAAAATACAGGAAGACATTTTTTGGCTTTTGATAGTTATAATATGCAGCTCGCGCAATAGCGCGTCAGGTTAAAATTTTATCTCGGATATCGCTACATATTTCTTAAACAAATAAATTTGAATTATGTATTGAATAAAAAGATCCAAATTATCCATTGCATCTACCACTCACTTAGCTTAAGTTTAAGGCCGTTCAGTACGTATGTATTTTTTAAAATAGTTTATTGATACCTCATCATCTGATCTTTTTGTATCCACTGCAGGAGCACGACCCTCTCTGTACTACCAGAGCTATACTTAGCCAGAACAGCCAGAGGACTTTGGGCCATCACTTTCTTCGCTGGCTTAGACGAGTTGGAGAGGTCTCATTGATGTTTATAGTGTGTAGCTTGTATTTCCTAAGTCGCCTTCTACGATATCCACGGAAGGGCTTGGCGTGGCCCTATTCTACTCTGCCAGAAACCACACGGCAAAGTAAATTAATATATACTCCATTACAAATCCAGTTGATAACACTATTTTCTGACATGTGTACGTAGGTATGTATCGGTGTTAATGGCGTCGTGTAAATGAAAAGTGGACAATTAGCAATTCACCTACTTACAGAACTGCGAATTCACGTATTTGCAATAATTTGCATAGATTACTTTTGCATGAAGTGACCAATCCGCTTGTGCAATGGTTGACGGGAAACTCGCCATTATTTTAGTTTTACGATTTTGCTTACTTACCTACCTACTTACTTAAAAAGCATTTTCTTCAGTATGTTAAAATTTAAGAATATTAAGGGAAAAAATGTGCCATGAAAAAAAAAACAAAACAATGTTTTTTTAAAAAAACAAAATATTATTTGTTTTATTAAAAAAGATAAAAAATAATAATTTCTTCACATAATAATTATTAGAATTTTACAACTGTCATAAATTTTTATTATAGTTTATTATAGTTTTTTTAAAGATACCCCATCTTTAAATAAAATAATAACTATACAAGACGAAAAAGTTGTTTTTTTTTTTAAATTTCTTTACATAATAGCAACATTACAATTGTTATGAATCTCTTGGGTATTTAAAGACTTATTTATGATGTAAGAACAGAAGCAAAATAAAATTAAATATTAATCTGCATCGGACGTCCGTTCTACAATTTGTCCATTAGAGAAATACATTACATAAAGTATTGGATTACAGTACACCGGTTCCCATTACGTGGCCGCAATGTACACCGTCCAATATTAATTACACGCATTGCATTAATTGAAACTTCATATTAGGCAAGTGACATGAGCGAGTCAAGCCAGGGAGAGTGCAAATATATAAACAAAACTATCTACCAATACGATACACAAACAGTCTATCTTGTAATTATTGCACACGGAAAATACAAATAGTCAACGGTCACAATATTCAAAATTTCAAACGTCATGGTTAGCAAGATGGTGTAAATATAAATTTATATAATGGTCTAAGTGGTATAACAGATTTATTCTGACATGCAAATAATATAATAATCAAAAGTAAAAAAATATAGCTACATGAATGCAGATTTCTTGGGTTCTAGCATAATTTATTTAGAATGTACCAGCTGCTTCTCTTCCCACGCAGATCGTAAAAGCCGATCGAGGGAATGGGCAAAAATGCAAATCATGTTAACAGGCGATGCGGCTAGCAACCCATCACTGTATTGATTGCTTTTCCATCTTCTCGCCCACCATGACGCTAAAAGTGGCTTTTGGGTCTTGCGGCCCTGGGCTCTGCATAGAGCCGCAAGACCCAAAATGCTCTGTCTGCCCCATTAGGGATAAAGACGTGATAGTATGTATGTATGTAGCATAATTTAAAATCTAGACACGAAGCAAGTGCTTACCAGGGAATATGAGACTACTTGCAACTTAGACGAGTTGCTTTTTAAAAGAGTTCCGAGTTGCGTTTTAGACGAGTTTCTACATAGACTATTTCCATATAAGACCATTCGAGACTAAATCTCTATGTGAGGTTATTAAAAAAGTAGTTTATAATATTGTGTTATGCGTGTGGCGCTACTCAACTCGCCCATTTTACTATCTCAGTGTGAATAATACCCTAATAGAACACACAGTGTGAGAATATTATAATTGCAACAGAGCTATTGATGGATGGTGTTATACTGACACTTGTTTTACGCTTTCGTAATATGTAGTTTATTGTTTTGATTAGCCTGTAATTTAGAGTTCAGTGACTCGGTTTATGATTATATAATCTAATCAATACAGTGTTTATGAATGTACGAAACTAGTATTCAAAACAATTTGTAAATGTACTTATAACTACTAACGGGTTCAAAAAACAATCCGGTCAATTTTTATTATTCATATCAGTAAGTAACATAATCAGAAGCCGAAAAAAATATATTACTCTTTAATCTGCCCGAAAATAAGTAAGTTATACGCTTTCGTTGAAGTGGCAGTGGGCGACATAGCGCGACGAACCGATGGCCGATGGGGCAAAAAGGTTCTTGAATGGCGACCGCGTACTGGCAAGCGAAGCGTAGGGCATCCACCTACAAGGTGGTCAAATGACCTGACCAGGGTCGCTGGAAAGTGCTGGATGCAGGCCGCTCTTGATCGGTCATTTTGGAAATCTTTGGGAGAGGTCTATGTCCAGTGGGCGTTATGCGGCTGAAATGATGATGATGATAAGGGGAAACTGTCAAGTTACAGAAAAAGGATGCACGTACAGCGCTCTTGACGTCACGCTATTAGGTCTGGCGCTTACGAAAGAGATAGTAAGATGTCCCCACCACGCTCCCACTCTTATATTTAAAATGTTAGTCACTACTTCGTTAATTAACCAATTTTATTGCAGTTTAAAAAAAACCCTTCATTGGATTTTATTTTATTTTATATTACTGTTTTATTATATGTATAGATAAAATATTAACCATAAACATAAACAGTAAAAAGCCTATTATACCAGCGGAAAAGACAATTTGACAGTTAGCAATTCTCGCTCGTTACGAGTACGTATGCAAAATTTTAAGTTCAGTTATTTCTTACTTAATACGTTTTATGCTTTACTCAACAAGAAAACGAGCTGCCAAGAAGCCCGGCCTTAACAGAACTAAAATTAAATACAATTTTAGATTTCAAACGCGCACAAGGACGATTATTTGTAGGCAAGTGTAAAAGGAGAGTTATGCGTTTCGCCGCTATGTATGTTCATCTGTTCCATCGTATCTTCTATGATATCCATGGAACCTTAACGAATTAAGTATCGTTTAAAGCTTCTGATAGTGCGCTTTAGATGATTTGAGTTTATTTATTACTTGTCTGGCTGCTACAGTGGGAGAGCACTGGAGCTCTGTAACACAGGTTTCTATCTTCAACAGGCTCCAGCCTCCTCCAATCTGCATGTAGCCACCCCAAGAATGTATTTTTCTTTCTTTTTAGGATTAATTTATGGAGGAAATAAACTACTTTTTACTTCTACTTTGGCTGTTTTGAGTTAATATCTGATATCTTAACAATAGTTGCCAGGGCGATCCAATTTTCGATAACAATAGTTGCTTACTGTAGCGATACTGATCAAAATCTACTCCAAAGTTCAGTGACTCTAGATGCTGTGTGGATCTATGGAGGAAAAACACATTTAGGTACCATTTTTTGTTGCGTATACTCTTCAAAAAGTTAGTTTTTGTCGTAGAATCGTGGCGTTAGATGTGACCAAGTTGCCGTTTTTATTAACATTAAATACAACACTAATCTTTTTTTGCATTAAAAATAAATGACAGAACACAATTTTCTTATATCTGATATGGCGATATTATACAACGTGGAAGGGACATACCCGTAATAAATCAGACTACTAATAATGAAAAAACAAAAAAAAAAACGACGTTCCCATACAAATTGCCCGGGCGGCTACATACATTCGGATGGAGATGCCGAATTTTTTAAAATTCTTGATTGTTATTTTAATTTTATTATACTATAGTAATCTAGTATAACTCGAGATTTGATTTATTTCAAGTATGTCCTTTCCATGTTGTATATTCACTTTAGAAATAAACAAAAATGTATATAAACATCAATGACATCTCTGCAACCCGTCTGGCCAGCGAGGAGAATGTAGGCCAAATCGTCTGGCTGATCAGGCCAAGTATGGCTTCAGTAGTACAGAGAAGTCGTGCTCCTGCAGTGGAGACAAAAAGACCTGATGATGATGATGACACTCGTGAAGAGATTAACTTACTGTAGAGTCTAGTACAAGTTAGAGCATCCCTACTAAGGTCCCACAATGCTATGAACGCTATAGCAGTTACGTCAGACCTTGTACGTAATACGCGTGACATAAATCAAGTCAGCAACAATTATAACAGTATAAATCATCTGGCTGATGAATGTCGCCGTGATCAATTGCAGCCTTGATCCAGTCCGATCAGACATTCCGATAGAAATCATTTGTTTATGTTCCTAATCAACCGATTGGCTACACCTTGGAATTTTATGCATTATTTTGATTTTTTTTATTTAAGTTTTATTGTTCATCAAATACAAATAAAACAAAAACAATATGCGAACTTAACGCTAAACGTGTTGTCTACCAGTCAACCTTTGGATTACATAGATAATTTAATTATAGGTCACAATTGTTGGCAAATAGATAATATGTACACTACAAACATATTCTTACTATGTTATAAATAAATAAATCCAGCAATTTTTAAATCTTCTGTTATAGCTCGGCAGAGAAGTTTGCGTGACTAGGTATATAATATAGGAGTTGTTCGAATAGATTCAAGGAGCGCGTTCCTGAGTCTTACTGCCATAATAACCAATAGTTTGCGAGAAAATACAAGAGATATCATAAAAGCAACAAATAAGGTTCTGCTCCGTTACTTGATAAAATGACAAAGCCATAGAAATGTAACAGTACGATAAAGTTATTACGGCACCTTGTATAATTTCCGCACATTCCGAGACATAATTTAAGTTCAATTACGCGGTTAGACAGCAAACAACCCTCTAAGATAATGGCGTTTTCACTTTTGAGCTCAGTGAAATGGAACGCAGAACTTATGGCTACATAACATCGATGTGAATCAAAAAACGAAAAGTATATCTTTCTATAGAAAAAAATAGGCTACAATCCAGCTAGAGGATGTGACGCAACAATCGAAAGAAATAATTATGTTTGGAAATAGATATAATGTAGTTGAGTGAAAGCGACGTGGGTCAAATCATGAATCTTGTTTTGGTGAACGAATGAAGACTGTATTAGATCAGTCATTCATAGAAATACAATGAAAGTACAAGGCAACGTACGGCTGCTAGCTCTCTATTCAACAAATGGTTGAAGGAAAGGCTAGTTTTTGTAGCAAATTTCTAAAGAAAGTAGTGTGAAGCTGGGAAATATTAAAACCTACTTATCACTATAATTGAAATATAATAAATGAAGCAACAACTCTCACACATGAACGACGCGAAATTGGAAATTATGAAATCAGCGTTATTGATTAGGGTCTGATGTATATAAAAAGAAAATCTATGTAATTATCACATTCGTGAAAAGTATTTTTATTTATTTAAAATTTTGCACTCAAAATGATAAGTACAACTTAAGGGTCCCCCGACCCTAGACCAAAATACAACTTTCCATACAAACGTAGTCTACGTTTTATTTTAAAACGACATGTCCGATTTGGGCAAAATTTTGTAATTTCAAAGATATTGCAATTATCTAGGTTTATATTTAGTTTCCGACGGTAAAAATATGAACTTGAAATAGAATATAGTGTTTTATATCATTTTTGACCATTAGTATGGGAAACTTCTAAATCGTTATATTTTCTTTCCAGTTCATAATTTTACTATAGGAAACCAGTTATAACGCAATTTCTTTACAATTACCAATTTTTACCGGAATCTGACATGTGGTTTCAAAATTAAACTTGTACTACGTTTGTATGGAGAAGTCTAGGGTCGCCGGACTCTTAATGCTAAGCATTGTCTACTAGTACACCTTTGGGTTCTATTGTTTGAGTATTATACATTGATAACCTGCATGGCAGTTACGAGTAGTAAAGACGAATTTTATTTCTAAAATTAAGAAATAAATAAGTAAAATTGAAATCGATAATAAATACTCTTAGTCTAATTCATTTTCAATTTTTGACACTGCATAGATCATATTTATTAACCTTAAATCTATGGGCCAGCAACCCATCTCTTTCAATCCCTTTTTTCACCTGCTCGCCCACCATTACGCTAAAAGTGGTAACTGGATTTTGACTACTTAGCGCCGCAATACCCAAAATGCTCTGTCAGCCCCACTAGGGATAAAGACATAAAAACTTAAATCCATATCTACAGAAAATACCTTATTGTTTTTAAAAGCGCATAGCCAAACAAATCTTCAATTGCATTCAGAACAAGGCCAAATATAAACACGCATAACCGCTTAAAGCCAAGATAAAAGAACACCTGAATAATTTCGACACTAATTAATCGATACCCATTCAAGAATATTGCAGCACCAATAGATCCTCGGGCTTCCCATAAGCATACAGGACCTTGAGATATTAGAAGTGAGGTAACACCAAGTGCTGGTGTACATACTGATGGTAATTTGAATACAATGCACGTAACGTCTGTGACCTGTCAGCTTTAGTTTCGTAACAACCGGTTTTGAATTCGCTTCTGATCGCTCCAGATATCCATTCAATAATGAAACAATCGACACGTTATATGAAGCATGTTTGGTTTATTTTATGTTTATGACTAATTTATGATTTTATTAAATGTTATCAACGTAGCTGGTGTAGACGTTGCATGTGTTTACCAAGACTTTGTAATATCAAGGTTTTAATCCTGGTACATCTTTGAAATTTGTCACTTTAGATCTTCTTTGCACTAGCACATTCTTAATTTATGATTTCGACATGCTCGCTTGTCTTTTTATAAATCAAATCCAGTGTTGAATGTAGAAATGGAAAAGAACTAAAAACTTGAAAAAGAATAATTGAAATACGCAATTCTAGTTACATTGTATTAGTGTAAATTGCAGTTATTATCAAACATCTCAAAATCTAGAGCAGAAGCAACAATTTTAAGTCATTACCATTCAAGCTGGTTATTATTAACGACGTCACTTTTCCTTGCAAACTCATCATCATCAGTGACCTTTCACTGTCCACTATAACGTTTTCCTTCCTCATTTGTTGGACTAAACGATTGTGTGCTACTTGTACATCTGATTTACGCAAAATTATGTTGAGTTTTTATCTTAAGCTAGTGGTAGTAGTACTGAAACTAGGGATATATTTTTTAGGAAAAACCAGTGTTGTCCCATTTACTCGCCCACCAAATTCCATGACTCTCTTTCTCTCATCTACTAAGATCTTTAAACTACCTTTTATCAAACTCTCATTAATAAAAACGCAAGAAGACTCTAACAACATCTTTCGCTACGCTCGTTCGTTTTAAATCTTGCAAAATTTTAACAAAAACGATTCGTTGATTAATAAAACTGAAATCTTAGGTCATTAAGAATTAGAGGCATTAAATAAGTCCAGGAAATCACTTAGACGATGAGCGAAACAATCAGACGGATGCATTTCCTGCAAAATTTGCAACTGCCCTATTCTTAGAAGCTTGTGAATAAACGAGTAATAACACTTTACATTTTAGCAAAGACAAGTAAATGCTATCTGTAGAATTCTAAGTGGTTCTTTAGCATTCGTGATACATGAAGACGAGTGACTTTTGAAATTGCCGCTTTCAATGGACGCGTGAGAATTTGCCGAAATTGCTCACTGGTAATGATAGAGAATTGTTAGTAGGTCAGGTTTTATGATCACTGATAGATATCATTTACTGTAAATCGCACTTTATTGAGAAATCAATGGGAGATTTAGTTCATCGGGTTTTAATTACTGTTTGCTTGTAATTACTTGGCCTTGATTTTCTTCTTAATTTATGATTCAATAAAAATTATCAGTTCATTCAACCCACAGGGATTACAAAACACAACGCTGTATAAACAAATACGGCACAAAAAGCCATAATAGGTACACAATTGGTAGATGAACTTGACAGTTTTAGGGTATTGTCCGATTATGTTACTCGTAAATATTAGCCTACGAAACACGTCGTAAATTGTTATGAAAATAAAAATACAAAGAAGTCGATGATAAACCAAGTATTATGAATTTTGTGTCTTAAAAAATAATAATATTAAAATCAGGAACCCTTCAGGTGCCTTTAAAATCTTCATTTGCTGGTTTTGTTTTGGACATACATTAGGGGTAATCACCAACCAGGGGGAACCACAAACAAACGACATAATTTTAAAATGCAGCCAGGTGTTTATGACTTCCATAATGTGGTAGTTCGTGACTGGCGATCGACAATTTGTCCGACTCTTTGGCTCAGCTCTTTGGAAGAGAAAGTGTGAGGTGAGAACACTAAGTTCAAATTGTTCCAGCTGGCGGCAAGTCGAGTAGTTCGTCGTAAATCTTGGATAAGTGGTTAACAGTGATTGATGTGATGCAAACTAGGAGAATATGACGCTAAATACAAGGTCTGAGATCGTACCACCGAACAGCCAGAGGCAAGTAAATCAAGTATAAAATTACTGTCGAATGGCTTACAAGTCGGACGGCAAATCTATTTCTATATAGGAATTTAAAATAATCATTGCATGAATTCCAAAAATTAAGTACCTTTGGAAAAAATCTTCTTTATCATCATCATCATGATGAATGATGATGATGAAGAAAAATTTTCTATCAATATTAAATCAATAGATGAAAACAATAGATTTTTTAATATGCTTAAGTATTTACTGGAAGATATTTCAATATTTCTACTATTGTTTTAAGCTAACTCCATTAAGCTGTACTACTACAGTATAAACTACATTTTTACACTCTTACTGCTAAAAACCACACCGTAGGTTTTTTCTCTTTTATAAAACATACATGTTGTGTTTTTCAGCAGTGCGAACGTGTAGTACTAGACCCTCGACTCATTCATCTTGACCAATGTGAAGTACTTAGGTTGATCGAAAACCGTAACGTTGTCTTGCTGTAAATGATTTTCTCAGGGTTAATGAGAGTTGTTCTCCGAAGTTTGATAAATGTTATGGCGGCTGAGCGTGCTCTGACGCTTTTGAAAGAGATTAAGTTTTATGCGCTCAAGATGGGAGACAAGCGAGCTAAAGTTCTAAGAAAGCGTATAACTGGAGCGAACGACGGAATGATCAAAATGTTAAGTTAGATTATACGCAGACACACTTCGATCTAAGAACTGGATGACAGCGGCCGCAGATAGAACGGGATGGCGCAGACGCAGACAAAGGAAGGTTTATGCCCAGCAGTTGGTTTTTAAAAGCTGATGATGATGATGACACTTCGATCTCGTAATAATCGTTAATTTTGGTTTCCAACCAGTCAAATCAGATACTTTTTCGACATTTTCTTTGGAATTTGTATGAAATAGCAGGCCGTGACGTTATAGTTTCTTGGAGTCAAATTGCGCTCTGTATTAATAAATTTAAAATAACGTTTAAAATGGATATGATTATTAAAAGTGACATTATTTTGTTACGTTTTATTATGTTATCGTACAAAATAATTTATTATTGACCAAATGTCGACGATACGATGTCGATGTATTTTTATATGTAATATGTGTTGATAAATAAATGAAATATTGCCTGAGTTAGGTATAAGTTCTTTCAGGCTATATGCAATTATCCTTTTAACCTTCGATCGGTTCTAATCTGTAATATTTTTTATAAGGACTCCGCTTTTATTTCATTAACTTATCTTTTAATGTACGTAAACGATATTATTTTTAACTTTATTCCAGCTATAAAGCTTCTCCATTATCTAAATATTATAAAAATGGTTACAGATATTCTGCTTTCATTCTTTAACGATCTCTGCCTAAGGTTGTTTTATAGGCGCAGTTTATGCGTTTTTAATTAAGCTGTACATTGGTTATCTAAGTACTAAAACGAACTATGCTGCAGATAATATAATTTACATTGCAATTGTAATAGCAAGAGCGAGTTAACTCCCGTCTTATTATAAAACACAGACTAACTTTGTTACTCGATTTGCCATTGTCCGACCAAATCAAGTTGTCATTTTTAGTTGAGACAATAGCAATATGCTAGATGTTATCTTAATTTGGTCGGGAGTGGTTTAAACATAGTAACAAAGTTAGTCATTTTATAATAAGATGGACTGTGCCGATTGCGAGAAGGAAATTTAGCAAAATTGCGCCTGCAATGCTATTCGAATTACTAGCAATAGTAGCAACACACTATGCCGAACTTATTTCACGTTTTTCACGAAGAAATTTTATCCCCTACATCTCTTCGACAGCTAGTGTGTTTAGCAATAGCAACACACTATGCCGAAGTAAAGTCACATTTTTCACGAAGAAATAAATTTGTCGCCTGCTTTACTTCGACAGCTAGTGTGTTTAGAGACACGGAGCTAGTAAACGTAGCTCATGCTGTTATAATTTCAATGTCAATTCGGGTCATTGGCCGTAGATGGTAGACATCGTAGTGCTAACGACTTGTCTATTTATGGCAGTTGTGTGTAGACTTTTGCTACGCTTGGTAAGTGGTGTGGCGATTGATTTGTGTTAATGAATGGAATGAATGAGACATCATATTATGGGTATTTAGATTGTCGGAAAGAAAATTAGCAGTCTCTTCGAAAATTGTTGTTGTTCTTACGTCAAAACTTGTTTATTTATTACTAGCTGTACCCGTGGACTTCGCTCTCTGTTGAAATTTCGGGATAAAAACTATTATATGTCCTTATCAAACTATATCCATATAAAATTTCATCTAAATAGGTTCAGTGGTTGAAACGTGAAACGGTAACAAACAAACAAACAAATATACAAACTCACTTTCACATTTAAAATATTAGTAAGGATTTAGACAACTTTGTGCTATGTCAGAACGCCATTATTATCCTGGAATTCAAAATATGAACTTGAAAGATATTTTAGTGTGTAGAAGTTTTAATCTTACTCTGCAACTGATCTGATTATAATCTTCAGAGCATCTTTAATCGTATTGCCAGTACCATCATTAAGCGTTTCTATTTGATTTAATCAATTTACCTGGGAAGCTCAAAAACTTCCTGGCGGACTTTTGATATTCTATCAGTATTTTGTGTAAAATCACATTAAAAAGTTATCCTGCAAAATAATCCCTTCACCTCGTTGGTATATTTTTATTTATTTCATATGTGTGCTATCGATTCCGGTTTATACTGATAATTATTGGAAAAGTGTAGAAATACTTTACAGCACAATTCATTCAACCATTTTCGTGCAATTGTTACCTAATTAAATTGACAGTTATCCGATGTCTTCGTAGCAGATTTTGAAATAATCCTACGAGTATTATAAATGCTAAAGTAAGTTTGTATATTTGTTCTTCAACCACTGAACCTATTTAGATGAAATTTGATATGGATATACTTTGATACCCTGGGAAGGACATAGGACAGTTTTATCCCGAAATTCCCAGAGGGAGCCAAGCCCAGCACACCTAGTACTTTCTAAAGAATGCACCGGAACCGAGCGTGGCATCAGCAGGGTGCGGAGTCAGGTGTGTGACTAAAGGTAATGCGCTGTTCCGTTACCGGCGCGTGCGCATTATTCCATACCATGAGCGTTTTAAAGTTTTAACTTTCAAAGCAGGTGTTCTTTTATCGAATTTAGCTTCTAGTATCAGTAGTTCGATGATTTGGAGCAGCATTTTCCTTTAATTCCATTTGATCCGTTTTTACAAAAGCAATAGATTTTAAAAATTAAAAGTATCTTGCCGAGTTTGTTATACAACAGATTTCAGCTCGCTGATAAAATAAAACAAGTTAATCTAATGTTTGATGTTCATAAAATTTAAGGGTCCCCCGACCCTAGACCAAAATACAACTTTCCATACAAACTTAGTCTACGTTTTATTTCAAAAGGACATGTCCGATTTGGGCAAAATTTTGTAATTTTAAAGATATTGCAATTATCTAGGTTTATAACTAGTTTCCGACAGAAAAATATGAACTTGAAATAGAATATAGTGTTTTATATCATTTTTGACCATTAGTATGGGAAACTTCTAAATCGTTATATTTTCTTTCCAGTTCATAATTTTACCATAGGAAACCAGTTATAACCCTAGATAATTGCAATTTCTTTACAATTACCAATTTTTACCGGAATCTGACATGTGGTTTCAAAATTAAACGTAGACTACGTTTGTATGGAGAAGTCTAGGGTCGCCGGACTCTTAATAGTTATGTAAAAATATAATTACTAGGTTTAGGTGTGGTATACAAAATGTATAGTTGTTGGTTTTATTTATTATTAAATTACTCGCAAAATAAACAAAAGGTGAAATGAAGGAAATTGTAAACATCTAAAATTAACTGCCGTGTTTTATTTATATAACGGCCATTATGAATAAATCTATTTAATAAACAGCTCATTAATTTAGCTACCATTAATAAACTTCCGATGCACGACTCAGATTTTTGCACGAGCCTAGTAGTAAGTTATGAAGTAAAAGGCTATTATATAACTTTAAAGGCGTGTAGTACGTCACAAAATTAGAAGACAGCAGAAGGATATATTTTCTAGTAGGTATGTACTCGGATTTTATTAAAACTGATGCATGTATTCATAAAAACGCAATCGTAGTTTTTTTACTCATTTTATTAGGTGCAGGATTTATTGAATACATAATAATGCTATTGATTGTTCCTAGACATATGTTATCATTGTTTTCATACTTGAGCCATGGTTGAATAAATGAATAGGGACGAAAACTAGGTAAAAAATAAATTATTTTTTTCAGTCTGTGAATAGATTATCCAAAAATAAGGACCTATATTCATTCGTTTAGCAAATAGTAAAAATTCCCAAAGATATAGCGCTTCAAATTTTTCAAGTGGTTTACGTTAATTTTGGTTAAAAATCGTAGCTGATCGTGATCGTGACGGCACGCGAAATTTAAATGCGCTGAATCTTCGTCATTGCTATCAGAGAAAAGAAAAAATACTTATACACCATACTTTTTAATAATGTACATTAGGAGCAAAAAAAAAATTTTTCCGTGTCCGTATTGTCCCAATCCTGAATCTTGAATATCAATATCTATTGACATTCAAAATTCAGGATTAATTAATTAAGTAATTCAATATTTTCAAAGTATACGGTTAGTTTTTTAAACGTTATGAAGTGATTGTGATTGACAGGCAATTGTCACTCCCATCTTTGATGACGCCATGTTTCAATTCTTTACGTTCTTTATTTTGTATTCCAAAACCGTTTATACGCTTCTAAAGAAAGTTTTATTACATATTATTTATTAAAATTTTCTAATTTCTTAATCGTTGTTTCACACATACTTGTTACTTACAAGTGTGCATAAATTATCGAGTTTGTACGATGTATGTGTGCAGGTTGTCCGGATTTGTATGAGAGCAATTTGTAAAAGGTGATTGATGAATGATGATGGATAATTAGAGATTTTGATTCAAACATTCATTCAGGAATGTTAAATTTATATAAACATATAGGTACGAGTACTTCAATATATTTTGGATTTATGTTTTAGTGTAAGTTCCATCATTAAACTGCAAATTGCACATTTCTATTACAGTCAAGTATCCCCAGGTCCATTAGCTAAACGATTATATATGGACACTTAAGAAAATTTACGCCAGTAGGATGTATAACGAAATTAAAAGAAGAACTATTTATTTACCCACCAACTTATAAAATGGGAAATGAAAACGTCAACTATCTTTACTGCGGAATCTTAACTGTGCGTGCCCGACACGAACTTGGCAGGCTTTTTTCTATTTGGGTTAGTCTTTCGATCTTTTACTCAACGCAATATTTTTCACTCGATTCTCATTTCCATTTTTAACAAATCTTGAACCAATAGATACTATTATTAATTCTGTGCCAATAGTTTCATAAGTTGAGATTCTTTTGGTGTTGATACTACACTTGTCATCGTCAAATGTGAAGCTTGTTCTCACTGAATTTATTTGAGTTTTTGGACTGGTTTTTTGTCTTTGCATAATTTAATAATACTTACTAGCTTCTTTCAGATTAAGGTCAGTGTTTCGATCGTTTTGTTTGTTTTATTATATTTGTATATGTAAATATATATGTTTATGATAAAAGCAGCTGAAATTTTACTGTCATATTAGGATTTTTTTCATATAAAATGTTAACTACATGAACTAAATCCACGAGGATCATGATTCGTGATACAAAACTTTAAATCATAGCAATTTTTAATTTAAGTTTAAATAAAATTGAAGGAACTAAAGAAATTGGGTAGAATGCAAATTTATTAAATTTAGAATGTTAAATAATTCATGCTCTTTTAATGTTAATCCAAGTTAGATAATTATATTATGTGTCGGCCTATAACTAGATTTTTATTGCTTTGTCCTCAATGCCGAATAAATAATTTTTGCAAAACAAGCAAAGGTGAAGAGGCAACATCAATATTAATGGAAATAACGGATTAACTCTTGACCGTGCCACAAACATATAAAATAGTATAAGTACCTATGAATAATTCTCACCAATATCCATTGTACTATATTAGACAGATTTCATAACTGGTACTTCGGAATTTGTATTTAAATTGGACTATGTTTTTCATCATGATTTTTTACACTAAGAGTTGGATGGGTGGACTGCACTGAAAAAAGTGATAGCTTGCAATTTGTTTATTGGATACAAAACTGTGGTTTTTTGCAGAACAATGCTGTTTTAATTAAAACACATTTTAACTATTTGGTAGTAGCCCTGAGTTCAGCAGTCACTCGATTTTGCTTCACCAAAATCGAGCAAAAATTTTGCTCCTAGCAACCATTCTTTTTTCTCAGTGTGATAGGTAAAGTTAATTAATAAATGTGTACGCATATCTCGGTAAACAATTCTAAATTTCAAGAACGATAAACATAATCAAATTGATCATATTTGTAAACTTTACTGTTTTAGGTCTTGTCATCCTGTGCTTTTATCTCATATCCAAAGCCATCAATTGATCGCTATAAACGGGACGGAAGAACTGAGTTCTAACCCAATCCAGTGACTTACTCACACCGTAAACTACTAAATAACCTTACATGGCGTACATTGTAACATAAAATTACGTTTTTTGCAAAAAAACTATCATACGTAGCGGTTCGTTCTTCGGGTTAATGGAGCAAACAGAACAATGACGCGCCGGTACCTTTTTTGCCAGAAGGAGGGTTAACTTTTTACTGTAACATTGTCTCAGTAACGGTGTTGCCAACTTCGACTGGGAAATAGCAGCGGTTGTATTGTTATAATTTCGGAGCTCGTTCAATGGGAATTTTAATTAAATAACTGTAAATCGAAGTGATTGTTTATCTTTTGATCTAGTTTTAATGAATGTGTAAATTTTTTACAAAAAGAGGTCTTATGTTTGCACGTCAAGATGTCTTTAAATTCTTAAGATTTTTTTAAAAGATCTTTCAGATTTATATATAGTCTCAATGCATCTAACGTACTATAATATTTTCACTTGTATTGACTAACATTTCATTATTTTTGTTACAGGTAAGTTGGCTGAATAAAATAGAAAACTGAGTGGCCGTAAGTAAAGAAAAATTGTTGCAAATGTTTCGCACAAACTGGATTTAGATTTGCTTTAGGTTTTTCAATTTAAAATTCAAAGATAACGATTTGATTTTGCAAGATTTAAACGATATAAAAACATCTACTTTTTTCTATTTACCTACCGAAATATTTTTTAAATAAATAAATATATAGGGACCAATTATACTGATTGAGCTAGCCCCAAAGCAAGTTCGAGACTTGTGTTACGGGACACTTACTCAACGATGCCGTATGGTTTCCGGCAGAGTAGAATAGGAACACTCAAAGTCTTCTCGTGGATGTCGTAGAAAGCGACTTGGGGAATACAAGCTGAACCAAGCTTATAAATAAACATCATGAGACCCATTCAACCTGTCTGGCCAGCGTGGAGAGTGGAGGCCAAATCCTCTGGCTGTTCTGGCTAAGTATGGCTCTGGTGGTAAAGAGAGCTTCGTCCTCCAGCAGTGGAGACTAAAAAAGGGACCAGAAAGTCAAAGTATTTTTATTTTATTTAATGTAGGATACATTTATATCTTAGGGTGCCCGCCCACGTCAAACTTTTTGTAGGACCTATAGTCCGGCCGATTTTTTAAATATATATAATTATGTTTATTTATAAAAAAATATTTTAGAGCAAAAGCTAAAAACTACTAGTGTTTCCGAACAACCACTGCTGGGAAGATAACGCCGAATGATGATGAAGTACGTGGGTACTCATACTCGGCAAACCGCCGAGTTGTCACACATCTGTCACGTGTAAGCCCAACCTCAAACCAAGCACTCCCACTTAGTCCAGTTTTTACGAAACTAGTCCAGTGTGGGCGTAGTAAAGCACTCATTACTTTTTACTAGTAACGAGCTACAAAACTAATAGATTTGCATCAGGACCGCCGTTTACAGTCCGAGTTACGACAGCCTTTTGTTTTGTATTGTTTTGAGTTATGACAGTGAGTATTACGCATGCAGTTAGTTGAATGAGCTGAAAAACTGGCTATTGACTTTATGGTAATGAAGTGTGACATTGAATTAAATCACATAAACTAGGTTAACAGGGTTGCTGTAAATACTACTCTAAGACATCTCTTTCTGTGGATAAGGCAACTAAAGGGTTTAGAGGAAGGGAAGTTCGAGGAAGAGGTCTTTCGACGAATCCGACTCGGCTGGGCAGCGGTCCGAAAGGTGCGCAATATCCTTGGGTGACACGCATACTATATCGGGAGAAGAAAACACCCGGGCTCCAAAGAAGCAAAACTAAGGATTGATGCAAACAGTAATCCGGTAATATACAAAGAGTGTGAAAATATTTAACTATAGAAAAATAGAGCTAATTAACTTGCTCTGAAAGCAATTAAACATAATTGCTCGAAACATGTTATCTGCGTAACATGCTAATAAACATGATTATATAGCTCAGTCACATAACGTAAAACGTAAAAACATACAAATGCCCGGTCTGATAACCACAGAACAGTAAAGTTCCAGTCGACTACCAGAAGCTTGACACTACTTACTGAATTAAATGAAGCATCAAATCATAGACCAGCTTAGAAAATAGATGACTAATTTATAATTCTGTTATTTAACTCAATCAGGCTATACTAGATCACTATAGTATAACGAAATTAAAATAAAAGTTAAATAAACGACGATTCTGAGCGACAGAAAAGGATAGTTTATTTATTTTTATTTATTTTATCAAACTTTATTGTTCCAAAGTACAAATATATATTTTACAAATGGCGGACTTAATGCTAAGAGCATTTCCTCCCAGTCAACCATATGGATAAACAGAAAAAATTATACGACACAAAAAGCAATACAATATACTAACACATATCAAATAATACTATAATAATTATTATATATAATTACATTATATACCTTTGATATATAAATAACAATTCATATCTTCTTATACAAAACATACATACTTATAATAACATATAAATAGTTGAGAAGTCAAGAACTAGATAATAATGACTTTATGAAGAAAGGGAGTTTAAGGCTGCGTTTCCACTGAAGCGGAGCAGAGCGGAGAGGAGAGAAATTGACCAATCACAATGCTCGAAATCTCCGCTCCGCTTCAATTTGAACAGCGGAGGAGATCAGCCTAAGAGGTGGGCGTAAACTTTTCTTTTAAACGAGAATTTAAAAGAAAAGTTTATCTGCAATAATAAATCTGAAATCACATTAAAAATGACAAGTGACTTTATTTTGTGACGCTTTATTTTCTTACCAGTACCAAATAATTTATTTTTTACTCAGGAAAGTAACCAATTAGATAACTGTTATTTTGCTATTTCCAACTGTCAGTTCATACATCAATCCAGCTTATTACATAAACTATAAGGGACTGGCTTGTCCACTCAATATTCGACAAATTGAGAGGCGATTCACGTACTTTCATAACATTCGTGCACCGGTAAATCGATTGTAAACGCGGATTAGGAGCTAATTTCCATATCCGTATTCTGTGAAATATGAAATTATTTGAGTTATGTAAGTTAAATTGTTTTGCAATTGTTTAACAAACGTAGTAAAGAAATTTTCGATTACATGTTAGATAACATTGTTATGTACCGCCATAATATATACATACATAGATAAAAATCCAAGACCTAGGTCAATCTGAAAAAGATAATTTACCATCTTGACCTGATCGGAGAAATAAGAATAAGCTTATAGTTATTATGTTGTCTTTGTAGTCTCTAGATTATTTTTACAGAGCATACAATATGATTCATCCATAGACAAGAGCCACAGTGATTACCATAGAGTACGGAGGCAGAACAATAGTCGCTCTGGGCGCAGCTTCCGACCGGATACACGGTCCGTAAGACATGTTGTAACGGAACGCACCTTATGATCTAAAAGTCGTGACTGCACTGCTACTTGGGACTAAATTTAGGCTAGCAAGTATAGGGTTCAAATGAGAAATATAGCAAGTGTTTTATAACTAATGTAGTGAACTTGCGTTTGAGTTTTAGTGAGTGAGACACAGACATAACATCAGAGGGTTCGTTTGCTTGTTTGCCCGCATCAGTTCTTTAAAAAATTGATTTTTCTTCCAAAATATTAGATAATTGGCCCACCAACACCAAGTTCCTTGTGCTTTATTTTATCATATCGTACATAGCGTTATATATATCTAAACAAAAAGAAGGGCGCAGTTATAGAAGCATAGGGCGCAGAAAAGGCTATATTTACGGCACTGCAAAGGGTAACAAAAATATGTTATTTTTGATAATTTTTCGAAATGGCGGTAATATGATTTTTTCTGAAACATTATGACATCTAAGTAAACAAATGCTTCGCTGTGACTGTCACTACCGGTACAATTGAAGCCGGTTTTTGTTTTGAATAGTTATGGTATATCTGATGTTCCTACTTAATTTAAATAAACGTATTAAATACAAGTAACTAAGTATAATTAATGTAGAAAATAATCTATCAAAATAAACTTTCTATAAATAAAAATATAGGTAGTTTCTAAGAGTATAACACCTTCACTGTCAGACATCATAAATCACTTTAAAATTGCTTCAATCTTCAAGTGTGTGTTTAATTTGCAAGTCATTAATGTATTACATAGTTAACCGTTATTCCATAATAATATATATCTAGTTATTAACGTTACCTACGTTACGTATAACATATTATTAATTTAGTTACGTTACGTTATAATGTTCGTTATTGATTTTTACAAATAGATGCCTCAAGGGTTGGCCTTATTGTCCAAACTATTATTTAACATTTCGTATCTGTGTATGTTACGTGTAGGAGTAAATTAGTATAGACAGTATCTGTATCAGATTAGGTAATCCAGCCTACAGTGTAGAGAATGAGGAAATAACCCGATGATATAGCAGTATTTCATGAAATTGAGATAAAGTTACGATAAAGAAATAATCCGAGGAATTATTGATGTTGAAAGCGTTTGGTTTTGATTTCTAAAATCAGGGCTTTACAGAGTTACTAGTTTGTTTGTTTGTTTGTAATAACTTTATTGTACCAAAACAAATACATATACAAAGACAGCTTACGAAAGAGCAAATATACAAAGGCGGACTTATCCCATGTAGGGATCTCTTTCAGTCAACCTGCGATAGATTGAGAGGATATTTACTCAATTAAAAGGTAGAAGCAAGTACGTACAAATTTAACTATAAGACCATGCTTACATTGCTACATATACATTATAAACATACATAAATTAATATATCAATACATACACATATACTGACTATATATATATATACATACATATACTATACATACATATTGAAAACGAAAACATATCACAGATAAGTACCTAATTCAGTCCAAGTGTGATGTAACCAAAGAGGACTTTGATAACCTAATTTTAAAAGAGTCCAGTGAAGGTGCCATCTTTACTTCAGCAGGAAGCGAGTTCCAGAGCTGTGCCGCCAATACTGTAAAAGATTTGGAATACGACTGAGACAAACACCGTGGAATTTCCAGAACGAGGCTACCGGCTGAGCGCAAACGACTATCCAAATCTCGAAAATTGAATTTGCTGTGCAAGTAATTTGGGGAAAAAGGATTGAAAAGGGCGTTGAAGAGAAGGGAAAGAATATGAATATTGCGACGTATCCTAACAGGAAGCCAATTTAGTTTTTTCCCTTAGTTTAGTTAGTTATTCTCTTACTAGTAGCTCTGTGGGCTATGGACCTAGCGAGTCACCCCGATCCGTTGAAAAAGTTGCGTCTTATTATGGGTACTAAGTAAAAAGATTTGTGAATTTTTTTTTTACTTTTTATATATGGCTGACATATAATATTTTTAAAGTTTTGGACCCATATTTTTTCAAAATGGCGGATACATGGGGATGTGTCCGCCATTTTGAAAAAATATCGGCATTTCTACACTAACGTGTGCAGCCGTCCGGGCAATTTGAATGGGAATGTCGATTTTGTTTTTGTTTTTTTAGGCTTTTATTTTATTATCATTCTAATATAGCTCGTGATACTATTTATTACGGGCGTGTTGTATATATTTTTTAAAATAGTTGATTGTATGCTGTGTAACTTAAAAGGTCGCTCATAATCTATTTACGGAAAAAGCGTTCCACAAGTATTGCGGAAACCATTTTCTGGCCAGTTTTTATGATCCGGGCCAGACTGACTAGATCTAGATAAATCTGCATTAGTTAATACTTCCTATTGACTTACACAAATTAGAGAAAATAGCGAAGTTCTTTTTTTTTTTACACGTTTTTTGAAAAGTTAAACAATCTAAATAAGAAAAAACCGGCCAAGTGCGAGTCGGACTCGAGTACGAAAGGTTCCGTACCATCTATAAACAATCACGTTAGTTGTACCCCTTTAATATTTATTTTATTATAATTTATAATTTAATTATATGTATATTTTAAATATTATGTGAATATTTTACGCGTCTACCTATTGCCGGTTCTAATATATACCAATAAACGGTAAAAAAGCAGGTTTTTTAAGGGAGCCCTCCTGAAATATTTATTTTATTCTGTTAGTATTTGTTGTTATAGCAGCAACAGAACTACATAATTTGTGAAAATTTCAGCTGTCTAGCTATGACAGACAGCAGCCTGGTGACAGACAGACGGACAGACGAACGGACAAACGGACAGCAGAGTCTTAGTAATAAGATCCCGTTTTTACTCTTTGGCTATGGAACCCTAAAAAAGTTCCGTTTTACTCTTTGGCTATGGAACCCTAAAAAGATTCCGACGAATTGCCAAACTCCTACTTTTTTGAAATCTGTTAAAAAGTTCTTAGGTCTAGTCTCACTACTCACTCCTGCACTATATCTAATTTGTCTCGTGATATTTTTCCCAGGATATCAAGTTGAGGGCTTAGGCGTTGGCAAAATGGGTGCAGTTGATTGCTTACACGAGTGGTTATTAGGCAATACCCTATGCCCATGTACGGCTTGATATGACGAGGATATAATTGCATCTGATAACCGTGTACAGTGGTCCACACGTTGAGCGTAACACTACGAACGTAAAACGTCTCTATTTCAGTGTAATAAAGATGGCGTAAACTCAGCTTGAGTAATAGATGATGTATGTATGTTATAATGCATGTGGTCGTATAAAAAGTAATAGGTGCACGAGATTTATGGACATTTTATTAATAAATTCATGTTATTGACGAAGATAAGTGGTTTTCACTGAGAGTAGTCTATTCCCAACAGTGGGATATGGAAGGCTGCCAATGATAATGATGATGATAGAGGTTTTTGTATAAATAAGGATGTCTTTAATCGTACCCAATTTTTCTATGGCACGTCTTGACGACCTCCGTGGAGTAGTGGTCACCATGCTAGTCCGCCACCCAGAGGCCCCGGGTTCGATCCCCGGTCAGGGCAAGTTGGAAAATGGCCTTTTTCAAATTGTTCTGGGTCTTAGATGTTAATCTATATACGTATCTCTTATAAAATATAGTATCGTTGAGTTAGTATCCCATAACACAAGTTTCGAACTTACTTTGGGGCTAGCTCAATCAGTGTCATTTGTCCCTATTTATTTATTTAATAGGTTCAGCCATCGGTTGCGCTTAACCACAAGCTACAACCGCTTTAGTATTTCGAAATTAACCAATATGATTTTTTACTACTTGATCATCGATCATCAAAACAAGAGTAATAAATAAAGGCACGTTAACTGCTTTCTATAGCTCAATGGGCACGGAGTCGCCATATAAGTAGCAGTGAAGCCTTATCAGCCTGATAGCGATCATAGCAACTTTCGCCCGCTTTCGATGCTTGGACGAAAAACTGGTAACATTCATGGATGATTAATATGGCGTAGGCTGTGGGTAATTTTTCTAGAGCAGTTTGAGAGCTGATTCGCTTTTAAACGGTCCTGATTTTTTTATCTTATCAGTTGTATGCAACGAAAGTTTTATTAGTCAAATAATTTAATGGGTAGGTATTTGTTTTTTAAGTATATACAACGTGGAAGGTACATACTCTTAATAGATCGACCCACGGGCTATACTAGATCACTATAGTATAATGATAATAAAATAAAAACAAAAAAATATCGACATGTGGACATTCCCATACAAATTGCCACGGCGGCGCCTGCACAAATAAAAAATTTTTGACCGTTATTTTAATTTTATTATATTATAGTGATCTAGTTCTATTTTGTTGTTTGTCGTTGTATGATTAAGGAACTGAAGAAATTGTAGACAAAAATGAATAACCTAACAATAATAAATTTAATCAACTCGAATTAAAAAAACCCTCAGTTCTAAATTTTTTAGATTTTAAATAGTTACAATTAGATTAAAAATTTCTTTAAGATTTAATTTATATGTAGTTGATTTCAATTGTTTTAATTCAATTTATTCTTAATTAACTATCTGTCCCCAACAAAATCAACTCCTAAACATTACCGATTTCTATATTTATAAAGCATTATAAAAAATAATACTACATCATCAACATTAAAACAAAATTGGCAATTTCCTTTAAAAGGCACAACCTTCTTGTGGAAATTGGTAATTTACTCTCATTTAGCCTATATTATCTATCACTCAAACAGTCATCAATCACTCAGTATAGCAACCTTCACGCTATCATATCTCCGGAAGTCGGAAATGAATACTTTCATTGATGGATGACTTACCACATTTTGTATGTTTGTTATCGCAAAAATATTGGCTACCTACCTATAAATGTTTAAAGCATTTTGTTTAAGGAACGTTCCCATATTACATGACACGTTTTTTTAACTTTCTTAATCCACTTCCATAGAGGTTATTGACTACGTGACGAAGACCTAAAAGCCCTCCCTTTCTGTAACCAAGCGTGACATTTTGAAGACCCTCTTCGCCCCCTGAAACTTAGTTTGGTATGTTTTCTTACATATAATGGTTACTAATTTACTTCGTTGTCGATATTTAGGGTTCGTTCCCAAAGGGTGTATCTCATGAGCCGCGATAGCTAGACAGTTGAAATTTTCACGGATGTATTTCTGTTGCCGCAATAACAACAAACACTAAAAACAAAATAAAATAAACATTTAAGTGGGGCTCCCATACAACATACGTAATGTTTTATAGATAATGGGATGGACGGAAAACTTCGTGCGCGGGTCCGACTCGCACTTAGCCGGTTAATTATGTACGTGGGTTCCTCTAACTAAATAAGGAAATAAGACATAGTCAAAATCAACACACAAACAGGATTTGAACTAACTACTACAAGTTACTAGGATATTACAAGAAAACCTGTATGAAATATGGTTTTCTCTACGGAAGTATCTTCTCTACATTTGTGACCGTCGATAAACTTCACTGTAACCCCCTTTTCAATATTTTTTGTCGAAAAAAGTAAAGTCAGTGAAAAGTTTTAGCTAGTGGCCGCAGCATAAAACATTTCAAGAAGTTTCTTTTTTTTTAATTTTTCCCACTAAATCAAAGTAATTAAATAAGTATACAAGGATTAAAAAACCTGTTACCGTTATTAATAATATAAACTTGAATTAATTTATTTTTATTAATTAGCGCCTCAATGCAGAGAATCGTGAGTATCGTGACTACGTTTTGGTCTTCAGTACGAAGAACTGTATACGTCATCCTCTGATAACTTTCTAGACCAATAAAATGAGAATGTGCAAAAACTATCTCTATACATATACCTAAATCAGCTTGTGAAAAAACACTTGCATGCAATCTAACTCTAAGATTTCTTCTACATATTAATTAAAGTATAAAATGACGTAATAAACTGGATAAAAATTGCAGATAATTATCATATTCACACGCAAAACTGTGTGACATTTCAAACCATAAAAGTTTAAAGAGCACTTTGTCACGAGATACATTATTTTTGCCTGTTATTGTTAATTTATACTCAAGGTCTTTGATGGGAAATATTTTTGGCAATGTGTGTGTAAATATTTATGAAATACCTTTTAGGTCAGTTACTTTGTGCATACAATTAATATTACAAACCAAAAATGCTAACAAGATCTGTTACACAGTACAGTTTATCACAGTAATATCAAGACGTCAAGTGTCACATTTGAATACTGAGATTTTGTGACACAATTTTTACTCTGTGTTGCCAGTTGCAAGTGTTTCATTGCGTAGGTTGCGCTTGAAAAGTTGTCGCATTCGCACAATGCAAAAAAATGCATGGTGCTAATTGAAATTGCAATAAAGTTTCTAAATATAATATTTTGTAATTTTCGACGTAGGTCAATCACGAGCTCTATTGTGTTGATTGATTTGCTTTTTTTGTTGGTCTTATTTCTAAGCAAGTAACTATTTTAAAAAAAACAATCTATTATCTAAAAAATTAACTTCAAAAAAGTGCACTTGAAGACGAATCAAACGAGCCTAAACTCAATACGGTTTCGTCCTTTCATTTCGGCTTCGGCTCCATCCCTCAGATCAATCCTCTGTCATCATTTTTCATTTCATTATTGCATTGCCACAAGACATGTATGCGTGTTATATTTTGGCACAATTTTAAACCGGGAAGTGGATCAAATTTTACTTGCAGATTTAATTACAGGCAGACAGACAGACAACACCAACGGGACAGGTTAAACTAAATAAAAGATTTTTGAAAAATATGTGAAAATGTTTTTATCCCGATTAGATACAGACATCAAACTCCACATTTAGACTTATAAAAATGAATTTTATGAGCATTTAATTCCGATATTATTATGCTAACCTGATTTGGTATGAAAGAAAAAACTTATGTAAAAAGATAGCAAAAATAAAAAAAGGACTTGGTGGTTGTTCCTGCAAGAAAATAATTCAGTTTTGCTGCCGGAATCCAAATTTTTAACATTTAGCAGCGTTGAAAAAGCAGTTTTTCATGCGTGACGCACGAGAATACGCCGAAAAAACAGCAGGCTTTACGCACCTACTTACCGTTGCGAAAGCAGCACGTGGGTATGTGGCACAATTGGTCGGACCGGCGACGTCGCTTCATTACAGTGATTACAGCTAATTATTGTCTAAATGCTGTCAACGGCCATGGAGATTTGAATTTCTTTTTTTTGGCCCATTTTTTTTGTGGCCAGTGACAGATTTTAAAATTGTCTTAATTGTTCTTACTTGTGACATAGGCCGTACGAAGTACATACAATTCCATGCATAGGCCCGTAGATAAGTGGCCAGTATTATGTTTTAGAGCCACTATAATATATGAACCAATGAACATAGTCATATTAGTTTTAGATATGTTTCTTATCTTCGATTAGTACAATTTATTTCGTAGCTTTGTATTTATTTATTTATTTCAAACAATAATTTACAATCAAATGTATGCACAAACAACGCTATATAAACTCACAAGAGATTTTAAAAAAAAAAAATTTAAATGTATGCAAAATGGAGTAAGTACCACTAAGTATGGATTTAGTTTGATCACAGAAACTAAACAAATGACACTTTTATTCACAAAGCTGCAAATTAATCATTAAAAAAGATTCGTAAAGTTGAAAGAACGTAATGATTATGATTCGGCACGTAAAATACTGTGAACAATAATGACATAAGTAATTGCGTAAAATTTTTATAAAATGTTTTCTTTTTTAAAAAGCCTGGATGCGTGACTTAATTACATTCTTTTTGTTGCAGGTGAGGACTTTTACGTAAAAATGTGTCGAGACGACGACGCCGCGCGTATTACCTAAGGTAATTTTAATTCCAGATATGTTTTGTCTTTTGTAAGGATAAACGAATTATTTTACAATGTAAGTAGTTTTTTTATTTTAATTTTTAAAAAACACGGAGGCATAGCTCGTTTATATCACGGATTTTCCATGTCATGCCAGCTATTGCTAACAGAAACTAAAGCAGAAAAGTCAATTTGGTCAAGGTGTTGCCAGAATAAAAAGTAAGTTGTAAGAGTTATCATTATCACGAGCTCACAGTTCGGGTACAAGTGGCACGTAAGTTTAGCGCTCAGTGAAATGTAGGGGATACTGCGCACGGGTACAGTATTAATTTTTGACTTCTGCGCAATAACGGTTAGCGCTAGAGTTTCGTGCCGCTACCTGTTAGTCATAAAAACTAACTTTATTTAATTTAACTAACTTTATTTACTTTTTATGACTGGTAACTATAACGCAATCGAATCACAATCGCAATGATAGAATCTAACATCGATTCGATAACTCGCACAAAATCGAAAGAATCCGAAGCAATCGAGTCGTGCTTGTCCGTCACGTCCCAACGATTATTTTCATTCGGATTTCGCAAGCATGTAAACTGCTATTGCGGGCAGAATAACAAACAATCGAGAATCCATGAGTAGGGTATAATGTTCACGTAACTATTTAGTTATTTACTTGTAAATTGGCTATCTATATGGTGGAAACGTGTTTGCGTTCGCAACTGTCATTTGGGTAAATCGATTCATGCCATTGGGCTTGCAACCGCTAAAGTAGTTTTGAGTCCCTCGGGCCACAAATTGCATTTTATGCCTGCGTCAATTTTGAATAGACTAAAATGTCTTTGAAACAAAACTAATCTACAAATTTCGATTAACCTGCCTGTATAAGGAATACGTTTATTTGCCAGGCCAATTAAAAAATCCTCGACTTTCAACAGTTACCTAGCAATAATATTCTACACCTAGTGGCGTATAGCAGCAGATGAACTAATAGTAGAACTAATGTCCGTAGCGCCATCTATTATTTGGACAAACTACAAAAACCCCGACTTTCAAGCGTTAACCCCCAATAACTTTTATTTCCCAACCGATTTTCATCAAACATAGCTAAGAACCACTGCAAGAAAAAAAAGCGCTTTGAAATCGGTCCATCCGTTTGAGCGCTACGATGCCACAGTCATACAGACATTAGCGTTAAATTAAAAAACCCTCTTTTTTGTCGGCGGTTAAAAATAGATCATCCATACTCATAAATACGGCAAATAGATCATCCATACTCATAAATACGGTAAATAGATCATTCATACTCATAAATACGGCAAATAGATCATCCATCCATACTCATAAATAATTTTTAATTGTATATATTGGAAACAAAATAAATATATATCCATACTCATAAATACGGTAAATAGATCATCCATCCATACTCAAGAATACGGCAAATAGATCATCCATCCATACTCATAAATACGGCAAATACATCATCCATACTCATAAATACGGCAAATAAAAATCTAATAAAAAACCGGTTTAAAGATATAATCTGGTAAGTATATCGCGGTCACAATCTATGTTTATTAGCAAGTAAAATGCATGTTTACTAAGATCAAGATCAGATAAATGGATGCTATTTCGTAATAAGCAGGTACATCCAAAGTACTATCATCAGATACTATGAGTGGCTATTTACTTTTAAGGGTCTTGCACTCTGTTTTGAACGAGCTTACTGCGTGACGTGTATAAAAATCATTCAACATTCACAAGGAAAAATCACTCATTTAATATTGTCATCAGTAGGGACAGTTTTTTCGCCGTAGTTCCATCCGAGTGTATTCCCGGTTGCATCCTCAGCGGTGTTGCTTCAGAGCCCGGGGACCGCTACCTAACCTAGGTGATTTGACGAGGTTACTGGTTTTGCACAGAGCGACTGCCGTCTGACCTCCGCAACCCAAAGGTTACACCAGAACCAATCCTTGGAAAGGTTTAAGCAAACGCTAGATCGCTTTCGGGGCACACAGTTTATACGTGCCTTATAAACGCGTGTTTTCGCTTAAGATATCCATATCATACAATGATGTTTTCGTAATTATTTGAGGCAATAAGTATGCTACCCATTATAAGGCATATGTTACCTTTTCGCCTTGTTGCTTGTTTTCGCGTTCCTTATGAAACTATCGATGTCTTCTTGGTCGCCCTCTAGGCATGCGCCTAAGGTCCTAGGATAAGTCAAAAAAGAAAGGAAGGAACAAGAAGCCTTTGCCCAGCTGTGGGACACCAATACAGGCTAAAAAAAGGATGCCAATGCATACTATGATTTTCTGTAGAAAATATATACTTAATTGATATACATAACGTCTTGATTATTAATGTAATTTTATACATTATTAAATTCATGTTTATAATAGGTTGATACGTCTCCTATATCACGGATCACATTACTGCCAATTTGTATATTTTATGTTAATAATGCAAATTTAACATGCTGTCTCTTGGGTGCTTAAATTCGACTCATGTTAGAATTGGTGTCATTAGGGTTTTTATGTTTATTAGCTTCTAGTTTACGGAAATACGTAATCATTTTTAACCGAAACAAAAAAAGACTTTTCCAAATCAGTCCAGGCGACTTCGAATAATATCGATTATTCAAAGTCGCCTGGACCATTTTGGACTAGAAAAATCAGAAATTTTGAAATTTTGAAAAATCAGTACCTAATAGAACGTGGAAGGGATATATCCGTTATAAATCGAACCATGAGGTATACTAGATCACTGTACTATATTGAAGTTGATATAACAGTCAAATACTAATAAAATTCGACATTTCCATACAAAAGTGTGCAACCACCCGTACAGTTTGTATGGGACTGTCGATTTTTTTTCTCTAGTTTAGCTCGTGGTTCGATTTATTATGGATATGTCCTTTCCACGTCAAATACCTATTGATGCTGTTGTTTCTGTTCAAAGCTAAAGCAATTCGTTAATGCTTTAAGTTACTTTTGCTCCCAGACCGGCAAGGAACAGTTTTTATCTGACTGCCGAAAGAGAGTGATGTTTTAGTGTGGGAAAACTCTAACCTTTGTTACGATTAGGTTTTCAAATAGTTGTTATAGGGCTCTGACATTTACCGACTCCAAATAAAGAGGTTGCGTGTTTGTATTGAAGATGGAGAATGGTTTTCTAATAAGGTACATTTTGTTTAGGGTCTGACTATGTAATTACTTGTAATCATGCTGTTTACTTTAATAAAATATGATTGCTTTTGAATAGGTAGCTCTACTCCTACTTTTAATTTTAGGTAATTTGTTTGAATATGGACATTTCTAACCATGGTCTAATTGAAATATTATTTGTTTTATTAATAATAATTTGTCCCTATATATTTATTTTATTAAAGAACCAGGGTAACAAAATATGTTTCTGACGTGATTTCATTGTATAAAATTTATTAAACTATCAATAATTAAAAATCATGTTTATGAATCATCATGGACTGTTACGTGAAACATAAGAAACTTGCCGTGAATTCATTATAATAAAAATAGTCTATAACACATAATTAAAAAAGTAATGAAATTTCAAATGAAGGTAAGTTAATTATGTGTGTCAAGGACAAAATTTAATGGGTTCTACACACGAAATATGTGAGATAATAACAACAAGTATGTACATAATAATGCGTGACGAAGGCGCGGTACAACCTTTGTAGACATTAGGACTAATCAACTCGTAAAACCTTTCTAATATAAAAGATAATTATTCAAAACTAAGAACTAACTTCACCCCAAAACTACACCCTTCTATGGGCCAACCCTGCAAGTATACTCTTTCAAACAAAAAAATAATTTTGCAAATTGGTAGAAATAAATGGTGAACAAAAAATCGCAAGGCTTTGATAACCTGCTCATTTTTTGGAAGTCGGTTAAAACTTCTTTTAATAATGTCTTCTCTAGATTGAAACATATTGTACATCCAGTACCTCCAGTACTCAGACCAAAGCTCCAGTACTAAGACCAATCTGAGCTCCAGTACTGGATGTATAGAACAATATTAATTCTTTTATAAGGTAGCACGTAGCACTTAAAACTTATCTCTGCATCTAAAGCCACTATAATCTATACTTAGCTGTCTGTATTCTATTGTGATACGATGATCTTGACCTCTCGCTGACACGGTGACTCACGTCTCACCATGCTGACAGCCTACACACAATCTCATTTTGATATCTAAGCTGTGACTCATTAGTGACTTTGAATATTGTCTGATATAAATATGATTTGTTTACCTCGGGATTTGGAAACATTTTTCTAATAGATTTATTCGTTTGTGTGACATTTTGTATCAATATTTTCAAATGCTGCTAATGTTGCTATTTTCTCATCATCGTCAGCAGGTCTTTTTGTCTCCCCTGCAAGAGCACAAATCTCTATGTACCTACTACCAGAGTCGAACTTGCTATTTTTTACAGGGTCCAAATTTTTTGTTAAATCATCTTTTTATTAATGCAATGAATCTTATTGAGAATCACAGGTCTTTTCATCCCGGTCCTTTGAGAGGCTTGCTTGCACAACACGTAGAGGCCGAAGAAGATTTGAAAAAGTTGATGTTATGTGCCGCTGCTGGCAAATCCCATTCATTGATATAGGTACCTATGTAAAGTGTACCCTTGAATAGGTTTCGGCAGGAGAAATATCTATTGCAAGAAAAATTGAAAAGGTCTATGGGTTAGCGAATGAGATTGGGATGGACTGATGGATTATTATTATTTTTACTTATCATTGTTTTAACCCACATCTTTTCCACGACATATGCACACTTATTTGCACAATCGAATAGCTGCCGACAAGCTATATATCTGTTTGTAAACGTCTTATATTACCACTATATTAGAAGGAATAAATGACTATTCTATTCAGATATTGGCTACTTCTTTCTTGTATTTAACTATTTCACAAAATCGATCCAAAGTTTATCAGGTCACCATATACATTGCGAGTCGTTAAGGTATTCGTTTGTTTATTTTATTACCATCAATCAGTGTGTGCTAGTATGTTGTTGATTCTGTGCTTTTCGTGCTGCTTATCTTATTGGGGTTTTTAGTTTATGTAAAGTAGGATCTTAGCCGCTTTGCCTGTTAGGAAACCGTAAGAACGTGCCATTTAGGTCATGTAGGTATCTAGGTATGTCATTCAGGTATCTCCAGTGCAGAAAGCAAAGTATACAGGTTACTTTTTAAACATTAACAACACTTTTGGAGCATGTGCAGTCAATATGACAATATTGACTTGCTTTCCATATATTTTTTATGGAAAAACAAAAAAAGAATCGTCTTCCCTTAAAAATCAACGTTCAGCCTAATGGAAATTGCATGCGAAGATGATTTTTTTTTATCGATTATCAACATAATTTTGCATCTCAATTTTCAACCAGTTATCCTCAACAAATTGTGCTGAAATTTTGCGTACTTGTGTAAATTGGATGATAACACAATATAATGGAGTCAATGAGCTGTTTTAATGATGGAGCCAGGAAATATTCTACGGAATTTAGTCATAAAACATTGCGTAGACCCGTTTGATTTGGCTTGAAGAGCACTTTAGGGTCTGATCGGAATTTGACGGAGACGGAAGGCGGTCGATGGAATTCAGTAAAAAAAAACGATGGAATTCAGTATTTGCCTAAATAAGTACTTTATGGTCTCACAATAAAGCTTGCACAAAAAATGATTTTTTCTTCTTTAAAAAACGTATTATTCGTAATTCGAAAAACGATCAAGTCAGACTCTTCATTGCTCTAATTGCAATCAAAGTGCCCAGTGCCCACACCGCTGTATCAAGCTTCAAAAAAGCCAAATAAAGAAATAAGATCAGCTAAGTTCCTGCTTAAAGCCGTCCCGCATCATTTCATTTCGTCGGCTCCATTCAGATCTTCTTGGTCTGATGGTCTTGGCCTCCAGCGGACCTTGGCCTGGTGCTTGTAACTAGCGTTGTACTATCGATAGTTTAACTAGCGATAATTGACCTTGAAAAACAGTCACAATATCGATAGGACTATCGATAGTATCGATACTATCCATAGTATCAATTGTCAATAGTGTGCAATACTGTTGATGCAGGGTACTTTCGATAGTGTCGATACTATTGAATTTAGAACTATCGATAGTATCAATTATCAAAAGTGTGCAATACTATTGATACAAGGTAAAACTATCGAAAGTATCGATACTATTGAATTTAGATACTATCAATAGTATCCATAGTATCGATACTGTAACTACTATTTACATTTAAAACTTTTGATACAATCGATATTACAATACTTTCGATACTATCGATAGTATTGATTAAAAACTATCGATAGTCCTATCAATATTGTAACTGTTTTCCAAGGTCACGATAGTATCGATAGACTATCGATATTTTTACTACCGCTTGCAACACTACTTGTAACGCCGACAGATGCATCTTTGAACAGCTGTTGTCATTCTAATTGACTTCGTGATGTCTGCATAATTCATCGTTCATCATTAATGGTGAATGTCATTCTATGTCTTCTGTTACTCGTTCAAATGTATGAATGTTTCATGAGAATCTAGTAGATCTAGAACAATATCAAAATGCACTCGTAATAAGTAGTTAGTTATACAAATGATTTATATCATCTAAATGTATGTTTTTCAGCTTGTTTACTTTACGATCGATGTCAATTTTCTAAAATTCTAAGTAGTTCCGTTTTCGTTTTTCATAAATTTAAAACTGTATTTTTTTTTATTGCTTGAAACAATCGATCTTAGTTTACGTACTATGTATTTTTTAGTCTCACAAAATTAAAAAAAGATATTTAAGATTAGGAATGGGTGAAATTGGATATAGTAGGAGAAACATTATTGGCTATTTGAATGGACATGACTCGTATGAAGAATAATGGGTAAAACTGGTCTACAAAGACCATGGAAGAGTTTTGTGGACGAAATAAAAGAAAAGGCTGAAGTCGTGTCGTATCAAGCGCTATAACACAAAGCGGAAGATCGAGAAATCTGGCGCATACTCCAATGAAAAGAGTGGTCCAATGAAAAGAAGAGAAGTAAATAAATATATAGGGACAAATTACACTGATTGAGCTAGCCCCAAAGTAAGTTCCAGACTTGTGTTATGGGATACTAACTCAATGATACTATATTTTATAACAAATACATACATAGATAAACATCCAAGACCCAGGACAATTTGAAAAGGCCGTTTTCCAACTTGCCCTGACCGGGAATCGAACCCGGGACCTCTGGGTGGCGGACTAGCATGGTGACCACTACGCCACGGAGGTCGTAAATTAAATGATAGTTAAGAAGAAAGGAGATGAACACCTTCTTCCAGTAACGATAATTTTTCAAAACTAAAAACAGACTTCACTTCAAACTTCACAACCGATTTTGATAAAATTTCTATGGGACCACCTGACAAGGTATGCCCTTTCAAACAAAAATGAATTTTCCAAATCGATCCAGGCGCTTTAAGTAAAAGAGTTGGCTACTCTAGAATATAAATAATAAAGTTAATAGAATATAATAAAGTGGCAACTAGCTGCCCTCATGATCACTGTGCACTTGCAGGGCGCACATGTACTTATTTTTATGTATGATCAAAGATTATTCGGAGACGCCTTGACTAATTTAGATTTTTGAAACGAAGTTCCTTATCGCGCGTTGGAAAGGAGGTTAGACGGAAAAATTAAGACCAAAAGTTGTAACGACACTTTTTGCTATAGTTGTAAGCCGTGCGGCGTGCGTGTGTTTCTCTGTCTGTCTCTCTCTCTCTCATACTTCGTTCCATCCGGGTGTCTCTTGACACCTCTCAAGTTTTTTTTCTAATTTCTAGGTCAATTCGGTTTTTGTTTTCATGTATTATCTGGTACGTAACAACTTCAAACTTGTGACTGACTATTCTTACCTTTATTTAGATACTTGTAACTAACGGAATACTATACCGTACGTGCACCCACGGAATCCTGACTGATGGTATCTCCGTATCTTGGACTAATTTGGCCTAACTTGCATCTTAATGGGACGCAGCGGCTTCTAGTTTTGGTATGATGTTGGTGCGTGACTGCTGCTTTACGGTGTTTAACGAAATCTAAGAGATTCATCGTGATGTGATTGTGGATTGTCAGTTACTTAACAAGGCTGTTGCATGTTATAGAAACTTACAATATTAAATGAAAATATCCATACAGTAGGGTAATATAACATACACAAACAATAAACGACATAGGAAAATAGATAATTTTGCGATTGTTTTAACATTTGGTTAGATTCAATCTATTAGCAGACATTGCTGCAAAAAAAAACTTGTATGAATAACCACTGGACAGAGCTTGTGATACTTTAAAGTTTCAATAAGAAGGAGAAGTCTGAAATGGACTGGTGACATCAATGAAATAGCGTTATTGCGAGTGAGATAGACATATTTTCGTAGAATCGTTATATATCGTTCGTTTTAAACAATTTTTTATTCTGTTTTCACAATTAGTACTTTATTTTTGAATAGTTATAGGTAAACTGGTTAGATAACACATATTTTTTTCATACATATTTCCTAATAGTTGATGTCAAATGGTTATTTACAGCTAAGTTTACTGCCTTGCTTGCTAAACGCTTGTTCAGAAGAAGCGGCAACAAACTGCACTGCATCATTTTCTACATCTTGTTACAAGCTTGTATTTAGTTCACCTGTCCCGTTGTCTGTTGTTCTGTCTGTAATAAATTCTTGCAAGTTAAATTTGACCCACTTCCCAGTTTCCGATTAAGCTTAAATTTTGCACGCATACGTATATCGCGTGACAATGCAATATTATCATGACATGGAGCTGATCTGATGATGGAGGTGGAGGATGGCTATTTGGCAATAGGAACTCAGTTATGAAACGACGCAATTCCATCGAGATTGGGCTCGTTTGATTCGTCTTGAGGAGAGTCTTTAGATAAAAACAGTTTTTTTTAAAATTACTTATCTACTTCCTTTCATTATTTAGCATTATGTTGATTACAGCATCTTGTTGGAGCGTTTCTGCATTCATTCTCTTTGCAGCTTCTTAGCCCTAGGTTTGCTGTCTGCAAACCAGACCAAAGTATTATTCAATCGTTTGATAAATAATAAAAGCAACACTGTCAAACCAGCCGCAAGTGTTACAACAGTAGATCTCGTCGCGATTATAGTTTCAATTTCCATCCGACAACGCTGCGACTAATTTAAAATTAATTCCCGTACTTTCTCGCCGCATCCTCGGCGTTTTCTCCCTCGGGTTTCTAACTGCCAGTGAAATTTATACTGTGTGAAAGTACAGTCAACAACAGGACAAGTTACCCTTTATGCCTTTTATGCAGCCGTAATAGTGGTGTTGTTGCAATGAATTTGAATACCTTTATGTTTTGGTGTTTGATTCACATGTGTGTGGCGTTCCAAATATAAATAATAGTGTGTCAAGATACTACATACCTTCATACATTATCACGTCTTTATCCCTAATGGAGCAGACAGACGGCTCTTAGCAAATAGAGTCTAGGGCTGCGAGACTCTAAGGCCACTTTAAGCTTGGTGTGGGAAAGAAGGTGGATGAAGGATACTAAATCAACTAATGCAAATGGAAAAGAAAACAATGTCTAGTACGATCTACGTTTTATCTATTGTGTTACGTGGTCAATGACCTGACCGCTACTTGATGATTCAGTGTTAAGGTCTAACAAAATATACTGAAACTATTTTAAGGGTGAATTATTTAGCCCATGATGCTGAACAACTTTCCTCAACGAACGAACATGTATCGAAATATGAAAACTAATTTTGGCCTCCCATATAAGTTGACCGATCAGCTAATCTGAATTTGTATAGAAAGCCAAAAATTATTTTTCATATTTTGACATATCTTTCTTGAAAAAGTTGTTCAGTATCATGGTCTAAATTCACCCTTAAAATAGTTTCAGTATATATCGTTAGGGTATCACGACAGTTCAACCCCAAGACAACTCAACCCCGAAAACTAATCCCTGTCAACTCGACCCCAAGAAAACTCAACCCTATGACGATTCAACCCCGACAATTCAACTCCGACAACTCAACCCCGACAACTCGACCCCTGACAACTCTACCCCGAAAACTCGACCCCCGACAACTCGACCTCCGACAACTCAACCCTGACAACTCGACCTCCGACAACTCAACCCCGACAACTCGACCCCCGACAACTCGACCTCCGACAACTCGACCTCCGACAACTCAACCCCGACAACTCGATCCCCAACGAAATCTTTGCTCCCGAATCTTGATCCTATTGCTATTACGAGTATTTCGTTTTGCATAATTAAATAGGTGCTCTAAAACGTTTCTAGTATACATTCTGGTAAAAATTTCGTCAATTTCTCGCGTTTTTTTGCCATTTTTGTACTTAAATTGGACGATTTTTTACTTTTATAAATAAATAAAAATAAACATAATTTTTTACTAAAAATCAGTTTTTACTTCTACCTACTGCTCCTAAACCTTAATCTAACTGCTGTACTAACCTTCCCTCGTCCTTCCGCATATCTTGACGCAGTTTTAAATTAGACCCAAGGCCTTATTAGGTAGTATTTAAAAAAATGGAGCTTACTACTGACCCTTATAATAGTGAAAGCACACTATTATAAGGGTGAATTCAGTCCATGATATATAGTATTTTTTGTTACACCTTATATTTTCAAACCGATGTTAAGTGGAATTGATATCCGTAGCGCCATCTATTATTTGCCGGGGAAATTAAAACACCCTGACTTTCAAGCGTTAACTTCCAATAACTTTTAAACGGCTAAACCGATTTTCATTTACGTGAAAAAACCGCATCGAAATCAGTCCATCCGTTCGAGAGATGTCACAGACAGACAGATAGACATTATAGTGTTAATCTTATAACACCCCTCTTTTTTCGGGCGCTAAAAATCTTGACGCGAATCGCCACGATTTGTCTTTAAAAGGTGTTTTGTCTACGGGCACACGTAATTCGAATTGATGCAACACAAGACCTACTAACCCAAAACAAAATGCTTAGCTACACTAAAAACCGTTTTAACCTTATACACATAGAAAACACCTAATTTTAACCACCTGCGATGGGCTAAACCTAGTTCTAGCCGAACATAAGTAGGGTACACCTAAGTGTAGCCATCTGACATCGGCTGCACCTAGTTCTAGCCGGCTAAACCTAGGCGTAGCCGCATTTCGGGTTTTAGCCGTAACATATATATGTACAAAAAAGGAAGCTAATTTTGTATCCTTGCCAGAGTAAAGTTGCGCTAAGGTTGAGTTATGCAGTCGAGTTGTTTGTGCACCCCCAGAGCGAGCAGAGATCGCCGAAGCGGTCACCGCGCCGGGGCTATTGAGCGCGAATAGCACACATAGTGTGTGAGAGATGACACCGCGGAGGGTCGAATGGTCACAAAAGTTGAGTTGTCGAATTCGAGTTGTCAGGGTTGAATTGTCGAGGTCGAGCTGCCGGGTGCGAGTTGTTGGGGTTGAGTTGTCGGGGGCGAGTTGTCGGGGTCGAGTTGTCAGGGTTGAGTTGTCGGGGTCGAGTTGTCGGGGGCGAGTTGTCGGGGTCGAGTTGTCGGGGTTGAGTTGTCGGGGTCGAGTTGTCAGGGTTGAGTTGTCGGGGTTATGTTGTCGGGGTTGAGTTGTCGGGGTTGAGTTATCGGGGATGAGTTGTCGGGGTCGAGTTGTCTTGGGGTCGAGTTGTCGTAGATTCATTGTTAGACCTTATTTATATTTCATTTATAAAACATACAATACAGGGTCCTGAAATCCTTATTTTTCACCCATTAGTTCCAGATAGTTGACTGAAGTATTTCTTAGATCGTTCATTCACAAAAATCCTGAAACTATTGTTATTTATTTTACGAAAAGAGAGTAGATACCTAGTACTTTACATCCAATTGGTACTTTTAGCTGCTTAGTCATCGGGGATATAGCTCAGTGGTAGAGCATTCGACTGCAGATCGAGAGGTCCCCGGTTCAAACCCGGGTGTCCCCTGTCAAATCCTTTTTGTTTTTACTATCCAAGTATTTTATTTTGACTTATTTAAATTGCCTAGATACATTTAAATTGTATTTGATAACGAAATTCACGCGCACCATACAGGCATATAATTTATTATTTGCAATTTATGGTACTAAACTACTACCTTATTTTCTCATTTCCTCATTCTGGTATTCTAAGATTACAATTTGTTTTCGAGCAGTTCATTATGGAAAGACAGTTCAAAGAATTCTGGACACAAAATAGTGTTGCTCTTTGATTCTACGATATTTTTGGAATAATTTCGCAAAAGTTTTTGGTTTTAAAAAAAATAACACATATTTTGTAGAAGCTTTTCAGTTCCTAAGTCCAAACTCAATAAAGTTGCGTCGTTTTGTTACTGAGTTCCATCGACCACCTTCCGTCTCCGTGATCAAACTCCGTCTACCATAGAATACACGTCAAATCAAACGAGTCCTACTCAACCTTACCTATGTTGTTTTGTAACTGAAATCTGTCGAATAACAAGCACACAATTGATATTTTTGAAAAAAATCGAAAAGGATATATGATAATTTTAAATATATCAACCCACATATTTCGACTATTTCGAAACAAAAATGAAAGACTGAATCGACCATAAATTTTTTATATAATTTTTAAACCATCTTACAAAATTTTGCGAGAATCAGTTAAGAAAGTTAGAACAGACAAACTGACAATCTGACAGCTGGACAAAAGCATTTTGGCCAATCTTGAAACTGAGACACTTCGCGCGCTCGGTCAATTAGTGTGTTTGTATTCCACGCGGAAACTTGTACTATATTATGTGTACACTGCTTCATATACTTGTGTATATAAATTCTAGACCCGTCTTGCGAATTTTAGAGCAACCAAACCCAGTTTCCATATAAGAACCTCGCCATATCGAGCGATACGATTCATCCTGGTTCAATTGTGTTCAACTATCATAAATCAAGTTTTTGTAGGTTGACGATCGCTAGTCTCAAGGCCGATCAGACCATCAGATCTAATTAAATGACTTGATTGGTTCTTTAACTAAGCGTTAAAATGAAGTACTTAGATACCTATGTCTAGACACATCAAGTCATATCTACATCAGCTGAATCGTGTAGTTATATTGTTTAGTGGTATGGTACCTACCACAATGAATACCTATCAGAAAGTTTTATTAGAAAATGATTGTTATTATTGAACCCTACAATGCTGTAAACTAAACTGCCTGAGTTGGAGCCTGGCTCATTAATAGGAAGCACAAAGTGTAAGTAGTAACATTAAGATAAGGCGGTCGATTAATCTATTACACCTATCATCAAAGTCTTTGATAATAGGGAGTTTGCCTACCGTTTCATCATGTCAATAGATGGAAGATGGGTGATTGGACGCAACTTCTTGATCGGGGTCAAGAAGCGACTATTGCACTATGTTGTGACTAAACCAAAACTTGACTATCTAACCGCACTTGTTACATAAAAAAGAAAGGAACTCACCGTTCAATTGTCGACTCATCAATTTCGCACTAGGTTACCAAATGTTTAAATTATCATGCTGTTGCCATTGTCACTCATTATGGTCATCACACCTGATTGCATATCAATCCATACATATAAATTGGCGCAGTCGGTCGGCAGCTTCCATAGCCCGTAGCGTGCCGTGTAAGGAGCGACTTTCGTTTGATTTCTATTATCTATTGATCTAATTGTCCGATTATCTGTTGCGTCATTGACTTTTGGTTTTATTTATTTGTTGTATTCAGTCATCCGCTTGAGTTGAACGGAAGAAATATTGGTATTTAGTTTATTTCCGATTTCAGTCTCAGTAATTTTGTTTGTTTGTAATAACTTTATTGTACTATGAAAAAACACAGTTACATACAATAACAAAAGAATTTTCAATAACAAGTGTTTACCGTACGCGATTGGGTATTTTGTATGTAAACTGTCACTGTCTTTATCCCTAATAGGGTAGACAGAGCCCAGGGCTGCAGGGCCGACCCAAAGCCTACTAACCTGAAAGAAGGAATCAAAATATTGATGTTGCAATAGTTTATATTCTCATAGGATTTTAGTCTCGCACTCGCCTAAGTTATGGAACAAGGCTTTTGTTATGGTTTTCTGGCGAAGATACTGCAAAAGGTTTGTAATACAATTGCTAGCTTAGTTTCTCTTCATTTTTGGACGCATTCTTACCTGCGGAGCCCCGGGCCCTACTTAGTTTTTTACGGGCCCTATCTAGTTCTTTCCAGCGACTTGCCTAATATCTTCGACCCGATTAAAAATATTAATTAAACAATATCAGTTAAAAATAATAATATCATGAATGTAAAAAATAACATAATCACAAAATCTCACACGAATATAATTGAAATCAACAAATTTCATATTCATTCGCTTCAAAAGTTCAATATCAAAACACATTGCACAATCTATCAAAAAACATCGATATGTTTTATTTATTGATATGAATAAATCCACATTTATGACAATAAACCTTGTATTTAAAAAGTAATTTGCAGCCTTCATCTCCGTAATTCACCGAAGCATCGGCAATTTATCTATCAAATGTATACGATTTGTTGCATAAATCAATTAGAGGTTTTAAAGGTTTATCAATGCCATGCAGTAATAGAATGCCGTTAAATATATTTCTTTAGTCAAATTCTTATGAATGTAGTTTTAGACGAGAAATATTCACGAAATATTACCGATTACAGCTTATTTCCCTCTTATCTCTCATACACAATCATCTTCTTCGTCCTCAACTTATCCATCTTTACGTAGGGTCGTATGCAAGTGAGTCTTCTTCATTTCTCCCAATCCCTTGTATGTTATCACATTCTTTTAATGCGCATCATCCTTAACGCACTTCATCCATCTTTTCTCTGGCCTTCATCATATTAACTCTGATACACAAAACATACGCAATAATATATTATCACGCGTGTTTCCCATGGGGGTAGGCAGAGGCTATGGATCTCCACTTGCTCCCTGCAAACCTTTTTCATTACGTTAACACTCATTATTTTTATAACAAGAAAAGACTATAATGAACTTATCAATGTATGAGAGAGGATGTATAACTGAGTGCCTTAAATGTAGCAAAGTTTACATTACTTTTAAAAGTTCGGTAAACTGTCGGACAATTTAAAGTAGGTTCTTACCTAACAACTAAATCACAAATTGAACACTATAATTATAACATTGACATTTGATATGAATATTTTTTTTAAAATTAATTTTAATGATATATGTCAGCAATATTTGACTTGCCATGACTTATTTCGCCCACAGTTGTCAGAACACGCATTAATTAACATAATTTAGTATATCTGTTCATAGGTGTTGCAGTCAAGTAATGGATCTAGGTTAGCTTAGGGAGTGGGTAGGATTTCACAACATGAGATTTCGAAAAATAGAAGGACCTGTTAAAAACGGGGCCTAATTAATTTTTGGAACCAATTTTACAGAAATTATAATAATTTTCACCCTTTACTCGTACCAAACTAGATGTCTGATGTTCTTCCCATTATGATATATTAAAAAAAATATATTTTTCTATAAATCCCCGGCCGTCATTGGCTCAATACCTAGCTTGTATGAAAAACTCGACAGTTTTAAGATCACAGCATTTTTTCTATACTAAAAGTTGGTAAGATTAACGGACTTCTAAAAATGTATAACCAGTAGTTTTAACTTTTGTGTTACCTTAATATTTTTCATATCAAAGAAGTCATGAAGCTTCATTGATGAACTAAAACTTCATTGGCCTGATTTACGCGTTTTGCTTACAATTAATTAGTCTGAAAGTTGACTGCTGCGAATTGAATATGTATTGTTTTAGTTCCCATTGTCTCTGGCCCGATGACCTGTTGACTTGTCAGTATGTGCTCTATAATAATGTAAGGTGACCTGTAAACGATGGCAAAACCAAGAGATGTTTGTTTATCCAGTATGGCAATTTTAGCTGTCTCTATTTTAATTCCTCTTCTACGTTCACGCTTAAAATTAAAAAAATTTCACTAAAGGCACATCTGATGGTTTTGAAAATTTTATGTCTTCTCCTGGATCTAAAAGCTGAATTGTTTCAGGTTCTAAGCCAGATAGTGCTACTCCTTGCTCATTACTTTCACCTCCTCGTAAAAGTATAACACTTTATAGAGGCGGAGTATCATTTATGTCTACGACTACTACAAACAGAACTATACATTCATGCACACATCAATGTGTGTGTGTTCGCTCCTCAACACACTTGACAAGGCGATAACAGGAGTGTGGGGACGGGGAACGGGGATGTATATTGCGCTAGTAGGAGTTTCCGTTTTGTTCTGTATGTAATACTCATATTAATTCTGTACTAAAAGTTGTTTGAGTGGCCTTAGGGGCTTGTGGCTACAACATAAACACATGAGCGTATCAAACTTTTTCTCTGTTTTTCACAAAAAAAAACTAAATAAAATCCCAACGTTCTTTAACTTTATTGTAAACCCAAAAAGTAACCTTTATAATTTTTTGTTTCAGGTAAATCCTAGCTTTTAGAAACGATGTTTGATGATGTAAAATTGCATGTAAGTATTAATGGTATTCTATCATTGCCATCTTGGTCATAGAGATAAAACCAGTGGCAAGATTGTTGCATGTAAATGAGTAACCAAACCGCTTACAGGAGGATTTATTAATGTGGTCTCTGATCATCACATACTTATTAGGAATATGGATAACGAGATTGTATGCATACTTATTCCTTTTAGCAAGTTCAGGGCATACCCAGCCAGCTGCACGGCTTGAAGGGGCTTGGTTCGTGCTTTTCCGCTTTTTCTTCTTCAAATATAAAATGCATGTCAGTGTTTACCCAAGGATGCGAAAGACCATGCGAAATTGAAAAGAAATAGCTAGACGGAAAAGTTTTAACTATCTGGCTTTAGCTTTACACCCGGTCATCGCCCTAATCAAATCTCCTTGGGAATGCACTTGTAGTATAGATGTTTGTGCTTATTCCATTCATCCACAGAAAGAGATGGATTGGTTCAATTTTAGGCCGGAAGTGACAAGGCTTAAATGTGTTAGTTCTAAATGTCCCTAGTGCTATAATATTTTTGTATTAAAAACTGGCTTCGGCCCTAACTCCACGACCGATTTTGATAAAATTTATATGGGACCACTAGACAAGATTGCATGCCTTTTCAAACCGGTCCAGCAGTGTTCTAATCATCGGTAAACATACAAAAAAAAAAAAGATTTCTACGAATTGATAACCTCCATCTTTTCGGAAGTAGGTTAAAAAGAAAAATATATAAATGCTTATAGAAGGTAAAACTTCGTTCCTGAACACGCAGTATCTGCATCCCCAGGACAAGAAACAATAATGGCGACCGATACTAATGACTTTACTTAGCATCCCGCCAGATCCCGCAGTTAAGTTATTACTTAACATCCTGTCGGCCTTTCTGTGGGTAAAAATAAACTTAACTAACCAGAAACTAATCTGCATTAAAATTTGTTTTTTTATAGAGCCTAGAACTTCTCATCGTTATATGTTGGAGATTAATTCAACTGATTTCGAGTAAGATTTTTATAAATAAACTATATTAGATACTTGACTTTATGTACAAAATAAATGATTATGACTATGAACACTTAAAAATGTTTTTTTCTTCTTTTTATGATTCTAATTTTGTGCCTTATGAAAAGCATTTCAATATTATATCTGTAATCTATAGAAACGTTAAAAATTGGACAGATTTTAATTCTATTAAAAAGTATCAAAGTATTAAGAGGACAATGTATCATCATCATCATCAGGTTTGTTCATTTTCCACTGTAGGAGCACGACCTTCTTTGTACTACCAGAATCATACTTGGTCAGAGTAGCCAGAGGAGAGCCTACACTCTCCGCGCTGGCCGGGAGAGACGGGTTGCAGAGGTCTCAATGATGTGTAAGCTTTACTTAGCTTGTGTTTCCTTTTCTTTGAGGATCTTATTCTACTCTGCCAGAAACCACACATAAATGTATACTTACTACAAATTACTACTTAAGTTTGTTAATCATTTATTAAACTTCAGATAAAGTTCTAATTTTAGCACCTAATTTTGCATCGACTCAGTAAATGATGTGACATTTGATTACACAATTTCGTAAAAGGACCGTTTCCTAATATACATTAAACTTTATAGTAAACACGCTATGTAAATCGCTATATAATCGATCATATATAAATTTAATAGTACTAAACGGTATGAAATGGTTAAGCAGAAAACGATTACTGTAAGTGCATGAGTGTAGTGAACATAATGCTCATGTCACAATCAGTAATTCGGTGTAATAATGGACGTCTGACATTTGACTGTTGCGTATGAAAACGTTTATTTGAATGGTTGACTATTATGAGTACTAATTGAACATTTTATTATCGACTCCATTAGTGTGGTGACCACAAACCAGTGGTCATCTCTGATTGATCGAAAATCGAAATTTTATTCAAAGTCTCTGTAGCGACATTTAGCTAAAGTGACCTTCTGCGAAAGAGACCTTCTGCGAACGAGACCTTCTACGACAGAGGCATTATGAGACAGAGACGTTTTACGACTATAAGACAAGCATCTCACGTAGCTCAATTGATGTTATCTAATGTAACAAGTTAACAACAGTATTAATGCACACTACTGAACTAGTGTACGAGATGTATTGCAATTGGGTATTTTCCTAAGCCAAAAATAAATTATTTTGTACTGATAACAAAATAAAACGTCGCAAAATAATGTCACTTGTCTTTGAACATATCCATTTTTAACATGATTTTAAATTTATTAATATAGAAAAACTATAGATAATAAGAGTAATATTTGACTCCAAAAAAAACTATGACATCATCTACCTGTATTTCATACAAAATCCCATAGAAACTGTTTGTTTTGACGTTTATAAAAAGAATCTGATTTGACTTGTTGGAAAATAGAGTATTACTGGGCTTTCATCCGGCAGAAATTAAAGATACACAAAAACCCATAAAGCACGCTAGACTTTGCAATTAAACTCAGTTTAACGTAAGATTTATAACTATTTAATGGGCCTCGACGACGCACTGCACCATTTAAATGTGGTGAGTTGAATGGCTACAAAATACTGCCATTTGCGGCGCTGCTTTCTCTCTGTCAATTGCCATAGAGTTATTGTGCTCTTTAAATATTTTGTGCGGAATATGTGCAACAATACAAAACAAACTAGGCTCAAGAAAAGTTCTGATTTTTACTAAGAAGTATGAGTTCATCAATGTTAGTCCTCATTTTAACCGACCTCCACAGCGGAATCTTAGTAAAAGGTCTCGTTTTTACCCTTTAGGTGCGGAACCCTAAAAAGATCCTATGAGATTCAAATAGAGAGCAACAAGAATGCTTCTCAAACTTCGTTAGAACGAAATATGAACAGCTTCATTCGAAACGATTTAATAATGCATCTAATTGTTATCTTTAACGTAATTACTTCGAATTACTTGGACAACTTAATAGAGCTAGATAATAAGTAATTAACAACTTACAGCAATTAAAATGCTCAAGCTATCACCACACTTGACATGAACCACAGAATGAGTATTAATACTAACGTACAGAAGTCTTACTCAGCAAAGAAATTCAAAGAAATATCTAATCAATGTGGTTAACGATATGGTTTAATTTAGCTTGCGTCAGAACTCAGTACTTGTTCGTTTAGTACCTAGAAGTCCATTGCAATTTCATTCTTATTACTCTGGACAAAATATTCATATCACTAGATTTCCCACAGGCCTGCCTGTGTCACTCACTCCCCGTTTAGGTATCTAAAATATACCTTCATTATTACTATGCGAGCGGCGACCACTCCGGAGTGGTAAATTCAGTGACATGATTCGTATGTTTAGAGTAATAAGAATTAAATTGGCATGAAATGTACTTCTAGGTATCTAAACAAAAAGGTGACGATTTCTGACACGAGCTAAATTAAACCATATCGCTATCGACATTGAGTAGATATTTCTTTAAATTCCTTTGCTGAGTGAGATTTCTGTTCGTGAGTACTAGTGTTTATTCTTTGACACAAGCCTGCATGAACACACGTCGAACCATGGCATATAATTACATTTCTTCGAATGATAGAAAGTCAATTGAGGTGAGTTAATTCGGTATTTGCATAGGAATTGTCGGGTATCCAGTATCGTGTGAGAATGATGCAGATCTGCTGATTGAATAGTCATCCGACCTGGATAACAGCCCATTATGGTCGGGTAAGGCGCCATGCCGTGGGTGGTAGTGGCAGGATATTTAAATCTGCTTACTTCATATCTAGATAGAAGACGTGCGCTCAATGGGAAAAAGTTTATTTGCCAGGTAAATAAAAAAAAACCCGATTTTCATGCGTTCAGCCCCTATAACTTTTGAACCGATAAACCGATTTCTATCAAACATATTATAGCTAAGAATAAAAACAATATTTCATCTGTGTGTGTATGTCTATGGTATCCAAGATCTTGAAAGGATGGATCGATTTCGATGCGGTCTTTGTTACCTGAAAGCAAATAATAGATGGCGCTTCGGATATAAATTAAATTCCACTTAACATGGGTTGGAATATGTAGTTTAGCCAGTCATCACTAGATGGTGTCGTTGAGATTTTTTAAATTTAGCTGGCAAATAAACTTGTATAAATCGTATTTGTTGTCATGTAAACTCCGAATGTAGTTGCACGAGATGTTAGTACTTGGTCTTTTTGTTGCTAAAAACGACATCCGTCACAAGAGATGTAGTAGTTCTATTGTAGAGCGGATACCATGCGTTGCAAATGCGACCTTTAGCCAGCTGTAAAAGAATTAAAGGAATACAAATACAATACTTCCACTTTGACCATTGTATGTCGTATCTGACAGAGTAGAATAGGATCACTCTAAGTTTTCTCATGGATGTCGTAATAGGCGACTTAGGGATAACAGGCTAAATAAAGCTTATAAACATCAATGAGGCCTCTCCAATCCGTCTGGCCAGCGAGGAGTGTGTAGGCCAAATCTTTTAGCTGTTCTGGTCAAGTATGGCTCTGCTATCAAGGCCACAGGTTTATTTAATCTCCACTGCAGGAGCACGACCCTCTCTGTACTATGACAGAGAGGGTCGTGCTCCTAGACTAGAGACTAAAAAAACCTGATGATGATAATGACGATAAAAAAAACAATACTTCGAAGTAAGCGCATACATATAGTATTACGAGTAATTCATTCATTCTCCCATGCTGGTCTGGGAGAAATGAAAAACCTTAGAATGTACCAGCTGCTTCTCTTCCCGCGCAGATCGTAAAAGCCGATCGAGGGAATGGGCAAAAATGCGAATCATGTTAACAGGCGATGCGGCTAGCAACCCATCACTGTATTGATTGCTTTTCCATCTTCTCGCCCACCATGACGCTAAAAGTGGCTTTTGGATCTTGCGGCCCTGGGCTCTGTATAGAACCGCAAGACCCAAAATGCTCTGTCTGCCCCATTAGGGATAAAGACGTGATAGTATGTATGAGTAATTCACTAATTACACTGACATTATTCGACCACCGTTTCTCAAACCATCACGTTCCGTTTAATTAATCGATCGGCTAGGCTAGATCGTGGTCCGCTCATGTTTTATTGAGGATGCAGTCGGAAGCGACCATTATCGACTGCCACCTTGCTAGTAACCATTAGTTGACACCTTTCGGCTTGTTGTAGGTCAAGTTTTGCACCTTGGCGAGTACTATAGTTAGATTTCGATGCGAAAATAAGATATTAGTTAATAACGGGTTTGTCACAAGCCAAACACCTGTCTAAACTGTAAGTAAGTTGTCGTTTAGCTTGGTACAGTCTTCTTTTCTATGTTGCTATTCTTTTCCGTCGCTTTGAACCATCATTAGCTAGAGCGAGAGCGGCGGCACGCTTCAGGGTTGAGTTGCTGAAGGGTTGAGTTTAGTTAAGTTGGGAAGTTGCGAAAAATTTAGATACAGTTTTAGATAAGTTTATTTCATTGGGACTCGCCAAATCTCATCTAGATAACGATTATTCTCTTTCTGTCTCATCTTTAAGTCTTTTAAGTTTCCACTGCAGAAGTACGACCCTCTTTGTACTACTAGACGTACTTGGCCAGAGCAGCCGGGGGATTTAGCCTGGCCTGACGGGTTGGAGAAGGCTCATTGATGTTTATAAGCTTTGTTTAGCTTGTATTTCCTAATTCGCTTTTTACGACATCCACGGAAAGACTTAAAGTGGTCATAATCTACTCTGCCGGAAACCACACGGCGCCGGCGTTTGGAACAAAATCAGACACTACTAGCTAATAGCGAACTCCCTTAGTCCCCATCGTAACATTTAAATTCAAGTATATAATATACTTAACTATAAACCATCGTACATTAGAGATTCCATAGACAATCAAGACAATATCGCTGGCAACGACTGGCAACGATACGTTTTGATTCTGATTGTTATTTATTCATAGGCAGACGTCTATTACGTCTCAAGAAAGTTAGATGAGTGTTGAATAACAATGCAAATGAAAGTGTACCTACTTGAGTGCAGGAAATATTACGTTAAATCTATAGGTTTTAATGATTACTGATGTGATGATACGACGCAAATATTATTTATTTATTCCGTTTCCGAGGTTAAAGGTTTTTTGTGGGATTTTCTTTGCTAATGGGCATGAAAATGTTTGTTATTTATGTATTTTAACTTTTATATTGTTTATCACCGTGTGGTTTCCGGCAGAGTGGAATATGACCATTCTAAATCTTCCCGTGAATGTCGTAGAAGGCGCATTAGGAAGGCACAAGCTAAACAAAGATTATAAACATCAATAAAACCTCTCCATCACGTCTGGCCGAGGAGATTGTAGGCCAAGCGTCTTGTATATAGGAACATCCAGACAGATAGACATACGAAATCATTTTGCCCAAGCTGAAACGGTGATCCTTCTCGCTCTCTCCACTCGGTCAGTTATAAATGTTACCTATTTTACACTCAACAAAATACTATTGGTATTTTTAAACTATCATTAAATAGAAATTAAGCATTCTTTATTGTGCAAATAAAGTTATACAACAGTGCAATAATGTAAAAAAAAATACTATATAAGTACTGGCCAGCGTGGAGAGTGTAGACCAAGACCTTTGGCAACTCTGGCCAAGTTTGGCTCGGGTAGTACAGAGAGGGTCGTGCTTCTGCAGGGGAGACAAAAAGACCTGATGATGATGATGATGATGAAACATGCTAGGTAAATTCTACTTTATTTATGTAATTTCCTTATTTTCCTTTCCTATACTGAAAAAAATTACGTCCTATATCAAAATTGGCATGGACTATAGATATAATACCTGAGAGCCATTTCTACTTCCTCAACAACGAACTTGTTTTTCTGGTCCATTCAATTCATATTATAGCCAACAACATGTACTTTGAAAAGATAAGATCCCATCATTACAATATGTAACATTTTTGCAGTCGGCTAATGACAAAGGCTACCAACAAGGTTTTACTAAGAAAAACAATTTCCCAGCGCAAGAAATAATTTAAAATAGTTATAAATGATTCCTGAGGCTGGGTAATTGTACGGTGGTGTGAGAAGTGTATGGAAACACAAGGGTCTGATTGTGTTCTAAACGGTCGTACACATAGTTGTGTAATTGCAAATAAGAGCTGTTCCTTCCGCGTTTTGTCTTGATGATGAGGCCGACCTCGTTGGGTTCTGTGACCCTGTTAAGTTCTTCTTTCTTATCGTGTGTGTTAGTATCTAACACTAGTGTCAGAGTTTTTAAACCGCCTTAAAGGCCTCTGACGTGGTTTTAGGTAACGACCAATGTCAAAGACAGTGACCGGGACCGACGGCTTAACGTGCCCTCCGAAGCACGGATCATCTTACTTATCAGACAATCAGGTGATCAGCCTACAATGTCCTAACCAAACTAGGACAACAACACAAAGTCATTGCCCCCGCTGGGAATCGAACCCGCGACCTCCGGGTATGAGCCGAACGCTCTAACCACTACACCACGGAAGCAGTTGTTAAGAACCTGTTAAGTTAAGAAGAGTAAAAAAAGATTTCGAAAATGTTCAGGAAAAAACTAGACAGGATTCCTGTGTTATCCATAAAGTTGCTTTCGTTACTGATTGAAATGTTACCTACGATATACGATTACTAGATAGCTAAAGCGTGTTAGTCAGATAATAAAGTTTTAAAAGAAATTAATATTGCACATACATTGCCGATGGGGCAAAAAGGTTCTCGAATGGCGACCACGTACTGGCAAGCGAAGCGTAGGACACCCACCCACAAGGTGGTCTAACCAAGGTCGCTGGAAGGCGCCGGATGCAAGCCGCTCTAGATCGGTCATTTTGGAAATCTTTGGGAGAGGCCTATGTCCAGCAGTGGACGTTATGCGGCTGAAATGATGATGATGATGATGATACGTTGACTACTTTTCTAAAAAGAAGTAGAGTTAATAAAAATATAATTAGCCATTGCAAAACTTTACAATAAATACCTGAAAAATATTGGAAACCAAAAGATTGCTTACGCTATTCAGAATATTAGAACTATTAAGTAATCACATTAATATTATAAAGGCGAAAGTTTGTGAGTGTATGTGTGTTTGTTTGTTACTTCTTTACGCGAAAACGGATGGTTCAATTTTGAAAAAATGGTATACAGGAAGCTGACACCCTGGATTAACACGTAGACTTTTTCCGCGGGTAAGCAGCAATATAAAAATATTTATAAGTACTAAACTTCCCATCTGGGAGAAATAAAAAACTTAGAATGTACCAGCTGCTTCTCTTCCCACGCAGATCGTAAAAGCCGATCGAGGGAATGGGCAAAAATGCAAATTATGTTAACAGGCGATGCGGCTAGCAACCCATCACTTTATTGATTGCTTTTCCATCTTCTCGCCCACCATGACGCTAAAAGTGGCTTTTGGGTCTTGCGGCCCTGGGCTCTGCATAGAACCGCAAGACCCAAAATGCTCTGTCTGCCCCATTAGGGATAAAGACGTGATAGTATGTATGTATGTAAACTTGTATCCGATTCAAAAACTAGTTTTAATTATTATTTAATTCGCTAAGATTTCCCAATTAAAATCTCATATGCTCATCCAAATATTACGCAAACAAGAGATAAGAAGTTCGCCTGCGCATGTAGGGTGTGCAAATCAACCCATTTACTGTTTACTTCATAGTAAAGCAATGTAATAACAATCTTATCGACGTTACGAAACCGGGCCGCGTGTGCATGTGGCGCTAGCAGTGATGAATTAGCTTTTAAATGCTGTTTATGAGGTCAACACTGTGATAATCATAACATAACTGATATACCTAGTTTTCAGAAAGAGTCCCAACTTACTTATGTCAAATTGTCAATACATATTAATAGGAATGACGATTGTAATAATAATGTTGGCTCATCGGTTAGATTATTAAAAAATATTGTACACGTATTTTTTATTTTCTCTGAGAAACAAAAAATCACAAATATACAGCGCATTTCAATTTCGCATGACGTCACGGTCACGGCTAGGTACGAATTTTGCTTCGCGGTGACGTCGCAAGTCTTAACTCCGGAAGTTTGATGCTCCGTATCTTTGTGAATTTTTACTTTTTTGGGAAACTGAAAAATATTGGTTCATTATTTTTGAATAATCTAAAAGTCGGACTAATTACAATCATACTTTTCTGACCATACCATCACCCCTATTACCTTTTCAGTTAGTTAAAGATGTTCTATGTTTTATGCTAATTTATATAGCTATGTATATTTATCAGTCTGCCTCAAAGTCTGTAAGTGTTGGTTGAATTACATTGGATGGAGGGATTTGAACGGTTCTTTAAGTGAGACATATTTTAGAGGTTTATGAATATTTGGTTTTTAACTAGTTGGTGGATATTGGTAAACCGCGAAAAACGTAAAGACGAGAAGAAGTTTATTTAAAAATATCGAATAAAGCGTGGACTTAAACTTGATTGTATAACTAAGGATTAATTATGCACCTGCTTTCAAATATAAAAAAAGAAATAATAATACTAATACATATGTTCAAGGTGGTTGATAAATATAAGACTCTCATCGGTAAAGAAAGAGCCTCGGAGGCAACACAGCTGAGGATATAATCGTGAACACGCTTAGATGAGGAAAAGCATTATAGTAAATTTTTTTAATTTTAATAATCGTAAATTTCATTTCTTGCTGAACAATCTAATCTAATCCAATACCTTTAAACGAGCAATTCTTGTATATTTATTTATATGTATATACATTTCTGTGATCTCGGAAACGGCTCTAACTATTTCGCTGAAATTTGTTATACGAGGGTTTTCGGGGTAAACAATCGATCTAGATTAGTCTTAATATGTTTGGGAAAACGCGTGTTTTCGAGTTTTTATGCGTTTTTCTTTCGACGCAGAATATGGTCGCTAATTTCGTCGCACCGGCCGCTATCCGTTTAGCTCAGCGGTTTAAGATGCTAGGAAGAGTGTTACGGGTTCGAATCCTACTCGGTGACTTACTTTTGTTTTTTTATGTTCAAGTTTATTTATATTTTTTTATTTTGTATTGTTTTTAGACAAGTTTACAAAAATGAAGTTAATGTTTGAGATGTAACCGAGCAAAGCTCGGTCGCCCAGGTACTAAAATCTTATGTCAGCATACGAGTATGACATGTTCTATTGATTGTTTAATCAATACTATTTATAACTATTCCTCAGCTTCATTACGTATGAATGAACATTCTAATCAGCATAATCCAAACACCTAATCAATATCGCCATCCGTTCTAAACTGTCATTGTTAAACTCGAAGCTATTCAACAATTGTTATCAAAATAAACAATCGAACAACAATTAAATGTCACGTGATGTAACATCTGGGAGTTTGGGCTTGTTATACAACGTTACTCGTTAGGCTGCCGCAGGCATATACCTATGTGTAACAGTGGTTATATTTGATCTTCTTTTTATTTGTGTCAGTATTTTAGTAGCTAATTAGTCTTTGATTTACAATGTTCGGCAAAAGAGTCTTCTTCTGTGGTAAGTGGTACGTCTTCTGCCTTATCCTTTTCCTACTATTTATGTGGGGGCACAGAATGTGAGTTCCTTCCACTTTGTTCGATCTGTGGCCACACCCCTTCCTACTCATATCCTCCTTTACACATTCCATCCAACGCTTCTCTGGTCTCCCTCTGTTTCGATGACCTTAGGCAAAACTGTAACAGTTCTTTTTATTCGTCAGTAATTCTTTTTTGAGAATCACGGGTCTTTTCACCCCGGTCCTTTGAAAGGCTTGCGTGGGGATACATATCCAACACGTAGAGAGAGAAGTTGTTGTTATGTTGCTCTTACGCCAAATCCCATTCCTGAATATCCCTATGAAGGTGTACCCTTGAATTGGTTTCCGCAGAAGGAAGATCTATTGCAACAAAAAGGGAAAGGTCTATGAGTTATTAGTATTATATTTTTGTACCAATAGATTCATTGACAGCGTATATAAGTACCGGCATGATTAATTTATTATTAAATTTAAGCCTGTAGCTTGCCTTACTTCAAATAATCATTTACATACATAGAAAGAGATAAATTGCACAATTCACTTGTTCGGCTTCCTAATTATCACAAAGATCTTATCTCTTGAGAAATATGTTTCTCTAAACACGACATCGCCTTGTTGCAGCATTAAAGATATATATATAATTTAATTAATTGTATCGTCTGGTATGGTATTTTCACACAGTTTATAATTGTCACGTATTATGGTGTTAGTTGCCTTAATAATATCTAACTCATGTTCTAAGTATTTCGTAAACCTTAAAAAAATTACATACTATTCATAACTCATCGTTTATACCCCGGATTCCATTATATTAGAAATGTAATAGAAGTTATGTTTGTTTGATTATGTTAATGACTATGTTTTATGTTCTGAATTTATTCTAGATCAATCCAACAACCGATCTATTATCAACGATAGAATTCTGACTATTCTGTGACGATAGTAACCATGTCATGTTACATACCTTTGAAAAGCTTGCGTGGGGATACAGATCTAACACATAGAGCTCTTTTTGAGAAGTTGATGCTATGTGGCGCTCCCGCCAAAACCCGTTCCTGGATATACCTATAAACCCTTGAATTGGTTTCGGCAGGAGAAAGATCTTTTGCAAGAAAAAGGGAAAGGAATCAAATTCTGTGTATCTTATTCATACGCTTCTCAAAGTTTGATGAGTGTTCTTGCAAGTGTTCTAATGCGGGCGTATCGGTTACCATGGACCACCAGCAACCTTTATTGTCATAATTTGCATAGAAAGGGACCACCTCATGAGTAGGTACCGTCAACAACACATCAAAAAGCCTCAAGTCACTGTGATTTTGCCACTATTACCACTGCATAATATTGTAAAAAATTTCAAAAGTAAAAACCTACTTCCGCTCCATATTATACAACAGATTTTGATTTTGATTTCTAGAAGACCACCTTGTTAGTTTAAATTTTCCAAATCGGTCTAAGCAAAAGTAAAAAAGTTAAATATCGCGACGAATTGATAATCTCCTCCTTTTTGGAAGTCGGTTAAAAAAAAGTGATTAGTCTGGCTACACTGGAAGTGTAGTATAAAAGTATTGTTTGTTTGTTTGTTAAAACTTTATTGTACATAAACACAAGACACAAAAATACAAGTTAGAAGTAGAAAACAGTACAAAGGCGGACTTATCCCAGATAGGGATCTCTTCCAGTCAACCTTGAATTAAGAGGACAATTAAAACACAGGGTAGAGAGTGGGTACAACATACATAAAACAGAAAACAGAACCTAATTAAACCTAATAACTACTTTACTACACTATAGTATATAAGTATTGGTTAATGAGATGAAAGCCTGACGATACGATTTGTGCTACTAGCAACAAATCAACTCAAACTTTAGTTTTGGGTATTCTATTGGTATTTTTATTATCACGTCATAATTGCATGAAAAAATTTACAAAATTAGAAAACTAAAATAAATATCTACAATCCTTCAGTAATCGTCATAAAAAGGTAAAGTACTTATGAAAAATGTACATTGCCGACAACGACATTCAGTTTACTATGTTAGAGAGGAAAAATAATTAGTCATTACTTAAACCAGTAGTAGCAGTATCAATAACAGTCACAATTATTTTCTAATTGATACAGTATAAGCCCCGACAAAGGCCAATTACGAAACAACTACCGGTGAAGATGAAACAGGCTTAGTAGGTTAGGTTAGGTCAATCGTCGTGGGAACCCTAATAAACCGGTCTGCAACATCTGAGGAATCAAAACTTCAAACTTAGCTAGTATTTGTTTTATTTTTGAGATTTGACGCACCAAGGAGGTCTATTTTTATAGGTACAATATCGGGTCATAGTATGTCATTTGTTTATAAGTAATAAGAAAAGTTTTTAATGTTCATATTTATGCTGGCCACTAAGAATTTTGTAACTTTTTTCTTTTTATTTTCGCCAGCACCAGATATTATGAATATTCTCTGAGTAAATATTCTTTTTTTCAACATTTATGTATTACATGTTTTTTTATTTTCACGTAATAGTATTTTATATTGCTCGTGATATTAAATAATCCGCAATGCAACAGGTTTTTCTCAGTAATTTTTTGTGTCGCTAAGAGCAGAGGCAATCGATTCTACTTTATTGTCGACATGAGTATGCGTACCTACTTGATTTAGTCCTTTAATATGAGCAACTTATTTTCGAGAGCAATGTCTCAGAAAAAAAAGACTTTTTCTTAAAATTGATTTCTTGTCTGAGATCTCATACCATACCCATACCCAGTTTATTTTACCCGAAGTCCTACTAGTGTGGTTGCCTGTAAGAAATTGCTATTGCGATAAGGCCGCCATTGTACATCGCATACTGTGTTTGTTATTTACTTTTCTGTATTCTTGGTGCAATAAAGAGTTTTATTATTATTATTATATCTCAGCATTGTTATTCGTAGTAAAAGTTGTTCGTGCTTTAATTAGTTTATTATTGTCTTATTTATAAAAATCTGTTACTATACCCAGTATTATCAGGTTGCGGAGTTTTTAAGAAAGACAGTTTCATCATTTGAAACTTTAATATAAGTATTGAGATACCTCCGAGCAATCAACATAATCGATAGCACAAAAATGACCGCAGACATTGCGCAAGAGTGCACTAACTCGAGGCGAACAGACGCACAGACACGCGTGATTGGAAACACAATCTAAGCTATAATTGCATTCACAGAATAGCGGTGATTGAATTCGATTGTGCGTAAAGAATCACATTTATCAATGAAGATGAATGATGTAGTCATGAAGCAGGCATAAGGTACACACATTTGTTTGGTCACACAAAGGGTTTGAATGTTTAAGATTCATTTTGTACGTTCAAAGTTAGCAAAAACTTAGTTTCAATGTTATAACTAGTTATAGGCTGGAAAGATCTTTAGAAATATTCACGAAAGACAAAAATTAAAAAAAAAGAAAACACGAGTTGTTGCTTGGATGTAGTAGTATAATAACTAACATAGGCATTGGTGATATTAAAAGTTATTAATATGAAATGGTAGTGTTTTTTGTAATTTAATACTTAGTATTATTCTTAGTTTTTACGATAGTTTGTAATTGAATATACTTGCACGTTAATTCTTAGTTTTTAAGATAATAAGGCACGTGAAAAATGAAACGTCCTTCCTAGATTTAGAGAACTCATTCATTTCAAGAACATTGGCTTTCGAGGTTTCGTGTAACTCATTGATGTTTCCATATTTAAAATAGTCCTTTTCCAACACGGATCCTAAACTTGTGAATGGCAACCATGATGTTGTCCGAAGCATTTAGGAAGCACTTGTTTGCTCACAAGCAGGTTGTCTATTTGCCCTTCCCACGTCCGGCGCGTGGAGAGCAAACAACCTATAGCATCCGAAACCTCGAGACCTCATTCATGAACATGGGCTTTTAAGTGAATCCTGTTCTGAGTCTTAGTATGTCGTTCATGAATACTGTTGTTTGATTGAACTATACATTGTTATTTCTTAATTTAAAGCATTAGGGCTGGCCCAAAATAGATACCTCCTCTTTTAAGGGTTCCGTAGCCAAATGGCAAAAACGGAACCCTTATGGATTCGTCATGTCTGTCTGTCTGTCTGTCTGTCCGTCCGTATGTCACAGCCACTTTTCCGAAACTATAAGACCTATACTGTTAAAACTTGCTAAGTAGATGTTTTATGTGAACCGCATTAAGGTTTTGACACAAAAATAGTAAAAAAAACAATAAATTTTGGGGGTTCCCCATACTTAGAACTGAAACTCAAAAATTTCTTTTTCATCAAACCCGTACGTGTGGGGTTATCTATGGATAGGTCTTCAAAAATGATATTGAGGTTTTTAATCTGAAATAAGAGAATGATAAAACTAAAAAAAATATATGATGTTCATTACCATGAAAGCTACCAGCGAAAATTGGTTTGAACGAGATCTAGTAAGTAGTACGGAACCCTTCATGGGCGAGTCCGACTCGCACTTATTTCATCTTTTCAACTTGCTTTCAATCTTGTGGTTTCCGTGCGCATATATAAGACGGTTTGCATTTAGTTTAGGGTAGAGACATGGTACTTAGAGTCCTGTAAATCAAAAATCGGCTACATTCAATAAATTATGCGCTTAGCCCAGCAAACCTAGAATTTGCCATAAAGGCAAAAATGAATTGTTTTAAATTTTGCACGAGTTTATTAAAGGGGTGTGTTAATTACGTCTATGGTAAAAGCTGTGATTTGTATTTATTTTCCCAACAACTTGATTGTCAAATCTTTCATAAGTTTAACAGGATTTTGACATAAACAATTCTTCTAGGTCGTGAATTGCCCTTTATCTCTCTCTTCACACCTTCAAGTACCTTATATTTACCACTTTTTCTCATAATTCTCAACTAGGCGTTACTTTTCGGGCTTAATTTGAATAGCTCTGTGTTTATTTAACTTGTTGATTTTCACCATCGATTCCTGATTCTACCTTTTTCTTACAATTGGCAGTTTTCTGTCAAGGAGTAGATACCTGTTTACACAATTCAATTATTTTAAACTTCGGTGATGTTTTGACTGTAGTGAAAAGTTAATTACATATATTAGCCACTTTTACTTTAATTTAAAAAGTGCTAAATTTACATATATTTTCTGTGTGCATAATATTCAGTTATGAGATGAATTTTCGGTTACTTCTTTATGATAAATAACTCATACTATATGTATTTCCACGTATGCAATTGAAAACTTTTAAGAACTTTACAGGCAAAAAGTTAAGAAATAGCAGAAAGACCTAGGCATAGGCAAAGCTACATAAAACAGATTCTGAAAAGGAGAAAGTAAACTTCGTGTAGTACAGTGAAGTAAAACAGCTGTGGACGAGAGAGACAACTGGAAGAATAAATAAACAAATATATAGGGACAAATTACACTGAATTAAAAGAAAATTCTTTATACTGCTTAAAACATTATGAGTTAGTTATTAGTGGCAACTTTACTGATGTATGTTTAAGTAGTTAAGTTATATTTGTTTGTACTATTGTTTGCTTCCCAAATAAATAAATAAAAAATCATACTCCACCAGATATAGCTTTTTAGTATAGATATGACATGCATTAATCTATTGGACTTTAATCAATTATATCTCACAAACAAGCACCTCATGAGCAGATAAGAAAAATATGCCATAAACGTAACAAGCACAATTAAGATTATTTCTTTATTTCGCATAAAATATAATTATTTCGTCTCGCAATGCGACCTAGAAAGTAACTGACCGGCTTCCGAGAATATTATCATCAAACAATAGACAGCGTTTACTGCGTTGGTTATTATTTTGAAGTATAAAGAGTATGGGATTTTTTGGGAAATGTCACGAAAAAGTATTCACTGCTTTTGCTGTCTAAAGTGGATTGACGTCAGATAAATATGGAACTATTTTTTGAATTCATTTTGACTTTGATTTTCATTCCAAATTGACTTTTGTTTTGCTAATTAATTAATGGAATATAATAAATAAATAAATAAGTACGATACTGTATAGTTACCTACCTAATAATATTTTCTACACCAACTTTAATATGAAGATAAGTGATACTCATACTTGATGATTTTATAATAGGCAAAGTATTATTACTTTATTACAATTTGATTGATTATTATCAGAATTGCTTAAGAGAGAAAATATTATAATACTAAGATGTAAGAGAACATCATATTCCGTTGATATTTTTATCAATTTAAAAAAAACACTCTCCTCGTAATCGTAATAAAAATATTTTTAAAGATTTCGGAACTTAGAAATCTTCAACACCAGACTTAAATTTTGTGGGACACTTAGCCTGATACAATTAACTTAACACTTAAGTACGTCTATCGCCATATGTGTTAATTACTGTCAACATTACAGCTGCAATTTGAATAGCCAATAAAAATTCATCACGGACTACGGATAGATCTCCCACGAGAACCGAAGATGTCACGATACAATGGCACCTTGTACGTGGAGGCAGAATTCTCACGCAGATTTAAGGTTAAGGGCTTTTTATAATAAGGTGCAATTACATTACAATTTGAATGAATTCAAAAAAATGTTGACTATTAACTGCAATCCGCAAGTTTCCAATAATTCAAATCAGATTCTTTTGTCTAACGTTAAAATAAATATGTATGAAATACCAAACCGCGACGTTTTGGTTGCTTGAAGTCAAAAAGCGCTCCTATTTATCAGTTATGCCACATTACTAAACCGATATAAAAACGTTGAAAATAAGAATGATTAATGATATGTAAAATTGACATTATTTTGTGGCGTTTTATTCTCTTAACGGTACCAAATAATTATTATTGTCCTAGGACACTACCCTATTGCAGAACTCAAATTGGGTTACTTATCATATATAAAACATTAAACATATACTAAAATGCAGACGGAACAGCTGTTTCTCTAGATTTTACCGTGAAAGACGGTTTGATTCTTTGACCTTTTTGGTGTGCTCTGTCCAGCCCGTAAGGGATAGATATGTGATTGATATGTATGATACTTAAGTACGATGATTTTCTAAACCCGCAAAGTACCGCAACCTATTATGCGTCATGGGCGTGTGAGTGAAGCCTTAATATAGAATAAAGATAGGTGATACCGTGAGAGCCTGCTGATTGCACGCCCGCAGTCACGACTTCGTACGTTGATGGCAAGACGATTCGTAAGTTCATGGCACTGGTTCATAGCTTGCTACCTGTTGGTGACTGAAACATGTGGTCAATTTATACAGCAAGCTATATTAATAGGTATATTAAAGACAGGTGATACCGTGAGAGGCATAGAGGAGAGGCACGTTGATAGCGAGTTGATTCTATAAGTTAATGGACTGGTCCATAGCTTGCTACCTATTGGTGACCGAAATATGTGGTGAATTTATACAGCAAGCTATATTAATAGGTATATGATACCGTGAGAGGCATATAGGAGAGGTACGTTGATGGCAAGATGATTCTATAAGTTTATGGACTGGTCCATAGCTTGCTACCTATTGGTGACTGAAACATGTGATCAATTTATACAGCAAGCTATATAAGTAGGTATAATAAAGATAGGTGATACCGTGAGAGGCATAGAGGAGAGGCACGTTGATGGCAAGATGATTCTATAAATTCATGGCACTGGTTCATAGCTCGCTACCTTCATTGGTGACTAAAACTTGTGGTCAATTTCTACAGCAAGCTATATTAGTAGGTGTATTAAAGATAGGTGATACCGTGAGAGGCATATAGGAGAGGTACGTTGATGGCAAGATGATTCTATAAGTTCATGGCACTGCTTTGTAGCTTACTACCTTTATTGGTGACTGAAACATGTGGTCATAAATAGATATACCAAAGATAGCTAATATCGTGAGATGCATAGAGGAGAGGTACGTTGATGGCAAGATGATTCTTTAAGTTTATACTGGACTGCTCCATAGCTTGCTACTTATTGGTGACTGAATCATACGGTCAATTTGGTCACAAGGCTGTACGAAAATGGCTCACAGTAATCGTAATTTTTAAGTTACCATTTATTTTGCTTGTCTATTTTATTGAAAATGTCAAAAGATCTGGTGTAGTGTTTATTTCGCTCATCCCTTAAAAACATCAAAAGATATGGTATTTCAAGTTATAGTAGAAAGCAATATTGCATAAACAAATTTTATTAAGTAGATTATTCTGAAATATATATCTGTCACAGACATACAGACAGATATATTCTCATTCACACCAATAGAAAAATATAGTCGAGACCCGTGAGAGCTACTTAGTACTAAACTAATCAATACAGTGGCAAGAATCCGAAACAATGCCGTTTGCCCATCGTCTAGGTACCGTCGTGTTTCAAAGAAAATACAACAATAGTGAAACTGAGGTAAAATTACATTTAGTTGTTCTAAAACCACTCAAGGGCCTGTGTTGTAGCTGTCAACGGTGATAACTAAACAAAGAGAGAAATCGTCAACATTTTCCCCTCAAGCACACGAGAACACCCAAGTAGTTGGCTCTTTAGAAATCTCTAGTTCCGTCCAAAGGCACACATGCAAATTGTGTGTTGATGGCTCATTCAATCGTGGGTACTGCACCCATAATTACTTAACATACATTCTTAACATTCATTTCTCTGATTGGTGTTCCCTTATAAACCTTTTTTAACATAGAAAAGGTTTAATTGTGTGTTTGTAATGTATAAAATAAAAAATTACTTTGGTCCCAGTTGGTTGGTTGAAAAAAAATTTCACCATAAAGTTACGTTATCTGCGAGTTACGTAGACTATATTTTATCTCCAGAGATTCCTGCAAAAATTGCAATAATGTAACAAAAAACCGATATAAACATTATTTTGGCGCATGCGCTGCGAATACAAAATGAAGGATCATACAAAAGTACTACGTATTTATAGTACTTATTACCTTTTAGAAAAAATGCGAGGTCTGACAGACAGGATAAGACAAGTGCAAGATCGAGAGAGAGCCGTTTGCCCAAAAATGGGCTATAAATATTAATAATAATGGTAATACCTTAAAATGCGTTCTTAAATAGGTGCTATTTATAACATCAATACAATGTTTAACCTGGTCAATGCGTGGGATTCATACAACATAAGTTTTGATTAGCATAATTTTCTGATACGTGTAATAATATTATGCAGATCCAGAGTCATAATCATAAATCTATAAGATGTTTATATTACAAAGATTTATGACTACACTAGCTTTCATATTATTTATTACACTCGTACATTTCGTTGCATTGTGCGTCCAGTGTGTTAGATTTTATTGTGATAGAATGCATTGATATTGTCATTACCATAATCATGTTCATTAGTCTCTTTCATGTGAACCGACTTTAAGATCCATTTTCGATTAACAATTGCTTTATATTACATACTTATATCTCTTTCCAATTTTGTTTTACTTCTTTTTATCCATTTTTGTTCATCTTTATGCTATCTTATAATATTTATCTATATGTATGTATTGTGCGTATATAAGTGCTGCACCACCGTTTTGTCAGTTTTTTTAAAATATTGTACAAAGAAAATTAAAAAACAATAATGTTTGTTATTACCTATTACAGTTTTACAACTAATAAGATTCCGATCTTACTAGACAAATATTACCTTCTTTTTTATCTTCTTGCATATATCAATAACAAATTTTGTTAAATCCGGCACATTCTGGACTATCCCTAGAGTCTTGTCTTCAGGCTAGGTTAGATCGTCTAATAAAAAAAGTGCTCGCCCCCCTTTTCAGTTTAACCTCATAAGCAAGAATGGTGTTAATTCTCAAAAAAGGTACATACTTTTTAGGGTTCCGTAGCCAAATGGCAAAAACGGAACCCTTATAGATTCGTCATGTCTGTCTGTCTGTCCGTCCGTATGTCACAGCCACTTTTTTCAGAAACTATAAGACCTATACTGTTGAAACTTGGTAAGTAGATGTATTATGTGAACCGCATTAAGGTTTTGACACAAAAATAGAAAAAAAACAATAAATTTTGGGGGTTCCCCATACTTAGAAATGAAACTCAAAAATTTATTTTTCATCAAACCCATACGTGTGGGGTATCTATGGATAGGTCTTCAAAAATGATATTGAGGTTTCTAATAACAGTTTTTTCTAAACCGAATACTTTGCGCGGGAGACAATTCCGAAGTGGAAAAAAGTGTGTCCCCCCCCCGTAACTTCTAAAATAAAGGAATTATAAAACTAAAAAAAATTCATGATGTTCATTACCATAAAAACTACCAGCGAAAATTGGTTTGAACGATATCTAGTAAGTAGTTTTTTTAATACGTCATAAATCATAAACAGCAATTTACCTTTCATTCAATCAACTCAAATATAAAATTTAAAAAAAAACAACTACAAGACTTTTATATTATGTTATTTGCTACTACGGAACCCTTAATGGGCGAGTCCGACTCGCACTTGGCCGCTTATTCTTATCTTTGGTCGTTAGTAGTAGGCCTTGTCAACATGCCGAACCATCAGATCTGATGACTAACTAGTAATGCATAAATGACGGTAGTACGCAGTACAGACCCTGCGCGCCTCCTGCCTCCGTGGTGTAGTGGATAGAGCGTTCGGCTCATACCCGGAGGTAACGGGTTTGATTCTCGGCGGGGGCAACGACTTTGTGTTGTTGTCCTAGTTTGGTTAGGACGTTGCAGGCTGATCACCTGATTGTCTGATAAGTAAGATGATCCGTGTTTCAGAGGGCACGTTAAGCCGTCGGTCCCGGTCACTCTCTTTGACATTGGTCGTTACCTAAAACCATGTCAGAGGCCTTTAAGGCGGTTTAAAAACTCTGATACTAGTGTTAGTCACTAACACACACGATAAGAAGAAGAAGTACAGAGCGAGTTAATTTTTAGGTTAGACAATCTATGTTTGTTATTACCAAATCATTTGAGGAAAAATTCATACCGTGAAGCGCAATAATTCTATAATATATGTGTGACTTCCAGTCTTAACCATTGCAAACATAGTCACATCCACGAATTAATAAGAATATCCATTCAAAGTGTTCTACGAGACAATAAATATTCAACGGTCGTATTGTAACTGTCTAGTTCATATGAATGGCGATGTGAATCATTGATATGCGAGGTGAACATAGCCGAAACCTGATGGTTATCGGTATTACACGTGTGTATTGTGAACACATCTATATTTCACTTTTAGTCTTTGTCATTCTATTGTTGAGATGTTGTTTATATGTAGATGAGGTTATTGGAATCCATGATGTTGGAAATTTAATGTTTATTTCCGATCGTTTCCGTTGTTTCCGTATTTTTTTATAGTTTTGCTAGTATATACTCAATACTCAATGATTACCTACTTATTATTGATATTGACAGGATTTAAATTTGTAATATATGTTTCTGTTTTTGCAGGTATGTCGAGCTGACACTTTGAAGTCCTTAACAATCTGTAAGTGGTTCACGATTCGACTATTTCAATACGTTTCCAAGGGTTAATCCAATTTTAATATGTTACTAGTTAATATGTTATATTTTTTTATATTAAAAAATATGGCCTATCAATACTAATTTTATTCTGTGTTAATGGTAAACAAAAAGAAAAAACTAGTACTAGTACGATCTATTAATTCTTATTCAAACATGTATTGGTATACATGAGGATCTCGGAAACTGCACGGAAAAAACTATTTCATTATTAGCCGTTTTCTGTATTCATAAACGAATTTCGGTTGTTTTGGTTCTTTTTATTACACGTAACAGAAGTATAAATAACACTGACTCTATAAAATATCTTTGCTCACAATCAAAAGCCTTGTTTTTGCAATTTGTCGCAAAGGTCAACCCACCTAGTACATTCAACCTTACGAAATGGTCAACATTTGCGTGTGTAAAACCGAAAATTGAATAGTATCACGTCTCGAAATTCACATGGTGATGGTGTGTTCGGAATTGTTAATTACGCCTTAGCTACGTTTGGCAGTTTTACTAAACTACGCTCTATGAAATTTAATATGGTTACAATGACTTGCTGTCTTAAAAGTTTATTTAAATAAATAAGATAATATGTATACATACGTTATATATTTACAAATATAAAGAAAATGATAACTATCTGCTATAAATTTAATCTAAAAATTCATGCCCATGTAGCATAGTGCAAGAACGCTAGCCGCAATTTCCCGTCGGATCGCGATACTTCTGCTATTCACTTAGATAGTTTAGTATTATAAACATGATATAGATCATTATAACATATTATAGACTTATTTTTTAGACAATGATGACTTACAAACGCCACTGCGACCTTACATAATATGCCTTTTACCGAAACTAAAATGTATTATACCTATTTTCTTCGGTTTGTGTATATCATTTTGAAAAGGTGAATGTGATTCTGAATTTGTCAAGTTAATAATTATTCAAAAGTATAGAATATGGTTCAAGGGTTCTTGACTATGGAATTCATACGTTGACTAGCCATGATTGAGTTTGCCGGCTAAATATAATATGCATTCAAAATTACATTTTCTATTTCTATAGTTGTAATTGTTAATGCCAAATGTTTCATGAGTCACTGTGGTTTTGTTTGAAGTCATTGTAACTATGATAAATAGTTCTTGTAAGCACCCTTTCAAATGTAGTTTCTTAGAATTAAACCTAAGTTACAAATGTTTAAAAGGGATTTTACATACATTTTAATCTCGTCTCGTATAATCTATTAAGTAAATTTACTTTAAAGGTCTTATCTATAATATTTTTACTCATAATAAGTAATTAATAACTGTTGATATTGTTGATTTTATTGTTTTAATTGTATGTATATTACATTTTTTTTAAGTGAGTATATTTTATGTTTTATGTATTAATAAAGTCATTATTTCGTTTTAATAAGTAATAACTTATAAAAAATATTTTTACTGGTTCAACGAAGAAACAAGCGGTCAAAGAAGGGACGATTGCACCAGCAGAAATTTATATTTCCCGTAACTTGATGAAGGAAGGCATTTGATAGCTGTGAGACGTGGGACGACTTTCAACACGTTTTGGAATCTTTAGTTACTAGGCGAACCTTTAGTAAGATCTGCTGATTCATATAATGTGGTAATGCTACTTGGCAAGGAGGGTTCAAGAATGATTCAAACATAAGTTGAGACAAAATTACCATATTTGTCAATGGACAAAATTATAATGATTTCGTCCCTAAATTCAGTGTCAGAAATTCGGAACTTCTAAAGTCTTTCAGGTTTATGTATAAGAAAATATTGGAGTTAATTATAAGGAAGAGCCAAAGGTTTAGAGCATTTGTGGCATAATGCGTGTGATTTTATCTTATTTTCGCGCAGTAAAATAATTATAAATGTAATATGAGTCTATATGTATATCAATAAATATCTTTGGGTACTCGAAATTTTCTTTAGAGAAAACTGAATCTTCAGCAGTTTTTCTCTTAGATAGTCGAAAGATAAAGATAGAAAGGGTAGCTGCATCTTTTGTTAAAATTGTTTTATACTTCCAGTCATGTTCATTTCGATTATTATCCAATGTCGCTTGATGATGGACTCTCATATCGGTTGATAACATTACTTGTCGTGCTTAGAAAGTGTTTCACTACTTCACTCTCTAACAATTAAAATATAGAGCGTACAAAAGCAGAACCCTGTAACGCTATTGTTGTTAATATCTGTGACGGTTAGAAGACTAACTACCTGAACTTACTTGACTTTACAAAATAAAAATTTGTCCGCGTGCAAATAATTGTAACCTGTTAGATTTATGTTGTATTTCTTAACTCTATAGTTGATACAATACGGTATGTATCTTGTATCTAAATTCTTATAATACCATCAATGGTCCATTGGTCACCCCTTATAATATGATTAACTTCAAAATTACCCTATTTATATAAAAGTATTTACATACACATTGTACCTCGTCACGATACTTTTGGAGTGAAAAAATTATAATACACTAGCTGTAATGTATTCAGCGACTTCGTTAGCGTAGAAGTCGAAAATGGTTTTAATAGGATCTTATTTCTTGACTCCGTGGTTTGGGCTGTTCGTTGATATATCAGTCAGTCAGTTTCTTATTTTATATATACTTAGAATATATGCAGGTTGCATTTATATATTTCTTAAAAGAGAGATTAGATAACGCCTATCATATTTTTTAATGATAAGATTAAAAAATGATGTTCTGTAACCGAGCGCACTTTTATTCTCTATTTTGTCGTTAGCAACATTTGTATTGGATTCTTCATGCTGCTTTAAGGTATCTGGTAAGGTATAGAGATTGGCCTAACGTGTCTTCAAAAGCACGAAGGAGCCCAAGTTACCTTTCTGTGACATCCACAATTGTAGCTCTAACTGTTCTCTAATGGCATCCAAGCTGTGCTCATCGGCTCTTAATAATGCTTTTATACGCAATATGAACACTTTCTGTCAACTTATGCAACTTTAAATCATTTTTATGTGATAAAAGTAAAGCAGTTCTTCAAATGCCTTTTTAGGGTTCCGTAGCCAAATGGCAAAAAAGGAACCCTTATAGATTCGTCATGTCTGTCTGTCTGTCTGTCCGTCCGTATGTCACAGCCACTTTTTTCCGAAACTATAAGACCTATACTGTTAAAACTTGGTAAGTAGATGTATTCTGTGAACCGCATTAAGGTTTTGACACAAAAATAGATAAAAAACAATAAATTTTGGGGGTTCCCCATACATAGAACTGAAATTAAAAAAAATATTTTTCATCAAACCCATACGTGTAGGGTATCTATGGATAGGTCTTCAGAAATGATATTGAGGTTTCTAATATCATTTTATTCTAAACCGAATACTTTGCGCGAGAGACACTTCCAAAGTGGAAAAAAGTGTGTCCCCCCCCCGTAACTTCTAAAATAAGAAAATGATAAAACTAAAAAAAATATATGATGTTCATTACCATGAAAACTACCAGCGAAAATTGGTTTGAACAAAATCTAGTAAGTAGTTTTTTTTTAATATGTCATAAACTGCAATTTACCTTTCATTTAATCAACTCAAATATAAAAATAAAAAATACTACAAGACTTTTATATTATGTTATTTGCTACTACGGAACCCTTCAAGGGCGAGCCCGACTCGCACTTGGCCGCTTATTTATTATTTACGATGATTTTTTTTGCTTGTACTCTGTCGTGTCTGGTGGATATGATGTTTCTTTTCTTTTCCTCTCTCGTCCGCCAGATATTGTACTTCACTGTAAGACACGAAGGTCACATTCTTTATCTGTTTCATGTAGTTATGCCTCGGTTCTTCTTATCGAGAAGATGTCTCGGTCTGGTCCTCTTTTACTTTCTATATTTCCTTTAATTATAGTCTTTATGAAATCATCGTGTCGTGTCATGTAGTCTAACACCTATTTTTTATTAGGTTTAGAATGCTCCTATTTTTTCTATTCATTTATAGACTTTTTCAATTCAGTTTATCTTTTATATCCTACGCCAGGACCATATTTTAATTGCCAAATTTAAATACAAGTAGGTGATTATAAACAAGTTCCTGACCTTCCAGCTATTCAGCATTGCAAATTCCAGTTCCAGTACCATTTTAACTGAACAGTTAACTGCCGTTACGAAAGCATAACCTTTGCCAATAAAAAATTAACGGTTACTTTTCAGAACAATGGGCGGGTGCAGTGGCTGTATTTAATTTTTATTATTGTTATTACTCTTTCTCACGGCTGTGATTAGCTTTTACGACATTCTAATTTTGTTCTTCATATCACTGAAATATTCATTATTATCTTTTTTTTTAATGTACTCCTATTCAATTAAATTCACACACTTGTGCAATCCTATGCATCAATTAAAGATTCCTAAAAATTATATTAGGTCAAAAAGAATTAATAACGAATCTCGTAATTTCCAAACAAAACAAAACCACAACATTGGATTGTACTTTCAAAATTAGAAGTCAACGTAAGAAAAAAAAACCACAAAGTTAAACAATTGACTTTAGCACTCGTAGACAGGTGAAGGCATCAAATCATGATACGTTAGATCTTGACATACCTGATTTGATGATTGTGATGAAATGAAGGCTGGATATAATAATGTGAGGATTGTACGATTGAAAATGTTCTATAATATGTAACGATGTTGCAATAAGCACCATCCTTCATGCTCTTGCCTACCTCCTTTTTATCATTTCATTATTTTCAAATGTCATTCCTAAATTTAATTTTTGAATTCCAGACATTCCTTGCTTATCATTTTTCACTCATTCCACTTTCACTTCTGTTACGAATAACATATCTCAGCACTTGTAATTTCTTATAATAGTTATATTGTATAAAAATATATTTATTCTCTGGTTCTTGACCTCTATAAATTTCATGTGGGAGCACAATTTACCAGCTGGGACAGGTGGAGTTTCCCACAAATATAAATATAAATATATTGAGACGAATTACAAAGAAGATCTAGAAAACTATTACGCAATATTATGATATGTGTTTATAGCAAACGATAAGTAGTCGAATATTCGGCACGAAATCTTATTTTAAAATTATTCTCTTGTCTATTATTATTTAACAATGCATCTTGATCTATCTATTAATTATCTTAGGTATTTGTATAAATTACAGATGTCCAATTACAATTTTCGCAGCATGTTTCTTGCTACGTTGGCAATTATATAATTATAGGTAATTTAGCGTGCGTGCCTGTTTGTTAGTAAAACTAGGTAGGAGATGTACAGGTGCACTTTCACCTGCTACTGTTTGACAGGTGTCGTCTTAATTATAGATTATCGAGTAACGGGAATTAAGCATACTTGTGTTCTTTATGTGTAAACAAATTCTATTATTATTAGCTGCATAATGTACGAATTAGTTTTTTAGGAATGTGTTCTAACAGTTTAGATTCTAAGTGCTTTTTATTTAAGAGTCATCATCATCATCAGCCTTATCTGCAATATTCATACTCCATCAATTAATGCCATTTTGCATGATTTTGTGCTTTTTACCTTTTTTGTTTATTTGAATACATGCTTCTACAACCGTGTGACTTTGCCACCTGACGGAATCTGACCTATTTATTATCCATGATTGGTTGAAACATTGCTATGATACTGCGTTAACGTGAATTGATACGCCCAGTCATATGGTCTAACAAAATATACTGAAACTATTTTAAGGGTGAATTCAGTCCATGATTCTGAACAACTTTCCCTAAGGAACACGTATCGGAATATGGAAAGTAATTTTTGGCCTACCATACTAGTTGGCCGATCAGCTGATCCGAGTTTGTATGGAGAGTCAAAAATTATTTTTTATAATTCGACATATGTTTGATATATGACGAAAGTTGTTCATTATCATGGACTGAATTCTCCCTTAAAATAGTTTCAGTATAAATAAATAAATAAATAAATATATAGGGACGAATTACACTGATTGAGCTAGCCCCAAAGTAAGTTAGAGACTTGTGTTATGGGATACTAACTCAACGATACTATATTTTATAACAAATACTTAAATAGATACACATCCAAGACCCAGGACAATTTGAAAAAGGCCATTTTCCAACTTGCCCTGACCGGGGATCGAACCCAGGACCTCTGGGTGGCGGACTAGCATGTTGACCACTACGCCACGGAGGTCGTCAAAGTAGTATATTTTGTTAGACCTTATATAAGGCCTAACAAAATATACTGAAATAATTTATGGGTAAATTCAGGTGCGTCCATGATACTGATCAACTTTCCCCAAGGAACGCATATCGAAATATGAAAAGTAATTTTTGGCCCCCCATACAACTTGACTAATCAGCTGATCCAAGTTTGTATGGAAAGCTAATAACTATTTTGCATATTACGATAAGGATACGATCTTTGGTAAGGAGGGTGCGAGGGAGTGACAACAGCATCATGAAGATGATAGCTGAGGACGTACACGCACCTCTGATGAGACACTTCGTCCGGACGATGACGGAAAGACAAGATTGTCGTCTTGAAGTACGGTCTCGTCCGCACGGAGTGCCTCAGAGGTATATGATATATTAATTATAGATTATTGTTTAAAAAAAAAACCTTTTAATGTAGTTTTTAATTTATATATTGTAACAAATGGATCTTGTTATTCGAAAATAAAGATATTTGATTTGATTTGATATATGTTTCTTAAGGAAAGTTTTTCACTATCACGAATTGAATTTACCCTTAAAATAGTTTGAGTATATTTTGTTGGACTTTATCTTCAATCTACAATATGTACTTATTACAGTGTTGGACACGTATTGTAGTGTGTCTACGACAGTATAATCAATAACTGTACTGACAATAGCAATCAAAGATCAAAACAATGTAATGCACAAAGGTAGCGAAAGTAAAGAAAGTTTCAACAGGAAGTACCACCAGTGAAGTGACACTTAGTGTTTCCGACCTAGACGACATGGAAAACCTTTCAATGTGTTTTTGTGGGCGTATCTATGATGTCAACCTAAACCTGCTTGCTACAGGTGTGGGAAAACTATCGATCTCATTTGTAATACTTTCAAGTTGTTAGAATAATGTAAATTTAAATGAATTTGTTTAATTTGTAAAAAAAATACTATGACCGAAAATCGTGAATATTTTAAGTTGCAGTTAAATATAAACACAATTTTTGCCGGGTCCAACTCATGACCTGATAAGTCTTTATAGTTTTGTTAAGTACAAAGAAAATTTATTTTAAGAAAACCTAGGGGTTTAATTGTTTGAATTTTTTAATTACCTACTTTTTCAATTTTCAATTCTTTTATTTCAGATAACTAAGGTCCATTTTTGTTATCCATTCAAATTATATTTTTGTTGTTTTGTATAGATCTGCCTGGTACGTCAAATATTTTACTTAATATTAATAAGAAAAATAATTATTTCTTACATTAAGAACTAGGTATGGCTTTAACTTATCAATAACTGCATTAGAAGGCATAAATTTATATGGGTGTAAGGTTATGCATTTTAAATATTTGCGTCTCAATACACCTACATTTAAACGAAAGCAGTGGCTTTATAAATCTGCATTACGGATCATGATTATTCAAATATCTGCAGTAATTTAAATACCAATATATTATCAACAAGTCTCTGACCAAATGAAGTTCAAATTAGAACTTTAACGTTAAGTAATGTGGCTCTATTATATTTTAATTAGCCAGTAGATATGCGCAGATGTTCATCTTGGTATTTAGAGAAAATGAATTGTATCTTCAATAGCGATAATGATTTGATATTTCATGTATTTAAGTCTATCTTGAAATGAATATTTCAATCTTGGATGATATGTGGTGTATTTGTTGATATGATCATTATCATACCAAGTTAAATAAAATCTAGGTCTATGGATATATTATATATGCATAGACCTAGATTTTATTGATATCTCTATTTTACACACTTGTTAGGTATTAATGCGTAAGTTTTCTCCGTTTCTTCACCGGAGGTATTTGGTGGTAGGTAAGTAAATCGACGTTATTAAATTGAAATTGATAGGTACCGTCATCTATCATAAAAGTTTGTGTAGGTAAACAATAGAAAAGGAAAACCAACACATCAATGTAGAAGGTTAACTAATGAGGTAATCATAATCAAAGTCTTCGAATGCAAGGTAGCAATCACAAAACAATTATCAAAATTTACGTAGGTACTTCCCAAGTCAAGTTATATTAAATTTTTATTATTTCCCTTATAATGTAAATGTTAAGCCCTGGGTGGGGCCGCTTTCTTCTTTATATAATTCAGTTTTCGTCACTTGCGTCACACAGAAAGAGAAATTTATTCCAATGTGTCAGGTGATTCTAAAGGGCTAAAGGTTATTAAGATTAAGACGAAAAAGGTGAAAAAATTAAATAATGTTAAAAGATTATTAATTTTTTACAACATGATCAACTGAAGACATAAGGCCTTATCATAAAGTATCTAAGTACTTTATTTTATAATGCGTTTATATTTTTCTTAAGTTATGTTGATCTTATACCCTTGCTTCTGAACTTGGAGATTTAAAATCTATTTAAAGTTGTTGAAAATGCCTCAACAGACAAATTTACGGAATTTAGGTACGCTTACTAACACATTTGATTATAAGTAGCAAAATAGGTTTTTGCCAAAAAGCGATAGTCTTTATTTTTATGTCGATTAGCTCAAATGACACTATATTTTGTCCCTTTAGTGACTCGCCATTCTTATGTCTCTCTCCGATAGCCAATGATGTTAGAATAAAAGTGTTTCATCCGATTTTGTCTGATGTTGTCATGTTTTACTTAATGCCATGTCGGCATTTCTCTCTATTATTATTTAGAGTTCTTTATTGTGACATCTATTAGCGGCTTTATATGATAATGTCTCCGGAAACCATACAATGCATTGAGAATTTACGATTATTTATACGTTTCATATTATGCACGTAACACTATGCTAATGAACGGAAGTGTGCATACGAAATGTGTGCTCAGGTGTCTTCGTCTCAGAACTGGTTTTTTCTGGGCTTGTGTAAGTGATAGGAGTTCTATTGTTTGCCAGAATATGGAAAGGTGTATCTGTCATCTCATGTCAGATATCTGTTGTTTTGCATTACTTAAGTGTTGGATCATCATCCGCGATAACTATTACCATACGTTTACCTGAGGTGCCTACTGTTTCCTTTATTATCTCACTTATCATCTATAACTTTTATTATAAGTGTTATCAACAAAATAGATCAAATAACTCAAAGTTATATTTCAAGGAAAATCCGTAAAAGAATAAACAGGAGGTAACTAATTGGCAACTGCATATAATTCTCTAAGGTTTCTTTTGACGTCTTTAACTTTTTGAATATTCCGGTTTTCTCTAAATATTCTTTGAGGCTGTGTTTCTCTTAACGCTTTAATCTTTACCGATACTGTCAGTTTATATTTTCTTATTTATCTCCAGTATATTTTCTGAGTCAATATAAAAGCCATTATTTGTGGAGACTATTTTATATTCAATTGCAATCTCTCCTTTAGCTTTAATGTACCTACCAAGACTCCCTGCACACCACTAAATTGCCGTAAAGATAGGATCTTCAGATACGGTTTCGAAACGGTTGCGTGCGAGGCAACCATAAGGCACGCCTTTCCAATTGGGACCACCAATTGATTTCAGATTTCACGCCTTATCCAATGCGATATAACGAAGGCCTCAGCTTTAATTGTCTAGCTAGAGTCTGCTTCCTTTAGATTTATGGTTGAAACTAGATTTTTAATTTTAGATTCATCACTTCCGTATGCTAAATTATTACCTGCACGTTTATATATATATATATATATACTATCACGTCTTTATCCCTAATGGGGCAGACAGAGCATTTTGGGTCTTGCGGTTCTATGCAAAGCCCAGGGCCGCAAGACCCAAAAGCCACTTTACCTGCACGTAACATTACGAAATTTAAAACCTTATATCTTTCGGGGATTTCACCTTTGGGTCTTGCGGCCCTGGGCTCTGTCTACCCCGTCGAAATAAAGATATGCATCAATATTATTTTATTTGATCTGCTTTTAGGTTCAGTTATTTAATTATAATAAGATTGTAAATTTATGCAAATCCCAATAATTTTGGCATTATATTAGTAACTAGAGACAGCGCGCGGCTTCGCCCGCGTTACCACACGTGTGAAGTCGCGGGCGTGATGCAATATAGCCTATAGCCTTCCTCGATAAACAACCTATCTAATACCGAAAGAATTTTTCAAATCGGACCAGTGGTTCCTGAGATTAGCACGTTCAAACAAACAAACAAACAAACTCTTCAGCTTTATATATAAGTATGGATAGGTAAAAATTGCCATTTCATTTTAGAAAACCTTTTTTTTCAAAAGTAAAAACCGACTTCACCCTCCACTACCCAACCGATTTTGATAAAAAGTCCATTCAAACAAAGAAAGAATTTTTCAAATCGGTCAAGGCGCCTTCGAATAAACGGTGAACATACAATACATTAAAAAAAGATCACGACAAATTCACTACTCCTCCTTTTTGGAAGTCAGTTAAAAAGAATAAGTATCATCTTATAGCGAGCACTGACTGCAGTACCAACAAAATAACAAGGCGAATAAAAACGCTTTATTATACGATGGATCGTGAGAACTAGATATAGAGGATCGAAAATCTATAAAAAAACACTCACACTTGACCAATCATTGTCATGCACTAGTTGCCATTACGGCTGACATACCATAGCTTAATATTGTATAATTCAATTTTAGAGAAAACGATACTATTACATTGGTTCCGCTCGTGATGAAATCTGTAGCCAATATGTCTGACTTTCTATTCGTTTTACTAGATTTGTTTCAGGAAGGCTAAGCGTGTGTTTTGATTTCAATTATATTACAACGCAAACAATACTTTATTGCACAAAATAAATAAATACAGGACATAATTATAAAATATGCCATATAAACACAATAAAAATCATATCGAAGCATGTAATGGGGTTGTTATATTCCTAATTCTTTAAGACGAGTTTAAGGGAAACACATATAAATCTCAATATTTTTTAATTCTATGGGACCATCTGACAAACCATTAAAATAAAATAATTTTTAAAATTGGTCAAAATGTCTTCGAATGATCAGTGAATTTATAATCTCCTTCTTTTTTGGAAGTCAGTGAAAAATAAGTCTCGTAAATAGGGGCGATACTGGCCACGGTCTATGCCGACGAAAAATATATACTGCTTTAGGCTGTATCATGTTGATGTCTGTGAAGTTACAACAATACCAGTGACTAAGCTAGGCTTTCAAGGCAGAGCATACCAGCCTTTGTGTGGTCCGAATGACTGCGAAGTATGCGAGCTGCATTATAATGACAGATTTGAGGCTTGCAAGGAACCATCACGTGTTTAATCAAGGAGTCACGTGTATTTATAGAAGTGATTGCAAATGATGATGGTGTGCTATGAAATGCAAATCTCCCAGATTTCTGGCAACTTCATGTTGCAGATATCAGGGAAATTTGTCAAGCATTGACAAATAAAAATAAAGTTTTTGGTTTTAGAAATTAAGATTGAGGAGATTATTTGGGTCGGAGTTCTTAGGTAAAGTTGTTTGTGTGCAGAACAAATGCATTTCCAGCTGCCTACAGGCGACTGATTCCTGTATTTAAATGCTCATCGTAAGATGAGCATTTAAAATTATTCTGTAACATTGAGAAAGTATCATTATTAATATGTCCAACATTATCACAGTACACGCACCGCGAACCCGTTTCCCTTTTGTAAACCACTGGTTGTTATGTAAGAAGTTGTCCAACAATGTAAGAGAAACCCGATACTTTATCAACTAGATTTGCTGCAAGTCCTTGGACAAGTTACTTTGCATTGTTAATCCAGGAATTGTCTTGTACCGGATTTTGTAAAACATTCTTTGAGGTTGTGCATAACATTAGGTGTTTGCATTGTTAGCTTGTTTGCCGGCTGCAACGTAAATTCGTTTCTTAGTTTTAACAATGTCAGTCTAATCTACGACAAGTTATGAAAATTTATTATTTTTTAATTACATTGTTTCATTGTTGGAGCAAAGGCATAACAGGGCGTCCCTTCTAACGGACAAATCTAGTTTTGTTTACTGCACTATATTTCTGTTATGAATTCAGATTAGAAACAGAATTATTTTATTAACTTGATAAAGAACATTTTGGTAAATTATTTTTTTCTATGATAATATTTAATAACAATATAATAAAAGTTCTCTTAATTGCAATCTTATTCATTCATCAAATTTATTTACTTATTGTATGATCAACAATTAAATAATTATTGCAACACTTCAACACTTGTTTTAAGATGTAACAATGGTTAGTCATTAAATAAAAGGCTTTGTATCGTCTATACTAAAAGAGCCGATCAGGTCAAGGAGAAGCGGTTTTATAAGATGAATCAATTGACATTTAAAATTTGTCCGCTTGCGATTTGTTGTATGCAACGTAGTAAGACGAGTGTATGATTAGGATATCGAATGGCGCTGTCTTAGAATAGATAAATAGGTACTTTTTCCATACGAGCAGAGGCTATGGACCTGTAGAAAAGATAGAAGAAAGGAGTTATGCTGAAAGGGTCTGCGAAGCAAATTATTACGCCTTTTTTTCCACAGGAGCAGATGCTATTGACCTGTAAAAAGGATGGAAAAAAGAATTTTACTAAAAGGTAGACTCTTTTAGTAAAATTCTTTTTTCCATCCTTTCTAGGAAGTCATCCATCCTTCCATCTTTGGAAGCAAAATCAAGTGGAAGTTTGGGTTTGTGGTCGCCTTTGATCGAAGAACGTACTGCGACCAGATTGTTTAAAAATATTTAAAAAGTAGATGTCAAAAAGTAGAGGTCAGAGGAGGAAGACCCCGGGAATGCATGAAAGAGAGTGAGGACTTGAGGAGTGTAGATGAAGCAAGAGAGGTCTGTCAGGATCGCAGCAAGTGAAGGGCCATAGTTAGCTTATAAAAATATGTTTTTATAATTTCGCGGTCAGAATATTTGGACGAGCATAATACATAATCGTAAAACCGGCAGTGAACGTGTAAATCATGTGGTCAGTTCAAATCGTGCACACGTGGTATTTTTTACTTTATTATTTATTTTGAGAAGTACTTCATCTTGAATGTTTAAAAACCTAAATATTACGGGACTAACTACATTAGTTCAGTTGAAGAATCGTCAGTTCTAAATTGTGCAGACGAAGCTTATGATCTTGAATTTTACATACATACATAATATCACGCCTGTTTCCCACAGGGGTAGGCAGAGACTATGGACCTCCGCCCCTCTGATATCCACCATCATGATAAGAAAGATTGATGGGACAAGAAATTAATATCATCGTATTATAGCAACATTTTTGATCTACAAAGGTTATATGACTCACAGATAACTTTTTATAAATAACACTACTAGTAGTAAACTACATGTACTTATATATTACTTAAGACGTGTCATTGACATTGATCGGAGGCACGTAATAAACAGGTTTTTGCCATTTCGATTCTTGCAGCTGATCTGAAAAAGTACTCTGCAAAGTTTTTAGTCCGTCTTTATCGCTTTGTCACGAAGTCTAGTCTTATAATGCATCTGGTTTAGGTCCTGGTTTCTTAGAATCAGACCTTGGAGTAATGGGATCCTTTCGAAATAAAGCGGGTCGTGAACTCAGAGATTGAGACAGGTTGTGTTTAAACCCTTATCCAGCTTACCTAAAGAAGTACTAATTTAAACGGTGTGAACAGAACTAAGGTTATCATAGTCCAGCCAAGCCAGCAAATAAAAACATAAGCGAGTCCTAAAACAAATATTTGAGAAAAATATTATTGCTATTCTTTTGAAGCAGGATTTTAGAGTTACACTGTGATAAAACTTAACATTAAAAGTAAAACCTGTTTCATCCTGTGAAGCTTCGAATTCCGAGGTGCTTTCTAGCTGTTTTTTCTGCAAAAGGAAATAGGTACTTAGTGAAATTGCAGATGCGATCTCCTCCTACCTACTTAGTTCCTCATTATCTCAGGTTTGTTCAAATTAGCATGTGTTATAGTCTATCTTACATAAACGCATACCAATCTCCTCTGGCTTGACCATTAGCGACATCCCGACAGTAACTCATTAGTCACTGAACTGAGCTTTCCATCCTTTGACCAAACATCATATCCACATACTACTTATTTTCAACTTTATCCTGTTCATCATAGAGTTTAATATCGTGCTGTTCTTGTCCTGGGCAGTTGCTGTTGTTTTTGCTGCAAGCCTTCCTGCTTCTTATTACAGTGATTTAAAGTCTACATTCCCAGTCACATCGAGCCGGATGCAAAATCGCATGTGCTTTGGAGCGGATGCGCCACAATCTAGCAATTGCTTTCCTGTATCTCTTCGTTTGATGTGGCCGAGTTTGTCTTTTTTTGTGATGACTGTACTTAATACACTTCTGCCATCCGTTAGACAAGTGTGAAATATATCGCTTACCAGAAAAAAACGACGGGTTGCACTCTGGGAGTGCCGGCAGAAGTGAAAACTTGAATATTAACGTTGTGCATTTTTGATATACGAAACAGCAGGCGCAGGCATACATTTTCGCCGCGCCGTAGAAAGAGAGGGGGAAACTCCTTCTCCTACGCCGCGCCAGCTGTCTACTCTCCATCCGTCTTACGAATTTTCGATCAGGTCACGTGTCCTGACGCGAGCGTGTCCTGACGCGAGTTTAACATTTTTTACCCATTCCAAAAAAAGTGCACAACGCCGCTAAGGAAGTTTTCACTTCAAAAAAATGTGTTCGATTCATACTGCTGACGGAACTATGAACAACAGGGCTTTTTAACACATTGTTGGACACTCAACCACAGACAATAGAAATAACAATTGATGTACGTCTATAGACGTAGTATAGCGATTCCCATTCGCTACTGTCCCGTGCGGTTGTAAATAGCTTTTCGCATATCTCTTACGTTAAAACGTGAGAGATATGCTTATACCTTATAACTAATAATGATGCAATTTCCAAGCGTTTCTTTCAGAAGGTTTTTCTATAGAGCGATGCTATGATAGATAGTTTATTTATACATAAACCGTCTAGTATTATCTTGACTTACACCATATTTTAATCGTTTCAGGCACAAAGGATGGAGTGCGGAGCTGCAGAGCTCAGCAGAAAACTGCGTGTTGATCAGGTAAAGATATAGATCCACCTAGGGTTGCCATCCGTCCGGGTTTCCCCGGATTTGTCCTAGTTTAGAGGGCATCCGGGGAGCGTCCGGGTGGGGCTTCGTTTGTGTCTGGGTTTAAAAAATTTAAGTCCTATAATAATAATCCGCTAAATTAGAATTAAAGAGGTGATTATGACATTTGTTTTTTATAAGGTACACTGACTATGTTTAAAAAAACAGTAGATATGTCCGGGTTGGTGGGCTCTTAAATCCGGGGATATCACGCGTCTTGTCCTGGTTGCAAAATTTTAGAGATGGCAACCCTAGATCCACTAACATTATTTACTCCAAAGCTATAATAGATGGCGCTACGTATATCAATTTAACGTAACATCGGTTGGAAATGTTGGAATATATAGTTTTGCCACTCATCGCTAGATGGTGTCGTGGGGTTTTGCTTTTTAATTTGCCTGGCAAATAAAATTATAATAAAAGTAATATTCCGTGCAAAGTACATACCTGCATATATTCTTTCTTTTTTGTCAAAATTGTTTAAATTTAGGCCAAGTTACTCTTTTATGGACTTCTTTTACATCAACTGTTAATAAATAATTTATAATTAAAGTACACGTAAAAAAGAATGTTTACAATAAATAAACGTTTACCAATTGTTGACTATAAATATCAATTAGTACAAATGAATTATGCAAATCAACTGATTTGGTATTTCAGAATCACTAACACGATATTTTGAACTATTAATCAAAGGACCAAACCTCGTTTACGCTTGTCATAAATTATCGCACTGATTTGACCAATATGCTCTCTATAGACCCAATCCTACATATATTATAAACGAGAAAGTTTGTAAGTATGGATGGATATTTGTCACTCTTTTACGCGCAAACGGCTGGACCAATATTGATAAAATTCTGGATAACACAAAGGCTACTTTAGGCGCGAGTAACACCTCGGGGCGCAGCTAGTACTTTAATAAATGACTACCTCCGTGGTCCAGTGGTCATGGCGTTCGCCTTGTGATCCTGAGATCGTGGGTTCGAATCCCACTGGGAAGCTTGTGAAAAGTTGTTTCTTTTAACAAACGTGTTAACTTTTACTTGTTTCTTATGTTCCTGTATTTATTTAATTTTTCTCAATAAATTATTTATATCCAACACTAACTTCATAACCAAATAGTGCCAAAAGGAACACACCTTTTGGTCTGCGACAGTGATTGATAACTGCGCGCAAATTCGCTTTGAACTCTTAAATGAAGTTTAGTCAATCAATTCGATGCTTACCTATATGAACCGGCACATAACTTGATTGCATGATGGAAAGCGGGCTTTGGAAGAAACGCAGGCTCTCAAAGAAATGCAGTTGAGAGCAGTATTCTGTGACGAGGCCTAAATTGAGAACTACTAGATTTAATTTCCCAGAGGTCCCGGGTTCGATTCCCGGTCAGGGCAAGTTGGAAAATGGCCTTTTTCAAATTGTCCTGGGTCTTGGATGTTTATCTATATATGTATTTATTATAAAATATAGTATCGTTGAGTTAGTATCCCATAACACAAGTCTCGAACTTACTTTGGGGCTAGCTCAATCATGTAATTTGACCAAAAAAAATTGTGTTTGTGTGCCTTGTCAATAGATTTTTAAGAAAACTTGTAAGCTAATTTTTATTCGCCATTTTCCAACAAGTCAAATCAGATACTTAATCTAAACGTCGAAACAAACATTTTCAAAGCGTCAAATTTATAACACCCCTCTTTTATATGGGGGGTAAAAGGAGACGCCGCAATCATAATATATTGAGGAGCAAGACAATAGGGCAACCTCCGTAGATCTCCGTGGTGTAGTGGTCACCATGCTAGGCCGCCACCCAGAGGTTTCGGGTTCGATCCCCGGTCGGGGCAAGTTGGAAAATGGCCTTTTTTAAATTGTGCTATATGTATTTGTTATAAAATATACTATCGTTGAGTTAGTATCCCACAACACAAGTCTCGAACTTACTTTGGGGCTAGCTCAATCAGTGTCGTTTGTCCCTTTATATTTATTTATTTATTTATTTAATCTCGATTATTATTATGATGCATTGTAATATTTTTTTATAATTACAACATAAGATTACGTGTAAGTATATACTATATTTGGAATCAAAGCAGCTGTAAAATTACTGTGTTGCTTACATAACCTGTTTGAAGCAACTGCACCTGCATTAAAACAAACGATCAGCTGTGTGTTACTTTTGCATGCAATTATTGCTTTTTATGACTGGCCAATTACTTCTCGTTATTTTAAATTTAGAATGTCTTTCTCAATGTACCGTTACATTTTTTATTCACATTTTATTTGCGCTTACGCAGGTTTGGGCACCGATGATGGTTAAAGTTATCGCATATTACTGTATTATCCTCAATTTTTATACTAATGTTTGTATCAATTAAACCAGTACCGATTTTATTTATAAGTGCGTAAATTACAACTTATTTCTATATTTCTAACTAGTTGCGCCCCGCGGTATTAATCCAGGGTGTCAGCTTCCTGCGTACCAAATTCTATCAAAAATGGGTTAGCCGTGAAAAAGTGACAAACATATATACACAAAGACACACTCAAAAAATTTCGCCTTTATTATATTTGTGTGATTAAATAGTTACTTGCCAGCAGGTTTACGTGAAGTTTTTTTTTGTAATTAGTTGTAATTTTTTCTATAATTACACATTTTCAAATTACTTTTATTTCCTAATCATTAAAGGTCAAAAAGATTGGTAATTATTTTATATAAGTACACATTTTCAAAGTAACTTTTATTTCTTAACCAATAAAGGTCAAAAAGATTACTCCTTTAAATTTATTGGCCTATGCGTTATATTGTACTTCTATATATTTAGAACAAATCCAGCGAGCGAATCGAGAGTATCGATTGTGGTATCGATTCCGTAGAGAATCGAGCCGGTGATTTACGTAACGGTTCCGCTCTACGTGTGATGCGCCTGCGCCGATACATCGATTGGGCTGCCTATTATGCGAATCATCAGTTATGTTATGTATGACGAACTATGACTGTTATGAGTAATGAATTCTTAAAATTAAAAGAGAAAATCGTTTGGTATATAGTTCTATTAATACTTATCGTCATCATCAGGTATTTTTGTCTTCACTGCAGAAGCACGACCCTCTCTGTACTACCAGAGCCATTCTTGGCCTGAGCAGCCAAAAGACTTGGCCTACAATCTCCTTGCTGGCCAGACGGTTTGGATTCATGCTTTGTTTAGCTTGTTTTTTTCTAAGTCGCCTTCAACGACATCCACGGAAGGACTTGGAGTGACCCTATTCTACTCTGCCGGAAACCACACGGTAAATTAATACTTATAATGTAACACTAGGTAATTTACGCATAGAAAGTTTAATTATGTTAATATAGAAAATTTACGTATATTTTCCATAAAAATAAGTCGAATATTCATACATTTTATAATTTCTAAGTTTTCTTTTTCTTATCGACTTTGCTCATTCAGATTTTTAGAGCTGCCAAAGTCTGTTCGCCGAGGGTTGATAAATTTATAATTCATCTCTATGGCTCCTTTCCCGCTTTCGCAGTTTGTGTGTTACGAGGCACGCAGTCGTTGTCAACTGCGGCCCGAAAGGGTGAGCGGACGCAGTGGCCATATATTGTCATTCCGGTTTGGAATAAGCTTCAATTGAGTCGATTGGATATTTGCGTGTTGTTTTCTATTATAAACCCCCGACAGAAAAGAGGGGTGTTATAAGTTTGACGCTTATGTCTGTCTGTCTGTCGATGGCGTGATAGCGCTCGAACGGATGGACCGCGTTTTTTTCACGTGAAAGCTAGTTCTCTTGCGGTGGTTTTCAGCTATGTATAATGAAAATCGGCTCGGCTGTTTAAAAGTTTTTGGGTGTTAACGCCTGAAAGTCGTGGCTTTCACTAGCCATCACCTCTCCGCGAATAGATTTTTAAGACTTCTGACGTAGGTCAATGACTGTCATCTAGTGACAATATGCCACACCAGTGATCTAGTTCGATAGGATCGAACTCGTGACTTATTGGCAACAGCCAGTGCTAAACTTGGCCACAAGGCTTCTTAAACAATTAAAAGTTGGACGCAAGATTTCATCGGTTAGCAGACGAAGAAGTTGCTTTAAAGAGCTGTGACTAAAATAAGAAATTGTTAAGTGTCGTATTGTGACTTTAGAGATTGAGCATAGCGCAAGCGATGCTATTGTGAGATTAATTGAGCGAGCGATGGGAATGCACCGGCTTTACCCTTCATATTCGTAAAAAAATATGGGCTTGTATGCTACAGATTTTTAAGTGTAGCGTAGGTTTTTATTGGTTAAAGATTATAATATATCCATACATTTAATGAAACAATAGTGTAGGCGATAAACAAAGAGTAACTTAACACAATAAAGAGAGAAAAAACATCTTTACACCTGTGTAAGTTATTTCGATACAAGGCTTTGCGAAGTCAGTGCATCTAATCTAAGGCTTTCATATTATAGCAGTCAGTGTGTTACGAGCATACGGTCAAACGGTAAAGAGCCGAGATAGGACTTCGTGGGAAATCATAAAAGACGAGTCACCGAGATTTCTCTGCATTTTGAACTTTGCGGTCTCGATAAGTTGTTGGGTTCTACTTGTTATCTGTGGTTTTAGTGAATCTAGTAAAGTATGTACTTACCTACTGGATGTTTATTTCATACGTGAAAGTTTGCCTGTCTGAGAACAACGATATATGTCAGGGAAAATATGAAATTCTGTTGAAGAAATCTAAATATTTTGCTAGAAAGATGTAGGTAGTTACCTGCAGAATACGACGTTTCTTGATACTTTTGATACCTAGCAGCTTTTCACATAGAAATTAAACCGAACGACTTTTTTCATTAAAGATACTCTATATTTAATTGTTTATCTAATAATTTAATATAATAACGTAAGTATATAAAACTTAAGTTTTCCAGTAGTGGGACACATATGGGCAAGAAAGTAAATTAAACTTAAACCTAGGATTTAAAAAAAAACTATAAGTACAGGGTGACCAAATAACAGGTATACACTTTAGTTTTGTATTTTTATTCTATGAAATATAAAATATATCAAGTATTCCTTGTTAAATATAATATTTAGGGCCGGCAGTCAAACATGGAAAATAATGTCAGACATGTCCAACTCTAGCAGCATCACAGATGTGAACCCTTTTCATCGCGTTTTTCATCACATTTTCATACATTTCCTACGTTATCTCAGTGACTGTGTCTCGAATATTTTGATTTAATTGCTGAAGGTTCATTGGCCTGTTAGCATAGACACGTCCCTTTAGATAGCCCCACAGAAAAAAGTCAGGAGCTGTTAAATCAGGCGATTTTGGGGACCAATCAATGTCACCGTTTCTCGAAATTAATCGACCGGGAAACATTCTTTTCAATGTTTCGTTAAACGTTTTAATAATTAAAACACGTTCCGTCGTAAAACGCTCCATAATAAATTTGCCGTATCTACACAAAGTAATATTCATGCAACAACTGTCATATTTACCACCAAAACAAAATGGCGGCAAAAAAAAGTTGTATACCTCCAAGTTGGCCACCCTGTACAAATACTACAACTGTAATAGGTAGCAAAAATCTGAATAAAAAGCATTGCACATTTTTTTCTAACAAATAAATATCTTTGTTATATTGCAGTTTGCAATTCCAAGCAACCTGAGCGATGTAGCGAAATGAAGCATGTAAATTTTTATCAGGTGCAATCGTTGAAGTAATTTATGTGCAACAGTGATTCGAAAACGATTTTTTACAATAATTAATCGATCGTAAATGAATCGATAATTATACGTCACTCGGGTAATTCGTCATCAGAACCGGACACTCGCGAACGGTACACGCTCGGCGATAAACCGATTAAGGAGAAGCATTTTGGTACGCATAATAATTGTAATTTATTTTAATTCGAAAATGATGGGATGTTTATTATGTACCTTTAAAATTAAAATTTGTCTTGGGACAAATTTGTTTATTAAATTAAAATAAAACGGTTTAAATTTTGAAAAAATACATTTGTAATATTAAAAATCTGTAATCAACTTTAGTAAATTTTTAATAACTCTTAAGTAAGTACATACTTTCAAATGTTGCGTGTGCTACAGTCCGTATATGTTATTATAAATTATTTGTCTTTAATACTTCTGTTTGATTTTATTGTTTTTTTACTAAATTTATTCATTCGGGAATTAACGCGAAGCATACATTTTTATGTTACTTTTTGCTTTTGCTTCGTATCTTTTCAGCATGCAGCTAAGTCAGTTTTCCTCCTACTCAGTGTCAACTTTAATATGTCCATCCACCTTCAAGTTATTTTTTTAAGTTCCCTATGCCCATTCTATATTTAATTTACCTTTTGACAACTGTTTTATGTTTATCTTATCTTATCTTGCTGTGGGGTCCATAAATTGGAAGCACGTCGAACCTTTGGGTTATATTGTACTTACCCCCTTGCCTTACTCACGCGCATCGGGATTTCTGAAGAAGGACTGCATAAGCTTCAGAATATCACCTGGTGCATAGTGCCTATAGTCCTCTAGTTTCGGATAAGCTGATCCAAAGAGGTCCATACGCTTCCTAGCCATTGAGTCGCAGCTGCACAAAATGTGTCTCATTGTCTCCTCTATTTCCTCACATGCCCGACATTCAGGGCTCTCAACAAGTCTCATTTTGAAGAGATGACTGCGGTTTTGAAAGTGTCCAGTCAGGGCTCCCAGTAGAGTTCTTGTCTGTTTTCTGTTATATTGATATAACCGTTTGTGCCACTTGTCAAAGTCTTCACCGAGTGTCTCCTTAGAGTGGATATGTCCACTTATGTCATTCCATTCAGCCATGTGTCTACTTTTGACATTGGCATTTATGGCACTTGTGACCATTCCATATGATAGTCCTAGGAAGGGTTCGGGCCCTATTAGTGAGTTGCTCGATCCTTCCCTTGCCAGCTCGTCGGCCTTCTCATTCCCCTCAATGCCAACATGACCCGGCACCCAGACCAGCCTCAGCTTGTTGTGCCTTCCCAGCTGGTTTAGAGCACGCACACCATCCAAGACCAGTCCGGAATCAATCCTGTTGGAACTGAGGGCTGCGAGAGTTGCCTGGCTGTCAGTCAAAATATAGATTTGCTGGTTTTTACAACCTCTTTCTACATTCAGTTTAGCACACACAGTTACCGCATATGCTTCAGCTTGAAACACGGTAGCATACTGTCCCATGCTCTGATACAGTTGCGTGCTTTTTGAAAAGATACCCGCTCCTGTTCCATGGTTGGTCTTCGAGCCGTCCGTGTACCAGGTCAAGCATTCTCGTTCTGAAGGTCGAAACTCTTCCTTCCATTCCTCCCTTGTAGGGACATATATCTTATAGTTCTTCTTGAAGTTGTACACGGGAAGTATCTTATCACTTTCCATGTCCAACATCCTTTCGAGCTCATGCGTCGTCTCCATTCGCGTATGCCTTGTCCTGGGTGCGCGCCTGTTCCACAAGCCAGCCGTAGATAGCCTGTAGAGTGCTTTACAGGCTTCGCCTTGCACGTACAAATGTAGTGGTGGCAGTCCAATGATAACCTCCATGGATGCAGTGGGTGTTGTGGAGAACGCCCCAGTTATCGCACAGCATGCCAATCGCTGGAATTTTCTGAGGTCATTACTACACGTCACCTGTCTTACCTTGGGCCACCAGACGAGTGCCCCGTAGGTCAGAATCGGCCTCACCATTATTTCATATACATAACGTAAGATATGCGGTTTCAGGCCCCACGTTTTACCATAGGTGTTTCGACACATGCCAAACACTCTAGTGGCTTTCGTTATTATGTTATTAACATGTGAGTTCCATGTAAGTTCCTTATCTAGTGTAACCCCTAGATATTTAACTTCCTTGGACAATTCAAGCTCCGTACCGTTCATTTTGAGATTATTTAATCCTGTCAGTTTCCGGAGCCTTGTAAATGGGATAACTGTTGTCTTGCCTGGGTTGATACTTAAGTGGTTTCTAACACACCACTCTTGTACCTCCCGCAATGTTCTGTTCATTATCCCTTTTACCGTATCAGGAACTTTCCCATTTATAAGAATGGCAATGTCATCCGCATAACCAACCGCTGTGACCGGTCCTTTGTTAAGAGAAACTATTAGAGAGTTTACGACTAAGCTCCAGAGCGTCGGCGATAGCACCCCGCCCTGGGGGCAGCCTCTTGTCGTTACTGCTGATAGCTCCTCTCCTAGAAGCTCAGATGTAATTAATCTACTTTTGAGCATATTTTCTATCCATTTGCAGATAGTAACCGGTATACCATGTTTCGTCGCCGCTCTGCTTATGGATTCGAAAGTAGTCCGGTCAAATGCCCCCTCTATGTCGAGGAAGGCCCCCAGACATAGTTCCTTATCTTCTAGTGCTTTCTCAGCCCGACTTACTACATAATGCAGCGCTGTCTCTGTTGACTTGCCAGGCTGGTAAGCACATTGCATTCTGTGAAGCGGGTGCCTCCTTAGTGGACCATCTTTGATGAATCTGTCTACCATTTTCTCCAATGTCTTCAGCAAAAATGATTGAAGACTTATGGGTCTAAAGGCTTTTGGCTCGTCATATGTCGCTTTTCCAGGCTTTGGAATAAACGTCACCTTTACTAGTCTCCATGACTTGGGAATATGTCCAAAGGCAATACAGGCTCTAAAGAGCCTGCAAAGATGTGGACTAAGCACAGAGATTCCTTTCTGCAAGAATATTGGATAGATGCCGTCGGGCCCTGGAGCCTTGTATGGTTGCAGTGTACTCACGGCCCATTTCAGTTTCTCGTCATCTATCACCTTCTTCGCCACATCCCAGTCTCTCTTGAAGGTTCTCGCCCCCCAAGATTCTATACTATTGAGACCCTGTTGATCGATAGTTGTTTCGACACAACCTGGAAAGTGTGTGTTAAACATTACCCTTAATGTCTCCTCACCGGATTCAGTTTGCGCACCACTCTCATTTTTAACGGATGACAGTGTATTCGCCTTAGTCACGGACATTGCTTTTGCTAGTCTCATTCCTTCGGGCAGTGAACTGATAGAGTCACAATGACCCCTCCAGGAACACTTCTTTGCCTTTCTTACCATTTTGCTATAATCGGTAAGGGCCTTGTGATAGTCGCTAAAGTCCTTCTTGGCTTTAGCTTCGTTAAAGAGTCTTCTTGTCTCCTTTCGCATTTTTTCCAATGCCGGCGTCCACCAAGGATCTTTTTGCGCCCTTGGTTTTCGCATTGGACAATTGTCCACCCATGCATTTATAATACCATCGACAATACGTTGAGCCTCCAGTTCAAGGTCAACTATAGAATTGAGCTTGGGTCCCGGAGTCCCTAGTTCTGCCTTTAATGATTCTCTATACGATACCCAATCTGTGTGCCTTGGGTTCCTTTTTGATACAGTTTGTGGTTTAACAATGTTATCATTACTGTACCTAAAGCATATATATCTGTGATCAGACAATGTAGTCTCATCTGACACATGCCATTCGTGCATTTTACCAAATGCCTTTTTACAGGCCATTGTAATGTCAATTACCTCTTTCCTTCTAGCGGTTACGAAGGTGGGTTTATTACCTTTGTTACAAAGAAATAGAGGGGAACTCACCAAGTATTCAGCTAGCTTAATCCCTCTATCATTAGTGTCCGTGCTACCCCACATAACATTATGGGCATTAGCATCACACCCGACTATGAGTTCCAGTTTCTTCTCTTCCGCATACTGCACTAGTGCGTCAAGCTTTGGTGAAACTGGTTCCTTCGATTCATACGGCAGATAAGCTGCAGCCACAACTAAAGACTGACCTGCCTCTTGTTGGATCCTGACAGCTGTCAGGTCCCTGTAACATAGAGAAATCAAGGGCATGGCATTTATACCTTCTCTGATATAAATACATGTCCTCGTATCATTAGTAGTACAGAAGGAATAAATCCGACTAGTTAAACAAAGCCTTTTATTTGGCCCTTATATAGATACGGTTCTTGGATAAGAGCTATATCATACTTTTTCAGCCGTAGTTGCCGTGCGAAGACAGCTACGGCTGCCTTACAGTGCTGTAAATTAATTTGCACACACTTTAATACCGCCATATTGACGTCAGCATTAGCGTCGATCATCCGACGGTCCATCAGCGTCTAAGGACGCATCCATCTCCATCAGGCTGCTGAAGTCTCGCGGCGATGGGTCGTTTAGTACTTCGAGGTCCAGCGGTCCCTCTGAAGTTGCAGGTGACAACGTCAGCTGCTCGGCAGCGTCCGTCAACGTCGATAACGTCGACGGTGGTCTCGCCGTTGGCCTTATGATCACCAGGCTAGGCCGTGGTGACGGTGCACGTGGTCGCATCAGGGCTTGAGGGCCCTTCCTGCGTAGGTCCATCGGTGGTTGAGAGGCAACAAACTCATTCTCCTCGGGCGCAGCCTCCGCTGGTACCACAACAGCAGGCGGCAGCACTTCCTGCTCCCGCGCGACCGCTTCCCCCGTATTCGAAGGTTGCGCCCGCTGAGACCTCTGGGGCACATCCCGCTCATTTTCCACTCGCCGACATCCTTCCCGTCCCTTACCAGAGGTACTTGCCCCCTCAGCAGTCGTAACTACGGAGTCCTCAATTACCTTGAAGACGTCCATGCTCATCCCGCTGTAGAGCCTATACCCCCTGGACTTGATGAAGTCAGCAGAGGCGCGGTCCATGAGCACGATACGCCTAACATGTCCCCTCTCAACCATCGTGTCCACCACCTTCCAATCCGATGCCTTTAGGGCTGGGTGATATTTTTGCAAGACTCTGAGGACTCTTGCATTATCAAGGATGACGTAATTGTTCGTCTTCCATGCCATCTTGACTGGCTTTGGTAGGTCCTTTGCCTGCAGGACCTTGACCTTCATGCCACCAATAGTCTCGCCGTTTATAGCGTCGCAGAGCCATTTTGCATCGCTATCCCCACTGCAAGAGACATGTATGGCGCCTGCAACCACCCCTTTCATGATGACCTCCGGTAATCCGGGTGCTTCCTCAATTTTTGGGTACAGAACAGGCGCAAGTACAGCCCATCCGTCGCCCTCAAACTGTTGAGCCGGAAAGCCTTCAGGGACGATGGCCATCCTGACGGCTGCTGCAGCCTTATTGTATGGGTTGCCTGCATTGAGCTTCACCCTTTTTGCCCCAGCAGCTACCTCGGCAGCCTCGTCGCTTACCTCCCGGTCCCTTTTAGCTGACGATGCATCGACAGCTCCTTCTTTCCTCAACCTCATCAAACGACGCTTCGCAGAGCCACTAAGCTTCTTGCTACGTTGCGTTCGCCATTCTGTCCCGGTACTATCCTCAGCCACTGCTTCCTCACAGGGTCCGTCTCCTTTACCAGGTCCCTCCTGGTGGTCCTGTACCAGACTCTTCCCAGGTGGCCCCGGACCAGGGACGGCCCGCCGCTCAGTCGCAACAACTTCCGATTGTCCCTGGGCCTTTAAATTAGCCGCAGCAGTTGGACCAGGCAGGTTATTACTCCCGCCCTGGGTCGGCCCCGCCTTGGCACATGATGTTAGCAGACAGCTCGAAGCCGCCAAGCTAGCATCCCGTCTCTCCTCCCTCTCTCCTCTCTCATCTAAGCGTAAAGCGCCGTGTATCCGATTATGCTTTGTAGAAGACATAATTTATTGGAAATCAATAATTTCACCCCCCTAGCTCCCCACCCGCCATGGAGCCCGCAAATGGGAGTGTCTGCGAGACACTAGGGCTACTACGGGGGTATAGCACTCCTCCAGGGCAACCTACGAGACCAACCCCGGCAGTAACGGTCACGCGAACAGCGCGAACACGCGACACAAGCCACCACCTTCGACTGCAGGCCGCGATCCTTCAGAGTGCTCGCCAAACGTCGTCAGATGGACGGACGTTGCAGCCGATTGGAACCACTGCTGGCTAGACAGGGCCCGCCCGTGTTAGACGAATAGCCAGGCCAAAGAGGTGTGTTGCCGCAGTCCCTTTGGCTCAACCTCCAGGACACTTTCATCCGTCCGTACGGGTCCCCGCGCACGGCAAAAACACGCGGGTGATCGTCTCCTCCATGACTGCACCAACCCGACCACAAAGTCGGCGCAGGGGAATAGGATTAGGGAGAGAAAGGAAAGTGGGTAAGGCGAATAGGATAAACGACAGGAGTGAAGGTACAGGGAGTAGGAATGGAGGAGGGGGCTGCGTCCTAGCCGCCAGCCAGGGAGATGTCAACTGAAAGGTTTCAGTTGCAATCTCCCTACACTGACGTTTCCAGGGCTCACCGTCCAGAGCTCCGCTATCCGATCAGTTGAAATAAAACATAGAAGTATCATCAATCTGTCGGGATATCAGTACACCCTGGCTCTCGAGGAGGTGCGCAGCCGACGAGCCCCTATTATGTGTGTATTATGTTTTATGTTTACTATTATATATACTTACGGACAATATCACACAGATTGAGCTAGACCTAAAATAAGTTCGAGACTTGTATGTTTGGGCTACTTACTTTACAATGCTTTATTTTATGACAAATACGTAAATAGATAAACATCCAAGACCCAGGTCAATCTGAAAAAGATCATTTTCTATCTTGCTCTGACCGGGGATCGAACCAGGGACCTGCGGCTGGCATGATGACCACTGTCTAGTCAATCTATTATTCTGTAACACTATATTTTGGTGCTTTAAACATTTTACTAACTAATTTATGCACAAAAATAGCTTGCACTATAAATTTCCATATTTAGGTCAACCTCATACAGACCTTCACCTTTTCAGCATTAGAAACCAACAACTCTCGGCCATTACAACGAGCGGGCGATCTTTCGCTCACGAGTCGCGGTTTCCGGCGGGCTTGCCCTTAATAACCTGACATATGATCAGGTTTTACGTGTTCCGATATGTGGAGCATTGGGTTAAGTGTAGTTATCGAAGCAAGTTGCAGGACTTGTTCATATTTTGGTGATTTTTATTGATTTTTGAGGATTTCTTTGTAGTTTGAAGTAACAATAAAATACAATACCCTTTATTGCTCAAAATAAATAAATACCAGCACAGAATTATCTTAAAAACTCGGAAATGCGCAAAAGGCCTTATCGCTTACGATTTCTTCCAACCAGCCTTGGTATTTATTATTATTATTTTATTATTATATGTAAGGCATTGCTTTTTAACAAAAAAATATTTATTTTTTACAACTCTTTGATGTAGTAGTTTGCTATTGTGAACCTCTTCGTCTTAGCACGTTTCTCGGTTCTGTTTTTAGCTGGGCTGCTTTGGAGCCTATACCGGACTTTTAGGGTTCCGTAGCAAAAAAGGAACCCTTGTACTAGTTTCGCTATGTCTGTCTATCTGTCCGTCCGTAGTTTTGATGAAAATTGGACATGTTCATGGACAGAACTTGCGCCAAAAACGTTATTGGTGTTTAAAAAGTAACCCTGTACATATATGCTACTAGTATCTATTGTCAATGATTCGGTAATAGCTATGACGGGAATTATTGAACTTGCTTTATGAAACTCTAATAGTAAAAAAAAAAAAGGTGACATACATTGCACAGACTCAAATTATAATATGTATAGGTACTCGTATTTCGTCAATATCACCTCTTTCGTGCTGTCGAAAACGTAAAACAATATATCCAAAAATAATTTATTATTCCTTCTAAAGCGTTACTCATTCATAAATCGAGAACGTCGTGAGTATTGTATTCCAAAACTTAAAGCGAAACAAGGTTTAAAAAACTCTAAACCGTTTCTTTTTATACCTTTTTTGGTCTCGGGTACCTCCCAAACCATGTCAGGACCTTACCGGTGGGAAGCTGGAACCAGTCTGGCTCGGATCATAAAATAGAAATAGTAAAGAACTGTGACGTATGGGAAGAGTTTTGAGTTTTGACAGTGCGCAGTTTTGGTCGCGTAGATCCTTTGATCACATTTTTAGCCGAGTTTAAAAAAGGAAGTTGTTGTAAATTCGAATGTATATGTTTTTTTAATGTATGCTTCCCGAATACTCAAAGATGCTTGGACAAATTTGAAAAATCGGTTATGCATTAAACTGATGATAAAGTCAGATTTAATTAAAAAAATATCTCCGGAAATAGATAGCCACTCTAGATTGATCATTTTGGAAATCTTTGGGAGAGACCTATGTCCAGCAGTGAACGTTGTGCGGCTGAAATGATAATGATGATGATCTCCGCAAATATTTATAGCGAAATAGGAAACTGTTTTCATCTTTTCATAAATAAGTACATTCATTTAATTGAATTGAGTTAAGAAGTAAAGTTCTATTTTATAGGTAAAAATATAGAATTAAGGCAAAAACCTTACTTCTTTTGGGAACAGTATCAAGATAGAACTTATTTTGTATAAATTTAAAAAAAATATTTACAAATATATTTAAAAACGTCGTTTCTAATTAAGTGCATGTGAGTATAAATACATATGTAGCAGTGTATGTATATATTTAAAAGTAGGTACTTTGATTTCTCTATCTGTACTTTCATTAATTTGTATTCGGGTTCATTCAGGGAACTATAAAAAACCGGTTTGTTGTCTTGAGCGACGCATTTTGTACTAGTATGATATGTTGTTAGTTGAATACAAAAATATGTACTTTAAAACCTAAATTTTATTTTCAAGGCATTTTTATCTTAGTAACTTCTGATATTTATTTTTAACCGAATTTTCAAAAAGGAGAAGGTAATCAATTCGTCGCATTTATTTTATGTATATTCACCGGTTATTCAAAGACGCCTGGACCGATTTGGAAAATTCTCTTTTTGTTTGAAAGGATATACTTGTCAGTTGGTCCCATAGAAATTTTATCAAAATCGATTGTGCGCTTTGGGGGTGAAGTCAGTTTTAAGCTATGAAAAAAATACTATCTCATCTTCATCATAAGCGGCTCTGATATATCCATTTCTTGATGTTGGCCTCCCACACTCCTTTTTTTATACAATAGTGGCGGTTTCTAGTTTTGCCAATTTAGGTCCGCTTGTCTTCGGATATCGTCGACCAATCTGATCAGATCAACTACCATGTACTATCATCAACTATCATCTATTAAAACACCATGATTACATATTTGTCACCTTATAAGATGATGCCGGACGGTTTTGTGTTAAACAGTTATTCGGCCAAGCTTATTTCGGTCTATTGTTGTGAGCTCGACAAACAAGGTGTCTAGGTTTAAACCATCATCCGCTTCAAATCAAGCTTTTTATTAATGAAACAGCATTGAGTAAGCAAAGAAATTCGGAGCATGCGTGCCTTCCTGTGTCTCTGCATGCATCTGTATGACATAAAAGGCGTTTACGGCCATATGCAACGAATTAATAACGAACATTACACTTAGTAGTGCTTATTATACAATGGTACGCGTGACAAATGTAATTGTGCAAGAAAATCCTGAATTACGCACATTTGTGGTCATTAACGTGAAATATTTTTATGATTTCCTGAGATTCCATCTTAGTTAGCTTAGTTAGGTAGTATAGTTGTATTTGACAAATTATAGAAATTGAGGTAACCCTACTGTAAGTTGTGTTGAATTAGAAGCTGTATCTATTGGTCAGATTGTCATTTGTTAGATTGTAGTTCCCGTCTTCTCCAAGTCTTCCCGTGGATGTTGTAGAAGGCGTTTTAGGAAATACAAGCTAAACAAAGCTTATAACCATCAATAAGACCTCTCGAACCCGTCTGGCCAGTGAGAAGAGTGTAGACCAAAGCCCTCTGGCTGCTCTGGCCAAGTATGACTCTGGTAGTATAGAGAGGGTCGTGCTCCTGCAGTAAAGACAACAAGACCTAAAGATGTGATTGTAGTTGATTCGTTTGTAATAACTTAATAAGTAATAACGTTTAATTTGGCTGTAATATTTCTATCATGAAGGCTAAATATTTGTGAATTATTGCTTATGTTATTGTTAATGTTTGTTTTATTCTTTAGTTAGCGTCAATTATTTCTGTAACTAGAAACAGAGAATATTGATAGTTATTATATACAGTCTATTCATAAAAGTATATCCCAAAAATAAAGTATTCCAACGATTTGAGATGCTTTTCCTTTTTTGAAGTTTGTTAATGATACTAAAAAGTTCTTAGTATCATCAAACTCCAAAAAATATGAAGAGAAAATGGGTTCATAATATTTTTATCTAAGATAGATAGGACTTTAAAATGATAAAGACAGTCACTGACTGCGAACTTAACCATCAGTTTTATTTTTATTTTTCGTTATGATATGATTATTATTATTATTTCTTTGTTGTGAACTAGTTGCGAAATTCAACTGTCATTTTGACACAATAATAGTTTTTTTAGGTGTAATAATAATTCTTTCTAACAAGTGGTTGCGAAACATAGTTGTCTAAACAGCTGGAGAGAATAGTTTGTACTACACGCCCTACTCGTACTTCCATAGACTTTTTAATAGAGTAATCACACTGCGTTATATACACGAGTAACTCCTTAAAAGTATTGATATAATACACTTTCCCACAATACACCGTAAATGGATACAAAATGAGCGGGCGTGACTTTTGACCCTTCGCTTCGGGCCGATCAGGTTGGAAAGTAGCGATAGTGGGACGCGTCCCACTTGTCCCACGTGGGTGTCCCACCTGCTTCACGTAACAGTGCCGGATTACATACGTAGCATGAGAAGCTACGGGCCCCGTTTATCCCACCTCCAGTATTGGACCGAACTTGGACGGTACGACTTGGCAGATGGGGACTCTGCAAAAAAAGTGTAAGATTTTTTCGTCATTAACTTTTTAGGCGCTGGAATTGGGGTTTTAGGGGCTTCAATTTTTGTAACTTCGTTCGAACCGATCGAGTGTATCAATGACACTCAGTTTATTTTAGGTTGTTTGTTTTTGTTTTCTCGTAAGTGAAAAATACTGTTTTTTCCAATTAACTTAAGGAGCTCGGGTGGCTCGCGCATTGCGCTTTCGCAAGGAAAGCGACCCCAGGGGTGTAGCGCATTTGGGTAACCACAAGTGGCATACAATTTTCCCGAGTTCCTCCGTGCTTCGGAAGCCACGCAAAAACCGTTAATCCCGGCTTTTATCATTATATGACAGTCGTCAAGCTATATAGTAATGGTTACTTACGTACGCGAAATACAAAACAAAAGCTGCCTTAAGTAGCATGACGACTGCCATCGATGGACGGCCATAATGACAATGTGGAGGAGCTCGACACTTATCGTCACCAATCCAATTGGCAACGACTCCTAGGGATGTTTAACATGCGAAAGCGCTAGTAGTGCAAATTCTCGTAAGTAAGAGAAATTCTCACCTAAACTCGTTCCCAGTTGCATCCTCAGCTGTACTACTTAAGAATCCTGGTTGCTCTTTTCAGATCTAGTAGGTCCCCTAATAAAATTTGCGCGAAGGGCCCTTGACTTAATCCGGCACTGACATAACAGTTGACACCTTGATGCGATAGACTCGATTTGATGTTTCAATTGCGAGAAAGTTTCCTAGGGCAACTTTCTTGTATAATTATGATTGCTTAATGTTGGAGGCTGTATCAATATGCATATTTACCTTACAGCATAAATACTACTACATTATTATGATTACTACTTACGATATGATTAGTACCTGAGGCAGAAACTGTAATTGAATTTCAAACGATAAGTAAACAGAGCCTTCAGTAGCATGGCACCATAGATAAACCCTTATATCGCGCGGCAGTATAGTTTCATCGTTATTATTTGTAGGTATAGCAAGATAGTCAGAGATGATAACATTCGATAAATGCTATTGCCGATGCATGCTACGCGAATGTTTGTATAACATTGATAAATCAACAAGGAATGTTTTTATACAATTTTACAAGAACATAACTCAGTTTTATCTTCCATGCTGGTCTGGAAGAAAAGAAAAAACTTAGAATGTACCAGCTGCTTCTTTTTCCGAGCAGATCGTAAGAGCCGACCGAGAGAAAAGGGCAAAAAATCGAATCATGTTAATAGGCGATGCGGCTAGCAACCAATCACTATTTTGATTCCTTCATACACCTTCTTGCCCGCATCAAGCTAAAAGTGACCTTTGAGTCTTGCAGCCCTAGGCTCTATCTGCTTAGAGACTCAAAATGCTCTGTCGGCCCCATTATGGATAAAGACTAGTATGTATGTATAAACTAGTTCTAATCAATAGAAGATCATCATCAGGGCGAGTATTAGGAGTAGCTACACCATGGTTTCGCTTTGAAATTTTAGCACAACATCTACGTAGTTTATATTTCTTTAATTAGCTATTGGTCTCAAAGTAAAAACTACAGTAATATTTGTACTTGTAAATTATATTACTATCATTGCTCATTACATTATCTGTTACTAACGTTTTTTTTTATTGATAATAATCTTTATATTTTATAGATCGACGATCTTAATGGAGGCAAAAATAAATTTTACTTTAAAATTTTTGCAAAATTACATAAAATGACTTTGCAATGATTTTGCTTTTAATGAATAAAAATTTAATAAAGGGCCATTCAAGATTATCCAAAGCTATCAATCTCGTTGTTTACTTTTGGCAACCGGCGCGAACGCAGGAAATGAATACGATCTCTCGAATTACGCAATCGAATAGTCTTATAATCGATTCAGAACATCGCCGATGCATTGTATGGTGAAAGTTGGCCACTTGCAGTTCGGATTTGGTTTTGGAGATGCGGCCCTTATATTTATGAGTGCTTACCATGATTTACTGCAAGCGATGACAGCTGTCAGTTTGACAAATACAAATACTATGATAAAGGCTAATTAAGGCCATACTCAAATTTTCCGGGGTCCAGTGGCGCCCCCATTTAAAATAAATAATTTGAAAGGAACCAGCGATATCATTCATAATTTTGTCTTGACCATACCTTTAATAAACATTTACACAATTTTATGAACCACTGTTTACAGTTTAAAGTGAGAATGTGAAGCTTTTCTACGCACATTAGCTAAAAATGGCCGTTTTTCGCAAATGTGCGTAGAAAAGCTTCACTTTCTCACCGTATACTATAAACAGTAGTTCATAAAATAGTTAAAAGGGTTATGTAGGGTTTGGTCAAGACAAAATTTTATATGACATCACTGTTTCCTTTCAAGTAATTCATTTTAAAAGAGGGCGCCGCTGGACCCCGGGAAATGCATTATTTATTCCACTTATTAGAGAAGAGAGTGTATATAGGCCTTTGGCCAAGTATGGCTCTGTATTGTACCTAATAAAACAGCAGTAGTAATATTAGTAAGACAAAGAACTGATGTATACTTAATATGAGTGGAATCATTGTCAGGTCTTTTAAAAAACGCACGACCCTCTCTATCCGTATAAAGCTATACGTGGCCAGAGCAGCCAGAGGATTTGATCTACACTCTCCACGGTGGCCAAACGTGTTGGAGAGGTCCTATTTGATGTTTAATATGCTTTGTTTAGCTTGTATTTCCTAAATTGCCTTCTACGACATCCACGGAGAGACTTGCAGTGGTCCTGTTCTACTCTGCCGGAAACCACTCGGCTTTCTACTAATAAAAGTCATAAAATGTTTTAATTTCTTCCATATATGTACCTAAATAGAAAAGAAATAGCAATAAAGTAATTTTCTAATAATAACCCGTTTTAAAACAATTAATATAATGGTCTTTAAAAACTTCGATATCCTAGAGAGCCGAAATCGGAAGTGGAAAGTATGCTGTTATATGGATTCTATTGAAACATAAATCTTAGCATTTAATTTAATTTATTATATTAATTAGGTGATTAATTTGTAAAGCTAAAAAAGTTTAATTTCCTGTTAAAAGCTTTACTTTCTGTATAATTTTACACAAAATGTTTCACGAAAGTTGAAGTGCCAGATTTTTGTGCTTAGTTTTAGTGTTTCCAAAAAATCGATAGTTTTATAATCGATAGTTTCAATCATCATCATTATATCAGCCACAGGAACTGCTGGACATAGGCCTCCACCAGCACCTTCCTGCAACCTTGCACAGGTCGTCTGACCATCTAGCTAGGTCAATAGTTTTAATCGAAAAATGCCGGATTATCGATAGGCCTATCGATAGTATCGATAGCTATTTTAGTTAGTACTATTGATAGTTTATCGGTAGTATCGGTTTTATTTAAAAACCGATAGTCTATCGGTCGTGGACTATCGAACGGCAACACTAGTTAGTTCTAGTAGCCTCTTACAACTTCCACGGGAAGAAGTGGATTGATTTTATTATAAGCTGGAAGCGACACTGCCTATAAATTTAAAATAAATCTTTATATTTAATTTATTGAAACGATCACAATATTAATTGTATATACTCTTACGCGAAACCCTACCAAATTCCGACTTTTCACATACGAGTACAATTATATATAAAGACACCTAACATGCCTAGATACATACATAAAATCTTTATTCACAAAAAAGACATAATATATTCTTAGTTAGTACTAACTAAAGCATATGATACCTAAACGGAATATTAATTGTGCTAGTGCAATGGGGTTATACTATCAGATTGACTTGCGAAAAGGTCCTGACTCAGCATGATGTCACACACATGGTCAAGCTGAGACGCTGATAATTCTGCTAGAACCTGACAGATATACAGACATATTCAGGTGCACGGCCGTTCTAAGTAAAAAACTACAATTATGATGAAAATATAAACTAAGTTGACAGCGGACTCGTCAAACAGGAAACCCTACGAAACTCCAGCTCTTCCCATACAAGTACAGTTTTGTATATAGACATAGCTCACATGCCTAGACATACAGACATACACGGCCGTTCTCCTGGTGAATGGCAGGTCAAAGGTGTCCTGTCCATATTGTGCGAATTAGAATGGACATGTTTCGCAATAAGATGTCGAGGTTGATAAGGATAATGCTATCTTATGGTATTATTAGATAGGATAAAGGGGCCAATAACTAGTATGATTTTATTTAGACTAGTAGTTAAGTACTTACTGCTATGAAGACGTAAAATTTCGACTATTTCTTTAGTTAAATCGATGAATTATCATGAGAACAAAAGGACGTGCTTAAATCCGAAAAGATTTTTGACTTCCCAAAAGAGCTGTTCATCAGTATTTTTTGGCAGATGTAAGCATTGTTGTCATCCTAAATTTAACGTATATTTACTTTTTTTTAAACATTATATTTACTTTTCATAATCATTTCAGCCACATAACGTCCACTGCTGGACATAATAATTTCCCAAGGATTTCCAAAATGACCGATCGAGAGCGGACCGTCCAGAGAGCGTCCAGCGCTTTCCAGCGACCTTGGTCTGTTCGTCAGATCACATTGTGGGTGGGTGTCCTACGCTTCCTTTGCCAGCACGTGGTCGTCATTCGATAACCTTTCCTAGCATATACCATATTTTATCTGTAGCAACAATGTTGAGTATAAAAATATATTTGAAGAGATAAATTTTCAATATGATGAATGTAGATGGCATCGATGTATCATTTACATTACATACATAAGTACGTATACAATATTTACTGTCATTTAGGTATATTATGAAGGCTATCGCAATCTCCGGTAATGAGGAACATCAGATACTCACAGAGGGTCGCACTTTCGCCTGACCCATTGTTTTTCTGCAAATCATCCAATATGAGCAATATCTTGAGAACAGTTTCAAATTGTTCTAGTATCTATAAAATTTTTAAAACACCACACTATGCTAGTAAAAATTCAGGACGACCTTTTTTTTTTCGTTTGTTATATAGCTGAAACATGTGTCGGATTTTTCAATTACCAATGATTTAAGGCCTTCTCCCACGTTTTAACGATATTAATTTATAATTATCACTGTTTCTTTAAATTCGCCGGTCCTCTCAAAATGACACTTATGTGACATATTTTCGTGAAAGTGAATATGAGATTTTATTTTTTGGTATATTTTCTTGCATCTTTTCACCTTATTTCTGACGCTATTTAGTAAAAGTCTTTTCAAAATTAAGAACATTTTAGGTTGCAAAAATTGAAGCCAATCGAAAGACATCATCGAAATATGGCTTTTGCTTATTCATATTTGCCACTAGCAGAGCTTGCTACAATGCCCTCCCTCTCAATTCGACTAATGTGAACTTTTATAGAGAATGCACATCTCACGAGCTCATCACAAATTACAATTTGCAAATCATGGGCTTATGTCAAATATATTGAAGATGTTGATGAATCAAACCGTGTTATAATATTATTTGCGTCATCTCACGTAAGTTTTATTAATATTCTTATGTTTAATGAGGCAAATTAGAAAATTATTATACTTTAATTGCTCGTGTAATAAAATTTAAGAAGCAATTAACAATGACAATAATCCTTAGAGGAATAATAAATGTCTAGAATCCAATTTAATCAATCAAAGGTCCGGCTATTAAGTATTGTAGTAATAATGGGTAGTATCCAGAGTAAAAAATAAATTGTTTTATACTAACAAGGGAAAAAAACGGCACAACATAATGTCACGTGTCATTAATCACATCCATTTTAAACTTAATTTTATATTTATTATTGCAGAAAACCTAAAAACAGAAGTGCTATTTGACTCCAAGAAAGTATGACGTCTCGACGGTGCTATTTCATACAAATGACGACCTCCGTGGCTTAGAGGTCACCATGCTAGTCCGCCACCCAGAGGTCCCGGGTTCGATTCCCGGTCAGGGCAAGTTGGAAAATGGCCTTTTTCAAATTGTCCTGGGTCTTGGATGTTTATCTATATATGTATTTGTTATAAAATATAGTATCGTTGAATTAGTATCCCATAACACAAGTCTCGAACTTACTTTGGGGCTAGCTGAATCAGTGTAATTTGTCACTATTTATTTATTTATTTAAATCCTATAGACAGTATAGTTTTTTGTTACGTTTAGTAAAAAGTACTTGAATTGACTCGTTGGTAGCGGATTGTGGGAAATATCTAATCACTATATGAATGTTTTTCAGAATGAATTAAGTAAACCAATTTGTTACCTATTAGCTTATGATAATTTCATAATGCAAATAGGCCGAAATACTTGCAGACAAATTACGAAATCAATTCTATTCGATAAAGCAGCCTGGCGCCTAGTTATCGATAGATTTTATCGATATCCTAGCAATTTATCGGTTCTAGCAGTTACTTATGCCTTAATCGCAGGAAACGGAGTTGTAAGATTAATAATCAAGGTAATTGAAAAGTAAATTAAAAAAGACTTTCTAACAGCTAATTATTATAGGTCAAGCTCTCATTGATATACCAATTGCATAAAAACGCTGGGCAATATAATTATTTCAATAGAAAACTCGCCGTATCTTTCATCGGAACTTCGTATTTTAGGCTTCGTGAAGCTAAATAATTAGGAAGTTCGAACTTGTCGATATGTATGACCCAAGTATATGAGAAAAAAACTGGTTTCAAATAAAATTTAAACACGAATGTGATTTAACACTATCAGGTAAGACGTGATTGTGACAAAAAAATTGTAACAAACAAAAGAATAGTAATTTAAAAAAAACTAGCCTTTTGTTGTTATGTCCCACTGCTGGGCAAAGGCCTTCCCCTCGCTCCACTCATCGCTGTCTGCAAGCTCTTCCCATCCAGGCAAAAACTTATCCAGGTCATTTCGCCACCTGGTTTTGGGTCTAGCTCTGCCCCGGCGGCCCTCTGGTAACCGAAATGTTGTTAGTTTTGCCCACCTTTCTGGTCGCATTCGACTGACATTCTATTGAAATGTTCCGCCCAGCACCATAAAAAATATTTAAAAACATAAGTCCCTAATGGAGCAGAAAAAGCATTAGGGGTCTTGCGGGTCTAAAGTCACTTTTAGTGTGATGATGTGAAGATCAAGGTTATTGGTAACCAACTTCCAAAAACAGAGAGGCTTTTTAGTTCGTCGCAATCTTTTGTTTATGTATGTTCACCTGGACCGATTTGGAAAATTCTTTTTATGTTGGAAGGGCATACTTGTCAGTAATATAGTTATCAAAATCGATTGTGTACTTTGGTGGTGAAGTCGGTTTTTAGTTTTGAAAAATAATATATTTCTGTGTTTTTATTATTTTGCGTCAAAAGCCTAGGCTTGGGAACTAGGGCAGTTTGGTCCACCGCCGGAGGACAACAAATAGTGACTAGTGACATACAAGGACAGTGCATTATGTGCATTGGGACTGTAATTACGTTTGTTGGGTGCAATTGAATGAAAATAGGCCTCGTTGTGAATAGATTGTAATTATGGAGGTGCGACTGTGTGTGTATAATGAGATTACTATTGATTAGGTGCACACATTTAAGTAGGTTTAGGTTTTTTTGTTACGTTAGGCTGTGTGGCTTCTGGCTTAGAATAGGGATAATCCATCTCTTTGTGGATGTCGTAAGAGGCGACTAAAGGTTTAAGTACAAAGATCTCGTGCTTCGACTGATCTCCAAGGAGATTTGACGACGGGTGGCGGTCGGTTGTACTACTTTTCGCAGAAATACAGGGCCGCAGGACCCAAATGCCCCTTTACTGGAATATTCCTTAAACATAGTTCATCATCATCATCATTTCAGCCGCATAGCGTCCACTGCTGGACATAGGCCTCACCCAAAAATTTCCAAAATGACCGATCCAATAGATCTAATCAAAGTTAACAAATCGTAATTAACACAGAGTTAACACACTAAATAGAACACCTACAGCTAAGCCGTATACAGCCATAGATTCTGTGCAATACTTGCGCTTTCGCAGCTTATTAACTGTTAATTACAAGAACAATACAGTGAAAGTACCTACCGCCCATTGTAGCACAATTGCACCTGACTGTACCACTTTTATTGTTAACGCAATAAAGTCTATAATAGCTAGTACAGTGCAGATGAGAAATGAAAACACATTTACTTTCAATAACAATATAGTCTTATCACGTTGGTTCTGAAACTTGGTTAATATGTTTATGCCTTGGTGGTGGCGGATGTACCACTTGTATTGTTTTTGAGGTTGGTTTTCTTGTTCTATTGTTTGTTTGTTTATTTGTTGGCAAGAGTTGTTTTCTACCGCAGTTTTCTCCAGAGATTACAGGTGTATTATATTATAAGTAGTATATCTAATTAAGTGATCATATACATATACATAAACTAAAAAAACTTCGTTTAATGTTGTCTTCTTATAGATATCAAAACCTGTTTACATGATTACTATTACTGCATACTGTTGATGGTACATTACATGTAGTGTATTTTTAATCAATCAATCAATCAAATATATCTTTATTATCATAGGATATTTATAATATCTCTTAATAATCGTCATTATTTTGTTGCACAATTGTTGACGTCAAATAGTTACTTACAGCTAAGTTTACTACCGCTTCCAAAGCGCTAGTGCAGAAGAAGCGGTAACAAACTGCACTGCACCTCTTCTCCAAGGACGTCAACTCACAATTAAATTAATACTTAAAGTTAATGTGGACAGAGAATACATTGTTTTGTTTGTTATGTCATATCATAATTTAAATTTAATTTTTAGAATGTCAAAATTTTAAAGTAATGTCAAGTTGTAGATTCAGTTTGTACAAAATGTACCAAATTATGACATTTTCGAGTACCTATATTACAAACTTTTAGAGGGACCCGCGTCAAGCTCAAGCCAGACTTTTTTGTCTTTAAGGTAGTCATCGGTCCTATAATAAGCCTTCTCACAAAGTACTTTTTTTACATAAGTTTTAAATCTTTTGTCTGGCATATCAAGGATCGATTTTGGCAATTTATTATAAAAAAGTATACAGTTCCCCATAAACGTCTTATTAATTGTTTTAAGCCTATAAAACGGGGCAACTAAGTCATTCTTATTACGTAAGTTTCTATCGGTAAAATCGCTTACTTTATTGTATGAGGAAATATTTTTCCTTACATACATTATGTTTTCAAATATATACTGTGATGCTAAGGTAAGTATATCTATTTCCTTGAATAATTCTCTGAGTGAGTCTCTAGATCCTAACCCGTAAATAGCACGAATTGCACGTTTTTGTAAAATAAAAATAGTCTGAATATCGGCTGCATTCCCCCACAGGAGTATGCCGTAAGACATTACACTATGAAAGTAACTAAAGTACACTAGTCTAGCAGTTGCTACATCTGTCAATTGTCTTATTCTCCTAACAGCATAAGCCGCAGAACTAAGCCTATTTGAAAGTTTAGTTATATGAGCACCCCATTGAAGTTTCGAGTCTATTGTAATTCCTAAGAAGGTAGTACTTTCAACAAGATCGAGTTTTTCACCATCTATCATTATGTCAACGCAGCCCTGTCTCACATTGGGAAGAGAAAATCTAACGCATTGAGTCTTTTTCGCATTCAACATGAGATTATTGGCAGAAAACCAATCAGAAATGGAAGACAAGGTGCTGTTCACCGCGCTAGCGTTTGTGCTATGTCGATCAAGTTTGAATATAAGCGAGTATATAATTAAATTAATGGCGATGCCTCAATATTATTATATATTCATAAACCGATTGCTTGTGTGTCTATAATTAGATCAGCGAAAGCTTATAGAAAGCAGAAGGGTCTCGGAGTAAGTATTCGAAGTACTTACCTATCCGAATCTGACAATCATAAGCTCTACATCGATTTGATTGCAATCGAATGAGGTGAAATCGAAAATTTAGTTTGATTTATCGATGTAAGAAATGTTCAGTCAAGAAAAAATACAATTCATTTTAAAACTATGTACTTACTAGCGAGCCGTCTCGTGAATGTATTAAATACACTGAAAAATAAAACTATCTTAGGGGTGTTTGTTTTTCGTGTGTGTAAGGTGACCCAACACTGGTGTCAGTTTTTCAGGCTGCCTAAAGGCATCTGACATAGGTTGACGACTGCCATACAATGATGACAGCCGGGACCATCGACTTACGGAGTAACTAAAGAAATTTTATGTCACTTGTGGTCACCCATCCAAAGTGCGGACATCGCCGGGTGTCGCTTACCTTCTATATTCTTTAACCGTGGTATGTAATGGGGTTTAGTCGCAAGTACTTTGGGTTGGTGTAGTTCAATCCAATGATGACTCCAGTTTGTGAAAGATGCTCCGAGATAGCTGACTTGTAACTGTAATTGACTAACAACAATAATAGTGACCGCGAAACTCTAAAACCATAAATTCATTTACCTTGTTTCGAAAAAGGAAACTACAAACCAGCTAAATTTGTGTAATGCCCATGGGCAAAATAAATAATAGGTTCTAATCTTTTTAACACTACAGTACTTTAAATCACATAAGGTAACACAAATAACACACCATAGTTATTACGTCGTAAATTAAAACAACAGTTTTCTATACAGGTACAGCCGGCAATATATCAAGAACCTTCATGCATCTTATTACATGGGTATAAAGTCAGTTTTACACAAGTGTTTCGGTTGTCTTGCAGGCCACCGTACCATTCTTACCATTGCGCTTAATGGAATAGCCCAGGTGTGAATGTGAAGGCGTTTACAATTTACAGATACGTTAATACTTTAATACCTATATGTGATATGCGGATTATACGTGCAACATTTGGCCTAAAACCTAGTAAATGTGATATCAATTTATAATGGTTATAATCTTGTATTAAAGTTCGTAATTGAAGCTTTTCCCAATCGCATGCAATTTTTGTGGTATTTGCGGTAGCACTACCTACACTGAGCTAACTTAAAAGTAAGTTTTAAACTTGTGTTATGGAATTAGTACTAACTCTAAGACTCTATATAATATATTATATTAGATAGATAAATATAATTTAATTACTACGCGTCTCATAAGAAGGCTCGAGGTCGTCCAACGATCTATGAAGAGGGCTATGCTCAGGTGTTTCTCTACGTGACTAAATCAGGAATGAAGAGATTCGTAGAAGAACGACGGTCACTGTCATAACCCAGCGGATAAGCTCATTAAAGTGGGCGCGGCCCATAACACTAAGAATCGATGGCCTATGGGACAAGCGCAGGCAAGCGCAGCGTATGACACCCACCAACTAGGTGGTCGGACGACCTTAGCAAGGTGGCAGGAAAACGCTGGACGCAGGACTGTTCCAATCGGTCGTCCAGGAAGTCTTATGTCCAGCAGTGGACTTCCTGAGGCTGCTATGATGACATGAATTATAAAGATTATCACTCAAGACTTAAAACATTTACCAGCTTGCCCTAAATGAGGATCGAACTTGGAACCTCGTCGAATCTTATTTATTAGTTTCGAATATTTACTTTTAACGTAATCTCCTGTAGTCATACTGTGTTCACGGTTCACTGACCTGAATTTGGACAATGTCAGTAAAAGTAGGAACGTACACCTATTGAACATAACCCAATCCAATAACAAGTGTTATATCACACCAATTTGCCGAGTCCACACAGATTACGAGCATTTTAATCAATTATTTGATGATTCTTACACGTTCTATGGTTATGATGACTTATGATTGATGATTACCATTCCTTACACTAACGCTTACATAAATAGAATACCTGAGTAATTTATTGCATAATTTTCTGTGTTAAAGACCTGCAAATCCAGTGGTGCTACCCGCCTCCATTTTGAAATTAGCCAAAGTTTATTTTGTTTGAACCGATTTTTCGATAGATATCATCATTTTTTAGAATAGCTTTTCGAAATTTTACGGCGGAAATATGGGGGTTGAAAATGTAGTAATCATATTCCGACCACTTTGAAAAATATTTAAAAATGGGATAAAACTTTTTTGTGACCCTTATAAAGATGCCACTTTTTTTCGAACAACTTCTTTATCCGATAAACTTCAAGGGGTTATGTGAGGGGTTGACAGTTTTATCTTAAATTAATGACAGCCTCAGATGTTCTGGCTTTTTTTTAGCTACTCGGAGTAAGTCATATGTAAATTATATAACACCCAATAAGAAAGTAATTCGAGGTCCGGAAGATGTAAATTATTTTATTAGGAACCATATTGCTACTGCATCTCCGACTAGTTCTTTGCGGAAAGCTAGGTATAGTCCTAAACATTATTAAATTAAAGGGCGCCAAAGTAACCAATCTGAAAATGTAACATTTTAGAGTAAAATATTACATAATTTCATTCAAATGGCGCTTCTGTCGTCAGAATAAAGCCTTAAGTCCTATTTGTAAGGTCATTATTCGAACGAGCAAATCTTAAACACACCTTTAGTTGTAATTACTGACCATTTGCAGACCTTTGATGTTGATTGATGCTTATTAGGTTCTAAGTGCTAATTAGTCTGTTGGTTTAGATGAAATTATGGTGAGGAGATAATTTGTTGAAAGAATATAAGCTAATAATTATACTTCTTCCACTTTCTACCGATAGCGAGGATGGCAGTGTAGTGATTGTAATTTTTTAATTGTATCGATTGTTTTAAAAACGGTTTTGCATACTATAAATGTACTTTCATTCGATAATATAATTATAAATGCGTAAGACCAACGATGTCCATATTTTTTTTTTTTTAGTTTTAATACAAAGTGATAAACTACTTTAATACAAGTATAACCTACTACTACTATTAATACGTATAATGCGTACAGTGCAGTAGGTATTTTTTTAATTAAATGACCTTTATTTGTGGCGATTAATAAATATTTTTATCATTATTTATTCGAAGATTCAACATTACCTCTATTGTATTGACTTTACTAAGTCATACGCCTGACAAAAGCGAATAGCAATGCGACGTGGAGTGCTACATATGCTAGTGATTTATTTTCCACAGGAGTTTTATTTCTTTGGATTTTACTTCGAAGTAGAGGAAATTAATATTTACCATCATACTCAATTAAGTAATTTAAAAATGATAGCGTAAATCGAAGTAAATAAATCCTTTTTAATTTATTGTAAGTACTAATCTATAAGTACTTTCATAATTAGGTATTCATAATGCTTTTTCTATAATGGTTGTTTGAGAAAGTTGTTCACGGCAGATGTTGGCCTCGGGCAGTCTTTTGACCACAGTACCTGCTGTCCACTTGATATTGTTTGAATTAATGAATCGTGACATGACTCATTAGAAGCTGGGTCATGGTATGCTTGTTTTGTTGTTCGGTAGTCTTGATTGTTATATCTCTGTATTTTGTTAAATAATACGAGTACTTAGATGTCTTAAGACAATTCAAATTAAATTGTGTCTTGTTTTCATGAATCGAAGGTTTATCGCGCTTTCCAGAGAATATATAAACTATAAACTGTTTAATAATATTAATTTTAATTTGGAAATTTGGGAATTTCGATCATTTTGGAAATCCTTAGAAGAGGCTTATGTCCAGCAGTGGACGTTTATGCGGCTGAAATGATCATTTTTAAAGTGATGTTTTAATAAGTACTATACATATAAGTAGTTACATTCAACTCAAGTCAAGCGGGATTAGAAATTAAACAAGATATAGGAGCCATGAATAACTATGAAGCATTTTTGGAATGTGTTAATAAGACCTTTCATTTGATACCTTACTCGACATCGAAACAAAAAACAATTTTTACTGACATTTTTTTGTATGTAACATTCGTTATAATATACTTATATTTATTGCATACAAATGTTAGCCTACTAGCCAGATGCTATGGTGGAACACACAGATATCCACATACATAAACACATAGACTGCTAAAATCATTATCCTTCCTCTAGACTTTGCCGTAGTCGGGTAAAAAGTAGGTAGACCTATTAAATTACTTAGCGTTTCACTCACATCTAACTTTTTTGTTTCAGGGTAAAGAGAAGACGAATCGAGAAGATCTTAAGACGGATATACAACATAGGAAGGAAACGTTTTACAGGGTAAGTTTTTTAGTGTTAGTATTCAACGTGGAAGGGGCTTACCCGTAATGAATCAAACCACGGGCAATACTTAATAACTATAGTAAATCCCATGCTGGTCTGGGAGAAATAAAAAAAACTTAGAATGTACCAGCTGCTTCTCTTTCCACGCAGATCGTAAAAGCCGATCGAGGGAATGGGCAAACATGCAAATCATGTTAACAGGCGATGCGGCTAGCAACCCATCACTGTATTGATTGCTTTTCCATCTTCTCGCCCACCATGACGCTAAAAGTGGCTTTTGGGTCTTGCGGCCCTGGGCTCTGCATAGAACCGCAAGACCCAAAATCCTCTGTCTGCCCCATTAGGGATAAAGACGTGATAGTGTGTATGTATGTATGTATAGTAAATTGGAATTAAAATATCAGCTAAAGAACAAAGTCAAAGTCAACATTTTTATTCAATGTAAGATAAATTTAACTCTTATTGAAGGTCATTTTTTTAAATATTATTTTAGTGCAAAAGCTAAAAACTACTAGCGTTTCGGAACGACTACTGCTGGGAAGATTACGCCGAAAGAAACAGTTCAGTATTGGTCCCTATCCATCCTGATGGGCTATGTTACAATTACAATACAGGTTACACGTAAGCTATACATTTAAATCATACAATTACAATTTGCAGTCAACTAATTCCAAGAATTTTCTCAGATGATACAAAGTCATTTACATGATAATACGCATTTTTAATAGATGATTTTTAACGGCTGTCTTAAAATATTATCTGGAATTTTATTATAGAAGCGCAAGCCGAGACCCAAAAAAGACTTTTTTATTTTCTCTAACCGAAAAGCGGAGAGTGCTAATTTATTTTTATTTTTTGTGTTAATACTATAAATATAACAATTTCTCATAAACGAGTGTATATTCTGACGCACGTACATAATGTTCGCATAGATGAATTGCGAAGGGAGGGTCAAAATATTTATGTCTTAAAATAGTTCCCTTTCTTGTTTCTAGAGAGCCTCTCTAGAAACAAGAAAAAAATTGGCAATTCCATTCCAATTTGTATGGAAATGTCGAATTCTTTTTTGGTTTCTTGACTGTTATTTTAACTATGCTATAGTGAGATCACTACTAGATAATACTAGAAAGAATAGTCTGTGCTTTGTTTTATAACGGGAATGTCGCTACCACGTTTTATAGGTTGCTATTGTTTACTAGAGAAGGGTACAAGCTACCCTTCTCTTGGTTTCTTTTTGGTGTGTATACTTTTTTACCTAATATATTCAATACTAACTCTGATCATTGACTTAAGATAGAAGTTTCAGGTAATTAACATAAAAAATTCTATGTCTATGGTAATTAATAGGTACCTACCATTTCCTTTCATTTGAAACCACTTGCAAACCAGTCGGAAATGTAGAAATGATTATAATTATAGCAAGTATGACGACGAGGAAGGCATGCCTTGCATTACAACACCTGCATTATGTGATGCTATTCGTAATCGTTGTTCAAACAACGCATATTGGATTGATGCTAAATTAACATAAAAAGTTAATCAAACAAGTCAAAACTTAAGGTTATACATGAATTTTCCTGGGTCCAGCTGTCCCCATTTGAAAGTAAACGGAGATATCATTTAAAAGTGTGTCTTGACCAAGCTCTAGATAGCTTCAAAAAGTGAGAACGTGAAGCTTTTCTACGCATATTTGCGAAAAATGGCCACTTTTGGCTAGTGTGCGTAGAAAGCTAAAACAAATTCGCCACTTCCATAATAAACTGTCAGCCGCCCGGGCAATTTGTATAGGAACTTTTAATTATTTTTTGGTTTTTGACTGTTAATTCATTATCATTAAACTATGGTGATCTAGAATAACCTGTTGTTCGATTTATTAGGGATTTTTCCCTTCCACGTAGCACAATTTCTGTGGTATAGGTCAAGCATGGTACAGCTGGTGGGGCACCAGAGAGCATGAGAGGAGTTACTCCCTGATCTGGTCTTCATGACCACACTCGCACTGTGATTCTGCTTGGTCAATATAGCGCCATCACACCAGACTACTTAAGTAGTCTGAAGTACTTAAGTACTTCATCATCAGGTCTTTTTAGTCTCCACTGCAGGAGCACGACCCTCTCTGCACTTACTAGAGCCATACTTGTCCAGAGCAGCCGGAGGATTTGGCCTACACTTAAATACTTACTTAATCACTATCATACACTCGATTGATATCAATCGCACTAGAAAACGAATGGGGTTTTTCAGTCTTAACATAAGCGGAGAGCATGCATGAAAAGCGTTATGAGTGTTGACGAAGCAAAAGAGATTTGCAAGGATCGTAGTAAGTGGAGATCCATAAACTCTGCCTACCCCCATGGGAAACAGACTTGGAAATATGTATGTATGTATGTTTTTGAGTCTTATAGTCCTGGGCTCTATCTGCTTTGTAAAAGATGTACCAGAAGCCTCACCACGTGGTGCTGTTTGCAGGAGGCGCCGTCGGACGAGGACTCGGCGGTGTCTTCTGCGCCTGCGTCTCTCTCGCCACAGCCGCTCAACGATATGTGGGTATGTGTCACAAAAAAACCTATAGGGTGAAGTCAAACGAGCGTAATTTTGTGAGTTGTGAGTCGCAGAAAATAAGGTGCGAAATTTCTGCTGCATTCGGTTTCATACAAAAAGGCAAACGACGACGCAAAATGAGTTATCTGCCGACTAATATCTGACTGAAAATACGCGACTCATAACTCACAAAATTACGCTTGTTTGGCTTCACTCTTACTTAGTTGAACCCTTGAAAGTGGCGTCTGCAACAAAAAACTAAAGTTTGCTGTACACGGATGGAGTAATTTTGAGCTAATAGTAACATGGTCAGCAAAGGCAGGGATAGAGATACATGGAAGGAAATGGGAGAGACCTTTGCCCAACAGTGGACTGATAGAGGCTGGTAAAGATAAAAGATGGGTAAATCTACAAAGTATTAATTTTTCAAAATTTTCGATTTTCTAAATTGTTCCATAGGCGTCTTCGAGTAATCGGGGACATACAGAAAAAACATAATAAGATTCGAATTGATAACATTTTGAAGTCAGTTAAAAAGAATATGACATTCCACAGTCACGTCCTTTAATATAAAACAAACATATACATAACCATTTAAAGAGCCGCCTACACACAGTAGGCGTATGTTTAGGTATGTAAGTGGATTAGTGTTGTTTCGGTTTTGCTCCGTGATTTTCAAAACCGTGTCAGGTATGCTGCTATCTGGTTAAACCTTTTTTATGACTTCTGTGAGCTACAAGGAAAGTTTTGTGTGTATCTAACAATTAACTTTTCTGCAATCGCCAGTACTTTACGCGCCATTTTTCGATTGGAGATTGGGCAAAAACAATAATAAAAATTAACGTTTTAAATAAAAATAATAGATGTCAATATAAAAACAAAAATTTAGTTTGGCTCTCTGTTCTGTTTTCAGAGATTATCATCTCGTTATCAGATCCCACGGCTACAATGAGAAATTAATTGAAAACAAATGTTTACCAAACACTGAAGTCAAACAAAATCATGCATGCCAGATTTCTCATGACCTTTTGGCTGGCTGTTGCTTTCAGTACGGTTCTGATCTATTACAGCATTATCTAATTCAGCTTTTTGTCGCCAATGCAGTGCAGGAGCACGACCGTCTCTGTTCTACCTGAGCCATACTTGGCTAGATCAGCAGATTTAACCTACACTCTCCTCGCTGGCCAGACGGTTTGGAGAGGTCACATTGATGTTTATAAGCTTTGTGTGGCCGAGGTAAAAAGTACCGTACCGTAACCGAAGGGCATATATGAAGAGATTGATGAGTTTAGATGAAGCAAAAGAGGTTTGTCAGGATCGTAGCAAGTGGAGGTCCATAGTCTACCCCTGCGGGAAACCGGCGTGATATTATGTATGTTTGTATGTATGTGTGGACGAAGTTGTAACTTGTTTAAAATAGGGGCAAGTAAACATGTAAAATTATGAAAAATAAACTCCTTATATTGTACGTCCCCGACACGCACTTAGCCGAACCAGTCATTTATTAGGCGAATTGAAGTAGTTGTTCACGTAATGGCGCGGAAAATGAATATCGAATGCAAAATTGCGTAATCAAATCTGATTTTTAGGAACCGATCAATTCAAATAGTCTGCCTGTTTGTTCTTTGTTTCTCTGCAGCCGGAAGACACGCCTTAAAAAAGAGCCTTGATTTGCTGATTTCACAAGTTTTCTGTTCGAAGAATGCAGGATAGGTATCATTAGGATCTGATTAAATCGAGATTTCACGGGTATTTTTCAAAATTTACATAAGTAATTAATCAGATTAATCAAGAAACACGGCTTCTGGAAAAGTTTGCATCATAAATTTTAAAAAGGCGCCAATTGGTGAATGCCTATCCAACCTAGTAGGTGGTGTCCCACGCGACGCTTGCCATTTTAGTAACCTTGGGGAGGCCTATCAGTAAAGTTGCGGTGGCTGATGTGATGAAGATGGTACACTGATAACCCGTCGCTCCAAATATCCGCTGCTGCGTGACCTGCCATTTCTTATTTGACATTTTAACAATTAATTAAATAGGAATAAAATAAACCACGCTAAGCGCCGGTGTCGAATACCGGCGCCCCGAATAGGTCTTTTTAGGGTTCCGTACCCAAAGGGTAAAAACGGGACACTAAGACTTTGCTGCCTGTCTGTCCGTCTGTCTGTCACCAGGCTGTATCTCAAGAACCGCGATAGCTAGACAGTTGAAATTTTCACAAATTATGTATTTCTGTTGCCGCTATAACAAACAAATGCTAAAAACAAAATAAAATAATTATTTAAGGGGGGCCCATACAACAAACGCGATTTTTTATAGATAATGGTACGGAACCCTTAATGCGCGAATCCAATTCGCACTTAACCAGTTTTTTTTTAATCATATTTGAAACAAACTTACGTAATAAAAATATGATCGCAAAAGGAATGATGCTCGACCTTCAAACGCAGGCTCCTAAATGCCAGATTAGTTGCATGGTAAACATTTTGTCACCCAACCATTGGTGCTTAGACTTGCGTAGTTGCGTCATGCATTGTGTTTCAACTAGCGTAGGGTGACCACGCGAGGCAATGTTGGTGGATAACGTAAGATATTGCTGTTACCCAGAAAATTACTGATGCTTGTTTAATCTCATGGTCGTGAGTAATTCGATGTAATAGTTCCGTCATCGACACGTCGAAAAAGAAGAAGCTCATGTGGAGTAACCAACGTCAAATACATGAGAAATCCTGCGTGTAATTTTATCAAACTTACAAGACCTTACAGACCAATAAAGAAGAAGCAACTACAAAAAATTAAATAATGTAAAACTCTATCTATAACACTTGCAACTGTAAGATCTCATTTATACATCTCATAAATATAGGGATCATCTATTTGCGTTTGCGACCGTTCCATACTAACTCGTTAGTTTACAAACGCAAATCTCGTCTAAAACGCTCTTTGTATAAATCGCATGTAGGAAGTGGTCGAGGTTTATAACACGCTTTTATTAGCTTAACCTGTATGTTTGTACGTAACGGAATCTTCAAACGCGATTTTTATAACGTAAGATACATTTGAAATTTTGCACACTTATCAAGGGCAAATGACAATAAATAGTTTCCCATTAAAGCTTGTTTTTAGTTTTAAGGTTTCCGTACCCAAAGGGTAAAAACGGGACCCTATTACTCTGCTGCCCGTCCGTTTGTCTGTCATCAGGCTGTATCTCATGAACCATGCATGATAGCAACATAGTTGACATTTTCACGGATGATGTATTTCTGTTGCTATAACAACAAAACCAGAATAAAACAAACATTTAATTGGGGCTCCTATACAACAAACGTGTTTTTTTATAACGGAACCGTTCGTGCACGAGGCCGACTCGCACTTGGCTTATTTAAAGTATAATTAATTGGATAAACAGTCTGTCAAAACACCAACATTAATGTCACCCTTCTCCCCAGTCATGCGGGCAGTGCCGCGCGGCGGCAGAACGCGCGTCGGCAGCCGAGCGAGAGTGCGCGCGACTCGCGGACTCACTGCGCGATGCGCGGGACCAACTCGAACTCATGGAGTTTCGCCTGCTAGAACTCGAAGACGCCAGTCCTGATAAGGTGAGAGTGACTTGCCAGTGAGTTTGTGTAGTAGTGACTTACGAGTGGTAGTGATTTGGTAAAATGCTGGACGTTGAAGTGGATTTTGCCAAGGTAAGTTTTTTATGGATTTTTTAATGAAAATAACATTATCAGTAAAAAGGAAGAAGAAGCCTAACTAAAAACAATAGAATAGCGAAAAAACCTTGTTTTGCTAAATAAAAATTGTAAAATTTTAAGTGAGTTAATAGATACAAATAGAAATTTAACATAAAATTACCTAACCAAAACATTTAAGAAAAATGTGAATAAAAGGAAAAATAACGAAATTTGAACAAAAATATATTCTAGTATTTATACAAAATAAATACTTAAGAAAAACTTACTTTAAAAAGGTTTTAATGACCTTATTCTCGATGTAGTCAATGTCTAGTAGGTACACAACACAACTAGCTTTTCGGGCGCTGCGCGGGCTGCAAGCAGCCCGCGGTATTTCGTGCGGCTGTTGAGGTAGGCTTAATAACATGTCCAGTTGAGAAAATGGGTAAAAACTGAAGTCAGTAAATTAAACATCATAAAATGTGTGGGGGCGGCCATCTTGGATCCAAAATATGATTCCAGTTCCGAGTTCCGCGGGGTGCTTTACCCCCATGTACAAAATTTCAGACCCTTACGAAGTCCCAGTAAGACGTTATGAACGAAATAAGTTAAATTTTCTGAAATCCAGACGCCATGTTGGATTCCAAAAAAAATATTGAATTTGGATTTTTGGGGTCAAATTACATATAGATATCGATTTTCTGCCAAATCGCAAGCAGTTGACTTTCGGCAGCCATCTTGGTTTTTAAAAAATTATTGGACTGCTCTTGGGGAAGTGGCTCGGGCTTCGCCCTCGCCCGCAGCTCGCCCTTCGGGCTCGCGTCACTCGGCCTCCGGCCTCGTGAAAATTACTTACGGGGAGGGAGGGGGGGGGGGGAACGGGTGGGGGCTGTGGGAGTGGCTCGGGCTTCGCCCTCGCCCGCAGCTCGCCCTTCGGGCTCGCATCGCTCGGCCTCCGGCCTCGTGAAGATTACTTAGGGGGGGATCCAAGGAGGAGGTGGGAGTGGCTCGGGCTTCGCCCTCGCCCGCAGCTCGGCCTGCGGCCTCGCGGGGGTGGCCTTTGCTTTTGGCTTTTGGCCTCTGGCTGCGCCTAGTTACTTGGGGTGGCCGTTTGTATGAAATTTGTATGAAGGAAAATTGTCTTTGTAGGGCGGCCATCTTGAATTTTAAAAAAAATTAAAAAACAAGTGACGGTCGTCAAATTGCTTGCAACCCCCTACATTTTGGAAAAAAAATCACACCCCTAACCCCAACCGTCTTCGCAGGCCGTACCCCTTCCACATCAGATTTCCGCAGATCCTCAAATGTCAGATTTTTCTGGTACTCACTGGAGCACCCTCTATACGACCGCACATCAACCTAAAACCCACCAACCCCGCAACAGGGCAAACAACTCTGTCAGTGAGTGAGTCAGTGGTATTGTAGGTTTATATATTATAATATAGAAACATGTCTAAAAAATCTCCTCCTTTTTAACGAATTCAAAAGAAAATTTTAATTATTAGTCTTCTGTCGATAATTGTCCTTTTTTAATACATGACTTGAAATAATTATAAATTGCGATAAAATCTATCTAAAAACTTAGTATCTTTCTTATCTACAACTGTTTGGCGATCTGTTAAAGGTGAAAATAACTATAAGATTGATTACCTCTGAATTTTCAGTTAAGTATAAATAAAAATAAATAAGTCTTACAAGATCACTTAGATCTTACCTTTTTTTTCTAAAGGAGTAGATTTTGATTAATAAAGCTGGTTTTTTTAAATTGCAAAACAAAGTTTTCCTAAGTAAACATTTACAATTACACCAATGCTAATATAACTCGTTTACAAGGCTTTGGAATAAATTAAGTACCTACATATCAAATTGCTAATTAAACAGACTACATTCTTTACAACGTTTGCAAGAGTTATTGTGCGTATGAAATAAGTTTTAATACGTAAAAATCGATTAAGGGAACAAAAATATGGATATTCGTGTCCATTCGCGATGCGGTTCACGCATCGAGGTTCACGTCACCCGATCACGGTGAACGTGGCCTTTGAATTTTGTGGCCCTATACTCCATTTGGTTAGGTATTTAAGTAAATGTAAACAATCTTAACATGTCTTTTTACTAAAATATACACTTTATAAATCAATAATTTTGCTAATTACAAAGAAATTATGTTATAAATTATAAATTACATAATTACTTTATAATTTGCAAAGATATTGATTTATTAAATGTATATTTCAATAAAAAGACATGTCAAGATTTTTTTAATTTATTTAAGTACCTAACCAAATAGAGTATAGGCTCTGTTTATACTGATTTGTATTTATTTAACATTATGGCGCAGTAGGGAAATTTTCATTATTTGTCGCGAATAAACAGTTTTCAGTTTTGGTTCCATTAAAAAAGTTCAGTCTTTGTAAATTGACCTCTATTGATATTATGTACTTACCCTTTCTACGTAACGTTTATACTGCGCTGTTTATATTATCTACTTATAAATGTCTTTAGCGAATAGAAGAGTATAAGGCCATATCAGTCACGAATGTGGTTTTGTATGCCAAATGTTTTGAATATATCAAAGTTAAGTATATATGAACAAGTTTGAGTACGCTCTACTAAAGTATGTTTTAACTCTTTTGCTATCTACTTATAGTTTAGTTATATATAGCTACTTATAGTATAGTTTAATAATAATACATAATATTTATTACGGGTATGTCCCTTCCACGTTGTATTAACAGATCGATCAACGCACAGCTAGGCTGAAACCGTTGGCTAAAAGCATGAAACCTTGTACAGATCACGTACCTAAGTGTGCACTAAGAAAGGATTTTTGAAAATTCATTCCCCGCGGAATTGAAATGAGGGTTGAAAGTTTGAATTAAACTTGGTTAGAAATCTTAAACATTAGGTACATAAGATTTATACCAATGTAATGATATATCATTTAAATAATTTAAAATAATAGCGTAATCCCAAAATGGTATGTGCCATTTATCAAAATAGGCGAATCGACTCTACCTACTCATGTTATCCTAATTAGTTTGATGCCTGATATTTATTGATAGAATAATCAAATGGGTTTTTGGTATTTGTTGTATTCTAGACGAAGCAAGTAGGTATATAGCTAGGTATGTGAATAGTTTTGGTTAGCGACTTCGCAGTCAGTCCGTGTAAATAATGTTGATGTATTTTTGTCTTAGTTATTAAACGTCTCAAAATAATATCTTCTGTCAAGATCACATCCCATTTCAATGTTACTTTGGATTAATTATTGCAGAAAAACTGATATTAAGAGCCCGCTTTGACTCCAAGAAACTAGGATGTCATGTGCAACGTCAAGTATTTCATAAAAAAAACATAGACGATGTTTATTTTGACGTTTAGAAAGAAGGAGTTCGTCTACCAGGATCCCCCCGCCTGCTCCCCCAGAGGATTATCTGATTTGACTTGTTGGGAAATAGCGGATTGTACTTTGGAACAATAAAGTTTGATAAATAAACAAGATAAATCTAATATAGTGTTGGCCATATCCATAGAATTTTATGGTGTTGGCTACGAAATGAATGCTGCAGAATCTAACTCTATCCAAAGAAGGCTCCTGCCTTCTTCAAGTAATTTGACGTCATCTTGACGGTTTTGTTAATAAAACCCTCAGAACTTTTATATGTGTTTGTCCTAATAAACAAAATTATCTATATAGAAAATTCCTATTCTTACATAATTTAAATATCCCTTTCTTTCAATTTTCGTTCGATTCTTATCACGCCATCTTCTTCAAGGTCTGCCTCTCTGTCTGTCTTTTCAGGGCTGTTTGGAAGCAGGAGGCCTTTGTGTAGCACTCATCATCATCATCATTTCAGCCGCATAACGTCCACATACTACAAAGGCCTCACCCAAAGATACGATTTGTAGTACGAAACGGGCTAATACATAGAAATAATTGTTAAAAGTACTTCTTAGACATTATTTCGTACTCATGATCAAGGTTAGGTTAGGTATATAGTTATCCATCGTAAGTAGTCTATGCATTAGTACGTACAATCACTATTATTGAGTGATAACATCAATCTTAGATAATGATAACGTTTCAATGTCACTGCCATGGTCAACACTAGTTAACAGTATTACGTAGTCACTAGAATAAAATAATACACAGACTGGCAAATAATATGACACTCTTACTTTAGCCAAATCCTTCTTTTATTTTATTACATTAAGGCTCCTCCTTGCGCTAGCGACCTTGAAAACACAAAAAAATTAATTTCTCTTTCTGTAAGTGAGATTATTAGAAACCCTCGTACAACTTTTTAGCTAGTATCCTGAAGTTTCATTAGAACCTCGAAAGTCATTGAAATACTATCCGGTTTAGAAACCTTTACAAAAAGAGTCAAAAATGGCCGTTTTTAGTATTTTTTGCAAAGGAAAATTCAGGGTATTTTATTTCAATGATTTTCGAGGTTCTAATGAAACTTAAGGATACTAGCTAAAAAGTTGTACGAGGGTTTCTGATAATCTCACTTACAGAAAGAGAAATTAATTTTGTGTTTTCAAGGTCGTTAGCGCGGGGAGGACCCTTAAATGGCTCTGTGCTGTGAGCTGTAGACGTCGCGAATCGCTCCCCACCCGTTGAAATTGACAAAAAAGTTGAGTCTTATTACCTACCTAACAAAAAAAAGATATTTTTTACCAAATTTGAGAAGAACTAACGAACATACACACACACGCACAAACTTTTGCATTTATAATATATTTGTAATTTATGTACATTGTACGTACATATGTATGTACTCACATGCTGTCCCGACCCTACTTAGAGTGGGGTTAGGTCAGGAAGAAAAAGAAAAATGTATGTTTATTCAGAAAACTACACAATTCTTTGGTTCAGAAAAATAGTAATCTTAAAACACAACTAGAGTCATAAAAGCTGATGGGAAAAATTGTTTATTACAATAATCATTATGTAACATCATTATAAATACAGTTGTGCAATAAATGATTTCTGATTCTGATTCTTCATAATTTTTCAAAAGTAAAAACCGACTTCACGCCCAGACTACACAACCAATTTTGCTAAAATTTTTATGGGACAACCTCGCAAGTATACCCTTCAAACAAAGAAATAATTTTCTAAATCGGTTTATGCGTTTTTGAATAATCGGTAAACATACATAAAAATACAACCTAGGAACAAGGTTACACACAGTAATGATTACTATACTAGGTTCGCGTTATTTTTATCTAGGGTCGTATAACACATGGTCATCTAGTCTTTGTGCTTTGCTAGATGGTCTATTTCCTGAGCTAGGTATAATGTAGCACTTCCGTTACATTTATGCAACAGATTTTCTACCTTAAGGTCGATTATTTATCTACTTTAACGTAAAAATTGTACAACGTAGATATCTACGAACATGTAGGTGTCCTAATGTTTTCGTACAAATCATTTTGAAACTACAGAGTGTAACATTTTGAAAAACTTGACAAAAGAAAATTGATTTGATCCGGCAATGCCTAACTTCCCGGCCTCTGCTCCTCATCGTATTCTTTTTATATTTTTCTTTCCCTGGTGATCCCATAGAAACATTAGAGTCCTCGTCTTCTCCTCAAAAACAACAAAGTACCGTATTTCAAAACTTGACATTCTATATTATTAGCTTTGTTGAAGATTATTGAGCTAAATCGAAAATTATTGACAATAGATTACACAACGATCTAGAATTCTTTTAACTTGTTGGAAATCCTAGAAAATACCAAGAATCTTAAACACACTCTATCACGTCTTTAACTTTCCTAATTTAGATTTTAAGGCTCTATGGATAAGGAGACAGAATGTCATCTTACTCATGGAAAACCTTATAGCCAAACACTTCAGCTCTTAACATTACTCATGCCAAATAAAAAACAGTAGTGGACTCAAATATTCAAAGTATTTGCAGCACAAATATCTCTTTGTGTCCAATCTTCACATATCACAGTGTAGCGAAGGACAGTGGGTCATACAAGTAGTAATCAGACTGTCTCGTTCGACCTATTACGTCAACATCAAGGCTGCTAGGATGTCATGTAATTGCGTGCTATTAGATCAATATTGTGTTATATGACAGGATTACTTCATCGGTCATAATGTACTAGGTATGAAACAAAGTCTAAACGATGTAATGCATTTTAGTTTTTAAAAGCTTTTATTTAACTTGCCGTGTGGTTTCCGGCAGAGTAGAATAGGGCCACTAAAAGAACTCCCGTGGATGTCGTAGAAAGCGACTTAGGAAATACAAGCTAAACAAAGCTTATAATCATCAATGAGACCTCTCCAACCATAATACTTTTTGTAACCCTTATTATGTCTTTTTTGTCTAAACAACTTCAACGGGTGGAGGACTCGCGAGATCTACAGCTCACAGAGCCACTATTATTAAAAGGGCTTATTAAAAAACTCATTTAGTATGTTACCAATACTAGCCCTGACTTTAGAAAAAGTTTTGAAAAAGTCAGCAATTATAGAATCAGAACCGTTGTTGAATACGACGATAAACTATATTAAAATGATTCTCTTCAATGTGAGCTATAAGTCGTGCTAACGCCTTGAGGCCGGATAAAGTCATATATGGTGGTACGCCCACCATGACACCATAGCTAGACGACTTCCTGACACAATCGCCGATTTGTATTCCATTGGTTGTTTACGTAGCTTCAATATAACGGTAGTATCAATCTACAGTCCAAAGCTGCTTAGGGCTTTAAGAGGTGTCCATGTCCACTATACGAGTAACATATGGTCCAGAATTGAAAGAAAGACTCAAACAAGTTCGTAAAAATTGTTTGTTAACTACTAAATTTGCAACTGCAGTAATTATTAACATCATCAATACTCAATCATTTATTGCTTCTTCGATTGATTGATGATTCGACTATTGACTGGGTCGAGTATCGAGGGTCTTCTTGTAATTTCAGTAATATTCACTGTCAGATAAATCCGACATTCGCGGTGAAAGGGTTAAAGGGTATCGATGCTTACAAAACTTAGTCTCTTGAATAGTGCTAAAACTATCTTTGTCCATCCGTGTCCCTTATTTACAAACAACAATAGCTTCAGTTTCCGCCGTAACTAACTAACGACCATAAAATTGTCTTGTTCTTGTAAATAGCCGTTTCGTTTGCGCCATGAAGGTCGAAACATTTTTTTAATTAGTGAAACAAGCGGTCGTCGCTGTAATTCAATTAGCTAAGGGCGTTTGTATTTGGTCAATAGAATTATGAAAGGCACTTGTCCTATAAAGGCACACCGAAGGGAAGAACGTATTAGGTCGTAATTACAATAATGGTAGAGAAAAAGATGAAATAGATGGTAGTAGTAGGTAAATAAGTACCTAAAAGTAATTGAATTATGTTTCAACACGCTTGTATGCCTCTCGACATAAAAATTCTTCTCTCACAGGCCTACATGAAGTGATCTCTTTTGAGATAAGTATAGGTAGTACCTTTGTACAACTTATTTTAAAGAATTCTCTGTACACATTTTTCGTGTACGTAAATTTGTAAATAAATAAATAAAATAATGAATTGACTATTCAGTATTTTGCTAATACTATTCGAGAAATGTAAATTACAATTTCCTTGTTAATGCTACAACATAATTTTTTCAGAGTATTTCTTCCGCGTTATAAAAACTTAGTGTAATTGAGGTTTCTGTAATAATACACGTTATACGTAATTAAGTTTTATTAATCTTGATATAAAATAATAATTGATGAGAAATTACTGCAACCACGGTTATGCGGTATAAATTACGTTTTACTGATTTCTGTTTCACAACTCTTGAAAATACTCTTACGATGTAATTATCGCTTTTGGATACCAAAAGAAAAGACCTGAAAACTTCTATTCATACAAATTTATTGCGAACTTTAGGTTTACTCAATGATGATGGTTCAAATATTCTTAAAACATTCGAACCGTCAATCAATGGGTATCGATTAATTTTATTTTAACTTAGATATTTCTATGATGCTACTGCCGTCATGGCAAAATAAGTAGAATCCAATAATAAGGTTGAATAAGGCATCCATGGGTCAATTATCATCATCATTTTAGCCGCATAATATCCACTGCTAGACAAAGGCATTAGGTACCCAAAGATTTCCAAAATGACCGATCAAGAGCGGCCTGCATCTAGCGCTGGGATGTATCAATACATCAATACATTTTTATGCAATTCTAATTTAGTTCAAAAAATAGGTACTTAGTTCTTTATTTAAACTTTATTTCACAAGAATAAAATTGCACAATTGGCGGATCTGGTATCATTTTTCACTCTGTTGTAGCCAGTTTTTTATAAGTATTATTGTTCTAATTAGGTCCTAATTGTATATTTTTTTACAGGGTACCCGGGAAAACCTGACTGATTCAGACTCAGGCTGCGTGTCCCCAGGCTCCCGAATCAAGGACTCCGCCTCGCCTGAGCTCAAACGGATGGACTCCGGCTACAAATCCCCCCACACCCCAAGCAGTCCCTGCAACATCAGGCGGCATTTGGGCGTCCCGCATGACGATTTTAAGGAAGACTTCGCGAAGGCACAGGTCCTTGCCGACATTCTTGACAGGAACTCTGAAGCCAGTGATTCTTTGAAGAGCAATCCGGTGAAGGATCATCTAGAACAGATGATCTTGAATGCCGCGTCGGCTGAAGACAGGACGTGCTTGGAGCAAGTGCTAATGCTGCTGTATAATTATCAAGCGCTGAGCAGCTCTGTTAGCGAAGATGAATGTTATCAGGTTTGTACGACAATATTGTTTTTTTTGCTAGTTTTCCATCATAAAAGCGGGAATCCCCCTGCAGCCCTTGATGACGAGTTAGAAAGAGTTTAATTTTTAAGTCACTATGAAGTTTCGCCTAGTTTATAATACTTTCAAAAATATTCTTTTCTGGTAACAAACATGTCATTTTCCACAGTATTGTCACTGTCAATACATAGGTATAATGTCGTAAAAAAAACTTTGTATATAAATTTAAATAAATTTATTAATTCCACAGGCAAAACCGAAGAGAATATGTGATCTAAAAGTAAAACCCGAAACTGACATTCCATCGCACAAAACTCAAAAAGCGATCGCCACCGTCACACCATACCAGCAGAAAGGATACAAGTGTGAATCGCTTGAGAGTCTTTGTAGCGAAGAAAGGAAACCCAGCAACGTACTGCAAGAGAGCGGCATCTTCGAGGAAGCCGAAACAGAATCGAAGAGCACACAGACAGACGTCAACGAAAGTTTCGAATGTACTGGTGAACTCAACACTGAAATACAACGACTGAATAGTATTAGGGAGAAACTCGAAAGGCAAGGTGTTAGAAATAAGACTTTAAGCGCTAAGGAAGAAGGAGATGGCCTGGAGTGCAGGTGTGTGAAGCTAGGGAAGAAGCATAAGCAGTATTATGAGAGGAGGCTAAAGTTTCTCGAAGGGAAGATCTCCATTTACGAGGCGGCACAAGACGTAAAGGAATCCAAACTTGCAGAGAGGTTGCAGAAGGAATTTTTGCTCGAAAATAGGATACAGGTAAAGATCATTGTAAATGATAATGTTCACGGAAATATAGCAAAAAACTCAGATCCGGTTCAAATGGTTTTTCATATTATAATTTATTAGATAGCCTCTAAAAATATGACTAGTTTAGATTTATGTTCAGCTGTATACAAATTGGGGTGAAACCTGGATCACAAAAGTAATAGTAAGAAGTAACCTGTGGGGTCACTCAATCCATGGACCATCTTTTGTCATGTCCCAACTGTCCGACTCCTTGCACTAAGGCAGATCTGAATTTGGCCAATGACAGGGCGGTCGCCGTGGCTACGTTTTGGTCTAATAACATTTAATATAAGCCATTTCGACTCGATAAGAAGAAGAAGTAATATAAGTATGACATATAGAACGAAATCTTCTAAGGTCCCGCGCAGCAAGGCGAGAACGAGGAGAGGTGCGGGGACAGAGAAGGTGGAGGCTTAGAAGATTCCATGTAATACTCATATTAGTTCTGTTCCTGGATCTAAAGATTTATTCTGTTTTGATGATCAGTGATATGAATCTACATAGGATTTTCGCCAAGTCTAGCTCTTCAGATTTTAATTCTTTGTTGATCTTAAGTACTACTGATTTATCTTTGTTCACAGGATCTTGAGTCACAATTGTCATTGCTCCAAGACAAGTATGAGAGGCTAGAGGAAGAATGTTGTGAACTAGAAGAGATCGAAAATGACACTCGACTACATTGGCAGCAGTAAGTACACAACCTTGGCTCGTTCTGTTTATAAAGTAAAACTATGGACTCATTAGTAGAATGTTTCGAAAGACCTTTGAAAGTACATTTTTATGTGCGTATTCAATGCGATTTTAATTGTTATTGCGAGTGTTAAGATATTTTTTATGAATAAATATGATTAAAATTATTTAGTTTAAGCCATTTGTGTTTATTAAATTATTCATTTGACGTAATATGACATACATAATATAAATAGCGTGTTTTATCTTAGGAGTAAAGTTAGGTTTTTGCAAATCTTGATTCTCATTCTCATATATTAATGTTAGATTATATAATTTGGTGAAGAAATGAAATTGGAAGCAAATACGGATATGAATGATGCCTGTGACGACGATAACATCAGGTCTTTTGGTCTCCACTGCAGCAGCACGACCCTCTCTGCACTATCAGAGCTATACTTAGCCAGAGCAGCCAGAGAATTTGGCCTACACTCTCCTGGCCAGACGGATTGGAGAGGTCTCATTGATGTTTATAAGCTTTGTTTAGCTTGTATTTCCTAAGTCGCCTTCTGCGACATCCACCGGAAGACTGGAAGTGGCTCTATTCTACTCTGTCGAAAACCACACAGCAACGATAATAAAATATATAGTTTTGATATATTTTGATCAAGTCTACATTAATTCTTTAGTATCAGAGGCTATTCTATGCTGATCTTACGCATAGAATTAACATACAGAATGGTATTGTGTATTCTTCGATCCTAAATATGTAGATAATGTACTAATTACCCAAAAACTTATCCTTTCTCCAATCGTGTGTGTAATTAGTAAATGTTGTTTTATTCAGGCTTGAGATGGACTATGAGCTCTGTTCAGCACAACTAAGAGACATGACGGAGCAGAGGGAGTGTTCGCGGGCGCAGGCCGAGAGGCTGATGGCCGAACTCGCCAAGAGGGAGTGCACATTAAAGACCAGAGAGGTTGGTGGTTCAGCCCTTAGTTATGGACTTGTTTTGTCCGTCACTCTGAGTTGGGTTCGATCCTCAGCCAGGGTACGTTGGAAAGTTGTATTTTTCAAATTATCCTAGGTTTTAGGTGTTTTTCTATAACTGTTTATTATAAAATATAGTAAGTATAATCATTGAGTAAGTATCTCATAAGTTTCAACTTTGGGGCTAGCGCAATCAGTGTGATTTGTCCCTATCTATTGATTCAAAAAATGTAAGCAATAATAATATTTTCCACCAAGGCCTTGTTCAAAAAACAAAGAAAATTTTAAAAATAACAAAGATATTGCGTTTTTTTAATGTATTATATCGACAAAACAACAACAAACTGTTTATAAAGCTATAACCCCTTAAGGGTGATCCGGGACATGCTAAACCTACAGTACAATACAACAAGAGTTATGAAATAATTCATAAAAGCGCAATTTTAATGATCTTATTTTAAAATAAAATCTTAAATAACGGTCTGGATGTTTCAATCTGGGTCTTCAAGGTTCTAGTTAAGATCCATTGCGTGTAAAAATCTTGTTGATTTTTATACAAAAAATGTAACAAGATTTTTACACGCAATGTCGACACAGATTGAAACTTCTTTACTTCGACCGAAATTTATTATAATTACCGTTTATCTATTTTACAGAATGAGCTAAAGACAAGGCTAGGCAAGCTAGAGAAGGCTGTTCCGGCGCTGATAGCATGGAACGTCGTACAAGCTTTGGGAGTGGATTTGTCTGCTGGGAAGCAGGTAAGTTTCTTTTTTAAGTTTACTAGCTGTTATTTACATTGTAGTAAAGTCTACTTTTGTAAGGCTAAATAGGATCTTATACAAAGTTACACCCTTTTTTAGTCTCTTCGAAGATGATTTTTGGAATAAAGACTATCCTATTGCCTTTCCCGGGTCTAAAACAATATCTATACAAAATTTTAATGAAATCGAGTTTGTGTTTAAAGCGTGAGGAGGTAATAGACAGAGTTACTTTCTCATTTATAATATTAGTATGGATGTTTAAATATCATTCGAATGCCGGACTAAAAACCTCTCCCAATAGAACTGGGCAGACGTATCATTGATCTCAATAGATGATATATAAAGTCGTTGCACACAGGACATTGCCGCTCGCTTCATGATATATTACCTCACGTACTCGTCTTTGACAAAACCAAGAGGAGATGAAAGGTTGTATTTACAAATGTAAATCTACTCTGTCGTTATCACTCAATTTTATTGATATTGTGTAACTGTAATAATACTTTGGAGAGATATACGTTCAGCAGAGGGCGGAAGGCCTCCGCGGAGGGAGGATATTAAATATTAATAAAATATATGTACAGTCAGCCAAAGAGATACCTGACTAGACCGTCACCTATAGCTTAATTTTTCTCTTAAACTAAAAATACTAATAACATGAAAACGTATATTCAGAAAGATTTTAATGAAGACTTTGTCAATAAACATTATCGTTAATAATATTTTCAATTTATAAGAAAAAATCCAGATATAGGTAGAGGGCCAGGTATCTCTTTGGCTGATTGTACAATGTACTTTTTGTTGCAGCGTTCTTTGATCAACCGAATGGCGCCATATAGTCAAGAGACCAAGACGTTTATATCCCAGGTCCGAGAAGAGTCCAGACAAAAGCAAGAATGCAATACTGTGGCTGTGTGGTCAGACATAAACTCGGAGCCACAGCCAAGCGTGAAGGAGATGCAGAAACAGGTTTCAAAGTGAGTATTTATTTTGATGAAATAATCGAAGAAAGAGATGGAAAAGATGTAGAGGATTGCAGTGTTCTTGATGTTTGAGACTATATATACATAACTAAAGCTTAGTCTATAGTAGTTAAAGGTTTCGTAGTAAGAAACAACTATTTTGAAAGTCCTTAACCAGCTGCTTCGCTACTCTTATACATGCCGATCATGCAACGCAATTACTATTAAAAATCATTATCACGCCAAAAGGGATTTTTGGGTCGTGCACGTGCAACCCTGGACTCAGTCTGCATAGAGCTGCAAAACTCAAAATGCTGTCTGCTTTAGAAAGAAAAGAAGAGTAAGAAAATAAGAAAGCGGAGATTGTATTATGTATGAAAGACCCTTGTTTTGTTTACTGGAACTGTGATATATTGCCATCTGAGATAACTTTTGCATGTCAACCTGAAGGCAAATAACTACTTGCTTGAAAGTATAAAAAAAAGAGGAAGACAAAGCAGAAATCGTTTATCAAGTCGCATCACAAAATAAATTCAAAAGACTACATCATTACTGAATTACATTACATTTTTAAGACGTAAAATATAAAATCAGCATTTTTTGAAGGTTGATTTATTACGCATTCAACTAGGCCACACAGTTTTCTATAGTTCTCATAGTACCTTCATTATATTAATGAATATAATGCCTTCATTATTATGAGAACTATAGAAAACTACTTTTTTATCGCAATAGCCTGAAAACTGGCCTTGGATCAAAATAGCAAATTATCGATTTATCACCAAGATACAACTAGTTCATCACGTGATAACGTATATACCTACTCTTGTGGGAATTAAAGCATTTATTTTATAAAACTTCTAAGAGTTAGTTATTGGCCAAAAGTAGTCAAATAATACTCGTAAGATAATGTGATAATATAATCAGGGAAGTTTAAATGTTTTTGAATATAAAATTAATCCTACTTATATTATAAGATTATAAACGGGAAAGTGTATAAGTATGGATGGATGTTTTTAGGGTTCCGTAGCCAAATGGCAAAACGGAACCTTTATAGATTCGTCATGTATGTCTGTCTGTCTGTCCGTCCGTATGTCACAGCCACTTTTTTCCGAAACTATAAGACCTATACTGTTGAAACTTGGTAAGAAGATGAATTATGTGAACCGCATTAAGGTTTTGACACAAAAATAGAAAAAAACAAAAAATTTTGGGTGTCCCCCATACTTAGAAATGAAACTCAAAAATTTATTTATCATCAAACCCATACGTGTGGGATCTATGGATAGATCTTTAAAAATGATATTGAGGTTTCTAATATCATTTTTTTCTAAACCGAATACTTTGCGCGGGAGACACTTCCAAAGTGGAAAAAAGTGTGTCCCCCCCCCCCCCCCCGTAATTTCTAAAATAAGGGAATTATAAAACTAAAAAAAAATATAATGTTCATTACCATAAAAACTACCAGCGAAAATTGGTTTGAACGATATCTAGTAACTCTAGTAAGTAGTTTTTTTTAATACGTCATAAATCATAAACGGTAATTTACCTTCCATTCAATCAACTCAAATATAAAAATTAAAAAAAAACATACTGCAAGACTTTTATATTATGTTATTTGCTACTACGGAACCCTTCATGGGCAAGTCCGACTCGCACTTGGCCGCTTTTTTACTCTTTCAAGCGCAAACGGTTGGACCAATATTGATAAAATTTGGTACGCAGGAAGCAGACACCCATGATTAACATATAGGCTACTTTAGGCCCTGGTAACACCGCGGGGTGCAGCTAGTTAATCATATGACCGAAATAATATTATAAGTAGGTACCTATATATTAAAGTTTTGATATTTGGATTTGTTTACTCAATGACACAAAAACGGTTAAGCGAAATAAAGTATACATGCAAGCAGATAACCAATGTGTAATCGTAGGATTATCCACCGCTGGTAAGAGCTGGTTTACTTATTTAGTTTCTTATCTAATTCACAGATTAATAGAAGAGAAGAGGCAGATACAAACGGAAACAAATAAAGTCATGCAGAGTTTACAAAAAAGAGTGAAGGAGTTAGAAGAAGAACTTGAGACGGCTAAGCGGCAGGTTGCTGCCACCAGCTGTGGAGCAGAAGCAAAGAAGAAGAAGTTAGAAGAGAAAATAGTTGAGTTGGAGAAAAAGATCAATGCGGGAAAAGAGGATGAAAAGGTAAGTGTTTTGACCAAATAATATTTATTAATCATAGTATAGGCTGAATGGTTAATGTGAAGAGCATGTAGGATTGTAGATAATTATAATCTATTCTCTTTAAAATTAAATGCTACTTAAATATTAATTTTGTTAGCGATTTCTAATAGGTATTAAAAATTGTGTTATTCATAGACTGGAGATTCGGTTTATCAAATCAAGATCAAATCAGAACTCATTTTGCAGCCAGGGGCTTTTCTTAGACCGACAAAACACAGAAAATAAAAAAAAGGAATAACAATTGCATGTTGCAAATTAAAATAATTATTCTGCTACCGAAATAAGAAAAATATATATAAGAGGATTGAGTAGAAATGCGCGAAATTGGAAAGTGCGCAGTATCTTGATGATAAAACATTGTAAACTTTAGAGATCTCGTATGGAACACTTCACAAGTAGACCGTAATAAGATTGCGTTGGTACGTAACCACGTTAAAATCTTAACCATGACCATTCCTTTGATGAAATTGTCAGACATGCTCACAGTGGGCGAGTTGATTGCGATGTGTAAAATTAACACCTTAGCTTTTGAAATAACTAATGGGATTTTCGAAGACATTTTTGATTCGACCAATGTGCGAATTATTTTAGTCCCTATGGATGATTTACTGTAAATAGCTGTCGGTTACAAAACTTGCGTATGTAGTAAAACATGTATTTGATAGTCTACTTATTTACAAGAGAGTTGTGGGTATTTTTTCAACGATTTGTCAAGTATCATTCGGATTAAAAAAAATACGCGTAAACATGTAGACAATTGATACGTTTTTAACGCCGAATGTTGCCGAGGGATAACTACTAGTTAATTTGTGTTTGTTTGTGTACCAAGTGTTGGTTTAGTTCCTATTTATGGATCCTGGAGATTAGACGAACTTTCTAAGAATAACGTAGCAAGATGAAGGGAATTTATTATTTCTGCATGAGTACCTACATATATTTGCTTCACTATGTAAAACCACTATAGAAGTCAGCAAAAATTAACTCGGTAAACTCGACCAATGTGAAACTCGTCACGTGTTTTCACAATGAAGATAAATGATAAATGGTTGTTTATGATTGGCTTACTCAAATTAATTATAATGGGATTTACGTTTGCACTGCGGCAGTTACAAAGCAAATTGGTCACATCATTTATTATGACATGCACGCAACGTTTCCTTTAATTTGAGATCCTGTAGCATAAAAATTTTGTGTGCTAGTTACCTATATTCGTCACAATTTTAGATTTATTCTTAAAAAATCAAAGCTTTCAATATTACATCACATTCGAAAAGCTTTTTAATCTTTTGTTGTAATAGGGTCCAGTTTTAATGTTTGGATATATATTTATATTTTTTTTAAATTAAAACTGTTGTCACCTCCAAAATACAACTCTGAAGAAATCCCATTACAAACAAAATCGGTCTTTTTAAAATTTTACAAATCGGTCTGGGCTTATTCGAATAATCTGTGAACATACAATAAATAAAAGATCGCGACGAACTAATAACCTCCTCCTCTTTGGAAGTCAGGTTTTTGTTTTTTTTACAATTCCTTGATACGTAGGTCTTTTTCGAATTGTCCTGGGTCTTGGATGTTTATCTATATATGTATTTGTTATAAAATATAGTATCGTTGAGTTAGTATCCCATAACACAAGTCTCAAACTTCTTTGGGGCTAGCTCAATCAGTGTCGTTTGTCCCTCTTTATATTTATTCATTTATATTTATATTCCACAGGTGCCAGCCGACCCGGAGACGGCCAGCAAAATCCGCGCCCTGATGAACAAAGAACAGGAGCTCAAGAACAGAGTCGCGGAGCTGGAGCGAAGGGAGGCTGCGTACTTGGAGATGTTGACTCAGGCTGACGACATGTGGGCCGAGATGGAAGGAGGTTACAAAAAGAAGATCGAAGAGTCGCAGGCCGTGGAGACTCAGCTCAGAGGAAAGGTAATTCTGCATTAGTGATCAGTCTTTTTGCGAGTAAGAAATTAAACTAGTACTGTCATATTCAATAAAAATTTGCACACATTTAAATCACACACCGCAGATTTGAATGATTTTGACAGAAAAATTAGCGCTCTAAAATCTATTGCTAATTATAAAGTGATTCAAGGAGTGCAGATTTTTTAGGAATTCGTCAGGTAGTTGGAAAGTTAAATTGTGAAAAAAAGTCTTGGCGGGCTCTTATAGACCCTCGAATAGGATAGCAAATTTTAAAAAGGATCAAATTTTTAAACAGTTTTGTTCGTCTTGAAAAGCATTCCTAAGTATTCGTACTTGATTTTAATTTATACCCACTTCTTACAGTGAAGTAAAAGGTACAATAATCGAGTTTGCTTGTTTAAACTCTTTATTGCACACTTAAATGTAAACAAGCTACAAAACTTATGCATTAAACATAAAAATATACAATGGCGGGCTTATCTACAATTTTCTAGTGTGTTCTAATATACAAATTCAATTGCAGGTTAAGAATTTGGAGTCTGAACGTGACAAATATAAGAAATGTCTAGAGCCGTTAAAAAAGAAGATCAAGGAGATAGAAGAGTCAGAATCGGGCACGAGGATAGCCTTGGAGAAGGCGGAACGCGACGCCAAAGCTCTCAAGCAGCAGAACACCAATCTAGCCTCCATGTTCGAGAAGGCTGATGAGGATGCTAAAAAAGCGGAGACTACGTTCAAGACAGCAGATAAACAGTTTAAGGTAAAGCATCACGAATTAAAGTTCTAAGAGTATACCGGCAGAGTACAAAGCCATGTGGTTTCCGGCAGAGTAGAATAGGGCCACTCCAAGTCTTTCCGTGGATGTCGTAGAACGCGACATAGGAAATACAAGCAAAACAAAGCTTATAAACATCAATGAGACCTCTCCAACCTGTCTGGCGAGCGATGAGAGTGTAGGTCAAGTCCTCTGGCTGCTCTGGTAGTACAGAGAGAGTCATGCTCCTGCAGTGGAGATAAAAAGACCTGATGATGAAGAGTGTAAGATAAACAATAAGCCCATATTATCATCTTTCTCGCTTTCTCTCTATTTGAGGTCCGGCTCTGTATGTCCAATTCTCCCCCATCGTTATCTATCAATGATCATATCTGTACTAACCCCTCTACATGTCTCTTATGATCTGATGAACAATCAATCAATAAATGTGTGTATCATTTTCTGTGGCTATCTTTGAATTAACCATTTTACTGGCCATATTTTCGGCATCCCGTCTCGACATGACCTTATCGTGTTAAACGGTAACTTTTTCTGTACAATCAGTTACCCTTTAAATTTCACTTTATATACATATTTTTTTCTGATCTTATTGTTTATCAGTCTATATATACTTAAAGTAATAGAACGTGGAAGGGACATTCCCATAATAAATAAAACCAGCACCAGCACAATAAAAATTAAATAACAGAACATTTCCCATACAAATTGCCCGCGTGGCTGCACATTTAAGTATGGTAATGTAATTTATTTTAATTCTTTTAATTCCATTTAACTATAGTGATTTAGTATAGCCCGTGGTTCGATTTTTTACGGGTATGTCTCTTCCACGTTGTACATTAGCCAATTTAACAAAGGATCGGGCTAAATGGAATAGACTTAGGTACATGTTGTTCCAACTCCACCTAAGATCTTCTTCTCGTGTGTGTTAGTGACTAACACTAGTGTCAGAGTTTTTAAACCGCCTTAAAGGCCTCTGACATGGTTTTAGGTAACGACCAATGTCAAAGACAGTGACCGGGACCGACGGCTTAAAGTGCCCTCCGAAGCACGGATCATTTTACTTATCGGACAATCAGGTGATCAGCCTACAATGTCCTAACCAAACTAGGACAATAACACAAAGTCGTTGCCCCCGCCGGGAATCGAACCCGCGACCTCCTGGTATAAGCCGAACGCTCTAACCACCTAAGATGGGTGGTACTTATCAACGACAGAGAGGTTTCCTCATTATGGTTGTACCTGTATCGCCGAAACTATAGATCTAGTTATTAGAACATGAGGTCCGTCTTAGAAACTAAAAGCAGCAGTTTACGATACTGATGTTCGAATCATTCGCAAAAGAACCCTAAGAAGACAAAATATTTAAAGGTTAATGAAATTTTTTCCTACGTATAAATATTAGGCCTGTATGGACTAAACAGATGAGATGAATCACATCTGCTATAAGCTGACTGATCATCACAAATAAGCTTTTAATTTTAGTTTATTTTTCTTTAATTTTAGACGGAATTATCAAATCTTCGCAAGGTCAACAAACAACTCGAAACGGACCTCAAGAATCATAAGGAGACCACCAAAAAGACAGAGATGAAATTCCTAGGAGACTTAGAAGTAATCAGAAAGGAACTGCAACGTTGTTGCAAGAACAACCAAGAATTGGAGGTTACCAACAGCGAATTAAAGGAGGAGGTAAGATTTTTAATGTTTTTATGGTCTTTGGGGTTTTGGTTAATCTGAGGATCTGAGACTAAGGTGTCGGTAATCCAATGAAACTTGAAATATTTGTCTGTTATCAAAAAATAAAAAAAAAATGGTTCTGAAAAAGATATTTTTGTCATATACTTTCATTCTAATGAAAATAGTAGTATAGTTACTTAACTCGATGTCGGATTGAAATGGTATTATTTATTCTTTTTTATTTATTTGACTTAAAAACATTTTACTGTCCCAAGTGTTTATTTTATGTGTAGTTAGTTGTAGTTGCTTTTTTTGGTTTGGTGAATATTATATTTTAAAAATCATGCTTTTCATTACATTATTTTTGCCAAACGCTATGCACGTTCCGCTTAATACACGCGTAATTCATCGGTTTTACTCGCTCGGTTACGAAGTTGCATGCCCGAAGAAGCCTCCTGTGCCGTGTAAATATGCATGAAGTGATACAGAAGACGTTTTAAGGAGACATGTTTTCTCAGGTCGAATCTCTGGAAAAGCAGCTAGCTCTCACCCAAAAAGCTTTAACACAATGCAAGAGGAAATGTGACGAGAAGATTAAAACTTTAAGCCACGAATTATCCATTAAAACAGAGGAATTAGAAGAATTAAGGAGCGAAACGATGAGACAGACATACCACGCGTCTCGTGTAGAACTAAAGCCAGAAAAAACAGAGTATGTCGATGAAGGGTATTCAATATATACGGCAGTGCCAAAAAAGGCGGATTACGCAAGAATGCATCATAGTATGAGCTATATCACGTCAGATTCCCGCTGTTCGTGCCCCTCAATGAGAAGCCAACTAGTCAGCCAGCTTATTGAGGATCTGTTCGAGAGGATACACAATACGGTAGATGACGACTTGACGAGACTTTGTAAAGAGATCACTCCGGTGAGTGGAAGGGAAGTAAGTGCCGAAACCAAAGCGAAAATCATGAATTACCTCTTGATGGCAATCTCTAAGGAGCTCGTCAGGTCTATTGGAGACGCGGACGCTAAGACTGATACAGAGGTCAGTATGGTACCGGATTTATTAATGATATTATTATTAAAATATTTAATTTATTCTTGTGACTAAACTGTGATAACTGCGTTAGAATTTGTTTCTAAATGTACTAATTTAGAATTGACTGGTGGTTATGGATAATTTTTACACCAACCCCAAATAACAGGCATTTGAGATTAACGATTCTTGTATTCATAATTTGGTATTGTTAGGCCAAATTATGAAAAAACATCATTCGACTCAAACTTTTTGAGATATATGAAGTAAATGATGTGAAGTCAAATTAAAATCAATGCTTTCTTTGTCAATTTATGAAATTCTATTTGCTGATGATGTTTTCAATTGAGTTCCAAAAAGGAAGATATCAATTCGTCGGAATCTTTTTTATATATGTTCACCGATTGTTCGAAGACGACTGGACCGATCTGGAAAATTCTTTTTTTGTTTAAAAGGGTATTCTTCTCAGGCAATTCTATCAAAAACCCCCAAACCACAAGGTTTAGACGTGAAGTCAGTTTTTAGTTTTGAAAAATTATACAAAATCATCCTAATCCTTAGCCACATACTCGTAGTCCTGAAAACATCGTATCATTTCCAGGAATGGCAGCGAGCTGTGTCTTCGATGGCGTACAACGGCGGTGTGACCGGCCGGAGCGAGTTCGCCTCGCTCAGTGGGAACGCCGGCGTCTTACACGGAGCCTCTAGATTGGCCTCTGTCAGTTGCGCCTGCGCGGCCGCCAGGCTCTGCGCGGCGTTGCCGGAACTAGCCGACAGCGTCAAGATGTGTCAGGAGGTATGCTCTTCAATCAGATTTTAACCCCTCAAGCCTTGAATATGCATCATATGCCATCTTCTATTATTTTACTATTGTGTCTGGTACTGTCGCGACTTAATAGGTTAATTAAAGAGATGATTGAGTTTTTTAACCAAATTCCAATAAAAGAGGCGATTATCAATTCGACGTGATCTTTTTTTTTATGTATGTTCACCGATTATTCGAAGACGCCTGGACCGATTTGGAAACTTCTTTTTGTTTGAAAGGTTATTTATAGTTACAAGGTGTGGAGGCCAAATCTGCTGGCTGCTCTTGCCAAGTATGGCTCTTGTTGTATAGAGAGGGTCGTGCTCCTGCAGTGGAGACTTAAAAGACCTTAAGATGAGATGAGACTAAACTAAAAACCGACTTCCGAAGTGGTCCCATATTTTTTTTTCAAAATCGATTGTATAGTTTGGCGTTAAAGTCAGTTTCTTGTTTTGAAAAATTATCAAACTATTCGGTCTGAGCTTCTAATTTTATCAGCATGTATATAGGTCCGTTGATGTCTTAGATTGTTTTGTATTCATGAAAGACCTTTAATTTAGTTAATGTTTCTCTACTCATTGAGTCGACTTCTTCTTATTGAGTCGAAATAGTGTAGCTTCAATTTTAAATCATCTTCGACCAGTATGTGACTGTAATATTACCAAAATCTGACAATTATTCTGATTCTGACTGTTTTACAGCAAATGGCTCAGCGTAGAAATAATTTTTAAAGGAATGGAAGGAATGTAGTTTAATCTAATAACAATTAAATTTTTATTTGTCAACAGGAAGTTTTGGATCATGGCGACGTTAAGATTATGGAGGAACAGTTAGCGAACGCCATTGAAAGTATTGTTGTGAGTAGACAAATTAGTTTCATCCTTTATCTAAGGGGATTTTGGAACGTAGTTCCTTATCGCGCGTTGCGAAAGGAGGCTAGACGGAAAAAATTAAGACCAAAAGTTGGAACGACACTTTTTGCTATAGTTGTAAGCCGTACGGCGTGCGCGTGTTTCTCTGTCTGTCTCTCTCTCTCTTAATTAATCGAAAGGAACTTCGTTCCATCCGGGTGTCCCTTGACACCTCTCAAGTTTTTTTTTGAATTTTTCAGAGTCCAATACTGCCATCGTTTGAAATAAATTATGTGAAAGGAAACGAAGATATCATCGCACATTTGCCACAAGCGGCAGTTTTTTGCAAACGTGCGAAGAAAAGATTTACGTTCTCACGTTAAACTGTAAACAGTAGTCCATAAAATAGTTTGAAGAGTTATCTGTTTAGGGCTTGATCAAGACTAATATCTTCGTTTCCTTTTAAATATTTTTTTTCTTACGCATTACGAATTTATATAATTCATGGTTACTTTTTAAACGCCAATAACCATAGATACTATACTATTTTATATCATATATTGAAAGTCGATAAAAAAAATCTTCTTCCCACGTAAAATCCGTTTAGCTGAGCCAATTTTTTTCCTTTTTCGATAATGTTTTTTTTTAGAAATCAGGTCAGTATCATGAACTGAACTTCTACCAAGTAGGCTATTGGTGTTTAAAAAGTAATCCTGTATATAAATATATACATTCGAATTGAGAAGCCCCTCTTAACTCGCTCAAAAACTCAAGATCTCGAGAGAGTAATAATGTATTTTTTTTTGTTTTCAGAATTGTCCATCTTGTGCGTTGGGTACAAATGCGATAGTTTGGAGTACGGATGTTTAAAGCCGCCATTCGTACGAATTTATGTAAGTATATAGCTGTGCCCGTGGGAATTTCGGGATAAACACTATCCTATGTTCTTCCCTGGGTATCAAACTATATTCATATTAAATTTCATCTAAATAAGTTCAGTGGTTGAAGCGTGAAGTGGTAACAACAAATATACAAACTCACTTTCGCATTTATAATATTAGTAGGATTGCAACAGCATAAATGTGGACCACATCTCCCATGTAGCTGAATCATTTTAACTATTTCGCTTTTTTATCTCAATTTCGCAAGGTCTCATTGACATTTCACACGCATATTATATTTGAAGAAGACTAACTGCCTCCGTGGTTCAGAGGTTTAGGTTTGCCGTGTGATCGGAAGGTCGTGGGTTCGAATCCCACTGGAAAGCCTACTTTGTAAAAAGTTATTTCCAGTCTGGTTAGAATATTGAACCACATATAGCCCGTGCATATAGCCAAATCACTATACGGGGTATTTTGGGTTTAAGGGTCCCCCGACCCTAGACCAAAATACAACTTTCCATACAAACGTAGTCTACGTTTTATTTCAAAACGACATGTCCGATTTGGGCAAAATTTTGTAATTTCAAAGATATTGCAATTATCTAGGTTTATAACTAGTTTCCGACAGTAAAATATGAACTTGAAATAGAATATAGTGTTTTATATCATTTTTGACCATTAGTATGGGAAACTTCTAAATCGTTATATTTTCATTCCAGTTCATAATTTTACTATAGGAAACCAGTTATAACCCTAGATAATTTCTTTACAATTACCAATTTTTTGCGGAATCTGACATGTGGTTTCAAAATTAAACGTAGACTACGTTTGTATGGAGAAGTCTAGGGTCGGGGGACTCTTAACGGTTTTGGGTTCTGCCTGCCCTGTTAGGGACAAAGACGTAAAAGTGTATATTTATATAACTTTTTTTTTGTTCCAGGTGTATACCTCCACCGACCTCACTCTGGTGCCTTCATTAGATTAGAAATATTTTTACGAATTGTAAATAATTTTGTATCATAATAATACTCTTATAGTAAACGTAAGCGATACATATCGAACAATCGTACCTTCATTTCGAGTAAGTTAATCGATAACGAATCGACGTGTTAATATATTTCTTCTTAGTTTTCTCGTCATAACCGTGCCAATAGTGTTTTAAATTTGTATTTTTTTGTTGTAAATAGCATTTTGATTTCAGTTTTGACGAAACGATGTTTCTTTTCTAACAACACTCACAAAGTGTAACTTTCTAATTGAAATGTTTTAAAATGATGTATTTACGAAAAAATGAATTTCATTAAAATAATTATTGATTTATTACTCGTTTTATTTTTAAACCTTTTCTATGCATAAGCAGTGTGTATAATATTTGTGACTTATAATTAGGGATGCAACGATACGGCTATTACGATACCAATACAAATGACGAATACATCGTAATGGCCAAATACGATAATGCATTACGATATTTGTTTATACCATTTTCATGAATTTATTGGAAGCTTTGTTGTATGTTATTATTGTAAGACTAAGTAAAGTCTTCTTCTTCTTATATTAAAGAGCTGGGCTCTTGTCGGTGGAGTGCTTTCCATGTCGGTCTTCCTTCCGCTAAGTTCTTAACCTCTAACTCTAACTCTTAAGTTAAGAACTAAGTAAAGTAAAAGTATAAAAAAAAGTTATGCATTTTTAATCAATATATTTATTAATTTTATCAATTTTCATCATTTACTTATATTTTAACCTTCCAGGACATATAGCTGATTAAATGACGGAACGTCTAAATAGTTTGATTCAAAAAACACAACATATTTGAGTTTTTTTCCTTAAGTCGGTTTCTCTCATCACTGTGTATCAGTGCACTGCCTGCCTGCTTAAAACTATCAATGCTAAAAGTGACGGATGCGAAGCGTTCAGAAATTGACGCGTTGTTATGCGTTTCGTCTCACCCGAAACAGTAAAAATTAAAAAATTTTGGAGTAAATGTATCGTAAAAATATCGTATCGTAATATTTACGATAACGAATAATCGTAAAGGTTTACGATAATCGCCGATATACGATTATCGTATCGGTATCGTTGCATCCCTACTTATAATGTATTATCTTCTCGTAAAAAGATCTCAAGAAGTTTACCTGGAAGGGACATAGGTACCCGTAATAAATTGAACCATGAACTGTGCTAGATCACTATAGCATAAATCAAACTGCCTCCGAGGTGCAGTGGTTAGAGCGTTCGGCTCATACCCGGAGGTCGCGGGTTCGATACCCGACGAGGGCAACGACTTTGTGTTGTTGTCCTAGTTTGGTTAGGACATTGCAGGCTGATCACCAAATTGTCTGATAAGTAAGATGATCCGTGCTTCGGAAGGCACGTTAAGCCGTCGGTCCCGGTCACTGTCTTTGTCATTGGTCGTTACCTAAAACCATGTCAGAGGCCTTTAAGGCGGTTTAAAAACTCTGACACTAGTGTTAGTCACTAACGCACACGATAAGAAGAAGAAGAAGATAGCATAATGAAAGTAAAACAATAGTAAAAAAATAAAAAATAATTTGGCCTTTCCTTCCGGTTCGCTCGGGCAATTAGTATGGGAATGTCGATTTTTTGTTGTTCATTTAGGTACTGGTTTTTTATGATCATTATACTATAGTGATCTAGTATATCCTGTCGTTCGATTTATTGCGGTATGTCCCTTCCACGTTGTACAATGGCTGTCGTATGACGCAGCTGCAAGCCAATGTTTGCTATGTCGCAGCGTCACACAGCAGCTTCTGATTGGCTTAGCTTTTGACGTGGACTAATGTTAGTAGCGGTATTCGCGGAAACTACCTTAGTAGTCTTAGTACATGTAGTTTTGAAGTAGTGCTTACTTAAGGTCACAGCACACTTATCAACTCGGAAAGGGATCGACACCGTGTCGCCTTTCGCCGCGCGGTCAACCAGGCTTCAACCTGACGTAGGCACGTAATCAAACCGGCTCAGCTTCGGAACGTCGACTCGCGGTCAACTCGACTACGGCTGGGCGACGCCGCGCTTACCGCTCGCCGGCCGCTTTGGTCCTGGCTGGCACTAGATCATTTTGAATCCAAAAGTAAAATGTAGCGCACGGTTATGTCTCGGTTCACAATACGCGAGTTGGCAATCATGGGTGCGAGGAAACGGAGAGATGTCAGCTCGCACACGGAGAGGCGTAAGCGCGAGGACGACGAGCCGCAAGCGCGGGGTCCCGAGGCGAGGCGTTTACGTTACGAATCCGAATAGTGTGCGTTGCAGTAGGGAGTTTCATACAAAGAATACTGAGCTGCTCGGGTTGATACGTTTACGTTCCGGTTACGAGTTGATAAGTGTGCTGTGACCTTTTAACGTGCTTTTGATGGGGTTATGGTATTTATTTGATTATGCTTCCATAGTATTAGGGTCAGTATAAAGTAGCACAGCGGAGAGCCTTTATTATGAGTATTATGAGATTATGACGCTCGGAAAATAAACTTTAAATTAGTGGCAATAAGACGGTCTTATTTTCAATTGAGTTATTACATTGTTATGGAATTTTTCCTCTATGTCTGAACTGACTCGACACAAGAGCAGCAGTGGTCAGCCTACTTTACTGTCAAACCGTAGTCACCTTTATTTATATCTATACAATGTATAGAATAGCTTGAAAAAATTAGGCCGCTGGCATTCGCAAGGCTTTTGTTTCGTTCAAGCTATACTGCGCATTGCATGAATAAAAATAAAGGTGAATATGGTTTGACAATTAAACTATAGTGTGCTTTCCATCGCTCCCGTTCTGCTGAGAGTTAAGCCCTAGTTCGCCCAAACAGTTGTTCATTTTTTGGTTTATTTTTATCAACAGGTAAATATAGTTGTTTGTAGTTATTATTACAATGAATTTAAAAATACTTAGTCATCATGGCTGGTAGTTATAAAATACTTCTATACACTGACATATATGAGGTCTAACAAAATATACTGAAACTATTTAAAGGGTGATTCCAGTCCGTAATTTTTTTTAATTTCAATTTCAATTCTTTATTTCAGATATCTAAGATCAAATTTGTTAGTATACAGTAACTTAAATCTAATGTTAGTACCTATAGCTATACAGATTATTGTGCACATAGAATGAATGAGTCCTATGTACAGAGGGCCGGACGGCTTTGCCTTTAAAGTTGACCATATAGGGCCACCGGCATGGTCCCCTGCACAAGGTGTCTCATTATTGGCCAATCCAGTCTATCGTTTTTAGGATGCTGTTGTGACTCGCCCTTACTCTTCGTAACAATGATTCCATTTTTTTCCGGACCGTAATAAAGAACAACTTTCCCCTAAGAACATAATGTCGAAATATGAAAAATAATTTTTGGCTTTCCATACGAACTCGGATCAGCTGATCGGTCACTTTGTATGGGACGCCACATATTACTTTGCATATTTCGGTACGTGTATCATGGACTGTATTCACCCTTAAAATAGTTTTAGTATATTTTGTTAGACCTTATATATTCTAAATCTTTGTAGTCTAAGAAGGTAGTATTGTTCTACGTCATTAGAAAATAAGAAGACTATTTAGACAGCCGTATGTCAATGTTACACTTACCTATCATGATTGAATAATATGCAGAGATGTCCAAAATCTTTGGTTATGTGAAATTATAATAAAAGTGTGTAAAAATACAAAAAAGCAAAAAAAAAATATGGATAAAATTATATCATTTATATTCGTCAACTTTAATTTGTAAGTAATGAACTGCTTAAGAATTCCCTTACCCTAGACTTCTCATCATGAAAGCACATGTCGGACTTCGGTAAAAAATTGTGATTGTAAAAAAATTGCAATTATCTAGGCAATAATTGGTTTTCGACGGTAAAATATAAGGACGTAAGTACAAGTTACCCATACTGATGGTCAAAAATGATATACTACACAATATTTTATTTCAAGTTCATATTTTAAGGCGGCCCTTCCCGGTCAGTCTATCGTCAACGCAAGCATGGTTGGAAATGCTTGTTGTTTCATCCCGCGCAATGATAGAAAAAAAAAGCAAAGTCAGAAGAGAGAGATAGCACCTGAGCGCTCAGTTTGCATTATATTGTACGAATTTAGTATTATTATTTATTATTCATTGAACGAATATTAACTTTTCATAGGGTGCGGAAATTTCATAAAACTTGTTCCAGGTGATACGTGTTTTTTAGTAAGTCTTACGTGTGTGTGAAATAAATGTTTTTCATTTAGAATCTTCATTACATTTGCAAGGTTTCTATGCAAATATTTTCTTTACTTTTACAATTCATGAGTAATATATGATCGGCCGAAGTTCAGGTAAAATTTGTACAAAAAAGCAGATTTTTGGAGACTTATACTAAATTTGTTTTACCAAATTTTAATTTTTAATTTCGATAGAAACCTAGATATAGCGCACAAGATTCCTGTTAGTTCAAAACTTTCCAAGAAAGATATGTTACAACGCCATAATCACGTACGAGCGTTTGTATGAAAAGTGAGGCGGGTTGGGCGCTCTTAACTGTAGGAAACCAATTATTACCCTAGATAATTACAATATCTTTGAAATTACAAAATTTTGTCGAAATAGGGCATGTCGTCTCAAAATAAAAGGTGTATGAAAACGTGAAGTTTGGTCTAGGGTAAGGGGACTCTTAAGTACCTACAGAACTTTTAAAACTAAAATGATTTTGTGCAGATAGACATAGTCTACCCCGCAAATGAACCTACATCAATACTGTTATGATTAAATGAATGTGTAGGAAGTAAATATCCACTGTAGATTGGTGTTTGTTAACACTTTATTCAAACAGCAAATAGTGAAATATTGATGTATGGACTTATGTCAACTTATCGCGGCTCTCTCGCCCTTAATTTATGCACTGGTAGTTTATAACAACCCGACAAAAACCTCCTCCTGCCTGCTGCTTATGAAAAAAGAGACAACAGTTATTGTTAGCTTAGCTTTTTTAGCCATTTGATTGTGTCGCAAAGTTTTATCACCTAGTTAATTTTCTTCTTATCGTGTGTGTTAGTGACTAACACTTAAAGGCCGCCTTAAAGGCCTCTGACATGGTCCACCAATGTCAAAGACAGTGACCGGGACCGACGGCGTAACGTGCCCTCCAAAACACGGATCATCATACTTATCAGACAATCAGGTGAATCTAGTTAATGAGTTTGTTCTTTCCACAGGTCGTAAAATCCCAAAGTTTATGCTGCCAGAGCGCGGCATCTGTTTTGCAAAAGTCTTCCCATTCCAATTCCCATTCCCAATCCTCATCCGGGCCGAAAAAACATAAATGTCATTACGGAAGTGATGTTTCTCATTTGTCGTTCAAAAAAGGGTCAAAGAGAGTGAAAAGATAAATGTTAATTTATGCAATAAAGGTAACTTCTAATCAATAAGTATAGATTACTGTTTAAATATGGATTTTCCCATCAGCACTTTAAATAAACAAACGCTGAATACACCGAATGAAGAGGGACAAATATCACCCTGCTCTTGTGATGAGTGTGACACAAACCACTGCGTAACACGAAGATATCCAATATATAATAATTATATCGACGATAAATTCTTTTATACTAACGTAACTGTTAACAAAAGCAATACAGATACCGCCAGAAGTGAATCTATCAAGTTAGAATCAACACAATTAGGTACAACGAAAACATCTGAACCAGAATTGGAAGTAAGCAACGTAAAAAGCAAAGATATTACCAAACCGAAATTGCTATTTGACAATACAGAAAGTAAAGTTACTACGAAACCTGAAATTGAGATATACAAATTTAATAATAATGCAAATGATGAGACAATAAAACCAGAAATTGAATTGAACAAGTATAAAATGGTTGCTAACAATTCTGCTATAATACCAGAATCAGAAAAAACCACACATAGAAATAAAAAAGAAACAGAGTGTGTAATTTGCAGGAAAATTTTTAAACCTAATAAAACCCCGGTAACCCCTTACGGGGCATCTAGTCTAATAGACTTAATAAACACAAAAAAATCTATATGTGAAATGTGCAAAGCAAATATGAATAAAATTAACAAAAACGCAGATTTACCAAGAAATGAACCAATTCAGTTAGGTACGATGAAAACATCTAAACCAGAATCGGAAGTAAGCAAACTAAGAAGCGAAGATATTACCCAACAGAAATCGCAATTTGTCAATGTGAAACCACAAATTGATATATACAAATATAAAAATTATGCAAACGATGATACAATACAACCAGAAATAGAATTATGCAATTATGATATGGTTGCAAACAATTCTGCTACTAAATCAAAATCAGAAAAAAGCGAACATAGAAATAAAAAAGAAACAGACTGTGAAATGTGTAGGAATATTTTTAAACTTAATAAAACCTCGGTTATGCCTTACGGAGCATCTAGTTTAATAAACATAATAAATACCAGAAAATCTGTATGTGAAATGTGCATAACAATTAAAAACGCAGATTTACCAAGAAATGAATCAACACAGTTAGGTACAACGAAAACATCTAAACCAGAATTGGAAGTAAGCAAAGTAAAAAGCGAAGATATTACCAAACCGAAATTGCAATTTGACAATTCGGAAAGCAAATTTACTACGAGACCAGAAATTGAAATACCCAAATATAAAAATAATGCAAATGATGATACAATAAAACCAGAAATAGAATTATGCAAGTATAAAATGGTTGCAAACAGTTCTGCTACTAAATCAAAATCAGAAAAAAACAAACATAGAAATAAAAAAGAAACAGAGTGTGAAATCTGCAGGAAAATGTTTAAACCTAATAAAACCTCGGTTACATCTTACGGAGCATCTAGTCTAATAGACTTAATTAATACAAGAAGATCTATTTGTAAAATATGCATAGCAAATTCGAATGAAAATCACAAAAACGCATATTTGCCAAGAAATGAATCAACACAGTTAGGAGCAACGAAAACATCTAAACCAGAGTTGGAAGTAAGCAAACTAAGAAGCGAAGATATTACTAAACCGAAATCGCAATTTGTCAATACAGAAAGCGAAGTTACTACAAAACCAGAACCTGGTATATCTAAATATAAAAATAATGATACAAATGATGATACAAGAAAACCTGCATCAGATAAACAAACACACACCAGAAAATCAAAGTGCAAAATATGTATGAGAGATTTTCAAAACATAGGTGCAACAGAATCTGAAATGACGCCCATAGAAAGAATACTTAAAAAGACATCTACTTGTAAACTTGGCGGAGATTACACAAAAAACAAAATAAACATTTTTGCAGCCGGTACTAAGCCTACTGGAAATATCTGTGGGATATCTAAATGTAAAATTTATGGACGAAATATGGAAACATTAGAAACTGCCAATGTAAAAAACTCCACAGCTAATAGTCATATGTCACTATCTGAGAAAATTGACTCAAAATCAATTTGCACATTTTGTCAAAATGATTTTCTGACTACCATGAAAACAGATACAGTGGATAATATACCAACAGAAAGCATATGTATAGAAAAATTAAAATCCAATATTTACAGAAAGCTTATAGAAGGTTTGGATATTGCCTTTATACCTACGGTGGATAGCGATCGACAAAATAAAACAATAAACCCGATAACATCTCTATGTCAATTTTGTGAAAAAGACAATGTCGATGCCATTAATATCAATGAAATGAGACCTTCAGAAAAAAAGTGTACAGGAAAATCCAACTGTCAAGTTTGGAGGAAGAATATTAAAGATTGGGAAATTGCTCTCGGAAAGACACCAAAAATCAAAAACGAAATGTTCTCACCACCTTGTCTATTTTGTAAAAAAGCTTTTAATAACTTATCATCGAGAGAAAACATATGTTACGGAAAATCAAAGTGCAAGGTTTGCAAGAAAGATATTGAAGAGAGGGAAGTTCCCGTTTACAAGAAAACTCCTGATGATAGAGGAATAACACTTGGTGAAGAAAGGGATGCAAAAACATCGTCATGCCAATTATGTAAAAGAAATATTGAAAATAGTAAAGGTGCTCGTCGAGAAAAAACGTGCAAAAGACATAATGAGGAGTGGCAAATAACACCAAGTGAAAAAGTAAATGTGGTAACTTCACAGTGTCAATTCTGCAAAAGGGATAATGGTATTAAAGGCAGCGTAAATGCCGTTAGCAATAAAAATATGCCAACCGAAAATATATGCAAAAGTAGTAATAAAACGAAAAACCAGACAGATACAATTAATGATGGTGTTATACTGATGGACAAAATACATGTCAAAAATTCGCAATGCAATGTGTCGCACGTTTTAGGTGGTAGCTGCTACCGAAAAAATACTGTGGAAGTATCAAAAAATACACTTTTACCATCAGAAAAAATTACACGTGATTGTCAAAATACTTTAAATGATAATCAAACAGACCTGGTAAATACAACAGCTGTAACAAAAGTAACTAATGCAAAAGTCACTTATTTTCGTAAAGTTCCGAATTCAGGTGCTGCAAAACTTACTGCACAAATTATGAATGTACCTTACGAAGAATTTGATGAAACATTAAAGCAACAAGAAACTGATGTTACAAAACATATGATGAAGAGTAGTTTATCCAAAGACATTTTTAAACGGATTGTTGATATATACAAAGCATGCAGTTGTAAAGTTTGCGAATGTGTAGCTGGTAAATCTATTACATTAGACAATGGCTGCAATTGTAAACCGTGTGATTGCCAAGACTGTAAAGCTTTAAAAACATGGCATACACTAGACCATTCATTTTCAGAAACAAAATTTAGCTGTCTTAATAAAGACTATCCAAAAGAAGATTGTACACGTATTGCAAAACAGGTATACAACGAACCTTGCGATTGTATGCCATGTGAATGTATTAAATGCAAACAAAATCTGTCAAAATCTTGTAATTGTACGCCATGTGATTGTTATGAATGTAAATCTGTCTCTCAACCGTTAGCAAGAAATTACATAGCAGCCCGAGTTGCAGATGATCATCATTCCGACAATTGTACGTGTACACCATGTCGTTGTTTAGAATGCGAACGAAACTTCTTCTCGTTATCTTCGCATTTAACGCACGAAATGTCTACAGGCATGTCAAGAAGTTGTAGATGTGAACAGTGTCTAGATCAACGATGCGTAGGGGCCGGCGGTAATGATGATTGTCGTTGTGAAGGGCCCAGTAAAGCGATTTTTAAACCTGTTGAAAAAGACTCTCATGACTATGACATTCATCGAGCTGCAGTTTGTCTCCCAAGAAATACAAGAAATTATTCTCATGATGCCATAGCTATGTACGCTTCCATCTCTTCAAACTTTCCACATTTAGGAACACTCAAAGAAGCCTGTAACTGCGAAGAATGTGACTGTGTCGTTTGCAAAGGCGAAAACAGCAAAACGTCAGTAAAAACCATTTTAAAACCCCAACTAGCACCACTGATGCAATCTACAGAAGCAAAAACTTGTACATGCAAATCTTGTCAATGCGAAATGTTTACATCTGCAAACGTACCTGGTTGCGATCTTTATCATGAAACCGAATGTAAGTGCGACATATGCGATTGTATTAGCTGTCCATTTATGGCAAAACTTACCACATCTGGAAAAATGAATCTCCTAGCAAAACCAATTGGTAAAATAAATTACGGAAACAATGAATCAGAACGAAATGATGTTAGAAAAGCAATTAATGAAGGTTTACTTGGATTACATCAAAATGTTTGTATAAAAGCTACAGTAAAGAAGAATTGTTTTATCAGTAGCAAAGATTTTGAACCCTTCCTTGCCTCAGGTTTTGATGATAAACAAAAAAATAATGTAAGTCAAAAGTTGGACACAAAAAAAGTTTTACTAGCCAATACACATTCGGCTCGTATTTCACAAGATTTAGCTGGACAAATATACAATGAGTTATCAGAAATGTCTTCTAAAACTAACTTTTATGAAGATATTTTAATGGAACCAAACAATAATTACAATTGCAAGAATGATAAAAATTGTGTCTCCAAATGCAATAAATATTTTCAATCAGACGTAAATCTGAAACTTAATAAATCTCCATTTCAATATACAAAATCCCTAGATTCTAAAAAATCAATGGATTCTTTTCCTTGTATAAAACCTGGAAATTGCAAATACATTCATGGAAATAAGAAAATTAAATCAAATTCTCCATGGCCATTTTTTTTATCAAATTATGAGCCCAATTATTCTAACACAACAAACATCGATTATAATACTCATGCTTATGACAATGTGAGAACTAATAAATCTGATGATTTTGGTAATTTGAGAGTTTATGACCATGTTAAGCCTTTTTCAAATTTTCATCGTAATTTATATAGCAAAAAATTAAGCGCCGTCGAATTACCAGAATCTTTGCAATCAGATGTACATTGTAGATACGATATAAAAAACCAAAGTCACATTGGTAATTCTTCATCAACTGCAAATTATAAAAGCACTGGCAAAAATTTAATTGACTATGACCGAATAAATAACACCTTGAAAGAGGCTAAGGATTTTTCAGGACAGTTAATGAAACTTTTAGGAAAGTACGAAAGAGCTAATAAAGATTTCCAAAGTGTTTCTGAAAAACTTAAAATTTTGCATGAATCAGATGAATGTAGCAAATTAAAAGATACTCCTCATTTTCAATTGGGTTATGTTATAGTTGAAAAACAGAACAATATTGATAACAATAGCACATTGGTCAATACTATGAAAGAAGTTTATAGTGGTTTTAATGATATTGGGACTAGTTTACGTATTACTAATAGTATAATGAAACTTGACAGTACGACAACAGAAAATAGTGAATTTATTTTTACTGATAATTATCAAAATAGAAAATGTTATGAAAATAATACTTTGGCTCAAAGAGAACGATGTCAATCTAATCATATGACAATATCAACAACTGACCATATTGAGATAACTAAAAATGATAATAGGTGCGAAAATATAGACCTTCATGCTAAATCTATAACGAATATTACAGCAAATAATATCAAAGCAAAAGAGATATTAAAAAATGACCACGCAAATATAGAAAAGGACACTGCAAAAAGTAAAGTATTCCAAGAAGATAAAATTTCAATAGATGCAAATGAAGACAAAACTACAAGTTTTAACGATAAAGTTTTAAATATTGAAGATAAAACAAAGCATCAATTAAAAGAGTTTGAAGAGACAATGCCTAACGAATACGCAATGGAATTGCAAAGGCCAATACCAGAATCTACACAAAACAAAATTGATATTTTAACGAATCAATTATCTGAAATGATCAAGGACACTGTTATTAAGAACTATGAAGAAACATCGGGCATTGTCAAATATGATAGTTCTACTGACAAATTTAATAACAATGATTTAAAATCACAGGTAAGATACCGGCCACCTTAGCTTTTTTTGCTTTTGTCACTAATTTTGAGAACAGTAGTCAATGAATACGAGTAAGATTAAAATTAAAAAAAATTTCAGGCAAGTGGTGTTGATGAACCTCAAGACTGGTTACTAAACAAGTATTACTATTATCTGCATAACAATCCCAAGAACATGATGGACCTAATTGATATGTCATTACTTAAGAATGAAAAAAAAGAAATAACAAAATCAGTATCAGTGCAAACAATGCTTGAAACGCAAGTTATTGATTCTAAGGTCAGTATGTTCTTTATTTAACCGCACATTCTCAGCTTTTCTGCGGCTTCGGAGCCCGGGGAAAAGATATAATATGATAACGTAAACCCGAAGTGAGCCTTCAGCTTTTTCTTCTCGGAATATGCATGTAAATGACCTTTCTAGAACAAATCGGCGCTTAGAACCAGGTCGTGCAACGCGGTATAAAGAGGGCTATGCTCGGAGTTTCTCTACATGATCGAATCAGAAATGAGGAAATTCATAGAAGAACTAAAGTCACCGACATAGCCCAGCCATAAATTATTTCCAGAAAAAATATTGGTGGCGATGGAGACATATTAATAGAGTAAGAATTTAAAAAAAGTCTATCTGTTTGTCTGTTTGTACACGCTGATCTCTGGAATTACTGGACGGATTGGAATAAAACTTTTTTTGTTAAACTAAAAGAAATATGAAAATGACGCCTCAGCAAAATTTGTTTAGCCTGATGAGCAAGTCACGGGCTTCGGCTAGTAAATAATAAGGTTGCTTAAAACAGCATACTACATGAACATACAATAGTTTGTAGGTAGTAAAATTCATTATATGCATATTTTCTTCGAACAGGAAAGCCATATCAGCATGAAAGCAGCTTTTTCCCTACCTCGCAACAAGACTACACAAGTAGACAAGGAATCTGACACAAGAGCGGACCCTATGGTAGGTACCTTAATCGTTAAAAGCATGAATTTCTGACTTTCACAAAACTCACTTCATTTGTAAATAATAATCCAAATAAAATAAAATAAAAAATTGGCTTTGTTTTATGGCTAAAATTAAGAAAAGTCCAGATAAAAGAAAAACCAAACGCCCTTTATAAAATATAAAATATTTTTTTAATTTCATTATTTTTATTTATGAATTATAAAAGTATGTTTACTTTCCTATTTAATGCCAATTTGTCAATTTTAAGAACATAAAATATTGTTTTAAATAATATAGATTTTGGCTCTAGGATTTTATAATAAAATAATAATTACGACAAAAATCAAAATTAATTATATACACGACTGCCCAAAAAAAAAGGAGGAACTCAAGCTAAAATCCATCTAGCAGTTTAGGTTGCAGAGTGTGCCAGCGAAATATGCATACATTCAGTCCAAAAACATAATCCTCCATCTGGCGCAGTCGGGTAAAAGCTAGGTTTATAAGTTTTGCGCGAGCCGAGAGCGACTAGAAGATACTCATCCTGGGTATCTTCCCAAAAACATTCACTACTCTGAAACCAATTAATACAATATTTTTATGCAGATGAACAAACACCAGCATAAACACCACCACGACAAACCTTCAGGATCTACATTGAGGAGTTTGATCAAACCTTCGAGATCTACATTGAAGAGTTTGATCAAACCTTCGGGATCTACATTGAGGAGTTTGATGAAACCTTCGGGATCTACATTGAGGAGTTTCACCAAACCTTCGGGATCTACATTGAAGAGTTCAGAGGAATTCGATCAGTGTCGATTTACTGCCATGAATTCTAATCGACCTTCTGAAATGGGCGTAGTATGTTCATTATTTACTTACTAGAAGGACTACTTCTTAAAGGCTTACCAACTACCAAATTTTAAAAGGCTAAGATCAAAATTACTCAAGTGTAAGAATTAAACATACATACTCATATAGTAACATACAAACGTCAGATTGTTTAAGTAGACTATAGAGAGCTTCGCTCCAATTATTATTTTATTCCATTCTTGTTTTGTTGCATTACTGCGAAACAATACATTTTTTATTTCACCGAAAAATTCAAGTTAATGTCACAAAATATGTTTGGTATGAAGTTGGCCTGTATACTCGTAAATCTATATACATACATATACATATTATCAATCCTATTTCCCACAGGGGTAGGCAAAAACCATGGACCTCTCCACTTGAAAAACTATATTTACGAGAATACCCTCTTATTCAAAAAAATTATAAAGGAACAAAATTTTTGATAAAATAATGTGTTGACATATAATTGCAGAAATCAAGCAGCTGTAAATTTCAAAAAGTGGGTTTCTTGGGAGGAAGAAGAATTTCAGATCATACGGTCATGGTGAAGTGGAGTAAGCCTAGGCAACTTGAAAACGTTTTAGGATACGAGGTATAATATTCTTTCATTATTAGCCGTCAAGTAACTTAGGTATACGTAGTTGTATATTTTTACTGTCCTATGTAGAGGTAGAGGTGTTCAAAAGACCATGGGTCTCGGGAAAGCTGAATGCAGGTCGCTCTAAATCAGACATTTTGGAAATCCTTATGACAGGCCTATTTCTAGCAGTGGACGATTTGCGGCTGAAATGATGATGATGTATGTTTTACTATACTATGTTGTTCCGCTGCTACACGAAGGCCTTCCCCCATTTCCTTACAAGTCTTTAAGGTACACTTTGAAGCAGTGGCGGCGCAAGACCTCAACTTAATGTGGGCACGGTAAATTTCGCGAGGCCCTCAATTCAGTGTTGGGAATTAGTTTAACTAAAAAAAGCAGGCTTGCCCAGCCCATATTAAATCAAGAACAAACATACGTTCTTTCCTCTGTACTCTGAGGTTCGTTTATTCATGCCACTAACTCATCAGTATACTTAATATAAGAAAAACCTTGTGGCATGTACTTTTGAATTTTCCCTACTTTTTCAAATATATTTTCGGTTGTCTGTGAGGCGCGAGGCCCTTTGCCCTGCGAGGCAAAACGTTGCGCTCAACTTCAAAGTTTGAAGTTGAGCGCAACGTAATCGTTCAAACTTAAGGCCATACCCAAATTTTCCGGGGTCCAGTGGCGCCGCCATTTAAAATAAATCATTTAAAAGGAAACTGAGATATCATTTAAAATTGTGTCTTGGTCAAGTTCTAGATACCCATTCAAAGTATTTTTTAAACTACTTTTTGTAGTTTAAAGTGAGAACGTGAAGCTTTTCGACGCACATTTGCGAAAAACGGCCACTTTTGGCTAATGTGCGTAGAAAAGCTTCACGTTCTCACTTTAAACTATAAACAGTAGTTCATCAAATAGTTTTAAGGGTTATCTAGGGCTTGAACAAGACACAATTTTAAATGATATCTCCGTTTCATTTTAAATGATTTATTTTAAAAGGCGGCGCCACTGGACCCCGGAAAATTTGGGTATGGCCTTAATAATAAAATAAGAAATCGTGAAAAATACCACGTGAGCGGGGATTGAACCAGCAACCTTGGTCCTGATACGACCATGCTCTTACCAACTGAGCTCTGACGTTAAGCTAAGAGTCGGAGTGCTTTAGTACTGTATCATGAATGCCTAAGGGTTGGGCTAGATCTGTCAGCACAGAACAGAACATTTTTTGTCGCTTGGAGTCATTATTTGCTTGCTAGAGCAAGAGAGAGCGACGGGATGCTTTAACATGGCCGGTGCTGAAGCGTTCCGTCGCTCTTTCTCGCTCTAGCTAATGACGACAAAAAAGGATAGCTAAATAGAAAAGTGCTGTTTTGTACTGACAGATAGCACAACCCTAAAAACCATACGGCCGTGTGGTTTTCGGCCCTAAATAGGATCCCTTCTATGGTTGTGGTAAGAGATGACTAATAGATTAGAGAAATATGGAACACTGTTGCATCCTTAGCGGTAGGTAACGCTTCAGAGCCCGGGGTCCGCTACTTGTCCTAGGTGGTTTGACGAGGTTGCTGGTTTTACACAGAGCGCATGCCGTCTGACCTCCGCAACAGAAACGTTTGAGGATACGCTAGATGGCGTTCGGAATCCACAGTTTATACGTGCCTTCCAAAAGACAGAATCAACTTACTTTTAAGATAATTAGGTGATTCAAGCCTGCAATAACTTAACCAGTCTGGAAACAACTTTTTCACAAAGTATGCTTCCCAGTGGGATTCACAAGGCAAACGCCTTGAACTTGAAAATATAAAGATTGTAGTGTGTGTAAAAAAAACGACCTATTTTTCAGTTACTGGTAGACGGTCGTCCCGTACAGAAGATCATTGACTCATCTCGATGTATGGCGGTCGTGACTTGTCTTCCTAACTGCGAAAAGGTTCTACTGACCATGAAAACAATACTAGCGGTTCCACCCAAGTCTGGACATCAGCCTTCTGTCACATTAGTCTACCGTCCACGGTTAAAGTTACAGGAATAAAAAAACAAGAATAACAAGGTCGAAGATTCAAAATAAATGTGGAATTAATTTGAGTTGTTTCATTTAATGCGTTTCTATCTTAATAGACCCTGTCCGTCAAAATGAAGGGACCAGGTCTCAAGTATCAACAGGTTAAAAACGAAAAATGCAGGTAATGCAATAGCTCTAACGCTCCGTTCATAAGGCGTGCAAAACCATTGCAAAACGGTGTGTGTCATCATAGTGCAAAGCTTCCACCACATTTTCTAGCAAGCTTTTGTGGTTACCAGGGAAATCCGGGAAAAGTTACAATGTAAACACCATTGTTTTACTCTTTGATTTGACATGATTTTATAGGCAGAAATATAGGATTTTTTTGCTGTATGTAAATAAGAGACCATATAAAATTACTTCAATATTTGGCACAGCCGTCAGCCGTTGAGGAAACACCTGGGAAACACACTACTTGTATATTCTAAATATTTGAGGGAACCCCATGAAGTTGGAGGGCAAAAAGCTTGGACATAGTATCACATTAAAAGATTGTGATACTTGCTCCGAGGCAAAAACTTTTTAGCTTCATGCATGGTCAGCCGTCATTATTTTCTTTGAAGAACTACATAGACCAGAGATATGTTAAGTCCCCATATCTCTGACATAGACTAAAAAAAATCAAGATCTATGAAAATAAACGATAATAAAAGACAATATCTCAGACGTCAAACAATATTGACAGATCTTTCCTACACTTCTGAGCATGTGTAGGTAATTTCTCTTGAGTCTCTGTGAAATGTAGGTAACCAAAATTATTTTGTATAATATGAAAAGTAATAAAAAATGAACAGAAATCAACGCAAGTATGGTAGGGGTTGTGTAAGGTCCATGGCATTACCCGAAAGTCCGGCGAAGACTGAGCCAGTTAAACATGCGAGGAATGAGATACAAGAGGTTTTTGCGCCCAGGGTGCGGTCTCAGGTTAGAACTGCGAAGCCCATGAGTAACAGGAGCTGTTTTGCGGCCCCTGACCTGAAGGACTTTGGGCAGCAAGAGGGTAAACAGCAAGAGGTACAGCGGGATCAGGTAATGAAAAATCAAATTAAAATAAGGCCCGGCGCTAATGAGGCAAAGAGCAGCGCATATAAATTTTCACAAAGCACCATTTTTTAAATAAGATCGAAGTATTGTATACAATAGATCGTCATTTTGGAAATCTTCGGGAGAGGCCTATGTCCAGCAGTGGACGTTGTGCGGCTGGAATGATGATGATGATCATGATTGTAAACAATACGTGAATCACGCTGCCTTTGTATGAAATCTTATACCTTTAAACAAGCAATTCTTGTATATTTATTTATATATTTCTGTGATCTCGAAAACGGCTCTAACGATTTCGCTGAAAATTGGTATATGGGGGTATACAATCGGTTTACATTAGTCTTATGTTTGGGAAAACGCGTATTTTTGATGTTTCAGATGTAACCGAGCAAAGCTCGGTCGCCCAGGTACTGAAATGTTAATTGTCATACATTTAATACCCGAATTAATCACGGAAGGTAGGCTAGGTGATAAATGGTTGTGCAGAGCAGTGACTATATCAAAGTCAATTCGTCAAAGTCTGTTTTGGCTTCGTCTACAGCTTCTACTTTGACGGAAATGTATACATTGCCTATATAGGCATTGTATACAATTTCTGAATTCAACACATTGCGGTAACATTATGTACCTATACAGAACAATTAATTACCTCAAAGAGCATCGACGCAACTGCAGAATGGTGGCGCGCAGGAACAAAAATGCGTGAGCATTAAGGCCATACCCGAATTTTCCGGGGTCCAGTGGCGCCCTCATTTAAAATAAATCATTTGAAAGAAACGGTGATATCATTTAAAATTTCGTCTTGATCAAAACCCCAGATAACCCTTTTAACTATTTTATGAACTACTGTTTATAATTTAAAGTGCGAACGTAAAGCTTTTCTACGCACATTAGCTAAAAGTGGCCGTTTTTCGCAAATGGGCGTAGAAAAGCTTCACGTTCGCATTGACGATCATAAAATATACAATAGTTTAACAAAGCGTGTTTAAACTTTAATTTATTTTTAGTTTCAGTATCAAAAGTTGATTCTAGATCAGTATGGCTTTGATCCATTATTACCTGACACTCTAAACCAACTGAAGGAGCTGAGAAAAATGCTCTGTGGCAGTAAGGTTGAAAATAGCTCGCAGTTTGACCAGACTAATTACAAAACTACAAATGAGATAGCATCAACCGAAACTGGCTGGCAAAATGTTGACAACACAGATGATATTGAAAAATATATAAAATACGACAAAGGTATGTATTCGATTTTTTATTGAAGTTCTAATTCAAGTAATTATGGTTTGTGGTTATTTTTACCTTACTACGGTAAAGCCAAAAGGAAGTCACGACGTCTGTGGCCAAGTGGTCATCATGTCAGGCTGCCACACTGGAAGTCCCGGGTTCGATCCCCGGTCAGGTCAAGATGGATAATGATCTTTTTCAGATAGACCTGGGGGTTCATCCGTAAAATAATACTTGGTCGTACGTTAGGAACGTCCTATTTCTATGTCAAACCAAATTAGACTTTATCATCATACATTAGTGCTTAGTGTTGCATAACACTGAAACGCAGATACGCAGATACTCAATCAATCAATCAATCAATCATTTATTTGTATACTTACCAAAAGTTTTTTTGTTTGCAGAGAAATTCGAATCGGACACCTCACTGCCCCAAAACGTCCACATATCGGAGATACCCCGGGTGAAGATAATCGCTGAGAAGTACTCGAAACTGAAGAAGAACAACATGGAAGTGCGGCAGCTGGACGAGAAGGTCGTCTGCATCGAGTACGACATCTACAAAGGGAACAACACGGCCAAGCCCAAGCAGAAACTCAGGGCGTTTTTTTCTGTGAAACCTACTGTGAACGTTTGCAAGACTAGAAGTAAAGGTAAGCTCCTAACGAAATAAAAGAAAATTGGAATATTATAAAGAAACGGGTAAAAATAAAGTCAAAGAAAATATCTGTCAAATCAAATCTAGTGGTAAGATACAGATACATTTTCACGTCTATATCCCTGACGGGGTAGACAGAGCCCAAGGCAGTTAGGCCAAAAGGCCACGCTTAGCGTGGTGGCGGGCGTTAAGATGAAAAAGGAATCAAAATAGGGTTGCTAGCCGCATCGCCTATTACCATGATTCAAATCTCGCCCATTCCCTCGGCTCTTACGATCTGCGCGGGAATAAAAGCAGCTGGTACAATCTACTTTTTTTCTTTTCTCCTAGACCAGCATGGAATGAATAGCCAGTGGTAAGATTATTACTAAAACTGAAAAAATAGTAAATATTTTTGATGATTTCTTTACTAACATTCCTTTGGAACTTACTTCTAATGTGAATTCTAGGCTCCAGCGTGCTGAAGCCTTGCTTAAAGAATAATGTTAGGCCTTGTGACCCGAAATTAAAATTTTAGCATATTGCAGTCAAAGTATATACCTGTGTCTCTTACAATGATATAAAATATATTTACAGAAAATAACCAAGTACTGCTTAAAGAAAAGGCCATATTGAAAGACCAATTCGACATTTCCGAAGAAGACTTGAACAAGCTCAACCAAAAAGAAATCGAGATAATCGACAGCAAGATAAAGGAAAACAAACCTTATTTAGAGGACTTAAGGCGCGTTCTCAAACGAAACCAAGCTATTTACGTCAAAAAGAACAAGACAACGTTAGATTTGCTAGCTTTGTACGAGATGGCTAAGAAGGAAAGCCCAGCCTTGGACGAAGATTTCTCACATACAAATCTTCTCTCAAAAGCAGAGTTGGAAGAAGTGAAACAGTTGATTTTGAAGAAGTGTACGTCGAGTATGAACGGGATTAATCGAAAGAGGCTGCGATCAGACAGAAACAGTGATATAGACAAGGAGAGACAATTAAATGTGTTCTCGAACAGCTTGCTGACTGTCTTGATGCAAGAATGAGGCCGGAATAAAACTGCGTTCTTTCTGTTTCAAACTTGCATTTTATTTTTAGAAACAGACACTAGATATAACACTTATTGTAGGGACGCTAAGCACGAAGCATTTTGTACATTGACATGGCCTTTTCTATCTCTATCGCACGCGCATAATACATCAAGGTGGTAAGGTCAGTGCGCATAATTATATTATTGTCCTAGTCACACAGCGGCATTGACCGCCACAATGTTCAAAATTGATTGTGTTTAGCGTCCATACTTTAAATATATTAAGATGTCTTGATGGCACTAATAGAAGAACATTTAAGTATGTACACGACACACTATCACGTCTTTATCCCTAATGGGACAGACAAAGCAGTTTGGGTCTTACGGCTCTAAACAGAAAGAGCCCAGAGCCGCAAGATCCAAAGGCCGGGGCCAGTGGGCGAGAAGATGAAAAACAGGAATCAAAACAGTGATGGGGATATACTACAGGCGATGCTAGCCGCATCGCCTGTAGTATATGTATGTATATGTAAAAAAGTATGTTTATATACAATGTTCTTTTTTATTAAGTACAAATATTTTAAGGGGTGATTCAGTCCATCATTCTGAACAACTTTTCGCAATAAATGTATATTGAAATACGTAAAAAAATTTTTAGGTTTTCATAGATATCGAAGTAGTCACGTGATATCATTAGGAAAATGAAAATTATTTTTTCGTATTTCAACAAACATTTATTGGGAAAAGTTGTTCGAAAAGATCGACTGAATCACCCCATAAAATATTTGTACTTAATAAAAAAGGACATTGTATATATATATACATATTACATTAGCTTCATTCCATTTGCTACTTACGATTATATAAAGACTTATTTAGGCACGTTATTTTGGTACGTACTAAAGTTTACAATTATATCTGATAAGGGCTAAGTGGTAATTTGGGGCATTGTTCATAATGCCCGGGCGTATTATACCCCATTAGAGATAAGCATTATACTAATGCCCGGGCGGTTTGATTATTTTAATAGTTTATACGACACTGCCATCTCATCTTAGGCATTTTTTAAAACTGCGCGGGCATTTATTATAATGTCTATTTTTGGTCACTTGGTCCATATCTATTCTAAGGACATTCACTAAATATAAAAAAAGTACTTTTAAAATTACGAAAAAAATACGGGTATAAAGAAAGAAAAATTGGTATAAATGGTAAAAGTTACAAAATACATAGATTTTAGCCAATATGTACTTCTATGTAGGTATTCTTACAAAAAAATTGCTGAGAGTAATGCTTACTGATAAAGGTCAAAATATTCGATAGAAATAACATTCGAGCAGGAATAGATTTTTAAAAACTGTTCACTTCGAGCATTTTCGCATGCGAAGCAGCGACAACGGTGATCTTGACTTCACGTAAAAAAAAAACCGCATCGAAATCGGTCTATCCATTCGAGCGCTGCGATTTCACAGACAGACAGACCAACAGACATTAGCGTCAAACCTATAACACCACTATTTAGTGGGGGTTAAAAACAGAAGCACGCGGCGAGAAAATATACACCGCATTTTGTGACAACTATGGTCCCTATGTATAGGTAATAAGGTCTAAAATTGTAGAGTCTGCAAAGTATGAATACAAAAATATGCACCTTAACATACTTCTTATAAATATGTATTTACGCATATACTCCGGAACTTTGATGCTCCGTATCTTAATGAATTTTTACTTATTTGATAAACTGTAAAATAAAAGTCCAATATTTTTGGATTATCTAAAAGATGGACTAATTACAATCATGCTTTTCTGACCCTGTCGTCACCCCTATTCTACGTCTATCTACTTATATTTACTTTGGGGTCATGATTTACCGTTGCCTGTCGTTTCAGGGTTAAACGCAGGGTCCAGCCCAAGTTTCTTCATTTCCACTGCCATTTCGAAGAGGTAGTCGTAACATTCGGTCCTGAAATAAAACAAACATACATACATTAGTACGTCTTTATCCCTAATGGGACAGAAAGAGCATTTTGGATGTTGTGTTTTTGCAGCTTGGCCCGTGTTCTCAATTGTGGGCATCACTAGCTTTCTACCTAAGATAGAATAGCTGATTTTCTTCCTTTGTCGGATTGTAATAGCCGATTGGGGGCAAGATTCTGAATTATCTCAATAAGCGATGCGGCTAGCGACCCATTTTTATGTATTTTCATTAGGTTTTTCCATCTTTACTGGGGTTTAAGGCCATACCTGAATTTTCCGAGGTCCAGTGGCGCCCCCATTTTAAATAAATCATTTGAAAGGAAACGGTGATTTCATTTGAAATTTATTGGCCATTCTTCGCACATTTGCGAAAAATGGCCACTTTTAGATAACACTAATGTGCGAAGAAAAGCTTCACGTTCTCACTTTAAATCATAAACAGTAGTTCATAAAATAGTTAAAAAGGTTATCTAGGGTTTGGTGAAGACAAAATTTTGAATGATATCACCGTTCCTTTCAAATAATTTATTTCAAATGGGGGCGCCATTGGACCCCGAAAAGTTTGGGTGGCCTTAGATACAGTCACAAAATGAATATAAGTATTACATACATATCGAAATCTCCTAAGGCCCCGTGCAATATGCGTCCCCGTTCCCCGCCCCCGCACATTTCCCCCGTTCTCGCCTTGTCTCGTGTTGAGGGTGAACACACACATTGAAGTGTGCACGGATGTATAGTTTCGTTTGTAGTAGACAAAATTATTGTTTATAATTTTATTAATGTCGCATATTATTTTCAAATGGCAGCACCATCGCATATAAACTGTAAGTACCTGGGCAACCGAGCTTTGCTCGATTACATCTCAAACTTTAACTACATTTTTTAAACTTGTCTAAAAACAATAAAAAATAAAAAATTATATATAAACTTAAACATAAAAAAAAACAAAAGTAAGTCACCGAGTGGGATTCGAACCCGTAACACTCTTTCTAGCGGTCCGCATCCTTAAACGCTGAGCCAAACGGATGGCGGCAGGCGCGACGAAATTAGCGACCATATTCTGCGTGGAAAGGAAAAACGCATGAAAACACGCGTTTTCCCAAACATAAGACTAATCTAGATCAATTGTTTACCCCCGAAGACCGCCATATACCAATTTTCAGCGAAATCGTTAGTGTTTAAAGATAATAATAAAAATATCCTATATACGCACATAGTTTTGGCAGCCTGCCAAGTGTCGCCCCACACATACACTCCGTGTCTCCGCACCAGCACGGCGCTGGTGCCGGGGTACTGCTCTAAGGCCTCGGCAAGGCTCCCGGCCAGGTCGCGTTCAAACGGAGTGTTCTCGATTATTGGCACCACTAGCTTCTCGTCGTAGCGGAGGTAGCGGCCCAGTTTGGCGTCTTTGATGCCCTGGAATTCATAAATATACGTAAATCCCTTTTTCCCAAATAAAAACCGGTCATTTTGGAAATCTTTGGGAGAGGCCTATGTCCAGCAGTGGACGTTATGCGGCTGAAATGATGAAGTGGACTGATAAAAACCAGGAAAGTGTAGGATTTCGTAGTTGCAAATGAATCTGATGAATCTTTGAGTTCACTGGACTAAAAACGTCTATAAAAAACTTAATTTTAATTAATTTTCATAAAATTTTACTTTTCTAAGTAGGTACAATATAAGTTAGTCATCTATTACTATTACTCTTTAATTTGTGCACCCTTCTCTGAAAGGTTTCCTTACTTTGTTATAATAATATATACCACTACCGTGATTATTTTCATGTGTCCAATGTCCTTATACTATATAACCCTTAGTTTTTAGAATAGAATAGAATAGAATAATTTTATTTGCTCAAACACAGTACATAGGATGTCAATAGTATAAAAAGTATCATGTATTTAACCTAAACTAAGGCATGCAAATATTTATTTAACTTGAGTTGATTTTACCTATTAAAATATTATTTACATTGTTTATATAACCTACAGTCACAAATATACAATTACATATAATCTAATCTTATTTTTTACGTTCACAGAAGTTTTTATATTCAGCTATGGAGTAAAAGCAATGCTCTAGCAACCATTTTGTCAGCTCTTTTTTAAACGCTTTCCCTTGTAATAATTTCATGTCAGCTGCTAAAGAATTGAATAAATTGATACCCATATTATAAACATTTTTTTTATACATATCTTTATGGCATCTAGGCTGATATAATCTATTCATGATATGAGGCCGAGTTTCTCTCAAAATTACTTCGCTTCTTTTTTGCCAAAATAGGCATAACGAATGGAAAAATATTTTTTATCCATCGGTTAGATTATTAAAAAATATTGTACACGTATTTTTTCTTTTCTCTGAGAAACCAAAAATGACAAAGAAACAGCGAATTGAAATTTCGCGTGACGTCACACTTGAGCACGATTTTTACTCAAGTGTGACGTCGCAAGCCCCCTCTCCGGAACTTTGACGCTCTGTATCTTTGTGATTTTTTACTTTTTTGGTAAACTGAAAAATACGGGTCCATTATTTTTGGATAATCTAAAAGACGGACTAATAACAATCATACTTTTCGGACCCTGTCATCATCCCTATTCTAGATGAGACTTAACAAATATGCAGATATTAACAAATATGCAGATTTACATAATTTAGTTTTAATTTATATACAATGTCCTTTTTTATTAAGTACAAATATTTTAAGGGGTGATTCAGTCCATCATTTCGAACAACTTTTCCTAATAAATGTATATCGAAATACGAAATTTTTTTTTCATTTTCCACAGTAATAAAATCACGTGACTACTTCGATTTCTATGAAAACCTAAAAAAAATTTTTCGTGTTTTGATGTACATATTTTGGGAAAAGTTGTTCAAAATGATGGTCTGAATCACCCCTTAAAATATTTGTACTTAATAAAAAAGGGCATTGTATAATCATTATAGTTTAGTCTAACGTTTATTTATAGTTTAATTTAGTATATATTCATTTGTAAAATCGACTGTATTTTTTTTTTAATTTTTAACATGAATAAAGTATTAAGTTGTAGATAGATGGGAGGTGGGACGTTGGATTCTTAAAATAATTTTTCACTATAAAACTAAATATTTCAAACCCCGGTAAAATGATGTTCCCACATTTCTTTACCCTTTGTTCGGTCAAACTTACGGTTTAGCCGCAATACCCAAAGTGCTCTGTCTGCCCTAATAGGGACAAAGACGTGATAGTATGTACTTACAGTTTGAAGGTTTTCGAATCTTTTGTCACCTTTTTTTTTCGATCGCCTTTAATCCCCCCCCCCCCACCTTTTCTCATTGCTCCTCACCTTAATCATCTCCTGGTGCGTGATGACGAACTCCTTCTCAAACAGCAGCGTGCAGCGCACGGCGTGCGGCGAGTGCGTGTGAATCACTGCGCCCGCGCCGCGCGAGCGGTACGCCAGCAGGAACAGAGGCGTGCACTGGCTTTTCTTTAGCCTGACAACGTTTGGCAAAATATCGTGTCACACGAACGCTTGAGGATAGTAGGTACGTTGAAGTAGGAACGAATGTTAGCGTACTACGACGCGACGAAATTGATACTATTACAATTAATTTCTTTTTCATGAATTTAATGACGGTTACTTCTTTTTATTTATAATTGCAGTAATGGTATCTATCAAAGAGTTTAACGCATGTTTAAAGATTTTCTGTAATGTGAAAATGAGAACTTTTGATTGAAGTTTTATTGGTCTTAAATTACTTTGTATCATGGGTAAAGTAGATACCTAAAATATTGCCAACAAATTCAATTACACCCTGTATATATGTGAATAAATCAGGTACTTATTATAACTGTCTCTGCGGCGGTTAGAGCCGCAGAGACAGTTATAATAAGTACCTGATTTGAGTTATTGAAAAGTAGTCAAGGTGCAATGGTATATAAATGGTGTATGATATGATACTCTATTTAGTAAGTTGGTAAATCCTATAAACTTGTGGCAGCCAATGATAGCCATGTAAACAGTTTATAGCAACTTACTTTTTTTCTGCAGGAGGTAGTTCCAAATCTTCATCATTTATGGTCTGCACAAACAAGTCCTCAGGCTTCATACGCTCTTTCTGCACACCAGACGGGGCAATGTAGATTTTGTCCCTGTGAAATGATAAGTAAACAATGTAAACTCAAGATTTACTACACCGGAAACAGATTTTCCTTTAGGAGATTGTTGATAATGAATATGTGGCTTTTCAGATATTTTTCTAGCAGTCAGGATTTTTGTTTCAATAATAATTAAGTACCTACTTGTTTCATTTAGGAGAGTCCTGTTTAGTGAAATTGTTGTAAAGTTGAAATTAACATTACTTAGAAAAACATTTAAGATAATTTTTCACAACTAAAAACCAACTTCACTCCTACTTCTTCTTATCGTGTGTGTTAGTGACTAACACTAGTGTTAGAGTTTTTAAACCGCCTTAAAGGCCTCTGACATGGTTTTAGGTAACGACCAATGTCAAAGACAGCTACCGGGACCGACGGCTTAACGTGCCCTCCGAAGCAAGGATCATCTTACTTATCAGACAATCAGGTGATCAGCCTGCAATGTCCTAACCAAACTAGGACAACAACACAAAGTTGTTGCCCCCGCTGGAAATCGAACCCGCGACGTCCGGGTATGAGTCAAACGCTCTAACCATTACACCACGGAGTAGCACCACAAACTACACAACTGGTTTGGATAAAGTTTCTATGGGGACACTTCACAAGTAAACACCTTCAAACAAAAAAAAAAGTTTTGTTGGTCCAGGCTTTAAATAATCAATAAATATACATAAAATAGAGGGTTGTGCTTCTGCAGTGGAGACTAAAAGACCTGATGATGATGATACATAAAATAATAAAAGATCACAATGAATTGATAGTCTCCTCTTTCTTTGGAAGTTGGTTTAAAATACTTACTCACCCTTCTTTTATGGAAATACCACCTCCAGTGCCGGTCACCCATCCTAAGTGGTAGAACTGATTGCACAGCTCTGGAATTAGATTTCTTGGGTGTTCCTGAAAATGATAGTGATCATAATATTGTTCATATGAAGGGTATGTGACAGAGATATGGGACTAAAGCATAGATGGAGCCTAAAATACATGAATAGCTGTGCTCATTACTCTTACGATAAATTATTTGTGGCAGAAAGAGACAGTTTTAGTGTTCTCATATACTATAAATTGTACTATCGTACCAGGTTGCCTATAGATACTAGAAGTTTTGATAGGTACCATAAACAAAGCAAAAATCAATAAGGATGGGACACACATAAAAATGTCGATATTAATATACATAGCCTAAACGTAAATTAATCTATATAAGGATTTGTTATAAAATATAGTACCTATCGTTGAGTTAGTATCTCATACATAACACAAGTCTCGAACTTACTTTGGAGCCAGCTCAATTAGTGTGATTTGTCAGTATTTAGATATTTATTTATTTATTTAATCTATAGTTCGTTTTAAGTACATTTAAATTTTACCTTACGTCAGAAAATTAATGGGTGAGCTTCTGAGATAAGGGAATATAAAATAGATTCCTTAATATTTAGTTACTATAAGCAATTACTTTGTCTAGCAAGCATTATAATGTCTTATTATCACTTGGTCCATAACATTTACAATGATTATTTTTTTATTGTAATATGTTACTAGTTTTATTGAAATAAGAAGATAAAAAAAATATATATTTACAAATATAAATAAAGTAAAAAGTTAACTACTAATTAAGTCTAAAAAATCGAGCCTATGTGGCATAGTGCCAAGAACGCTGAGTGGATTTCCGCGGTGGATCGCAATACTGATTCGTCGTGCGAAATAAATAATGATAACCTATATTAATTATTACCTATATACTATGTGATATTTCCAAAAGCGCACAGCACGACGCAATATCCAAAGATTGTAAGTTTCTTATGACATGATATGTGATATAAAAAAATATTATAACTAGTAAGTACTTACATACTTTTTTTTTAAATTAACATCTAAAAGGATAGTCGTTCTTGTTAGCCGTTATAATTTCCATATCAAGCTAGGTCAAGTAGAAAATAATAAAAATTTGAAACATATAACGCATTTATTTGCAAACTCTTATTTTGTATACATTAAAAAAATTTAACGAACAATGAACCTAATAAACAATTATTTTATCTTATTTGTTACTGTTTATAAACAGATTTGATTCTTTTTGGTCTTTAATTTTATTTAAACTTGTGTTTATTATGTACTTTCACATTAATACTGTTAATAAGCATTAAAATTAATTTTAAAATGTGTATTTTTAATTTGCCGCCCGGATATCAGGTTCATCTTTCGTTACTATAATTTGTTTTAACTTTACATACCTATAGATTTTTGTAATTATAAATCTTACCAAAGAGCAAAGGCGTAGAGAAGGTACCGCACTTTTCTTCAATCTACGCCACTTGCTATCTTTAGCTATGAAGCAGTCGTTTTCGAAATGCTTGCTGCAAATGCGACGCGATTTTGGCCAAGACCAATTTGGCCTTGACACTATGCTATCATAGGGTAATCTATCTGGAATAGACAATTAAAAATAACTACGAACACAAAAAATACAAGTTTATTGTAAGCCTAACAAATTAAAAAATCCCCGACGACGCCATCTAGTGATGAGTGGTGGAACTATTACATATTTCAACCGATGTTAAGTGGCATTGATATCAGGTAAAACCCCGACAGCCCGACTTTTAAGTGTTCACCCCCCTAAAATCTTTTGAACGGCTGAACCGATTTTCCTCAGGTATAGCTAAAAACCAACGCAAGAAAACTTGCTTTCACGTATAAAAAGTACTTATCGGAATCGGTTCATCCATTTGAGAGCTACGATGTCGCATTAAAGACGCACAAACAAACAGACACACATACATTGGCATCAAACCTATGATTTAATACATTTTATTTATTTTCTTTTTTATTGCGTGGTTAAAAGTATAACTATTCTACGAACTAAGTATCGATAGCTTTTTCTCTGAGATAGAAGGAAAATCCCATCACTATTACCAAAACAACAATCAAATGTGATATTACCATTTAAATTTGCCATAATTTTGCCATAACCATGATTTATTCACCTCAAAACACTATTTATAAATAGTATTATAGCTATTTTGCTATTTATGTTGCTCATAACTTAAAATACTAAGGAAAAAAAACAATTAAAGATACACAAAATGAAGACTTACCTATGGAAGCTGATAAAACTTGCTTCATTTTCCTTTCTAGAGGAATGGGATTTACAACCCAATACCACACACGCCAAGCTGGTAGTGTACTTATTTGAAAAAGTTGCACTTTTACTTTAAATTAATTAAAATAAACATAAATTATTAGAGATATCTGATACCGGCACACTCGCGAACCTCTTGTCAAACATACTACCAAATCGAATATATACGGCAGCTCATAACAAGCTGTTATTTTGTAAACCTATTTAATTTGCTAGCATAATGGTAACCAAAAGTACATAATGGTAACCAATTTGACGTTTAAAGGTGGTACGTTTGAAATAAGCAGACAAGACACAGCTATATTATTCTTTTTTTAACACGTTGCTTGCGGTATTGAAAAAAACGAGACAGACGATGTATTGTCAATTCATCTTAAAAAGATTAACTGACAATACATCTATGCTTTAGTCCCATATCTCTGGTATGTGAAGCATTTAATATGTCATAGTAAAAAATCCATTGACACGCAAAGAAAAGAAGAATATATCATAGTCATTTTAGATTTTTTTCTTTTTTTGCACTGTACAATGTTATTTTCTCTGTTTATCCCTATGGTCGAAAGATAGAAAATGCTGAATGATAGAAATAAATAAATAAGTCCACCATTTTTATAAGTACTTATTTACTTATATTTTTACTTTAGGTATGTAAGCATTATTTTTTAATATGTTTTGGACTTGGTAAACCCTGCTGGTTGAAGGAGGCTTTATCCGAATGGCAATCAGACTTCAGAAGAAGCGAAAAAAACACAAAAACATGGAAAATACTTAGGTACTTCTTCCACGGCCAAAAAACTAACTATAATAGGTAGGTAGCTTGTTTCATACCAGTGAAACACAAAAGTAAACAAGCCAAGGCGGCTAGGATGAATAGAACTTACCGGTCCAAATACGCTCATTTTTGATTGAGTATTTTTTAATATTTTGCGATTTATTCCAACAAAACCATTTATTTTAGATGATTCTGTAGGTATTCACAGTTCACACGCTGATTAGGCTTATCAGTGTCTCGGTACTCTTATCAGTATTTGAGACGAGACGGAAATAATGAGTAGAGGCGTTTACGTACATAAATACGTAGGTATTATATAGAAAACAAGAAAATATAATATTACATTTTGTACATTCGTTTTGATACGAGATATTTTTGACAAACAAGCTGACTTTTGACTTTGACAGAATTGATTAAAATGACATGCCAGTTGACAGCGCCATTAGACATTAGCAACTGCGTTTAGTTTACAAGATAGGTATGTATTTACAAAAAAGTGTTTTGTTGTAGGGGTAGGTAAGTAAGATATTATGTAAAATATGAATGTTATACTTTAATAACAACATAGCTTTTACCCGCAACTTCGTCTGCGTTAATTTAGTACTTTGTAATAGTCTAATTTTGTATGGCATTGTAGCGGGAGCAAGGTGATAGTAAGCTCGACCGCCAAAAAGATCTTTACACCAGGCATTTCAGAGGTTGTATACAACGTGGAAGGGTTCGCTTTATTACGGGTTGTATACAACCCGTAATAAAGCGAACCACGAGTTATTCTAGATCACTAATAGTCTAATGAAATTAAAATAACAGTCGAAATTTAAAACAAACAGGCTTTGCCATAAGAAGGTGAGCAGCCGCCCGGGCAATTTGTGACTTTTTTTTTGTTTTTGTACTGTTATTTTATTATCATTATACTATTGTGATATGTATATTCTGTGGTTCTATTTATTACGGTTAGGTATGTCCCTTCCACGTTGCATATATTAAGTCAGTTGAAAGTGTTGCAATAAGAACTCTGAGATCGAGATGTAGGATACCGTTGGCGCCATCTCGTATGCTTCTTGTGAACTACAAACTGTTTGAAAGTAAGCACGATGACAATTAACAATTTGACCTCCAACAATTCCAGACAGACCTTCATATCATTCCATGAACGACTGCTGAAAGTATTATTGTTATAACGCAATTATTTCCAAGATCGTTCATAAAATAATTCAAAGTTACCTTTAAGCTGGGCATTGACGATCAGTTTTTCCCGTCAGTTTAGACATAAAACTGTGACGTCACTCCAAATGGTTTTAGGCTAACTAGATTTCCCCATTCACTGGCGTCACTCCGACTCTTCAGTTTTAAAACGGAGTGATTATATACTCTTTGTCTTGTCAGTTTTCGAATGGCCGGACTGTGAGGCGAACGTACGTAGCTACGTACGTGCCTATTTGTGTCGAAACAAAAAGTATGAATTCTGACTCGGAAGAAGAAACATTAATTCTTACTGCTACTGTTTGTTGCCATGTATTCATCGAAAAACAAAAAAGAAAGCAATTAATGAATTATTATGTTATTATATTTTATGTAATAAAATGTACGACTGTGGATAAAATAAAATAAAGAAATTTGAAATTTGAGATTTTGCTAGATTTCAATCATGGTAATAGGCGATGCGGCTAGCAACCCATCACTATTTTGATTCCTTTTCCATCTTAACGTCCACCGCCCGCTAAGCGTGGCCTTTTGCCCTAACGGCCCTGGGCTCTGTCTACCTCGTCAGGGATATAGACGTGAAAATGTATCTATATTGAAACTTGAATTTTTTTGAAACACTGTCCCAATTAGCAGTAGTGTCATTTTTTTTTAAAATGGGAGGCAATTACTTTCCACATACATTCAGAATTTTTATATTTTTTCAATAAGTTCGGCACGTCCAGATGCCGCCATATGAAAACAGATAAATCATGGTATAAGGTATAATATAATAAAACTTCGCTGTTTTGAAATAAATGAAAACACACTCAATCATAGAATAATATTACTGCACTCAATTAAAGCCGCGGGCGCCCGCGCCGGGCGCTTTGAGCAAACTGACCCCATTGGAGTGATGATCGCACACTCACGGTCAGTTTGGCGCAACGCCGGGTTGCGCATATCCAGCGAGCCAACGCAGTACGAGTTGAGGCGCAACATCAGTAGTGATTATATACTCTTTGCGCAACATGTTCTAGACTCATTGTATGAGCGTTTATTTATTTTAAGCGTACAATATCTGTTACGGTTTAACTTCAGCCAAACTCCAGTATTCCTTATCGTTTATCACAATGTTCCTTTTTTATTACGTACAAATATTTTAAGGAGTGATTCAGTCTATCGTTTTGAACAATTTTTCCCAATATATCGCAATACCAAAAATTCTTTGGGTTCTCATACAAATCGAAGTATAGTCACGTGATATCGTTACTATGAAAATGCAATTATTTCGTATTTTGAAATGCATTTATTGGGAAAAGTTTTTCGACATGATGGACTGAAAGGATTAAATATTTGTACTTAAACTCTTAAATTATTTGTACTTAATAAAAAGTATATTGTATAGGTAATTAGGTGTGAAAAAGATATCTAGTACTAATTTAAAATGTAGAAACGTCATCTCAAGGGGGTATTGTGGTTCGCCGCTATAGAAGATATAAGATAATTAATTAACTATTACGAGTTTTAATTTGTAAACAATAGCACGCGTCAAGGTCACAGTTCACTATGCAAGCAATTTGTCACACCGCACAAAGATGAAAAAGCATTAGTATTGCGCAATACGTCTATCTCATTCTAACGCGAGCAAAATTCAGCACAGGTCATTTATTCTTAGTTTTTAGATTTTCACCTACAAAGTATGTTGCGGCTCAGCTCGTAATACCTAAATCGCGTTGAATGCGCACATATTTTGCATTTACGATTGCTTGGAAGATTCAACAAAACTATGTCACGTAATGACTCTTTTCCGAAAATTAAAATGGACACAATTAAATAGCTTCCATAACTGATATCTTTCGGAGTTGTTTGTATAGTAATATTTTTGTACCTATTAATATGTATACATATAAACTCCACTACAACTTGACAATATTTTGAGTAACGATGCATCTACTTAAATATATTTATTAAGAACATTACTTATATATCAGTCTACAAACCTTTGGTTTTTTCTATACTGAATGAGTGTAGGTGGAAGAATATGTAATGGAATGAATAACAAAATCAACTTTCTTGCAAGTCGGCTAAAATAAGTGGCAGTGTTGATCCGAAACAGATTTTGTATGGGATTTCAGCGCGCAGTTATGCACAATATCTGTGAACTGTCAACACCGGGCGGTGTTGAACCATCACAGATTTTGGATATACGCCGCCGGGTTGGATTTCCGGGCGCGCCGTCAGTTAAAACTCTGGCGTGATCCGCGTGATGATTCCACGTTCACGATCAAATTTTGGATGGACGTCAGTTCAAATGACGGGAAAAACTGATCGTCAGTGCCCAGCTTTAAACAATCTATTTTAAATGAGGCTGCCACCTCCGCCGAGTTCTGCTATCATCAAAGATTTAGAATATACAAGCATACTCCAACTGAACCCCTTGACTGCCCGCCAAAAACACTCTGACTAGAGACATGAACACTGGCCACAGAGCAGGCACTGGCTATTTCTTTTTCCTTTTTTTAAATTCGGCCGTCACGTCATACGTGATATTTGATCACGGACAGATCTGAGTACATAGTGTATTCGGTGTTTTTTATCAACATGACAATAATGAGCTAAAATTTTACGTGAAGCCGCAAAATTATAATGTTAAAATTCTAGCACGACAAACAGCAAAACCCTTTTTATTTTTTTCGCGAATCATGACAAAGGGTTTGATGAGATAAGTACAGTATTCAAAATGCCTGAAGTACCACCGTGTTTGGAGCGACGGTATAGAGCCCTTGATGAGCTGATAGACGAACTCTCTGCCAGGAGATCAGCTCGCATCTCTGAGGCTGACTGTTCAAGAAGAAGCGATAGAGCGGGAATCAAGCTCATGTGCGATTTTTGGGACATCCTGAAGGATGATCCTAGTTGTAATTTGAAGGTAGGTATGGGATGAAGCACGCGCTTATCAATCACGTAGTGCCTACCTATAGCGTATCCACAAGGTGTCCTTCTCTGTGCTTTCTAAGGCGCGATAAGCCTATCAGTTGAAAATAAAGTGGTAAACTCTATATCATACTTTCAGTTACGGAAAATAGTTTACTTAAACACCACTAGATAGCGCTAGTAGTAGTTTCTTTTGGCATTGCAGGGAATCGTCTCCACGCGAGTTCAACTCGCACTTGGCCGGTTTTTTTGAAGTGAAAACTTCTTTAGCGGCGTTGTGCACTTTTTTTGGAATGGGTAAAAAATGTTAAACGCGCGTCAGGACACGCTCGCGTCAGGACACGTGACCTGATCAAAAATTCGTAAGACGGATGGAGAGTAGACAGCTGGCGCGGCGTAGGAGAGGGAGTATCCCCCTCTCTTTCTACGGCGCGGCGAAAATGTATGCCTGCGCCTGCTGTTTCGTATATCAAAAATGCACAACGTTAATATTCAAGTTTTCACTTCTGCCGGCACTCCCAGAGTGCAACCCGTCGTTTTTTTTTTGCTTAGACTTGCTACAATTAATTATTTTTTCCAGAGAGAGGTCCAAGAACGCATGGGCTTGCAGACAACCTCCACCCACAGTTCGTTTGGCCCTCACAAAGTTACGTGTTACATGGCTGACAAGTCGGGAAACCGTGACAATGATAAAAACAAAAAGTATGTACCTACGCATCTTTATTTTGTTCAGTTTCCAATCCTATCCTACTATAATCCTATCCTATCCTACTTCCTACTATCCTACTAAAATTATGAAAGCGAAAGTGAGTTTGTATATTTGTTTTTTTGTTTGTTACCACTTCACGCTTCAACAACTGAACCTATTTAGATGAAATTTAATATGGATATAGTTTGATACCCGGGGAAGGACATAGGATAGTTTTTTTATCTCAAATTCCCACAGGGAGCGAAGCCCACGAGCTCAACTAGTATTTTTATAATTTAAGGCCGGAGTTCATAAGGTCACACGGCAGTTTTGGACGGGCGTAACTACGTGGTCTCGATCGGAAATTATTATGTCATACACTTTGGATAACATATATGGATGATGAAAATTATTTTCAATTTTTTTTCCGCCAGCCTGTATAATAAAAAATAATCAGTCCTAACAAAATAAGTATAAGTACTGAAACTTTTTCAAGGGTGAATTCAGTCCGTGATAGTTAACAACAATAATTTTCTTTTTTTTACTTTAAAAAATAAGTGATAATATTTCTTTAGTAGGTAGGTAGATATTTCATTAAGTGCGATGGACTAGTGCCACCTCTCTCTCGATCACATTTAGGTTTTTTGTTTTTAAGTTTGACTGATTCATATAAGTAAATAGGTATATAACACCTTACTCTTTTGACGACCTCCGTGGCGTAGTGGTCACCTTGCTAGTCCGCCACCCAGAGGTCCCGCATTCGATCCCCGGTCAGGGCAGGTCGGAAAATGGCCTTTTTCAAATTGTCCTGGGTCTTGGATGTTTATCTATATATGTATTTGCTATAAAATATAGTATCGTTGAGTTAGTATCCCGTAGTTAGTATGTAAATACAAGTTTCGAACTTATTTTGGGGCTAACTCACAGTGTAATCTTGTCCCTTTATATTTATTTATTTACTTTGCGTAACCAGGCCGTGCTGCAAAGGTTCTGAGTCAGCGGAAAAGAAAAGCTGTTGCTCATCCAAAACAAATTCTCCAAAAAGCGGCAGTGATGCTTTGCCACTCAGCAAAGTGCTCTGCAGCTTAAAAGAAGTAAGTTCTTATACATTTCATCATCATCAGGACTTTTTGTCTCCACTGCAGGGGCACGACCCTCTCTGTTACTACCAGAGCTATATTTGGTCAGAGCAGCCAGAGGACTTGGCCTACACTGTCCTCGCTGGCCAGACGGGTTGGAGAGGTCTCATTATGTTTAACTTGTATTTTCTTTTTAATTTTTAGCTTTGTTCAACTTGTATTTTCTTTTCCTAAGTCACCTTCTACGACATCCACGGAAAGACTTGGAGTGGCCCTATTCTACTCAGCCGGAAACCACGCGGCTTAAAGATATACTGTTCCTAAAGGACTTAATTTAAAGGTTCCATAATATATGTAACTCTTATAGATACAAGGGTTAGCTATAGGAGTTCCATACTGAACAGGAACCCTTAAAACAAGACCCTAGTAGGATTACTCGCCGCTGGTCTCTGTCTTTCTGTCACACCAAATTTTCTCCGATTGAAATAAATTACTAACTAAAATAAATATAAATTTACAAACTTTCACATACTATGTGAAAGTTTGTATTTTGGAGATAGGTTTAACTTAATCTTATTGAGCACAACTGTTCATTTTCTCGTCGTATACCAAATCCGTCGAATCACAGAATCTGCCGAATTTACGAATCCGTCCAATCCCGGAATTTGCCGAATCTACGAATCTGTCAAATCCCAGAATCTGTCTTATACCGAATAAATGAACTACTCGACCGGTTGCGTTCACCTAAACGTGAAACTCAGTGGACACAGGATAACTATGTGGGCTAGAGAGTTAGTATAATCAACTAGGATGTGGTGTCACAAGGTAGCAGCTTTCCATTGATCAGTGCGAAGACCATATTAACGGCATCTGAATCCGTCTTATTATAAAACGCAGACTATCTTTGTTACTAGGTTTAAACCATTATCCGACAAGTATCTAGTAATATGTCATTGTCACCTCTGAAAAGGTCAACTTGATTTGGTCGGATAATGGTCTAAACCCAGTAACAAAGTTAATCTGCGTTTTGTAATAAGACGGTTTGTGTTTTGTAAGAGATATAAGTACTTACCTTATCTTAACTGACTAACCCTCATATTTTATTGAAAATATCAATTATTTTAGTTGAAATATGTTTTGTCTCGTTCTTTCAATGTCAAATATTGAAAAGAGGAAAAAGGAAGGAAAACATGTTTTAACTAAAATTGGTTTAGTAGATGGTTATAAATATTAATGAATATGAGGGTAAATGTCTACGAACCTCTGCATTCTATTAAATCGATAATCATAAAGATCAGCGCTTGTCTATCAATGTAAAGTAAACGTTGTCATGTTTTATCAAAAGGCTGCATCTTTCGATAAGAAATGCAATGAAAGGGTTATGGATCTCTTGGAAACTCAAAAACAATTACAAGAACAGCTCCAGCATTTAGAACATAGAGAAAAGGAAGGCGTGGAACTGTTGAAGGAAGCTGACTGCATGTGGGCATGTATGGAAGAGAGCTATAAGAAAAAAGTGGCAGAGTCTTTGGAGAGACAAAAAGCTAATCTGAAAGAGGTAAGTTGTCAATTCGCTTTTTTTTTATTTACATGAACCATGAAAAGTCAGCGTGTACATAATAATGAAAAATTTTTTTTGGCTTTTCTACAAGTTGATCAATCAGCTGATCCAAGTTTGTATGAAAAGCCAAAAAAGGATTTTTCATAATTATTTCGCACTAATTTCAAAAGTCGCCTGCGACATCCACAGGACTTAGAGTGGCCCTTTTCTACTCTGCCGTAAACCACACGACAATTCCATGTTTTTAACCAAAATCAAAAATTTCTACCTTATGAAATTAAAGTTATATTTTACATTTATTTATGAGGCCAATTTTACGAAAACGAGATGAGTAAATTTAAAAAAAAAAACTATTTTAACGTGCAATTAAAAATGTATAACAATGAAATTAAAAGTAAGATAACTAATTTTTTCACGCCTTTATTTATCTTTACTTGTAACATACAAGTAACTTGTATGTTTGTGTGAAACAGAATCTTCAAACGCGATTTTTACAAACGTCAGATTTATTTGAAAAGGGCCGGTGACAATACAATATGGCAGCTTATATTATAATTAGGACTCATTATCTTAACCAGAATCATCTGGAAAAGTAAATTATAGTTTGTAATCCTAAGAGTCTCACTAGAAACTTTGTACGACGCCATCTAGGGGCCTATTTAGTTACCACAAATTATTATATTTAATTACTCTCACTTTAAATCTAAATCTAAATCAAAGTTTAAAGAAAAAATAACTGTATCATTAACATTTCAGTTAAAAGCAGCTGAGGCCGAAGTAACCAAATGGCGCAAAAATAAAAAAGACCTGGAATTCCAATTGAACAATGTTGGAAAATGCCAGCAAGAAATTGTTGAAAGAACAAATCAGAAAAAAAATGACATCAAGACTTTGAAGACTGAAATAGAAGATTTTAAGAAACGTATTGAGAATAATAAGAAAGATGAAGAAACAGTTAAAAATTCATTAAATAAAAAGAAAGAAGCCTCCGATGTTAGTATCACTTCTAAATGTGTCTTTTATTTGTTGTAATTTTACCTATTCTAAGTTATATTGGATGTTTAATTTTGAATAACAAAGCATTATCATTACAGAAAAATATAAAAAAATTAAATAATGAAATATCTGAAACACAAAAGACGTTGGCAGAAGAAAAAAAACACAAGAGCAAGAAAGAACAGGATGGAAATAAATATATAAAGGAAAGTAGAGAGGAGTTAAAGAAAATATGCAAAGTGTTACTTCAAAAGAAACTAGAAAACGAAGATTTGAGAGCAGAGGTTGTAAAGTTATGTTTACTTGTCGATCAAAAATAGTGAAGTATAGTATTACAAAGTTAAGATCCTAATCTATAGTACTCTGTGTCTATTCTATACCCATATAGAGACAAATTACACGGTTACCTATCATAAGACGAAATTCTGCTATACGAATTTTATTTGTTTAAAAACGTTTTTATACTTTTTTGTTTTCTATATTTGCATTTCACCCAAATTTCATTTGAAAACTTATTTACTTAGTAACTGATTTTCAATTCTTAATGTTTTGAAATCCTACATGATTTTCGCCCGAAGTTACTTATAGAAGATGATTTAGATGTCATTTATATGAAGTAATCACACTTACAAAGATATAAAGGCTAATGTTTGTGAGTGTGTTTGTATGTATGTCTGTTATTTCTTCACGGGCAAACGGCTAAATAATTAAGTATCTGTTTAGTATTCTACTCCGATTCGTATTTTTTTTGTAGATTTTTTTATAATACACAACAGCTATACACGAATAAATAAAAGTTTATTTTATCTAAGTAATAAGCACAACTGTTGGTAACGTGTAGCTATAAATAATGTAGAATTAGGTTTTGTTAACACTTTTATCATACCTGAAGTATATGTAACTATATGTTGTACAATCTGGGGGCACGGAAGTGCCTCCGCCAAGTCGAGCAAAAACGAAAAAGTCATTTCGATGTAACATCTTCGTGGAAAAAAAAAATTCGACCAGTATTGTTTAGCCTATAAAGTAAAAACTCTTCATTCGGAATTTTTTGTCATGTGAGCATTTATTAAAAAAAAATATATATTTAGGTAAGTAGTGTTGCTCCTTTGCCGGCAACTATTGTCGGCGTGTTTGAGGGGCCCATGTAGTGGGCGGCAAGCCACCACCTGCCTAAAATAGTCAGTAATCATGATTATAGCAGGTGACGTTTTTATTGCAATATCCCAGCATCAATCCATCCCAAATTCATTCCATAACCCTTAAACCTTTCCCTTTTTTATGCAATAGATTTTTCTTCTGGCAAAACCTATTCAAGGGTACACCTTTCATAGGTTTATCCAGGAATAGGTTTTGGCGGGAGCGCCACATGACAACAACTTCTCCAAAGGGCCTCTACGTGTTGGATCTGTATCCTCACGCAAGCCTCTCAAAGGACCGGGGTAAAAAGACCCGTAATTCTCAAAGGATATTTAGGTAAAAGTTGATATCAATTAGGTTATCTTATCTTAGTACATTTTAGTTCATGTTAAGTTTTTGATGGGATAAATTTCTAATTCTTTTTCGTCAATAATACACAATTTTCAGAAAGAAGCGCTTAATGTCGAGATTGAAATGCTACGCAAAACTGTCGAACAATGTCAAGAAAAATGTAAACAGAAGCAGATATCTGTCAACGAAGAAAATTTAAAATTAGAGAAAGAGATTGCTAATTTCAAAGTGAAATGTATTAGATGTCACGAATGCGTTGATACTTCTGATGCAAGGAAGTACTGTAATGATTGTCCGCGTTGTCAAGTAGAAAAATTCGATTGCATCTTGAAAGGCGAACATTGCAATTTAGATCCTAACGAATGTGTCTGTATGACCGTCAAACAGAAGTTTATGGATAACGTTTTCGAAAATATGTACACAGTGCTAGACAGAGAAACTAAGACGCGTCAAGGTAAAAGTGTGGCAGAGACAGTTATGCAATGTCTGAGAAAGAGCAGAAACGGCAAGATTGATGCACAAACGAGAAAAGTCCTTCAGGACTTCATACTAAACAGTGTTAAGAAGAATTTGAATCTAACAATCATTGGCGGTGCGGTGAAGACTAGGTGTGAGGTATGCCTTTTTAAATAACTAGTACCTGGGCGACCGAGCTTTGCTCGATTACATCTCAAACATTAACTACATTTTTTTTATCTTGTCTAAATACAATACAAAATAAAAAATTATACATAAATTTGAACATAAAAAAAAACAAAAGTAAGTCACCGAGTGGGATTTGAACCCGCAACACTCTTTCTAGCGGTCCGCAATAGTCCGCATCCTTAACGGCTGAGCTAAACGGATGGCGGCCGGCGCGAAGAAATTAGCGACCATACTCTGCGTGGAAAGAAAAACTCATGAAAACTTGAAAACACGCGTTTTCCCAAACATAACATAACTTGAAAACCCCCATATACAAATTTTCTGCAAAATCGTTAGAGCCGTTTTCGAGATCACAGAAATTTATAAATATATAAATAAATAATTATACAAGAATTGCTCGTTTAAAGGTATAAGATGACACTCTTGTATCGATTGGCTCACAGCATTTGTACCTAGTAATCTTCCATGTTGTTGTTTTTCGTGTACGTAAGTGTGTATATCCCAACCTGGTGTCAGATTTTTCAGGTTGCCTAAGGCAATCTGACAGCTTGATGACTGCCATACAATGATGAAAGCCGGGGTCCAGGATCAACGGCTTATACGAGTCTTTTCAAGCACGGAGTAGCTCGAGAAAATTTTGTGCCACTTGTGGTTATGTGCGGACCACGCTATCACTTGCGAAAGCGCTAGTAATGCGCACTTCCACTGGACCTCCGTGCTTCTCCATAAAGTTTATTATTGCTAACTGCCTCCGTGGTGTAGTGGTTAGAGCGTTCGGCTCATACCCGGAGGTCGCGGGTTCGATTCCCGGCGGGGGCAACGACTTTGTGTTGTTGTCCAAGTTTGGTTAGGACATTGCAGGCTGATCACCTGATTGTCTGATAAGTAAGATGATCCGTGCTTCGGAGGGCACGTTAAGCCGTCGGTCCCGGTCACTGTCTTTGACATTGGTCGTTACCTAAAAACCATGTTAGAGGCCTTTAAGGCGGTTTAAAAACTCTGACACTAGTGTTAGTCACTAACACACACGATAAGAAGAAGAAGAAGATTATTGCTTACAGTTCATTGGTATTTAGTGTAAATGTAGAGTGAGAAACATAATGTCTTTAAAGACAAGAAATATTAATTTATTTATATAAACTGTGGATGGTTTTTCTAAGTCCACTAACTAGTAGATTAAGTGAACTAATATTAACTAAGAGACTTCCTTATTGGTTACCAAGAAGCCTTTTGTTAAACTTTGTGTTTATATGAGTGTAATGGATTTTGTTATTTCATTCAGATGGAACCTGAAACTTACAAACAATTGATGCTTTGTTTGAAACAAGTGAAAGTGACTCGCGCGCCCAAAGTTGATCAAGGAACCGTTGCCAAGAAGGTATTCATTACAGTACTTATAGAGTATCATTTTATGCTGTAGGTAAACTGTGAAATTACTCGGAAAGTTTCGAGAGGCTTTAAAACAGAAAGAACTGGCATAAATATTTTATATTTTAGTAACGTTCCTACATTTTAGTTTCCTTTAGCGTTTTTTATGTAATAAATTTACTTATTATTAAAGTTATACGTAGAGAATGGAGCAGAATTATATGCACTTACAAATAACAAGCATTTAAAATTATACATAACAATAAAACGAAAATTTATAATAAACAAAATACAATTATCACGCAGGCAACACCGAGGGGATTAGTATACAAATTTGATAAACATTTTGTAATGCTATAGATATACCATAATGTAGAGTCTACGTACAATAGGCATGACAACTGGAAAAATATTTTTGACCCATCGGATAGATTATTAAAAAATATTGTACACGCATTTTTATTTTCTTTGAGAAACAAAAAGTAACAAAGATATAGCGCATTCAAATTTCGCATGACGTCAGGGCTACTTCAGAACTTTGACGCTCCGTATCTTTGAAAGTTTTTACTTTTTTGCTAATCTGAAAAATGTGGCTCAATTATTTTTGAATAATCTAAAAGACGAACTAATTACAATCATACGTTTCTGACTCTGTCATCATGTACATGGACACGATGATATAACTGAAAATGTAAGTATTAAACATAGTTGAAACATTAACATCAACGCTATATTAAAGTATCCGTAACTAAAGGGCATGTATGAAGAGATTTATGAGTGTAGATGAACCGAAAGAGGTTTGTTAGGATCGAAGCAAGTGGAGGTCCATAATCCTTGGCTACCCCTGTGAGAAACAGGCGTGATATTATGTATGTATGTATTTATCAACGTTTTATTTCAGGATCCATGTAACCGTTGGGGCGGGCAGAGCGAATGTAATTGTCCAGGTGGACCCAAGACGTGTCCGTGTTCCGAGAAAGCACCCCCACCGGCTAAAGATCCTAAACCGTGTCCAGAAGATCCTGAGGATAAGGAGGAGTATGAGAAGGTGGGTGAGGTTTTAGTCGTCATCTCATCTTTAGGACTTCTTCACTGCAGAAGCATGACCCTCTCTGAGCTATACTTGGCAAGAGCAGTCAGAGGATTTGACCTACAATCTTCACGCTCGCGCTAGCCAGAGGGTTTGGAGTGGTCTTATTGATGTTTATAAGCTTTGTTTTGTTTGTATCTCCTAAGTCGCCTTTATGACATCCACGGGAAGACTTGGAGTGGTCCTATTCTACTCTACTGGAAACCGCACTGCGGTATAGGTGAGGTTTTAGTAGCTATATAAATTTTTAATTCGGTATTTTCCTTTTTAAGGTTTCGAAGTAAACAAGGAACCTATATAGTTTCGCCATGTCTGTCTGTTCGCGGTTTTACTCAGATCAGTCAAGTCCCCCCCCCCATCTGTTAAATGGTTATATATAGAGACCTAAAAAAATCATGGCACTAGAAAATTCAGCTTTTAGTCGTTATTAGTGGCGTGAACTCAAAATCTCGCAACCACGGAACCCTACGCTGCACGGTCCGAAACGCACTTGGCGGATTATTATTTCTGTCCATTGGTTGTAGCCTTTTTGGCATGTGTTATATTTGATGTTATTACTAATTAAACGGTGTACAAGTTTATTTCCTCGGTAAATTAAAATCCCCCTACTGTCAAGAATGCCATATAGTGATGAATAGCGTAACTACCGATACGACTTGATACCTTTAGCGCCATCTATTCTTTGCTAGAGAAAACCCTTACTTGCAAGGGTTAACCCCCAATAACTTCAAAATGGCTGAACCAATTTTCATTCACCAAACATAACTATGAATAGCTGTATTAAACTTGCTTTCACCTGTAAACCGCATAGAAATCGGTCCATCCGTTCGAGCGATGCGATGCCACAACAGACACACAAACAGGCAGACCTAAATAAATTAGTGTCAAACTTAGAACACCCCTCTTTTTTGTCGGGGGTTAAAAATAAACCCAGATGCCTTTACGACGCTAGAAAAATATTACAATAGTGTTAGCTTTTAACGTACTTGATTGTGTTATAACGTATTATTTTGTTTATTACATATTAGTTGTCGTTTCATTTAATCTAAGTGAATTAATTTTCTGTCATACATTTTGCAGATGCAAAAGGATAACTGTCCACATATGCAGAACACTCCTTGTAGCTTTAACTGTGGAAAGCATACCATGGTCGGGACGGATATAGCACCTTGGGTACAAGATCCTTGCAAGGATAAGACGTCTTGTCCTTTCTCGAAGAACATGAGAGCAGCTCAATGTGTTCTTGGTCCAGAACGACTCTCAGATATATCGAAAGTCACGTCTTTACGAAAACAGCTGAGTTTTGAAGATGAGGTATCAAAATATTATTTTTTATCGTATTTTGTTTTTTCCTCCTTGATTGAAGTTATACAATTCTTTGTACGATTGAAGTAATTCAAACGGCATCTTTATAATAAATTGAAATAAAATATGTTTGTATGTTTTAGCAAATCAAAGAAAAACAAACGAAGCCGCAAGGTAAGTGATATTTTATAAAAAGAAATAAGTATACGTGAGAGTACAAATTATTTTTATACAAATGTACAACATGTAGATATAATTTTCATCATTTTAGATGTACAAAATCTTCCGCGAGATCGTATAATTGAGGAAGTTATGGGAAGATATACCGAAGTTACACCTATCGAAAAAGTAAGTTATGTTATTATGAGCGATGAACCTGTCAATAAAAAGAAAATATTTAGATCTTAATTTTTTGTAATTTTAGATATTAATTATTGTCAATCGAATGCTGTTTAAATAAAAAATATTTAATGACATGGTGGTTTCTTTTTGTAGTTTGGCAAACTAAACCACCATGTTGGCAATTATGGTATATTATCAATTTATAAATTTCACCTTAGGTCACCTACACGGAAAAACACGCCAAGGCAAAAATGTCTGAAAGAAGATATATTGAAGAATACTACAGCAAATTTGAAAGAAAAAAACCAAAGCATTCCAAGAAGTCAAATGATTTTACTTATGCTCCAGTATTCATTAAAAATAATAAATTTTATTCTTTAGGTATTACACCAAAAATGAAAACAATTTACTTATCTAAAAAGTCTACTGATTTTTGTACCTCGGACGAAACTATTTCATGCGAAAATAGTTCTGATGATATAAAACTTAAATCAACAAATAAGATTGAATCCACTCTAAAATCAAGTAACATCACTGCAAAGCATGATAATGAAAATTCAAACATGTTGGGCAATGAAAAAGGTGAAATGAGTATCTCTGACAAAAGTGTTGGAAATTCTGATGTTTTATTGTTTGGTAGAAAGGTGTGCACGGATGTCAAACAAATTGTTAAAGAAGTAATAAAATATGATATACGAGCAAAGGATTTAAACTACTCATCCAGTGTTGAATTGGTGACAATAAAATCGTTATTAAAACTGTTAGTAACTCAAAATAGGCGTAATGAAAGCAACATAACAATCAATGAAAAAGAAGTTAATAGCGATTTCTATAGTACGAAAAATTTTAAATGAAATACTAAGAATCGTGTAAGAAAATGAGTACTTAAATGTTCACGCATAAAAGATATCTCCATAGACCGCACATAAACTTAATTAATTATAACGTGCGAAATGGGGTGAAACATAATGCGTTTTGATGTAGGTACGTGTGGTAATTTTTTAACGAATTTATATAGTTAGTAAATGTTTCCTTATAATGTATTAATGAAACCATAGTTTCTAAATAATATTATTAAGAATTCAATCGGCCACATTGAATATTTTATTATTAAAAATTTATTGTACTCTCACGTATAAATTAAAAATGTACTTACTTAAAAGTCGTATTGTTTGGTAATAACAATAATAGTATAAATATTATAATTTTACAGATACCAAAGAAATAACAGAAATCGGTATCGAAAATAATAAGGATGATCACGTGTCGGTCAAGAGAGAGAAACGAGTTTCTCAGGAAACAAATACTAATCCTTATTATAATACTGACACTGGTTCTAAGATATCATCAACCAAGAAAAAAACAAGTGAAAAAGATATTTTAATAAACAATTTATATGATAAAAATGTTCCCCAAATGACCAGTTGTTCTTGTGAAACGGACAAACCATTAGCTACATGGAAAATAACTATTTTAAATAATGATGGCTATGTTGAAGACTGTTCAACGGAATTAATAAAAACAGCATCAGGACAGATGGGAATTGAACTAGATGACAATTTTTACAATTTTATTGATAAAAAAATCGATAAAGATGCTGAGAGTACCTTAGGAGTTTTAACTAAAGATAAAGCTGGATACACATTAGATTTTAATCCTAGAAAACTATCGAAAAGTGATTTGAAAGTGAAAGTTAAAAAGACACATTCAGGTTCAATGTCAATAATTGTAGATAAAAAGTACATTGAATATACCAATACAAATGATAATGTAAGTCAAACCGACAATTCATTATCAATCGAAGTGATGAGAAAGGTTATATCCCCTGTTGCTTTGTCAGAAAATAAGCACCACGTGCCTGAGAATCACGTATGCTTAAAAAATAAGAATAAGTCGGACGAAAACTACAGGAAAACTCTGGAAAATTATTATTCTGCAGGAATGAAACAAGTAATTCTAAAAATTGTTGACAATACCCAGCATTTTAAATATGTTAAAGCAAAATTATTAAGAACACCATCAGGAAATATTGCTTTAGAAGTGGAAAATAATAAAATATTACAAGACAATGTTAAACAAGAAGAAAATTTTGGTTTGCTTCATTTATCAGATTCAGATACATTTTTGCTCGACTTTAGATCGCCTATTATCAATAAACCTAAAAATATTGTCATAAAAAAAGGTTTAGATAATACATTGTTAGTTCTAAAAGAGCAATTGCCGGTAAGTAAACCACTGAATGAAATTAGTAGTAACAATTATTTTAAAGTAAAAATAAAGGGTACTAATGACAATATAATTAACCCTCCAGTGATATTAAGGTCGACACCATCAGAAAATTATTTGGTCATTATAGATAAAGAATATGAGCGAAAATACAATGACACGATCAAAAAGATTATTATAGATGAACCAGTGAGCTCAGGCATTTTATCAAAAACTCGATCTGGTCACTGCCTTATCAACTTTCAAGACAGCACAGAAATTGAAAAAGGCTGCAATGCTTTCTTAGTCAAATCTTCATCTGGAAATATTAAAGTTGTTGTTGGTGGCCCGGCCTTTGACGAAATTAGAAAATCGTTTTCAGGAAGAGAATCGAAAGGTTCTATAACTTCTTCAAACCTGTTTGAGCTTTTAAAAACATCAGAATTCAATAAAAAAACATGTGCGACAAATCAGAAACAGGTAACTCATAAAAAGATAAAATGTACAAGTGATTCATCTATACTGGATAAGTCCAGAATACAAGGTCAAAACAGTTCAATCACGGAGTCTGGTTCGTTAAAAAAGACAAATTCTGGGAGATACTCCGTTATACTAGATAAAGAATCTAAGAAAACTTTCGTTAATAATTTAGGAAGCTACTTAAAGAAAAACTCGAATAGTTTAATACCTATTAAAAGATCTGAGTCTGGCGGTATTACAATAATTTTAAATGATGATGAAAAGTTTGATGAAAAATATAGATCTCTTAAAATAACTCCCTCAGGAAATATATATGTGATCTTAGACAGTAAAAAAATTGACACAGATAAAGATTTAAAAACGAATAAGTCGGATTTATCTAACTATCTTATTAATAAAGTTTGGAATCCTTCGAATAAAGGTATATCAACAACATGTGCATCCAACCCAACTGATCCGTGTTGTGACCATTCTAAATGTGTCTGTGAAGAGTTACAAAATACTAATAGTGACTGGTTTCTAACAGATTTGGAAACGGAGTCCACTAGTAACGCAGAAAGTTTGAATAAAAAAAGTGTTGTTAGTGATTCAAATAAACTCACGACTAATGGCGGCAGTGAGTACAAAACTTGTAGTAATACATCGTCACCAGTCTTAAAACCTTGTCACAACTGCCGTCGACGTCGTCGACAAAGAACAGCACCATCACTCCCTAAGATGACAATACAAAAAAGTCCTCGTAGGAGTGAACAATGTTTCTATGTATTCGATAACGTGTGTCCTTTCCATAAAAATAGATACGATAGTGTGTCTAACGAGTTATTAGAAATCTCGGGACCGTGTAATATAAATAATAATAACGAGGCCAAAACAGATTTATCCGTAAAAAAAGATGAGTTAAAGGTATCTAGTAAATCAAAAGATCGTGTGATTTTCAATGAGTCAATAATGAAAACAGAATATGATTATTTAGATAATATGCCGCATCAGTTGCCTTCGTTCTTAAGAAATTTTACCATCTCGTAAATTTAATTTGTCATGATCCCGATGAAAGTAAACAAGAAATGCTTTTCGAATTTGTTTATTTCTTGATTTATGAAATGAATATATTTTGTTACAAAGCTTTTAGTTTTATTCTTAACTAGCTGGGCCCTGCGGTGTTATCTGCGTCTAAAGTAGCCCATTTTTTAATCCAGGATGTCAGCTTCCTGCATAGCAAATTTTATCAAAATTGGCCTAGCTGTTGCGCATGAAAAAGTAACAAACATAAACACACAGACACGCCCTCACACACAAACTTAGCCTTTATAATATTAGTGTGATGTTTTCATGTTTCGGAGAACAACATTGTTTATCACTCTACTTTGTTATGACAAATGTTGTAATATTTCCTGCAGGCGAAGTAAAGTAGTAGTAGGTTTATTTTACGACAGTCACAAACAAGTTAATTCTGGACGATGTATGACTATGCTGCGTTACTACAGCATCAAAGTTTTTAAAGTACAGACATAATTCTAGGTCATATTCATCAGAAAAATCATGTTTTTAATATTTATGCCGTGTAGAATTAGAATAGGACCACTCCAAATTCTCCCCTGGATGTCGTAGAAGGCTACCTACACAAGCTAAGCAAAAATTATAAAGATCTCTCCAACCCGTCTGAGAGTATAGGCCAAGTCTTCTGGCTGCTCTGGCCAAGTATGGCTCTGGTAGTACAGAGAGGGTCGTGCTCCTGCAGTGGAGACCAAAAGACCTGGTGGTGGTGATAGTTTAATTGGTTCGCACGATTCTCCGAAAATGCGACTGTGTTAGGGGTGTACCAAACGAACTTAATCCTAAAAAGAATAAAATATCTTAAATACGTCAACAAAACGGGTTTTAAAAACTTCAGTAGCTGTACTTAATCTCTTTTAACTGTACTCAGTCAGAGAAACTTCCTCATATGTAGTGAGAAGAAGAATTATAAAGGAAGGAAATGCACGCTTGGGTTTATTTTTATTTTATTAGCTGTAAATAATTTATTTTTGGCTGAGTCCACATTAAAAAGTATCAAAAAGTTAAGTAAAATTAACGAAGTATCAAATCACTGTCGTCAAATCTAATCAAGTGCGCGTGAGTGCTGTGACCTCAACCTGTGTCAACGTTTAGGCATACAGTTATCGAGACTTTGCATTTGTGTGAGCACATGGGCCTGAGGCACGGCACGGCTCGCACCGGTTTATACTTGCTTGCTTGCTTTTCGTGTATGCAAGTGGCCAACACTGGTGTCAGATTTTTCAGGCTGCCTTAAGGCATCTGATAGAGCTTGACAACTGTCATATAATAATGACAAACGAGGAAAACGGCTTATACGTGCCTTCCGAAGGACGGGGAGCTCGAGAAATTCTTATGCCACTTGTGGTCACCTATCCAAGTGCGGACCATGCCCGGTGTCGCTTTACTTGCGAGAGCGCTAGTAATCCGCACTTCCGCTGGGTCACCGAGCTCCTCTATAATTATACTGGTTTTTTAAATTCTGCTTGAGGCGCAGCACGACCCTCGCGTCGGCTTCCTGCTGCGTACTTTCCGCCTTCACCTTTTCCTTCGGTACCGCCTAGCAGCTTTACATTCCAGTGTTGTTGTGTTTGAATTATTAGTGAAATAAAGTAAATAATATGTAAGCCGCAGAGCAGCTTGTAGCGGGTTGTTGGTGAGTAAAGACACTACGGACCCGAGTGCTCCAGGGAGTTGGTCAGAGCCCTCGTCCCCGACGCGTCTTAATCGGTCGATATGGAGACCCAGGAGGGCTCGCAGGATGAGTTTTTTATTTATTTATAATTATAAAAAATATATATAAGTATAAATAAATGTCGACTTTCGACTAACGTTCTATTAGTCAATTACTTTATATCATGGGTTATAGTGGTATAGTAGATATTTTAGGATGCCAGCGAATTCAATTTCATCCTGTATAGTATCTTTGTCAACAAACATTCCTCCTCATTTATCTTTGCTTGTCCGGCATTTTTATTTCCCCTCGGTCGTACGTCGACATCTGCTAAATGGTTTAGCTAGACCTGCACTTTCAGCATGTGTGTAGATTGCACTGCAAGTACATTGATATTTGTACAAATAGGTAATGTCAAGACTCCGCTTTTTGGAAAAATGGCACCGCTGAGTTGTTGCCAAAACGAAATCGCCTTATACAATCTACTGACTTAGAGGATGCTTAAAAGCGTGTCGCAACGCAAGTAGCATTTCCGACCGTAGGTAGTAAACAAGGAACCTTTATCGTTTCGCCATGTCTGTCTGTCTGTCCTTCCGCGACTTTACTCAGAGACTAAGTACTTAATAGAAAGCTGTAGTTCGGAACAGGTATGTATGTATATTAGTAATGAGAAAAAATAAAATTTTGATTAATAATTTTTAAGTTAGCTCCTCCCATAAAAGTAGAGTCACTTTTAGCCCATCGTGTGGGAGTATCGTTGAAGAGGTCTTTCAAAAAATTTGTGAGCTTGTGAACACCATTTTTCGATTTAGGGATCCGTCTGAAATATTTTGTAATACTGCAAATTTTTGTTGGAGTCAAGTGTCCCCCCCTCTATCTGCTAAACGGTTATATGCTGCAGAAGTTTAGAGGAAAACTGTCACAGCTAAGAAGGATTAACAAATTAAAAAGTTGTAGGTGATCAACTTATACTCGGAAAAGGAAAATTTTATACAAATTCAATGGAAAATTAGTTTTTGAACATTTTTAGTGGCATGAACTCAAAGTTGGCATTTACTACTACGGAATCCTACACTGAAAGTGGCAAATACTAGGCTAATTATTTAAGTCAAACTGACTCAATTCAGCCGGGTTTAATGATTTGCGCGGGAAGAGAAGCTTGCGTTCTCTATTTCATTAACAGGTCATTCGATAACTGCGTTTCGAATTCTATGCACCACACCACACATCAAAGGACGTTGTTGCTCATTTTATTCACCACATCGAGAGCTGAGCTACTCGGCACAACATGGCGCCGTGATGTCTCCGGGTATACATCATTTTTGCTAATGGTTCAAGTTTTGCATCTTAACTTAATACAGTTTTATTGCTAAGTATAAGACTCGTAAAAATGTTGGACTTATCTATTCTTCCATGCAGATCTGGGTGAAAAGAAAAAACTAAGGATGTAACAGCTGCTTGTCTTTCATCGCAGATCGTAAAAGCGGAAGGAATGGGCAAAAATTTTGCATACTCTGTGATACACTTGGTAGGAACTAAAATAATATTTTTTTGCATTGTTTTAATATAGAGAATCATAACAGAGATTCGCATGTGATCAAATCCACCAATTTTTGTTACTTGTTATACGATAGCGAGCTGCAAAATTAAACGCAATTTGCTTGTGTTTTTTTAGTACTAATACTACCGAAAGCTACAACTCTAAACTGGTAATACAAATGATACAAGGTTATAATTTTTATTCCAGTTGAAGCTTTCGGTAGTATTCTGATACGGAAGGGAATCTTCTATTACCCATATCCGGCTCGAAGGACCATATGATTGAGCTGATGCGGCTGGGTTTGTGTGGACTGTAGATTTTAAATAGGCGCTGAATGTTTGTTTTTTATTTGGTTAATTTTACAAGATAATCAATGATCCGTGTCCGCGCAAGATGGTCGTAGTTGTGTGTGTGTGTATGACGTCGTTTCCGGCCGCTTCGCATCGCATCGCACTGTAATGTTGCCAGTGATGGCCGTAACACCTACTAAGACTACAGATTAAATAACATCAGACACCCTCTCTTGCCGTCAACTTAGTAAAAATAACGATCTCAGCCATTTCCCCAGGCACCTAATAATATTCTCTAGGCACTTCTCTCTTTTCATCTGTCGCGTCGCTACACGTTTCAAATTGCTGATTCTGGACCCGAAGGAAGTATAACACGAACGCACCCTTTTTCATAACCGATGTCATTCCCCATTTGCTCCTCAACATGGTTAAGGCTCGATAAGGATAGCATAGATTAGCTTTGGGGGATGTAGTTTGCTTTAATTGAAGTGCCATTTTTAAGCCCCGGCAAAAAAGGGGGTGTTATTAGACGCTAATATCTGTTCTACTCCTACTGTCTGTCTCTGTCCGTCTGTGGTAAAGTAGCTCTTCAGAATTAATGCTTAAAAGTCATAGTAGTTTGCCTAGTCTTAGGACGCCATTATTTTTTTAGGACGCCATTTAGTGATGAGTTGCGGAACTACTTTAACTATATTTTGTTTATCTAAGTTTTTTTATTCAATTGACAGATATTTAAATAAATACTTACTGAACTAAATATAAGAACTAAATTTATATCTAAATTACAATCTAAATTAAAATCTAAATTAAAATCTAAATTAAAATTTTAATTAAAAAAACTAAATTAAAAATCTTAATGTTGATCATGTGGCATGGTGATAAGGACACTGGCTGCATTCCCGCGCTGAATAGCTACTGCAATCCTCTGCGCGAGATATGAGCCAGCCCTCTTGTCACCAGCGGCGTCGATAAGCCGAGGTGTTATCTTTTTAATATTTTTTTTTGTACTTGGACCCCACGAACTAAGAGTTTCGAAGCCAAGCGGAACAAAAATATATTCATTAGAATATCAATATTACCATACGTATTATAATAATGCTCCTAACAAAATAAAAGAAACTTGGAATGTTATAAATAAAGAAACGGGTAAAAATAAAGCCAAAGAAAATATCTGTCAAATCAAATCTTGTGGTAAGACTATTACTAAAACTGAAGAAATAGTAAATATTTTTGATGATTTCTTTACTAACATTCCTTTGGAACTTACTTCTAATGTGAATTCTAGCCCCCAGCGTGCTGAAGCCTTGCTTAAGAATAATGTTAGGCCTTGTGATTCTAAATTTAAATTTAAGCATTATGGCCCCAAAGATATAATAGATGCATTTAAACAGTTAAATTTAAAAAAATCTGAAGATCATTGGGGCATGTCAGTTGCTGTAGTAAGCCATATCATAAATATCATAGCTGCTGATTTAGCTTTTATATTTAACGAATGTATTGATGAAGGCATATTTCCTAACCTAATGAAATGTAGTAAACTAATCCCCTTATTTAAAAAAGGAGAAAAAACAGATCCTGGCAACTACAGGCCTATATCTATCCTGCCAGTTTTGAGTAAGGTGTTCGAAAAGATAATGCTCAATTAAATGCTTCTTCATTTTAAGACCTACAACCTTTTCCATAGCCAACAATTCGGCTTTACTGGCGGGAAATCGACCACCGATGCGGGAGTAGCACTCATTACTCATATATACGACGCATGGGAGAACAAAAATGATGGAATTGGATCATTTTGTGATCTCTCCAAAGCATTTGATTGCGTAGATCATCCGACACTTTTGCTTAAATTTCGTCAATACGGTTTTGATGATAATTCAATCAAACTTATAGAATCTTATTTAACAGATAGGCACAGACTGTTGATTTGAATGACATAAAATCGCACGGATCTAATGTTAAGATAGGCGTACCGCAAGGTTCAATTCTTGGACCTTTCCTTTTCTTGGTTTATGTCGATGACTTGCCTTACATGGTTGAGAAGCAGGCTGGCATAGTGCTGTTTGCTGATGACACCTCGCTTATATTCAAACTTGATCGACATAGCACAAATGCTAGCGCGGTGAACAGCACCTTGTCTTCCATTTCTGATTGGTTTTCTGCCAATAATCTCATGTTAAATGCGAAAAAGACTCAATGCGTTCGATTTTCTCTTCACAATGTGAGACAGGGCTGCGTTGACATAATGATAGATGGTGAAAAACTCGATCTTTTTGAAAGTACTACCTTCTTAGGAATTACAATAGACTCGAAACTTCAATGGGGTGCTCATATAACTAAACTTTCAAATAGGCTTAGTTCTGCGGCTTATGCTGTTATGAGAATAAGACAATTGACAGATGTAGCAACTGCTAGACTAGTGTACTTTAGTTACTTTCATAGTGTAATGTCTTACGGCATACTCCTGTGGGGGAATGCAGCCGATATTCAGACTATTTTCATTTTACAAAAACGGGCAATTCGTGCTATTTACGGGTTAGGATCTAGAGACTCACTCAGAGAATTATTCAAGAAAATAGATATACTTACCTTAGCATCACAGTATATATTTGAAAACATAATGTATGTAAGGAAAAATATTTTCTCATACAATAAAGTCAGCGATTTTACCGATAGAAACTTACGTAATAAGAATGACTTAGTTGCCCCGTTTTATAGGCTTAAAACAGTTAATAAGACATTTATGGGGAACTGTATACTTTTTTATAATAAATTGCCAAAATCGATCCTTGATATGCCAGACAAAAGATTCAAAATTTATGTAAAGAAAGTACTTTGTGAGAAGGCTTATTGTAGGCTTATTATTACCTTAAAGACAAAAAAGTCTGGCTTGGGCTTGACGCGGGTCCCTCTAAAAGTTTGTAATATAGGTACTCGAAAATGTCATAAATTGGTACATTTTGTACAAACTGAATCTACAACTTGACATTACTTTAAAATTTTGACATTCTAAAAATTAAATTTAAATTATGATATGACATAACAAACAAAACAATGTATTCTCTGTCCACATTAACTTTAAGTATTAATTTAATTGTGAGTTGACGTCCTTGGAGAAAAGGTGCAGTGCAGTTTGTTACCGCTTCTTCTGCACTAGCGCTTTGGAAGCGGTAGTAAACTTAGCTGTAAGTAACTATTTGACGTCAACAATTGTGCAACAAAATAATGACGATTATTAAGAGATATTATAAATATCCTATGATAATAAAGATATATTTGATTTGATTTGATTTGACGCCATATATTATTTGCTAGGTGTTAACTGCATCCGTGGTCTAGTAGTTAGAGCGTTCGGCTCATACCCGGAGGTAGCGGGTTCGATTCCCGGCGGAGGCAACGACTTTGTGTTGTTGTCCTAGTTTGGTTAGGACATTGTAGGGTGATCACCTAATTGTCTGATAAGTAAGATGATCCGTGCTTCGCAGGGCACGTTAAGCCGTCGGTCCCGGTCACTGTCTTTGACATTGGTCGTTACCTAAAACCATGTCAGAGGCCTTTAAGGCGGTTTAAAAACTCTGACACTAGTGTTAGTCACTAACACACACGATAAGAAGAAGATTTGCTAGGCAAACTACTTTGACTTGTAATCGTTAACCCTGAAGAGCTACTTTACTACAGACCGACAGACACACACTGTCACAGTAGGACGGACATTAGCGACAAAAATTTTTTGTTCATAGGGATTAAATAGCACTTCAATTAAAGCAAACTAAGCATCCTCTAAATCTGATATTCTATGCTATCCTTATCGAGCCTTAACCATGTTGAAGAGCCAATGACATTATACAGTTCTTGGAGAAACCCTCGGTCCTGAATTCCAGTATGGATACGCCAGCTCTACGCACACGTCCATTAAAAAATACATAGGTAAGACAAGCCGCTTTTTCAGACACTTCAAATGGCACGCAGGGTCTGAAAAAGCCAGCAATAGTCTGGTTATTAATTTTCTATCTCGACGTGCGACATGTTTTCAAATAAGACGGAACATCTTTTAAATTCGTCCAAACATTATCTATCTACTGAATACACCGCAAACTGGAGTTTCATAAAGGTTGATAAAGAAACAATTTGTATTCAATAGCCTAGCCCATGGGAAGTGCAAAAAGACTCTTACGATAAGGCCCACCTTATTTTAAATGGTTACCTTTAAGTCCTTGGATGTCTGTACCAGCAGGAATAAAAAACCTAAATGCCCTTTTTGAATCATGTTGCTCGTGTACATATTTATCAAATGTGAATATAAAAAACCGGAAATATGAATCTTATCTCCACACAACGATTTTTTCACTGAGTAAAATATTTCAATGTTTTTACTCCGACACTTCTAGAAGCTAAATTTCGGCGGCGTTTTTGATAAAAATTCGCATGACAGCAACATTCTGAGCACTTCCCGTGGGCTCGGCTTATTGAATACAAATTGTTTCTTTATCAACCTTTGTGAGACTCCAGTTTGCGGGGTCTTCAGTAGATTGGTAATGTTTGGACGAATTTGAAATGATGTTCCGTTTTATTAGAAAACACGGAATGTCTCAAAGATCTCGTCGTGTAGAATTGAAAATCAATAACCAGACTATTGACGGTTTTTTTAATCGAAATCCATCCGTTCGAGAGCTATAATACGACCAGACAGACAAACAGATAAGCGTCAAACTTATAACACCATTTTTTGTCGGGGGTCAGGGGGGTGAATTTTGAAAAATTCTATTTTTGTTTGTAGATTATTCAAAGACGCCTGGGCGTCTTTGAATAATCCTTGAACGTACATTAAAACTCCAAGTCCTCCCGTGGATATCGAAGAAGAAATACAAGCTAAACAAAGCTTATAAACATGAGCTCTCCAACCCGTCTGGCCAGTGAGGAGAGTGTAGGCCAAGTCCTCTGGCTGCTATGGCTCTTGTAGTACAGAGAGGGCCGTACTCCTGGTGTAAAGACTAAAAGACCTGATGTATGATACATAAAAGCGATCTGAGAAGTCTGTGCAAAGCGCGTGGCGCCGCAGTTTTGCAAACCGCTGCCGCGGCGGAGTAACGTGTAAACGCAAAATTTACAGTCACCGCAACACAAAACGAAATCCCAATCCTATTTTTATTTATTCAAATCTTAAGCGCGCATCTCGACGACTTTCCCTGCCCATTCTGCGTTCCTTCCCGTTTTTTCATCCATCCAAGAGTAGTTTTACTGCCGGGATGGGCGGCCTTCCGTTTTATTTCTTTCCGGTCGCCTCCTATTCCATTTTATGTAGTTCCGTTGGATCTGTAAGTGTGGATGTAGAGGAGCTCAGGTCGGTGTTAAAAGTTTTACGGCCAATTTTAAGCGTCCGGGTCGGAGGAGTGACAAATTGAGCGGTTTTTTTAACCCCAGACAAAAACAAGGTGTTTGTAAGTTTGACGCTAATGTCGGTCTGTCTGTATGTCTGTCTGTGGCATCGTAACGTAAGGACGGATGTACCGATTTCAATAAAAAAAAATTAACGTGAAAGCATGCTCCTTTGCGAGCTATACAATGTCCTTTTTAATTAAGTACAAATATTTTAAGGGGTGATTCAGTCCATCATTTCGAACAACTATTCCCAATAAATGTATATCGAAATACGAAAAAAAAAATTCATTTTCGATAGTAATGATATCACGTGACTACTTCGGTTTGTATGAAAACCTAAAATTTTTTTTTTGGTATTTCGTTATACATTCATTGGGAAAAGTTGTTCAAAATGATGGACTGAACCACCCCTTAAAATATTTGTACTTAATTAAAAAGGACATTGTATAATTGATGAATATCGTTTCAGCCGTTTAAAAGTTAGAGGGTTATCGCTTGAAACTCAGGGTTTTCCTTAGCAAATAATAGATTTCATGCGTCTAAACTTCTTATTTGCACCCAGCAAATAAAAAAGTTTTGCTCATTAAAATAGTACTAAATCATAGTAATAGTACTAAGTAAAGAATAAAGTATGTTTCCTATTATAGAAATAAGGACATGAACGAAATTATACGGTAGGTAGGTACGATAGAGACAGACAGGCGACTGTAACACTGACACATGGCATAACACTAAAAAAATAATTGGCCAAGTGAGTGTCGGGCCACGCGCAATGTAGGGTTCCGTAGTTGTAAATGCTTTGAGTTCATGCCACTAAAAACGTCTTAAACTTCTAAGTATCTATTGAATTTGTATGAATTTTTCTTTTTCGTGTACATTAAGTTGATCGCCTATAACTTTTTAATTTGCCTTTCCGCTGACACTGGGTGGAATTCCACCCGGCTTCCATTGTCTTACTATTGTGTCTGGGTTTTTTCGCATCTTAAAGAGTTAACCCTACTTAGCTCTGATAGTTTTCCTTTAAACAACATTATATATACAATAGCTGTGTTTTTTTCACGTGTCCATATATAACCGTTTAGCAGATAGATGGGGGGGACATGTGACTTTAACAAAAAATTTCACTTTAAACTTAAATATTTCAGACACGGATCCCTAAATCGAAAAATGGTGTTGCCAAGCTCACAATATTTTTAAAAGACCGATTCAACGGTATCCTACAAAATGTGTTTGTAGAGAAAAAAAATATAGACTTCCTCTTTACATGTATGGCAGCTACCCTAAAAAAAAAATAATTTCCATATTTTATTTTACGACTTTTTTGCCATACACATATCCATGCCTAATTGCAGCTTTCTAGTACTTATAGTTTCTGAGTAGGATCGCGGACGGACAGACAGACAGACAGACAGACATGGCGAAACTATAAGGGTTCCTTGTTTAAGTTAGGAAAACAACAGAGTAATAATATACTACGTACAAGTAAAACTAATGTTCGCAAATAATTGTATAAAAGCGTACAATAATAAGAAAGCTACGTGAACGGGAGCGGGATCGGGGAAAGGAAAATGACTGATTGGTGACTGACTGACATATTAACGCAAACCCCAAAACATGGGGCCAACAATTAAAAATCCTACTAGAACCATTTTCGACTTCTACGCGGGCAAAGTCACGGGTTACAGCTAGTAATTGTATAAAAGCGTACAATAATAAGAAAGTTTTGTTTTATGGTCCGATTTAGTTTAGTATCTCAATTATTGTAAGAATACAATAATTATTTGTACACTAGCTATGCCCATAGGCTTCGCTCCCCGTGGGAATTTCTGGACAAAAACTATGCTAGGTCCTCCCCTGAGTATCAAACTATATCCAAATCAAATTTCATCTAAATAGGTTCAGTGGTTGAAGCGTGAAGTGGTAACAAACAAACAAACAAATATACAAACTCACTTTCGCAATTATAATATGAGTAGGAATAGGAATAGTATTTTGTATTCCTTCATAGACCTTCTTGCCCAAATCAAGCTAAAAGTGGCCTTTGAGTCTTGCAGCCCTGGGCTTAACAGCTTAGATCTGCAAGACTCAAAATGTGACTGCCTCTTTAGGGATAAAGACGTGATAGTATGTATGAATGTAGGAATAGTACGACGCACTCTCTAGTCACAGACTAGAGAGTGCGTCTGTGACTAGAGAGTGCGTCGCGAAACTCACGGTTAGTCTGTCGTCTGCGTAGGGCCTGGCTCCAACGGAAGATCAGCGCTGGGATTTCGCTAATGCAAAACCTAGCACATGCTGATTTGTAGACCATTTTGGGGGACAAGAAAATTTATTTCATTTGTACTTTTCAAATTTGTTTATGTAATTATTGCGTTGCTTTTGTCCTTTGAATTAATTTTATATCTATCTATCTATACTCCGTTTGGTTAGGTATTTAAATAAATGTGAACAATCTTGACGTGTCTTTTTGTTGAAATATACACTTTATAAATAAATATCTTTGCAAATTACAAATTAATATGGTAATAAATTATAAATTACATAATTACTTTGTAATTTGCAAAAGTATTGATTTATAAAGTGTATATTTCTATAAAAAGACATGTCAAGATTTTTTACATTCATTTAAATACCTAACCAAACAGAGTATAATAGTGAGATGGAATTTCCCAACACTTCTTCTTCTTCTTCTCGTGTGTGTTAGTGACTAACACTAGTGTCAGAGTTTTTAAACCGCCTTAAAGGCCTCTGACATGGTTTTAGGTAACGACCAATGTCAAAGACAGTGACCGGGACCGACGGCTTAACGTGCCCTCCGAAGCACGGATCATTTTACTTATCGGACAATCAGGTGATCAGCCTACAATGTCCTAACCAAACTAGGACAACAACACAAAGTCGTTGCCTTCGCCGGGAATCGAACCCGCGACCTCCGGGTATGAGCCGAACGCTCTAACCACTACACCACGGAGGCAGTTAAAACACTGCTTCATCGTCGCGATACGACTAAAATTTATATTCTAAATAAAATATAAACAAAGCCATCACGGTCCAAAGCCTACAACATCTTTCGCGCAACTGGATTCGCGTCCGCAATTTTTCGCCTCCGCGCCAAGGGATGTTTTTTTCAACCCTCCAGCGGTCGCAGCTGATTGATTTATGACCAGCCTGATCTAGTTTTAGATGTTTCGGAGCCGGATTCCTGAGGAAATGTGACCGAAATTGCCGATATTCAGGAGTTGGGAATTGAGTTGTGTAATCATGTTTTCGGGATGTAATGTTTTGTTTATCTATTATTTCATACAAGCGTTATATTGTTATAGGGTATGAACAGATTTTTTTGACAAAACTAAATTTTTGCTATAGCATTTATTGTGAGTACATTTTAGCTCTGTCATCAGATCTCTAATGTGTATTACTGGTACACTGGTACTGGAAAAGTTATTACTTACTCTCATAGGAAATAACTTTTCTTCTACTTTTATACACCTACCTACACAGAGGTTTTTACACCTACGCTCGACTGACACCTATCTTTAAGAAAGTTGTCATTTCCTTACATCTTCTCTGGTCAGAGTTTACTTACATGGTTTGCATCATGTTTGATTTGACTGATAAAAAAAAAACTCTAGAATTCTGCATATAGTAGCAGGCAAAAAATACATTATTTTTCAAAAAAAAAACAATAGATTTCCATATCTACAAAGTTCTTATCATATCTTTACTTACTAATAATATAATATATTGGAGTAAATAGATAGTAAAGGCTTTCAAATAAAAGAAGAAAAAAAAAACAAAATTGTCACTTAACATAAATAAAAAAAATCAGTAGAATAATCATCTCCTTTTTTGAAGTCAAAAATAATCTCTCAAAACAAAATATTTAATTCCGGTACCGGGAATCGAACCCGAGCCTCCTGGGTGAGAGCCAGGTATCCTAGCCACTAGACCATACCGGAGTTAAGGACTGGCTTGAAAATGTTTATCATGATACGAGCGTTTTTCCCACTTCAGAGCCCGGGGAATGGACTTTTAAAAATAACATTTGCTCTGAAGTTTCAAAACAGAAGACAAAAATACGTTATCTTCCGAGCTTTGTAACCGCAAATAAAAATAGCAGAGCTTCTCTTTTCGTGCATATCGTAAAAACCGATTGTGTATCATCATCATCAGGTCTTTTTTGTATCCACACCAGGAGCACGACCCTCTCTGTACTACCAGAGCCATACTTGGCCAGAGCAGTCAGAGAACTTGGCAAACACTCTCCTCGCTGGCCAGACGTGTTGAAGAGGTCTCATTTGATGTTTATGAGCTTTGTTTAGTTTGTATTTGTGGCTTTCTACGACATCCACGGGAGGACTTGGAGTTGCCCTATTCTACTCTGCCGGAAACCACACAGCAAAATACAGCTACACTAGTAACCGGGTACAATTGGCCTGAAAAACAGCGTTACCTTGATCCTTAGACTTTTATAATTAAGATTAAATTAGGTGTCGTATGTTATTAATGTAACTTGTAAACATTTTTTTTCGATTTCCTTTTTCTCGCCCATTACCCCGCTGAAATGACCTTTGAGTTTTCTGTCTATCCCGTTCCTTGTATGGTATGGTACGCTACAAGGGACTATTCAATTAAATTGGTAAATATTGTACGAATCTCCCACTCGGCTTGCTTTTCGTGTGTGCGAGTGGCCAACACTAGTGTCAGCTGACTTACACAGCAATTTACTTAAATATAGAGTACCTGGGCGACCGAGCTTTGCTCGGTTACATCTCAAACATTAACTACATTTTTTTAAACTTGTCTAAAAACAATACAAAATAAAAAATTGTAAATAAACTTGAACAGAAAAAAAACAAAAGTAAGTCACCGAGTTGGATTAGAACCCGTAACACTCTTTCTAGCGGTCCGCATCTTAAACCGCTGAGCCAAACGGATAGCGGCCGGCGCGACGAAATTAGCGGCCATATTCTGCGTGGAAAGAAAAACGCATGAAAATTCGAAAATACGCGTTTTCCTAAACATAAGACTAATCTAGATCGATTGTTTACCCCCGAAAACCCCCATATACCAATTTTCAGCGAAATCGTTAGAGCCGTTTTTGAAATCACAGAAATTTATATACATATAAATATATAAATAAATAAATATACAAGAATTGCTCGTTTAAAGGTATAAGATTAGTTATATACTTGTACGGACGTTGTTACGGACCAATTTTTTAGGCTGCCCAAAGGCATCTGACATAGCTTGACGACTGGCATACTCATACCATACAGTGATGGCAGCCGGGATCAATGGCTCCTTCCGTATACAACGTGGAAGGGACATACCCGTAAGAAGTCGAACCATGGGCTGTACAAGATCACTATAGTAAAGGAAAAAGAACAAAAAAAAATTGGCATTTCCATAAGTGTTTTGGCATCCATTTTTTATTAATTTTTGTCGTTATTTTATTATCATTGTACTTACTAATTTCCCTTGCTGGGAGATATAAAAAACTTAGAATGTACCAGCTGCTTCTCTTTCCACGCAGATCGTAAAAGCCGATCGAGGAAATGGGCAAAAATGCAAATCATGTTAACAGGCGATGCGGCTAGCAACCCATCACTGTATTGATTGCTTTTCCATCTTCTCGCCCACCATGACGCTAAAAGTGGTTTTTGGGTCTTGCGGCCCTGGGCTCTGCATAGAACCGCAAGACCCAAAATGCTCTGTCTGCCCCATTAGGGATAAAGACGTGATAGTATGTATGTATTTATGTACTTACTAAAGTGGCCTGCGGTTTGATTTATTACTTCCACGTTGTATATGCATTCCAAATGACGGCAGGCAGGAGGTCGCTTCTTCATTTTGCACAGTCTTTGATATTGACGGCATGTTTGACTAATATTTCAAAAGAGCTTGAGAATTTTTTATGCCATTGTGGTCACCCATCCAAGTGTGGACCACGCCGGCGCCGCTTTACTCGCGAGAGCGCTAGTTATACGCACTCCCGCTAAGCCACCGAGCTCTTCAACTCCCGTTCGATTATTAGCATACCTATATGCTTTGTGTCCTGTAGAAAAATATTACAGTAGGTTCGCCCCCTTCGCACAAACAATAACTGATTTGAATACACTGCCATTGAATACAAATCAATTCTAATGGACGAACCGGGGATGCAGAAATGTTATCGGAGACATCTATTATTGTTTTTTCTCTGTGTGCTTGGATTTTAAATGAGAAATGAGTCAAGTTGTCCTATTACAATGAGAAAAAATAATGGTTGCTGGTAGCAAAAATGTTTGCTACACGTTACCAAAATTGAATGAATGCTGAACTCAGGTCTATTAGTAGTTAAAATGTGTTTCAATTAAAACTACATTGTTCTGCTGATTTGAACAAAAGTTTGGTAGATATATCTAATAAACAAATTGCCAGTAGGAAAACAAGTTTAGTTCTCCCTCTTTCATAGTGTACTTAAGTAGGTTAGGTTAGGTCAGAAGATAAGAAGATAAAAAGTAGTTTATTTTCGCCAATAATCTACACAACATATAACTTATTACAATATAAACAATAAATACAGGTTTTTTATAGTGCAGATTGGAGGAGACTGGAGCCTGATGAAGGCAGGGCCTGTATCACAGTACTCCGGTCACATTACTAGGTCAGAGTTTAATAAAAATGTACGCACAGGGTCTGAACAACTACGAACTTTACTATGAGCTTACTAGGCGGTTTAAAAACATGAGCTTCCATGTTGGTGTGGGAAAGAAGAAAAAGTAAGAATGTTCCAGCTGCTTATTTTTCCGCGCAGATCGTAGAAGCCGATTGAGGGACTGGCCGAAAATGCAAATCATTTTAATAGGAGATGCCTACGGGTTTTGCGTACCTGGACTGTGTCTGCTTAGACCCGCAAGACCCAAAGTGATCTGTCTGCCCGTTAGGGATAAAGACGTGATAGTATGTTATGATACTTCGCAATTCATCTATGCGAACATTATGTACGTGCGTCAGAATATACACTCATTTAAGAGAAGTTGTGATATTCATAGTATTAACACGAGAAATAAAAATAAATTAGCCATCACAGCTTTGCGGTTAGAGAAAACAAAAAAATCTTTTGTAGGTCTCGGCTTGCGCCTCTATAACAAAATTCCAGATGATATAGTAGCATTACCATTATCTAAGTTTAAGACCGCCGTTAAAAATCATTTATTACAAAATGCGTATTATCATGTAAATGACTACTTATCATCATCTGAGAAAAATTCTTGGAAATTGTTGACTGCAAATTGTAATTGTATAATTTAAATGTATAGCTTAAGTGTAAATCTGTATTGTATTTGTAACATAGCCCATCAGGCTGGGTAGAGACCAATACTGAACTGGGTTTCTTTTGGCGTAATCTTCCCAGCAGTGGTCGTTCCGAAACGCTAGTAGTTTTAGCTTTTGCACTAAAATAATATTTAAAAAATGACCTTCAATAAGAGATAAATTTATCCTACCTTGAATAAAAAATTTTGACTTTGACTTTGACTTTGATACAAAACAACTTTCCTCAACGATCACATAACACCGAAATACTAATATGAAAAATCATTTTCTGCTTTTCATACAAGTTAACTGATTAGTTGATCCGGGTTTGTAAGGATAGCAAACATCTTAGGTTCTTATACAAAACGAAGAAGTCAGTTTTTTCGTATTTCGATATACATTTATTGTGAAAAGTTGTCTCCATCCTCTCAACATGTCCAAACGACCTTAACATTCCTTTCTCAATTTTTGTAATTACATCTTCTTTCACCCCACATCTCTCACGTATGACATCATTTCTTATCCGGTCTTTCAAAGGTACACCACACATACTTCTTAAAGCTCGCATTTCAACTGCATTTATCCGACTTTCATTCTTTTTCTGCCATACCCAGCTTTCACTACCATACAAGAGTAGGCATCAACACTCCTCGATAAACAGCAAAACGTGCTTTGGCAGACACCTTCATACTGTTCATAAAAGAATGTAATGCCCCATTCACACGGTTGCCAGCAACCACCCTTCTTTCTATATCGCTTTCGTACTTTCCTTCTCTTGTGAACTACAATATTGGTATTTAATAAAAAAGAATGACTAGTAAAAAAAACGACGGGTTGCACTCTGGGAGTGCCGGCAGAAGTGAAAACTTGAATATTAACGTTGTGCATTTTTGATATACGAAACAGCAGGCGCAGGCATACATTTTCGCCGCGCCGTAGAAAGAGAGGGGGATACTCCCTCTCCTACGCCGCGCCAGCTGTCTACTCTCCATCCGTCTTACGAATTTTCGATCAGGTCACGTGTCCTGACGCGAGTTTAACATTTTTTACCCATTCCAAAAAAGTGCACAACGCCGCTAAAGAAGTTTTTACTTCAAAAATTAAATAATTTTTTTTGATCAGTATAAAGACTAGTGACTCTGTGAGCTGCAGACCTTGCAAGCTTAAAGAGATTGCAGAGCGAAGAAACTTTTTACACTATCCGTCTTATTATAAAACGCAGGCTATCTTTGCTACTAGGTTTAAACCATTATTAGAAAAAATCAAGTTGACATCTAGTAATACGTCATCGTCTCATCTGAAAATGTCAACTTGATTTAGTCGGATAATGGTTTAAACCTAGTAACAAAGATAGTTTGCGTTTTATAATAAGACGGTATATGTTTTTCATAAAATATTTTAAAATCTCGATAATGTTCGTTCCGCTTCTGTTCTTAACAGAAAGAGTTTTCCTGTCAAACGATCAAAATCGAAGGGCTTAGGCCCATTGCGCTAAATCCGCCATTTTCAAAAATTAAAAAAAAATGGCTCGACTATCGATTTTCATATGATTTATTGAACCTGCTCCCAAAGTTTCACAGGAATCGGTTAAGAAATGCGACCTCTAGAGGAGAACACACAGACATACGAAAGCGTTTTTGGCCAAGCTAAAACGGAGACCTCTCTCGCTTCGCTCGCTCGAACAATTAAGCTTTGAGTCATTAAGTACTGCTTCATATAGAGCTTTACTTTTTAACCATTAATAAAAAGAGGGATATTATAAGTTTGATGTGTCTATCTGCGGCATCGTTGTGACTAAACGAATGGGCCGATTTTGATGCGGTCTATTTGTTTGAAAGCTTTACTTTGCATTCTTAGTTATGTGTGATAGCGGCTCAATAATTAAAGCGGCTTGAAAAATTTCTTTTTAATTTGCTTGGCAAAAAAAACTATATAAAGTGTGTAAAACGTTTAACTAAATTCTCGCATTATGTACAAAAGTGTGTGCTTAAAAACTTTTGCAAAAACTTGGTTACATAATGCGACTGCGCTTGTCTCTCCTGACCCATTTGCCACAACTCCACAAAATTTAAACAAAGACTAAAACTTAAGTGCAGTAAGCCATTCTCATTATGCTTTTCACTTTCATAGTCTGCAAAGTTGAAAGTGACCGTTGAAGAAAAATATTTGGTTTTGCTTCTTCAGTAACTCTGCGCTTTTCTTTGATGTACAACGTGCATGCATATGCAGTAATTTGTATGGGAAAGTCATTTTTTTGTAAAATGAAGTAGGGTTTAAAAAATATATTTTTGCTTGATTACTACGAAATGCTTGCTGATTCCTGCAATCACCTGCAACTTTGCTGAAATCGTCTGACCATCTAGCAGGTGCGTGTAGTAAAAAAAAGTGTAGTGGTTGTAAAAAAAGGACCAAACCTCAGTAAAGGTACGCCCAATAAGGTAAGTTCATAAATCAGACTTCTAAAAAAAAAAAACACTTCTGAAAAAAAAAACACAACAATATTAAGTTTAAATTCTCAGATCATTAGTCTTACAACAAATCGAAGCAGATTATGTCTACAAAACAAGCGATAAGCCGGCAAGGAGCAAAATGAATTATAGGATACAAGATCAGTTTATGGAGGCTATATATCGTAACAAAATGTTCTGAAACTGTTTACTTTACTGGTAAATTCAGCTCATGATTTCGAACTACTTTCCCAGGGAACTATTTCTAATTAACTTTTTCCTTTCATAGAATCTTAATCAGCTGATCCGTCAACTTATATAAGCGAGGCCAAAAATATTTTAAGTTAACGCTTGAAAGCAGAGGTTTTTAAGGCCCAACGCAGACGAAAGACTATCCGTGTCGCACTTTTTAGTCAGAATCACATGCAGTAACGCACACGACGCGCAAAAAGTTCGGCGCGCGTCGTGTGCGTTACTGCGTATGATTCCATAGGTTCTATTGTCACAAACTATCACAGACAAAAAGTGCGTCACGGATAGTCTGTCGTCTGTGTTGGGCCTTAACCTACTTGGCAAATAATACCTAGATGGCGCTACGGATATCAATTCCACTTAACACCGTTTGAAATATGTAGCTCTAGCACTCATCGCTAGATGGTTTCGAGGGTTTTTACAATTTGCCTAGCAAATAATCTCGTTGAGAATAGCTTGCTTGAAACTAAATCTAATCTATCCTCCTCCATCTTTGAAGTCCGCAAACACGATTTGCGAGGGTCGCCAGACGCCAAGTGTCTAGCAGTTAAATCGTGTGGCAAATTGTATTTTATGGGTTGCATGTGCGGAATGCGTTCATAATGCAAGGAATCGCAGTAATTACCCCGCCAAATGGCTCGCAGACGATATGCATTGATTGAGATATTGATTATCTCGCTCAGACGAGATTTTGAAGCTGTTAGTGCGGCTAATATGAACTAATATCGAAGAACATTATCGTGACAATCTTGAAAAACAAGAAAATTCGTTAATTTGGTATCCCATACTACAAGTCTTGAACTTACTTTAGGGCTAGCTCAATCAGTGTAATTTTTCCCTATATATTGATAATTATTTAATTTTTATTTAATTAAATTTATTATAATTATAATTTAATTAAATTAATTATTAATAATTTTTATTTTTAATTAATTATATATAAACCTACATTACCACTCACTCACTCACTGACTGATTGACATAGTTGTTTGCCCTGTTGCAGGATGGGAGGGGTTTAGGTTTATGTGTGGTCGTAAAGAGAGTGCTCCAGTGAGTATCACAAAAATCTGACATTTGAGGATCTGCGGAAACCTGACGTGGAAGGCCTGCCAAAACGGTTGGGGTTAGGGGCGTGATTTTTTTTCGAAATGTAGGGGGTTGTAAGCAATTTGACAAGCGTCATTTGTTATTTATTTTTTTTCAAAATTCAAGATGGCCTCCACACAAGGACAATTGTCCTCCATACAACCTTACCCATTTTCTGAACTGGAAACATATTTTAGACTACCTAAACAGCCGCACGAAAGACCGCGGGCTGCTTGCAGCCCGCACAGCGCCCGAAAAGCTAGTTTATAATTATAAGTCTACTGTCAATGTACAGTTGGCTAACGAGATTTTTGGGCCTTCTACCTACAGTATGTTAAAAAAAAACCCTATCCGATCCGTTAAGGTAATGTTGGGCAGTATGTGTAGGTTGTACCTATCGGTTTCTCTCAACCCTGAGATCGCAAAAAAAAAAACTGCGGCTCCATACAAAATTAAATACTAACCGTTTCAAAATGTATCTACTACATAAACAGCGAGAGAAAAGAACAAATTTTCGCTGTCTTTCCCATGTTTTAATATATTACAGTCGAACAAATTCTCGTCCGGATCTCGAATCTCGCTCGGAGCGGGAATCAATCACGCCACAGCTCCCGACCACTCTCTAATGTATCGGAAAATTGAAATGCAAGCCTTTATACACTTTTTCACACTGCCTTTGGGGTTGGTAATTCTATTGTTCTTAAAATTATTGAAGTGTGATGAATTCGATTGATTTCCTTATGGTAGGTACTGATTTAGATTTATCTTTTTAGGGTTCCATATTGAAAAGGTAAAAACGGAACCCTATTACTAAGACCCCCTGTCCGTCCGTCCGCCTGTCTGTCTGTCTGTCACCAGGTTATATCTCATTAATCGCGATAGCTAGATAGATGAAATTATTACAGATGATGTATTTCTGTTGCCGTTATAACAACAAATACTAAAAGCAGAATAGAATAAATATTTAAGAGAAGCTCCAATACAACAACGTAAAGTTTCTTTTGTATTGATAATGAATGTACGGAACCTTTCGTGCGCGAGTCCAACTCGCACTTGGCCGGTTAAGCATTTTAAACAATTTGTGAACATGTATAAGCATTACAATTACTAAATACATATACAGCCAATACTTGAGATGCAAAAAATCTATAAAGCCTTGTCGGGATAGTAGTATTGCTCAAAAATACCTACTCTACAAGTAAGTAGGTATAGTTTTCGGTGTAAATTAAGGATGACCTCCGTGGCGTAGTGGTCACCACGGTGGTCTGCCACCCAGAGGTCCCGGGTTTGATCACCGGTCAGGGCAAGTTGGAAAATGGCCTTTTTCAAATTGTCCTGGGTCTTGGATGTTTATCTATATATGTATTTGTTATAAAATATAATAACGTTAAGTTAGTATTCCATAATACAAGTTTCGAACTTACTTTGTGTCCAGCTCAATCAGTCTAATTTGTCCAAAAAAAAAAAAAAGTATGTACATAGAAAACTCTACACTAAATGTGTTTTTTTATTTCGTGTTCCAACACTGATATCAGATTTTCCATGCCTAAGGCATCTGGCATAGCTAAACTGCCATACAATGATGACAGCAATTTTTCTATGTCTCTTGTGGTCACCCATCCCAGCGCGGGCTAAGCCCTGTGTCGCTTTACTTGCAAAATACTACTACACTAAGTAACATGTCACAATGGAGTGCTACACGAGTGGTCTATAACTTCAATGTTGAAATTTCAATTCCCTTCCAGCACTCGTCAACAAAACCCTGGAAATCATCATATCCCAGCCGTAAAGCATATTTTCCCGAAAAAATAAAAACGCGCCAAGTCAGCGGGGTAAAGGTTGGTCGTGTATGTTCGGACGTATGTAAAGGGTTTGTGGGGAAACTAAGCCACAACCTAACCACAATTCTTAGCCGATCAGTTTTTGTGATTTTGGTTCTACGTACCAATTTTGCAACCCCGAGTATCTCGCAACCCCTCGCATTTTTTTTAAACTCACACGTTTGTAACGTGTGAGTTTAAAAAAAATGAATTTCTTTCCTCTAACTTCATGGTTCCAGGTTAATACAGGTAGGTATTTTTTAATTAAGTTATTGTGATAACTCTCACATGCTCCTTAAAAAATGCCAAAAAAAAAAGTTTAAATCTCACGCTATTTTACTTATCTTGTTATCTTAATATAATTTTCTTTAAATTTTGAACTTATGCATAAAGTCGAAAGTGGTATAGACTCATCCAAATTAAGGCCTTAATAGGTCTATCGTAATTTTTCAAAACAAGAAACGGATTTCACAATGAACTACACAACCAATTTTGATTAGGGGTCACCTGATTGATGTATACCTTAAATATTTAAAAAAACCTAATCGGACCAGGCATCTTCAAATAAATAATCGGTGAACTTGCATTAAAAAAAGATAGCAACGAATTGAAAACCTCTTGCTGTTTGGAAGTCGGATAAAAAAATAAAATAAAAATACCGTACAGTTAAACCGCTAGAAGTCCAGTGCTGGCCATAGTATAAGATAAAATTATAACTACAGATTCAATGTTTTTCTAGTATTAGATATTAATTAACACGGTTTATAAAGTTGGAAAGGCCGACGAGGTTTTGATCCATTGAGATGATCATCTTTAGGGCGAGTGTTAGGAAAATGGGTCAGCCTATCCGACTTTATTACTTGCGTTAACAACGTTATTTGTAATGAATCTATCCCACGTTAATTTTAATAAAATAATTTTATAGTACCTCTTTTTAAACGTAGACGGACCCCTCCCATGGAAAGCCTTTATCTACGTCCAAGCTCAAGTTGGTGTTACGACCGTATCTTTACAGCTGGAGTCCAAATAAAAGAGGAAGTATGGTATTTATTGGCGCTTTGTTCAATATTTCCAAGGCTCGAAGTTGAGGAGCGATATTGAATTGACTTGATCTCCTTGGTATAGCTGTTTTACGCTCTGCAAAATTTCTGCGTAGGTTCTTCGTCGCCTGAAATTCGTTGCTCGATGGCCTAGTGGATTGAAAACTTATCTAGCATCCGTTGTTGGATTGCTTAGTAGATTGAACACTAGTGACATAAAAATATATATCTAGCACCCGTTGCTTGATGGCCTAGTGAATTAAACAAAAAAAAAATTGTCCAGCATCCATTGCTCGATGGCTTAGTGGATTGAACACTAAGTGGCATAAAAAATATATCTAGCATCCGTTGCTCGATGGCCTGGTGGATTAAATAAAAGTGACAAAAAAATAAATATATCATCCGTTGCTCGATGGCTTAGTAGATTGAACACAAGTGGCATAAAAATATATCTTCCATCCGTTGCTTAATGGGCTATTGGATTGAACACAAGTGGCATAAAAATATATCTTCCATCCGTTGCTTAATGGGCTATTGGATTGAACACAAGTGGCATAAAAATATATCTACCATCCGTTGCTCAATGGGCTCATGGATTGAACACAAGTGGCATAAAAATATATCTACCATCTGTTGCGCAATGGGCTCATGGATTGAACACAAATGGCATAAAAACATATCTACCATCCGTTGTTCAATGGCCTGGTAGATTAAACACAAGTAGCATAAAATATATATCTAGCATTCGTTGCTCGTGTAACTAGTGGATTGAACACAAGTGCATAAAAATATATCTAGATTCCACATGCTTTAACAGGTTTGTTAAGCTTTTGTTCAATAAGAAAATAAATAGACGATGATTTTTGAAAATATTAAGGTGCTTTGAGGCAGATTAAATATCTGATACCTACCAGTTTATTAGCCATTTATACAAGCGAAAAGAAAATAAAGAAGAAATATTTAATATAGGAGGATTGACATAAGGCATTTAATCTTATAGAAATGAATTGGCTCAAGCTCGATCCGTTTAAATCCCAATCTCGCTGAAATAAAAAACTACATAGACTATAAATATCAGTAACATATATATATCCTGAGCAACTTTATAGCAATACCGAATCCATCTCTATACAGATACCGTGGTGTATAGAAATCGAATCACATACTCCTTGATTTTGAGAAGACGCGGCACAGAATACTGATGAGCGTTTGCCCTCGAAGGATGTCCGAGGTATGGATAGAAATAGGTTGCAGAGTAAGATAGACTTGTCAATAACCTACACATATAATAAAACAGTTAAAAAAATGTGTCCGAATATTTCCAAAAAAAAAATTTGGTGCTATGGAGACATAGTAAGGCTCAAAAAGTCCGGCGCACGTCTAGTGCGTACTGCGTATGATTCCATTGGCAGACTATCACAGACTAAAAAGTGCGTCACGGATAGTCTGTCGTCTGCGTTGGGCTTGGGCCTAATAAGGTAAGAATGAAAAAAAAAATTGTTTTGTACACGCTAATCTCCGGAACAACTGGACGGATTCAAAATAATCTTTTTTTGTTATATAGCTGTTGAGACTGGAAAACATATATGTTATATAATTGATTTTGGAAAATGGTACACCGCCGGCCGATTTTGATGTGTTTTTTTTTAAGTGAAAGCCAGTTCCCTTGCGGAGTTCATAGTAGTCTATATAAAAAATCGTCTAAAACGCAACTCGGAACTCGTTTAAATAGCAACTCGTCTAAGTTGCTAAAAGTCTCAAATGTTTCAGGTTATTTTTGTTTATAAACCAAATTACGCAACCGATTTGGATAAATTTTTGATAGGAACCCCAACCACCTCCAAACTGAAAAAATTGTCCAAATCGGTCCTGGCATTCCAATAACCGGGAAACATATCGTACATAAAAAATACAAAATTCCGACGAATTGAGAACCTCCTGCATTTTTGAATTGGGTTAAAAAGAAGTTTTAATTCTAATGAAGGAAATGGCTTTGGCTATCTATACTCTGTACTTATTTGTATAAAGGTGATATTTTGGTCTATGGCACCAACTAACGAGTAAGTAAATATTAAAAAACTAAAAACCGAAAGCATAAAATATTTTTAAATTAATCAATGAATTACAAATATTTGAAAAACTTTTACCAAGCATGTTGCAAATAAATTCTTGACTGATTTTATGTGAAAGTATTTTTTTTTACTAAGTGTAATGTAGAGTATACAATATGTTGAAAAAACCCTGCCTGATCGGGTTAAAAAAATGTAAAGAGAATAAAATGTCACCAAATAATTTCACTTGTCATTGATGATTTTAGATTTATTATAAAAAAGCTATGATGTCACAACGTGCTATTTTATACAAATCTCACAGAAAATATATTTGACTTTTAGAAAAAAGTACTTATCTGATTTGACCTGTTCGAAACGAGCGTAGGTTCCTAATGTCATTTGTCTATTTGAATAGTTAGTCTGTAAAGGTGGTCCTCGATCGATGCCAAGATTTCACTGCCAGCATAACGGAAAATAAGCTTTCCTCACACATTTTATTATGAAAATTACCAAGCAAATGGCTTGTTCAGAAACTTGGTACATTTTTTTTCGAATTATCCCTGATGAGCGCGCTGATCGAGTTGTTATTATTACCCGACTGAGCCAGAAAGAGTGTTATTGTAAGAGATTGGTTTGAAAATATCAAGATTTCTTTGTTGATGAAAGTTGGATGATTGAACTTTGGACACTTCCGACTGGAATAGATGGATGCCTGGAACGGTTTGGAAAATTCTGATTTTGTTTGAAAAGGTGCTTGGAAGCGCTCTGTCTGTCCAGTTAGGGATAGAGACGTGATAGTATGGATGTATGTATGTTTAAAGGAGCATACTTGGTGGTTATATAGACTTTTTTATCTAAATTGGTTGTGTAATTTGGGGGTGAAGTCAGTTTTTAGTTTTGAAAAATCTTATTCCTCTTTTAGACAGTACGTCAAGCACTCTTTTTTCCAATCCCTATACAGGTAGTGTCAGATTTAGCATGGCCGGCAGCGCCAGGCCATGCTAAATCTGGCTAAATCTAAATCCCATCGCTGTGACGTAATATTTAGATGACCCTTAAACGATAGCAGTGCAGATCTTTTATGAATAAGTCAATAAATATATATATATATAATATATAATTAATTCGTCACTATATATATATATATATATATATATATATATATATATATCTATATATATATATATAGTGACAAATTACACTGATTGAGCTAGCCCCAAAGTAAGTTCAATATACAAGTTGTTTACATTGTATTGTTGTTCGCACATGGATCCTCTTATGGCTTGATAAGTATACTGTAGCTTTACTGATAATTCCTAATAAGGAACTGATTCCGTGGTCCAGTGGTCAAGGCGTTCGTTGTGTTTCGGAGGTCATGGGTTCGAATCCGAAAAAGAAAGATGACTACGTGTTGCGGAAGGCACGTATAAACTGTGGGTCCCAAACGCATCTAGCGTTTGATCATCAACCTACCCAAAGATTGGTTCTGGTCTACCCTTTGGGTTGTCGGAGGTCAGACAGCAGCCGCTCTGTGTAAAAACCAGTAACCTCGTCAAATCTCCTTGGCTAGGTAGCGGACCGGCTCTGAAGTGTTAGATGCAACCGGGAAAATACGCACGTAAAAAGTTGCGCCATATTTTTTAAGCATGAATAATTAAGTCAATCATGTTGAAGCTGTAAAAGGCTGAACGTAAAGGGAGGAACTTTATGGAGGTCCACAAGTGGCCATAAACCGGCAGCGAGATTACACGTGAAATATTAAGTGCTGCAGCGACCCGCTGGCCTTAACCTAATATGGCACCTGACTTAGAAAATTGTTTTAAGTGTACGTCTATGTAAATTTTTCATTAGTTAAATACCTTGCTAGCATAGCAGGTCGTCATAGAGACAACCTGCGTGGCGTACCTCTGGGTGGCGGTCAGAATGCTAGTCCGCCACCCAGAGGTACCGGGTTCGATATCCAATCAGGGCAAGATGGAAAATGGGCTTTTTCAAATTGTCCTGGGTCTTCGATGTTCATCTATATGTTAAAAAATATAGTATATTAATATAGTATATTAATAGTAAATAAATAATTAGTATCCCATAAAAAAGTTTCGAACTTACCTTGGGGCTAACTCAATCAGTGTTATGTTTCCATAGAAATTTATTAGTTATTTATTTATTTGCAATTGAGAAGCTTGGTGGTCCGGTGGCAGTACGCATTATTTTTGTACGCGTTTTCGCAATGCAACCTCGAGTGTTGTCCACATTTTTATGGGTGATCAAAAGTGGCATAAAAAATTCTCAAACTTATTAGAACTTCGCACATTAAGCAGTTGCTCGCGGCTGTAAAGATATTGTAATGGTCAAGCTATGTTACACTTACTATAATATTACACACGAAAAAAAAATTAAATTGTGTTGTAATAAAATAATATAAATAATATTTACTTAATTTTAATATTATTATGCCGTGTGGTTACCGGCAGAGTAAAATAGGGCCACTCCAAGTCCGTGGATGTCGTAGAAGGCGACTTAGGAAAATACCAGCTAAAAATAAACATCAATGAGACCTCTCCAATCCGTCGGGCCAGCGAGGAGAGTGTAGGCCAAAGTTCTCTGTCTGCTCTGGCTAAGTATGGCTCTGTTAGTACAGAGAGGGTCATGCTCCTGCAGTGGAGACAAAAAGATCTATTGATGACGATGTAATTGTTGTTATTTTTAATAATTACAACAAAGTTTAATTTTTTTACACTACATATTATTTAGTGTAAAAAAGTCTTGCGGCCCTGGGTTCTGCATAGAGCCGCAAGACCCAAAATGCTCTGTCTGCCCCATTAGGGATAAAGACGTGATAGTATGTATGTATGTATGTAAATATTATTTTCTGAGAATTAAGTAGATAATACCAACTTAAAGCACTGAAGAACGCTTTAATAACAAACCTAGATAAGCCTATGTTTAGCAAAAGTTATTAAGATAACACAAAAAGGTTCACATTAGTTGAATCAAAATGAATAAAAAATGGAACCTTGAAACATTGAGGTGGAAACATGTTTGTGTTTGCAATGAGAAAGTAATGATGTTCCTGAATATGTTATTAAAATACTGCTATAACAAAATAAAAAAGAAGTGTCTACCAATATTTTTTCTAATTTGCTATATCTTCTGGTGAGAGATGCTGGTCTGGGAGAAAAGAAAAAACATAGAATGTACCAGCTGCTTCTCTCCCCGCGCAGATCGTAAAAGCCGATCGAGGTAATGGGTGAAAATGGTAATCATGTTAACAAGCCATGCGGCTAGCAACCCAACCCATCACTGTATTGATTGCTTTTCTATCTTCTCGCCCACCATGACGCTAAAAGTGGCTTTTGGAACTTGCGGCCCTGGGCTCTGCTTAGAGCCGCAAGACCCAAAATGCTCTATCTGCCCCATTAGGGATAACGACGTGATGTAGGTATGTATGTAATCTTATTTAATTTATAACACATGATAAGAAGAACAAACAAGACTGAACATAAATGTTGTCTGTCTCCGCTGCCTCAATTTCATTCGCTTAATAACTCACTCGCCTAATTTGAAACCAGGCTTAGAAGATAGTGTGGGTTCGTAAAGCAAATGGTTGAAATAAAACTGTTTACGGCGTTGTGTAAATTGTTTATTTTAACTCAGTTTTATGGATAAACTTGCCATTTCAGCTCTCGGGGCCTTTTCTAATTAAAATACACAATTCAGTTTAATTTCAGTTGCTTTTATATAAATTATCTTAGGGAATAAATTTATGTTTTATTTTATTACTTAAGAATAAGAAGCAGTTTTACTGGAAAAAATAGAAGATTTTTTTACTTGTACGTAGTAGGTATATCTATTATTACCTCTGTGGTTAATAATTTTGAGAAATATACTGAACAAGTGAACAGAGAAGTTCTAGCAAAGTTTTGATCGTCACCAATCAAAATAGTCAATATGCGTGCAAGAGTTGACATCTCCACAGTGTTTCCTTTCCGTTAGAGTAGGACAGTCTCTCCCGCCTTTCTTCTTCTTCCTCACGATCGTCCTGGACCTGAACTGGTCTCCAAAGCCACAGGTCACCGAGCAAGGTGTCCAGTCACTCCATTCTGATACTAGGCAGTCATTTGCTGTAAATAAAAAAAAAACAACACTTATTCCGCTCCGCCTCTTAATCTCGCTGGCTGAAACTCAAAGAAAGGGTTGTGTACCTATATGAATACTCAAATTTAACAGAACACAAAACAGGAATTTTCTCTCTCCTTTTTTAATGTAACTGGCCAATACTGGTGATTTTTCAAGCTCTTAAACATAATCTGAGGAGTAAGTGACGTCCTATTTCTTTGTCAGACCAAATTAGACTTTATTACCATACATTATTGCTCAATGTTGCTTGACACTGAAACGCGGATACGCAGTAACGTCTGTCTTGCTTACCGCTTTTGGAGTAACACCCCTGACGTCTAAAAGGTATCGATAGAAAGATCAATCATGACGAATGGCTTGACGTGCCTTTCATAGCCGCGATTAGGTCGAGGCATGGGTAGTAGTACCATGTTATTTTGTCATGAATTTGTGCATCATGATCGAAATCTCCATAACACTATCGTAATGAATTCAAATTGGTAAATACAAGCGCCATTCAAAGAAATTTAATTCACTTACTTCATCATTTACAGTTAATTTCTATTCAACATTCCAATTTGGGACAAACAATCTGTGGAATTAGTACGCACGGTGAGCTCTGTTTACGCGAGGCTCAGACGTGACCTCAATACCTGGAAGGAGCCTCATTTGCGGGTAGTATTGATTCAGTACAGGACTCATCTTACTCAGATTCATTAGCAAGCTATTATCATGAAAAGCGTCTTTTAACTACTAATAATTAGTGGATGGAATGTGTAAGGACAGATATGAAGGAACGAGGAGCTAGTGCAAATATGGTGGATGGTAGAAAGAAGTGGAATCAGTTGACGTACAGAGCCGACCCCAAATAGGGAAATGGCGAGGAGAATGAAGATGATGATGAAGTAATAAGTTGAGTGACGGTTTTACTCGCGTACTATTTACTTATTGCGCCGACTAGTTTTGGCCAATTTACCAAGCTGACAAGCTCAAATAAGTTTTATTCAACCATCGAAATTATTTAAAAGGCTACTTCACTACTAGTGCTCTACTTTCGGTGTCGGTTTATTCTAGTTTTGGTGTCAAAAAGATTTATCCATTTCATCATTTACAGTTCCCGGCGGGGGCAACGACTTTGTGTTTGTTGTCCTAGTTTGGTTAAGACATTGCAGGCTGATCTCCTGATTGTCTGATAAGTAAGATGATCCGTGCTTCGGAGGGCACGTTAAGCCGTCGGTCCCGGTCACTGTCTTTGACACTGGTCGTTACCTAAAACCATGTCAGAGGCCTTTAAGGCGGTATTAAAACTCTGACACTAGTGTTAGTCACTAACACACACGATAAGAAGAAGAGAAGATCATTTACAGTTAATTTTTATTCAATATTTCAATTTGGGACAAACAATCTATGAAATTAGTACGCACTGCGCATTCTGTTTACGCGAGGCTCAGACGTCTTTTATTTATTCGGAGGATCAACAAAAATATTTACAAGAAATTTAAATATCTACTTACTAGCCGATAAAAAATCTTCACATATTACTATCTTAAGCGATGTTGTGACCTTAATACCTGGAAAGGAGTCTCATTTGCGGTTAATATCGATTCAGTACAAGACTTATCTTAAAGATTCCTCAAACTTTAAAAAATATCCTACTAGTATTATAAACGCGATAGTTTGTAACTATGGATGGATGTTTGTTACTCTTTCTCGTAAAAACTACTAAATGGGTTTTAATAAAACTTTTTAATAATATAGTTTATACATGAGAATAACACATAGACTATAATTTGTAAAGATACTGCGCAGACGAAGTCGCGGGCATCAGCTAGTTTTTATATATGTTTTATGTATATGTAATTTGAATACTTTATTAGCAACTGCATTTCGACTCTTTAAAAATACCTAATTTGTCAAGATATTTGCATTTCACAGAAGATACGAGGGAACAGCTAGACAATACGCAACTTCTTTCCTTTCCCTCTTTTGGCTTCATCAGTTGGGTAAAAAGACGTCAAAACGTGGCGTATAAAGACAGAAATGGTTACCTACGTTGTATTTTGTTGACAGCATGGTGCAATCTTGACCGGAAATGTCTAGGCAGGTGCTTCCCCAGGCCTAACTTGCGGCCTTTAGCTACTGCAAGCACCACATCATCCATGCTTTGAAGATCGTCATCGAACTCTCTTTCTGTTGTTGTTCTGAAAGTAATTTGATTTGTTTAGTTTAAAGAGGGCTTTATGAGAAGTGTCAGGTGTAGAAATCATTTGATTTCATTTCCTTATCAAGGAACAAGAATTCTTATATTTTGTTTGTGTTATGATCTGTGAAAGTTTTACACAATTCAGAGTGATTTTAGAATCATTATTTGAAATCTATATATATATAAAAGAAAGTCGTGTTTGTTACAACACTTATAACTCGAGAACGGCTGGACCGATTGCCATGGTTTTTGATTTGTTGGATTTGTTTCCGTCCCGAATGGCAGAATACATCTTAAAAACAATGAAAACTCGATATGTGTAATGAACAACATCGACGCGATCGCACCTAACAACCCAGACACCCTTGCCGCTCTGCAGGAAAAGCACCCACCTTCAGCGGTTGACTCAAGCTTACCTGACCCACCCAGTGGCAATGAGATAACTCTTCAGGCTTCTGAAGAAGATGTTTATAGAGCTGTTATGTCTTTCAGAGGTGGCTCAGCTGGTGGACTAGATGGTTTAACCCCACAACACCTAAAAGACCTATTAAACGGTGACATTAACCACACTGGCGGGTCACTTCTGCAAGACTTGACAGCTTTGGTAAACTTCATGTTGTTGGGTAGGGTCAATACTTCGATCACATGTATATTATATGGTGCAAACCTTATAGCTCTCAAAAAAAAGGACGGCGGCATCAGACCTATTGCTGTAGGCACTACCTTTCGTAGACTTACGGCCAAAATATGCTGTAGAGCAGTGGCAGCAAATCTTGGAGATTATTTTCAGCCAGTACAGCTAGGGTTCGGGTCTAAAGGTGGTTGCGAAGCCGCCGTTCATTCTCTGCGTACATTTCTAACTACACAGAAAGGAGTGGTCCTGCTGAAGGTGGACATTAAAAATGCTTTTAATTCGGTATTAAGGGGCCCCATGCTGACACAGGTAAAAAATAAAATCCCTTCTGTTTACAATTTTCTCTGGCAATGTTACAGCCAAAATTCTAAATTAATGTACCAAAATAACCATCTGTCCTCAGAAATAGGTTGTCAGCAAGGCGACCCCTTAGGTCCGGTCATTTTCAGCCTTGCAATCCACCCAATAATTGAAAAACTGAATTCCAAATTTAACGTCTTTTATTTAGATGACGGAACCCTAGGAGGAGATGCCCCTACAGTTTTGGCAGATTTAAGCACTATAAAGACTGATCTTGAGTCAATCGGACTAAATTTAAATTTTTCTAAATGTGAGTTATTTCTAGATGATGAAATGCCACTTCTATCTAAATTAAAAATAATTTCTCAATTCAATGCACTCGCTCCTAATATCAAAATTATTGATAAATCTACTCTTCATCTCCTAGGATCCCCAATTTTCGATGAGTCTTTTCCAAATTTTATCGACTCAAAAATTCAAAATTTCGAATTGGCTGTCAAACGACTTTCGAATTTACATTCTCATTTTGCTTTTACTATACTAAAACACTGCCTTTTTGTTCCCAATTTTACTTACAACCTACGGTGCAGCCATCTGTGGAAATATCCGGACCTACTTTCAAAATTAGACGGCATAATCCAAAATTCATTATCCACTATTCTGAATACCGATTTAAATCAACAGTCTGTTTGGATTCAAGCCTCCTTGCCAGTCAGGTTAGGAGGACTAGGAATCCGCAAAATTTCCAGTGTCGCTTTGCCTGCCTTTTTGTCTTCCGTCCATAGTGTTCAAATACTTTTTAACAAAATAATAAAAAATTGTACTTTGGAAATATCCTATGCGACGGAGGCCAAAACCGCTTGGTCAGAGGCATCCCAAAATTCAAAATTTCCCGAACACCCTTCCTCGCAGAGACAGTGGGACGAGCCGCTTTGCAGACTTGTACAGAGTAATCTCTTACAATCTTCTGACAACAACTCTGTAGAGCGCGCTCGTCTCATTGCAACTGCTGAGTGGGAGTCTGGCTTGTGGTTGCAGGTTCTGCCTTCCTGAAACATTGGGACTTTCCTGGATGACCACACCTTTCGTTTGGCGACATGCTTACGTTTAGGAGCAAAGACAAACGTTCCACATCTTTGCCCTTGCGGTAACACTGTCGACCAGTTCGGTCACCACGGACTCTCGTGCACGAAGAGCGCCGGCCGAATGGCACGTCATGCTAATTTAAATAATATAGTACACCGCGCTCTTGTCACCATCGGGTTGCCAGCAATTTTAGAACCAAATGGTTTGGCCCGCGATGATGGCAAGAGACCGGATGGTATGACGCTTGTGCCGTGGAGGTTGGGAAAGCCGTTGGTGTGGGACGCTACGTGTGTCGACACTCTGGCGGCCTCCCATCTTCACGGCACAAGCTCTAAGGCTGGCGCAGCTGCAGCCGCTGCGGAAACCCTAAAACGGCGCAAATATGAATGCTTAGGGAATGGCTTCATATTTGAGCCGTTTGGGGTTGAGACTTTAGGTCCGTGGGGACCATCAACTCACAAACTTTTTAAATTTTTTAACAAAAAATTAGTCGAGGTGTCGGGTGACCCAAGGGCTGGCAATTATTTCGCCCAACGAATAAGCATTGCCATCCAACGTGGCAATGCTGCCAGCCTTTTGGGCACTCTACCGCAGGGCAATGATCTGGAAGACGTTTTCTATTTGTAAGGTTTTTCTTTTTTATTATTATTATTTGTTTAGTTTAATTTAGAGTATAATTTAGATTTTAATTTAGTTTTTAATTTAGTTTTTAATTTAGTTGTTAATTAAGAAGATTAAACTGTAATGAATACTTAATCATTTCAATAGATGCTGATTTGTTTATTACATGTCAAACATTTGTTGTCCAATCCTGTCAAATAGTGTAACAACTATATTTTTTTTTTGGAGCTTATGGCCTGGTTGCTGAGACCTTTAAGCCACAACTTTATTTTTTTCTGAAGACATCATGTGTGCGTTCAGAAATTTATTTTTTGTAAAATGTCTACAAAGTTCAGGTACATACATAAGATTTATTCTACACTAAAACATAAAATCATCGGAAAGGAACGGAATTTAGGGAATAAAAAATCAGTTGGTAAAGGTTATAAGATTAAGGAAAAAAAATCTACAGGTTAACAAAAGTGTAAATGTCTTTTTATAGGTTGTCCATGATTTTTCTTGATAAGCTATTCATACGTAGTGGTTATATACACTTTGAGCTATTGTCTATGTCTCGAAAGTTCAGGCACCTGTTATTATATTTGGTGGTTTTATGCGAGTGCACATTTTAATAACAATGCCGCGTCCTAGAAGATCTAATCTTTCCCAGCGAAGCCGTAATGCAATTAGGCAACCGAATATCGCGAGTCAATTATCTGATGGAGAACGAGAAATTGCACGAGAACAGCGCCGCGTTAGTATGGAGCAAAGAAAAGCCTAAATTAGTTCAGCTAAAAAGTACCACGACATTTATTGACTGTTAGGCGGTACGAAGTTCGCCGGGTCAGCTAGTTATTAATATAATAGCTGTACCCGCGGGTTTCGCTCCCCGTAAGAATTTCAAAAGAAGATAAAAAGTACCCTATGTTCTTCCCCGAGTCTTAAACTATATCCATATCAAATTTCATCTAAATCGGTTCAGTAGTTTAAGCGTGAAGAGGTAACAAACAAACAAATATACAAACTCACTTTCGTATTTATAATATTAGTAGGATAGTAGAATAGGATTAGTAGGATTTCTTTAAATAACTCATCAACAATCAATTTAGTGTTTTCCATGTCTCCCTATTTTCCTATCTAAATGTTTGACCTCCCTAAAAGACACAACTTTTGCCTTTTCTTTTACTTCATCCATAACCGCCCTTATCGGTCTTCCTTTTTCACTCTTGGCTTCCATTTTCCCTTCCATGATGATTTTTATGAAGATTTCATGTGCAATTTAAATATCTAATTGAACCTATTTGGATTTTGGGTTGTAAAAATATTAGAAACATTATCCGTCTTATTATAAAAACAGGACTAACTTTCTTACTAGGTTTAAACCATTATCCGACCTAATCAAGTTGACATATAGTAAAGTGAAACTATTTCGTCTGTCAATGTCAACTTGATTTAATGGTTTTAAATAATGGTTTAAACCTAGTAACAAAGTTAGTCCTATTTTTATAATAATACGGTTTGTCATTAAGGCTGCAGCAAATTTGCAATTTTATTGTTCGATCGGCTTATATTATGCTCTTAATAGAAAATGTGATACAACAAAGAGGAAAATTCTTGCTGTTATTATTTAAGAGGAGATGGATCTCATAAAAGCTTTATTTGCATGTTATGATCATACTAATGGAAAAGTAATAGCGGATGGAGTTATGAATTTCTTTGAGGTAAACAAATTAGATGTGGCACAAGCGCTTGAAGAACGTCTCTTTTATCTAGTGCATTTACTATGAGAAAGCACTTATTTTTATGATCTTAAGCTTATTTTTATGATCTTAAGCTAAATTTAAATGATATAGATTTCATTAATAAGATTGTTTTAAATTTCTTAATGAAGATAAAGATAATTTATTTGCCAAACATGTGTTACAAGATATTAGTACATTCAATTTCGTCCAATCATGATTACCATCACCGGTGTGCAAATGTAGTCAGAAAGGCTATCTATACCTACCTATGCTACCTATATAACTATGCTATAATAATATACTAAATCTATGGACCTTATATATAAACCAAAATCAATTTACAATTTATCAGATAAGAAATCCTTAATACTTTAATAATTTTATATTAAATAATTCCTATAATTCATAGAATTATATTGTATGGGTAAAAATTATCGTATTATGTTTTGAGTTGGTCTAAAATTACCATATGTTTAATAATGTTTAAATCATAGATCAAAGAAAGTAATATATTGTCTTTGGTTTAAATATTATTTTGCGTCGGACGCTCGGTTTTTAACCTCCGACAAAGAAGAAGGATGTTGTAAGTTTGACGCTTGTGTCTGTCTGTCTGTGTGTCTATCTGTGGCATCGTAGCATTCGAACGGATGGACCAATTTTGATGCAATTTTTACTTGAAAGCAACTTTCTTGTGGTAGTTCTTAGCCACATTTGATGAGAATTAGTTCATTCGTTTAAAAGTTATTAAGGTGACAACGCTTCAAATTCGATTTTTTGTAATTTACCAGACAAATAATAGATGGCGCTACGGTATCAATTTACTTTGTAGTTCCGCCACTTATCACTAGATGGTGTCGTCATGGTTTTTTTTTAATTTGCCTACATAAATAAATTTGTTTACATTGGCTGACATTTTAAAATTTTAAACGACACAGAAGATACATTTTAGACTTACACTGTAGCAAATGCGACGTCTTGAGAACATAAATATCAGCGGTACTTAATTCTACATTAAATCCTGATGGGTAGGAGTAAGTACTTCGAGAAGTGCGTCTGTATACGATATCATTCACAAAGGAATAAAAAGTTTGTTTATTGAAAGATATGTACGTAGGAGTATAAGAAAAACATAAGACTTTACTTTCAGGTTAATGCTTTTATTTTCTGCGTTGTTTTACTGAGTCGTATTCTGCAAAAACTTCCTATTTTATCATCATCTAATAATATTTAAAAATAACTTGTTTTAGCGTGAAATCTGATTTTATTTCGAGGTATCTTTTGTAGCTTTCAAATTAATTTTAGAGGTAATAATTGGCCAAGTGCGTGTCGGGCCACGCGCAGTGTAGGGTTCCGTAGTTCCCAATGGCCAACTTTGAGTTTATGCCACTAAAAACGTTTAAAAACGAATAATCTATTGAATTTGTATGAAATTTCTTTTTCCGAGTACATTTTATAAGTTGATCGCCTATAACTTTTTAATTTGTAAACCCTACTTAGCTCTGATAGTTTTCCTTTAAACTACATTATATATACTATAGCTGTGAATTTTTTCACGTGGCCATATATAACCGTTTAGCAGATAGAGGGGGGGGGACACTTGCCTCCAACAAAAATTTTCACTTTAAACCCAAATATTTCAGAAACGGATCCCTAAATCCAAAAATGGTGTTAACAAGCTCACAATGTTTTTGAAAGACTTATTCAACGATACCCCACACAATGTGTTTGTCGAGAAAAAAAAAATTGACTATCTCTTTACTTGTATGGCAGCTAATCTAAAAAAAAATATTTTTCCAGATTTTATTTTACGACTTTTTCGCCATGATTAATATACATATCCATGCCAAATTACAGCTTTCTAGTACTTGTAGTTTCTGAGTAGGACCGCGGACAGACAGACAGACAGACAGACATGACGAAAATATAAGGGTTCCTTGTTTACTACGGAACCCTAATAAAAACAGCTATTAACCACGAGTTGAAGAGTGAAATGATTTTATGTCACAGTATTTCAACTAGTCACTCTTAAAAATTCTGAAAACAGTATCTAAATCGGTGGAGTAGATGTACCGTGAGATATCCGCGCTGGAGGAAATTTATAACAAGTTTATATATAATATTTTGATATAACAATTATATTCACGGAATAATAATGCTAATTAGGATGTTAGTAATAAAATAGGAAAAAAAATATTACGTAGTTGTAGTATCTTTCACAATAACCACATTATTGTCAGGTATGTTAGGCCTTGGTGTGCCGGACGGTTCTTCTTCAAGGTCTTTTAACTTCTCCATGCTTCTATCCCTATCTACTTCCTCGTTGTCATAGTCTTCTTTATTTGCATCATCTTCTTTTTCGATGTTGGCTTCAGTTGTCGTCTTTGGAAAGCCCTTGTGCTTGTTTTTCAATAATAACAGAGAAAGTAGTTTCTGTTTTGCTAATTGATTCAGGTCCTTGATAGAATACTCTTCAATCTGAAAAGAAAATCAACAAAACACTAACAGGTTGTTTAATTTTTCCCCGTCAGTGGATTGCATTCGGATACAAAGTTATGACATTAAAGACTTATGCTTATTCACTAGGTACGTGGACATGACGTCACGCACAATTTTGACGCCCCTCAATAATTGAATCGAGATCTTTTTCACAATGATTTTTTAATTCAATCGACTTTTAATCCGTCTAATATGAATTAAGTTAAATACCACGCTACTTTAGTAAGTAGTAGTAAAGAATTGCCGTGTGGCAGAATATGAAATACAAGCTAAACAAAGCTTATAAACATCAATGAGACCTCTCCAACCCGACTGGCCAGCGAGGAGAGCGTAGGCCTCTGGCTGCTCTAGCCAAGTATGGCTCTGGTAGTACAAAGAGGGTTGTGCTCCTGCAGTGGAGACAAAAAGACCTGATGACTAATGAAGAATTATGCATGCTTCAAATGCGTGAGTAGGTATTGTCAACTCACGCATTAGGAGGATGCAATGTTAATAAGAAAATTCTTACGGCTGATTTGCAGTCATAGTAGCACAAAAGGCAATACTTGTAGTGACTGTGAATCACCCTGGAAGTGTTGTTAGGTGTACTCATGGTAGGCTTGAAGGGCCTAAGTTCAAATCTCACTCGTGACGAAAAATTCCTTTCACATTTTTTATTAATTTAGATATTTTATCCAGAATTGTAGGTACTTTACTGTACTGTACTGTTTAAAACAATAATCAGTATATAGTGATAGAAGCTTTTAGCTTAGATTGAACTATCCTATTAAAGCTGAATTGAACATGTAATTTGATCCTAATTATGTTATCGGCCCGCGATCTGTGTATCAGATACGTAATTTAGCTGCAATTAGTTCATAACGCTCCATTTGGTAATTCACCGAGTTTAATGGACCTGGGTAATGATCACATCTTATATTGAAGTTACTTTGCAACTTGAACTATGTTAATTGTTTGGGTTTACATATATTAATGAATTTACGTCAACAAGATTTACGAAAGTAATTATTTTGATAGAAAATTAAGTTAAATAAACATTTATGTCAGAGGTCTTTGTAAATTTTTTATCATTCAAGCTCTGAAAGGAGGTTGTATTTTATTCGAGATCCAGGTTGTAAGTTCGATTTACATCCTAAGGGAGGTAAGTAAATTTGAAAATCGAAGGCGGCCATGCACCGGCTCCTATAATACTCGTATGGATGAATTAGTTTTATTTTTAAAACAAGCACACTGGCCACTACATTTATGGCTGAATGCGCCAAAACCGCAAGGCCATAAAAAAAGACAGGTTGGCGCGCAACATTTTCTTGTTATAATTTTCGTTGCAAATTGAAATTTTTTACAAAAAATGACGAGTTCAAGTGAAGATTTAGATTTGACGCCTGAATCGGTTAAAAAAGAGGCAAAAGCAATCATAAAAAACTTATTACCTCCGATTTCAAAGGAAACATATTTTATTTTAAGTTTTTCCTTATTTCCTCGCTATCATGATGAAAAGTAGAGTGTTCAACTCGAGTGTAAGTGATCAATTACACCCTCGAACTATAAGCTCCCTCACTCGCTTCGCTCGCTCATGAGCCTAAATATCTCGAGTGTAATTGATTACTTACAACCTTTGTTTAACAATCTACTATAGTATAATCGCAGTCGCAAATAGGCACCTTACAACGTACGTAGGAAGATAAGTAGCTTATACATTCTTTACCATTTTAAACATACCTTAGAAAACTCAACCTTAGCGATAGTAGGAAGCTCCTTCAAGTCTGGATAGTAGAACCCAGCGGCAGGATGGTTTGGGTTATTTGGCGCATGTTTTCTGACCGCTTCTGGAGGAGTCGTCTTCCATCGAGGAGCTGTGAAGGTCAGGCCACTCGCTGCTCCGGCATCTAATGGATGTAGCTATAGAATATAAAACAATTTTAATTGGATGTGTTTTTACCGATTTCAAGCCAGGACATGCAAATTGGCTTCCGAAACATGGAAATTTATTAAATAGAGTTCAAGAAAATTACTAACTACTTGTGGTTACCTATTCAAGTGCGGACCACGCATGTTGTTTAATTTATAGAAATAACTAGCTGTGCCCGTCGGCTTCGCTCCCCGTGGGAATTTCGGAATAAAAGCTATCCATGTCCGTAACACTAACATACAACAAACAAACTATTATCAAATAAAGAAATATACAAACTCACTTTCACATTTATAATATTTGTAGGATAGTAGGAAGTAGGATACAGTAAAGATAACTTAGGGTTATATTTGAAAAAAAAAAATGGCAGCAAAATCTTACGTCGTATGTCCAGTCCATGCATCGGAAGACACGTATAAGCCGTAGGTCTCCACTGTCATCATTGAATGGCAGTCGTCAAGCTATGTGAAAAATCTGATACCAGTGTTGGCCCTTAAACACGCAAAAAATCAAACAAAAACGTCTAATGTGATCTGGTCCGTCCATCTGGATTCGCAATGCGCAATCAAAGAGAGCCACAAATACAAACATATTTTCACGCCTGTTTTCCATTGGGGTAGGCAGAGACTACATATCTCCACTTACTACGAACCTTGCAAACCTCTTTTGCTTCGTTAACACTCATTATTCTTTTCATGCATGCATGCAAGGGCCACAAATTTCCTAAAAAAATAATTTCAAAATCTTACGTCTAATGTGATTTGATCCACCCATCCGGAATCGATGCACAGGTCCAGACTGTCTACGCCAATAAACCAGTCGGGCGATGGGATGAGTCGGCAAATTAGGGAAACCTGTAAAAAAAATTGAAGATTCTCTTAGGACATCAACACTACCAATAGGCGATGCGGCTGGTGACATAGATAGACAGACTAAATCTTTATCCGAAGGACCAAAAACACCATACTTAACAAATTATAAAAAGTACCAATAAAATAAAGTTATTTATCCCCGAAAATGCTCTCTAACTCTGCACGTGCTAGGTTTTGCGTTAGCGAAGCCCCAGCGATATCTTCCGTTGGAACTCATCACTATCTTGATTCCTTCTTCATTACTGGCTACGTTAAAAGAGGCTTTTAGTTCTTAGGGCTCTGGGCACTGTCTGCGAGCCGCAAAACCCAATGTGCTCTGCCCCGTTATGGATGTGTAGAAGTTTGTTCAGTTTAACGTCAAAACGGCTGAACGGATTGTAATGAAAGGCACGTATACCTATAGCTTAATACCTGAATTAATACAAAGAATATTGTCTAATCCCGGAAAATGTGAGGTTCCCAAGGGATTGTCAAAAGTTTTACCATCAAGTGAGAGCCTTCTTGTGAATATTTGTCTTAATTTATTCGCCGGTTGACTAGAAGAGATTTCATTATAGAATAAGTTCGTTATTATCAATTTACTTTTTAAGTTCATATCACACTTCATACTAATATTTTATACTACGGGCAAAAAATTTTACAAACTCACAGCGGCATCAGCTCAATCAGTTCCTCTTTCACCAGATTGCAATGAAAGGCAGGAAAATGTAAGGTTTTATTTATTTATTTTGTTAAATCTTTATTGACCAAAATGGTACAGAAGATGGACTCAATGCTAATGCGTTCTCTAGGTTCCCGCAGAGTTTTACCACACTGGGAATGCTGCGGGCATTAGCTAGGAATATTATACTAATGGTTACCAAACTATGACTCCCGTCAACGAACACCAAATTCTTCGTTTCTCCAGTGCCTGTTCCCAGCGCCGGTGCTGAGAACTGGTCGTACACTCTCTGGTCACCATCCCCTTCGATCACCAGGTCATCTATCTTGCCAAACTGGGAGAAGTCCCGCACCGTCTCCCTGGCTACGTCACCCACGTGGTAGAGGGTATAGGAGCTGTTGTGCGATTGGCCTGAATCAGATAAGGACAAATCTCACTAAGTTAGCTAAACTAACACCAATTGTGTATTTTTGTGGGTCAAAAACAAATTATTTGGTACTGTTAAGGAAATAAAACGTCACAAAATAATGTAAGTTGTCATGATCATATCAATTTTCATTGAGATTTATTATTGCAGAAAAACTAATATTAAAAGCGCTATTTGACTCCAAGAAACTATGAGGTCATCTGCCTGTATTTCATGCAAATCCCATTGAAAATGTTTGTATTGACGTTTATAAAAAAGTATCTGATTTGTTGGAAAATAGCGGATTTCTTTAAAAAAAAACGGTAGTCGTAGATATGTGAAGAAATATCCGGCCAAGTGCTTGTTGGGCCACGCGCAGTGTCGGGTTCCATAGTTACGAATGCAGACTTTGAGTTCACGCAACTAAAAACGTCTACACTAGTAGTTCGCCGCGAACTTAGACCTCGCGATTATTATTCGCAATTCAGTTTCCTTAATAACCCCTAGATGGCGCTATCCAAAATTAGAACGCGATTTGGTTTCGTTTGCTACATAATCGCGGACATTTTTATTAATATTCCAAAAACTACTGAACCGATTTTGATGCCCAACGAACTTGAAAATTCTATTAATATTTCCTACATGCCTTCCCAATTTCATTGAAATTGGATCATCGGTTCGGCATTTATCGCGGTACAAACATACATACATACATACATACATACAATGTGTTTTCACCCCAACTCGATTTAGAGACCTTGCTCGCTTCGCTCGCTCGGTCAAAAAATCTCATTTTCTTTTGAATTTGTGTACAATTTTCCTCTATAAGTTGGTAGCCTATAACTTTTTAATTTGTAAACTAACTAGTGGTTCGCCGCGAACTTAGACCTCGCGATATTATTCCAAAACTGAACCAATTTTAATGTCCAGTAAAACTGTGATTTAATGAAACTGTGATACATTATCCACAACCGATTTGATACCGTTGCAGGAAACAGATTTTCCAACCTTCTTTCTTCTTCTATTCTGAGCTGCAAAAGTTTCATTTTTTTTTCAAACAACTTAAATCAAGACCTGGATCAAATTCAATATCCCTAGATCTTGAAAGAGCAACGTATGTACATCCAGCCGCCAACTATTTTACGCCTACGTCTCATCATCTACATCATTTCAGCCGCATAACGTCCACTGCTGGACATAGGCCTCTCCCAAGGATTTCCAAAATGACCGATCTAAAGCGGCTTCCAGCGACCTTGGTCAGGTCGACAAACCACCTTGCGGGTGTGTGTCTTATACACTTCGAATGCCAGTACGTGGTCGCCATTCGAATACCTTTTTGCCCCATCGGCATCAGTTTGTCGCGCTATGTGTCCGCCCACTGCCATTTCAACGAGCTAATCCGCTGGGCTATGTCACTTTAGTTCTCATACGAATTTCCTCATTTCTGATTCGATCGCGTAGAGAAACACCGAGCTTAGTTTTTCATAGTGCGTTGCACCTTTAGCCCTCTCATGAGACTAATAGTAAGGTACCACGTTTCAGATCCATAAGTTATCACTGTTAACACACATTGTTTGTAAACTTTAGTCTTAAAAAACTAAGGTATTTTTGACGAGAACACACTGCGTAACTTCCCGAACGCTGCCCAGCCGAGTCGGATTCGTCGAAAGACCTCTTCCTCGAAGCTGAAGCTTCCTGCCTGGATCAATTGACCCAGGTCTTCAACTTCGAGGGTGGACTCCCAACACTAACAGGTGGGGCGCAACATGGACATTTTAAGGCTCAATGTCATCATCATCATTTAAGCCGCATAACGCCCACTGCTGGACATAGGCCTCTCCCAAAGATTTCCAAAACGACCGATCTAGAATAGCTGGAAGGCGCTGGATGCAAGCCGCTCTAGATCGGTCATTTTAAGGCTTACCTGTTGGGAAACTCGGTTTAGGTCTGCGAGCATAGTACATACATACTTAATGTCGCGGTCTGCCATCGATTCCGCCATGACAGCGATATCATCGGCAAAACGAAGGTGAGTGATAAACTAGCCTTTGATTTTAATGCCAAATCCTTCCCATTGCAGAAGCTTGATCTTCCAGTGCAACGGTGAACAGTTTCGGAGATATAACGTCTGTTTTACACCTCTATGCAAAGACCTCTTCCTCGAAGCTGGAACTTCCTGCCTGGATCAATTGACCCAGGTAGATATACTGGTCTACAACTTCGAGGGTGGAGCTCCCAACACAAACAGGTAGGGGCGCAACATGGACATTCGACATTACTTTGGTTTTGTCCATGTTCATTTTAAGGCCCACTTGTTGGGAAACTCGATTTAGGTCTCCGAGCATAGTACTTAAGTCTTCCATCGATTCTGCCATGACAACAATATCGTCGGCAAATCGAAGGTGAGTGATATACTCGCCATTGATGTTGATGCCAAATCCTTCCCATTCCAGAAGCTTGAAGGCATCTTCCAGTGCAACGGTAAACAGTTTCGGAGATATAACATCTCCCTGTCTTACACCTCTATGCAGTGGAATTGCCGTCTTCCACTGCTCTTGTACTCGGAATGACATAGTGGCGTTACTGCATAAGCACTTCCACACCTCGATATACCGATAGTCAATACGGCATCGCTGGAGACTGAAGCACGGCCCATGTTTCGATCGAATAGAAGGCTTTTTAATAGCTCACTATCCGCAAGCATAACGGCCGGTTATACGCCCTCTTCTTCTCTATAACCTGCCGCAGCGTACGAATGTTGTCCTTGGTGCTAAATCCTTTACGGAAACCGGCTTGTTTGGGAGGCTGGAAGGCATCAAACCTGTTTGCGGGACGATTCGTGATGACCCTCGAAAACAACTTATAAACATGACCAAGACACGTGATAGGCCTATAGTTATTCAATAGAGTGTTATCTCCCTTTTTGAAGAAAAGGACCGCAATGCCCCTGTTCCACGCTTCTGGCGTTACGCCCTCGAGCAGAATGGAATTAAAGAGTCTCTGAAGGACTTTCAGTAGCAGCGTTCCGCCCGCTTTCAGAAGGTCTGCTGTGATTCCATCTTCGCCCGGCGCCTTGTTGTTTTTATGTTTAATCTCGTACAGGCTAATGTCCGGTATAGTGTCGGGTTAGCTTAGCTCTTGGGCAAACGCCAACGTCTACGACTACTTTATTCTAAGTGAGTCCTTGCGATTTGTGCACATTTATTGCCCAGGCAAGCGACAGTGAAAATAGCGTTCGTGAGCTTGACACTTGGCCAGTCTTCCACGACCGGGTCATGCGAGGGATGGGAACCGTGTTCTGGTAAGGATTCTTGCCCTTGAATCTCCACAGCGTGCTCACGCTTTGAACGCTAGTGCTTTAAGCGTTCAGGGTATAGTTCCTGATTTCCTACTTCCCTTACGTACTCACGCTGAAAACACAAGCGTTTGGAGCGTTCGGGCGAAGTTTCTTGCTGACAAAGCTCTTTTTGGCACGAGAAGTACCTACTGGCATATTCCCTTAGTTGCGACTCTCTACGTAAAACTACTTCGCGGGCTTTGGTTGCCGTTGATCTCTTGTTAGTTTGTGGCATTATTACTAATACTACAACAGAAGCACAGACAAGCAGCGATATCGATTGAACCAAAGTCCGCTCAACAAAATTGCTAAATTTAGTAAACTACCTAGTAGTTCGCCGCGAACTTAGACCTTGTGATTATTTTTCGCAATTTAGTTTCTTAAATAACCCCTAGATTGTGCTATCCGAAGTTAGAACGCGCTATTGGTTTCGTTTGTTACATAATCGCGGACATTTTTATTAATATTTCAAAAACTACTGATCAGATTTCGATGCCCAACAAACTTGAAAATTCTATTGATATTTCCTACATGCCTACCAAATTTCATCAAAATAAAACCATCGGTTCGGCTGTTATCGCGGTACAAACATACATACATACATACATACAATGTGTTTTGGTCCCAACTCGATTAAGAGACCTCGCTCGCTTCGCTCGCTCGGTCAATTAGCACTGGTAGTTTTTCTTTAAACTTTGTTATAGAGGAACAATTTTTTAGCAGATAGAGCAGGGGGAGAGACACTTGACTCTGACAAAATTTGCACTATGGGCCGCAACAAAATCGGACTATTCTTTCGAGAGCTCGATCGAGACGATGTTACAGACAGACACACAGACAGACAGATATAGCGTCAAACTTTTTACACCCTCTTTTTTGTCTGAGGTTATAGAAAAAGTCCTCAAAACACGTAGAATAGCAAAATAATGCACAGGTACTATCTCTAGATACGTATATAATCAAACTCATTACCGCTAACCTGTAGATGCTATCTGCTAAGGGGTTATAGCTGGAACAATTTCCTCTATAATTAGAATAAACGTATAAAAGAGAAAAGCTTTATTTGCATATCTCACTGGGTTATTCTGAGCCAAATGGCCTATAAAATGAGTCGATAAAGGCTAAGGTAGCTGGTCTATTCTGCGAATGTTTCTATTTAATTTCCGGACTGTTTTCCTATTTTTCTTTCGTTTGTCCTTGACATAATTTTTATAGAATATTCAAAATCTAAATTTTAATAATAAAATTAAAGATAAAAAGAAACAACAATATTTTTTCATGAAGTTAGTTTAAATGACGTCATTTAAAAAATTGGGTAAATGGTTTTTACATAGAAAATGTGTTATTTTGACTGCAAACTCATGACGACCGTTATAATAACTCAGAAAAAATATTTCAAACTATAAAATTGTAAGTACTTTAAGTTTCTTGTAAAGGCGTTCTTCTTCTTATCGAGTGTGTTAGTGACTAACACTAGTGTCAGAGTTTTTAAACCGCCTTAAAGGCCTCTGACATGGTTTTAGGTAACGACCAATGTCAAAGACAGTGACCGGGACCGACGGCTTAACGTGCCCTCCGAAGCACGTGTAAAGGCGTTAAAAACAAGAGAGACCAACAACAAGGTAGTAAATCGAAGTCTCATCTAATAGGAAATAATATCTGGAATCCCATCGAGATCAGTGGCAAATTAGAAGAAGGTTTGGCCTAGTTAAAACGAATGAGGATTTAGAAAAAGTAACATTACTCAATAAAGCGACACTAAAAAAAAACACGGGGAATTATAAATAGAAGAATATACTTCAATTCTGTTAGAATAACCCATCGCTAGTGAGACGCTCGGATGAACTGTTTACCTTTGAAAGCTTTTGCGCTATATTGGAGTCTTTTAAGATATTAATACTTCCCCATAAATATTTCTACCTACTCCTTTTCCCGCTCAACAAATTTGTAGCATCGGAGAGGAAAACCCAAATGTGCGCACTGTATTAGCTTTCATTTGTTTGTTTTTTTTATACATTGTTTTTAAAAAATAAATAAAAATTAATTTATAGGGACAAACTACACTGATTGAGCTAGCCCTAAAGTAAATTCGAGACTTATGTTGTGGGATACTAACTTAATGATACTATATTTTCTAACGAATACATAGATAAACATCCAAGACCCAGGTCAATTTGAAAAAGGCCATTTTCCAATTGCCCTGAACAGGGATCGAACTCAGAACATATGGGTGGCGGACTAGCATGGTGACCACTACGTCAAGGAGGTCATCGTTTTTGGCATACTAGAACTTTTAATTGATTCGCGATTGATGGATTTTCAAAAAATAAGTAGCAATTCTTTTAAAATTTCTTTTTCTATTTATCCTTGTTAATTATGTTGAAATATAAGAGACATGCTATGCCACTGCATGGATGTACCGATGCAGTGATTAGAAGCCAAGTTTCGTCAATATTAAATTTAATAAAAATATTGACAATTTCGTTTATTGTTTTTCACATCGTAATGTAAACGCTAACCTTCCATGCAGCAAAAATAGATTACGGAGTGGTTATCAAGCAGCCTGGGTGGTTATTAGATTTTGAACCTGGGCATAAGTGAGTTAGGCGCGACGGACGCCTGAGGGAGGTATTTCTAGCCTGATATTTACAGTTACATATTATAAGTTAGTTATCATATGTAACTGCCGATATCAGGCTGGAACTGTTATTATTAATAACAGTATATATATACACTAGCCGAAGCTCGCGACTTCGTTCGCGTGGTCTTTATGTCTCCGGAAAATGCTCATCAGGCTGAAAAACTTTTGCTAAGGCGTCATTTTTATATTTCTTATAGTTTAGCTGGACCATTTCCAAAACCAATTATACCCTATATGTTGCCTAGGCTTAACAGCTATAGAACATAAAAAGTTTCATTCCAATCCGTCCAGTATTTCCGGAGATTAACGTGTACAAATAGACAAACAGACAGACAATTAAAAAATCTTACTCTATTACTATGTCTGCATCTTCACTTACGTTTTTTTTTTGGAAATATATTCAATGTCCCGACTCATTTTTTAACAGTTTTATTATATGTATAGATAGATATAGATAAAAGTTACTGTGGTCGCCATACCTAGAACTTTTAAGGTAGTCTACAGATATTTTTGAAGGGATACGGCGTGCCCTGTTATTTAAAAATAACTGGCCAAGTGCATGTCGGGTCATACTTAGAGTTTAATTCCGAAGTAACACGCTACAACTTGGAGAAATTATTGTTGGTAACTTCACATGTTTATTACTCATTTTAAAGAAGGTACATCTAAAATTTATTTATTGTTTTCTTAGTATTAACTATACATAAACCTAAAAAAAAAACAAACTGATTTTTATTAGATATTATATATGCAAAATTACAGCTTTTATACATAGTTTCTGAACTTAGCTGCTGTTGGAGAGACGGACATACTGAAGCTAATAACAATTCATTGTAGAGCAGTGTCGTTGAGTATATCCCATAACGCAAGTCTCGAACTTACTTTGGGGCTATCTCAATCCTTTTAATGTGTCCGTATATATTTATTTGTTTATTTATTGCAGAGACATAGGAACTCTAAAAAAGAGTTTTCAACGAAAAGTTTTTCATTTCAAAATCTCGACCTTACTTCAATTTTTAGCCTAAACACCTGAAACAGACTGGTTTTTGATGGTACCGTGTACTCGCCTAATTGCCTGAAATATGAAAATTTAAGACGCAAACGAAGTAGCGGGCTGAAGTCAATTATAATTCAAGATATAGAGAGTTCATTGAACTACTTAGAAGACAAGGTTGTGATATATCGGCGACATCAAAAGGCACGTCACGTCTACAGTGTCGTGGGCAGTGACATATTGTTGCTATTTTAATTCATTTCAGTTATACATTTACGTAATTCGTAAGACTATTTATAAGATCAAATGATTTTGATACAGGGGATTTGATAAGCATTCATTTTCTGCGTGTAAAAATCAGTTAAGTACCGATATAAGAATGAAATTTTTGATATTTACTTGAAAACTGTAGACTGTGGATTATTCACATCTCTACTTGCTACGGTCCTGTTAGATCCTCTTTCGCTTCATCAACACTCATCAATCTCTTCATACTTACATGCCCTTCAGTTACGGGTACTTTTTTACCTCTCCTTGTTTAGAACGTCTGCAATCTGATCGCAGAATGTCCGCCGAGGCCGACCCTTTCCTGCTGTTGCTTTTACATTAACAGCAAACTAAATGCAAGTATGGCGACTAGTAAAATAATTAAAGCACCTTTACTACGTAAACAAAAGGAATAATTTATTTATTAGAATACTAACTTATATACTAAGGAGTAAACATGCAAAGTAGTTGGGAAGATTGCTGGGTTAGGAGCACGTGTATATTCGTGCGTGATGTACGTGTATTGCTAAATTAACAATATTTAAACACTTCCTACAGGTACATCACGCTCGTATACCTAAGGTCGCAAATAGCAAGCGTAAGGTAACTTTCTACACTTGTTGGAAAGTCTTCATATTGAATATTCCTTTCTGCCCTTTTCCATCATCAATCACAGAAATACATCAAATAAGAATTTGCATCAAGGAAATTCATATCCCACATTCCTTTACAGATAAAGAAAACACAAAACAGGCTTTCCGGCAACAAAAGAAACACTTTCACTATGATAAGCGAGCAATCCAATTACATAATATGCGATCACAAAGAGACCGCGAGCTTAGAAGTGGTTGGAGTTAGACAAATAATATTTTACTAACCATTGCATATTCATTGCCGGGTGGTTTCCGGCAGTGTAGAATAGGGCCACTTCAAGTCCTCCCGTGGATGTCGTAGATGACTTAGGAAATACAAGCTAAACATTAATGATACCTCTTCAACCCGTCTGGCCAGTGAGGAGAGTGTAGGCCAAGTCCTCTGGCTGCTTTGGCCAAATATGGCTCTGGTAGTACAGAGAGGGTCGTGCTCTTGCAGTGGAGACAAAAATACCTGATGATGATGCTGCCTTCGGTTACTAAGGTTGGGGTGGCCAAATCAGCTGCTTTGGCCGCTTGTGCGTGAAGACAAAAAATGTAATATGAAGGAATAATTTTTGAAGAAGAAAGCAAAAAAAGGTGACAGATAACAAAAATAATAAGGTCAAACAAAACTGTTGTACATATTAGATTTTTTACAAGCTTTTATATAGCTGTCCCTTTGTCAGTCGGTATGTCTGAAATTCAATCTGTAAAGACATGGAGCTGATCTGAAGATGGAGCTAAAAGATGGCCATAGGAACTCTGTAATGAAACGACGCAACGTCATCGAGAGTTTGATTCGTCTCGACGAGCACTTTTAAGTTAGTTAAAAGCTAGAAAAAATGTATTTTTTTAAAATGACTGGTTTTTAATAAAGATCACAATTTACATATCATAAATACCTGATAGAAATATGACTAAACTTTGGTGTCAACTAAGATTCTACTCCCGAATCAAATTATTGATGATTTCTAAAGTTTATAATAGTTTTTTTCAAAAGTGAGTAGGTATAGTGCATATGTGAAGGTAAAAGAGTTAACAGTTTAAGTTATTTGTAGCTATAAAACCTATATCTTTTATGACGACTAGCTGTGCCCGTGGGCTTAGCTCCCCGTGGAAATTTCGGGTCAAAATAGATCCTATGTCTTTCCCTGGGTATCAAATTATATCCATATAAAATTTCATCTAAATAGGTTCAGTGGTTGACGCGTAAAGTGGTAACAAACAAACAAATATACAAACTCACTTTTATAATATTAGTAGGATTTATCTCATTGCACACTGTTGTGTTACATTTATGGAGCAAACTCTATTTAGTTCTGTGTTCTTTACGTAGAAACAAAGTCAATCAGTTACCGCCGCGGCGCGTAGTAAAAATAACCAAAACACGAGCAGTGTAGAGTTGGTTCCGTAGTTGCGAATGCCGAATTTGAGTTTACGCCTTTCGGTTAAACGCCTAAAAATATAATTGAATTCGTATAGAATCTTCATTTCCCGAGTACATTTTATTAGTTTGTTGACGCTATTTAATTTGTAAACCCTAATTAGCTCTGATAGTTTTCTTTTAAACTTTATTGTATATACTATTGTCGCGAATTTTCACAACCGTTTAGCAGACAAAGAGGGAGGGGAACACTGGATATGTACAAAAATTAGCAAATTGAAAAAAAACTTACAATATTTTTCAAAGATCAATCCAACGAAACCCCACAACACAGGTTAATAATAAAAAAAAATCCTCCTTTATAAAGCATGTAGATGCTAGAAAAAAAATTCTATATATTTTTTACGACTTTGTGTGTTTAATACATATCTATGCCAAATTACAGGTATCTAATATTTATAGTCTCTTGAGTAAAACCGCGGATGGACAAACAGACACAAATGGCAGAACTATAACGGTTCCTTGTTTACTACGGATCCCTAAAAGCAAGATATTTGTGTGCAACATTTTGAGAATCCATTTGATCTTGAACGCATGTAATTCTATTTGTTTAGGGTTGTCGAAGTAGGTCTAGACTGCATTATACTCTATAACTCGTTAAAGGTTTGGCTCATGTTCGAACTTCTTGCATTAGCTATATCTATGTATGTATATGCCCACTAAATAGGGGTGATGAAAGTATGATTGAAATTAGTCCGTCTTTTAGATTATCCAAAAAGAATGGGCTCATATTTTCCAGTTTACAAAAAAAGTAAAAATTCACAAAGATACAAAGCATCAAATTTCGAAGTGGGGCCTTGCGACGATACAAAGTACTTTATCTAACCGGTGGGAATATCTAACCAAAGATATTTTCGTCATGCCTATTTCATGAAAGTCTCATTAAAAATTTTCAAGTTTTCGTCTAACAAACATCTTATTTTATACTCACACATACATACATACCACTAAAAGCCAGACAATTTAAGTAGACTCAGAATACTACGCTCACTCGTTCACCACGATGGTCATCAGTTGTCTTTTTATTAAACGGTTTTATTTAGCTTGCCCCGTTTGTTTATTTATTTATTTGTTTGGGTCAAATCTAGAAATTTAAATTACACCCCTTCCTGTTGACAGATTGTTCTGAAATTTGGCACACACATTTCATTCTGATGACAATACAATGTTATATATTTTGTATCATTTTAAATCCAAGATGGCCGCCAGTACAAAATGGCGGATTACATTATCTTTCACAACTACATCAATATGGGTATCAAATGAAAGGGCTTATAAAGAAGAATAAAGTTCGCTATTTAAAAAAAAACAAAAAAATAAATATGGCCGCCCACAAAATGGCGGAAAGTATCAATATGGGTACCAAATGGAAGAGCTTTGATACAAGCATGAATGTCCCATGTCGAGGACTGTGTGGCGTTAGGGTGGCTAAGATCAAAGAATTAAATAGAATGAGAAGTATAATTTAACAAAAGAATAAAAAACTAAAAACTTGAAAATAAAATAAGTAAAAAAATTTTTTAAGTTAAACGGTTTTATTTCAAAGTAAGACAATAATGATGTACTAAAAGCTAGAAAATAATTCGGTAGGTCCTAGCTACCACTCATCACACCACTCTCGTCATCAATCTAGGGCATTAATCAGACAAAAAAATAAAATCGTTGGGCGCGAGATATTTCTATCAAGTCAATCGTTATACATATCAATGCTATTTACTTACATATTTTCTCAGGTTACATTACGCCCAACGATTTTTTTTGTCTGATTAATGCCCTAGATTGATGTCGAGAGTGGTGTGATGAGTGGTAGCTAGGACCTACCGAATTATTTTCTAGCTTTTAGTACATCATTATTGTCTTACTTTGAAATAAAACCGTTTAACTTAAAAAATTTTTTTACTTATTTTATTTATAAATAAAAAATAAAATTAAAAAATCGTTGCACAAAACCATTATTCATCAGAATATTACTGACCTAATTCCGTCGACTCCTGAAATCAATCGCCCCATCACGAATCCCAATATCACACTTAGGGCGCCAATATTGTAAAATATTTGCCAACCCTGACCAACCTCCTTTTGATTGAAAACAGACAAAAGGATTTTTTGCGCCGAAAAAGGACAAATGCCTTTCAAATACCGGCGCCCTAAGATTTATATCCCGCCAGATAATTCAATATCGTCCACTCCTTAATAATGGAGACAACTTCGTTTTCTGGTCACGACGCGGATTTCTACTTATGTTGCGGGATCGGTTTGTCTTAATTTGCTTTGAGATGTGGAAAGATGAATTTGACAACGGTTTTTCAAGTTTTTTTTTTATTTTATTGAATAATGAAGACCTCTGGATGTCGTCAATACATGTCGGCCAGTAGCTGACTCTATACGTGATATCTCGATAAGAGTGACCCCTTAACTCATTCTAAAAATGTTTTTGGGGTTGCTTATTTTTATTGGTAGACGTGAGGGTAGACGATTAAAAGTGTATTCTTGGACAATGTAATATTTAATGTTGGGCGTTTATGAAAAATCCTATCCTACTTCCTACTACCTAATACTATAAATGCGAAAGTGAGGTTGTATTTTTGTTTGTTACCACTTCACGCTTCAACCAATAATGCTATTTAGATGAAATTTGATGTGGATATAGTTTGATACCCAGGGCTTTCTCTGGGTATCAAACTATATCCACATAAAATGTCCTTACACAGGATAGTTTTTATCCCGAAATTCCACAGGGAGCGAAGCCCACGACCACAGCTAGTAGGTAAAAATTTTAACTAACCTTTTTACCTAGATTCGAAATTTCGAAATACAAACGGGGTGACATGTTGATACCGTTCCAACGATAACGAAATTTCTAACCTAGGAAAAATAATTTCACCTTCCTGATATAATTAAGTAGCAGCACCATTTTGCTTAAATTGGCCTTAAGGTCTAAGCCCTGGATAGCTTCGTAAAAGCGGAATCCACGTAACTCATAAGCGACAATAAACTTAAGGAACTTTGATAAAGTAAATTAAAAAAATCTTATCCATGATTTATCATTAAGGTTTAGATCGAATATATATAACAAACAACAAAAGGTACTAGAAGAAGAAAAATGTAATCACACAAAAGAGCACAACATCTTGAACAAGAGCCAGTTCGGGACAAATAAATGTGCGTTATCTGAAACGAGTGAAGCCGCGAAACGTCACTTAACCACGGAAGATAACAGGAAACAGGTTAAGAAAGTATTCCACTTAAAGATGAGCGAAGCTATTTTATATTTTCTTTAGGAGGTAAACAGGTTTAGGCATGCCTTTGCCTACGAATGCATGTAATTCCAATAGTGATACAAGCGTGTTAATTCTGGAGTGATCTTTTAACATTTTTCATTTCCAGTTTAGGGTCTCAGGCATAAACAAGATTGGGTTAAGCAGGTTGGCAAGACCAGCTTCATCAAAACTGTGCGTGCGACAAATGGGCGATATACAACGAGGAAGGGACATAATAAAACGAGCTATGAGCTATACTGGATTACTATAGTATACTAATAATAAAATAATACTAAAAAAAATTACAGTCCGATTTTATTAAATTTTGACTGTTATTTTAATTTTATACTATAGTGATTCTACAACGGGCTTTACTAGACTAAAGCCCATTGTAGTTCGATTGATTACGGTTATGTCCCTTAAACGTTGTATAAGAAAACTTTAATTTTCTTCTATTTAAAAGAGCACTTATTTATTATCCTCAAATTTAAGAAATAAATATTGATAAATCTGATAGAGATTGAAATTTTAAATGTGTAATGCTTGCAACGTAATTGTAAAAGTATAAATGTTAATGTTATACGTGTGTCTTGCACATCGTTTTCGTGGTTGACAAGCCTAACAACAGGAAACTCTTTATTTTCTACTTTAGCTATTGTTTTTTCCCGGACCATTGTCTGAAGATATATCTCACGATAATTACGCGAATAAAAGTTCTAAGTTGGTAACTTGTGCCAAATGGAAATGTTCTGTTCGCTATTTTTGTTGGCTTGCTCCGGTTGGAAATACATGTGATTGGAGAGTGTCTAGTCTAAACAGAGAAATTGGGTCAGGCAATTCATGTATCTTAAAATTTGGGTAATAATTAATAAATTGGTTTTAAATTGGTATGATTGGTAGTTGTCAAATATAAACAACGTATTGGAATTGTTTTTTTTTTTATCTTTTTGTAATATACCCGAGTACTTATTTGTAAGTGCAGAGTAAACAAGTTAATATCTTTTATTCTACAGAAGGTTCTAAATATTTTTTGAACAATAAAAAAATCTAGAAACAGGCCATAATTAGAGTAGTGACAGATTGCTAGCTCATCAACATATACTATTTGAGACTCAAGTGTTCCATCTATATACGCCCACTATTTTGTTATGCATGGCCTTTGTGTATTGCGGTTATCTGCCCCATGAAACAAAGACATGACAGCGTGTCTTTTGAAACAAAAATTACCGAACACAGGTGACCATTGTGCTTTAGGACGATTCGTTGGATAGTCCTTCGGGAACCTCTCCTCACTCCATAGCATCCTGAATTTCACAGAATAAACCGCCACATCACTCACTTCACATCCTAATACAATACTAAACCACGTGATTGTTAAGAACAAAATGGCGGCCATTCGCATCCTAGCACTCATCGCGACTAGACGCGTATGGAATTTAAATTCAAAAATCGAACGGTTTCATTTAAATGTATGCCTTGCGTTTATTCGCCGCGTGGTTTCCGCGTGCGTGCAGTGGGATCGCGGAGTTGTAGAGGACTTTTCTATTTTGGATTCACGCTTCTCTTCGACGGAAATAAACTTTGGTGACGGTCGGCTCGCGAGCCGATGACTTTTGCATCTTGTTTATTTATACGGCTGGAGCATTGACATTTTATGATAATTCAAAATAAAAGGCAATTCAAAGGTTAATAAATACTGTGCTGCCTATACTTTATCAAGAAAAAATAAATAAAGATAAATTAGCTAATAAATTAAACCTAAAAATATGAAGGATGAAGTCGCCAAAGACCTGAAAGAGCTGGAAGTGTCCGACTGGTCAGATTTGGCACAGAATAGGAAAGAATTGCGCACTTTAATGTCGGAGGCCAAGATCCACTTCAGGTCGCTGAGCCAGCGAAGTAAGTAAAAATATTAATTTAAAACCTAAAAGATTTTGACATTGCCAAGGTGCTAAGAACGCAGGCTGCGTATCCTCTCTAATCTTTATGTATAAAAATTACGTGTCACGTTGTTTGTCCGCGACGGACTCCTAAACTACTAAACCGATTTTAAATTCGATTTGTATACCGTGTGCAATTTGATCCGACTTGAAAGATAGAATAGCTTACATCTCAATTTATAGTCGCAAACGCGAACGAAGTTGCGGGCATCAGCTAGTAAATGATATAATTATAATGAATGAGCAAAAATTAAGTCGGGAGATGATGATACCTACATTGCCTTAGTTTGTCGATAGCTGAGGTGATGATGATGATGACAAAGTGTTTTTAGAGACAGATATTGTCACAACTGTAAATGTTACAGCTAAGTATTTATCTGCAAAACAAAACATTTCCGAAGCTAAACATTTCCGCATTTCTAAAGTTAAATATGCGGAATAGGATTCATAATTGCATCATCAGTTTCAGTTTACGAGCACAAACCTTTGGCTTTACATGAAAAACTCAAACACAACGAAAGCATTCCCAGGTTTGAAACTAAACGACCAAATGAAACCGTAGTAGAAAAATAAACACAGCGTGTGGTGTACAGCCGTGCAAAAGGTATCGCTCGAAACTGTGAAAATAAACATGGACGGCTATCTGTATTGGAAATTCTTGGGTCGTTAACGTTTTTCAACAGACTTTGAAAAAGGAGGAGGTTATCAATGATTGCATGATTTTTTTGGATACATACATACATACATACTATCACGTCTTTATCCCTAATGGGGCAGACAGAGCATTTTGGGTCTTGCGGTTCTATGCAAAGCCCAGGGCCGCAAGACCCAAAAGCCACTTTGGTGGGCGAGAAGATGGAAAAGCAATCAATACAGTGACGGGTTGCTAGCCGCATCGCCTGTTAAAATGATTCGCATTTTTGCCCATTCCCTCGATCGGCTTTTACGATCTACGCGGGAAGTGAAGCAGCTGGTACATTCTAAGTTTTTTCGTTTCTCCCAGACCAGCATGAGATTTTTTTGGATGTTACCCGATTACTCGATGATGCCCAGACCAATTTAGAAAATTCGTTTGAAGGGGCGTACGTACTTGTCAAATCGGATAAGTAGCTGGGAGTCAAAGTCTGTTTTTAATTTTGAAAAATTATGTCATCTCTTAAAAGCTTACAGGAAATCAAATGATATATCCATTATTCAGTTTATCAAAATTGAACAACTTTTATCAAAGAGTAATTTAAAATCGTACATTAACTTTAAAAACGCATAAAATTTTACCATTTTTCATTTTGATATATTTCACGCAATAGCTCAAAAAGGTTCTCCGAACAACTCCAATCAGAGTTAGTCGCGAATGGTCTTAAACGTAAGTAGACTATGTAGCAACTCGTCTAAAACGCCGATTGTCTATACTTTTTTCTAAATGACGACGGCGAAACAAAAAACATTTTCTATGGGTTTTGTATGAAATAAAGACTAATGACATAGTTTTTAGGAGATACCGCTCTTAATATCAGTTTTTCAGCAATAATAAATCTAAAATCACGTTGTAAATAGATATGATCTTCTTCTTATCGTGTGTGTTAGTGACTAACACTGGTGTCAGAGTTTTTAAACCGCCTTAAAGGCCTCTGACATGGTTTTAGGTAACGATCAATGTCAAAGACAGTGACCGGGACCGACGGCTTAACGTGCCCTCCAAAGCACGTGATGACAAGTGACATTATTTTGCGACGTTTTATTCTACTAACAGAACCAAATAATATTTTTGACCCAGGAAACTCCTAATTATCCTTATCCGATTTTTCAATTCGCGCCGTGTGGTTTCCGGCAGAGTAGAAAGCACCACTCCAAGTCTTCTTGTGGATGACGAAGAAGGCGACTTAGGAAATACAAACTAAACAAAGCATAAAAACATCAATAGGACTTCTCCAACTCGTCTGGCCAGCGTGGAGAGAGTAGGCCAAATCCTCTGGCTGCTCTGGCTAAGTATGGCTCTGGTAGTATAGAGAGGGTCGTGCTCCTGCAGTGGAGACAAAAAGACCTGATGACGATGATGATGATTTTCAATTACATTATTGTAGTGTCAAACGTGCGTTGATACTAACTAAACAATCTGTGAGCCTTATTCCCTAAGGATAAGCCTTACGCGTATGTCCCAGGTGCCCTGCGGTCCTATCATCCGGCCGCGAGTTATATCGAACACTTAACCCTCTTCGGAGCCCTGATTGATAGTGCGAGACGTGAGCGATGGATTCTCATTGGTGTTTTTGGGTTATTGAAGTTTGGGAACTTTGCGATGTAATGGTGGTTAGTCAAACTTTGTTGTTTTCTCAACCTATACTCCGGTCGGTTAGGTATTTAAATAAATGTAAAAAAGCTGAAAATCATTACTTCATCTTCTTTTTTCTCAATAGTTCCATTGACTTAGTAGTTCAATGGAACTAATAAGAAAATTTTTTTTTTCTAATTCCCTGGAACTATTTGCTGTTGGAACTAGTGAGAATGATCCAAAAATTTCCATATGTCGTATTATTGAAATATACACTTTACCAATCACAAAGTTATTACTTAAGTTATATAATATAATATTATAAATTGCATTGTAATTTGCAAGTTATTATAGATAAATACTTTTAAAGCTTCTAGCTAAAGCAAAGTTTTTTCTGTTCCAAGGATAATATGTAATTATGTATGTCAGTGATTCCAAAGAAGATTTAAATGTCTTTTACTATTTTACACGGTTTTGTAGCATTGTTTTTAATTCGAGCACACAACGTTTTTCCGAAGCTCACAAGTTCGACTTTCGGTTAAATATTCATGGGCACTAATTATTATTTGAAGACTGCTCATTATCCGTCCAAAAGAATATTACAGTAAAAAAATTACACTATCAGTTTATCAATGTCAACTTAAGTTAGGCGGATAATTGTTTCAACTTAATCTAATAAAGATAGTCCATAATTTGCAATATATAGACAATATTTATGTATATAATAGATTTTATATGCTGTTTATATTGAAAGTGAACGGCAACGATAAATTAATAAAAAATCCTTTTAAAATGACTTTATTACTTTGGAAATACTTATACACTTTTATTGGCTTTCATGGCTTGGCAGGAACTTTGTAGAGGATACCGCGATGGAGAAAGTTTCTAGTGCATACTATTAAAGTTTTATTATCTTTAGAGGATTCGAATAAATTTTATACTCGTGTCTGTAGTATTATCTAATCATTTTATCTGGTTTTGTGCCAATCTGTACTTCATATACTTAGTATGAGTATACATACATAATATCACGCATGTTTCTCACAAGGGTGAACAGAGACTATGGACCTCCACTTGCTTTGATCGTGACAGACTTCTTTCGCTTCATCTACACTTATCAATCTTTTCAAACATGCCCTTCGGTAATGTGTACTTTCTTTACTCTCCTTTTGTTGTTCACTGAGGCTAACCCTTTCCTGATAATTGTTATTATAGTAGTAAGAACTAATAGTTCTTGATTTTATACTGTAATTCGTTTTGTTTAGATTTTTCGATTCGAGACTGTGTCTTTGTTTACTCCGACTTAAAGGGGCACCGTCTCTGCATTATGAGTAAATCTTTTGATACGAATCGATATTCGTAAGTACTATTTTCGGTCCCCTTATTTCCTAAACACATAACAAGGTAACGTCACAACCGTAGCACCAAACTGTCACAAACAAGCCTCAGCGATCATCAATCAGTGCGTTGTTACGAGGCTCAGGCACATTCAGATGTTTACCGCAAGTAATACATGTGTTTTCTCCAACTTCCTTACCACTTTCTTCACTTACAGTAATTTATTTTATCTGGTAACTCAGAGTTGGTAATAGATTTGTTGAATGCTTCAGTGACACGATCTAAATCTAGCATTTTCTTAGATGTACAGATTTCGTCTTGTCGTCATCGACGTCGTCAACGGGTCATTTTCTCTCCACTGCAGGAGCATGACCCTTTCTGTACTGTCAGAGCCATATATGGCTAGAGGAGCCAGAGGACTTTGCCTACACTCCACGCTGGCCAGACGGGTTGGAGATTTCTCATGATGTTTATAAGCTTTGTTTAGCTTGTAATTCCTAAGTCGCCGTCTACGACATCCACGGGAGCACTTGGAGTGGCCCTATTCTACTCTGCCGGAAACCACACGGCGATGCAACACACAACTCTGTCGGTCTATCTGTGTTTATTCTTGTTCGATGCTGGTCTAGGAGAAAAGAAAAAAACTTATAATATGCCAGCTGTGTCTTCCCGTGCAGAAGCCGAACAAGGAAATGGGCTAAAAGCGAATCATGTTAATAGGCGATGCAAGCAATGCAAGCAACCTATCACCATTATAATTTCATTTTCCAGTCTTACAGTCCTTGGCTCTTAGCTCTATCTGCTTGAAGCCGCAAGACCCAAAATGCTCTGTCTGCCCCATTAGGGATAAAGACGCGATAGTATGTCCTAATCCTTCCTTACTAAATATTATAAATGCGAAAGTGAGTTTGTACTCGTATATTTGTTAGTTACCACTTCACAATTTAGCCACTGAAGCTATTTAGATGAAATTTGGTATGGATTTAGTTTGAGACCCAGGAAGGGCATAGATGAGATAGTTTTTATCTCAAAATTCCCACAAGAAGTTCACGGGCATAGGTAGTTTGAAATAAAATTATTGCAAGTAACATGATCAACTTTCTTGAATCCAAAGGACTATAAAATTCCGTTCAAATAATAGAGGCGATTGCAGAAGAATTGCGAACAGATAGAAGAGGCTCTTTATCTCAAGGGGCTTGAGATATAATGGGATTTATTAGTTTTAAATTCAAATTACTTTTTGAACGAGGCAGACAATAAAAAGTTTGTATTAGGGTGAATTTCAACAAGAGATTTTTAATTGTCATTTCGGTGGGATTTTTTTATAACAATGCTATCTATATATATTGAGTAACAAATAAAACTTTAGCCTTATGTGTAACATGTGCGGGAGTGGACATCAAATATCATCAAAACTTACTGAAATATTTAAGGTTGAATTTTTGTGAATCCACTGAAATGAAAAGTGTCAACCGAAATGAAAAAAAAGTCCACTGAAATGAAAAAAATGTCCACCGAAATGATAATTACGCCACTGAAATGATAAGACTGTGCACCGGAATGAAATTAGTCCACCGAAATGATACAGCTAAGAACAATCGTCTGCGAAGTTAGGGTTCCTTTCTGTATATTTGTTAGGTATGATTACCACATTCTTAAGTCTCGAACTTAGGTACTTTGGGGCAACTCATTCTGTATGATTTGTCCTATATGTAAAATACATTTAACTCGAATTTTACGCGGACGAAGTCGCGGGCAACAACTAGTGTTACTTCTACACTAGTAATATTAAGTGAATATGGTAACCCCTCTATAATACATCCACAATATAGGACCTACACTCTAGGCAAAAGTACATCACAAAACTGAAATGATTTAATATTTGACACAAGGATCTCTAAAACTGTATGGATTTATCATTTCAGTGGTACATTTCATTCCCGTGGACTGTTATCGGTATTATAGTCCACCGAATCCACTGAAATGATAACACCGAGATGATAAAAAAAGGTTAGTTTTACATTTAACTCCGAATTAAAATCATTATTAAAATTTCAACACTACTCAAGCAAAACAGTACTTAGGGCGAATTTAAAACACAATTTTTATTAAAACACGCAATGCTTGACACAGACTAACTATATTGAGTTACTTGTCAATACAAGACCATAGATAATGCTAACAGTCATATAATTTTGTTACCATACAATTACACCTCCACTTAACAAAATTAAGAAAATAAACTAAGCTAAGTTTTCACAAAACAAAAAAAAATGCTCTACTTCTCCGGGGATAAAGAGATGAGGTGTAACAAACTAATACATTTTACAGGTATACAATATTATGAAATTGGGAGAATGCCTAATTTTTTTATAAGGTAGGAATGTTTTACTGAACTTAAACTTTTGGTAAAAATATCTGCTGGCATTTCGGCTGTTTCTAGATAAGCAACTTCTATAAATTTATTTGAAACTGCCTCCCTTACAAAATGATATCGTATATCGATATGCTTCGATCTACGATGAAATACAGCATTTGAAACAAGCTTTTGGGCACTCTGACTATCGTTAAACAGCAAAATTGGTTCACACATCCCTGTTAATTCAATAATTAAATTTTTTAAGTACATTGCCTCTTTACTAGCTTCAGACATTGAAATGTATTCTGCTTCGGTAGAAGATAGGGCTACACATCTTTGTTTTCTACATTATAAGAAATAACAGCATTTGAAAGTTTAAAACAAAACCCAGAAAATGACTTTCTATCAATAGTGTCAGACCCCCAGTCAGCATCAACAAATCCCTCTACATGTACATTTGACTTTTTATCTTTACTAAAAACAAGACCATAATTTTTGGTTTTTTTAAGATACTTGAGGACTCTTTGAGCATGTTTCCAGTGTGTCTCATTATAAGAATTATTAAATTGACGAAGATAACAGATAGCATAAGAAATATCTGGCCTTGTTAATACTGACAGATACATAAGACTCCCTATCAACTGTTGATAAGGGTACTGCTTAGAAATAGTTTCTGCTTTATCCAATTTTAAATTATTCTCCATAGGAGTATCAACACTTTTGCAGTTAGACATATTAAATTTATCTAGAATCTTTTCTACAAATTTTTCCTGATCTATAGAAATACAATTATCATGGTATTTTACTTGCATGCCTAAACAATGCTGCAATCTTCCTAAATCTTTAATTTTAAATTGGGATTCTAAATTCTTCCTAAGTTCTTCTGTAAATGTTTTATCACCTTTTTTGTAACTTGATTATACAACCGGTATCCTTTAATGTTTTCTGCATAACCCACTAGTATGTATCTGACTGCTTTCTTGTCCCATTTTTTTCTGTTGACCTTTGGAACATGTACCATCGCTGGGCTGCCAAATATTCTGACATGTTCAAGATCAGGTTTCTTACCTGTCCATCTTTCATACGGTGTCATTTGACTTAATCCCGAGGCTGGCGATCTATTTCTTAGATATACTGCCGTATTGACTGCCTCAGCCCATAACGATTTGTCCAGTTTCACATCAAACAAAAGGCACCTAGCACGCTCAACTATGGTTCTGTTGAGGCGCTCACAAAATCCATTTTGCTGGGGCGTATGCGAGTTTGTTTTCTGGTGAACTATACCTACACTTTTTAAGTATGTTTCCATTTCACTTGAAGTGTATTCACCACCATTGTCTGTTCTTAATGTTTTTATTTTTGCTCCAGTTTGATTCTCAACCATGACTTGAAATTCTTTGAAATATTTATATACTTGGTTCTTCTCTTTAAGGAAATAAACAAAGCACATTCTGCTGGCATCATCTACAAAGGTTACGAAATACCTTGACTGACCTATTGATCTGGTCTCCATCGGTCCGCTTACATCTGAGTGAACAAGTTCCAATAGTTCATTCCTTCTGGTACCTTTATGTTGGAAAGGTAATCGAGAAAATTTCCCTTCGCAGCATACTATGCAATTAGATTTTGTTATGTTAGCCTTCTTGTTTATTGTTACTCCATTTACAGCACCATTGCTCATTTCTTGTAAGTCATGACTATTTATGTGGCCAAGTCTTCTATGCCATAATCTGGCATCTGCAGCAACTGCCGCTATCAACACATTCTCTGACTTCACTGTAGACAATTTATACACACCATTTTCCAAAATTGCTACTCCTATAAGCTCATTATTTTGATTTCGGATTTGGCAAATGTTCTTTTTGAACAAAACTTTGTTTCCGCTAGCTATCAATTGACTCACAGAAAGTAGATTTGTTGCTAGGTTAGGTATGCACAATACTTTGTTTACCAATATGTCAAACTGAGAATTATTCACTTTTGTTGTGATCTATGTTTCACCGGTACATAAAACTTTAACTGTCATCTGATTAGCTGTAATAATTTCTTTCTTGCCGTCGATTTCTTGAATTTTTGACAAAATGTTTTTGTTGGCGGTCATATGGGCACTGGCTCCCGAGTCCACATACCAATCATCCGTACTGAACTTGCCGTTAAAGAATGCGGCACTAAATGCATTCACTTGTTTTTCTTTCATTTCTGTACATTGGTTTTTGTAGTGGCCAATTTTCTTACATTTATAGCACTTAATTTGTTTTTCCTTTGAAGCCGGCTTTTTGACATTTGACACTTGATGCGTAGTGTTACCGCTCCTTGCTCGATGTTTTGTCCATAAAGCCGAGTCGGTTCCGTCAGTGCTACCAATATCAGAACTCATATCGAGCAACTTTGTTTTGATGACATCCGCGCTGATTTTTATGCCGGAATGCTCGATCGCCATTATCATGGGGGAAAATTTTTCGGGTAGTCCCGCCAACAGCAATGATCCTACCCACTCATCATCAATCTCAAACCCTGTTCCACGTAACGTTTGTGCCGTTTCCACCATTTGGTTCACGTGTTCACGTAGCTGGTCATTGATTCACTATTTTCAAGCCTGATTGATATTAATGTCCGTAGCAAACTGATTTTTCTTGTGAATCCGGAATCGTTTCTTCAGCTTATTCCACAGGTCATCGACATTTGTCTGGGTCTTGATATGCACAAATAACGTGGGATCAATGGGCATGATGAGCTTTGCCATTGCCTTTTTGTCCTCAGCCGCGCTCAATGTATCCGGGATTTGTTCAACATCGATGCCTTCCAGGATGAGAAAATTTTTCGCCGCGAACGCCCAGTCGTCATAGTTCTCACGCCCTTTTAGTTTTGGCACATTAACTAAGTATCCGCCCGACGACATTTTTATTCGAAAAATTGAAAGAAATACTGAGATAAAACTAATTCTGAGCAAAAAATTACGGCACTGGGCCAATAACCTATTAAAACACGCAATGCTTGACACAGACTAACTATATTGAGTTACTTGTCAATACAAGACCATAGATAATGCTAACAGTCATATAATTTTGTTACCATACAATTACAATTTTGAAATAAATGAAAATGACCTAGCACGAGTAATAAGGGCCACCGAAATGAAACCATTTTTGTCCCCATACCACCGAAATGATAAACTTACTTTTTGGTGGGAACCCACAATGACGTTGCGACCGGTCCGTGTACTTCGCGAGCTTGAGACGGACGGATCCAAAGTGAGGAAAGGCAGGGGGGGCGCAACAACGCAATGTTGACAGGATTATTCTACTAAAACTTACTGTCCTCTGAAATGATAACTTTTTTCCGGACAAAAGTTAAATGCTTGTCAAGTGTATCAGAAAGAAGATAAACAAACAATAATTGTTTTAATTGATAGGCTATATTATAATTTAACAATATTGAAATCAATTTTAGTCCAAATAATGGATGTATTTGCAGGGGAAGATATTTTATGAGCGGATTTAGGTTCAGGACAGGCCACCGTAATGATAAAATGACACTTTGTCATTTTTTATTTAATGTAATAGAGGCCATTTCTCAATGATTTTTTTGCCAAGGTCGAAAAGTACTTACTTTACTAAGAAAAAATTTACAAAATCATAAACTAGTACATTGCACTACTGTTCTCAGGATTGCCGTGTATTTTTTCTGCTTGGGCAATTCACCCATTACAATCTTATTTTTTACGTAATCGGGTAGACTACGCCATGGGTCAAAATGTGTTTGCCAGATTTTTTTTAAATCCTGTAATTCAAGCGTTTACCTTCCATAACTTTCAAACTACGAAATTAATTTCCACCAAACACAGCTAAGAGCTATCTCTATCAAGTCATCTTTTAAAAAAAACGCATTAAAGTCGGAACATTCGCTAAGGCGCTATGATACCACAGACAGACACGTAAAACTTATAAGACCCCTCTTTTTCGTCTAAATAGAATAACGTTTTATGGGAGCCCCTTTATAAAAATATTTATTTTATTTTACATATTTGTTTTTAAAGTAAACTATTCTGTGAATATTTCAATCTTCTACCTGCTGCCGTTATTAATATCAAGCAAAAAACTGCAAAAAAAAAAACGCATTTGCGGTATGGGAACCCCCTCTAAAAATATTTATTTTATTCTTTTTTAAACCTTTTTTTTTGTTATGGCTGCAACAGAAATACATCATCTGAAAATTCCAATCGTCTAGCTGTCACCATTCATGAGATAAAGCCTGATGACAGACGGACAGACAGTCAGACTGTTCATCCGTCCGGACAGAGTCTTATTAATAGGGTCCCGTTTATACCCTCTGGGTACTTAACTCTAAAAATACCGATCACGATAAATTTCTATTATATTCTTCTATTCTAACATATCACACACATTAAAAAGAACAACAATAAAATAACTTTCCAACTGCATGCCCATTTTATAAATCGATAGAATGCATTCAATCGGCGATAAAGCAATCTCGATCGGGCCGACTTCAAACTTGGTCCGCTCAATAACGTCATATTATTCAAGTTTTAGCGATATACCCATTCAACCGTCTAGCAGATCTGAAGCTCTATTCTAGAAATTTACGAGTCACCAAAAATATGTTTCAGCGTAAGGAAAAAGGTTGAATTTAGTAAATATTTTCTTTCTGCACGGATTGTAAAAGCCATTATGTATAGGTTTTTTTGTCATTTTGGAAATCTTGTAGGTCAATGTCCAGATGTGGACGTTGTGCGGCTGAAATGATTATCATCATTTCACCGGTTGGTTTATGGGCGCAATTTTGGGGAATTATGTCAGTATGATGCGGCTGGTGTGTTACCAGTGATGATTTAAGTTCTGAAACTTGGTCCCTTATTATCGGTGTCATAAGATGGCTCAAGGGCTACGCTCGGTGTTTCTCTACGTGATCGAATTAGAAATGAGGAAATTCGTAGGAGAACAAAAGTCACTGACATAGCCCAGCGAATTAGCTTGTTGAAGTGGCAGTGGACTTAGCGCGACGAACGGACGGATGGCCGATGAAGCAAAACGGTTCTCCAATGACGACCTCGTACTAGCAAGCAAAGCGCAATACACCCACCTGTGGTCAGACGACCTGACTAAGGTCGCTAGAAAGCGCTAATGCAGGCCACTCTTGATCGATCATTTTGGAAATGTTTCGTAGAGGCCCATGTCCAGCAGTGGATGTTATGCTGCTGAAATGATGATGATGCGGCTAGCAAGTCTTCACTATTGATTTATCTTTTCTAACTACATTTACCTAATAATAATGAATGACATAATGGATGATTTAGCCCTTTAGTCTCAAACCTTACAAGGGAGGAAACTATAATTATAACGTCATTTAGGTCACGTAATGTTATTTCGTGATATTTTTTAATGTCGCGTACCTTAATGAATCTGTTTAGGTAATGTTTAAATGCGAGTTTTTACATTTTTTACATATGAAATAAACAAAATATTTATAGATATAACGATGATAAATGTAGTAGTTGTTTTCAGATCATCATCTGTCATCAGATCTCCTAACGTTGATAACAATTGCTAAATAAACAACAATATTTAAGAAAATCCCTCCCAGTCTTCAGCGATTCACTGATTTCAAAAATAGTCCCCCGAAAAGAATGAGTTTCAATTTGATTCTCAGTCGTCACATGTTACGTGACTTGAACTTTGATAAAATACTCACACGTCAAGATATCAATAACGAATTCTCAAATAACGATTTGCTAGGGTAATGTTTTAAATGGAACGTCAAGTTGAAAAAGACTATCTTTTGAGCTATTTAAGTCAAAGTAAAATACACTTACTGCACCGTAATAAATAAACGTTACATAAACCAGTACATATGTATGTCTTTTTATCGAAAAAAGTGTCTGTCACTCTCTCTCGCTTTAGCAAATGACGGTTCTAAGCGACAGAAAGGATACCAGCATAAAAAAAGAGCCAGTCTTATGGCGGCAAAAACTCATACCGTCTTATTATAAAACGCAGACTAACTTTGTTGCTAGGTTTAAACAATTATCTGACCAAATTAAGTAGACATTTTCAGATGTGACAGACGCATAGACAGATGACAACTTGATTTGGTCGGATAATGGTTTAAAGCTAGTAACAAAGATTCATAGATGGTTACAATACTACCGATTACCGATGTCAAGATTAAAAGGTTGTAAACAAGCTATGTAAGCTATGTAAACTGACTGCTCGGCAGGTAAAATATTTAAATTGAAACACCTCTGACCAATTTTGATCCTAAATGCGGACAACACGAATGTTCATTGCAATACAAATGCTCAGACAACTTTAATCCATTCTGCCAAACTCGCCAAAAGCCGGTACAAATCCTCGTAATCCGGGTGCCAGTGGCAAATCATAACTTGTAAATGCTTACACAAATGTTAACACGTTTTTTGAATGCTGGACTGCTTTTTAGAGATTTTTTCAGATTTTACGAGTTTTGTGTGAGTTTGCTGTGGTAGTCTATTACTCTAGACGAGATTACTGAATTTCTTAATTTCTAGGCAAAATTGTTACTCAAGGGGATACCTACAAAAATTTTCCGGGGTCCAGTTCTGTCCCCATTCGAAATAAAAACGTCGGAAAATGAATGTGTCCCCATTTACACACATATCAACCATTGATACAACGTTCGTACTCACACTCGACAAAGTGAGTGGCTGTATATTGATAAAAACGTAAGGCAATCGAGATCCCAGATCGACTCATTTTTTACGACTGATATTGACCGTCATTATTGCCTCTGCCATGCATAATAATATATTATTAAGTACTACTTTTCTAACCCTCGCAACTTCCCTTGCTTCCCTTGGTGGTACTTAGACATGTTTGATAAGAATCGGTTCAGTCGTTTAAAAGTTATTGGGTGATAACGCTTCAAATTTTCTTATTTATCCGACAAATAATAGATGGCGCTAAGATATATTATGTATAGGTAGTTCCGCCACGTAAATTTGATTTCCGTCGGGGGTTTTTTAAATTTGCCTATTCCAAGTAAAGTTATTAACCATGGGTAAACCGATTTGTGGGAGACACGTGATCTCACGGATCTCATAAGTACTATCGTACAGTACATAAAATTGTAACTTTTAAAATAAATTGAAGTTTCAGTAGTATTTACAATTCTTCGAATTCGATTCTTCGCTTCAATAAATCGTAACTAAATCGTTTTCAACTGTCGACTTACAGCAAACGAATGTGACTTAACGCCGATAGAACTATAGTGCATTCTAAGCGCTGATTCACACTGAAACGGCATTTAGCGGTAGCGCACTTTGCTGTCAAACCATAATATTTAAATTTATGAAATGTCTAGTACAGCTTGAGAAACCTCATGGTTATTTCGGTTTATTGTTGTAAGGCTCCAACCCGTCAAACCAGCGCAGAGAGAGTGTAGGTCAAATCCTCTGGTAGCTGGTATATGTGATAATGTGGTCATGCTTTTGCAAAGAAGAGTAAAAAGACCTGATGATGATCATCATCATCAGGTCTTTTTACATCATCATTATTCCATCATTCTTTCAGACACATAACATACAAACTGGGCATAAGCCTCTGCCAAAGATTTCCAGAATGACCGATGAAGAGCAGCCCGCATCCAGCGATTTCCAGCGATCTTGGTCAGGTTGTAAGACCACCTTGTAGGTAGGTTGGTGTCCTACGCTTCGCTTGCCTGTACGTTGGCGTCATTCGAGAACTTATTTTCTTCAACGAGCTAATCCGCCGGCTGTACTGACATAGACTTTTGTTCTCCTACTAATTTCCTCATTTCTGATTCGATCACGTAAAGAAAACCGAGCATAGCCCTCTCCATAGCGCCTCCCCATAGATGATAATGATGCAGCTTGAGAACAAGCAGCTATGTCTTTCTCAAGCTATAATGCCTAGTACGCATTTCATGGATAGACATAAAGGTGAATATGGTTTGACATTGAAAGTGCGCTCTAATCGCACTTCCAGTGTGAAACGGCGCTTAGCCTAGAACCTTTGACCTACTTGTTTGTAAGTTACTCTATGTCGATTGAAGAATTTTGTACATACAGCACAGTTCAAGTAAGGCGAAGAGATGTATGTACGTTTAGGTTTAAGGACAGGATAAAAAATAATATAAATCTTGTTACATTTATGTTTGTTTTCTACATTAAATACAAATTTTTCAGTAAGTACTGATATTTTTGTTGAACAACAACGTAAAAAGCTGAACTATGAACTCGGGACTTATTTAAATTTCTTGTAAGTGCACTTGGTATATTTTATATCAGGAAACCAAAATTTTAAGAAGTCTTGGGTGAGTGTTGATACCATAATAAGTTTTTGACAAAAAAAAGCATTTTTTGTACAAGCTTGTATTGTGCGGCCAAAGTATTTACTCACTAAGACAAATAAGCCCAAATTCGATGAAGTTGCGTCGTTTTATTATTGAGTTCCATCGACCACATTCCGTCTCCGTGATTAAACCCTAGGCATCGTCTATACCAGTAAGTTCTTGTTAAGACCAATCAAACAATTCCTGCTTAATGAGGTTATGTTGCTTTATAACATGGTTCCGTCAACATTAATTGTTTTTGAATCAAATCGATTCGATATTTCGCAATTCGGTTTTTCAATAAGAATTCGAGTGGATGTTATTACCACAATACATGTTTTTATATATGTATGTCACACCATTTTTTTTGTAGGTTATAGGCATTTTTGTATGGATTGGGTAAATAAATATGTTCCTTTAGAGAAATTATTGTACGAAAAGTCTGTGTTCGTATAGTAATTCTAATATTTAACTTTACCAGTGTAACACACTACCAATACTAGTCATTCATGCCGTCTGGTTCCGGCAAGTAGAATGGAGCCACTCCAAGTTCTCCCGTGGATGTCGTAAAAGGATACTTAGGAAATAAAAGTTAAACAAAGCATTATAAACATCAATGAGACCTCTCCAACCCGACTGACCAGCGAGGAGAGTGTAAGCCAAAGTCCACCAGCTGGTCTGGTCAAGTATGGCTCTGGTAGTACAGAGGGGGTCGTGCTCCTGCAGTGGTGACAAAAATACTTGAAGATGATGAGGTTGACTAGTCATTAAATTTATGTTTTCTCCCTTCTTTGAAGTCTTGTGCATTTAGCCCGACTAAAAAAACACATTGTACTCGTAATGCGTGAAAACAAATAGGTAATTATTTATCACCCGGCTCTATTATCAGAACAGCTCATTGACTTCATTATATTGTATTCTAATGAGACTTGCACAAGTATACAAAATTTTTGCTAAATCAGTTGAGGATATCTGCTTTGAAATTGAGTTGCAAGATTTGACCTAAACAAACATTCATACGTACATACAAGATACATTGCAAGTTAAATTAAAGCTTGTAAAAAGTATAGTCTAACAGATTTCTCAAAATTTAAATTACATATCATCTTTAATCCCTTTAAGACAGTTACTAACTTATTATTTAACTAGCTCAATTAAAAAGTTAATATTTTGAGCCCTAATTGTCTCATCTTAATCTACATAAACTGTGATCATGTCTTAGAACTCATTAAAACTTTACGCATTATTCTGAGATCATTTGAAACAAATTAAATTTTGAATTTTATAAACTTTCGCAGTAATTTAAGAAAAACTTAGCAATACATCATTTTGTCGAGTTTATGCAAGTAAACTGTTTAAGTCGAAAACTTAACTCGTTGCATGAGAGCCGTAATTCAGGGCAAGTTAAGATTTAAACTCAAGTTAAGTGAGGGTAAGTTGAAGTTAAGTGCTAAGTTGGCCGGTCCGGCGCAGTAAATCGATTACTTTGCCAAAAGCACAGTAAATTTCAATGTTATTAAATTCTCAGGGATAATAATAAGACTACGAAGGACTTAAAGTTTAAAATCATTTCTTTATAGTTAAACCCTCTTTATGAGTTAGTCGCGAATGGTCTTAAACGCAAGTAGCCTATGTAGCAACTCGTCTAAAACGCTGATTGTCTAAACCGCATGTCGTCATAATAGGAAGTGGTCTTGGAATAGTTGTAGATATATAACCAACCTAAACCTCTGAAGTCGCAGAAGCAACGAATCGTTGGTGCAATTATTCTTTTTATTATCTGGTGTAAATGTATAAATAATACTTAATTTGTAGCATATTTGACGACCTCCGTGGCGTAGTGTGCTAGTCCACCACCCAGAGGTCCCAGGTTCGATCCCAGGCCAGGGCAAGTTGGAAATGACCTTTTTCAAATTAGCCTGAGTCTTAGTTGATGTTTATCTACGAGTATAAACGTATTTGTTATAAATTTAGTATCGTTACGTTAGTATATAACACAAGTCTCGAACTTACTTTGGGGCCTTAAGGCCATACCCAAATTTTCCGGGGTCCAGTGGCGCCGCCATTTGAAATAAATCATTTGAAAGGAAACGGAGATATCATTTAAAATTGTGTCTTGGTCAAGTCCTAGATAACCCTTGAAACTATTTTATGAACTACTGTTTATAGTTTAAAGTGAGAACGTGAAGCTTTTCTACGCACATTAGCCAAAAGTGGCCGTTTTTCGCAAATGTGCGTCAAAAAGCTTCACGTTCTCACTTTAAACTACAAAAAGTAGTTTAAAAAATACTTTGAATGGGTATCTAGAACTTGACCAAGACACAATTTTAAATGATATCTCCGTTTCCTTTTAAATGATTTATTTTAAATGGCGGCGCCACTGGACCCCGGAAAATTTGGCCTTAACTCAATCAGTGTAATTTGTTCCTATATAAGTAATTATTTATTATTTATTTAAAAGTTGTACTTTTCATTGTCTTAACGTTTCACGAATTCGCGAATCTGTGATAAGGAAATCCATACTTTATAAGACAACATTGAGATCGACCGTAAATATCCAAAGTTTAGTATGTGGTGCCTTGGTTTGGGCAAACCAATACAAAGTACGGCTTATACACAGGGATATATTATACACAATAATTAGCTATGAGGGTTTTTAAAAATATGTGACATTTGGTATCACATATTTTTACAAATTGCAGCACAGTGTCGTCAGGTCCAATCAACTGTTGTGATTGACTATCAGTTGACAGGTTCTTTTGTTCCGTCAAAGGTATCCCATAACAGCAGCTTATTGGACCCAATGTCAATGTTCTGCCAGCAGGTGTTCTATATTCTTGAAAGCTCTTATGTTCATCAATTGTAAATTAATAATCTTTTCCTTTCCTCTCTTTATTGGGAGAAGCTGTAGTCCAGCAGTAAACTGATAGAAGTTTGTATAATAAAAATAAAATAATAAAAATAAAAAATATATACGGACAAATCACACAACTTGAGCTAGTCCCAAAGAAAGTTCGAGACTTATGTTATGGGATACTAACTCAATTTTATAACAAATAAGTACATAACATAATTAAGTAAACTTCCAAGTTCCATCCAAGATCCAGGTCAATCTTAAAAACATCGTTTTCCACCTTGACCAGACCAGGGGTCGAACCCGGAACCTCCGGTGTGATCCTGGCATGATGAATATTAGGTCACAGGTTCACCTTGGACAGTTTTCCTGTAAATGTGAAAATCTTATGCACATATGGAAATCATACCCAACGTATTTCATCCATCACAAACTTCCCAACAACAAACAACACGTTGGAGGTCAGAATCTCACGGGCCTTAGATTTATGACTAGGAAAGTTATCCTTACAGATGTTGCGATGTATCTATTCCGAGTTGCGGATAGTTCAGATTTGTAGTTAGGTTAGTTATGGCACAAAGAAATAGTTGCAAGTACAGTTGCATTAAATGTAGATCAGTTGCAGGAGTAGGCTAAAACATCTTTGCAGCTGCAATTTAGGCTCAATAACAGTTTAGAAGTTTAGACTACTTGCATTTTGTACGAATTGATATTTAGACTACTTTACTTGCATTAGTAGACTATAACATGGGATACTTTCCGCTATTAGGGCGAAATAATACTTTCAGCGGTCATTAATAATGCCAAATCAAAAATTGACATGGGGCTTACGAGAATCTGATAATATACAGAAAAAAACGCGTAACACTGCGCTGACCAAAAAATAGTATAGTACTATTTTTTGGTCAGGGCGTCCAGAGCTGTAATGAATTTACAATAGACACAGTTTAAAGACCACAAAAATGCTTGACCCTGATATTTTTAAAGTAGAGCACTACCTTAACGCTCTGCTTATAAGGCGTGCAATATAAAAAAAAAAAATAGTAAAAAACAGAAACAGTCAACTGGTTTTAATAGTCAAAATGTGCTTCAATAATGTTATGACAATACTGCAAATTTTTCCTTTTCCGTATTTTCCTAAACATTCTTTGTCCGAGCAAAAACCGCAGTGAACAAGCCGCGAAATAGGTGAACATTTTGTGATTATTCTACAAAAAGACTAAAGGCAAAGGTCAGATAAACAGAGCCCACGTGTCACGTCCGCGGCCCACAAATAATTAAAAGTAGGCAGCAGATTACAACCTCACATATATTACGAGAAATACCGCAAAAATATTCCAGGTTTTCGTTAGGGTTCCGTGTTAAAATGGTACTTTAGCAGTAATGCCAAATAAAGTTGGAAAGATGTAAAAAAAAACCATTAGTGCCTAACAAGTGTACTGGAGGCAAATAAAATAAAAATAACAACAACTATCAAAAACGCTATCTAGTAATAACTAGCACAAAAATCGACACGACTTGAATTGATACCGATACGAAAAATAGATTTTACGTATTAGTAGCGCTATTTTTGCTTGGGACAACCCTGACTTTGACTTTGAAGCGTTAATTCTCAATCAATTTTAAACGGCTGAACCGATTTTCATCATACTTACTACATAAAAAATGGTTCTTAACTAAGTATGATGCAAAGAAATTTGCTTTCACGTAAAAAAAACGCATTAAAATCGGTTCATTCGTTCGAGTGCTACAGACAGACAGATAGACAGACACTAACAAAAACACCCCCTTTTTGTCAGTGTTAAAATAATATTGTAAACATGTCTGTTATTGTATGTTATTTTCATGTGTTTTGGTGCAATAAAGTGTTTTTACTTAGGTACTTACTGAAACATGGAATTTCTTACTCTTTATTGCATCGAGTAATTGAATTTAGATTGTTTAACATTTTTAGTCAACCGAACGAGCAAAGCGTCTCAGTTTCGAGATTGGCCAAGAGTGCTGTTGTCCGGCTGACTGTCTGTCTGTCTGTCCGTCCAGCTGCTGTCTCGCCTACCAGGTCGCCTTTCTCAATAGATTCTCTAGAAGTTTTTCGAAAAGGTACGAACATTATACAGAATTCCCAATCTTTGTGATTATAGTCTGTATTTATTTATTAACAAATAAGAAAGAAATTAAGCAGGTTCTTTTATATTTTTTCAAATCCCTTATGGGTGCCAGTCTGTCTCGTACTTGGCCGTTTACATTTTAAAACATAAAAAGGTAGAGTCAAGCCACGGAACCGTGGCGAGAATTTTGTACATTTTTCCTACAAAAACTTTTATAAAATATGTAACGTCATAATTATATGGCGAAGTTGCGGATAAAAACATGCTAGGTAGGTATGGTATAAACCACCTGAAACATAGACAAGTTTATTTGTTAGGCAAATTAAAAATAACCCGAATCCCATCTATTGATAAGGAATTACATAAGATTCTCAAAATTTATTTGGGAATTGATATCCGTAGCGTCATCACAAAAATCCTAGCTAGATCGATTTTCAGCCTTAAAACCCTAAAAGCCTAACAAGTTATTTACTAAATTTTATAAAAATCTTTTGACCCTTTCTGGAGATCCGCATTATAGGTTCTAATATATTAATGAATATACATCTACTTATATATACAAACACTAGCCGTGCCCGCAGGCTCCGCTTCTCGTGGGGATTTCGGGATAAAAACTATCATCTAACTCGGTCCTTGACTTATAAATAGTGTAACTAAGACGACTTTGTTTTATACTTTAAGAATAAACGTTCAAAGTAATCCTACTATCCTATCCTACTAATATTATTAATGCGAAAGTGAGTTTGTATATTTGTTACCTCTTCACTTAAACTACTGAACTGATTTGGATGAAATTTTGTATGGATATAGTTTGAGACTCGGGGAAGGACATAGAAGTTTTTATCCCGAAATTCCCACGTGGAGCGAAGCCCGCGGGTACAGCTAGTAAGATATAAATACTATACGATTAAGAAATGCAATCAGTATTACGGTCTGAAATGCAGTAAAATGTTGCGTACCAGCCAAACAGAGTTCAATTATTGTTTCTCTCAAAAGAATCCTGTTTTTATTTCCTGTAAATATGCATGCAATGTTGCATTGTCGGCTTGGCGGTGACCCAACAACCCAGTCCAGTGATCTTCGGGGACATTTTGTTGAACTACAACTTGGGCACAGCTGGGTTGTGTGAGAAATTGCATCGTAGAACTAATGGCCAAAATTAAGTTTCGTCTCTCGGATGTCTTCTTTGAGATATGAATATGTTTCTTATGAGAAAAATTAGTTAGTTCAGTGGCTCTTATCAACTGCTAGTTTCCAACAAGCCAAATCAGATACTTTTGTCTTAACGTCAAAACAAACATTGTGTATATGGATTTGTATGAAATAGCACGTCGTTTCTTGGAGTCAAATAGAGCTCCTGTTATCAGTTTTTAGCTTTAAAAAAATCTAAAATAATATTAAAAATGGATAAGATCAATGACAAGTGATATAATTTTGTGACGTTTATTCTCTTATCGGTACAAAATTATTTATGTTTGACCCTGGATACTACCCTACAGTCTTAGTAGAATCAGACCACTCCAAGTGCTCAAACGAAGCTCATAAACATCAATGAAGACCTTTCCAACCCATCCAACAAGCATAGAGAGTGTAGACTAAATTCTCTACTTACTTTTATTCTTATTTAAAGCCTAGATCCCATTGTTGGACAAAGTACTTACTGTTATTATTATTTATAGCCCAATATATCACATTGTTGGGGCTTCCCTTTCGGCTCTCTATTTATCCTTGTTTTGTCCTATTGCATGCAAGTTCTTTAGACAGACAGATCGACCAACAGACGTTAGCGTCAAGCTTTTAACACCCTTCTTTTTTGTTTGGGGTTAAAGAGGGGCGGCGAGCACTATTATATAAGACGATCTTTAACTTATAACTGTGTCTACAAAAAACATCTTTTTTCAATTCGATGTTAAATTTAGATTCGACTGCATTTGGATTCATACTCACGCCATTCAAAGCCCCATTACATTATAAATCTAAACTGGTATGCCACTCTGAGATAATTCTGCGTCGTCCCTACTCAAACAACTTGTGAACAGAGTGGAAGTAGGAAAAATAGACACGGCATTAGTAGGAACATAATTTTATAACCCCCGACGCGACAAAGAGGGGTGTTATAAGTTTTACGCTGTCTGTCTCTCTGTGGCATCTTAGCGCTCGAACGGATAGACAAATTTTGATGCGGGTTTTTACTTATAAGCAAGTTCCCCACTGCAAGGAAATTTTGATTTTGAATTTGAACATTTTTTGCTATGTTTATGAAAATCAGTACGGCTGTTTAAAAGTTATTAAATTCTTGAAATTCGAGGTAGTTTGCCTGTCAATTAATAGAGGTCGCTATGGATACGTTACGTTGGCGATACGGAATAATTTTACTATTATAATAATAAACTAATACGGAAAATTCTCGAGCTTCTCCGTGTTTCTGAAAGAAAGAAAATTGTTGGTCAGATGCCTTAAGGCAGCTTGACAAATCTGCCACCAGTGTTGGCCACTTACACTTACGGAAAACAAAAAATCATGACTTAGTTCAGAGCCAGGCAATGAGCGATAACGTTAGAAGATTTAGCATTCGAGTTTGTAGATGTGACTGAGTTAAGGGGTTTTTATTTGAAAATGCCGCGAAAGTCTTATATTTCCGAGACAAAAGTATGCTACGGGATAATCTTGGTAATAGCTATCCAGGAGACAAATTTAATTTTAATTCGTTGAGCCATTTTTGAGTAGGTGAGTAACTAACATCCAAACTCACTTACATTATCATTTTTGTAATTGGATAGCACGGTTAATGATAAAAAAATAATAATACTAGCTGTGCCCGTGGGCTTCGCTCCTCGTGGAAATTTCGGGATAAAAACTATCCTATGTCTTTCCCTACGAATTAAACTATATCCATATCAAATTTCATCTAAATAGGTATGTTCAATAGTTGAAGCGTGAAGTAAAAAAAACAAACAAACAAACAAAAAAAATATACAAACTCACTTTCGCATTTATAATATTATTAGGATAGTAGGACTACAGTATTGACATATCTACCCAACAGTCATTTTAAAATAATCATTCAATAAAAAAAATTGTTTAAAGTACGTGAAAGTTACCACATCCAAAATACTTAAGCATTTCTCACACTCAACCCTCTTCCTATATCTACGGGCCTGTCATACCATAGCATGTGAAGGACACAGTTTATAGGGTTAACGACACAACTTATAGGTTGAGAGTTCTCAACAACTTTCCTGCCCAAACTTTGCCTAACTATCCTGTAATGCGGCGAGGACACTTCAGTAATCTCACGATATAAGATGCCATTGATCTCGAATATCAAACCGAATAGTTCGAATATAGAGTTAACTTAACTTTAGGCTTGGATTTTATATATAGTGGCACGTACCCTTTTGTTATTGAAGTGAAAACTTCTTTAGCGGCGTTGTGCACTTTTTTTGGAATGGGTAAAAAATATTAAACTCGCGTCAGGACGCGTGACCTGATCGAAAATTCGTAAAACGGATGGAGAGTAGACAACTGGCGCGGCGTAGGAGAAGGAGTATCCCCCTCTCTTTCTACGGCGCGGCGAAAATGTATGCCTGCGCCTGCTGTTTCGTTTAGGCGGCGCAGGGCGCTTGCGCGAATGTTCGTGTGTGTTTATGTTACAGCGTGCTACGCGCATCCATGGATGGTGACTTATTCTAAGAGATAAACTTTTTAATGTAATCTAAAATGTCATGTTTGTGTACGATAGCCCAATAAATAAATATTGTATTTTACCACATAAATGAGAGTACTTTTATACTGATAATTAAAGCAATTCGTGCAAAATTATTCCCTAACCATTCCAAAATATCAAAAATGCACAACGTTAATATTCAAGTTTTCACTCCTGCCGGCACTCCCAGAGTGCAACCCGTCGTTTTTTGTTATTTAGATACTTTGAAGCAGTAGCCAAGCGGTTTGGGCATTTTTACGTCCTCTCCGGGATATAGCTCTTATACATGACTAAATGAACAGACGGTTCCATTGCCTATGTGCTAATTGAAACGAGAGTCAAAATGCATAACAGCTGAGCTGCTCTGTCAAGTTTAAGAACAAAAAAAGTCTACACCAAACCTGACCGCCAACCTTCATCACCTAGTTAAAGAGACACCTTAAGAAGAAAATGTTGAGAAATACGTACATGTGCAGGCAGTTTATTTATATGCATTTCGAGAGTTCTCCACAATTTTTTGTGCCCAAACTTTGTCAAAAGATCCTGTAATGCGGCGAAGACACTTCAGTAATCATACGATATAAGATGCCTTTAATGTCGAATATCAAATCGAATAGTTCTCCATAAAGTAACTTTAACTTTGGGCTTGGATTTTTGTAAATAGTAGTACCAACGTACGTACTGTTTAGGTATAATAGTTATTATGAGGCTGTAGCTAAGCATTTAGTGGCTTTTTTCTGCACTAGTTCGAGCACCCTACCAGGCGCGATTTGAACCTTTGAGCTTGTACTCATGATCAGTATATTTAACTACCAATACATGCCAATGCCAATGCCATGCAACTGGTGAAGGTTAACCTCATGAAAAAAACCTGCAAACTAGTTTATTACTTTGTAATAATGACTATTGTCAATAAATGATGGGCATTGGTTTTCTAGTCCGAACTTTGCCTAACTATCCTGTACCTAATGCGGCGAGGACACTTTAGTAATCTCACGATATAAGATGCCATTGATCTCGAATATATATCAAACCGAATAGTTCAACTATAGAGTAACTTTAATTTTAGGCTAAGATTTTGTAAATAGTGTTACGTACCCGGTATTTAGGTACTTTGAAGCGATGGTGGCCAAGCAGTTTAGTAATAGTTTTAATTTAGCTCCTGTAAAAATACTTGGTTTGGTGCAAAACCAAATAAAGCATTTTACTTTCTTTCTTTCTTGTCTAATTTACTCTGCGTGTGTGACTTTTACCTTGCAGGGCTATTTTAACCTAGTTACAAAAAGGAAAAGGTTTCCTATCAATTTGTCAGAATCTTTTTACTGATGAATTGTATGTTCAAAGATTTTTGAAAAAGGTTGGACTGCTTTTTTTGTTTATAATGGCAAACTTGTTACAAGGCCTCATATAAATTTTATCAAAATAGTTTGTGTAGTTTGGGAGAGACATCGGTTTTTAGCTTTGAAAAATTTGCAACAATAACTCGATTAGAAGAAGATTTAGACACACATATGTTAGGTTAGCCAGTAGTTCTCTAAACTTGAGTGTATTGTAAATAAAAAAAGGAAAGAAAAAAAATTATCTAGCAGTCATATTTTTTTTAGTTTTATTGTTGTTTTTTTAAATTCTTTTCGGGATGGTCTCGGAAGTATGTTATGAAAGGCCTTTGACAAAAGTGAAAATAAAAGGAAAGTGGCTAATCCATCAACTGCGTAGGATTAAGATGTAATGGACGACAAACAGCGCGCCCCTGAAACGTGACCATACAGCTTGCTGAAGGATCAAACCTTTTTCTTCATAAATGCCGCCCTAAGTATGATATACATAAGGTGTAGAAGAATCGCTAAATTCAATATAAGCTGACGTTATGTTAATAACAAATAAAAAAATGTTGCAATTGTTATGTTGTATGCAAGAAATATAAATAGTCTTTTTTTGCTGAGAAATCGTTGATTTGCTTTAATAAAACTTACATATTATTATAAATAACAAAATTATGTACATTAAATTATAAAAAGAAAAATTCTTCCAAAGTTTCACATAGAGGCAACGTAGTGTCATTCTGAATTTCGGCAGTTAATTATTCCGAAAGAGTAGCAATTTCGAAATACAGTAGTCCGTCTACTCATTGCTTCGATAGAACATATAGTCGACTAGCATTAGTCCGACGGTTGGACTTCAACAGAACCTACTCCGACAACACACACCTTCGAAAAACACTACTTCGCAGAAACCTTCATCGAAATGCATTTGTTCGGCGGATATCTATTGCGAAGGTACATACCTTCAACATAATACTGCTGTGTACTGCTATAAAATGTGTCAATAATTACAAAATAAAACTATAAATAACTATCAGTAATATTTTTTAATAAACCAGTAACAAATCATTGTAAAGTTTTATCATATATTAGATAATTTAAATTGTAACATAATATTATGAAATCTTCTTAACATATGTGACTTAACATAATTATATGAGTGGCATAAGCCATGAGCCAATGAGTAGACGAACTACTGTGTTTCTACTTTATTTTCTGTTTACTGTGTAAATTGAGACTGTCGGAATAATGAACTGTCGAAATTCAGAATGACACTCCACTCCAAGTCCTCACGTGGATGTTGTAGAAGGCGACTTAGGAGATACAAGCTAAAAACAGCTTATAAACATGAGACCTCTCCAACCCGTCTCGCCAGCGAGGAGAGTGTAGACCAAGTCTTCTAGCTGCTCTGGCCAAGTATGGCTCCGGTAATACAGAGGAAATCGTGCTCCTACAGTGGAGACAAAAAGACCTGATGATGATATATATTCTGCGTTTTCCATGTTTTGTGTCTGGAGTTTCCAGTTCTATAGTGAGTATAAAGAACCTTTTGTTTGGTAGATTAATTTGCGGCTTTATTTTAAAAGGCTTCTTTCGTGTTTCGGTTAGCACTCGTCGCTACGGAAAATGCTGAATATTTTATGTTAATTTCTATTTTAAATATAGTATATGGACGAATTACCCTAGGGTGATTCGGCGTTGTGTTCATTTTTAGGGTTCCGGTACCCAAAGGGTAAAAACGGGACCCTATTACTAAGACTTAGCTGTCTGTCCGTCTGTCCGTCTGTCCGTCTGTCCGTCTGTCCGTCTGTCCGTCTGTCCGTCTGTCCGTCTGTCCGTCTGTCCGTCTGTCCGTCTGTCCGTCTGTCCGTCTGTCCGTCTGTCCGTCTGTCCGTCTGTCCGTCTGTCCGTCTGTCCGTCTGTCCGTCTGTCCGTCTGTCCGTCTGTCCGTCTGTCCGTCTGTCCGTCTGTCCGTCTGTCCGTCTGTCCGTCTGTCCGTCTGTCCGTCTGTCCGTCTGTCCGTCTGTCCGTCTGTCCGTCTGTCCGTCTGTCCGTCTGTCCGTCTGTCCGTCTGTCCGTCTGTCCGTCTGTCCGTCTGTCCGTCTGTCCGTCTGTCCGTCTGTATATAGCTAGGCAGTTGAAATTTTCACAAATTATGTATTTTTGTTGCCGCTATGACAACAAATACTAAAAACGAAATAAAATAAATATTTAAGGGGGCTCCCATACAACAAACGTGATTTTTTATAGATATACGAAACTTTCAGTGCGCGAATCCGATTCGCATTTGACCGATTTTTATGTTATCATCACCTAAAGTCCTCTGCTACCCTAAAGGACATAATAGGCCTCCCCAAGGATTTCCAAAACAAACGCCTGGAATTGGGTTGTCAACTAAAGAATATAAAAGTGTTGTAGCTGCCTTTAATCGAAAATATAGACAACTAGCTATAACCGCGGGCTTCGATCCCCGTGGGCATGTCGGGATAAAAATATCCTATGTTCTTTCCTGGGTCTCAAAATATATCCATCCTAAATTTCATCTAAATAAGTCCAGTGGTTGAAGCGTGAAGAGTTAACAAACAAACAAATATACAAACTCACTTGTTTTGGATTTAAAGAAAGTAATTTGAATAAAAAACATTCTACTTATTATCAGAATTTTTGATGTAATTTTAAACATTGCACCTGAAGTTACGACACGCAGTAATCGAAGATTACATTTTTTCTATGACTGCGCTAAAAAAATAAAAACATGTGTCAACTGTCACTGTCTCCTGTTTAATTTACATTTTACATCGTTGGTTGTTTTCAGGTTGTTATGTTAGTACAATAACAGGTGTCAGTACTGAAAGTACAGTACTGAAAGTGGAAATTACCAACTTTACTCAAAGAATCTTCATCGTGACGTCAATTTCTTTAAAAAGCTTGACCTTGCATGAAAATAAAGGTCATTGGGATTTTTGCAAATGTCTAAATAAGTTAGACCTTATTTTAAAATCTGATTAGGAAAACCTCCTTGATGCTTTTCCCCGAAATGATTTGCGAATTAAAGATTTTTAAATTGCAAGCCAATTGAAGGGACCTCCAACCAGCGTTTTCTAGCAGCCACAAGTAAATATCTCAAAAAATTCTGAAGAAAGTTATATTTTAATATTATTTAATATTAATTATTTAATATTCCTCATCAATTGCTAAAATAACTGTATTCTAGCTGATTTAGACTTATCTTACCTTCAATACTTGCCTTAGTGAATGAAATACGGTAAGGATAGAAGTTTTAATAAACACAAATCTTCCATATTATTGAATCTCCAAAAATACGAGGGAATCGGCCAGAAACCAATTGATTGCGGATGGGGTCGTAAAATATTGAATTTACGCAAATCGACCAGTGGGCGAATTCGAATGGAGCACGAGATTCACCCATCTTTAATTTAGAACAAAGCCGGTATGCCAATTTTGTTCCGTGGTTAAACTACTATGTGCTTCCGCCAGTTAGTCCATGCAAACTATTGCCAACCAGGGATTTCTTGCCGTATGGTTTCCGGCAGAATCAAATACGACCACTCAAAGTCTTCTCGTGAATGTCGTAGACAAACACCGAGTCAGGCCTGTGTCACTCCCCGTTAAGGTATCGAAAATATACCTCTACATTATTACTATGCACGCAGCGACCACTCCTAAGTGGCAAATTCAGTGACGTGAATCGTATGTCTAGAGTAATAAGATTGAAATTGGCTTGCAATGCACTTCTAGGTATCTAAACGAAGAGGTGTTTAGTTCTGACGCGAACTATATTAAACCATATCGCTAACGACATTGAGTAGATATTTCTTTGAATTCCTTGGCTGAGTAAGACTTCTGTACGTGTATTCTGTGACAGAGCATAGCTCTTTCCATTGCGCTGAACAACTTTGAGAGCTTTCTTTTGAGACCCATAGTAAGGGACCACGTTTGAGAACATAAGCCATCACTGGTAACACACATTGGTTGTAGACTTTAGTCTTGAGATACAGACGTATTTTGGACGAGAATACCCTGCGTAGTTCCGTTCCGTGACGCAGTACAATAGACCTTTATTTTGAGTTAAACTTAGATGTAAGTTAAGTTCCTATAATCTGACGTCAACAACTATGATGATAATAAAGTTGAGAGGATAATTATGTAAAATTGACAATTGGGTATTTTGCTAAGTCAAAAATAAATTATTTTGTACTGATAACAAAATAAAACGTCGCAAAATAACGTCACTTGTCTTTGAACATATCCATTTTAACGTAATTTTAATTTTTTTATTGCAGAAAACCTAATATTAAGTGCGCTATTTGACTTCAAACAACTATGACGTCACCTGCCTGTATTTCATACAAAATCCCATAGAAACTGTTTGTTTTGACGTTTCGAAAAAAGTATCTGATTTGGCTTGTTGGAAAATAGCGTATTACCAAAAAAAAAACACATCTAAAGATATTAAATAATTTCTCCTTTTGACTTTTTGTTTGAAAACTTCGTGCTTTGAAGGCAAGTCTTGCTAGGTTGTTAAATAAGTTAGGAAAAACGAGTTTTAGTACTTGCATACGGGATGCATTGGAAAAAGGAACGAGATTTACCCATGCCCGCCTAAATTCAGAATAGCACCGGTGGAACTCCAATTTGGATTGTGATTGAAATCCTGTAGGAAAATAAACTATTGCAAACAGTTTATACATACATACATACTATCACGCCTTTATCCCTAATGGGGCAGACAGAGCATTTTGGGTCTTGCGGCTCTATGCAGAGCCTAGGGCCGCAAGACTCAAAAGCCACTTTTAGCGTCATGGCTGGCGAGAAGATGGAAAAGCAATCAATACAGTGACGGGTTGCTAGCCGCATCGCCTGTTAAAATAATTCGCATTTTTGCCCATTCCCTCGATCGGCTTTTACGATCTCCGCGGGAAGAGAAGCAGCTGGTACATTCTAAGTTTTTTCGTTTCTCCCAGACCAGCATGGGACCATTTATACCATTTTAAAAACCACGCTGGTTTAGTGTTGCAATGATTTTGACATAGGCTTGGTGTTTTTGTCACTTTAAAGTCCTATAGTGTACATCGAATGAATGACCTGGATTATTATGGAAGGCGCTGGATGCAAGCCGCTCTTTACATTTTACATATCACAAAGGTTTAATAAATAGTATATTTAAGTTTGACCTATTATTATAATCTAGGTATCATAAAATAGTGTGAAATCATTTGTAAACTAAATAATTTTTTTTTTTATATACCTACACAAAGCCCAGGTTTACAAAGCCTTACTAAATAAATTACTTGCAAAATCAGGGCACACTTATTTGTAATTTTTTCTTAAGATAACCTACGTTTTATTTTTTCGAATGAATCACAAGACTCCGCAAAACCCCAAAGTGCCTGTAATCTTGATAACAAATTCAGAAACACGACCTACGGCATTCAGACAGGCCTGACACAAATGACCTAATTGGCTTTATTTCGACTGCAGACTAAATCTAGATACGCAATCTAGACAAACGCTCATTTTGAGTTAGAAGTAATCTCAAAATTAACGTTTGTCTAGATTTGGGAAAGTAATTTGTAGACAAAGAGTGGAACCGGGCTCAGTTTACCCCGTTAGGGATAAAGACGTAAAATGTAACTGTAAGAGATGACTGCCCCCGTGGTTCAGTGGTCAGCGTTCGCTTTGTGATCCGGAGGTCATGGGTTCCAATGCCGCTAAAAAGCATAATTTGTTAAAAGTTGTTTTTGGTCTGGTTAGGATATTTTAGGTTTAAATCACCTGATTATCAGAAAAAAAGATGATTCCGTATTTCGGAAGGCACGTATAAACGGTGGTCTTTTGAGATCGATGCGTCAGCGCGCTCCGCGCTCGCCCCGCACGGCCACCCGTTGCCGAAGTCATTCTTAACTTCAATCTTTTTTTTTGATAATATAAAAAAAAATTGTATGATACCGAATAAGTCTGAGGATCTCGGTATCCTGACAGGAGTGCGCATTACTAGCGTTTTCGCAAGTTAACCGACACCGGGGTGGTCCGCATTAGGATGGGTGACTGCAAGCGGCATAAAATTATCTCGAGCTCCTTGCTTCGAAAAACACGTATAAGCCGTTGGCCCAGGCTGTCATCATTGTACGGCAGTCGTTAAGCTATGTCAGATACCTAATTAGACAGCCTGATCTGATACCTGTATTGGCCCCGTCACACACGAAAAACAAACAAAACAGTCTGACATTTCCTACTAATATTATAATTGCGAAATTGAGTTTGTATATTTGTTTTTTGTTACTACTTTACGCTTTAAGTACTAAAATGATTTAGATGAAATTAGTGATGGATATAGTTTGATACCCAGGAAGGGACATAGGATATTTCTTATCCCGAAATTCCCACGGGGAGCGAAGCTCGCGGGCATAGTTTATTTCATTAGCAGTTAGTTGATATAATATCTTTATTCTAAGTTTTCGCTTATAGTAATCATGCATAATCATGAATGAATTCGTATTGATGAGTTCTTAGCCTTTCACCCTTTCAACTGTCGATTCAAAATTCGGTCAGAAGGAACCGGCAGTTAATTTGTATGTAAAATACTTCAATATTGCATCGATGCCAGGATCCGGTGTAATGGGATGAAAATGAGCCTGTGCCAACTATGCGTACTTATGTTTCTGTTGCACAAATGTTTGAATACAACATCTGTAAATATGTAATTTAATCGGTTATGTGAATAATTCAGGATATTAATACATAAAAAAAGAGTCTTCCTTCTAATTGTAAGTTTCCTAAATTTTTGGATTTACACAAAAATGTAGTTTCCCTTGAAATTGTAAAGAGTGAATAAGAACAGTATATAGATTTCCTAGGAATTGTACATATAGATTTAGAAAATATATTTACTAAATAGCAGTTGCAAGTTTTTTTAAACAAGATAAGATCACTGTTCAAAAATTCACGAGTTCTCACTGAAAACATTTAGCCAACGACAAACAATTTTGCGACAGCATAGGCTATGCGTAAAAAAACAAGCATTCTTAAAAAAGACTATGTTTCGAAGATCAAACTTCCTGAGCAATCTTAGAGAATCCGTAAACAGATCTATAGTTTGCTATTGTTAACAACGCGTATAGATGTGGAAATTTTAGACGAGAGGAAAAATACCTGTACACATAAAAACAATTGCAAAACGGAACTAAAAAAGAAATCTGGCGCTGACTACAGAAAAAGAAAAAGACTAAATCCTTAGTGGCCAGCATGTTACCTCAAAACATAAATCTAACAAATCACGAGCTACGTACAGATAATACAACACAAAATTAGACCTCCTTCGTGTTTCGCCTACAACTGTTCAAAAATTCACGAGTTCTCACGGAAACACGTTCAGCCGACAAACAATTTAGCGACAACTAGGAAATGCATAGAAAAACAAGCAACTAATCAAGCCCCTAATAAAATACGATGTTTTCGGGATCCCCTGAGAGTGCCCGGGGCCGATTCGGCCCGCAAATTGGTTCTCGTTAACATTTGGATGCGATTTCCGAATTTGTTAGCCCTTAACAAGCCTGGACCCGCAAAGTTTAGTTGGGGGGTGAAATGACCGAACACGCCTCAATTAACAGATGGCAGTGAGTTAGGAAGATCGTATCTCTGATTGGATGCGTGGAATTCTTGAGCTGACCTCAATTTATTTTTAGGCTCATTTTTGGCCCTAGTACAATGTTTCTATAACTATTTAGGGAGATCTTGCTTACTAAAGAAATCGCGTAATTATAGAATTAAAAGTAGAGAATGAATATGAGTATTACATACATAAGGCACCTCCTAAGGTACCGCGCAATATTTTTTTTTCCTTTCTTATCGTGCCTACTTAGTTAAAATAATTAAGTACGCTAATAATATTACAATCTAGCCTAAACTCAGACTAATAAGTAATTAAACATTGACCTAGCTTTATATGTTATTGTCTAAGAATGTGTCCATTAGCACTTTTCTTACTGTCTCTATTAAGGCCATACCCAAATTTTCCGGGGTCCAGTGGCGACGCCATTTAAAATAAATCATTTAAAAGGAAACGGAGATATTATTCAAAATTGTGTCTTGGTCAAGCCTTAGATAACCCTTAAAACTATTTTATGAACTACTGTTTATAATTTAAAGTGCGAACGTGAAGCTTTTCTACGCACATTAGCTAAAAGTGGCCGTTTTTCGCAAATGTGCGTAGAAAAGCTTCACGTTCTCACTTTAAACTACAAAAAGTAGTTTAAAAAATACTTTGAATGGGTATCTAGAACTTGACCAAGACACAATTTTAAATGATATCTCCGTTTCCTTTTAAATGATTTATTTTAAATGGCGGCGCCACTGGACCCTGGAAAATTTGGGTATGGCCTTAAGGGTTATCTAGGGCTTGACCAAGACACAATTTTGAATGATATCTCCGTTTCCTTTTAAATGATTTATTTTAAATAGCGGCGCCACTGGACCCCGGAAAATTTGGGTATGGCCTTAAGGGGAAGGCACTTTGTTCTTGTGCCTCTGCTGGCACGTCACTGCACTATAATTTCAATGTATTTTTAAAACTACACTAGTTCAAAAGGTTTAGTTCTTTTGAGACGTCGCACTATGTCCGTATTGTCGAGGAGCTGGATCGCTTCGACATTCACATGGTGAAGCAGTCTATACTCATGTGCTTCGGCGTATTTCTTGATAGCTTTATCGACGGTCTGCATGTTAAGGTCCCGGTGTAGATTGTCGATTCTTATATACCAGGGCGTATTCACAATGACCGTGCAATATGCGTCACCATTCCCGTACCTCTCCCCCATTCTCGTCTTGTTTTGAGCGGTCAGCTGCAGGCGTCTGGGCGCCTCGATAAGGCGAGAACGAGGGAGAGGTGCAAGGATGGGGAAAAAGGACGCATATTACGCGGGATCTTAGAAGATTCCGTTCTGCATGTTATACTTATATTCATTCCGTGGTAGTACTGTAATCACACCGAAAAACCTTTGCTTTTCAAAGCCAGGTCAGTATAAGCTAATCTTCTCTTAAAATAGTTGATTTGATCAAACACTATGCTCTTCTTCTTAGCGTGTCCGAATAGGGAGGTGGATCAGTGTGTGCATGGCTACACTTACTCATACATACCTATTTACTCTCTTCATGCCTGACTGAAGGGTACTTCTGTCCTATCCTTTTTTTTTTAAAGTCTGCAAACACTTACTCGCCTGACATTATTGCACAAGGTATTGTTACATGACTACCGATACAAATATATTTCACGTCTTTATCCTTGACGGGATAGACAGAGCCCACGGCCATAGGACCCAAAGGCCATGCTGAGCGTGATGGTGGGCCCATGGGCGTTAAGATGGAAAAGGAATCAAAATAGCGATGGATTGCTAGCCGCTATATGATTAAAATATCGCCTATTCCCTTGATCGGTTTTTACAACTGCGCGGAAAGAAAAGCAGCTGGTACATTCTAATCTAACATTACATGACTAGGTTTCAATAAATACTTTTATTTGCGAAATGTTGTAATTGTTATTCATATTTTTTTAGAATAGCTGTTCGTTTCCTACTTCTGGGCAAAAGCCTCCTCTCTTTCCTTCTACAATTCTCTATCCTGGGTCTTTTTTTAAACCAGTTATGTTTTTATTTATTATTTACTATAAGGAATAAAATAATTTACTGTTTACTTAAAAAAATAAAATATACTGTGCATTTGCTTATATACAAAATAACGGCATTAGGTAGAAAATTTTCAACATTTCCATATTACAACTTTCTAAACTTTTAAGTAATGAATTCAACTTTTTAATGAATCGTAACTTTTAATAAATTAATTTGAACATGAACACGTATCCGTTTCATTCGCTTCTCGCTTCACCGACTGGGCCCGACTGGCTAATTCGTTCGTGTCTAAAGTTTCCGAGGATACTTATTTTAACTCTGTATCTATCCAATAAGTAGGTATTTCTTTCCTCTTAACTCTATCCCAGTGGTTCCCAAACTTATTTTGTCTACTGCCCACTATGAGAATAAATATTTTTTTAGCGCCCCCATTTTTTCACCTATTTAAAAACCACTAAGTATAACTTCAAATTAAATTAATTAATTATTGTGACCTATATATGTATATTATATATATGTATAGTATATGTATTATCCCATGCTGGTCTGGGAGAAACAAAAAAACATAGAATGTACCAGCTGCTTCTCTTCCCGCGCAGATCGTAAAAGCCGATCGAGGGAATGGGCAAAAATGCAAATCATGTTAACAGGCGATGCGGCTAGCAACCCATCACTGTATTGATTGCTTTTCCATCTTTTCGCCCACCATGACGCTAAAAGTGGCTTTTGGGCCTTGCGGCCCTGGGCTCTGCATAGAACCGCAAGACCCAAAATGCTCTGTCTGCCCCATTAGGGATAAAGACGTGATAGTATGTATGTATGTATGTATATATGTATATTATGTAAATATTTATTCTCACAGTGGAGGATGATATTTATGTGGTTATTGTTGAGAGTCGAGAGCTCTAGCAGTCGTTGTTTAAGAGGCCTCCTAGCTAAATAAAGCTCCTAGCAAAAAAAAAAAAACATTTTCTTTCTGGGTCTCTTACCGCCCCCCTTGAGACCTGCAGCGCCCACAAGGGGGCGTTATTGCCCACTTTGGGAAAGACTGCTCTATCCCTTCTCTATCCATCATCATCATCATCATTTCAGCCGCATAAGGTCCACTGCTGGACATAGGCCTCTCCTAAAGATTTCCAAAATGACCGATCAAGAGCGGCCTGCATCCAGTGCTTTCCAGCGACCCTGGTCAGGTCATCTGACCACCTTGAAGGTGGCTTTGGGCCCTACGCTTCGCTTGCCAGTACGCGGTCGCCATTTAAGAACCTTTTTGCCCCATCGGCCATCGGTTCATCGCGCTATGTGTCCCGCCCACTGCCACTTCAACGAGCTAATCCTCTCTATGCTTGCTAGAAAACAGTTTTTTATAGCTTTTTTCAGTCTATTTCTTCACTAAAGTCCTTGTCCGGGCGTCCAGCCTCTTTGCTGACTGACTGAATATAGACATAGACTCGGACGACATGACAGGAGAAGAAAAAAGACGACAAAGAAGTGACTGAATTTTTTGCCTTGAATGCGAGGGTTTTTCTTTTGATCTAGACAAAATCATGGTATAACAAAACAGGTATTTTCTTCCCGAGATGGAACTTGACTACGTCACAAAGTGTTGGCACTGATTGTTCTTTTCAGTAAATTTAAGGACTTTCTCAATTAGTTCATAAATATTAAATAAAATATTAAGGAACTTAGCTAGTTGGTATCTCGCGATTCTCGCGTGATTCATCAATTTAATATTTTATAAATTGATATAATGGTTTATTAATTCGTAATTGGTTTATAAAGTTTAAAAATGCATTATGCTCGGGTAATTCAATTTCACACAGTGGCAACATATCAAACTGATGACGTAGTCAAGATCCACCGACGTCATCAGCTGTCACGGGAAGAGAATACCTTATTTTATTATACCATGGACAAAATCCCTTTTTAAGACCGTTCAGTCCTCAACTATCAAGGTTAAATTAGTCGATAATTTTACATCCATTTTCCTTACAAATTTCGAAGGGATTTTTCTCCACTGTTTGATATTGTATATCCAAACTTAAACATGATATTGGTTTTTATCATTATTGATTTGTTGTTCTTGCTAATTTTAACGCAACTTTAGGCGTAAATAAGTGTATTTTCACTCTTAAGTTTAACTTTATTACGATAATTCCTTTGGAAAATTAAGTTTTATGAACATACCCCTAAATTTGTATGGAAAGTTATTGACTAGTTCCACCTTAAGGGTAGAATTGGCCCATAATCACCACGCTGGGCGATGGGTTCGTGACATAGATGGTCACAGGTTGCACGCAGATAATGCTGCGTCCTATTCTCTATTTCGTAATTATAACTAAGGCTATCTATAAGTCATATATCATTATAGGTATCATTTGACGACCTCCGTGGCGAAGTGGTCACCATGCTAGTCCGTCACACAGAGGTTCCGGGTTCCGTCAGGGCAAGTTAAAAAATTGCCTTTTTAAAATTGTCTTAGGTCTTGGATGTTTATCTATATATGTATTTGTCATAAAATATAGTGACGTTGAGTAAGTATCCCATAGCACAAGTATCAAATTAACTTTGGGGCTACCTGAATCAGTGTAATTTGTCTCTTTAGATATTTATATTTATAAGTAATTATATCTCCCTTATTTACAACACTTTATTCTGCCGATGGCCCGAATGGAACTTTGGTTTAATAAAAAATCTTGCTATACTGATCTATATCACAGATAAGTACCTATCTACTACTAAGAGTATTGAACATAAACCAAAATCCAAATATGATGTAGGTTATGCCACTGCCTTCATGTTTAATTCACATCAATGTTAATGCAACATATAAAATTCCGTTTGTGTATTGCGAGAATAAATTACATGAAAATATAGTGAAATGAACATCACAAGTTGGAATCATTAACACGTAGTACTTTACATATTAAATGGAAATTAAAATATCTATTATTTTATGTAACTGTTGACTTTTCTCTTGTCAAGTGTGTAAGTAGCTAATATCAGATATTTCGAGCTGCATAAAGGCATGTGCCGCGTGGTTTCCGGCAGAGTAGAATAGGGCCACTCCAAGTCCTCCCGTGGATGTCGTAGACCTTCTAGGACATAGGAAATACAAGCTAAACAAAGCTTTGTTTAGCTTGTATCTATAAACATCAGTGAGACCTCTCCAACCCGTCTAGCCAGCATGGAGAGCATACACCAAGTCCTATGGCTGCTCTGGCCAAGTTTGGCTCTGTGGAGACAAAAAGACCTGATGATGGAAAAGGGATTTGGATACATAAGTTATGCGTAATACTTACCAGTTGTGGTTTTCGGAAATATCTGACGCTCTCTAAATGGACATGATAATATTTGTTGGATAAATTTGACGTTCGCGGTGAAAGAGAACATGATTTAGATTCTTGCCCATTCCTTCTATAAGCTTTTGCGTTTAAATTTGGTCTACTTACATCTAAAAAAGTCGTTATAACCCACTTATTCATAAATAATGACAATCGTTTGCTAAACCTATTTTTGTTACAATATGTTTTGTCCCTTTTTTCAATGTCAAATACTGAAAAGAGGGAAAGGGACGAAACATGTTTAGCAAATAATAGTTGTTAATGTTTATGAATAAGAGAGCAAGATATTTAATTACCATAATACATATGTACTTACCGACGTATCAACGTGTTAAGTGCAAACTGATCCAAAATATGCATATTATGCATTAGAATGTTCAGTGCCTACTCCCATTAATTTTCCAGTTACCTACTGCATGGGAGTAGATGCGTTTTTGAGGTTATATCCCGACGCCATATTGAATTACACGTACACGTCATCATCACGCCGTCGCTGTGAAATTGCTCGTGAAACACGACAAATTGATATTTAAATTAATAGTTCGGCAGCCATTTTGGTTTTAACATTTTAAATTTCGAAAATTGGTCGGGGAGGAATGAAATATTTAGAATGTACCAGCTGCTTTTAGTCGCGCAAATCGTAGGTAAAACCGATCGAGGAAAATGCGAATCATGTTATCGGCTAGCAACCTCACTATATTTATTCCTTTTATATACATTTATTTTTTGTTCGAGAAAGTAAAAAACGTTAAATTGCTTATGGCTGAAATCGTGAAAAGAAAAATTCAATTTGTTCCAAATTATTCATTTAGGCGCTCGATATTTTGAAAACTGTAAGAATAATATCAAAAATCTTACAAAAATTCCTATAGACAATTTAGTCGGCTACAATGTGAGCCTAAAACAGAGACGGTCGGGTTGAGGGTTTTCTCTAACTTCAAGGGGCCCTGTAGCCTAACCTTTTCGAAAATTATCAAAACGTGGGAACGATAATTTTTTGGAATTTCGTCATTACGCATCTTGTTGATAGACCTGTGAGACACGAAATCTGTGATTTTAAGCCTGCCTGTTATAAACCCTCTGTGGGAGTATACTCACCTACTTACTCCTGCGTAGTAGGCGGACTTATTTCGTTTTTATAAGCCCGTGTTTCATTGCCGTCACTTGCACCAGTACAGCGGACAGTTTGTATATCCGGGTGTCAGCTCCACGCTGTCTTTACAGGGAAATTTTCTCGGCATTTTTTGTGAAGACAGGTATTTGCAAAAAAGTTTTAAATTAAGTCAGGACATTTTTGATACGTGTAATTTTTTTTAAAAGTTATAGCTAATAGAAACAGATCAGCCCTTGAGCCAGAGGTGCTAAGAATCTCCGGGTAGGATTGATCATCGTCAAACAAGCAATAGGAAACCGGTCAAATACAGCTTATAAGTTATAATTTATAAAGGAAGGATAAAGGGGAGGCTTTGCCCAGCAGTGGGAGACTACACGCTAGAAAAACAAACTAATAGAAGGATATGGGAGATATTCTTTCAAAAGTTGACAGCAAGTATTCATACTAATAAGTCATTATCCCTTTGGGGCCAGACAGAGTATTTAAGCATTAAGCATTGGAGATTGGAGCTGGCCGCAATATAAAAGACTTTCAACGTGATGATTTTGCTATTTTTTTTTTGTTTAGAATATAAATAATAAATAAATACCTATATAGGGTCAAATTACACTGATTGAGCTAGCCCAAAAGTAAGTTCGAGACTTAATGTGTTATGGGATACTATCCTGCCTGGATACTATCCGGCCTGACCGGGGATTGCACCCGGGACCTCTAGGTGGCATGGTGAACACTACACCACGAAGGTTGTCTTCTTTCACTTGTTTTAAACTTTATGTCAAAGATATAAGGTTTAAGTTGAATGTGGTACCCATTCTACCAGTGCCTTGCTAAAGGTTAAGGTTTTAGGTCTTGCTATTCGACAGAACATTGTGTAGACAGAGCATTTTGGATCAAGATCCAATGTGGTCTTTAAATCTTGTGGCTCTAAGCATTAGGATTTAAAGACCACATTTAAAGCGTTGATTTTGCAATTTTTGTATAAAAAAAAGACGTGTGGCACTCGGGGACTGCCGCGGTAAAGCTATTGCATTAAGGTGATTTTTTACAAGGAAGGACGGCAACGTCGCAAACGGACGACAGAGACGAAGCGGCAACCTACATGGTAGGCAGAGCGTGAGGTTTTTTCGTTACGGAATTTCTGGATTCGGTCCCCGCGCTCAAGGCCCGCGATAGATGATATAGCTTAAAAATACTTGTTTTAAATTAGATTTGTTCAACTGACCTTCTAGCGAACCTAAACCTTACTCTAAAACTAAACAAAAGTAATATACGAAAGAAATACGCCAGCGATAGTGACGGCCGCGCGCGTCTCGCGTCGTCAGCAGATTTTGTCAACGGTAATCCAATATGGTCCTCACTTGGACAGCATGCCGACTGGCGCGTGGTCTAAGGAAGAAACAGTTTCCTTTTTTTTTTAAAATTTAATTTATTGCAATCTTAGATTATAGTTTATTGATTGCTTTTCCATCTTCTCGCCCACCATGACGCTAAAAGTGGCTTTTGGGTCTTGCGGCCCTGGGTTCTGCATAGAGCCGCAAGACTCAAAATGCTCTGTCTGCCCCATTAGGGATAAAGACGTGATAGTATGTATGTATTAGATTATAGTACAAAAGGCAGAACTTAATGCTAAGCATTTTGTACTAGTTCACCTTTTGGACGTAGCAGAGAAAATAGTAGATGGGGTGCATATTTAATTATAATATAATTATACATATCGAAAGAAATTTTTTAATAATTTCCAAGAAAAGTGACTTCAATTTAGTCTACTTTCTTTGATTCTACCACACGAACTTACATTTCTACCCTCATATTCCTTAAAATTAACACCCGTTTGACCTATTTATTTAAAACGTGTTTTGTTACTTTCCCTATTTTCAATATTTAACATTGAAAGAACGAGACAAAACATATTTCGACTAAAGTAGGTTAGCAAATTTTTGTAATTTTTTATGAATAAGGTGGTTTGACTGCAAATCACTTGATTTACTAACAAAAACATCAAAATCCCTATATGTGTGCCCAGAATATTTGAATTTTGAATATATATTTGATTACTCGAGGATTTCACCAACCGGTAATAATGGAATCATCTTGCATGTCTTTAAACTCTAATGCTTGCTTAACGTCGCGTCGTCAAGGAAGGTATGCGTGCCAATCGTCTTACAACCAAGGATGCTCAAGACCGAGCGAAGTGGAGAAGAAAAAACCGGAAAGCGGACCCCGGGCTTCGCAGCATTACAGCTGAGGATGCAACTGGGAATACGCTGAGTTAAGAGAGATATCATCATCTCTCATCACTTGCGCCATACAATAAAATAAGAGCGGTAAAATATTTTCAGTTCTGCCAAGTTTCATTTCGGTATTTTCGCTGAATTTTATTAAATAAAATTGTGATGTTTGATAAAATCGGGTCGATTTAATAAGTTTGGATGTGATTTATTTTTCGCTAGACGAAATTTCGTCTTTTCGTATGACATATTTCGTATTCAATTATCGTGATTGAATTTATTTGGTTGATACTATTAGCCCTAATTGTAAATTGCCTTATTTCTTGCGAAAATTATAAATAGTTACTAGACTGTAACTAAGTGAACTAAAATTGGATTTAAGTAATATATTGATAGAATTGAGAATTTTAGCCATAAAACTATTTTTAGGGTTTCGTAGCCAAATGGCAAAAACGGGACCCTTATAGATTCGTCATGTCTGTCTGTCTGTCTGTCCGTATGTCACAGCCACTTTGTTTCGAAACTATAAGAACTATATTGTTGAAACTTGTAGATGTATTCTGTGAACCTAATGTGGTTCACAGAATACATCTACAAGTTTCAACAATATAGTTCTTATAGTTTCGATTTTTACACATAGGAAAAAAAACATAAATTTTGGGGGTATATACCATACTTAGAACTGAAACTAAAAAAAATTTTTTCATCAAACCCATACGTGTGCTATGGAAAGGTCTTCAAAAATGATATTGAGGTTTCTTTTATATTTTTTTTCTTAACTGAATAGTTTGCGCGGGAGACACTTCCAAAGTGGAAAAATGTGTCCCCCCCTGTAACTTCTAAAATAAGAGAATGATAAAACTAAAAAAATATATATGATGTTCATTACTATGTAAACTACCAGCGTGGTTTGAACGAGATCTAGTGAGTAGTTTTTTTTAATACGTCTTAAATCATAAACCGCAAATTACCTTTCATTCAATCAACTTAAATAGAAAAATAAAATAAAAACATACTACAAGACTTATATTATATTACTTTCTGCTACGGAACCCTTCATGGGCGAGTCCGACTCGCACTTGGCCGCTTATTTATTATTATTTTTCTATGTTATTTTGATTATTATTGACCAATGATGTAAGTTTTATAAAAGTCGGAAAATTTATACATTTAAATGTTATTAATTTTCCTTTTTTGTAAAAAAAAACTGTATTCTTGGTAGATTTGATAAATAAAATAAATTGTGAGACATTTAAGTTGCTAATATAGCTTAATGACTGCCATACGAAGCAATGATAACTTAAAACAATAACATTTTCAAATTTAATGTAAGATTGCAATGTTTTATTACTAACAGTTTCATCAAAACCGAATAAATTCAAAGAAAACCCGAGTGTCGATAAATTCCGTTGTTTTATTGAAACACGGCCTCCCGACGGAATTAAAACGGGCAATTGGATAATTTATGCATTGGCACGGTCCGGGCGGCACACGCAGGTACATTATACCGATAATTGAATGTGCTTCTATAAATATAATTTCATTTTGTATATTAACATTATTTATTTTTGGATGCTGGTCTGGGAGAAATGAAAAAACTTAGAATTTACCAGCTGCTTCTCTTCCCACGCAGATCGTAAAAGTCGATCGAGGGAATGGGCAAAAATGCAAATCATGTTAACAGGCGATGCGGCTAGCAACCCATCACTGTATTGATTGCTTTTCCATCTTCTCGCCCACCGTGACGCTAAAAGTGGCTTTTGGGTCTTGCGGCCCTGGGCTCTGCATAGAACCGCAAGACCCAAAATGCTCTGTCTGCCCCATTAGGGATAAAGACGTGATAGTATGTATGTATGTATGTATTTTTGGATAACAATCTGGGACATTGTTTTTCGCTGTGGTTATGCAACCCTTTTTAGGCAGCCCTTTTGAAACATCTGACACCAGTTTTGGCCACTTTCACCCACGAAAAACAGAAAAACAAACAACAAATAAACCCTTTTTTTCTCTAATTGGTGTCGTAAGATGCGACTACAGGAGATATACAAACATGATATTATTATTATCAGACGTGACGTGAAAATAGTCAACGTAGCCCTAACGCGAAAATGAAAAAAAAAGTAAGTTGTATAAAAAGAAATACAAGTGAAAAGGTATAAGATAATGTGAGAGAGAAAAGACAAATACTACAAATTATGGAAAACAGAAGAGGAAAAATGTTCGGTCATCTACTTCCTTACGATACGTTCTTTAAAACTAATGGAAGGATAAAGATGGGCAGGAAAACTAAGAAGAAAATTTATCGACCAAATAAAAGAAAAATTAAACGTGAAAACATATAAGGAGGTTAAGAACTTAGCGGAAGAAAAAGAGACATGGAAAGCACTCCACCGAAGTGAGGCACGGCTCTTAAATATAAGAAGAAGAACCCGAACATAGTTGACAAAGAGAATATAATGTTGATAATTCTTGTTTTTTTTCTTATCGGGTCGCCATCTTGCTTACCAGTTTTGTAACTATTTGTTTAACTTTTTAAGTATTTATTTTTTTAATTAACCTGTCCTGCACTGTCTCACTGCTAAGTAAAGACAAACTTTTGAATTTAATCTATTATGTATATTCACCAGCAATATTTCTATTTTATGTAGTTAGTTGGCAAAACAGCTGTAAAGTATGAAGAACGAGGATCGCCAGGGGAGTGTCACTGAAGCCTAAAGTTGCCAAGAGCGAAACTCATAAAAAGTTGACAGTACTTTCTCTTAATTAAGTAACAAATGGCTTCGCGATACACAATGGCTTAATCAAACCGCATTAAGATAAGGAAAACAAAGGGCCATTTTGTATGATGGCGTAGAATGCAGATGGAAGCGATTATTAGGAAGAAAGAGTCCTATCAAAAATACAGAATAAGCAGCAGAATCATGGTCCACCAGATATAGAGTGTAGCACCTTATGCAGGATGTTTCAGAAGGATGAAGTAGGTAATAAAATGTAAGTACTCAATCCATAATATTCGTTCTCAATAGATAACAGAAAAAAAATGTCTTCGTTTAAAACATTTTCATTGAAAGACATTTGGACAATTTCTATTGGAAATACTAGGGGAACACATTTTTTAATTTTTTTTTTCACTTCATTGTCTTCAGTATTACGGTATTCAGTATTGAACATGCCATTCAGAAACATTTTGTAAAGTTTGAAGCGGAAATATTATGTTTGGTGTGTTAGTGCTAAGTGGTCTAGAGTACTTCATCAAGAGTCTCATGACACAGAATATATAGTTTTAGTCCAAAAGATATTATGTTGACAATTCCATGTTCATTGCCCAATTTTGCTATTTTTGCAATTTTTTGTCACATTGAGTTAGGAATTCAGAACAGGACGTTTTTAAATATTTTTAGTTCGTAAAAATAAAGCATTAATCCGAACTATTTAGGCACATCGAATTAATCGCTTGTCTCTCGTTACACATCCCCATTTAAGACCACCAAGGGTCCTAATAAAAAGCGACAGGATAAAATGATTTATGGGATAACTAGATAAAGGGAGTGCCAAGTTTAGTCGACTCGCTCCACGGAGATAAGACAATAATAATAGATTTGTTACTTTTGTCAGTCGAGGGCGCAAAAACATCTCTTGGTTTGGATCCTTTAAGCATAAATTGCCTAGTGTTAAGAAATGTATCGCTTGATAATACATAAGCTATGCTAAGTTTCTATGGAAAAGTAAAGATTTTTTTAATATTTATAACTTTCTTTCTTTCCAGAAGGACGTCGGCGTAGAGGAAGGCCGAGGAAAAGATGAAGGGATGATATTGAATGCTACATGAGTAGATGGCAGCAAGCTGCCTTGTATCGTGAATCGTGGAAGCAAGAAAAAGAGGCCTTTGCCCAAAATGGGACACTATATAGGCTAAAAAACAAACAAAACAAAATTTCTTTCTTTGAAACCGGTATTATATCCATGAACTATATAGGTACAAATTAGAAGGGACATACCCGTAATTAATCGAACCACGGGCGATACTGACTTGATAAAATAGCAGTCAAAAAACAAAAAAACGACATTCCCATACAAATTGCGCGGGTGATTGCACACTTTCATAAAGAAATGCCGATTTCTTTTTTAATTTTTAACTGTAATATAATTTCATCATACTAAAGCGATCTAGAGCCCGTGGTTCGATTTATTACTGGTATGTCCCTTCCACGTTGTATATAAAACTTGAAATAAAAGCTATGCTTTTAAGCTTAGAGCAGTAACATACTACATCATGATGATTATGGGCTGTTACTAATTATTATCATCATCATGATCAGGTCTTTTTAACCTCCACTGCAGGAGCACGACCCTCTCTGGACTACTAGAGCCACACTTGGCCAGAGTAGCCAGAGGATTTGGCCTACACTCTCCACGCTGGCCAGACGTATTGGAGGGGACTCTTTGATATTTATGTGCCTTGTTGAGCTTGTATTGCCTTAGTTACCTTCTACGACATCCACAGGAAGATATGGATGGACGGAGTGTGCTTTAGTTTTTGTTGTTTAACAAGTTTCTTCTATACACTGTCACTATTTTGTGATTCGTATCCTCTGAGTTTATTCAGAGGTATTCAAATTAGGAGATGCCTACTTTTAATTTATGTCTCGAGCAATTGTGTAAGGGCTTAAAACGTAAATCCTGTTCATGGCGTAATTTTCGAGTTGACGGAGCGGAGTTATGAATTTGTTTAGAATTTTGTGCACTTGAATGGCGGCTTAAATAAAGATATTTTAAGGTTATTTAACTAATATTTTAGCGTTTTTGCTACGAAACGTAGCTCCTAAAGTTTTTATTTGTCAGAAAGTGATAGTAAAGGTAGAACATAATTTCTCCATTGAAAAAAATTAATGAATTGCTGGTAGATTATTATTTTTTTAGGAAATTTACTCAACAGTTGTAACAATAACGTTACACATTTACCTAGAAAACCTCTTTTTCTTCTCTGCGTTGGTTTATTTTGTATACTAGGTATATTCGACGAAGCAAGACATAACTTACGCGGAGCGTACAAAACATGTGAAACACGTTATGTCAACGCTAATCCATGAGTTTCAACCTCATGAATTAAACCCTCTAGCCCACCAGTGGCGGAGCCTCCTTAGAAGCCGATTCCCATCGAGTTCCCTTAGGGGCTTCTAACATATATGCATTTATCCTCTCTGGTTATTGAAATACACTCACAATGATAAATGTACAAACACGCTTAGATACATATTACTCACACTAAGTTAATAAAAATAAGCCGGACATGGAACGGCTTATTAACTTTTATATAACCTAATTAGGTCGGTATTAAATTAGTTTTATAGTTTTATAGGTGTACTAGTCCAAATTCTCACCCAACGCCACTGTAGTTCACACAGATACTCTGTGTCCACCTAGGCTTATCGTCCAGCTGAAACAAACTGTCATTATTCATAAATCAGATCACCAATCCACGTCTATTACAATAATCACAATTAAATGAGTCATGGTAAATCCCACAGTACGCTACACAAAGGATTTGTGCGCAGTAGGTCGATCGTAGGTCTCTAAGGCGACCGCTTTTATACTTGTTGAAACATTTGAAAATCTAACAGTTATGCGTTGTAGTAAACAACTTTCTATTTGTACCAATCAAACAATAATAAAAGGGATTATCTTGAATTCTCAGGCATATTTTTTCAGCACAATATTGAGCTACTCTGATTGCATCGTCTGTAGCCATACATAAGTCGTTCAGGAAAATTATATACCTATTAAACCCTTTAACACACATACAGACCTACATAATACCTACCTTGATTTATGCCCATAATTACTAGAAGCCTAAGCATATCGCGCATTACCCAGCGCTCTCAAGGTACAGAGTATCGTGGCGTAGAGATAATAGCTTAGAAACAATCTGTAAGACGAACCTTCTGCGATCAAATTGCAGACGTTCTAAAAAAGGAGAGGTAAAAAGTACCCGTAACCGTAAAGGCCATGTATGAAGAGATTGACGAGTTTAGATGAAGCAAAAGAGGTTTGTTAGGATCGTAGCAAGTTTAGGTCCATAGTCGATGCCTACCCCTGTGGGAAACTGGCGTGATATCATGTATGTATCTATGTAAGACGACATATTACACATAAAGTTACAAAATTTAATAAAAAAAATTGGTTGTTTGTAAAGTAGGTTTACGATCGAGATGTTTACGTGATAACGTCGTTTCACGGAATGACTGGCAGCGCTCGAGATGAGACGGGAGATCGGTCCGTCTCTCTCTCGTTATACCTGCGATCGCGCTCGTGAGGTTTTGGTGTGACACAAGTTTCTGAACATGTCACCCGACTAAACGATTTTAAAGACGTTATCACGTCAAAAGTTCTTGCTTTCTCTCTTCAGTTTTTCATATCTGTGTATTTTAGTTGTGGAACAAACTTCCTTTACAGATTTTGTTTTTTTGACGTTTAGAAAACAGTTTCTGATTTGAGCGGTTGAAAACCTCCATAATCCTCTTGTGTCACAAATTGAATGTCAGTGTCATTATATGTGGGGAAAGAGATGACACTAGTGATCACGTTTCCTCACGACCCACAAAAGGGTTGTTATACGCGCGTTGCTAAGCTAACCCTGATGAAATCTTTTCACGTGATGCTATTTAACCTCTGTATATTTTTACTCTGTTTTCACAATATAGAGATTCCATTCCATTGAAATAACTGCATTGATTTACAGTGTAATCTATTATTACTGAGCATCTGAGTACTCAATAATCTCTGATTATATGGCTGAAACGTTATATTGTGGTTTGATAATACTGTAATGGAGCTGTCTATTGCAGATTCGTTTGTTACCAGAACGTTAATGGGTACTTATGTTTAAACAGCAGATATTAGTACTATTGCTGTTGAAATGTGGCGCCCTAGGTAGCTACATGTTTAATTTGTTGACAAAAGTCTATAAATAAGCATTATTCTGTATTTTAAAATATCTAGAATCTTCCTACGGGCCGACGTAAATCTACATTTTGGATTTCGTTTAGATCCTAGACGACAGGAAAAAAAAAGTGGCACTCCGGGAGTTCCGACAGAAGTGAAAACTTGGTGTCGGTAACAATGCTGGGAGTTCAATGGATTTTCCCATTTCGTGCATGACTAGCGGGAGTAACGGTCCTAAAAAAGTTTTTGCTTAAAAAAAAGTAATTTTGTATTTAGAAATAATCCTGAAAATTTTATTTTTCTAATAACACCAGATATATTCAAATTCAAACAAATGAAATGAGCCAGTGAACAGTTTTAAAAAAAACCTGAAAAAAAAACAAAAAGGTAAAAAAGAAAAAAAAAACAATTTTCGCGGCAAAATAATGGCGCTAAAATGCTTGGTCACTACTCGTAGCCGAAGACAAGTCCAGGGTATACCGCACGTCATTGTGGGCAACAAGAGATGTGTTCCACTATGTACTGTAATTATACCTTATTAAAAAAATATAAGAATAAATCGTCTAAATTGATTATTTACGGGTATTAATAGATTTGAGATGGTGCTAGGTATGTATTAAGTCTAACAAATTACATTGAAACTATGTTAAAGGTGAATTTAAGTTATTTAAGGTGAATCAGGGAAAGCTGATCACTTTCATGGGAAAGTGATCAGCTTTCCCCAAGTAACATTTATATCAAAATATGAAAAATATTTTTTGGTTTCCATTCAAACTGTGATCCTTTCTCAATTTCAACACTAAAAAGTCGTCTCGAAGCTGTCGTCCTACGGTATTTATGATACTGTTATTTTTGCTGTCTACAAAAACAACACCGCACATTTTAAGTATTATAATAATTATAACCCTATCGTTTAAATGTGTCGTTTGTATATATTAGCTTGGCTAATGATTCAATTATTGACATTTATCCGCTTCAACTAAACAGCGGCGCGGAGATTTCGAGCATTGTGATTGGTCAATTCATGCACCGCTAAGCTCCTCTCCGCTCTGCTCCGCTTCAGTGGAAACGCAGCCTTATGCGGTTACCCGCTTACCCTTTTTCATGGTAAACCTCATGCTAATTTGGTTCAATTTCTTTTTTTCAAGTTATTTGTTATCATTACTCTAAACAATATTAGTAACACTAATTGGTAAATATAAACTTTTTGCGGTGAATTATTTGTACAGACAGACAAATATTAGCGTCAAACTAATTGAACCCCCTTTTTTTGTCAGGGTTAAAAGTTAAAAAAAAAAAAAACAAAAAAGCTGCATGTGTAAGTCCCAAATGGAACATTCCAGAGCAGTCAGTGATCCACGAGAATCCGACAATCGAACCAAAGGTTTTTGTATAGAAAATTACTTTTCCCTTTGTGGCCGACGAAAATACAAATAACTAGCTTTTTGTTGCTCTCTCCATTATTCTTCGCTTTTGTTGGTTATTTACTTACGTATAATGGATGTCTATAATATTGCTAAGGAGTTCCAAAGTAACGACCTTTTGGACGTGTATTAGGTTAATTATCTGTGTTAATGCTAAAATAGGATGTTTATCCCAATATACATTAGTCATATCAACTTATATGACGTAATTAGTGGACAAATGAACAAGAATATGTAATTATATCTTGTTAGTTGTTGTATATTATATTATTCTATTTTGAGAATCACGGGTCTTTTCACCCCGGTCCTTTGAGAGGCTTGCGTGGGGATACAGATCCAACACGTAGAGGCCCTTTGGAGAAGTTGTTGTCATGTGGCGCTCCCGCCAAAACCTATTCCTGGATATACCTATGAAAGGTGTACCCTTGACAAGGTTTTGGCAGAAGAAAAATCTATTCCATGTAAAAGGAAAAGGTTTAAGGGTTATGGAATGATTTTGGGATGGACTGATACTGGGTTATTGCAACAGAAACGTCACCTGCCATAATCATGATTACTGTCTATTATAGGCAGGTGGTGGCTTGCTTATTCTATTATTATTATATGTGAAATATATTGCCTGTTTGAATACTCACTTACAATCTCGAATAAAACACATCCGTATGCTTGGTAGAACTATTTATTATGTGTATAAACGCAAAGAAATCTCCATATCTAGTTTAAAATCAGAGAGAGCTATCTAGTTATCAAAAGATGAATTACGATTTACAATATAGATTTCTTGTTTTTGGATTTATGTAGTATATGTAGAATTTAATAACAATATATTTAAGTATATGTTCGTGTATTATCATAAGTACGTACGTAGGTTTGAATTGTATTATAATATGTAAGTAAGTGTTTTGAATTTCAATATTAAAGGTTTTGCACATATTTCCGAAAAGTTCGCATGTCAACACCACCTGTAGGTTGACTGTTAGAAAAGGCCTACGGCCTTAAGGGGCTATATAACGTGCGCTCGTAGCATGTATGAGCAAGACAGCACCATACAATGGCATGATATGCCTGTCTCTTATCATCTTGACATATTCAGATAGTGTTGTGTCGACTATAAATATTCATCATCAAGAAAACCGGAAAAAGAAAATCGGAACCAAATTGAGTGTGTGTAAGGAGTAAGGACACATAATAATTTTGTAAATAAACCTATAGCAAGTTTTAATTTTAATGGCGTCTATAATTATTTTCTACAAAGGATTGGCCTAGCACATATTAATCTGAATTTATTTTTCTTGCGCAGGCCGCCGCCTTCCGCGGATGGCAAAGACCTATGCCACATATTCTTCACGTTCCCGTCCTAGATATGATAATTGTTGGGCCGTTCAGTTTCCTTTATGATCGACTTTAAAAAAGAAGGCGGTTGTCAATTTGAGTGTATATGTAAAAAAAACTTTTTTTTTGGGGCTTGGGCAAAGGGCTTGAAAAACTTTTTTTATTTTGACTTCAAAAAAGGGGGAGGTTATCAATTCGTCGAAAACTTTTATATTATTCATCGATATCTAAAGACGCCTGGACCGATTTCTTTTTTGTTTGAAAAGGCATAGATACTTGTCAGGTGGTTCCATATAAATTTTATCAAAATAATTGGGAGTGAAGTCGGTTTTTAGTTTTGAAAAGTTATAGACAGACATATAAAGACTCTGCCCACAGAGAAAAAAATCAGACTGACATTATGTCATAAAAAATTAGTACTTTCCACTATGCCATGTCTTCTTTTTCCTTGATCGTACGCGGTCTTTTTAGGGTTCCGTAGCCAAATGGCAAAAACGGAACCCTTATAGATTCGTCATGTCTGTCCGTCTGTCCGTCCGTATGTCACAGCCACTTTTATCCGAAACTATAAGACCTATACTGTTAAAACTTGGTAAGAAGATGTATTATGTGAACCGCATTAAGGTTTTGACACAAAAATAGAAGAAAAACAAAAAATTTTGGGGTTTCCCCATACTTAGAACTGAAACTCAAAAATTTATTTTTCATCAAACCCATACGTGTGGGGTATCTATGGATAGGTCTTCAAAAATGATATTGAGGTTTCTAATATCATTTTTTTTCTAAACCGAATACTTTGCGCGGGAGACACTTCCAAAGTGGACAAAAGTGTGTCCCCCCCCCCTAACTTCTAAAATAAGGGAATTATAAAACTAAAAAAAATATATGATGTTCATTACAATAAAAACTACCAGCGAAAATTGGTTTGAACGATATCTTGTTAGTAGTTTTTTTTTATACGTCATAAATCATAAACGGTAATTTACCTTATAATCAATCAACTCAAATATAAAAATTAAAAAAAAAAAACATACTACAAGACTTTTATATTATGTTATTTGCAACTACGGAACCCTTCATGGGCGAGTCCGACTCGCACTTGGCCGCTTTTTTATTTAATCCTATTCCCGTTTCCATTCCCGTCATTTGCTAGAGCGAGAGAGAGCGACGGATCGCTTCAGTATGGCCTAGGTAGTAGGTCACCCTATTTCATCCCTCTAGGGGTTGAATTTTAAAAAAATCCTGTAAAACGTATTTACTCGTTTACCGCCAGTAGAACTTCTGCGTTTCAAATAAAATGGTCTAACTAAGCTGTCTAAAACGAAAAATCTTTTCTTAGTGCACCCTTTGACCTCATAAGGAAGTTTTCTCTATGTGCTTAATTATGAGACTCTAGGCTTTGGCAGTCATTCAGACTACTTTCAAATTTATGGCCTTTCCCCATTTTACCCCATTAGAGGAGGAATTTAAAAAAAAAGCTGAAACATATGGTTAATTATTTTTAATACGCTAGTTTTAAGTAAATCAGTAAAGATTTTAAATATTTTCCGTGGAAAATGGCGGAAATTGGAGAAGATTTTAAATTTTCATTTCCCATTTTGCACCCTTAGGAAGTGAATTCTAATAAAGCATGAAATACGTATTTAATGATTTTTTTTAAAGCATGAATCACTATTTTTATCCAAATCGATGGAGATTTAAAGATTTTTCCATACAAACTTTCAACCCCAATTATGTGCCCTTAGGGGGTGAATCCTAATAAACCATTGTAGGGAACACATTTGTATGTCAGCAGTTTTGAGTTAGCACGTCACAGGGAACGAACTGGAAGCCAGTCGTCGTCCGCTGTTGCAATCCGCGTTACTTGTACCCTAATTAACGTCTTCCCAGTTGTGTATCGTTTTGTGTGTCTGTTTTACCATATCTCATAAACGTGTATTATGTGTATGCATTGACATGACAATATATAAATGTTGAAGTGTTGATACCAGTTTTTCCTTCTGTCTGATCCCCTTACGTAGGAACCTGCACTACTTCTTACATACAGACATTGATTAGGAGTCAGAGTGAATAGCGTAGTGACATCTCTCATAAATTGAACATACAGAGTAACAACCTACACCATGAAACACGTGTTTAATGAAATGTTTTTAAGAGTATGAATTTAAATTTTATTAAAATCGGTGCAAATATAATTCTTCCATACAAACTTTAAACCCCCCTTTTCACCCCTTTAGGGTTAATTTTTTTTAAACTATCTTCTTAGTGTGCGTCCGCATTTTGAATTGAAACAACTTTCCCAATTTGACGTTGCTATAATAAGCAGTTACGGCTATGCGTGCGTTTTATGTCAGTCAGTGGGAACTTCTTCTCCTTTTTTAGGGTTCCGTACCCAATGGGTAAAAACGGAACCGTATAAAATATATGTCGCAGTTGTATTGCATAATCTTTTTTTTGACAAAACCTCTACATGTTTGGCAATACAGCTCGGTTTTGTAAAACAGCTGAAAATCGTTAAGCTGGATTGTCCATGAATTGGGTAGTCAACTATATATATATATATATATATATATATATATATATATCTATATTATTTAAGAACTATGCTCTTGTCGGTGGTATTAAAGGTGCCTTTAATCGAAAATATAGACAATTTTAAGAAAATAATTGTATAAAAAAAATCTACAGGATTTTTTTATTTGATTTTAAACATTTACATCAAAAGTGACGACACACATCAATCGAAATTTACATTTTTCCTATGCCTGCAATAAAAAAAAATGACATCTGTCAATTGTCAATGTCTACTGTTTAAATTACCGTTAGTAGTAATAGTCGTTATGTTGGTTGTTGTCAAGTTGATGGGTTGGTAGATGACAGTGACATATAATACAGTGGTGCCATTTTTGAAACGTGGAGTTACTAAACAAACGGTTTTTGTATGGAAAAACCAGTCGTTCAGGTGACACTGCGTTTCAAAAATGGCGCTTCAGTACAGCACTGGAAGTGGAAATTGTCAACATTACTTTAAAAAAATCTTCATTGTAACATCACTTCCTTAAATAAGCTTGACCTTGCTTGAAAATAAAGGGCAATGGGATTTCTGCAAATATCTAATTAATTAAGACCTTATTTTTAAATCTGATTAGAGAAAGCTTCTCTTAGAGGCTATTCCTCAAAAATGATTGCTAATCAGATCTTTTAAAAAATTACTTGACAACTCAATTACGTAGGTAAGTAATTACGTTCAACAAAACAGCTAACGTTTAGATCACATGTAGGGTTACCATTTTTTAATAAAACTGTGTTACCAGACAAAATGATACATGCAGGGGCAATAGTTGTTATTTTTTTAATTTTTATTTCTCGTGGCATGGAAATAAAACCTCAATTAATTCTTTACTATGTAATCCAGTCTTCAACAACATAAAACACCAATGAAGACAATGAAGAATGATAATCAGCTCGATGCAACTGGATATCGAAATTTTGTAAACCCATCAACTCAATGGAGTAGCGGTTTCTAAAGGCCTTCATTTGATCCACTTAAATTTTTAATCTCGTCGAAATAACACTATGGGAACCAAGCTGAAGGTCTGCGCTAATCTGCTTCTCAACCTTTTGCGGTCCGAAATTACAAACGATGTCCCCGATGTCTCTTGATGAAAACACTTTACTCTCGAAACGCGGTAAATAATTTACCTTATCGGAGGCCATATTTGTTGTTTTCATTCTGTATGTTTGATTCAGCATTTAAGATAACATCGACATACAAACTTTCATATTAACATACATACGTAATAAACATACAATATATATAAAACCTAAACAAACATAGGTACTCAAATTTCTACTCGCGAGAATATTTTCGGAAAGTTGCAAAAACATTTCAAATGAATATGTCTCAGGCGTCACATCACTAGATCTGCTATGTTGACAACGTCATTGTTCCTATTGATAACATAAAAGTTATTATCACTTTGAAAAATACATATTTACGTGTAAATTTATTAAATATGAGTGTATTCATTAAAAAAGTAGACTTTCTTAAGCACTAATTAAATATTTTAGACACTTGGTCTCTAAATTATTTGACTTTGCAGTCATTCTCAATGTTTTGCGCGTAATATCTGCAGGAAATCGAGTGACACAGGTCCAACCTTGAAGACGTCCTGACGGACACTGCGGGGACGGGGGCGTCGAGGTAGGTCTTTGTTTAAACGGCTGGTGGGGGTAAATATTGGTAAAATAATTGTAAAAAATTAATAAGATTGCCTAATAAATTTTTGAGCTTGCGTACTGAAGCGTTTTGACTTACTCAATAGTGCGTACTATTTGCAAATTTAATTTTAATAGTATATATCCAGATAAACGTGTTTTAGGTGTTAGTCAGAGGTATGTTTGTGATTTTTTTTTATCGAGTGAAGTAAACATAATTATGTAAATGACCTGGTAAAAGTATTAGACGATAGTTCAAAATAAACATATATTTTTCGTTGCCGTATTATAACATTCTTCTTTAAGATAAAAGGTGTACAAAAATGGTCAGTTTACCTTATATACAGCCTTAAGTCCGCCGATTACATTTCATGTAATAAAGTTAAATAAATAAATATAGGGAAGAGTACAAAACACATTAAACAGTGCCTTATTTAAATTCAAGATCTTATAAAATATACTGCATAAATACTATCAAGTCATTATTCCTAATGGGGAAAGGAGAGCATTGTGGATCTTGCGGCTCTTAGCAAGCAGACCCCAGGGCCGTTAGACTCAAAGGCCACTTTTAGCGAAATGGTGGACGAGAAGAAGAAGGTGGAAAAGAGAAATAAAATATTGATGTGTACTACTCGATCGGCGTGTACGATCTGCTCGGGAAGAAAGGTAACCGGTGGATTCTATTTCTTTTCTTTTCTCGCATACCAACATCGAAGTTATTAAACTATTTAAAGGGTATACAATATTCACGCCCCTTGTGCGTAAACGTGGCCTTTGAGGCCTAAGTTAAGGATAAAGACCTAATAGAGTGGGCCGCCAGAAAATTTAATAAACTGATATGATATAGATGTATATGCCCAAGTATGGGACTTAAAGGGCTAAAAAAAAAAAGATGTTTACAAGTTGTAAATCTGTAACCTGGCTATATTCTCAGACGTACCGATACCGATCATACTGAACAAGTTTCCCAAAGAGCAGAGGTAGAATTATAAAAAAAAATTGTTCTCCCTTACAAAATTGCTAAACAGCTGATCGATTTAGTATGAGAAGTCCATTTTTTTTTTTTTTTCATATTTTGAACTGTATTACTTGCGAAAACTTGTTCAGTATGATCGGTATAGGCACATCTGAGAATATGGCAAGGTTACAGATTTACACCCTGTCTATTGAACATTGTTTATTTATCTACCAAATAAAAGAAAAACGTGAAAACATATAAGGAGGTTAAGAACTTAGCGGAAGAAAGAGGGAAATGGAAAGCACTCCACCGACAAGAGCCCAGCTCTTAAATATAAGAAGAAGAAGAATATTGAACATTCATATTCAGTTCAACATTTTATTTAGCTTTTCTACTGTAATTCTCAAGTTAAAACTAGCACAGAAATTAGATAGCTAAGCATTCAAAATAACATTACTGAAACTACAAACGCGAACTAAAAGTTCACAACAGTTTTGCTGTTTCGAAGTACAACCAACTTGCACCATTGCGTTTAAAATCCTAGTAAATCTCCTTAACTGCATTGCATTTGGAAATGCACTACTTTGGGAGATTTAAAAACGCCTGCAAATCTCTTTCGATTGCTATTGTTGACGTGTTTTCGTTTAAAAGAGTCGTTTATTAAATAGCCACTTCTATTTTTTAAGTAAATCTACGGATGTAAAATGCTGGTGTAAATTTAGGAGTAACAAAGACCGTCGTATATTTCTTTAAACTCGATATTCTCGTGCGGGGCTGGATTTAAGGTAGGGCAACCGGGGCTACAGCCCCCGGGGCGTCCACAACAGAGGAGGAGAGCAATAGAAACTCCGAATAAACTTTCAAATCCCTTCTAAATAGTAAAAGAAAAACTCGATTAAAAAACTTGAGAGGTGTCAAAGGACACCCGTATGGAACCAAGTTCCTTTCGATTGATGAGAGAGAGAGAGAGACACACAGAAAGAGAAACACGCGCACGCGCATAGCAAAAAGTATCGTTACATCTTTTGGTCTTAATTTTTTCCATCTAGCCCCCTTTCGCAACGCGCGACAAGGAACTTCGTTCCAAAAACGATCGTTTTTTTTTGACGACCTTCATGGCGTCGTGTTCACCATGCTAGTCCGCCACCCAGAGATTCCAGGTTCAATTCCCGGTCATGGGGAAGTTGAAAAAGTAGCCTTTTTTTAAATTTTTCTGGGTTTTGGATGTTTATCTATAAATATATTTGTTATAAAATATAGTGTGTTGATCGCTGAGTTAGTATCCCATAACACAAGTCTCGAACTCACTTTGGGGCTAGCTCAATCAGTGTAATTTGTCTCTTTATATTTATTTTATTGAAACCCGGGGCCTTCAAATCTCTAAATCCGGCCCTGTACTCGTGCAGTGTACATTAACAAATTAGAAAATATTTGCATTCCATTTTCGTTTCATAGTTTAATATTCACATTGGCACAAACATCTCGTGGTACAACTTTTCCAAGGAGGGTTGGCTAGGAGGTCAAAATAAAAACATTTTTTTGTCAGTTTTGGATTATGTTGCTTATTGATATAAACAATAATTGATTAAGTTACCGTATTCTAAAGTTATGAATTCAACACACCAACAAAAGTACCTTACCTCATAATATTCAGCAACTGAATTTCTACAGAAGTTAAACCCAAAACACACATCTTAAATCAATCCTAAATCTGTTTGTACTTCTAAAACTAATTGTACAAGATAACTTTGTTATCAGTGCACATAAATGCAAACTTGCTAACCAAAATGGCGGCAGGTAAATCGTACCCAGAGGTGATAGAGGATTTATAACTCTGTCAAACCCCTATAGACCGCAGGCCTAACAACAATGGTGGTTTTAAGTTACGAGAAACGAGCGGAATAGGTTATTTTATTGTGTATGGTTTTGGTTAATATCTTATACCTTTAAACGAGCAATTCTTGTTAATTAATTATATATTTCTGTGATCTCGAAAACGGCTCTAACGATTTTGTACAAAATTGGTATATGGGGGGTTTCGGGGGTAAACAATCGATCTAGATTAGTCTTATGTTTGGGAAAACGCGTATTTTCGATGTTTGAGATGTAACCGAGCAAAGCTCGGTCGCCCAGGTACTTTTATATGAAATAAAAAAACAGTTTTTTTTTAAATAGCAAGAAAATTGGAAGCGGCAGTTAGCATTGCAAATGTAAGAGTGAGAGCGTGATGTTAAAAATGTTCCTCAAATGATTCAAGTGATTCCTTGATTGTAAAGGAAGTGAAATCAATCTTATTAGTCAATTTCAGTTTGTAACTATGCGTAATAAATGTGTTATTTTTTTAGGAAAAAAATTATAAATATTGCTGGACTAGAGATTCCGGTAACATATTTTTATAAATATTGCTAGATCTTCACAACATTACAAAGATTTGTGCGTAACGTGAACCGTTCTTAGATAACATTTCATGTTTTTTCTTCGCTTTAAGATCAGCACAAATAAGTTCAGCCAGGTTTTAAAGGTACTCATTTTAATTAACATTACCAATAAAATTGAATTTTGAAATATTCTTCAGTTTTGCTTGGATTATTTTACCATATTTTCATTTGACTTCTTTTAATTTCACTAAACAAATCAGACTCCAACGTTTATGATTTGTACTACAATCATAACTTAGTCTTAATACGTTTCTATAGTAACAATTAACCGCTTAATTAAACTTAGAACTGTAACGTATAGTCGTAACTTCGTAAGAAGCCGACATTGTGATTATTTTGATAGTTAAATTGGTAATTTCTGTAACAATAACTATGATTTTAGGTACATTTGATTTATCAGTGCTACTAGCTGCCCCCGTGGTGTAGTAGTTAGAGCGTTCGGCTCATACCCGGAGGTTGCGGGTTCGATTCCCGGCGGGGGCAACGACTTTGTGTTGTTGTCCTAGTTTGGTAAGGACATTGTAGGCTGATCACCTTATTGTCTAATAAGTAAGATGATCCGTGCTTCGGTGGGCACGTTAAGCCGTCGGTCCCGGTCACTGTCTTTGACATTGGTCGTTACCTAAAACCATGTCAGAGGCCTTTAAGGCAGTTTAAAATCTCTGACACTAGTGTTAGTCACAAACACACACGATAAGAAGAAGATCAGTGCTAAGCGTATTAGATAGAGTCGACGTGTTCCTACAGTGAAGATAAAAAGACCTGATGATGATGATGAAGCGTATTTTTTAGTTCGACACTACATTTTCTCGAATTCAAGAACAAAAATACTCGAGTTATATTAGAACAAAATATACTGAAATTGTGGGTGGGTCCCAAACGCCATCTAGCGTTTGCTCAAACCTATCCAAGGATTAGTTTTGGGGTACTCTTTGGGTTGCGGAGGTCAGACGGCAGTCGCTCTGTGTAAAAACCAGTAGCCTCTTCAAATCACCTAAGTAAGGCAGCGGACCCCGGGCTTTAAAGCGTTACCGCTAAGGATGCAACCAGGAATAAGGGAGGATGATGACGATAAAACTGAAACTATTTTAAAGCTGAATTCAGGTCATGATACTGAATAACTTTCCCCAAGAAACGTAATATCGAAACTGAAAAATATTTATTTAAATTGACCGATTAGCTGATCCCACTATCCAAAAATCAAGGGTTTGTATTATCCAAAGCCCAAAATAAGCTTGAGAATTGAAAAGTAGGAACTAGAAATATATGTCTATATATATATTATGTACTGTAAGTAGATAGTTATTATATTATATATTCCGCGGGTAGGAGTAAAAACAACAACATCGAAATTTTTACTCTTAACTTTAAATATATTTTAAAATTATTTAAAACAATATAATTGATGTGGAAAATAATTAAGTGAAAGTAGATTACCTGCTAGTATCATTTCCTGTCATATTTCAATGCACAATAACATGGAGGAACTTCAAAAATCAATGGACGCAATGGCGAAAGAATTCGACACAAAGATGGCTGAGTTCCAGAGGAATTTGGAGAGCTCCAGTGCCAATCCTAGCACTGTCGCGACACTCACAGCAGACTTTAGTACTTTCAAGTCATTTGTTTTAATTGCACTTGTCAGCCTGCAGAAGCAAATGACTATGTTAGCGCACCAACAAGACGCCTATGAGATGCGCTCTCGCCGTAAGATGCTGCTAGTACACGGTGTTCCAGAGAGCGACAAGGAGGATGTGTCGGCTGTCCTGGTTAATATGGTCGAGAAGAAGCTTGGGATCTCGGAGCTTTCAACCAAAGAAATTGGCCGCTGTCATCGCATGGGCAAGTTTGTGAAAGGCAAACCCCGGTCTATATTAGTAAAGTTCTCCAGTCTCGACATAAAAGATAAAATCTGGTTTGCCAAACCCAACTTGAAAGGAAGTGGCATAACATTGTCGGAGTTCTTGACCAAAAGCAGACACGATGCATTTATGCTAGCCAGGCAGCATTTCGGAGTGACCAAGTCGTGGACGCGGAATGGTTTGGTTCACATTATCTCGCCCGATGGGTCCAAGCATCGCGTCAGCACATCGGACGAGGTAAAGCGGCTGGCGGGCATTGAGGTGGCCAGCGCATTATCCGAGGAGGCTCCTGCTGCTTCAGCGACGGCTACAACTTCGGCGGCCACAGCAGAGGTGCCGGCGCAGGCGCGGCCGAAGCGAGGCGCCAGAAAATGATGGACTTTGCACTTTCTGGTCATTGGTTATTGTTACGTAGTTTACTGTATTGTAAGTTACCTTCAAACACTTTTACTTTTGTTGTGGCTAATTTTTTGTATATACATAGACAATTTATTTTCTAAGTAGTGACAGCTGACAGCCAAGTGACAGCTGACAGCCAAGTGACACTTACATATGTTTTTTTTTTTTTTTTTTTCTCTTTCTGAATTCTTGTGTTTCTGCCAGTCAACCATATTTTTAAATTGCAATTGCAATAGAGTGCTTTCATATTATTTCTTCCGGCATAATAAAAATAGGAATATAGTCATTTTATTGTAACTAGCGGGTAATATGCATGCAAGTTATTTGCCTACTTTTTTATATATTTAGGTTGTTTAAGTATATAATTTTACTTTATTTTTATATTTATTAACTTACTTACACTAAAAATGTTTGACGGTCATGATGATTTATACTTCTCATTGTCTTCATCTTCCGATAATGAAAGTTTTCATAGTTTACCTACTCCTCTTGATGAAACTCTTACATCTCATTTCCAACCATTTCGTAAAAATTTTAATGTCGTGCATATTAATGCACAGAGTATCCCTGCTCATTTTGCTGACATGCTAGCGACTTTCGATGTTAAAAATATTCATGCTGTTCTTATTTCCGAGTCATGGCTTAAACCTTGTCTCCCTTCTACTTCTTACTCTCTTCCGGGTTTTCAACTGTTTCGTCACGATCGCGTTGGCAGAGGTGGTGGAGGTGTTGCCATATATTTACGTTCCTATATCACGTGTAAGGTTCTTAGCACTTCTAGTCCCACTAGTGAATTTGAATATCTTGTTCTTGAAGTCAATCTTTCACATACAAAAGTACTTTTAGGAGTTTTTTATAGTTTCTCCTTAACTGTTGACTACTTCTCTGAATTTGAAAATCTCTTGGAAGACCTAATGCCACGTTACACCCACTCAGTAATCATGGGCGACTTTAATACGTGCTTAGTGAAAAATGATTGTCGAGCTCAGCGCATGAAGTCAGTAGCAAGCAGTTGCAACTTAAACATCCTACCCCTTGAGACTACACATCACACTCCTGGTTGCCGGCCTTCTCTTCTTGACCTCATCCTTGTCTCTTCTTCAGACCATGTTGCCAAGTTCGGCCAGGAAAATGCAGATGCTTTTTCCTATCATGACCTTATTTTCCTTTCCTATAAAATCCGTCCCCCAAAATCAAAATCCAAAATCCTAATGCAGCGTAATTTTCGTGCTATAGACTTGGAAAAACTCCGTCAAGATGCCCGTGACTGCGATTGGCAATCTATCGTAGATACCGAGTCTGTTGATGATCAACTGCACTTGTTTAATTCTGTAGTCTTAGGCCTTTATGACAAGCACGCTCCAATACGTCCGGTCCGTGTAAAACATCTCCCTGCGCCTTGGTTGACCGAAGAAATTAAAAAAATTCAAGCCAAGAAAATCAAAGCGAAGGCAAAGTATAAATCTAATCCTGACACTTACCGTGACGCATACATCAAAGCCCGAAATCATTGTAATAAGGTGGTTAGGGAGGCGCAACGACGCCATATACATCAATCTGTCCAAAACGGAGATCCAGCGAAGGTCTGGAAGTTTCTTAAAACGCTTGGAGTTGGGAAGACCCAGGAGAACAGTTCCAGTAATTTAAATATTGATACCCTTAATAGGCATTTTTCAGATTCTGTTGCTATGGACAACAACATAAAATTGAATACCTTAAACTCGCTTTCTTCTTCTCCCACTCCAAATATTCCTTATTTCGTGTTCAATCCGATTTCTGGTTGTGATATTGAGAGAGAGGTGCGTTCAATAACATCGAATGCCATTGGTAGTGACAACATTAGCCGGAAAATGATCCTACCTATCATTGACATCTTACTTCCTATTTTAACTATAATCCTTAACAATTCCTTGATGTCTGGTGTTTTCCCGAGCGTTTGGAAAAATGCCAACGTAACTCCTCTTCCAAAAAAACCTAATCCGTCATCCCTGTCTGATTATCGCCCTATATCCATACTGCCTTTCCTTTCCAAAGTCCTGGAACGAGTGGTTCAACAACAGCTCAGCCATTTCCTTTCTGTTCATAATCTTTTTAATCCTTTCCAATCCGGTTTCCGTCCAGGTCACAGTACGACTACTGCTCTCATTAAAGTTACCGATGACATTCGAAGGGGAATGGATAACAAACAGCTGACTGTCTTAACGCTGCTGGATTTTAGCAATGCCTTTAATACAGTTGACGTCGATATTCTGCTGGGTGTACTCCGATCTCTTAATATATCTCCAACAGTTATCGAATGGTTTCATTCTTACCTGTCGGGAAGACAGCAACGTGTGCGCATTGAGGATACATATTCGTCCTGGTGTACTACGTCTGCTGGCGTCCCGCAGGGTGGCGTCCTATCTCCACTACTCTTTTCTATATTTATTAACTCGATTACTGCACAGCTTCAGTCTTCCTACCACCTTTATGCAGATGATCTGCAAATATACACCCAAGCCAGTGTTGATTCTATTTCTACAGCTATCTGTACTACAAACGAAGACTTAGAGCGGATCTCTCTTTGGAGTAGAAATCATGGCTTGATTGTCAACCCTGCGAAAACTCAGTGTATCATTGTGGGTAGTCCAGGGTTACTGACTAGGATTGATTTTAACCAGCAGCCGCCAGTACTATTTAACGGATTGATTATTAATTTCAGTAACTGTGTTAAAAATCTTGGTGTACAACTGGACAGGAGTCTCTCTTGGTCGCCGCAAGTTGCTGAAGTTAGTAGAAAGATCTTTGCCTCTTTTTCGGCCTTGCGGAGGCTTGGGAGGTTTCTTCCAGTGGATACCAAAATTGCGCTCGCACACACCCTTCTTTTTCCTATCCTAGATTACGCTGATACTTGTTATCCCGGCCCTACTGAGGAGCAACTTGATAAACTTGAGCGTCTCCAAAACATGTTTATTCAATACATATATGGCCTTCGTAAATATGACCATGTCTCTCACTATCGTAATGAACTCAAGTGGCTTCCGATCCGACGTCGCCGTGACTGGCATATCCTGTCTATGTTGTATACAATTATTTTTAATCCTGCCTCTCCTAACTATTTACGTGAATTATTTACATTCTTTAGTGAGTCTCAGGGTCGTCTACTACGCAGCGCTGAAAACCTTAGTTTAAGAATTCCTTTCCACTCCACCGACTTTTTCTCGCGTTCTTTCTCTGTTCGAGCCGCACGTCTATGGAACTCACTACCACCTACTATCCGACGCGCCCAAACGCTAGCCAGCTTCAAATCCCAAGTAAAATCTTATTTTCTATCCTTATGAAAGGTAAATAAATATTCTTTCCTGTTTCCACTTAGTTTATTCATCTTGTACTGTTATATCATTTTTTTTTCTGTGTAAGTTGTATGTATTTAAGTAATATGTATATGTATGTTTATTATAATTATTGTATATAAGTAAGTTTATTGTATTGACCCCCGCACTACCTAATTTCCCATCACTGTTTTTTTTTCTATATAGGTTGCCTGGAAGAAATTGCTTAGCGATAAGGCCGCCTTTTGCGCATTTCCTAGTTTTTAAGATAATTATATACTGTATTTTATTATGTGCAATAAAGGGTATTGTATTGTATTGTGTATTGTATAGTTATTATTGTTATAATTGGTAACAGGAGGATGCCGTCAACTGGGACCGCAATTAACTCGGACTGCGGTCCCGACTCCCGAGGCAGACCTAAATAGCACGGGAATAATATAATTTTTCAAAATTAAAAATCGACTTCTCGCTCCCTAACTACTAAAACGATTGTGATAATTTCTATGGCACCACCTGACAAGTATTTTTACACCTTCAAACAAAAAATAATGTTCCAAATTGGTCTAGGCGTCTTTAAGTAATCAATGCATAAAACATAAAAGATTTCAACGAATAAACCGCCTCCTTCTTTTTGGTAGTCGGTTTAAAATAGATAACCCTGTGAGGTTCAATTTTATAAAGTTTTAAATAGCGCTCTGTCTTTGTGATAAAACAAAAAGAAAAGCCAACAATTCCACGCAGAAAATTATGAAAAGTGTATTTTCTGCTTCAACTGTACAGTATTTATCAAGCGCATTCTTAAACTTACAACAATAACCGAGCAAGTGTACGGACTAAGTAACTTTTCGGTCGTTTAGATAAAGCTTCGCTACTCCAAGCCTGCACTAAAGCTAGTTCACATTTGGTTTAGTAAACGGGCGAGTAGTAAATAATCAGTGGTTTGAAGCAAGCTTACAATTTGAAATAATAAGACCAATGATGGGTGTGTTATTTAGCGTTTTATGTCTTAAGTACGATTTGGTCTCTCAAAAGTAGGGAAGAGAAGCGAAGATCATGGTTATTTTAGTGTAATTTACTCAAAAACATTAAAATCCTCTCCTATTTATATGAAATTATACTTATTATTCTCAAAGTATGAGAATAATATACTATAGGTGTATATATTATACTTTGTATAAGAGAATCAGAAATAAATGGTCAAAGCTAAGCTGTTACTTTGCTCAACGCCTTGATTGCCAAATGTAGACAATTTTTTTATGACAATTAAAAAAATATATTTGTAATTAATTGTCCATTTAGTATTAAGTATTTGAGTTTTTGAATCACATGTATGCTTTGGGGAAATGTAAATCCGCGGAGTAATTTTTAATAAAGAATAAATAATAATGACGTGACAAAAAAGGAGGAGGGACAGGCAAAGGAGGAGGGACAGGCAAAGAAGGAGATATGAAGATGAAATCAAGAAAGCACCTGGAGAAGAAGAAAAGAAAAACAAGACCGAAAAACGTTAGCGTCAAACTCAACAACGTTCCACCCCACCTTAGGTCATTATCTCCTCTGCTTGCAGGGATAAGTCCGCCTTTGTACTATTGTGTTTCAATTGTCGCTTTTTATGTACAATACAGAATTTACAATACAATACAATACTAATAACACCCTTTTTGTCGAAGTTAAAAATAAGAATCTTCCTCTTCTTCTTGATCTAAGCGCGTACTTGGTTGCATCCTTAGTTGTGCTGCTTTAGGAAACCGAAAGATGAAAAATGCTCGCCTATTCATCATCATCATCATCATCAGGTCTTTTTGTCTCCAATGCAGGAGCACGACCCTCTCTGTACTACCAGAGCCACACTTGGCCGGAGCAGCCACAGCACTTGGCCTACACTCTCCTCGCTGACCAGACGGCTTGGAGAGGTCTCATTGATGTTTATAAACGTTGTTCAGCTTGTATTCCCTAACTCGCCTTCTAAGACATCCACGGGAGGACTTGGAACGGCCCTATTCTACTCTGCCGGAATCCACACGGCAACCGCTCGCCTATTACACTCGTCAAATGTAAACGTTGGCAAATAGTTCGGAGCCGTTAGCGCCTTTGTAGAAGACAAGGAGCAGCTCTCACACTCTTAAATCTTGGAGCATAGTCGAAGTGCTTGAACGCTTTTACCGAAGCAAGGCTCTTTCACATCCAAACGCGTAGGCGGGGCTTTTTGGTTTTCTTGTAAAAATAGCTAGGAAGGGTAGAAAATGAGTACAAATATTATTTACTTAACTATTTATAATTTGAGATTTGTGCCGTGTAGTTTCCGGCAGAGTAAGAATACTTCAGATCTTCCCGTGGATGTCCTAGAAGGCGACTTAGGAAAACAAGCTAAACAAAGTTTATAAACATCAATGAGACCTCTCCAACCCGTCTAGCTAGCGAAGAGAGTGTGGGCCAATACCTGTGGGTACTCTGGCCAAGTATGGCTCTGGTAGTACAGAGAGGATCGTGCTCCTGCATCGGAGACTAAAAGACCTGATGATGATAATGATGATTCGGTGGCACCCTACTTCATAATAGAACTGAAAATATTTTAATACCAATATATAGTCTAGGATGCAACTGGAAACACGCTCGGATGAGCTAGGTATTTTTTTAGCATTTTTCGTTCCAAATTACCATAAACTAAGACGTAATAAATATTTTTGTAATCTTTTTATATAATCATTTAATTGGACATCCCAATCGATAGATTCTGAATGCAAAATTGCAGTTGATTGTACAGATTTTAATAAAATTCGAGGAGCGACGTGTCAGGCACATAGTAAGACTAATAGCGACATGATGGGAATGAAGTGGAGACAGACCGGCGTCGTGGGAAGCGACGTAAAGGGAATAATTAAAAAAATTAAGACATATCCAATTAGGTACCTACATACCTACCTTAAATTTGCTATAATTTTATTTTAATATACAACGTGGAAGGAACATACCCATAAAAATTGAACCACGGGTTATACTAGATCACTATGGTATAATGGAATTAAATAACAGTAAAATAATAATAAAAAATGATGGCATTTCCATACTAAAGTGTGCAGCACCGGGCAATTTGTATAGAAAATTTGTTTTATTTTTTTATTTTTGACTATTATTTTAATTTTACCGTGGTTTGATTTACTAAGGGTATGTCCATTCCACGTCGTATACCCATTCATTCACTTACTAATATAAAGGCCTTTTACTAATAAAGGTCGCTTTCTTGGGAGAGGTCTTTAGTCTAGTATTGTACTTATCTATATAATAAAATGTCTGCCTGTTTGTCTGTTTATCTATATATCTGTATGTCTGTACACGCTAACCTCCGGAAATACTGATTCAAATTAAACTTTTTTGTTACATAGCTGTTAAGCCTAGGCAACATATAGGGTACTTACAATTAATTTTGGAAAATGAAACACCTGATGCAGAACCATTATGGTCCAGCTAAACTATATGAAACATAAAAATGACGCCTTAGCAAAAGTTGTTCAGCCTGATATGCATTTTTCGGAGTCATAAAGTCCATGTCTCCCATGCTGGTCTGGGAGAAATGAAAAGACTTAGAATGTACCAGCTGCTTCTCTTCCCGCGCAGATCGTAAAAGCCGATCGAGGGAATGGGCAAAAATGCGAATCATATTAACAGGCGATGCGGCTAGCAACCCATCACTGTATTGATTGCTTTTCCATCTTCTCGCCCACCATGACGCTAAAAGTGGCTTTTTGGTCTTGCGGCCCTGGGCTGTGCATAGAGCCGCAAGACCCAAAACGCTCTGTCTGCCCCATTAGGGATAAAGACGTGATGGTATGTATGTATGTATGTATAAAGTCCACGCGAAGTTAAACAACTTCTTTACGTAAAGAAGTAGTTTAACAATCGCTTCATTAATGTCAATGTGTACACAGCCTAACGTGTTATGCATATCGGCGCTCCATTTCAGTTAAAACGCTATCCGCGGTTAAAACGGATCTAAACATGCAGAATCTGGCACTCCATGCTAGCATTATTTCCGATACTATGTGGTAAGTGCTCTTTTCTGGGTTGAGATGAAATCCCAAACGGCTATTGTATTTTTAACCGACTTCAAGAAAGGAGGAGGTTCTTTGTTCGACTGTGAACTATGTTTGATATCATATAATCCTACTAATATTTTAAACGCGAAAGTTTGTAAGAATGGATGGATGGATGTATGTTCTCTCTTTCACGTTAAAATTACGGAATGGATTTTAATGAAACTTTACAATAATATATAATACATCAGAATAAGACATAGGCTACAATTTATAAATATACTGCATAGAAGAAGTTGCGGGCACTAGCTAGTATTATCATATCTATGTATGTTCACCGATTTATTCGTCAATCTTTATTTGCACATAAACTATTAATAAAACTATAACTAAGTAAACTTAATATAAATACTTAGTTAAAAATTGAGATAAATAATATAAAAATGGACACCAAATCACTGTGCTCGCAGGGTAGGTGCCCAAGAGGCTCCGTCAATTGTAGACCGATTTTCCAATTTAGAAAATCTAAATCTCATCCTATCTCGTGCTATGTCATTTGTAACCTAACCATAGATCAAAGATTTAGAATACACAAGTAGTGTAGATTTGCCACCGAGCGACCGGGGTAAGTATAAGAAAGACATATTATTGATACTACGTATATTTTTACAAGGTCGGGCTGTAGGTACACTTTAAGCATATGCAATTTAAAGTGTTTATATAACCAAAACGCGGCACTTTTTCATTTTTATCTTTTAGAAGTCGCAAAAATCGCTCTCTCAAAGCATGCCAGGACCAAAGATTTAAATTATACAAATAACATAGATTTGCCACAGAGTGACCGGAGGTAAGAGAAAGACATATTAATGATAATACGTATATTTTTTTCATGGACACTATAGGTACACTTCAAGTATATGTATTTTAAGTGTTCACATAACCCGACCATGAACAAATGTTCGGTCGGTAATAAGGACAAAACACGGCACTTTTTCTTTTTCTTCTTTTAGAAGTCGCAATATGACTATCTCGCTCTATCCAAACGTGTCAGGCCTTTGCATAGATAGACATACACTTTTGACCATGGAATTGTATGACCTTGCGTACTTGACTTTCGTGCTTTTGACTGTAACATGACAAATCTGACTGTAGCCTAGTGTAGTGAAATGCTGGCTACTTTCCAACATGGAAAATATAGAAATATACCTTATGTGACACAATATACAATCGTTTATCACTTCTTAATATGTCTGCAAGAGACTTGATCAAAAACAAACCTTTTAAAAGCACTAATGTACGCTAAGAGTAAATAATATGAAGTTAGTGCCTACGCCTGTTACTTTTGGAGAATATAAATATTATGCTTTTATGCTTTTAGAGCAAAATCTACGACACCTTTTAACACTATAGTGGAAGATAAGTTAGTTGAGCGGGAAACTAAAAAAGAGTGGTGGTATTCTGTACAAGAAGATAGCTTTAGATATATTTACACAGCATAAGTTTCTTGCCTTTTGCATACAATTATTTTTTATAACAATTGGTGAACACAAGTAATATTGATAAAATTTTAGTGTTGGGTTTGTGAAAATGATGTTTTAAAAATATTTTTTTTGCTAAATTATACATTATAAAATATTTTAAAATTTATATGTAATATATAAATAATTAAAATATTAATTAAAATATTTTCAAATGAATAGTTTTTGACGAAACACGCATACCGCTCATTTTAAAAGATAGATATGATACATTTTAGAATGGTAGATAGTTCACTTTTGTTTGCCTCCGATTATATACAGTTCAAATGAGTTGAGATGAACATTATTGAGTTTAAAATTTGACCTTCTGGTATTTAAATAAGAGAGACATTCTCACTCGCCACCTCCTAAGACAAAATCCACCAATGCAGGTATATGTTGCAGGTACACAATAGTAAATACTAAATGAAGTCCCTACTGGTAGTTCGAGAACACCTGGGATACCTGGCACACAGGGATCACACTAATATTACAAAGATGAAAGTTTGAGAGAGTGTGTGTGTATGTTTGGTACTTCTTTAAGCGCAAACGACTCGACAAATTATAATTAAATTTGGTTTGCAGGAATCTGACACCCTGAATTAACAAAAAGGCTACTTTAATCGCGGGTAAAACCACGGTGCGTAGCTAGTAGCTTCATAAAAATAGGTCATCTTGGTGCCTAGTGAACTACATGACTAATTTCAAAATGTAATTAAATCAAAACATAATATTATTTCTAACATTTACATCCCCCATTTTTATGTAATTTAACTGGCTGTTAAATTGGAGTTAGACTCGAATGCCTCCATTGGCTATGCAATCGCAATAAGTTGACACAAGTCAGTACATCAACTTGCTAATAATATCGCCGTGTGGAGATTGGTTCAAAGAGTCAGTACATGTATTGCCATGATGAACTCACTCGTGGAAGCAACGCCTTAAAAACTTAGACCATTTAATCAGCTCACTCGAATCTTTTAACAAAAAGACTTTGAAGAAATATAAGTTTCCTTCCATACACCGAATTAAGTACCTGTACTACTACTATGTAATTTAAGGTGTCAATTCACTACAAACTAAACCCACTGTACTGCTTAATGTATCTAAAAAGTAAATAAATAATTAACTATATCACACTGACTGAGCTAGCCCCAAAGTAAGTTTAAACTTGTATTATTGGATACTAACTCAACGATACTATATTTTATAACAAAATATAGTATCGTTTGAAAAAGGCCATTTTCCAGCTTGCCCTGGCTGGGGATCGAACCCATAGAACCACCGGATTGGCGGACTAGCGTGTTGACCATTTCGCCACGGAGATCGTATATGAATAAATCACGACAATGAATATAAATAGGTTGGAAAATAAAAATAAATAGCGTAATGCTCACTTTAATTCAAAGAGTTGTTGTCAGTGACTGAAGAATTTTGTTCATCGCGAGCTAAGTCTACGTTCAGCCTTTGTCTTACTGTCAGGCGCACGTTTTTGAGCTGAGCCGATTAGGGTTGGCAGAAAAGTATTAAGGTTTTGTTAACACAAGTCTCGAACTTACTTTGAGGCTAGCTCAATCTGCGTGATTTGTCCCTATTTATTTGTTTATTAATTTTAAACGGACCTGGGCATGGGCTGGTCAACAACTGTAATTGTCATGAATGTGATTTCTCGTTACGGTATTATTCATTGCTCTATATAGTCAATGCGATCACTGGCTTGACGAAAGTCTAGCATTGAAATGAGACGATGTATTCCCATGTGAATGAGAATTTACGAGTGAGTTGGTTTTCTAAGCTGTACACCTAAGTTTTCTCGTACTGAATGGTCAACTTAGGGTTGGGCTGTATCTGTCATGGAACCTTGCGCGATAAAAATAGAAATGGATCGACTCGACTTGATTACTGACTAACCTACTCGACAAAGTTTTTATTGTTCAGACACGTTTACACTACTAAATTAATCGCTACTCATCTAAAATAGTAGCCTAGTGCGAACTAGCCTTTAGGGTTGAACCAGCAGTCATGAGCACGCTGCATATGATTAGCAACATCTTGCGTCAACAAAATTATCATATTTAAAACGAAATATGGCCTATATTGCATTGCTCATCATATGTTGCACGTGGTTTGACACTAAGAGATGCCTAAACTGCTGCTTTTACTAGTTTATGCCATTGTATAGTGCCATGTGGTTTTCGACTGAGTAGAATAGGACTCCTTCAAGTCTTTCCGTGGATGTCGTAGAAGGCGACTTAGGAAAGCTTATAAACATCAATGACACCTCTCCAACCCGTCTGGCCAGCGTAGAGAGTGTATGCCAAATCCTCTGGCTGCTCTGGCCAAGTATAGCTCTGGTAGTACACAACACAGTTCGCGCTCTTGCAGTGAAGACAGAAAGACCTAATGATGAGTAGGCCGAAGAGGAGGTCTTGCACCTTTTTCATCGTCATCTATTCTGTAATTAGCAAAGGAAATAAGAAACAGATGTTGTACTTATATTTGCTACCAGTCTGATATTTATATCCTTACTTTGCTAGCCTTGCAGCAGCCCTAGATATACAGAAGACATAGAAATAAATTAATTTCACTCTACAATGCTCCAGTTTAAGCTGTATGCGGGCCCTGTAAGAGAAGTGCGCTTTATAAGGTTTTATTTCAGGACAGTGGAAGTTATTTGAAATCTGTTGGTGGAAAGTTTTTATGCAGTTTAGATTTGTTGAAAACAGCCATTTTTTGGTTTCTGTACCCAAAGGGTAAAAATGGGACTCTATTTCTAGACTCCGCTGTCCGTCTGTTTGTCTGTCTTGAACCGTGATAGCTAGACAGTTAAAATTTTCACTATTTACCGATATAACAAAAAATACTAAAAACAGAATAAAATAAAATTCCGTTCCAGATAATCTCATAATGTTATTTTCAAAATCGGTAATGTAGTTTGTTACTAAAGTGGGTTTTCAGTTTTGAAAAATTATATTATGATGTCACAACATGACTTAACTATTACGCGAAAAAAGCCATAATAAAAGTGAACTTCAAACCTCCATTTCTGATTTTTCATCGGGTAAAAACCAAGTCCCAATATTTGTTAGTTCCGTAAATCCTCAAGAAGCACTGCTTTCCTGCAAGCTCGCTGCAACGTTTTATTTGGGAAGGTAATGCTCGTGTTTCTCGGAACATTTTGTTCCGGAATATATTGGAAAAGTTAACACCACCTACATTTGTTTTGCCGGAGTTGAGAATCGGAACTTAAATTGGAGATCACTATCGCGAGATATATCTACGTAGACGTTATATCTATGTATTGCTCTCGCACATTGTCTGAACAGAATCGCATTTAATGACATTTAGTTGAGTTTGCCATTGCTTTCTCTAATTATATCCCTAACTAGCAGAAGCCCGCTCGTTCGCGTGGACTTTTACTCCGGAAAATACACATTAGACTGAACAACTTTTGCTAAGGCGTCATTTTTTATAGTTTAGCTGGACCATTATGGTTTTACATCAGGTGTTCCAATTGCCAAAAATAATTATACCCTATATCAAGCATATTATGTTCATATTCATTACGTCTCCAAATCTTTGTTTTTTCTTATTTTTTCTTTTATCGTTTTCTATCCTCATTGCATTTATATTTTCCTTCTTATACATATTGTTTAAATTATTGTTGTATTTATAATTTTTTTCTTTAATCTCACTACTATGCAAGACCATTTCTAGGGGTGGAGGGTTGATAACCTGAGACACAGGAATATTCCTAGTTCAGGTATCAATCCACCATAGTCTACTGCTTTAAATAAGACACTGAGTAGTTTAAGTTGTACCTATGCATGTAAATTATGGTGAGCAATAAACGATTATTATTATTATCTCTTTATTTATTTTTAAACATATATTAGGTTTTTTTATAACATATCTATAAAAAGTAAAATATATAAAATACACTACAAAATATAAACACATTATAAAAAACCTAATATAGCTGCCCACTGGCAGCGGGGATAAGGCCCAAGCTACCGGTGGTTAGGGCCCCAGAGAGAGAAACCTCCTGACAATGCGTGTCGTGTCCAGGAGTACTGCCTTCTGAATCTGACCCTTGACCCAGCCATCTAGCGAGAGAGTCTTAAGATGTTGTTCAAGACTCTTCGCTATTAGACCGTTCGCCGATACGACTATCGGGACAATGATCGTCGAATCCACATCCCACATGGCGGTCACCTCGTGGGCCAAATCAAGGTACTTGCTAAGCTTGTCCTTCTCAGCTTTCACGAGGTTCTCGTCATGCGGAACGGTGATGTCAACAAGCACTGCCTGGCGCATCAATCGATCTGTCAGCACGATATCAGGCTTATTGGCGACAATAGCCCTATCCGTGATGACAGATCGATCCCAATAGAGCGTGGCACGACCATTTTCGAGAACTGGCACTGGTAAGTACTTATAGTATGGTACCTCAGATTCTACAAGCCCGTATCGAAGAGCAAGCTGCTGGTGAATAATTCTGGCTACGAGGTTATGTCTGTGCAAATACTCGCCGTTAGCCAGATGAGAACAACCGGAGATTATATGTCTGATAGACTCGCCGGGATGTCGGCATGCTCGACAGACATCAACCGTGCCGTCTCTCAGGATATATCTCCGGTAGTTGTTTGTCATCATGACTTCGTCGGCAATTGCACAGGCAAAACCTTCGGTTTCCCCAAAGAGGTCACCGAATCGTAGCCAGTTCACCGATGCGAGCTGATCCACATCAGACCCTGTCAAGGCTCGATAGAACCGCCCGTGGAGCTGCTTGCTCTTCCATACGTTTATGCGATCCTCGGTACTTAGCACTGCTGGTTTGCGCCAGTTCTCATTTGCCAAGGAGAGCGGCGTGAGGCCCTTGTCTACTGTCACAACATCACGATGCAATCCACACTCATTGTTAAGGAAATATTCCCTAAGTCTGCACACCTCGCGGTTGTGGAGATTTTTGGCATTTAAAAAGCCTCGACCTCCACGCTTCCGCGGAATGTACAGTCTCATAACAGATGAGCGTGGATGTAGCATACGATACGTTGTAAGCAGTAGGCGGACCCTCCTGTCCAAGGCGTCCAGTTCAGTCTGAGTCCACCTTAGTATGCCAAAGGAGTAGATGAGTAGAGGCATCACCCAGGCGTTGAAGGCGCGCGACTTATTTCCTCCTGACAAAAGACTTTTAAGTACTTTTGTCAGCCGGCTAAAGAATCGCTCCCTCACCGCCTGTTTGATGTCTCCATCCATAATACCCAATGACTGTGACATACCAAGGTATTTGTATGTTTCCGACTCCGAGAGAGTCTTGATAGTTATTGTCTCAGAAAGTTGTAAATTTGTTGAATTTACAACTTTCCCCCGCTGTACATGCATAACCGCACACTTATCTACACCAAACTCCATCTTGATTGCACTACTAAAAACTTCTGTAATTTTTAGTAGTTTTACCAAGTCAGCTCGATTTTGTGTAAATAGCTTAAGGTCATCCATGTACAGTAAGTGAGAAATAACTTCACCCTCTCTTCGTAGTCGGTAGCCCAATCCTGAGTCCTTTAGTAAGGTGCTAAGAGGATTCAGGGCAAGACAAAACCATAACGGACTCAAACTGTCACCCTGGAAGATGCCTCGCTCAATCCTTATATAGTCTGACAGATCTGAGGGACTATCTCCACCACTCGGTTGACAAAGGACTGTGACCCATCGCCTCATACAAGTGCTCAGAAAGGATCTTAAAGTTGTGTCAATTTTATACAACTCTAATATCCTCTCCAGCCATGAATGGGGCACTGAATTATTATTATTATTATTATATGTTGCTAGGCTTAATAGGCTTAACAGCTACATAACAAAGAAAGTTTCATTCGAATCCAGTATTTCTGGAGATTAGCGTGTACATACAGACAGGCATTTTTTACTGCTATGTTATTGTATAGATATAGATAATATTATAAGATATACTACCTCCGTGGCGTAGTGGTCAACATGCTAGTCCGCCACCCAGAGGTTCCGGGTTCGATCCCCGGTCAGGGCAAGTTGGAAAAATGGCCTTTTTCAAATTGTCCTGGGTCTTGGATGTGTATCTATATATGTATTTGTTATAAAATATAGTATCGTTGAGTTAGTATCCTATAACACAAGTCTAGAACTTACTTTGGGGCTAGCTCAATCAGTGTAATTTGTCCGTATATATATATATATATTTTTTTTTTTAATTTATTTAATTATTTATTTCGTCCGAGACCTCTCTTATTTATTTTATCGTACTATGTGAGTACTTGTATTTATTCTTTGGCCGTGCTAAGTCTAAAAATATTTACTGTAGCTATGAAATCATACATACATATATTAATATCACGCCTATTTCCCACAGGGGTAGGCAGAGACTATAGACCACCACTTGCTACGATCCTGACCACAGAGTAATAATATACTACGTACAATCCTGACCAACCTTTTTTGCTTCATCTTAACTCATCAATCAATCCATACATGCCCTTCGGTTACGGGTACTTTTTACCTCTCCTTTTTTAGAACGTCTGCTATGAAATCAATAAATAGAATAAACAACTGTCTGTCTGTCAAAGTAACTCACCTTCCCCTAGCGGTGGCGTTAAAAGCGTCAGATTCGATTCTCCCGAAGTGCAAGGCAAACGCTCCTCGAGGATGGTTCATTGTTCCCGTTTGCATGCGCCACCTTTGGGACGTGTCTGGGTTTTATTGTGGCGGGAATCTTTGGAAGGAGTGTAGTCATTCGACACATTTGTAGTATAGTTGTTTGTAGTACACAAGTTTTTTGAAAAAACATACATTTTTGTACAAGCTTTTATTGTGAGGCCAAAGTACTTATAAGACAAATGAAATAAGCCCAAACTCGATGGAGTTGTGTCGTTTTATTACTAAGTTCCATCATTATGTTCATGATTCTGTTGCTGCTATAACAACAAATACTAAAAACAGAGCAAAATAAATATTTAAGTGGGGCTCTCATACAACAAACGTGATTTGATATAGACAGTGGTACGGAAACCTTCATGAGCGAGTCCGACTCGCACTTAGCCGGTTATTTTGAATACTTATTCCTACCATAATACAATATACTCGAACGTACCTAACTAAAATAAGCTAAAGAATGACCAAATCGAATCCCTTAAAATACCCAAGAAAAATCAAAGCAAACACCGTTTCAAAGCAAGAAACATGCTTTTACTCAATTTAATATCGAAATTGCAAAGTCGCCCGCAGCTAAAAAATAATTTGGCAACTCCATCAAGACATCATCGGGGGCAGGGGAGATAATTAACAATTAGTTAATGGAACCGGAGGATGTTTGCAGACAGCTTGTGCTGAGGAGACTGGGGAAATACGGAAGGGTCTGATTGTGTGTGACGTTGTGGGTGAGATGTAATGTGACCCAAAGTGCCCAAGCGCAGTTTGTCAATTTTGTAATAAGGATACGTATGTGAAATATTTGGTTTGCAAATTTTTATTACAGTCACGTATCGCGCCCTAATCTGCTAAACGGGTTCATGGTTGTAGTATCTACGTAAAACGAAGTTATAATTTTTTAAAACTAAAACTAACTAAACCTCCAAACTATACAAACGATTTTGATAAAATTTCTAGTGGATCACTTGACAAGTGTGCCCTTTAAAACAATAAAATAATTGCCAAATCGCTTCAGGCGTCTTCGTAAAATCGGTGAAAATCTACGAATAATAATTCTCATTCGTAGGTGAAAATACATTAAAATAATAGCTCAAGTGCGTGTCGGCCCACGCGCAGTGTATGGTTAGAATAGAATAGAATTACTTTATTGCCTAAAAATACCACACACTCAATAGAAAAAGTACATCTTACAATATGGTTCTGTAGTTGAGAATAACAATTTATGTTCGTGCCATTAAAAGAAATTGTAAACGTATTTTTACGGATTAGCAAAATAATGACAAATTTTTAAAATTTTAGCTAATCGTTAAAATATGGGTCCGTCATTTTTGGATAATCTTATTGATTGACAAAATAAAATAGTATTTTTTGGACCCAATTCACATCCCAAAATAATTAAGTCTTAATATTAAAAAAATTGTATTTACCTAGTTTTTTATATTTGTGTTATTTTTTTCCGTCTTATTAGTTATTATAAAACACTGACTAACTTAAGTACTTGTTATAAATCACTAAGAAGAAGACCTCCCGTAATATGTCACCTTCTTTAACGTCACTGTCAACTTCAAGGGTGAATAATCGTATAGACCAAGTCATAAAGTTCCTCCTCCTTTTATAATAAGTCTGTTTATGTTTATAAATAAAACTCTTAACATTGTTTTCATCATCATCATCAGGTCTTTGTCTTCACTGCAGGAGCACGACCCTCTTTGTACTACCAGGGCCAAACTTGGCCAGAGCAGCAAGAGGACTTTGGCCCACACTCTCCACGCTGGCCAAACGGGTTGGAGACGTCTCATGATGTTTCAGCTTGTATTTTCTAAGTCGCCTTCTACGACATCCACGGGAGGACTTGGAGTGGCCCTATTCTACTCTGCCGTAAACACGGCAGCATTGTATTTCACTCTCAAGCAATATTAAAGTAGGCAGAGTTGCCTATGGGATTGCAACGTTAATTTATAAGAAAGTACAATGGATGACAGCTATTTGTCGAGCACTCGTCGGGAGATGCGATTGGAGGGGCGACTGTACCATTGTGAGGGGAGAGTAAATAAAGATGTCAAGAAAACTTTTGCAATACGTGTTTTTGTTGATAGTAAAGAATCCCCTTACCCTAGACTTTTTCATGCAGACGTAGTGTACTTTTTATTTTGAAACCGCATGTTGGATTTCGGTACATAATAAGTTGTAATAAAATATAAGGATGTAGATGTTTTCTATACTGATGGTCAAAAATGATATAGCACGCTAAATTGTCAAGTTCACATTTTGACTGTGAAAACCTGTTATATGCCTAGAAATGTGCACTATCCTTAAAATTACAAAATTTTGCCAAAATTGGGCATGTCGTTTCGAAATAAAATGTAGACTACGTTTTTATGGAAAAGTGTAGTTAGGTCTGGAGTAACGACTTTTAAGGCATGAAAGAAATCAGAATAGTGATGGATTCTAGCCGCATTGTCTATTGACATGATTCACATATTGCCTATTCCCCCAATCAGTTTTTACAATCTGTGCGGGAAGAGAAGCAGCTGGAACATTCAAAATTTTTCTTTTCTCCCAAACCGTTTGGCCGAGCGCTGGTTGTCTTGCAGCTTTTAAAAACTTTCAACACCAATTCATCAACAAAATGTAAACATACATACATACTATCACGTCTTTATCCCTAATGGGGCAGACAAAGCATTTTGGGTCTTGCGGTTCTATGCAGAGCCCAGGGCCGCAAGATCCAAAAGCCACTTTTAGCGTCATGGTGGGCGAGAAGATGGAAAAGCAATCAATACAGTGATGGGTTGCTAGCCGCATCGCCTGTTCACATGATTAGCATTTTTGCCCATTTCCTCGATCGGCTTTTACGATCTGCGTGGGAAGAGAAGCAGCAAAATGTAAATAAACAAAATAACTCAGCCCTCGCAATACCTAACAATCCTCGTGAATTCAATAGTGCTGCTTCACCAACTGTAACTCAATTAAACTTTGCACGTCTGTCTGTTCGTTCTATCATATTCCATTACAGTATCACTTTTAAAACAACGAGCTATCCAAACCTATTATTTGAAACGAAAGTTTGAGTTTTATTACTGTTGTCTTTTCAAGCTGTCGAATAGCTTTACAGCTGCCATACAATTATGACCGGAATGACTTAGGAAATACAAGCTAAACAAAGCTTATAAACATCAATGAGACCTCTCCAACCCGTCTGGCCAGAGTGGAGAGTGTAGGCTAAGTCCTCTGGCTGCTCTGGCCAAGTATGGCCTTGTTAGTACAGAGAGGGTTGTGCTCCTGCAGTGGAGACCAAAAGACCTGATGATGATGATGATGATGATGATTATGGTCACCCATCCAAGTGCAGACCACGCCCAGTGTCACGAAAGCGCTAGCAATGCTTACTTTTACCTGTCAAAGCCAATGAGCTCCTCAACAAAGTTTTATTTTTGTCTATAAAGATGGTTTACTTAAATTCAATTAATTTCATTTCAATTCAATTCAATTCCATTCAATTCAATTTAATGAAATAAATAAATAATAAAATAAATAAATATATAGGGACAAATTACACTGATTGAGCTAGCCCCAAAGTAAGTTCGAGACTTGTGTTATGGGATACTAACTCAACGATACTATATTTTATAACAAATACATATATAGATAAACATCCAAGACTCAGGACAATTTGAAAAAGGCCACTTTCCAACTTGCCCTGACCGGGAATCGAACCCGGGACCTCTGGTCGGTCGTCAAAATTAAATTCAATTTAATTCAATTCAATTCAAAATTATATTTATTATCTTATTCTTTTATTCAGTATCTACCAAATTACGAAATTATGCCATGTAAGAGTATACAAACCTTAAAGAGCTCAATTTTTATCATTTTAATTTTATTATTTTGACGATTTTTTTTCTACCATTACAGTACACAAGAGAGTGTGTTAACGACCCCATGGACAACCCCTGATAAAATAAATAAGGCTTAGATTTAAGCGGTGCATTTTTCCAAGTTAATTTAAAATGCCCCTCCTGTATAGATAAGCCAAGAGCGAGTTGGATTCGGTAAACGAGGGAACAGCACGGTTCTACTATCATTTACGTCATAGGTATCAAACAAAAGAACACTGTTTTTTATTTTTTATTGGGTTCTGTTGGTTACGTTATCTATATTAAGAGGTTCCCATGCTAGTCTAGGAGAAATAAAAAAACTTAGAATGTACCAGCTGCTTCTCTTCCCACGCAGATCGTAAAAGCCGATCGTGGGAATGGACAAAAATGCAAATCATGTTAACAGGCGATGCGGCTAGCAACCCATCACTGTATTGATTGCTTTTCCATCTTCTCGCCCACCATGACGCTAAAAGTGGCTTTTGGGTTTTGCGGCCCTGGGCTCTGCATAGAACCGCAAGATCCAAAATGCTCTGTCTGCCCCATTAGGAATAAAGACGAGATAGTATGTATGTATTTATGTATTAAGAGGATGAGTAGGTGTGTAATCCATACCTCCAATCCACTGAGACAGCCTGTCATCATCGATTTTCACACCTTACAGCTAGTGAATAAAAATATTTCCCGGCCTATATGTATATATTTAGATTTTCAACTTGATAGACTATATGACGTATTTTAATGTGACTGTATTCCCAAGTAAAGCAAGTTTTTAATTTTTAGACGGAACCCTGCAAATAGCCTCACCTAATAAAACGGTGACGCGTCACGATGACGTATGAAAGGCTTACAATAGATTTATTTTAGATTGGATACGGCTATTTAAAAGGGTAACACGCATTTTAAAATCGAATATAAATTAGGTGCGAGGGTTATTTATTCAGATTAATTTCTCAGTGGTAAAACCTATTAGTTTTATTACCAACCGTTAGTATAAAAAATATAAAATATTTACGTGTCTAAAATAGTAAAATAATTTCATGTGTAAACATTAATATCTAACTTTAATAAAGTATAAATATTTTAGATGTTATATACTATTTAATGATGTATTCACTTAATTAATAGTATTTAACAAATACTAGGGTAACAATATTTATATATATTGTAAAAATATTAAGATAAATTATTTAAATAAACTGAATTGATAAAAGAACGACGGATTATCTTATTAGATTACAATCTCTTGTTTTAATTTCATTACAATACCTTGTAGGTCGAAAGTTAATTCCTAAGATTTCGCATTTCTAGAAATTTCTAGAAATAAGCACCTGCTAAACACATAACACTAGTGGCTTTGTGAGTGTAGAAATCTTTGCAATATTTCCCCTGACCATTTGAAGTTTTTCGGATAAAATGATAAGGGTAACGAAAAAGTCTTATGATATTTTTGAACATTTTTCGATATGGCTAAATAAAATATGAACATCGTCACCCATATTTTCGCCGATCTAAAATTGTCGAAAAACAAAACCGCTTTTTTTTTGTGTAATTATCGAACCTGCTCACAAAATTTCATGACAGTCAATTAAAAAATGCAACCTGTAGGCAAGAACAGCCGGAATACTTGACATTGGACATAATTTTGGAACGAAGTTCCTTATCGCGCGTTGCAAAAGGGGGCTAGACGGAAAAAATTAAGACCAAAAGTTGTAACGACACTATTTGCTATAGTTATAAGCCGTGCGGCGTGCGCGTGTTTCTCTGTCTGTCTCTCTCCTAATTGATCGAAAGGAAGTTCGTTCTATCCGGGTGTCCCTTGACATTTTCGCCGAAGTTGAAATAGAGACGTTTCTCTCGCTCGGCCAATAAGAAAAGCAGCTAAAGCTTGTTTCACAATAGTAGGTATCTAGTTCCCACAAAAGTTTTCCAGCACAAAGCAAAAGAAAATAAAGCTGAAAGCCGAAAACCGAAAACCGAAAGCCGAAAAATAATACGGAAAGTTTTCGCACTATTCCTGCAAGTATCACGGATCGAACCATTCAATTTACTCCTCTAAGTCCACATGAGAATCGGTTTTAGGTAACCCTTCAGATGCAAAAGGGTATTATTGTCCCCGAAAAGGTTTGGGGTCATCGTCCCCCTCCAAACAGAGGTAGTTTTGCATTAGCTTGCTTTTAAGTGAATGAAAGTCTGCAATGAACAGTGACGGGCTCTGCTTCGTTTAATAAAAATATTGTTTAATTCTAATGTAAATTGAACCTTTATATATCTGACTTACTGCGTAAAAAGTAATAATAAAAAAACTAATACAAATTATGTTACTTTTACATTTTTTTTCAAAATTGTGTTTAATTAAGTACTTATACATTTTTAAATTATATATCTAACACCTGCCTACCTAGTTGAAGTTTGAATATAAAAAACAAATATGTCTTTTCATAAGGAAAATCATAACTTTAAACTAGGCCTACTGCGGGGCTAGTATGGTTAGAGCGGCAGCGAGGCGACGCGGTAGACTTAAATTTTAAGTCATAGTTATTTCTATCTAACTCGCGAGCATGGTTTGACAGCGCTGTATATTTTCTACGTCAGATAAATTTTACCACTCTCTTATCCACAGGATAAAATGGCATTGCCATTTACGGCCATACCCAAATTTTCCGGTGTCCAGTGGCGCCGCCATTTGAAATAAATCATTTGAAAGGAAACGGAGATATCATTTAAAATTGTGCTTTGATCAAGCCCTAGATAACCCTTTAAACTATTTTATGAACTACTGTTTATAGTTTAAAGTGAGAACGTGAAGCTTTTCTACGCACATTAGCCAAAAATGGCCGTTTTTCGCAAATGTGCGTCGAAAAGCTTCACGTTCTCACTTTAAACTACAGAAAGTAGTTTAAAAAATACTTTGAATGGGTATCTAGAACTTGACCAAGACACAATTTTAAATGTTATCTCCGTTTCCTTTTAAATGATTTATTTTAAATAGCGGCGCCACTGGACGCCGGAAAATTTGGGTATGACCTTTAAACAAAAACACAACTTTCCTTTAAATTTTTATATGACAACACTGAATTGGTAAATAGTGTTGCCGAAAATCATTTGTTACATTCGTCCAATTTTTGACATTTTCATCAGTTACTCTATGGTTTTTGACGTTTGCGTTAGGACTTATCCGTGTAATTTGTGGACGTTTGTCTTCAAATTACCTACTTCAAAAACTTTTTAAGTTTGTGAAATACCAAACTAATACTGAATACTTTTCTTCTCAAAAGGACCATTAATGTCTCACGTAGCCTCTGGACATCTACATATCGAACAATACAACAGTGATAATTCATGAAGCAAATTAAATTCAGTAGGTAGGTAACTAGGCAATAAGTACTTACTTTGAGCAAAAGTAACTCGAAGGTAGCCTCAATGGGAGCAAATCACCTAATTCGGCAACAATGGTTGACTTACAAATTTTATGTAATACTTAACTGGGTCTTCGAAATCGCCGATAGATTTACACCATCAAACTGTCAAGTTGCTAATTTATCCACAAAACACGACCGCCATCTTGTAACCATGCCCAAACAGAAGACAAACTTATCGAGGCTGTAGATAACGTCGGCAGCCTACGATAAAGTGACAGGTCGATAGCAAAATTTAAACCACTCGTACGTGACCATGCTCGCAACGGTAACTATCGCGCGCGATGCGGGAAAAATGTAGGTTAAAATCATTATCTGCGATTGCCGCCCTAACCATGCTAGGCCAGGAGAGATCTCTTTTGAGATAAGTAGTGTCTTTGTACAACTTTTATTTTATGAATTCTCTGTATACATTTTTTGTGTGCATAAATTGGTAAATAAATAAAATTTGAAAATGTTTGATGAAAATCAGTTTAGCCTTTTAAAAGATATCGGGGGTTAACCCTTGAAAATCAGGGCTTTTTCTAACAAATAATAGATAGTGGTATGGATATTAAGTCGTATCGGTAGGTACGCTACTCATCACTAGACGGCGTTTGTGACAGTTTAAGATTTTTTTTAATTCGCAAATAAACTTGTGTTTACACTTGTACTTATAATGTGCCTTTCTAACATTATACTAAAAGGTGCTTATCTAATAGCAGTATTGAAAGGTTTTTGTGATGTAATGATTAAGTACTAACACAAATTTATACTTATCTCTGTACCTCTGTTGTCTGTCTGTCTATCTGCCTGAGATATCAGTGCCTTATTTAGAAGGTACTAAGATCTGTGTACTTTTGTCTGTCTGTCTGTCTGCCTGAGATCTCAGTGCCTTATTTAGAAGGTACTAAGATCTGTCTACCTTTGTCTGTCTGTCTATCTGCCTGAGATCGCAGTGCCTTATTCAGAAGGCACTGAGATCTGTCTACCTATCTACCTGTCTGTCTTCTTCTTTCACGGTGATAGAGATTGCGTAGGTGGCAAATATAAGAAAAAATTGTTAACTTTGAGAAAAAATATACATACATACATACATACTATCACGTCTCTATCGGGCAGGATATAGGGGCAGACAGAGCATTTTGGGTTTTGCGGTTATATGCAGAGCCCAGGGCCGCAAGACCCAAAAGCCACTTTTAGCGTCATGGTGGGCGAGAAGATGAAAAAGCAATCAATACAGTGATAGGTTGCTAGCCGCATCGCCTGTTAACATGATTTGCATTTTTGCCCATTCCCTCGCTCGGCTTTTACGATCTGCGTGGGAAGAGAAGCAGCTGGTACATTCTAAGTTTTTTTATCTCCCAGATCATGCTGGTCTGGGAGATAAAAAAACTTAGAATAAAAAATATATTAATTGTTAACTCCGTCCCTGTCCGTAGAATAGAGATGCATACACGAAACAGACGCTATAGCTCACTTCACCAAAAGGTAAATGAACTTCAAGGGCGAATGTACCGCCAATTTTGTCTTTGTTTTTTGGGGATGAACAGAAAGCCGCTTAGCGTTTGAAAATATTTGAAAGGATTTTTTGAACAAACCAAACATTTTTGTGCAAAAGTATGTGAAAATGTTCAATGTTTATACTGAAATAAGCTCTTCGTAGTTCGTTTAAGCGCTACGATGCGATAGACACACAAATAAAGAATTTAAAGAATTTAAAGAATTTAAAGAATTTATTTCAACATTTAAACATAGGTACATTTAACACATAATGATCGTAAACAACCGCTATAGTATAAAACTGTGTTGCAGTTGTTTACGCCCAAATTCGGATTACGGTTATAAGCAAACACTTCAACAAAGTACTTAATTAAATTAGTAAGTGTAAGGTAAGCAAAATACAATATTATCTATAAGTTTATAATACTTAATCTATTTTAAGGTGAAGGACTTGAGTGGGGGATGGGGATAATTTGGTACGTGTAGCTGTGAGTGTGAGTATTGTGTGTTTGTGTGTGAGTGACAGTGTGTATTTGTCTGAGTTAAATTTCTGAAAGCGTGAAAGTAAACTATAGGTATCGCGAATATTCAATCTGGCCATTCCATGAGATTTTCAGTTTCATCATAAGAAATTCCCAGTAGCCATTTATAAAGTTTTCTTTTGCATTCCTGGCGGGTGAGTGGATAAATGACAAGAATCCTGTTTATATCGTTATAGACTTTTGGACTTAGGTAATTGAAGTGACGCCCAGTCACGTCGAGTCTAGACGACAGTATCCTACACACCCTATCAGACCTACGCTTGTCTCTAGTAAGGTTAGGATTGAAGTGTAATTGAGAGTGTTTTCGCAGAAGAATGCTCGAAATAAACAATTTTCTCACAGATAGTACTCCACTTAGGGTATATAAGTCTGAGGTAGGAAAACGTAAAGGCTTTGATAGCATTACTTTGAGGATGAATCTCTGTGCTCTTTCTAACCCAAACAATGTTGTTTTGGCCGCACCACCCCACACTGATACGCAGTAAGATAAGACAGATTGGGCAAGAGTATAATAAACCGTTTTTAGTAAAGGTATGTCGGCAACTGAGCGAAGAGTTTTAAAGCAGTAAGTGAGTTTGCGCGTACGACCAATGAGACATTCAACTTGTGGTTTCCAACTCAGTACATTATCAATAAGAACGCCAAGGTATTTTATTGTCTCCTCGCGCTTTAAGGGGCAACAATTACAAGTAGACGACGCATTGACACTACAATAATGAACGAGAATAGAGAACGTAGTTGGTGGTAATGTTGACTTGCTAGGTGAGAACGGCACATACATGGTCTTATCCAAATTTAATGTAAGTAAATTACTTGACAGCCAGTTCATGACGGTATGCAAAGCAGCCTCAGCATTTAAATGCACCTCATCCCAAGTCTTGCCATCAATAACCAACGCCGTGTCATCAGCATAAGTGATTATTTTGCAATGAGGAACATCCAGATTGCAGAGGTCATTTACATAAATGAGAAAAAGGGTAGGTCCAAGAACACTACCCTGAGGTAGCCCGAAATTAAGTGCTAAGTCTTGGCTGATGTAATCACCAATTTTCACACACTGGGTCCGACAACTTAAGTAGCTAGAAAACATCTCAAGAACAATACCTCTCACGCCAATACGTTCAAGTTTTTTCAATAGTTTGGCGACAGATACAGTGTCAAATGCCTTAGATAAATCCAAAAAGATGCCCAAGGACTTTCGCTTTTTATCCAGCTGTTTTATAATTGTTTCAGTGAGTTCTAAAATAGCATCCTCTGTGCTTTTACCTTTCTGAAAACCGTACTGGTTTGCAGCTAGAATATTATTTGCAGTTAGGTAATTTACTAGTCTATTATTAAGAATTTTCTCCATTATTTTTGAAAAAACTGTCAAAACAGAAATTGGTCTATAGTTATTGACACTGCATCTGTCTCCGTTCTTGTGAATCGGATGAACAAGGGCTTTTTTAAATACCTTCGGAAATACACCCTGAGCGAGGCACAAGTTGAGTATGTGAGTGAGGATAGGTATGAGAACGTGGCGAGCAGCCTTAACAAAAGAAGAAGAAATACCATCCCACCCCACCGCACAATTTTTTAGTCCTATAATAATGTTTTCAACCTCTGCGCTATCCGTTGGTAGAATTGCCATAGAATGTGCCGGAGACGATGGGGCTGCAGTTCCATAATTGTTTTTGCAGCTCGAGGTAGCAGAACTTATGGGTGCAGTGATTTTGGAGGCGAGAGATTCACCAATCGTGCCAAAGTAATTGTTCACCATGTTTACAGATACATCTGGATTGTCCGATAAGGATAATAGTTCGTTGGAGTTGTCTCTTTCTATATTTAAGTGGGTGATGTTTTTAATAAGTTTCCAAGTAGTCCTAGGATTGCCTTTAGCCTTTTTAAATTCAGATCTCTCATAATCACGTTTAATTTTCTTAAGTAAGGTATTACAAAAACTTTTGTAGCGCTTGAACGTTATAATGAGAGTCTGATTGCTGGGTTCTCTTTTAGTTCTCCTGTATAATGCGTCACGATGTCGTATACATCTCAACAAACCAGGTGTTATCCAGGGTTTTATAATTCTCTTTCTGTTTGGTACGGTAGTGGAAGTTGTGTGTGACTTGATGGCCGAAGTTAATCTATCTACAAAATTATAAGCTGCGTATTCAGGATCTGAGCTCGATAAAATAGCTGAAAAATCTATTTTTTCTATTTCGCTAACACAGGAGGCTTCATCAAAGTAAACACGAGTACGCAAAGCTCTACGAATGGGTGGTTTACGACTACAGCACAAAATCAACGGTTTATGATCAGTAAAGAGCGAATCTAAGACAAGGGTCACCGCTGGCATATTTGTCTTTAGAAGTACATGATCCAGACAATTATTTTTTCTAGTAGGAAATAAGTGACCTGGAAGTAAGGCATGAGCGGCTGTACAATTAAGGTAAAACTCGGCATCAGGGCTATTGTTTTCTGCTTTGATGTTTATATTTATATCGCCGATCACAGCAACTGTTTTAAAACTATTGAGTGAGACCAGAACACTGTCTAGAGAATTAATAAAGTTAGTTTTGTTTTTGTGGCTTGGAGATCGATAAATAGCAACAATTGCAGTATCATTTTTAAATTTTAGTACTAGGCAATAAGCTTCAGACAAATCAGGTTTAACAATCGAACAAGGTAAATTTTCTTTTATATAAGCAATAACTCCATCATTTTGATTTGTGTATTCGCTGTTATATGAAGTATAGCCAGGCAGTTTAGGAAGGTTAGGGCATTTGCTAATCCAGCATTCTGATAGTACAAGGACATCAAAGGTAATCTGTACTCTTTTTAGCAACAGCAGGAGTTTATTGAAATTACCACCAATGCTTGTGATATTCACATGAAGAACCTTAAGGGAATCGGCATAGATCGGGATGTGCCTTAGGCAATCCTCAGGGCTACATAAAAGAGAGTCACATACAGCTAGGCTGTCAATATCTTTTGCAATAACGAGGTCCTTATCCATAGTCTAACTCAATTATAACATCGTATAATAGCCATTTTCCGCCAAGAATGTAAATTATTTTCAAGTTTAAAGGGAAATAAGACAAATTTGAGCACCTAACTCGTGTGTAAATGATTGTGTATTGGTTGTGTGTGAATGGGGATTTATGTGTAGTAGAGAAAATAAATACATAGAGTATATGACGTATTACAAGCAGTATAGAGCAAAACGATTTTAAGAAAAGCATATTGACTTGAGAGACAGTAATCACAAAACATATAAAGGAAAACAAAACTAAATAACGGATATATAGTCACTTTGCTTCCATCAGTTTTTTTAGATCAGTCTCGTAGCGGATTAAGTTAAGCGACGAGCCCTCAGCCTTGCGCAAGAAAATCTTACCATTAGATACCCAGCAGAACATGAAATTATTAGTCTTGGCAAAGTCTCTGGCAAGAAATAGTAGCCTTTTCATCTTATGCGAGAGATTTTCGGCTATAAATATAGGTTTTGGGGGGCCGCCCAGTTTGACCGATTCAGTGTTTAACTTACTGGGGCCTCGATTGTACTGACGGTATCTTTGAATAATTCTTTCCTTGGCAAGCACACTGGTGAAGTCAACTATGACAGTTTTATTATTAGGTTCTTTTGTGTTTACGCGAAAGATATCTCTAATCTCATGGGATTCAATGTTTGTCTTAATTGTCTTGGCAACAGCAACGACTTTGTTTAATAAACTCTGTTTAGTCTCACCCTGTGCAGTCGGAATATTTTTAATTTCGATGCATGTTGATCGAACACTGCTCTCATATTTGTCAAGTTTTTCCTCCAGTAGCTGAATGTACTGCTGATCTTTTTGTCTCTCCAATAGGACCTGATCGACTTGTATCTGAATAGACTCATATTTAGCAGACAAGAAATCCGTAGAAGCTTGGATGGTTGTGTTTTGCACTTTGACTTCATCAATAGCCGAAACTATCTTTTCCAACTTAGCATCCTGAGTTGCTTGCCGCGATCTAATTTCCGCAAGCATACCTCTCACTTCAGACCTAAAATCTATAGCAGTATCATCGGGGCAATCATCATGGCAGTCAATGCGCTGACGCTTGAAACGCTGTTGTGATAAATATGTGCTAGCGCAACCCTCCTCGCTGTGTAAGGATGAATTTAAATCAGGTTCAGAGGCGGTGTGGTGTATGGGTACCGAGCGGTCGCGTAGCGGTGACGTCATCGAAGGCGAGCGCATCAAGGACTTGGAAGGTGGGGTGCGTTTTAGTGGCATAGTTGTTTGTCAATGAGTTGAACTGTGGAGTACTAGGAGATTATAACTGCTGGTGTCGTTGACTGGGTCTTTAGAAATGGTCACGTATCGATGTTTTCTTACAAATTTCTTGTCCGTCCACTTTAACTAGAGCTCCCACCGTTGTAAGCGAGAAAAAATATTAACTTGTGAGTGACAATTGGCCAGTTAGATAAGGATGTCAAGCTCAACAGTGCTGCGTAAATACAAATCCAATAAGACTCACACACACAGGTATCCGGTCTATGTAAGGCTCGGTGCGTCTTGCTCGACTTGTGCAGGTGTGCAGACGCAATGCAGATGTGGCAGGAGACTTCTATTCTTTATGCACTCCTATTTATTGTTTGCTGATTAGTGAGTTGATTTTTATTTACAAAATTCTAAAATAACATTAAACACGTCTGCACTCAACCGTGGTCCGAGAGGAAGGGGGAGAATACACAGACGCGTCAAACTTATGACACCTCTATTTTTCGTCGGGAATTAAAAATCTAATTATAATGAATCTAAAAAATATGAATTAGGTAATGAGTTACTATTTTATGGTGTAAAGTACTAAACGTACTATACAACGTGGAAGGGACATCCCCGTTATAAATTAAACCACGGGCTATACTAGAACACTATAGTATAATAAAATTAAAATAACAGTCAATAACTAAAGAAAAAAAAATCCATACGAAATTTGTATGGGAATGTCGAAATTTTTTCATGCGTTTTTTTTTAATTTTTCTTTATTATCATTAATATATAGTGGTCTAGTATAGCCTATGATCTAGCATAGTCCCTAATTTATTTTGTTTATGTCCCTTCCACGTTGTGTAAGTAATACAAATACGAGTAGTTTTTTAACAGTTTTCCCAGAAATGTCGAGTAATTTTATTTATCATACTTATGTCTTAACCAAGGTCATATCTGCAAAAATACATTGACACATTCATTGTGATGCAGAACGAGATCCGGCGAGTACAGTCATATCTAGTTCACATTGGTCGTAATCTGTTTACTTGCTACTCGACTATCCAGTCAATTAGCACGAAATCGGAACATATAGTTACTTTCCGACGTCTGTCCATAGCTAAAGAACTAAGCGTACATACCGAGGGAATGAACGCTCAGTTCGTTGGCTATTTTTCATCAATAAACTGTGGTACTTTCAATAAATAGTTTTAGAGGATGACTTTATAACAAATATTTGTGTTAAACCGGGGCCGGGTTTTTTTCAGGGCCAGAAAAAGCCTCTTTTTGAAAAGAAACTGAGATATAATTAAGTTAAAAAATAAAGAAAAAAGCATTTGTTCTGCATTTAAAAACAAGCAAATTTTAAATGTAGAGCTATTGCAATCACAAAGTTAAAATATAATTAAACTATCTGCTTAAACAACACATAATTAGATCCGTAAATAGTTCGATGGCATTGTAAGACTTATTTACCTGACTCGCCAGAAACTCGACCAATCTGAGCATTATTTCACAACAGTAGCTGCAAAACTAATTAGTGCTCGTTCGTAAAACGTCAGATTAAACTTTATTGGCATTAAAACGTAACGTTTTCATCTTACAAAACGCTGGATTTACCATTATGCGTTTATGGCGAAAGTTAATTCTTCTTTACGGCACGTAAATACGTGTAAAATGTATGTATTATATTGTTTATTTTATAACTTTATTAAATCACTTCGTGACCCTGGGCTATGGCACGCTTCAAAAATGGACTCATGATCTCTCATACTAATTGTATGAGAAATTATGACTCCATTTTTAAAGGCTGGCCTACATGAGTTTACATATAGAATATTTTTAAATAATATTTTTTATTTGACAAGTAACACTTGTGGCTTTCTATACAAACTCGGAGCAGCTGATTGGTCAACTTCTATAAGAGGCCAAAATTACTTTTCATATTTCTAATTTTCGATGCGTGTGCGTCGGTAAAAGTTGTTCGCTATCGCGGACTGAACTCACCCTTAAAATAGTTTCAGTATATTTTGTTAGACCTTATATTTAGGTATGTCATCTACACGTTAGTTTTAATCTTCTTCTTCTTATCGTGTGTAAGTGACTAACACTAGTGTCAGAGTTTTTAAACCGCCTTAAAGGCCTCTGACATGGTTTTAGGTAACGATAAATGTCAAAGACAGTGACCGGGACCGACGGCTTAACGTGCCCTCTGAAGCACGGATCATCTTACTTATTAGACAATCAGGTGATCAGCCTGCAATGTCCTGTTAGTTTTAATAATACCTAGATTTCCTAGCCGCATAGACTTTTAACACGATTCACTTGTACGATATTTCCTTGAACGGCTTTAGAAATAGAGCAGCTGATACATTCTTACAGATACAGATACATTTTCACGTCTATATCCCTGATGGGGCAGACAGAGCCCAGGGCCGGCAGACCCAAAGGCCACGCTTAGCGTGATAGTGGACATTAATATGGAAAAGGAATCAAAATAGTAATGGGTTGCTAACCGCATCGCCTATTACCATGATTCAAATCCCGCCAATTGATACATTCTTAGTTTTTCCATATATTAAAGTAAATAACAAAATACCAGTTTTACGATAAGGAACTATTAGAAACACCTTATACAAGGGAAGCAAGATTCAAGAGCATTATGTATGTTGTTCAAAAATTCAATTCAAAACAATGGCAAATTCTGAATTGTGTTTGTGTAAATCGATTTGTCCTGTCGCGTGGACATTGGCTGCACGATTGATGGTGATTGGTTACCATGAGTACAGACAGACACACTATGGACACAGTGAGTAATGCCTCAAAGAAACGCCTTTGTATGGTTGCAGGAACCCCATTTGGTAAATAGGAAATAGTGGAACAAAGTTAATCATGGCACATTCACGTATTTTTAGGATTCCATACCTAAAGGGTAAAAAGATAGATAGATAGATAGATAAACACTTTATTTGTCTTACTGAGGCACACACATACAAACAAATCAACACAAAAACAATAACAATCAGTCGTAGAAATAAGGTGAACCGCAGTAACACAAAAAGGCAATAACTCAGCGTTGAACTGCTCAGGGAGCAAACACTGATTTTCAGTTATTACCGTCAAGTGAGAAAAAACGGGATCTTAACTGTCCACCTCTCTGTCTGTCCGTCCATATGTCACCAGGCTGCATCTCCTGAGCCTTAGACAGTTGAAATTCTCACAGTTGATGTATTTCTATTGCCGCTATAACAATACCAAAAACAGAATAAAATAAATAAATGAGTGGGGCTCCCATATTGAAAAAGGGTTTTTTTGTTTGATATTAGTCCGTCAACTAGATTATCCAAAAAAGGACCTATTATTTGTTCGTTTAGCAAAGTAGTAAAAATTCTCAAAGATACAGCGCTTTGAAGTTTTGGAGTGGGCATTATTGACGTCACCTTTGGTTAAAAATTTAAATACGCTTCATGCGAATTTTAAATACGCTGTATCGATCTTCGAAAAATACGTATACCAAACTTTTTAACTAAAAAGTTAAAAAAAGCCAAAAATATTTTTTTTTCAGTTCACATATCTATTTCAAAATAAGTTACCAAATCTACGAAAATACCTTCCACGTTGTGCAAGTGCAAATCAAAGGAAAATTTAATTCCATGTGAACCATTCCACGAGTTGAATTAACATCCAGGAAGTACCGGCACACTTGTTACCGACGACATTTGACATGCTAACAAGTTGGCTCATTGTTAAACGTAAAACTTGATCGTAAACTTTGTGATTAACATTAAGATTCTGTAAGGGCTCGAAACATGAATATACCTATTATTATAATATATTTTATGACGCTTAAAAAATATAATACATCGCGAAGGTGAAGCATAGTCACATGGTAAAGACGGAAAGAACATCAGTTGTGCGACAAACCATAGACCAGTGGTTCCCAAACTTATTTTGTCTACTGCCCACTTTGATAATAAATATTTTTTTAGTGCCCCCATTTTTTCACCTATTTAAAAACCAGCCAACTGATACAGGAATGCACAATTCGGGTTATTTAACAAAAACTTGTTAAAACATGATAGATATCTACGAGTACTAATAACTATTAAAATGCGAAAGTGTGTCTGTTGCCTTTTTATTTGTTTGTTTGTGTCTACTTTCATTACGAAACGGAGCGACCGATTGACATGATTTTCATTTTTTCTATATTCAATAAAATAGGACAGATATATGAACTACTCGGAGAGAAATATAGAACCGAGTTTGAGCAATCTTTTAATTCATATTAGTTGATGTTCACAAGTTGTTGTTGAGAGTCGAGAGCTCCTTGCAGTCGTTGTTTAAGAGGCCTCCTAGCTAAATAAAGCTCCTAGCAAAAAAAAAAACATTTTCTTTCTGGGTCTCTTACCGCCCCCCTTGAGACCTGCAGCGCCCACAAGGGGGCGTTATCGCCCACTTTGGGAACCACTGCCATAGACCTATGACCGTCATAACATTTGATCGGTACTACTATTGCTCGACATCAATTGTGATCAACCAATGTCCTGACATAATATCGTTAACAAAGTGAGGTGCGAATCTCACTTGTGGATAATTTTTTGAATCAAATACCTATTTTTGATTAGCGCTTTACTAAAACATTATTTTCAAATTAGTCAAATTAAACCAGTTTCTCAACCAATAACTCTACAATTCTACATATATTGACATAATAATTTATAAAAATACCGTAAATGAACATAATCCATAATCTACGTTCTGTAACAAGACGATAAAACTGTTCATCTCTCAAATGATACCATGTTAAATAAAACCGGCCAAGTGCGAGTCGGACTCGCGCACGAAGGGTTCCGTACCATTTTCAATAAAAATAAATTTTTTGTATGGGACTTTTTTGTATGATTTAAATATTTTTTTTATTTATTATTTAAATAAAAATACAACTGAATATTTTGTGAATATTTGAAGTGCCTGCCTGTTGCCATCATGTTATCGAGCAAAAAAGGGCAAAAAAACGCGTTTGTTGTATGGGAGCCCTACTTAAATATTTAATTTATTTTGTTTTTAGTATTTGTTGTTATAGCGGCAACAGAAATACATAATTTGTAAAATTTTCAACTGTCTAGCTGTCGTGGTTCTTAAGATACAGCCTGGTGACAGACAGACGGTCAGACGGACAGGCAGCGAAGTCTTAGTAATAGTCCCGTTTTTACCCTTTGGGTACGGAACCCTAAAAACGCACAACTTTTTACTACTAACATACATTTCTTGCACCTTGATATGTCTCTCAAATGATGACACGTGAAAAGACGCACAGCTTTTTATTACTTCCATACATACATTTCTTGCACCTTGATGTCTAAAGTACAATTTCCCATGGAGTTTTCCATCATTTCGTATGCGTGGCGAGTACGACCCGGGTGTGCAAGATTTACGGCGTGTCGGGACTGTCCCGGACGCGGCCGGACACCGGACAACTCCCGCAAGATTAATAGCGTAGCCGGACCACTATTTGGACACTGCTGATTTTTAATCCAACTTCTGAATTCCAGTTTCAATTTTTGTTAGTTTTTGTGTTAAGTTGCGTTGAATGACTTGAAAATATACAGGGTCTAATAGGTTTGTTTAAACTATTTATAGGTTGGATAGTCCAAATGAATGGAATGGAAATATCAAAATTATTTTTTCTTTTACTTACAAACTTGGGTCAGCTGATAAGTCAACGTATATGTGAGGTCAAAACTTATTTTTCATGTTTCGGCATTTGTTTCTCGGGGAAAGTTGTTCGGTATCAAGGACTGAATTTACCCTGAACCTATAGTTTCTATATTTTTTGTTAAACGTTAAAGTAGGTAAAAAATTGCGGAAAACTGTTTAATTAACTATTTTCTTTTTACTTACCATAACAAACTTATTTTCAGTTTGTTAATGATCATAATACCTGATTGTATTTTTATGAAAAGTTTTTAGTATAATGGTTGCATATCATAGTATGCTTTGATATAGATACATATAAGTAAGTAATTGTAATCCGAATAATTTTTGTCTTTTTTTATTACAATCCCCATTAATTTGGCCATTCTAAAACCACACAAAAAGTAAAAAAGACCCCTAAATTTTTCGAGCAAATGACACTCGAACTTGTTAAAATTTATGAGTTCCTTCGACCCGCGCCGTATCTATTCCACTCAAAGGCAAAAAGACAAAAGTCAATTATGTAAAACGCGAAACGAACGGGACATTGCTTATGCTAAATGCGCAAATTAATCTTACGTCCGGCTGCGCGGTACGTACGTGAGGAAAAATCCGGATCGGCGAAAATTCCAATTATTCCAATGCGAATTTTCGCAGCGATTGTGCAAAAATTCCAAATTTCCAATGCTGAATTTTCGTGGCGATTGTGCAGCTCCATTTCAATTGGTCGGGATAGAATTTAACGAAGTTATTTATTGTGATCTTTCTTGCCTAAAAATAATTGGAGATTTAGGTGCGTGCAATTTTAACAATGACGAAAAGGAGCAAGTTAGTGCGTAGAGGGCGATAGCTGGTTTTTTTGTAGGTACTAAAGTATTCTCTACGTGATCGAATCAGAAATGAGGAAATTTGTAGGAGAACTAAAGTCACTGACATAGCCCAGCGGATTAGTTCGTTGAAATGGCACTGGGCGGGACACATAGCGCGACAAACCGATGGCCGATGGGGCAAAAAGGTTCTCAAATGGCGACCACGTACAGGCAAGCGAAGCGTATGACACCCACCCACAAGGTGGTAACACGACTTTTACATTTCAAATTAGATGAACGCAAAAAATTACTTGTGCTAAATGCGCAAATTAATCTAGTGTCCGGTTGCGCGGTTCGTACGTGAGGAAAAATCCGGATCAGCAAAAATTCCAATTATTCCAATGCTGAATTTTCGCAGCGATTGTGCAGCTCCTTTTCAATTGCTTGGGGTAGAATTTAACGAAGTTATTTACTACTCTTTATTGACTTAATAAGGAAGGTTGCACGCTTGTTATAATGACAATAAATAATGCAAAACGAGACAAGCATGTACGAAAACAAGAAAAAGAATACACTGTGTGATTTTTATGCTAACTTAAATTAGATAATTTAATTAGGCTTTTTAAAAGAGGTTAACAAATAGGTGTTATTTAAATATTTTTACAATGATTTTTGATTTTACAGAGATTTTTACAGAAATTGCAAAATAAATAAAATTATTACAATCGTGATCTAGACTACATATTTTATTTTCACGTCCTTTGTTTGTCTCCACTGCAGGATCATGACCCTCTCTGTTCTACTACAGCAGCCAGAGCTGTTTAGCTTTTCTTTTTCCTAAGTCACCCTCTACGACATCCCAGGGAGAACTTGGAGTGGTTCTATTCTACTCTGCCGGAAACCACACGGCCTAGGTACATACTTACTAATATAATTGTTATCTGTTTTAAAAAGCAATAAATTATTCTTTATTCGTAATGAATAAAGTTTATTTTATTTTATATGTATATAACCCACTTGCATTCAATCAAAACTTAATTCAGCTGTATTTAAATAACATTCACGTTCGGAGTCGAGTCAGAATTCAGAACTTCGTGATTTCTTACCGTAACGTTCTTACTGCGGAGCGGCACGACAAAATTCATTTAAACGATAATTTATCGTGCCGTCTGTCTGTCTGTGTAAATGCGGATAGATTAGTATCGCAAATGGATTTCGTGATGCGAGCCATTTGTGTTTTATGATTGAATATTTTGTTTTGATATTTTTCTGCACATGAACGAAAGAAACAAGCGTTTGTGTTTTTATCTTTATAGCATAACTTTTTGTGTCAAAATATGTAACAGTAGATAGCATAAACTTCACTTAGCAGAAAATAGTTTGGTATACATTTATTATCATACGTACAAATCTCAAAATGTTGTATGTTAGAATCTAAGGCATACATTTGATATACCATACATGATAATTAAAAAGTAAATTCTTTTGGCATACATTTAATTTCTATAAACAAGCTTCCGTCACTAAGTAGACTGCTTACTTGCTTCGCTCACTCGCTACTGAGATGGTCATTGCACAACCATAACCTAACCTACCCTCAGTAATTAATTTGGGGTTCTGTAATTTACAGTTGACCTTTGAATTTGTCGTAAAGTTCATATTTTCCTGATGTAAATTATAAATAAATAATAAATAAATAAATATATAGGGACAAATTACACTAATTGAGCTAGCCCCAAAGTAAGTTTGAGACTTGTGTTATGGGATACTAACTCAATGATACTATAATTTATAACAAATACATATAAAGATAAACATCCAAGACCCAGGACAATTTAAAAAAGGCCATTTTCAAACTTGCCCTGACCGGAAATCGAACCCGGGACCTCTGGGTAGCGGACTAGCGTGGTGACCACTACGCCACGGAGGTCGTCAAATTAACTCTATGCTCAACGAAATAATGCAAAATTAATTCCGTCGTTGTAAAATTCTGCCATTGTAAATTCAGACATATAAACTTATATTAATATAAATAATTTTAATGCCTTTAAAATATTCGATAAAAAGAAGATTATGCCATGTGTATTATGCCAAATAAATTTCATAACATCAAGTTTCTGCCAGACGGTACCCATTTTTTATTATATAATTTGTTAGATTGTGGTTCTTGATTACTATTTAGAGATTTAGAAATGATAAGTGTGATATTATATAGAAAATTATAAAATATTAATTTATACCTAAAAATGTTGAGGACAAGTACCTACTCAAGTTAGAATTACTTAATTATTACAAAATGCAACAAAAATTATATTGTAAAATAAATTATATCCATTTTAGCAACATGACTGATATTATTTAAGTATTATGTTTTTGGCATTTGTGCAATAAAAATTAAACATACAAAGTATAACTAAATCATCACATTCTTACTTTAACTTTGCAAACATCAATATCATCCCCCTTCCTGAGAGCAAAGCAATTGTTATCACGAACAATTAATCAAAGAAGTATTTCAAGCGAGAAAATAGTTAAATTAACTAACCCCGACGTCACGCAGGGGTATGTAGAAGTTAATGCGATCCGTCACTCACATACCTAGTGCAGTGGGGTGGTGACTAGCAGATCTGTGAAGGACTAAGTGTACAGGGACATAGGTGGTATTAGGACTGTACTAATGGTTCTCACTTATTGTTTTACTAGCCGACGCCCGCGACTTCGTTCGCGTGGACTTTATTACTCCGGAAAATGGTCATCATGCTAAAAACTTTTGCTAAGGCGTAATTTTTATATTTCTTACAGTTAAGCTGGACCATTATGGTTCTGCATCAGGTGCTCTACTTTCCAAAATTAATTATACCTTATATATTGCCCAGGTTTATCAGCTATATAACAAAAAAGTTTTATTTGAATCCGTCCAGTATTTTCTGTCTATTACTGTCTCCATGGCCTCAAATATTTTTTAGGAAATATATTCAATGTACTGACACAGTTTTTTTTTCTATGTATAGATTTAATAAGTAATTGAGATATCACGGGTTCCATCCTCGGTCAGTACAAAATAGAAAAAGATCTTTTTTAAATTAACCTAGGTCTTGGACGTTTATATATACCTATAAATGTATTTGATATAAAATATAATACCGTTGAGCATGCCATAGAACTTAACAAAGCTCCCTTTTAGACATGCTACTAAGGGTTGATATTTTACTGGGACTACATTTGTTGAAAGCATAGTGGTAACACGTACAGTGTACCATGCCGAAATTGCGTGACCGAAATTCGGTGACATGACGACTGCGATAGGAATGTGGATCGTGTGGACTGGGTCAAAAATTAATTATTCGGTACAGTGAATAAATTAAAACGTCACAACTTAGTATCAATAATTAACATTGATATTATCTATATTCAACATTTATTTATTAATACAAAAACTTTTATTAAGAGCGTTACATGACTCCAGAAATATATAACGTCAGGGTCAAATTTTTGTTTTAACGTTTAGAAAAAGGGGTCTGATTTTACTTGTTGTCATTAAGCGGATTATTGAATTACTAACAACATGTTGCTGAACGAGTGTCGCCTTTTTTCGATTAGGTTTAGACACATATGGATCGGAAACAGAAATCACAAATAGAAATAATGACAGTTTGCTATCCCATCACTATAAAATCATAAGTTAAATCCGTGATTCATGCAAAGCTAACAAATAATTTTGTAACAGTACGGAAACTATCTTTTTATTATAATTCAGTATTAATTTTAAATAGTTTTTAGTGTAGTAAAGTTAATCTAATCAATTTTTAGTGTAGTTAAGTAGTAAGGTGTAATTGAATTCTGTATTCTGTTTTATGCCTGTATATTTATTTATTTATTAAAACTTTATTGATCCACAATTAAAATTGTTTACAATTGGCAGACTTAACGCTAAGAGCGTTCTCTCCCAGTCAACCATAGAGATAAACAGATAAATTGTTGCGGCGCAGAAAAAAAAATATAAATAATATAATATATTACAAAACATTTATTATAATATATACCTACATATAATATATACCTTAGATTGTAATATGACATAAACATACACATTATACAATACATACAATATACACACATATTATATACCTACATTATAATTACATTACACTATTACGATGATGACGATGGTGATATAACCTATTGGTAAATAACTAATTTATAAGATGAGAATGTACTCTTCTTTTAAAAGAAAATTTTGTGGAAATTTCTTTAATGTCAATGGGCAAAGCATTCCAGAGCCGTGAAGCTTGTAGGGTAAAAGAGTTAGCAATAAAGTTTGTGCGATGTAAAGGAATGAAAAGAAGACGAGAGTCTGCAGAACGAAGTTGCCGATCATGAGTATCGGATAGGAATTGAAATTTACTTTTTAGGTATTCCGGAGAATTGGGATTAGATAGAATTGAAAAGAGAGTGCAAAGAATTCGCATTTGTCTGCATTCAGGGATAGGAAGCCATTTAAGCTCAGAACGGAAAGATGATATATGATCATATTTACGAAGGCAGAAAATGAAACGTATACAATTGTTAACGAGACGATCGAGCTTATTGAGAAAATCTACGCTAAGATCTGGGTAACACACATCAGCGTAATCAATTATAGGGAATATTAATGTTTGAACTAACAATATCTTGGTATTTAACGGTAGAAAGTTTCTTAGGCGGTTAAGCTGTTGAAGCGCTATAGTAACAGAACGACTGACTTCAGCCACTTGGGATGTCCAGCTAAGCGTAGAATCAATATAGAAGCCAAGATCCTTTACAGCTTTACAGTATGGGATAACACAATTATTAAATGTGACAGGCGCGACAGTGTTAAAGTCATGCTGACATATTTGCTCCGAACTACCCACTATTATAGCTTGGCACTTAGTGGGATTTACCTGAATTCCGAATTCATTTGACCAAGATAAAATAGCCGACAAAGCCGCGTTGACACTCGCTACACCTGACTCGATATCATCAACTGATGACTGAGCATATATTTGCAAGTCGTCTGCATAAAAATGGTAAGAACAGTCAATGGAAGCAGAAAGAAGGTTTATAAAAAGAGAGAAAAGTATCGGCGACAATATACCGCCTTGAGGCACACCATTGGACAGATCATTCCAGTCCGAAAATACCCGGTCTATACGCACCGCTTGTTGCCGGTTGCGTAGATATTCAGAAAACCAATCCCTGACTGAAGACGAGAATTGAAGATGCTCAAGGATAGCAAGCAGAATATCGTGGTCTACCATATTAAAAGCATTGGAAAAATCAATGAGAACTAAAACAGTGACCAACGTATTCTCGATGCCCAACCGAATATCCTCGGTGACTTTGAGAAGAGCAGTAGTAGTACTGTGTCCGGGACGAAAACCCGACTGAAAGGGTGTAAGGAGGGAGTTGTTAAAGATATAGGAAGACACTTGAGCATAAACTACAGCTTTTATTATTTTTGACAAAAAAGGGAGTATAGATATAGGCCTAAAATTATTCAAGAGAGTAGGAGAGAAAACTTTAGGGAGAGGGATTACATACGCTTTCTTCCAGAGAGAAGGAAAGGTTCCAGTAGCCAACGAGAAATTTATGATATGAGTCAGAATCGGGAGAATTACAGTTAAAATATTTGTTACCATTTCTCGACTCACATCATCACATCCAACCGCTTTGGATTTAATGGCGATAACAATTTCACGAAATTGTACCCACTCTCTATCCAGTGTTTTAAATTATCCTCTTATTTCAAGGTTGACTTGAAGAGATCCCTATCTGGGATAAGCTCGCCTTTGTACTGTTTTCTACTTTTAACTTATATTTGTGTCGTGTATTTATGTACAACAAAGATTTAAAACAAAAAAAAAAAACAAATAAACTACCTTTACGTGCATTTTTGTGGCTAAAATGTTGATGTATGTTTTTATTGTAACTTTTTGCTCAGATTTCGTATCTTTCAATGGTCATCTACAAGCCAGTCCACAATGTCTGGGCATTCCACCGGTCTGTCATTGTCACCGCTCCCGGCCCGACCCAAAACTTTGCAGACTAATCGAGCCCTTTGCAAAACCTTTGTGGTTCTCAGCTAACTAGCGTAAAATTGATAAATAATGCCCAATACGCCTTTGATCCAACGACTATTTAATTAATCGGTTTGATACTGGTTATTTGATTTAAGTTTCAGTAGACCTAAAAATCCCTTTGAAAGTCAACGCGGCGTGACTTTCAAAGGGATTTTTAGTTCTGTGAACAATCACACTTCAGGCGAAATTTATCCCATAATTTTTTAGGGTTCCGTACCTAAAGGGTAAAAACGGGACCCTATTACTAAGACTTCGTTGTCTGTCACCAGGCTGTATCTCAAGAACCGCGATAGCTAGACAGTTGAAATTTTCATAATTATGTACTTTTTGTTGCCGCTACAACAACAAATACTAAAAACAAAATAAAATAAATATTTAAGGGGGGCTCCTATACAAAAAACTTGACTTTTATAGATTATGGTACGGAACCCTTCGTGCGCGAGTCCGACTTGCACTTGGCCGGTTATTTTTTATTATTATCAACGTAACAAAAGATATAAAAAGCAATATATAACTGTACAGTTTACTATTAATATGTAACATTAGCGGACATGCGTGAGGTGCATAATCTCTGCTTACCCTTATTAAAATAATAAATATGGTAAAATAAGACTAGAAAAGGCGTAGTATATGTGTGTATGTACTCGTAAGTATGATTTTAATAATGATTTTCTTCTATATTGCTTGCAATACACTTAAAAAGAAAAGTGTGAATCATGGTAGGGGTAAAATGAGAGTGAAATTCAAGATCCCTGACGATGACTGGCATGAAGAGCAGTTCTAGAGAGGGGGGCCAAGTACGATTTGTAGTTTGCACTAGATTTCAGCATATCTCGAGTTGCGTTGACCGTGTGTGTTGTTCGTCTGATAGGACATTTGTGTCTTGTTAGAAAGTTTTGTATTTCTGATCGGCCTGCTAAAGTACGGAGGGAAAGGTCGTGTAGTAGTTAACTACACTTTAGCTTTTATGATGTTTTAAAGCTGCCAGCCTGTCACTATCTTTTGTTCGTTTGTTTGTAATAACTTTTTTATATACATGTACAAAGACAACCCACAAAAGAACAAATATACAAAGGCGGACTTATCCCATTTAAGGCCTGCGCAGACGAGGGATTTTTTGTCTGCTAGAATAGATCGCTTACAATTGTATCAAGTAACGCAAACGAGGGATTAAAAGTACCCGCGTACAAAAAGTCCCCCGAATAACCGAGGACATGCAGGGAGCGGACCGGACAAAAGGACGGAAAAAAATAGAACTCGTGTGACTGGGCGAAGCAACGCACATGGCGGACTTTATTCCGCGTTGTGCGCTGAATTGAGTGACGTAAGTATGTACGGCGATACGTGTGCGTTGAGCCGTAAATCCGCGGCGGACTTTATATTCGCGGAGCGTACTTTTTTCTCCGCCGCGGAGAAAACTCCGTCGTCTGCGCAGGCTATTAGGGATCTCTTCCAGTCAACCTGCGATAGATTCAGAGGATACTTTACTCTATCAAAAGTTTTTATTCAGTACCCTTATAAAAACTTTATTGATCCACAATATACAATTGTTTACAAGCATTCTCTCACAGTCAACCATGAGCATAAACATGCAGAGATTTGGTAGCGGCGCAAAATTACTTAAATAAAAGAACACATAGATACCTAATAAATAGGTATACCTACATTTATTTCACATATATGGGGAGGCCTTTGCTCAACTATGGGACATAAATTGCTATTAAAAAACCATTTATTTATATAATAGGTTGGGGAAAAAGTCTTTTTGCAATTTATATGAAAATTCAAAACATTTTTTAATATAGTTTATTTACATTTAACTAAAGTATGTAGGTACCATTTTGTTCGATAACTTTTTGCCATCTTATAGGTAGGGACATGATCCCATTGCTATAGAAATTTTGGGGCTTCTGATCAAAAAACTGCGTCAAGTAGTTTTGGCAGTCCTCTCGTGATGTTAACCTGACACTGCCTGAAGAATTCTGAAGAGACCGAAACAGGTGGAAATCTGAAGGTGCCAGGTCAGGAATATACGGCGGATGCATTAACATATCCCAGCCAAACTCTCTTAATTTTTGCTGAGTGGTTAAAGATGTGTGAGGTCTAGCGTTATCATGATGAAAAACCACACCCCTTCTGTTGATTAATTCCGGCCGCTTTCTCTCAACTTCTTGCTTTAATCTTATCAGTTGTTCGCAGTAGAGTTCTGAATCGATGGTCCTGCCTGGTGGTAACAGCTCATAATGAATAATGCCCTTCCAATCCCACCACACACACAGCATCACCGTGTTTCGAGTTAACCCGGGTTTCGCCACAGTCTGTGAAGCCTGACCAGCCTTTGACCATGACCTTTTTCGTACGTGATCCACTTTTCATCACCAGTTATTAATTTCTTCAAAATGGTTCGGTCTCATTACGTCGTAATAAAGAATCACAAATGAGTACACGGTTCATTAGGTTTCTTTCAGAGAGCTCGTGAGGTACCTAAATATCGAGCATTTTTGTGTACCCATTTTTTTTCAAATGCGCCAAAACTGTTTTGTGGTCAATTTCCAGTTCTTCAGCTACGTCGTAACTACTGATATGCCGATCTTGCTCCACTTTTTCAAAAATAGCATCCATTTTATCCGTAACAGGGCGACCAGAGCGACGTGCATCTTTGACATCAAAATTTCCGGATTGAAAACGCTTAAACCAAATTTATGCTACTTTCACATACACTGCACTAGGTCCATAAACATCGCAAATTTTTTTCGCGGCTTGTGTTGCATTTTTACTTTTTTGGTAATAAAATTTTAAAATGTATCTAATTTCTTCATTAGATTCTCTCATCTTGACGGTAAGAAAAACAAATGAAAATCACGCATTTTCCAAATTTGAATTTGGTATTATCTTCTTTAAAATTTAAACTTTTAAATGATACCAAAACCAGCCAAGTGCAAATAGTATAGCCAAAGTGGTTTTATTACAAGTTCATACATACTATAGACGATCAGCGAAAAGACTTTTTCCCCAACCTAATATATACAAACATTTTCTTAAATTACTTCGAAAAAGACAAAGGCCGCGTGGTACTCTGCGATAATACTTTAAACGTGGGACGTAAATATAAAATCTAAACTGGAATAGGAAAATCCTTAACTTTATGTACTACTTCTGTCTTCGAGAACATACGGCGCAGTCCGGGACATTTAATTTGCATCAAAGACTTAGGAGAGAGCGAAACGCTTCAGGCCGTTTCAGAACTCGCTTCGCGTCTCAGCTGAAAAAACTTCTTTAAATAAAATAGCTATTCCGTACATACCTTATACGGTTTATCGAAAGAAGTTTCTTTAAGCCAACAACAAAAAAAAAAATACAATACAATCCTTTTAGAAATAAATGCAAATATTTCGAGAGCCATTATTTTGAACTCTGAATAACTTTAGACTTTTAACTGGCGGCTGCGGGCGCAAGACCTTAGGTGCTATTTTTGAAACGTGGAGTCACTAAACGAACGATTTTCTGTATGGAAAAACCATTCGTTTAGGTGACTCCGCGTTTCGAAAACAGCACTTCTCCTCGACAAGGCGAGAAGGGGGGAGAGGTGCATATTGCGCCGGACCTTAACCCTTAAATGCATAGTGATGTACATCTACATCATGCTAAAATTATTTTATTTAAATTATTATTTTTATTACTTTTAATATTTTTTTAATGTTTTCTGGTCAATTGTAATATCCTTTTGGTATATAATAAAAAAATAACTGTTTAATGCATAATATAATTTTTTCTTTTTTTTTTGTCAATGCCAAGTTAACTTTCTCACGACAACGAACCATAGATCCAAAATCCATATTTATTTAAAAAATATATTTTGTATACCTAAAATGGTCAAAATGACACAAAATAAATTGCGTAAATTAGGAAATTAAACATATTTATATCATTCATAAATAAAAATAACAAAATTGAAAAATTATTTAAAATAATAAAAGGGGGCCATATTTTATGAAAATTCAGGATTTTTTTAAATTATGGCCATATTACAAAGCAAATATTTTTTTTCGGCTCATACCCGGAGGTCGCGGGTTCGATTCCCAGCGGGGGCAACGACTTTGTGTTGTTGTCCTAGTTTGGTTAGGACATTGCAGGCTGATCGTCTGATAAGTAAGATGATCCGTGCTTCGGAGGGCACGTTAAGCCGTCGGACCCGGTCACTGTTTTTGACATTGGTCGTTACCTAAAACCATGTCCGAGGCCTTTAAGGCGGTTTAAAAACTCTGACACTAGTGTTAGTCACTAACACACACGATAAGAAGAAGAATACTCATTCTGTGCCATCACGGTCGTCTATACCTATTTGTACAACAGATTTGTATATTATTTAAACGAAGACAAACGTGAGAATATGTAACGATTGTTCTCATGCACAATACCCCTTTTAAATGTCGCGGCCCGTGACCGGCATTCATTAATATTGCATAGGTACTTTTTACATCACTATTTTGAATACATACTTCTTTACAACGTGGAAGGGACACCCGTAATAAATCCAACCACGGTGGCTTTACTAGATTATAAAGAAATAATTATAACTGCCTTCGTGGTGTAGTGGTTAGAGCGTTCGGCTCATGCCCGGAGGTCGCGGGTTCGATTCCTGACGGGGACATCGACTTTGTGTTGTTGTCCGAGTTTGGTTAGGACATTGCAGGCTGATCACCGGATTGTCTGATAAGTAAGATGATCCGTGCTTCGGAGGGCACGTTAAGCCGTCGGTCCCGGTCACTGTCTTTGACACTGGTGGTTACCTAAAACCATGTCAGAGGCCTTTAAGGCGGTTTAAAAACTCTGACACTAGTGTTAGTAATTAACACACACGATAAGAAGAAGAAGAAGAATAAATAGATGTTATAAAAAACAGTTCAGTATTATAAATATAAGGGCCAAATGGCTTGATGTTTTATTGAAAAAAATAAACGTTATATAATTATACGCTTGAGTCCGGGTGGCACGAACAAATATAGGTAAACGAACTACCCACATATCAGTAGAAACTACTCATTTTCACAGCGAAGCATACGTACACATAAGTCTTACAGCAACTCAACGTCCAAAGTTATATTCAGCTATATTTTTCCAACTAAATTGAAGTGTTATCTTCGTTGCTCAGATGTTTACTCATTTTACTATTTAAATATATGAGAAGTGAAAGTTTGCGTTGTTTGCTTAGAGATAATTGATTTTATTAGGTAGGTATTTGATGAGCAGACCGCTATGTTAACCGCGTGTTAATGCAGTATGTAACGACAAATACCAAATTTTTATTGAAATATCAGTTCATAAAAAGATTGTCAAAATTGTTCAGATTTACTTTATGTGCCTATTTCACTTCACAAAATCGTATTAAGTGGTTGTACTTTAAAGTACCGATATCGGTAAATCACATAAATTCAGTTATTTCTAAAATTCGTACGAGTGCTTTTTGGTATAAAATTAATGTTTATCGAATAAAATCTAGACCTAAGTGACAGCAAGGCGTATCATTTTAGCATTTTTAGCAACATTACAATACAAGAGTGTTTTTGGGGAATAGAGTATAGACATTTGTTATAAGAACCACATGAATTAAGTTATTTCTAAAATTGATACGAGTGCTTTTTGGTTATAAAATTATGTTAATCAAATAAAACCTTAACCTAAGTTACAGCAAGGCGTTGCATTTTGGCAACATTACAATACAAGAGCGTTTTTGGGGAAGAGTATAGACTTTTCTAAAGTCATAATAGCTGTGTTATAGGTATTAGTGCTGTTACCATTAAGTTAAAAGTGCTGTTACTATGTGAATAACAGACAACAATACAGGAGTAGAAAAAAACAGAAACAAACAACATACAACATACTATCACGTCTTTATCCCTAATGGGGCAGACAGAGAATTTTGAGTCTTGCGACTTTAAGCAGATATAGCTCAGGGCTGCAAGACTCAAAGGCCACTTTTAGCTTGATGTAGGCAAAGAGGTGGATAAAGAATACCCATTCCCTCGATCGGCTCTTACGATCTGCCCGGGCAGAGAAGCAGCTGGTACATTCTAAGTTTTTTCTTTTCTCCCAGACCAGCATGAAAGCAAACAGAAACAATGTTTCACCAAAATACACTTTTCTGTCACGGGTCATAAAACACATCAGCACTGACACGAAAAGTTTCAAGGTAGGCCCGGCAAAGGTATGCGCCGTGTAAGGCCGTTCGGGACATGACGTAAATTGTTAAAATTTGTGTCCCAACTTGTGAAAAGGCCTATTCCCGGTGGAATCATGTACTGATGTGATGTATTAATGGAGTTTCCACATACATACATACATAAATATTATCACACCTGTTTCCTACAGGGGTAGGCAGAGATACTTCTTTTTGTGCAGATGTTAATGTCTTATTATTCGAATCTTTATACAGTATAATATAAACTTACCTATTTATAGTATAGTACCTGGGCGACCGAGCTTTTCTCGGTTATATCTCAAACACCTACTATTTTTTTTTTAATTTAGTCTAAAAACAATAAAAATTAAAAAAGAATATATGTAAACTTGAACATTAGAAAAAAAACAACATTAAGTCACCGAGTAGGATTCGAACACGTATCACTTTTTGTTGCCGTCCGCGTCTTAAACCAGACGGATAGTGGCCGATAGGACGAAATTAGCGACCATATTCTGCGTGGAAAGAAAAACGCATGAAAACTCGAAAACACGCGTTTCATCAAACATAAGACTAATCTAGATCGATTGTTTACCCCCGAAAACCCTCATATACCAAATTTCAGCGAAATCGTTAGAGCTGTTTCCGAGATCATAGAAATAAATTTATATACTTATAAACATATAAATAAATAAATATACAAGAATTGCTCGTTTAGAGGTATAAGATATAATAATTTAGTTAAAAAAATTTCGACTATCTATACAATCGACTATCTATACAAAAATGTTACTGCAAAGTACGTTTATCCTGTTATTATCAGGAAGAAACTACTTATAAGGTATATTTTTATAAATGTATGTACAAATATTTAAGCCCTTTCATTGATAGACACGGTATACCTATATTTACAGAAAGCTACTTAATTTTTTTGTACATTTTTATGGCCTATTAGAGGCTAAGCTCTGTAGCTCTGCATCCGCTCAACTTCGTCGATGATCTTATGCCTTCCAATTATGTTCATTTCTGAGTTTATCTGATAAAAAATACACTGACACTATCCCATTCCAAACGGATATAGACGCCGTATGGTAACCGGCAGAGTAGAATAGGCCCACTCCAAGTCCTCTCGTGGATGTCGCAAAAGGCGACTTAGGAAATACAAGCTGAAGAAAGCATATAAGCATCGCTAAGATCTCCCCTACCCGTCTGGCCAGCGAGGTGAGTGACCGAATCCTCTGGCTGCTCCGGCCAAGTATGGCTCTGATAGTACAGAGAGGGTCGTGCTTCTGCAGTGGAGACATGATGATGATGATCCCCCAAACCCGCATCGATATGATTTAATATTTCACTAGCTTGCTCCATTTCTTACAGAATAAAGTTTCATACCATCATATCGGATTCAATTTGCAGACGTCACGTGACTTAGACGGATCGGCGCGAGGCGTGCGAGAATCCCAGGTAGCATTTATACGTCATTATGTCGTCCGTTTACGGTACTGCTCGACGTAAGAGACGTCATGTCTTGACGTCGGGGGGTCCCAACAGATGACGTCAATTTGTCACAGCCTCAAGACGTCAGTTTATAGACGTTAGAGAGACGTCAGTTTACAGACGTTAGAGAGACGTCATATAGGGACGTTACTGGGCCGTACATATTAGGGCAGCCACTGACGTTTGAGTGACGTCATATACTGAATTCATAGGGACGTTACTGGGCCGTACATATTAGGGCAGCCACTGACGTTATACACAGACGATACTAAGACATACAAGTTAGGAGTAGGTCCTACGGGAGCTCATGATATGTACAGTGTCTTGGGTGTCGCTACCGTCGCACACCGATATGGAAATTAAACCACACACTACTGCTGAACTCGATTAATTGGAAATATGCACCAAGTAATAAGAATGTACATAAAAGAAACCATAACCAGTTTTAATTTTGAACAGCGCCATCTAGGGATTTTCTAAGAAACTAACACTTGCATACAATATTACTCAAAATAAAAGGTTTTATGGTTATGATTAGAACTATTACTTAATGCTTTTTACGTCTTAATTTTTTACGGAATGGACGAAGTCTAAAACTGCCTAATTTGGAGGAAATAAAATTAATTAACAAAGACTACACGAATTTGGACAGCGGGTATTATACAGATTGTAAGAACACACTTACAGTTGATATCGTTAGCATGGCAATATGCTCCCCTTAGGTAGTTTGGGTGGGTAATTTGTTAAAAAAGAGAACCGCCCTGGCTATTGAGTGAAATAACGTGCTGGCAAAACTGGCACTAAAGCCTGAGCTGCGCATTTAAGCTCTACGACGGTTCTAAGTTATTGGTCAGGGGCCCTAGATCAAAAGACTACGGTTCGTGTTATATTCTATCCCTTTTCACTCCATCTCGCAAATCCTTACGCGTGATAGTAGGATAGAATTTAGTGCTTAGCATGTAGCATTTACGTTTGCAGGCTTTTCTAGACCTACGTATCTTGAAGAGACTCAAGAACTTTTATGGATGAAACTAAAAAAACACAATGTAAGTAGTATAATCTATATTTAAGATGCAATAAAGGACAGTGGGACACAATTGCCAGAACAATGATACAGGGACCATGTTTTTTAAGACCATAGACTTAAGGACATGGAAAAATGATTTAAACCGTACTTTTACTTAAACTTAACAGGTTGCCAACTTCAGAATGCCTTGGCGTCTACCACCGATTCGGTTCCGCTGATTTTTTCACTTAATTGTATCACTGAGTACATGTTACTTTTACCTTAAAAGTCTTGAACAAAAAAACGTCCACGTTGGGACGAATATGGTAGGTACTTACGTCCATATACTGACCCTAAATTTACTTCGGTAAAACGTCCTCGTGGCGTCGTATATGGTACGTCCTGATATTGACCCTAAATATACGTCAGTAAGACGTACACTTTGTGGCGAATATGGTATGTCCAAAAACTGACCCTAAATAGACGTCAGCAAAACGTCCTCTTGGCGGCGTATATGGTACGTCCTGATATTGACCCTAAATATACGTCAGTAAGACGTACACTTTGTGGCGAATATGGAACGTCCAAAAACTGACCCTAAATAGACGTCAGCAAAACGTCCTCTTGGCGGCGTATATGGTACGTCCAGATACTTGCCTTTAATTTGACGTAAATACGACGTCCTGCTCAACGCTGACCCTAAACTGACGTCACTTTAACGTCTGCTCTCGACGAATAAATGACCGACCCTATTATGACCTATAAGTGACGTACCTTATACGTCGCTGACGTCAGTTTGCTACCTGGGATTTGATTCTACTGTGATAGATTAAATTAATGTTGCCTTATTCGCCATTTTAAATTCCAACCCGTCGTGGAATTTTCTAGCGGATTTGAGGCATTCCGAATAAAATAAACGTTAACATTATGTAACACTTTATTTTCTTTGATATTTGTATCCAAATGCCAAGAAGGGATGTAGAGATAGTTCATGCGTATTTTGAGTTTGTAATTTATTGCCTCGTATCTTCCAAACGTTTTTGCCGTATGATTTTCGGCAGAGTAGAATAGGGCCACTCCAAGTCCTATCGTGGATGACGTAGAAGGCGACTTAGGAAATACAAACTAAACAAAGCTTACAAACATCGATGGGACCTCTCCAACTCGCCTGGCCAGCGTGGAGAGTGTAGTGTAGGCCAAGTCCTCTGGCTGCTTTGGCCGAGTATTCCTCTGGTAGTACAGAGAGGATCGTGCTTCTGCAGTGGAGACAAAAAGGCCTGATGATGATGGTGATGATGATGATGATGATGATGATGATGATACCAAACGTCTGGATGGATTGCGACAGTTAAAGTATTATTAGGTTAAACTTAAAAAATCTAAGTGAAAAAAGAAAAGGAATAAAAAAAAAAAACGGCTTGCCGCTTATTAAGGGAAGAGAACAGCCAATAGCAATTATTATAACAGCCCAACATTAAGAGGACATCGTCATCCCCGACTGGTAATTACGTTTAATGACCAATTAATAGCTAATGACTAATATCAACTAAATTTTAATTATCAAAATAGACGAGCTTCCTTAGTTTGAATTTAATCCCCCATGAAGGTCTTGGTGGAAAGCATACATAAAAATTAAAAAAAAAATTACTTACTTACTTGCACAGAAGGTGTAGATAGTAATAAGTTTATTTGCTAGGCAATTGAAAAAAACAGAATTTAAAACGCAAAATGGAGAGCCGGGTGGCCCAACGCAAAATGGAGAGATTTATGCTTGGAATTACACTGCTGGACAGAATGAGAAACACGGAGATTCGCAAGCTTACTAAACTTCCAGACATAGTCCATATCTTCGCTCAGAGAAAGTGGAAGTGGGCGGGCCACTTAAGCCGGAGAGAGGATGGAAGATGGAGTCGGAGAGTAGTGGAATGGAGACCGAGACAGGGCCACAGGAGCGTAGGAAGACCAGCGTTAAGATGTGCCGACGACAGAACCCAAGTAATGAGAAAGACATGGATGAGAAACACTCAAAACCGTAGAGAATGGCATGCATATGAGGAGACCTACACTCAACAGTAGTGGAGGAAGGTTGAAGAGAGAGAGAATTTAAAAAGTGATGAGTAGCAAAACTACCGACGTCAAAGTAGGTAGTTTCGCTAGTTATCACTATATGGATATCCGTAGCTCCATCTTTTTTTTTTGCGAGAGAAAATCCTGACTTTGAAACTGCTCAACAGATTTTCATCATAAGTAGCTAAGAACCACTGCAAGAGAACTTGCTTTTACGTAAAAAAATACCGCATCGAAAATGTCATGAGTTTAATCAATAACTCATTTTTAAGCTATTGCATAGCTTCTATCGCGGGCCTTGAGCGCGGGGACCGAATCCAGAAATTTCGTAACGAAAAAACCTCACGCTCTCTACTCCGCCTACCATGTAGGTTGCCGCTTCGTCTCCGTCGTCCGTTTGCGACGTTGCCGTCCTTCCTTGTTTGCAATAGCTTTACCGCGGCAGTCCCCGAGTGCCACTCGTCTTTTTGTTGTTGCTGTTTACATACATACATACTATCACGTCTTTCTCCCTAATGGGGCAGACAGAGCATTTTGGGTCTTGCGGTTTGTTTGTTTTTGTTTTGTAATGTTATTTATTTTGGTTGTTGCTGTTTACCGATAGTAAATCCACCTTCTTGAACTTCTAAAACTTGTAACTCTTACTCTGTGTATATTAAAAGGTATAAAGACGTGACGATAGTCAAATTAAAAGAGGAAGAGAGCCAATAATAGTTATTATTACAACCTAATTTAGTTAATTATCACTGTCTGATAATTACGTTAAATGACTAATTAATAGCTAATTACAGTGACAATTTTGTAATATCAACTTAATTGAAATTATCGATATTAATAAATTCTGTTTAATAGGATCTTCGTCTAAGAGGTAGACTCACTACAAGATGGGAAGATAACCTCAAGCTGGTCCTTAGTAAAGAAGAGTCACTAGATACATAGCCAAAGAGAATACTCACTGTTTTTATTACTGTCTGTTTGCAGACAGACAACCTATAGTATTATTATGCAATTAGTGAATAAAAGACGGATTTGCATCGAGGGCCATAGATGAATCACAAGCAAGGGAAGGATTCTAACGTCTGATTCAATTGTTAGAATCCAGAGCGACGCGAGTGATTCCATGGCTCTTGAATATTAATTAAAACAGATTAAGTAAAAATACTTCCTACTAAACTGATTCTGTTTTTTTTTCTGAATAAATACTAATCAAGCCATTTGACCTTCGAGAAATTAGTATTAACGTAGACAGTTCCTTCTAAACAAAACTTTGTACGCCAGAAGTACTCGTAAATGAGAACAGAGTATGTGCAAATTACAAGTAAGTTGAAACCAAGACACAAGTACCTATCACAAAATAAGGAAAATAAAGATAAGCTTTCACAACTTCCTTTGTTTGTCACCCAACGATTTGACGTGCCCGTGGATGACGCAGAAGGCGATTTGAAATACAAGCTAAACAAAGCTTATGAAGATCAATAAAACCTCTCTAACCCATCTGGCCAATGAGGAGAGTGTAGGCCAAGTGCCAAGTATGGCTCTGGTAGTACTGAAAGGGTTGTGCTCCTCCTGCATTGTAAACAAAAAGACCTGATAATGATGATGATGATTTGACATGCCTTTCTAAGCCCGAAAGAAAGCATAGAAAGCAAAGAAAACCTACCTACATCATCTAATTGTCGAATACCTCTGAGGTTGCTTATACGTGCAGCTGTTTTTTATTACATATTCTTTACTACAATGAGTCTGTATAAAGTATTTGTGCAAAGGACACTGTGCAGCTCATACTCTATTACCTATGTAAGAACTCCACCTGTCCCAGCTAATAAGGTGTGTTCCACATGAAATTTATAGAGGTCGTAGAGCAAGAGATTAATAGAAGCAGAGAATAAATATAAATTAAACAAAAGAACTGTTACAAGAAATTATAAGTGCTGAGATTTGTTATTAGTACCAGAAGTGAAAATGTAATAAATCAAAAATGATGAGCAAGGAATGTCTGGAATTTAAAACAGTTACATACTTAGTATCCCTTTAAATGTCGAACGCCCGGACCGGGCGTCTGATGTATTGTTTTACTATTGTGTCTGCTATGACGACGTTTAAAGGGCTATATTTTGTACACTCAACATATAAGCTCGGTCGCTCAGCAACGCTAATTGAATGAAGCGTTTACCTTCGCTTGTTTGCCAATAGTTAATTCTCGCGGCTCCGGCGACGTTACCAGGCTAATGATAGCGTCACGGGGAAACTGATGACTATTAATAATGTAACAGTCATTTCAACCTACCACTTACAAATATTATTTACCTTGTTTTTTTATTTATTTAAAACAATTACATACTTACTTTATTGTGTACACTCAACATATGAGCTCGGTCGCTCAGCAACGCTAATTGAATGAAGCGAATGTTTACCTTCGCTTGTTTGCCAATAGTTAATTCTCGCGGCTCCGGCGACGTTACCAGGCTAATGATAGCGTCACGGGGAAACTGATGACTATTAATAATGTAACGGCTTATTACAACTACTTACAAATTTTATTTACCTTGTTTTTTTATTTGCTGTAAACTGAATTCCTATGTATAATTAATCGGGCGTAAACAACTGCAACACATTATTAGGGTTTCGTACTTAATGGGTTAAAAGTTGACCCTATTACGAAGATTCCGACGCCGTTGTCCGTCTGTCTGTCACCAGGCTGTAACTCATGAACCGTGATAGCTAGACAGTTGTTACAGATAATGTATACTGTTGTCAAAGATGATTCTTTTGCCACTATAACATCAAATACTAAAATGAATATCTAAGTGGGACTCCCTTAAAGCAAACGTTATTTTTTTTTATAGAATGATATCGCACTTGGCCGGTTATATATACTACAGCGGTGGTTTACGATCGTCATATGTTAAATGCAACGCTGTTTAAATTTTTAAATAAAATCTTCACATATTTTTTTTAATTTCTTACTGGGGCTATTACTTTACTTATTTTAATCAGTGTAAATTGTCTTTGTCTATATTATTTACTTAACGTTTTATTTATATTTTCCGTTGCGTATTTCGCCAAGTAATAAATTAGCAGCGGAACTTCGGTCGCGTAACTTTGGAACTGTGTGCTTAGACACAACGTGTATGAATTTATATTTCGAAGATCTGTCATCATAACGAACAATAATTATGAACATAAAAGAGGAGCGTAATAATGTTTGTTTATTATGGGAATGAAGTCTTACAAACGAGTTTATTACGTCTGACAAAATTTGCATTTTTAGGGTAGGTAGGGTTTTTAGTAATACAGTCAGCCCATGGTATTGAGCAACTGTACCCAATGACCACATATTGAAATATAAAAAAAAAATGCTTTCCATAGAACCTGGAACAACTTCTATGGGCCAAATATATATATTTTTTTGTATTTTGAGACTTGGCGAAAATTGTTCAGAATCATGGACAGAATCCAGCCATATAACAGTTTCAGTAATTTTGTTAGATCCTGTATATGTTTGTAATATGCAAAGGTCATTTCATTATTAACATAGGCACATAATACATTACATAATGTTTTGGGAATACATACGGCTATAAACGTAGATCAGTAAAGTTTTTTTTTCGTTCCCTACCACTAAAAATGAAACAAAAAAATCTGTATTTTTTTTTGATGCAACTTTAAAAATGCTTCAAAAATTAAAGGCCCTCAGGCCACTTCATTTGGTCAGTACAAAGCACATACTCCAGACAGAACCAGTGTACACTATGGGCCAGATTTCCCTAGAGACGACGACTGTTATGAACAGATTGCGAGCTTGTGTACCCACCTTTATTTTTATTTTTCACTCGAAACGATGGCGTTTGTCTGGGCTTGCAATGGCGGATTTTGTTACCTACGAAAAGTCAAGGAGAGTGGTTGTGTTAATAACATATTATTTTAATACAAATTTCAAGTTTCAAGACAAAAAAGAAGGTCGTTGTAAGTTTGATGCTGGTGTCAGTCTGTCTGTGGCTTTGTAGCGCTCGTACGGATGGACCAATTTCGATGCGGTTGTTTCACGTAAGAACAACTTCCCTTGCAGTGGTTCTTAGCCATATTTGATGAAAATTGATTCAGTCGTTTAAAAGTTATTCGGTGATAACGCTTCATTTTTTTTATTTACCTGTCAAATTATTATATAACAGATATATACTTAAATAAGAAAAATGAATATATAGAAAAAAATTGGATAGATTGCGCTACGATATCAATATAGGTATTATGTAGTTTTCGGCGTTTGCAATGGCGGATTTTATTACCTACGAAAAGTCTAGGAGAGTGTTTGTGCTAATAGCACAAACATTCTCCTAGACTTTTCGTAGGTACATATTATTTTATCATAAATTTTATAAGTATAAAACTTTTTCCCCTCGAATATACAGTGTGTCCCGTCCCATCGCTCGTCGCATCGCTGTTGCAATCTGAAGTTTTTTTGTACATTCTAAGCAAAAAAATCATTTTTAGGATTCCTTACCCAAAGGGTTCTGATTCTGACAGGTCCCTATTGCTGAGATTCCGCTGTCTGTCCGTCAGTTGGTCTATAATAGGGCTCTATCTCTTGAACTGTAATAGCTAGACAATTGAATGTTTTACTGATTATACTTACATATATTACTGTGGCTGCTAGAAAAACAAAAAAAAAACAGCGTCGTGGAATACTCAGTTGGAAACAAGTTACAAAAGTTGAAGCTACAAAAAACTCCAGCCCCTAAAAAAGTTTGTGCCGAAAAATCTGCCCCCGTTCGCCTAGTTCGTACCGTACGAAAGGAACTTCATGCCAATAAATAAAGTTACAAATTAGAGGGGTTCGTTATACAAGAACATTTGTACTAAACTATTTTTATAACATTGTACGGAAGCACGAAACCCTTTATATACGAGTCCGACTAGCTCTTGACCGGCTTTTTTCAAATTGTACCAAGTTTAAAATAAGTACGTAGAAGACGGTAGGTATAAATATTTCTCTAAAAAATAAAGAGCATTTCAATTTGACATTAAAATCAGATCTACGACAAAGACGAAAACTCTATTGTCACAAAATATTTTCCAGCAACTACCCATCTGTATTTTAAAATCCCTAATGCAACTCCAGTTGAGTCACTGCAGGATTTCGTCGAAAAATTACGCATTCATAAAGAACAATGGCCACCTATTCGCTATATAAAACCATCCGTTCTTTTGTCCGGGCATTTTGACATCGTGTCGGTTAAATCTGTTCCCGCTGTTACTTCTGTTATGTTCTCTAAGACGAAACCAAGATTTTGTTCATCATCAGGTCTTTTTGATTTCACTGCAGGAGAACGAACCTCTCTGAACTAATGGAGTCATACTTGGCCAGAGCAGCCAGAGGACTTGGTCTACACTCTCCACGTTGGCAAGACTTGTTGGATTGGTCTCTTTGATGTTTATAATCTGTGTTTAGCTTGTATTTGCCTACGTGTATATTAAGTTGCCACGACACGGATACGATATGACATCAACGGGAGGACTTGGAGTATGCTTTTTGTCAGATTAAATAGGGCTACTCCAAGTCCTCCCGTGGATGTCGTATAAGGCGACTTTAGAAATACACCCCAAAAAAAGGTTATAAATATCAATGAGACTTCTCCAACCCGTCTGACCAGCGAGGAGATTGTAAGCCAAGTCCTCTTGCTGCTCCAGCCAGGTATGGCTCTGGTAGTACAGAGAGGGTCGTGCTCCTGCAGTGGAGACAAAAGGACTGAATGATTATATCAAATGAAATTAAAAAAAATATTATATATAAATAATATAAAAATTGTTTGTCGAATAAATCGTTATGATTTTATTCATGAAACGAAGACGAATATTGATCTCCAAAATTACTGAGCCTAAAATTTTGAAAAAAAAATATACAAAATATTGTTTATTTCTTGTAGATTACAAAAAAACCCTATAAGAATTCTGTCAATTGAAAATAAAATGGATAACTCAATAATACGTTTACTTACGGAAAACAGTTTACAAAAGCCCCACTAGATAGCGATAGTAGTAGTTTAACTTGCGTCTTACTGTGAGCATTTCAAATTTGATTAACTTTGGGATTGTACGGAATGCTCTCCACGCGAGTTCAACTCGCATTTATTTAGCACATGTATGAGTACATATCATTTATACTGAAACTTCAAAAATAAACAAAGTTAAACCTCGAGGATTCAAAATAGTGGAACTAAAAGGAGTGAATCAATCGATTTATTGGATAAAGTCATTACTGACGCCTTTTGTTGCGCTTAACATCGAAAATTTATTTAAAAATGGCCTAAATTGCTGGCAACACAATGGCACTGTTAGGGCTACTACAGACGAGCGACAGACAGTATGCTCTAGCGTTGTATAACTGTTTATCACAATATCGATAGGACCATCGATAGTATCGATACTTCTAACTACTATTTGTATGAAATACTATCGATAGCTAAATTTACTATCGATATTATAATGATATCGATATAAGGTAATATCGATAGTTCTTTATACCTACAAATAGTACATTTACTATCGATACTATCGACAGTATCGAAACTATCGATACTATCAAAACTATTGATACTATCGATACTATCGACAGTATCGATACTATCGATAGTCCTATCGGATATTGTTACTTTTCCAAGGTCACGGTAGTATCGATAGACTATCGATATTTTATAGTATTGCTTGCAACACTAGATGCTCGCCACACCGGTAGGCGACGGTAACCGACTGCGTCGCAAACGATCGTACGACACATGGCAATCAGTCAAAAACAGTCGCGCGACTATCGCCGACAAGTGCCGCTCGTCTGTAAAAGAGGGTATGGAGCATTTAGTCATAAAGGATCCATTATGACGATTTGGCTTGTTTTAATCATCGATTATGTTGCTCAATTGATCGAAAGGAACGCTACTTAGTTGTAATGAGGATTTTGCTATAAAAGGCCCATTGTGTACGTACATTGGGTTCGTTTTAATTGATTAAAAGCCTTCTAGCTTCTACCTTCTGAACAATTTACCATTATACTTTATGGTTTAGTTGAAAATTGACATAGCTAAGTGTATTAGCTCGTTGTAGTGGCAGTGAGCAGGAGTCGGGACACAGCGCAACGAACCGATGACCGATGGGGCAAAAAGGTTCTCAAATGACGTCCGCGTACTGGAAAGCGAAGCGTAGGACACCCACCTACAAGGTGATGAAACAACCTGAGCAAGGTCGCTTTAGATATATCAATCATTTTTGATATTTTGTAAAAGAAATAAGGCTTATAGATAGTATAGGTAAGTATAAGTTAGTTAGATTTTTTCTTAAGGCATCACGAACACTTTCAAAGCGGACGATTCGTTCACATGTACAACTGAACAAAATTCATGTAAGTATACCAATAACATATGAGTTTGATTTATCTATAAACTTGCAACCGTCATTCAGCACTCCATATACATAAGAGAAGTTTATCAATACGCGTCCGTAAGCCTTAATAAAAGCGGCACAAATTCATACATATTAATAGGAGAGCGACGTGGCCCGGGTCTTTATTGCCGAAATAAAACGTAGCCACAATGAAAGGAAATGGGCCGTATGATGCGACCTTCCAATGTCAATTTATGTTCCGAAGAATTGTCGATTCCTTCTCGGATCTCGGAACTCTCGAGTGTAAAAGGGATTTTTAATTTAGCAGTGTTAATTCTATAGCCATAACTTATTCTCTTTTAAACACATTCGAATAAAAAGTTTGGTGTTGTTATTTTTTCGAGCAAATGCTATTTTTACCTGACTTACGGCAAAGCTCAAAGGAAGGGTGATAATTTTAGCAGTCTATTTAAGTAAGTATGTATGTGGATATTTATGTGTGTCCCATCCACCGTAGCATTCGAACCGCTTGTCCAATTTTTGCAAATGAAATGTCAATCAATTATTGTCCGGTCGACATAAGCTAAAATTTGTATGTAATTAATGTACATAATTGATGTTAACTCCTTACAAAGAAAAAACTAAAAAGAAAGACAAAGAATTTTTTTTCGGCATCTGTAGTTTAATTTTTTATTCAATATGGAGTAAATATGCATGTATTTTTTTTATTTGCTTAATAAAATCCTAATTATCAAACACACACAGACACAACTTTTCATCCACATTAAACAAATATGAAAGAATTTATAAAAGATCTTAATCAGCGACGAACATGTGATACTTTAAAGTTTTAATTCGAAAAAGAAGTCCGTTATAGACGGTGGTGTCAAAGTCCACATCATCTATCTATATGTTACGGCAAAAACCCGAAACCCGACCTGCGATCGGCTGCACCTAGTTCTAGCCATTATGTTATAGGCTAAACCTAGTTCTAGCCGAAGATAAGTAGGATGCACCTAAATGTAGCCATCTGAGACCGGCTACACCTAGTTTTAGCAGGCTAAACCTAGGCGTAGCCCCGTTCACCATAGAAAATAGCGTTTTTGCGAGTGAGATAGACATATTTTCGTAAAATCGCCATGTCTCCTTCGTTTTTTGACCAATTTTTATTCTGTTTTCACTGTTAGGGCTTTACATTTTATTTAGAATGTTAATGCATACACACACAGGTTAGATAAACAATATTTTTCATGCATACTATTCGTTTTTATATGATTTATGAATACAGTACTACCTATTTATTATTTAGTAAGATTTAGCAGGCTAAACCTAGGCGTAGCCCCGTTCACCATAGAAAATAGCGTTTTTGCGAGTGAGATAGACATATTTTCGTAAAATCGCCATGTCTCCTTCGTTTTTTGACCAATTTTTATTCTGTTTTCACTGTTAGGGCTTTACATTTTATTTAGAATGTTAATGCATACACACACAGGTTAGATAACCAATATTTTTCATGCATACTATTCGTTTTATATGATTTATGAATACAGTACTACCTATTTATTATTTAGTACATAGTAATATCTACGAGTTAGTCTTGGATGGTCTTAAATTCCCATGCTGGTCTGGGAGAAATAAAAAAACTTAGAATGTACCAGCTGCTTCTCTTCCCACGCAGATCGTAAAAGCCGATCGAGGGAATGGGCAAAAATGCGAATCATGTCAACAGGCGATGCGGCTAGCAACCCACACTGTATTGATTGCTTTTCCATCTTTTCGCCCACCATGACGCTAAAAGTGGCTTTTGGGTCTTGCGGCCCTGGGCTCTGCATAGAACCGCAAGACCCAAACTGCTCTGTCTGCCCCATTAGGGATAAAGACGTGATAGTATGTATGTATGTATGTATGTCTAATTTATAAAACGCCGACTAACTTTGTTACTAGGTTTAAACAAATCAAGTTGATATTTTCAGATGAGACAATGACATATTACTAGATGTCAACTTGATTTTGTCAAACTATTGGTTTAAACCTAGTGAAAAAGTTAATCAAAGTTAGTTTGCGTTTTATAATAAGACGGAAATAGTCTATGCAGAAACTCGTCTAAAACGCAACTAAGAACTCGTTCAAATAGCAACTCGTCTAAGTTGCAAGTAGTCTCAAATATTATTGGTACTAAGTACTAAGCAGTAGTACATATTAATATGTTCAGAAGGACAGTCTACATTTTCTGACAAATCATCATCATATGAAACACCCCAATCAAAGCATAATAGCGGTCCTAATTCCCCCAAATAATTGGAGAAGTAACTACGCAATACTGGCAATACTTATGCATGTCGCGTGCTTGTCGCAATTAATTTAGGCGAAAATTCTCGTAATAAGGCATTATGAGGAGCGGCGTGACGGTGGGAGCTCGCTTTATTGCTTGTGCGGTAGAAGACGGTAAGTGTAATGATTTCTTGTAATTAGGAAAGTGTAAGTGTGCAGGTAATTAACAGGAGGCTTACTCCAAAAGCGTTATGCAAAACGGATGTTACTGCGTATCCGCATTTCAGTGTCAAGCAACATTGAGCACTATTATATGATGATAAAGTCTAACTAGGTTTGATATAGAAATAGGACGTCACTATCTTACGACTAACGTATTATGTATATATATATATTTATGGGGTAATCCCCCAGGCTCTGCAAATAAGGTAAGATGAGCGTTTACCTACCAACACGATTCGCCGACAACAGGCAAGCGCTTTTCGCTACAACGTCACGCACTTAGATTTTCTTGTTTATTCAAAAGTAAAATCTTCTTCCTGCGCGCTAGGCATGCACGGAAATCATTTTTGAGATGGGAAAAAACCATTGAACTCGCGACACTGTTACCGAATCCGGGTATTTTTTTTTTGTATTTGTTACAGCAGCAAGTTAATATAACGTGTTAAGCAGTATATTTAAACATAATTGGTTGAACTTAAAGTTTGTTTATATTTCTTACATATTAATGTTAATTATTTTTTAAGCGCACTTATTGGTTTTATCGCAATTAATTAAGGCGAAAATTCTCGTAATAAGGCATTATTAGGAACGGCGTGACAGTGGGAGCTCGCTTTATTGCTTGCGCGGTAGAAGACGGTAAGTGTAATGATTTCTTGTAATTAGGAAAGTGTAAGTGTGGAGGTAATTAACAGGCTCTGTAAATAAAGTATTGGAGCGTTAATACACTACTCGTCCCTTCGAATTTTAACCCCCGACAAAAAGGACGTATTATATGTTTGACGCTAATGTCAAGACAGACACTGATAGCCACAGACAGACACACTGATAGACACAGACAGACACACTGATAGACACTCTGGCAGACACACTGACAGACACACAACGTGTTAAGCATTCGTTTAAAAATTAATAGTGTATAAACTTTAGGTTTGTTTACATTTTATTTAAAAATGTTAAATATATTTCAAGCGTACTTATTGGTGCTAATTGCAATTATTTCATATTACCTATTAGTCTTGTCACAATTAATTTAGGCAAAAATTCTCGTAATAAGGCATGATTAGGAGCGGCGTGACGGTGGGAGAAGATAGAAGAATAGAAAAGAAAGTGTGCGGTAGTAGATAGAAATGTAATGATTTCTTGTTTATTAAGAGGGTGTAAGTGTTGAGGCAAGTAACAAGCTCTGTTAATAAGGTATTGGAGCGTTAACACACTACGCCGTCACAGCAGCGGCTTTAATCGCAGCGGTGCTGCACGCTTGGATTTTCTTTATTTTTTACACCTCGAAGGTGAATACGTTATGCATTTGATTAAAAAATGAATGGATAAGAACTTGCTGGTTTACATGCCCTCCATATAACTGTTAATCAAAACTTTGAAAGTACACCAATGAAGTACACTGTTTGGTGCTCGTCGCCGAAAATGCTCGTAATAAGGCATTATGAGGGGCGGCGTAGATTGTGCTGTAGAAGATGGGAAACGTAATGATTTCTTGTAATTATAAAAATGTAAGTGTCACCTGGTTTCATGGAATTATCCGCGCCTAAGCTCTTATTTCAAACCTCTTGCACGTAAGGGAGGCGTCAACATTCTTCTGCGTCTCTCCTTTTCCCATCTCACTCATCCCTTTGTTAAATGTTTTGATACACTGAAAAACCTTCGAAAAAAAAAGTTAATATTTAATGTAAATATTTTAAACCAAAATACTTTAAATGTATCATCATTTTAAATGCAAAATAATTTTCAGAGTTTTTTCGCTGAAAATGTTTACAGACCGAAAACGCGTATTTGCTTGGAAAATAAAAGAGAATTCTCCGTAATAGTATTGACAAATGCTCAGTAGTGATGGAATATTTATGTAAATAAACCGCCGGTCATTCCCCTGTAGGTGTGAAGATGTATTATTTACAATTTTTGTTGTAGTCTACGTCTGCGATATGCCGACCCTATCAATATTTATCAAGTTGGTGCTGAAACGCTAGGAGACAGATCCTTATTCTATTTTTTTTTAATTTAATTGTATATTTTCTGAATGCATCTGAAAATTAAGCCACTTTGGTAACAAAGTGGACTTCCGAAGATGGTCTCAGGAAGATAAATCCCGGAAGCATTGATGTGACGACATGTGACATTTTGAGAGGAAATGGTTGGAAGTGGTAAACAATCGAGATGTTTGGAAAAAGATAGTAGAGACCATTGCCCATTAGTGGGATAACTCATAGGTGAATTAAAAAAACTTGAAGTAAGAATTCCAAACAAAAAAAGATATAGCCAAATAGAATAAACGATAAAATAATATTGATCGCCTTTAATTCATATCGTAGTAAATATAGATCGCCTTTAATGATTCATGTCGTAGTAAGATTTTTAAATTTCCTGTCATCTGTGAACAGACCGGAATCCGGTCGACATGCATTGTTTTACTATTGTGTCTGGTGTTTTGCACAGACAACAGGTTAAGTTAACTTTCTCTTTTTTCTGCTTAAAATCAAGTCTGAAAATTACAGGCAGTTTGCAAACCACAGATCAAGATAAGAAGGGATCCTTTCTTGGGATTAGCCCTTGTATGTATAATATTTTTAAGGTTGTGCCCGTATTATTGGAACGAAGTTCCTTTTCGGACGATATGGACCTGGCGCCAACCGCCATCAAAGCGTTTCGAGACACATACTTTTAATTTTTTGGTACAATAAAGAGATTACAAACCAACCAACAGATTAATATATTATGTAGTAAATGCAAACCACTCCTTTGAATCGTTTATTTACGATATATTGCGCAAACAATTACTTTGTTTTTGTTATTCTCCGGTATTACTCACATTTCTCAGAACACGTGGGCGGAGTGACGTCAGTAACGGAGTCTTTATTTACTTAAGTTAAATATTAGGTACAAAACCACCTTAACTACTGCTATTACATTACGAATGCAAGTTAATCATTGAATAAAATATCTCAAGAAAAAACAAGTTCTTCAGTAAAAAACAGTTACTTATTAGCATCTTCTTCTTCTTCTTATCGTGTGTGTTAGTGACTAACACTAGTGTCAGAGTTTTTAAACCGCCTTAAAGGCCTCTGACATGGTTTTAGGTAACGACCAATGTCAAAGACAGTGACCGGGACCGACGGCTTAACGTACCCTCCGAAGCACGGATCATCTTACTTATTAGACAATCAGGTGATCAGCTTACAATGTCCTAACCAAACTAGAACAACAACACAAAGTCGTTGCCCCCGCCGGGAATCGAACCCGCGACCTCCGGGTATGAGCCGAACGCTCTAACCACTACACCACGGAGGCAGTCAAATTATAATTATAAATATATTAGCATAAAAAGTCATGAATGCATCAAACTCATTCATCAAATAGAATAAGAACTAAAACTTGTGGCTCTGGTATCTGTCTGCTTAGGGCTTTTACAGACGAGCGACATTATGCCCGCGACAACGGTCGGCGACAGTCGCCGACTGTTGCAAACGGTCGCGTGACACAATATCAATCTATCAAAAACTGCCGCGCGACAGACATGTGTCACGCGATGGTTGCCGATAATTGGAGACAGTCGCCGACGGTCACCAACCATCGCCAACAGGTGTAGCGGGCACACTGTCGCTTGTCTGTAAGAGGGCTTAAAGCTGCAAGACCTAAAATGCCCTGTCTGCCACATTTTATATAAAGGCGTGATAGTATGTACCAATACACGAATGTTCGTAAATAAAAAAAATGTCAGTAGGTACATACATATGTACCGTTCATGTATCGTTTATGTAAATATCTTTCAAAAAACGACCCAAGACCTACAGATATCTATCTATATCTATACATATAATAAAACAGTAAAAAAAAGTGTGTCTGTACATTAAATATATTTCCAAAAAAAATATTGGGGGCGATGGAGACGTAGTAATAGAGTAAGAATTTAAAAAAAAATGTCTGTCTATTTGTCTGTTTGTCTGTTTGTCTGTTCGTCTATTTGTCTGTTTGTCTGTATGTCTGTTTTTCTGTTTGTCTGTTTGTCTGTTTGTCTGTTTGTCTGTTTGTCTGTTTGTCTGTTTGTCTGTTTGTCTGTTTGTCTGTTTGTCTGTTTGTACACGCTAATCTCCGGAAATACTGGACGGATTCGAATGAAACTTTTTTTTGTTATATAGCTATTAAGCCTGGGCAACATATAGGGTATAAATGATAAATAAACTATAAGAGATATAAAAATGTCGCCTTAGTAAAAGTTGTTCAGCCTGATGAGCATTTTCCAGAGACATAAAGTCCACGCGAACGAAGTCGCGGGCTTCGGCTAGTATAAAATAAATGTCATTTTTCATACATTTTTATATACTGTCGATGTCTAGAATTGTAATACCTGCTGTCATGTCATTTTCCCCAATTACTTTTCCCAATACAAACAGTAAAATTTTAATAAAGAGTAACATTCATAAACAGAGCGTAAAAAGGAGCGCCGAATGCACTCGTAAAAATTTACGCTCGCCATAATCACTCGATGAACGTTATTTCCGTCGGCAGAAACAAACGTTCACAGTCCCCTGGACTATTTATTTTATACATTCCGCCCGACTGATTTTCGGCACCGGTTAATTCGGCTATTCCATTAACGCTGCTTTGCAGACGTATTCGCCAGTATCTTTTGTGTTGAAATGGAGTTTCTTTTATTCAATTTGTCAAGATAGCTTTATTAATTTTCGAGTGGTCGCTTTCATTTCGGTGGGTTGCATAAATTTGGGAATTTGAGAATAATCTTTCGTTTCATCGGGTTGTGGTTTAGAATGTGGGCTATTGTGTTACCTTATTATTGAATATGTGATATTATATTCATGTTAATTTCAAATGGTTAGCTTAAAGGTAGATGGCCACAAAGATAGAGGACGACCTAAAAAGACGTGGGGGGAATGTGTAAGGCGGGACATGGAGGAGAGGGGGGTTAGTACAAATATGGTTAATGATAGAAAACTGTGGAGAGAGTTGACATACAGAGCCGACCCCAAATAGGGATAAGGCGAGGAAGATGATGATGATGAATTGAATTTTGATAAATGTTCATACCTACATCGAATATTTTAATAATATTGGCGACGGTATTTTTTTTAATACGTTTAAAGAAAGAAATACTTGATATCGTTTTAAAATGTGTAAATTTATTGATAAAAAAGAAATAAGATCACTCCTATGTTATATTTATTTCAAATAGGTACTTTTTAGATAACTTTAAACCATTGAGCATAAAGATTTGGCATTGATTATTCAACGATATTTTACAAATATGTGTAAATTACAATAATCTTACTTACTTATTACAAATTACTTCTACGTACTACGAAAGCTGCCACGTTCCGTAGACTAATCAACTCAAATTGCCTAAACAAAGTTAGTAATCAGACTACTAGACATTCTTGATTAACAAGTACTAGGTTAACATAAAAGCGCAAGAACTACTAACGATACGGCAACTAATCAACCCGATACTTGAAACTAGAAAACCTCACGCACAGCTTCTGTTATCCCATTACATGTATCCCAAATAAACATCTAATTCTTTCCTGCGCACCTCTGCACCCTCTTCTATCCCTCTCCCGCAAATATACCTATCCCTATCAAGCTCAATTCGGGTTTGTAGCACTTTCAGCTCCTAGTTTCGCTCGAGAGCTCGCGGCGGTCGGACGTGTAACCCGGGTCGTTGTCTCACAACAACACGATACAGGCGTGTTTTTGCCGGGACCTTAATGAAAAATTGATGAAAACGTGGTATTAACGATCCTCCAATCACTCTGGGACGTATTTAGACTGTGTTTTTAATTAAACTTTGTGCTGTATGGATATTAAGTGTATAATGTAGCCGGTGCAGATACGGTGAGTGCAAACGTAGAGTGCCAATTTCAGGTGGATAAGGTGACTGAAGATTGTCTTTGAGGCCTTGGGGCGGATATAACTCTTTTATTGTTGCTTCTTACTCAGTGCTCCGCTTTTATGTTTGTCTTGGGATTACAAACTTTTTTGTTTGAATATTTAATGAGGTTTTTTTGTCGAATTTTCTTCTTTTTGTTTTTGTACACTTATTTCCAATTTTTTATTTTTCTATTGCTGTCAGATTTATATGTGAATAAACATCCTAATACAGGTCTATCCGTATTTATAGTTCCGTACGCAAACGGTAAAAAGAAGACCCTATTACTAAGAATTAAATGTCCGTCCGTATGTCTGTCTGTCACTAGGCTGTATCTCATGAAACGTGATAGCTAGACAGTTAAAATTTCACTGATGATTTATTTTTGTTGCCTCTATAACAAGAACTAAAAACAAAGTAAAATAAATATGTGGGGCTTATAAAATGGGTTTATAAAACATGGTACAGAGCTCTTCGTGTGCTAGTCCGACTCGCTCTTGGCTGCTTTAATTATCGCGACTGTATCATAGCGGGATAGAGAGAACAAAATGAAGAAAGGACTATGGTCACTTTACAATACTACAAATTATAAAATACTCAAGTTGATTTAGATAGGAAACGAGAATGTTTGTCTTTTGTGTGTGTAAGTGGCCAACGCTGGTGTCAGATTCTTCAGACTGCCTAAAGGCATCTGACATAGCTTGACTGCCATACAATGATGACAGCCGGGACCAATGGCTATTATAAGTGCTTTCCGAAGGAGCTTAAGCAAGTTTTATGCCACTTGTGGTCCCACCCATCCAAGTGCTTATCCCGCCCGGTGTCGCTTAACTTACGAAAGCGCTCATTATGCGCTCTCCCGGCGGACCACCGAGCTTCTCGAGGGATTCACGGATATTTATGTAGTCTATGTAGGGTTTATGAATGTGTTTTTTGTTTTTTTTTTTTTTTATTTACTTCCAATAACGGAAGAGGTTAATTATTTCTTCGCGATCTTGTTTTTTATTTTTACCGATTATTGAAACTAGACCAATTTGTTTTTTTTTTTGTTTGAAAGAGAATACGAGGTGGTCCCATAGAAATTGTTCAGTTTGGGGTTGAAGTACTTTCAACCCTCATTTTAACCCTGTAGGAGATGATTTTCCAAAAATCCCTTCTTAGTGCACATTTACGTCATTTACGGATCGTTTGAGCAAAATTGTATGCTTCTAGACTAATAAGACTTAGCGGTTTCAGCAGTATGATCATAGACATAGATTTTTTTTAGTACGTTGATCGATCATTCAGTCAGCCAGTCAGTTTTTTCTATTATATATTTTTAATCTGTTTTGGTACATACATTTTCAATAAGCGATAAAATTATACTTATATTGGAATGTGTCATTTTTTATTAGACATTTTGGTCCCATAGTTGCACAAAAGCCTCCCTTTACCGTTTCCAATGAGAATCTTCAGAAGAAACATCTTACTTATTGTCCTATGTCCCCTGGGTGGGGCAGAGGGCCGCTACAGTACTTTTCCAGAAGAAACATCGAATGCATAGAAATCCATTTAAAAATAACGCAAGCATCGTATGAAGCAATTACTTATTCAAAGCAATATTCCGCCAGTATAAATATTACATGGAGGCTTCATACAATTTCCTGCCTGTTTACTCTACGGCTACGGCGCTACGTGATCGTAGACTTCGTAGCTAGATGCCTACGCTCGTAGCGCTCGTAGCCTTTCAATGGCCTTCGTAAAAATGAAGATATAATGTGGAACATTTTAGGCATATCATTTATTTATTTATTTATTAAATCTTTATTGACCATAATGGTACGAAATGTATTCTCTACCAGTCAGCCTTTAGGAAAAAAATTATTAGCAATAGGCGCCTAATAACATACATAAACAATACACATTATTAATACACTAGAGGCAGCGCGCGGCTTTGCCCGCGTTAACCACGCGAGTGAAGTCGCGGGCGTGATGCAATATAGCCTTCCTCGATAAACGACCTATCTAATACCGAAAGAATTTTTCAAATCGGACCAGTGGTTTCTGAGATTAGCGCGTTCAAACAAACAAACAAACAAACTCTTCAGCTTTATATATTGATACATTCATAGGTTTTGTAGGTTTTGTAATTTATAGGTTTGTTTAATTCTTTTAAGAGAATAGAAAGTATACCTTTTTAGGTTTAAAAAGGTTTACTTTCTAGGTGGTCCCAAAGGAGATTTATCAAATCGGTTGTGTAGTTTTTTTTAATCGAAAATAACTGGAAGAATATGATTTTTTAATGATGATATTGAAGTCGGTTTTTGGTATTTTTTTTTAATTCTTTTTAATCGAAAATAACTGGAAGAATATGATTTTTTAATGATGATATTGAAGTCGGTTTTTGGTATTTTTTTTTTATTCTTTTTAATCGAAAATAACTGGAAGAATATGATTTTTTAATGATGATATTGAAGTCGGTTTTTGGTATTTTTTTTTATTCTTTTTAATCGAAAATAACTAGAAGAATATGATTTTTTAATGATGATATTGAAGTCGGTTTTTGGTATTTTTTTTTATTCTTTTTAATCGAAAATAACTAGAAGAATATGATTTTTTAATGATGATATTGAAGTCGGTTTTTGGTATATTTTTTTTATTCTTTTTAATCGAAAATAACTGGAAGAATATGATTGTTTAATGATGATATTGAAGTCGGTTTTTGGTATTTTTTTTTATTCTTTTTAATCGAAAATAACTGGAAGAATATGATTTTTTAATGATGATATTGAAGTCGGTTTTTGGTATAAAAAATATCACTAAATTATTCCCATGTTATTCTTAATTTCCGGTATATATAACGTAGTCTGAATCTTATATTTAAACTATTTCAAGACGCATCTTGGGTTTGGTGGATACAAAATATTTTTTATTTTGTCTTTCAAAACTATTTAAATTAAATTTTTAGTACAATACCTTTATTTACTAACTGAATTAATTATAATAAAATGCGGCAATTATAAAAAAATATACGCAACAATTATGATGTCACTGTTAGAGTGAGTAAAGTACCGTCAGCCCCGTTGGTTGAATACACGGATAATAAATAATAATAATACGGATAATACGGATAACTGCCTCCGTGGTGTAGTGGTTAGAGCGTTCGGCTCATACCCGGAGGTCGCGGGTTTGATTCCCGGCGGGAGCAACGACTTTGCGTTGTTGTCCTAGTTTGGTTAGGACATTGCAGGCTGATCACCTGATTGTCTGATAAGTAAGATGATCCGTGATTCGGAGGGCACGTTAAACCGTCGGTCCCGGTCACTGTCTTTGACAATGATCGTTACCTAAAACCATGTCAGAGGCCTTTAAGGCGGTTTAAAAACTCTGACACTGGTGTTAGTCACTAACACACATGATAAGAAGAAGAAGAAGACGGATAATACGGAATACGGTACAGATGTGTGAGAGGTGGTATGTCCGTCGAATCTCTTTCGTGACAAAAATCGCCACGAGAGGGATTCGACGAAATCACCATCTCACAAATATATGTAGCCATTTTTAATTAAGATATTGTTCTTAACATTGTTATGCTATACATGAATAAGCCTATGCTTCTGAAACCCTCTGCGGTGATAAACTACTAGATTTAGTATGAATTTATTATATCAAAACAATTTTTACGTGAGGATAATTTCATTTAAAATGGAGTTCAAATTCTAAGGATCTTAACTCCATTTAAAAATTCCAATAATTCAACGATTTTAAACCCATTTTAAATTCCAAAATTCCAAGGATTTTACCCGTTTTAAATTCGGAATTAAAAGCAGAATTTTCTTGTGAAAATGTTATGCATTTTATGAACGTTGCTGTTTATGAACGTTGTTGAGTATTTCTACGCAATTATATCCATTTACTTGCATTAACTTCTAAATCCTATTATCCTACTAATATTATAAATGCGAAAGTGAGTTTGTATATTTGTTTGTTTGTTTGTTACCTCTTCACGCTAAAACTATTGAACCGATTTGGATGAAATTTGGTATGGATGTAGTTTGAGACTCGGTGAAGGAAATAGGGTACTTTTGATCCCGAAATTAAAATTAAAAAAAATATATTTGTTTAAAATATTGTAATAATAATAAGGTTTGCTATTGCCTTCTTATGTCACAAAATTGTAAACTTAATAGATTCTAATAGCAACCTCAGCCAGGCATCATGCCAGGCAGTCACACCGGACGTCCTGGCTTCGAACCCTAGTCAGGTCAAAATGGAAATTGATGATTTTCTGACGAACTGGCTTTTGGATGTTTATCTTTATATGAATTTGTTATAAAATATAGTACCGTTGAATTAGTATCCCATGACACAAGTCTCCAACTTACTTTGGGGCTAACTCAACCTGTGTCATTTGTCCATATATATTTATTTATTTTATTTATTTAGTGTAGCTTCTTCACGATTATCTATACTTGCCTTCAAGGGAAACAAGTGTTAATAGTTGAAGGCAACTGTACAGTGACCATGAGTACATTCCTCAGAGGTACAAGTCTTGCCTAGTGAGAATCGAACTCATGCCTTACAACCTAAACCGCTTAGACTACCTACTCGGTGAACCATGAGGTTTGCTAAGTCAACTTTCACCATCATCATCAGGTCTTTTTGTCTCCACTACAAGAGTACGACCCTCTCTGTACTACCAGAGCCAGAGGACTTTAGCCTACACTCCCCATGCTAGCCAGACGAGTTCGAGAGGTCTCATTAACGTTTATAAGCTTTGTTTAGCTTGTATTTCTTAAGTCGCCTTTTACGACATCCATGGGAAGACTTGTAGTGGCCCTATTCTACTAGTCTCGCCCTGAGGATGATACATAATAATGTTAAAGTTTTCTATGTAAAAGCTGTTATCAATCCACAACTGGACGAAAAGCTTTTCTCAATAAAGGAAGTAAATTACCATCTAAAAGCCCTTAGCGCTGTCAATTAATCCCTTAGCTATAAAAATACCAGATAACCAATAAATTGCACTCATCGCTTGGATGAAAAACCATTCCATGATTGACACACACCGAAACAAACAAAATACACAACGACAATACAGCAAATTGAAACAGCTTTCAAACAAAACCATTTTCTGTGACGTTTAAACAGCAATTTATGTTCGGGAAATATTTTTTCATTCGTGAACAATTTTGACCGCCCATTTCGCATTAGCTGACAAACGCAATGCAGGGAGAGTTATAATACAACTTTATTTATTTTAAGCAGTCAGGTAATTATATAGATTAGAAACAATATTTGAGATCAACACTGTTTATAAAAGTGATAATCCAACACACATGTTTTGGATTTTTATGTGCTCTCTGAGTATTTTGTAATGGTCGTTCTATTTACGTAGTAACTTATTAGGAATCTGTGGTACTATCGTCCAATCATCTAAGTAATGGGATTGAGTGATTATAAAAAAAAAATTACAACACATACGAGTGTAATGATTATTTCTAAACCTTCGGTTTCGGATTATGTTACTTATGTAATAAATCATTATACAATTTTTAAACCTAATCGCCGATTATTATTTACATACAGTCCTTGATTTTGTGTTTAACAATTCGTAATTTCGTTTACTAATCTGTAAAAAAAATATTTTATTTCCTTTTAGTAATCCTGTTCTTTATCTACTTTGGACCTCTGTGGTCTAGAGGTCATCATGTCAGTCACATTGGATGTCTTTGGTTCGATCCCCGGTCAGTTCGAGATGGAAAATTATCTTTTTCTTAGTATGTATTTGTTATACAACATAGTATCGTTGGGTTATTATCTCATTCATAACTCAAGCCTCGAACTTACTTAGGGGCTAACTCAATCTGTGTGATTTGTCCGTATTATAAAAAAGAATCTAAATATAAACGTTCAAAAAATGGAACTTAGGGCTATGAGAGGAAGCCAGCACAAAAATATCTGACTTTAATAAAAATAGTTTTACATCCACTAAAGCAAACCACTTTAGAATTTCACCATCACTCAAACAAGCAGTAATCCGAAGAGCTTTCTGTAATAAAATTTAAACTTTTACAGCATCTCTTGCAACAAGGTTACCTTTCGAAGTAAAAAATAGAACTTGACTTCTTAGATTAAGAAATCATTATTCAAACTACAATAATGGACTTTGTGCTTGTTGAAATATGGTCTAAATTTGCAAGGTACGGATTGAAGGCATTGGTAAATCTCGCGGCTTGCATAGATGGAGACAAGTCGAGGCATTCTCTAGAGGTTTATGCCCGTCACGATCGAAGCAACCATAAAGCGCTTGATGTTGAAAATTGAAAGTGACTTTAGCTGTAAAACGTACCGGGTGAATGCTGAAGCGCTCGAGGAAATATCAATTTCAGCGCTTACGTCGCTTTATTCCCTTTATGTTTATCTTCAGGGTAAGTGGGTAATTCGTAGGCAGGTATGTGTGCTGTCTGAACAGTTGAGTCTACAATTGAGGAATTGTTTTTTTAGGCGGAACGCGGTTGATGAGCCCTGAAATTTGCATGTACGCGACGGAAATGGTTGTACGTTTTCGGAATATGGTAATCTAGTCCCGAAGGGTTTAGGTTGGTATTGGATCAATAACTATAGGTAACTAGGTTTGAAATGATTGGCTTTCGCTGTGTTTTGCCTACTACAATTTGATTCAATTTTTCATTCGCCCCTCAAGCTTTTTTATTAACCTTGGATGTAGCACTGCTGGGCAAAGCACGCATTCCCTCCACTCGTCCCTACTCAGGGCTACAGTTCGCCATACAGGAAATATGCATCTAATTCATTCCGCCATCTCTATCTAACTCTTCCTCGCTTTCAGAGACCATCTATACTTTGGGTAAATGTTAAGGTCAGTGACGTGCTAAAATATCTTTGGCAGGGTAGGCACTAATCTTACCTAAATTACGAGAACGGCATATCAAGCCAAATACATTTTTCGCTAGCATCCGATATTAAATAAGGGTGGCACAGGGTAGACAAATCTGTGTGTCTGTATGAAATGCTGCTTAACCTGTTATCTTGTGCAAAACACCAGACACATTAGTAAAATAATGCATGTCGACCGGATTCCGATCTGCTCACAGATGAGACGTTAAGGTTATTGATTACACGACTGTCAATTAGGTACGTTAAAAGTGGTATATCCACTTCATTAGGGACAAAGACGAGATAGTTATCAACAATATCTTACTATTATCCAGTTAATAAAGTTGTTAGTAAGTACGTAAATATTATAGGCGTGAAGTGTTGGCTCGCTGAAAACTACATATTTGCAGAAAGCATAAACGGCTACACGAAAGCATTATACTCGTAAACGTCACAGTGAGAGTTTCTTTGATAAAGTAAAGCGAGACGGGTGTGGATGAAAGTGCCTGGGCCAAGTTATAGGAGACTGTCATCTTTAAAGACCCAGTACGGTTGTTTCAACGAATCTATTTGTTGAAGTTTAAATAATTTGTTGAGCAAGAACGAATGGCCTTGTGATTTATTTAATATTTATTTATCTAAAGAAACATACAGGCTTAAATATTTAACATAGGCTTACGATTTATAAATTACACATCGCCAAAAAGTTTCTACTACAAATTTATTCCTTAATAAGTTTAAAGTTAAACTACTAAATCTAACAAAAAGCCAATCATTCATGTTACCTACGTTTTTTGCAACACTTTTTACTCTACTAGAACTATCCAGCATTTGTATTTACTTACGAGTATGTAAGAATGATTGTTTGTTCGACTAAAACTCGAGTATATTTGATATTGATTTTGGAGCTTCACGAAATTTGGAAGGCGTGTTATGAGGATGTTGAAAATATAATTTTTAAGTTCAAAAATAAGCCAAATAAATCAAAGGGATGCCGAGATATGTGATTCCGTCACAATTCTGGGCTGACAACTAGTATATGTAACAAATCTATTGATTATTGAAATACAGGCGAGCCTCGATCAGCTTCGAGTATCTCCGCTACCGCTTATGACTTACGCCTAGCTGTGTTAGCCGCACTCCGCGAAGATTTATTCGCGGCGTGCCTCCGACACCATTCTTCAAGAAGTTGCACCTGTAAGTGCATAATGCAATCTGCACTTTGTAACATGAGAAGGAAATAAATTATACTGATTATATCACTAGGCACTAAAATTTGTTTTACGAGTAATATTCGTTTTGTATGGATCCGATCTATTAATGAAGATATTATTATGAAACATAGATGTAGGAGTGCCGTGTGGTTTCCAGCAGAGTAGAATAGGGTCACTACAAGTCCTCCCGTGGATATCGTAGAAGGTGACTTATGAATAACAAGCTATACAAAGCTTATAAACATCAATGAGATCTCTCCAACCCGTTGGTCAGCGTGGAGAGTGTAGGCCAAGTCCTCTGGCTGCTCTGGCCAACTATGGCTCTGGTAGTACAGAGAGGGTCGTGCTCCTGCAGTGGAGACAAAAATACCTGATGATTATGATGATGCTGCTTTAGTTTTGAATTTTATGAATATTTATGATTTTTTTTCCGAAGTTATTATAAAGTTATCCTAAAGATATTTGAAATATTAGAAAAAATATGGAAAAAGAACCGTTCAACCCCTACACCCTCAGCACCTCCTCAACCTTGAGGAATTTTAGTACCTATTTTTCTCTGGACATAACAAATTTTCTATGTATATTCTATGCAAATTTTCAAAACTACATCTATAATTTACCCTGATTGCATTAGTTTTCCTAGACTAGAGTGTTTATAAATGTATTGTAGTAGTATTATGGTAGCTAGACCCTCAGGCTAGACCAAATAAAGTTCTTATAATAAATGAGCTTATTTTCTACAGAAACAAAGACCTAACTAATGATGTAAGTTTACGAAAATATATTCACAAATCATACGTCAAAAACACTCTCACAATTCGAATAAAGCTCTCAATAACTCAAACCTTAGAAATTGTGTATTAACAAGAAAAATCTAAAACACTGCATAAATAAATCATGCATTCGCTTCGAGTTTACAAACAAAGGTAGATCAAGGGGGCGTGAAAAATGATCTCGATTAGAACTCACATGAGTGAGTTCGGGGCGAGTTAAGCACTGTGATTTGAATAATCGATATGAGCGGATTAAAATATTTCAGCGCTAAATTGAAAAGATTGAAAATGCAGAATATTCTGCAGAGGCGGCTGCAAGTAACATGTTAAAATAAATCGGATTATAGTAAAAATATCAAGGAAGAGGAACAAGATTGTTCCATTTATTTCATACTAGCTGTACCCGTGGGAATTTCGGAATAAGAGTACCCTATGTCCTTCTCCAAGTTTTAAACTATATCCATACCAAATTTCATCCAAATCGGTTCAGTAGTTTAAGCATGACGAGGTAACAAACAAACAAACAAATATACAAACTCACTTTCGCATTTACAATATTAGTAGGATAGGATAGGATAATACGTATGAATTATTTAATTCTTTATGAATTACGAGTACACAGGTATTTTCGATTTATAAAATGTAAATTATAATAATACTTACATCGTTATAATCATAGACATAGATTTTTTTTTACGTTATAATAATACTTTTTCTTTTTTTTTTCTTTTTAAGAGCAGAATCAAAAAGTTATTGGTCAAACCAATATATATATTTTTTAAATCTTCTTTTCCGATACCATAAGCCTTATATATGTATAAAATGGTTTTCATGATCCCCGTGCAATTTCCGTCTATTTCCTCGATCGCTTTTTAGGGTTCCGTACTTAAAGGGTAAAAAAGGACATTACTAAGACTCCGCTGTCCGTCTTGACAGTTGAAATTTTCATAGTATGTATTTCTGTTGCCGCTATAACAACTATTACTAAAAACAGAATAAAACAAATATTAAGTGGGGACCTATACAACAAACGTGATTTTTTATAAATGCGCGAGTTTGATTCGCACTTGACCGGCTTTTATTAAGATCTTGCGGTAAGTGAAGATAATTTAGGTGGTATAATTTTTCCCCCTTATAAAAAGAATACTTGAAACGTTTGCTAAATACATTGTAGTTAAAGTATGTTTTGTCTCGTTATTACAATGTTAAATATTTAAAAGAGTGAAAGGGACCAATTTTTTTTTTTACTAATGTAAGTTTAGCAAAGGTAATGAATATGAGTTTTAATCTTTTCTTTTCTCTCAGAAATGTCTACAGTTACCACCGAAGTATATTCGTCAAACCACATTATTCTGTTTTATTTTTACAAAATCCCCTTTTTCAGCTTAACTTATATAAAACGCTTTCAAAGTTGAGTAATTTATAATCCCCTTGCAGCGGCCAGCTCCACAGATTGGTTTCAGGGAAATAACTAATTACATCAATTTTCCTTGTAGTAAATCTTCGATCTTGGCTACGCTTTGCGGTTCTTGGTAACTTGGCCCTGCTTTTATAGCGCAGAAGTATTATTACTGAATTACAAGCGAACGAAGGTTTCATGTATAAGTAAAATAACATTCTTTCTTCTCATACTAACCCACATACTTAGTAGTACTGATTCCAAGCCCATAGAAACTTTGAGACTTTTTCTTAATGATGATAATGACAAGCGAAGCGAACGAAGGTCTCATGTTTAAGGAAAATAACATATTCTTTCTTCTCATCCTAACCCACATACTTAGTAGTACTGATTCGAAGCCCGTAGGGTACGCTTTGTGACTTTTTCTTACTCTCCAAAGCTAATATACATCTAAATGGTCACACATAAATGCTAGAGACCTTTTCAAGTGGAATAAAACGTAATGTTTATAGTCCTATTCCATCGTGGGTAGGATCCATTTAGTTATGTATCCCACCTGTGTATGTCATGTAACTTTTTGGGATCTTCATAACTATTTTAAGCTTTTGAAAATCCTTAGAGGAGACCTATGTCTAGCAGTGGACTTCCTGTGGCTGATATGAAGATGATAAAGGTAACTTTTTGAGAATTAACTAAGTCAATAGGTACCTCACAAGGTACGTCTTTACCAAATACTGGGATCTCTTGAAGAAGAGGGGGGTATGTATGTGTACTGATTTTTAGGGTTCCGTAGTAAACAAGGAACCCTTATAGTTTCGCCATGTCTGTCTGTCTGTCCACGGTCCTACAGAAAAACTATAAGTACTAGAAAGCTGTAATTTATCATTGATATGTATATTAATTATGGCGAAAAAGTCGTAAAATAAAATATGGAAAAAATTTTTTTTTCATTGTAGCTGCCATACAAGTAAAGACGTAGTCAATAATTTTTTTCTCGACATACTCATTGAGTGGGGTATCGTTGAATAGATCTTTCAAAAATATTGTTAGCTTGTTAACACCATTTTTCAATTTAGGGATCCGTTTCTGAAATATTTGGGTTTAAAGTTCAAAATTTTGTTCGAGTCAAGTGTCTCCCCCCTCTATCTGCTAAACGGTTATATATGGCCACGTGAAAAAAATCACAATTATAGCATATATAATGTAGTTTGAAGGAAAACTATCAGAGCCAAGTAGGGTATACAAATTAAAAAGTTATAGGCGATCAACTTATAAAATGTACTTGAAAAAAGACATTTTCATACAAATTCACTAGATATTAGATTTTAGACGTTTTTAGTGGCAAGAACTCAAAGTTGGCATTCGCAACTACGGAACCCTACACTGCGCGTGGCCCGACACGCACTTGCCCAATTATTTAATCTTGCCGGGGCTGTAACTACCAAGTATGGTGTAATAGTACATAGGTATCTAAAGAAGGTTTATTTTTATTTTTAGTGGTCACCACGCTAGTACGCCACCCAGAGGTCTCGGGTTCGATCCCCGGTCAGGGCAAGTTGAAAAATGACCTTTTTCAAAGTGTCCTGGGTCTTGGAAGTGATATACATGTATTTGTAATAAAATTAGTTAGTTGAGTTAGTACCCCGTAACACAAGTCTCGTACTTACTTTGGGCCTAGCCCAATCTGTGTAATTTGTCCCTATATATATATTTATTTATTTTTGACTGGGATAAGTCCAAAACATGTAATGATCGACTATACTCACGAAGTCTATGTAAACGCTCTTTTAAAAATTTGAGTATAAAGTGTTCTCTTCCAAAAGAGCATTAACATTTTAAAATTGCGCAAATGGGTCACTCCGAAATTCTGTTTAAAACCCAGAAAAACCTTTGATGTTGGGGTTTTAATAAACGTGTCCTTGTATGCTCAATTCATGCCCCAGTACGTTCAGAAAACAGGTGCCGCTTTATTTTGACAAAAGGCTTTCAAAAGGAGGATTTTTGTTACAATATCATGTTGGATTATTTTTCGAGGAAGAATCAAAAACTCTTTACTTTTTTAGGGTTGATTTTTGATAAAATATTTTATGATTTATCAATTCATCTTTTTATTTATTGTAAAACACACGTAAAGTTTTTTAATATATCTTTAAAAAAAAATTATGGTTTATGAGCTAGGTACATTTTTAAACTTGCTTACAGTTTTTTTGCTTGACGTAAAAATAATATAAATATAGGTAGATATTAAGCCATATTATAGTATACAGTAGGTATAGGTCTGTATACATATTTGTATTTCCCTCAGAGTAAATAAACTTGTTTAATGTACATATAATATAATGTCAAAAGTGTAATGAAATTAAAATTTAATAATGCGTTAGACTGATTTATTTGAATAATATTACCTACTAACATAGAAACTAGTGCTTACGCAAAAGATTTGTATTTATCCTGATCCGCTTGGTTATATATTCTTTAAAATCCAGGTGTCTCTCTGCAAAGGAATATGTTAGTTCAGCCGACTGCTCGTTCGATGTTGGTCCACCAAAATAGACTTGAAATAGGTCATCGTACGTTGACAAGCCACAGTCTCTACAGACCAAGATGTATTTACCATACAGATAAAATCATTTTAGTCATTATCTCTTCGTAACAAGATCGAATTCGGATTTTGGATGGTGACGTGCGTTTGTAGGTTATAATTGTAGTATTGAGGTTTGTGGTTTTAGAATCGGTCTTCCGTGTCGTCATTATGGAGTATTCATTCACGTTTTAGTTTTATTAGTGGGTTGTTTATGACTCACATGAGAGATACTTCGGATTGATAGTCACTTTGTTATTTCAACAACTGACGAATAAAGCTAAACAGTAAACGAGTTCTCTTGTATTTCTTTTAAAACCTTGACATAAAAAGCAAAATATCAATGTAGATCTGTATGTGTTTATATATCTGTTATATCGTAGCTAGTTCCCAAACCTCTAAGTAGAATGAACCTATTTTGTTTATTTCTCATTTTTAAGGGTTCCTATCCGAAGGGTAAAAATGAGTCTGTCCGTCTGTAAACAGGCTGTATCTTATGACATATCTCATGAGATATTTATATCAAGCAAAAAATCATGTTGTATGGGAAACCCCTTAAAAATTTATTTTGTTCAGTTTTTTTTTGTAATTTTTTTAGAAACCCCTTAAAAATTTATATTGTTCAGTTTTTTTGTAAATTTTTTAAACTGTCTAGCTCTGATAGCTAGACAGTTAAAATTTTCATAGATGAAGTATTTCTGTTGCCGCAATAATAAAAATAAAACTGAACAAAATAAATGTGTAAAAGGGTTTCCCATACAACATGATTTTTTGCTTGATATAAATAACGGAAACAGTTAAACGCCTAAAATATTCAAGAATATTCAGTCACTTTAAAAATAAATATTTAAATTAAAATAAAATAGGTATTTAATTATTATAAAAATACCATTCAACAAGCGTGGTGTTTTATAGATAATAGTACGGAACCCTTCGTGCACGAGTCCGATTTGCACTTTTTGTTTTATTTGAAAGATTACTTGATCGAGAAAGTTATCAGCTATGCTTCATCAGGTATCATTAGCTGCTAAGCAGTAAAAAAAACTAGGTCTATGCTTGTAAGAATAATGTTACGTCAAACGAGTATACACATTTTTTGCCCCATTTACAAACGACTTATATTAATTACTCCACACCTAATATTTTGTTTTTCTGTTGCTAAGATATTTAAAAATTTTCGCGCTTCACCGGCAGCCTCGTAATAAGATTCGTTAAAATGTTTGTGTCTCATAATTCCTGAAATAAACGCGAGTATTTTCGGGTTAGTATGTCGAAGTACTTCAACAAGGTCGTACTTTTTGGAATGTCGTCTTAAGTATTGTAAAATAAAAATTACATTTTCTGATTTCTATCAGGTGGTTCAAAGTTGATTTTCTAACTCGCTAAATAGACTATTTGCATTTAAGACCGTTCGAGACTAACTTCTTATTTGCATTAAGAAATCTCTAGAACCTCTATATCATTACTGCATACTCATAAACTGCATTTATTTCGTAATATTATAATATTATAGATACACTAAAAATGCAGGATTGCCAGTTTGATGTAGCAGAAAAACTAGCATGTTACTAATTTAGAAATGGTGTTATTGTTACACGAAACTGATTATTTATATTAAAATAAGTAAAAAACTAAATCTTTTATTATTCAAAGTTATTGTCATCTCTCAAGTGTATGAAGAAGTAGTGTCTCGTACTCATATGCATCTTTCATGCAAGTAATGTACTTGTAAAGTCTTTCAGATAATTATTTCCTGGAATAGATATTTTTTCTACAAAGCCCATCATTATCGTCATCATTAGGTCTGTTTTAGCCTCCACTGCAGTAGCCCGTCCCTCTTTGTACTACCAGAGCCATACTTGGCCAGAGCAGAGGTTTTGGCTTACACTCTCCACGCTGGCCAGGCATTTATAAGCTTTGTTTAGATTGTAATTCCTAAGTCGCTTTCTACAACATTCTACTTTGCCGGATACCATACGGCAGGGACCCATAGCTCGCCTTGAATAAATTATTTAATATTATTTCTGTTTGTAGTTATTACCTAAAAACTTATCAATGTGAGAAATATATGAAATGAAATAATCAAACCTATATTTAAATCAACTAACCTTTAATATTAACTGCAATTAAATTCCCAGCTCAAAACGACCACTAGTCCCTAACATCAAACTTAAAATTATACCCGATCCCCGGCAGCCGATACAGAAATCAAATTATTTGCTCCCTCGATACACAACAAGGCTTTTACCATCGACAGATGATGTAGGACCGACGTCGGTTAATGACTCTCTGGATTTATTAATAATGTCCAGCTTTTACTTAGAATAGTATTAGGGTTTGTGTGTAATATTTATGATATAAATCAATCTCAACGTAATGTTCGCAGTCAAATATTTGTTTTTGTCTTTTTAAGCTGCCTAGATGATATTATCTGTACGGCTGTATTATAAAAAAGCGTACAAATTAAAGTTTTAACAGAACTAATTACAATAATTTATCAATCACCTAGCTTATGTTTAGTTATTAGTTTTTGTTTCTAATTTTAAGCTTTGCTAAAGCAATTAATTTTAGCGAAATAAATTAACTGGTTTTAACAAGGAAATTTTTGGTGTTATGTTGGTTATTTGTAAAAATGACATATTAACTTTATTGATAGCCCATTGTTGTTATCTGCGCTTAGATCACAAAACGCAGTATTATTACAAACTGTCGTATTCAATTTCCTTTACGTCAACGACTTAGTTACCGAAATCCGATTACATCCTTGACGTAATGATTCTAAGTGTCTTTAACATAGTAATATGATATAAATAATTCTGAGCATCAAATAAGTTCCCGTAAGTGCTTCGGTTTAATTTGTCCTTATTCTCAATCTTATTATGTATCAGGTCGTATATAATATACCGATATAGCCGAAACTTCCATTAAGATGTTACCCAGCAAATTAGGGTTACGTTACATGAGGCGCCGGAAATATGAATCTTCATCTTACTACATACATTTTCTAAAATGATTTAGTATATTTGCTTTGAAATATATTACTCCCCTTGACTTCTTTCTGCGCAAGTTTGTTTTAAATGGTGCCTGAATGGTGAATTAACTTAGAAATTAATTTAATTTATAATTAGATATGACTTTTTTCTTTACGGCAAATATTTTAAAGACTTTGATGCGTTAGGGAAAGTCATATATATATAGGAGCTTTGCATATTGCAAATGGTATTTACTCATTTATTTAGGCATTCAAAAATCATAAAAAGTAAGACAAATTTTTCAAATATTGTGTTAAAAAAATAACAAAACATGAAATTCAGAACTGTAAATCGATTTAATATATTGAAAAAGATAAAGGATTGAAAATCGTTTAAGACTTAGGCCATAATAATACCTACACTGGATGAAATGCCAGCATTATAATTAAGAAAGTTAAAATATAATAACTGTTGCTGATAAGTAAAAAGATAAAGCTAAGTGTATGTTAATGTTATCACATCTCCAAAACTTATGTCCTACTTACTACATTTTCATAAATACGTAGTATTGATACCGTATATTATTTATATTGCTTTCTATGTTACACAAAAGGCTTATTTAATCTGGAATAGACGCCTTAGGTATAGCGTTTGTGAATTTCGAAGCACAATCTTCAGCTTCTAATGAAGTTTTAATAATTCAGGATGTTCTCAAACTGTTCGTTTGTAAGTTTCGCCCGTGGTATCCTCTCGGTCTCTTGGAGATGTTAATTGGCGGACTTTATAAGCAGTTTGATATTTTCAAGATTGCTTTTGTTGTCTCTAATCGTAAATGTAAAATATATCTACTAGTCTTTGTCAGTGATTTCGTAAACGCATCCTTTGAGAACTTTCAGTAGTTTATGAAAATTTCCGATATTTCAATGCTAAAAACCACGCTGACTGTCACTTCATTTTATCATACAGACAGACAGATAAATCAGAAAGAAATACATTATTAAAGTTAAAGAATGGAGAGGGATAGCCCTCTCCATTCTATAACTTTAATCTTAGCTCGGTATATCTCTACGTGATCGAATCAGAAATGAGAAAATTCTAAAGTGAACTTAAGTTACTGATAGAGCCCAGTGAATAAGGTTGTTGAAGTGGCAGTGGGACATACGACGAACTGATGGCCGCTTGAGGCAAAAAAGGTTCTTAAATGGCGACCATGCACTGGCAAGCAAAGCGTAGGACTTACCCACCCACAAGGTGGTCTAACGACCTGACCAAGGTCGCTGGATGGAGTTGGATGCAGGCCGCTTTATATCTGTCATTTTGGAAATCCTTGCAAGAGATAAAAATAAATTTAAACAATATTTCTCTTTTTTTCGTGTCTTTTCTTCTTAATACAAGCCAATATGGAAAGTATGTGGTTCTAAATCATTTTCAGAAAACAAATTTCTAGAGTTCCGTATCCAAAGGATAAAAACAGGACTCTATTGCTAAGACTCGATTGTACTTCTGACTGTCACCTGGCTGTATCTAATATGAACCGTGATAGCCAGACAGTTGAGGTTTTCACACATGATGTATTTATATTGCCGCTATACTAATAAATACTAAAAACAGAATAAAATAAATGTAATGGGGCTCCCATACAATAAACGTGATTTTTTATAGATAAATGGTGCCCTTAATGCGTGAGTCCGACTCGCACTTCGCCAGTTTTTCAACTACATGCGTTGTTTAAACTCTTAGGTACAGCAGATTTCATAAAAATCCTTCGCCGTCCCAACTTTTCGCCCGGCGTCCTCTCGGTCTCATAGAAATTAATTGGCCGACTTTATAAGCAGTTTAGATATTCTCAAGTTTGCTTATGCCATTTATTTTGTTGTCTTTCAAGCTGGTACTCAGTGCACAAAGGGCCTTTGATGATACAAGGACAAAGATTTCCATTTCGTTCTTTAAAAGGTTTTTCGAGATTGCCCCCAACAAAAGTATTTTGGTTGACGGAAATCTATTATTGTAAGTGAAACAAAAATACTTTTTAGGCCCTTCAATATGTCACATTTTGGCTTTAGTTATGAGTTTTACTTTTATTACGGCCTCTTTCTGTTTTATAAAAAAAACATACATACTTGTGTCATCTCAAATATTTTTTACCTAGGGAATATAGATGTTGGGAAATGAGTATACAAATTTATAAAGATCTCATTAACATACATGCAGAAATAGAGGAAAATGATCACGAGCCCACTGATCGTGATTTTAAGTAGACTATATCCACTTCACAATAAGTCTGCAATTCGTAACAACATATACTGACAAATACAGGGTCTAACAAAATATATTGAAACTATTTTAAGGCTAAATTCAGTCCAGGACATTGAACAACTTTCCCCAAGAAACATTATAGCGAAATATGAAAAACATTGTCTGGCATATTAAGTTTTTATGGAAAGCAAAAAGATTTTTATCATATTTCGATAATATATATATTTCTCGGGGAAAGTACAATATCATGGATTAAATCTACCCTAAAAAAGTGTCAGTATATTCTGTTAGACGATATATATCGAAACCATCGAGCATAATTTCATTCCCCGCATTTTCATAGTCCTTTGGCAGAACACAAAAATAAAGCCCAAAGCACATTAACTTTCGAAAACGCTGCAAACCATGCAAATGATAACTGCCGTAAAACAATAACTTAATAGAATTATCGCTCCTTGGAGACCCGGGGCTATGAAAAACAAGGGGAACTTGTTCGGAGTTCGGAGTTCGTCGTCCTTTCGAATTGTGGAAGTATTTAATCGATAGTTGAAGTTCTCGATCTGGAATCGTGTAGAGTTTGTACCCGTGTACCGCAATGAAATACTTAGTTCCAGTAAAGTTTCGTATTAACCTTTGTTTTTTAATTAAATTGTTCATTTAAATTAAATTAATGATTTTTTCGCCGTGTTTATTCCGGTAGAGTAGAATAGGACCACTCCACGTCCTCCCTTGGATGTCGTAGAAGGCGACTTAGGAAATACAAGCAAAACAAAGCATCAAAACCATCCATGGGACCTCTCCAACCCGCCTGGCCGTTGAGAGTGTAGGCTGAAGTCATCTGTCTGCTCTGGCCAAGTATGGCTCTGGTAGTACAGAGAGGATCAAGCTCCTGCAGTGGAGACAAAAAAACCTAATGATGATGATGATGAATGAATTTTTAAATTCCCTTCATAATCATATTTATTTATTTATATTTATTTTTTAGAATCACTCCTCATCTTAATTCATTCCCGGTTGCATCATGTAAATAGCTACAAATATTGTTTTTTGGAAGTTTGTAGTTTTGGTAAAGAAGGATGTAGTATTATGGAAGATTGACTTCAGTCAGGTTAGGCTTGTCAAAATTCACAGCCAAATCTTTATAAAATTGTTGCAGTTTTTAGGGTTCCGAACACAAAAGGTAATAATTTGCCAAGTGCGTGTCGGGCCACGCGCACGATAGGGTTCCGAAGTTGCCACTAAAAACAATTTTATTATTGAATTTGTAACCGAGTACATTTTATAAGTTGATCGCCCATAATTAATTTGTAAACCCTACTTAGCTCTGAAAGTTTTCATTTAAACTTCGTAACATATACTACAGCTGTAATTTTTTTTTACATTTCCACAACTTTTGACAGATAGAGCGGGGGACTCAAAAATTTGATATTCAGGGATATATCCAGGGATAGTGTCGCAGTTGAATGAAAAAAGGTCGTGCTCACGTCAATTGTTTACCTAAACGTGACGTCAAAGCGCACCTTCTACTTTGCCGCTCCCGTTACACTTTTTTTAATCAAACACTTTTGCACACATAAACAAACAACATACATACTATCACGTCTTTATCCCTAATGGATCAGACAGAGCATTTTGGGTCTTGCGATTCTATGCAGAGCCCAGGGCCGCAAGACCCAAAAGCCACTTTTAGCGTCATGGTGGGCAAGAAGATGGAAAAGCAATCAATACAGTGATGGGTTGCTAGCCGCATCGCCTGTTAACATGATTTGCATTTTTGCCCATTCCCTCGATCGGCTTTTACGATCTGCGTGGGAAGAGAAGCAGCTGGTACATTCTAAGTTTTTTTATTTCTCCCAGACCAGCATGGGAGTAAACATACAAGCACTATTATAATACGAATCTATTTATAGGCGATGAGGCAAGCAACCACTATTTCGATTCCTTATTCCACCTTCTCGTCCACCTTCACGCTTAAAGTGGCCTTTGAGTCTTTCAGCCCTAGACTAAATCTGCCCCTTTAGAGTCATTCACACTAGTGGCCTCTGATCTGAGTCTTTCGGTCCTGTACTCTGTCTGCCCCTTTAGGGTTATAGACGTTATAGTATGTATGTAGGTCTAAATACACAAACAACATAAAAGGTCACGGACTATCTTAAAGATCACGCTATATGGGATAAATCTGACTTAGTACATTCATCATCTTCGTCCTCATTTCAATTCAGCCGCATGACTAGACCGTTTCGAAGAATGTAATACACGAAGATTTTTTTTTCAAGAAAAAAGGCAACCTAAAAATCGCTTAGTCGATGATACTTTCTTTTTTGTAATTTGGCTAAGTATCTTTTTCTAAACTCTTTATTTATTTGAAGTATTGTTTTTTTTCTTAAACATGGCAGACATAGCGTAACCTATTTTAATTGCCGACATTAAAGGGCTGCTATAGTTTATATAATATATACGTAGCACGAAGGACCGATGGCCGATGGGGCAGAAAGGTTCTCGAATGGCGGCCACGTACCGGCAAGCGCAGCGTAGGACACCCACCTGCTAGATGGTCAGACGACCTGCGCAATGTTGCAGAAAGGCGCTGGATGCAGGCCGCTTCCGATCGGTCGTTTTGGAAATCCTTGAGGCCTATGTCCAACAGTGGACTTCCTGTGGCTGATATGATGATGATAGTTTAGTGCAATAGCTCCATGATGGTTCTGTTAATAAACTGCAGAAGCACGACCCTTTCTGTGCTACCAGAGTCAAACTTGGCCAGAGCAGCCTGATCTCCTCCTAAGTATTTATATGAACTTAAAAATAAAATAAAAAATTGATAGAAATTTACATTTACAAAAACTGTTTAACATTTATAACCTTTAAACAAAAAAAAGTCAAAACCCTATTTACATAAACATTTATAGGCCATTTCATCCCAAACTTTAAAACCCCAGTGTATTTTATTTAAGAACATTTAACTTCGGCAAAGCAATTTCGCTCACTAAAAATTCAAGTCATGCCCTTTGGCCCTTTCGTGTTACCTCCAAACCAAACGGCGCCTTCGCAAACTTGTGGTAGCTTATTACTTCTGATTACCTGAAGAACAGTCTCGCTGGTGATTTCATTGAAAACTTCGCTTTTCACCTCCAAAATGCTGATTTCAGAACGTTTACTAATTCGATTAGGCACAGTATTACGCTGTATTTTAATTAGCTTCAAACTTCTGAATTTATGGGTTGATTTAAATGAATAATTTAGTTATTTTTCAGATGAGGGATTGGGAGAATCCGGATCGTATAGAATTAGGCAACATTGTGTTTATAACAACCTATTTGTTCTAAGAACAACCCTAATGCCGCATTTACACATGCGCGCGAATCGGGAGGTGAATGACGAGGCGAATAGCGAACACGCATATGTAAACAGTGGGTCGCTATCACTGACCTCCATATATACAAGTACGCTGGACTTATGATTAGCCGGGCCATAGTGAAGCGATTTGATTTTCGCCATTTTGGCGCTGATCGTAGGCATTCGTAGCAGTGGGTGGAAACGGAACTAAAAGTTACGTCAGATTTAGTTCTCTTCCCACGCATTGGGGGCGCTTCAAATAGGCACAATAAAGAGCTGTCATTTCTTAGGGTATCATAGGTCCAGCGTACTTGTATATATGGAGGTCAGTGGTCGCTATTCACCTCGCGGTTCACCTCGCGATTCGCGACTTCGTACCGCGTTTACACATTCATGCGAATCGCGAGGCGAATGACGAGGCGAATAACGAATACGAATGTGTAAATGCGGTATTACAGTAAGGGCATGTAATAAAATTCTAGAACTATAGAAACCCTCGATGTTGTTTCCATTTTTTTCATTTTACTCATATGTTTTTTTTAACAAATCACACTGATTAGCCCCGATGTTAGTTTAAACTTTATTATGGGATACTAACTCAACGATACTATATTTTATAATAAATACAAACAAAAATAAAAGACTTTATTCATAAACATATAAATAACTTAAATAACATTAACAATCCAATAATATATATATTATACTCTTCTTTTTTTGTTCTTTTTAATTTAATTTATTTTTATTTGTTTTCTTTGTTTTAATTGTATGTAGTTTATGTTTTATTATTTTAATTTAGGTAGGTTATTTAGTTTTTAGTTAAATAATTATTGTGTCCTGTATTCAGTTATATTTAGTTATTTTTTAATCAAATGGAAAATGTTTTTTTAAAGTAAGAAATAAATTTATACAATACAAGTAAAGTAAATCCAATAATTAAACTAAATATTAATCTAACTACATAAAAACACCTTAATGAACTTTCATCATAGGTTCTGTCTATCCTGTAGGTAGTTGTAAGATTTTACGTAATTATTATATATTTTTTACATCACGCATAGCTATAACTATCTTTTATCAAAATAACTTACATGTTTTTTATATATTTCAAGAAAACTAAGTAAGAAAACCCTTCAGCCACTGATTAATATGTGTTCCCTTGCCATGACGTAGGCACTTTATACCCCTTTGAAATATCGACAAAATATTGGTAAAAAACGTCTGCAACCCGTCAGCGGGCGTGAGGGGAGATATTTATGATGTCCATGGGGTCAGATATCCCCTAGCCAAAGAGGATTGTAGACGGGTAGGCGAATTTTGATCTGTATCAAATACTGAAACATTTACAACGTATTCCGTATCAAATACTGAAACATTTACAACGTATTGGAGATAATTTAATTTAGCCAAAGATTTTTAAGACTTCTTTTATTTTTAAATTTGATAATAAAATATTTTCAATTAATGTATGTAATTAATATACTACAATTTGAAATTATACGGACAAATATTTGGACTCAGGGACAGGTCAAACTGATTGTGCTGAACTCAACGATACGAAAATAGAAATCAATTTCACAAAATATGTCAAATTACAATCATAGTCAAAAAATATATTAATAAAATAAAAATCATATTGCACTTGTATATTATTAGTATTATTACCAATGAAAGGTACTGAAGGCATGCCAAAGAGCAGATGGTAAAAATACTGTACAATGTCCTTTTTTAATGAGTAGAAATATATAAATATTGCAGCCCTTGGTTTGCTTTATTACGGGTATGTCCCTTCCTCATTGTATAATGCACGTAGTTATGTACAAAATGTCCTTTTTTTAATGAGTAGAAATATATAAATATTACCTGGGCGGCTTCACACCTTTGTATGGAATATCGATTTTTTATTTTATTTTTGACTGCTATTCTAATTTCATTGTTAAAGTGATCTAGTATAGCCCATGGTTTGAATTATTACGGGAATGTCTCTTCCACATTGTATTATGCACGTATGTATGTACAATTTTTTTTTTGTTTCATGCTCTTGTCTTTACCTTCTTCTTCTTCTTATCGTGTGTGTTAGTGATTAACATTAGTGTCAGAGTTTTTAAACCGCCTTAAAGCCCTCTTACATGGGTTTAGGTAACGACCAATGTCAAAGACAGTGACCGGGACCGACGGCTTAACGTGCCCTCCGAAGCACGGATCATCTTACTTATCAGACAATTAGGTGATCAGCCTACAATGTAATAACCAAACTAGGACAACAACACAAAGTCGTCGCCCCCGCCGGGATTCGAACCCGCGACCTCCGGGTATGAGCCGAACGCTCTAACCACTACACCACGGAGGCAGTTTGTCTTTAACTCATTACGCATAAGTAGTAAATTACTAAGTGTTACACCTAAAACCTAAGAAGCAGGTCAGTACAATGTTATAACCATGTCGAAACAGCTTTAGCTATAGCTATTTAGAACATTTGGAGTTGTTACCGTCAAATCAGTTTTATGAGCTGTTTGTCGTATTTCTAGATTGAACAGTAAACATGGTTGTACTCGCATTGTAGGTAATAGTCAAAACAAAACTTCGTAACTCATTTCATACACATGGAAATCTATGAGAACGCTTTTAATCTGGAAATCTATAAGACTTTTTACTGCTTTAAATATTCAGAAAGAAAAATACACAGTCTAGTAGGTACTTTTTTATATCGAGTAACATCGAAATGGTGTTAGGATTCCAACGATATCCAATGAAGCCTTTGTGCTTTTCAATCGAAGTTATGACTGAATAAAAACTCACCTAAAAATACAACTGGGAAGTCTTGTAAAAAATAGGTCTACAAAACAAAACAGGACAGAAAAAACAGACCAAATAGAGGGTTTCGTACCATTAGGAATAAAAAATCAAGATTGTTCTTTGGGAGTCCCACTTAAATATTTATTTTATTGTTTTTAGTATTTGTTATTATAGCGGCAGAAACACATCTTCTGTAAAAATTTCAACTGTCTATCTATCACGGTTTATGGGATACAGACAAACAGACAGATAGACGGACAGCGGAGTCTTTGTAATAGGCTCTCGTTTTTACCCTCTATGTAAAACACCCTAAAAAAGGTCGAATTCTCTCGAAGTTCGAAAAACTCTCACAAGAAGTAAACTATCATCAAAAAATACAAAAGCATTGAAATAGTAATTGAATTGAGTTTTCGAAAGTCTCTATCTGAATTAATGAAGCCGTTTAGTCTGTCTACACGACCTAGATAAAACTAAGTTAAGAGCGTACCTAGTTGTCGCTCTTGACACTTCGTTACAAGTTTCTCAAATTGAATTTATTTTGATTATGATATTCACCTTTTTCACCCTCGCCATAAAAGGGGGTTGTTTTAAGTTTGACACTATGTATGTATATCTGTCTGTGACATCGTAGCGCTCGAACGAATGGACCAATTTCGATGCGGTTTGCACACGTAAATGCTAGTTCCCTAATATCCTTGCGGTGGTTCCTAGCTATGTTTGGTGACAATTGTTTCAACCATGTTTGTTCATGCACTGTCACAAAAAAAGCAGTTTAATCACTCGTGAACAACGGGTATTGCGTTGCAAAGTGACGGGCACTTTTAAAGTGCAGTCTTTAATGAATGGTTGTCAGTTTGCATGGCTATGCACGTACGTTACGTCGAAACAATATAGCAAATATATCAAGGATTTTCGAGTAACATTGCGCTGCAGAAATATTTTATTTCGGTTGTTTCGTTGCGCTTTATTTTCCCGAGTCTTTTTCGCAATGTTATTTTTTTAAAGCTATACAGTTTATTCAATCATGTTCTATAGAATTCTTTTACATTTAAGAAACAGGCTTTTGTCAGTGTCATTGTATGGAAATACACACACTGTCAATTTTTGGCTGATATAGACTTCAGAGGGAGAGGAATACATCTAAATATATAAAACAGGAAACTTAATGACTGACTGACATATTGACACAGTCCGAAACTCCAAATTTGGCATGTAGGTTACTTATGAGGTCTAGAGGTGCACTAAAAAATATATTTCAAAACTCATCTCCATAAAAGGTCCAGACAAGGGTCAAAGGATGAAACAAGGGTCCAAAGTTTGTATGGAGAAATAAGATTAGTTTGTCCATTTTACTCGAAATTTCGCAGGAGTACTCCTAGCAGTAAATGATTAAGTCCCTGTTTAGGTTATTTTTTAAATTATCATTTTAAAAATATTAGCCTAGTTAAATAAAAAGGAAGTTCGAGACGAAACTCCCGGCGGAAGTAAATTTTACGCATGTGGCGTTCTGATGAAGTACTTGTTTAGGATTTTTGAAACATTTAAGTATCATTTAAAAGTATTTGGCTAGTCAAAGAAAAGGAAGTTCGAGACGAACTCCCGGCGGAAGTAAAGTTTACGCATGTGGCGTTCGCTTCCGTCACACAACACCTGAAACACTAAAGATAGACATGCTGTGAGACGCCCCAGTGCCGGACCGCGTTGGATGAGTTTCAACAATCTAATCATAAAATAAAGAAACTGTAAAAAAACTGCATTATGTAAGTTGGACAATGGCCTTATTTTAAATTTTCCTAGGTTTTGGGTGTTTAACTATAAATGTATTTATCCTAAAAGTACAAATATACTTTTAACAAGTGGCGAACATAATGCTAAGAGCATTTTTCATAACACATGTATCACACATGAGCATGTACACAAGTTTAAACTTACTTTGGCTAGCTCGACCAGTGTCATCTGTCCCTATATTTTTATATATTTATTATTCTTGTTAAATAAGAAAACGCATCACAGAAAATTTATTATAAATTAAAGCCCAAAAAGTGAACTGACGTAGTTCATAAATAGAGAAATGTAATAAATAGATAGACTTAAACGATTGATTTATTCGGAATGATGGACATATATGTAGTGCAACGAACCGAGGGCCTATGGGCTGAAAAGTTTTTCGAATTGTGAACACTTACTAGCAAGAGAAGCGTAGGATACCCACCAACCAATAAGGAGGTCAGTACCTGACTTAGGCCGCTAAAAACTTCAGGCCGCTCTAGATCGATCATTTTGGAATCCTTGGAAGAAGCTTATGACCACCTGTAGATGTTATGCGGCTAGAAATAAGATGACCAATGATAATGTACAAGTTGATTTAGCGCCAGAATTGTAAATTCACTCGTAAATGGCTCACTAACTTACTAAAATAATTAGCGTTTTGCGTCCATATGTGAGTTGATATGATTGCTCCTCTCGCGAGTATGAGTAAAGGGTCAACCCACCTCTGTACTTTTTTATTTTACAAATCCTGTTCTGATCCAAGCTATATCTCACCTCAAAGGTACCGAAATAGTGCGGTCAATAACCCCGTATGACGAAGTCACAGACTAATTTATTAAGATGTAATACGATATACGTACGTGCTAGTCTGAAGGCGTGACGAAGTCTGACAGACGGCGTAATCTGATATTTTCAGAAATAATGGCCACGCTACGGGTAAATTATATAAACATTTACCAGTCTCTCTCTTTGTTAGTGGCCAACACTTGTGTCAAGATAAACTTTGTCATTTTCATATTTTTTTTAAATAAGCTTATTGTTTTTTGTTTTTTAAGCAATTACTTTTTTATTCATTTTATTCAGCCACAAACAAAATCCATCAGGTTTAATGTTAACGTGTCATAAGGTAACATTTACAAGCATTTAACAAAATATAAACTGTGTGAATTTACGCTACAAAATTCGACAATAACCTATTGTATTTTTGTTACAGATACCAAAAAGAGTGACATGTTGTGACAGCGAACAATGACGTCAGCGAGCTAGTGTTGTTACGGGGTCGATAGTCGGTATCGATAAAATGGCGCGGTTGTTAATTGCGCTGGTGCTACCGGCTCTTGTTGCCGCGCTGTCACCCGGTGACACTGACACGTGTAATCCGGACAAAATGACAGTGTACCGGATGGTATTGCATACCTATTGGACAAGAGAGAAGTTCCCGAAGCACTATCCTGACTGGAGGCCGCCCGCTCAGTGGTCAAAAGTTTATGGTAAGCATTTTTTAAATTTAGAAGCATAGTGTTATCATCATCATGATTAGCTCTTTTTACTACTACTCTAGCTGTACTACTACAGCCATACTTGGCCAGAGCAGCCAAAGAATTTGGCCTTCACTCCACGCTTGCTGGACGGGTAGGAGAGTTCTCACTGATGTTTATAAGCTTTGTTTAGCTCGTATTTCCTAAGTCGTCTTATACAATATTTACGGGAAGACTTTGAGTGATCCTATTTTACTCTGTCGAAACACGAATGTATATGATTAAGTAATTTGACTCCAGAAATATTTATAACAGGTATTTGTAACAGATACTTCCCTTACTCATAAAGCAAATCATACATACATGTATTTCTTTGATACTATCCATATAGAAAATAATGTGGTCTACTTAATGTCTGATAAATTATTTAATGTAAAGTAACAAAACTGTAACAACTTCAGCAAAATTAATATTACGAATAACAATAACTTTTAATAGCCTAAAGCAGTAAAATAAATTATAATTGCAAAATTGGACTTATTTTCGGTTCCGAGACACTTGAAAGTTTGGCTCAACGAATAAATTTCTCCATTGTGTGAATTTACTTGCAATAACAGCAATGAATAAATTGTTTTGGCATAAATTTACACTTTAAGTAGTTCGGAAACTTCTACTTTTATCAGAAAACGTGTGCCAGCACAAACTTATTATAAACAGGTTTTCGATGTAGTACATAAGTTTTGGGACTGCGAATCTCTTAGCAATAGCTTTGTATAAGTTTCGAGATACACTATAAACTTGATTATAAAGCGCTAGAAATATTCGACTGAAGAATACAAAGTATTCGTACAAAATGTATTGTTCAAACTTTCATATTGGACCGTATTTTTGTTCCTTTAGCATTTTGAATATCAGTTAGATTTACTTTGTCAGTTTAGAAAGTCGATTGCGTAAAAGAAGACTTAGTATCATCTTCATCATCATCAGGTTTTTTAGTTTTCACTACAGGAGCATGACAAATACAATATTCACTACCTACTTATTTTGTAGATGAAATTCTTTCTTGATCACTATCAATCCTACAGAATGAATCACGGTTACTTTTAAATTATATATGGTATTCTGATGACATCATCATTCTTTCAGCCGCATAACGTCCATTGCTGGACCTAGGTCTCACCCAAAGATTTTCAAAATGACCTATGAAAAGCGGCCTGCATCCAGCGTTTTTCAGCAGCCCTGGTCAGGTCATCTGACCACCTATGCTTCGCTTGCCAGTAAGCAGTCGCCCCATTCAAGTGATGACGTCATCATTATCATCATCAGGTTTTTTTGTCTCCACTGCAGAAGCACGACCCTCTCTGTACTAAGTAAAAATTACTTATATCTGACGATTATTTCGTATCTTATTATTTGCATTTGAACTGACCATCTGTAGTTCAATGCAAAATATATGATTCATTTCGCAGTCGCGATGATAAATGCAGTCGATATTTACAAGGCTATGGGTCAATGACATGCGATAATGCAGTTAACGTCACTTATTTTGATTGGAATAACGTATTCTAAAAATGATGAAAGAATGTAAGTTGTATGTTGAATAGTTTTAGGTGAATATTAGTTATGTTAATTTGAACAATCAATGGTAATTTGTCAGAATGAGTAAAACTTTATTACTAAAATTTTTCGGTTTGAAAGTAAAATAAATAAATAAAAGTAAACAAAAAATTAAGTCAGTTTACCATATTAATAAAAAAGGGTTGTTCTCTCTGAACTTATCTTATACCTTTAAACGGGCAATTCTTGTATATTTATTTAATAATAATAATAATTTATTTATTTATTGATATTTTATAATGTACAAATTTCCATGAAGCCTCTGGTTTCCGAGTTAGCTCGCGCTGTGTTTCGGATACCAGCGTCTTCTCCCATTGGTGTGAATATCGAGACTTATTAACTACCTATGTTTAATCTGATTAAGTTAACAACAAAAACAAAAAACTTAACATGCAACAAACGTATGTGTGTGTGTATGTGTGTATGTGTATGTGTATGTGTGTGCTTGTGTATGTGTGTGCTTGTGTATGTATGTGCTTGTGTGTATGTATGTATATGAGTGTTAGGGTGTGCGCGTGTGTGTGTAGTGGTTGGATATCCATTTAATTATAGCTTTTTTTTTAAGATTGTCCAATACTTTTTCTAAAGAATCGTAGTCAAGTTTTTCAAGCCATGAAATTATAATGGTTTTGAATTTGAATTTTTTAAATATATTTATATTTATTTTTAAATCATTTTTTATTTTATTATAAAGCCGTGGGGCAACAGAATCAAAGTGCTTGTGTGCAATTTGACAGTAGGTGAAGGGCACAGGGCACGGATTAAGTCTTTTTGTAGTATTCGGTAAGCTTGGTACTATCCTTGAATGATATCTGGTAAGTCTTTGATATACGTAGAGTTTTCTTACAGAAAGTACTTTAGCTTTCTCGTAGACACTTGTTGTTGGATGCCTGTATGGTAGATATAGTAGCACCTTCAGTACTGCTCTTTGTGCACGCTCAACATCAATGATGTGAGTTTTGGCAGCATTACCCCATGAGCTGATGCAGTAGCGGATGATACTTTCACATAATGATCGATATATCTGTATCAGCAATTTAAAGTTAGCGACTGTGCGTAGACTCTTAAACACATATATAAGTTTCCTTACTCTTATAGATATTGTATTTATATGGCAGTTCCAGTTTAAGTTTGAATCGACCATTACACCCAAATATGAATCGAATAAATAAATAATATCGTTTACTCGAGTAAGTTTGTCACATATGCACTGTTTTGAAATGTGGTCATTTAGGCGGTTGCAGGGGTATGTATGAATCACCAGTTGAAACCCAGTAGGAGGAAAGCTAGCAGCAGTTTTGCAAAAACAAATATATTTGGTTTTGCTACTATTAAGAGACAAAATAATATTCCCGAGCCAGGAAGTAACCTTTGTAATGCCTAGCTCTGCTAGTGCTCCCACCGAATCCCAAGTTTTGTCATGGAAGAGAAGCACTGTGTCGTCGGCGAACATCAAGAGGTCCATTCCAGGAAGTGTCATTTCACAGAGGTTGTTTATGTAAACGAGGAATAGGGAGGGACCTAGTGTGCTGCCTTGTGGGAAACCAAAATCGCTAAAACCGACATCACTTTCCACATCCCCAACTTTAACCCTCTGTTCTCCTCTCATTAGATAGCTTTCGAACCATTTTAGTGCTACACCTCTGATTCCTATATTTTCAAGTCTTGCCAACAGGATTGGAATTGACACAGTATCAAAAGCCTTTTGCAGGTCCAGGAACACTCCTATGCAACGCTCTCCTTTATCTAGGTAGTCCTTTATTCGGGTGGTAAGGGTTAGTACAGCATCGTCAGTAGACTTTTTTGCTCTAAACCCAAATTGGTTGTTGCTAAGTAAATCATATTTTTCCAAGAACTGTGATAGTCTTTTGTTGACAAGCTTTTCGAGTATTTTAGAAAGTGAACTAAGCAGTGAAATGGGCCTATAGTTTGAGGGATTGTTTTAATCACCAGCTTTATGGATTGGACATATGGTAGCTTTTTTGCAAATATCTGGAAATATCCCCGTCTCAAAACTTAAGTTGCACAAGTAAGTAATAGGATTTATATTTATTTATACATTTCTGTGATCTCGAAAACGGCTCTAACGATTTCGCAGAAAATTGGTATATCAGTGAGGGTTTTCGGGGGTAAACAATCGATCGAGATTAGTCTTATGTTTCATCATGCGTTTTTCTTTCCACGCAGAATATGGTCGCTAATTTCGTCGCGCCGGCCGCTATCCGTTTGGCTCAGCGGTTAAGGATGTGGACCGCTAGAAAGAGTGTTACGCGTTTGAATCCCACTCGGTGACATAGTTTTGTTTGTTTTTATGTTCAAGTTTATATATAATTGTTTATTTTGTATTGTTTTTAGACAAGTTAAAAAAAATGTAGTTAATGTTTGAGATGTAATCGAGCAAAGCTCGGTCACCTAGGTACTATTTTTATATAAGTGCAATATGAATATAAAAGAGACAATTTAAGTCCTGCAATATGCTTTACCTGACATGTTAAGAGTAATGCACTACCTAAAAAGCTTCGCTTATAGGGCGTGCAAGAACATTGTTCTATTTTTTTTATATTTACTATTAGACGTTAAAATGTAACCCAATACGATACCTACTCATTACCATGATAAATACTATTTAAATTTCAAAAATAAAATGACTTCTAATTTATAACATAAATGAACGTTGTGTGGTGTGATTAATGACGTAATTTAACTAACATGTATCGTTTAATCACGAAAAACACATAGCATATCACACCTGTTACCATGAAAAATACGACAATTTTTCACATCGCACTATCTCACACTGCTTTGAATTATCGTCTGTAATATCAATTTTAATGATATACTCAAGTTGAAATAAAAATGCAACAAAAGTTTTAGGACTAGCTATAATGACTAATATTACTCAAAAACACGATTGCATATAATTTTCTCGATGAAAAGAAATTGCCAAATTGCCTCCAAATCACATCATAACTACTCGGCAAATAGTTAGTTCTCACTTACTTTAGTGATCATATTACTTTTTTACAAGCTTTTTTTTATTTTTTTAGTTTTACCTGTCCCGTTGTCTGTCGTTCTGTCTGTAATCAAATCTTGCAAGTTTTTGACCTTCTTCCCGGTTTTCGATTGAGCTGAAATTTTGCACGTATACGTAAATCGCGTGACAATAAAATATTATAATGACATGGAGCTAATCTGATGGTAGAACCGGAGGATGGCCATGGATAGGAACTCTGTGATGAATCGACGCAATTCCATCTAGTTTGGGCTTATTTATATAAAAGTTTGTTTTAATTTTTTTTAATGATTACTTTTTTCAAATAATTCTTAATCTGAAAAAATCCAAAGTTAACCAACGCGCCAACGTGCTTGGGGCTATGGGCCGTCGCGCCGCCCGCTTGATTGTAGCTGGCCCCTTAATAGACTTATGTATGTATGACTAATAGTTCGCCGAAAATGATTGCCAAAGATCAATTTAGTCAAGCGCCGTGCGCCCTACGCGTTCCTTGGCTTACTGCCAAAGATGCGCTGCGCTCCAAAATAGACTCTTATCGATAGTGACAGGAAACGACGTATGACAACACTATTATGTCCCGGGAATTCCTATATAGGGACAAAGCAATCAATGTCTTGACGTTCAAAGAATTTTATTCAGTTTGACGTTATTTTAGGGAATGTTTGTAACAGTGGTACTTCTGACATAAGGGAGATTTTATTGAGGAAATAGTTTTGGGGATTAAAGAAAAGAGTGAAACTATAAAACAATATGAAAAATAACATGCGTTTTATTTTGAGAATTTCATCATCATGCCTGCCACATAATGTCCACTGCTGGACATAGGCCACTCCCAGGATTTCCAGTCTAGATTTTGAAAATATAACAAAAACAGTTCTTCTTCTTTTAACCTTTCTCCACTCACTGTTGAGTGTAGGTTTCCTTATATGCATGCCATTCTATTCAGTCTGGAGTATTTTTTATCCAGGTCTTTATCATTACTTGAGTTATGTCTTCCTAAGCGCCTGTGGCCTAGTCTTAGACTCGGTCCCCTCTACTCCTCGACTTCATTTTAATTAACTCTTTAAGATGTGACAAAACCCAGACACAATAGTAAGACAATGGAAGCCGAGTGGAATTCCACCCAGCGACAGCGGAAAGGATAAGTAGTTATGAATCAAAAAACATATTAATCATCAACTTTTTATATATTAAAATACTACATTGAGCGTTTTAGACGAGTTGCTACAGACTATTTCCGTCTTATTATAAAACGGAGACTAATTTTGTCACTAGGTTTAAACCATTATCCAACCAAATTTAGTTGACATTTTCAGGTGAGACAATGGCACATTAATAGATGTCAACTTGATTGGGTCGGATAAAGGTTTAAACCTAGTAACAAAGTTCATCTGCGTTTTACAATAAGACGGTTTACGTTAAAGACCATTCGAGACTTACTTCGTATAACACCCCTCTTTTTGCATCAGGAGTTACAATTACGAGTAGATAATATCATTTAATTTTTGTTTTATGAAAAGTACTCTTTATTTATCAAAGATAACTAAATATTACCACTTCTATTAATTTTTAATTATATATATTAACTTAAAGTAATGGAAAAGATAACGAGCATAATTATTAAATTAACAATTCTTGAAACCTCTGATATTAATTGAATCTGTTTACAGATATATCATTAAACAGATAGACCAGCCAAAATTATATACTTTCATTTAATTACTAATTTTATAATGGCTATCCGAAATTTGTTCAAACAGTCATTAATACAATTATACAAAAGATAAATTAGCAAAGATCTCGTGCCCGAAAATCTCATAAAATGTAATGAAAGCTTTGAACTTTCAACCAAAATCTCTTTGATTACGGAAACGAATTTCCCGGTGGCCTTTAGATTATTATTTTGTTTTATTTAATAACGTTCAAATCGTGGCCAGCTTTGAAGCTAAAAGCATACTAAATGAGGTACTTGTTAGAAGTTAACCAACCGTTTCTTCTGCGTAAATTTAGTACTTTGTATAGTTTAGTGACGTTGAGTTAGTATCCCGTAACATAAGTTTCGAACTTACTTTGGGGCTAGTTCAATCTGTGTAATTTGTCTACATACATTACTTGTTTGTTTATTTATGTGTAACTTGCTGTACCCGCGGGCTTCACTCCCCGTGGGAATTTCGGGATAAAGAGTACCCTACATCCTTCCCCGAGTCGTAAACTATTTACATACCAAATTTCATCCAAATCAGTTCAGTAGTTTAAGCGTGAAGATGTAACAAACAAACAAATATACAAACTCAATTTTGCGCTCGGCGGTGTAACCCGCGCCTAAAGTAGCCTATGTGTTAATCCAACAAACACACACACATACAAAAACTTTCGTGCATGTTTTTTACTTTTTTACGCGCAAACGCCTGGACCGATTTGGATAAAACTTGGTATGCAGGAAGCGAACACCCTGGACTAACACATAGGCTACTTAAGGTTAAGAGCAGGTAACCGCGGGGCGGAGCTAGTAAGTTATAAATATGCATCACTAGCTGTACCCGCGGGCTTCGCTCCCCGTGGGAATTTCGGGATAAAGAATACCCTATGTCCTTCGCCGAGTCTCAAACTATATCCATACCAAATTTCATCCAAATCAGTTCAGCAGTTTAAGCGTGAAGATGTAACAAACAAATATAAAAACTCACTTTCGCATTTTTAATATTAGTAGGTCCAGCTGCGCTCCGCGGTGTTACCCGCGCCTAAAGTAGCCTTGTTTGTTAATCCAACACACATACAAAAACTTTCGTGCATGTTTATTACTTAAGGCCCATTTAGACGGTGCAAGTTTCTTGCCCGTTGCATGCCATTTCATTGCAGCAATAGACAACTTGCATGGTCTAAACGAAATGTCAGCCATACAAATCATTTATTGCTTCAATAAAATTGTATGCAACACGCAAGAAACTTGCACCGTCTAAATGGGCCTTTATTCACGCGTAAACAGCTGGACCAATTTAGATAAAATTTGGTAGGTAGCTGATACCCTGGATTAACACATAGGCTACTTTAGGCGCAGGTTACACCGTAGGGCACAGCTAGTCCTACTAATATTAAAGAGATGAAATTTGGTATGGATATAGTTTGAGACTCGGGAAAGGCCATAGGGTACTCTTTATCCTGAAACTCCCACGGGGAGCGAAGCCCGCGGGTACAGCTAGTGATGCATATTTATAAATTACTAGCTCCGCCCCGCGGTTACCTGCTCTTAACCTTAAGTAGCCTTAATAGGCATCATTGTTCGAGACAATAAAATCTACCCAAATACTAATTTTTAGCGTTCGTTTCGTAAATCACCGTAATTAGTGTAATCCAGAAAGGCCTAAGGCCCTTAATGTTTAACAAGGGTCTACTCTGTTTACATAAGGCCACTATTTGCAGATAAGGTTAGGATTACATGAGATCACTCTAATTATACTAATACCTACTAAAGATTTTTGTAAATAAGGTCTAGACGCTAATACGTTTTAACGAAAAACAAGTGTTTTTTTTAATAAGCATTTATCTAAAATAATGAATTAAAAAATGTTTAAAGTGCTCTTTAAGACAAATCAAAAAGCTCAAACTCGATGGAGTTGCATCTTTTCATTACACAGTTCCTATGACCAACTTCGGGCTCCATAATCAGATCAGCTCCATGTCATCACAATATTGCATTGTCACGCGATAAGCTTGCGAAATTTCAGCTTAAGAGTCCCCCGAACCTAGACTTCTCCATACGAACGTAGTCTACGTTTAATTTTAAAACCACATGTCAGATTCCGCTAAAAATTGGTAATTGTAAAGAAATTGCAATTATCTAGGTTTATAACTGGTTTCCCACGGTAAAATTATGAACTGGAAAGAAAATATAACGATTTAGAAGTTTCCCATACTGATGGTCAAAAATGATAAATAACACTATATTATATTTCAAGTTCATATTTTTACCATTGGAAACCAGTTATAAACCTAGATAATTGCAATATCTTTGAAATTACAAAATTTTGTCGAAATCGGACATGTCGTTTTGAAATAAAACGTAGACTACGTTTGTATGGAAAGTTGTATTTTGGTCTAGGTTCGGGGGACTCTTAATCGGAAACCGGGAAGTGGTTCAAATTTAACTTGCAAGACTTGATTACATACAGACAACGAGATAGGTGAAACTGATTAAAAGCTTGAAAAATCATTTTTTCTCACAAGGTTTTATTGTGAGGCTTATCAAGACAAATGCATTTAGCCCAAACTCAATGAGGTTGCGTCGTTTTCTTACAGGGTTCATATTTCAGAACAGCTTATTGACTTTATAATATTGTATTGTCATCCAATTTACACAAGTATACGAAATATCAGCTAAATCGGTTGAAGATAACTTGTTGAAAATTTAATAGTAAGATTTGACCTAAACAAAGTCAAAGTCTAAATCATTTATTTATCTTTGGATATTTGTATCACTTGATAATTGTCACTTATTTCTTTTTCTTTCGATTTCTTAAAAGGCAAATGTTGACGTCAGATCATTTCTTACAGCTAAGTTTACTGCCGCTTCCGAAGCGCAAGTACAAACATTCATAAATACATACATACAAAATAAATTGCAAGTGAAATAAAAGATTGTAATTGGAGATTATGGTTTGACAGTTAAGTAGGCTGCCCGCTACTGCTCTTCCAGTGTGAGTTAAGCCTTAAGAACAAACAAAGATTGAATGAATCAACCGATCATCAAGATTTTATCAATGACCTGACGATTGTCCCGATCCAATTGAGCTCCGATCCTTGAAAAATGCGGTCAATTTACGAGTAGGCGGAAGCATAAAGTAAAAAGAAAACAAATATAGAATTATTAGAATTTAATTTTATTATCCTTATATAATTTTATGTTCGATTTTCAGCCACCCCGAGGAATCATTTAAGAAATAACAAGACATTATCCTTTACAGCGGATTTTGCTTTTATGTTTATTTTATTTGTTTAAGATGATAATAACTTAAAGTCATATAAATATTTATATTTTCTATACATATATAAAGTGGTAACTGAGCGCTGTCCGTACGTTGGTGATAAGAGAGAAAAAATTATTGAGGACTTTTATGAATGATTATTAGAATTTTTGACTGTTTTTAGTGCGTTTGTGCGCTAATCCCAACTCGCTTATTTGATTTGAGTGTGGTTTTCACCAATATATTGAAAGCTGTAATGTAATATAAGTGAATTGTAAGTGATAAGCTTCAGTTATAATTCACTTTTTGTTTTATTTAATCAGTTAATTAATAAAAAAAAAGTTAAACCAATTTATAGAAACACAAGTCCACGTGGACGGAGTAGCGGTCTACAGCTAATGCGACTAAAATAAGATAAATATGATTAACTGGTTTACTGGGAGAAAATACATTTAGCATTATTAAGTTTGCCATTTGTTAAAGGTAAATCTTATAACAATAAATAAATAAAAATAAAACAAGAATCGTCTTATTCTTGTTTTTTTTTTTCCTGAATTTTAAGTATTCATCTGATGTGTTGTGTAAAACGATCCATCTGTTCTGTATTTAACTTGTGACGAAACAATAGCTAATACAGTACGATTGTTTGAAAATAAAACTGAATCACTCTTCCTGGCAAATGTCACTGTATCTCTTTGATATTGAAACGACCGATTGCAGACGAATCAAGGTTGCTGCTTTTTGTTTTTCGTGTGTGTAAGTGGCCACCAGAGTTGTTAGTTTATTCGAGCTGCCACATCGATGACAGCTGCTCTGCAAGGACCATTGTTCTTCAATTCAACTTTTAAGCTATGCTAATATTTTTAGTGATGCACCAACCTTGATTCCTTTATGCGCGGGTCTGGGAGAAAAGAAAAAACTTACCAGCTGTTTCTGTTCCCGCGCAGATCGTAGAAGGCAATCAAGGGAATGGACAGAAACGATACGACTAGCAAAGAAAGAAAAGAAAGAAAGAAAAATAGTTTATTTGATATATTACATTGAATGTAATAAAATGACACATTTATTACAAATACACATACAATTTTGTGGCAACATCAAAAAATTGTATGTGTATTTGTAACAAGCAATACATTACTCTTTGGATTCCTTCTTTCACTTTCTCGCCCACACGCTAAAAGTGGCCTTTAAGACTTGCGGCCCTAGGCTCTATCTGCTTTGACCACCAAGACCCGATGCTCTGACTTCTTCTTATAAAGACTTGATAGTTTATATGTATGCACCACCCCTATTTATAAGAGTGACATATTTACAGTTCATTGTGTGTACACAGATGTATTTTTGTGTTTCACTAGTTTCTTGAGAACGATAAAATAAATTTACGATTTTGTACGCAGAATAATAGTCAGTTGTAAAATAAATTAGTTGGATTCTGCGTGATACTTGAAGAGACAAAGAATTAGTATCAAAACTAATTAGTATAATTTCTCAGTACCAAAAACCGACTTCGCCCCCAAACTACACAACTTTTTCAAAGAATAAAAGATTTTTTCAAATCGGTTAAGGCGTCTTCCAATACTCGGTGAACATACAAAAAAACGTCGCGACGAATTGATAACCTCCTCCTTTTTGAAAATCGGTTAAAAAGTGGTCTTTATTTGCTCAATACTAATTTATAAAGTGTGACTTTATTAGAAAAAGTCTTCAATATTATAAAAAGAGGAGCTCGGTAGCCTGACGGGAGTAAGCATTGCATGGTCTAAACAAACTTAAAAACGCGGATTAACTTTAGCAATGGTTGTGTCCTGTAAATATTTATTTATTTTGTGCAATAAAATTTTTACAATAATTCACTTTAGCAATAAGTATAAAACATTATCCGCACGTAGCAAAAGATATTCAGCAATATATGTTCCTTGTTAACTACGGAACCCTAAAAGGACGTTATGTAACAACTGGGTAAAAATAATTTAATCACCATGAGGAAATGACCCAGTGTTACGTCATCGGGCGTCGTATTCGAGGTAGTTGGCAGGTGTCTGGTGAGAGGCGTGGTTGTGTGATTACCACGGAATTACAGCTTCTCATATTATACAGACATTTTGCCAATCTGTCTGTGTAACTCTTACTAGTAACTAGAGAAGCTACGAGATTACAGGGTTTGAGGAAATCGTAACTTTTTCGTAATAGTCTCAAATTAATTAACCGACCATTGGGACCATTGGCCGTTGTATTTTTTGAACCGACAAAGGACATTGGCTACCTGGATTTTCCGGGGCACAGTGCTGCCCTCAATTTAAATAAATCATTTGAAATAAGTCTAGCTTTTCTACGCACATTTGCGAAAAGCTGCCACTTTTGTCCTTAAGTCCTTTGCTGTGCTCGCTGTGCGTTTATGGAACGCATTACCAGTGGAGATAAAAACGTCTCAATCCTTAGGCTCCTTTAAATTTAGTGTCAATAAATTCTATTCAGAGTCATAAATTGAGTTATATAATATATATATGTATGTATGTATACCTATATATATATATATTTTATATGTGTACGATTTTATTTATATTTATATACTTGTAGTAGTTGTAGTGTATCCTTAGCTATTAGCCTTATCTAAAACTGTATTTAGTTCTGTACTTCTGCCTTCCTATTAATAATAACTGTCCTCCGTCTCTCTGGTCGACTGGAAGAGATCCCTACTGGGATAAGTCCACCGTTTTTACCGCTGTTATAATTATATGTGTTTAATGTGTGTTATTTTAAGTGCAATAAAGTTTTTAAATAAATAAAAAAATAAATAAATTTTGGCTAATGTGCGTAAAACTATAAACAGTAGTTCATAAAATAATTTGAAGGGTTTGATTTGATCTAGACAAAATTTTTAATGATATCTCCGTTTCCTTTAAAATAATTTATTTCAAATGGGGGGCAGAACTGGACCCCAGAAAATTCAGGTAGCCCCTTCGGATATAAATTATATAAATATCAGCACAATCAATTTGTTTACCTTTTTACCCCCGACGCAAAAAGGGGGTGTTTAATTTTGTCGTGTCTGTCTGTCTGTAGCGTCGTAGCTACTTAAAGAATGGACCGATTACGATGCCGTTTTTTTGTACGAAAGATGCCGTGATCGAGATTATTCTAAACTACAGTTGTATAGGCTTGCTTTCAGATTGTCTTAGTCGGGAGTTACTTACTTAATTTTCTTTGCTCATCTACACGCTCACTTTGATACTTAAAGCGGTTTGTATATTTTAAAGTCATCATTATCATCATCATCCGAGTGTATTCCCGGTTGCATCCTCAGCAGTAAAGCTTCAGAGCACGGGGTCCGCTACCTAACCTAGATGATTTGACGAGGTTACTGGTTTTTACACAGAGCGGCTGCCGTCTGACCTCTGCCATCCTGGTCTATCTTTTGGGTTGCAGAGATCAGCATCTATCTAATCTAGCATTTGCCCAAACCTATCCAAGGATTGGTCCTTGAATGGGTTGAGTTTATACGTGGCTTCCTTAACACGGAATCATCTTTCTTTTCGGATAATCAGGTGATTCAGGACTGCAATATCCTAACCAGAATGGAAACAACTTTTCAAACTTAAGAAAACACGACCTCCGGATATCAAGGCGACCTAAACCACGTTAAAAAAAAGCTAATCATGTATCTATCTGGTATGTTTGTGTAAGTCCTATCGGCTGGCGTCACGGAACTTTGTCAATAATATAGATAGTTTTATTTAGGTTAATGGTTATGTTGGAGATACGAATCTATCTTAGGATTGTATTTTTGTTCCGATTTCCGATAAATTTCAGATAGGAGTAAATAATAAATTAAGTGAAAAAGCTAAGGAAAAGGTAAATAGAAATAACTATCAGAAAATATATTAATAGGTATGTAGATATGTAGAGATATTAAGAAATGCGGCTAGTGTCATTATTAAAAATATCATAATCTGCGTTTACAACAAGAAAACACCGCTGCACTCCAGTCTGTCTGTCTGTATATACGAAGGATGTAAGTTTGTGAGGCCCGTTTATATTAGTGCTAGTCGAAGATAAGCAGAATACACCTAAGTGTAGCCATCTAAGACCGGCTGCACTTAGTTCCGGCCGGCTAAACCTAGGCGTAGCCGCATTTCGGGTTTTAAAAGTAACATATACCTCCGTTAATAATCCAATTTCATATTTTCAAGCTGTGTTAATTATAACTAGGCCAAACGTTTCGATGAAAGCTTCGTTGGATGAAAATGTGTAACTATGTTACACGTCTGTAACATCATCAGATATAAACCGTAAACTATTATGGAAACTGATATTATAACATTGTAGGATTAAATTTAATACATTGTAAATCCTCCTTATATGGTTGAACAAGAAGTAAAATTACTAAGTTATTATAACTTTAATAAAACAGCTTCTATTATTTTCTCTATCTCAGAAGAGACAGAGCCCTGGGCCGCAAGAGTCCAAGACCGAAATTCCACTGTTGGAACAATAAATCAAAATAGATATGAGTCTATAAGATCCGTATTTTCGCCATGTGTAATAATTAAAACTCTGCTAAGAGTTTGTTTAAAATTCCAAAACAAAAAGATTAGGTTATCAATTGTCGCGTTTTTTTAAAATGTATTTTCATTCAAAGATTATTCAACGACGGCGACGCCTGGACCGATTTCGAATTTTTTTTTTGGAAAGTTTATACTTTCGTAGTTGTCTTATAGAAATTTTATTAAAATCGATTGCGTAGTTTGGCGGTTAAGTTTTTAATTTTGATAAATTATTTTAGAAAAGCAATCATAACAGATATCCGGTCTATATCTTTATTCCCAAACTAAACATCCTACAATCTTCAAACAAATTTTAATCCATGAGTTAGGCGGAATGAACACTCGATGCAATGCTTTCACTAATATCTATGATCCCTTAGATTTATTCACAATATTTACCTACTACAAATAGAAACCCGGTCTAAGTATTACCCAGAATACGGTTATTTTCGTAGGATTTAGATAAAACGTGATTGATGGAGTGAGTGTTTTGGCAAAATGTACGCTGCTAGGATCCGATGAAGAGAATTATGTATTTTGTTGGGTTTACGCTGTATTTCTGGCAATTATTGTTTCGTGCTACTGTCAGTTAAGGAAATAAAATACAACTTTTTGTACGATATTGCGGGAACAAGTAGGTAATAAGCGTTTTTCTTTCTTTCTTTCTTTCTTTTTAAATTATTTTCAAACAGGAGAAAACAAGAGGCAACGATTCTCGTTTTCTATCTTTTATCTTATAAACTAAGCATGGCTTCTGGCTCTGTTAACCCCGTGAAGGATAAAGGCATCAAACTTAATATTTAACTGATAAAAGTTTTTATAACTGCGACCGAGAAATTTTCCTTCAAACATACATTTAATTACGCAGTAGGATCCATTAAAATCTATTTAACCTAACAATTACCAAAGCAAATAGAAATGACTAAAAAAAAGCAATTCTTTTCAAACTTCATTAAGATTCTAACGAGCCTCCATGTAAATAAATAACAAGATTAAAATTAATACTGGACATACAATCTATTTTCCCTGTAAAAGGAAATTAAGGAGCTCCTTGCTTCGGCCCTGGAAAAACAAGACCATTAGTTTAAGGTGGGCCTGTTCCTAATTGCAATCGTTAGCCGGGATATACGAAAGGTACCATCACTTCTAAAAACATGCTATACTATACACAAAACCTAACCTTATTCCTGTTTTCTTAAGACAGTTTTTCTCATCTCGGAAAATTCTGCATGTTTTTAGACGTAACTGAGAAACAATGTTCCATATCTCAAACTTTAGGTTAAGAGGAATAAGGAGCAATATTGAGTGAACGTAAGTTTGATAGAGCATACGAGTCGGAAGTAAGGTGCTTTTTTGCTGTCCGAGGAGTGTCCAAGTAAGTAGAATTAATTGGTAGGACGAAATTGTTTCTGTGATTTAAAGTACCAGTTAACCCAGACATATTTTATTTACTACATAGTAGCAGGGTGTCCTGATTTGGCACTTGTTACATACTTCTTACTTACTTCCCTCGGGGACAATTTTTCGCAATTAAGCCCGAATTAAACCGAAGAGTAACTCCCTGGATACCCGCGGATGGTCGTCGTCGCAGGGGAGGGCCGAGTAAGAGATGGCGCGACGACCCCTTGACGCTTTTCAGCGTGGTTGGTCGGCAATGACAATGGGACGAAACAGGTTAATTAAAAAAATAATAATTAGGGAGCTGAAAGTGGCCTCAGTTCTCGAACAAGCTAAGCTCCTGCAGGAAGCTTAGAACGCCTGCTGATGCCCTGCACGCTTTCGTCATGGTTCTCGGGTGTTCTAGGAGCCTTCTTCTTATGAGTGCGATACTATCGCACTCCAGGAGGAGATGGATCGCAGTTTCTTCAGCCTCTATCCATGCTCTGCACAGAGGACTGTTAGTTTGATCTAGGGAGAAAAGGTGTTTGTTTAGTGCACAATGAACAGTAATAAATGGCCTAGGTTCTTGTTACATACTTGTAATAATTATTCAAACTTATTTCATGTTTAGGCCATTATAAAAAAAGTTGAAAAAATATGTTGTAGTAAAGGTACGTTCCCGACCTAGAACCTAATATGAAGTTTACTAGAACATCTTCCTAAGCTATGCTGCTTTGGAGTCCGGGATGTGCTTTTCTTTTCCAAATATAATATGCATGACAATAGTCCCCAAAGGATGCCGAAGTCCACATGAAATCGAGGATAAATAGTCTGAACAGTTTAAATGATTCGGCTTGAGTTTTATGACCCTGACGTAAACCCTCTTTGGGAATGCAGTTGTAACACAAGAAATGTGCTTAGTTCTTAGTCGCCTCTACGACTAGTGTTGCCGCTCGATTGACTACTATCGATAGCCTATCGATAGACTGTCGATATTTTAAATAAAAGCGACATTATCAATAGTCTATCGATTTTGCCGTGTGGTTTCCAGTAAAGTAGAATAGGACTACTCCTAGTCCTCCCGTGGATGTTGTAGAAGGCGACTTAGGAAATATAAGCTAAACAAAGCTTATAAACATCAGGGAGAAACCCATCTGGCCAGCGAGGAGAGTGTAGGCCAAGTCCTCTGGCTGCTCTGGCCAAGTAAGGCTCTAATAGTACAGAGAGGGTCATGCTCCTGTAGTGGAGACAAAAAGTCCTGATGATGATGATGAGTATATCCTGACAACAAACATCGATATTATCAAAGTATTGCTTTTTAAAGTACATAAACTATTATACTACCGATAGTTTCTACGTCGTCAGGATCGATATTATCGATGGGCATATCGATAATTATATAGGCATTTTTGGACTAAAAATATCGATCTTAGATCTATCGATTTTTCGGTAACACTATCTACAACATCCTCAATATGAGATAGCGTGGTCCTATTCTAGACCAAACGTTCCCGACAAGAAGATTATCAGATGAACTTAAATGTGATGCACCAAAATCCTGGCAATCGATTACCCCCAAATACCTGTCACATAACGAGAAAATTACAGTTGTAACGATGCCAGCTGGCATCCGGCGAGTTCACTACCCCGCTTCGTGAGTCATGGTTATGTAAACAAACCTACAATTTTATTGTGTACACGTATGGGTAACCAGAGCATCAATATTCCTACTTCTTTTGTAATCAAGAACTTTTGAGAGAAATAATTGATGATATGTGGCACTCTCGCGAAAACCCATATTTAGATCTACAAATGAAAATAACCAGGTTTATAGGTTATGTCATGAGGTTGGGATGGAGTAATACCTGGTATTGTCAATAACTTAATTGTATTAATAATAACAATTATATAAGAAATAGGACCGCATTTATGCATATAGACACCTGCGACACATTTGACAATTGCAGGATCATCGTTATACTTACCTATGTCTGTTTCTTTAATGTTCTGCTCCGTAATTACGATTTTTCTATACTAACCAATATTTACTGTCTCTACAATGTCCTGTCCCTTAATAGATTTTTCATTTTTATTGAATCGATAATTCAAACACTTCAAACCTATGAAGATCCATCTCGTGATATCTCAATCTACAGTTTAGTGTCATGCAACCTGGTCATTGCTTCTTTTCCTGTGCATCTAAAAGCCGACCGAGGGAATTAGCAAGAATCTCAATCCTGATAATACACGATGCAGCTAAGAACCCATCAGTTTTTATTCCATTTTCGCGTTTTTACGCCCTTAATCACGCTAAGCGTGGCCTTTGAGTCCTGATATTTTCATTTTTCTTAAAAAAATAAATTGAAAGATAAACATAGCATAGATGCGATCCTGCAAATGTAACCTTTTCTAAATAGAGCCAGCAAAAACCCGACAACAAAGGCGAAATACCCGTACCTTTTCCAGGCGGGTCGTTTGCTGCAAAGTTTTACTACTGCACGCTCCGACTCCCTTAAAATATTTCCTCTGTAGACAATTAAGAAAGTTGTGCAGTTTATTTTTAAAGTTGCCGGTTGCCGGACCTTTAAATACGGGATAATTAAAAACGCTTTAGTCTTCCCAGAAGTCGGAGTTTTGCATTGAATGTAAACAATGATAAAGTTGTGCATTCACTGTCAGATAATGTAATGTTATATAGCAGTGTCGTTATATTATTTGGTGGGATGGGAGATGGGAGACCTGGTAAACTAAACATTAGTCTGTGCAAAAAATATCAAATGTAGTTGACCATATGTGCTGCAGCGAGAATGTTTTTTTTTTATAAATTCGCTCTTCCTATGTTAGAAAATTATACATCATCGAAAAAGAAAAAATACCTTAAAATAAATGTCTATTTGTGCTTTATTTTTTATCTTACTGTAATTAATATAAGAGATTTACAAACAAACATAACAAGAGAAAACAAATGCGCATTAATAATGTTTAGGCAATGACGTTGACGAGATTTATCAGGAGCATGTTCTTGTCTTATGCAATTACAATAAGCAAAAAAAAAACATGCGAAGAAGAGAAAGCCGGGAAGCTAACACAAGAATTCGAATCTACCGGGAAGCTACCGGGAACACAGCAACAAATGGAAAATTTGAAATCTTATTAACTTCACTGTCCGTTAATAAAAGAACAATAGTAAAATAATTAATTTGTTCATATATGACTCCTAGAAGAGTGAAGTTGTTATTGAATCAATAATCGTTGTCAAGACCTCACAATAATGTGCATTGTAGACAAGAATAAAATATATCTGTGAACAGACTGCCTTACAATCGGTTTCATTGGCGCGTACCCAATTTGTGAATGAAATATTTTCAACATGCGACCGTGATACGAGAAATTATCCGGCTATTTAAGGTACCAAAATAGGTCGGGTGACACGTGAGTACTATATAATATTTGTGACGTCAAATAAGCGGTTGACTTTAAAATTTATTTATATTCCCCGATAAAAAAGATAAAGAAAAGATGTTATAAGTTTGAAGTTAAAGTCTGTCTGTTTGTGGCATGGTAGTTCTCAAACAACAAGATGCGCCTAGTAAGGAACAGACGCAGAACCAGTGCTTTAACTCAATCTATCGTCTAATCTTACGTCTCTTTTGAGTTATGATTTGTGACAGTAAACCATGCGTACTGATGGGTAATAGAAAAAAAGAAGAATTTATTTATGCGATAGTTTTCAAATTTCGTATACTTACCAGTTTTTTATTTTTCTGAAAAATAACGTGAAAATGTTTTGTTTTTCTATTTTTCTAGAATAGAACTAGAAAAACTTCCTTTATTTGAAGGAATTACCAAAATTACGCATCAGTAAACATGTTTACATAATATACTATTAACAAAGATCGAAATCAAGTGTCACAAAAAAATCCTAGTTTATTCCCTTGATCTACTTACGAACTTAACAAAATCTTTTTAAAAAAGTTCACATTTCATAACCAAAGTTTGTCAATAAAAAAGCAACACCCATAAAATTAAATCTGTTTACGTATTTCAGTTTCCAGTTCATCCGAGAATTCATAAAACTTTATTATGCAAAGGAAATTCGGGTATATTACATATTGCTGTATTTTACAGATTTTATTAACCTTGTTTGTGAATTGCTTCATCTGTTGTATTTTTACAGCCTCCTGCAATACGTTTTTCATATAATATATCATAAATAATGAAATAGATTACCTAAATAGATTTCTCACAAGAATAATTTATACTCAATTTAAAACTTTATTTTACTTATTTTATCTGGGAGCACTGCAGTGTCCCCGCCAAGTTGAGCAAACAAAGGCATAGTTTACCATATTCTTGAAACCAACGTAAGCTTGTATACGTATCAGAATAGAAAATGCACAGGAGGTTTTTTTTTAATGATATTTTTCATATCAATTGTGTTTTTACAAACTTTTTCCGGTGCAAAAACTGCGTAGCTCGATTAGCGTGCCTTAACAAGTTAGCAGGCACGTGCTTTCCATAGAGACTCAAAGACATTGTCTACCCGGAGGTTCCCTAATATATGCGCATTTTTTTATTTAAAAATAAATTATAATAGGCCCTATTTTCAAATAAACGCGCGCTTTTCTGTCCATCGCGCCATATGCTGGCTACGTACTCGCTTACTTAGGGTAGGTATACGTATATATATACGCAGTACTCTAGGCAGCTACCTAGAAGACAATTCTCCATAGTGTCTCGATTTACACACATTCACAGTGCACGGATAGGAATTTGCATCTGTAGTTTTATCGTCTACGTATTTCATCGACGCACACACATGCGAAATTTCCGCACACATAACCAATATCTAAGACAAGAGCTAATGCACGCCATTTTTAAAACGCGTCAGTCATAAACAAAACTAATTTTTGTATGGAAAAACCCATTAGGTTAGTGAAACGCTCATTTTCAAAAATGGCCCTTATCTTTAAGCTAGTTCTATCTCAATAATCAACGTTTTTTATCTCTTTTCACTTTTGACCAATAAGGGATGACATCGATTTCGAGCCTTTTCATTTGTTCCGTGATGGAAAACTAGAAAGTTATTGGTTCTCGCTTGTGTTACACTACCAATTTAAATACGCGGAAGATGTTCCAGGATAAAATGAAATTACGTAAACTTTTGTGTTAGTAGATAATTATTTGCATTGTTGCATTACAAAATGATGACGATCTGCTCTGAACTTTGTTTGCGATATCAATGAAATTAGGAGAAAAACTTTATTACCGCTTTAAAACAACGCTTTAATGCAATGGAAAGTTTTTTATGTAAAAGTTGTGCGCCAGGTGTTTGATTGCTAACTTTTGAGGATAAAAGAGCAATAATCATAAATGGTCGATGCCAGCCTATTTTGGATTTCATTCAAACAAGCGGTAAGTTAAAAAGAACATTTAATAGTATTAAACAATATGACGCGTATAAGTGGCTCTCGGGATGTAAACATACTAATAGGGTCAGTTCAGTCAGAGTTTTTTTTTTGTCCCACTGCTGGGCAAAGGCCCCACAATTAGTCTATCCTGCAATAATCGGTAATGCACGTCCCTGCAAGTTAGTATTGTTTTTGAGGGATTTTATCTTATCTTTCTACCTTATAGAGTGGACAGATCCAGAGGTTCCAATATCTAAGAGCCATTCTTAGCATTGTATTAACTAACCGTAGGCATTCTGTCGTGTATTCTGGATGAAAAACAGGAAACCAGAAAAGCAATGATTTGCTAACATACAAAAGTTATACGACATAGATTTACGACTGCCATACAATGATGATAGCCAATGCCAATTGCTTTACGTGCCTTCGAAAGCAAGGATTTTTATGCCACTCATCAGCATGTCACTGCTTAAATTCAAGCCCCCTTATTCATAAAAAGTTACAAACTTTCGCTAAACCTATTAAAAATAAAATATGTTTTGTCTCGTTCTTTCAATGTCAAATATTGAAAAGATGGGTAGGAACAAAACATGTTTTTACTAGGTTTATTTTTTATGAATATGAGGGTAGATATATAATGGTTCGTTTTAGCCAGTCTATGGTTGTAGTACAAAAACGATGTTCAAAATTCCTTATCTTTTGTTCCCAGGTGTGTCCCACGACCGATCTTACGTCCTCTTCCGATTGGGGCGTCGGGTAACTCCAGCTATTCGGCAGTTTGCCGAGTCTGGAAGATCAGACTCCTTGGGCTCGGCTGCAGGGACTATGGACGTGTTTGGAGCCCCGCCGGTGGTACAAGGTGCTGGCAGGACTGAAGCAGAATTCTTTGTCGATGGAAATCATTCCAGAGTGAGTTATTACATTTTATTTTTTATTTTTTAACATCGCTAAAGCAACTTTCAAAATATGCCGTAAGGGCCTCCGCTAAGTTACGCGGGCGCACGCGACGGTTTTAGACTATCTCTGTCACAAACGCTAAGTGCGACAGAGACAGGTGACCCGCGACGGATTCTGCTATCTCTTTCGTATTTAGAGTTTGTGACAGAGATAGACCGAAACTCGCCGCAAGCGCCCGCGTAACTTAGCAAAGGCCCTAAAGGGTTGGTATTTTTGTAACATACATGGTTCACCTGGTTTCGTGGATATTTTACCGCGCTTAGGTGAGGTATTAACCTCCTTTTGCGTCTACCCTTTTGTAGACTGGAAACGTTGTTTTCATTCAAGCCAGCCCAGCTTGTCGAGGTAGCAGCAGAAAGAGTGTAGACATTCTATAATGTTGCACGGATATTCTAGCACGTACTTCGCAGTATTTTCTGTCACCACATAAGGGGCTATAGATTATACCTATAAAGAATAGATGTTTAATTAGAGTATAATGCCCTTCTGCCTTGGTTGTTTATCTTTCGATCTTTGCTACTGTTAGACTTTAGCACGGAAAAAGCCTAACATACACACACTATCACGTCTTTATCCCTAATGGGGCCCATTAGAGATAAAATAAGCGGCCAAGTGCGAGTCGGACTCGCCCATGAAGGGTTCCGTAGTAGCAAATAACATAATATAAAAGTCTTGTAGTATGTTTTTTTAATTTTCATATTTGAGTTGATTGAATGAAAGGTAAATTGCCGTTTACGATTTATGACGTATAAAAAAAAACTACTTCCTAGATCTCGTTCAAACCAATTTTCGCTGGTAGTTTTCATGGTAATGAACAACATATATTTTTTTTAGTTTTATCATTCTCTTATTTTAGAAGTTACGGGGGGGGGACACACTTTTTTCCACTTTGGAAGTGTCTCTCGCGCAAAGTATTTGGTTTAGAAAAAAATGCTATTAGAAACCTCAATATCATTTTTGAAGACCTATCCATAGATACCCCACACGTATAGGTTTGATGAAAAATATTTTTTTGAGTTTCAGTTCTAAGTATGGGGAACCCCCAAAATTTACTGTTTTTTTTCAATGTTTGTGTCAAAACCTTAATGCGGTTTATATAATACATCTACTCACCAAGTTTCAACAGTATAGGTCTTATAGTTTCGGAAAAAAGTGGCTGTGACATACGGACGGACAGACAGACAGACATGACGAATCTATAAGGGTTCCGTTTTTGCCATTTGGCTACGGAACCCTAAAAATCAAGCCCAAGACCGCAAAATCCAAAGGCCATTTCTAGGGTGTTGGTGGCCGAAAATATGAAAAAAAGAACAGTGATGAGTTGCTTGCCGCATCGCCTATTTGCATTCTTTCGATCGTCAAATAAAAATCTACCCAATTTCCTTTGTATTTTGATCACGTCAGATTATATCTACGGAAAATATGGCAGTGTAAGGCTGCGTTTCCACTGACGCGGAGCAGAGTGGAGAGGAGCTTAGCCCCGAATGAAATGACCAATCACAATGCTCGAAATGTTGTTTTCATTGAAGCGGAGCGGAGATTTCGAGCATTGAGATTGGTCAATTCATACACCGCTAAGCTCCTCTCCGCTCTGCTCCGCTTCAGTGGAAAATCAGCCTAACATTCAAATACGTTTACGTATATCCCATTTATTTACTCTCAAATAACCGAAAATAGTACCGAAAATTTTTAATTTCAATAAACCGACAAATGAAAAAGCTTCCAGTTACACAACAGCCGCAAACTTTCATTAACACAATAAATTATTCGGATTATATTCCCGCGATAGTGAATAAACGTATTTTGCGAATGTAATGACCAACATGCGGATAATTTGTATTATTGTCGAACAAAGCTTTGCAATGAAAATGATTAAATTTGTTTAACAAAAATGATTAAATTTGTGTAACACTAGCTGTACCCGCGGGCTTCGCTCCCCGTGGGAATTCCAGGACAAAGAGTACCCTATGTTCTTCCCCGAGTCTCAAACTATATCCATACCAAATGTCCAAATCGGTTTAGTAGTTAAGCGTAAAGAGTTAACAAATAAACAAATATACAAACTCATTTTCGCATTTCGCAGTAAGATTAGTAGGATATAACGTGACTTCAAAACCATTTGTGTTCGATTATACTCGTCAAGTCAAAGTAAAAATTATCGTTTACAAATTGTTCTAAGTCTTATAATCTACCTCATTATCAGGTCTCTTTGTCTCCACTGCAAGAATTCTCAGTGCTACCAGAGCCAAACTTGTCCAGAGCAGCCAGAGGACTTTAGCCTATACTCTCCTCGCTAGCCAGGCGGATTGGAGAGGTCTCATGGATGTTTATAAGCTTTGTTTAGCTCGTATTCCTAAGTCGCCTTCTACGCCATCCAGGGGAGGACTTGGAGTGGCCCTATACTCTGCCGGAAACCACACGGCAGTCCTACCAATCTACCTATGTAACATTTGTAAAATTTGTGTCTTTTCCTTTTTGCTAAAATAATTACATGATATGTAAATATTAATACAATAACGAATATTATATGACATTTGTCACTACAGTAATTTATCTGACATATCTGTCACGACGCATTTCAATTTTCATTCTCATATTTTTTAAATTTAACTACTAAAGTCAACATCAATCTTCGTTACCATTTAGTCTTCACGAATAAAAATATAAGTACACTTTGGTAATTGTTTCTTAATGAAACATTTTCATAATTAAATCCTATATTACAAATGAACACGCATTTTTGTGTACGTATAAGTATTTTTTGTATAGGAACTTTCTTGGTGTTGTCACAGATTACTAATAAGTTACTGCGTAAGTAATGTGATAAAATACTTGATACAATTCTAATTAAAACACAAATGTGAAAATGGGAGCCAAGTTCAATAATAGTTGTCACTAAAAAAAAACAGATCTAACGGGTGCCAAGTACTGTAGCTAATTCTGAATTTATTTGTTTATCGTCGGACATAAACCATATAGGTAATAGGTTAATGCTTTCAAACCCTTTGTTATCTGTTTGCAGATTTTTTACGTTCTTCTTTACTTTTTCTTTACATAAGGTCTAACAAAATGTACTTACTTAAAATATTTTAAGAGTGAATTCAGTTCATGATACTGAACAACAACATATGTCGAAATATGAACAATATTTTTTGGCTTTCTATTTAAGCTCAAAAATAAATTAAATATATCTTGTTAGACCTTATATAACTAAACTGTAAATAGCAGAACATTACACAGTACAAAACATTTTCCCTCTCGTTTATTGGCACAATATTGACGAAACGAAGACCCTCTGCAAACAAAAAAGTTTAAACAGAAAAGTAAAAACAATTTTACCTGCCGTTGTTCATAATTGACGGCAATGTTTTTTCCCCGGCAAACAATCGACGAAAATATCGTGTTTCATCGTTAATTAAACTCAGGAGAGCAAACAACAATTATGATACGTCAGACTTTGCTGGAAAATAAAAAAGATGAAGCGCTGTTTATGTAAAGGACGGGTTCCGTAGTACCTATTAGTGTAACTTATTAGTAAGCAGTCTTTAACTCCGTTAAGCTAAAGAATATCATTTATTTATATGTAAGATTTAGGTCCAACGCAGACGAGACGACAGACTAATCCGCGCCGCGCCGCACTTTTTAGTCTGTGAAAATAGAACCCATGGAATCATATGTAGTAACGCACACGACGCGCAAAAAGTCCGGCGCACATAGTGTGCGTTACTGCGTATGATTTCGTAGGTTCTATTTTCACAGACTATCACAGACTAAAAAGTGCGTCACAGATAGTCTATCGTCTGCGTTGGGCCTTATATAAAAGGAATAAAACCTTTATGTTATGGAGTATTTAACCCCTGACGCTGGGTGTTATGAGTTTGATGTCAATGTTTGTCTCTGTGTCTGTTGCCAATGTTTTATAAAAAACTCAGTTGAGCCGCATAAAAGTTATTGGGGAAGAACGCTTAAAGTCAGGATAATTGAATTTGCCTGGTTTTTTTAAATATACTTGTTGTAAATTCAAATCACTCATATATTTTTTACTATCACACATCTAGGTAAACACAAAATTTTATTTTCTTCATTGGTTTCAAAATTGAGGCAATTAGATACATCATTTATACATACGCCTTTGTACCTACAAATTTTATGGTTTGTTATTGTTCCTTTGTTTGTAAATTGTTTATGTACAATAAAAATATATACAACAACAACAACATTTTTTTAAAAATCCAATTTCCCTTTTTTTTTGTGGAACTACTTTAACTAAAGAACTCTAAAAGTGGCTAAAAGTGATCCGCAGTTGTGAAATTTTATCGAAATCTGCATTGTAGTGAACAATTGACTTTAATTTTGGTTGTTTATTGTATTGCGCCGTTCCAAATTGCTGTTTTTATGGGAGTTTTGGCAGCTAATGGTTGAATATTGAGAAAATGAAAGGCAAATGATGGAAAAAGGAAACTGTGACGTCGATTTTTTTATATCTCTTCTATTGATTGATTGCTTACACCATTAAGTATTTTTAATAATTAATTTAAAAAAAAACGTAATTAAATAACTAGACTCTCCTTTGTTTTACTACTGCAATAATAATTATTAAAGCATTGATATGCAATTAATTACTAGGTATATATGTCGTTTTATCTTTACTTCTTCATATTTACTAATTAATAATTTACATTTTAGATAAGGACTTGTGTTTTTTATATTAATATTCAAATAATGAGCACTCAGACATAGTGGAATTAAAGTTAAAAATATAAATTGAAATAGGAGACATTTTATGGTAATGAGATACAAAAAAAAATATTTAAACTTTCATCAAAGCAAAGTCAAATAATTTAATCTGTTACAAAGCTTGGGTTTTTATGCAAATCTTCAAGCGTTTAATGACTTCAATTATAACGATCAAAGCGTTTGTGGTATAAAAATAATAAATTATTTTCCTACAAGCCCAGCTCAGCTTAGGTGACCTAATTTCCTTTATACAGCCAGTGGCTGGTTGCATGAAGCTGTATATTATAATATATAAACCTATATAGATTTAAGGGTTTATCACACAGGAGCTACATTACCGCAAGCGATTTTATGATCTATTCATCAATAAAAAGAACTAGGTTCTTGTCGGTGGATTATTTTCCATGTTTCCCTATTTTCCGCAAAATGATGATTATGATCTATGTTTACTATTATGATAAAGTTAACATATTTTATAATCCAATTCAATACAAATCAAAATTTTGGATTAAACTAGGTTTAAAAAAAACTGTCATCTTATCATCATGCTTTCTTATCGTGTGTGTTAGTGACTAACACTAGTGTCAGAGTTTTTAAACCGCCTTAAAGGCCTCTGACATGGTTTTAGGTAACGACCAATGTCAAAGACAGTGACCGGGACCGACGGCTTAACGTGCCCTCCGAAGCACGGATCATCTCACTTATCGGACAATCAGGTGATCAGCCTGCAATGTCCTAACCAAACTAGGACAACAACACAAAGTCGTTGCCCCCGCCGGGAATCGAACCCGCGACCTCCGGGTATGAGCCGAACGCTCTAACCACTACACCACAGAGGCAGTTAAATTAAATCATCATGCTAAAATGGCTTTTGAGACTCTATATGCTTAGAACCGCAAAAACATAACGCTCTAAAAACCCTGGCTGTTTGATGACCTCCGTGGTGTAGTGGTCATCATGCTAGTCAGAGGTTTCGGTTTTAATCCCCGGGCAGGGCAAGTCGGAAAATGGCCTTATATTAACAATACATATATAAATAATCTTGGATGTTTATACATTCATATATGTATTGTTATAAAATATAGTATCGTTGAATTAGTATCCCATAACACAAGTCTCGAACTTACTTTGAGGCAAGCTCAATCAGTGTAATTTGTCCCTACATATTTGAATTTATTTATTAATTTATTTTTATTTTTTACGAAAAAGCTGCGTTTTTGGCTTATAAAAACGCAGCTGTATGGTGAAGCCTTATGTCAAAAGAAAATAAGGTTGTTTACGTGTAATTAGAAATCTGGACTTTCCCTCATGAATACGCCAAATAGTCGGCACATTCAAAGCTTATTTTCTACTTTATACTCTTTCAGCTCTCAACGCAAATAAAAACATCCGATTTCGTAGGATTTTCAATTTTAAAACTTGCATTTTAAAACCGTCGATTTATATTTTTAGGATAAAATAATGTTTTGTTTCTTTTCTACTTAATTCTATCAAGCGCAGCTGAAAACGACACCTTGTTTTTAAAAAGGTTAAATATAAGTTTTGTAGAAATGTATCAATCAGTACTATGTTTACATCAGAACTACGAATACTCTTTAATATTACTAGTTATTATTTCATTTGCACCTTTTCTACTATAATCTTAAGATTATAAGTGCAAAAAATTAAATTAATAAATAAAAATAAATACCAACTAGATAAGATAAAATTAGATAGCAACTTGTTTAGGCTGGACATTATTGTTTAAACCTTTAGAACAGCATTTTCGCATGCTTCTATCCGACGGCACGTTATGGCACCACCCCTATAACGTTCCGTCTCACTCTTTCGCTTTGGCAAGTGACGGTTCTAAGCGACAGAAAAGGATAGCAGGATGCGAAAGAGCTGAGGTGATATTTTTCAAACGCGGAGTCACTAAACAAACGTTTTTTGTATGGAATAACCATTCGTTTAGGTGACTCCACGTTTCAAAAATGGCACTTCTGTTCTGTGCTGACAGGTCAACAGCAGCCGTAGCGGAATGGATACATGCTTTTTGCCCAACCTGTGTATTTGGATAATGATTTTACCTTATATCATTGTTCCAGGTTTCCGTGATGGCAAGAATGATACCGTCTCCAGATTGGTTCATAGGAATCGACAGCTTTGATCTCTGCGTCGATGGAAACTGGCTGGATAGCATTACTATAGAGGTAAGTTTGTAATTACACCTTTTTAAGGTTCCGTAGTAAACGGGGAACCCATATAGTTTCGCTATGTCTGTCTGTCCGTCCGCGGTTCTAGACAGAGACTAATTCTAGAGAGAGTCTGCTATTTTAATTTCATTATACTATAGTGGTCTGGTATAGCCCGTGGTTCGATTTATTACAGTTATGTCCTTTCAATGTAGTGTATAATTACCTTATCTATTAATTTTTGTGTCGTCCATGACATACTTAGCAGCAGCTTAATACGGTTTGAAATATACATATCAGTCGATGAATTTAAATATTAGATTTTGTGTCAATACTCCAATCTATCGAAAATACGTTTTCGAGCCTGAATCTTAACGATTTATTACAATGGTAGTTTATTTTACTTATCTACATAGGTAGGTATAAACAATCTTACCTATACCATATGACCATTATAATACTATGTAAAATAAACAATTTAAAAAAAATCGTTAACAAACCACTTTTAGCGTGAAATTAAACAAGAAACCAATATTTTTTTTACGTCAAATAATGTGTCAAGTTATTTTGTCTCTAAGTCTTGTGACGAGTCAAAATAACTAAAGCCTTATTTTTAAAGGACTGGCAGTTTAGTGACGTTAATTTTAATGATTAATTGAAACGCAGAAGGAGCCACCCTTCATTATACACTCCTGCGTCTTCTCAGCAATTTATCATTGCGAAGGATTATCATCATTAGATGTATGGAGGGGAATGAAAATATATTATTTTCTTGACAGATTTGTGAGAAGTGTTTTGCCTGTGTTTACTTCGCACACATCATGTTTTCATTATTTCCTCGTTTTGTGTGTGATAGGTTGTTATTGTAAAACGTAACTTCTAGTATGAACTAACATTTACGAAAATTTCTGCACACATTTGTTTCTTTGTTTGTTTGCTTGTTTGTTTGTTTGTTTGTTTGTTTATAATAACTTTATGAAAAAACACAATTACATACAATAACAACAGAATAAATTGACAACGGCGGACTTATCCCAAACTGGAATCTCTTCCAGTCAACCGACGTATAAGAAGATGGGACAATTACTTACAAGAAGGGTATAGAAGTTCGTGCTTTGTTTTGTATTAATTAAGACATTTTTATGGAAAACAGCACATTTAGAGATGCAATAAATGCGCTACGTAAAAAGGAAAAAAAACTAAGAAATAGGCAAAATAATGTCATTTGACGCTAAAATATTTTTTTTTTACCAGGTGGATCCTCTAGACGCTGGCACAGACAACGGCTTCACATTCACAGCACCGAACTGGCCGACTGCACCGCAGGGAGTGGCGTACAGAATCACATCCAAGTACCCCTCCCACCCGGCTGGCTCGTTCTTCTACCCGCATCTGAGAAGACTGCCGCCGATAGCCACGTTTCAGTTCATAAAGGTAAGTATGCTTAGGTACTTAAATTGACATCTTAATTTCAGTTCTTTCTTTCTCTTCACTGCAGGAGCACGACCCTCTCTGTACTTCTAGAGCCATATTTGGCCATAGCAGCCAGAGGACATATAGTGAGACATGACGTTCAAGTAGAAGGAAAGATAGAAGAGGGACAAAGTAGAGGAAGAGGATGAAGTATTTCAAACAAATAAAAAAAAAGTTAGAAGTTGGGTCCTACCAGGACATCAAAAGTGTTTCAGAGAAAAGAGAGGACTGGATACATCTCCACTTAACTCCACCGACCAGACTCCTCCAAGCTCTTAAGTTTCAAATGCAAAGAGATTTGATGACATGCAATTTATCTCCTTCTCTCGTTTTTATTATTGCCTACCATAAAAACATAGCCATCGAGAGTTTTGGAATTTCATAAAGTTGACAGTTCTTTTTTGTTCTAGCTCCGAGAATACGAGCTCTCAGAAGTGTTCCACCGCGCGAGCGACGACCGGCGCTATGACGTCATCCAGCTGGACAAACTCAGCCACAACAGCATAGATGTGCTGGATGGCAACCGAGCGTTGTCTATAGCTGAGGAAGTCGAAAGGAACGAAGCGCCGAAGATATACGCTGACGGGGCGTTGACTACTCCCGACAGCGCTTATTCTTATTATACATTGTAAGTAATTCATTCATTGATTTCGTTTAGTTTAGTTTTATTTATCCTTATTCCTTTTTCTCAATAAAAAATATTTTATCTTATTCATTGAGTAATATATATAACTCCTCGATATAACGTCATCTAGATGGATAAGTTGAGCCTTAACAGCTTAGATGCACGTCTATTTTTGAAGCATGCTGAAATGTCGATGCGCTTTTTCTTTTTTTTTTTCATGCGCTTTTCTTGGTTGATATAGAACTCAGTGTTTGCGCTTCTATTAGCGATATAGGAAAAAAAAAGGAGGAGTTCTATGTTTACTCATTGCATTATTCGAAGACGAAAGGATCGATTTGGAAATATATTATTTTGTTTGAAAGGGTAGGATAACTTCCTTATTGAGTCCATAGAATGTTTTTCGAAATGGTTGAGTAGTTTTGGGGTGAAGTCTGTTTTTAGTTCCGAAAATTTAAGAAATTAAGAAGTGGTTACATCTTTACGCAAATTAAAGATCGATATATCGCTAAGTTAAAGTAATAGATATAATTAGGTTGTTTTTTGTTTGTTTGTTTGTTTGTAAATTCTTTATTGTACAAAAAGAACACTACAAAAATATAGTAGATAACAATACAAAGGCGGACTTATAATAAATAAATATATAGGGACAAATTACACTGATTGAGCTAGCCCCAAAGTAAGTTCGAGATCCCTTTAAGGATCTCTTCCAGTCAACCCGGTCAGAGGAGAGAATGCTATTAATTAGGGTGGAACACTGTACAATACTTACAAGCTAAAAAACAAACGAAAACCTTGTATATGTGTATAAACATAAATAAATAAATAAAACATATACATAAATATATATATATATATATATAAATAAGAACACAATACATACATACAACTCAAACTAGGTCAGGAGTCTTCGTAAAAGTTTTTGACCCTAGCTTTAAAGGAATATAATTAGTTATTTGTTTTTCCTCTGCATGTTTTTTTAATTATGTCTTAGATTAGATTTTATTAAAAATATTTCGAAGTTGTAAAACTTATTTTTAACAATACATTACAATGATCTCTCAGATAGCTTTGGACCCGGGGATATCCATTTACTGTAGGTAAGAACTTAACGTTTGCAGTTATAACTTAAAAATAAGTTCCTACATAATTAAAAGCAATTAAAGATAACAAAATCCTCGAGTTAAAAGCCAGAGATTGCTATCATTCATAACAACTCGACAGTTATACTGATAAGTTATAACAGTAATGGTATGTTATTTTTACACATACTTTAAAAAATTATTATTATACTTTATAGTTCAGCCACAAAGTCTTCTAAACATAGGCTTTTAGCTAATATTGTAAAAAGAAACTATAATGATTATGCTGTTAGGTACAATACCAATAAAAAGTAACAGAAATATTATCAATCATGGCTTCAATAAATCGGTAGCGCTGTAAAACAAATTAAAACCTTTTTTATTCAATAAATACTGCAGCAAAAATCACGCTTGCTTGCAAAAGAAAACAAATAAAAAAGTTTGCACAAGGTCTTTCGTCAAGACTACTCAACACACACACATTTGTGTTGTTGTCCTAGTTTGGTCAGGACATTGCAGGCATGATCACCTGAGATTGTCTGATAAATAAGATGATCCGTGCTTCGGAGGGCACGTTAAGCCGTCGGTCCCGGTCACTGTCTTTGACATTGGTCGTTACCTAAAACCATGTCAGAGGCCTTTAAAAACTCTGACACTAGTGTTAGTTACTAACACACACGATAAGAAGAACACACACATATGCGTCAACAACTCACACACACGTCACCTCTTCTTTTACACAGGACTAACACGACAGCAAACAGTACAGAAGAACCTCGTTCTGCCAACGAACTACCAACGTCAAGGCCCACAGCCAGTGAAAGATCCGCGATGCGAAGTCTGGCGAGGCGATACCGGGCGCGGAGGCGGCGCAAGCTCCGCGCCGACAACGCTGATCCTGCCGAGAGGAGGAAGCGGAAAAGAGCGAGTAAGTATTACAAAATATTATAATCCTACTTCCTGCTTCCTACTAATATCATAAATGCGAAAGTGAGTATTTGTTTGTATGTTTGTTTGTTACCACTTCTCGCTTCAACCACTAAACCTATTTAGATGAATTTTGATTTTTATATAGTTTGATACCCAACGAAGGATATAGGATAGTTTTTATCCCGAAATTCCTACGGGGAGCGAAGCCCACGGGCACAGCTAGTTAGTTTATAAAAAATTGTTTTACCACTAATATCTTTTGCCGTGTTATCTATAATAGGAGCAATTATATTATAATTGCACCTGTATTTTTACAAGCTTTTATTGAATTTACAATGTATCTTCTATGTAGGTATGTATGAATGTCTGTTTAGGTCAAATCTTGCAACTCAATCTTCAAGCAGTTATCCTCAACCGATTAAGCTGGAATTTTGCATATTTATGTAAGTCGGATGACAATACAATATTGTGAAGTCAATGAGCTGTTTTGATGATGAAGCCGGAAGATATTCGATAGAACTTAGTTATAAAACAACATAACCACATCGAGTGGGACTCTTTTGATTTGTCTTGATGAGCACTTTATGGTAGACGATGCCAAGGGTCTGATCACGGAAACGAAAGGTGGTCGACGGAACTCTTTAATAAAACGACGCAACTGTATCAAGTTTGGGCTTATTTAATTAATCTTAATTAGTACTTTGGCCTCACAATAAAAGCTTATACAAAAATAAAATTTTTCGAAAAACTTATTCACTTTTGTTTCTATAAAGATATAAAGTAAATGCCATCAATAGTTTAGTTAACTTAACTACGTTGTTCATTTACAGATAAAAGACTTATTATTTGCCTAAAAATTTGTGGCTAAAAGAAGCATAGCTCGGTCGGCTTCAGTGGAGCATTATAGATATATAATCTATTTAAATTTTATTTCAATAAGACTTTGCTTTTGCTACCTTGTTAGGCAACTTGGTACTTTATATCAGCAAATGCAGAATATAGAATCAATCATTTACAGAATTTTTCAAACATGAATATTTAATTTTCCATTTTCCATTCCGATCTTTTTCAATAACATCTCTTTGCAGGGCTGCTCGACTGCCGAGTGTCAGACTGGGGTGAGTGGAGTACATGCCGCAGTGACGGTGGCTGTGTCGGATCAGTGGTGCGTACGCGCAGGATCATCCGTCGCCAACGGCCCGGTGGCGCCCCCTGCCCACCTACCATGCAATCACGATGGTGCGCAACAAACTGCACCACACAACAGAAGCACGAAGACTGGCGGAATAATCTTACGTAAAGTTACGTAATTCCTCTTTTGATTTGGTATGGTTAAGTTTTTAAATTATGTTTCCTCAGAACAATTTTATTAGAGGCCAGTTCGAGAGGTTCTTTGTACGCACGCAACGTACGCACGTTTCAATTTCTTTTTAATTTCAATAGGTACTCTTAGCATCTTTGTCTGTCCGTCCAAAGGTTCTTTTCGATTTTGAACTTCATTGATCTTATCGTTTGGATGTAAATTCGTGGTGTGTAAAGAAAGTAATCAATAAAATTGTTGTAAAAATAAATTTAGTAAGAGATGACTGTCAATGTTTGGATTAGATAGACTTTTATTGTTTATCGCTGTACCTAAGTAAGCTTCTTTGAAGTTTTTTTATTTCTTTGTCAATTGTTAGGACTAAGAATGATCGAGGGAGTTGAAATGTATAAATTTTGAATTTCTTGCATATTTATTTTCTTTCAAAATCCAAGTTATGAATAGTATTGAAATACTCAAAATTATGCACTTACATAGATATAATTTATCCTATGTAATCTGCCAAACGCTTTTCTCTAAACTTAGAAACTATAGCTATCAAGAGTTATTTTTTCAAAGTTAGAAACATTTATACATTTTCTGCTCTAGTACAAAATAAAGTGGTGTCTTATGCTGTAAAATTAAATTTTAAAATTAGTTTACATGGAAACTACAACACACATTAATTTCTCACGACTAATAAACTTAACAATAAAAAATACATATTTATGAATTGTATTTATCTAATAAGTTTTCCATAAAATCTGTTTGAGTAAAAAAGAGACTAACTTACCAAATATTTTAACAGATATATTTTTTTCTATTTGTAAAATTTCTAAGTTACCCTAAGGAATTTAATATGATCAATCAATGATATGAATTTGTAATTTTTATACCTACAACAATCAAAAAAACATTATATTTCTTTTCCTAGCCACTAACACTTATTTGCTCGTACGCAAGTATAATAGTTAAACATACATATCGTTTAGTTAAGAATTAAAGTGACACAAACTCAATAAAAGTGTAGAACGTTTGTTTAGTCGATGTTAAATCCAAAGAAACAGCTTTTATTTTTCTTAATGATTAAGTGTAAAAACATTGATAAATAGTTAAGTACATACTTAAGATAATTTAATTAGATAGCCTTCCGTAATTTTCTATTATAGATCTCGTTTTTCAGTCATTCAGAACTCAAAATTAAAATAATTGTTTTTTATAAACAGTCCAAATTTATATGCCCAAAACAACCATAATTTTGAAAAAATCTCTGTTTTGGATATTGTCACAAAAAATTATTATAAATTCAGTATCCAAGCATTTATTTACTAGAGAATATCTTAGGTTACTATTAATTATTTAAAAATATACAATCCTTTAAATATAAATAATAACGCTCTACATCATACATACAATAAATTAGTGATAATGTGATTAACTGGCAGTTTACACTTACATACGCACTTGCGTTAGGAGTTATCGCAAATGAGAACAAGAACGCATGCGTTATTCAATTTGATTTACTGACTATATACTCGTATGTCGGACGAAAAACGATGCTTTGTGGCATTCATGGTATAATAAAACAAGGTATTCTCTTCCCATGACAGCTGATGACGTAAGTGGAACTTGGCTACGTCATCAGTTTAGTGTGTTGCCACTGTGTGAAATTGAATTACCCGAGCGTAATGCATTTATGAACTTTATATACCAATTTCGAATGAATAATCCATTATATCAATTTATAAAATATTGAATTAATGAATCACGCGAGATACTAAATAGCTAAGTTACCTAATATTTTATTTAATATTCATGAAAGTCCTTAAACTTAGTGAAAAACAATTAGTGGCAACACTTATTGTGACGTAGTCAAGTTCCATCTCGGGAAGAGAATACCTTGTTTTATTATACCATGGTAGCATTAAATTCTAATATCACAATGACGAGTGCGATATCCAATACCATCTGATAGATACATCGCTATGATGTGTTTGAGCTTTTAATCTTCTACGAAACTTAAGTCAATTGACAATGTTCAAACAGCAACTATCTTGTAGGTTTCATTTAACTTTCTCACTGTCTCATTACAGAACACGGATTAATGTTATCACTTACAGATACTCATCAACGATACAATAATGGATGACTGTACTGTCGAGAAACTAGGTACTCAATGCTCGCTTTTACTAACTATGCGTATCAATCCGCTAGATGATGACAAGTCAAATCAGGCATTTTTATCTATACGTCTTAACAAACATTTTCAACAAGATTTGTATGAAATAAAACAGCGTGACGTCTTGCTTTTTAAAAATTAAAATAGCGCCTTTAATATCAGTTTTTCTGCATTAATTCATCTAAAATCATGTTGAGAATGGATGATCAATAAAAAGTGTCAATATTTTGTGTCATTTTATTTTATGAATGTACCGAATTAGTTATTTTTGACTAAGTCATCTACCTAATTCAAAATACTTGGTAGTTTAACTTTAATAACGTTAGTCCTGTGTTTGGTAACGAGAAACCTAAAGTTTAAAATTGTAATACACTGCATATCTTTAAGGTTTTGAAGAATGAGTTCTGATGAATTAAAGCCATAGCAATCACATCTGCTTATGCCAAAGAAAAAGCTTGTAAAATGGACTCTTAAAATTAGAGATCATTTCATACATATCTAGATATGTGACTAGGTAGTGATATTGGTTGAGGATCTTAATTGTTATAATAATAGTATACACTTGCTGCCAAATTTCTTAAACGTCCTATTTACTCTTGCATAATTATTAAAAACGATATTTTTTTCTAAATAATTCAAAAAGAATAAATTTGACTTTGAATATGAATATTTTAATGAAAAAAATAAACTTTATTATATTTAAACTAAATTTAATGACACATTGCAACAAACGACTTTTGAATTTATTCCATACTCAAAGTTAATTTTAAAACATTTATTCTATACCGACGTATTATTTTGACTACATATTTTGTAAATGCAGTGTATACTCTTAATAATAAGATAAAGAGATTCCCAGAGAAAGCATATGGATGAACTGATCTTAATACTAATTTAGAAATAAAATATGTCAAAAGTATTAGGCTAAAAAATTGAAGCTATAGTTGGAACTGTAAAATAGCTGATAAAACGAAATGTTAACCTTAGAGTAACTAATTGGAGTATGTGTATTTTTTACAATGTAAATTATTCTGATTTCAGTAATAAAACATCTTAAATAACATTCGAGTTTAATTTTCATTTAGTCATTGCCTTTCGCTACCTCTTCTTTCAAAGTTTTCAATACGAAAATATAGGTTTGTTTAGCTATAAGTTGATTTTTTATCGGTTGGTTTTATATGATGTGAAAATCTTTATGAATTTCCAGCCATTCTGTATTACCATTGGTTTAGTCTCATTAGTATTATAAAATATGAAAAAATAGGTATTTAAATTTTTATCAGCCACCCATCTGTTTGTGTGGGCTGGTTGCAAGCAACACGCACGGAAATCGTCAGCAGAGTTATGTGGCGTTGCCCACTCGCTATTGGGAGAGTGTTCCAACCATCTGTTCGTGTAGGCTGGTTTCACAGCTGTGCGGGAGATCCGTGCATGCCGCTCTTATAATACAAGCGACACGCACGGGAAGCGCCCGCAGAGCTATGTGACGTTGCTCAGGCGCTATTGGGAGCGTGTTCCAACCATCTGTTTCGAGCGGGAGATCCGTACGTGTCACCCTTACAATGCAGGCGACACGCACGGGAAGCGCCCGCAGAGCTATGTGGTGTTGAGCGGTAGGGAGCGTGTTCCGCGCGGAACTATTCGAGTCAAGTGAAACGATATTCTAGCGCTTCAAGTGTCTTCGCTCTGGAAGCACGTGCGGACGACACATACGGATCTCCCGCCTAGCTGTGAACCCAGCCGTGGAAATCAGATTTTTGAAGTGAAAACTTCTTTAGCGGCGTTGTGCACTTTTTTTGGAATGGGTAAAAAATCTAAAACTCGCGTCAGGACACGTGACCCTGATTGAAAATTCATAAGACGGCGCAGGGCGCTTGCGCGAATGTTCGTGTGTGATTATGTTACAGCGTGCTAATAAAATGTCATGTTTGTGTACGATAGCCCAATAAATAAATATTGTATTCTACCACATAAATGAGAGTATTTTTATACTGATAATTAAAGCAATTCATGCACAAATTATTCCCTAACCATTCCAAATATCAAAAATGCACAACGTTAATATTCAAGTTTTCACTTCTGCCGGCACTCCCAGAGTGCAACCCGTCGTTTTTATTTTTTGGGGATGTAAAAGTCAGATTTTCAAGCTTCTAAAATAGCTTGTCGTCAGTATAAACTGATGACAGCTGAGATCAATGGTTTAACGTGCTTTTCGAAGTACGGAGGAGCTCAATTTGTTTTTTGGTTGACCTGCTGTCACCTATCCAGGAGGTAACCACGCGCAGTGTCATTTGCGAAAGCGCTAATAATACGCACTCCCTGTTGCCCACGAGTATCTCGTGAAATTAGTATTCTTAGACGTAAATTCAATTTTCTTTCAACATGACATTTATTCCATTTTAAAAGCACCGTGACCTCAATTGTTCATTTTCAAGTTTTTCAAGGTAAACATCTTACAAATTGCAACGCAGATTTTTAAACAAAAACAAGACATTTTATGTGAAAATACATAAAAACCATCCCACGAGATAAATCGTGCCACATTAAAAGTCCCAGATCGGGCTAACCCACACGAAAAATCCAACAAGAGCGATTTATTCTCCTTCCTTTTTACGACAATGTCCTAATTTCTTGAAAAAACATTTACGAAGCGAGTCATCTGGGGACGTAATTATACGACGCATTTTTGTGAAACCCATCTAGCTATTTGAATACGAGTATCTTAAAATACACCTTCGAGAAAAATAAAATTACGCTTTTTCTTATTTGGGTTAAATGAGAGTGTATTGAAGTAAAGCGAAATATATCCCAGTTAGATCTCTACTCGTATCTAACTGCGATATGTTTCACTCGGTAATCTCACCTTCATTTATAGAGTCTATACTTAAAAAAAAATTGACAGTTGCAGAACTTCTACACCCGTACTGAAGTCTGAATAATTGTCACCATGGTGCATAAGTATACATATTTCATTTTTCAGCGGGATACAATAATGTGTCATGTAAAAAATGTTCTTCTGACTTTAGTCCCGTATCTCTGTTCTGACTTTTTGACTTTTCTTTTCAAAAAGGCTAGGCTACAGGGTAAACCCTTAATTCAATCGCCTTTGTTTTGAGCTCAAATTGTAGCTGTCTAAATTGTACAGCGGTATTATTTCAAATGTTTTAAATTCTTTCGTTTCCGAAATATCCTGCGCAATAATCAACAATTCGGAAAAAATGTTCTTTATTTCACTATTTTAGCTAGAAGTTTTTTCTTTTTTGATTTCCTCGAATTTCTTTTTGCACCTTACAGCTCTCATGAATACGAATCTTTTGAGCCTTTTTTAATACAATATCTTCACAAATCTCTGAGATACAAGGCGATCGCACTTTTTCGTGAAATTAAAGCCTCTGGATCGAATGAAAAGACATTTCCAATGTTAAAACAGAACCGATAAAGGGATCACTTTGTTATCCGTATGTGTCAAAACTCTATATATCGACAACGCATGGAAGTGTCGAGTTGAAATAATCATATCGTATGACAAACCTTCATTTGTACAAACTTAAACAGATTTTTAATTCGCACGGAACCTTCGGTGAGCGAGTGCGACTCGCACTTATCCGGTTTATTTCGTGGGAACGCACATTTTGTATCAAATTTTATATTTATTTCGTTCGATATCATCAAATATTCACCGATAGGAGTTGAAAATGTACTTCAAAACATTGTTTGAATAATTTATTTTATCGATTTTTATAAATAGGTAATAAAGTTCTAATAAAGGAAAACAAAGTCTGAATAAAGGTATTCGTAGCAAAAGAAACTACGGTCACAGAACTAATAATAGTATTACATACTACGGTGACGTACGATAGGGGCAAAGTTATATCAGTTAAACATTACATAGTTAGTTCATGTTAGTCTAAGAAAATTAGAAAAAAGAACAGAATTTACCAGCTCCTTTTTCTTCTCACTTATCATCATCATCAGGTCTTTTTGTCCCCACTGCAGGAGCACGTCTTACAGAGCCATACTTGGCCAGCGCAGCCAGAGGACTTTGGCCTACAATCTCTTCTCTTATATAGACCATAGAAATAAAAAAATATATTAGGAGCATACATACAACAGCACTTATATAATTAACAAAATATGCCACCGCAATTGGTTTCTCTCAGCTTTGGTGTCAAGGCTTTTCAGAGCCAAGACGCTGCCTTTCAGAGAAAGCAATCGAGCAGACATGGCAGCATGACATACATGATGAATACGCGAAAATGTGAGTCATATTAAAAGGCGATGCGGCTAGCAAACCATCACTATTTTGATTTATTTTTCTACCCTCTCACACAGACATAACACACTAAAAGTGATCTTTGAGTTATGCAGCTCTGCCCAGGACCACAAGACTCATAGGGTTGTCTGTCTTATTTGAAATTATAATTGATATTTCTCAATTTTTCATTACATCCTCCCCATACTTAAGCCTGCAACATTATACGGGCTCAAGATCTACTATTAAGCTCCCTAATTTGACAGGCAAAGACCATCGCCCAAGCTCGATTGACGCAAGACTGAAAGGGACTAATTAACTAAGATTATTGTGGTTGAACCTAATTACGACGTCAATCATATTTAGCTATAAATTCATGGTAATGGGATTATGATATTATCTCAAATATAGATAGACAATTAACCTGTCTCATAATTTACATAGATGACTATAGCAATAATTAGGTATAGGTACAATTTCGATGTATCGCCAAGATTAGTGTCATCATAAGGTTTTTTTAGCCCCCACTGCAGGAGCACGACTCTCTCTGTACTACTAGAGCCATATTTAGTCAGAGCAGCCAGAGGTCTTGGCCTACACTTTCCACGCTGGCTGGATAATCTCATCATGTTTATAAGCTTTGTTTAGCGTATTTTCCAAGTCGCCTACTACGACATCCACGGGAAGGCTTGGAGCGGTCCTATTCTACTCTGCCGGTAACCACACGGTTGATTAAATAAAATAAAATAATAAATAAAAAAATAAAAATTTCTTTATTCAGACAAAAAAAAAGTCCATTTATTGTTAGTGCGAAAATGAATTAGTGTAATTCATTTCTATTTAAAATTCGGCCTAGCGAGCCATCACACTAGAAAAAACGCTATTAATTTTCTTGTTTGAGTTCGCCGTTTTCGATAGTAATAGGTTGAAGGTAATAATATACAACGTAATAAATCGAACCCAGAGCTATACTAGACCACTATAGTATAGTGGAAATTAAAATAACAGTAAAAGAAAAAAAATGGCTTTCCCATACTAAAGTGTGCAGCTGCCCGGGCAATTTGTATGGGAATGTCGATATTTTTTTGGTATTTGGACTGTTATTTTAATTTTATTACGCTATAGTGATATAATAAGAGATATTTTCCTTCCACGTTGTATACCTCCTATATCTATTATATGTCCGAGAACCTTTTAGCTTCATAGCCCAAACCCTTTAAAAGACATTTTAAACGACCTTTGTAAACGAATGACACTGACAGCAAGAAGGAAATTAAAGATGGTATCTCGTAACTCATCGTAATGTGAAACAGAACAAAAGTGCCAGAGCTCATTTATTCTGCATTTGACTTCAGGAAATGTGATCAGTATGGCTTCATTATAAATTTTATCTATTTTTATAGAGTTTTTAAGCATTCAAGATGCAATACTAAAGTAATCAAATTAGTTAATGAAAGGTAAAGGTAAAGAATGAGTGAATGAAATGAATGAAAAACCTTAATTGCACCAATAATTGTGCTGGGTCTTGCGTGTTTATTTGTATTCGTATTTATTATAAAATATAGTTTCGTTGAGTAAGTAGGTATTCCATAATACAATTTTATACTTACTTTGGAGCTAGCTCAATTAGTGTGATTTGTCCCTATATATTTGTTTATTACTTATATATTTACTACTCGTAGTTAGAGCCCGATAGGTGTAAAATGGGAAAGAGCGAATTAGAATAGTTATTAGCTGCGGAATCACCTATTGACATGATTCCGATATATTTTTGCACATCACCTCGTTGCACGTTCGGGACGACAAGCAGTAGCTGATAAATTCAACGTTCTTTTAGAAGTTTCTGGTAGACTTTTTAAATATATCTGACTTAACTGTAAAAAGCGCAAAATTGCAATATCCTACCGCAAACTAAAGCCAGCCAAGTTTCGTATATCGACGGAAGTTTCCATTGGAGCTCTGACTATGAATAATGTTGTTCGATCGAACGGAAGCGGCTTCCGGTGAGCGTTCGGCCTCGGACAAGCGGCTGCGATCTTTTGCCGGGAACTTTGATCGGTTCCGAATTTTAAGTTGTTTCTCAGAATTTGTAGTTTTCGTTCGTTTTATTTGAACTATAAACTTTGTATTCCATGTTGGAATGGGAGAATATAGAAGATGTACACTGTGCCAGATACAAGGTAACTATGCTAATATAAAAAAATATATGAATGTACTTAATAATGGTTGGAAAATAGTCAGTCGGCGCGCCGACAAAGGTAGCATCGGCTACTTCAAATACCCAGCCTTTGTACGCCGACAGTCTGCAAACCATTTCAACAAAGACAACAGAGTCCGGTTCGAACGCCCTTATCGGTTAGACGCGTTTAGTTAAGTTACAAACAACTTGTGCGAGCGGTGTACCGTGCAACGCGCAATCATTTTACAATGAATACATGCGATCGTTGTAAATCGTCATTTAATGATGGAGTTCAGTGCGCTTCGTGTAAAAATATGTATGACTATGGATGTGCGGGCATCAGCGAGGCTGGATATCGCAAGCTCGGTGCGGACAGGAGGGCTGCCTGGAAATGCGCTCAATGTAAAAACGCAACGTCAACGCCTGGGAACGAGGACATTAGTTCAACACTAGATAGGATTCTAAACGAAATCCAGGAAATGAAGTGCCAGCTCGCGAGCCTGCCGAGTCTCGTTGAAGACGTAAAATCTATAAAGATGGAGCTTTCAGGAGTCCGTGCGTCCTGTGAATTCAATAGTGGTAGGTTAGATGAATGCGTCCAGAGAATAGATGCCGTGGAACGCAAGCTCCCAGAGATTGATTGCCTCAGTGAGGAAGTTAGGTCCACGCAGAAATCACTAAGTAAATGTAATCAGACGCTAGCAATGAAAGATCAGTGGTCTAGATTAAATAATGTGGAGATAAAAGGCGTGCCTGTAAAGAAGGGAGAAAACCTGTTCTCAATAGTGGAATCCATTAGCAAACGGATTGACTACCCCTACTCCAAGATCCATATAGATTATATTGCCCGAGTTCCTACATACAGACCCAAGGAAAAGTCTATTGTAGTCAGTTTCACCAACCGCTACATTAAAGAAGAATTCATAGCTGCAGCGCGCCTCTCGAAGAACCTCCAGGCCAGTGCGGTGGGCTTCCCAGGGTGTGAGCAGCGAGTATTTGTGAATGATCATCTAACTGCGGAAACAAAGGCCTTGCTCACGAAGACTAAATTAGTTTTAAAGGAGAAACTTGGCTATCGACACATTTGGGTTAAGTTCGGAAAAATACACGTGAGAAAGACTGACTCCTCCGATGTGCACGTCGTCAATACAGAAAGTGATTTAAACAATTTACTTTAATATGTTTCTTAGATAGTTTAGACTTAATGAAAAAACCTTATTTGTTTTGTTTATACAAAATTGTTTATACACCAGACTCAGCTTATTATCATTTTCCATACATTTTTAATGTTAGTACATTCGGTGAGCGAAAATTTACTATTAAAATATGTTTTCTAATATTATTACATCATAACTACCTATTCCCCATGCATTGTCAACTTGACCTTTTAACCTTGGGCCGGCCGCTAGCATTACACTCGTATCTCAGCTGCATGCGTTATTGCTTAGCTATAGCTGTGGCTATAGCGCACGCAGCCTTGCGCCGGCGCCGGCCGGAGACAGCGTTGAATGTTTTTATCTCACCCGATCTCATTGATTGTCAATTGGTTTGCTATTCTTATTTACTATTACTTGCTCGCACCTATGAACGGTTGAGGACTTGTAATTGTTACTATACCTACAAATTGCCTATAAATAACTTAAACTCGCATTGTTTATTATTGACCATTTATTATGTTTTACCTACTATGACACCCAGTACTTTGGCTGTTATCAATGGTTAATGATAATAAATTAAACATTTATTACAAAAACACAAGGGGATTAAGAACGAAGACAACAACATTCCGTCGTAACCTAAGTACAAATGACTATGATATTGTGATACTAACGGAAACATGGTTACTTGACGGGATGTCAGACAGTGAGTTAATTGACGACCGGTACGTTGTCTGGCGCTGTGACCGTGATTACGCGGCCACGGGACAGACACGGGGGGTGGTGTCTTAAGGGTCCTCCCCGCGCTAACGACCTTGAAAACACAAAAAAAAAAATTTCTCTTTCTGTAAGTGAGATTATCAGAAACCCTCGTACAACTTTTTAGCTAGTATCCTTAAGTTTCATTAGAACCTCGAAAATCATTGAAATAAAATACCCTGAATTTTCCTTTGCAAAAAATACTAAAAACGGCCATTTTTGACTCTTTTTGTAAAGGTTTCTAAACCGGATAGTATTTCAATGACTTTCGAGGTTCTAATGAAACTTCAGGATACTAGCTAAAAAGTTGTACGAGGGTTTCTAATAATCTCACTTACAGAAAGAGAAATTAATTTTTTTGTGTTTTCAAGGTCGCTAGCGCAAGGAGGAGCCTTAATCGCGATTAGGAGGCATATTCGTGTTATTCCTCAACCTCAATTCGCATCCAGTGCGGAGGACCTCTGGGTCACTATAAGTTCTGAAGGATGTAAAATGCATTTATGTGTGTTATACTTGTGTACTGAGGGTAGGGGTAATTCATTTTCGTTGCAATTATCTAATTATTTAAATAAGTTGTCGGATGTTTTCAATCAGAATCCATTAGATAATTATCTTATCGTCGGTGATTTTAATCTTAGTAAAATTAAATGGATACTACAAGATGATTCGAGTTATAAACCCTCTGATGTTAAATCAAATGACGAATATCTCCTGGTTGATGAATTAAATACCCTTAACCTTGTCCAGTACAACGGTATACTCAATAATATGGGTAGAATCTTGGACTTAGTACTATCAAACAACACTGTTAAGGTCTACTCTTGTCCAGACCCATTAGTACCTGTGGACCCTCTGCACCCAGTATTACTCATTTCTATTCAATTCGACGTTATGAAGCCATTGAGGGTTGCTCCTTTTCGGAAATGTTTGTATCACAAGGGTGATTATGATTCTATAAACTCTGAATTTCGTAATATAGACTGGGAGCAGGAATTTTCTAATCGATCGTTTGTGGATTCAGTGGATTATTTTTATGAAACTTATCATTCTCTTAGACAAAAATATATACCATCGGTGCGACCAAGAAATGATTCATTTCCTAAGTGGTATTCAAGAACGTTGATAAAACTCATCAAAGAGAAGAGTAAGTTTCGTAAAAAGTACCAAAACTACGGAAATAGTGGTGATCTTCATACCTTTCGGTTATTAAGAGATAGGGTCCACTGTCTCGAAAATGAGTGTTATGATGCATATATCAGAAATGTTGAAAGCTCTATTTCTTGTTCTCCTAAATATTTTTGGTCCTACATAAAATCTAAATTTAAGTCTAATGCTATTCCAAATAGTTTAAATTATAATGGCGCTCAAGTCAACTCGGGCGAGGATATCTGTAATGCTTTTTCTTCATACTTTTATTTAAATTTTTCTCAACCGTTACAAAACCATGGCAGCACATATGACCCGAATTACAGTAATGACAATAATGAATCCCCGATCGACATTGCATCTATAGAAATATCAATTGACCTTGTTAAGGAACAATTAAAGTTACTCGATCCATCGAAGTCTGCGGGACCAGACGATCTTCCTGCTTCTTTCCTTATAGCTACTGCTGATACTATATCTATTCCTATAGCATTATTGTTTAGGCGATCATTGCGAGAACATATTGTGCCTGTTATCTGGAAAAGAGCTTTTATTACACCAGTGCACAAAAAGGGTTCCAAAACTGATGTCTGTAACTTCAGGCCTATTTCCAAATTATGCATAATTGTTAAAGTTTTTGAAAAGATAAATAATCAGCTTTATGCATCTCTTAGGGGCACGTTATGTTCTAGTCAGCACGGGTTTGTCAGTGGTAAGTCAACTGTATCCAACCTCGTTATTCTTAATGACTATATCACAGAATCAATGGAAAATGGTCAACAAGTAGATGTCATCTACACAGACTACAGCAAATGCTTCGATCGCATTGATCATAGACTTCTACTACTCAGGCTAAGTAAGCTGGGAGTTAGGGGCGATCTATTGAGATGGTTTGCTTCCTATTTGGAGAATAGGTCACAAGCAGTAGTAGTTAATAATTATATATCTAGCTGGGTGGACATACCCAGTGGTGTCCCGCAAGGTTCTCTGTTAGGGCCATTATTATTCATTTTTTTTGTCAATGACATCATTAATTGCTTTAAGTCATCACATCTCCTATGTTTTGCTGACGACATGAAAATTTATTCAGCTATATCATCGCTTGATGATGTAGTAGCTTTACAGTCCGATCTTAAACGACTAGAAAACTATTGTGATACAAACTGTTTAGATCTCAATCCATCCAAGTGCTGTGTTGTGACATTTACTAGAAAAAAGAACATATTTCCCTCGTCTTACACGCTCAAAGGTGAGTCTCTCCAACGAAATACTACCGTACGGGACCTAGGAATACATCATGACGAGAACCTAATATTTGATGTACATGTTGATAAGGTGGTGGCCAAGGCCTCGAAGGCACTTGGGTTTGTAATTCGTTGCTCTTCCTCATTTCATGAAATTAAAACTTTGAAAATCTTGTTTTGTACGTTTGTCCGTAGTATTGTTGAATATGCATCGCAAGTTTGGAATCCTCGATATAAAATTTACATTGATCGTATTGAAAATATCCAAAAGAAATTTATAAAACATTTATGCTATCGTCTCAAAATTTACTACCGATCATCAAACTATTATGACCTTTGTAAACAACATCACCTTGTGCCTCTTGAGCTACGGCGTGAAGTCGCTGACATTACTTACCTTTTAAAGTTAACTTCAGGCAAAGTTGACTCTCCAGAACTCTTGTCTAAACTATTTTTTACAGCCCCTAGTAGACTCCTTCGTCATCGACCCCCTCCTATCAATCTGTCAAAAGTCTCAACCAATTATAGAAAAAACTCATTCTTGTGGCGAGCAGGTAAATCTCTAAACAATTTTTCTAGAAATGTAGATATAGATATATTCAACGCTTCTCCGGTCAAGGCCAAACGTCTACTTTATGACTCTTTCTTTAAAGGTGGTTAAATTACTTTCGCTCAGTCAGTATTGTGTTTACTTTTTATTTATTTATACGTTCACCGTAGGAAAATAAAAATAAAAGAGTCATCTTGATGTATAAATCATAGAGATTGTATGTATAAATTTGTATTATCGAAGTACTTAACTTAGCGTTTTTGGCGTTCCCGTAAACTCATAATTGTACTATGTTTCTATTTGTGAAGACCTGTTATTGGCTTTTTGTTTACTATTGTGTATCTTATATTGTAAGTATAGCTGTTGGTCATCCGAATGTATAAAATAAATAAAATAAATAAATAAATAAAATAAAAACTGATTGGCGTTCTATTTTCTTTAGGAATTCATGCGTTAAATTAGAACCGAAAGGTTGTGCAACAGAAAAGTCTTTTCAGAGATTTACAGATTTAGAAAATCTACCAAAACAAAGCAAGTAGAGACAAAACAGAATGTGAAACAATAAAAACGACAACCCGAGCTGTCGACTTTAGTAAAATCGCAAATAATGCATTTTGATAAATGTAAATCGGCTTACAAATATGACGGCGATGGTGTATTATGTCAAAATAAAAACGGTGTAGAAGTAAAGCTATTATTGAACGCACCAGAAATGATTCGTAAAGCCTGCCGTCATCAGCAGTGCTCATTTCCTAAATCAGATGGGCTTGTTTGAAGACTGAAGTCAGTACCAGCTGCCCACGTAAGAACGCGGGCCCATATCAGTTCTACTCATAATGTTTGTACATTACGAGTAGAATGCACACGCCAATAAAGTAAAACCTTGGAGAAGATACTGCAGTGCATTTTGTTGCCGTTTTGCCGCTTTGCTTTCTTCTACACTAGCGCCAACTTTTACTAACTTTTTAAATTGAGATGACTTTTTGAATTGATTGGAGAGTGCGCATTGCTAGCGCTTTCGTAAGTAAAAAGACACCGGGCGAAGTCCGCACTTGGATGGGTGACCCCAAGTGGCATATGAAATTTCTATTGACGATAAAAATATATCGTAAAAAAAGTGTCACTTTCATTCTGCATTTCCATTTTCAACATGATTTTCTATTGCTGAACTTACCACGATTAATATCGTTTTAAGTCAGATATTTCGATATTAATCGCGATAAGTCCCGTAATACTAATAACAGTCATTGTGACCGCAAAACTCTTAAATTATATTATGTAACGTCATAAACGAAACGAAAGTGACATATTGCAATACGTGTGTTGCTTCTGTGCTGTCACTATTTTGTAGTATTACGCACAATTTGATAGGAGGGGGCTCTAATACTGCGAAACGGAAGGGACCAATTTGGGGCGAAATCTGTGATGCATTATGGAATATATTTATGAAAAAAATTTAACAAACAGAGTTTTGAAGATTACAGCTTCTTTTGAACTACAGTTCTCAAAGAAACGGTAAGGTAGGTACTTTAAATTTGAAGTAGATTATTGGAAGTAGATTATTATTGTTACTCTGCCCTTATTAATATACATAAAAGCACTTACTTTCTTATATTTATTTTTAAAGAAGAAGAAAACTTGACTCCTGATGTAGTTACTTTACTTAGATATTTCAATACTTGTTTAGATCTAGGTAAAGAGCAATAAATAATACCTATTTGAAATTATACGGACTAATATTTGGACTCAGGGACAGATCAAACTGATTATGCTGAGCCTAAAGAAAGTTATTTTTTTGCTACGGGACACGAACTCAACGATACCAAATTTTTTATCATTAATACATATCATCATCATCATTTCAGCCGCATAACGTCCACTGCTGGACATAGGTCTCTCCCAAAGATTTCCAAAATGACCGATCAAGAGCGGCCTGCATCCAGCGCTTTCCAGCGACCCTGGTCATCTGACCACCTTGTAGGTGGGTGCCCTACACTTCGCTTGCCAGTACGCGGTCGCCATTCAAGAACTTTTTTGCCCCATCGGCCATCGGTTCGTTGCGCTATGTGTCCCGCCCACTACCACTTCAACGAGCTAATCCGCTGGGCTATGTCAGTGACTTTTGATCACGTAGGGAAACACCGAGCATAGCCCTCCCCATAGCGCGTTGAGCGACCTTAAGCATATATGTATAGGTATATACCCACGACCAAGGAGAATTTGAATAGGCCATTTTCGAACTTGCCCTGACTGGGAATCGAACCCAGAACCTCCGAAATGGCAACGTGTTGACAATGGATAGATTCTTTTACTTACTTATGTCTATGATGTAAATCAATACGCCTAGGTCTATATCGAGGGTAATATACAGGTACCAGTGTTGCTCTTTTTCGAAATAAATTATTTGAAAGGAAACGCAGATATCATTTAAAATTTTCGATCCAGTTCTTGATATTTAAACTATTTTATGAACTACTGTTTATAGTTTAAAGTGAGAACCGGAAGCTTTTTTCTTTTATTAGCCAAAAGTGGCCTTTTTTCGCAAATGTGCGTAGAAAAGCTTTACGTTATCACATAAAACTATAATCAGTTTCATAAAATAGTTTAACTATAAACAGTAGTTCATAAAATAGCTTGAATGGTTATCTAGGGCTTGATCAATTTCAAATAGGATTAGCACTAACCTCAAAAAAACGACGGGTTGCACTCTGGGAGTGCCGGCAGAAATGAAAACTTGAATATTAACGTTGTGCATTTTTGATATTTTGGAATGGTTAGGGAATAATTTTGCACGAATTGCTTTAATTATCAGTATAAAATATTTCAAATCTTTTCTGAACCACAGTCTGTTACAAATGTCACAAGCATGACCAAATTCATTTTCAAATACACAGCAGTATGGCCACTACACAGACGGTTGAGCCATCAGCTGTCACCATCCATGGATGCGCGTAGCACGCTGTAACATAAACACACACGAACATTCGCGCAAGCGCCCTGCGCCGTCTTACGAATTTTCGATCAGGTCACGTGTCCTGACGCGAGTTAAACATTTTTTACCTATTCCAAAAAAAGTGCACAACGTCGCTAAAGAAGTTTTCACTTCAAAAAATATCAGGTGGTCAGGATTATTCATAATAAATGTGTCAGTTGTAGATATGTGTCACGTTCAAATCGAAGTACCTTTGAAATTCCTTTTAACAATTCATATCTCGTTACCATCATTTTCAAGTTCTAGCTAGAATTTAAAATTAATCTTGAAAGTGACAACATTTCCATTGGCTCATGACTAAGAAACCTTTTAAATATTTAAGGTTATAACAAAATAGAGTTAGCTATTTAAACATAAAATTATTATTGAGTTATCATAAGAGAAGTTGCATCTTAACCTATCTTACGATAAATCAATAATAATTGATACGAAAAAGTTGTTAAAAGTCCGATCTTCTGCAGGTTAAAAAAAACTGTGGATGTCAGCTTACATCACTGTCAAACAATAGTCACCTTTATTTCTATCTGTACAATGCATAGAATAGCTTAAAAAAGACAGCATTTTGGGTCCTTCGGCTTCGTGGTTCTAATATGCTATATTAACCGGTAAAGACCCGCACGACATTAATAAATGTCCACGTTCATTGTCTTACTATTGCGTCATTGTCTTATTATTGGCATTGGCGGTAAAGGAACGGTTAATTACGGCGATAGGTATAAATGCTTTAAAAACACAGAATATTTAGTTGTATATTCATTTTAAAAAGAAATAATTAAAATTAAATAAATGTGTTAAGTTTTATTTTTCTCTCATACCAGTATGGATAGAAATATATTAATTTCAATTTATAAAGATTTCAATATTGTTTTAGCTCCTTGATTTCAAATAAACATAGTACCTTTGCGTACCACGAGTGAATCACAATAATTATTTTGACGTTTCATTTACAAAATTTCCCTTTCGTCTTCAAATTAATTAAGCTTTGGATTCAAAAGGAATAACTTTGAAAATTAGGTGTAGGGTAATAATAACAGGTATAATATTGAGTTGTGGTCTCAATAGTAGGTAGTCTCAGGTAGTCCTTGTGTATTAAAATTACATAAGTACTCGTAAATAACTAATGAGGGATTTCTTTGGGATATTTTTGAGCTCCGCTAACGGAGCGTAGGTTGATGTGGAATCAAGAAATTAAATATCCAGAACTAGCGTAGACGTTTTATTCTTCAAATGGCACACACAAAGACTTGACAAACATTAAAATATGCCAGGTACAATTTTCCTTTATTAAAAAATTCTTATCCTACAGGAATGCATCTAGCAACTTCACTATTCCACCTTCTTGCTCACCATTACGCATAAAGTGGCCTTTGGGTCTTGTCGCCCTGGGGTTTTGTCTGCATAAAGCCGATAGACCCAAAATTATCTTCACTTAAATCTTTCTTTTTCTCATAGTCATGTCATGGTATAAAGTATAGTATGCAACTCTTGAATAAAACGGATTTATACCGAGGGCCGTAAATAACTCGCGTTACTCAGGATTCTAACACTTGAATCACTCGCTCCGCTTGATCATGAATCAATTCAATCGTTAGAATCCTTAACTTGTTCGTGATTCATCTATGGCCCTCGATTTAAATCTTTTATTCACTAATTGCATAATATACTATTAAAATTAAATTCATGGTGCATCAGTTTTATTTATAAGTCATGAACAGAAACCTCATTGGATGAAATAAATACTTAAATAACAAAACGCTCCCCGCTGATAATCCGACCACAACAAACACGTCAATGTTTAAGACAGGCTCGCAGTGTGTTCCTGACATTTTCACTCGAAGGGTTATATTCAATTGGATTACTGTACAAGATTAGCTTCCGTGTGCGTCTGCTGATTAATTTTGAGTCCCGGGTTAAGAGGATGTCTTAATATAAGTAGTTTAAGATACATACGTCGGTAAACCAATACATATTGCCTACTTGATGAATAATTTACGAAATTCTAATTGGATATGAATAATGATTATTCATATCCAATTAGGATTTTGTTAGTTGCCCATAATAATGCATGCTTATATAAATAAATAAATAAATAAATAGGGACAAATTACACTGATTGAGTTAGCTCCAAAGTAAGTTCGAGACTTGTGTTATGGGATACTAACCCAACGATACTATATTTTATAACAAATTCATATATAGATAAACATCCAAGACCCAGCACAATTTGAAAAAGGCCATTTTCTAGCTTGCCCTAACCGGGAATCGAACACGGGACCTCTGGGTGGCGGACTAGCATGGTATATAGTTTGAGATCCTCATATTATTTGAGAGGGATCTTAAACTATGGGTAGACTATTGTATGGAACTCTATAACAGTTTTGGGATTTAACATTTTGGGATTCCGTAGTAAACAAGGATTATAGTTTCACCATGTCTGTATGTCTGTCTGTGAGCAGTTCTACTTAGAGACTGTAAGTACTATAGATAGGATAGCTGTAATTTAGCATAAGTATGTATATTTATAATGCCGAAAAAGTGGTAAAATATTTTTTCTAGAGTAGCTCCATAATGTAAAGTGGGAGTAAATTACATACATACATACTATCACGTCTTTATCCCTAATGGGGCAGACAGAGCATTTTGGGTCTTGCGGTTCTATGCAGAGCCCAGGGCCACAAGACCCAAAATCCACTTTTAGCGTAATGGTGGGCGAGAAGATGGAAAAGCAATCAATACAGTGAAAGGTTGCTAGCCGCATCGCCTGTTAACATGATTTGCATTTTTTACGATCTGCGTGGGAAGAGAAGCAGCTGGTACATTCTAAGTTTTTTTTTATTTCTCCCAGACCAGCATGGTAGTAAATTATATTTTTCAATTTTTTCTTCAGTTTAAGATATGTACCTACGTACAAAAAGACCACTGCATTCATTTAAAATTTAACACGCCTTGCTCTTTATTAAATAAAAAAAGACATAAAAAGTCTGCAATCCTTTCATCGGTAGAATATTTAGGAGGCATGACTGATAGTAGAAAGCCGTGTGGTTGCCAGCAGAGCAGAAGAGAACCACTCAAAGTCTTCCCGTGGATGTAGAAGGCGACTTAGGATATACAAGCTGAACAAAGCTTATAAACATTAATGTGACCTCTCCAACCCGTCTAGCCAGCGTGGAAAGTGTAGGTCAAAGCCTCTGGCTGCCCTGGCCAAGTTTGGCTGTGGTAGTACAGAGAAAATCGTGCTCCTACAGTGGAGACAAACCAGACCTGATGATGATGGTGATGACTGATAGTAGGGCAGATTTATAAGTATATCAACATACGTGGCTACTTAATCTGCGGTACAGAAAATATCAAAATTTTGCACAAAAGCCCTTAAGAATCCCCTTACCCTAGACCGAAATACAACTTGCCATACAAACGTAGTCTACATTTTATATCAAAATGACCAGGGACGTGCTGTCCATAGAGACGCAAAGACATTGGCTACCCGGAGCTTCCCTAATATATCCGCATTTTTTATATTATAATAAATTATAAATAGAAATATATTTTCAAATAAACGCGCGCTTCCCCGTCCGTTTCCCATCGCGCCATATGCAGGCCACCGCCACGTACTACCTTACTTAGGTTATAATACGTATATACGCTCATGTACTCTAGGGGCTACCTACCTAAAAGACAATTGTTCATCGTGTCTCGATTTGCACACATTCACAACGCATGGATAAGGATTTGCGTCTGTAGTATGATCGTCAACGTACTTCACCCACGCACACAAACATGAAGTATTCGCGCACACAACTAATATTTTAGACTTTGGCTGATGAATGCCATTTTTGAAACGCATTAGTAACAATTAAAGCAAATTTTTGTATGGAAAAAAGCATTAGGTTAGTGAAACGCTGATTTCAAAAATGGTCCTTATCTTTAAGCTAGTTCTATCTCAATAATCAACGTTTTTTATCTCTTTTCACTTTTGACCAATAAGGAATGATATCGATTTTAGGCCTATTCATTTGTTCAGAGATGCGTACCGAGATGAAATCTAGAATGTTATTGGTTCTCGCTTGTGTTATGCTACCAATTTAAATACACGGAAGATGTTCGAGGATAAAACGGAACACGAAGATTTTTGTGTTAGTCGTATATATTTGATATTTTTTCTTGTCCAATGATAATTATTTGCATTGTCGCATTACAAATCTCTGAACTCTGAACTTTGTTTTGTTTGCGATAACAGATGAAATTAGGAGAAGTTTCTTATTTTTCTTTTCTATTATTACCTCTTTAAAACAGTTTGCAATGGAAAGGTTTCCATGTGAAAGTGGTGCGCCAGGTGTTTTTTTGCTAAAACTGAGAAGTTACGCGTTTAACCATTTAACTTTTGAGGAAAAAAGTGCAATAATCATAAATGGCCGATGCCAGCCTCTTTTGGATTAAGTTCAAACAAGCGGTAAGCTAAAAGGAACATTTATTAATATTAAACATTATGACGCGTATAAGTGGCTCTCAGGATGTAAACACACTAATAGGGTCAGTTTAGTCAGAGAGCTTTATTTTTGTCCCACTGCTGGGCAAAGGCCCCACAATTAGTCTACCCTGCAATAACACTGGTTAACAATGGTTTTGCCCATGAATGATGAAATACAAAAAAAGGCAGTACTTGGTAAATACTAATCATCCATTATAATATTACAAGTGTCTTAGCTCGAGTTATCGAGCTATGCAAGTTTAAACTTGTATTGCGTTCGCCGCACTCTAGCAAGTTTCGACTTGTTCGTTATTATAACACGGCTTTACTTTACTAGATTTAATACATTATGTTTTTATCCTCCTTTAGTGCAAAAAGAAAATATTATTATACCACCTCTGCATATAAAATTAGGATTGATGAAAAACTTCGTAAAAGCACTGAATCGCGGAGGTCAAGCTTTTCAATATTTAAAAAAAAAAGTTTACAAAAATGACAGATGCCAAGTTAAAAGAAGGAATTTTCATAGGACCTCAAATAAAAGAATTAATGAATGACAAGACTTTTGAAAGCACATTGAATAGCAAGGAAAAACAGGCCTGGACATCCATGATAAAAGTTTTTCAAAATTTTTTGGGTAAAAAAAAATCTGAAGACTATGAAAACCTGGTTAAGAATATGATCCAAGCATTGTACGCTCTCGATTGCAAAATGTCCCTCAAAATACACATTCTCGACTCACATTTGGATTTTTGTCCTGAAAATATGGGAGATGTTAGCGACGAACATGGTGAACGTTTTCACCAGGATATTTCAGGCATGGAACAGCGATATCAGGGCAAATGGAGTCCTGCTATGTTAGCAGACTACTGCTTGACGTTGAAGAGAAAGGCTGTAGATATTATTTATAAACGGAAAAGCAAAATATTAACTCATTTTTAAATTTTATAATATGTGATTTATGAATATAATGTTATCTTAAGTCAAAATATTTTTATTTGATTCCACAAAAAACGCGAGCTAACTCGACCTTAAAACTTACATCAAAATGTATGTTTAGAGGTATTCTTTCGCAATTAGCACAACTCATTTCATGGATTAACAAAACCTTAAAATTTGTTAACCAGTGTAATCGGTGATGCACGTCCCTGAAAATGACATGTCCGATTTCGGCAAAATTTTGTAATTTCAAAGATATTGCAATTTTCTAAGGTAATAACTGGTTTTCGACATTAAAAATATGAACTTGAAATAGACTATAGTGTTTGACCAACAGTATGGGAAAATTCTAAATCGTTATATTTTCTTTCCAGTTCATAATTTTACGTCGGAAACTAGTTATTACCCTAGATAATTGCAATTTCTTTACAATTACCAATTTTTACCGGAATCTGACAATGTGGTTTCAAAATTAAACTTAGACTACGTTTGCATGGAGAAGTCTAGGGTAAGGGGACTCTTAAGTACATTACATTATAGCTCTTCTTTGTAAGCTCTTTCTCGATTCAAGGCTCACACTCGATAGACTTACGTCCACTTGAAGTCCAATTACAACAGAGTTAATTAGTCCAATGGACGGTAGCTTGTTATTGCTAATTGCTCAATAGTTTGCTTAGGGTGTAGTGTAATCAAACTCATGGTCAATGATGGGGTTAGTAGGAAAAGGACTATGGGTGATATTAATTAAGACCTCTCGTACATTAGTATACAAACACGCAGATTGGAAAAATCATACTTCCTACTATCCTGCTATCTTACTTATATTATAATTGCAAAAGTGAGTTTGTATATTTGTTTGTTTGTTGTTTCCACTTCACGTTTTAACCACTGAACCTATTTAGATGAAATTTGGTATGGATATAGTTTGATATACCCAGGGAAGGATATAGGATAGTTTTAATCCCGAAAGTCCCACGGGGAGTAAAGCCCACACAGGCAAAGCTAGTATACGATAAATTATAACTTTACCCACAGTTTTAATATAAGTATTATATACAGAACGGAATCTCCTAAGTTCGCAATATGAGTTCCTTGTTCCTTCGCACCTCTCCTTCGTTCTCGCCTTGTCGAGGGTGTTGAGTGGGCGAACACACACACATTGCCGCGTGCACGGATGTATATTTTGTTTGTAGTAGAAGTAGGCGTAAATGATACTCCGATTCTATAAAATGCTATACCTGTGGCGCATTATAAATATTATCTATGGATCAGGTATGCACGGTGCCATCCTACGAGGACTGATATAAAAACTTAGATTATATACCTAAAAACGATGAAACAAACATAATTAAAATAAAAGTCAGAAACAATAGTCCCTCTGTTTCTATACAAACAAAAAATTGCTTCACACCTATAAAATTTCCATTAAACACAACCCAAATCCTTGCAAACAGAAGGAAAAACTAATCGAAGAGGACCATCAGAAACAGCGCTTGCTGGTGTCAGCTTAAAATTCCGAATGCGAAAAATCTTGAAGAGCGTGTCAAGAGAATAACGGACATTTCCATACAAAAGCATTGAGTTTGGTTCACTTTTACGGCGGGGACATAAATCTTGTTGGCTGACAGCCCTCCAGGTGCCTCCCCACTTTCAACTCTGAATACAAATGATAATGAACACGGGTTTCTGAATCTTGGCGCAGGTAACGCACTTGTTGGAGAAACGACGCGGTTTGTCGACGTTTTTCCGAGTTCTTTAACTAGTAATGATCATTCAACTGCTGCTTTGTAAAAATTTGCTGATTCTAAGTTATATTTCTAGATTTTTCATCTTCTGCGCAGGCTAAAAATCAAGACTTAGTATCTTTTCTAGATCATAAATAGGCATCTCGATTACTGGCCAAAAGCAATATATTTTTAGTAAGTTCTTGAAATTAAGTTTGTTTTAATTCCTGTCTGTAATCTAGAATATATTTTAGGAGAGAAAGTAGTAAAAAAAGTGTTGTTAGTAACACTAGACTAAGTTTTTTTTACTAACAAAAATATGGTTGAATATTGGCCGAATTAAATGATTATTATTATTATTATAAGATGCAAAAATGTACTTATTTCGTTTCATGAAGTACAATATCTACATAAAATGAACTGAGATTCTGATTTTTATTCATATACTTTTTGTGTTATTGCTATAAAGTTTTTACGATCTCGTAAATCTTTTTTATTACGAGCATCATACTTTATTTTATTAGTAGGCGATCTTAGAATTGTTGCAATTTATGATTGGGTTAGGATTTCAGAAAATTGTGATTCCATTATTTTTGGTTAATTATTATGGTCTAAGTTAATTACGGCATAATGTAATAGTTACCATAATGTAAAAATTGCCTTGTTCATTGAAAACGTAAGTTGCGTTACTGCTTTTATTTAATAAGTTTAAGTTCTAATTTATTTATAATCTATCCGTTGCTTAAAGTTCAAACTACAATAAAATTTACAGCATTTAATGGGTAGTTGTTTTTTTATTACGTTTCTTTTTGCAAACGCTGTTAATATATGTTCTAGTTTCAGCACAAACAGAAACCGAAATAATGCAATAAAACATATAAATATTTAATGTATTATACCAAAATAAATTTTGATTTTGTTGTCAGATATAATTTTTTATTTTTACTTCATTTACTTATTCATCATCATCATCATCATCAAGTGTTTTTGTCTCCACTGCAGGAGCACGACCCTCTCTGTACTACCAAAGCCGTACTTGGTAAGAGCAGCCAGAGGATTTGGCCTACCTACTACACTCTCCACTCCACGCTGGCCAGACGGGTTGGTGGGGTCTCATTGATTTATAAGCTTTGTTTAGCTTATATTACTTATCTCGCCTTCTATGACATCCTCGGGAGGACTTGGAGTGATCCTATTCTACTCTGCTGGATACCACACTGCAAACTTAGTATTCAGTGCCACTGTCAACTAGCTGATATTCATATAGTGCGTAAAATGACATTCGTGATAGTATGAATGTGTTTTGGAAACGAAAATATATATCCTAATGAAGTGTCACGCATTGCATGCTGATGATACTCACGTCAGAGTGCAAAGCTTGTAAATTATTTTTCAAGAAAATGTGACTCGTGGCCTTGAGCTTCATGTGTTTGATTTTATATGTTACAATGCACCCTAATATGGTCTTTTTTTAATTCATGTTGTTCTGGTGAGTTTGCGTATATTTTCTATCTATGAAATGTAGAAAAGATTTCTTAAATTTGGGCTTGTATTAGTTATTATTTTATTATTCAAATTAAGTGATAAATTTTATGACTTGAAAATAAAGTGTTGGAAAACTTTGAGTAACATCTCCCTGTTAATGTTGTCATTGTCAAGGTAGGTGCTACGTGTCAATCGAGCCCAAACTCGATGGGATTATGTTGTTTAATCACTTTCAATGAATCAGAGATGCCATGACCACCTTCCATCATCAGATCAACTGCATGTTATCATAATATTACAGTCACGTGATATACTTTTGCGTGCAAAGTTTCAGCTCAATCGGAAGGGAGGTGGATGAAATTTAACTTGCAAGATTTGATTACAGACAGACAGACAACGAGACAGGTGAATTTAAATAAAAGCTTTTAAAAAACTGGCACTCCGGGAGTGCCGACAGAAGTGGAAACTTGGTGTTGGTAACAGTGTCGCGAGTTCAATGGTTTTTCCCATATCAAAAATGCGTTCCATGCTTGCGCAAAGAGCCTAAAGAAGTTTTACTTCAAAAAAAAAACAACAGCTACACTACAGGAACAAGCCGACCGTTGTAAAATATTTTGAATTTTTTTAAAAAAAATATTTTTCAAAAAGTTTTCGGTCTTAATTTTCCAATCTGGAATGGCGATCTATAAAAAAGTGCTTAACTTTGTAACAGGTTTCGTATCGTAACATACTTCAATTTTAAAAATCAAAATATAATTCACTTTCAAATACGAAATAACACGAAAACAATAGCCAATAAACAACATTATGACGGACAGACGTGCAAACATAATACAGATAAATAAGCTAACATAGACAGGTGCTATTTACCGACCTCTACTGCACTTTCCATTCAAATTTGAACCTTATTTCTAAAACCTTATGGTATCTGGAAGTATTTTTGAAGGTGAAAATAGTAAGTTGGTTTGATAAAAGGTGGGTAAAGCCGCTTCTGATTTGTGGGCATGAACAATACAAGATGGTTTATGGTTTCCTCATACAAAAGAATAATGTTTGCTCCGTGAAATGTCTACAAGTTGTGTTTGAAACACGGTGTTGACATTTTGATGGCTGACGGTGACTTGGTGACAGACTCTATCTGGTCCAAAGCAAAACAAAGGTGTCCAGAAGAAAGGGACTGTGTTAATAAATAAATAAAGTAAATAAAAATACTGTTTATTTTAAGTTTCAAAATTTGTTAGTGAGAGAGAACGTCGTTTGACTTTTGAGAGATCGTGGTTATAACTACCGCTCTGGTTGGTACCTGGTTCAAAGGATATCCATTGCTTTTCAGAGAGAAAATGCAGCTATGATAATGGGTACCTTTGAGCCGGGTACAATGTGGGGTCATTTTAGATTGACAAATTTATATTATTTTAATTTATGTTTATATATTAACGGATTTATGTGTTGATAATAAATTTTTGTTGTAAAAAGAAACGATAAAATGTTTATGTGCGTAATGTGTATAATCATCATTAGGTCTTTTTGTCTCCACTGCAGGAGCACGACCCTCTCTGTACTACTAGAGACATACTTGGCCAGAGCAGCCAGAGGACTTTGGCCTACACTCTCCTCGCTGGCCTGACGGGTTGGAAAGGGGTAAATGACGTTTATAAGCTTTGTTTAACTTAGCTTGTATTTCCTAAGTCACCTTTTACGACATCCACAGGAGGACTTGGAGTGGCCCTATTCTACTCTGCCGGAAACCACACGGCAATGTATGTGTGGGCACTGTTATTAGTATAACGGGACTTGCCGCGATATAGTTTTTCGACGACCCTTGTGCTGTCATGGTCGTTGGACGGCGATGCTCGGCTGTCAAGGCTGTAGTTTGTTGTATAAGTCCTTAAGCCGCTTATACACGACACAATTTTTAATACAATCTGCAGTAACAAACTGGTGCTGTGCTGCAGATTGTGATGTGTGTAGACGTGATGTGGGCGTGTCCAAGCAAATTGCGTGTCGGCTGTATCCGACCGCTGCTGTACAGCAAGTTGTATCCGTGTCGCAACGTGAGTAGCACGGTTGGAATGTTGGATGCAATTTGCCTCAGTCGCGCGCACACCGTTGAAATGACAATGCGTTCTGCTAAGGTTCTCTAAGTACCTAGTGTTTGGTTTAAACTTCCATTTGTGGGACAAGAAAAATGTTTAATATTTTACTTAATTGATATATCTACCGTAAAGTAGACAAAGAAGCAATCGACACTCTTAAAAATAAGTTAAACAACATGCGGGCTTTTTACCGTGAACTTAAAAATGCAAGTCAACTTATATTTTATTATGAATATAAAACATACTTTTTAGTACCTAAGTAATTATAATCTTGTATAAATCGACGTTTCATTTTTTGTACGGAAACCTAAAAATTAGAAAATTGTAAAGGAATACTATAGCTAGTAAGTAAGTTTTCATCTAAACCATCTAACATTTATTAAATGGGAGAGCCTCCGCTGCCTGTATCTTTGTTACTTTCGCCCTAAACTTGAGTCGCTCGTTCGCCCGCGTTTTGGTCACAGGAAACCTAACGAACCTAACCTAGGCTCTACGGCAAATCTTGAGTGCTGGCGCCGGCAGCCGGTGTTTTAAATCTCGGCTGCCGGCAGTATGGCAGTATCCCTACCGCCGGTCTCAATAGTGATATTTTTAGTAGCCGGCGCCGGCAGTGGAGGTGCCTCCACTGTCTTTATTAAAACAAAGAAAATAATGTAACAACATCAATTTATTGATATTAAGAACTATTCCTATTATAACGGGGCGGAGGATTTTGTCCTAAAAAACTCTGGACCACACCCTGAGCCCAATTAGTTGCACCGTTCCACGTCTCTAAAAGAGGAGGAGTGTTTGGAGGTTGACGAATGTATATTATATGTGGTTGTGCTTGTAAGTTGTTCTGATATACCGGTTGTCCATATTGGTCGACGTATATAGTTTGATATTCTTGTGGCATTGATTGGTCATAATATTCTTGTGGCAACGGACTCGCAGAGACAGATCCATCCCCCGTGAACCCTGCAAAAAAACATAATGATATTTAATATTATGAATATTAATAGTTTCGTTGGAATAGAAATTACGAAAGTTCGATGACGGTCGCCAACAATCAGTGAACAGTGTCACGGTCAAATAGAGCTCTTAGCAGATCAAATGGTCATCAACAGCGATCTGGGGTCTATTTTTTATTTAATACTAGCCGAAGCCCGCGACTTCGTTCGCGTGGATTTTATGTCTCTGGATAGTGCTCATCAGGCTGAACTACTTTTACTAAGGCGCCATTTTAATATCTCTTATAGTTTAGCTGGACCATTATGGTTCTGCATCAGGTGTTCCATTTTCCATAATCATTTATACTCTTTATGTTGCCCAGGCTTAACAGCTATATAACAAAAAAGTTTTATTGGAATCCGTCCTGTATTTCCGAAGATTAGCGTGTACAAACAGACAAACAGACACAGAGTTAAACAAACCGATTTTTTTTAAAATTCTTATTCTATTACTTTGTCTCCATCGCCTCCAATATTATTTTTGGAAATATATTTAATGTACAGATACACTTTTTTTTACTTTTTTATTATATGTATAGATAATATTTTATTTTTAATGAGATTATTTTAGTTTATGATTTTTTTTTATTTAGATAGGTTATTTCGGTTTTAGTTAAATACTGATTGTGTACTGTAGATATTTATTTATTTTGTGCAATAAAGATTTAGTAGTTATATCAACAACAAAAAAATATGACAATAATAATTAAAATCCAAGGATATCTAAAAATGAATGTATTATCCAACTATTAAATACAAATTTAGTATGGACACAGAATAAGTACCTACTAGTAATTACGTACAGAAGTCTTACTCAGCAAAGGAATTCAAAGAAATATCTACTCAATATCGTTAGCGATACAGTTTGATTTAGCTTGCGTCAGAACTCGGCACCTCTTCGTTTGGATACCTAGAAGTGCATTGCAAGCCAATTTAATTCTTATTACTCTCGCTAGACATACGATTCACGTCACTGAATTTGCCACATCGGAGTGGTCGCCGCGCGCATAGTAATAATGTAGGTATATTTTCGATACCTAAACGGAGAGTGCCACAGGCCTGAGGTGCTATTTTTGAAACGCGGAGTCACTAAACGAACGGTTTTTTGTATGGAAAAACCATTCGTTTAGGTGACTCCGCGTTTCAAAAATAGCACTTCTGGTACGGATTTAAGAAACTATGCAAAAAGAAAGTAAAATAAAATATCACAACACTAGTTACTCATTTTTTGTAACAAGCAACGTTGGTGGACAAGTAACAGCAATTTATTAACTATACATATTCTACATAATGTTGTCACATCCTCTTGTAAACCCATCGTCCTATATTTCAAATGCTTTTGTATTTTAGTATTTTATCAACAGTTATAAAACATTAACATAATTGTCATTTATGTATTTTCTTGATTTTTTTAAGATTGTACAACGTGGAAGGGACATTCTCGTAATAAATCGAACCACGGGCTATACTAGACCACTATAGTATAATGAAATTGAAATAAATGTCAAAAACAACAAAAAAATCAGCATTTTAATTTTTATGCGAAAGTCGTTTTTTTGTTTTTTGTTTTTGGCTGTTATTTTATCATCATTCATTTGGTATAAAGCCTGTGGTTCGATTTATTACGAATATGTCCCTCCGACGTTTTATAATGTAAATATGTACCTATTCGTTAAGATTACATTCATCATTAGCTTTCAGAAGTAACGAAATAATATATGTATATTTTATTTATATATTTTTTTCCGTTTAAGGCTCTCTTCTTAAGTAAATAAAAATATGTAATTTTACGGACTTTTTTTTAGAGCTAGCAGTTCTGTTGGAACTTTTAAGCAAAAATACAAAAGCCATCTTCTAACCATCGAATTGTTTAATCATCGGTAGACAGTAGTTTTGTGTTTATACATATATTTTTCTGTTAATGTAATTATTATTATTTTATTTAATTATTAAGTATCTTTTTAATTTGGCAGTATCACCTAAAACTGTTTTTTATTATAAATACATAACTAATAAACAATAGTATACATCACATGGTTTTGACTTGATCATTGTCAATGGATATCTGGGAGTCCTTTATCTCTTATCTTTTGGTACCACGGAAGACCAGCGGCATGATGTCAAGACACATCATTTCCATATGCTGACTGATGCTATTTTGGTGTCAAACTAGTTTTAACTTATCAAATAACGTAACTCCTGTAATTTTGCAACAAATAAAGTGTCTTTTTTTCCTTTTTTTTCTTCCTTTTGTGACAAACGGACGGACCGTTTGTCCGTTACAGGAGAATTTATCCAAAAGCGGTACACAAGTCGGACTAGTTAAAATGGTTTTAATTTTTATTATTTGTACTTGTATATTAAATTATAAAATAAGTAAAACAGTTGCCACATAGTAAAAACGTCACATATTTTTAATATATAAAGTTTTGTAGATATAATAAAAATTTAAGCATCGATTTTAAACTTGTTGGATCGCTTTATCTCAGAAATTTATGCAAAAATATAATGAGGAAAAGTGTGCAAGCATTTTTTAAACAGGAAAATATGCAAGAAATCCATATTTGTAATTTTTTGCACCAGTTTGCGACTTTTGACATTTTATGTCCCAACATTCTTACCAATTTGGCTTGGCTTTGTGTGAATATATTTAACCATGATTTATTTTGAACCAAATTATTCAAATGGACAATTAATATGAGTATATTTTAAACTTACATGAGGTCCCCAAGATGGCGATGAGAAGAATCACGGAAACTTTACTTAGGATCATGTTTGTGTAGTTTCAGACTACAACTGTGCTCCGAAATGGTCCAGGTTCGCTTTTAACTAAATTTTGTGACCAGCTTATCAATCGAGTGACGAATGTGAGGTGACCCATTTGATCTGCTAAGCGCTCTTACAGACCAGCGACTGTATGACCGTGACACTGTTTTTTTTAACTGGGTTAACTGGTTACTCTATAAAATAATACGTTAATCGTACGATAGTCACGTTCTATTTCTGATCAAACCAAATTAGATTTTATCAACATACGTTAGTGCTTAATGTTGCTTGACACTTAAACGCGGATAAGCAGTAACGTCCGTCTTACGTACTTCCTTTGGAGTAATCCCCCTGTGCCGTGTAACATCGCGTGACGGTCGTCGACTGCCGCAAACAGTCGCGTGAAACGCATTACACACCAAAAGGTTGGCGGCTTCATTCATTGCAAGTCGGAAAACTTTCTCGACGTCATGACAACGGCTCGACATCAGGACCTTAGGCTGGTTTCAGAGTAACGCCGGCGGCGGCCAGCGCGTCTCAACAGCGCGCGCTTGACCGACGCACCACTGTGAAACGAGTTTTAGAGTCGCGCGTTTCTTTGCATGTACAGTTATGTATAAATATTATCGTCATCATAAAGGCAAGACGAATAAGAGGATAAGCTATTCATATTTTATCGAAATTAATACAAAAGCAACGTCGTCGTAAAAGATTGCAAATTGAATTGATTGTTTAAAGCCACACGATTACCTCGCAGGCTTTATTATTGGTGTCCCTATCTTTGTACATTAGATGTGAAGCATCCCACAAATATCTTGCATGAACTTGGTCAACCAGACGCCCCGTATCGAAGAACATGGAATCGTTATTTATTTTAGTTGAGTGTACTCGACAGTGCGTGCGAACCGCGTCACTCTGAAACGCTGATTGCCAGTAGAAGAGTCTCACGACCGGCGCGTTTGAACTGCGTGATTATGAAACGCGGCTAATCTAATAACTAAACTAGTGTAATTGCAAAATGCGTGATTATGAAACGCGGCTAATCTAATAACTAAACTAGTGTAATTGCAAGCGCGCGCGTTTGGCCGGCGCTGGTCAAACGCGTTACTTTGAAACTAGCCTTATACTTGCCTACAGCTCGAGTGTCGCCTGGCAAGTCTGAGCGCATACGCAAGCCGGCAAAATGTCGTCGGGCAACACGTGCAGGTTGCCGACATGATTCTTTCGACATATAGGCCGCCGGGTTGTGTCGGCGGGTCGGCGGCTTTTATGTGTAGTACGCTCGACACATGTCAATCGGTTAAAATCGGCCCAGATGAAATTCCTCCTATATTTTTGAGATCATGTAGTAAAAGTCTTGCATTCCCTATATATATCTTGTTCGATAAGTCTTTAAGATCTGGAATTATGCCATTAGTTTGGAAACGGTCATTTATCACACCAGTATTTAAAGCTGGTAATAAACATGATGTACGTAGTTATAGAGGAATTTCCAAGCTAAGTACTTTACCAATGTTGTTAGAGAAGATTATCTATGATCAGATTTTTCCTATTTTAAAGCCCAGTCTTATTGAAGAACAGCATGGTTTCACCACTAATAAAAATACTGAAACCAATTTAGGTGAATTTGTTCATCGTGTTAGTACAGCAATGAACGATGGTTATCAGGTTGACGTTGCGTATACAGATTATTCAAAAGCATTCGATAAGATTCCACATTCGATTATGATTAATAAACTGGAAGCCAGTGGTATACATGGTGACCTTTTGCGTTGGTTTGAATCTTATCTTCGTGATCGTAGCCAAGCTGTAGCAGTGAAGGGTTATTGTTCATCATTTGTTCCTGTAACTTCTGGCGTACCACAGGGTTCTCATGTCGGGCCACTGTTATTCAATTTATTTATTAATGATATTAGTACTGTTTTCAAAAATTCTAATATTCTACTATTTGCGGATGATATGAAAGTTTTTAAAGTTATAAAATCACCGGAAGATTGCGTGTTAATGCAGGAGGATCTTGATGGCTTAATCCGTTACTGTAATAATAATTTACTTCAGCTTAATATTGCAAAGTGTAATGTCATGTCATTTTCGCGGAAATTGAAAACTATAAAATACGACTATCATTTCAATAATGTCCAAATACAGCGAGTATCTGAGATACGAGATTTAGGTGTATATATGGATAGTGAACTTACTTTTAATACACACATCAATAAAATTGCATCTAAAGCTTATAAAATGTTAGGGTTTGTACTTAGAACAGGAAAAGATTTTAGATATAATTCCACGCGTATTCTCCTATTTAATTCTTTTGTTCGTTCAAGCTTAGAATATGCTTCAACTATTTGGAATCCACAATATAAAAAATATATAGACATGTTGGATAAGATACAAAGTAAGTTCATCAAACATTTGCAATTCTATGAAAATCATTGTCCTCAGAATAAATTAAATCTACTACCTTCATTATCTGCTCGCCGCATGGAAAGAGAACAAATTTTTCTTTATAAAATTTTACATAATTCCTTAGATTCTTCTTACCTTTTAAGTAATATAAGTTTGAGATGCCATCGTCCTCGCTCTAGGAATAAGAAATTGTTTTTTGAACCATTAATTAAAACTAATTACACAAAAAATACACTAATATATCGTGCTTGTCATAATTATAATTCACTGTTTAATGACCTTGATATATTTATGTTGTCCATTGGTTTGTATAAAAGGGGTATTAGGTCGCTGAGTGCTGACATTTAAAATTAATTTGTAACTAATATGTAATTTTCGGTTAAAATTTAGTTTTTAGACTACCCAATTCTTATTTTTTCTTTTTTGATTTGTTAACACTCTGTTCGGTATTTTCTGTATAACTTATAGGAGGAAACTTGATTGGTTTTTGCATTATTTAAGTTAATTACTGTTGAAAATTTATGTAACTGTTTGTTTCCCAAATAAAGTAAAATAAAAATAATAAAAAAAAAAAAACTATCAGAAAATGTCGCGCAACCGTTGATTACGAATACGTCGCCAGTCGACAGTCTGCGACCATCGCACGACATGCGCCGCGCGCATATCGCTGGTCTGTAAGAGCCCTAAAACGCACATAAAAACTATGTTTATTATAATATTGTGTATGTTCTTTATCTCTACGTAATATAAAAACTTCATTGATTGCTGTCTGTACATGGAAGGTTTTTTTGTTTCTAAGTTTTTAATTCATTCATTTTTCATTGTTTTTGGTTTTTGGGTGAAATCTTGCAAGTAAGATTTGAGCCACTTCATGGTTTCGGATTGAGATGAAATTTGGTATGCTAATGTAAATCAGAATGCAATATTATGAAGATAAAAAAGTGGCCAAGTGCGAGTCGGACTCGCCCATAAAGGGTTCCGTAGTAGCAAATAACATAATGTAAAAGTCTTGTAGTATGTTTTTTTTAAATTTTTATATTTTTGTTGATTGAATAAAAGGTAAATTGCCGTTTATAATTTATAACGTATTTAAAAAAAACAACTGACTAGATCTCGTTCAAACCAATTTTCGCTGGTAGTTTTCATGGTAATCAACATCATATATTGTTTTTAGTTTTATCATTCTCTTATTTTAGAAGTTACGAGGGGGGCACACACTTTTTTCCACTTTGAAGTGTCTCTCGCGCAAAGTATTCGGTTTAGAAAAAAATGATATTAGAAACCTCAATATCATTTTTGATCCTATCCATAGATAGATAGATACCCCACACGTATGGGTGATGAAAAATAAATTTTTGAGTTTCAGTTCTAAGTATGGGGAACCCCCAAAATTTATTGTTTTTTTTTTTCTATTTTTGTGTCAATTTTTGTTCAACAGTATAGGTCTTATAGTTTCGGAAAAAAGTGGCTGTGACATACGGACGGACAGACAGACAGACATGACGAATCCATAAGGGTTCCGTTTTTGCCATTTGGCTACAGAACCCTAAAAAGCTGATCTGATGATTAAGCCGGGAGGTGGACATCAGAACCCTGTAATAAAATGACGTAACCCGAGTTAGGGCTTATTACATTTGTTTTGTTTTGATAAGTACGAAAGCTTCACAATAAAAGTGTGCACGAAAAAGGCACACTTTCTTTTTTCAAAAAACTAGCCTGTATTTCTCGGTCTATCCGTTGCAGTATACGGCTATTGTTCCCTTGTGAAACCGATGTCGTCTCGCCATCTCCTTCTTGGTCGCCCTTTACGCCTGTGCCTTCTGGCATAGGGTTGCCTTCCGGACCCATTTTTTCGGATGTATGCGACATACAAATGCCCCTTCCAGTCCCACTTAATTTGGCCGTCTTGACGCCCGCGCCGATATCGACATCTCTAGTCCAAAAAGTACGCAGGTCACTATTTTCCTATATCCACTCTTCGTACTCGTATTATGCTGCGCTCCATCGCCCGCTGGCATACTTTGAGTCTGGACGTTTGACACTCAGTCAGAGAACAGTTCAGGAATACTAGCTGTGCCCGTGGGCTTTGCTCCCCGTGGGAATTTCGGGATAAAAACCATCCTATGTCCTTCCCTGGGTATCAAATTATTTCGAAGCTCTGGTAGTACAATGAGGGTCGTGCTCCTGCAGTGAAGCCAAAAATAATTGATGATGATGAATGAATCATATTGATGTATCATCTTGATTGATTATGACGACCTCCATGGCGTAATGGTCAACACGCTAGACAGCCAACCCGGAGGTCCTAGGTTCGATCCCCAGCCAGGGCAAGTTGGAAAATGGCCTTTTTCAATTTTTCCTGGGTCTTGGATGTTTATCTATATATGTATTTGTTATAAAATATAGTATCGTTGAGTTAGTATCCTATAACACAAGTCTCGAACTTACCTTAGGGCTAGCTCAATCAGTGTAATTTGTCCCTATATATTTATTTATTTATGATTGATTGTATCATTATTGATGATACAATATTAATATAAGCAAAATGACAAGAGACTACAGATAAGAGGTCATATTGAGATATGATTTTGCTAATGAGTAATAAAAATGATTTCTCATGAATAGTACTGATAAGCTAATCTACATTCTCAGAATTTATTTTTAGATAGTGTGTTTTATTTTTATTTAATTAAGAGAAATAAACATCCTTAGTTATGTAATAAAAATAACTGAAGTAGATACGAGAAGTAGTGAATACATTAAACGTTCAGGTTTTTTCTTTTCAAATGTTAATTGTTTTTTAGAATCCGATTCGCATTTCGCCGGTTTTTTTAATACGTACCTATATAAGGTCTCACCAACGTTATAGGTATAACCGACAGCCCTCTATGTAGAGGATGTATGGTAACAGAAGAAACAGCGAAGCACGTGATACTAGAGTGTCCGTGCGTTGCATCAACACGAGAGGAGTACCTGGGATCTCCAAGTACGATGCCGGAGGCCTGCAGCACACCCTCTGCACTTCACCGCTACCTCGACGAGCTGGGCTGGCTCGAATGAAAAATACAACAATTTTCAGTCCACAATGGGGAGGCACAGAAGAATGTCGCTGTCTCCCTCACGTGCAACGGGCTTATTAGAATAGCCTAGGCGCGGAAAAATGCCCACGGAACCAGGTGAAGGTCTCACAAAATATACTGAAAATATTTGTAAGAGTAAACACAGTCCATGATACTGAACAACTTTTCCCAAGGAACATATATAGAAATATGATAAATAATTTTTGGCGTTCCATACAAATTGATCGATCAGCTGATCTGAGTTTGTTCTGACATAGTTTCTTGGGAAAAGTTATTCACTATTACGGACTGAATGCACCCCGGGCCTTCGCTAAAGTTACGCGGGCGCACGCGACGGGTTCGGTCTATCTTTATCACAAACTCTAAATGCGAAAGAGACAGCAGAATCCGTCGCGGGTCACCTGTCTCTGTCGCACGTAGCGTTTGTGACAGAGATAGACTAACCCGCCGCGTGCGCCCGCGTAACTTAGCGGAGGCCCTCATAAAATTCTAAATCGTATTCTTTATCTTACTTTCGATTTGTGTTCATAATCATCACTCTTCATAATTTTATTCTATATACATTTTTATTACTATCATCGGAGCTCATAACATTTAGTGATCATAATTTTTTTATTAATACTGTTGCTATCAAGAACAAGTTTAAATTCATATATTTTGACGTGATAACGTCTTTAAAATCGTTTTAGTCGGGTGACATGTTCAGAAACTTGTGTCACACCAAAACCTCACGAGCGCGATCGCAGGTATAACGAGAGAGAGACGGACCGATCTCCCGTCTAATCCGAGCGCTGCCAGTCATTCCGTGAAACGACGTTATCACGTAAACATCTCGATCGTAAACCTACTTTACAAACAACCAATTTTTTTTTTCAGAACTTTTTTCTTCATAACTTTCAATTATCATATTGTTTTTATTAATAATGTTGTTACTAATAACATACTACAACTCATAACGTCGTTGTTCAGAATAGTTTACTTTATAAAGGACAAGTATCATAATTCTTGTATTAATAAAAGCAATACTAAAAAAATATTTTAACGTAAATTTGTCTTTGTAACACATAGAAATGGATAACTTTGACCAAAAATAAGATGGGTTTTATAAGTTTGACGTATTTGTCAGTGTGTCTGTCTATTTTTCAAATAAAAAATAGTTTCTAGCGCTTCGCCAGCCGCTGCCGCGACACGCTTGCTACGCTCGCTCGGTTCGCGCGCTGTTGGGGTCACAGTTCTAATCTAACCTAACCTACTTTTCTGGCAGCAATTCGTTTTATTAAACAATAAAAGTAAATCCATTACTTTTAACCATCGACCAAAAATTATAGGGGTTTTATAAGTTTGACTTATCTGTCAGTATGTCTATTTACTTTTCTATCAACAAAGTTTTATAACTTTGACTTACCTGTCAGTGCGTCTGTCTACTTTCATTTAAAGCCATACCCAAATTTTCCGGGGTCCAGTGGCGCCGCCATTTGAAATAAATCATTTAAAAGGAAACGGAGATATCATTCAAAATTGTGTCTTGGTCAAGCCCTAGAAAACCTTTAAAACTATTTTATGAACTACTGTTTATAATTTAAAGTGCGAACGTGAAGCTTTTCTACGCACATTAGCTAAAAGTGGCCGTTTTTCGCAAATGTGCGTAGAAAAGCTTCACGTTCTCACTTTAAACTACAAAAAGTAGTTTAAAAAATACTTTGAATGGGTATCTAGAACTTGACCAAGACACAATTTTAAATGATATCTCCGTTTCCTTTTAAATGATTTATTTTAAATGGCGGCGCCACTGGACCCCGGAAAATTTGGGTATGGCCCTTATTCCATTTCATTTACACTTATGATCATTTTAATTTATATAACTGTATGAAAGTGAATATATTAGTATAAAACAAATGTTTGATTAAAGATATTATCATTTGCAATAATATGGATAAAATACTTATGACTTAGAAATTTATAAAAAAAATATTAGAAAAAACAAATGTATGAATATAATAGTTATTAATTCGAATGATTAGGAGTTTAGATCATTAGTATAAACAAATATATGAAAATAAATATTATTAAAAACGAAGTGTATGATTAGTGATATTATAAATTCCAATGATTATAGTTTAAAATCATTAGTATTTAAATTTTTTATGAAGAATGATCATTATGATTTAAAATGGTATGAGAACCATTTTCGGACTTTCGATGATATGAGTTAAAAGTTATGTAAGACAATGCGCACCCATTCTGTATATTTTGTTAGACCTGATTGCATTGTATGTCACGGCTTTATCCCTAACGGGACAGACAAAGCATTTTGGGTCTTGCGACTCTGAGCAGTAGAGTCTAGGTAGTAACAATAGACATGCTCTCGTAGCCATGGGTTGCAGATTAATCTATCTATAGCTAAGTAAGGCATTCATCAATTTTGTTCATTAAGAATTCCCTTACCCTAGACTTTTTCATACAAACGTAGTCTACGTTTTATTTTAAAACCACGTGTCAGATTTCGGTACAAAAATTGTTATTTCAAAGAAATTGCAATGGTCTAGAGTTATAATTGGTGTCGACACTAAAATTATGAACAGGAAAGAAAATTTAAGGATATAGAAGTTTCCCATACTGACTGTCAAAAATTATATAACACACTACATTCTTTTTCAAGTGCATATTTGACTGTGAAAACCAGTTATATGCATGCCGATATGTGCAATTTCTTTGAAATTACAAAATTTTGCCGAAATCGGGCATAGCGTTTCGAAATAAAACGTAGACTACATTTGTATGGAAAAGTGTAGTTTGGCCTAGGGTAAGGGGACTCTTTAGAATCGGGTTTTTAATGAGTCAGTTCAGCGGTTCAAAAGTTATGAAAATGGCAGGCAAATTAAAAAACAAAACCCTGACTTTGAAGCTTTCTCAAACACTTGAATGACTTATTTCAGTGGTGCTTCCATAAAACAAACGTGATTTTTTATATACAGGGAACCCTTCGTGTGCGAGTCCGACTCGCACATGATCGGTTATTTTTTAATTTTTGTGTATGCGGAGCCAACTTTGTCTTTGTCTTAATTCAACGAAAACTCTCAAGAAAAATAGGATACAAGGGTGACATAATTTCTATTCACAAACATCATATGACATACAAATCAAATAGCTTACAATTACAGGTTTAAACAATTTTTTTAAAATGCGTTAACATAATAGTCTAGATTTGTTGAAAGACAAGATAATAAAGGCCAAATGCGTGTCAGGCCACGTCAATTTTGAGTTCATGCCACTAAAAAGTCTAGAAACTAATTTCCTATTTTTGTATGAAATTTTCCTTTTCCGAGTACATTATATAAGTTGATCGCCTATACATTTTTAATTTGTAAACCCTTAAAATTCATACCCATACCAAATTGCAGCTTTCTAGTTCTTATAATCTCTGAGTAAACCATGGACGGACAGACAAACAGACATGGTGAAACTATAAGGGTTCCTTGTTTACTAAGGAACCCTAAAAACCATCTAATTCAAATGCATATTATTATTTATCAATATTTATTATAAGGCATACTTTAAAACGCATAATTTTATTGTGCATATACGCCCATATTTTTAATTTTAGAAATATTCAATAAGTATAACCCCTAAAGTTATAGTTTTATATTTTATAACAAAAATCCATAATATTTTTTCTATTATTACAAAGGTGTTTAGTAGCAAACGAATAAAAAATTAATGACACAAAACAAGCCGCCGCAAATCCGACTTCACGAAGTTTTGTGTGCCCATTTATACCCGCATAGGCGCGGAGTGGTGAGGTGGCCCGCGAGCTGAGGAGCAGTTGGTTTTAACTGAAACCGAAGTTGGTGAACGAAAACCATCTGCGACGATTAGCTCGCGTGGAACAGCCGGAGCCTAGCAGCGCTGGAGCCGTGTCAAAAGTCATTTTTACTTGCAGGCAGCTTGCAGTATGCTGCATTCTTGCTTGCATGCTTGCCTGCGTGCTTGCTCGCATGATATTTTGTAGTACCTACCTATTTCAATATTATTGTTAAATTATGATAAATAAGTTTTTTTTTTGAGTTTAAGTATTTCGCCTGCGTTATGTTTATTAACATTTATGATAAACAAAAGGTGTGCCTCTTTTTATTTATGCTTCCCAAATTTATGCATTTCTATGATTGTGCCCTATAGATTTCTGTCATTTGATGTTATGCGTTATGAAGTTATGCTAATTTAAATAATAAGTAATGCTATTTAAATAATAATTTTAAATTATGATAAATAAGTATTATTTCATTAGAGTTTAAGGATTTCGCCTGCTATGTTTATTAAAAGTCTTAATATTTATGAAAAACAAAAGGTGTGCCTCTTTTTATTTATGCTTCCCAAATGTATGCATTTCTATGATTGTGCCCTATAGATTTCTGTCAGTTGATGTTATGCGTTAAGAAGTTATGCTATATAGATTTATGGGAAATGAATTTTATGGCCATCAACATTATGAATCGTTAGTTTATGAAGAAAAACGCTATGCGTTCATAGTTAACCGATATAGTTTTAAAGACTAAAACCCACGGAAAGTAAGGGAAGATTCTTGCTGAAAAGTACGTTTATTTAATGAGTGCAAGTAGTAATTTATATATTTTTGAAATATTTGATACCAGCCAAGGCATGATTCCGATCGTTTTATTATTTAATTACCTACTTACTTTTAAGCATAAAGAAGCGAACTGTGTGAGTTAGTCTCGAATGTCTTAGTGGTCATCATGCCAGGAAGTCACACTGGAGGTCCCAGTTTCGATCCCCGGTCATTACAAGGTGGATTTCTTTTTTCAGATTGACCTGGGTATTGAATGTACATCTTTTTGCTATAAAATATAGTATCGTTGAGTAAGTATCTTATAACACAAGTCTCGAACTTGCTTCGGGGTGCTGTGTGATTTGTCCGTATATATTTGACCGAGCGAGCGAAGCGAGCGAAGCGTCTCAGTTTCGAGATTAGCCAAAAATTCTTTTGTCCGTCTGTCTGTCTGTTCTCGCCTACAGGTCGCATTTCTTAACCGATTCTCATGAAATTTTGTAAGCAGGTTCAGCAACTTAATAGAATTTTTTTGTCAAGCCAGTTTTTCGAAATTTTTCAAAATGGCGGAAATATGGGGGTTTAAAATTTTAAAACTGTCATATATCCCCCATTTCAAAATATTTTCAAAAATGTCATTAGACTTTTTTGTTGCCATTATGAAAACAATTTCATTTTTTTTGAACAACTTTTTTGTCTGAATAACTTTTTTATACGTTATACTTAAACGGGTTTAGGGTGACTCGCGGAGTCTAGCTGACTAAGCCGTAACGGATATACAATACAAATCTTCTTACAAAATATACTAAACCTATTTAAGGGTGAATTCAGTCCGGGTTACTGAACAACTTTCTTAAAAATACATATCTCCCCTGGGGTCCACGAAGTAGTTTCTCTGAATAACTATTATGGTTATTATTTTGAGTTTCATAAGTAGTTCTATAAATTTTATCATATTTAACCGACTTTAAAATAAAAAGGTTTTGTTTATTTACGTTTTTTTCAGTATTTGCTTATTTTGATTGATATGTGGCTTGTTTATTTAATTTAGCAATTTTGTTGAGCGAACTTTCGTTCAATCGCTGTCGCTGCTTGTCTGTGCTTCTGTAGTAGCATCAGTAATTATGCCACGAACTAACAAGAGATCAACAGCAACCAAAGCCTGCGCAGTAGCTTTACGAAGAGAGTAAGAAACCAATGAGCAGCGGCATAGAGCCATGGCAATACAAATAAACATTTAATCGAAAACCCATTAACAGTTTTCTGGTTTTTTCAACAACGAGCTGACTTTGTCATTTGAAAAATGATGGGTCATTTTTCGGTGAAAGACTACTGGTACAGAACTGAATTTCAGCATCACGGTAGACCTCATATCCATGTGATGTATGGTAGGAAGGTGCTCCTGACATTTTAGAGCTAGATCGAAAGTCATTTGAAGAAAGGGCTGTGATTGCCAACTATTTTGGAAATTTGGTCACAATCATGAATCCGCATATCGGTAAACCTGCACCGATTATTTATCCAAATCAGGTACATTATTCTGAAATAATATTAGCGAGGTCTAAGTTCGTGGCGAACTACTAGTTATATAGAGGGCACTATATTAAATATATTGTGACATCTTAGGCTGTGCCTATTATCAGAATACAGCTAAGATGCTTCCAACGACTGATACATCATTTGTTATGGTACCGTGGATGTTATAAAAGATATGATGAACACACATAAATAGCGGTGAATCACATAACCCTCCTTTTGCATTCGCCGTAGTCAGGTAAAATAAAGGTAAACAATAATCAAAACAAAACAAACACTTGAACAACATCTGTTTATTGAGAAAGGTTACTCTCCTTTTTTATTGAGAAAGCATCTAGTGATGTCTACGGGGCGGAGGATTTTGTCCTAAAAGACTCTGGACTAAATTCTGAGCATAATTATGTGCACCATTCCAGGTTTCTATAAGAGGAGGGGCGTTTTCAGAGTTACCAGTAGAAGGTTGACGAATGTACACAACTTGTCGTGTTGCTGCGTTATTCGGATATATCGGTTGTCTATATTGGTTATTTTGATAATTTTGTGGATTTTGTGGCATTAACTGGTTGTATCCTTGTGGCAACGGACTCGCAGAGACGGACCCATATCTCGTGAACCCTGCAGAAAAAGATAATTATATTTAATATTAATCGATATGATTCAGTAACAAATTGAGGAAATGCGTTTACAATTAACTCAATATAATTATTGTATTCGATTCATTTTAATAAAATTTTGCTAGATTTATTGCTAATTTATCATGAACGATGTTTTATAATAGGGGTGATCTCAGTCTATATCTGTGGATTTCAGGAATAGGTATTATACTTAGTATTTTCAGGAATAGGTATTATAATATAAAGAACTTATAACTTAATATTAATTTCAGTAAAACTCGATTACATTTATATTAACTGTATGAAATTTTCAAAAAATTTAATATTTTCAAATTGTCGACTGTGTTATTTATATAAATAAATAATAATTTCAACAACTATTTAAAAACAAGTAGAACATATATGATATAAATTAAAGCACATATTTCTAAATTTAACGACATCCTTTTACTGAGGAAAGTCTAACCCTAGCGCCTATGGGGCGGAGATATATGCCCAAACAAAGCTTGGACTACATTTTGAACTCAATCATGTCCCAAATTACTAGACAAGGTGGAGAGTTCACAGGTTCACCAGCAAAACATTGATTATCACAAATAACCTGTGGTTATGCTGTATAAATCAGAGGTGCCGGTGTAGATTTGTTTTACGTATACTATACTCTAGTACCTTGCTGGTTTAAAGGCATCTGTTGGTTGTATCCCGGTGACATCGGCTGGTTGTATCCCGATGACATCGGTTGGTTGGATCCCTGTGACATAAGCTGGTTGTATTCAGGTGACATCGGCTGGTTGTATCCCTGTGACATCGGCTGGTTGTATCCCTGTGACATCGGCTGGTTGTATCCCTGTGACATCGGTTGGTTGTATCCCGATGACATCGGTTGGTTGGATCCCTGTGACATCCGCTGGTTGTATTCAGGTGACATCGGCTGGTTGTATCCCTGTGACATCGGCTGGTTGTATCCCTGTGATATCGGTTGGTTGTATCCCTGTGACATGGGCTGGTTGTATCCCTGTGACATCGGCTGGTTGTATCCCGGTGACATCGGTTGTTTGTATCCCTGTGACATCGGCTGGTTGTTTCCCTGTGACATCGGCTGGTTGTATCCCGGTAACATCGGCTGGTTGTTTCCTTGTGGCCACTCTTGGTTGTATTCTTGTGGTAATGGAATCGCAGAAACTAATCCATTTGGCATAAACCCTGCAAAAAAAGCAAAGATATTTAAAATCAGAATATCAATCGATTAGTACTTAAACAAAGAACCGATATAATCTTCTTCTATGCGTGTCCACTCAATTCTAAATATTGCTGGGCCTAGTACCTACTGAACTACCAGTACTGTTTTAAGACTAGCGTTGTACAGGTCCCCCAAAGTGCATATATCGGGGAACTCTAGGTAGGTAGCAAGTTTTTGAGAACATAGTGAAAAATGTAAGAACCATTTTTAACTGGTTAAACCGCTTTAAATCAGGAATGGTGATAATGAGGAAAACGGATGCAATTTTTTTAAAAGAAAAATTCATGATCTGTAATTTTTGGCTAACCTATTTTGTGATAAAATTAATCTTTCGCAAAAAAATACAAAAAAAAACCTAAAAAAAATATTTTTTAATTTTGACCTTGCATTTTTTACACACGATTTTGATGTGGACATTTGACATTTCATGTATTGTGTTCCCAACATATGTATTTTTCAGCTTTATGCGAATTAATGTATTTAACCACGACTTGAGATTTTGAGTAGACTATAGAAAGAATAAATTACTTCAACAACAACTTCAACATAATTTTCAAAACTAAAAACCCGATTTCAACTACAAACTACACTGTCGATTTTGATAAAATTTCTATGGGACCACCTGATTTATGCCTAATAATACCCGTTTAAACAAAAAAAAACTAAAATTTTCAATTTTTTTCCGTTATCTTCTGGTACCATACATAAAAACGTGACCCTTTTTTTTGCATAATTTTTTTGACCTAATATGCTTTGGCATACTGGGTTTGGCATAAAATATTTTGTCATAACAGTTTTTAGGCATAAGTTGTTTTTTGGCATACTGGTAGTTGGGCATAATTATATTTTAGGCTAATTTGTTACGGCATAATGTTAATTGGCATAATCTCCATAGGCATAGTAACTATAAGTTTAATAATAAGGAAATGTATTTCTACGAATAAAATGAGTAAAACGAAAGCGAGCGACTTAAGCTTAGGGCGAAAATAACACAGACACAAAAACAACTTACATCCTACTTACATCCTTTTATGCTTTAAAATGTTAGGGCTAAATAATGATTATGCTTAGGTACCTACATTATGCTTAAAATTATTATGCATACTCCATTATGCGAAAGGACGTTATGCTTAAAAACGATTGTGCATTAAACCAGTATGCTATGTGATATTATAGCTTAAATTTGTATGCATATAAATAGTGATCCATAAAAAACATATTTATTTGAATTGATCCTTTCTTTTTAAGTAATTTAAAAATTATTTATATAGACAATTTATAAATTAAGAGATTTGCACTTACATGAGGTCCCCGAGATAGTGAGAAGGAGAAATACGGAGACTTTATTCAGGAACATGTTTGCGTAGTTCTAAACTTCGACTGTACTCTGAAATAGTCCAGGTTCGCTTATATTGAAACTTTGTATCCAGCTTATCAATCATGTGACGTATGTGAGGCGAATCATTTTATCAATGACCGGTCAAGGCTAAGACGGGCCACGCGCAGTATAGGGTTCAGTAGTTGTGATTGCCGACTCTAGATTCTTTATATTCCGTACCTGTTACGTAACTATACTCCATTTGCTTAGGTATTTAAATAAATGTAAACAATTTTGACCAGTATTTTATTCAAATATGCACTTAATAAATTAATACCTTTGCAAATTACAAATTAATTATTTAGTATTTATTTTCAAAACCGAATTAATATTTCGAAAAATCCCTGAATCGAAAATCCCTTCTCAAACTTACAATATTTTGAAAGACTTATTATTAAACGACACCTCACACCATGGATTAGTCGAGTAAAAACAGATTCCTACTTTACATGTCTGGGAGAGAGATACCCTATTTTATTTTACCACTTTGTTACCGTGATAAATATACATACCTTGGCCAAATTACAGCTTTATAGTACTAATCGAACTGACAGACCAACAGAAAATCAGACATGTCGAAACTTTGAGGGATTCTTGTTTAACACGAAACCCTAAAAACGATGTTTTTGTCTTCCTCGTATGTTATAAGATTGTGGATGTTCTTTATCTATACATATCGCTGTCTGTACATTGAAATAAATATAATTTTGTAGCTTGTAGGTATTTATGTCCCACTGCTGGGCAAAGGCCTCCCCTTTCTTTCTACAAGCTTTTATTTAACTTGCAATATATCTCTATCCTGTATGTGTACGTGTAACACTGAAAATGTTTAGAACTGGCCAGTTAGAAACATTGGTTTGAAAACTTTTTTTGAATTTCAATTTCAGAACTCTTTGGTAACCTAATGTAGTATATTGCATTCATTTGTCATTTGTTTCACGCCAGAAAATTTTCGGTCAATAATTTATTATGACTTTCGTTGTGGAGCTTTTGGCGGAAAGTCAAGGGGTCCAGTTGGAGTTTGCTTTAAATTGTTTTGCAAATTGATTCTAGTCGAGTTTATAATATGAAATTGGTGTGGTTTTGTGTTATAAATGCTCATTCTGGTGAACAATATGTGAAATGTTTAAAGTGGACAATCATAGTGCGGCTGTAGTGATATTTATTTGCGTACTGCGGTGGGCGTCTTTAGGCGCCGTCCGCCACTCAATCGGCTATGAAAACCGGTGGACTGGTATAGATTTGTCGCCAGAAGCTTCCTTAAAGCAATCAAAGGACCTATACCAACCTTTGATTGCATATATTTTTGGCGCCATTGGTTTACTAGACACTAGCAAAATAAGCTTCATCGAAGTTTGACCGCCATAAACAAGAAAAAAAAAAGACTTTCGTTGTGGGCTTACTCAACAACAAAGCTATGATATAAGTTCAACGGCGGTGACTAAAATGCTATATTCGACATCGTCACAGGTGATGAAAGCTGGATATATTGCTACGAAACCGAAACCAAAAGACAATCAGCTCAGTGGGCGATTCTTTCCGAGGATCGGCCAACTAAAGTAAAGAAAGGAAGAAGTCAAGGAAAAAAGATGATTGCCTCATTCTTTGGTCGGAAAGGTTATTTCGCGACAGTTGTGCTATAAGATGGAAGGACAGTTACTGCAGACTGGTATGTCAATCGCTGTTTGCCTGTTATCTTGGAAAAAAATTGACAGCAGCGCCCTCGAAGCAGGATCCTCCTTCACCACGACAATGCGCACTCCGCAAAACGGACTGTTGAATATTTGACTATGGCAGGTGTCGAGATAATGAGTCATCCGCCATAGAGTCCTGACCTGGCGCCCTGCGACTTTCATTTATTCCCAAGAACTAAAGATAAAATTCGAGGTACATATTCGCTTTGCGAGCCCTTAACGGCCTGGCCACAGCCTCTGGCGGTGCGGATCGCGGTGCGGCAGGAGGCGCGGCGTGCGGCGCGGTTGGCGGTGGTATGCCACAGCTCACATGTTGCGACCGCGGCGGCGGCAGCGATGGACGTATTTAGAGAATTGCTAACTATTAAAATAGAAGGGAATTGTTTTTTTTTTTTCGAACCATAATTTTTTTTAAACTTGCCTATATTTATGATGTGAATTTTTTGACATCCATAATGCTGGTCTACTCAGTATTTCACTTATAAATTGTTCCGTATTCGGTATTTATATGAGCTCAACGTGCGGTAAAAACAAAATGATTTGTTTCGGTCGCGCGACGCTGATTACGTCCACCGCTGCCGCCGCTGACGCCGCGCCGAGCTGTGGCCACCTCGCTCGCGCATACATTTGTTTCATCCGCCCGCCGCGCGGCCGCGTACCGCGCGACTCACCCCGCGCCGCGCGCCGCGCCGCAATCCGCGTCGCCGGCAGCTGTGGCATACTCCATACATTCCCTACCATTTGTTTTCGCCGCTCACCGCCTGCCGCGCCGCAATCCGCGCCTCCGTGGGCTGTGGCCAGGGGGTAAGATGCGGTGAAAGCGTAGGAAAATGCCATAGAAGAGACCCCTAAGGAAAAATGGGCCCACTGCTTTTCTCAGTGGTTCCATCGAATGCGACGATGTGTAGAGAGGAACGGAGTTTACTTCCGAAAAACAATAAAAGTATTTGCAGCTTTCTACATTAAGCCGTTTTTCATTTTCTAAACATTTTCAGTGTTACCTAGGTATATGAATGTTTGTGTAGGTCAAATTCTTGCAACTCAATTTCCAACCAGTTATCTACATTCTCAGAATTTATTGTTAGATAGTGTGTTTACTTGATTTTTAGTTGTTTAATTTAAAGTAGCGAATTCTTTATAGGTAGTGTAGGATAGTAAATAAATTATTACTTCAAATATATTTACTACCTTCACTAGATTTTTTTTAAAAGCCTCTACTTTCCCACTGCTAGGCAAAGGACTTAGTAGTTATGGGTAAACACACTATCTAAAATAAATTCGGAGAATATAGATTAGCTTATCAGCGCTATTTGTGAGAAAGCCTTGACATCTATAATGTTTCTACTTCTTAGAATAATTGACAAGACCTCTGTCTGTTATTTTATTCTGTTGTTTTTTTAACCCCGAAAATATTTTTTTATATCTTCTATTATTATTTTTCAAATCCGACGCATACTACAAAAATTATCACGTCTTTATCTCGGGTGTGGTAGGCAGAATCCAGGGCCATAAGACCCAAAGGCCACGCTTAGCGTGATAGTCGGGGTTAAAATGGAATAGTTGGCCAAATGCGTGTCGGGCTATGCGCAGTGTAAGGATCCGTAGTTGCGAATGCCGGCTTTGAGTTCACGCGACCAAAAAGGTTTAAAAGCTAATTTTCTATTGAATCTGTATTAAATTATAGAGTTCATTTTATAAGTTGGTCGCCTATAACATTTTAATTTGAAAACCCTGCTTAGCTCTAATAGTTTTTCACTTCGTTATTTTTTCATATTCATATCATATTTTCATATATACTACAGCTGTGAATTTTTTCAAGTGTACCGTAGTACACTAGTTGTCGACGGAATCGTTACCTGTCACCAACTATTTTGATTCTTTTTCCACTTCCGCCCACAATCACGCTTAGAATGACCGTTGTGTGGCGTTAGGTTTTCCCTAGGCTCTAAAGCTCAGAGACTCACTCAAATTTTAAATTTTTGTACAGCGCCATCTATCGTTGTCCAAAAAGACAATTTTTTGAGAATACTTGGAAACCAATCGAAATCGAATTGAAATCATTTTATATAAACTTAATGATAAAACGAACTTACCTGTACGTGAAGTTCTATCATAATTATGCGAGCTACTCAATTCGAAACGATTATATTTACTTGTAGTACTGTTTCGTATTTCTCGGCCTTTCACGAATATTTTAAAGTAAATCTGGAATAGAGAAAAAACAAGTGCTCTCCCGTCCTGCGCGCGCATCTTGGTTCATTATCTGTTTTCGTGCAGTATCGGCCGTTACACGTCTAGATATTATTTTTCCAAAAAATATTTTTTTCGTGAGTAAAAAGAAGAAATATTAGTACTTATTGTGTTATATATTGTTAGTTGCTGTAAAGTAATCTGAAGATATGGGAAGGAAGCGTAAAAACAGGCATAAAAGCAGTGACTAACTGTTGAAAAGGTTAGAAAGAGACCTATGGAAGCGAAGCATAATATAAAATTAGCAAAATTTTTAGCTTGTATTGGCTAAAAATTTTGCTAATTTTATATTATGCTTCGCTTCCATAGGTCTCTTTCTAACCGAACAGTTATTTTTTAGCAATCTTTCAAACAAAAATGTTTGACGTGATTCTTTAAATTAATAAACTTTTTTATTTATTAATGGATATCAATAAAGCTAATATTTCATTTTAGTTAAAGCTCATCTCAATATATTAGTAAAAACTGGATCCGAATCGGTTCAGCCGTTTTTAAGATTACCGAGCATAAACGCAATTTTTCGAACAAAAATTTTTGACGCGATTTCTTAAATTGATATATTTTTTTTATTTATGAATGTATTTAAATAAAATAAACACTAAATGTTAAGTGAAGCTTATCACAATACATAAAAGAAAGCCGCAACCGAATCGTTTTAGCCGTTTCTAAGATTAGCGTGCGCAAACGCACAGACAAACAAACAGAGAAAAATTCTAAAAATCATTGTTTTGTGTTCTATTGCGATGGTTAAAGCCTCCAACAATATATTTTTCATTTATCTTTCATGTACAGACAGCGATCGATCAGTTACGATTTTATTACTTGTATTAATTGCTATATTGATCTGCAGGCAAACTCATGCCTTGAGTTCATTCAAATGATGATAACTTTTTTTTAATGAACCGATTTTAAGGAAACAAATTTAAGATGTTTCTCTGGGTTTAAACAAAGCAATTGGTAAACGTTTTACCTAAGTTAATCAGTTCAGTACTTTCGGAAATAAGTGTGATCATACATACAGACATAAAGACAAAAAATAAAATAAAAAATGTTTGGTTTTCTATTTTTCTTTTTTGGCCTTCCTCTATCCATTTCAATCAAAAAAATTAAATGTACAGACAATTTTTTTTACTGTTTTATTATATGTATATAGATAGATATGAGGGAACAGATAAACGTACATAGCGACGAAACACATAACCTTCCTTTTGGCTTGTAGTAGTCAGATGAAAATAAAGGAGCTCGATGGCTCGGTGGAAGTGCATGTTACTGGCACTTTCGTAAGAAAAGCGACAGCAGGCGTGGTCCGCACTTGGATGGGTGACCACAAGTGGCATAAAAATTTCTCGAGCCCCTCCATGCTTCGGAAGGCACGTATAAGTCGTTATCCCAGCTGTCATCATAGTATGGCAGTCGTCAAGCTATGTCAGATGCCTTTAGGCATCCTGAAACATCTGACACCAGTGTTAACCACTTGCACAAACGAAAAATAAAACGAATAAAGGTAAACATTAATCAAAACAAAACAAAACAATTGAACAACATCTCTTTATTGAGAAAGGTTACTCCCCTTTTTTATTGAGAAAGGTTATTATATATAAAACTTTAATTTCTACGGGGTGGAGGATTTTGTCCAAAAAGTATTAATTCTGTGCTGAAAGACTGGATTAAATTTAGAGCAAATACTTCCACCATTCCACCTGAAAGTTGTGTTTGGAGTGTTATCAATAGAAGGTTTAGGAATGTATTTAGTTTGTGGTTGTTAAGAGTAGTTTTGATATATCGGTTGTCTATATTGGTCGCCGTACATATTTTGATAATTTTGTGGATTTTGTGGCATTAATTGGTTGTATCCTTGTGTAGTAAAGTAAAGCTTCCCAGTGGGAATCGAACCCATGGACTCCGGATGACAAGGCAAACGCCTTGACCACTAGACCACGGAGGCATTTTGACGTATTAATAAATAAATAAATAAATATATATATAAGGACAAATTACACTGATTGAGCTAGCCCCAAAGTAAGTTTGAGACTTGTGTCATGAGATACTAACTCAACGATACTATATTTTATAACAAATACATATATAGATAAACATCCAAAACCCAGGACAATTTGAAAAAGGCTATTTTCCAACTTGCCCTGGCTGGGGATCGAACCCAGGACTTCCGGATTAGCGGTCTAGCGTGTTGAACATTACGCCACGGAGGTCGTCAAATACGTATTGAATATCAACTCCAATAAATTTAAACATTATATATGCGAAGCTTAGAGGTTTACAAACTTATAATCACTAAGTTTGTTAATACAGGACATAATGTCTTTCCTATAGAAGACGTTATCTTGTAAACCATCTAGGTAAGTTGAATTTGTCATCTCAAAACTGCAAAAGAATCTTTTTGGCTTTATTTTATATAATAATAAATAATATTATTCCACCCAAGTAACACATTTGGTGACAAATAGCTTGCATATAGTATTTTTTTGGAAACTTTAGTAATAAAATCCACTGTGCTTAAGTTCTATAAAGGTGGTTAGAACCTCTAAGCAACCTGTATATTACCAAAGGGAGAAAAATTGCAACTTATTTATAGATGCAAAAGCGAAGCATAAGAGTTCGAATTGTTATCCTGAGTGGTACTTGGAACTAACGGTGCAAATTGCGCGCCGTGAATGAATGATTGAACGATAAAGCGATACAGTTCATTCGTTGAGTGACAAATGAGATCCTATCAAGTTCTTATTTTCGGTGGAGATAAACAAAAGGACGATTGTGCTTTTGTGTTGTGACAGCTTTATTTGGATTATTGCATCTTTTTGGTGAGTATTAAAAAATGATGTGTATAACGCAGGATAACATCTTGGAGCCCTTGCAAATGGTTTTTTACTGTGAAACCATGGTATATTTACTAAGTAAATTTTGATGCGCCTTCAATCTAATCAAGAATTATCAAATAATATGCACTGATCAAATATACTTTATAAAATTTGGTTGTTAAAAACCTAATATTATGGTTTCACAAAAAGTATAATGTCAAACTACACCAGAAACAGTTATCAAAACTCATGTTATTGTATGTAATTGTAATAAAATACTATTCAACAAGATACTTTTCAAGGACTCCATTTTTAAACATGGCGATTTAAAATAGACTTTGCAGTTCATATTTCCACTCGTTTGTTGCCTTATTGGAGCTCCTAGATCCAAACATCACTCATTATTACCTAGTAGTGATAATTTTCACTTTGCAGGTCTCGTTGTCATTGCATTGAATTGGGGATCTTCAATACGGGTACGAAACCCATTTATGAAGGTAAAGAAAGTAAAATTTATTTGATATGTAATAAAAATTATATTTCCTACTGATAGTTTCCAATTTGTATTTTTTCATTGGCAGTTCTTCTTTACAATAAGATATACTTACTTAATTTTAATTTCTAATGATGTTTATTTTATTCCGCATAATTTTTTTTTTCAGAATGCCGTTTTTTGTAGTTGAAACGATAGCATGAGCGTTCTTGGGTCTACTGTTAGCAAATTCGGATTTAAAGTGTTTATAAGTTTCGTAAAGATTTCAAAGCTCAGTCATAATTTTCTTCGAGGTCAGTTTCCTCAATTATTTCATTATTCACATTATCATTTTCAGCTAAATTTCCATCACTTATTTTAGTCGAATTTCCTCAGTAATTAAAAAAAACAGTTGAAGTTGAAACTTTCACTAGGATCATGACTGCATAAGAGATCTTTATTCTATAAATCTGACAAATGGTATCTACCTACAACTTAAAATCAAAATACAAGAGACATCCAAAAGAATAATTCATGAATAAAAACTGATCTTGCCTTGCCTACCAATCTTTCATTTTACACCCTGTATAACGTAAGTAGATTTAAAAAATTCAAAGTGAACTAAGTGATTGATAACTATTTCATAAACTAGTCAATTACCTAAAATGTAGGAAATAAATTGTACTCTATTTAAATTTATTAATATGTAAGGAACCTGCGATAGTGATAGTCAAATTCTTTAGAAACAATTTCTCAAAACAAAATTAAAAATAAGTTCTACATTTCTATCTTTTAGAACTGTTAGATCTTAAGTGGTTCTAAGTGAGAGAAATTTGTTGCTGAAGGTTTTCAAGAACCATCTTTTGGAATCGATGTACGCATTACAGTAACGTATTAGAGTATATTAGACCTTACAAAGGCAATTACACTACGTTTCAAATGGTCTGCAATAATAACTTTTGAGCCACTATAGGCGATAAATAACTTACATATACTACTTATTTAGTACTTAAGGTGCCAAATAAGGAAAAAATACCACCTATTAGGGTACGGTTCTTTAGAGGAGAGTTTAAGATGTCATATGCTTCTTTGACTTCTAAAAGAGTGAAAATTGAAATCTTTATGCGTCTATAAGTAATAAAATCGGCTTTATGCCACCATAACTTATAAAGCAGGAACAAAAATATATCAAATGCAACTGTTAGTGATAAGAGTTACTCATATGCAAATTCGAGTGCTATTTGCATCTATAAGTAATACCGATCACTCTTGCATCACTTTTATGCTACCTACAGTTGCAAAATAAGTTCCAAAATTCACTAACGTGCTACTTGGGCAGTCCATATATTATAATTTCAGGAATATTATGGTTGGGACATTTCAGAAACAGAAATAGTTAACCGATTTTTTATTTATTTATTCATCACAGAATTAAACACTTTACAAAACTAGTGGTTCTGTGAAATGTAGACCTCACAAGTCACCCTGACCCATTAAAATTTATCGGATAAATAGAAATTTTGTTTGCATTTCATATAAGTCATATTTAATTAATTAGGGTACATGTATTTTATTGAAACAAGAAAGAAAAAAAAAATTACATATTTACAAATATACACACACAGAAAAAAGTTAACTATTAATTTAGTCTAAAAATTCATGCCCACGTGGCATAGTGCCAAGAACGCTGGCCGCATAAATAGATGATCAGATAAAAAAGTTGCGTCTTAATAACGGTAACAAAAAAGACTAATGTCATTTTTGAAAAAAAATAATTTTTTTTTAAGTTTTTTTTAAATTTATTCTCCATAAAATCAACATCACTTTACAAAACTAGTTACTCGGTGAGCTGTAGACCTCGCGGGTCACCCTGACCCGTTAAAGTTTATCAGATAAAAAGTTGTTCAGATAAAAAAGTTGCGTCTTAATAAGGGTAACAAAAAAGATCGATGTCATTTTTGAAATATTATCGTAATAGCTGAAATATGATATGTTTAATGTGTAAAACCCCATATTTCCGCCATTTTGAAAATATTCAAAAGCTGAAAAAACAAAATAATTCTATATAATTTTCGAACCTTTCCACAAAATGTTACAAGAATCTGTTGAGAAATTCGACTAGGCGAAAACAGCCCGACAACCGGACGGCTGCCGGACAAAAGCATTTTTGGCCTATCTCGAAACCGAGACGCTTCGGTCGCTCGGCAATTATTATTTTATCTTAGAAACAGACGATCTCATTTTGTAATTAAAATATTTAAAAATTATACATACATGCATACATACTATCACGTCTTTATCCCTAATGGGGCAGCAGTTCTATGCAGAGCCCAGGGCCGCAAGACCCAAAAGCCACTTTTAGCGTCATGGTGGGCGAAAAGATGGAAAAGCAATCAATACAGTGATGGGTTGCTAGCCGCATCGCCTGTTAACATGATTTGCATTTTTGCCCATTCCCTCGATCGGCTTTTACGATCTGCGTGGGAAGAGAAGCAGCTGGTACATTCTAAGTTTTTTTATTTCTCCCAGACCAGCATGGGAAGCAGCAGCTTAAAAATTATATTCAAAGAAAACAGTTAAAATAGCTTATATAGGTATACAGAGAACTTATTAAACAGTAATTTCAGAGAAATTCTTACATTTAAATTCTATTGGATGTAATTTCCGATAAATAGTCACTTTTAAAATAATTGTATCTAAATAAATAATAATAATATTAATGTGTAAAGAACAGGGGGAGACCTTTGCCCAGCAGTGGGACACTAGAACAGGCTAATAAAAATAATAATAATAATGTCCATAATTGTTTTAAGAAAGTAGAATCTAAAGGACATACATAAAAGAAAACATTTCAACATCCTTTTATTGAGGAGAGTTATCACTCTCTAACGCCTAATGGGCGGAGGGTTTTGCCCGAGCCCAGTTTGAACAAAATTCTGAGCCCAATTATGTATACCATCCCACATTACTAAAAGAGGCGGGGAGTCCAAAGGTTCGCCAGCAGAATATTGCTCAATATAAATAACTTGTGGTTGTGCTGGGTAAGTCACAGGTGCTGGTTGTAGCTGGTTTAGAGGCATCTGTTGGTTGTATCTCGGTGACATCGACTGGATGTATCCCGTTGACATCGGCTGGTTGTATCCCGGTGACATAAGCTGGTTGTATCTCAGTGACATTGGCTGGTTATATCCCGGTGACATCGGCTGGTTGTATCCCGGGGACATCGGCTGGTTGTGTCCCGGTGACATCGGCTGGTTGAATCCCGGTGACATCGGCTGGTTGAATTCTGGTGACATCGGCTGGTTGAATCCCGGTGACATCAGCTGGTTGTATCCCGGTGACATGGGCTGGTTATATCCTGGTGACATGGGCCGGTTGTATCCCAGTGATATGGGCTGGTTATATCCTGGGTTGTATGCCGATGACATGGGCAGGCTGTATCCCGGGGGCATCGGCTGGTTGTATCCCGAAGACATCGGCTGGTTGTATCCCAGTGACATGGGCTGGTCACTTCCCTGTGGCATCGGCAGGTTATTTCCCTGTGGCATCGGCTGGTGGTTTCCCTTTTGCATTTGCTGGTTGTTTCTCTGTGGCATCTGCTGATTGTTTTCCTGTGGCGTCGGTTTGTTGTTTCCCCGTGGCATTAGCTGGTTGTATCCGTGTGGCATTTTCTGGTCATTTCTCTGTGGCATTGGCAGGCTATTTTCCTGTGGCATTTGCTGGTTGTTTTCCTGTGGCATCTGCTGGTTGTTTCCTAGTGGCTTTGGTTGGTTGTACCCTGGTGATATCCGTTGGTTGTATCCCAATGACATTGGGTGGCTGTATACCGGGGTAGTCGGCTGGTTGTATCCCGGTGACATGGGCTGGTCATTTCCCTGAAGTATCGGCAGGTTGTTTCCCTGTGGCATCGGCTGGCTATTTCCTTGTGGCATTGGATGGTTGTTTTCCTGTGGCACCGACTCGGTATTTTCTTGTAGAGTGAGCTGGTTGTTTCCCTGTGGTATCAGCTGATTGTTTTCCTGTGGAATTTGCTGGTTGTTTCCTTGTGGCATTGGTTGATTGTTTCCCTGTAGCACCGGCTTATTGTTTCCTCGTGGCGTCAGTTGATTGTACACTGGTGATATCAGTTGATTGTATCCCGATGACTTAGGCTGGCTGTAACCCGGGGAAATCGGCTGGTTGTATCCCGGTGACATGGGCTGGTCATTTCCCTGTGGCATCGGCAGGTTATTTTCCTGTGGCCTTTGCTGGTTGTTTTCCTGTGACATCTGCTGGTTGTTTCCTTGTGGCATTGGTTGGTTGTTTCCCAGTAGCACCGGCTGCTTGTTTCCTTGTGGCTGCGGTTGGTTGTAACCTGGTGATATCCGTTGGTTGTATACCGATGACATTGAGTGACTGTATTCCGGGGTAGTCGGCTGGTTGTATCCCGGTGACATGGGCTGGTCATTTCCCTGTGGCATCAGTAGGTTGTTTCCCTGTGGCATCGGCTGGTTATTTCCTTGTGGCATCGGTTGGTTGTTTTCCTGTGGCACCGACTCGTCATTTTTTTGTGGAGTGGGCTGGTTGTATCCCTGTGGCATCGGCTGATTGTACCCTTGTGGTAACGGAATCGCAGAAACTAATCCATTTGCCATAAACCCTGCAAAAAAAACAACGATATAAAATCAGGAATATCAATCGATTAGTACTTTAGCATGTGGCAAGGCCTTTGATATATGACACGACAACCGCTTTGCACACTGGTCCTTCGTCCTGGACCAAACAATGGACTGTGATGACTGGAAAAGGTGGCCAGGGATAATGAAACTGCTAATATAGAGCCGTTAAGAACGCAGCACGCCTTGAGGAGAGGGAGGCCAGAGCTTCTTCTCAGGGTTTCTTCTTTCTTCTTAGAGCTTTACGCAAGCGATCCAATTCGGACTAAAAAACGGCGGGCTAGCTGTGCTATATTTCGACTTCCTTGCGGGCATAAAACTTTTTTTTGTTATTTCTTACATTATCCATAACTCACAGCTTATTGGTGAAACTAGTATAAAGTATATCTTATTTAATTTCTTATGTTGCGTAAATGCCAAGACCCCTATTTTCAGATAAAAAGCCTCAAAAAACTCGCTACTACAAATAGCCACGCTCATATGTAAGCACCCCGCTCCACGCGAGAGGGGCGGTCTTTAAATATCGGCATGTCTGGAATCATAATCAAGTCCTTTAGTCTTCACTGCAGGAGCACGACCCTCTTTGTACTACCAGAGCCATACTTGGCCAGAGCAGCCAAAGGACTTAGCCTATTTATTACACTATCCTATTTTCTTAGATTGGTTCTATTATTAATGAACGCTGCAGAAAGTTCAATTTTATATTCATTTAAATAAAATGTTTAGTTACTTATATATTTAGTTTTTCAGAGTAAAATGTAGGCACCATTTTTTAAAGAACATGGCATGATCCCCAATTTTTACCTAACCAATTATGTGATAAAATTTATCGTTTCGCAAAAAATATTTATATTTGAAAACTTTGTCTTTGGTTTTTACTACACACACTTTGATGTTGCTAGGGACTTTTGACATTTCATATTATGGTGTTCACAACATTTTTACTTGTCAGCTTAATGCGTATGTACTTAACTATGATATGATATTTCTATAGAAAGAACATACTTAACTAAAATATGATTTTTCTAAACTAAAAACCGATTTCAACACCAAACTACAAATCCGATTTTGATAAAATTTTTAAGGGAGCACCTAACCTTCTATTTAAACAAAGTAAGAATATTACAAATTGATCCAGGCATCTTTGTGTAATCGGGGAACATACATAAAAAAACGTATACAATACACTCCTATTTTAAAGTCTGTTAAGCGCAGCGATTTAGGCTCAATTTTTTATAAGTATAAGTTGATTTTTTATTTTATTGTATTTATATCTAGTTAAGTTTTTATTAATACTTAGTTATATTTAGTTTTTAGTTATTTAGTTTAATCTGAATATAATATAAATCTGTTAAAAATTATTCATAAAAACTATTTATAAATTAAGGGATTTGTACTCACATGAGGTCCCGGAGATGGTGAGAAGAAGAATCACGGAGATTTTATTTAGGATTAGGAACATATTTGCGTAGTTCTAGACGTCAACTGTACTCTGAAAAGGTCCAGGTTCGCTTTTATTAAAACTTTGTATCCGGCTTATCAATCGTATGGAAGGCGACCCATTTGATCTCTTTAAACACACATCAAAGAACGGTCAAGTGCGTGACGGGCCACGCCCGGTATAGGGTTGCGTACAGTACTAGCGATTGCCGACTTTGAATTCTTTATATCCAGTATTTGTTACGTAATTTTTAAATGTAAACGATCTTGACAAGTATTTTATTGAAATAAACACATATTAAATTAATGCCTATGCAAATTACAAATTAATAATTATTTTAGTATTTATCTTTAAAACCAAATTATTATTACGAAAAAGAATTCCTGGATCGAAAATAGTGTTTACCAATATTTTGAAAGACCTATTCTAAGACAAACCACACCATAGGTTAGTCGAGAAAAAAATATCTTACTTTTATTTTACCACTTTGTTAGCCTGATAAATATACATAACTTGGCCAGATTACACCTTTATAGTACTAATCAGACAGACAGACCAACAGACAGTCAAATTATAGGGTTTCTTGTTTATCACGAAACCCTAAAAACGATGTTTTTGTCTTATTTGTGTGTTATAATAAAGTAGATGTTCTTTATCTACACAATAAAAACTTCACCGATCGCTGTCTGTATATTGAAGTAAATTGGTATATTTTAGTAGCTTGTATTTATGTCACAATGCTAGGCAAGGGCTTCCCCTTTCTTTTTACAATTTCTTTATTTAGCATACAAAACAAATCACTATCATATTTCGATAAAGGTACATAAGTATTTTTTTCCTTACATATGTATGCCTAAAAGTCTAAAAAGTAATCCTGTATGTGTATATGAATGTATGTGTAGGTCAAATCTTTTAGTTATCCTCAACCGATTTAGCTTCTTCTTCTTATCGTGTGTGTTAGCGACTAACACTGGTGTCAGAGTTTTTAAACCGCCTTATAGGCCTCTGACATGGTTTTAGGTAACGACCAAAGTCAAAGACAATGACCGGGACCATAGATCTATCATACAAATTCTATGTCTATGACCGGGACCGACGGCTTACCGATTTAGCTGAAACTTTGCATACTTGTGTAAATCGGATGTCAATACAATAGTCAATGAGCTGTTCTGATGATGGAGCCGGGAGATATTCGACGGAACTCAGTTATAAAAGAACATAAACCTCATTTAGTAGAACTTGTTTGATTTGTCTTATGACGAGCACTTAATGGTAGATGCCTAGGGTCTGATTACGGAGACAAAAGGTAGTCGATGGAACTCGGTAATAAAACGACGCAGCTCCATCGAGTTTAGGCTTATTTCATTTCTATTAATAAGTTCTTTGGCCCCATTATAAAATCTTATCCCTATACATTGCAGCCTTCTGGTTGGTAGGTAGTAAGGAAGTATTCAAGGCCTATCTCTTAGAATGCATGCGGCACACTAGCCCCGCCTAGTCCAACTTCCCCAAATTTGACCTTTTTTGGTAATAATCATAGTTTAATCTAATGTATTTTTTCATAATATTCTTATAGATATACACATCTTCTTCTTTCTTCCCTTATTACAATTTAGATAAATCAAAAGATGTACATACTTAATGTACCTATATTTTGTTTAATTAAAGGTAGTAAATTACATTTAATGTAGTATGTAAATACACTACTTTTTTTTAATTAGCCTCTACTTTTCCACTGCTTTGAAAAACTCTTATTAGTTTTGGTTAAACACACTATCTAAAAATAAATTCTGAGAATGTAGATAAGCATATATATCAGCACTATTCATATGAAAACCTCGATATCTATATTCTATCTATTTCTTATTACAATTGATAAGACATATGTCTATTACTTTTGTTTGTTGTTTTTTAAACTTTTGAAATATTTTTTAAATTACTTATCTATTGTTATTTTTTTTTCTTCCATGATGGTCTGGGAGAAAAGAAAAAACTTTGAATTTACCAGCTGCTTCTCTTATCATTCAGATCGTAAAAGCCGATCGAGGGAATGGGCTAAAATGCGAATCATGTTAACGGGCGATGCGGCTAGCAACTCATCACTGTATTGATTGCTTTTCCATCTTCTCGCCCACCATGACGCTAAAAGTGGCTTTGAATCTTGCGGCCCTGGACTCTGCTTAGAACCACAAGACCCAAAATGATCTGTCTGTCCAATTAGGGATAAAGACGTGATAGTATGTATGTATGTATTATTTTTTAAATTCGACGCACACCACAAAATTATCGACGAAATCCTTATTGGGTTACTTTTTTACAATAATGATCTCTACAATTTAGCCTATTATAAAGTCCACCAAGTTGTCCCAAAGATTCGAACGATAACAATAGTTTCACAGCTATGCGGGAGATCCATATGGATCGTCCGTACGGAGCGGAGTCATACGACATCTTTTCACAGCGACGCGGATCGTCCCATTACAGTTTGACTGTAATACGACACCTACGAGAAACGCCCGCAGTGCTATGAAACCAAAGTCCGAAACGGATACCGTCCTTACAAGGAAAACGCTCCGAGTAGAGCCCGTACAAAACGCCACCCGCATAATCGTACCGAACTTTTGTTTCATATCACTGTGGTTCGTTAGTATTACAGTCGAACTGTCCCGCACAGCTGTGAAACCTACCTAAGCTTTATTAAGTGTTACTTTTTGACAATAATGATCTATACAATTTAGCCTATTATAAACCCTACCAAGTTCTAGAGCCCGTACAAAACGCCACCCGCATAATCGTACCGAACTTTTGTTTCATATTACTGCGGTTCGTCCGTATTACAGTCGACTGTCCCGCATAGCTGTGAAACATACCTAAGCTATATCTATAATAGTGTTTTTCCTTGACGTAACGACATTTTGGTTCCTATAGAAGTAGATATATAACGCCCTTGGGTCATCGCGACACATACCTTTATTGGCTTTCCCTAATTGGCGCCTGTCGGCCTTCGTTCGCTGATCAATCAATTGGTTCGTTTGTCAAGTGATGTATGGTATGAGTATTTGGTTGGCATATTGGCGTTATAATCTTCTCACCGTTTCTATTAATCGTTCAATTCAATGAATTAATTTTATAAGTATGTTTTTACCATGCCATGGTGAAGCCAAAAGGAGGGTTATGTGTTTTGCCGCAATGTACGTCGTGCGGCCCTGAGCTCTGTTTGCTTAGAGCCGCAAAACCCAAAATGCTCTGCCTGCCATATTAGGTACTAAACACGTAATAATATTTTTTTTGTAGCAAGTTCTGTCCATTGGTACTAAACTATTTTTCTTGAAAATAATTTTTGAAAATGGAAAAAAAAATCGTCCTGGAAAAATTCCTTTCGGTTGAGCTGTGTTTAAAATTTTATTTTATGGGACGTAAATTTTTCCCTTTTTCAATTTATTTAATTCATAATCGTTTCATTAATAAGAAGACAATTAAATAAAACTAAAAAAAACCTACTAACAACAGTCTAGTATCATTGACGGAACTTGCAGTTTAGAAATTGTTCTTTATCGTTTGCTCTAACATTTATTTGAATGAAAAATCACGAAAACGCTCTGACTTCCAGGTAAAAGTATTATGCAGGTATTTAAGAAAAATCCAGACACTGTCACAAACGTCTCTAGGCAACAAGTCCTCTAATTTAAGCCCTTTTCATTCAGTCTTATTCATGTCAACATACCAGCTATCCCCACGTAGAAGCGACATCATTATCATTTCTTTTCACTTGTAAGTGACACCTGAGATTACATCTGTCAAGCGAAAATATACTTTGAAACATCAGGAATAGAGTGGACTTTGAATTGATGTATATAGAAGAATCCTGGCTATTTTCATAGCGGATGTTAAAGGAACACTCTTTCTATTTAGTTCAAATTGGATTCGAGTTGTCTTTAGAGTCTCTTGTGGAATAAAAAAAGTTGTTGAAACAGTGGACTAAGAAAACCACGCAATGACTACTGCACATAGATGCATGGAGTAAGGAGTTTTACATGTAAGTGCCATAGTAAAAATTGTTTATACCTGCATAAGTATAGCCTTGCTGGTTAAATAGAGCCCTGGGCCGTAAGTCTAAAAGGCCACGTTTTGATTTTGTGTTTGTAGATTTAGTTATTGGATTACCTTAAGCGTTCCTTACCCAAAGGTTAAAATGGGGCCCTACTATAAGACTCCGCTGTCTGTCCGTCTGTCCGTCTGTCTGTCAGGCTGTTACAAGATTTGATTACAGACAGACAGACTACGGGTCAGGTGACACTACATAAAAAGGAGTAGTTATTAATTCAGCCTTCAATTCATCTTCACTTATTGTAATTTTTTTTTGTAAGAATTTACTTTATTACTAAAGAAAAATTCAAAGCATTATATAAAATGGGGTAAGTAATATAAGACAGAACAACAATATATATATTATTTTGAATAAATACCAACGAAATGTATAATTTTGGTCGGTATAATTATCAAGAAAGATAAAAATCATAAATCATACTTTTCTAACCCATAAAATCGTTTAAATAATAATTATTTAACCTAACAAACCTTTCGTATACATTTAAAGTCGTATAAAATTCTTGAAATCTATTCACGTTACGTATAATAAACTTTCTATAGATATATTATTAAGCATAATAATCATTGCGTATATAAATCGATTAGTAGAAGATTCTTTATATACGAGTATAATCATCATTAGATATAACAAACTTTTGATATAGCGCCTGGCAGTATGTTGCGGATAATTTTATTAAGACAAGCCAATGCAGGTGGGTTAAAAATATATTATATTAATATGTCGCAATCACATATTTTAATTACTGATTACGTATTAACATTAATAGAAAATTTCCTTCCTTAAATATTTCGTTTGTTAGCCATAAATAAAAAATAAGTGCAAAACGTTTAAAAGTACGAAATAGTGTTATTTGTGAACTCTTATAATGTGATACTCTTACAATGAAAATAGACAAAACAATCATAAGTGAAATTAAATCTATATCATACATATAATAAAACAGTAAAAAATTGTCTGTACATTAGATATATTTAAAAAAAAATATTAGGTCGAAGGAGATATAGTAATGGAGTAAGAATTAAAAAAAAAGTCTGTCTGTTTGTCTATGTGTCTGTTTGTCTATGTGTCTGTTTGTCTGTTATTACACGCTAATCTCCGGAAATGCTGGACGGATTCAAATTAAACTTTTTTAGATATATAGCTGTAAGCCTGGGCAACATACAGGGTATAAATATTGGAAGAACACCTGATGCAGAACTATACTGGTCTAGCTAAACTATAAGAGATATAAAAATGGTGCCTTAGTAAAAGTTGTTCTGCCTGATGAGCATTTTCAAGAGACATAAAGTCCACGCGAGCGAAGTCGCGGGCTTCGGTTCGTAAAAAATAAGTTGGTTATTTTTTTATTTCTTTCATACATTGGGCCTAGGGCGAAAAATTTGGTTACACATTCAAAATGCGCGCGCATTTTGTATGTGTAACCAAATTTTTAATACCTTGGGGATTGGGCGGAAAATTTGGTTACACGTACAAAATGCGCGCGCATTTTGTACGTGTTACCAAATTTTTAATACCTTGGGGCTTGGGCGGAAAATTTGGTTACACGTACAAAATGCGCGCGCATTTTGTACGTGTAACCAAATTTTTCATATCTTGGGGCTTGGGTGGAAAATTTTGGTTACACATACAAAATGCGCGCGCATTTTGTATGTGTAACCAAATTTTTCATACCTTGAGGCTTGAGTGAAAAATTTGTTTTCATAGCTTGGCTATTGGCAAGATTTTTTTGTTAATAAAAAAATTGGTTAGTTTTTGTAGCCTTTATGTTATGACTTCTTTTTTTACTATTTTCTAGTCAGATTTTTTACTAACCTAATCGTTTACTGACAAATTTAGATATTTTATTTTTATGTTTGCCCCCACTTTTGGGTATCTTATTCACAGTTTCTTTTATGTTATAAAATATCTTAATGGACATTGCCTACTTCTTTGTTTAAACTTTGCACCTTTATAAACCTATCCTATACCTTGAGTTTTTTTTTATAATAAAATTAAAGTTTATGAGATTTCCCAAATTTGAATTATTTTCGTCTGCCTGTCTATACTTTTTAGATGGTATGGTTTTTAAGTCATATATCTTCTAAACAATATGATTTTGATAGTTATATGTTTTGAATGATATGTCTTTTCAACAATATACTTTTTAAATGATATACTTTTTGTCCTGTATACCGCACAAGTTGTATAACAGGTGATGTTTAGTGTACATAAACGTTATATAAATGATTTTATGCTTTTTAAAATGAAAATGTAATGAATATTATAGCTATTAAAAATATATACCTTAATGATTATGTCAAATTAACATTATATCTTATGAACGTTATTAAAATGTAAATATATAAAATGTAATTATATCAAGCAATACGCACCCTATAAAATGCCATGATTATTCTTACCTAACAAATGTCACGAGGTAACATGTTGTTAAAAAACTGAAGCAATATTCAATACATCGTTATTTTGCTGCACGAAGTCTGAACAGTTCCTTTGAGACAACATTTGCATTCATGCCGACTGTTTAGCTTTAGCAGACGCCAGGGATGCACTATTCACACTCGGATTGCATGCGGTACTGAATTTTTAACAAGAGCAACATTCATTTCCTACTGGATAGACAGAGCCCGTTGTATAAAAGAACGTAAGGTAACTTACGTTATTTCATACATTTGTTGTTTTTTCATTGTATGAAAGTATCCTTACGTTCTCTGTCTACTGGGCTCTGTCTATTCCGTTTTTAGGGTTCCGTACCCAAAGGGTAAAAACGGGATCCTATTACTAAGACTTCGCTGTGTGTCCGTCTGTCCATCTGTCTGTCACCAGAGAACCGCGATAGCTAGACAGTTGAAATTTTCACAAATTATGTATTTCTGTTGCCGCTTTAACAAAAAAATAGGTACTTAAAACAATATAAAGGAAAACTAGCTACTACATTGTTTCTTGGTATTTATTTTTTGGCCAGACAGACTAGCATAAAATACATTTTTTCAGAGCAGCTACATTGTATTAGACCATATTTATACTATGTGTAACATTCATTTTTCAAAAGGAAATACACAATAAGTATCTATTTCAGCACATACTCCACCGCAAGGATCCTCTTTCAAGACATTGAGGTACAAAAACTAGCATAAAGAACAAAAGCACTAAACATAAAAGACGTAAATGTTCGCATGGACAGTACACATAATCAGGCTCCATAGACTTTCACGACGAGGAAATACACTGGAGCTTAATTTCAGGGACTAATGTACCTCATAAAAGACATGAAACAAAGTAAAGATGCGTACACACAAGTATAACTCGCATTTATGTTACTAATCTTTTTTATTTTGCCATTTTATATCTAGAAGGCTCTGAATAGAAGAACCGAAGGATACAATTCGTTCACACATGAAAATCTTTTATTTATAGCAAAAGAAGTCAAATAGTTAGTTTTTGTGATTAATGTGGTTAAAGTAAGGACTGTACAATACGATGGATCAATTTATCTATACATATAATACAACAGTAAAAAATGTGTGTTTACATAGAATATATTTCCAAAAAAAATATTTGGGGCGATGGAGACAATGTAATAGAGTAAATTTTTTTTAATGTCTGTCTGTTTGCCTGTTTTTACACGCTAATCTCCGGTTCAAATGATTTTATTTGTTATATAGTTGTTAAGCTTGGGCAACATACTTATAGGGTATAATTGACTTTGGAAAATGGAACAATATCTATGGTATAAGTACTTTATATAAATGAACGTTCTTCTTATATTTCTAAAGAAAAAAATGTTTTAGATCTATGGCTAAGCGTTTCTTTTTGGCAAAATTACTAAAATCATAAATTTATCAATGTTCTTATATTAATCTTCTTTCTTAGGGTTTCGAACCCAAAGGGTAAAAACGGGACCCTATTACTAAGACTTCGCTGTCTGTCAGTCCGTCTGTCCGTCTGACTGTCCGTTTGTCTGTCACCAGGCTGTATCTCAAGAAGCGCGATAGCTAGACAGATGAAATTTTCACAAATTATGTATTTCTGTTGCCGCTATAACAACAAATAGGTAGTAAAAACAAAATAAAATAAATATTTAAAGTAGGCTCCCATACAACAAACGCGATTTTTTATAGATATTGGTACGGGACCTTTAGTGCGCGAATCCAAATCGCGCTTGGCCGGTTATTAAAAGACAGGTGCAGGAGCAGAAAAATAAACCTTATAGTAAAATCACCCATGTGCATCCACCTTACCTTCTCTTTTAGGTCTGTTACGACCCCAAAGAATGAATTCAGGTTGAGCGCTGACAATTTTTGTGGCTTCATCGCCTGTAAAAATGATATTCTTTTTTATTGTTATTATTAACGGAAACATTCACCAGTATCGCTCATTGGATTATAAAAAGGCGATGAATATTTTTTACGGTATTATGATAATCAAATATTTCATTTTTTGGAAAGGGTATGCATGATGTCGCACTTTTTAAATTGGATGGTTAGTAGATATTAATTAGCTATAGTTTTTGAGTCTAGACATACCTAGAGCAACCGCTTCTGTTACTGTTCGAATTGCAACAGGGATGGGACGATGGACTTAATTTTTTTAGCAGGTGATCTGACGACCTAACCAAGGTCGCTGGAAGGCGCTGGATGCAATCCGCTCCAGATCAGTCATTTTGGAAATCATTGGGAGACATCTATGTCCAGCAGTGGACGTTATGCGGCTGAAATGATTATAATGATTAGATAGATTTTTGAAAAGTATTATATACATATTTTTTCTTTTCTCTCTTTAGCACATAATAACGAAGATACAGCGTATTTAAATTTCGCGTGACGTCGCCAATGGCTACGATTTTTAACCAACGGAGACGTAAATCACCAATGAAACTTCGAAGCGCAGTATCTTCATGAATCTCGACCACTTTGCTAAAAGAAAAAATATGGGTTCTTTATTTTTGGATAATCTAGTTGCGGGACTAAATAAAAAAAAAATTTTGGCCCAGTCCACATCCCTATTACATATATGAGAAAAATCACTAAAATGCGAGCAATCCTCCTCCTTATCGTGTGTGTTAGTGACTAACACTAGTGTCAGAGTTTTTAAACCGCCTTAAAGGCCTCTGACATGGTTTTAGGTAACGACCAATGTCAAAGACAGTGACCGGGACCGACGGCTTAACGTGCCCTCCGAAGCACGGATCTTACTTATCATACAATTAGGTAATCAGCCTGCAATGTCCTAACCAAACTAGGACAACAACGCAAAGTCGTTGCCCCCGCCGGGAATCGAACCCGCGACCTCCGGGTATGAGCCGAACGCTCTAACCACTACACCACGGAGGCAGTTAATAAAATAAACTAATGCACAGTTTTTCTTACGATGTTTTCCCTTCATCATCATCATCATTTCAGTCGCATAACATCCACTGCTGGACAAAGGCCTCCGCCAAATCTTATACCTTTAAACGAGCAATTCTTGTATGTATATATGTATATATATATATATTTATTTATAAATTTCTGTGATCTCGAAAACGGCTCTAACGATTTCACTGAAAATTTGTATATGGGGGTTTTCAGGGGTAAACTATCGATCTAGATTAGTTTTATGTTTGGGAAAACGCGTGTTTTCCAGTTTTCATGCGTTTTTCTTTCCACGCAGAATATGGTCGCTAATTTCGGCGCGCGGGCCGCCATCGGCTTAGCTCAGTGGTTAAGGATGCTGACCGCTAGAAAGAGTGTTACGGGTTCGAATCCCACTCGGTGACTTACTTTTGTTTTTTTTTATGTTCAAGTTTTTATTTTGTACTGTTTTTAGACAAGTTTAAAAAAAATAGTTAATGTTTGAGATGTAACCGACCGAGCAAAGCTCGGTCACCCAGGTACTTAGTTTTTAATTAAGTAAATATGACTTACATGAAATGCAATAAATATTTTAAAGCATGTTCAACACTTCCTTTGTCACTTTTTTGCTTGTCGTGTGTGCTGCCATCTCTGTGTGCCTACGTGTACGTGTAGCACGCCGTGGCGTCATAATTTGTTGGAGTCAGATAGCGCTTCTGCAATAATAAATATAAAAGTACGTTGAAAATGGATGTAAATAATAAATAAATAATAAATATATAGGGACAAATTACACTGATTGAGTTAGCCCCAAGGTAAGTTCGAGACTTGTGTTATGGGATTCTAACTCAACGATACTATATTTTATAACAAATACATATATAGATAAACATCCAAGACCCAGGACAATTTGAAAAAGGCCATTTTCCAAATTGCCCTGACCGGGAATCGAACCCGGGACCTCTGGGTGGCGGACTAGCATGGTGACCACTACGCCACGGAGGTCGTCATCACTGACAACCATATTGATGTGATCACTGACAACCATTTTGTGACGTTTTGTTCCTGTATCAGTACAAAATATATATTTTTTACCCTGGATACTACCGATCGCGTCAAAGATAATATAATTGTATATTATCTTTGACGCAATCTTAATGCACTAGACCAAAGTTCTTCTCACAAGGCAGATAACACTCAACCCAATCAGCTGGCCACATTGTAAATCGCACTCCGTAAATTGTGGCCATGTACACCCCGCGGTCGCAACATCAATAAACCTTTCAAGTAAATGTTTACGCGTGACCGCCCGCGCCGGGAACTTTCTTCTTTAAATAAAATGCGTCGGATAGGGGTCTGGCTGCCGTGGTTTATAACGTGGTAAATGGATGAGGGTTGTTGAGAAATAGAAGATGGCAATTCGGTTACTTGCGTTGGATATAGAAACAGATTTGACGACCTCTGTAGGCTAGTCACCCAGGCCGCCACTCCGGAGATCCAGGGTTCGATCTCCGGTCAGGTCATTTCGAAATAAAACGTAGACTACGTTTGTATGGAAAAGTGTAGTTTGGTCTGGGGTAAGAGGACTCTTAATGCACTAGACCAAAGTTCTTCTTACAAGGCAGATAACACTCAATCCAATCAGTTGGCCACATGTGGCCATGTAAGTACACCCCGCGGTCGCAACATCAATAAACCTTGCAAGTAAATGTTTACGCGTGACCGCCCGCGCCGGGGAACTTTCTTCTTTAAATAAAATGCGTCGGATAGGGGTCTGGCTGCCGTGGTTTATAACGTGGTAAATGGATGAGGGTTGTTGAGAAATAGAAGATGGCTATTCGGTTACTTGTTTTGGATATAGAAACAGATTTGACGACCTCTGTGGGCTAGTCACCAAGCCAGGCCGCCACTCCGGAGATCCAGGGTTCGATCTCCAGTCAGGTCATTTTGAAATAAAACGTAGACTACGTTTGTATGGAAAAGTGTAGTTTGGTCTGGGGTAAGAGGACTCTTAATGCACTAGACCAAAGTTCTTCTTACAAGGCAGATAACACTCAATCCAATCAGTTGGCCAAATGTGGCCAAGAACACCCCGCGGTCGCAACATCAATAAACCTTTCAAGTAAATGTTTACGCGTGACCGCCCGCGCCGGGGAACTTTCTTCTTCCGTGGTTTATAACGTGGTAAATGGATGAGGGTTGTTGAGAAATAGAAGATGGCTATTCGGACGGACAGATTTTACGACCTCTGTGGGCTAGTCACCAAGCCAGGCCGCCACTCCGGAGATCCCGGGTTCGATCCCCGACAGGTCAATGGAAAATGATTATTTTCAGGTTGACCTGGATCTGAGATGTTTATCTAACGTATATGTTTTAACGTGGAAGGGACGTACCCGTAATAAATCAAACCAAGGGCTATACTAGATCACTTTATATAATAAAATTAGAATAGCAATCAAAAAACAAAAAATAAATTCAACTCTTCCATACCAAAGTGTGCAGCCACCCGGGCATTTTGTATGAAAACGTCAAATTTTATTTTTTGGTTCTTTCCAATTTCTGTGAATTTACTCTACTTTCTGTAACAAACTTGTAAAGAAATGTACCTACACTCATAACCTGTCGTCTGCGCAAAATACCAGACACAATAGTAAAACAATGCATGTCAGACAGATTCTGCTCTGTTGCCAGATGAGAGGTTAAGGATTAAAAAATAAATGGACTAGGCTGATCATTAATTTAATAAATCATGAACTGCCTTATTAAAGAGCAACGCAACAAAGAGGTCAAGCCATCACTAACATTAAAATTAAAAATATTTGACTAAGAACAAAATAGCACTTTCCAGTTTTTAATTCTCGCCACAGAGCTCTAAAGCCTATCTATATAAAAATATAAAGAGCAGTCTAACTTTGTCTGTCACCGAATCCCCACAATAAAAACTCCCCCGGTGGTCTTCTGATTTTTATGATGAAAAATGACTAGAGAGCGAGTGATTGTAAAAACATTTGTTCATTACACAATACACAGCTCTTTTTTTGAGGTATATAAGTCTTCTTCTTATCGTGTGTGTTAGTGACTAACACTAGTGTCAGAGTTTTTAACCACATTAAAGGCCCTGACATGGTTTTAGGTAACGACCTATGTCAAAGACAGTGACCGGGATCGACGGCTTAACGTGCCCTCCGAAGCACGGATTATCTTGCTTATCAGACAATCAGGTAATCAGCCTACAATTTCCTAACCAAACTAGGACAACAACCCAAAGTCGTTGCCCCCGTCGGGAATCGAACCCGCGACCTCTGGGAGCCGAACGCTCTAACCACTACACCACGGAGGCAGTTATAGGAGGTATATGAGTAATTGAGTATAAATCTTTTTGATTAAAAGTAACGTAAGACACTATACGTTATTAGCATGAATCAACGGGTTACTCATGTATAGAGTCGGTTACTGGCCGACATGTTTTGACCTCATCCGAAGGTTTTTATCAGGGAAATAGGACTAGAAGTCGTGCGCATACGTTATCGCCTCGAGACACACTGATATTAACTTGATAAATTTTAAAGGAAACTTTAATTTGACTGCACAAAAATATTTGCTGACAAATATACTAGTAGTTCGCCGCGAACTTGGACCTCGCGATTATTATTCTCAATTCAGTTTCCTAAATAACCCATAGATTGCGCTATCCAAAGTTAGAACGCGCTATGCGGTTTCGTTTGCTACATAATCGCGGACATTTTTATTAATATTTCAAAAACTACTGAACCAATTTTGATGCCCAACGAACTTGAAAATTCTATTGATATTTCCTACATGCCTATCAAAATTTCATTAAAATTGTATCATCGGTTCGGCAGTTATTGCGTACATACATACATACAATGTGTTTTCGTTCCAACTCGATTTAGAGACCTTGCTCGCTTCACTTGCTCGGTCAATAAAAGTCTAGCTGTACCCGCGGGCTTTGCTCTCCGTGGGAATTACGTGATAAAGAGTACCTATGTCCTTCCCCGAGTCTCAAACTATATCCATTCCAAATTTCATCCAAATAGGTTTAGTAGTTTAAGCGTGAAGAGGTAACAAACAAACAAATATACAAACTCACTTTCACATTTATAATATTCGTAGGATAGTAGGATAGGACAGTAGGATTGTTCCCTTTTTTTGTATTTTTTTAAATCATACTATCACACTAATATTAAAAAGCGGCAGTTTATAAGTGTGTGTGTTTGTTACTTCTTTACGCGCAAAGGGCTGGTATGCAAGAAGCTGACATCCTGGATTAACACAAAGGCTATTTTAGGCGCGGGTAACACCGCGGGCTGCAGCTAGTATACTATGTTGTCCAATAAAAATCTTTATTTATCTTTAGTCTATGTCTATAAAACAAGGAAATAAATTGTCAACACAGGCTATAAACAATTAGGTTCTCAAACTGAGTTTCCGACAGAGTTGACCCGATCGCATTATTGTTATTTTTCGTGTGTATAAGTGGCCAACACTGATTTATATATTTATCTTTTTAACACATTATCTTATCTTTTTTAAAATAAAAACATGAACTTTACAGAAATAAATTAAAATAAATATAATAAATATAAAGGGACTATTAGGGACGATTGAGCTAGCCCCAAAGTAAGTTCAAGACTTGTGTTATGGGATACTAACTCAACGATACTATATTTTAAAACAAATACATATATAGATAACATCCAAGACCCAGGACAATTTGAAAAAGGTCAATAATAACAATAAAATTATTTTGAAAGGCGAATATGCTTTATACTAAGCCTCTTTAAAAGCCCGTAGAGCAATAAATCATTTAAAATTCACTGAAACTTAATTACTACAGAAATTTTAATATTTATCATTCATTTTATCAAATATTTGCTTTGTTTGTGCCTTGCTTTTGAGGCATTAGCATTATAATTTATGCCATCAAGTATACATCGTTATAAAGTCATTAGTGGCATGAAAATATTGTCCTTAGGGACCATAGACTTCTAAAATATTAGAACAGGTTTACTGATGACTGAGGTAACAAGATTTAAGTGTTGTTTTTTACTACCCTTTCAAAATTTTTGTGGTTTTTTTCTCTCCCTGATAATTTTTGGTTTAGTAGCAAAAAAAACGAACTTAACTGTACAATTTTGGTATCATATTTTAAGCTTTTCTACAAGATTTGTGTTGTTACATAAGAATAGTGTATCAGAAAAGAGAAAAAGTTCATTAATTTTTTATTACATCGTAAGCGATGCGACGCGTCGCTTATTTATTGGTAGTTGATTTAAAATACATCCTTCGCTATGCAGACCACTGAAATATTTAGAGAAAGTCCTGAATAACTTTGCTTCCATATTGTGATGCAAATTTCATAAATTATAAATAATCATGTTAATCATTAAATGTGTAATGTTTGACTTGATAAGAAAAAATAACCGGCCAAGTGCGAATCGGATTCGCGCAGGGTTCCGTACCGTTATCTATAAAAAATCGCGTTTGTTGTATGGGAGCCCTCCTCAAATTTTGTTTTGTTTTTAGTATTTGTTGTTAAAGCGGCAACAAAAATACATAATTTGTGAAAATTTCAACTGTCTAGCTATCGCGGTTCTTGAGATACAGCCTGGTGACAGACAGACGGCGAAGTCTTAGTAATAGGGTCCCATTTTTACCCTTTGGGTACGGAACCCTAAAAGGAGTCAAGCATTTGTGAACACTGCCTACTTAACAATATGAGGTAATGTTGCCGCAAGTGTTTAGGCACGAGTGTCCCTAATTTTCTGAAAATAATTCTATTTCACTTTGGCATGATTCTATTAAAAACACTATTCATTCTTGGTCCTGGCTTTTTGGTTAACCCTGAAAACAGACTCGCTTGTTTTCAGCTGCCCAACTTAGCTGTAAGAATGACGTCAACATTTACCTTTTAAAAAATTGAAAAAAAAAAAAAAAACCGGACAATTATCAAGTGATACAAATAACCAAAGATAAAACAAATGATTTTGACTATTGATTGACTTGATCAGTCAGTCATGTAATATCACCATGGAATTATATGTACTGATCATCACCATAGTTTCGAGCCCCATTGCATAGATTATAAGTCAATGTTAGCTAATACATGAGGGTTCAGCGTATTAAAACCTTTGCTAATTAGTGACTTGCCGTTTTGTAAACAATCTCCCTGTATGGCTTGTCTAATTGACATCGAGCGAGAAGGTATTATAGTTTGTGAATAATATACACGCAACATAAATATTAAAGTAATCTAATTAAATGTTAAACTTTCACGACGTGGCTATATAATTCATTGCTGATTTTCCTATTTTTATTGAATAATTTGAATACACAATTATGCCTAATTAAGTAGGTATATACCTTATTTCTGGAAGTTGTGATTTATTAATGACGACCTCCGTGGCATAGTGGTCACCATGCTGGTCCGCCACCCAGAGGTCCCGGGTTCGAGCCCCGGTCAGGGCAAGTTGGAAAATGGCCTTTTTCAAATTGTCCTGGGTCTTGGATGTTTATCTATATATGTATTTGTTATAAAAAAAAATAGTATCGTTGAGTTAGTATCCCATAACACAAGTCTCGAACTTACTTTGGGGCTAGCTCAATCTGTGTAATTTGTCCCTAAAAAAAAAAAAAAAAACATGAAAAATTATGATAAAGGCCAGCCAATGTATGTTGTTGGCTATAAATAAAAGTGAGTTTTGAGCATTTAACACACTGCCGTTGTTATTATTGTTGAATATCTTTATTGTACATATTTAAATAGTTATAATAATCAAAGGAACATAGCACGCGCTCCGTCCATACAAAAAAAGCAGATGGCGAAATCGTTTATCCGCTCCTAAAAGTTATCTGAACTCAATGATTATTAGTATGTTGTTAACACAATAAAATAATAGGCATAAAGGATTATATTTTGCAAAATTTGCTATTTTTTTATTTTTTATATTTATATATATATATATTTTTACTTTTTATGTAAATAACGTACTTCAAACTAAAAATCATTGAGACCAGATAACATTAAAGAGTAATAAAATATATCCTCTTTTTGTCTGTGCGAGTTTTGAGTGACGAGTGCGCGCTATACTTTCCTCCTAAAAGACCATATAATTGTACAATGGCGGACTTATCCCTTATTGGTATCTCTTATGTTTTTTATCATTTACAAATGTACGCAGATAAATTTAAATACATACTTGTTCCTAAAGTAGATGCCAGAGAGAAAGAGTGTTTAGTATCTATCGATTTATTTCAAGGGAACTGCTTATAACTAAAGTGCGTAGACACATACATACACACATACATACCATCTAGTCATCATCCTAATGGGGCAGACAGAGCATTTTGGGTCTTGCGGTTCTATACAGAGCCCAGGGCCGCAAGACCCAAAAGCCACTTTTAGCGTCATGGTGGGCGAGAAGATGGAAAAGCAATCAATACAGTGATGGGTTGCTAGCCGCATCGCCTGTTAACATGATTCGCATTTTTGCCCATTCCCTCGATCGGCTTTTACGATCTGCGCGGGAAAAGAAGCAGCTGGTATATTCTAAGTTTTTTCATTTCTCCCAGACCAGCATGGGAATGCGTAGACACAGAGGACGGAAATTCCAAAAAGTTGTTTAAATAGTGTGCGTACAATATGCCATCTAGTGGCAGCTAATCGAATCACTATCCTGTTTGTATTTAACAAACACAAAAAGGATACTGATTTCTCCAGACAGATACCTTTATTAATAACTCTTTTAATGTGACAATAACTAAGTCTCACAAGTCAATGGAACTAAAGGAACCAATGCTTCGTACCTTCTGTAAATTAGGTGTAATACTTATATGATCTCATTTACGTTTACAATAATCTCATACTTACAGACTTGTTCAACTTCAAACGCATGGTAAATAAAGTACCATCTTTATTTTTAAGACTTCCCTATTTTAAAAATATGCCGTGCCGTAATGAAGTTACCTATCCGCCATCGCTGCCCGAATGTAAGGCCCTTGACACACGCGAAATCTGGTTGATTAAATCAGTGACTAGGGCGACATCTAAGTTCGCCCCATCTAAAAGTAATTACATTTGCCCACGCGTTTAAGCATGCTCAAGGAAATGTGCAAACGTCGCGTCTAATTTTCCGCCAGTGGAGGGACGCCTTATTTAAATAAGAATTTAAAATTGGATTCCGAATCCGCCGGGACTAGGATTCATCGGTAGAATATTAATTTGTTGACTTTTTAAATATATTAGATGGGGTGTTTATTTTGCTCTCCGTATTTTATTGCGTTTGGAAATAGTGCGGAGTAAGTAAGTTTTATTACTTTTATTATACGGCAGTATTTAAAAACTAAGTAGATTTTTTTTGTTTGTTTTAGTTATATAGGTATATTTATGTGTCCCAGTGCTGTGCAAGTCTACACCTTACGCTTTTAACTGTGGTTATTGTTAAAAAATGCAATAGAAAATAATTCATAGTTTTTGCGTCACTTACTGTTAACAATTCAATAGTGTACAAATATACACTTCCAGTCATGGTACAATAAAATAAGGTATTCTCTTCCCGTGACAGCTGATGACGTTGGTGGAACTTGACTACGTCATCAGTTTGATATGTTGCCACTGTGTGAAATTGAATTACCTGAGCGTAATGCATTTTTGAACTTTATATACCAATTTCGAATTAATAATCCATTATATCAATTTATAAAATATTGAATTGACAAATCACGCGAGAATCGCGAGATACTAAATAGCTAAGTTACTTAATATTTTTTTAAATATTTATGAACTAATTGAGAAAGTCCTTAAATTTACCGAAAAGAACAATCAGTGGCAACACTTTGTGACGTAGTCAATTTCCATCTCGGAAAAAGAATACCTGTTTTATTATACCATGCTTCCAGTCAGGACCCGTAAAAAAGATAACTATTAGGACTCAGTATAGAGAAATATTTCTGTGTATTAAAAAAGTTATCTATTAATTTGTACATAAATAGGTGACCCATTATAAATAGACGCAAGAAATTTCATGTTATTAAATTATCAAGAAAGAGGGAACGTCTCAAAGGCCAAAAGCTTGCTCGCCGAAATTACAGGGACGGAAAATAGAGGCACACAAGTCGGCGCAGACAGAATGCATAATGTGGGTGCTAAACATCCACTGCGCGGTGGCAAGGAAACGTGTTTTATGGATAAAATAGACCATCTTCATCAACATCATGACCTTCGTCATCAACATCGTCAGATCTTTTTGTCTCCACAGGAGCAGGAGAACGACCCTCTCTGTACTGTGGTAGAAAAGGCAATTTACAAATCGCTTAGTCAATGATACTTACTCGTGCTTTGTTTGTATACTAATTATTTAGATTTTTGTAATTTGTCTAAGTATATTTTAACTGCAGAAGCACGAACCTATCTACTACCACAACCATACTTGGCCAGACCAGCCAGAGAACTTTGTCTACACTCTCCGCGCTGGTCAGATGGGTTGGAGAGATATCATTGATGTTTATAAGCCTTGCTTTGTACCTCCTAAGTCGCCTTCTACAACATCCATGAAAGGACTTGGAGTGGCCCTATTCTACTCTGCTAGAAATCACGCGGCATATAATATAATAGAAATTTTAACTATGAATGCAATCCGTACTACTGAACAACTTTTCGGAACATAGATCAAAATATAAAAAAAATATAACTAAAATATAAAATTAAACAAGCTGATAAAAACATACTTGTATGAAAAGTTATTTTTTTTTATTTTGGAAGAAAATGAATATAAAGGTATTGCTAAATGATTGTATTAATTGTGATTAATAGAAAAGTGTTTCAAATATAAATGGTCATATAAAAGTCCTGTTGTAAATACAATTCTATTAAGTAAAACGAAGCCACAATCGTATCTCTTAGTTAATCCGCTTACAGACCTGTTACTTACTGACTAAGTAATACAATATAATATATAAATATCATACCTTAATCCCATGTACGTAAAAGAGGAAAATATTACCCAGTTTATTCAATAATACAAATAGAATCCCGTGGAATGGCCACAAAACAAGATTTAAGTCTAGGATCGGATCAAGATGAGCGATCCTTTGCTCTGTTTTAACGGTTCAATTTATCCGAAATTATTTCACGGAATTACTGTTAATATTTTAACAAATATAACCAAAAATACCACTGAAAAGAAATATGTTATAAATATATAATATGTTGAAAACAGAAAAAAATTGGTAATTAATGAAACAGAAATTTCATCAGATTTAAAAAGCTTACTTATTTTTTGGCAAATTTAAATATTTTTTTTGTTTTTGGTTTTTGATATGTTGCTTAATGACATAAACAAAACAAAAAATTGATTTAAATACTGTATTATGTAGGATTTAACTAAATATACTGAAATTATTTTAAGAATTAATTCAATACAGGAGACTATTATAAATATCTTTCCACACTGATCAACATTAATTACAAAACGTAAAAATTTAAATATTATGAAGCCTATATAAGAAATCAATGCTACGGTCTTATAGCCTTTGCCAAACTTTCCTTGGATTCGAATTCGGTTTCCGATGTATAAAAAATATACATTCAAAAGCCACCCCTTCATAGCTTTAATATTGAACAAACAAAATTTTCAAACCGCTTTTGCGCTCAACCCCACCCAATATTTTACCAGTAAGTTCATAGCTACTGCGCTCAACATCAAAGGTTGCCTACACACACTGTGTAAGATAGTTTTTCCACTAGATTAACTCCCCTAGGGGACGCTAGGGGCACGTAAAGAAGCAAATAATTAGCTGAGGTTATCACAAAGTTCGGTACAGTAAATTTGTCGTAAACAAAGGATGGCTGATACCGCATATTACTTCAGAACAAAGGGCGGGGAGACAGTACTAAAAGCTGGTGCAAGTAGGTCACTGTACCGATACGAAACTTCTTTAGGATCTATATAACAATACATAATCAACAATATCAGACAGAACTTGAATAAAATTGTAAATAGAATACGTAAACCAAAATGCTGTCATCATCAGTATTCCAATTTTATTAAATTCTATAAAACAAACTTTAATGTTTAAAAGCAAAGAAAATTCTATAAAAAACATATCAATTTTTTTTTGTATAGAATTTAAAAATAAACTTGAACAAAACTCCTATCATATTTTTTTTAGATTTACTAATGAATCTAACTTTCTACAAATATTAAAATAATATACTAGAAAACTCTACTGTATTTATAAGTTTTTATAGCAACAATTTTATATTAAAAAAATAACGCCGCTTTGCGGCCTTGTGCTCTGTCTGTTTAAGCCACAAGACGCAAAATGCTCTGTCTGTCTCATTAGAAATAAAGACGTGATAGATTGTATATTATATACAGTAAAGGTATAATACTATCTAGCAATTTAGGTGACCAATTAATAATGCAGATTCAATGCATTTGACAAAACTATTCAACTTTCCAGAAACATCCAACTCCTTGCACTTAGCTGATTGGGTGCTGGTGTAAAATTCAGGAACTACGCTTTCCTTACAAATGTCGGCTAATTTCATAAAAGCCTGCTTAGAGAGGGTGCATCCGTAATGCGTACTTTCAGACCGTCGAACTTTACTTCAAGCTACGAATTTCTGACTGAAAATAAGTATTATTGCTTTTTTATCATATGGAATTGATATAAAGAATATGACCGAGATGATGAAGTTTGAAAAATACTGATAAAATTACAACCCTTGAAATATTTTGATACAATAATTATGTACTAACATTCAAACCACACATATGAAATCTATTCTCGAATAAACGGAAAATACTAGTGGGGCGAGACGTTAGACTAAAACTTAGTAGGTTTGGTAGCTAAAAAAGTTATTTTCTCATATAAGGTGAGTTGGGGTAAAATCGGAAATGGGGTAAGAACGTTAAAATTATATTTAGGCAAACGCGAGCATGTTTTTTAATTGGCTATACGTAAAGTGTAATTTCATTTTGCCTCACGTGTGACGATAGGGTGAGAAAATTATGACTGTGATTAATCCGTCTTTTTGATTATCCAAAAATAATGGACTCATATTTTTCAGTTTACCAAAAAAGTAAAAATTCACAAAGTTTCGGAGAGCGGGGGCTTGCGACGCCACCGCTACGTAAAAATCGTACCTAGCCGAGACGTCATGTGAAATTTAAATGCACTGTATTTTTGTTTCTTAGAGAACAGAAAAACATGTGTACAATTTAAAAAAAAATATTTACATGAAAAAAATTATATATATACATTAAATTTTCTTAAAAACTAAAATAAATAAATAACAATATTTTTTAATAATGTAAACGATGGGCCAAAATTATTTTGCCAGTCGTCATGCCTTCTGGTTACAAAAGTTTAGTTACCAAAATGGACGAAGGGTTTCTCGCTAGTTATTCCAATAAAAGATACGCGTCGTAGGTTTATTGAACAAAACAATATATTTTTCGTATGTAATATATCCCTACGTGCCAGTACGATATCACTTACGTTAGAATACCTTCTCCAAAGCATTAGCAACTCACAGCCAAAGAAAATCAGAAGTCACGCGCTTTTACGCGAAGAGCCCCATAAAAACAGGTAAGTACGCCTACAGAAATAAAAATAAATAATTGAATTCAGACCCTGCGTACTGATGGCCGAATAAAAGAAGAATTTAGCTTTATTGTATACTTAAAGAAAGAGGATTAAATCCCACGTTTTATTGCTAAGAATTGCTTAATCCTAGACCTTGTAGGTTTTATATTTTTAGCGAAGCCGATTAGTGAAAGAGTGAGAAAACGTCTAAAATTTTATATTTTTGGGAATTAACAATCGTATATAAATAAAAAGTCTGAAGCCCAAATATAAAAGAAGTTGAAGGCAAACAAAAACTAGTTTGTTGTGAATAGGCAAGATAAATACAAAAGTCTAAAAAACTTATCTAGCCAGATCCTTCATCTTGCCAGACACATTAAACAACTTTCAATGTATCTGGCAAGATGAAGGAACCATCAGTTGGTATTTCCCCAAATGATATAAAGAAATTGGGTATTTTCCTCAGCCAAAAATAAATTATATTGTACTAATAACAAAATTTACTATAAATTATATATAAAACATCGCAAAATAATGTCACATGTCTTTAAACATATCCTTTTCACGCGATTTCAATTTTATTGCCGAAAAACTAATATTAAGAGCGCTATTAGACACCAAAAAAGTATGACGTCATCTGCCTGTATTTCATAGAAAATCCCATAGAAACTGTTTGTTTTGACGTTTAGAAAAAAGTATCTGATTTGACTTGTTAGAAAATAGCGTATTATGTATGACGGAAGTATCGGTACTCACAATTCTGATACCTACTTTAAGAGTGTCTGCCAGGGAATGGAACCGCATAAAGTGTCTGGCAATGTGCGATATGATTTCTAACATTATCTTTTATCATTTATTATTATACTATACAATGAAGAAATGACATCTACTTCACTGAATGTACAAAGTGATTCGAGAAAAATCGATGTCATCATAAGTACACCTTGTAAAGTTACCTTGTTATAAGTTTGTTATTTATCGCGATTCTGTAAGGCTGGAAGCACATCGCCCGAGTCAATATTGACTCGACATGGCGGGAAATAATGTGTTTTCTGTTTGCCCTATCGTGTATGACGTCATGACATTCAATGTTACAGCCCCCATTCTCGATAACTAGAAAAGTCGTGGAAATCAATATTTAGTTGTGGATAATATTCTTCGTAATATAATACAAATTACTAACGTTTATGCATATTGAGCAACGGTCTTACTTATGCTTTTGCATATTAAGCAACGAGCTTACTAACGCTTATATATATTAACCCTTTCACCGCAACGGATTTATCCGACAAACATTGTCGTACCCAATTCTCGAGCGTTAGATATTTCCAACAAAAAACAGCTCGTATTGCATATAAATTAAAATATCCACATCCCTTTTTGGTTGTAGGTATTATTATATACTATGCCTCGCGCTGGGGGCACGACAACTGAAGTCTCGCGGTTAAAGGGTTAAGCAACGGGCTGACTTACGGTTATATATACTAGCAACGGACTTACTTATGCTTATGCATGTAAAGTAACCCCGGTCGGACTTAGATCGGAATTACAAGTGGTATTATAAATTTAAAACAGTGCTTTAGAAGCCCACGTCAATCAGTTAAAAATCCGACACTAGTATTGGCCACATATAGAGGGTACAGACCCAAAAAATAAACTAAACTACTTCTAATCCATTCTTATTATTTGGTCCTGCAATAACTTACTAGAATCATGGTTTTTACATACTTATCATCATCATCATCATCAGGTCTTTTTGTCTCCACTGCAGGAGCACGACCCTCTCTGTAATATCCGAGCCAAACTTGGCCAGAGCTACCAGAGGGCTTGGCCTACAATCTCCACGCTGGCCAAACGGGTTGGAGAGGTCTCATTGATGTTTATAAGCTTTGTTTAGCTTGTATTCCCTAAGTCGCCTTCTACGACATCCACGGGAGGTCCTTGGAGTGGCTCTATTCTACTCTGTCGGAAACCACACGGCAAATACATATGGATCGTTAAACGCCTGTGTAGCTTACAGAGAAATAAAAACCTATACTCGCGCCCGAACTGTTCGCTTCAATTTGTTAAAGTCTTAACTTAGTAATTTTATTACACCTACATCATTATCATCAGGTCTTTTTTGTCTCTACTGCAGAAGCACGACCCTCTCTGTACTACTAGAGCCATATTGGACAGAGTAGCCAGAGGACTTGGCTTACATTCTCCTACTTACACCTTAATTTAGTTTAAAAAGCACTTTACATTTTGGGATCTGTGACTTTTGACTTTAGCGCCGCACTAAAATAGAATCAGGTAGAGCATGTCGGCAGAATATATAGCTAAAATTGGACCGAAATTGCAACGAAGTGGTTGCCTCAAGACAGTAGCGTGCATGTCATACAGACACACAGAATTTGTCTTCCCTGTGCCACCCTAATAATATAATATCGGATATCAACGAAAAATGTATTTTGCTTGATATACAGCCATTGCCGTAATTTAGGTACAATTAGTGCCTATCACTGAGAAAAAAGAATGATGCTTAAAGCAAAAATTTTTGCTACACGTGCTAAAATCGAGTGATTGCTGAACTTAGCGCTTCTAGTAGTTAAAATGTGTTTCAATTAAAACTAAATTGTTCTGCTAATTTAAACAAAAGATTGGTAACTAATAAATAAATTGCAAGTAGCAAAACTGGTTCAGCTATCACTTTTTTTCAGTTATGCTGTCAAAAATATTTGTGCACGTCACTGCCAATAGACAGTTACTATCGCCCGGGTAGGCTAAGAAAGCAGTGCTGGCGAGGTGCTCTCGACACATTACGAAAAAAATGAAAAGTGTTACTATACATTTGAAAAATTCTTGAATTAGATATTTATATGTTATATGTTCCTATAGTATTTTGATTTAACGAATAGGACTAGTAATAGACGAAATAGATTGCCTTTTCCCTTGTGCATTTGCCGATTGTATACCGAAATATGTTATAACATATTTTTTTATTTTACAGGTACATAATTTCAGACACATTGTAATTTTTTTTTTTTTAATGAATTGAATTGAAAAGAATGTTCAAGATATACAGGGGAATTTCGTGCTTCGTTTGCTCGTTCAATAAATTTACTCGCACAGGAACTAAAACGGCAATACGAGTAGTTCAGTTCCAAGTCTGAATACATCTGGTTACGGTTAGCGTCTCAAGATTCTCAAAAGAGCCCGGTGCATAATATATTTCGTCTCCTCATTACATGTCCTTTCAGTGATGCTGAGGCTCGAGCCGAGTAAAAACTTGAGACGCCTAGGAGACGGAGCGATATAAAGGTGTAATATTTATATGTCGTCGTCAATACATAAAGATAACTCAATAATAACATCATGTTAATTATAAATCTGTTGTAAACAAATTGCTTTTTTTAATAACGAATATCTTTGTCCCAATGTAATTGCTTCTGAATATTTTCTAAGCAAACATTCGGTTTTGACCATAGCTACTGGAATGATTAAACTAAATAATAGATCTTTTTTGAAGTGAAAACTTCTTTAGCGGCGTTGTGCACTTTTTTTGGAATGTGTAAAAAATGTTAAACTCGCGCCAGGACACGTGACCTGATCGAAAATTCGTAAGACGGCGCAGGGCGCTTGCGCGAATGTTCGTGTGTGTTTATGTTACAGCGTGCTAATAAAATGTCATGTTTGTGTACGATAGCCCAATAAATAAATATTGTATTCTACCACATAAATGAGAGTATTTTTATACTGATAATTAAAGCAATTCGTGCAAAATTATTCCCTAACCATTCCAAAATATCAAAAATGCACAACGTTAATATTCAAGTTTTCACTTCTGCCGGCACTCCTAGAGTGCAACCCGTCGTTTTTTTTTTAAACATCTGTTACTAGTAGCGACACTTGTTTAGCGCTAGGTGAAATGTAGAGGGGATACTGCGCATGAGTACAGTACTAATTTTTGACTTCTGCGCAATAACAGTCAGCGCTAGAGTTTCGTGCCGCTACCTGTACCTGTCATTTTTCTTACCCTATTTTCATAAATGGTTATGGATGTGAAGTCAAGGGATTTATATTTCAAAATATTTATTTATTTTATCTATACAACGTGGAATCTCTTGCACGTTTTATAGTATGTAGTTAGCCCGTGTTTCGATTTATTATGGGTATGTCGGGGCCGACAAAGTACTTTAGATCTTGTGGCTATCCAGGACCGTAATACTCAAAGGCTTGACTATCACATATTAAAAGTGCTAGAAACTCATTATTATTTTGATTTCTTTTTCTACCTTCTCGCCCACCACCATGCTAAAAGAGGCCTTTGAGTTCTACTATCTCTGTCACTAAAATCCAAACTCAAAACATTGGACGGTGTAATTATAACTTGGCTTACCATTCACTGCTCTCTGCCTTTATTTATCTCGGCACTGAGCAGTGAACAAACAGACGACGGTCCGGCTTTTCAAGCCCGCGTACCCCTAATTGGTCCCATTGAGACCAAAGGGGTCCCCACGTGACCGGATCGCAGGCACGTAGAATTTTTATTGACTAGTTTTATGCTGGTGTCATTTTTCGTTAGGGTTGCAGAACGTGGGTGTTGTGAGTTGTTTCATAATTGGCTTGAAAATACTAAAACGTGATATCTACCATTATCGGGGCCTCCATAGAAGCCGATTCCCGTCGAGTTCCCTCAGGGGTTTCTAATATATACGCATTTATTACTAACAACAATTATAACCTACGTATATCGGCGCACCGCGCAACAAAATGTCCATCATCATCAACTAGCATCATGACTGGATTGCACACACTTACATATTCAAAATACAAAATTTTTCGCTGGATATTTAAATACACAAAAAATATGTAAATTATAAGCCGTACATTGAACGGATTATTAACCTTCATAGAAACTATGGTAGGTCTGTATTTAATTTGTTTCATAGTTTTATAGCTGTACTAGTCCAAATTCTCACTCAACGCCACTGATATCTACTGATATTGGTACATAAAATAAATTAATTAATAAAGGGAGAAATTACTTTGATTGAGCTAGCCCCAAAGTAAGTTCGAGACTTGTGTTATGCAACGATACTATATTTTATAACGAATACATACACATATAAACATCCAAGACCCAGGCCATTTTCCAACTTGCGCTGACCGAACATCGAACCCGGAACCTCTGGGTAGCGGACTAGCATGGTGACCACTATACATAACGTTGTCATAACACTGCCAAATAATGTGTTTATTTCGCGTTATTATTTGTTAATCAAAATAAGTATTTTTGGGTTAATTTATTAGTATTTATTTTTTGACAACTTTCTTCGCAAACAGCATGAAATAACTAATAGGCATTATTAAATCTGTCTTTTTATTTAGATCTGTGTTCTTTTTTTTACAGAATAGATTCTGATTGTGTACTTTTGTTTTAATTGACCGAGCGAGCGAAGCGTCTCAGTTTCGAGACTAGCCAAAAATTCTTTTGTCCGTCTGTCTGTCTGTCTGTCTGTCTGTCTGTCTGTCTGTCTGTCTGTCTGTCTGTCTGTCTGTCTGTCTGTCTGTTCTCGCCTACAGGTCGCATTTCTTAACCGATTCTCATGAAATTTTGTAAACAGGTTCAGCAACTACATAGAATTTTTTTGTCGAGCCAGTTTTTCGAAATTTTTCAAAATGGCGGAAATATGGGGGTTTAAAATTTTAAAACTGTCATATATTCGCCATTTCAAAATATTTTCAAAAATGTCATAAGACTTTTTTGTTGCCGTTATAAAAACGATGTTTTTTTATTTGAACAACTTTTTTGTTTGAACAACTTTTTTATACGATATAGGTACTTAAACGGGTTTAGGGTGCCTCGCGAAGTCTAGCTGACTAAGCCGTGACGGATATACAATACAAATCTTCTTAAAACATATACTAAAACTATTTAAGGGTAAATTCAGTCCGGGTTACTGAACAACTTTCTTACAAATACATACACCCTGGGGTCCACGAAGTAATTTCTCTGAATAACTTTTATGGTTATTATTTTGAGTTTCATAAGTAGTTCTTTAAATTTTGATCATATTTAACCGACTTAAAAAAAGGGTTTTGCTTATTTTACAATTAGTTTTTTTTCAGTTTTTGCTTATTTTGATTGATTGTTGGCTTGTTAATTAAATTTAGCAATTTTGTTGAGCGAACTTTCGTTCAATCGCTATCGCTGCTTGTCTGTGCTTTTGTAGTAGTATTAGTAATTATGCTACGAACTAACAAGAGATCAACAGCAACCAAAGCCCGCGAAGTAGCTTTACGAAGAGAATAAGAAACCAATGAGCAGCGATATAGAGCCATGGCAATACAAATAAACATTTAAACGAAAACCCATTAATAGTTATCTGGTTTTTCCAACAACGAGCTGACTTTGTCATTTGAAAAATGATGGGTCATTTTTCGGTGAAAGACTTCTGGTACAGAACTGAATTTTAGCATCACGGTAGACCTCATATCCATGGGATTGTATGGCTGGAAGGTGCTCCTGACATTTTAGAGCTAAATCGAAAGTCATTTAAAGAAAGGGCTGTGATTGGCAACTATTTTGGAAATTTGGTCACAACCATGAATCCGCATATCGGTAAACCTGCACCGATAATTCATCCAAATCAGGTACATAATTCTGAAATAATAATCGCGAGGTCTAAGTTCGTGGCGAACTACTAGTAAATAATAATATATATATAGGGACAAATTGATTGAGCTAGCCCCAAAGTAAGATCGAGACTTGTGTTATGGGATACTAACTCAACGATACTATATTTTATAACAAATACATATATAGATAAACATCCAAGACCCAGAACAATTTGAAAAAGGCCATTTTCCAACTTGCCCTTGCCGGGGATTGAACCGGGGACCGCTGGGTGGCGGACTAGCATGTTGACCACTACGCCACGAAGGACATCAAAAATATGAATTTGTTATAATTTAAATAGTATATACTGTATCCTTAGGAGAGGCTTTTGCCCAGCAGTGGGACATAACACTGTTAAGCTGGGGAAAAAATGTATAACAAGTTAATTTGGACAACCCTACTCCCTTAGCTCTGTGCAGTAACTCTTCAAAATATTATCTCTAACGCTATTATTTTAAGGTGTGCCATAATTCTTCTCAAATAACAGTGTTCTTTTTATTTTTTTACCTTTGGAAAGCAATAAATATGACGGAGCAAGAGATGACCTGCGCCGAACTCACTAAAAGTGTGACGATAAATACAGCGCTCCGCCTCGCGCTGTATCATGGATTCCAACCACATGTGTCTGAATACCCCTGGCCCACACAGTTATTGAATCTGTGTCCACCTGGGCTTATCGTCTAGCTGAAACAACTATCATTGTAATAAATCGGTTTACCAAATCCTCATCTATTACAACAATCACAATTAAAGAAGTTATGGCCAAGCCCACAGCACACTACACAAAGGAGATGTTCACAGTACGGCGGTCCGCACAAGACTGAGCCGCTCGTCGCTAGGGCGACCGCTTATATACTTGTCGAAACATTTGAAATTATAACAGTTATGTTTTGAAGTAAACAACTTTCTGTTTGCACAACTTAACCAATAATAAAGGGGATTATATTGAACTCGCTGACACGGCCAACCTGACATGCGTACGCCCTCGTACGCGCTTTCATTAATAATTAAACTAGTAAGTAGCATAGTTAGAAATAACCATAAAATGATTCTGATCTAGCTCGACAATAAGCGTCTCACAAAACTATAACAAAATTTAAACTCGCCAAAATTCTACTCCAGAGTGCCACAATGCTACTATTCTGAACCGGTCTTTTGTTTGTCCTTCAGCCAATATTCGTACAGGAATAATTATAAAGAAATCATGACTAAGGGATTTTTTTTGCGCATTGCTTACGTATACGAATCAACAAAATTCATGAATCAATTCAAAAGAATCAATTTTTAACTCGTCGACACTGCCATCTTGACAGTAAACCCGTCCTCGGGTTTCATATTTAAGATCAACACAAAGTATAAAGGTACACCGTTCGGCCAAACCTGACCAAAACGAAGCTTTAGTTAATTTCTGTTTCTGTTAGAAGTCTTGCTATACAACGAGGCAATGCTGCCCGTATCTTAGTTACCCTGCCCTGCGATCGTGGTGATGTAGGGTCTATTTTATTTATTTAATATAATGTTTTTTTTTTTAAATAGTTTTTTTTTGTTGGGTTGTTATATTTTAGTTCTTGTTTTATTATTTTAAACAGGTAGGTTAATTAGTTTTTAGTGAAATTAATTATTGTGTACTGTATTTATTTATTTTCTGCAATAATTAACCTTTTATAATGGTTTAAACAATCTATAACAAACTCAAAATAAGCAATGAACATCGATAAATCTTTACATTAAATCGGATACTAAAAACTTCATGTCAATATTCAGCGATCAGATGTTAAAAGTTTTTACTAATCACATGTTCCCTTTACCAGTAATGACAATTAAATTGAGTCAAAACTAATAAAAATTCTATATTTTCACGACGTTAAAAAAAAAGATTCAGTAATTATTAATTGAGTCAGAACTCAGAAGAGATCACCAAGACATATTAACAAAACATTAATCATTAGCTCAAAATCATCGGAGATCAGAATTGCCATCGTTGTTCTCACACTATAACGCGTATTACCACCTGTGATCACCAGGTCCACTTGACCTTATGATTTCATCCAGAAACTCGACCTCCACAAGAGCCGACCGCATACTGCCCACTCACGGACTACGGGTCAACTCTAGTACGGTCACAACAAAACAAACAATGCAATTCATCACTTTACCTATGGCAATAAAGCCTTCTGCTATGCTATCGGTCTTCCTAATGAGCTTCTCTGGCTCCCGCATCCTTCTCAACCTATCACGGAAACACTTGTGTATTTGCTTTGAGTTTCATGCCCGGAAAGCATCTCGATTTTTTAAATAATTGAACAGGTAAAAATCGTCAATGATTCAAGTAGTTATACGTAAGAACAACCGGAATTATCTAGGTTTAGAATGTGGTGCGATAAGTATGCTCCACCCCCCGATTACATCCAACCATCAGAGGCGCTACCGCCAGGTCATAAACTGCCATGGGATACTTGGAGGTGCTTGAATTGCCTCCGAACTGAAGTAGGCCGATAGACCAAGCAGAAGTACAGGGCGATTGTGGACATGACGATTAGATCATTAAATCACCTCTATGCCCTACCAGCTGTACCGTGCTAGACCTATACTCTGCCTTGGAGGGAAGCGTAAAAGTGGCAACGTTCTCGAAGAACAAAATTAAAAATTCAAGCCACCGACACGATAAGAAGAAGAAGTGAAAATAAATGTCAACTGGGTAGATAATATACGCTATTTTCCAACAAGTCAAATCAGACACCCTCCTCTAAACGTAAAAAAACAAACAGTTTCCACTGTTTGCACTTCGACTGCACTGGGACTCTGTATGAAATACAGGCAGATGACGACACAGATCCCCGGAGCCAAACGACGCTTTCACCATCAGCCCTTCCGCAATAATAAATCCAAAACTACGCTAAAATGGATACGTTCAAAAGCAAGCGACACTACTTTGCGACACTTTACCCCGCCAACACCACAAAATAATTCATCCTTGGCTCAGGAAAATACCCAACTGTCAACAAAAACAAACGTTTACAGTACTTTTGTTACACTAAAGCGTGGCTAGAATACAGTTAAAGCGTTTGCAACTTAATCTTTTTTCTACGGACTTCCTAACAATAAAAATAACATTGCTTATCAGTACGATATTTTTTGAATTTGGCTACAATATCACAATATTTACTCGACTTTAACTATCCAGATTAAAATTTACTCAAGTAACGGGACTTTACTTCAGTTAACCTAAAACATAATAAATTAATGGTAAAATATTATTACTCACATAGTAAACGGTGAAGGGTACTTTTAAATAAAGTCATCACCATGATCATCATCATGGTAGGCTCGCCGTCACCTCTTCATCATCACTACCTCTTTATCAATAATATCTTCATCGTCATCACTATCTCTTCATTACCAATATCATCATCATCACCCTGGTCATTATCTTATAATAATCTTTATAAAAGTTATTATAATATATAGCTTATCTTAAGTCCAATACTAGGCAAAGGCTAGGAGAACTTATCTCTCCAACTTTACGAATAATGAAGTACGTAACGTACCTAATAACTATCATTTTACACCAGTATTCACACGTAAGCTTATAAGACGCTAAAAATTATAATTTAAAATACTCAAACTAGACTTTTTGTTAGGATACTAATTGGCGCCACTGCCAGCTCCGACTAACAGTGACTTATGCCACCTTCAGTGATGTTAAGCTCATCTATCAACTCATGATGATAAAATCAAGTCATTAAGCTTAGCAGATAATACACGTTCTTATTTAAAATAGCGAAATTTTTTTTGCTTGCATAGTGGTCAAAAGACTAGACATTATTCTACTTTATGTTTTAAAACTAAAGGTTTTGAAATAAATTGCTTTCTGCTCTACTCTTAAATCGAAAAAAATATAAAAACTCACCAGGTTATCTTTGCGATTCAGCAGATAAGGTTACGAAACAGAAATACACACGATATCAACTCGCTTTTTCACTTCACCTCACTTCACCAGGAATCTCCAGCGCCTGCGGCACTGCCGCTGATTCCAACTCGGCCGCAATACGTGGCCAGCAGTTATGGTTCACTTGTTAGCACTTTAGCAACTTTGCAGAAGTAGCTGAAACTAAACACACGTTAGGTATCTTTACACTGATCGCTTCAATCTCGTTAGCATAGACTTGTCACACAGACGGTTGACAGACAGACGCTTGTCACTCAGACGTTTGTCACACAGACGCTTGTCACACAGACGCTTTGTCACACAGACGCTTTGTCACACAGACGCTTTGTCACACAGACGTTTGTCACACAGACGTTTGTCACACAGACGCTTTGTCACACAGACGCTTTGTCACACAGACGTTTGTCACACAGACGCTTTGTCACACAGACGCTTTGTCACACAGACGTTTGTCACACAGACGTTTGTCACACAGACGTTTGTCACACAGACGCTTGTCACACAGACGCTTGTCACACAGACGCTTGTCACACAGACGCTTTGTCACACAGACGCTTTGTCACACAGACGCTTGTCACACAGACGTGTGTCACACAGACCATATGCAACACAGGATGGGTTGCGATACTAAAACCAGAGCCGTCAATGACCCCAAAAGTTATCGACACATTGCACTGCTAAACTCCGTCCAAAAACTATTAAAAAGGCTAAGACTGAAGTCACGACACCAGCTCTACAGGATTGACTGTTGAAAAACCACTTTACCATCAAAAAGAATAGAATTTGAATCCACCTATGTGGATACAACCATCAACCCCACTGAAAAACTCTCAGGGTTCTCTCTCCCACGCAGAGAATTGTGCCAGCTCCACAGACTGAGAACTGGATGGGGACGAACTACATCGTTTGAATTCCGGTGCGACTGGATTGACTTCCCAGCTTGCGGATGTGGCGCGCCTGAATAGGATATGGACCACATTATTCGAGACTGCTGGAAGACTGGTTCACCCTGCAAAAAGACGCAATACAATAGACACAGAATAACGACTGTAATAATAGCCATACGATTATTAAATAAATGGGCAGGTTCCTGTTTTTCAGAATAGGCATGACGAATGGAAAAACACTTTTGGTCCATCGGTTAGACCATCAAACAACATTGTAGTTTGTACACACACTTTGTTCCTTATGACAAATTTTGCGTGACGCCACACTCAAGCACGATTTTTACCTAAGTGTGACTCCGCAAGCCCCTACTCCGGAACCTTGACGCTCCGTATCCCTGTGAATTTTTACCCCTTTGGCAAACTGAAAATACGGGTCCATCATCTCTGGACAATTCAAAAGACGGACTAATTATAATCACACTCTTCGGACCCTGTCGGACTCTTCATCCCTTTTCTCCCATGGATTCACTCAAGTGGGCAAAAGATTCAGATCCAACTTCTGATGACGGAGCAAGAGATGACCTGCGCCGAACTCACTAAAAGTGTGACGATAAATACAGCGCTCCGCCTCGCGCTGTATCATGGATTCCAACCACATGTGTCTGAATACCCCTGGCCCACACAGTTATTGAATCTGTGTCCACCTGGGCTTATCGTCTAGCTGAAACAACTATCATTGTAATAAATCGGTTTACCAAATCCTCATCTATTACAACAATCACAATTAAAGAAGTTATGGCCAAGCCCACAGCACACTACACAAAGGAGATGTTCACAGTACGGCGGTCCGCACAAGACTGAGCCGCTCGTCGCTAGGGCGACCGCTTATATACTTGTCGAAACATTTGAAATTATAACAGTTATGTTTTGAAGTAAACAACTTTCTGTTTGCACAACTTAACCAATAATAAAGGGGATTATATTGAACTCGCTGACAAATATATTTCAGATGTTGACTTATGTTATCGTTTCAAATTTCAATGTAAAATGCTTTTTTTTTATTTTATTTATGTATCGGATTATCTCCCATTCTATTTGATTTAAGTCACTACAGTAAATTAAGCACCAAGCAAACAGCTGGTACATTATAGATTTTATCACGGTATAATAAAACAAGCAAAGACCAAGATTTAGGAGGAGTTAGTATTAATGGAGAAAAGATACATTTTATAAGATTTGCAGATGACATAGCAGCCCTTGGAAGCAGTTCACAACAGTTAGAAAAGTTAATAGAAGCAATGAATAATATTTTTAAAGAACATAAATTGAGTATAAACATAAATAAAACCAAGTCCTTAATTGTCTCAAAGTCAGGTCCAGTAATTAAAAATATCCAACTTAATAATAAAACAATAGACCAAGTTCAGAGTTTCAAATATTTAGGAACTATTATTAACGAAGAGGCAAGATGCTCAGAAGATATTAAGAAGAGGATTGCTATTGCAAAAAGTACATTTAAGAGTAAAAAATACATATTTTGTTCTGGTATTAAAGAAAGTTTACGTAAAAGATTTATTAAAACATTTATATGGAGCACTGCCTTGTATGGATGTGAAACGTGGACGATGACCAAAAAGGATAGAGATAGATTAGAAGCATTTGAAATGTGGTGCTGGAGGAGAATGAAAAAAATAAGTTGGACAGAAAAAATTACAAATGAGAAGGTATTAGAGGATGTGAGAGAGAAAAGACAAATAATACAAATTATAGAAAATAGAAGAGGCAAAATGTTCGGTCATCTACTACGCCACGATGCATTCTTTAAAACAATAATGGAAGGAAAAATAGAAGGAAAGAGAGGAGTAGGAAAACCTAAAAGGAAATTTATAGACCAAATAAAAGAAAAATTAAAAGTGAAAACATATAAAGAGGTTAAGAACTTAGCGGAAGGAAGAGAGACATGGAAAGCACTCCACCGACAAGAGCCCAGCTCTTAAATATAAGAAGAAGAAGAAGAATAAAACAAGGTATTCTCTTACCGAGATGGAACTTGACTACGCCATGATAAGTGTTGCCACTAATTGTTTTTCACTAAATTTCAGGACTTTCTCAATTAGTTCATGAATATTAAATATAATATTAAATAACTAAGCTATTTAGTATCTCGCGTGATTCATCAATTCAACATTTTATAAATTGATTTAATGGATTATTAATTCGAAATTGGTATACAAAGTTCAAAAATGCATTACGCTCGGGTAATTCAATTTCACACAGTGGCAAGACAACACATCAAATTGATGACGTAATCACATAAGTTATCTAGTATATATAATTAATAAGTTCCACCTACGTCATCAGCTGTCACGGGAAGAGAATACCTTGTTTTATTATACCATGGGTTTTATCTTCTCTGTTAGACCAGCATGGCAGAAATCTTCAAAAATCAAAAAACATATTTTGACAAATTACGTAGAAACAAAACAACTAAAGTAAGTCTGTTTTTACTACCAATAAAAACCTTACTTACAGTTTAAATAAAGTTGTCCAATACTACAAAGTATTTCCAGTCTTTTAAATTACTAAAGTTGCTTTGATGGCTTTCTCTACAATTTTAGTGTTTGAAACAACGATACTTTTATCCCTAGGTATCGCTTCATTTACGAATTAAGTTGTGTGAAAAGTGTCTAACGCTGAATGTTTACTTCACAATGTCTTTGAATGATTTGCAAATCAAATATTTACACAACAAAATCAATCTTCAATCATAAGAACATAATTTCCACAACTTGACTAATTTTGCTTATTTAATAATTTCAGTGGTCGATAATTTAATCGATTCACAATGCGCGAACGGTTGAGAGGTGCGAGGACGGAAGAAGGGGACGCATAGTCGCATCTTGCGCGAGACCTTAGAAGATTTCATTCTATATGTGATACTCATATAAATTCTGTGGTTTTGTGTAGAAATCGGTTTTTAGTTTTGAAAAATTATATATAAACCTATTAAATTCTACGGTTCAGGGGTGACTGGCAAGGTCTCTCAGAGACAAAAGTTAAATAACGTTTTTTTTCCTTTTAAAATTTGGAAAACATAAAACATGTAAAAAAATATGAGGTATCCTGGTATTCACGACATTAAAAAATATTTTTATCTTATTTTAAAGAAGACACAAGGTAGATATTGAGGCACTTTTTACAATCATGGTCTAATCTAAAACATAAGTTCAATTGCTTCTCTATATTATGTACCTACCCTCGTTCATTGATACTAAACATTAGAGCCACATCTACATATTTCTCTTTCAAAGCCTGGAAACCACTAAATAGTGTTAAAAGGCACCGCGGAACAAAATAAAACTGCTGGTTCGGGTGCAATCTTTATGGATGCCTCTATTACTTATAGACTACTTTATAAGCATCGTTGGTAAGACCCAATTAGCTAGACAAAATAAAAATTCAGCAAAAAAAATGTTGATTAAAAAAGTACAATTGTGAGATCAACTAACAGTACCGCCGCTAGGCGCCGCGGGCCGACCGGCTGGAGTTCATCGAGGTCACGAGGTAGTTTTGGACGGGTGTAACTACGTGATATCGTTCAAATATCATTTTCGCAACTTTTTTATCATAATTCATACATAAATTTTGGACAACTTATATGGATGGAGAGTTTTTTTTACTATACGACATTTTTTTTTCCAAAACTAAGGAAAAGTCAGCGTGTATTTTGTTAGACCCCGTATACGCAAAATCCTTGAGTTGATATGCAAACAAGCATTGTAAATATCATAAGAAGCTACTTATGCTACAATATTTTCCTGGAATACCTCTCATCCAGGAAAATGCGTCGGCATTCATCCCTTCCGACGAGAATGGCGTAATTGTGCGAACATTCCCATATGTATGAGAATATTCGCAGTTCGTGGGTTTACAGTGTTATTGGTGTAGGAAAATATTACACGGAAATACATATTTTCATGTTCCAAGAAAATATAAGTATTTTGTCTACTTATGTTCTGAGCATTTAGAGCGAAAGTTCTAAACCATGTATGGGTTTGAAATAAATTTGTATCTGAGATATTTTTGAATAATCTATAAAGATTTTGTGTAAAGAGGTATAATACATACTATCACGTCTTTATTCTAAATAGGGCAGTCGGAGCATTTTGAGGCTTGCTGCCCTTTGAACCCAGGCAGCAAGACTCTAAGGCCACTTTTAGAGTGACGGTGGGCAAGCAGATGAAAAAAATAATAAAAATAGTGATAAGTTGCTAGCCGCATCGCATATAAATATGATTCATTTCGCCCATTTCCTCGATCGGCTTCTACGATCTGCGCGAGAAGAGAAGCAGCAGTTACATTCTAAGTGTTTTTCTTTTTTCCAGACCAGCATGGAATGAAATCTTAAATATAGAGGAAGAAATAAAATAAAACAAAAAAATGTAAATTAATAAAATTACAACCATGGAATTGTATGTACGTATGTAACATGACTATAAGTCATGTCATTTGCTTAAAAACATTGCAAAATCATCAGGTCTTTTTAGTCTCCACTGCGGGAGCATGACCCTCTCTGTGCTACTAGAGCCATACTTGGTCAAAGCAGAAAGAGGACTTAGGCCTACACTCACCTCGCTGGCCAGACAGGTTGGAGCGATCTCATTGATGTTTTTATGCTTTAATTAGCTTGTAATTCCTAAGTTACCTTCTGGAAAATCCACGGGAGGACTTGGAGTGGCCCTATTCTACTCTGCCCGATACCACACGGCAAGTTACATAAAGTTATTATTTTTAAGCAAATTAAAGTTAAAATCCTCACTCTCTTTTCTTCAAAATCTTAAAAAAAAAACTACAATAGAAACTCATACGTCATTTCGAATAGCAATAATAACGCCATATTAGCGTGTTTGGCGTGATTCCAGCTCATTTGATACCTCTATATAGGTCTGACGCGTTGTAATCGCTTTGCTTGATATCAATGTATTCCTAGCTCTTATTTAGGCCCCTGACATGCAAATCGGTAGTTATTTACTTATATTGATGTTATGGCATTCTTACTATTATTAGTATTACGGTACTTACCGCGATTAATATCGTTTTTTGCCAGATATTTCGACGGCCCTTCTGCCATCATGGTCGCTGGTCGACTGAGTCGGCCTAAGTCCCTTAATAGTAATTGTGACCGTGAAACTCTAAAATCATATATGGCATTCTTATGTGTAAACTGGCATTCTCCTTTACTTACTAGCCGAAGCCCGCGAGTTCGTTCGCGTAGATATAGAGTAGTAATTCGCCCCGAATTATGAAATCGCAAACCTCATATCTCGGCAACCCCTTAATTGATTAGACTCGTGTTTAAGCTTGAAAATTCTATGAACCATATCTACACGTCTACCTTTCATGAAGCTCCGATCAAAGATACTCAAGTTATCGTCAAACAAACAAATATACATACAAACGCTGGATTGGTCAAGTAGACTCAGAGGGCTCGGAGAACCTACGCATGGAACTATGGTTATTACGCTTTTTTTAAAAAGGACGAAAAACACGCAACGTTATCACATAACACGTAAATCGAACCACGGGCTATACTAGACCTATATAGTATAATGAAATTAAAACAATAGTCAAAAACTAAAAAAAAAAATCATCATTTCTTTTTACATAATTTAAGAGACCTTTGTCCAATAATTGAACAAATATGTCAGTAAAAAAATGTAAAAAGATTTTAATCTAACATGTAATGACGATTCCCAAAATATTCATAATCACTGAAAAAAGATAATGGCTGCTAAAAGCGAAAATTTTTGCCACACGATACCAAAATCGAGTGACTGCTGAACTCAGGGCTACTAGTGGTTAAAATGTGTTTTAATTAAAACTACATTCCAAAAAAACATCTCCAAGTACCTCGGTTGCCTGGAAGAGTTTGCAGTTGCCATAAGGCCGCCTTTTGACATCTGTTTTATGTATCTATTACTCTGTAACTTTATGTTTTGGTGCAATGAAGATTTTAAACTAACTAACTACATTGTTCTGCTAATTTGAACAAAAGTCTGGTATCTAACAAATTGCAAGTAGCAAAACTTTTTTTCAATGATGTGTAATACACTAGGTTTCCAACAAGTCAAATCAGAAACTTTTTTCTAAACGTCAAAACAAACATCGTCTATGGGATTTGTATGAAATAGCATGTCGTGACATAGTTGTTGGAGTCAAGTGGCGCTCTTATTATCAGTTTTTCCTCATTAATAAATCTATAACCGCGGTAAAAATGAATATAATCAATGACAAGTGACATTATTTTGTGACATTTTATTCCCTTATAAGTACAAAATAATTTATTTTTGACCCTGGATCCTATTATTGACAGTGCCATCTAGGTATTACTGACTGAAATCTCATGTTCCTGTAAGCGACAGTCAATGCAGTAGCGCATCGTCATGCACGGCTGACCTAAGCCGTCTCAGTGCTTACTTCGGGACATTGTTTCTCAAATATTTTCACTTCGGGCGCTACTCTAGTATTCATGGACACAAAAACAACTCAGAAACAAACAAAATAAGAAAATTGAGTACATTCAGCATCAGAGATACCTGAACCCTTCTTCACCTACATCTTGATTTTCTCATAAACTGAAAATAATATTTTAATGAAGTCTTTTTGAATATACTTTTTTATTTTCATTATTATTTTCAGTTTAAGAGAAAATTCACGATATACTGTACTGTATATAGCACTACTTATTTCATAAGAAATCTCTTCCAGCGCATCCAGGAGAGGAAATGAGGCAAATAACCGGGGAGTTGCCTTAGAAAGACACTAGTCAAATTTAATATAATTTAAGGTACACTTATAGTCTTTGGACTCGAGATGAAAAAGGAGAGGAAAAGAGAAGAAAACAGGTAGTAGTAGTAGGCGTGTACAAAATAAATAAAAATAAAAAACAAATACAAATACATATAGGTACTTATTTAAAAATAACACTGACAAAACTATTTCGTAAGTACATACAAGTATCAGTCATACATAAACCGCCCTTCATCGTTTCCCGTTATAAAATAAAAATGTATGTTTTATTTTGTTTAAAAATTAAACATAAACATACATATGATACAATTCATAAAGTATAACATAAACGAATATATACCCAACTATAAATTTATAAATATAAATAACATGTAGTAATATTATAGATCCGAAAGTTTGCATAAATATTTGTAATAGTTTCAAGACGAAACGGCTAAACGAATTGGAATAAAATGTAGTACTTAGATACAGTAATAATACTGTATTAAACTTTTGACATATCTAAGTACTACATAAATGACACAGATTTATATACACACACATATAGAGAAGACACGCCAGCTCTATTTATTATAAGGAATATTTTACAATATTAAAATAATATCAGTTAATATAAATTATTATTTTTTATTTTTAGCACAATCGCCATTTAAAAAAAAATTATTAAGTATTTGTTCAATAAATCCAAGCTAAGTTTGAGAACCAGTGATCTGGCTATTGAGTCTAGACTAAGGCTATTCAGACTGCCCATAAGCCTCTAAACGTCTGTGCGCATTGTTTTAAAGCCTTAACGGAGATAAATGTTTTAGTATTAATCTACTTAAGCATTTAGTAAACAAGTCCATAAAATAGGGATGATGCCTACAGGTATAATTTTTTTGCTTATTAGGTAGATAATTAAGAAGTAAAGTATACGTATTTTTTCTGTTCCCTCATTATCAAATAATGAAGAAGATACAGCGCATTTAAGTTTGCCTGACGTCACCATTGGCTACGATTTTTAACCAACCTTTGACTACTTTGCTAAACGAAAAAATATGGGTCCTTTATTTTTGCATATTTCTTTACTCAGTCTCATTTTTCTTCCAGAATAGAAGTATTTTTTATTTTATGTGCACCTACTTAATTTTTTAAATTCAATCAAAATTTAGACTGATTGTTACAAAAGATTGAGTCAGTAAGTTTTTCAAAAATTATGAATATTTAAAAATAAAAAAATTACAAGGCAATCAAAAAGGGTTATAAAGGAAATAAATAGCTTTTCGGAGTTAGGGGAAAACTAAACAATGCCCAATTAAATATTAATTAACAATTAAAATTGTTTGTTGTTTTAGTTCGGGATCCTTCCCTCGGTTTGTAATGCTGTATTAAATTTTAAGCAAAAGGGCAAATAATTATAATTAAAACATTTACGAACGTACTTTGTTTAATTAATTACGTCAAATTATAATTTCCACGTTTGATACCTTTCACAAACGAACTGAATGGCATCCATCAAAATTAAACTTAAATTGGAATTAATTTAAGGCACCCTTTCTGTATTCTGGATAAGGGCTAGGGTGCATGGAAGGTTTTGATAAACGAAATAAATCGTCCTCTTATTTCAAAGTTGACTGGAAGAGATCCCTATCTGGGATAAGTCCACCTTTGTACTGTTTTCTACTTTTAACTTGTATTTTTGTCCAATTAACATCAAGCAAACAAAGAAAATAAGTCTTAAGAAAAGTTATATCATCTTACTAATATAATAAATGTAAAAATTTGCAAGTTTGTAATGCTTTAAAACCAAAGCAGCTAAAGGGATTTAAATAGAATTCAACCTTACATCTATGTCTGTGAATTTAGCACACGAATATTAATATTTGTCCTGGGTAGTATTTTACCAGCAATTCTGATATTTAGAAGAATAATACCTTATAAAGTAAAAATAATAACGTACAACGTAAAGATAAGTTGATCAGCCAAATTGCATCTTTTAATGGGAAAAATAGGATTTTCCTATGGAACTGAAGTTTTCATTACGATTAACCCATTTTGTGGGATATCGATATTTGTCCTGGGTAGTATTTTACCAGCAATTCTGATATTAAGAAGAATAGGACCTTATAAAGTAAAAATAATAACGTACTACGTAAAGATAAGTTGATTAGCCAAATTGCATCTTTTAATGGGAAAAATAGGATTTTCCTATGGAACTGAAGTTTTCATTATGATTAACCTATTTTGTGGAATATCGTTCAGACCTATTCCTTGATTGAATATTTTATTAGTGCAATTTTTTTAATTAAGTGTTTCCCGCGTTCTTTCTACTAAACGGTTGTATATATGTAGTATACATAACGAAGTTTAAAGGAAAATATCAGACAAAAGAGTATATAAATAAAAAAGTATAAATAAGTACGACCAACTTATGAAATGTACTCGGAAAAGTAAAATTTTAAACAAATTCAAATAAATATTAGATTCTTATACTTTTTAGTCCAGTGAATTCAAAGTGGGCATTTGCAACTACGGAAACCTCTGCTCGTGGCCCGACACGTACTTGCCGGTTATTATGTCCATCTTACATTCCACCATCACGGTTAACGTAGTAAAAAATAAACAATTTATCTATCTATCTATCAACGTCTTAATAGAAAGACTCTGTCTAATACAAAGACGTGGTAAAGTATATTTGTATTATATTATGTATAGGTACCGCTCCTATATAAACTGACCGTAAGCCGTCTTCGTGCCTCCTGTTCCTTTATTAATGCTCGTAATCAAATCAACAAGGGTACAGGTCTTGTTTAATATAAATTGGGTCCATGTTCCATGTTCTGGGATAGTGTTTAAACCTGGTTAAAGCCGGCGGTTGAAAGTTGTCTAGTAAAGTTTAGGTAACTTAACTTGTCTTTGTTTCCAGTCGTGTACACTTAGTGGAGATTACTTTGCTTCTTGGGAGGTATATTTAACTTAGAGGTACAATACAGGGTTACTTTTTAACAACGGCAACACTTTTAAGAGCAAAAATTACTAAAAAACTAAAAGAAATTCGGCTTCCAATGCAAATCAGCGTTTAGCCAAATGAAAATTGTAAGGGAAGACGCTTTGTTTCTAACGATTTTTAATAATTTTTTTACAGAACGTATGTAGTTTAGTGTCATGGACTGAACTTGCTCCAATAATGGTGTCGGTGTTTTGGAAAGTAACAATGTATAAAATGCTTTAAACTTTAAGTTAAGTAATAATAACGCGTGTCGATTTGTAAGACAAGAAAAATTACGAGATATGAAGAATGCATTTATTTGTACCTACCTGTGTCAATCACTTTTCAACGTGGAAGGGACATACCCGCAACACGTCTAACCACAGGCTATAGGTTTAAATTCAATATAGTATAATAGAAATAAATAACAGTAAAAAAATTGGCATACCATATTAAAGTGTGTAGCCGCCCGGGCAATTAGTATGGAAATGTCAAATTTTTTACTTGGTTTCATGACTGTTATTTTATTTTACTATGCTATAGTGATCTAGTATAGCCCGCGATTTTACTCATTACGGGTATATCCCTTCCACGTTGTATATTTTTACAATATTATTTCCCCTCAAACACGATAAAAGCTGGCTAATTATCGCTGCTTATTTAAATTTGTATAAAGCTAGATTTAATTCACAAAAAAAATTAACGAAAAATCATTAGCTTATATAAAATACCATCGACAAACTCCCATCTCTCGAGTCAATGAACACCGAAACATTAAACAAGATAAAGGAAACTCGACTCAATAAACAAATCGAGCGAAACTTGGCAAATATTTTGAATACTTAACGTTCAGCCTTAACTTAATCACGCCTAAATCTACTCGACGTTGAAATCTAATTACCTCGTCTTTCAGAATTAGCCTGCCGTTCAGAATTACACTGGTCGGTGTTAAGGGCCCTCAGACACAAAACATGTGCTCATAATTTGCACGTTAGATCACCGAGAGTGCTTGTGACACTCAGAACCCTCGGGAAAGGCAAAGAAGCATCCTTCAGGGCGTTTAAGGGGTATCCAGGTATGACACTGTCAACTTTTGAGAGTTTTCACTCGATTTACACTTGCTTCTAGTGAAGGGCTATCGTGAGGAAACTGCACACAAGTGTATAATAATGACTTCACTAGATGACAGTCATGGAGCTACTTCAGAAAACTTTAGGCCTGCTGTGCTTTACACGGGTAGGGTAATCTTGGGCGAGTAGCGTAACATTGCTAGTTTTATCACACTAGGTAATATTAAAAGGCGTAAGTTTGTGAGTGTGTGTGTGCGTGTATATTTGTTACATCTTCACGTGCAAACAGCTGGACCAATTTTGATGGACAAAACGCTGCTCTCTCAAAATTACTCTACCCGTGTATAGCAGGCTTTAGGCAGATAGAAAGACAGACATGATATTTTGCCGTGTGTTTTCCGTAAAAGCAGAAAATAGACACTCCAGTCCTCTCAAGGTTGTCGTAGAGAGTGACTTAGGAAATACAAGCTAAACGAAGCTTATAAACGTTGCGTCAATTAACTCTCTAACCGGTCTGGTCAACGAGGAGAGTGTAGGCCAAGACATCTGGCAACTCTGGCCAAGTTTAGCTCTGTTAGAACAGAAAGGACCGTGCTCTTTTTCACCACTCCTGGAAACCGGGCTACAGCGACTCCAAAGCTGAGTACTTACTTCCCTTCTGGATCTACGAATCTCGTGGCTGCTAACCCACGACCCCTGTCTCTGGCTATTTTCAGTGTTCAGTACCTAAATTGTTAAAATTCGAATTAATGAGTTTGTCATTTTTAATATTGTTTCTTTCAAATAAATCTTATCGTCACAAAGTGAAGAATCCCCCTCTTTGCGTAGGTATACTGTAATTCATGTAAATTGAGATGTTAATCTAAATAAACATCGCCGGAGTACATGAAGTAGTTCATTAGTTAATTAGTAGTTCATTATCTGTTTCACTACACCATTACCGTAATTGAGCGTGCCTCACGCGAAATACGAGGTTTTGCAGAATTAAGACTTTTATGGTTGAATGCTAATTGGTGTTTTTAAGCCCCTATGTAAAAAGAGGGTGTAATAAGTTTGACGTGACTGTGTTTCTGTCTGTGGAATCGTAGCTCCTAAATTGATGACCGATTTCAATGCGGTTTTTTTAATCGAGAGCCTTGTCTATCAAGATGGTTTTTAGCTGTGTTTTGAAAATCGGTTTAGCCGTTGGTCTTATATCATAAAGACAACAAAATGATTGTTTGTATGTTAGTTTTAAGGAAAAAACTACCGATACCTTTTAAAAACTGAATAACAAAAAATGACAAAGATACAGCGCATTTATAATTCGAATGACGTCACGGCTAGGTAAGATTTTAACTTAGCTGTGACGTCACAAGCTCCCAATCCGGAACCTTGATGCTCCATATCCTTGGTAATTTCGACTTTTTTAGTAAACTGAAAAATATGGGTCCATATATTTTAGATAATATAAAAGACGGACTAATTACAATCATACTCTTTTGACCTTGTCGTTACTCCTATTGTCGTTGATTCCCTTTATAAATCCTTAATTTCCAGCACAACGACACAAAAATTAAAACTAGCAAATACATTGTTATGTCATAACAATAATATTCTCAGTCCACATATCTTTTTTGCATTTGAAGAATTGGTTTTTAAATCCAATTTTAATATCAGTATACATGATTGTAAGTTGACGTTTCTGGAGAAAATGCTGCAGTACAGTTTGTTACCGCTTCTTCTGTACTTGCGCTAAGTAAGCGGCAATAAACTTGGCTGTAAGTAAAGGATGTGACGTCAACATCTACCTTTTCAAAAATTTTAAAGAAAAAGAAAAAATGTCAATTATCAAGTAATACAAATATTCAAAGAAAAATAAATGATTTTTTTACTTTTGCGAAGAAGTTGATGAATCGGGAGCATAAGAAATTAACTCACTTACACATGTTTGAAGACTAAAAATATTAAACTTATTTTTCGGGGCAGTCGTGTAAAAATATAATTTATCGAAACCTCTTGAAAAGTCATTTTTGATCTAGTACCCTTTGACTAAAAACTAAATAACAATATCAAAATACATTGTTGCTGAAATGTATTGTATAGATGATATAACAACAATGTCTGACCACAAACTGCACGGAGCGTGCCTTCGATTTAAGCTTCATAACGATGCTAATTGAGCAAATCTGTTGTTAATAGTGATTGCTACACTGTATATCGATTAAATACCTGCTGGTTACCTATACCTATAATAGTTTAGTATGTATATTCTCGTGTTATTTCGATTTTAGCTACAAAACGATGGTAACAAAGCGAATCTGTTACAGCTGTTAATGTTGATCAAATTATTTATCTATTATTAATTGAAATTGTAATAAATAATAAGATTGTAGTAATTACTTTAAAAAAAAAGATATAAATATATATTTTTCTAAACAATAAATCGACTTCAGTACCAGAGACAGTAACAGATTTGTTAAATAAGGAAGTTACCCAATTAAATAAAATAATATAAACAAGACGAATTTTCAAAAATTTTCAATGCAGTTTATCATTGATGTAGTTTCTTGGTGATTTTGCTACCCGAATTGTAAACCTGTTTCTTCTTTGATGTCGATTGAAAATAAAGTATTTTATCGATAAAAGACCTCTTTACCTTCCCATCACTAAACACAACATCGCCATCTGAGATCATTAAACGCTAGAGTTGCACCGCGACATCATCCCTGTTAGCCGGTGGAAAGTCACAGGAATTTGTATTTTTTTTAGAGCGTTACGACATTTTTTTTAAAAACAATATAAGTAAAGACTAACATCTTACCTTGTTTTTCTGGTTATTTATTTTGTTTTGCGTGGCTTAAAGAATCTCCGCTTTATACATGGCTGGTGTCAGATTTTTTTGGATCAAAGGTATCTGGCATATTTTTGTGTAAAAAAATCTATACTTACATATGATAAAACAGTAGAAAAAATGTGTCTGTACATTACATAGATTAAAAAAAAATATTTGAGGCGAATGTCTGTCTGTTTGTACACGCAAATCTCCGCAAATACTGTACGGATTCAAATGAAACTTTTTTGTTATATAGCTGTTAAGCCTGGGATACATAGAGGTTATAATTTGTTTTCGAAAATGGAACACCTGATGCAGAAACATTATGGCCCAGCTAAACTATAAGAAATATAAAAATGAATGAAATAGCAAAAATTGATCAGCCTGATGAACATTTTCCGGAGTCACAAAGTCCACGCAAACGAAGTCGCGGGCTTTGGCTAGTTTTGAATAAAATTAAGTAGCAAATGTTACATGTGTAAGATAAAACAAACATTGATTTCATTTACCTTAATGAATTTTATCAAAAATCAATAACAAAGCCAGGTACACTTCTCTTGTCAACGTCGTGTCAAGCAGTCGTAATGGTTCTTAAAAAAATCACATCTGCTCTTAAATTTTTAAATAAACATATTATATTCTATTCACTCAAATTCTGACGATGAAAATATTACGGTTCTTTTTTTAGAATAATCGTAAAAAAAGTACGCAACTCTCAATGTGTAGGTTCAATTGATATTTGTAAACTTTTTTTTTATAATTGGCTGCTTGCATGCGCGTTCCGGCGTCTTGTTTGTTTCATTCGTTTCAACTTTCTTAATTGACTTGGGAATTTGTTGTTGACACAAAATGGCCTTTTAGCGGAAACTCGGGCGGAAAATTGTTACAATTAATATGTTCAGATATTTTTCCTCTCGATAATTGTAGGCAATCAAAATAATTAGCCGTTTAATACAGGTAAACCTTTTTACAATAAGAAAAAGGAAATGTGTAACATTCTACTTACACATTACACCTTTTGACTACATAAAACATTATAATTTTCACACTCAGGTACATTTACGATGGCATATTTATCTGAATTTCAAATTTCAAATGCTGATTTCATAAAGGTACATTGCCTGTTTTATTATAAAATCAACTAGACTTTTATTATTACAAAATCAGTAATATACGTGGAAGGGGCATACCCGTTACAAATCGAACCACGGGCTATACTAGATCACTATAACATAACAGGTAAAAATAAAAAATCGACATTCCCATACAAATTGCCGGAGTGGCTGCACACTTTAGTATGAAAATGCCAAAAATTTATTTCGTTCCTTCAATGTTATTTTAATTTCATTATAATATACTAAGTATAGTCCGTAGTTATGTATTCTGTGCCCGTGATTTGATTTATTAAGGGTATATCTCTTCTGCGTTATTTAATAAATCATCAACTGAATTAAGCATGTCTTTTCTCAGCTGTATCATCATCATCATCATTTCAGCCGCATAACGTCCACTGCTGGACATAGGCCTCTCCCAAAGATTTCCAAAATGACCGATCAAGAGCGGCCTGCATCCAGCGCTTTCCAGTGACCCTGGTCAGGTCATCTGACCACCTTGTAGGGTGCCCTACGCTTCGCGTGCCAGTACGCGGTCGCCATTCAAGAACCTTTTTGCCCCATCGGCCATCGGTTCGTCGCGCTATGTGTCCCGCCCACTGCCACTTTAACGAGCTAATCCGCTTGGCTATGTCAGTGACTTTTGTTCTCCTACGGATTTCCTTATTTCTGATTCGATCACGTAGGGAAACACCGAGCATAGCCCTCACCATAGTGCGTTGAGCGACCTTGAGCTTTCTTATGAGACCCATAGTATACTTACTAGAAACTACTTCTCAGCTGTATACTTACTAGAAACTAGGAAAATGACTAGATATTATTAACATTACCATGACGACAGCATTCTGGGACATAGCTGTTCACATGACAGGACGTCCAAAGTCCAATTGCCTTTGTGCTAATTAATACGAAGTCAAAATGCATAACAGACATATAATACCATTGTTAGGAAGAACGATTCTAATGCATTACAAATCGTATAGTTCGTGCTCCTGCAGTGAAGACAAAAAGACCTGGTGATGATAATGATGATGATAGTTCAACTGTCGGAACGAGCCAGTGTCAAAATGAACTAATTGTTACAGAGAGAAGATGTTAGACCGATCAAGTGTCAAAATGGATAAAATTCATTATACATTGATATGATAAATCAATGTCTTAGTGACTTTATTTTTGCGTATATAACTTACTTAATTTTTGTGTATTAATGTGTGCGTAATGAATGACATTACATAAGTGAAATAAGTGTGGTAAGTAGCACTTTCCGAGCGAATGTGTTGAAAATAGATATATATACTAACAAAACCATTCCTATTCGACAATTTCGGTAATTCAACAGTACGTAAGTTTAATAGAAATTAATTTACTTAAGAACAATCTTTTCAACTCAGTAACTCAACCCCCAATAAAACTCGTTCTAACGTATTTAATGGGGTGAATTTTACTTAGAACAGGTAAGATTTGCTCATAATATATTCATTATCAAATCCCGGGGGTGGCGCCCCCACGATATTCATGCAGGCCTATTTATCACTTTCGGATAAATGAGCATTTGGGTGTCGGAGCTAGCTTTCCCTATTTTAGTCTGGGAGTTGGGTTCTAATTATATTTTAAGGAAGATTTAATTATAAACTTTAAGTTTTTAGTAAAAATAACACTTTGAGTTTTTAGTAAAACTAAGTTTTAAGTAAATGCAATTTTATCTCGCATTTATTCCCTTGAAGGTTACATACCTTTGTGATCTGTGGGACATAGACGTGATAATAGTATGTATGTATACATGTAAGAGGTAAAACAAGAGCCCAAGCTTAGCAAGATGGTGAATCTAGCACAGAATAAAGAAAAGAAAGGTAACCTTTAGGGTAACCCAAATTCTATCCAGTCAATAATTGTCCTATTGTCTATTTATTTGAATTTCCAGCTTGATGCGTATTAATAGACCTTACTGTTACATAAAATTTTCACGCCACGCTTACTACATTTCCAATATCAAAGATGACGTTGCTAGGATTATGCAAATTTTTCACCACTGAAAGCATTTTGGGAAAACCCAATGTGTGTGATTTTATATTTTCCATTATGTTTTTGTGTTAACCAACCAAAAACATGTCTTATAGTCGTTAAACCACAGCCAAATCATTTTGATGGTTCAGAGTCTTTCTTCTCCTCTTCACACGGTCTTTGTCTCTGAGTGATTATTCCATTCTATATTATTTATTTTGGTAGAAAAAAAATCGAGAAAGTGAGCCCAAAGCTCCCTGACTGCAACAATTTCAGGATTTACCACATATCACACGCGCACGCTGCGAGCCATCAGTCAGGCGGCTCCCGATTTAAACTAGATAACACGAAATATGTACGAGCAGAGAAGGAACGGAGATGGAATATAAGGGAAATTTGCTATTTCTTGTTTTCAGCTTTAGTACATCTATCTTCTCTTCGCATGCGATGTTTTTATGAGATTACAAGATAGAGATTGAGAAAGTAAATTCTATGACACATAAAAATCCTTTATTGAAGAAACTAATAAACGAATATAGTATTAACTGAATAAATTACAGACTAAAATTAAACTAAAGTTAAAATAACTAATATATTAGATTATATAAAAAATTGATGAAAATGATGATGATGAAAAAGTGCCGTGTGGTTTCCGGCAGAGTAGAAAAGGGCCACTCCAGGTCCTCCCGTGGATGTCGTAGAAGGCGACTTAGGGAATACAAGCTAAACAAAGCTTATAATATAAACTTTAATGAGACCTCCCCAACCCTTGGCAGCGTAGGTACGCCAAAGTGCTATGACCAAGTATGGCTCTAGTAGTACCTATTTCATTTTAGTCACTTTACTTCCAATCGGTCGTTTTAGAAATCCTTTGAGAATGACCAGCAGTGGACTTGCTGTGGCTGATATGATAATGATGATGACTTCACTGTTGGACAAGATCCTCTTTCAAAGCATAATATACGACCCTACGGAAACAACCTGCATGTAGAATTATTATTATTCTTGTATATTTATAGGGTTCGGTAGCCAAAGGTTATTTTTTTTACTAAGAGTCCGCTGTACGGACAGTGTTCTCTTAGTAATAGTTTTTAACTAGCTATCACGGTTCATGCAGACACGCTTTCTGACGGCTTTCTGTCTGTCTGTCTAAATGAACAGTGATGATAGCTAGTCAGTTGTGATTTCCACAGATGATCTGTTTCTGTTGCGGCTATAACAACAAATATTAAAACAGAATAAAATATATATTTAATTCTTCACTTGTCATAAACTCAACTTAGACTAATATACTTCCATATATTTAAAATTATGACTGCTTTGATAAGAACAAGTAACGAGATGGTGCAAGATAAGAAGTTGTGGTGGTGATTTATTATATATACTAACCAAGCTAAAATAGAGAAAAAGCTACACAAAAGAATTATTATCATTTTGAGCAGAAAAGAGACTATGAAAAAAGAGACTGACTGTCACTGACTAGCTGACATATCTACACATATATTGATAAACTGAACGATCAACGCACAGCTGAAACTACTGTATCTATTAGCACCTAATTTTGCACAAACATTTCGTTAATGAAGCAAGTGCAAAGAAAGGATTTTTGGAAATTCATCCCCCTAGGGATTGAAAGTTTCTACGAAGCTTAATCAATTTTAAAGTTAGAAATTTAAAAATGACATATGAGTTTACGGTTCAAAACAAAAGATTAATGTATAATTATTGAAAATAAAAACATTCTTTAAGGAAGTGAAATAGGGGGTGAAAATTTGAATAAAAATCAGCTAAAAAGGGTTATGGTTCATTTGTCGCTATAGTTGATTCGTCACCCACTTAAAATTCCATAACCCGCTAAAAACAGTTAAGCAGCGGGAAAATATGTGAACGGGCAAGGCAAGATAGTCATTCATATTCAAGTCCTTTAAGATACTTATGTGCAGGGTACGTACATTTCGCAGTGAATGCAGATTAAACACGGCAAACTCGAAGCGGAAGCATATGCCTCTAATTCCAGCAACTAAGCAGAAATCTATATTATATACAAAAGAAGGAACTGACTGGCTGACATATCTTTTTACATTGAATGACTGATCGATTAACGCAAATTTTGCGCAAACATCTCTTTATTGACGTAAGTATGCACTGAATGGGATGAATTTCCAAGAAAGGATTTTTGGAAATTCATCCCCTCTAGGGGTTGAAAGTTTCTACGAAACTTGATCAATTCTAAAGTAAGAAATATAATAATTACATATGATCTTACTGTATCATTATTAAAAAATCATTTTTTAAGAAAGTGAAATAGGAGGTGAAAGTTTGTATGAAACTCAGCTTAAATCAACTAAACAGTGGGAAAATATTATGTGAATGGGCAAGGCTTCAGATAGTCGTTCATATTCGAGTCTTCTATATAAGATACTTATGTGCAGGATACGTAGATCCCGCAGTGAATGCTTAATAGACACGGCACACTAGAAGCGGAAGCATAAACCTCTAATTCCAGCAACTAGGTACCTTCATTTGGTTGATACCTTACCTACCTTCATTTGACTGGTACCTTCTGACTGGCTGACGTATCTCTTTATTTTGACTGACTGATCGACCAACGCAAATTTTACACAAACGTTCCTTTAATGACGTTAGTGTGCACTAAGAAGGGATTTTTGGAAATTCATCCCCTCTAGGGGTTGAAAGTTTCTACGAAACTTGATCAATTCTAAAGTAAGAAATATAATAATTACATATGATCTTACGATTCAAAACAAATGATTTACTGTATCATTATTAAAAAAACATTCTTTAAGAAAGTGAAATAGGGGGTGAAAGTTTTTATGAAACTCAGCTTAAAGCAACTAAACAGTGGGAAAATATTATGTGAATGGGCAAGGCTTCAGATAGTCATTCATATTCGAGTCCTCTAAGATACTTATGTGCAGGGTGCGTACATCCCGCAGTGAATGCAGATTAGACACGGCACACTCGAAGCGGAAGCATATGCCTCTAATTCCAGCAACTAGGTACCTTCATTTAGCGAGCATTGTCCTCGCAGGGCTGCTAGGGCTGTCAAAACTATAGAAGCTTAAAGAGAAAATAAATATAGATATTTGTTTTCAGCATTGCACAGCATTGTTGTTGCCAGCATTTTGTAGATAAATAATGCAACGCAATAGCTCAGAATTATAAACGGTTTGTCAGTAACAACATAATTTTCGGTTTGAGGGGTACATGCATTCTTAATCACTAATGCAATAATTTACATTTTGCATAGACGAATGAAAAAAATCAGTGCAAATTTTTGTAGCAGGTTCAGTCCAAATTTTGCGCAAATGATCGCGCTGATTGTACGGGAACTTTTTGCAATTTTTTTTTCGTAAAATATTATCAGTATCATAGACTTAAACACATACGCATAAAAAAGATCTTCCTTCACGAAAACACATACAAGTTTATTGGATTTATTCACGCATTCAAGCATTCACCCCCAATATTTTTGAACAGCTGAACCGATTTCCATCAAACAGCTATGAACCATCTCGACAGACAAGGCTTTGAATTAAAAAACCGCATTGAAAACGGTCCATTCGGGAGCTTTTAGCGTCGCGGAGGTTGAAACGCTCATTAGGTATCAAAATTGGGAATTTCAAAACCTCGTAAATAATTCGGTGACATCCCTACTATGCGGATTATGTTCCCCTCTCTCCCCAATAGAGGATCCTGTAATGAGTGGAATTATGATTTTTGTGTCCGAATATTGCAAAGCAGTCGGCCGTAAGCGGTCTCGAGTATTGGGGGGAATTTCTTCGCCTCGTGGATTATTATCGACGAGTTTTAAGGCAATTTCGACATCTTCCTGGATTACATTTTTCTTTGTTCCGGGAAATTTCATAAGGATGGAATTAATTTTTAATTTAATCGTTTTTATATTTGTACAAATAGATACAAAATCACTCATCTGGTCAAGACAAATGGTTTCTACCATTTGTATCTCTCTTCCAACAGTTGTTTTACTTCTCTGTACGTCACCGCTACTATAATACATAAGTATCATCATCATCATCAACAGATCTTTTTGTCTCTACTGCAGGAGCACGACCCTCTTTGTACTTCCAGAGCCATACTTGGCCAGAGCAGTCACAGGACTTAGCCTATACTCTCCACGCTGGCCAGACAGGTTGGAGAGGTCTCATTGACATTTATAAGCTTTGTCTAGCTTGTATTCTCTAAGTCATTTACTACAAGATGCACGAAAAGACTTGTAGTGGCCCTTTTCTACTCTGCCGGAAACCATGCGACAATATGTATATAAAAAAAACGATCATGTCTTTATTCCTAATGGGGCAGACAGAGCATTTTGAGTCTTGTGGCTCTAAGCACACCAAGCCCAGGGCCGCAAGACCCCAAAGCCATTTTTGCGTAATACTGAGCACAAAGGTAGATAAAGGAACCTTAATAGCGGTAAATTGCTAGCCGCATCACCAATTAACACTATTTGCATTTTTCTCCCATTCCCTCGATCGGCTTTTACGATGTATAAGGCAAAAGTAGCAGTCGGTATATTCTAAGATTTTGTATTTTCTTTCTCTTAATTAGCAATATGTGAATTAAAATCTTCAAACAAGTTACAAGTTTCAGCACCACTGCAAATAGCAACATTTCACATAACATAAATACTAAAACTGAGCTAACCCAAGCATCAACTAATCGATTGACGAATACATTGACGACCTATTTGTCAATTCAGGTCGTTCATTTTAAATTGAACGTGAAATAAATTCAGAGCAGTTCGTTGGGTGAGTCAGTGTTAACACATAATTTTGTTATGCATAATGAAATATATATTATGCATAAATCAAAGCATAAGTATTATTATGTACCTAAATATTATTACAATTTAAAGTACAGTATGAAGATAAATAGAGAGCGAGCCTTTACAGGTGTTGATTTTGCGAACTATGTATATTACCTAGTTATTATGATAAATGATTTAATATTTATAAATACAATTTACTATTTCGTCATGATTATCACGTTTCATCGGTTTAGTTTTTAGTTTAGTTAATTTTATTTATTTGTTTATGTATATATTTTTTTCTCAATAAACAATCTCTATAAAAAAGCAGTTTATTAAATCAAGGTAGTTACGTATGTCCATGACACTAAAACATAACTATGGCGTGATAAAATTATATTCCAAAATTTTAGGCGTTTCAATATGAACCCCAGTTTGTTTCCCGTCGGGGGTGTTTATCAAAATTTCAGCAACAGCAAACAACCCTTACTTGTTCTGTACAGTCCTCAATAGCTTTCCTACGTCATTTATCATAATTAAAATTTATTATTCCGCTTTTCTGAGCCGCTGTGTTATTAATTATGAATTAATTATGATTTAGAGGGTCGCTCAAAATTGTTTCGAAATTCGTTTAAACTACTTGTTAATTATAAATCGGTGAATGGTTTTAGGGGATATTGCTGGTTCTTGATGAATGTCGTTTTAGAAATTTTGTGTTTAACCCATAAAATGGTTTGCAAGGTTTTTTGGGGGTCTGCTAAAAATATTTTAATTAGGTACGAAAAGGTAGCAAACCAATCACTATATTATCTATGACACAAATTGTCAGTGCGTGTGTCTCCCTCGTGAAGTTGAAGGGTAGCTTCATGGTCTCTTTCAGCACAATGTCATTAACATGAGCATTATGGCTCCATAATAAATAAGCGGCCAAGTGCGAGTCGGACTCGCCCGAAGGGTTCCGTAGTAGTATTTTTTTAAAATTTTTATATTTGAGTTGATTGAATGAAAGGTAAATTGCAGTTTATGACATATTAAAAAAAAACTTTTTACTAAATCTTATTCAAAACAATTTTCGCTGGTAGTTTTCATGGTAATTAACATCATATATTTTTTTTAGTTTTATCATTCTCTTATTTTAGAAGTTACGGGGGGGGGGACACACTTTTTTCCACTTTGGAAGTGTCTCTCGCGCGAAGTATTCGGTTTAGAATAAAATGATATTACAAACCTCAATATCATTTCTGAAGACCTATCCATAGATACCCCACACGTATGGGTTCGATGAAAAATATTTTTTTGAGTTTCAGTTCAAAGTATGGGGAACCCCCAAAATTTATTGTCTTTTTTCTATTTTTGTGTCAAAACCTTAATGCGGTTCACATAATACATCTACTTACCAAGTTTTAACAGTATAGGTCTTATAGTTTCGGAAAAAAGTGGCTGTGACATACGGACGGACAGACAGACAGACAGACATGACGAATCTATAAGGGTTCCGTTTTTGCCATTTGGCTACGGAACCCTAATAAAAATGAACTAGATTTTTCACAAAACAGAGGAGGATAACTTTTACATAGAAAGCAAAGAAAAATAGTATTTTATGCAACAGTTGTATAAGAACGGTAAAAAAAAATGAGTCATTTTTTGACGAACTTATACAACGTTGCATACGGATTTTCTACGACTATATTTATTAAATAAAATACAAAAACAAACAAAGAAAATATGAAAATGTTTGACGTATGTTTGGTAAATCAGATTTAAAATATACAAGTATGGTATATATGGTAAACTTTTTTTAATTGACATCTTTTTAGTGACTATGTTAAAAAATATTTTTTTCTTATGTTGGCAGTATGGTAAATCTATAGAAAAAAAAAAGACGTGTGGCACTCGGGGACTGCCGCGGTAAAGCTATTGCAAACAAGGAAGGACGGCAACGTCGCAAACGGACGACGGAGACGAAGCGGCAACCTACATGGTAGGCGGAGTGGGAAGCGTGAGGTTTTTTCGTTACGGAATTTTTGGATTCGGTACCCGCGCTCAAAGCCCGCGATAGAAGCTATGCAATAGCTTAAAAGTTTTAGGTCTATGGCTAAGCGTATCGTTTTAGTGAAATAACGACACATGTGCTATTATGAGGCATAGAGTATAGACTTTTTTCTGCAATCATATTATCAATGTTCTTATATTAGTGTTCAGAACTATTTAAAAGACAAATAACAGTACAGGAGTAGAAAAAAATATTAAACTATTTAAGCGCGTCGCTAACAATTGTTTTAGACCAAAAATAAGCTAAGCCTATTTTATAAAGGTTTGACGGTAACGAGATTTGAAGTAGACTGAGTGAACCTTTACCTTACAATCATCATCATTACAAGTGTTATAAGCAACAAAAAAAAATTACACGCCCGGGCCGCTGCACACTTAAATATTTAAATGGCAATTTCCTTATTTAAGTGTGCTTTTTTGTTAGAAAGTAAGTATAGGTTCTTTTTTGTTTTTTTAATTCCATTATACTTTGAATATATTATTTTATGACAATAAAGGTTTCATATTTATAAATAAATAAATATATAGGGACAAATTAAACAGATGGAGCTAGCCCCAAAGGAAGTTCGAGACTTGTGTTATAGGATACGAATTCAACGATACTATATTTTATAAAAAATACATATATAGATATACATCCAAGACCCAGGACAATTTGAAAAAGGCCATTAAAAACATCCATGTTATGTTAATAAGGTCGCCTTAACATTTGTTTAAACCGACATTAATCGCGGTAAGTCCCGTATATAATACAGTATGAAATTGTGTTTTACAATGTTAAATTGGCGCCAATATCAAATGAGCTATGTTAATTGTAATCTAGATCCAGTCCCCATTATATACGTAAACGCAAACGGTACACGCGGTGATAATTGGTACAATTGTACATAATCATTAGTTATCTTTGTTATTGCACTGTAGATCATTTTAGGTAACTAGCTTATACAATGTGGAAATGACATACCGATGATTATTAAATGTGATTATTAAATCGAACCACGGTCTATAAGACTACTAAAGTATGCTGAAATTAAAGTAACAGTAAAAAACAAATCGGCATTGTTTTTTATTTCAACTGTTATTTTAATTTCAGTATTTAAAATAAATCGGCATTTTTTTTTGTTTTTTACTTTTATTTTTTTTTCATTATACTATAGTGATCTAGTATAGCCTGTGGTTCGATTTACAACAGATTTATCTCTTCCACGTTTTGTTCTAAATTCTTCCAAAAATTTGAAAATAGCCATTGTTCTCAACAATCAATCACATTGCGTCAAAAGAAAATACTGCGAGCCACCTTTCGTCAAAGGAAATTTCTAAACTTTGCTGAGCTGTCAATTTAACACACCTCGCACCTTCGCGTTCGGGCAGAGATCTGTTTGGAATACCAATAAACTGAATTTGTAAACGGAAAATCTCGAAATATTTTCTACCAACGGAATCCCCTGAAGAACTGTTTGATCTTTTTTTACCCGACTACGGCGAGGCCAAAAGGTGGATTGTGTTTCGTCGCTGTGTATGTATGTACTATGTTAATCTGGTCTCTCGTATCTTCTATGATAAAAATATTTTTTCTACTTCCGTGAACTGTAATCTGTCTTTAAAATAGTTACAAAATTGATAATTTATATTGTTGAGGAAGTCTATAGTCTATTGCTCATAACAGCACATGTGTCGTTATTGCTCCAAAAAGATACGCCAAGCCATAAACCTCTAAAACTTTTTTCTTTAGATCCACCATACTTGCTCGTGCTTGCTACATAAGAAAAACGTTGTTATAACATAACCAAGGAAGAGGTCAATTTAAAAAAAGTTTACCATAGATACATGATACCTAGTATTTTTAGTATCTACCGAGAACACATGTCACACATTTTCATACTTTTAATATAGTCGTAAAAGAATTATTGTATACAACGTTGTATTAGTATTTAAAAAAATGCTCGATGGCGTCTTCTTACGATACTTGTCAAGGCTCGCACGTAACCTGCGTCACTCCCATTTTTGATCCTCCTTATACAACTGTTGCTTAAAATATTGTTCCAAATTACAAATATACGTTTAACAATATAGCCGACTTAATGTTAAGTGAATTTTCTCCAAATCAATTATAGGGATAAACAGAAAAAATAATGCAGCACAAAAAAGCAATGTGTAAGTAGTAAGTATTTACATACATATTGCTTTTTTGAACTGCATTATTTTTTCTGTTGTATATTGTGTAGTAATATAAAATATTACTACACATACATACTATCACGTCTTTATCCCTAATGGGGCAGACAGAGCATTTTGGGTCTTGCGGTTCTATGCAGAGCCCAGGGCCGCAAGACCCAAAGCCACTTTTAGCGTCATGGTGGGCGAGAAGATGGTAAAACCAAAAATATTAAATATGTAAATATTACTACACAATTACATTATATACCTATTAAGTATGAAGGTATATAAATTCCATAATAACAGCGTGGCATTATGACCACTAGGCCACAGAGGTCATCATATGCATAGTTGCTTTTAGACCCTATGGGTCCAAGCCCTGCCCACCCCAAAAAATACACAACGTCAAAAAAAAAGTTCTCCAACTCCTCCGTACTTCGGTAGGCACGTTACGCTTACTGTCCCGATCGTCATTATTGTATGAGAATCGTGAAGCTTATGCCACATGCTTTTTAAGCAGCTGAAAAATCTGACACTAACCGCCTCTAACTTACACGAAAAACAACAAACAAATAATTTCTTAAAACTAAAAACCGACAATACTCCCAAACTACAAAACCGATTTTGAAAAATGATACCACCTGACAAGTATGAAGATTTAAAAAAAAAATCTAGTCGGTGCAGGAGTCTTCGAATAATTGGTCAATTAAATAAAAAAATAAAAGTTCGCGATGACTTGATAACTACATGATTATGATGATGATGAATCAAACCTCGTCTTTTTGAAAGTCAGTTAAAATAAAAGCTCCCTCCACGTCCGGCCAACAGACCCCATCCACCGGAAGTTTAAACGGGGTTCGCATAAAGGTTTACACAATTAATTTAAACATGGCTGTGTATAATGAAGCTGTAAATGTTTCAGTTTTCCTTTCTGAACGTAGTTTACACGCGGGCTCCAAGTAATGGAATTTCAGACGAGATAATTAAGTTCGTCAGAACCGGGAATCATTAACATAGAGTACATATATAACCTCATAGTTAGTTGCCGTGTGGTTTCCGGCAGAGTAGAATAGGGCCCAAGTCCTCCCGTGGATGTCATAGAAGGCGACTTAGGAAATACAAGCTAAGCTAAACAAAGCTTATGAACATCAATGAGATCTCTCCAAACATGTAGAGTGTAGGACAAATCCTCTGGCTGCTCTGGCCAAGTGTGGCTCTAGTAGTACAGTGAGAGTCGTGCTCCTGCAGTAGAGGCTAAAAAGACCTAATGATGATGTAATTCTTTAAATAGTAAATAAATAAAAAATACTATCCTGTTTAGAGATTGGCTGAAAACATATTTCTACCGTTACAGCTCTATTTGCCGAATGAACAATACAGTGATTGAAAGACAGAGGCCACGACTCACAAACTTTGTCGTTCCTTTCATGCAAAATTACTCCTGGGGACAGTGGTGTATTTGTTTTAAGGCGAAGGCCCGAGTTAGCATGTTGTAAGGGGCGGCTAAATGTCTGTTACGCCAGATATTGCCAGATACTTAAAAGAAAAAGACATTTTGTTGTATTATATTATTTTGTTATAAAAACTCTACAAAGAAATGCTTCTGGAACCGTAACTGAGCAATTAATCTTGAAAAAGTAGCTTGGAAACGTCTCCAACGATTTTAATGAAACTCAGTATTTAGGGTATGACAAGACTGCAAAATCGATCTAGCAAGGATTCTAGAGATCTAGAGAACTTTTTGTAAAACTTAGTTTTTCTTGTCAGGTAGGGAATTGTTTGGGGTCAGACACAACGTCAATTAATATCTCCGTTTCCATTTAAATAATTTACTTTGAAAGGGCAGCACTGGACCCCGGAATATTCTTATTTCCCCTTTGATACTTCGTATAATTTTTATTTTATGTCTTTTCGCCGCCTCCGATTCATTCAGTTAAATTCTTCTTTAATGTATATAGGTAATTCTTTTTTCTCTGCCTAGAAAAGCTAGTTTTATCTTCATCATAACTATTCTAATTAAGAAACTGAGGAGACCTATGCAATGAAAGTAACTTCAAGATGTCAAATTCTGTTTCTTTTTTTAATTTAGGCCCAGAGAAGCTAAAAACCCGGGGCACTAAATTTAAAAATACACATCAGCACGGGGAAGACCTTACGGTGGATTCAAGGGTCGGGATTACATCGAGCGGTGAGAATATTAAAAAACTTTTTCTGCCAAACTTGGATTGTCTTTTTTTGAAAGCCTGTTTACTAGTCGGCTCGAGGGCTTTCGTGTTTATGAGTTATTTTTTGCCGGTTCACTACAAACATGGCTGCTCTTTTTGGTTCGTTTCGTTTTGAGCTCTTTATGTGAGCTTTGTTGCTTCTTTCTTCGTTTAACTAAACTAAACTAAACGTTTAACTAACACTTTGCAGTCTATACTTGTATCACTCTATTGCTCCAATGTAATAAAAAACTTGGTATCCTATAGTATTCTGAAAGGCACGAGTTAAAGCCTCATTAGGCGCGACTTATCTCTGAGTTTTACTTATGTAAGGTCAACAATTACCACCACTTGCTTCCGGTAAAGAAGAACATCGTCAGTCTTATTATAAAACTCAAACCGTCTTTTTATAAAAACAGGATCAACTTTGTTACTAGGTTTAAACCATTATCAACCCAATTCAAGTTGACATTGACAGATGAGTCAGTTTCACTTTACTAGATGTCAACTTGATTAGGGCGGATAATGGTTTAAACCTAGTATCAAAGTTAGTCTGCGTTTTATAATAAGACGGATAGTAACTTTTAGATTTGAACCAGTATTCGCCCAAATGAAGTGGACATTTAGTAAGTTATCCACCCAAATCCAGTTGACATTGACAGGTGAACACATCTTCCAATTTTAACTTGATTCGGGTTGATAATGGTTTAAACCGAGTAATAAAGTTAGTCCTGTTTTTATAAGACGGCGTGATTCAGAGTCTAGAGATAAAAGGCCCAAAGGCTACCACGTGAGCTTGATAGTGGGTATATAGGTGGTAAATGGAATCAAAGTAAACATTTGCTAGCCGCATCGTCTATAGCCATTATTTCTCGAGGGTTTCTTCTGTTCTGACTGGATATACGTGACTGGATTTTACGTTCTGCGCTGAAAGAGTAACAACTGGTACATTAAACGATTTTTTTCTACCAGAAATTGAGCATGAAAGATTTATTTCAATAGATAGAACAAAAAACCACCCTAACAAATACCTAATACTAAGAAAAGGAATTAACATATAGACTAGCTGTGTTTAATATACTATGCATGTTCAATCTGTATGTTTTTGCCTAATTTACTAAATTTCTTATTATTTACGAAAAAGACATCCTAACAAATACTTAAAAAAACTGGACCAAAGCTGTCCAAATGAAGCCATTATCTGCAAGCCAGTAACAATGCAGTTCAATTTACACCAGAAAAATAATAAAAAAAGAAAGTAACCTATAACATAGCTGTGTTTGTTAAGTAGTACTTTGCTGGTTCAATCTGGATGTTTGAAAGCCACGCTAACAAATACTTAAAACTGAACCAAAGCTGTCCAAGTTAAACCATTAGCTGCAAGCCAGTAGCCAGTTCAATTTACACCAGCAAAATAAGAAAGTAACTAACAGAAAGTCTAGCTGTATTTGTCAAGACGTACTTCGCTGGTTCAATCAGTATGTTTTTGCCACAAATTTCCAATACAAATTATGCGAAAAGCCACGCAGAAGGAAGTTATTTTAGTAAATTAATCCTACTAAAATACCTACTTTCCTACTAATAATATAAATTCGAAAGTGAGTTTGTATATTTTTTTGTTTGTTTATTTGTTTATTTGTTTGTTTGTTTGTTACCTCTTCACACTTCAACTACTGAACCGATTTGGATGAAATTTGGTATGGATATAGTTTGAGACTCGGGGAAGGACATAGGGTACTATTTATCCCGAAATTTCCACGGGGAGTGAAGCCTGCGGGCACAGCTAGTAAAAAATAAAACTAAAATGCACCCTAGCTGAGGTGGCTTGTAAAAAAAGGCTTTGCTTACTAAATTGATCTCGATATTTTCGCCACTTTCCAATAAAAACGAAGCAAAAAGCCATCCGATTAAATACCGACGCCGTTCGATTGTAACCACATAAAGAAACTTTATACCAGTAAAATAAACGGAGAAACGTTTTCTTTCTATTGCGCCTGAACCGCGTCCCATTTAATCAGTCTAAATGTTGGTTTAGCGGTTAATGCCGGCTATTTTAACTCCTACTTTATTTTATAAACGTTAAAACCTATTGAGCTAGGATTTTCAAATTAAAGTTTGTTGTATAGATTAAACATTTTGTTTTAATATGAGTAGTAGTTCGCCCCGAACTGTAAGCTTACGACCCTTTCAAAATCCTCTATATTGGCAACGTGTTGATCGATTTAAAAACAAGAAGTTTCGATGAAAAAAAATCTGTAGTTATCTAATGTAAGTAGAAAGCAAAAGTTATAGCTTTCAGGTTGAAAACCACAAATGAATTTATTGTGGATTTTGAAATTTAAATTTAGGGAGAGAAAGCCACCTGAACTGGGTTTCTCTTAAAATTTGCATTTTGCAGTCTACAGATTTAGAAAAAATACTGTCATTTGCACTTTCCTAATAATAACAGTTTCAATCCTCCGAGAGCATAGTTTCACTACGTAGGTATTTTATTACTTTTGAGTCATTCTTAGAGCTGGTACGACTCGAAAAGATCTATAAATCAAATCTTTCTACAAAGTCCATGCTCAAATTTTATGGATATGTTGCTAAAATGCTGCAAATGTCATTCGGTAAGTTTTTTTTTTCTTCTTTGAAACGATAACAATTCTTTTTCTAGGGGGTATTAATTTTTACAGATTTGACCCATGCTTGAACTTAAAAACTTTATAAACTTTATGATTACGTCCAAATAACATACCTACGAAATTAAATACAAAAAATACTCAAGTTATAAAATAAATACATACACACATCATCATCATCAGTTTTTTTTTGTCTCCACTGCAGGAGCACGACCCTGTACTACCATAGTCTTCTGGCTGCTCTGGCCAAGTATGGCCAGAGCAGCCAGAAGACGTGGCCTACACTCTCCTCGCCGGCCAGATGGGTTGGAGAGTTCTCATTGATGTTTTATAAGATTTGTTTAGCTTGTACTTCCTAAGTCGCCTTCTACGACATCCACGGGAGAACTTGGAGTGGCCCTATATTACTCTGCCGGAAACCACACGGTATACATGAAATTAAATCTATATATCTATCATACATACGTACATTTGGAAATCCTTGGGAGAGGCCTATGTCCCGCAGTGGACGTTATGCGGCTGAAATAATGATGATACATTATTAGAAAAAACAAGAGTGTGTGTACTTACATATGTACACGCCTTAGAAGTTATACTTCTTTGGCGTGAACATGATCGTGGGCAACAGTATGAAGTTATTCATACTGTTGCTTTTTTCTGTCGGTGTGCGCGCGCATCGCAAAAATTCACTCTCATCATTTTTTCCAATCGCGCCAAAAGAAGTATAACTTCAAAAAAATTGCCTTAGAGTTCAAAGCAGCATTTTACCGCCCCAAGAAGACCATTTCACCCGTCGCTCGGCACCATGATCAATGACTCAAAATTAGCGGCGCGCCACCGCCGGCGATTTTTCACTTCGAAACTTTTAAAAGCATTCACATTCGCTGGGAATTCTCGTTTGTAAGTACTTATTGCTCGAGTTTTTGATGTACGCGATATGTTTCGCGATATTGTTGGCTTGAAAGCTAGCTTTTATGAAAATGCTCAGTGACTTTTGAAAAGGTTTCTTTCTTGGGAATTTTATAGAAAATTTTCTGGAGAACAGATTTTTCATGCGTCTTATAAGTTTTTGACAATCATCACTATCATATCAGCCGCATAACGTCTACTGCTGGATTGCTACTGCTGGCAAGGCCAAGGATTTCCAAAATGACCGATCTAGAGCGGCTTGCATGCAGCGCCTTCCAGCGACCTTGGTCAGGTCAAACCACCTTGGATGTCTTACGCTTCCCTTGCCTGTACTTGGTCGCCATTTGAGAACCTTTTTGCCCCATCGGCCATCAAGTTTTTGTCAATATGTTAATTTGTTCAAAACTGAACATTTTATTATTTTTTTTAAAATTTTAACCCCGAGAAAAAAGTTATATATGATTGACGCTTGTGTGTCTGTCTGTGTCATCGTAGCACTCGACTGATGAGCCAATTTGTTTCAATTCAATGCAGTTTTTTTAAAAAGTGAAAAGAACTTCCCTTGCTGTGGTTTTTACCCATATGTTTGATGAAAATCGATTCAGTCTTTTAAAAGTTATTGAGTATACGCTTCAAATTCGGGGTTTTTTATTTACCTGACAAATAATGGATGGCGCTACGATATCAAATTTATTATGCAGTTCCGCCTCTTATCACTAGATAGATAGTGTTTTTGGGGTTTTTAGGGTTCCATAGTAAACAAGGAACCCTTATAGTTTCGCCATATCTGCGGTTTTACTCAGAAACTATAAGTACTAGAAAGCTGTAATTTGGCATGGGTATGCTATTAATCATGCCGAATTTTTGATTGAATTTTTTACTTTTCTTTTAATTTCATTATTCTACATTGAACTAGTATAGCCCTTAGTTCGATTTATTACAAGTTATACAATGTCCCTTCCACATTGTATAAAATTCACTAACGAGATGGAAGCACCAGTAAAATATTTCAATTCTTTGAGCGATCACTGCTTTGACTTCCAACTTTAACTAGTTAGATGAACTCGACTCGGAGCGGAATAATAGACTGCTTGGTATGGAACGATAATGGCTTCAACTCGAACGAGAGCATGAATTAATTGAATAGTTTGTGCTCAGTTCTTTTTATATGTTATCCCTTTTCAATCTAAGCGGTACTTTATATAAAACACTAGCCGAAGTGGACTTTATGACTCCGAAAAATGCTTATCTGGCTGAACAACTTTTGCTAAAGCCTCATTTTTATATTTTTTTGACAGATAGTTCCATTTTCAAAAATTAATTATACCTTTTATGTTGCCCAGGCTTAACATCTTTATAACAAAAAATTTTCATTCAAATCCGTGCAGTATTTCCGGAGATTAGAGTGTACAAAAAGACAAACATACAGTTTTTTTTTATTCTTACTCTGTTTCTATGTGTCCATTGCCACACATATTTTTTTGTTTTGGAAATATATTCAATGCATAGACACATTTTTTTACTGTTTTATTATATGTATATATAGATTTTTTATGTTATATTTTTTATATAAGGTAGTTTCTAATAATTTCAATTACAATGTAAGCTTAACCTTTTATAATAATAAATGCACTAACGAGTAGACAAAAGTAACAATTCTTTAAACGATCACTGCTTTGACTTCCAACTTTAACTAGTTAGATGAACTCGACTCGGAGCGGAATAATAGACTGCTGGGTATGAAACGATAATGGCTTCAACTCGAACAAGAGCATGAATTAATTGAATTGTTTATGCTCATTTTTTTTCATTTGTCATCCCTTTACAATCTCAGAGGTACTTCATGTAAAGCATAGCGGTCGTTACAAGATTGAATCTATCTATAGATGTATCATCCGTTTTACTACCGTCATCATTATCATCAGGTTTTTGGTCTTCACTGCAGGAGCAGTACCATCTCTGTACTACCAGAGCCATATCTAGGTCAGAGCAGACAAAGGACTTGGCCTACACTCTACTCGTTGGCCAGACATGTTGGGGAGGTCTCATTGATGCTTAGAAGCTTTGTTTAGCTTATATTCCTAATTCGCCTTCTACGACATCCACGGCAGGACTTGGAGTGGCCATATTCTACTCTGCCGAGAACCACACGGCAAAACACCTGTTTAGACTTACACTATAGTATCACGTCTTTATCTGTAACGGGGCAGACATAGCCAAAAGACATAAGACCATAATTCACTTTTAGCATGATAATGGACATGAAAGTGATAATAAAAATTAAAGATTTATATATATTTTTTTTTTATTAATTATTTCCTAGACTAAGTATTTTCTAATAATTTCAACTCAATCACAATATGAACTTAACCTTTTATAATAGTAAATGCACTAACGAGTAGACAGAAGTAACAATTCTTTGAGCGATCGCTCTTTGACTTCCAACTTTAACTAGTTAGCTGAGCTCGACTCGGAGCGGAATAATAGACTGCTGAGGATAGTGTACTATAATGGCTTCAAGTCGAATGAGAGCACAAATTAATTGAATACTTTGTGCTCAGCTCTTTTCATAGCTTTGCTTTGACAACAGTTTTTTTTTTTGCGTCGAGCACCAGTATTCTTCCATGATGAAAAGAAAAAATGGACAATTTATTTTAGCTATTAATCTGTAGCTAAGAGCTGGTATTTTGTTGGCTGGTTTCTTTTTATCATCATCATCATCAGGTCTTTTTGTCGCCACGCAAGAGCACGACTGTCTCTGTACTACCAGAGTCAAATTTGGCCAGCGCAGACAGAAGACTTTGGCCTACACTCTCCACGCCAGCCAGACGGGTTGGAAAGTCTCCATGTCCAAGTGAATCCCACCCTGGCAATAGTTCGGCAGCTATGGAGCACTTTAGTGCATCTCAATGGTTATAGACCTCCGTAGATGTAGCCATCTCACTTTTTAGTTAAAAAGGTACTAAAAGGCCTCTTCATGTTGGCTTTGGCCCCATGAACGCCTAAAATACTGGGTCCCCATGGACCCGTTTTTGAAAAGCGTGCCAACATAATTCGAATATACCTTATTACGAAATATATAAACACTGACAGTAAAAAGTGCCTGTGAAGGCTAAGATTCTAAAATTATGCACCTACCTTAATTGACCGAGCGAGCGAAGCGAGCGAAGGTCTCTAAATCGAGTTGGGGGCGAAAACACATTGTATGTACATACATACAATGTGTTTTCGCCCCCAACTCGATTTAGAGACCTTCGCTCGCTTCGCTCGCTCAGTATGTATGTATATGTATGTATGTTTGTACCGCGATAACAGCCGAACCGATGGTTTGATTTTGATGAAATTTGGTAGGCATGTAGGAAATATCAATAGATTTTTCAAGTTCGTTGTGCATCAAAATCGGTTCAGTAGTTTTTGAAATATTAATAAAAATGTCCGCGATTGTGTACCAAACGAAACCATAACGCGTTCTAACTTTGGATAGCACCATCTAGGGGATATTTAGGAAACTGAATTGCGAAAAATAATCGCGACGTCTAAGTTCGCAGCAAACTAGGTAGTTTACTAAATTAAGCAATTTTGTTAAGCGAACTTTGGTACAATCGATATCGCTACTTGTCTGTGCTTCTGTTGTAGTATTAGTAATAATGCCACAAACTAACAAGAGATTAACGGCAACCAAAGCCAGCGAAGTAGTTTTACGTAGAGTCGCAACTAAGGGAATATGCTAGTAGGTACTTCTCATGCCAATAAGAGCTTTGTCAGCAAAAAACTTGGCCCGAACGCTCCAAACGCTTGTGTTCACAGCGTGAGTATGCAAGGGAAGTACGAAATCAGGAACTATACCCTGAACGCTTAAAGCGCTAGCGTTCAACGCGTGAGCACGCTGTGGAGATTTGAGGGCAAGAATCCTTACCAGAACACGCGTTCGGTGGAAGACTGGCCAAGTGTCATGCTCACGAACGCAATTTCCACTGTCGCTTGCCTGGGCAATAAATGTGCACAAATCGCAAGGACTCACTTTGAATAAAGTAGTCGTAGACGTTGGCGTTTGCCCAAGAGCCAAGCTAATCCGATACTATACCGAAAATGTCCCCGACATCAGCCTGTACTAGATTAGGATGGCCCTTAAACAGCTTCAAAAGGGAGATAACACTCTATTGAAGAACTATAGGCCAATTACGTGTCTTAGTCATGTATATAAGTTGTTTTCGAGGGTCAACACGAATCATCCCGCAAACAGGTTTGATGCCTTCCAGCCTTCCGAACAAGTCGGTTTTCGCAAGGGCTTTAGCACCATGAACCACATTTATACGCTGCCGCAGGTTATAGAGAAGACGAGGGAGTATAACCGGCCGTTATGCTTGGGGACAGTGGACTATGAAAAAGCCTTCCATTCGATCGAAACATGGGCCGTGCTTCAGTCTCCAGCGATGCCGTATTAACTATCGGTATATCGAGATGTTGAAATGCTTTTACAGTAACGCACTATGTCAGTCCGAGTACAGGAGCAGTGGAAAACGGCAATTCCACTGCATAGAGGTGTAAACCAGACGTTATATCTTCGAAACTGTTCACCGTTGCACTGGAAGATCAAGCGTCTGGAATGGGAAGGAATTGGCATTTACATCAATGGCGAGTATATCACTCACCTTCGATTTACCGATGATATCGTTGTGATGACGGAATCGATGGCAGACCGCGACATTAAGTATGTATGTACTATGCTCGCAGACCTAAACCGAGTTTCCCAACAGGTGAGCCTTAAAATGACCGATCTAGAGCAGCTTCCATCCAGCGCCTTCCAGCTATTCTAGATCAGTCATTTTGGAAATCTTTGGGAGAGGCCTATGTCCAGCAGTGGATGTTATGCGGCTGAAATGATGATGATGATGATAAGCCTTAAAATGAACATGGACAAAACGAAAGTAATGTCGAATGTCCATGTTGCGCTCCTACCTGTTGGTGTTGGGAGCTCCACCCTCGAAGTGGTAACCTGGGTCAATTGATCCAGGCAGGAAGCTTTAGCTTCGAGGAAGAGGTCTTTCAACAAATTCGACTCGGCTGGGCAGTGTTCGGAAAGCTACGCAGTGTCTTTTCGTCAAAAATACCTCAGTTTTTTAAGACTACAGTTTACAAATAGTGTGTGTTACCAGTGATGACTTATGGATCTGAAACGTGGTCCCTTACTATGGATCCCATAAGAGGGCTAAAGGTGCAACGCGCTATGGAAAGGGCTAAGCTCGGTGTTTCTCTACGCGATCGAATCAGAAATGAGGAAATTTGTAGGAGAACTAAAGTCACTGACATAGCCCAACGGATTAGCTCGTTGAAATAGCAGTGGGCGGACACATAGCGCGACGAACCGATGACCGATGGGGCAAAAATGTACTCGAATGGCGACCACGTACTGGCAAGCGAAGCGTAGGACACCCACCCGCAAGGTGGTTTATCGACCTGACCAAGGTCGCTGGAAGCCGCTCTAGATCGATCATTTTGGAAATCTTTGAGAGAGGCCTATGTCCAGTCCAGCAGTGGACGTTATGCGGCTGAAATGATGATGATGATGAGACGTAGGCGTAAAAAGTTGGCGGCTGGATGTACATACGTTGCTCTTTCAAGATTCAAATGTCTTGGGATATTGAATTTGATCCAGGTTTTGATTTAAATTGTTAAAAAAAAATATTATAAAATGAATCTTTTGCAGCTCAGAATAGAAGAAGAAAGAAGGTTGGAAAATCTGTTTCCTGCAACGGTATCGAATTGGTAGTGCATAATGTATCACAGTTTCATTAAATCACAGTTTCACTGGACATTAAAACTTATTTAGTTTTGGAATAATATCGCGAGGTCTAAGTTCGCGGCGAACCACTAGTTTTAAAAGTAAGGGACCAATTACACTAATTGAGCTAGCCCCAAAGTATATACTAACTCAACGATACTTACTTAGTTATTCGATAAATTCATTATCTGCCATCCAAACATGTGGGACAGCTTGCCAACATGTGAGCAAAGTATTCGATCAAAGTGTAGGCAGATTGTAAATACGCACTTTGGCAAATCAGATTGAAACATACAATATTCAGGCCACGGGCTGGGCAACCGTATTAGTGACACCCACGCTTTCCAAATATTATTGTGCCAAAAGCGAAAACGCCTACATCTGTATCTATTTCAAGAATTAAATGATTGTAGAATCTTAATGGATTATTTGGTGTTTTTGTTACGATTTTAACATTTATTTCTTAGAAAAAGCAATTTTAGTATCGCTTTGTGTACACGAACAATTTTTCCTGCTTGAACCCGGCATACAGATCTTCTGAAGGTTCACGGAAAAAAAACTATTACGCTTGTACTATTAACTACTATTGTTACAATGCGGTTACTACCAGAGCCAAATTTGGCCAGCGCAGCCAGAGGACTTTGGGCTATACTCTTCACGCTGGCCAGACGTTTTGGAGAGGTCTCGTTGATGTTTATAAGCTTTGTTTATATAGCTTGTATTTCCTAAGTCGCCTTCTACGACATCCCCGGGAAGACTTGGAGTGGTCGCAGACCGCACGGCGAATTACGGTGGTTTAGCTGTGTTGTTGGACGTAATTACTTAACACTTTCCCAGCCAAGCACGTATCCCATGCGTGAGAGCACGATAAATGATATAAAGTCTCGCGGTGAAAGGGTTTACATGTTGGCCAATCTAGCTGAACGATTTCAGCTGTTTCACAAAACCGAGCGGTAATGCCAATCAGCTAGAGGGTATGTCAAACAGAGGATTATACAATCCAACTGCAACATATACACATCGTAAAATGATTTCACATAGGTACTGTTGTAAATAGGTTTTTCTCTCCTAGTTTCCGTATAGTGTTGCGCAAACTAGAGCCCAGCCGATCAGATACATAACAATGAGGGTGTTAGTGCTTCAGATCGCACCCCGTTTTACGAGGGGCAGTTAAAATGTCGCTACGGCGTGACGCAGAAGGAATTGGTAAACGTGATAAATAAATAAATATTTTTTTATATGTAGGGACAAATTACACTGATTGCGTTAGCCCCAAAAAAAGCTTTAACTTGTGTTATGGGATACTAACTTAACAAAACTAAGTATATTTTATAATTAATACAGAAATCCATAAACACCTAAGACCCAGGGCAATTTCAAAAAGATCATTTTCCAACTTGCCCTGAAAGGGGATCGAATCCGGAACCTCTGAACCATTAAGCCACGAAGGTCGTCGTTACTATACGTCGAGGATACTATATAAACGAAACCCGTCGTATTGATGCCAGAATGAATTGAATATCAGGTATTTTTTAAATTGTAGCATTTGGCACTGAAAGAAGCCGATACAAAAATCAGCGCTATGACTCTACGATTTTGGCGAACAAAAAAAAATCATTACAAAATAAAATAAACATTTGTCATTGATCATGGAATCATGTCAGTGTGGTAACCAATCAAACTTTTAATTTCCTTTTTAGCTACATGTCCACTATTGCTTGGCCTATGGGTATGTAATACTATTATTAACTCTGTGCTATGGGTTTAAACCTAAAGGCCATGGACTCTCTTGACCAAGAGAGTAGTAGATAGGGTCAGTGTAGGCTCATAAAGATAACTATGTACCTACCCCCAAAATAAGTAGGTACCTCAGTGACGTGCACAAATATTTTTGACGGGAAAGCCAAATTACGTTACGAGAACGGCTGAATATCAAGCCAAATACATTTTTCGCTAGTATCCGATATTATATTAGGATGGCACAGGGTAGCAAATGCTATGTATCTGTATTAAAAACAAGCTACTGAGGTACCTCAACATTGAAGCAAGTGAGCAACATTTTAGGTGTTCGTAATAAAAGGAGCACTTAAAGTTATCGCCTCGCGACTGTAATTTGAGAACGGCTCAATTCGAGCGATTGATCAGTCGATAGCGTTACAGAGCTCTTAGAGCTTCATTTTAGGTTTAGATTAGGAGCATAGGAGTTTATTTAAGGTTTAGATTTAAAGAACTTTATTCTTTTAAGAAATATACATTCACTTACAATGAGATATAAAATATATGAAGGTAATTACAAGTACAAAGTAAAAATTAAGTGCTGGTCGCGATGTGTAGCTTCAGTTTCTTCTTAAACCGTGGTCGCACCTCGACGACGACCGCGACTGTTCTCTCCATCAGCGGTTCGCACTAAAAACTATACTAAAAATGCTCCTACGACGAGAGCCCTGCAACTACTTGGGGACATGCTCGTTATACACTTTGAACTGGATGTATTTAGTGACTCAGTAAATGTATTTATGCAAAATGTATTAACATATCTCAATTCAATTAATTATATAATTTGACTTATTGTTAGTATTTAATGAATAGTGATTGATGTGCATGTTCTTTATTTTATGTTATTTTATCATATTGACTTTTAATATTGTACCTATTTCTTGACTACAGTGCAGATGCTTTGGTAAATAACTGTCAATCTGTATGTGATTTATAAATAAATAAATACATTCATGCTCTCACTCGTTCTCAGCTCGTTTGGCAACTTGTTATACAGCTGCTGTGCTCCCTCAAAAAGTATTATTTAACTTTTAGATTAGATTTACTTTATTTTTTGACCACAAATTGTATTTAATTTTTCTTGTGTTTATCTGTAAGTTGGATTTAATGCAATTTTTTTTAACCAAAACAAATGTATTGTACCGACATAGCTGTGATGTATTTTACGTCTGGGAATCTGGGAATAACTACTTACCTAATACAATTAACTTATCAAGCGAGCGAAGTTTTCCGGGTCAACGTAGGTCCGGTAAAACCGGCGTTTGTACGTATGTATTTTCGAGGATAACTCGAGTATCTTTGCCCTTTGAGCACTTGAGTAGCCTTTGCCTACGTGACTCATTTTCTGAAAGGTTTGAAATTGTTAGTTATTACTCATCCTAAGGCGAAATGGCGGGAAAACCAAGCAGAAGTGACTTATTTTATTTTTACTAATAGGCACATTCTAAAGCAACAATCTCCTAACTACGCTTCTTCCTACAAACTCTTATATTAATTGCCTTTTTCCAGTTTCACGCCCACCGATGCGCTAAATGTTTTTGATTGATTTTTAACAGCATTACAATGCTCGTAATATTTTCCAAATTAAAACTTGCGATGAAAAATTTCGCCACGAGTAGGATTTAAACGCACAACCCTCACGTTCTTTTAGATATTACAGCCCTGGGCTCTATCTGCAAAACGAGTCCCGATGATTCGAACCAAATTGCGGAAAAGTTTGTCCTCGGAGGAAGAAAGTAGGAATAAATATATCATTTAACCCTGTGGTATAACGGATCATTATCAGGTCTTTTTGTCTCCACTGCAAGAGCCGACCCTCTCTGTGCTACAAGAGCCATAGCTTGGCTAGAGCAGCCAGAGGATTTGGCCTTCACTCTCCTCGCTGGCTAGATGGGTTGGAGAGGTCTCATTAATGTTTATAAGCTTTGTTTAGTACATATTTCCTAAATCGCTTCTACGACATCCGTGTGAAAACTTGGAGTGGTCCTATTATACTCTGCCGGATACCACACGGCAAAAATATGCTCATTTGGTAGATTATTAAAAAGTATGGTATACTTATTTTAACTTCAATGTCATGGTCAGGTATGAATTACACCAGAAAGTGACGTAATTGATGTAAATCACGCTGTAGCTTTGTAAACTTTTACTAAATACTTTGCTAAACGAAAATATGGTTCCATTATTCTTGGATCTAATTTTACCCAGGCCTTATCCCTACACTGTATAAGCATCTGTACAAAAATAACTGGAAAACTGTATTGCTACCCAATACACCCTGCGACTAATAGAAAAGGCCAAACCAATATCCTGGAGGCACAAAACCTCGCAATGCGAAAAGGCACGTGGTCCCCATTGACAGGCCTTGTAAAAATTCAATATCCCGCCGTAGCGGGGTAATTGTAAAATTCCCTATCCGTGTATCGCTTTAATTCGCCGACTAGGCCAATTTCCGCAGCTCGTCGGTTCACTTCCGTTGTGCTGTGTGATGGTGGCCGTCAAGTCAAGAGATTAAAACGTTTTTGAAGTGAAAACTTCTTAACAATCCCCTTACCCTAGACTTGGCATGTCGTTTCAAAATAAAACGTAGATTATGTTTGTATGTAAAAGTGTAGTTTTGTCTAGGGTAAGGGGACTCTTAAGGCGCGTTAGGTATGCATGGAAAGCATTTTTTGAGATGGGAGAAAACGATTAAACTCGCGACATTGATACCGTTACCGCCGACACCAAGTTTTCACTTCTGTCGGCACTCCCGGAGTGTCACTGTTTTTTTTTTTAGATTACTATAATCGAAAAAAAGGATGCTAGATGTTTCGTTAGGATACTCGTAATTTTTCTATTATTTATAAAAACATTTCGAGCAAGAGACTACCCATTGGGTCTTAATATTAACTCTGCATATTTTTTAAGGTGACGAATATAAGACATTTATTAGCGTGTTAAATATTACATAAAATATTTATTTAAATCTAATCTTAATGTTCTGATTTATTGTTGTAAGTATAGTTTATCGCTAAACATGCGACATAGTGACATAAAAAAATATAATACATAATAAAAATAAAAATATCTGTTTGTTATTTACAGGTACTCTTTTAGTTATTAGTAGAATTCTACTTCCTAATAATGTTACACAATCAAGGCTGAAGAAATGAAGAAATGTTGATCTGATTAACATTCTGCAGTCTAGCTCTTTAGCCTATCCTACTAATATTATAAATGTGAAAGTGAGTTTGTATATTTTTTTTACCTCTTCACGCTTAAACTACTGGACCAATTTGAATGAAATTTGATGTGGATATAGTTTAAGACTTGGGGAAGGATATAGGGTATATCACGCATAGCGCCGAGAAAACCTGAAAAGACGACCTTTGACAAACAGTAAGACAAAGAAGGTAAACAAAAAAACGGATAAAAAAATATAACCGCTCATCGCTTATGCGCTAAACCATCCGCTCCGCTGACGTGGGCCGCAAGAAATTGAACCCCCGCCCTCTCGTTCTGAGCGGACACGCTAACTACTTCCAACTTCACTTCTAACAAGTTACTAGAAAATGGGATTTTTCTGTAAACTCCAGCGTCAGGGATAGGCGAGGTGTCCGTTCGTCAATTGAGGGCAAAGTTCTCTTTTCGTTTTTCGTGTAAAAAGTTGCCGACTTTTGTCAGATGTTTGCTTTTACGATGACCTTGCTAATGCTACATTAAAGATAGCGTTAGTAATATAGTTATAAGATACTAACCCAACGATACTGTATTTTAAAAATAAATACATAAGATGGGTGTAGCGTTTGCTCATACCAAACCAAGGATTGGTTCTGGTCTACTCTTTGGGTTGCGGAGGTCAGACGGCAGTCGCTCCGTAGAAAAAAACCAGTAACCACGTCAAATCACCTTGTTTAGGTAGCGGACCCCGGGCTCTGAAGCGTTACCGCTGAGGATGCAACCGGGAATAAGCTCAGATGATGATGATGACATGAGATGGGTACCCAAAACCCGGACAATTTGACATAGGTAATTTTCCAACTTGCTCCGGCTGAGGGATTGTACCCGGAGCCTCCGAACGGCGGACTAGCGTGGTTACCACTGCGCCATAGAGGTCGACCATAAGAACACAAAAACGCATACAATTATATGCACAGCGATCATAGATTTCCCGTATTCATAAGATACTTTAACTCCATAAACTAACACGACAGTCGTCCTATTTCAATATCAAACCAAACTAGACATTGGCTGAGCTACAGCCTTTTGTAATACTGTAGCACACACATACCCATACTTAGTTTATGTTAGGTTAAGTTTTTATTTTTTATGTTTTGTAGTGTGCTATAGATGCAATAAATAATTTATCTATCTATCTAACATTATCATCATTTTGTAGCGTTCAATATTGCTTGACACTGCAACGCTTACACGTAGCCACATAAAAATATATAGGGATAAATATAAATATAAAGGTAGGCACATAGCTACGCAAATCCCGTATTTTGAAATAATGGTCCTTTACCCTACATACTGACTTCTAGACGACTGTCTGGTACTGATATCAGCTGATACCACCGTTTATTTCATGTCACTGGTACTCTCTACACTCAACGTACGAAAGCACTAGTAATGCTCACATGGGGCTCTTCCTTCTCTTCTCGATCCTCTCTTAAGATTCCCCTTGGCCTTAACTTTTCCATACAAACGTAGACTACGTTTTATTTTGAAACCACATGTCAGATTTCGGTAAAAAATTGTAATTTTAAAGAAATTGCAATGAAAATTTTGCCGAAATGTCGTTTCGAAATAAAACGTAGACTACGTTTGTATGGAAAAGTGTAGTTTGGTCTAGAGTAAGGGGACTCTTAAACATCTTGTACTGAAGATATCTTGCTAAATATTTGAAAAAAAAAATGCAAACGAAGTCACGTCCTTGGCGTCAATTCAAATACAGCCGTGCGTGCCGTGCACCTCAACACAAGCTGCACGGCAGAGTAGAGGCCAAGTTATTAGCTCGGCCGTAAACCGAGCAGACGGCTTGTCTGCGCGGTTCGCTAGATACAGCAGTGTCTCGGAATCTTGTTGCGAGTCAATATTTTACGTGGGAGCAATGGACCGTCTTGTGGTGTGTTCCATTTGGCACATTTGGGGTTGAATCTCGTCTGTCAGCCAGCACAGAACGGAACTTTCGCATGCTCTATTCTTTTCCGTCGCTCTCCCTCGCTCTAAAATTTTGAGGAACAGAAAAGGATAGCAGCATAAAAAAGTTCTGTTATGTGCTGCCAAATGAGTTATAACCCTTATAATTACACAGGGCGACTTTTGATCCACCAGCCAAATTTTTGGAGCAAGTTCAGTTCATATATGGTACTAAATTATTTTCCATAAAAACATTTAACGAAAATCGAAAAAAATATTCAGCTTCCCATACAAATCAGCGCACGGCCAAACGTACTTAGTATAGGCGGACTAATTGTTTATCTATTTTTAATAAAAAAATTACAGAAACTATTTAGTTCAGTATCATATCGAACTTGTTCTTTTCGATTTGGCTGGTGTGTAAAAAATCATTCTGTATATTTTTGATTGTTGCCCGCATAGTCAGTAATTGTCACTTTATTTTGGATAAAAAATAAATATAACTCATACATTAGTAAATCTAGCTATCTTTGATCTTTGTGTCGAATTTTATTCCTGTCATTGGTCATTGCCTTAACACTTTACGTACAAATAGACGTTTATCCATCTTTTCACATAAACAAATTTTCGTTTCAAATTTAAAAATATTAGGTACTTAGATCGACGAAGCTTCAACAACATCAAAATTTGAGAAATCATAGTTTGTTTGAAGGAAACTCAATTAAATACATTGTATCATAAACGCACAGGCATAATTACTTACTACTAACATACCAAAGCGATAGAGCAGACCTAAATTTTAGCTAAGAAACTGTTCTAAGTATACATCATTCTAAAACAAGTTTATTGAAAAGCTGCAAAAAGAATATTTTAAAGATATCGGTTTCCCAATTTATCTCCTGTCAAATTTCCCAGGATCCCCTGGGACGACACCGCGGGTGCAGAGAAGCACGTACTCTCCCCGAGGTAAATGATAGACGTACCTACAGACAAGTTTAATATTATTTTGTTTTGTGTCACAATCGTAATGGATTTGATGTTTGAACAAAATAGAATTAAGACGTAAAATGGGGTTTCTATTTTAATATATTATGTTCTTTTAGTTTTAGAAAAAAAAAACGTTTCATTTGCCGTATGGTATCCGGCAGAGAAGAATAGGACCACTGTAAGTCTTTCCGTGGATGTCGTAGAAAACATCAATGAGGCCTCTCCAATCCGTAGGCCAAATCCTCTGGCTGCACTGGCCAAATATGGTTCCTGCAGTGGAGACTAAAAAAGACCTAATGATGATCATGAAGTTTCATTGATAGGTTGTTAAAATTTTCTTCAAATAAAAGTAACGTTTTCATTACGTTTAGATATTATGAGAGAGATCTTCTAGAATATCGGACGACCTAAGGTGGCAGGAAAGCCTTGGACAGACTTTTGTTTTGGCCGATCGGTTGGGAAAACCTCGGAGAAGGCCTGTATCGAGTAGTTGATATCTTGTGGTTGATCTGATCGTGATGATGATGAAGTCATCTCACATAATTTCAGCCGCATAACGTCCACTGCTGGCCATAGGCCTCTCCCAATGATTTCTAAAATAACCGATCAAGAGTGGCTTGCATAGATGATGAAGTCAGAAAGGAATAAATAAGCTTTAAACATTAACAGGACTTGCAAAGCTTTGCTGAAAGTTCAAAAAGCAACAAAACAATACACGCATTAGGTTCATTACGGGTGACGCGCCTGGAAATCCCAGCTTCTATTGATTTCTGGGAAATCCCAGATAACCGCATACTGGAGCAGAAACCATAGGATGGGACTTAGTTGAACAGAAACAAACGAAACCACGGGCTTACGAAGCAAGTCTTCGTAAAGGAACTAATTCATACGTATACAGTGTATGTTTACGTAGGAATGCTTTTGCCATCACGTCATCACACATCAGTGGCGTATATTTCATACAGACACATAGAATTTGTCTTCCCTGTGCCACCTTAATACAACGTGGAAGGGACATACTGGTAATAAATCAAATAAAATTAAAATAACAGTTAAGAAACTAAACATAATTATTATTTCGATTATGATTTATAATTTTCAAAACTAAATATCGACTTCACTACATAACTACACAACCGATTGCATAAAATTTCCACCTCGCAATAAAATATCTTACCTATACCTTTATAAAAGAATACCTTTTATAAAAGATCGCTATGAATTGATAACGTCCTCCTTTTTGGAAGTTAGCTAAAACTAAAGAACAAAGTAAATGCAGGCAAGCCGATTCGTCGTTGCAAACTTTCAAAATTTACGTCGCCGAAATCCTATGAGATTCAACTAATTAATATTTACAACTGGCATTAAAATTGCCAAAACAAAGAATAACTCCTGGCTTATTGCTGCGAACACGTATTTATGAGTCTAAGCCCGGATTTTCAGATTTCGCAACTTTGAGTGCGATCTCCATTTTGTTACAAATGAATGTTAATTCTGGATTGTTGCGTACTTCTCATTAGGGTGAAGCCAAACGAGCGTAATTTTGTGAGTTGTGAGTCGCGTATATTCAGTCAGTTATTAGTCGGAAGATAACTCATTTTGCGTCGTCATTTGGCACAAACTGCCTTTTTGTATTAAACCGAATGCAGCAGAAATTTCGCAACTTATTTTCTGCGACTTACAACTCACAAAATTACGCTCGTTTGGCTTCACCTTTAGAGTTTTCTTTATTAGCCTTTTACCACAGAATTAATTTAAGTATTTCATACAGAATGAAATTTAAGGTCCCGCGCAATATGTGTCCCCGTCCCCCGCCCTCGCACCTCTCCCCCGTTCCCGCGGTGTTGAGTCGTCGGCTGCGGGCGCCTGGCCGCAGAACAAATAGTACTCACGTACAGAAGTCTACTAAGCAAAGGAATTCAAAGAAATATCTGCTAAATTAAACCATATTGCTAACGACATTGATGTCGTTAGCAATATGGTTTAATTTAGCTCGCGTCAGAACTCGGCACCTTTTCGTTTAGATACCTAGAAGCGCATTGCAAGCCAATTTTTTTCTAATTACTCTAGAGATACGGTTCATGTCACTAAATTTACCACTAATATAATAAAGTCCCACAATAATTGACTAGTGGTTAAAAAGTCACCTGTATAGAAAATGCAAATCAAGTAATTAGGTGATGCGTGTAGTAACTATAATTTCCTATTTACTTTTTTTTTCATGTTCTCACCCACCAGTATGCTAAACTTGGCCATCGAGTCCTGCGGCCCTGAGCTATGTCTTTTTAGAGCCGCAAAACCCAAAATATATAAATATTTATATTTGTACAAGCTTTTATGGTGAGACCAAATTACTTATAAAGACAAATCAAATAAGCTCAAACTCGATGGAGTTGCGTCGTTTTATTACCGAGTTCCATCGACCACCTTATCCTCCGTAAGATCAGACCCTAGGCATCGTCTACCATAAAATCCTCGTCAAGACAAATCTCAGTTATAAAAAACCTCATTTAATGGGACTTATATATGTCCCATTAAATGAGGTTTTTTATAACTGAGTTCCGTCGAATATCTCCCGGTTCCATCATCAGAATAGCTCATTGATTTCATAATATTGTATTGTCATCCGACTTAAACAAGTATAGCCAAAATTACAGCTCGATCGGTTGAGGATGACTGGTTGAAAATTAAGTTGCAAGATTTGATCCAAACAAACATTCACACATACGTTCAAGATACATTGCAAGTTACATAAAAGCTTGTAAAAACAACGTAAGAGGGTCGTAAAGTTTAAGGATTTTTTTTCTATCTTACAGAGAAATTACATCATCCATACTTAAAGATCAGTACCTGGGCGACCGAGCTTTGCTCGGTTACATCTTATATATATATATAAACTTGAACAAAAAAAAACAAAAGTAAGTCACCGAGTGGGATTCAAACCCGTAACACTCTTTTTAGCGGTCCGCATCCTAAACTGCTGAGCCAAAACGGATAGCGGCCAGCGCGACGAAATTAGCGACCATATTATGCGTGGAAAGAAAAACGCATGAAAACTCTAAAACACGCGTTTTCCCAAACATAAGACGAATCTAAATCGATTGTTTACCCCCGAAAACGCCCACATACAAATTTTCAGCGAAATCGTTTAAGCCGTTTCCGAGATCACAGAAATTTATAAATATATAAATATACAAGAATTGCTCGTTTAAAGGTATAAGATTACAGAGGATACCTGGTTGAAAATTACAAACAATTCAATAAATAGACATTTATTACACATACATTGCAAGTTAAACAAAAGCTTGTAAAAAAGAAACAAATATTAAGAAATGTCAAGTACCAGTACTCAGCTAGAAATATCACATCTTATTAACAACGATATCTCGCATGCAATTACGAGAACGACGTTGAGGGTCCTTTAGTTAAAAAGATGTTATCTCCCTCTTGATGGTAAATTCTTACAATTTCTTAACGGTCATTGACGATACGATATGAATTCTTAACTTTTATGCATGAATGTCAAGAACTCATTTTAATTTTCGACATATATTATATATTATATATTATTATTATTATATATTATATTCATATAGCTTAGGTAGAGTTGCGTTTTACATAATTGCGCGCGTTTTATTTTATTTTGTGTATATACCGACAAATAACACTGATTTAGCTAGCCACAAAGTAAGTTCGAGACTTGTGTTATCGGATACTAACTCAACGATACTATGTTTTATAGCAAATATAAGTATAAATAAACATCCAAGACCCAGAACAGTTTGAAAAAGGCCATTTTCCACTTGCCCTGACTGGGGATCGAACTCGGAACCTCTGGGTGGCGGACTAGCATGGAGATTACTATGCGATGGAGGTCGTCAATTCACCATGTCATTTACCCTTCTGAACACTTCGTATCCAGATTTAGTAGCTAGGTTAGTTACATGTTTGCTTTTAGTGAGTAGGTAAAATGTATGGCGACTATTGAGATCCCATCCATTTATCCACAACAAACTCTTCCATATCTTTCCATTTTTGCCTCTGATTTAAGTCAAAATAGAGGAGTGACGACCGACACCCCTTAGGGGCCAAAAAGCCCGAAAAAAAGGTAGCTAAGCTAGGTAGGTAAGCTGCCCAAATATGCTCACGCCCATTTATCTAGAATATTTAAATATGCTCAGGCCTCAGGCCTAACTTCGTAAGAAATTCAGACTGTCCGTCAAAATCCAGTTCTACCTACTCGTGTAGCGGCGATCGACATCCCACAGGGGTCAAAAATCCCGAAAGAAAGTCAAGGTATGCCGCTCAAATATGCTCTTTGCTCGCGCCCATATGCCTGGAATGTTTATATCTATGCTCACGCCCAACGACGCAAGAAATTTAGACATTCCGTCGAAATTCAGTAATTCTACCTACCCGTATAGTGGCGATCGACATCCCAAAGAGACTAATAATAATCCCGAAAAAAAGACTAGGTAAGCCACCTAAATATGCTCACGCCCATATTGCTAGAATATTTATATCTATGCTCATGCCTAACTACGCAAGAAATTCAGACTTTCCGTCAAAATCCAGTTCTACCTAATCGTGTAGTGGTGATCGACATCCCACAGGAGCCAAAAATCCCGAAAGAAAGACCAGGTAGGCCACTCACATATGCATATAATACCTATAATGTATATTACGTAGAATATTTATATCTATGCTCAATTGCTCACGCTCAACTACGCAAGAAATTCATACTTTTCGTCAAAATCCAGTTCTACCTACTCGTGTAGTGGTGATCGACATCCCACAGGAGCCAAAAATCCCGAAAGAAAGACCAGAAAGGCTACTTAAATATGCATTTAATACCCATAATGTATAATACCTAGAATATTTATATCTATGCTCAATTGCTCACGCTCAACTACGCAAGAAATTCAGACTTTCCGTCAAAATCCAGTTCTACCTACTCGTATCGCGTCGCAGGTGACGCGTGAATGCCGATATCTCGCCTCATTACGTTCCATGACGAGATTTTTTTCTCATTTCTCGTAAACATGAACAGGTAAGTGTATTTTTGTAAGATAATGGAACATAAACCTAACGGAGTACGGCTGATATGAAAAATGTGTCGGTACCTCCATTTTTATTGGCGTTTGTTTTCCTTTTTATTTCCATCCGAGATATATTGGCGCCTATCGATACTAGAGATATCTTTTTGTAAAATACTTTTGTTTTTACTCAACAAACAGATACTCTGTAATAAATAAATGAGTATAGAGACGTTATTTAACATGATGGTTACTCACGTATAGAGTCAACCACTGGCCGATATGATTCTTTCGACCTCATCTGCAGGTCTTCATCCGGATGAACAACGTGACTAGAAATTAATTAGACAAATCAATGAATTCATATTATTGTATATTCCAGATATCATCAGCTTATTATCAGCATCAGATTAAATATTTTATTAGCTTGTGGCTTAATTGGTATGAGATTATGACACAAAGCTTTTGTAAACGAAAGAAGAAAAAATAATTATTAGAGAAGGTATTCCACTTAGAGATTGAATAGCACCCTACCTATTCCAAGAGCACTTAATAATCACAGGTGCTCTTCGTGGACCTAAATTAAAAGCAGAGGTTTCTACTCGATGTTATTCTTAACATCATATTTTTCTTATTACTTTATCTTTCATTCCTTCTTTTAAAAGCCAGTAATGGTGTAAACCTGAATTTCTTATTATCATTGTCATTAGTAGCAGAAAATTTTGTGTTTTTTTTTTGGTAGGAAATGACACAGCGAAATTTTGTTTAAATAATTCTGACTATTTAATTTCATAACAACATAACACACTACTTTGTACCAGTACATTGCAACTATTACTGACGGGAGTAAATTACCTAATAAGCCCCAAGGGTTGTCAATCTCGCGTCAACTCACAATGATACCGAAACGGATTTGGAAACGGATACCATTGCGGGCGCTTTGATGTGACTTTAAATGAAATGCCTGTTTACAACGAATATTTTTAATTTTTGAAAGCTATTGTGAATCGAAAATTATGAAAACAGAAAATAGATACAAATAAACACTAGGCTAGATATGTTTATAAATCTGAAACTCATCTTAAAATTACTATTTTTACTTTTATTTCTATCTTTTACTTGTAGCTAAACAGAGAAGGATAAGTCAAAACAAATCAAAACAACACAATACGAGTAAAATATACGACGTGAAGAAAAAATAAGTAGGTATTTATTTGCCACGACATTCGAACACGAGGTAAAACGAGATTTCAACCAAAATACTTCAAACGGCCACTTATCTCCGGATATTCGATATAGCGCGACATCAAAGCGGGCTGGCGACGATATCCGTTTTTGACGGATCTGTATCCATTGTAACTTTGAGAGACGACGGGAGATTGACAACCCTTGCAGCTAGATGAATGCATAATTTGCTGTTTGACAAAGTTGGATTATATAACGTGCAAGAGACATCGTAAGAAATCAAACCACGGGCTATACTAGATCACATAGTATAATGAAATTAGAATAACTGTGAAAAAACAAATTCGGCACTTCCACAAAAAAATGTGCTTGGGAATGTCGTTTTTTTTGTAGTTTCTGGCCGCTTTTTTAATTTCATTGTGCTACTTATATTGCATTCAATGTTATTAATTTTACCTTATTTTACCTGTCTCTGCCTACCCCTATGGGAAACAGGCGTGGTATTATGTATGTATGTATTTTAATTTCATTGTACTACAGTGATCTAGTATAGTCCGTAGTTCGATTTATTACGGGTATGTCCCTTCCACGTTGTATAATTCGCTATTTGACAAAACTACTAGCAGTTTGTCAAATTCACATTAGAATTAGTTTAATACATGTATAATCACATGATCAAAGTTTATAGACATAAACTTTGATCATGTGATTATACATGTATATATATATAGTTTAATCATGTGATTATATCACATGATTAAATGTCTACCAAAAAATAAGGCTACAGCCATCTCCCAAAAAGGTACTACGAAATTAAAGACACGCCTCAGTGAGATCAATGACCTGGGACTCGAAACGGCTTACTTAATGATACGGGAAAGGGTGTAAAGGGCTAAAACCAAAAAAGAAGATCAAGTACAGAATGTCTTATAAAATAAAAAAATTGAGGTTAATGTTAAAAACTTATTCATATTGCCAAAAGATTTTAATATAGAGTGTTTTCCTTTTATCTTAAAAAGATCTAAGCCCTCGAGACTTGAGTTATGGGATACTAACTCAACGATATATTTTACAATATAAAGTCGATGTGTAATAATGAGACGGAATCTATATTAAACATATTTATATGTATTTTTTATAAAGTATAGTATCGTTGAGTTAGTATCCAATTACACAAGTCTCGAAAATGGGGCTAGCTCAATCTGTGTGATTTGTCAGTATATATTTATTTATTGATATGCTGTAAATGTTTTGCTCATAGGTAGGCATCAGCTGTAATAGGTAAAGACCAATAAGGATACTTCTGTTTTTACTTATTCTGTGTAAAAACGCAAAGGGGGCGAACCGTAAATAAAATCAAAATAGGTACCTTGGAGAGATACACGATACGTTTTATTAGATAGTCCGCCGCGAAATGTATATTAAAGAAATACCATAAGAGGGACAGAATTTCTTTGATATTGCTCCGTTCGAGAATGCGTCATATTATTTTATATCCAAGAATCCTGTTAATATAACGGTGGTCTATAAAAATTATGTTCTGATAAAAATGGCGTAAATGTATCAATACATAATGAAGTCGGTATTAGAACACTGCTTTTTTCGCCTTTATAGGTAAGTCCGTTTTTGTGTGGACAGGACCTAGCTGTAGAAAGTTAAGTACCTAGTTACTTTCATACTTTCAAAACTCTTCATCACATCTTCTATAAATTATTAAGAAGCTATTTTTTCATATAATAATACTAAACCACTAAAATCGGTTGTTTTTTTATTTTTAAAATATTGGCGAAGATATAGCGTCAACGTCATACATAAAAAAACAACGTGATTCTTTTTTTAATTTGGCTAATAATAATATTTCGCGTTGCAAATCGAATTGACCTATTTTTTACTGACGCCATATCTCTTTTATAAAAAATAAAAAGTCACTACGAAGTACAAGCGTACAAGTGCAGGCACTGGCCGTAAACAAATGTAATACGTATATCTTGTTTCGAAAATAAAAGGAAATCATGCAAAATAAATACGAAAGACGCCAAATAATCCTGTATACAATATTTGCAATAAACAGAAAAACATTACAGAAATGGAAGTGAAAGTAAGTAAGTAGGAAAGTTCGCGTCACTTACCGACAAAGGTGGTCGTAAAGACAAATACACGAAGGTACGAGTTCAGAAGTCGTCACCTAAAAACTTTTTCGTAAACCTGAATAAAGCGGGCAGTTCATAGAGCGATAAGGCGTTTTATTTTAAAAAAAAAGAACAGTTACATAAAATTGATCGCGGTGATCGCGCAGCAATCACTTAAGGTTGACTAAGCTTAACTTTTTGTTAATAACTCTTTGCAACATAGCAAAAATAAATTACTCGATTTCAAGATTACATTTCTGTACATATTTTTAAAGGTAAGCGTTAGCAAGACGCAAAATGCTCGAGCTTATTATTTTATTTTATAATACACTTGGCCAAAAATAGGGAGTTATGTAAATTACAGGACCAACAAGAAAGTATATCTTACTCATGTTGAAAGAAATTTTTGAAAGATTTACTTATACTGCTACATAGTAATGACTATAGATAGATAGTTAGGTACTCATGTCGATGGAGATTTTTTCAATTTTTGACTATCTGTGTTATAAAATAATATGCATGTTCCATTTTCTTTTAATTAAACATTGCTTTACGGTACGTCTACAATATAAGATCGTATTCTAGCGACTATATCAAACGACCATTTGCAGTTTTAGTCGGATACAGTCACAAACGACTAATCAGTAAATGAATAGGCAGTTTTATTGCCTTGTAACTGGGTCGTCCTTAGAACTCAAACATCAAGAGTGATGCCTCGGCGACGGCTGCTCTTTACGGTCTGCGCTTGGAAAACTTTTTAATGGGATAAAAAAAGACAGGACTTCTGTTGAGGTTTACTACTTCGGCTGCTCGACATGAAACAACTTTTTTCTAGACTATCATTTTACGGAAACAGGCTTAATAGGTTGAGATTTACATAAATATGTTTATTTGCGAAGCAATTTAAAACACCCATGTCTTTTAATGACGAGTGATGAATAGCGTAGTTACATATTCCAATTGATATCCATAGCGCCATCCATTATTTGATACTTTCAAGCGTTAACCCCCCCCCCCCCCCCCATAACATAAAACATAGCTAAGAAAAAACACGAGGGAACGTGCTTTTACGTAAAATAACACATCGAAATCGGTCCATCCGTTCGGAAGCTACAATGCCACAGATGGACAGATGGACAGACAGACAAACAGTTGCGTCAAACTAATAACAGTATTTTTTGTCTGAAAAAGGAAAATAGGACTAGCGTACTAAGCTGTTATTCTCATAGATTTAAGAAAAATTCTATGTCTATGGTTATTCTGTACATAAAGGTGGTGCGATCCTACATCCTTACCCCCTTATTTACAAAAAATAACACACGTTTGATTAACTTATTTTTATCTATCTATACATAAATAAAACAGTAAAAAAGTGTGTCTGTACATTAAATATATTTCCAAAAAAAATATTGGGGGCGATGGAGATGTAGTAATAGAGTAAGAATTTAAAAAAAAATGTCTGTCTGTTTGTCTGTTTGTCTGTTTGCCTGTATGTCTGTTTGTCTGTTTGTACACGCTAATCTCCGGAAATACTGGACGGATTCGAATGAAACTTTTTTTTGTTATATAGCTATTATGCCTGGGCAACATATAGGGTATAAATGATTTTGGAAAATGGAACGCCTGATGCAGAACCATAATGGTCCAGCTGAACTATAAGAGATATAAAAATGCCGCCTTAGTAAAAGTTTTTCAGCCTGATGAGCATTTCCCAGAGACATAAAGTCCACGCGAACGAAGTCGCGGACTTCGGCTAGTTTTTAATAAAATATGTATTAACCTGACACTTTTAAATGTTTGGCACCAGCTGCGCCCCACGGTGTTATCCGCACCTAAAGTAGCCTATATGTTGATCCAGGGTGTCAGGTTACTGCGTGCCAAATTTTATCAAGATTAATCCAGCAGTTTTGCGTGAAAGATTAACAAACATCCATCCATCCATACTAACAAACTTTCGCTTATAAATTTATTCTCTACTTCTATTAGTCTCTTGCTATACGACCTCTAGAAATTTCATGTGGGAACACGCCTTTACTGAGCTGGAACAGGTGGAGTTCTCACAACACAAAGTTCAAATAGGCTATAATAAACCAGTATTATTTCAAGTTCCATTTTTCTGCAGACACTTTTTTAAATAAACTTAATTATACTTACAAAAGGCTGTGCTAACGAAGCCTAAACCTCTGAAACCTTTATTTCAATATCTGCTCATTACTCCGGGAAAATCCTCGGAAAACACATCCTCCTTGAATAAATCATTCCGGGATCGCCCGCTCTTGCCGAGCCTAAAGTAGATCATATTGAGGCGGGACGCCAATTCAGTAAAAAAAATTGTAAAAGACAAATCACATGGCTAAATTAAGTTTGATCTTGTATTCATTTATACTAACTCAACGGTGCTATATATGTATTGATGTTTGAGCCGCTTTCATGCCAAAACGGCTGAACACATTGGAATAAAATTTGGCTTGTAGACAGATATGCATCACCAGGATTAACACAAAGGATAGTTTTATCCCTAGAATAGAAGAGATTCTCATAGCATGAATTCAATTTCTACGACCTGCGTGGGGAGAGAAGCAGTCGGTGCCTAATATTCTCCCAAACCAACATCGGAGCAACGAAAATATCCTGGTATTTAATTTAAGTACATTTTACTCATATTTCTTATGATATAAAGTAAACTATACGCTGAGCCACAGTCCATTTGATCTGCTTAAACAAACATAAAAAAATATGTTTATTATTTCTTCTTTGTCGTCATCATCATCATCATTTCAGCCGCATAACGTCCACTGCTGGACATAGGCCTCTCCCAAAGACTTCCAAAATGACCGATCAAGAGCGGCCTGCATCCAGCGCTTTCCAGCGACCCTGGTCAGGTCATCTGACCACCTTGTAGGTGGGTCCCTACGCTTCGCTTGCCAGTACGCGGTCACCATTCAAGAACCTTTTTGCCCCATCGACCATCGGTTCGTCGCGCTATGTGTCCCGCCCACTGCCACTTCAACGAGCTAATCCGCTTGGCTATGTCAGTGACTTTTGTTCTCCTACGGATTTCCTCATTTCTGATTCGATCACGTAGGGAAACACCGAGCATAGCCCTCTCCATAGCGCGTTGAGCGACCTTGAGCTTTCTTATGAGACCCATAGTAAGGGACCACGTTTCAGAGCCATAAGTCATCACTGATAACACACATTGGTTGTAGACCTTAGTCTTGAGGCACAGAGGTATTTTGGACGAGAAGACATTGCGTAGCTTTCCGAACGCTGCCCAGCCGAGTCGGATTCGTCGAAAGACCTCTTCCTCGAAGCTGGAACTTCCTGCCTGGATCAATTGACCCAGGTAGATATACTGGTCTACAACTTCGAGGGTGGAGCTCCCAACACAAACAGGTAGAGGCGCAACATGGACATTCGACATTACTTTCGTTTTGTCCATGTTCATTTTAAGGCCCACTTGTTGGGAAACTAGATTTCTTCTTTGTGCATGTTCTTATTTGTGTAAATGTGTGTACTTTCAGATAAATAGGTACATATTTCTATGTATTTATTCGTAGTCCGAAGTAACTATTTAATTTTGTAGGACCGATAGTCGGGCAGATTTTTGCGTTGCACTATTGCAATCAGTGCGTTCTATTTTTGTCCTACAAAAATTCAGTCACCGAGTATCGAATGTGGGCTGACAGCCCTAGGTATTGGCCCGGCCGATGACGTCCCGCCCTAATATGCCCATCCCTCGAAAATTATTTAGGAGTTATTAATGCATCCACTCAGATGGAGATGTTTACGTAAACTTAAATGCTTTAATTTTTCACAAGCTACCGAATAATCCCAACGTTTCTTCGAAGTCCAGAGCCTGTTGATTTGTAACAGGTGATTCGTAAATAACCAGCCAAGTGCGAGTCGGACTCGCGCACTAAGGGTTCCGTACTATCTATTAATAATTGGCCAAGTGCGACTCGGGCCACACGCAGTGTAGGGTCCCGCAGTTGCAAATGCCAACTTTGAGTTCATGACACTAAAAACGTCTAAAAATTATTGAATTTGTATAAAATTTTAAATAAAAATAATCATTTTCCAAAACTAAAAGCCGGCTTCACCCCCAATTCACAAATCTTTTGACAACATTTTAATGGCGCCACCTGACAAGTTTACCCTTTCAAACTAAAAAGAATTTTCGTCAGTTCAGGCGTCTTCGAATAATCGGTGAACATACATAAAAAAAAGATCCCGACGAATGGATAACCTCCTCCATTTTGGAAGTAGGTTAAAAAGGAAAGAAACTGAGCATGTAACAAAATATAACGATAGCACAAAAAGCTGTTTCATTTTTCCGCTGAGCGCTGTGATCGCAACATGTTGCGTTTATAGCGATAATAGCCACCGAAATACCGAAAACCGCTGAATTATGAACTACGGCGTGACCCGGTTGTGGCCCTTAGCCTAGTTTTATTTTGGACGTGCTGTGATGAGAGCTTTACATTTTTATTGGTGGGTAAATTTTTATTTGTTTCTTTTCATTCGATTTGTAAAACTATGTACCAAATTATGTCATTGTAGTGTACAAATCTTGAATAGTAGCCCGCCCCAAGCTTAAGCCAGACTTGTCTGTCCTATAGTAAGCCTTCTTACAAAGTATTTTTTATGTGAAAGAAAAGAAAACTAAGAATGTAACGATAGCACAAAAAGCTGTTTCTTTTTTCCGCTCAGCGCTGAGATGCAACATGTTGCGTTTATAGCGATAATAGCCACCGAAATACCGCTGAATTATGAACTACGGCGTGACCCGGTTGCGGCCCTTAGCCTAGTTTTATTTTGGACGTGCTATGATGAGAGCTTTACATTTTTATTGGTAGGTACATTTTAAGTGCACATTTGATTGTTTTAATTTGATTTGTAAAACTATGTACCAAATGTACCCAAATTATGTCACTGTAGTGTACAAATCTTTAATAGTGTCTCACCCCAAGCCTAAGCCAGACTTGTCTGTCCTATAATAAGCCTTCGTTCAAAGGATTTTTTATGTAAGCAAAGATAAGGAAACTGAGAATGTAACGATGGCACAAAAAGCTGTTTCTTTTTTCCGTTGAGCGCTGAGATGCAACATGTTGCGTTTATAGCGATAATAGCCACCAAAATACCGCTGAATTATGAACTACGGCGTGACCCGGTTGCGGCCCTTAGTCTAGTTTTATTTTGGACGAGTTGTGATAAGAGCTTTACATTTTTATTGGTAGGTACATTTTAAGTGCACATTTGATTGTTTTAATTTGATTTGTGAAACTATGTACCAAATGTACCTAAATTATGTCATTGTAGTGTACAAATCTTTGTAGTGTATAAATAGTGTCTCGCCCCAAGCTTAAGCCAGACTTGTCTGTCCTATAGTAAGCCTTCTTACAAAGTATTTTTATGTGAAAGAAAAGAAAACTGTGAATGTAGCGATAGCACAAAAAGCTGTTTCTTTTTTCGGCTGAGCGCTGAGATCGCAACATGTTGCGTTTATAGCGATAATAGCCACCGAAATACGAAATACCGCTGAATTATGAACTACGTCGTGACCCGGTTGCGGCCCTTAGCCTAGTTTTATTTTGGACGTGCTATGATGAGAGCTTTACATTTTTATTGGTAGGTAAATTTTTAAGTGCACACGGATAAGTGGAAAGATCCATTGAATTACAAGTTTATTTGCCATCTAGGAATCAATATTATAACTACATATTTGAATAGATATCGTTAGACCCCCATCTATTATTTGCTAGAGAAAACCCTGACTTTCAAGCGTTAACCCCCAATACATTTAAACGGCTGAACTGGTTTTCATCTAATATAGCTAAGAACTACCGTAAGGGAACTTGCTTTTACGTAAAAAAACCACACCGAAATCTGTCCATCCGTTCGAGCACTACGAAGACAGATAGATATTAGCGACAAACTATAAGTTTAGTGGTAAACTCAATAATAATACATTCACCTACGTAAAAGAGTTCGCTAAAACTTCTCTAGATAACGCCAGTAGTAGTTAATTGTGAGGAATTCAAATGTAATTGACTTTGGCATTGTACGGAACCCTCTTCACGCGTGTTCAACTCTTACTTGGCTGGTTATTTTTTAGCTTACCCACAAGATCAAGTAACTGTAGGCTCGGTCTACCCCGTGTGTACTGAATAGACTGTAGAGTCATGTATCATGTTTGAAAAGTTTGTATACTTTGTGGAGTAATATAAAATTGTTGGTAGAAAGCTAATAAACTCATAAATAACTCGTTAAAGCAGTATAATCCTGTGCGGTTTAGAAGCCACAAAAGTAGGCGAAAGTCAATAAAGCTGGCAATGTTCGGTTCCCCATAAAACAACGCTATGCTGCCGCCTTGAGGTCTCCCTGCCAATATAAATTCCAGCTTGGAAGGATATTAAAAGTTTACAGCAAAATTCTACTTCTTGCGTGTATTTTTGTACAAAATGTTAGTAGACAATCAAAATTCCGATCGTGAAATAACGTATTTTTGGAACGAAGTTCCTTATCGCGCGTTGTGAAAGGAGGCTACACGGAAAAAATTAAGAACAAAAGTTGTAACGACACTTTTTGCTATAGTTGTAAGCCGTGCGGCGTGCGCGTGTTTCTCTGTCTCTCTCTCTCTTGTAATTAATCGAAAGGAACTTCGTCCCATCCGGGTGTCCCTTGACACCTCTCAAGTTTTTTCCTTTTTTGTAGTCGATATTTTTAATCGAAAAGGAATAGGCGAAAACTTGACTTCTAATTTTTATATTCCAAATTTTCAATATAGCGTTTCCTTAAAACGATACAAACAATAAACTGAAACTTAAGCCCACTTTTTTTGGAACAAGTTCCTTTTTAGACGGTACAGCAGTACAGACCAGGCGAAAAAAAAGTGTAAGATTTTTCCGTCACGTACTTTTCTAGGGGCTGGAATTTATTTTAATTTTTTTAGGGGTTCAGTTTTTGTAACTTTATTCCAACCAAGTTTTCCACGATACTTCGTTGTTTTAATTTTCTTGGTAAATGTTGATTAAGTCATCATAAGTTAATCAATTCCGGGCTCATTATATAAGTAGTACACTTACTTATAGGTACTTGTTTTCCACTCCTGACTCAACTATCCCCACTTAGATCGTAGTGCTAATTAAACCAAAACAAACCTTTTATTGCGAAACCAGAGCGCATTAAGTAGGTACCTAAGTGCTAATGCTTACCCTGTACGGAACTTAACGCGTCGTTGTAATCTTTGTAAATAATTGCACTTCCCCTTGTAAAGTTGGCTGATACTGAGTTCTAGGGAGCGAAGAAGATATAGGTAAAGAGAAAAGGAGATGTGTCAATGTACAAAGATTTAGAATATACAACTTATGTCTTTTTGTGATTGGTTAATTTTGTGTCATAAAACAGAGACTTTTTAATGTGACGAAATATTATATATTCTTTGTTATAAATAACATAAAAAATATAAATTATACTAACCAAAAACAATAGTAAGCAGGAAATAAATATGTTAATGTTGCAGAAGTATAATATTCATGTCGCAGTTGGATTGTATAATCCGTTGTTTGACAAAATCACTTCCGAACGATATTCAATTCCATCGAGCTGATTATCATTCTTCATTGGTGTTTTATGATGTTAGAGACTGGATTACATAGTAAAGAGTTAGGAGTATTAAAAAAATAATAGAGAATAACTATTGCCCACTCAAACACAGACATACAAAGTGAAGTAGACCAAACACTACATACTTAGAACGCGTGGCAATTTTAATCGTAGCTTATTTTTTAATTGTCTAGATAATATATTTTTAAACAGTTATTGCGGGTATTTGTATACTAAAGTACTGTTTTACATTCATAAACGAAATATAACGAATTACTTGTAGATTATGTAAATATTAATAGCCACACTTCAACTGCTAGAAAACTCCCGTTGTTTTTTACAAGATGTGTTTACCAGCAGTATTGTACGTCACATTAAATTTACTTGTCATATCTCCCTGTTTCTTTTCTCTAAAGCTGATAGCAACTTGTAGGGGGTGAAATGATATGGGGCTTGGGGGTCTTAATCGCCTGTTGCGGCTTAGAGGGAGGTGTAAACTTTATGGTATATTTACGTACCAACGCCCAATAGAAGAAGCCGGAAGCGTTTTATTTTTTATTGCCAGCGATCGGCCTGTTAAGTTGGTAATAAAGGAAGGTTTCATAGAATTAAGTGTTTAATGTGTAGCTTTACTATTTCTTAGGGGAGCATAATTATATACTTTTTTCTTATAATAATGAGACGGAAAAAAGAATTTTAAAACCAGTAGTTAATTTCAACATAATAATATTTTAAATTTATTTTGATGGTGCAATTGGTCTAAAAATCTGGTTTATTTAAATAAATACACGGTTAGTACCTATGTAGGTACTCAAGTCTTTAATCTTGTCTCTTTGTATACTTGCATCTTAAACTTTGGAATATACATACATACATACTATCACGTCTTTATCCCTAATGGGGCAGACAGAGCATTTTGGGTCTTGCGGCTCTAAGCAGATAGAGCCCAGGGCTGCAAGACTCAAAGGCCACTTTTAGCTTGATGTGGGCAAGAAGGTGTATGAAGAAATCAAAATAGTGATGGGTTGCTAGCCTCATCGCCTATTAACACGATTCTAATTTTCGCCCATTCCCTTGATCGGCTCTTACGATCTGCGCGGGAAGAGAAGCAGCTGGTACATTCTAAGTTTTTCCTTTTCTCCCAGACCAGCATGGAATATAAATCATACTAACCTAACTGAAAAATAACCAGTAGGTATAACGCTTCTGATTTTAGGATCACTAATTGTTCTACCTCTGTTGCATTCAAATGTCTGCACTCCGTAATTTCATTATAAACGATTAAGAAGGGCTATTTTAAAAAAAATATGATTATAAAACTTTATTGACCGAGCGAGCGAAGCGTCTCAGTTTCGAGATTGTCAAAAATGCTTTTGTCCGGCTGTCTGTCTGTCTGCCTGACCGACTGTTCTCGCCTTCAAGTCGTATTTCTCAACCGAATTTCGTTAAATTTTTTGAGAAAGTTTGACAATTACATACATGTTTTGCATGATTATTGTTTTTTTTTAAATAGCGGAAATATGAGAATTGAAAACTAAAAATATTATAATAAACTCTCAGCTAAATCTAATCTCAGTCATTTTGAAAAAAAAACAAAAATGTAATAAAACTTTTTTGCTACCCTTGTAAAGACACAACTTTTTTGTCTGAACAACTTTTTTATACGATAAATACAGAACCACTAGTATAATATGATAATAAGGCCCAACGCAGACGGCAGACTATCCGTGACGCACTTTTTAGTCTGTGAAAATAGAACCTATGGACTTTTTGCGCGTCGAGTGCGTTAATACATATGATTCCATGGATTCTATTATCACAGACTAAAAAGTGCGGCACGGATTGGTCTGTCGTCTGCGTTGGGTCTAAGACTTTTCGTCCATCAAGTTCCATGCAATGTTCGGCCATCCAGCTAAATACACTTGAACTAAGATACAGCAGAAGTTAGGTTAAAAAGAAATGTCTAATGTCTAGACATTTCAATCGGAAAATATTAAAGCTTAAAGCGACAGAGAAAACTTGAGTAACAAGTCCGTAACAAGTTCATACTAACTTTTAATTCATAATGACACTCGTTCCTACAAGTATAAAATAAGGAGAATAAAGAAGAATCGACAAATTATTGTTTGGAGATAAGTATGTAAAATCTGAAGAACGTGTTATTATCGCTATTATCTAAAAGCCTTTTTATCCCACCTAACCTATATAATGATATACTTTTAAATCTTATCATTTGTACTTTCGATAAATAAATATAAAGGGACAAATTACACTGATTGAGCTAGCCCCAAAGTACTAAGTTCAAGACTTGTGTTATAGAATACTAAGTCAGCGATACTATATTCCGTTTTCGATGTTTGAACGTATAAGCCAAAAAAACATAGTACCAATTCAATTAATATTTTAGCGACAAAGCAGCTTAACTTGGTGTACCTGAATTTGTTGTTTAATATGAAATGGATGACTTTCGTCACTTCATTGACCTAGCGAGCAAAGCGTTTCAGTATCGAGATTAGCCGAAATGCTTTTGTCCGGCTGTCTATCTATCCACCTGTTCTCGCCCTACAGGTCGCATTTCTCCGACCGGCTCTCGTGAAATTTCGTGAGAAGGTGTGTCAAACATAGGGGACTAGCCGCGATTTAGTCAAAATAACATTTGGGACTACTTGCAACTTAGACGAGTTCCGAGTTGCGTTTTAGACGAGTTTCCATATAGACTATTTGCATTTAAGACCATTCGAGACTAACTCTTATATACCGTCTTATCATAAAAAAGGAGGACTACATTTATGACTTGGTTTAAACCATTATTTACTTATTCAAGTCAACAAGAGCGAATCAAAACGGTACGAGCAGTAAAATCAAATAGGTATTGTAACATCACAGAATAAAGTAATGTGTATGTAAATGAATGTTCGGAGATCACAAATCGCTTGGCAACTGCCAAATTATGCCCTTTTGGGAATTAGGATTTCTCGTATACATTTTAAACCGAATAGTACCGATCAGACTTGACGGAACTACCCGATTGATCAAGTGTAGTGTTTAATTGTTTTAGATCGACTTTGTGGTTCGACAAATACCTACTGCCTAACCGACAGCGCGGCCCTAATTATGCCGTAATGTAGTGTCCATTCTATGCTCTTCTTATTTTAATACAAGTGTTCAATTTGATAATACAAGTTGTAACTCAGAACATTCGCCGAGTGCTTATTGAGTGTGAACTGCGATAACCGTGCTCAGAAGATAAAACTTTGTTGGATTCTTAGAAACATTAACTGTGAAAATTATTTGAAAATTTATATACCTAAAGTTCTAGATTATTTAACGAAGTTGTTAGTTGATTTTTTTTTAATTCTTGCTTGACGCTTGTACCTACACTACTTTGGGTACTTATTTACCTCGATAAATACGAGTACCTATCATATGTTTATTTTAAAAAAGGTTCTCTTACTGTTCAATTCAGATTGTGTAGTAAAAAATGTGATTTTTATATTTTTTATGTTTTTGCCAACTTTAGGCTTATTTGTACCACATGTAAAAAAAAACGTTTAATGCTGGTTTGTTAGAGAGTATACCAAGTCTCGCCGTGGATGTCGTAGAGGGCGACTCAGGAAATACAAAGCTTATTGACATCAATGAGACCTCTCCAACCTGTCTGACCAGCGAGGAGAGTGTAGGTCAAGTCCTCTGGCTGCTTTGGCTAAGTATAGCTCTGGAGTACAGAGAGGGTCGTGCTTCTGCAGAGGAGCCAAAAACACCTGATGATGATCAATAGGAAACGCGGGTAACAAATAACTTATTGTTATTATTCAAATTACATGGTAAAAAGTACGTAAATCACTTCTTCATCACAGACAGTTCACCATGACGACTCGAAGTCACGAAGGCATAATTGGAAGTGCACTCACGGTATGAGAGAGTTCGAATCCACGGAACAGAGAAAAAACTTTCAACATATTTTTATTTCAGAAGTAGTACTTCTAAATTAAAAATATGTTGAAAAATTAAAAGATTTATTTTTAACCACGAAGGTTCTCAAATATTTTATAGTATCATTTTCCATCCACTCATTATTTATAATGAACCGCAATTTGAACAAAAAATTAACACTGGCTGATAAAAAGTAAATCCTTAAGAAAAACCGGGGCAACCCTTCAAGTAACTGAGCAAGCAAAAGAGTCCCCCTGTATCGGGTTACAAGCTTGGGTTTCTACGAAATTAACGATTCGAAACTTGGAGTCACCCAGCGGGGCTCCTTGGGTTCTGGGAAATATGGAATGGGTTACGTTAGTTTATTTATTTACAGATACATTTTCACGTCTATATCCCTGACGGGGTAGACAGAGCCCCGGGCCGTTAGGCGCAAAGGCCACGCTTAACGTGGTGGCGGGCGTTACATGGCGGTACATTCTACGTTTTTTCTTTTCTCCCAGACCAGCATGGAAGATTTTTTTTATTTATACTAACATATTACAAAAATGGTAATAGGCGATGCGGCTAGCAACCCATCACTATTTTGATTCCTTTTCCATCTTAACGCCCACCACCACGCTAAGCGTGGCCTTTGGGCCTAACGGCCCTGGGCTCTGTCTACCCCGTCAGGGATATAGACGTGAAAATGTATCTGTATTTGTATTACAAAAATAGAAACAGCAGAACATTATAAGACATTTACATAAACCAATGAGGTTTGTAGTGAAATGTTTAGAAGTTATTCTACGTACAATGTAAATTCCAAAACACAATCATACCTATTCATTCTCTTAATAGACGAGTTTTAAAATAAAATTACCCTAGGTCCCAAACTATATTCCAAACTTCATTTGAATCAGTTCATTGGTTGAAAGGTGCAGAGGTAACAGACAGACAGACAAACGGAGCTACTTGCACATTTATAATATTAGTATATGGAAGTATGGATATGGATAAGTATGGTTTTAGATATATGTATCTTGATCAATTTCTAATGCATTTAATAAGCATAAATATTGGAAAATAAAATATCTAGCACAGTTCTGATTGATTAAGAAAACTAGCTGTGCCAATGGCGTTTGCTCTCCGTGGGAATTTCGAGATAAAAATTATCCTATGTCCTTTCTCGGGTATCAAACTATATCCATATCAAATTTCATCTAAATAGGTTCAGTAGTTGAAGTGTGAAAAGGTAACAAACAAACAAACAAATATACAAACTCACTTTCGCATTTATAATATTAGTAGGATAGGACAGGCCGAAGCCCGTGACTTCATTTGCGTGGACTTTATGTTTCTGGAAAATGCTCATCAGGCTGAACAACTTTTGCTAAGACGTGATTTTGAAATTTCTGTTTAGCTGGATTATGCATCAGGTGTTACATTTTCCAAAATCATTTATACCCTATATGTTGCCCAGACTTAACAGCTATATAACAAAAAAGTTTCATTCGAATCCGTCCAGAAGTTCTGGAGATTAGCGTGTAAAAACACAGACAAACATACAGACATTTTTTAAATGTTATTCGTATTACGGGTGTTACCGCATTTATTATCGTTTTTTGCCAGATATTTCGACGGCCCTTCTGCCATCATGGTCGCTGGCCGATTTTAAATTATTACTATATCTCCATCGCCCTCAGTATTATATTTTTTGGAAATATATTTAATGTACAGACACTTTTTTTACTGTTTTGTTTGCAGCGCGCCTCCGGGAGGTTACGGGTGATCCAAGGGCTGGCAGTTATTTCGCCCAAAGAATTTCAATTGCATTGCAGAGAGGCAATGCTGCTAGCTTACTGGGCACCCTGCCTCGCGGCGACGCGTTGGAATCTCTATATTATTTGTAATTTTTGTATTTTTTTTGTGTTTAAGACTATAATGGATTTTATATAAATCTGTTTTATCAAATGTATATAGATATACATATATGTATAGATAACACAATTAACATTAAAACCCCTAATTAAGTCGTGATTTTTCTAACACTAAATAAACAGCTAAGTGCGTGTCGGGACGCGCGCTGTATAAAATATTTTTTTTAATTTCATCTATCGACTTGAGTGACTAGTTTTGTGACTGTAAGGTGAATGAAAAAGATTATCCCACAAGAAAAAGATAATATAATAAATAAGTGTTCATAAATAGCACGCCTACATCTTACAACAAAACACCGTTCGCCACTGCGGCGCATTCCCGTCTGTTTGTACGCATATTTAATGTACAGACACACTTTTTTACTATTTTATTATATGAAAATGTATATTATGTAGATGTATAGATAATTAATTACTTTTTATTTGAAATAGTTTATATAACATACATACATACATACTATCACGTTTTATCCCTAATGGGGCAGACAGAGCATTTTGGGTCTTGCGGTTCTATGCAGAGCCCAGGGCCGCAAGACCCAAAAGCCACTTTTAGTGTCATGGTGGGCGAGAAGATGGAAAAGCAATCAATACAGTGATGGGTTGCTAGCCGCATCGCCTGTTAACATGATTTGCATTTTCGCCCATTCCCTCGATCGGCCTTTACGATCTGCGTGGGAAGAGAAGCAGCTGGTACATTCTAAGATTTTTTTTAATTCTCCCGGACCAGCATGGGAGCTTATATTATGTATATTAATATAGTCCGCCGTTGTATGTTTACTTTTCTGATTTGTATCTGTAATCTTTCTTGTGTACAATAAAGCTTTATAAACAAACAAAAAAAGATAACACCATTAACATTAACACCCCTAATTAAGTCGTGATTTTTCTAACACTAAATAACGGCAGTGCGTGTCGGGCCACGCGCAGTGTAGGGTTCCGTAGTTACAAATGTCATCTCACGTTCACCGCGTTAATGGGAGTAAAAACATCTAAAAAACAATCTTTTATTGAATTTATATTTATGATATGTTCCTTTTACTGTACTTTTTTAGTTGGTCGCCTATAACTTTTTAAAACCTACATTAACTCTTATAGTTTTCAACTTCGTTATATATTAGTACCTAACCTACTACTGCTACTTAGTACTATTATGTATTCTGTGCTACTGCTGTAAATTTTTTCACGAATCCATATTATAGAATCATTTAGCAGATAGAGGGTTTCCTTTCAAATGGTACTGGACCCCGGAATATCCAGGTAGCACCTTATATTTATTCTTTCGATAGGGGCTTTATTTGTGGGTTGATAATTCTAACACTAAAAAAGGTGCTAGAACTCCAAAAATCGTCCGTTTTACGGACTAACTAGCAACACCGCGAGGCGGATGTAACGATACGATTTTGATCATTTGGCTTGTGTGCGTGTGAAAAAAAACCATAGCGCGTTTTAAGTTTACCAGTAGCGCCATCTGTTGGCAACACGAAACATCATTTTTTCTTAGTAACCGCCGACGCAAAAGGGGATGTTATATGTTTGACGTGTCTCTGGGATGTCATAATAGCATCTAAACGAACGGACCGATTATGATGCGGTTTTTTTATTTAACCATCGACTCAAAAAAGGGGTTTTTTGAGTTTGACGGCAATGTCTGTCTGTGGCATCGTAGCTCTCAAACAAATGGACCGACTTCAATGGGTTTTTTTTTACGGGAAAGTAAGCTACCTTGCGGTGGTTCTTAGCTATGTTGGATAAAGCCAATATAGCCGTTCAAAAGCTATTAAGAGAAAAGTGCTTTAAAGTCAGGGGTTTTAAACTTGCCCGGCAAAATAAACTTTTTGGTTTGAAATTTTATCGAGTGTGATCTAGATGGTTCTTATAGCTACAACCCGCTAGTTGACTACAACTCAAATCAGACACTTTTTAGGGTTCCATACCCAAAGGGTAAAAACGGGACCCTATTACTAAGACTTCGCTGTCTGTCCGTCTGTCTGTCACCAGGCTGTATCTCAAGAACCACGATTGAAATTTTCACAAATGATGTATTTCTATTGCCGCTATAACAACAAATACTAAAAACAAAATAAAATAAATATTTAAGGGGGGCTCCCGTACAAAAAACGTGATTTTTATAGATAAAATGGTACGGAACACTTCGTGCGCGAGTCCGACTCGCACTTGGCCGGTTATTTCTAAACTTCTAAATAAACGTTTTGTGTGGGATTTTGTATGAAATATGAAAGCGTGACATCATGCTTTTTTTTTAAGTCAAAAAGCGCTCTTTCTATCAGTTTTTCTGAATTAACAAATCTAAAATCATGTTGAGAATGGATATGATCAATGTGACTATTTCTCACTTCTTCTTCTTATCGTGTGTGTTAGTGACTAACACTAGTGTCAGAGTTTTTAAACCGTTTTAAAGGCCTCTGACATGGTTTTAGATAACGACCAATGTCAAAGACAGTGACCGGGACCGTCGGCTTAACGTGCCCTCCGAAGCACGGATCATCTTACTTATCAGACAATCAGGTGATCAGCCTGCAATGTCCAACCAAACCAAACTAGGAAAACAATACAAAGTCGTTGCCCCCGCCGGGAATCGAACCCGCGACCTCCGGGTATGAGCCGAACGCTCTAACCACTACACCACGGAGGCAATTTCTCACTTCAAAAGTGAGACTATTTTGTGACGTTTATTGCATGAACTGCATCGAATAATTTATTTTTGACCCAGTCGTTTGTTCTACCCAATTGTGTGTTGAAGGTTTTAAATAGTCAAAAACGGAACCGCACTAACCAAATTCTAAATTTAATAATAAATATATTATAAATGTGATGTAAGGAGTACATCACATTTATAATATTTCTCTTAGCGGAAGGAAGAGAGACATGGAAAGCACTCCACCGACAAGAGCCCAGCTCTTAAATATAAGAAGAAGAAAGGAGTACCTATAACCGGAGAGCATGCATGAAAAGAGTAATGAGTGTTGATGAAGCAAAAGAGGTTTGCAAGGATCGTAGTAAGTGGAAATCCATAGTCTCTGCCTACCCCCATGGGAAACTGGCGTGAAAATATTTATGTATATGTCGGCGAGTTCAAGATAATCCCATTTATTATAGTTTTCGATGTGCAAACAGAAAGATGTTTACTACAAAACATAACTGCTAGATTTTTAAATATTTCAACAAGTATAAAAGCGGTCGCCCTAGCGGCGAGCGGCTCAGTCTTGTGCGGACCGCCGTACTGTGAACATCTCCTTTGTGTAGTGTGCTGTGGGCTTGGCCATAACTTCTTTAATTGTGATTGTTGTAATAGATGAGGATTTGGTAAACCGATTTATTACAATGATAGTTGTTTCAGCAAGACGATAAGCCCAGGTGGACACATATTCAATAACTGTGTGGGCCAGGGGTATTCAGACACAGGTTGGAATCCATGATACAGCGCGAGGCGGAGCGCTGTATTTATCGTCACACTTTTAGTGAGTTCGGCGTAGGTAATCTCCTGCTCCGTCATCAGAAGTTGGATCTGAATCTTTTGCCCACTTGAGTGAATCCATGGGAGAATAGGGGTGAAGAGACCGACAGGGTCCGAAGAGTGTGATTATAATTAGTCCGTCTTTTGAATTGTCCAGAGATGATGGACCCGTATTTTCAGTTTGCCAAAGGGGTAAAAATTCACAGGGATACGGAGCGTCAAGGTTCCGGAGTAGGGGCTTGCGGAGTCACACTTAGGTAAAAATCGTGCTTGAGTGTGGCGTCACGCAAAATTTCAATGCGCTGTATCTTTGTCATTTTTGGTTTCTCAGAGAAAGGAAAGAGTGTGTGTACAAACCACAATGTTGTTTGATGGTCTAACCGATGGACCAAAAGTGTTTTTCCATTCGTCATGCCTATTCTAAAAAACAGGAACCTGTCCATTTATTTAATAATCGTATGGCTATTATTACAGTCGTTAATCCGTATCTATTGTATTGCGTCTTTTTGCAGGGTGAACCAGTCTTCCGGCAGTCTCGAATAATGTGGTCCATGTCCTATTCAGGAGCGCCACATCCGCAAGCTGGGGAGTCAATCCAGTCGCACCGGAATTTAAACGATCTAGTTCGTCCCCATCCAGTTCTCAGTCTGTGGAGCTGGCACAATTCTCTTCGTGGGAGAGAGAACCCTGATAGTTTTTCAGTGGGGTTATTGGTTGTATCCACGTAGGTGGATTCAAATTCTATTATTTTTGATGGTAAAGTGGTTTTTCAACAGTCAATCTTATAGAGTTGGTGTCGTGACTTCAGTCTTAGCCTTTTTAATAGTTTGTGGATGGAGTTTAGCAGTGCAATGTGTCGATAACTTTTGGGGTCATTGACAGGCTCTGGTTTTAGTATCGCAACCCATCCTGTGTTGCATATGGTCTGTGTGACAAATGGTCTGTGTGACCACCGTCTGTGTGACAACCGTCTGTGTGACAAGCGTCTGTGTGACAAGCGTCTGTGTGACAAGCGTCTGTGTGACAAACGTCTGTGTGACAAACATCTGTGTGACAAACGTCTGTGTGACAAACGTCTGTGTGACAAACGTCTGTGTGACAAACGTCTGTGTGACAAACGTCTGTGTGACAAATGGTCTGTGTGACCACCGTCTGTGTGACAACCGTCTGTGTGACAAGCGTCTGTGTGACAAGCGTCTGTGTGACAAGCGTCTGTGTGACAAACGTCTGTGTGACAAACATCTGTGTGACAAACGTCTGTGTGACAAACGTCTGTGTGACAAACGTCTGTGTGACAAACGTCTGTGTGACAAACGTCTGTGTGACAAAGCGTCTGTGTGGCAAAGCGTCTGTGTGACAAAGCGTCTGTGTGACAAGCGTCTGTGTGACAAACGTCTGTGTGACAAGCGTCTGTGTGACAAGCGTCTGTCTGTCAACCGTCTGTGTGACAAGTCTATCTGAATGACAGTCGGCCTGTGTGACAACTTTTAGCGCCAGTAATGGTGCTAACGAGAGTGAAGCGATCAGTGCAAAGATACTTAACGTGTGTTTAGTTTCAGCTACTTCTGCAAAGGTGCTAAAGTGCTAACAAGTGAACTATAACTGCTGGCCACGTATTGCGGCCGAGTTGGAGTCAGCGGCAGTGCCGCAGGCGCTGGAGATATCTGGTAAAGTGAGGTGAAGTGAATTTGTGTGTCGTAACCTTATCTGCTGAATCGCAAAGATAACCTGGTGAGTTTTTATAGTTTTTTCGATTTAAGAGTAGAGCAGAGAGCAATTTATTTCAAACCTTTAGTTTTAAAACATAAAGTAGAATAATGTCTAGTCTTTTGACCACTATGCAAGCAAAAAATAATTATGATTTTGCTATTTTTAATAAGAACGTGTATTATCTGCTAAGTTTAGTAAGTTAATCTTATCGTCATAAGTTGATAGATGAGCTTAGAGGTGGCATAAGTCACTGTTAGTCGGAGCTGGCAGAGGCGCCAGTTAGTATCCTAGCAAATAGTCCTGTTTGAGTATTTTAAATTATAATTTTTAGCATCTTGTAAGCTTACGTTTTAATACTGGTGTAAAATGATAGTAATTAGGTCCGTTACTTACTTCATTATTCGTAAAGTTGGAGAGATAAGTTCTCCAAGCCTTTGCCTCATATTGGACTTAAGATAGCTAAATATGATGATGACTTTTATAAAGATTATAATGAGATAATGACCAGGGTGATTGATGATGATGATATTGATAATGAAGAGACAGTGATGACGATGAAGATATTATTGATGAAGAGGTGATTAATAGGACGGCGAGCCTACCATGATGATGATCATGGTAATGACTTTATTTAAAAGGACCCTTCACCGTTTACTATGTGAGTAATAATATTTTACCATTAATTTTGTTATTTACTGTGTTTTAGGTTAACTGAAGTAAAGTCCCGTTACTTGAGTAAATTTTAATCTGGATAATTAAAGTTGAGTAAATATTGTGATATTATAGCCAAGTTCAAGAATATCGTACTGATAAGCAATGTTATTTTTATTGTTATGAAGTCCGTAGAAAAAAGATTAAGCTTTAACTATTTTCTAGCCACGCTTTAGTGTAACAAAAGTACTGTAAACGTTTGTTTTTGTTGACAGTTGGGTGTTTTCCTGAGCCAGGGATGAATTATTTTGAGCTGTTGGCGGGGTTAAGCGTCGCAGAGTGGTGTCATTTATTTTTGAACTTATCCATTTTGGCGTGGTTTTGGATTTATTATTGCGGAAGGGCTGATGGTGAAAGCGTTGTTTGGCTCCGAGGATCTGTGTCGTCATCTGCCTGTATTTCATACAAAGTTCCAGTGCAGTCTAAGTGCAAACAGTGGAAACTGCTTTTTTTTTGACGTTTGGAGGAAGGTGTCTGATTTGACTTGTTGGAAAATAGCGTATATTATCTACCCAGTTGACATTTATTTTCACTTCTTCTTCTTATCGTGTCGTTGGCTTGAATTTTAAATTTTGTTCTTCGAGAACGTTGCCACTTTTACGCTTTCCTCCGAGGCATAGTATAGGTCAAGCACGGTACAGCTGGTAGGGCATAGAGGTGATCTAATGATCTAATCGTCATGACCACAATCGCCCTGTGCTTCTGCTTGGTCTATATGGCACCAGCGCGCCAGATTATGTTTACATCGGCCTGCTTCAGTTCGGAGGCAATTCAAGCACCTCCAAGTAGCCCATGGCAGTTTATGACCTGGCAGTAGCGCCTCTGATTGGATATAATCGGGGGGTGGAGCATACTGTTCGCACCACATTCTAAACCTAGATGATTCCGGTTGTTCTTACGTATAACTACATGAATCATTATGACGAATTTTCACCTATTCAATTATTTGAAAAATCGAGATGCTTTCCGGGCATGAGCAACTCAAAGCAAATACACAAGTATTTTCATGATAGGTGATTTCAGGATAGGTTTAGATGATTTTAAAGATTCATCGATGTTCATTTTTTTGTTTTGAGTTTATTATATTTTAGATCGTTTAATCCAATTTAGTCATCTAATAAAGATGGTTATTTATAGCAAAAAACAAATAAATAAACAGTACACAATAATTAATTTAACTAAAAACTAAATAACCTACCTAAATTAAAATGTTAAAAGTATGAACTAAAATATAACTAACTAAAAAATATAAAAATAAAACATATACCTAAGAGACTGGCGGCATTGCCTCGTCATACAGCAAGACTTCTAAAAAAAATTTACTAAAGCTTTGTTTTGATCAGGTTTGGCCGAACGGTGTACCGTTTGTGCTTTGTGTTGATCTTAAATATGAAACCCGAGGACGGGTGTTACTGTCAAGATGGCAGTGTCGGCGAGTTAAAAATTGATTCCTTTAAATTGATCCATGAATTTTGTTGATTCGAATTTCATTTCATTTTCATTTATTTATTTCCATATAACAATTTTACATTATGTCGGAATTACTTAAAACTAACGTCCTATAATTATTCTATTTAACAAACTATTTGTACCGATATGTCAATTTAAATAAAATTACAATTTTAGAGCTTCACCTGAAATATTCGTCAATGGAGTAGAAGGCTTTTTTCAAAAGGTATATTTTTAGTATTTTCTTAAAAGGCTTAAGAATGATTGAATACGTAAGCATTGTGCGAAAAATCCCTTAGTTATGATTTCTTTATAATTATTCCTGTATCCCTTTAAATGTCGGACGCCCGGACCGGGCGTCTGATGTATTGTTTTACTATTGTGTCTGCTATGACGACGTTTAAAGGGGTATAGATCTTGGCTGAAGGACAAATAAAAGACCGGTTCAGAAAAGTAGTTTTGCAAGGCACTCTTCTGGAGTTTTTGCGAGTTGAAATTTTGTTATAGTTTTGTGGGACGCTTATTGCCGAGCTAGATCAGAATTATTTAATGGTTATTTCTAACCATGCTACCATAGAATACATAATAGTACAAGTACAGAAGATTCACACTGAAAAATCAATTAAAGGAATACAGACTCTCGCTACGATACAATTAAGTTCAATTCAGATCGCAAAACGCTAATAACTTACAGTTATATTCACTTAGACAATCCATTTCTTTCTATCGCGTAACGCTTACCTTTTTTGGCGCACTAATTAGCTACGCTGGCATAGCCGCCGTACGTTCTTGCGTTTTTAATACCTACCGCGGAATGAGACAGGCCTGATGCTACTTACTAGTTTAAATTACTATTGAGAGCGCGTACGAGGGCGTACGCATGTCAGGTTGGCCGTGTCGGCGAGTTCAAGATAATCCCATTTATTATAGTTTTCGATGTGCAAACAGAAAGATGTTTACTACAAAACATAACTGCTAGATTTTTAAATATTTCAACAAGTATAAAAGCGGTCGCCCTAGCGGCGAGCGGCTCAGTCTTGTGCGGACCGCCGTACTGTGAACATCTCCTTTGTGTAGTGTGCTGTGGGCTTGGCCATAACTTCTTTAATTGTGATTGTTGTAATAGATGAGGATTTGGTAAACCGATTTATTACAATGATAGTTGTTTCAGCAAGACGATAAGCCCAGGTGGACACATATTCAATAACTGTGTGGGCCAGGGGTATTCAGACACAGGTTGGAATCCATGATACAGCGCGAGGCGGAGCGCTGTATTTATCGTCACACTTTTAGTGAGTTCGGCGTAGGTAATCTCCTGCTCCGTCATATATATGTGTGTAATAAATTTTAAAAAACAATTTTCCACAAGTATTTACCCTGGCCAAGTTGAAAAATATTTATTTCTCTTATTAACAAGACCCTCTTTGACCCCGTTTGACCCTCCTTTAATGGCGTTTGTAAAATATGCTTACTCATAAAGGAATCTGCGGTCTCCTTGTCGGCCTGTGCGCTTTGATGAAGGGAACCGCCGACAGATGCCGGACCGGCCAGCGAACCTGGGGGCTATTACTAAATCTCATCGCTATTAATTGAGCGTGCGAGCTCGAAGCGTCACTGTTTCAATTTGGGCTGCTAGCGTCTGATTTACTGTGCAGTTATCTTCTATTCGTCATAGTTTTTGGACAATTTTTTAGTTTCAAAAATTATATGGGGAACTCTTTTGACATTTATGTTTTTGGATTTTTTATGAAGATAAACCAGACGGATAAATACGCGAGCTTACAGCTCAGTTTTTTTAAGTTACTCAGTTTTTTGTTTACAAATAAAATTAATTCACCTTACCTAAAACGAATAAAATAAAGATGTAGGTATACTTATTCAAAAAATATGTCTAAAATATTAGCTTTACTGCACTTTTCTATTGCTAGCTTACTTACGGGCTACGGCCAATACTGAACTTACTTATTAATTTTTAATTCATTTAAATATAACTTTGTAACCCATCCTTTCCCTGTCTACCTTGATATTTGTAAAAACCTGCAAATTGATTTTACTTTTAGGCGCTGGACACACAGAAAAGACGTAAGACGCGAACGGGCGCAGACATATGTCTCCTCCACGTCCGTTTCATACAAAATGCATAGACACGTCGCGTCTTACGTCTTTTCTGTGTCCAGCGCTTTATGTTGATATCGATCGACTCCATAATAACAGCCTAAAGGATTACGGCATACCGTCCGTTAAAATTACATCCGCGATTATCACGCGCAGGCGCAACGGCAGTTACCGCTCATTGCGACGATTAGGCGACAATGCGAATCGAGTTCAACTTGGATTGACGCAAAAAGTCGCAAATGCGATGCGACAGATTACTACGGGCACTTAATATGTTTTTAATAGGTCTTATTCTGATGGCTGTAAGTTATGTTGTGAATAGAAATAAGTGGCCAAGTGCGAGTCGGACTCGCCCATAAAGGGCTCCGTAGCAGCAAGTTAGAAGTCTTGTTAGTAGTATGTTTTTTTTATTTTTATATTTGAGTTGATTGAATGAAAGGTAAATTGTGGTTTACGATTCATGACGTATTAAAAAAAAACTACTTACTAGATCTCGTTCAAACCAATTTTCGCTGGTAGTTTGCATGGGTATAAACATCATATATTTTTTTTAGTTTTATCATTCTCTTATTTTAGAAGTTACACACATTTTTCCACTTTGGAAGGGTCTCTCGCGCAAACTATTCAGTTTAGAAAAAAATTATATTAGAAACCTCAATATCATTTTTAAAGAGCTATCCATAGATACCCCACACGTATTGGTTTGATGAAAAATAAATTTTTGAGTTTCAGTTCTAAGTATGGGGAACCATTAATTTTTATGTTTTTTTTTTGTTCTATTTTTGTGTGAAAATCTTAATACGGATCACAGAATACATCTACTTACCAAGATTAAACAGTATAATTCTTATAGTTTCGGAAAAAAGTGGCTGTGACATACGGACGGACAGACAGACAGACAGACAGACATGACGAATCCATAAGGGTTCCGTTTTTTGCCATTTGGATACGGAACCCTAAAAAGTAAGATAAGTGCATTGCGACATTTTTTGTATAGGTCATCATCATCACGCCGTGTTGTCCAGCAGAGTAGAAAAGGACTACTCGAAGTCTTCCCGTGGATGTAGAAGGCGACTTAGTAAATACGCTCAACAAAGTTTATGTCTTGAGACCTCACCATTAAGTCTGATCAGCGTAGAGAGTTTAGGCCAAATCCTCTAGCTGCTGTGACCAAATATAGCTGTGGTAGTACAGAGAGGGCCATGTTCCTGCAATGGAGTCTAAAAAAATTAGGTATTTTTCTAAGTCAAAAATAAATTATTTTGTACTGATAACAAAATAAAATGTTCCCAAATAATGTCACTTGTCTTTAAACGTATCCATTTTAACGTGATTTTAAATTTATTATTGCAGAAAAACTGATAATAAGAGCGCTAATTGACTCCAAAAAACTGTGACGTCATCTGCCTGTATTTCATACAAAATCCCATAGAAACTGTTTGTTTTGACGTTTAGAAAAAAGTATCATCATATTTTTTTTATTAATTAGGATGATGATGATTATGATGAAGAGAAACAAAAAGTTTATTTGCCAGGCAAAATAAAAACCCCCGACTTTCAAGCGTTCTTTCCTAATAACTTTTGTACGGACAACGGGCTTATTAAACATAGTTGAGAACCACCGCAAGGAAGCTTACTTTTACGTAAAAGAAACCGTATTGTAATCAGTCTATTTGTTTAAGAGGAACGATGCCCCAGACAGACATACAGACAGACACTGGAGTCAAACTTATAAAACACTTTTTTGCGTCGTTGATCAACCGAAATACCGCATCATAATCGGTCCGTTCGTTTAGATGCTATGATGACATCACAGACAGACCCACAGACACACGTCAGACCTATAACACCCCCCTTTTTTGCGTCGGAAGTCAAAAATGTGTTCATAAGAGAAAATGATTTTTCGTGTTGCCAACAGATGGCGCTACTGGTAAAAGTAAAACACGCTATGGTTTATTTTCACACGCACACAAGCCAAAGGATTAAGTTTATTTCTTGACAACCGCCTTGCCGTGTTCGAACTTGAAACGTAGCCAGTCTGTTGTCAAAAAATAAATCCAAAAATCGACCGTTTTACGAACTAACTTGAAATTTTCAAGTTGGTCCGTTAAACGGACGATTTATGGACTTCCAGCACCTTTTTTTAGTGTTAGAATTATCAACCCACCAATAAAACCTTTTTAGCGTCGAAGGTTAAGGGGCTACTACCTGTATTTCCCGGGTTCCAGTGCTCCCAACCTACTAATATTATAAACGCAAAAGTTTGTAAGTATGAATGGATGGTTGTTTGTTACTCTTTCACGAGAAAACTACTGAATGCATTTTAATGAAACTTTACTATAATATAGCTTATACATCAGAATAACACATAGGCTACAATTTATAACATAATATTATAAAGAATATTTTTGTCAGGTCCCAAAGACATAGATTAATAAAGATAGTTTTTTGTTTTGAAATTTTTTAAAGTTGTACAGTTAACTAGACAGCAAGCGACACCGTTATTACTTTGCAAGTTTGCAAGAGAGTCAGTTTTACTATAGATTTGTTTTGTCAATTTATATGGGCCGGTATATTCGATAAAAGGTAAAGGTAGTATAGTAAAGACAGTATCGATACTATTGAATTTAAATATTATCGATAATCGTCCCCTATTCATTTTCTCAATTGATGATTTAAGGATAAAACTACCTTAGGTAAAGACTAGTACCTAGGGTAGTTTCATATTTATAATATACATACTACTAATCATATTAGTAATTCATAACTACTTACTACTAATTTTGATTCTATTTTCATCTTCACACTAGTCATTATGCGAGATGTAACCTTTTTGGTTCTTAAAGCACTAGGCTCTGTCTACCCCGTTAAGGCTACGTGATAATGTGTCTGTATTTTTAAAAAGATTTTCATATTTATTTAATCACTAGCTTTTACGACTATTTTACTTTCGGTATCTAACTTAACAGACTGAAATCGGTATCACAATATAATAATTTATTTCTTCACTGTTCCATTATATCTACATCTATTTATCTCTATTTAACTTTGAAGGTACTCTTATCTACGTTTCTAGAAACTTGAACAATACAGGGTGCAATATTAACTGAGATTACCATGCGAGTTTCATGTTACAAAGGGTGGTCTCTCTTTGAAACAGGGGGAGAAATCCAATATTTTAAAAACTTGCCGGCTTAAGCCTGCTGTATATTTTCTTTTCTTTTCCGCAGTCGAGTTCTGTTTGTGTCTTGAATTTTTAGAGCTATTTACTTAAAAATAATGTAATTGAATCGTAAATAAAATATGCATATTGACTGCGTATACTACTCTTTAACTACTAAACGGGATTTTTTTATTAACCTACAGTATCCCACCATTAGGCAATGGCATCAACCTCAGACTTCCATTTGTCTCTATCCGTAGCGATAGTTCGCATTTATCAAATCTTGAAAGATCGTCAGACCATTGCGTTCTAGGGCGACCTCTCTTCGCCAGCCTGCAGGGACCCATTCCGTGGTTAGACCAGGCCTGTCTCACTCCGCGGTAGGTATTAATAAGCGGCCAAGTACGAGTCGAACTCGCCCATGAAGGGTTCCGTAGTAGCAAATAACATGTCAACAACCAGTCTTGTAGTATGTTTTTTTTTTAATTTTTATATTTGAGTTGATTGAATGAAAGGTAAATCGCCGTTTATGATTTATGACGTATTAAAAAAAAACTACTTACTAGATCTCGTTCAAACCAATTTTCGCTGGTAGTTTTCATGGTAATGAACATCATATTTTTTTTATTTTTATCATTCTCTTATTTTAGAAGTTACAGGGACACACACACACACACTTTTCACATAATACATCTACTTGCCAAGTTTCAACAGTATAGGTCTTATAGTTTCGGAAAAAAGTGGCTGTGACATACGGACGGACAGACAGACAGACAGACCGACAGACATGACTAATCTATAAGAATCTTCTGTACTTGTACTATTATGTATTCTGTGGTTAGACCCACCTATCCGGATGCATCCTACAGATATAACCAGCCCAGTCCCACTTGAGTTTCGCTGCTTTCCTTTCCACGTCAACTATTGTGGCCTTGGAGCGATTGGTAATGGTACATGGCCCGTTAGTTTGACACCCAGTATGCTTCGCTCTATAGATCGCTGGTAAACACCGAGTTTGAATGTAAAGGTAACGTTTTGGATTAACCGATAAAGACCCGCACGACATTAATAAATTTCCACGTTCATAGTCTTACTATTGTGTCTGGTATTGGCGGTAAAGGAACTAAATGGGAATACTAAGAAATAAACATTTACACGTAATATTTGTTAATCTGCAACATTAAGAAGGTATATATATATTTACAATAGGTCATTATCATCAACGTCACTTCTTTTGAGTCTCCATTGCAGGAGCACGACCCTCTCTGGACTACTAGAGTCATACTTGGCCACAGTATAAATACAGAGAGTTTGGCCTACACTCTCCACGCTGACCAGACGGGTTGAAGAGGTCTTTTCATGATAGATTGGTATTTTCTAAGCTTTGTTAAGGCCATACCCAAATTTTCCGGGGTCCAGTGGCGCCGCCATTTAAAATAAATCATTTAAAAGGAAACGGAGATATCATTTAAAATTGTGTCTTGGTCAAGTTCTAGATACCCATTCAAAGTATTTTTTAAACTACTTTTTGTAGTTTAAAGTGAGAACGTGAAGCTTTTCGACGCACATTTGCGAAAAACGGCCACTTTTGGCTAATGTGCGTAGAAAAGCTTCACGTTCTCACTTTAAACTATAAAAAGTAGTTCATAAAATAGTTTTAAGGGTTATCTAGGGCTTGACCAAGACACAATTTTAAATGATATCTCCGTTTCCTTTCAAATGATTTATTTCAAATGGCGGCGCCACTGGACCCCGGAAAATTTGTGTATGGCCTCAAGCTTGTCTTTTCTAAGTCACCTTCTACGACGGGAAGACTTGGGGTGGTCCTATTCTACTGTGTCGAAAAACACACGACAACACACTTTAAACAACAATTTAAATCTAAAGGTACATCCTTCTGAGTGTTACATAATATAATTTTTAAAACACATATACCTACGGAATTAACTGCCTCCGTGGTGTAGTGGTTAGAGCGTTCGGCTCATACCCGAAGGTCGCGAGTTCGATTCCCGGCGGGGGCAACGACTTTGTGTTGTTGTCCTAGTTTGGCTAGGACATTGTAGGCTGATCACCTGACTGTCTGATAAGTAAGATGATCCGTGCTTCGGAGGGCACGTTAAGCCGTCGGTCACTGTTTTTGACATTGGTCGTTACCTAAAACTATGTCAGAGGCCTTTAAGGCGGTTCAAAAACTCTGACACTAGTGTTAGTTACTAACACACACGATAAGAAGAAGAAGACCTACGGAAAGTATCAAACGCTTTAAAAGTCATATTGGCAAATTGCCAGACGAAGAATTCCAGTAATTTTAGTATACGTTTTCAGGGTGTAAATTTGCAACCTTGCCATATTTTCAGTCGTAAGTACTTATACCTACTGATCATGTTAAACAACTTTATCCAAAGAGCAAAGGTCGAAATATGAAATAATTAGCCAAGTGCGAGTCGGACTCACCCATGAAGGGTTCCGTAATAGCAAATAACATAATATAAAAGTCTTGTATTATGTTTTTTTAATTTTTATATTTGAGTTGATTGAATGTTAGGTAAATTGCCGTTTATGATAAATCATGATGACGTATTAAAAAAAACTACTTACTAGATCTTGTTCAAACCAATTTTCGCTGGTAGTTTTCATGGTAATGAATATCATATTTTTTTTTTAGTTTCAACATTCTCTTATTTTAGAAGTTACGGGGGGGGGACACACATTTTTCCATTTTGGAAGTGTCTCACGCGCTATTCAGTTAGGAAAAAATGATATTAAAAACCTCAATATCATTTTTGAAGACCTATCCATAAATATCCCACATGTATAGGTTTGATGCAAAATATTTTTTTTGAGTTTCAGTTCTAAGTATGGGGAACCCCCAAAATGTATTGTTTTTTTTTCTATTTTTGTATCAAAACCCGGTTTACACAATACATCTACTTACCAATTTTCCATAATATAGGTCTTATATTTTCGGAAAAAAGTGGCTGTGACATACGGACGGACAGACAGACAGACAGACATGACGAATTTATAAGGGCTCCGTTTTTTGCCATTTGGCTATGGAACCCTAAAAATGCTGCTTCTGAATCACGCAGTTCGTGTAGCGTAGAATTTCCACATTGTTTTGTAATAAATTTTTATTTTAACCAAAGATAATATAATTACTAACGTTATTTTGACTAAGGAAACTGAAGTAAACACCATTAGAAGCCATAACAATGAGCTGTATTTAGAATCTTGCCCATAATCCCTCATAATACTACACACGGCCACCGCAGAACATTCGACAATACGCAAAATTATTCGCGATCGCTGACAAACTATAATAATAGACAGAGAATGTATATCAGGGTGTTTCGAAGCAAATCCTTGTTTCACTTTGCTCTTCAAATATTAATTAAAACTAGCTGTGCCCGCGGGCTTTGCTCCCCATGGGAATTTCAGGATAGAAACTATCCTATGTCCTTCTCTGAGTCTTTAACTATATCCATATTCAATTTCATTTAAATAGGTTCAGTGATTGAAGCGTGAAGAGTTAACAAACAAATATACAAACTCACTTTCGCATTTATAATAATTAGTAGGACAAGCATAAGGATTCACTGCTATCTATAAAAAAGAAGCTTGTCTTTCGGCCGCAAAATATAATAAAACACTTACAAGTATGTAGTGTTCAAGAACAAAACGTATGGGCAAAGTACATTATGGCGAGCGTCAGATAATCTGGCCGAAAATATTAAAGTCGCTCAATTTTAAAAAATGTAAATGAATATATACATTGAAGCCGTGTGGTTTCCGACAGAGTAGAATAGGACCACTCCAAATCTTCCCGTGGATGTCGTAAAAGGCGACTTAGGAAAAACAAGCTAAACAAAGTTTATACACATCAATGAGACCTCTCCAACCCGTGTAGCCAGCGAGGAGAGTGTAGGCCAAGTCCTCTTGTTGCTCTGGCCAAGTATACACTGACTCTGGTAGTACAGAGAGGGTCGTGCTCCTGCAGTGGAGACTAAAAAGACCTGATGATGATAATGATGATAAACAGTGACCATACTGATTAAGCTAGCTCCAAACTAAGTTTAAACTTCTATTATAGGATACAATTACTCAACGATACTATGTTTTATAATTAATACATATATATGTAGATAAACACCACATGTATGGTTATTTTGGCAAAATGAAGTATCAAATTAAAAAAAACTGTACAACGTGAAAGGGACATACCCAAAATAAATCAAACCACGGGCTATACTAAATCACTATAGTATGAATAGATTATCAGTCAACAAACAAAAAAAATATCGGCTCTTCCATACAAAAGTGTGCGGCAGCCAACAACTTGTATGTTTCCATACAAGTTGTCGGCTGCAAATTCTTTTTTTGTTTTGTCTGACTGTTTGTTTTGGCTGTCGTATTCTTTGTTGTTTTTAGACCGTTGTTTTAAATAACTTATATATAGGCCCGTGGTTCGATTTATAACGTGTATGTCCCTTCCACGTTAAACATCTTGTTATCTATTTTTATTCATATCTACACTCACAATGCAGTCCAAAATTCATGCCCAATTAACATTCAGACAAGTCATTGTGGCGACAATAAACGAAAATTGTCATAACACGAAACGACTAGGTATTAAAAATTCCATCACAGAGGATTGCTGCTAGCGCCCGGGGCCCCAAGGTCGCACAAAAGGCCTTTTCACCCTTTCACGTGAGCAAGATTGGTGTGAATACTGAATCCTGTTGACACCGCTTTGAAAATGATAGCTGGAGTTGTATTGAAGTCTTGCCCTCAATTCCGCCTTTGTGGGATTTAATGAGCAATTAGAGTGTATGTTAGTTTTATTTTTAACATCAGCGAAGACCTTCATTAACAAAATGATAAAGTTACTTGTTCGTTAATTTTTAAATGTAAAACATGACATTGCGATATAAAATTACTAGCTGTGCCCGTGGGCTTCGTTCCCCTTGGGAATTTCGGTATAAAACTATCCTATGTCCTTCCCTGGGTATCAAACTATTTCCATATTAAATTTCATTACAATTAGTTCAGTGGTTGAAGCGTGAAGTGTAAAAAACAAACAAACAAATATACAAACTCTATTTCGCATTTATAATATTAGTAGGATATAGAATATTTATAAGATAAAAGGAATAAAATATTTAATTCTTTTCGAGGGTATTTGAGTTTTGTTGTGTGTTGCATTTTTTTGTACTGATCCGGTAGGTTTGTTAATTTTAAATCCTTCTTTTTCCGCGCAGATCGTAGACGTCGATCAAGGAAATGTGCACCTAGCATTAGTATTTGGCATCACACTTAACGCGAAAGTTTGTAAGTGTGTGTGTGTGTGTATGTTTGTTACTTCTTCACGCGCAAACGGCTGGACCAATTTTGATAAAATTTTATGTGCATCTTTGTCACCCTGGATTAACAATAGGCTACTTTAGGCACAGTTAACACCTCAGGCCACAGCTAGTCTAACAATAACAACCAGGATAAATGCAATGTTTTTACGTGCCTAACTTCCGCAGCAATTTCTATCCCCTAGGGACTTATTATGTAATATTATAACTTTATCATAGATATTAGGATGGTGTTTCATCGAAAATAACTCACTTCATGTGCTCACCTAGGGCGTTTCAGTAATCCTGTAAACTAGCTAACACCTAACTAGATAAATCCGGTTGGAACTAGATTACTGCAATGGCCGAGCATCGACGGCGACAAATTGACTTACACCGTACCCACAAATCGATATAATATAGATCGAAGAAGTATTCAACGTGGAAGGGACATACCAGTAATGGGACCTTTTTTTTGGATAATTTTTTTGTCCTAATATGCTTTGGCATACTGGATTTGGCATAAAATATTTTATCATAATAGTTTTTAGGCATAAGTTGTTTTTTGGCATACTGGTAAGTTGGGCATAATTATATTTTAGGCTAATTTGTTACGGCATAATGTTAATTTGCATAATCTCTTTAGGCGTAATAACTATAAGACTTATAGTATTTAGGCATAATATTTTTAAAAATAACAGAAACAAAATTAGGTTATTTAAGTGTTTATTTTCAATTATCATGCAAAAAAAAAATATGACCACCCAGAACAAATGTGAGGGCAAAAGGGAAGTTAGGTTTAAGTTTTTTTTTTTATGATCACCTGGAACAACTGTCAGACCAGAAAGGAAGTTAGATTCAACTTATTAGCAATAAATAAACAATTTATATACAATGAATATAAATGTTATGGTTAAACATTTTTATGCTTAATGTAATGTTATGTCTTGATAAATTATGGTTTGATGACATTATGCTTACATACTTTTTTGCTTTAAAATGTTAGGGCTAAATAATTTCGTTAATATTATATTTTGTTAATAATTTTGTTTAAAATGATTATGCTTAGGTACATTATGCTTAAAATTATTATGCATACTCCATTATGCGAAAGGACGTTATGCTTAAAAACGATTGTGCATTAAACCAGTATGCTATGTGATATTATAGCTTAAATTTGTATGCATATAGATATCGAACCACGGGCTATACTAGTTCACTACAGTAGTAGTAGTTATAATAAAATAACAGTCAAAAACGAATATAGACGCCGGAGAGGTATAGAGTCTTCACTTTTTAGGGTTCCGTAGCCAAATGGCAAAAACGGAACCCTTATGGATATGTCATGTCTGTCTGTCTGTCTGTCCGTCCGTATGTCACAGCCACTTTTTTCCGAAACTATAAGACCTATAATATAGATGGACAAATTACACAGATTGAGCTAGCCTCAAAGTAAGTTCGAGACTTGTGAGAAAGGACTAACTCAACTAAACCCCTGACTACTCTTTACCATAATCAATTTGAACAGTGCGTAGATGATGTTGTTGTTTCCACTACGTCCGCGGGTAATTGGACACGCAAGCTAATGAGCAATAGAGCCGACGACAAAGGAGCCCGTTGCCCTGGCGGGAGTGCGCATTGCTAGCGCTTTCGCAAGTAAAGCGACACCGAGTGTGGTCCGCACTTGGATGGGTGACCACAAGTGGCAAAAAAAATTCCCAAGCTCCTCCGTGCTTTGGACGTATGCCGTTGGTCCCGGCTGCCATCATTGTATGGCAGTCGTAAGGCTATGCCACGTCACATGCCGTTAGGCAGCCTGAAAAATCTGACACCAGTGTTGGCAACTTACACACACGAAAAACGAAACCATAACCAACTAGCTGGTGCCCGCGACTTTGTCTGCGCAGGATTATCACACAATATCTTTATAAATTGTAGCCTATGTGTTATTCTGATGTAATAAGCTACATTATTGTAATGTTCTATTAAAATTCATTTAGTAGTTTTTACGTGAAAGAGTAACAAACATCCATCCATACATACTTACAAACTTTCGCGTTTAATATATTAGTAGAATTTAAACAGTGCGTAGGTGAGGTTGCCACTTCCACGACGTCCACGGGTAATTTGTCGCGCACTCAACAGAGTAACGATCATCGACACGCAAGCTAATTAGCGATGGAGCCGATGACAGAGTTATCATCGCGTGATAAATTTGAAACTTTATCCCTGGGTATATAATCGATAATAAACCTTTCCTGCACTGGTGACACTGCTTTAATAATTTGTTTGTTTGTAATAACTTATTGTAAATAAATAGGTATAGTTAAAGAGTTAAAAACAATTTATTAATTTCAATATTCCATTATAGTTGTCTTAACCAAAACAAATACATATACAAAGACAACATATGAAAGAGCTAATAGCTCTTCCAGTCAACTTGCGATAGTTAATATATGCAATAGATTTTTTTGTTATTACAGCTTAAATTTTATTACACACATTATCATGCGTGGTAGTGCATTTGGTGTAGGTGGTATAAGTGACAAAGTCTAAGCAGAGAGGACGCAAAAAACATTTTAAAACAATAGGACATACCGGACCAGACACATAACTCAATGCCATGAATGTCAGATGATATGTTTCAATAATATGATATGCAATAAAAAAAAAAAATTTATCCTCATTGGGCTTAACAAATATATGATTACCAGATTAAATTATAATAATTGTACAAATCACGAGTATATTTGTAGTTTGGAACAATAAAGTCTGATATAAAGTTTGAGACAAAGAACCATTCAACTCATTAGAGTCCACTAAGAAGAAATTGCATGATACAGGCTAAACGCCAAACAGAAAACAGATACCAAAACAAGCCAAGGTAGCTCTGCTTTTTACATTTAACAGCAGTAATAATTCAACAGCAATCTGGAGTCATTTTTATCGTTTTTAACCTCCTATAACAATAATAGTAAGTGTCATAACTCAAGCACTTAAGAAAAAAACATATGTCATAAGTTCATAACAATGAAACATAACGGACCAGACACCAAACTCGGCGTAGGGCCATAAGGCTTAGATCGTGTTTAATTATTTGCATCTAAAATAATTTACTGAAATTATCGTTAGGTTCATCAAAACTATAATCACAACAATAGAACAATCATAAAGATAAAGTATATAAAGCAGAAATCTGATGATACAGGCTAAACAGAAAACAGATATCTAATCATACTGATCAACATTTGATTGTAAATAAAACAAACCAAGGTGGACCTGCTTTCTCCATTTAACAGCTACATTAATTCAACAGCCATCTGGCATCATTTTTAGCTCTAAAACCTCCCGTAACAATAAAAAGCGAGTGCCATAACTCAAGCACTCCCGAAAACATATTTCAAAACAATGAAACATAACGGACCAGACACCAAACTCGGCGCAGCGCCAAAAATTTTAAAGCCCCTTCAATAATTATTTGCACCCCAGATAATTTATTTAAAATTATCCCCCTCGAGTGGCTTACTCAACCTTCGTCGAGTCCAGAAAGGAATTAATTTTAAACGCACTCGTTTTGTCATTTGCTTTTGTCGCCTCATTCCTTTTTAATTATAGATCAAATTGAAGATATTATTTTGGGTTATTTATGATGTTTATAATTTGAAAAGGGTGGAATTAATAAAGCAGATTGCATTGAATAGGAAAACCCGAGGTGTAATAACAGAATGATAACAACTTTTTTGCAAAAAATATTAGGTTCTTTTAAACTGACAATTATTAAAAATTCGTTTGATATATTTTAATTTATAGTTTTGTTTTATCCATATCCATCCATATTTCGAGTCCAGGCCATATTTCATCCAGGATGATTTGGGTACTTTCCTGGGTCAAAAACTAATTGTTCGGCATTGTTAAGAAAATAAAACGTCACAATGTCACTTGTCATATCCATTTTAACGTGATTTTAGATTTATTGTTGCAGAAAATTGATAATAAGAGCGTTATTTGACTCCAAGAAAGTAAGACGTCGTTACTCTATATTTCATTCAAATCTTTTACAAAATGTTTGTTTTGACGTTTAGAAAAAGTATCAGATTTGACTTGTTGGTAAGTTGCGAATTATTTATTATTTAGTTTACATATACCTCTAGTAAAATTTTATCTACCTTGTAATATTATTTGAATATAAAATTGAGAGCTAGGAAAAGAAATTAAATTAACATGTATCACACTACTAGTGTAGCAATTGTTCTAAAGGAAAATTTGTATAGAGGCAGAGGATGTACGTTACTACCATACATCCTCTGCCTCTATACAAATTTTCAAGAAAAATGATAAGAGTGAATTTTAACACTGCGCGCGCACACCGACAGAAAAAAGCAACAGGATAAAGTTAGCCCACGATCTGGCTGTACTGTATCTATGTTCACGCCAAAGAAGTATAACTTCTAACGCGTGTACGTACATAAGTACACACACTCTTTTTATTGTATGTATGTTACGCGATAATTTCGTCCACTGTAAACCGATTTTGATGATTCTTTTTTTTTTTTTTAATGCCTTTACTCCATGTTGGTCCCATATTACGTTCAGCCGGAGATTGTATTAGACCTTTATTCCTAAAGTTACCCCACCACTGTATAGATGATAGATAGATATCTTAAGGTCCATTTACACGGTGCAACATTTTTGCCTATTTATAAATAAATTGAAGCAAAAGATAGCTTGCATGGTCTAATCTAAACGAAGTGTCAGCTAAAGACGTAGAAACTTGCATCGTCATTTTTAGGGTTCGTAGCCAAATGGCAAAAAACGGAACCCTTATGGAGTCGTCATGTCTGTCTGTCAGTCCGTCCATGTGTAAAAGCTAAAACTATGCTATTGAAACTTGGTAAGTAGATATATTCTGTGAACCAGATTTTTACACAAAAATAGAAAAAGAAATCAATAAATTTTGGGGTTCCCTTACACTTAGAACTGAAACTCATTTTTTTTTCAACAAACCCGTACTGCTAAAATAAGTGAATGATGACCTTTTCTTTCACAAAGTCATAATTTACAATCGAAAACATACTTTTAGCAGGACGCAACAAAAACTTTATTAAAAGAAACTCAAAGTAAATACGATTTTAGTACCTACGCGACACAAAATGATAGACGTATATAACAAAGAGAAACTTTTCAACTTTACAATCGAGAATACAACAACAAAAAACTTTATGAAAAGGAACTGGAAGTACGTGGGGTGCTGTAAGTTTTCGTTGTCAACGCGCGATATAGGGTGTTTTACAAATGTATTGGGTATTGTGACGTTGGAAATGGAGTGGAAAGACGGCATTATACATGGAAATGTCGATGAGTGAGTGTACATAAATCGAATCCTACTAATGTTATGTTAAAGTTTAGCTGTGTATTAGACGATAATAGAAGCTTATTACCTAGACAAATAGGATATTTTTTAACGCTGTGAAAGTGTCAATCTTCTGAAGGGAAAAAATCTGATTTTATTTTGAGCATTCGACAAAAGGGATACAATGTTTGAAAAAAAATTGTGGGAATAGGGATGAAGACTGGGTAAAAATATATTAGGACCGAAAAGTTTCTCTTTGTGTCGCGTAGGTACTTACATCGTATTTACTTTGAGTTTCTTATGATCAAGTTTTTGTTGCATCCAGCTAAAAGTATCTTTTCAATTGTAAATTATGACTTTGTGATAAGAAGGTTGGTCGAAGTATCACGGGCGTTTGGTAATTATATCTCGCGCAAAGGTTATGCGTCATCTAAGCGTTATATTAATGTTAGCCGTCATTTTCAATCCCGCAATGAATTTTTATACTTACCTTTGGGATTTTGAGTACCTATTCAGTAATTTATCTATGATAAAATCATTAAAATAAAACAGTAGATGTTAAAAAATAAAATATAGTAAATCAAAGTGAACTACTACCTATAAGACTAAAATATAATATAAGTAAATATAAAGCCTCTCAAAGGACCGGGGTAAAAAGACCCGTGATTCTCAAAGGAGATACAATAATATAAATATAATTGTTTATAATATACTTATTAAAACTAAATTATGTCTGTGGTAACAGTAGGTGAGAAGATGTCTAAAAAACTACTTTCTCAATGAAAATTGAATTTGAAATATCAAAATGTTTCTACTGAAAACGACTATTATCAGTAAAATAAATATATATGGACAAATTACACTGATTAAGCTAGCCCCAAAGTAAGTTCGAGACCTTTTGATACATTCATACTTATATTTCGTAAATTCCTACTGGAAAAGTTTTTTATTGCAACGGGCTTAGGCGTTCATTCAAGTACTTATGTGTCAACGCTACATTTAGTTACAAACACGTTATATAGGAAATTACATTGTTTCTACCATCAAAGGCAATTGAGACAACAAGAAATAACAGCCGGCGCCCGCGGCTCGGAAGGAAGCCGCCATTTCCGTGGATTACATCCTATTGCTTACATTCCGCTCGATTAACATTTCATTTTAGTAACGCAACTATACAACTTGTAATGGACATATCCGTAATAAATCGAACCACAAGCTGTACGAGATTACAATAAATATAAATATATAGGGACAAATTACACTGAATAAGCTAGCCTAAAGTAAGTTCGAGACTTGTTGATACATTTATACTTATAGTTCGTAAATTCCTACTGGTAAAGTTTTTTATTGCAACGGGCTTATTACTTATGTGTTAACGCTATATTTACATGGTTTATAGGAAATCACATTGTTCTTCTATCATCAAAGGCAATTGAGACAGCAAGAAATAACAGCCGGCGCCCGCGGCTCGGAAGGAAGCCGCCATTTCCGTGGATTACATCCTATTGCTTACATTCCGCTCGATTAACATTTAATTTTAGTAACGCAACTATACAACTTGGAATGGACATATCCGTGATAAATCGAACCACAAGCTGTACGAGATTACTATAAATATAAATAAATAGGGACAAATTACACTGAATAAGCTAGCCTAAAGTAAGTTCGAGACTTGTTGATATATTTATACTTATATTTCGTAAATTCCTACTGGTAAAGTTTTTTATTGCAACGGGCTTAGTACTTATATGTTAACGCTATATTTACACACGGTATATAGGAAATTACATTGTTCTTCTATCATCAAAGGCAATTGAGACAGCAAGAAATAACAGCCGGCGCCCGCGGCTCGGAAGGAAGCCGCCATTTCCGTGGATTACATCCTATTGCTTACATTCCGCTCGATTAACATTTCATTTTAGTAACGAAATGTACCTCCCTAAACAACGTGGAATGGACATTCCTTTCAGCCGCATAACGTCCACTGCTGGACATAGGCCTCTTTTAAGCATTTCCAAAATGACAGATCTAGAGCGGCTTGAGTTAGGTTGTCAAACCACCTTGTGGGTGTAATGGACATATACATAATTAATCAAACCGAAGGCTATACTAGATCACTACAGTATAATAAAATTAAAATACAGTCAAAAATAAATATTGGTATTTCCATAAGAAAGTGTGCAGCCGCCCGAGCCATTCGTATGGGAATGCCGATTTTTTTTTTTGGTTTTTGGCTGTTCTTTTTGAGCTTTCTCCAAGTTGCTAATCATAATAGGAAAAAAATAATCAATATGAACAAATATTCATTTGCACTGTAACATCTAAAAGAGGTACATTTCCATAATTCGCACGCAAGGGGGCTACAAACTACGCCGTAAATTCTCATAAAAACATACTTTTGAGCCTTCAAACAAGGGCGCCGTTGCCCTTCCCTTACGTTACGCGACTATAAAACCTATGTACTTTGCTTACTTAAGCTTTTGGGTGTATACCTTTGAAATGAACGATGAACGATATATGTACCTATACATTTTTTTACCTGCTTGCTTAGTCTAAACTAATAGTCATCCAATAAGTAGTAGTATGCAGGGGTGTTACTCTAAACATCATCATCATCATCATCATTTCAGCCGCATATCGTCCACTGCTGGACATAGGGCTCTCCCAAAGATCTCCAAAATGACCGATCAAGAGCGGCCTGCATCCAGCGCTTTCCAGCGACCCTGGTCGCCCACTGCCACTTCAACGAGCTAATTCGCTGGGCTATGTCAGTGATTTTTGTTCTCCCACTTATTTCCTCATTTCTGATTCGATCACGTAGGGAAAGACCGAGTATAGCCCTCTCCATAGCGCGTTGAGCGACCTTGAGCTTTCTTATGAGAGTATTATTACTCTATACATATAATAAAATAATACGATAGTGGACCGAAAGTGACGTCTTGTTTCTTAATCAAACTAAATAAGACTTTATCATCGTACATTAATGCTGAATGTTGCTTGACACTGAAACGCGGAACGCAGTAACGTCCGTCTTGTGTACCGCTTTCGGAGTGATCCTCCCGGCCGCTTTAGATTAGTTTAGATCCGTGATTTTGGAAATCCTTGGGAGAGGCCTCTGTCCAGCGAAGGACATGATGTGGTTAAAATGATGATGACGATGAAGTAGTAAGACGTAACTTTTTCATCTGCCAGTGTTTAATTTTTAAATTGATGTAGATAAATGTTTGAACCAAGTACTGACGTCAGTAAAATAAGATTAGTTTCACGTCACATCGTTTAAAATGCCCGTAGCAAAATTCTAGGGGCTAAAAATAGGACCTCAGGCCCCGCGCCGGGTTAAACTTAATTTGCCGCCCGATCCAATTTCCGGACGCCCCTGATTATTGGAAAGATATACATCGCTGTCATTGCCACCTATTCGTTGCTGGCTGACATGCCTTAGGGCTCTCACAGACAAGCGACAGTAGGTATGTCCGCGACACCTGTCGTTGTTCGTGACAGTCAGCGATTGCCGTGTATCGTCGCGGACTCTATGGCTCGTCTGTTAGAGCCTTAAACGATACTGTATAACCTATTGTACCTATGTGTAGATTAGAGAGGTATGTAGGTCATAAAGTTAATCAGATCAGGGCAACATTAACAAGCTGCCTAAAAGCATCTTACATAGCTTGATGATCAACAGTGCTTTTCGAAGCACGGAGAAACTTGAGATTTTTTTATGCCACTTGTGGTCTATACCCCATTGAAGTGCTGACCACGTAGTGTCACTTAACTTGCAGAACTGCTAGTAAGGCGTACGTATGTGTTACTTTGAGATACAAGTGCTGGGGACAGTTCCCATAGTAGTTGTATCTCAAAGATACAATTTAAATACTGACTTGAGTTGTTGAAAAAGTTGAAACCAACCTAATAAAATAAAACACGTCCATAAAACCAGTAACATTGTAAAGTACCCCATTCGAACATTGAAAACCCATCAATATCCCAGCTTCGACACAAGGGTATAGGAAATCCACAAACAACACTTATCTCGATCACACTTGTTATCGATCACTGCATTTTAAATTTGTACGCGATCAATCATTTTGATGGAAACTTGTTTATTTTTTATTATGTTGGGGTTGGAGATGTTAAGGCTCAATTCACACTGGCGCAGAGTCGAAGCGTGGCGTTGTGTTGCGTTATGTTTTAAACTACTCGTGTTTAGGCAAAAAAAGACGCGCGACAGAGTGCGTCGACGCACATCGTGGCGCGTTGCGCGATTAATTTTCACAACACTTTATATCTTAATGACAGGATAATTTTTCAAAACTACAAACCTACTATACCTCTTAACTGGGAACCCATCACTTTATCGCAATTAACTTCAACGATTTTCATTCCCCATAAAACTATTCGCAAATCTTATAATACAATATTCAACAAATCCTAAAATCTGTTTGCATCGAAATTTCATTTACTCGATTATTCGTTATTTACAAACTCAGTCTATCGTTATTTATTTTCATATTTTATGTATTTTATTCATTATTCATATATCATTTTGTTACCCACAATTTTGTTTCCACGTAAGTTTCAGTTTGCAAAACAGTTGAAACATTTGAAACGAATGCTAGAAAACTTCTATCCATTTTCCTAGGTCAGGGCAAACTTATAGGTTAGGTTATGTTAGAACTGCGACCAACACATTAGGACATAGTGCTAAAAATATTATAATTTAAAAAGTTATTATGTGTACTACATATTGAAACATGTTTTCATGAACAGATTTATCGATAAATTAATACTTTATTTGAAATGTTAGTTCTATATACCGTTTTTCTACAATAGAAAACCATTTTAAAATATTACTTTTTTAAAATTTTGTTGTTATAATATGAAACGGCGATGGTAAACTATTCGTTTTATTAAGAAAAAAATGTATTAAAAATCGTGAAATAGTTTTCTGGAAAATGAAATTCGATGTCAAAAAATCTGTATTCTAATAGACACCCCTTTTATCTACACAACCAATTTTGATAAATTTCTACGGGACCACCTGACAAATAAAGAAGTTTTTCTCATCGGTCCAGGCGGTAAACATGCATAAAAAAAAGATCGCGACGAATGGAGGGAAACCTCCTCCTTTTCTGGAAGTCGTTGAAACAGTGAGTGTGTGTATGTTTGTTACTTCTTCACGCGCAAATGGTTGGGCTAATTTTGATAAAATTTGGTATGTGGGAAGCTGATACCCCTGTATTAACACATAGGCTACCTTAAACGCGGGTAACACGACGGGGCGCAGCTAGTCTACGCTTCTATAATGCTCTAGGCGAAAAATATAATTTGCCGCGACGTTTCGATCCTGCGTCAGTATGAGTTGAGCCTATCGGTTTATGTTGTTGTAAGGTTGTGGTGAAAAATAAACCTTTTTAGAGTTCCTTACCTCAAAACGAAAAACGGGACCCAAGATCACTCACTTCTACAAACTACTGGATGGATTTCATTAACTCAAAAAATTGTTAACAATATTGTTATTAATATCTGATTACATATCACATAAAATAGCTTGAAAAAAGAATCTCAAAAATTCAATCGATTGAACCCTGTTCGGCTTTTCTGATTATGTATTATGTGACTAAACCGTTTAACAATATTAATTTAACAGGTGACACAGTGTCCAATATAATAAGTAATTTGGTTAGTTGCAAAATCACAACATTGTCCGCGAGGCGTATTATGACAATCAATGCGAGCGCAGTGCAATAATGCACGGAATCATATTGGCAGGCCTCCAGTGCGGTACGTGTTAATATTGCTGTTTTCGTGTTTTGCACGTATTAACAATAAAGTGATATTGACTGTGGTTTTTAACAAGCATAGAGAAAGTATATATATCGAAGGTGCTGCCAGATTCTCCATATTTATTTTATTATTTTTCATACTAATAAAACTTTATTCATAAAATATACATTAAAATTGTCGTACAAAGAAAATAATACAATAAATTACATTAAAATATATCACAAAAAGTGTTATGTTTTTAGAGTGTATGTATGTATTTCTACGGGACGCTCTGCAGCCCAAACGGTTTGATGATTTCAAATAAAATGCGTTGATTAAAGAATCTAAAAATTCAATCGATTGAAACCTGTTCGGCTTTTTCGACTATCTATTATGAGAGTAAACCGTTTAACAATATTTAAATTTAAAAGTTAACACGGTGTTCAATATAATTTGGTTAGTTGCAAAATGACAACATCGTCGCGTCTCGGTAATAAATTCCGCACTAAAATGGTCCGCGAGGCATATGACAATCAATGCGAGCGCAGTGCAATAATGCACGGAATCATATTGGCAGGTCTCCAGTGCGGTACGTGTTAATATTACTGTTTTCGTGTTTTGCACGTATTAACAATAAAGTAATATTGACTGTTGTTTTTAACGAGAATAGAGAAATCATGTATATTAAAGGTGTTCGAGCAATGTCCGCACGCGGCCACTTATTAAGTAGGCCGCGTGTCAGCTGTTTTAACTTTACATTTTAAGTCTAATAAACGCTACATTTGAGATTACTATCGAAAAGCGATCGAGAAAGGACCCGTCATACCCAGCTCTACAACATGTAACATACAGCAATAAACAGTTTCTACGTGACGTGGTCTTGTGTCTCCGTATATCATACAAAAGGTGTTGCCAGATCATCATTATCGGTAGCCTTCCATGCTAGGAATAGACCTCCCTTAGTGTATGCAACCACATCGGTCCTGCCTTACGAAATCAGTTTCGACCCGCGACTCTTCTTATGTCACCAACCCTAGCTTTCGGAAGACCCACACTACTTTTACCATCTAGGGGCCACCACTCCGCCAGCGCCCTTCTCCACCTATCGACACCTAGTCTTGCCAGATGTCCTGCCCAACTCCACTTGAGATCCATAACACGTTTTCCATCCTGAGATTCCTGAGTTTTTAGTTTTTTGTTGTATCACGATGTTGCCAGATACTCCTTATTTATGTTTATTTTGCATACCAACAAATTTTATTCATTAAATATTAGCGTACAAAGTAATAAAATTAAATATGTCCGGCCGGCCCCTTGCCATTTTTCATGCAGAGGTAAGAAATGGCAATGGCCCGGCCAACTCTTGCTACAGAAATATTAAGAAAGGTATTTTAATTTTGTATCTAGGAACATGTGCTTTATAAAATACCTGCATTATTACAGTCCTTATATATAATTACGCGTAGTGTGAACTTTGTACAAGTACACAGGTATTTCAATTTTTCTTACTTTTTGTTTCAAGATAAAATACACAAAACGTGTTGGAAACAAATAATAAATGTAACACATACCATAAAAACGTTTTATTGATATTTATCTTTGTATTTATAGATATCACAATGTAATAATCAACGTAAAGTAACTTAGTCTAAAAAATGTTTAATCTATCGGAGCTATTCAGAATAACACAATCAATCATGTAAATAAATATTTACGCTCACATATGCATTTAATGATTCCCTTGGTATTTTCTAAAATAAATGTGTGGATTTTTATTTGATCCCTCATCTTTTATTTGATCCTGATTGTTTTCTGTCAACAATTCGTTGAAAGAAACAATGGAAATAAAAATACACAGTGTTTCACACATGACCTAGAATTTGCGACTTCTATTTCACGCACTGGCAGCCCAATTTTCTGCTTCTCAACTTTAACTTATTCTTAAACTTTTCTTTCAGAACTAGTTTCCGTATTTGCGAAGAGCAAGAAATAATATTTGTCAAAAATGTTGAGCTAGGTGATGCCTGCAGTATTTGCCTCGTCTAATTTTAGTCAATCCCACAGGATCCTCACATTTAAATGGCATAATAAGTAAGTATTCTATGTAATTTAATTTATGTATTATGTAAGTAAGAATTCTATGTAATTGTATTAGTAAGTATCATAAAAAAAAGTATTTGTGTTAATCCTGTTATTAAGCTATGTACATGCCAAACTTAATTCAAACCCGTTTAGCTGTTTTTTGTGAAAGCAGAACTAACATTATGTTAGTTCTTTCTTCAACAAACTTGTGCCTTATCAGCAAAGTTTACTTCAACACAGACATTTGTCTATCGGATTAAATTTGCTGGCCGTAATTGATACGTTGGAAATTAGTTTAAAGTCAATTCATACCTCAACTATCTAACTATTTAACTTTTAGTTTATTTTTGCACCACGCGATCGCTCCTAGCGATAAGACCGCTCATTGTTCCTAATATATTTTGTAAAACTATTTTTTACTGTTTTTTATTTTTGTGTATTGGTACAATAAAGAGTTTTTTATTCATACATACCTGTATAAGCTGATGAAGGAACAAAGCAAATCCTATTAATATTTAAAAGTGATCTTCTTCCCTCTTCTATATTGGTCTAGGAGAAAAGAAAAACTTAGAATGTATACCCGCTGATTCCCTCACCGCGATCGTAGAAGCCGATCGAGGGACTAGGTCAAAATTCGAATCATATTAATAGGCGATGCGGCTAGCTGTATTCAATCCATCAATATTTGATTCCTTTTTCCACCTTCTCGCCCTCAACCATGCTAATAGTGGCCGTCCAACGGAATTGGGCACTGTTTGCTTAGAGCCGCAAGGCCCTAAATGTTTTGTCTGCCCCGTTAGGGATAGAGACGTGATAGTATGTGTGTATGTATTTATAAATGCGAAACAATGATGATGTATGTGTCCAAGTCCTCCCGTAGATGTCATAGACGGCGACTTAGAACATACAAGCTAACAGAGCTTATAAACATCAATAAGACCTCTCCAACCCGTCTAGCCAGCGAGGAGAGTGTACGCCAAGTCCTCTGGCTGCTTTAGCTAAGTATGGCTCTGGTAGTACAGAGAGAGTCGTGCTCCAGCAGTGGAGACAAAAAGACCTGATGATGAAAGGATGGTGTTTGTTGTTTTCCCGTTTTCATAACAAATCTTAATAACAGATTGGGAATACTATATCACAAAAATTTACACAATCTTGCGATATAGGTAACGTCATTTTGGAGGGAACCATTTACTGCTTCGCGTCCATGATCCTTCTCTACCTATAAAGGCATAGACTGCTCTAATTCGATTCCTATCCCGGGTGATTTATGCGTCATTCAATAAAACCCCTCAATACCAGCACTTATAGCAAAGTGGGGAAAAAACTAATCTTTCATCTCACTCCTTTAAATACGAATCGAATATCAACGGGTCGGCGGTAAAGGTGCAGTCACACTTAACTCGATGCTGCAGCTGCAATCAGATGCCCTTTATTGCGCAAAATAAACAAATATATAAATACAGGACATAATTATCTTAAAAATAGGATATTTTTGTTATAATAATATAATACTTATAATAAAACACGACGCGGGCTAACTATATTAAAAAACCCACAATATCATCTACTCCAGACCATAATGATGGGTAAAGTTGCCGGAAAGCGCAAGGTGGGACGTCGCAAAATGTCATGGCTGAGGAACATCCGACAATGGACTGCTATCAAAACAGTAGAACAACTGTTCAGGCTTGCCATGGACAAACCAAGATTTAAAGAGCTGACTGCTAATCTTCAGGAATGAAGCGGTACCTAAAGAAGAAGAAGGGCTAACTTTCTACTTGGAGTAACACATAGACTGCCAGAAAGGCAGACAATCGATTTTTCAATTATTTAAACAGGTCATTACATTATTAGCTCAAAACAAGTTAATTTTTAGCGATATGTTCTTGCTACCTTTTTTTTTTTCACTGTCTACTTTATTAGGGTGAGTAATGTAATGTTAACCAATTTTAAAAGTAAATCTTCGTTATTTTTACTTGACTAAAACAATGTGATTTATGCAGCTCAAACTACCAGAGCCTCTTAGGGAATACCTTAATTTAGGTGACACCTTGTTTAAACTTATTTTATACGATACTAACTGTGTCCGCGGGCTTCGCACCCCGTAGGAACTTCGGGATAAAAACTATCCTATGTCCTTCCCTGGATATCAAACTATATCCATATCAAATTTCATCTTAACTGGTTTAGTCGTTGAACCGTGAAGTTGAAGGTAACAAATAACCAAACAAATATAAAAAACTCACTTTCGCATTTATAATATTAGTTAGATTTAACTAAAGCTCAGATGTCAACGTGTGTGACAAATCCCTTACACCCTGAGGAAATTAAAGATTCTATCCGAAGCTAGAACTTAATCCCTCTGTAATAGTAAGCCGGAAAATTGCAAATTAAAAGGAAAGAAACCTATCTGGAATTTGAACCTATAGTTGAGATAACAGGGTCGAATATCCTTTGGTGGTTAGGGATATAAAACGTCAGATAAAAACGCTGAATCCCTGGCGAAGATTGGATAGGTTCAATTAATTAAGGGCCTTCCTATATGGACGCCTTTATCAAGATACAGTTTTATAATTACATAATCAAGAGTTTGAAGCATTATTTGTGGCAGTCATACGAAGTCACACTACTGATTTGTCTACTGGGACCAAAATCCCAATAGTTCTATTGGTAGGGGCCAACTTGATCTTTATTGGGACAAGTTTATACGTCCGTGAAAACAAGAATGCTATTTTATACTTACATTCAACATGACAAGCAAACCCTGTTGACAGCAATGTACAGTAAGTGTATTAGACGCAGTTGGATTGTATAATCCGCTATTTGACAAAAACCCTACAGTATAGTTTTTTGGCATTACTGTTCGGTTTTTCTATAACAGCTGAAAATCGTTCAGCAAGATCGTCCAATATGTTACGTTTAAAAAATAACAAATGAAAGATTTTAGATATTACTTTAGGCGGTGGACGGTTGTAAGCAACCGGACGTGGCTTTTGTCTTGGCCCTAGTTTATTTGTAGCTCCCAATATTTCTAGCGTATTAATTCTCAATAGCATCATCACCTGTATTGCTACCGCTTTCATGCTTTGCTTCTCCATTTCGCACGGTCTCGATCTTCCAGCATTGTTTGAATCTTCCAGGTCCTATCTGCCTCATAAGGAACAAAGACGACAAGCAGATGCGTACCTATGCGTACCTGTAATACACAATTGTCGCCAAAAGTTCGTATCTTTTGTCAGCGGGTAACATAATTTCTTACCTACGAATTTTATTAAATCAACTTATCCGAAGCATCAAAAAGCACTCGTCGTACAATTACTTAACCATTATGAACACATTGCAGCAATGGCAATGGAATCCCCATCAATTGGTAATGGCCGCCCGCTTTCAATTGCCCATTTACTGTAATCGTTACATCGCTACTTTACACAGATGAACATTTTCAATAGAGAACAGACGTAGTCTTTACAATTGCCTTTACGACACCTCGGCAAATGTAGGAAACGAATTCTTCTCTGTCGTCACTACACGCCAAATAGAATACATACAAAGCAGCAATGAACGTAATCATCATTTGGTCATTTTGTCTTAACTGCAGGAGCACGACCCTTTCTGTACTACCAGAGCTTTACTTGGTCTGAGCAGCTAGAGGGCTTTGGCCTACACTCTCGTCGCTGGACAAATGGATTAAAGAGTTCTCATTGATGTTTATGAGCTTTTTTTAACTTGTATTCCTTAGTCGCTTTTTACGACAGTCATGGAGATCTTGAAGTGGCTTTATTCTACTCTGCCGGACACCACACGGCAATAAACGTAATAAATTGAATTATATTGGAGACATGCTTAGGCCAGCAAATTAAATAGGTTCCATTCCGAGACTAACACCGACGTGACGTTTTAAGTATTTATTAGCCAAAATTTCGAAGAATTAGATTCTGTAGTAGAGTCAAGTCATGCACAAATAAAGCTGTAGTTTGAAAGGAAGATACAGGGGGGTGAAAGTGCCATACATTGCGAATTTTTCGTTTTAAACGACGTCATCTATTAATCTTATTTCGGATTAAATACCAAAACTACTTTAAGTTTTTAGTTTTTTAGAATTTGTAGAGATTTGATTTGATTTTTGATTTGATTTTTATTTATTAAGGAACAACAAACAGTTACATTAATAAAATCTTATAACTATCTTACAGATATAAATTTATATTACATATATGAAGTAGTAATGATTAAGTAACCCACTACGTTATTCACAGTTTGAATGTATGCTTATTAATTATAAAGTAGCCACTAGAGGTACCTAGACAAAAATATATGTGATTGCAAATAAATTATTAAAGTAAAAAGGAAGAGAAAAATCGTTATAAGTATACATTTCAAGGAAATTTAACTAAAAAATAAAAATCTAAAAGGATCTGCGATCAAGCTCAGTCAATGCAGCGTTAAGCAGTTTTTTATATTTTTGGAACCTACAACTAAATATATCTATTTTACCTACGAACAATTTATTATGGAACTCAACCATACGACGAATTGGCGAGCGTAGACCAGCGTTATTACGGCGAATGGCCGTCGCAAAGAGCCGAGAGAGCCTGTGACGGCTCCCTCTTCGTGGGACAGTATATGACAGTTTATTAACAAATTGAATTGAGTCTATTTTATTATGTATTATATTAAACAGAAATACTGCTTCAAGGTACTTACGTCTGGATTCAAGAGTCAATAAGTTGTACTTGCTAAGTAGTTGAGGATAATCAAGGTATCTTCGATTACACTTATAATGCAGAGTACGCAGAAATTTTCTTTGCACTTTCTCTATAGCAATAGAGTACTTTTTGTAAAGAAGATTCCACACTGGTGCTGCGTATTCCAGTTGAGGTCGGACTAAGGCTTTATATAAGTAAAGGTAGGTAGAAGGTTTCTTAAAGTCAACGGCTGACCTAAGGACGAACCCGAACATTTGAAAGGCTTTATTGGTAATGGTCTGTATATGAACATCTAAATGTAGTTTTTCGTCAAGAATGATACCTAAGTCTTTTAAGCGGGTGACTTTAATCAAGGGAGAGTTTGATAGATTATAATTAAAATCAATTAAATTAATATTTTTAGTAAATCGTATAAAATTGCATTTTGGAATACTAAGATGTAATTTATTAGTGTAACAATAGGTAGATAATCTATCCAGGTCGTTTTGGAAGGAAATACAGTCGTCAATAGTTCGAATAGATTTATATGCCTTTAAGTCATCTGCGTACATGAGAAAGTCGGAGTTTAGAAAGCATGATTTTATGTCGTTCACATAAAGTAAGAACAGGAGAGGGCCCAGAATAGAGCCTTGGGGGACTCCAGAAGTGACCTCAACTGGATCAGAGTGGTAACCATTAATTACTACCATTTGTGTGCGATTAGTAATGTATGAGTGGAACCAACGCAACAAATTACCACGGATACCATTGTACGCTATTTTGTTCAGTAGTATATCGTGATCGACCTTATCGAATGCCTTCTGGAAATCAGTATATACGGCATCCACTTGAACCCCGGCATCCAAATTCTCAAATAAGTTAGAAGTGAACTCAATCAGGTTGGATGAGGTAGAGCGAGACTTGACAAAACCGTGCTGCTCCTGAATTATAATTTTGTGAAGAAGTGGGTACAACTCATTATGTATAAGCCGCTCAAAGAGTTTTGACAGTGTGGAAATAATGGAAATAGGGCGGTATTGTTCAACGTTATGTCTTGATCCACTTTTGTGTACAGGAGTAATATAAGCACATTTCCATATTGCAGGGAAAAATCCCTCTGACAAACATTTGTTGAAGATGATACACAGGGGTTTACATATATTATCAGCTGTTTCTTTCAGGAAATAAGGAGGAATACCATCAGGTCCAGCTCCTTTGGACGTATCGAGTGCCTTGAGCTCGTTAAGGATTTTATCTTCCGTAAAAGACAAATCAGTAACGAGAACGCAGTTGTCGTCGATGTCTGAAGGAGGTTGCCAATTTTGAAAAGTAGATGATCTGGGCTCGAAAACAGATTTAAAATATTCAGAGAACATGTTACATATATCTTCAGGTTTGGTCGATTTAGCATCTTTGAAATTCATTTCAGTGGGTATTGTGGATTTCCCTCTGCGGTTGGCAATATATGTCCAGAAGTATTTTATGTCTGTAGAAATATTATTTTCTACCGATCGTATATATTCTCGATAGCTGTTTGAACTCTTTTCTTTAAAAATTCCTCTATAATAAGAAAATTTTTCATAGTCAGAAATATTGCCAAACTTCTTCCATTTAACCCATGCCTTTTGCTTTTTTCTGAATAAATTAATTAATGAATGTGAAAACCAAACAGGAAATTTAGATGATTTTGGTTTTATTAATGGTGTATTATTCTTTATTATTGTATTAATGTTATTATAAAAATAATCAACTGATTCCGAGGCTGTAAGATGGGAAAGTTCTTCTGTCCAATTGATAGCAGCTATTTCATGATTTATAGTTGGATAATCAGCTTTATAAAAGTTAAATTTTACAATAGGTTTCTTTGACAAGGACTTATCTGAGACAGATGCCAAAATGTACGACACAAAAGGGGGATGGTGCTTATTAGGGGGCACGATGGAATTAGGCTGAGGTTGGATGACACATGGAACGTTACAAATAACCAAATCAAGAATCCTGCTATTTGTATTTAGTAGTGAGTTGTATTGTTTACAACCAAATGCTGCCATACAATCACTTAACTGCAGGCCTTGAGGTGACGTATCATCATGTGACATACCATCTAGGGGATTAATATTATTACTAAAGGACCACTGAATATAAGGGAGATTATAGTCCCCAATAATATATATGTTATTCACATTGGTATTATTTAATGCTTCTAGAAGGTAATCAAAATGATTTTCATATGTGGATGAATTTGCCCAGGGTGGTACGTATGCGGCACTAATAACATGCCGAGTGTTACTATCCCTCCCAGGTATTTCAATCAGAAGATGCTCAATACACGAGGGTGGCCGGACATCGGGTGCAATGTGAGATAAATTAAATTCGACGGGACACAGGCCCCGCAAAACAGCTACCAAGACCCCCCCACCGTCATCCTTCCCCGTGGAATGACGATCTCGATCACACCTAAAAACGACATAACGTTGATCTATAAATTCATTATTATGAATTTCCGGAGTTAACCAAGTCTCAGTTAGTACAATGATATCGTAGGTAGATGAAAGAATATTCATGTAAACTGTCTGCAGTTTAGTTCTGATACCGCCGCAATTTTGATAATAGATTGATAGTTTGTTATCCATAAACAGTTGTGAATATTTTATATACGTATTGGCAATAACGTTGTATTACATGTAGATTTGTTAAATAGGAATTTTTATTGTAAGAAATTGTGTAAATCGAACCAGAAACTTGGCAAGAACGATATAAGTACGAGTTAATTCTGACGGTGATGAAAGTGCATGACATTACGTGATACAGATATGATTTCAAGACTATCCCAGCACCCAGCAGTTTCATTGATATAAAAGTAGTGGTTAAGAATTGCAAAACTGAGTATAAATTAATAAGAGTGCGAGTATTATGTCGTATGGTTGGGTTATTAAATCTAAACAAAAAAAGTAAGTATGTGCAAATTAATTTGAACGTCAATAATAAGTAAGAGACTGAGTTATTAAATATAAATTTGGACAAAAAAATAATTAAAATAGTTTGAACAAAGTACACCCAAAACAATATACAAAAAATCAATGTGAAACAATGAGCGTCATTTAATGGTCGATACAATCTTTTCCAGGTCGCTTTCCGATCTAATGATGATGGCAGGCGTGTCGTCACGTTCGCGGACAAGGATTGAGGAATTTTTGACCCAGGCATATTTGAAGTTGTTCTTCTTTGCGGCCTCGCGACACTGGCGAAATAAATGCTTCTTTTTTAAAGTAAGGTGTTCATTTAAGTAAATTTTTACCGGGGAGCCCGGCACGCCGAGATGGCGCACTACATGCTTTCTCAGTCCTAATTTCACGGTGTTAAAGTACGAGTATAGTCTAACCAATAATTTCGCATGCTCAGTACTAAGTCTAAATGGTGTAATGGTTTAAGCGTTCGAAACTACCCATGAGTCCTTGGGTTCCAATCCCCTCATAGGCAAAAAAAAATAATCTTTTTTTCGTTTTCCTATAAGTTTTATGTTAAACTATAAGCAAAATTTCGCGCACACGGTACCAAGCCTGAATGGCGAAGCGGTTAACGCATTGGAAATGATTCACCTAAGATCTCACTCAGGAATCATAGGTTCAAATCCCACTTCATTGAGAAGTTTAAATATTTTATATTTGTTATTTATTTGGTTTTGGAATAAGATTAATAGATGACACTACGTTTGCAGCTTAAAGTGTTTGCAGACAAATTACGTGAGATGGCTCTCTATTTCAGTTATATTATAGTACTCTATGGGAAGATACAAAAAAAAAGGTAGGCCAAAGAAAATATGGATGGATTGTATAAAAAAGTGTATAATGTAAATTTTACGAGTACCATGCATTTAGTAAAAGGGTTGCATGGAGAGATTTAAGAACGACTAAACCGCATATTATCTATTTTCAGATCTTACTTGTATACTTTTGCGGTGGCGGCTAACTCGTGCTGTCTATTTCAATATATATCAATGATTACTATAGCTAAAGCAATCAACAAAAGCTATAGTATCATGTCGAAGGTATTTAGTGTGCAATATAGCATTATCAGCGGTTTAATCTGGCTGCAAGCCTCATTTGTTTCATGTTGATGTAAATTAAAATTAATGAAATACAAAACGCATCGAATTTGTGGTTGAAATAAAAGATGTAAACTCAATAAATTTTCATCAATTGAAATTTCAACTTTTAAATTATGTGACGTTCATTTTGACCTATTTTATCATATTTAAATTTAAAATATGTTATTTTTAATAGTGGTATATAAATCCATGCAAGCCGGGATCGGTCATTTTGGAAATCTTTGGGAGAGTCCTATGTTCAGCAGTGGACGTTATGCGGCTGAAATGATGATGATATAAATCCAGGCGTATAGGTTCTAATCCCATTCGTATCGAAAAACAATTGATAATAGTTTTCAGTTTAGGTATTGTTTTAAGCATTGTTAATCAATAATTAGTACAACATTTACTAAACAAAAATTACCTTTCTTCACAACTTCTTATATTGTTATTGTTACGAGCATCATGGCCTGAATTTAGTGGTATAATAGTTTCAGTAATATAACGTTTACAACGTCAAAAGGACATACCCGTAATAAATCATCACGGGCCATACTAGAACACTATAGTATAATAAAATTAAAATAACATTCAAAAAATCAAAAAACATTTTGACATTCCCGCACAAATAGTCCGGGCGTCTGTACACTTTACTATTAAAATTAACTGCCTCTATGGTGTAATGGTTGGAGCGTTTGGCTCATACCCGGAGGTTGCGGGTTCGATTCCCAGCGGGGGCAACGACTTTGTGTTGTTGTCCTAGTTTGGTTAGGACATTGCAGGCTGATCACCTGATTGTCTGATAAGTACGATGATCCGTGCTTCGGAGGGCACGTGAAGCCGTCGGTCCCGGTCACTGTCTTTGACATTGGTCGTTACCTAAAACCATGTCAGAGGCCTTTAAGGCGGTTTAAAAACTCTGACACTAGTGCTAACACTAGTGTGTGTTAGTGACTAATCACTAACACACACGATAAGAAGAAGAAGTATTAAAATGCCAAAAATTTAGTTCTTTTACTGTTATTTCAATTTCATTACACTATAGTGATCTAGTATAGCCCGAGGTTCGATTTATTACGGGTATGTCCCTTCCACGTTGTATAAGTTGGTTAAATGCTCTAATGTATCTTGCTACGTCGTTCTCTCACTTCAGTTAGATTCACAACTAATAAATTTAATAACGTAGAGCTCAAACTTATATGAGCTAAGTCTAGACACATTTCAGCAACTTGGAATTCCCTCAGGCCTGATATGGTCATATAATATGTAAAGACAAATTCACACGAGATGGAAATGAGCGCTCAATATGTCGCCTGGAGTCATCATATTTGGGCGGGGCGCAAAAACATAAATCAGTTATCACAGAACTATATCGAGTGATATAAATTTATTGTATGATCTACAATATAAGGAGCGATTCAGGGGGTTACTCCAAAAATGATACGCAATACGGACGTTATTGCGTATCCGCGTTTCGGTGTCAAGCAACATTGCGAACTAACGTATGATAATAAAGTCTAATTTGGTTTGATATAGAAGTAAGACTTCACTATCGTTCGACTAACGTATTATTTAATGAAGTAACCCCCCAGATCAACCAATGCTCTTGCAAAAGATTTTGACCATCGCATCTATTTCTTTGCGTGTTGCCGATATTATTTGTCGCTTTATATTTTGTCGGCCCAGTAGAAAGCCACTTGGATAGCGCTATAGGAGCCGCTTTCTCTTCTTTATCATTCTTCCCGGGTACAGTTGGTAGGGCATTTTAGTCAAGAAAGCAAGTGCGCCATAGTTTGTGGAAGAAACACCAATCGCCACTTGACCTTCCCATAAAAAGATCCAGATATCAGCACTGTTTTCATAAAAAGCTTTGCGTAACTCTTTGCCACCTGCCAATACCCTACATAAATTTATAGTATTATATATATTATTAATTGTTGATGTTTATAACAATTACTTCATAACCAAATCTTTTAATGTGTTGCGACCCTGTGCTTTCTGATGTATTAACCTTTTGAGTGCCATCGACCACTTTACCTCTAGTTGCAAAACATCCGCTTGACTGAACCGTCATTGACGACTAAGCTGTCGAAATTGTACTATTTTTACCAGGCTTGGCGTCGGGGGTAAAAGATAAAAAACGCTGGCGTGCAAAAGGCTAAAATTACATTTCTCCCATCCTGACCAAAAAGTTTCGATGCGGCCCATACCGTTAGGGCCCGTTTGATTAAGGCCCGCCCAAATTTGCTCGTTCCCTCTCACATGGCTCATACCTACTTAATTTTGGGCAAATTTCGGCGTCATGTTCTACAAGTATAATAAAGGGATCACAAAATCTCCAAGTGTTGAACAGTCTTATCAATGCAAAGTATCGTGTAACGCGCACCCCTTAAATTTCGCACTGTGGTTAAAGCTTGAAACACAATGAGAGTATTATTTTATTAAAATTAGGTGATGTCATGATGGTCCACTATTCTAATGATTACCTTATTTAATGTTACACGTAGACGATAAACTTTAGATAAATGTAATATAAACTATGACTCCATTTTTGCTAAGATTCTTAGGCTTCATTATATAGTTATTTGTAAATCTAATTTGCATATAAGTTAGATTATTTTGAGGCTTTTCATAACGACATTTTTAATAGTCCCAAAAAACTGACGTGAATATTGACATTTGTAGGCACGAGATCTGTCTGCTTAGAGCGAAATAATACAAATACATAGGAATGAAGAAGAAAGATGTGATAATGTATAGAATATTAATCATTAATAGTACTTTAAAGCACTGTTAGTTTTTACTACAGCAATGCCAGAGTTTTAGAGTTTCATGATGTGGTTTCAAGTATAGCAAATTTGAAACACTTCTGTAGTCATTTACATAAGATGTTAATTGTTATTGGTTATTGATGTACTCAGAAAGTTTAAGCTTTTTACTGTATTTATACTCATCACTACTGTATGTACGCTAGTCCACCACAGATCCGAATCAGGGCAAATTGAAATAGCCTTTTTCAAATGGTCCTGGGCCTTTAATGTTTATTTATATTATGTATTTGTTATAAAATATAGTATCGTTTAGTTAGTGTCCCATAACATATCTCGAACTTACTTTGGGGCTGGCTCAATCAGTGTAATTTGTCCCTATATATATATATATATACTGGACCCAGTGTGTCCTGAATACCGACTGGGGCGCTTACACTTAATTGTTCGTAAAACAAAAGTTTCTCAACCGATAACACACTGGGGTGGGCTTGTAGATACATAACGGTAGGGTCGCGCGATTAGTTTTATTACCCCAATGATAGTTCTCCGAAATTCAGTGGTTTTACAACTTCTTGAGTTGTTGCTTGTTGAAAATTTATGGAGACATTGTGTATGCTTTGTGGCTGCGAAAGATATAATATAATCACTAATGTAGGTGACAGAGGTAGCTTGCAGGGTCCAGGATTTTGAATTGAGAACACAGGCGAGTATTTTGAAGCACTTTCGGGAATACACATGCGTGCGTGTGCGTCGGTCAGTAGCGATCAACTAGCTTGATAGCTGCTGGTGTGACACAGACACACACACATCCGTACTCATTACGGTGCGTTTATTCAACATCTACAAGATACAGCGGTAAATGGTAAGTACCCTATTTATTTATTATTGTTAAACCTACTTTAATTTAATTATGTTTTTTATATTTTTTTTATATTTTGTATGTTCACAGGTGCAGCCGGGGGAAGCAGCGGTGCTTCGCGTCGTCTACAACTAACGTAACAGATACCTTTGAAGTGCCCTAAGTAGGCAAAACTGGTAGTTGCGAGTAGGCACACAAAGATGGCACACATGACTAGGAAAAAGGTGCCAAAAAAGGTGTTGAATATGCTTTAAAAATATTTATTGCATTTTATACAATATGTAAAAAAAACCCTGTCCGATCCGTGAAGGTATTGTTGGGTAACTTGATTTAATCTTTTACGGAGCTGCCGACTTTTTTTGTGATTTCAGGAATGGGAGAAACCGATAAATGGAACATACACAAGCTACCCAACATTACCTTCACGGATCGGACATATTGTAAAAGTAATAAAATCGTAATATTTAATAAATTTGAGTACTACTTTAATTAAATATTAGTAATAAAAGATTTTAATGTTTTAAATATGACTTATAGCGCCATGTAGTAACAAGGAAGAGAAATAATTATGTTTATAACTCGAAATCTTTTCTATTTCATTTCAAACAGGTGAGAGGAGGTGAAAACATAAAAAAAAAAATATTTCAGCCATTAAAAAAAATTATAAATGACAAAATATTTTAGTTGCCCGTTGCCCTTATTAAGACGCAACTTTTTTGTCTGAACTACTTTTCTTTCCGATAAACTTCAACGGGTGCAGGAGGACTCGCGAGGTCTACTGCTCGCAGAGCCACTAGTTTTTATTTGCAATGAAAAAACTTTCTAGTTCCACCTTTTGTCTATGCCCCACAACATGACGAGGTCGCAGTCCAGTTTCGGCGATTTAAACAAACAACATCGTTTGTTTTTGCAACAATAATACGGCAACAATGAAGCTTAGCGTTGTTGCTTTACGATGTCATATATCGCGCTGGTTAGTGCCTGTTGTTGCGAATGCTGTGGTCCAAGTCATAGGATGACGGGCTTTTGATACCACTAACCCCGTCGCTTAGTCATTATCATCAGGTCATTGTAGTCTCAATTGCAAAAAGACGACTCTCTCTGTACTACCGGAGCCATACTTGGCCAGAGCAGCCAGAGGACTTGGTCTACACTCTCCACGCTGGCCAGACGTGTTGGAGAGGTCCTATTGATGTTTATATGTTTTTCTAGCTTGTATTTCCTAATTACTGCGTTAATTTAGTATTTTTTAATGAAGTATACTTTTTATAACAAAATAGGATTCCCTTTATAAAGTTTCACTCCCCTTTCTAACAGACTTCAAAAAGGAGAAGGTTGTATGTTCGGCTGTATATATATTTGCGAGGTAGGGAAAAAAGTCGTCACTAAAACCGATTTGCAGGTTAAGTAGGAAAATAATCGACTACTAAAAAAAAGTTGTTGGATAAATCATGCATAAGGCAGTCCTACATTTAGTTTTCACTAACGAAAAAGGAGGAACTAGGTACGAGTTCTTAGTTTATAGGTAAAGTTTCTTCGTATTATTTGCGGCTAAGTTCGCGACGCTCTTGCTTCTTTAGTTGTCATGAATTATAAATATCTAGTGTGTCAAGTACCTTAGCCAACTCTTATAGATGTTCTTCTCAGACTTAGTAACTAAATTTTGAATTTCTACTAAACGTTACCTCCTGTAACTTGAAGTCCGTAACCGAAACAATTTATCGTATTTTACAACTATCCCGCTCTGTTGGAACATGATTTTTCATTAGTTCCGAATACCTCCGGCATTATAACTTTATAATATAATTTTATGGCATTTAGTACTGCAAAAACGCAGTTTCATTTTAGCTTTTGACGTGTTATCTGAAACATAGCAGTAGTTGAGTGTTTACGACTAAAACATTACAATATTCCAAAGTTATATGTACTTACATAAATTTATTTATTTATTTTTCATTCAACTTTCTTTTACATATTAAATTTGTTTGTTTGTATGGACTTTAATTGTCTGAGAATAAATGATTTTCATTTAATTTATTTGATAGATTTTAAGATCATATCATCATCGTTTTGGAACCATCTAAGTAAAAAGAAAAGTATTAAAATTGACATTACTTTAACCCGGATCTTACCAAAATACGCCAATTCAAAGTTTTCTATTCTATATATTGGAAAAAAATTAACTTAAATTCAAACTATACAAACTTATTACACTTGAAATTAAAACTAAAAATTACAAATTATGTACGTTGCATTTAAGACAAAAATATTTTGGATAACTAAACAAAACATTAAACTACAATAAAATAAATTGGTACTGTCAATAGAATAAAACGCCACATAATAATGTCAATTGTCATTGATCATATCCATTTTCACCGTGATTTTATATTTACTGTTAAATTGATATTTAGGCCCAACGCAGACGACAGACTATCCGTGACGCACTTTTTATCTGTGAAAATAGAACCCATAGAATCACAAGCAGTTACGCACACGACGCGCAAAAAGTCCGGCGCGCGTCGTGTGCGTAACTGCTTGTGATTCTATGGGTTCTATTTTCACAGACTAAAACGTTAAAATATAACCTATGGAATCATACGTTACTGCGTATGATTCCATAAGTTACATTTTCACAGACTATCACAGACTAAAAAGTGCGTCACGGATAGTCTGTCGTCTGCGTTGGACCTTAGAGTGCTATTTGACTCCAAGAAACTATGACGTCATTAGTCTTTACTTCTTACAAATCCTTTGTTTTGACGTTTAAAAAAAAAGTATGTGATTTGAGTTGTTAAAAGCTTTCTTATTATCTATCTAATAAGTACATTATGTATTTTCAGAGAATATTGGGAGGAATCGCTAGAATAATCCAAACATTTTAAATATAAATACGTAATAAAAAATTCTCGTACATATTACAGTTCCCTATTTCGTTATGAATACCGTCTCCCGAGTATAAACTCGATATTGAGTTCGCAATAATGCGTAGACATTTTATGTGCGTTGTATGGAACTCACATGTTTATGGAGGTGCTATAAAATTGTTGGGAATATTAAAAGATAATAGCGTTAGGGGTACAGGATATAGGGAGTTAAATTAGTTTACTATGTTAAATGCATCGCTATATACCTATAAATATTTAGGGTTCGATCCCCGGTCAGGGCACGTTGGAAAATGGCCTTTTTCAAATTGTCCTGGGTCTTGGATGTTTATCTATATTATTTATTTAATAAAGTATAGTATCGTTGAGTTAGTATTCCATAACACAATTCTCGAACTAACTTTGGGGCTAGCTCAATCTGTGTTATTTGTCCCTATACACGCTGACTTTTCATTGGTTTTGGAAAAGAAAATGTCGTATAGTAAATAATTACTCTATCCATATACGTAATCCAAATTTGTGTATGACATAAGATAAAAAAGTTACAAAAATTATTTTCAATCGAGACCACGTAGTATACTCGTCCAAAACTGTCGCGTGACCTCGCGTGATCCCGGCGGCCGGCCGGCGTCGGCGGCGGCATTACTTATTGATCTCACGATTTTACTTTCGAGTTTTAGTCAAAAAAATTTGGTGCTGAACTTTTATTTTGATTAGCTAATTAGATCTTAAGGTACTGCCGGGTGACAAGGCCCACAGTTTTGCAAGGCCCAAGCGCAGAAAACCATTTAAAATACATTTGACTCGCGCCAACTTCATGGTACATGTAAAACAGACCAATAGGAACGCAAGAATGCAGCAGCCGACAGCGCGTGGCCACCATTTCGCCAATGACGGCCAGTTGTTCGCTGACTTTGGTCACGGCCACTCATTTAGCTAATTATTGCTCTCACAAAACGTTAGTTTTCACTTGTTTATACTACGATTTGTAAGTAAATTTTTGTAGAGTGCGTTTATTTGATCATTATTCTTTTGATATTAACATAGCCATGTGCTATTATATATGTATTTATTTCTAAAATGATCAATCTGTGTTGCGAGGCCCACGCGTTTAGGAAGGCCCAACAAAATTGTTGCTTGGGGCCTTACAAAACTCGACTGGGCCTTCCAACCCTACTGCAGTCTAACAAGGCCCCTTAATGTTGTTATAATATGAGTGATAAATTTAAAAAAAATGTTTTTATTGATGTACAGTGCTTACTTATAGATACACACAACTTATGTTTTTTATTTATTTGTTCTTAGATCATTAAATGTTTTCCCCGAAGAAGAAGCGGGGGAGTTGGTGTGAAGGAAATTTAAAATCTGCTATTGAAGCAGTTCAAACAAATTGTCTAACTCAACGCGCTGCAGCTAAAAAATACTACATTCCCAGACGAACTTTAAGAAATGATTTAAAATCACGCGTTATTTCAAAAGTAATAGGAAAACAGACTACCCTTAATAATACATTCACACATAATATCACGCCTGTATCCCACAGGGATAGGCAGAGACTATATGGAACTCCTCGTGCTACGATCCTGACTAACTTAATTAATATTAAAAAATAAACTAATTTGCAGGGCCTTGTTACACACAATAGGGGCCTTCTTAACCATATATGTGTGATAAGGCCCAATTTATGAAAATTATAAATCAAAAATCTTTGACTATAATTACTTAATTCTAGCAGGAATAACATTATTTTTAAGTAAAATACTAACATTTATACACTTAACACCTAAAAATCAAATATCTGGGCTGTTTTCTTACACAGTGTAAAAGAGTATTTTTCTAAAAAAATGTTGATAATTTTAGTAACTGATTGCTGTTATCAAGTTCATGAATATAACATTCTTCATTATTTATACTTTTTTGATGTCTTTAATACTTACTTTTGCGCCAAACGGTTTGAAAACGCCAAGGGCCTTATTAACCAGACCATGTTCAGTAAAGCCCAAAATAGAGGTTTTTAAAATTGTTTAAAAAACGAACATATAGTCATCATAGCTTTAAAAACTACATTTATTTGGATTTTGAAATAATCTTAGCTTTTATTGTAAACCTTTTATTCCTTTAGGGTGGTAAAATAAAGGTTTTATTTCAATTTGTAAAAAAGTGGGCCTTGTCACCCGGCAGTACCTTACTAACGATTCTTATTAAGTGGCCTTCGGCTTCAAAACCAATAAAAAATCACCGTTTATATATTTATATTTATTTATTTATATTTACATGTTTGATAGTAGGATAGATCAATTTTATCGTACGAAATATCTGAAATTGACATTGTACTCCAATGACTTTCTTACACATGTGCTGTGATATGTGCAAAGCCGACTTCACCCCCAAACTACACAATCGATTTTAATAAAATTTCTATGGGACCACCTCTATGCCCTTTTAAATAAAAAAAAGAATTTTCCAAATCGGTACAGGCGTCTTCGAATAATCGGTAAATATATATAAAATAAAGATCTCGACGAATTGATAACCTCCTCCCTTTTATAATAGTTCGTTAAAAAGTCGTTACTAAGCTGTTGTAATTAGGTAACTAAGATGCTTATATTTACGAACAATGACTAAAATCTTGATGGCACTCGGCAATCATCAGAATCATCGGAAATGATTCAGATACAAAGATTCAAAAATTCAAAGATTCAAAGCTTCAAATTCAAAGATCAGATGTAGTATAGTGTTTCTTTATTTGTATGTATTATGAGTTTTATGAGGTTCTTCAAAATCAAAAAAGCATAAGAAGTTTTTATCAGGGTAGACAATGCTCGTCTAGATGCCACGTCTACGGAAATCAAATTAACGTATGACCCGACAAATATTTCCTTACTAATTATGAATTGTAGTACTTCTGCGCGTATATTTGTCTAGCTGTACTGTATGCTATCGTACTAAAATATAGACCAATTTTCCTGGATCCTGTATGATACATATACGTGGAAATCCGAGTCGAGCCGCTATACTCCTCAAGTGGTTGTTCTAACCTCCAGTAAAATGTTTCATATCACAACATTGTAACCTTGCTCTTGTAATACCCGTTTACAGCGTCTATAAGGGCGTTTTGCAAAGTTAATTGGCTCGCTAAATCTCGCTGCTCTCAAATTTGCTCAGATTAAAACCGTAAAGTGCGACGGTAAACGGTGAATGGAACGCCTCAATCTTTGTTAGGAGACTAGTAAAAATGAACTTTTTACATGCTTCTAAGTACTATATTAGACCTATCAGTAGTTTATTAGATCTGAGAACAGCAGTACAAAAAAAATATATAAAAGTTTTGTGTTTAAAGACTTGTTGACTAAAATGTGTGTATTTATTCAGTTTTTAGGGTTCCGTAGTAAACAAGGAAGCCTTTAGTGTCACCACGTCTGCCTGTCTGTCCGTCTGCGGTTCACTCTTTTATTGATCTGATATCAGCAGTACAAAAAAAAGTATTTAAAATATTGAGGATACCCAAGAAGCAATATAAAAGTTTTGTATTTAAAGACTCGTTTGCTAAAGATATATTCTGTAAAATGAGTGTACTTATTTATTCAGTTTTCGGGGTTCCGTAGTAAAGAAGAAGCCCTTATAGTTTCACCATGTATGTCTGTCTGTAGGCGGTTCACTCGCGGTTTACTCAGAGACTATAAATTTGGTATGGATATGAACATTAATCACGCCAAAAAAGTAGCAAAATAAAAATTGAAAAAAATTTTTGGGATAGCACCCATACATGTAAAGTAGAAGTCATTTTCTAGACTAACCCAACGTGTATGATTTCGTTGAATAGGTAGGTGAGAACTTTTAAAATGTACTCGGAAAATGAACATTTTAAACGAATTCAAAAGAAAATTAGTTTTACACGTTTTAGTCGTGTAACTCAAAGTCGGCTTTTGTGAATACGGATCCCTACACTGCGCGTGCCCCGACGTTAACTTGTCTAGTTATTAGTTAGAAGAAGTTGGAGAGGCATTTTTTTTTTCAAAATACCTAAGTTTCTATAAAAAGAGAAAAGAAAACATCGTGTATGAAATTTTATTTGCCTTAAGAATATTTTAGGGTTCCGTAGCCAAATGGCAAAAACGGAACCCTTATAGATTCGTCGTGTCTGTCTGTCTGTCCGTCCGTATGTCACAGCCACTTTTTTCAGAAACTATAAGACCTATACTGTTGAAACTTGGTAAGTAGATGTATTATGTGAAACGCATTAAGGTTTTGACACAAAAATAGAAAAAAAAAACAATAAATTTTGGGGGTTCCCCATACTTAGAACTGAAACTCAAAAATTTATATTTCATCAAACCTATACGTGTGGGGTATCTGTGGATAGGTCTTCAAAAATGATATTGAGGTTTCTAATATCATTTTTTTCTAAACCGAATACTTTGCGCGGGAGACACTTCCAAAGTGGAAAAAAGTGTGTCCCCCCCCCCGTAACTTCTAAAATAAGGGAATTATAAAACTAAAAAAAATACATGATGTTCATAACCATAAAAACTGCCAGCGAAAATTGGTTTGAACGATATCTAGTAAGTAGTTTTTTTTTAATACGTCATAAATCATAAACGGCAATTTACCTTTCATTCAATCAACTCAAATATAAAAAATTTAAAAACATACTACAAGACTTTTATATTATGTTATTTGCTACTACGGAACCCTTCATGGGCGAGTCCGACTCGCACTTGGCCGCTTATTTAACTTTAATATGACTTCAACACCAAACGGTAAGTATTGATAAAATCTAAAGGATTGAGATAAAATTTCTAGTATGCTCTTTCAAACAAAAACAATTCTCCAAATTGGTATAGGCTTCTTCGGTTAAAGAGGAAAATACATAAAATAAAATATATAATACATTCGAATTGACAACCTCCTTTTATGTTGAAGCTGGTTAAAAACAATATTCTTTTAAGCTGGAAGCGCCATCACTGAACAATAAAGCCATCAAGATTCGCCAATCACACAGCACCTTGTTTATTAAGACCTGTTTCTGGTTTAATCAACGCGAAAAATGCTTAATTAAATTCTTTGCTAAGGCCGCAAGGTAAACCGCCATAGATGAATAGAAAATAGAGACGATAAGTTTAGCAATTGCCGTGTGGTTTCTGGCAGAGTTGAATAGGACCACTCCAAGTCCTTCCGTGGATGTCGTAGAAGGCGACTTAAGAAATACAAGCTAAACAAAACTTATAAACATCATTGAGCGGTCACAATTACTGTTTTAAGTATTACGAGACTTACCGCGATTAATTAGATAGAGTAACAAGTTCTACATCAGAACTCTTGTCAAACAATTTCGTGTTATATAACTAAATTATTAGTAACAAAACTGAAGACTAGCGTTAAAGTATTTGGACGTGGATATATCACCGTTCATCAAATCATATTTAAAAAAATGTGCAACCACATAACATGAAATCCATTTACGTATGCTTTTTTTCTATTAACATAATTCGTCTGTGTTTACAGCAAAGTTTTTCTTAATACAGCCCAAAAGTGAGCGACGACCCCTTAAATCTACGTAACTACCCCCTACTAAGATATTTTACGAGCCTGTATCGCTTTATCGCCTATTTTAAAAATTTGGTGGTACACGGTTGATTAACTCTTTCTTATTTTTTGTTAAATTAAGGTGAAATATTAGGCTGTTCTTTGTTAAGAAACAAAACAATTAATTTTCGGAAACGAGTAACTTTGTTGTTTATTTATCAGAGAAGCAATAATTAGGTACGCAAAAGGATTCCTTCATATTTTCATATTTTTTCAGGCTCCTCAAGAAGTTCTTTACATATTAGTACCTGTACGACCGAGCTTTGCTCGGTTACATCTCAAACATCGAAAATACGCGTTTTCCCAAACATGAGACTAATGTAGATCGATTGTTTACCCCCGTAAACCCCCATATACCAATTTTCAGCGAAATCGTTAGAGCCGTTTTCGAGATCACAGAAACATATAAATAAATATACAAGAATTGCTCGTTAAAGGTATAAGATATTAACACGTTGTCTGCAAGCTTACAATGCAATTTAAAACCGGATCTGATCTTCTGATTCAAATTCATCTAAATTTCTCAAATACTAACTTCTATTCTATCGCATTGTTATTCATATTGTTATTAAACAATTTTTTTACATAAAATTTAGAACCGTGGATCCTTCTACAGCAAAAGGCACAGTGCTATTTATTCGACCTTGTTATACCTATTAACTATGCTAAGCCCACGAAATATGCTTAATAAATATATACAGACAAATAACACAGATTGAGTTAACCCCAAATTAAATTCGAGACTTGTGTTATGGTATACTTTCCAACGATACTAACGTTAATATTTTTGGGGAATATCCGTCAACAGTCTTACCTAATAGAACGTTATATATATCAAGTAATATACTCATATTTTAAAGGTGGCTAAGGGTAAATTGAGCGTGGTTATTTCTGTGGAACACCAAAAATAAAAAGCCTCCTCGCTAATGCGTCATCCAAATACCGAAATACAAGTCCATAAATATTTTATCACCGCACCTGTCACGGAACAAAGTCCAATAATTACTGTGCACAGCTAAACCGTCCCGGGTGTCGGAAAAAGCGGGAAAACCTCCGCAAACCATCAATTTGTGTACGTCACCGGCAAACCCAATAAACAATCAAAATTTGAATGTCTGAGTGGTCGCAAAACCGAAATTATTTACCATTTAATTACGATTTCCAACGAATTAATTCGTCTCCCCGATGTGACGCCATTTGTAATTCAAAACTCGAGATCAAAATTAAAAGACTTTTTTGTTTTCGTCGTGGAACTTTGGAATTTGGTTGGGTGTTTTCTCTTCAGTTTTGAGACATTGCGTTTAATGAAATGTATTTGAAGCTAGATTATAAGACTTATTTTAATGTATTTGTGGCTAGAATTTAATACTTAAGACTTATTTTTTCGTTGTTCGTAAAAATAATTCAAAAGGCTACCTAATATTTAGTTAAAGATCACTTTTATCTACAATAAAACATTTTCAAAGTGAAAACTTGGGCTTGTGGCTTTTAGACACGTTGGGCATTTTTTGAGATGGGAATAAAACCATTGAACTCGCGTCACTGTTAGGCGATGAACACACTGTATGCAAGTAACTCCAATTTGTAAAGAAAACACGCATAGTACAATACACTAACACCGCGTCTACGCGCTTCGTTTTTGTATGGCGGCCCCGCACTTCGCAGCGGGGCGCGGTGCAGTGTGTTAATCGCGTTACTGACACTAAGTGAAAAGTGAAAGGTAATTTCACTAAAACCGACACCAAGATATCACTCCCGGAAGGCCAGTTTTTTATAATAAAACTTCATTATATGTACGCTTTTGTTTACTCCTTAACTCGTTTAAACGAAGAAATATGAAAAATATGCTATACTACATCTATAGGACATAGAAACTAAAATCCAAAACCTTATTAACTTCCTAATTTCTGAACTAAATACCCAAAAGCATACTTCTCCAAAATGTTAGTAGCAATGTTTACTAATTGCAAAAGTTGGTGTAGCAAATATCGCGGAATTTCTTTTCAATCCGGCCCAAAGCAGGCATTGTTTAGCTGGTAATTAGCTAACTTTGACCGTCATATTTTGGAGCGCGGATAGTCTGTAGGATTACTTGCTCATTTTTGGCGTAATATTTTGTACATTTTTGTTATTGTTTTAGAAAAAGCTAAGATAGGCCTTTGACTGGTAAACGTAGTGTGGGTCGTCCAAGAGGTAGATGGGCTGATGACATAAGAAGATCCGCGGGTCGAAACTGGTTTCGTAAGGCAGGACCGATGTGGTTAGCATATATTGAAAGAGGCCTATTCCCAGCAGTGGGATATGGAAGGCTGCTGATAATTATGACGAAAGCTAGACCTTTATTAATCACTAAAACTAACGTGGGCCACAGACATTATTAATTATTAAAACAGAATTATGATACAAAGTCCGCCTTTGTATCATAATTCTGTCTTATTTTTTTTTCTGTTTTGTATTTTCTTTTGTTTATGGTGCAATAAAGAGTGTTTGTATTTTATTGTATTGTATTGTATTGTATTGTATTGTATTGTATTGAATTGAATTGTACTGTACTGTACTGTACTGTACTGTACTGTACTGTACTGTACCGTACCGTACCGTACCGTACCGTACCGTACCGTACCGTACCGTACCGTACCGTACCGTACCGTACCGTACCGTACCGTACCGTACCGTACCGTACCGTACCGTACCGTACCGTACCGTACCGTACCGTACCGTACCGTACCGTACCGTACCGTACCGTACCGTACCGTACCGTACCGTACCGTACCGTACCGTACCGTACCGTACCGTACCGTACCGTACCGTACCGTACCGTACCGTACCGTACCGTACCGTACCGTACCGTACCGTACCGTACCGTACCGTACCGTACCGTACCGTACCGTACCGTACCGTACCGTACCGTACCGTACCGTACCGTACCGTACCGTACCGTACCGTACCGTACCGTACTGTACTGTACTGTACTGTACTGTACAGTACAGTATAAAGAGTTTCTTATGTATGACGTAATATAAACATGTAAATTAGAAGGTATGTAGTAAGGATTAATGAATAATCCAAGGGAAGGTAATCTCCACGGTTTAGTGGCTGCCTGCTGAGCCGTAATGAATCGCTCAGACTCTGCAGGCTTAGCAACAAAAACGAGCTTTCTTGTAAACATGTACTTCCAAAATTAATCTCTAATACGCATACCTCTAATTTAAATCCTGTAAAGTATGGAAATGGTAACAAAACGGTCGAATGTTACCTTTTTATGTTGAGATTAATTGTTTATTTGTAAATCAAAAAACTTGTTGACCAAATAGATATCACTTAATTTTTTTTTATGAACTGTACTATACTCACCATGAAGTTATAGGCTCTCTAACTTCATGATACTTACACTGCCATGTTTTTATCTATAATAAGGCAGAAGGGTATTTTCGATGCGATTCCGAGTCCATAGTTAGGACTGCTGTTGGTGACTCCAAACCCTTCCCCGTTACAGTCGGGGTTCATCAAGGCTCGGTTCTCAGTCCCTACCTATTTAGTGTGATATTAGACGAAGTTTCTAAAAACATCAGAGACACACACGAGCAGCCCCCGTGGCTGCTCATGTACGCAGACGATATCGCACTGGCGGATGCGGACAGAGGGAGACTGGTGCGACGCGCAAATGTGTGGAGGGAGTCGCTTGAAAACGGTGGTCTGAAGCTAAATGTGGCGAAGACTGAATACATGGCTTGCAATGCTACAGATCCCCCACCCGTACGCATAGGCGAAGACTCGGTCAAGCGTACGGACCAGTTCAAATACTTGGGATCTGTACTTCACGCATCCGGAGACATCGATGCCGACGTCAAGGCCCGTATATCTGCTGCATGGGCTAAGTGGCGAGAGGTGACTGGTGTCATTTGTGACCCTAAAATGCCGGTTAGGCTGAAGGGACAGGTCTACAAATCCATCATTAGACCTGTCCTTTTATATGGGAGTGAAGCGTGGCCTTTGCTTGAGCGGCACAAACAGGAGCTGCGTGTCACGGAAATGCAAATGTTGCGCTGGATATGCGGTGTATCACGAAGAGATCGTGTGAGATACACCCGCATCCGTGGCAGCCTTCATGTCCGTGACATAGCGGACAAACTGCAAGAGAGCCACCTTCGCTGGTACGGTCACGTCTTGCGGAAGCCGGCAAGTTACGTGGGAAACAAATGTATAGCCATGCCGCCTCCGCCGGGGCCCGGCAAGCGTGGTAGACCCAAGAAGTGCTGGCTTGACGTCGTCAAGGATGATATGCGTGCTAATCGTCTTACAACCAAGGATGCTCAAGACCGTGCGAAGTGGAGAAGAAAAAGTCGGAAAGCGGACCCCGGGCTTTTCAGCATTGCAACTGAGAATGCAACTGGGAAAACGCTCAGATGAGAGAGAGAAGGCAGAAGGGTATTTTGGGTCTTGCAACTTTAAGTAGAAAGAGCTGAAGGTATAAAACCCAAAGGCCACTTTAAGCGTGAAGATGGATGCGTGGCCTATTGACATGATTTATCATGGTAAATGTGGCTGGACGCATGGCCTATTCACGTGATTCCTTCCCACCCACCATCACGCTATATGTGGCCCTTAGGTTGTACGACCGTAGGCTCAGTCTGATCTTCTTATGAGACCAACAAGGCAAGGAAATCTTGACGCTGCTAGATTTATATGGTCGATGTGGATATTAGGTTTCGCAGAGCAAGGTCGGACGAGCGGTTTCTTACAAGCAGGAAGTAGTAATGTAAATTAATTTCATTCTTTAGCAGGTTCGATATGGTCTAGGAAAAAATAAAAAGTTTAGAATATTCCACTTGCATTTCTTCTCACGCAAATCGTACAAGCCAATAGAGGTAAACCAGCCATAATGTTGTCTAGCTCAGTCTTCTCCTCTTATGAGACCAACAACGCCATACAACACCTCACTCATGTATGTTCGCAGTGATAGATAGGTCAGCGGGGATGTCCAGACCGTGTCGGGCTCTCGGGGGAAATCTTGACGCTACTGGATTTATATGATCGATGTGGATTATTAGGTTTTGCGGGGCAAGGTCGGACGAGCAATTTCTTAGTAATTCTTACAGACAGTAAGTAAAAATGTAAATTAATTTCATTATTCAGCTGGTTCAATGTGGTCTGGGAGAAAACCAAAAGTATAGAATACACCAGCCGGGCCACTCACGTCAGCCGCATGCTGACCTAACTATGTGCTTAAACTGTAACTTTGTGGACCCCAACGAACGGACGGTTGTGTCCTGGAAAACCGAGGCGTAGATGGCGTGACATCTTAGGAGTTTACTCAAAGAACTGGCAGGCAAAAACGCAAGACAGAGAGAAATGAAAAAAAAAAAAAAAAAAAATGGAGAGCCAAAAGGGAGGCCTTTGCCCAACAATGGGATCTAGCGGGCTTTAAATAATAAACAAATAATATACCAGCTGCTTTTCTGCCCACGCAAATTGTATTAGACAATAGGGGGAATGGCTGAAAATTCAATTACATATTATTTTGATTTCCTTTTAACACCTTAACGCCCACTATAATGTTGTCTAGGTCAGTCTACTCCTCTTATGAGACCAACAAGGCCATACAACACCGCACTCATGTATGTTCGCAGTGATAGATAGGTCAGCGGGGAATGTCCAGACCGTGTCGGGCTCTCGGGGGAAATCTTGACGCTACTGGATTTATACTCGTATGATCGATGTGGATTATTAGGTTTCGCGGGGCAAGGTCGGACGAGCAATTTTTTATACACAATAAGTAGAAGTGTAAGATAACTTCATTCAATAGGATAAAGATCTCAAACAACAAATTTATATTACAATCTTTGGTTAAATTATTTTGTACTGGGAATAAAACATCACAAAATGATGTTATTCGTCGGTGATTACATCCATTTTAAACGTGATTTTAGATTTATTATTGCAGAGAAACTGATAATAGGAGCGACATTTGACCCCAGGAAACTATGACGTCACGACCATGCTATTTCATACAAATCTCATAGACAATTTTCGTTTTGACGTTTAGAAAAAAGTATCTTCTTTCACTTGTTGGAAACTAGCGGATTAAGAGTTGCAGGAAAACGCTAAATAAAGCTTCCAACTCGCCATTTTGGAAGAATATACCTGTATTAAAGCCGAATTGTCCAAATAAACGTCGCTTGTTTGTTCGATTATTACTTTACCCTTAATTCCTTTAAACCGTGAATAAGATAGAAATTGTACAAATTGAATAAAAATCACACAAAGGGTAATTTATTTCCGCAGCTGCGTAGATTATTGTATTGCCATCGGCTGTACGTCACAAATTAAAAAGGGTACCAAATCAGGACCTTCAGACAACGTGTTTCATAAAATTCTTCACAATGAAATCATCATTGTCATGCAGGACCATGATATTTGAAAAAGTGTCTTATTTGCACTTTTTGTTTGTTTGTTTGTTAAATCTTTATTGTACATATACACAAGACACAAAAATACAAGTTAGAAGTAGAAAATAGTACAAAGGCGGACTTATTGGGTTAAGTCCGCCTTTGTACTATCTGGGGATAGGGATCTCTTCCTGTCAACCTTGAAATAAGAGGACAATTTACAACACACGGTAGAGAGCGCACTTTTACATAAACCTTACATTTATATTACAAAATAAAACATGGCAGGTGGTTAACTGAGGAGACAAGTCTGGGGTAATAAGAGCAAAACCTATAGAAATAAAACATTTTAAATATAGCAAGGAGGTTCATGGAGCTGGAGAGTTATAAAGAAGAAAAACAAGGAACAGAATACTATGGAGACAGCTGGGGAAGGCCTTTGCCAAGGGGCAAGTTGACGATCAACAACAACAACCACAACAGGAAAGCAATGGACACCAACAGAGGCTGCAGTAAGTAGGATGGTTCATAATCACGCTGTATTTTCCTATAAGCGCGTAGCACTCTTTCGGTACTTCACTCGGTGAATTCGATGTCAACTTGGTTTTCGTTGTCAACTTTTATCATGTCGTCAAGGTATGACAAAATACCTAATAGCTTAAAAAATGTGACAAGAATAGTGCAGTTTTGGTTTTTTGTTTCGCGCTGAACATGACATAACGATGTTGCAATAAGCTCCATCCTTCATATTCTTGCTCACCTCCTTTCTACCATTTCAATATCTTCAAATTTCATTTCTAAATCAAAGTTTTCCTTGCTCATTATTCTGACTTATTCCTCTTTCATTACTGATACGAATAACATCTCAGCACTTGTAATTCTTGTATCAGTTCTATTGCATAATAATTGAATTTATTCTCTTCTTCATTAGTCTCTTGCTATACGACCTTTAGTAATTTCATGTGGGAACACGCCTTTACTGAGCTGGGACAGGTGGAGTTCCCACACAGTCCTAGCCTCTGTCTGCCCTGTTAGGGATAAAGACGTAATAGTAAATGTTTATCGTTCTGTACCTTTATATTTTGCGGTACGTGCGTCCAGATTTCAGTTTGATTGGCGCAAACGAGCGAGGCTTATTGGGCCTCATTAGCGAGCGAATGTAGCTGTTTCCTTTTACCTTTTTCAAAATGGACCGTCTGTAGACTACTGATTGATTTATATAGCATTACTTTGCTCAGAACTATGACTAAATTGAAAATAAGTGACAAAAAAAATCGCCGCGAATGGGATTTAAACCTACACCCTCACCGCATACAAACTTATGAGACACACGTGATAGCTATGGGTTTGAATTCCACTCATTGACGAAAATATTCATCAGCTTTTTTTTATTTAGATTTAGAAGTAGACTACTGTTTAGAAAAGAAAAGACCTGCACACTAAACTTACATTAAACTTTACGGAGATCTGAGGGACGCCAGACTCTAAGGCCACCCTTTTCAAATTATTCCTAAGCCGCTTTTTTTCAATTCAATTCAATTCATTTATTGCTTTTCATATTGTACATATATAACACTTTACTACATAGTCACTTCTTAAATTAGTAGGTACAACATGAGCCCTGATAGGGCATTGCAAAAGAATGCTTAACATGTGAGATTGACGAAAAACATAAAGTGATAAGTTTCTGTCCATCGCTTGTTAATAATTTTTCAAAATTAAAAATCGACTTCACTCCCGAACCATACAACCGATTTTAATAAAATTTAATGGAACTACAAACAAAAAAAGATTTTTACAAATCGGTCCAGGCGTCTTAGGATAATTGGTGAACATAATTTAAAAAAAAACGATCCTGACGAATTGATAACCTCCTTCTTTTGGCAGTAGGTTAAAAATTAAATATAAACATTAAAATTAAATTCTTTACGTATAATTATATGAATGAATAAAGGTAATTTTCTTAATAATGGGAGCGTAACGTTGGCATTCTTGCCTATTTCACACACCGTCGTCGTCAATAATGTAGAGGTTAAAGTGCCTGCATTTTTAATGGGCACTTTAAGAAAATTGGAAACACTCATTATCGGAATTGGTGTTGCCATTTTATTGGTTACACACACGTTACTCACCTTTTAAGGTGCCTATTGTGTTTTATTTTTTATATTCGTACAATGAGTACAAATATTGAATAAATTTAAAAATAAAAACATTGCGAAACAACCTTAGGTATTTAAGTTAATTTCACTAAAGTCGAGAAACGAGTTTCGAGTTGCGTTTTAGACGAGTTTCCATATAGACTATTTGCAATTAAGACCATTCGCGACAAACTCGATTATTTCGAGTAAGGTAAGGTTAAAAAAAATCTTCCCCACTGAGGGTTTTTTTACCAAAAAGTACGCTTATCCAGGTAATACAAATATAGCAGTGAATAACAACAGGTAATATGCCTCCAAATAACGAGTAAGACCCCTCGCTTAATATGTGACTTGAGAACGCTAACTTTATAATCAATCATAGTTTGGCCAGAAATGTTATAGCCAACCCACTTTCAGTATATTTTAAAAATAAGTTTTAGAAATCTAAAAGCCTCATAAAACTCGTAAAAATATTTAAAAAAATGTAAAATCAAAATTTTTCTGAATAACTATAAACATTTGACAATCGTGAACGCACCTACAAATATTTCAAGTGTCTACCTGTTGCTGTTAATAATATTGAGCAAAAACATCACGTTTTTTGTATAGAAGCCCCCTTAAATATTAACTTTACTGTGTTTTACACTAGTAATTATCAATTTAGTCCAAGTCCAAGTTTATAATCTGCGAGTAAATCTGATAAAATTTTCGTCATCATAAACTTAAATACTACTTAAAAATAAATAACATTAAAACATTAACTATTATAAATTAAAAAAGTCTCGTAAATCCTTTCCCTACGGAAGAGTGCCGAGAAAATATGGCAATACTTATTCCTAATTTAAATTTTTATTTTAATACAAGTAATCAAAACTTTAGTTGAAATATTCCTTGAACATAATGGACCTACAAAGTACGAGTAGTGTAAGATCTCAAATGACCTTCTACGCAAACAAAATGGCCCCCAAACCCTACCTCCATCCATATAGGTAACACGAGTTTAAAAGCTAACTGTGGCATTAGTCGTGTTAACAAAAGACGCGTTTATGAGACGTTAAGTGCAAAGCCGTGTAGAGAACGCGCCATTTTCGAGCCCGGAGGGTTTTATGGCCACACGAGGTTTTTTTCTAGAATTATGAGTAGCACGTTCTATATCTAAGGTTTCAGTGATAGGAAAACTTTGAAAGACCCTTGGGAATTTCGGAAAGTGAAAATGTACTGGGGTTTTTGGGAAAAATATGTTCTAACATTAGTATATTTCTTTTTTTTTTCTATTAACTAAATCGTAAGATTCTAATTTTTCTGTACTATATTCATTTATCATCATAAGGAAGTACTGCCTCCGTGGTGTAGTGGTTAGAGCGTTCGGCTCATACCCGGAGGTCGCGGGTTCGATTCCCGGCGGGGGCAACGACTTTGTGTTGTTATCCTAGTTTGGTTAGGACATTGCAGGCTGATCACCTGATTGTCTGATAAGTAAGATGATTCGTGCTTCGGAGGGCACGTTAAGCCGTCGGTCCCGGTCACTGTCTTTGACATTGGTCGTTACCTTAAACCATGTCAGAGGCCTTCAAGGCGGTTTAAAAACTCGGACACTAGTGTTAGTCACTAACACACACGATAAGAAGAAGATCATAAGGAAGGAATCAAGAAATAAACTTAGGTCCTTACATTTCTTAAAAATGCATCTATCATTGTGAAGAACCAATGACTTAAGATATTATTCAAGATATAAGAAATGTGCTAATCAAGATTTCTGATACCCCACTCGATATCGAAACAATAAAAGATTTTTTTTCTTTCACTTTTTTGTACGTAACAACGTTATATACATTTCTTGCATACAAATTATAGCCTGTGTATCCGAACAATAATGATAAATCGATTGGCATATTTTTGTGAAAATTGGACCAGCGATTCGGATGATACAGACATACATACCCATGGCATACATGTATGACTGGTAAAATCATTACCCTTCCTGTAGGCTTTGCGGTAGTCGGGTAAAAAGTACCAAAAAAGAATCTTAATAACCCGACTAATTAACAATGCCCACGGGATAAAGTAGTTTTAATAATAAATATGTACTGATTGATACGGAATGTCTCCCTAGAGACTCTATGTTCACATTTAATCATGTTACACCATACATTAAACTTCCATTAATCTAATGTGGAAGCCATGTTGTGACGTCACGCCTAACGCAACGGAACTTTTTATTATCAACAGGGGTAGTATTAAAATCATGATTCTTTACATAAAATAGGCGAGTGTGTTTTGAGCTTCATGCTGTAGAGTTTCACGTATAGATAATTTAATTAAAAGTAAACAATACGAAAAATATTCAGCACTATTTTTTTATTATAAAATCTCTATTCGTTCACAAAAACAAAAAAGGTATGAATACTCAGTCGAGTATTTTTGGACCTTTTTTTTGTTTTTGCAAGCTTTTATTAATTACTAGTACTTTTATTTTTACAACCAGTCCCGTTGTATGTCTGTCTATAATCCAATCTTGCAAGTTAAATTTGACCCACGTATATATATCACGTGAAAAAGCAATATTATGATGACATGGAGCTGAACTGATGATGGAGCCTGAAGGTAGTCATAGGAACTTTGTAATGAAAGGATGCAACCCCATCAAGTTTGGGCTTGTTTGATTTATCTTGAAGAGCACTTTAAACTTTTAAGTTAAGTTCATTGTTTTAGTGAGAAGATTAGCTAGTTTAAAAAATATATTTTTTAATAGTTACTTGTTACCGAGTATTATTCTACTATGTTTCGTGAAACAGACACCAACAAAAATAATCCTAGTACGCCGAAAAACAAAAGCAAATCTTACCGAAAAGATTGAATGGCAACTTTGGTAGCAGTTACCTCGTTATTTATTGCCCCAGTAACGAGTTGCCGACGACTTGTACGGGATCATTAATAAGTCCAAACTTCCACTTCGAAAAGGTTGCAACTCCTTTCTTGCTCCTCACGAAATACATCTTTACCTAACTCACGAAATCCTCTTTCAATACCAAGACCTTTGGTACGAAAGGGTGTAAGTCTAGAACGAGTGTTAGTTCGATAGGACCTTGTGGAATTGGGTATTGTTGCACGGAACTGATCTAATCAGATGGCTGGAGAGTGATGGGCCACATTAATACAGGTTGGAGTGATTGGATCAAGGGATTGAGTCGAGCCAAACATTTTCTAGATTCAGACTATACAGTACAAATTATATCTGTGCTTAGAACTAGAAAGGATTTTGAGATTAATTTAGCAAGATTATTTTAGTAATCTTACTTCGTTGCTTTGCTTTGAAATTAAATTAAATTACATTAAATTTATTTGTGTCGGTTTTGTAACAATGGTCTTTTTCCGTGGGCGAGGTGTAGCCTACTTGGGTCGGCCGAATGGCCGTCGTCCTGTTGGTCGCCCCAGGTACAGGTGGGCTGATGAGGTGCAGAAAGACCTGCGGTGCCTCGGAGTGGACGACTGGCAGCAACGCTTACAAGACCGCAAGAAATGGCGCCATCTAGTGTCGGAGGCCGAGATCCACTTTGGGTCGCTGCGCCACCGTAGTAAGTAAATTTATTTGTAATTTATTCCTCTACTTTGAAGCCTTTTTAATTATACCGCAACTTTGATTTTCATTCGCCGATAGAAAATAATAAATCATTCAGCTAAGCTATTATGCAAAACAGCAATCAACTCAGCTATTGTGTTTGATAGTTTTATGTGGCTATGAAAGTATTCCAATTAAGAACGATAAATCATGGAAACTTTGTTGGATGCAGAATTTTTAATCGGCTGATGATAGTTTGTATGCTAATATCGTAAGGATTAGTTCAGACAGAGAGGAAAAATGCCTGAGCAATTTACTAACTCAATTTAAAATAAGACCTTATAACCATAGCCTAAAATACACGTTTAAACACGAAAGAGTGTTGTTTTTCACGAATTTAGTTTACTGAAAAATTTATTGTTGTATACAATTAATTGCACACACACTACACTACTCTTAAAAATAACTTATATTAAATTATATCAAAAATTGAGGCCTGTAATATTTAATTTTATTCACATAGTTTCCAGTTTAGTTTACAAAAAACCTAAATTTAGACAAATAGCAAATTAAGGAATACAAAGATTAAAAAAATAAGAACAAGACTATAGTTAAATAAAACTATAAAAAAATAATATCAAAAGCCAATTGCTGTTTTTGCTAAGAACTAGCAGTGATCTAAAACTATATATAATCTAGATCTATAAAATCTAGACAATCCTTTCATTCCGATCCGATTTTCCTAGATAATCTGAATTTGCCGTAAAATCAAGGCGGGTAACTAGAACTGACTCTAGTCTAGTTATCTCGACGTGATTGCTAATTTGGTCTAACTGTTGTTGCTTTTGGAATATATACTTTCAGGATTTATCAAATTGTAGGGTATAGGCCTCTTTTAGTGCATGCTATACCTTTATTGGCCTTATGCGACTGCCTCCGTGGTGTAGTGGTTAGAGCGTTCGGCTCATACCCGGAGGTCGCGGGTTCGATTCCCGACGAGAGCAACGACTTTGTGTTGTTTTCCTAGTTTGGTTAGGACATTGTAGGCTGATCACCTGATTGTCCGCTAAGTAAGATGATCCGTGCTTCGGAGGGCACGTTAAGCCGTCGGTCCCGGTCACTGTCTTTGACATTGGTCGTTACCTAAAACCATGTCAGAGGCCTTTAAGGCGGTTTAAAACTCTGACACTAGTGTTAGTCACTAACACACACGATAAGAAGAAGATTGGCCTTATTAGGTAAAAAGGCCATTAAAGGCGTAACACGCATTAAAAGGAACCTTTACTCTGCAGTTTGAATATACATATACACACATGCCTATGTCAGTGCATATTTGGAAAAAACTTGCTTGCTTTTCAGGGAATCCCTTAAGTGACCTTATCTGCATCAATTTTATTCATTAAGCCGAATCTCTTTGCAATCGGCTGCAATAAAGAACGTATTGCAACCACTGCCATGCGAGTATAAAGTAAACACGCACAGAGACCAAGCTTGTTAAAAACATCGCAAAATCCCAACAAATATTGTAAATGTGAAAGTGAGTTTGTATATTTGCTTGTTTTTACTTCTTCACCCTTTAACTACTTACGATGAAATAGTTTGAGACCCAGGAAAGAACATAGGGTAGGGTTTTTATCCCTAAATTCCTACAAAGCGCTGCCCGCGGGCAGCTAGTACTAATGTAAGACTGAAATTCTCTTGATGGATGTCTTAATTTTCTTAAAAACACTTTTATAACGAGTCGGTCTCGAACAACATATTTTTTACTTATTAGTACGCTGCAATCAGCGGCCAATGCCGGAGTCTATCAGAGCAACAACGAAATTCTGATATTTGACCGAGCGAGCGAAGCGAGTGAGGTCTCTAAATCGAGTTGGGGGCGAAAACACATTGTATGTATGTATGTATGTATGTTTGTACCGCGATAGCAGCCGAACCGATGGTTTGATTTTGATGAAACTTGGTATGCATGTAGGAAACATTAATAGAATTTTCAAGTTCGTTGGGCATCAAAATCGGTTCAGTAGTTTTTGAAATATTAATAAAAATGTCCGCGATTATGTAGTAAACGAAACCATAGCGCGTTCTAACTTTGGATACCGCCATCTAGGGATTATTTAGGAAACTGAATAAAAACTGTCTAAGTTCGCGGCGAACTACTAGTAATAAGTACTTACATCTTGTCAGAGTACCTTTAATTGAGACGATACAACATAAACCAGAGGCCCTTATTTATATGGCACTCAAAACTGAACTGTGCGGTGTAGAAACTAATAGGATTTTGTTATTGACACATCAAAAGAGATAGAGATAGTGAGTATGTTTTAGTGCCTAATTGTTTCGCTTATCTGTAATGTAGCCACAAAGAATTCCCTCCAAATCGCATACCTGCACAGTGGTGTGCTTCTGAGTTCTACAAACAAGTGCGAGTAGAAAAATAGATACCTACTACTACAAGAACCATTACCTGTCATCCGACTCACCCGTACTATTGCAGAAGTTGGTCACGATAGACTGTAAATTTGGTACTTTCCTGGGTAAAAAAAATATATTTGGTAAGAAAATAAAACGTTACAAAATAACTACACTTGTCATGATCATATCCTTTTTAATGTGATTTTCGATTTATTATTATTGAACAAAAGCGATTTGACTGCAAGACACTATGACGTCATTAGCCAGTATTTCATACAAATCCCGTACAAAATGTTTGGTTTGACGTTGAATTGACTTGTTGGAAAGTAGCAAATACAAATGCATTTATTTAACGAACGTTTTAAACAAGGATACAATGGTAAACAATATACAAATTAAAACTAATGTGACCTTTTTTTACTGGTGGTCCTAATTGACTTATTGTCCTATGTCTCCTGGGTGGGGCAGAGGACCGCTACAGTACTTCTCCATCTCGTTCTGTCTTGAGCAACGCGCTGAGGACCGCTACAGTACTTCTCCATCTCGTTCTTTCTTGAGCAACGCGCCAGGCCAGGATGGTCCCACACTAGGCAACAATACCTGTCCTGTGGAATTGAGAGCTTACCTCTCTATTACATCTACTCTGCGACTCGATCGCAATCAGTGCGATTTATTTCCATTCATTTCGCTATCGATAGCGAATCCAACGATCTTCCGAATTGAAATTGCCCCATTGGGCCTGCAATTATTAATTTGGGACTCTTTTAATTTGGTAAATTACAACTTTTATGCTTTATTTTTAAAAGACAGAAGGAGAATCATACAATACGTATTCTTGTTTTTATTACGAAGCTGTGTATTACAGTATGGCCCACTCACAGTAAGATAAGCAAAAGAAGAGGAATGCGGTCTATTGCATGTAACTTTATTTGTTAGAATTTCGATATACTTAAATAAACTTTGACTGCTGCAGCAAACTCCAGCTTCAGGACTGTATAACCGCCATGGTGTTTAGAGACAATACAATACAATACAAATACTCTTTATTGCACCATAAACAAAAGGAAATACAAAACAGAAAAAAATAAATTAGGCAGAGTTATGATACAAAGGCGGACTTATCGCATAGCAATCTCTTCCAGAGAGACTTAAAATAAAAGCCCAGTTAATTAGTTATTTCTAACAAACAGAAATCAATATTGTATCTTAGCCGTTCTAAACCTTATCTTGAAACTACTGTGCTATTTGGGTGGTTAATCAGTCGTAACATAGACAATACGGTATTATTATTGATGTAGCCACAGTCTTGTCTCTATCGTACATAAATCAAATTGCTTTGAACTACGCACGATCAAGACAGGAATTACAGCTTCAGAGATTGAACGGTACCTATTGTTCCTCATGTCAGGCTCAAAAGCAAGGTTGATGGGCTGGAGCACACACACACAAATACACGACGTATTTGTGCCAGGATTTCATAATATACCCATACAAGGATCACAAAATTATGAACGAAACAGTAAATCTCTTCTTATAAGAATTAGTACCTGGGCGACCGAGCTTTGCTCGGTTACATCTCAAACATTAACTAATTTTTTTTAAACTTGTCTAAAGACAATGCAAAATAAAAAATTATATATAAACTTAAACATAAAAAAAAAACAAAAGTAAGTCACCGAGTGGGATTCGAACCCGTAACACTCTTTCTAGCGGTCGGTATCCTTATTATCCGATGACTACCTTAAAGACAAAAAAGTCTGGCTTGAGCTTGACGCGGGTCCCTCTAAAAGTTTGTAATATAGGTACTCGAAAATGTCATAATTTGGTACATTTTGTACAAACTGAATCTACAACTTGACATTACTTTAAAATTTTGACATTCTAAAAATTAAATTTAAATTATGATATGACATAACAAACAAAACAATGTATTCTCTGTCCACATTAACTTTAAGTATTAATTTAATTGTGAGTTGACGTCCTTAAAGAGAAGAGGTGCAGTGCAGTTTGTTACCGCTTCTTCTGCACTAGCGCTTTGGAAGCGGTAGTAAACTTAGCTGTAAGTAACTATTTGACGTCAACAATAGTGCAACAAAATAATGACGATTATTAAGAGATATTTTAAATATCCTATGATAATAAAGATATATTTGATTTGATTTGATTTGACTTAACCACTGAGCTAAAAACAAGGCGGTCGGCGTGACGAAATTAGAGACCATATTCTGCGTGGAAAGAAAAACGCATGAAAACTCGAAAACACGCGTTTTCCCAAACATTAAACTAATCTAGATCGATTGTTTGAAAACCATATACAAATTTTCAGCGAAATCGTTAGAGCCGTTTTCGAGATCACAGAAATTTATAAATATATATATATATATATATATATATATATATATATATATATACATACAAGAATTGCTCGTTTAAAGGTATAAGATTTACTATTACTATGAAATATTCAAATACCTTTAAGGCTAATTTTGTTGAAATACATATAACTAAAACTTATTTGATTTAAATTTCGGTTTTTTTAATACCTTGAAATTACACATAACTTCATCCATTCTACCTAGAAACAGAATACTGGTTTGTACGAAGTACATACAATTCCATGGCAGCTACAATGTGTGTATGTGTTGTGACATCACTGTCACTGAATCAATAATAGTGATGGCGTCAAAATCTGACATTGATTTAAAATTGGAAGTTTTAATGTAACCAAAATTTAATCTTAAATATTATACCTACTCCAATAAAAGTGTAAATAAAATAAGGTAACCTATATCTTTACAAGACATCAATGCAACTTAATAGTATTGTATTATATAAGCACAGCAGAGTCGTCGTCCGTCAATCCACTGAAATTGCACACCGTATTGTCCATTGTTCTGCCGTGATGTCGGTTTATAATATTTGGTTGGACGTGTCAGATCAATTAACAGTTTGACGTCCACTATAGTAAAATCATTATTGTCATTATAGTAAATACGAAAACTCATCAAATATCAAATTGATTTGTAGAAAGTGATTTCAAAAGCAATTTACTTAAATCTAATTTTTTTTATCTGAATAGTTTGTTTGTGCTAAGTTAGAGCTCATGATGAAACAAATGCCGAGGTCAAAACCGGCCAGGAAACCATCGTAAATCATCACCACATCAAACACTATGTGTAGTTACTATTTATATCTCACAAAGTAATTATTTATATCTTACAAAATAAAAATAAATACAATTTTTATTTCATTATTTAACTGCAATGCTAAACTACAAGTGTTGGTATGTTAGGTTTTATATTATAATATGAATTAGTAAGCATTTTATTTATTAGTACCAAAACATCGACCAGATCAAAACCGGCCAGGAAACCATCGTAAATCATTAACACTTCAAACCCTATGTGTAGGTACTGTTTATATCTTACAAAGTACTTATTTAAGTAAAAATAAATACAGTTTTTCTTTTATTATTTGCTGTATTTAACTACAATGATATAACCTATAATGCTATAAACCTAACATACCAAAACTTCAATCTATTACAGTCGGTATAGCAACTCATTCCATCTCTGAAGGTTTTTATTTTACCCATGCTCAATGTTTTTACAGCACGATTATTACGTATATAAACGGGACATTGCGCGAAAATTTTTTGTTTGGTCAAACGTTTATTAGGAGTAACAGCCTTCGTGCTTGCAGATGGACTAAATCATGAGCACTACTAAGCATGAAAGTTTAAAACCCATTTTTTCACAGCAATTTCAGTGCATGGTACTGATTACATTCTTAACTCAGGTTCGTTGAAATACAATGAAATACAATGTGTATTACTATCATTTTTACCTATGTATCACACTAATATTATAAAGACGATAGTTTGTGAGTGTCAGTGTGTGTACGTTTGTTAATTCTTCACGCGCAAACGGCTGGACCAATTTTGATATTAGTTGGTATGCAGGAATCTGACACCCTGGATTAACACATAAGCTACTTTAAGCGCAGGTAACACCGCAGGGCGCAGCTAGTAAGAACTAATTAATATAAGTACTAACGTAATATACATTTCAAGATAATATTGAAGGTTGTTCTTCTTTTTCTTGTCAAGTGGAAATGGTTTGTTTCTTTTGTAATTTTAAATAATCTTTGACTAGTACGAAACGTAGATGATATGCTCTACGGACAAAAAATGTGCGTACTGTTACAAAAAAAGTATGATGAACAAGTTACATAAAAACCAAGGGCGTAATAATCCTTAGGCCATTTAATAATAATCTGATCAACTAAGTTCCAGTCCAGTGCCCCCGATAAGGTGTCATAATTATGCCCATCCTTCTCAACCCCCCTCTCATCCGATCGTATATCATGGTAAGCAACCCACCTACAGTCCCAAACGCGATTAAATCCGGCATAATCTAGTCAAGGTTTTTCTCATAATTAATTTCCCGATTCCACGAAGCCCTTGATAATCTCTGTATACCTTAGGTGTGGTGAAAGAGAAAAACTGTAGCGTTTCTTGGCGTTATCGCTTATGACTTGATTCTTTGTAGGTATTAAGAGTTAATGATATTTTAAAAATCCCTGTTAGAAAGAAAAAAAGAAAAAATCTTTGTTCGGCAAGCAAAAATATAAAAATTTACATAAATATAACCAAAAGCTTACGTACAAGATTTATATCTATACTTACCTATGGAATACCTATAGAATATTAAAATATTTGCACATATGTCCGAAAAATTCGCATATCAACACCTGTAGGTTGGCTGGTAAAAAAGGTCTACGGCCTTAAGTCCGCCGATTACATTTCATGTAATAAAGTTAAATAAATAAATAAAATAGAATGCCAAAAAGGCGGCCAGCTCAGTTTGTGCTGCGGTGTAGGAACTACACCTCTGATTTTCAGCTGATACCAAGTTTTTTCTCCTTTTGATCACGGGTCTTTGGGAGGCTTGCGGTCACAGATCCAACACGTAGAGGCCCTTTGGAGATGTTAATTATATGGTCTCCCGCCAAAACCTATCATTGGATACACCCATGAAAGGTGTACCCTTGAATAGGTTTCGGCAGGAGGAAGATCAATTGCGAAGGAAAAGGTTTATGAGTTATGAAATGAGGTTGGGATGGACTTATATTGGGACATTGCAATAGAAACAACGTCGCCTGCCGTAATCATGATTACTGATTTAATATAAGCAGGTGGCACATATCAATTTAGTGCTTTTAAAAAATCATGCTTAATTAAAATAAAAATTAACCTGTACTGTCCCACTGCTGGGCAAAGGTCTCTCCCATCTCCTTCCAAATATCTCGATCGTGTGCCACTTCCAACCATTCCCTCTCAAACTGTCACAAGTCGTCACACCAACGCTTGTGGGGCCCACCTCTCTTCCTTCGACCATCTTCGGGACTCCACTTTGTTACCAAAGTGGCCCATCTGTCCGGATGCATGCGACAAACGTGCCCCGCCCAATCCCACTTTAGTTTAGCGGCTTTGTGACCGACATCAGCAATGCCGGTTTTTGAACGAAGCACTGAAAAATACATAGGTTATTGTAAACTCTGACCTTTTTATTTTCGTTGTCATTCCTTGAATGTTTAACGATTATGTTTCCGACAATGTCACCTCATCGTGCTAAACCTTTCCGGCACCGCAATAATCTTCCAACTTAATTGCAAGTATAAAGGTTGTGCATAATTAACCATGTGTAACGCGATTAGACCGGGCCCATTGGACCGGCCGTTCAGGCCTTTAGTACAAAATAAAGATAGTAAATAAATGACACTGTATACATGCTACAAATGTCATACACAATATTGCTTATGTTCATATTATAACGTGTTGAATCATACATAGTTAATTCATGTCTGGATTTAGTCAAAATAAAAAAAAAATATTAAACGCTAATAATCTCTCATGGACAGCATCAAGTCGCTTATTAACAGAATATGTATGAGAAGTAGTAAAATTTTACCCTCATTTTTATAAAAATCTGCCTGATTACAGATTTTTGACTGAATATGAAATGCAATTCCATAAAATGTAATAAAAAACAGTGATAAAACCTCGTGATCGGGACTTGGACCATTCTCTTACCAACTAGTACTGCATCTCGAATGCCTAAAATCCTATAAAAATATACAATCTTTCAATAAAATATTTTCTGAAATCGTAGGCTAGGTGGCATAGTTACTTTAACATTTCAAGTCACAAAAATCTTTGTCTAAAAATCAGGCTCAAAACTTCTATAAAAAGTAACAAAATTATAAAAAAATACCCTTTTTTAATTTCGCTATTTTGTGAATTCAGGCGACGTCCCTTACACGGTGGCGGTACAAAAATGTTTTCCCTGTAAGCTATTTTAAATGTAGTTACGCCTTTTGATTACTCATGCGTTAGTTTTTTTTTTGTTACTTCTCGTCGAGTTACCTGACGCAAAACGGGAGTGTTGTGCCTGTTTGATCTCAGTGAATTGTAGCTCAGTAGTAAAAATGTTAGTCTTTAAATGAAAATTTAAACGTGTAAAATGAAGTTGGTTTTTGTAAAGACTGGATTGGAAGTCGAAAACAGAGAGTAAAAAGAAACAACACAAATCATTGAAAACCAAATTCATAGCTAGATAGGTCAGTTAAGCTAGTTTAAATACCGCAGGGTATATTTCAGGGTATTTATTTATACCTACTATCTGAATTTATTGTTCTCATTCTGGTCATAGATTTTTTTTTTATAATGTTGGTTTTAACATTTTAAACATTGTCGGTGAGTATAAACATTTTTCATTGAGATGAAACAAGTTAAACAAAATTTTGACGAAAAATATCAATTACTTAGGTCTTGCTTCAAGCTGTAATCAATCAGTACGTAATGAGACGTAGTTCTGACTCCAAAAAAACTTTTCCGCAATTCGGTTCAGCCGAAACGTAAATTGCCGTAAAAAATGTGTCATATTTTGAAGCCACGTCCAGCAATAAATTGTTCAGCGTCAGAAGAGCGACGTCACGTAGACAATTCTGGAGGTTAAACGGCTTGTGTCCATACGACTCGTGTATCCAGGTCTGTGTGGGAAAATAGGAAATACTGATACAGAAGCTTGGAAACCGTACGTGCGTATGGGGACGACTTGGGGATACCTATTCGTGGGTAAAACCATTTCTTGCTTTGTCAGTGTTATTATATTAGTACTCCTATGTATGTGAGGAAAGAAATGTACAGTCGGCATCAGAGATACCTGACCCCACCTCACCTACATCTTGAATTTTCTCATAAACTGAAAATAATATTAACACGAAAATGTATATTCAGAGAGATTTTAATGAAGTCTTTTTGAATATACACACATTTTCATAACTTAGGTCTTGCTTTAAGCTGTAATCAATCAGTACATTATAAGACGTAGTTCTGACTTCAAAATTTTTTTTCCGCATTTCGGTTCAGCCGAAAAGGAAATTGCCGTAAAAATGTGTCATATTTTGGAGCCACGTTCAGCAATAAATTGTTCAGCGTCAGAAGAGCGACGTCACGTAGACCATTCTGGAGGTTAAACGGCTTGTGTCCATACGATTCGTGTATCCAGGTCTGTGTGGGAAAATAGGAAATACTGATACAGAAGCTTGGAAACCGTACGTGCGTATGAGGACGACGCGGCTATACTTATTCGTTGGCAATATCATTTCTTGCTTTGTCAGTGTTATTATATTAGTACTTTTATTTAAGTGAGGAAAGGAGGAAGGAATGAGCCAGAATCTGAATCATGTCAACAGGCGATTCGACTAGCCGCTCGTCGCATTTTTTACCGGCTCCGAATAAAGAAGCAGGTTATCAATTCACCGATTATTCGAAGAAGCCTGGGCCATTTAGAAAATACGTATATTTTTTGTTTGAAAGGGTATACTTGTCAGGTGATCCCATAATTTTTTTATTAAAATCGGTTGTGCAGTTAAGGGACGATGTCAGTTTCTAGGTTTGATAAAATATAATTGATTCCCTTGTCCATTCACGTCGACCTTTACGCTAAACTAGCCGAATCTTACGGCCTGGCACTGTCTGCGTATTAGGAAAAATACTTAGATAACTAAATCCAACCACTTTGGTTGTTTTATTTATTATACTATCCGGAACGCAATCGACAATTTGGCATTCCTATCATAAAAGGCCGCTCCACGACAAATAAGTGTGGGAAATTGGCTCGTGCGGTGTTTGTTCAAATTTACGACTTAATATAAAGTAGCATTTATGGTGCAAATTCGAAGGGAAACGTGACTGCGTTTCTCTATGGTTTATTGAGAGATTATTGGCTCGTAGTCAAAGGCTGTTTTTTGCATGGCTGTCTAAAATACAGCGTTTGTTTTAGAACTGTAATGAAGTAGCATTTATGGTGCAAATTCGACGGAATACGTGACTGTTGATTTTAAGACTATTTGCTTTTATCCAAAAATTGATTTTACATGGCTTTCCAAAAAAGAGCTATGCCACGTAACTAAGTACCTAGTCTTTATGGTGCAAATTCAAAAGAAAACATTTATTAAAAGACTAGCCGAAGCCCGCAACTTCGTTCGAGTGGACTTTATGACTCCAGAAAATGCTCATCAGGCTGAGCAACTTTTGGCGAAGCGTCATTTGTATATTTCATAAAGTTTAGCTAGACCATTATGGTTCTGAACAGGTGTTTCATTTTCCAAAATCAATCCAGGCGTAAACGGCTATATAACAAAGAAGTTTGATTCGAATCTGTCCAGTATTTTCGGAGATTAACGTGTACAAACAGATAAACAGACAAGCGCTGCGAATACGATGTATATACCATTCGCAGCGAGCCAAGGTAGATACTCGTAGGTAACGAGCGCGTAGCGAGCGCGCTGTTTCCAAACATTCCGAGACTTTGCTTACTAATTTGAGTAATTTTTTCTTTGTAATTTAATAAGTATTTTGTTGGTTTTATATGTTTAGTCGTTACGTGTGATCATGATTTATAATGTCTGTAAGATGCCCTAGACCAAACTACACTTTTCCATACAAACGTACTCTACGTTTTATTTCGAAACGACATGCACGATTTCAGCAAAATTTTGTAATTTAAAAATTATTGCACATATCTTGTTTTTCGGGCATATAACTGGTTTTCACAATCCAAATATGAACTTGAAATAGAATATAGTGTGTTATATAATTTTTGACCATCAGTATGGGTTCATAATTCAACCGTCCCTAGATAATTGCGATTTCTTTTAAATTACAAGTTTTTACCAAAATCTGACATGTGGTTTCAAAATAAAACGTAGACTACGTTTGTATGGAGAAGTCTAGGGTAAGGGAATGTTTAAATATGACGCGTGATGTACCAGTCCACCTGTATTTCAAAATAACCTGAGATTTATACAGAGCTTTATATTAAGACTAATAAAAGGGTTGATCTGTATCCTATTAAGGGAAAATTGTATGAATCGCACATCATGATGGAAGGGTTATTGTTTATTCAGTATGTTAAGTTGGCTATAATCTGGTGGGCCACGAACGTCTGGTAAGCCTGATGTGTTGATTTAGGCGGTGTGGGTCAGCAATAGTCGGAATATCGGATGTGATTTTTTTGCCCTTTTTTGCTCGATATCAATAATGGCAACAGATAGGCATTTGAAATATTCAACAAAATACTCAGTTGTATTTTTATTTTATTAATAAACAAAAAAATATTTAAGGGGACTCCCATACAAAAAACTTGATTATTATAGTTAATGGTACAGAACCCTTCGTGCGCGAGTCCGACTCGTACTTGGCCGGTTATTTGTTGTTACGTGTGATCATGATTTATAATGTCCTTGAATTTGACGCGTGATTTACCAGATTTATAGAGGTAGAAAGCTTTATATTAAGACTAATAAAAGGGTTGATCTGTATCCTATTAACGGAAAATTGTATGAATCGCACCATCATGATGGAAGGGTTAATGTTTATTCAGTATGTTAAGTTGGCTATAATCTGGTGGTGGTGGGCCACGAACGTCTGGCAAGCCTGATGTGTTGATTTAGGCAATGTGGGTCAGCAATAGTCGGAATATCGGAGGTTTTGAGGGAATATTTGTACAGACGAAGATAAGTTGATGGGTGCTGTGTTTCATATTAATAGTATTGCAAAGCTTTTACATAATTTATTGAAAGACTGACGATTTGGGTGTATTTTTTACCACCTACTAAAAAGAGGGGTGTTATAAGTTTGGCGCTAATGTCTGTCGGTCTGTGAACGGATCGATTTCAATGTTTTTTTTATGTAAAAGCAATATCCCTTGCGGTGTTTTTTAGCCATGTTTAATAAAAATCGGCTCGGTTGTTTAAAAGCTATTGGGTGTTAATTGTTTAAAGTTGGATTTGTTAATTTACGTGGCGAATAATAGGTGGCGCTCCGGATATCAATGTCACATAACATTGGTTAGAATATTATACATTTCCTGTCGGGGTTTTTTAGGGTTCCTAACCGAAAGGGTAAAAACGGGACCCTATAACTAAGACTCCGCTGTCCGTCCGTCTGTCTATCCGTCCGTCTGTCCCTCTGCCTGTCTGTCACCTATAATCTCAGGAACCTTAACAGTTGGAATTTTCACAGGTAATATATTTATATTAACGCTATAACAACAAATACTAAAAAAAGGATAAACATACCACATAGTCTCTGATTGTCCCGTGATGGATAAAGACGTGTTTAGAAATTTATTTCAAAACAGGTACACTTCTGAGTCTTCTGACTACAATAAATCCGTCTGTCAGTGCTGAATACTTAATTTATGAGGACACCGGCGAAGACAGCGCTCCAGGACTCAATGTAATTAATTAGGACAGCCGCTTTGAAGGCGCCGAGGCTTTTCTGTAGATGTTGTTAATTATATATTTTTTAATCAGTATATCTTGAATGGGCGAAAATACGATCCATATTTTATAGGCGATGCGGATAGAAACCCGTCACTATTTTGATCATCTACCTACTATATTCTACCATTTCACAAAAAGTGACTTGTCTTTTTCTGCCTTTTCCACCATTTCACCAAAAGTGACTTTTGAGTCTTCAGTCATCTTGAATGGGCGAAAATGCGATTCATATTTAATAGGTGATGCGGCTAGCAACCCGTCACTGTATTGATTGCTTTTCCATCTTCTCGCCCACGATGACGCTAAAAGTGGCTTTTGAGTCTTGCGACCCTGGGCTCTGCATAGAGCCGCAAGACCCAAAATGCTCTGTCTTCCCCATTAGGGATAAAGACGTGATAGTATGTATGTATGTATGTATCTCGCTGAAAGTGGCCTTTGAGTCTTGCGGCTCTGGGCTCTGTCTGTTGAGCTACAAGACTATATTCAATTCGTGATAATATGTTTGTATGTTCATGTTCATTCAATCTGTATAATGCTAACGATTTTAAGAGCGCTGATTTTCCGGTCTAGTTTTATTGCTAGATACTATATATTACACTCAAGGTTGTGCAGCGCGCTATGGAAAGGGCTATGCTCGGTGTTTCTCTACGTGATCGAATCAGAAATGAGGAAATTCGTAGGAAAACTAAAGTCACCGACATAGCCCAGCGGATTAGCTCGTTGAAATGGCAGTGGGCGGGACACATAGCGCGACAAACCGATGGCCGATGGGGCAAAAAGGTTCTCGAATGGCGACCACGTACAGGCAAGCGAAGCGTAGGACACCCACCCACAAGGTGGTCTGACGACCTAACCAAGGTCGCTGGAAGGCGCTGGATGCAAGCCGCTCTAGATCGGTCATTTTGGAAATCTTTGGGAGAGGCCTATGTCCAGCAGTGGACGTTTTGCGGCTGAAATGATGATGATGATATATTACACACTATCATATTTGCCGTGTGATTTCCGGCAGAGGAGCATTAGAATAGGGCCACTCCGAGTCCTCCCGTGGATGTCGTAGAAGGCGACTTAGGGACTTTAAGCTAAACAAAGCTTAAAAACATCAATGAGACCTCTCCAAGCCGTCTGGCCAGCGCGGAGAGTGTATGCCAAGTTCCTTTGGCTGCTCTGTCCAAGTATGGCTCTGGTAGTACAGAGCGGGCCATGCTCCTGCAGTGGAGACAAAAAGACCTGATGATATGATAATAAACAGACTATATGACAGAAGAAGACATTATAATGAAATCGGCGGTTGATCATTGTGCAAAATGGTGTCAGAATAGTGATAGCTTAATTGCTACTAGGCCTAGTAGCATCGCCTTTTGACATGATTCAAATTCCGTACATTCTATCGATCGACTTTTAAGGTCTGGACGATTTGTCAAACGCACAGTATTTGTCAGATGTGATTTAGAACTCATATACACTGCGTATTTCTTTTTCTCTCGCAAATTCTGGGTGAAATAAACAAAAGATCACAAAAAAAATACAGAAGATTAAAACCTTCATTCCAAATTAAACTGTAATCGAATTCAGTCATAACAAAGTTATCCGTGCCGTGCAAAAGTTGCCTAACTCAAGTAGAAGCATTACGTGACTTGTCAGCATGATATCACATAACTCATTCTGTAATGAAATGAAATAGGAAGTGACACATACAGGTAAATTTAAAGGGACGGAATCTGGGTCAAATTCTCCAGTGAGAAAATGCTTCGTAAGGGTATTTACTAAATATACGTGTAACGAAGGGGTCATGCAATTACGTTAGGGAAAAGGTATTTTTGGTACACAGTATTGTAATGGTGTTGCGTTGAAGCGTTGATAGTAGACATCCGGCAGAGTAGAATACTACTCTTCAAGTCCTCCCGTGGATGCCGTAGAAGGCGACTTAGGAATACAAGCTGCATACAGCTTATAAACATCAATAAGACCTCACCAATGCGACTGGCCAGCGGGGAGAATGAGGGTCAAATCCTCCGGCTGCTCTGGCCAATAGCTCTGGTATTACAGGGAGGATCGTGCTGCAGTGGAGACAAAAAAAGACCTGACTCCAAATAGATTTTCATATGGTTTTCGGTTTAGATTAGGACCACTTAATCTTTCTGAGAAGGTTGTATAAGAAGTAACTAAAAAAGAGGCTCAAATATTTACAATATATAAAAAAACTGCTGGCGTGTGTAACGTTTTACGACTTCTCTATAAAGTAACCCAACGACAAAACGGCTTATTTTTATTTTTTGGTTTGGTTTGTGTATCTTTGTATGTTATTTTTTTTTTAAATAGGGGAACACTGGTATTGCTGACAGAAGTGAAAACTTGGTGTCGGTAACGTAACAGTGCCGCGAATTCAAAGGGTTTTTCCCATCTCAATAAATGCTGAAATAAAGATTAAGATTTATTTCACTTCTAAATTTTTAAATTTGGACGAAACTTTGGATCGTCGATGAAAAGGATTTCTTTCAGTGAACCACGTTTCGGTCGAATATGTGTGTTGGGCAAAAGTATTCTTTTTAATCCTGTGTAAATCAACACAACTACAGATAACATAGGAACACGGCCTGCAACACCGGAACTTTGTCTTTTATTGCAGAAAAAATCCCTTTGTAACACCACTGGACTGTACTGGACATAGGGAAGCTCGTGTCTCTTTGACATCACTGTGTTGCAAACAGTGTCATATTTTATTAATTTAATGTAACACATATAATTATTTTCGGACTGCGGCGAAGCCAAAAGGACGGCTATGTGTTGTGTTGTACCTACAACACAACACATAGTCCTCCTTTTAGCAAAAAGATGAACATACCTATGTTCATCTATTTGCTTTTATGTCCTCTTATTTATCAAACGATTAATTTATCAAAGTCCAAATCATTTATATATCTTTGGATATTTGTATCACTTGATAATTGTATCTGGTATCTGACTGGCTGTACATACGCTGGTTACAGGTTATGTGACATCATCATCTTCCTCTCCTTATCCCACATTATGTGGGGTCGGGACAACATGTAAGTTTCTTCCATTTTCCCCTATCCTAAGCCAGCTCCGATGTTATATTCCGTTTTCCCATATCCTCCCTCACACATTCCAACCACCTTTTCTTTGGCCTCCCTCTATTTATTTTCCCATTAACTTTCATATTCAACACTCTTTTAGTAACATGACTTTCTTCTCTCCTCAATACATGCCCATACCATCCTAACCTACTACTTCGCAACTTCTCTGTAATTGGGGCCACTTTCACACTTCCTCTTACGTACTCATTTCTTATCTTATCCATTTTAGTCACACCACTCATCCACCTCAACATTCTCATCTCCGCTACATGCAATCGTCTTTCATCCATCACCTTGGTTGCCCAGCACTCAGCACCATACATAATGACAGGTCTTATTATGCTCTTATAGATCTTGCCTTTGAGCTTAAGGGGCATGCGAGAGTCACAAACTACTCCGGTTACCTGTCGCCACTTCATCCATCCTGCGTTTATGCGCCCATTGATGTCTCGGTCTATATTGCCGTCGCTTTGAAGAAGAGACCCGAGGTATCGGAAGTCGGAGCAGACTGGTAGGGATGCACCATCTAAGACAATTGACTCGAAACCGGAGGGACCTCCAAAATCAGCAAAAAATTGCTGGGTTTTGGTCCTGCTTATTTTAAAACCGAAGCTCTCCAGTCTCTGCTGCCATTTTACCAGTCTGCTCTGAACCTCAAGTCCATCCTCACCTACGAGGACGATGTCATCGGCGAACAGCATGCACCAGGGTGTCTCTTCTTGGATATCCGACGTCAAGGCGTCCATCACCAGAAGGAACAGATAAGGGCTTAACGCCGATCCCTGATGCAAGCCTACAGCCACATTGAACTCGCTGGTGACCCCAGCTTCGGACCGGACAGATGTACTGGCTCTACTGTACATGGCTTGTATAAGACGCAGGTATTTTTCAGGCACTCCCTTCTTTCTCAATGCCCACCATAGCACTTCTCTCGGGACCCTATCATAGGCCTTTTCGAGGTCTATGAACACCATATGCAAGTTGTTGTTAGCAAGGCGGTATTTTTCGCAAAGTTGGCGAATAGAAAATATTGCATCCATAGTTCCACGGCCAGGCATAAACCCAAATTGATTTTCACTTATCTCACTCTCCTCTCTCATTCTTTTCTCTATCACCCTTTCCCATACTTTCATGCTATGTGATATGAGCTTTAGTCCTCGATAGTTGTTGCAGTCCTGTACATCACCCTTATTTTTGAATATAGGCACCAGTAAACTGGCACCCCACTCGTCAGGGATCGCCTTTTCTTGCAACAACTTATTGAAGAATAAAGCCAGCCACTTCCATCCATCAACCTTTAACAACTTCCATACCTCCACTGGTATCTTATCTGGTCCTACAGCTTTTCCATTTTTCATGCTTTCTACCGCATCTTGCACTTCTTCCATTTTTACTTCATTCGCCAACCCTTTATTTTTAGGCACATCCTCAAGAATTCCACTCCAGTCATTTTCCTCATTCATCAATTTGTTGAAATAGTTTTTCCATCGTTCTTTTATTTCATCATCTTTTGTCAAAATTCTTCCTTCTACAGGTTATGTGACGTCATAGTAAATTTAATATGGCGCCCTCTATGGGCCAAAAAGTGAGTAATTCAGTAATTCGTCCCATGTACCTACGGCCCACTTGGGACGAAACGCAGAAAATCAAAATTAATTAAAATTTCATTCTGCAATTCGTCCCATGTTTAAAAATGTAACAATTCTAACGAAATATACATTTATCTTAATTCTTGTCTCACTGACTGTACCACTCTCACCAAGCGTTAATAAGGTTTAAATTTCCATACAAAAAAAGAATGGGACGAATTGCAGAATGAAATTTTGATTAATTTTGATTTTCTGCGTTTCGTCCCAAATGGGCCGTAGGTACATGGGACGAATTACTGAATTACTCCAAAAAGTAAGCAACTAAGAAATGAAATAATTAAATGTATTTATGAATCTTTTGACAAAATAAAATTTAAATGAAATATAATATTATCAAATAATCAAATGAAAAGGCTTAATTAGCATATTAAAGGTATATACATTACTGCATTGACTGGAAAAACGTAATTTTCAGCAAAGCTTCCCGTAGTCGGGTTTAGTTTTTATTGTTCTTCAAATACTAAGACTCCGCTGCTATAAGTACGTCTGTCTGTCCCAAGGGTGTATCTCATAAACTGTGACAGCTAGACAGTTGAAATTCTCACAGATTATTTATTCGTGTTGCCGCTATTACAGCAAATACTAAGAACATAATAAAATAAATATTTAAGTGGTGCTCCTAAACAACGAACGTGATTTTTTTATAGATAATGGTACGGAAACCTTCGTGCGTGAGTTTGACTCGCACTTGGGCGGTTTTTTTTTTTAAACTACGAGTATCTTATTCACTTAAAAACTTTTTCTACGCGCTTTCGACTCCACATGCGATTGTGGGTTAAAAATGATAACATATCTAACACTTCTATTTATTTCAATTCCGACGGACGGGTCTCTCATTTCAAACATAGCATCGCGACGTTCCATTACACGTTAAAATGAACCATTTCTATTCGCCGCCGCGTCCGTATCTCCGAATAAAATACTACATCGGGACTATTACCGGGCGTGTGCACTCGCCTTTATACCCTGATAATGTATGGGATGGCTTCCCGGAAATTGAGAAGATAGAGAGAATGTTAATTTTTCTGGAATAGTTTTCACTGTATAGAGTTTAATGGGTTTCCATTTATTTTAATTAATACAGGCTTTTATGCAACTTATTAGTAATCTGTGCTTTTATTTAGCTTGCTCTGTTTGTTGATTTTGTTTTTTGTTTGGGTCAAATCTTGCAAGTTAAACTTGAGCCGATTGAGATGAAATGTATTATGCTAATGTTTATCAAGATAGAGGCCTTTGCGACTGAAACGGCTAGTTATAATAATATAAAAATTGAAAAGTTAAGTAATACCACTAACAAAAAAAAACTAAAATGGCGAGACTATGGAACACGAAAACAATAGTAGTACCAATCATAATAGGAGCAACAGAAGTAATTGGTACAAGCCTCCGTAAATCTTTTTTTTTTTGCAATAGGTCTTACTCCTGCGGAAACCTATTTTAAAGCTACACACTTCATATTTTGTTTCCAAGGTTGGGTTTTGATGGGAGCGTCACATAACATCAACCTCTCTAAAGGTCTCCAAAGTGTTGGATCTGTATCCCCACGCAAACCTCCCAAAAAACCGGGATGAAAAGACCCGTGATTCTCAAAGGGATACAACAGATGACAATATTGTGACAAGATACTGATCGAATGATGGACCCGGAAGGTGGCCATAATAACCCTGTAATAAAAGCAACCTTATAGACATGAAGCATACATTTGTCTTGATAAAAACTAAGGTCCCACAATAAAAAGCTTGTTTTCTTTTGGTAGGGATTAGGATGTATGTCACTTCTAATAATTCTCGCTTCTTGGTCGTTTTTTGATATAAAGTGATATTATCTGTTGCCGGCGGCACTGCTTGCGTGGTCAAAGAGTAGTTCGTAGCAAGATAATCCCAAGGGAACATTTTTTGCGAGCAGACGTAGCTTACGTGTTAATCCAGGCCATAAGTTGTTTACAAACCAAAAATGTATTCTAAAGTTTGGATTGAATGCGGAACAAATCCACCTTAAAGAAATATTTGCAAGACCGTCAGTACAAAAATATGTCATATCAAGAAATAAAATGGACGCTATGGAGAGAGCTATGCGTATTATCCTACTATCCTACTAATATTATAAATGTGAAAGTGAGTTTGTATATTTGTTTGTTTGTTTGTTTGTTTGTTACCTCTTCACGCTGAAACCACTAAACCGATTTTTATGAAATTTGGTATGGATATAGTTTAAGACCCGGGGAAGGACATAGGGTACTCTTTATCCCGGAATTCCCACGGGGAGCGAAGCCCGCGGGTACAGCTAGTTTCTCTATACGCGATCGAATCAGAAATGAGGAAATCAAGCGAAGCGTAGGACACATATACAAGGTTGCCTGATGGACGACCTGATTAAGGTCGCTGGAAGGCGCTGAATGCAGGTTGGAAATCCTTGGGAGAGGCCTATGTCCAGCAGTGGACGTTAAGCGGCTATGATGATGACGAAGAAATAAGATATTTTTAAATTGATAATATACCTACAAACGAGTCGCATTTTGTCTTAACATTTTTAATACGGCTTAAGGAATCGACTGAAGGGAAACAATCAGGATTTAAGACGTACGATTCGGAGATAAATCAGGCGCGATCCCAATCCCGAAATCTATTATCCTACGGCTGTTAATTGGCCTGGTTCCCGAGGGAATCATTATTGGCGGGTCGGCTTAAAATGGCTTATTTATGGCATCCCATTTCTTTGTACAATACGAAATATTGCGATTTAGAGCGATATACAATTACAATAATTTTAAAGAAAAGCTTTTCTAGCTAAGAAAGATAATGAAATAGGTATAGCAGCTCTTTCTGAATAGCTATACAAGATTACTGGTAAGGTGACCTACATCATAAGGGCGTTAAATGTCACTAAATCAGTTCATTTTCAAGCCTATTTGCCTTAACAAAAAATTGACGCCGAAGTTTTTGATCTGTAATATATTTTTTTCTTGCATTTGTTTGATTGGTAGATAAGGTCTTAGGCTTTAAGTCTGCCTTCACACTTGTATTTGTGTATAAAGGAGTAGCAGCTGGTACATTCACCCTTATTTCAGCTCAGACTAACATGATCTAAAAACATCCTAAATAAATAATCCTAAAAAAATAAGAAAGTAAATACAGATAATAAAGCCAGGTTGTATAAATCAAGTGGGCTGACGTAAATTACTATCAAAGGCGAGAATTTATATGGACATAGTTCCTTACACGCAGTTACTCAACACGAATGGGCAGGCTGGAACAATATTGTGAACAGAGATTTAGTACACCGCCCAGAGTAAAAAAATATATTATGAATTTTACACCTCAAAAATCAAAAGTAGCAAAGAGGACCAGTGATCAGGGATTTTTTGTAATTTGTGATTTGAGTTATACCTAACCACAATATATATTAGAATCTAGGATTGTAGTCACAACTGTACCTAACTCAAACATATAAGTGTAATACGTGCATAGTAGAAAGTATTAACTTTTCAATTTATTCTACGATACCCGGTATACACTCATATATTTAAGTTACATAGTTTTGAGTGTTTTTGTACCCTTTTGAAGTAATGTTATTTATTTACAAAGTTTATGTCAAAAAATAACGTATGCATTACTAGCTATTAGGCTGCTGGCTTGCCTTACGAAAAATAAAACAACAAAGCGTTACCTTCTTTGAGTACATTTAACCAAAAATCTCAAAATACCACGGAAATATAGTTTGCCGGAATAAAACTAATCGTATGTGCTGCAGATTATATATAATAAAAAATTGTCGTTACAAAAATTTGCATAAAATAGGAAATTAAACATATTTTTATATAATATATAAATAAAAATAACGAAACTAAAAATAATTTTATTCTATACAGGGCAATTTTTTTAAATAATTATGTTCTTTTTTTAATTTTGAGCCATACCACAAAGCAAAATTTATTTTATTATTTTTCCGATAAAATTCGGACTATTATTGACCAATAATGTAAGTTTTATGAAAATCTTTTTTTAAAAAAACATGCTTTCATGGGTTAACGTCAGTAGGTCAGGTTTATGTACCCCCGACTGTACTTTACATTTTGGTATAAAAAAATCACCCTGTATGACAAATTTGTATAATGCTTAAAGCTCTACCTGTTCGAAAAATATTTACTCATGTAATACAAATCCAAGAGAAACAAGTGGGTACAGCTTGATGTAATATACTAGGAATCTGTTGGAAATAATACCTTATATCTACCTTAGGAATACCTTGAAACTGGGTCTAGGTTAGGAAGGAATTCTTCACGTTCTAACATATGATCCTTAGTTTAAATAACTCTCTGATATGTATCAGATAACTGCATAGATTAAAATCAGTAAACTATGTAAAATCACCAGACTTTTTGAGCTCCGAGGTAAGTTTAAAGTTTTGTTACGGGAGACCTCTAACGGTACCATCATCATCATCGTCATCATCAGGTCTTTTAGTCTACATCATATCACGTCCCTCTCTGTACTACCAGAGCTATACTTGGCCAGAGTAGCCAGAGGATTTATTTTATAATTCATATGTAAATAGATAAACACCCAAAACCCAGGACAATTTGAAAAAGGCCACTATCCAACTTGCCCTGGCCCAGAACCCAGAACCTCCGACTGGTAGACTAGCGTGCTTACCAAAACACCACAGAGGTCGGCATAGACCTAAAACTTTTTTATGTGATCGAAAAAAATAGCCACTTCGGCTTGCTTTAAATTATTTCATCATCATCATCAGGACTTTTTGTCTCCACTGCAAGAGCTCGACCCTCTTTCTCTGTACTACCCGAGCCATACTAAGCCAGAGCGCTGGAGGACTTGGCCTACACTTTCCTCGCTGGCCAGACACGTTGGAAAGGTCTCACTGATGTTTTATAAGCTTTGTTTAGCTTGTATTTCCTAAGTCGCCTTCTACGACATCCACGGGAAGACTTGAAGTGGTTCTATTCTGCACTGCCGGAAACCACACGGCGAGTTAAATTATGCAAAAGTAATCCTTAATTGCGATTAAAAAGTTTTTCTCTTCCTTGCTTCAGATACCTAACAAAAAGTTTATTAAGTACGATATCCTTTGTCGTAAAACAAAATCCCGCAATTTCTCTGTTATTAATTTAGGTTAGCGACAATGGCCTACCATTGTGCGGGCTCTTAAGCAATTTTCATACGACGCCGTTTAATTTCTACAACAATAAAGTAAATTCCAGAGCATTACAGTTATTATGACGAAGTATTCAGAACACGTTGAACTTTAAATTCTCTACAATGGCACAAAGTTTTCGCGCCAAAAATATTTTTCCTTGTGAACGTAATCTTACCTCCCATTAAGGTTGTCGTATGTAACCATGCCTGTAGTGTAATTTTTCAACTTTGTGTTCGTATAGAATTGTTTAAGTGAAACTAAAATCCTTGTTAAAATTAAATTCCCCCCGATTATTGAGGTATTACCCATGGTCCCACCGGCTAGACCCACTGGTGGGTCCACAGGTAATTTTTTCCCCCGTAGACCCACTTTTGTAAGTACTTATTAAGACAAAATGAAATAAGCCCAAACCCGATGAAGTTGCGTCTTTTCCGTGATCAGACCCTATAGGCCTCGTGTACAAAGTGCTCGTCAAGATAAATCAAACTAGTCCTTCTCAATGAGGTTATATTGTTTTATAACTGAGTTCCGTCAAATTTCTCCCGGCTCCATCATCAGAACAGCTTATTGACTCCATAATAATAAATTGATATCCGACTTACACAATTGTGCAAAAATTCAGCTCAATCGGTGGAAAAAAATGACTGATTGAAAATAAGTCTCAAGATTTGGCCTAAACAAACATACATATCGTAACATATAAGATGTTAGTATTGCAAGTTAAATAAAAGCTTGTAAAAAATGGCGTTACAACCACTGTACAATAAATACTTGTACCCTTTTTCACCAAAATTTCAAAATGACCATTTACTAAAATATAAGATAAATAAACATGATGTGAAATTCTATGAAAGCGCTTCGTTCGACTCTACCTATACAAATAATCTGGATGAGATAATATCTTATCGCTTAGTTTTTAAAGCGAATTGTGGTCTATTCTCAATGATTTATGTAATACGATATTACATTTTTCTTTTTGAACTCGAGATCAAACACAAATACTAAGCTCGTACTCTAATAAATCTTACGAGACGCCAAGCTTCAGACAGAAGGCTTAACAATGACAATGTAGTACTTAATCGTAAAATATAAAAGACATCTAGCTAGACATTTTAATACAAAAATCACTTTAGACATAATTCTTATTTGAAGGTGACCCTGCCTTGTTTGAGAACATTGTTTGAATTGAAATAAGAATGAAAATATAATTTTAAACTTCAAGTAAGCATTATAGATTAAAGTTTGAGTTTTCCAAAGAGAAATTTCGTGTAATTTACCTAGTCACAAACTAATAACGAAGAATTGCGTTTTAAATAAATAATTTAGAAAAATATATTTATTAACTCCAAAAGTGTTTACATAAAATACTAACGATTATATTACATATTTTTACTACATAACCTTGCCGGTTAATTTTTAACCAAAGAGAACATAATTACCAACGTAACAGATACACAACGCTAAAGAAACTATTGGAGGGCCCGTAAGTTGGCAAAACTAAAGTTGCGGGTAGGCGCACAGAGATGGCAGCACACATGACTAGCAAAAAAGTGACAAAGAAACTGTTGATTATGCTTTCAAAATATTTATTCATTTCATATCTCATATATTACAATAAAGCGCCATCTAGTGACAAGGAAGAGAAATAATTATGTTTAAATGGCGATGGGTAGGCATGCTTTTAACACAAAACCGTTCTTCATAGGTCAAATAATTATACTTCAACAACTAAAAGGTTGGCTGAAAACACAGTTTTTCCTTTACCGGCCATTCGGGTGGAACACATTGCAACTTTATTAGGGCTGGGCTACATCTGTCACGGAACAGCATTTTTTATGCAGCTATCCTTTTCTGTCACACAGAACGTGAGAGTGAGAGAAGGCAAAGGAACAGCACGGCCGGTGCTACAGAAAAAGATTAGCATGCGAAAGTGCTGTTCTGCCGATGGATATAACCCAACCCTAAAAGGAAATCTTAAAAACCTGGGCTACAGATGTCATTTGATTTAAAGGCAAGTATTCACAGCGGAGAACATCCCTGCGAAAGCAGGCCCTGCCCCAGTCAACCTGACGGCGACCAGGGCCCACACAGCTGGCCGCAGGGGGTAGGAAGAGCGGCATCGTAACACCGACACTCCTCTTCCCCTGCGGCCCCACCGATGCCGTGCCAAGCGCCACGGCCGCGCTTGGTCGCGGAGGATAGGGCGAGCGGCAACGACACACCGACATTCCTCTTCCCCCGCGACAGCCATGGTAGGGGGCTGTGATGGGGGGTCGTCGTCACCCCGTTCCGTCACAGCCAGGTCGTCGTCACCCCCTTCCGTCACAGCCAAGCCATTCCTGCCAGGAATGGCCTCCACCGGGCCCGGGGAGGCCTAATCCTCAACCCGGGCAATGGGTTCCTCAGCTTTCCTGCGGCCCAAGCAACCGCAGGTGCTGAGCCCCCCCATTGCGACAAGATGGGAACCACATCGGGAGGGAAGTATCCACTGCGCTTTCCTTATCCGAACTAACCCTCTCACAAACCGCTAATCTTTTTGGCATTCCGCTTTGTCTCCAAGTAATATTTTAATTAAGGCGCGATCCCTCGCAATTAAAACTTGCACGAGCCACGTTTGTTTTTGTCAATGACGCAGATGCACTGAAATGAAAGAACTTGGCATTTTTCCGCGTGAATTTCGACTCCAGGCTTAATTAAATTGTGTCTGTCTGGATCTGGATTTGGTTTTCGTAATGATTCAATTTAAAAATTGCGTCTTATTTTTGACCTTTATTAGTTTAATGTCGACCAAATTACTGAAATTCAATTGTAGTTATCTAAGTTTTCATTCGTTCAGATTCATTTTTTATCTCTTAGTTTTTTATCTTACTTAAACGAGCAAATTTAACGAGTTGGTGTACATAATGATCTCTAGGCCCAAAATGCGATCTAGTTAGATTTAATTTTTAGAGAACCTCGTTTTCTTGCGATCGAAGTTCGGTCATCAAGTTGTATGCACAACTAATATGGGATGTATCAATGACAAAAAGTAAGCTTTATTAGGAAAATATATACTATTATCAATAATAAATTATAAAGATTACCTATTATATGTTTGGAACTTATGCTATTAATACTATTTCAACCCGAAATACCTTAAACCATAAAAGCCGTCCCGAAAAGAAAGTTATCGCTGGCGTACATATCGTTTGCTCTCTTTAATTAATCACTACCTGGGTGACCGAGCTTTGCTCGGTCGGTTACATCTCAAACATCAACTAAATTTCTTTAAACTTGTCTAAAAACAGTACAAAATAAAAAATTATATATAAACATGAACATAAAAAAAAAAACAAAATTAAGTCATCGAGTGGGATTCGAACCCGTAACATTCTTTTTAGCGGTCAGCATCCTTATCCGCTGAGCTAAGCGGATTGCACCCAGTGCGATGAAATTTGCGACCATATTCTGAGTGAAAAGAAAAACGAATGAAAACTCGAAAACACGCGTTTTCCCAAACATAAGACTAATCTAGATCGATTATTTACCCCCAAAAATACCCCCATATACCAATTTTCAGCGAAATCGTTAGAGCCGTTTTCGAGATCACAGAAATTTATAAATAAATAAATATACAAGAATTGCTCGTTTAAAGGTATAAGATTATAATACGGCAAAAGAATAGAACCTGTAACCAATTATATCGGCTTTATAATCTATATGTACCTTTTGCGAAAAAAATACTAGGAAATGACTAGCTGTCTAGTTAGATTAAACAAAACCAAACAGTGTCATTTATTACCAAACAACATTGACAAAGGAATAAACCCTTTACATGTTGCCAGTCGCAAATAAAGGAATTTAGCTTTTTCTCAAATGTCCCATTTAATTAAGTGCTTGCTACATCCCTCGTAAACTTTTACATGTCGTGTTTTTGCTAACTGGCAATTGTGGCTGAATTGTCTACGAGTTTCATTTGCTACTAGTAGTAAAGTCGTGCGCTGTTATTGTTCTAAACCCGACTACGGTACAGCGTTGGAAAGTTTTTGTTGTTTGTCAAATTGCTTCAAAAATGTCGCTGGTATTTCAGTCAGTTTCAAAAATGTTTTGTTTGTGAATTATTGCTTTCGAATGGTGCGTGGAAGTCTAATAAAATGTATATATTTTGTGTTTTGTTAAAGTTATATTTTTAACGCTGTGCAAAAACAGGGGTTATAAGTTTGACGCCAATGTCTGTGTATTTGTCTGTGACATCGTAGCTTTGACTAATCCTAATTGATTCTTGAAAGCAATTTTTCATGCGTTGGTTGCTAGCTATGTTTGATAAAAATCGGTTAAGCCGTTCAAAAGATATTGGGGCTGAGCGCTTTAAAGTCGGAGGTTTTAGTTGCCCTGGCAAATAAACTTGTATACAAGAACATATTTTTATTTTTTGTAGGTGTCTTTTGTTATTGCCTCTAAAAATTCTCTTTGACGCTGAATTACACTTTCCACTGTATACTGTACAACATTTCTTATTTACGAGCAGGTTTGGAGTGTAACAGTGACCTGCTCAGAGCCATCGGTAGACAACTTATTCAATTATTCATCAAGCTAAGCCCAAGATTAGGAAAGATATTTGATAAGATGCAAAATCTCTACAGGCACGTATATTCCAGACGACGATCGCCGTCGGTCGCCGACTTTCGCCGGCGGATCCCGCGGATGTCGCGGGCGTACTGTCACGTGTCTGTAAGAGCCCTTAATATGGCAATGGAAAGTGGACTGCGATATAGAAGAGTAGGAAAAAGCTTGCCAGGAACGAATACAATAAGGAACTCTTGGGGACTCTGCCTGTTGACGGTGGCGATCTACGAACGATTTTTTATATAAAATGATGTTTTTATTTTTAGTAATAGTTTTAATTTATAGAATAGCTTTTAGTTTAACGTAATTTCATTATTATTAGATATTATTGTAACCTATATTGTTTATACTGAATAAGGAAATGTTATTGGGCAAGATAAATAAGCATACAGCCTAAATCGTGGCTTATAACCATGCCATTTCGGAAATCTTCTACATACACACTCACACACTATCACGTCTTTCTGACAGAGCATTTTGGGTCTTGCAGCTCTTAGCAGATAGAATCCAAGGCCGTAAGACCCAAAGGTCACTTTTAGCATGATGCTGGGCGAGAACATGACAAAAGCTGCATCCCTAAAGTGGAACTGGGTAGGACACGTTTGGGCTCTGGGCCAAATCAGCGACACAATATATTCCTCAAACAGAAATCGAAATTCCGGTAGGCCCGGAAAAAATATAACACATCAAAACATAGATTCTAGAATCGTGGGGCAATGTCTATTTCCTGTAACCTGCTTCCGCTAGATTGGCTTATTTGGGTCACACGCTCATAATAAGTTACAGTGCATAGGTAGAGATGTAGTAATTATTCATAGCATGGGCAGATTAGATTAACTGGAGGTAAGAGGTTTTAAATAATAAAAAATTGTGAGCTACTGATTTTGATTTTATGGCAATGCCAGATTACAGCAAATCATGAAATTGAATAACTTTCCCCAGTAATCGAGATTTGAATTATGGTAATAGGCGATGCGGCTAGCAACCCATCACTATTTTGATTCCTTTTCCATCTTAACGCCCACCATCACGCTAAGCGTGGCCTTTGGGTCTTACGGCCCTGGGCTATGCCCCGTCAGGGATATAGACGTGAAAATGTATCTGTATCTGTATTCCCCAGTAAGTTATATCGAAATCCGACTTTTATATCTTTTCGTAGTATGAGTTCATGAGACAGCTGCAATTTGTATAAAATGTAAAAGAAATCGTATTTTGATGCACTTTGTTCTGTAAGTAATCATTGATTGTAATCGTCCTTATAATATTTACAATTACGTTTTTGGGCTAGTCAAATTATTAGTTTGATTTTTATTTATAACCTACTTGCTTCAAGTTAATAAACTAACAAATTTTAAAAAATTATGCCGCTGCATGTTCGTTTAAACGAGAATGTAAGTTTCGTTTAAATTCACAGAGAGACCTTCCTACTTCCTACTATCCTAATAATATTATAAATGCGAAAGTGAGTTTGTATATTTGTTAGTTTGTTTCTTTGTTACCACTTCACGCTTCAACCACTGAACCAATTAAGTTATGATGCGGATATAGTTTGGTGCCCAGGGAAGGACATTGGATAGTTTTTATACCGAAATTCCCACGGAGAGCGAAGCCCACGGGTACAGCTAGTGTTTTATAATAGGCCAAAATAACTATCTATATATGGGTAGTTCACGTCCAAAGCTTCAAAAACAATTTGTGTAATGGAAAAATCCAGTCCACTACGAGTGGTATCGGAAAAATTGTGGAGAACCGGTGATAGCACAACTTCTCGATCACTTTTAATTGGATTTCACACACGGTTACTAACAAATAAAACTATTTCATCGTATATGACAAGTTTTATGATGTTTTATTGACGACCTCTGTGGTCTAGTGGTCATCATGCCAATCTGTCACACCGGAGGTCCCGGGTTCGTTCCCCCGTCAGGTCAAGATAGAAAATAATATTTTTAGATTGACCTGGTTCTTGGTCTCTATTTGTTTAACTACGAGTATATATGTATTTGTTATAAAATTTAGTATAGTTGAGTTTATATCCCACAACATATCGGACAAATTACAATGATTGAGCTAGCCCCAAAGTAAATTCGAGACTTGTGTTATGGGATACTAACTCAACGATACTATAATTATGTTATGACAAATACATATAGAGATAAACATCCAAGACCCAGGACAATTTGAAAAAGGGCATTTTCGGGGATCGAACCCGATACCTCTGGGTGGCGGACTAGCATAGTGTATCCCATTTGTACAATTGGTATATAGTTTAAGTTGTTTTTCGTGTGTGAGTAGCCAACAATGATGTTCGATTTTTCAAGCTGCCTAGAAGGCAACTGAAATAGCTTGACTTGACGAGTGAATCACAATGATAACCGGAGGAGCTCGATTTTTTAAAGGATTTATCTTTTAAATAAGTATAAATTCTAAACATACTTCAACTTCTTATAAGAAAATAACGTGTAAAGTTTAATGAGCGTTTGTAAAATATTTACTCAATCACGAGCAAACTCTTTTTTCCACATATGTACGCAAATACGAAATGTGAAATAAATTCTTTCCGTTTCGATACTGAGCTCTAAATTACAAAAATCCCACTAGAGCTGTCCCGGGATTTACTAGTATTCACATTTCATTACTTATTCAGGCGAGCGGTGGACTGAATATGAATTAGTATTCGTTCGCTAACCGCTCGCCGCTCCTCATAATTTGAAACGAGTTATCGTAATCATGGTTAAGGCGAAATGGTAGCAGAAGTGGCGCCCTCATTTGAAATAAATTGTTCTGCTACCATTTCGCCTTAACGTAACTTTTACTATATTGTACTTATTCAATTAATATTGTTAATTCTACCATTTAACTTTTTATAGCATAGAGATAACCCTAATTGAAATAGTCTACACATCAAATGTTTCTAGTGAACACAAGGAGATCTAAATTAGAAAAAAAATCCACTAGATCTGTACCGGGATTTACTAGTATTCACATTTCATTACTTTTTAGGCGAGCGGTGGACTGAATATGAATTAGTATTCGTTCGCTAACCGCTCGCCGCTCCTCATAATTCGAAACGAGTTATCGTAATCATGGTTTAAGGCGAAAGGGTAGCAGTAGTGGCGCCCTCATTTGAAAGAAACTCTTCTGCTACCATTTCGCCTTAACGTAACTTATATTGTATTATTTTATTGTATTGTACTTATTCAATTAATATTGTTAATTTTACCATTTAACTTTTTGTAGCGTAGAGATAACCCTAATTGAAATAGTCTACACATCAAATGTTTCTAGTAAACACAATGAGATCTAAATTACAAAAATCCCACTAGAGCTGTACCGGGATTTACTAGTATTCACATTTCATTACTTATTCAGGCGAGCGGTGGACTGAATATGAATTAGTATTCGTTCGCTAACCGCTCGCCGCTCCTCATAATTTGAAACGAGTTATCGTAATCATGGTTTAAGGCAAAAGGGTAGCAGTAGTGGCGCCCTCAATTGAATTAAATGGTTTAAAAGTAAATATGGTGATAATTAAAATTTTGACTTTCAACAGTCTATATAAAAACCTTTAAATTATTTTATGATAATCTTTGAAAGTATTATCAATAATAAGTCTAATTTTAAAACGAGTTTTCGGCAAAAGTGGCCGCTTATGGCAAAAAAAAAGGTATTTTAATTATAACCGTATTTACTCTTGAACAATTTATTTCAGAGGAGGGCGCTACTTCTGCTACCATTTCGCCTTAACGTAACTTTTATTGTATTTATTACTTATTCAATTAATTTTGTTAATTCTGCCAATTGCAAAATTTAGCCTTTGGGTCTTTGCAACCTCTGGCCCTATTTATTAAGGATAAGACCGGAATGGAGTGGCTTTTAATTATGGCCAACATTGTAATGTCAAAACGCGATTCTGTGATGAATAAACAAAAAAAAAACGCAACAGAATATTTTCATGTCTAGGTGTACAAAATTAAAACGACGTTTAAAATACTTTGGCATAGTAATGCAATTTATATTACTGAATCAATAAAAGGTTTACTGGAAGTGAATACTTTTAGCTATCTATTGTACCATGTTGTTTTGGTAAATAAATAAATAAAATAAAGACAGTTTAAGTCCAGAAAAACGCTCTAACCTGACATGTTGACATTAATGCACTACCTCAAACACTACGCTTACGAGGCGTACAATAAATAAATAAATAATAAATATATAGGGACAAATTACACAGATTGAGCTAGCCCCAGAGTAATTTCGAGACTTGTGTTATGGGATACTAACTCAACGATACTATATTTTATAACAAATACATATATAGATAAACATCCAAGACCCAGGACTATTTGAAAAAGGCCATTTTCCAACTTGCCCTGACCGGTAGTCGAACCCGGGACCTCTGGGTTGCGGACTAGCATGGTGACCACTACGCCACGGAGGTCGTCATACGTACAATAATCTCATGTGGCCCAAAAATCTGTTTGTAGCGTAGTGATAACCCTAACCCTAAAATTGAAGTAGTTTACTACACATCAAATGTTTTTAGTGAACACAATGCTTTAGTGACAACAGGGCAATAGCCAGACTAGACGGTTGGATGTTGGCCAGACAGACGGTTTGTTCCACTTAAATCACCTGGCGAAATTGGCCAGGTTATTTAACTCCACAAAATAGAGTACTTAAATTACCTGAGGTCAGGTTATTTAAGTCGACTACTAAATTATGATACAATTATTCCACTTAAATCACTCATAAATCTCGGGTGGTTTAACTCGACAAAACAGTCAACTTGAATAACCTGTCTGTCCCATCAAGGATAAAGATGTATGTTTATGAAATCTTTGGGAGAGGCCTATGTCCAGCAGTGGATGTTATGCGGCTGAAATGATGATGATGATGATGTATGTTTAGCTTATTTTAAGCATTTGATTTGATCCTAGAGAACAACCCATCGCGCGTATAAGTATACCTATCACCTAAAATTACGGGCACATACATATTTGACTATAAAAATGAATAGTGAGAAATATTGAAGAGGTAAAATTTTTATTTACTACCCACAAATCTGATAGTCGTTTATCACAATTTCATACAAGTGAATTAATTAACTAGGTAATTACAAATTTGACAGTCGTATATAACACAATTTCATAGTGGCGTGTGCGGTTTTTGCAAGTTTCAATAAGATCTGTGCTGTAAATACTGTGTTATTTTATCATGGAGTTTAAATTCATCAAACGAGGAAGAGGGCAAACTTTACTACTAAACGGGCATCAGTATGGAAAATTTAGAGTATATAAAAAGTAGTATGTAAACGCGTATAAGCATACCTATCACCTATCGCTATACATACCACCTATACGTTCCTTAGACAATATTTTTGGATATAAGTACTCGTAAGTATCATAAATTCTTAAACACTGACAAAAAAGTTTCATGCTAATGTGTCTGTCTGGGGCATTGTAGCGCTCGAACGGATGGACCGATTTCTATGCGTTTTTTTCATATGAAAGCAAATTCTCTTGCGGTGGTTCTTAGCTATATCTTATAAAACTATAAATTAAACGTAAATTTAAACAAAAAATCTAGCAAAGTAGTGTTTTCGCTATTTTTTTCTGCTATTTTTTTTTGTTGAGCAAAGTAGGAAATTTTCACAAAGATACAGCGATTCAAAGTTTTGGACTAGGGGTTAGTGACTTATGGTGGATAATTTATTTTTACAGTTGGTAAATTTATGTTAATTTTTACTCACTTTTTACAAATTACAATTATATTTTTTTATACTTCGATGTTATTTTTTTTACAATGGTTGTTACATACTGAGGGTGGTTAATTATTTTTGTTTTTCATAGTAGTAGGTAGATGAAGACAAATCTATGAAGTTTTTATTAAACATTTTGTAAATGAGTACATATATATATTTTTTGTACCTACGTACTTTATTCCGACCAAAAAAAAAACTAAACTTCTTGACCCTAGTTTTAGCAAATAAGTTCACTAATCTTGAGATTGAGTTATTTGCTTACTTACGCCAACCATACGCACGCTTCTTTAAAAGAAGAAGAACTCCTAAATTATTATTGACCTGATTTTTAATTGATTTCACTAAATTTCACTAATAAACTTTTATGTAAAAAGATTTTTTATTTGGAACAAAAAGTACCTAACAATCGCATTCACAAGTCGATTTACGAAGAAATTTTAGTTCACATTGGATTTAATTGCAACGGTAAGTGACAAATAATTTTACTAAAAGTTGTTTTAAATAAATATATACCAAGAAATAAATAAAAGTCTAGTTTATTTTAATCCTCTAGCATAGGGTATTTAAGTTGTCTATCTAGTGGATTTAAATCACCTGGGTATTCGGAGTGATTTAAGTTGACCAACTTTGTAGTCGACTTAAATCTCCTGGCCTGAGGTTACTTAAGTACTCTATTTTGTGGAGTTAAATAACCTGGCCAATTTCGACAGGTGATTTAAGTGGAACAAACCGGCCAGACCGCTGAAGTCGGCTCGATTCTAATTGGGCCTAGTTTATGTGTGTAATCCAGGTCTCTTAACTGTTTGTAGCGTAGAGATAACCCTAATTGAAGTAGTCTACACATCAAAGACATAGACTTCACTAGAATCATAGTAAAAACAATGCTTTAGTGATAATATAGGGCAGCTGCCAGACTAGACGGTTGGATGTTGGCCAGACCGCTGAAGTCAGCTCGATCCTAATTGGGCCTAGTTTCTGTTTGCAATCCAGACTATTTAACTGTTTGTAGCGTAGAGATAAACCAAGTTGAAGTAGTCTACACACCAAATGTTTCTAGTGAACACAATGCTTTAGTGATAATACAGGGCAGCTACCAGACTAGACGTTTGGATGTCGGCTAGACCGCTGCTATCTGCTCGAACCTAATTGCGTCTTGTTTATGTGTACAATCCAGATAGCGTTGCTCTGTTTGTAGCATAAAGATAATCATAATTGATGTAATATGTATATCAAATGTTGCTCGTCAAAACAATGCTTTAAGCTCTAACGTATGAGCGACAATATTCCGCGTTAATTGGGCGACGGTGGCCGACAGATGTCACAGGCATACTATGTCGCTTGTCTGTAAGAGCGCTTAGTAACAACAGGGCAGCAGCCAGACTAGACGGTTGGATGTCGCCCAGACCACTGCTTGATCCTAATTGCATCTAGTGTCTATACAATCCATATTATGACTGATGATGACTGATGTACCATATGTCGCTAAATAATCAACAAACTAGATGGTTTAATATCGATATTGTACCTTCCTATAATGACAAAGAATGTTTCTTAGAATTTGAGGCAGTACCATGCCTACCCATCGCATCGCCTACATAATTATTTCTCTTCCTTGTCACTAGATGGCGCTGTAAGGTAATAATTAAAACATTAAAATCTTTTATTACTATTACTTTTGCTAGTCGTATGTGCTGCCATCTCTGTGTACCTACCCGGCACTATCAGTTTTGCCTACTTAGGGACCCTCCAATAGTTTCTTATGGCGATATCAGTTACGTTAGCAATTATATTATCTTTGGCGGTACATTATCAATAAGGTACTTTGTTTTTTAACACCATTATGAAATGTTGAAATTGTCGTATCTATCTCCTGAAGTTTTTTCTACGAGAGTTTACTAACAGTATGTTGGTAAGCGAAAAACACATCATTCAAGTTGTTTTGGCGTAAAATTGGCAGTAAAAGGGAGTGGCAGGACGCTTGGAGCCCCGCCAGACACCGCCGGGGTCTCCTAATTGCGTCCGGGCTTGTTTACTGCGATGTTGATTGTGATCAAAACTATAACGACTCAGTTGTGGATGCGCTCTTCGTGCAATATGTTGTTTCTTTATGGCTGCCTCCTTTTGTTTCTATATTAGAACCTTTGCAGTCTGGTTGCTGGCAGAGAAGAATAGGGCCTGTCCAATTCCTCCTGTGGATTTTGTAGTAACATCAAAGAGGCCTCTCCAACCGGTCTGGCCAGCGAGGAGAGTGTAGGCCGTGTCCTCTGGCTGCTCTGGTCAAGTATGGCTATAGTAGTACAGAGAAGGTCATGCTCCTGCAGTGGAGACAAAGAGACCTGACGATAATGATAATTATCATAGAACCTTTATCAATTCTTTAGTAACCAATAAAAGTACCTATAATTATCAGAAAATACGTCAAATGGGTTACTAATAACCGAAACTCGATTTTTTCGCTCAGCGTATATTTTACGTTTACGTTCTGAAATATGCATCAAAGTCCTTTAAGCAAGTATTAAATTAAATAACAGACCAAGTACCAGTCGGAGGGTGCTATAACGTTATCTATTACAGAATCACGTTTGTCCTATGAGAGCTCTACTTAAATGAGATGGTGTTCTGTGATACAAACTCCGCTTGGTTTAGATACCAGTCTCTCATAATCTTTTGTTAACCATGTACCTATGTCGAGGTCGTTTTATGTAAGATTATGAAGAAAAATTAAGAATTTTTGATTGATTGATTGAAAATATTCATTTCATTTTGTGTGTTTATTAGAAATACATCATCTGTGAAAATTTTTACTGTCTTGCTATCACGGTTCATAAAATGCAGCCTGGTGATAGACAGACAAACGGACAGCGGAGTCTTAGTAATAGGGTCCCGTTTCTACCCTTTGATGCGGAACCCTGTACATAAAAATACTTGAGGCCTCAAAATTCTTATTTTTTATTTAGAAATAAGAATTTGGAAAAAATACTTATTTCTTTTAGAAAAGAAACTTATTTTCAGACAGTCATAACGAAACCACGTACGGAACCCTAAAAATAAAAACACCTAACGCGTCAAAATTCTTATTTCTAAAAGACTTACAGGAAGGATTCCAGACAGTAATAACGCAACAACATAATAAGTTACTACTAAAACGTATTACCATGGTATTTCGCATCTAAACAGAGTACAGTCCTCCCAATATTGGGAGCCCGGGGCTAACAAAATTGGCAAACTAAAAGCGGTGCAGTGAAGCCTGCAACTCGGCTATAAACTCAGCTACGGTATAGCTAAGCTGCGCGGTTTGTCTGCATTACGGTGTACCAACCTATTGGCAACGGATTAGCTCGGAAATGAATAGATACCTAATGGGCTACTGACTACGATTTTCGTTAACGATATAAAAAGTGGACTTTAAATGATGATCGCTCGTTACGTAAATTGACTTTTAAATTTTGTGGTGTTTTCATTACTTTTTCTTTAAAAAAAATTCTTAATTTAATTTACCAGACTACCTTCTTTGTCTGCATAACGGTGTACCAACCTATTGGCTTCGGATTAGTTCGGAAATAAATAGATACCTATTGGGCTACAGACGCTACGCCTTTCGTAAACGATTTGAAAAGTGGACTTTAGATGATGGCTCGTTACGTAAATTGACTTTTAAATTTCGTGGTGTTTTCATAACTTTTGCTTTTAAAAAAATCTTCATTTACTGAATAATCATTACCAGACTACCTTCTTTGTCTGCATTACGATGTACCAACCTATTGGCAACGGATTAGCTAGGAAATGAATAGGTACCTATTGTGCTACGAGTGCTACGACTCAACTACGATTTTCGTGAACGATTTAAAAAGTGGACTTTAAATTATAATCGCTCGTTACGTAAATTGACTTTTAAATTTTGTGGTGTTTTCATTACTTTTGCTTTTAAAAAAATCTTAATTTAATTTCAATTATTAATTACCAGACTACCTTCTTTGTCTGCATTACGGTGTACCAACCTATTGGCATCGGATTAGCTAGGAAATGAATAGGTACCTATTGTGCTACGACTCAACTACGATTTTCGTGAACGATTTGAAAAGTGGACTTTAAATGATGATCGCTCGTTACGTAAATTGACCTTTAAATTTTGTAGTATTTTCAATATTTCTAAACTCCATTTAGTTAGGTATTTAAATAAATGTAAACAATCTTGACATGTCTTTTTATTGAAATATACATTTTATAAATCAATAATTTTGCTAATTACAAAGTAATTATGTTATAAATTAGAAATTACATAATTACTTTGTATATTAAAAAAAGGACATGTCAAGATTGTTTACATTTATTTGAATACCTAACCAAATGGAGTATACTCAAATAAAATTCTTCATTTATTGAATAACTAGCCGAAGCCTGCGACTTCGTTCGCATCGACTTTGTAACTCCGGAAAATGCACATCAGGCTAAACTACTTTTGCTAGGGTGACATTTTTATATTTCTAATAGTTTAGCTGGACCATTATGGTTCTGGATCAGGTGTTCTTTTTTCCAAAATCAATTAATACCCTAAATGTTGTCCAGGCTTTACAGCTATATAAAAAAAAAGTTTTATTTGAATTAGTCACTTATTTCCGAGATTAGCGTGTACAAACAGACAGATTTTTTTTTAATTCTTACTCTATTACTATGTGTCCATCGCCCCAAATGTTTTAATTTTTGGAAATATATTCAATGTACAGACACATTTTTTTTACTGTTTTATTGTATGTATAGATAAAATATAAATAGATCAATTACCAGACTACCTACAAAACCAATCGGTGAAGTGACTTCCGATATTCGTATCTTGACATCTTCTGTGATTCCACTTCCGCTTTTACCTTTACCTACCTCTTCCATAAACGTCCTTCCTGGGCTATCTTTTCCTCTCCTTGCTTGTCTTTCTTTCAATGAAAATGAAATTATGTTGTCATAAAAACATAAGGTGTCAAAACATTTTCCTTTTCTTACATCGATTGCTAGACAAGTCCTAGAACTTCTGTGTTCTGAGACTTATCAACGTAAACAATAGAAACCAACAATGAATTAGTTTTCTTAGAAGATGTCTCAGCTAAGATGCTTGCCCTTCAATTTTTCGTTTCAGGTAAAGTTCAATTACTTTAATCTTTTTCATTAGAATTAATGCGACTCATCTTAAAGGTTGTCGAAACGTCTGCCCTTCACCTCCTTTACTTAAAAACTTAGTGCCAATGTCCTTTGAAGCCATAAAGCTCAGATTTCAAACATTCCACAGCGAATTGCTAGTAAAATTTGAAGACAGTCAGTCGTAAATATTTAAAATAGCATTTTCTTTTACCCCACTTTATGTAATTGCTTTTTTAAACTGAAAAATCGCTTTAATCCTCATTGCACAAACGAGTGAAGTTCTCAGAGTGTAAAGCGGCAAAAATATGTCACTATATAAAAGCATTTTGTAATGTGTGAAAAATATTAATTTGGTGACATATATACTACTGACTGTACTTAGACAATCTGGCCTTTGCATGTATGTCTGTCATTATTTTAATGACATCTTGAGTATATTTGATAGAAGATTCTTCAAAAATAGTATATAAAAAGATAAGCCCATACAATAGAATTTATAAATTCTAACTCGAGGCCAATCACTCCTGGTTCTGAGATGAGGCGTTAAGAGAACTCCACACCAGCTGCTAAGCTAGCATGCAACTGTCTCATAAACACAGCTTAGGCCGTCACCTACCGGTAACTTTAAGCCACATAACTGTTCCGGAGTGTTCTTAATAGATCCCCTTTATACTGTTCCCTATTCTAAAAATTAATCGCAATTTCAACATAATACAATTTTAAACAAATAAAATGTATTTATTTTGTGTTTATATTGCTTGCCGTGTGGTTTCCGGCAGACTAGAATAGGACCACTCCTAGTCTTCCCGTGGATGTTGTAGAAGGCGATTTTGGAAATACAAGCTAAACAAAAGCTTATAAACATCAAAGGGACCTCTCCAACACGTCTGGCCAGCGAGGAGAGAGTAGGCCAAGTTCTCTGACTGCTCTGGCCAAGTACGGCTCTGGTAGTACAGAGAGGGTCGTGCTCCTGCAGTGGAGACTAAATTTCTTCAATTCCTCTCGCGGGTCTGCTGGAAGAAATTTCTTTAGAAATAAGTAGCACCAATGTATGTAGTATGTTTACTTTTATAAGGTTTTATTTTTAAATTTTCAAGTGTACATAAACAAATCCAATAAAATGATCATTAGGAGGACTGTCATATCTCAAGCATAGCCCACAAATACGTTAATAAGTTGCCACGGTGTGACATAATAAACGCACTTTTAATTGTTTTTTTTTTTCTACATTCTTGAAATCGGACACATAAAATTTAAGTTATTACCCAAATATTGTTCTACTGATATTGTTATTTAATCTGATATTGCTCATATTGTCATTGTCATGTTTTTTGCTATTATCTTTCGACATTTTATTATTTACATAAATAACTTTTAAATAATTTTATTCATCTTGGTCGCAAACTTCGTATTTGTGAGGATCTTTCAGATAATTTCATGTTTTTCATATATGACCAAAGATTTACGAACATACATACATACATACTATCACGACCTTAACCCTAATGGGGCAGACAGATAATTTGTAAATTGGATTTAATTCCAGAATAAACCCTCCTGTTATCTTCCCGCCACACGTGGCTAACTTCGCACAGTTAAAATTCAAGTTAGCGACCGCTGACCGCTAAAGCCTTACTGTTATCGAGTTTAACGATAATTTTATCGTGTTTGTACGCTGGCGTACGTGGTTATGGGTATTGATTGGGATGTGCAAATTAATATGTTGTTGCCGTTTATCTTGTACAAAATTGCTGGTATATTTTTTTAAATCATCATAGGCGCTGCATACACAATTACGCATACATATATGTATATATAGTTATACATACATTCACAGGTTCATCAGGAAATGACTTGAGAATAATTTAGTCAGATTTCTTGATGAACCTCTGGAGGGTAGAGATAAGGAGAGCCATCGATAGTTCTAATTCTGGTGGCGCTAAAGCAATGCAAGTGCCAAAAGTTATTAAATTAAAAAATATACAAGGAAACATAGATTTTCGTTTTGTTTCAGCTAATCTGGAGGGATTTTTATTCTCATAATTGAATTAGTCTCAAAAATTCAATTATGAGAATAAAAATGGCAAACATTGTGAGCAATTTATTTTCTTATAGACACTTTTGCCAAACAATTAACCGTTGAGACGTTCTTTGAATCAAATTTGAACCATTTATTTTAAAATAGGCCAAAATAAAAACTTGGATCTTTATTTAAACCTTATATAACGTCTACTTAACAACATAACCAAACAATATAACGCCGTGTGGTTCCCGGCAGAGTAGAATAGGGCCACTCCAAGTCCTCCCGTGGATGTCGTAGAAAGCGACTTAGGAAATACAAGCTGAACAAAGCTCATAAACACATAGGTAAAGCAAGTTCTCTAGCTGCTCTGGCCAAGTATGGCTCTGGTAGTACAGAGGGGGCCGTGCTCCTGCAGTGTAGATTAAAAAAGACCTGATGATGATGATGATGATGACGTCAAAATCGATTTTACACAATGACCTATAGAAAAACGCCCACTAAAAGTACTATTAACGATCCATAACTGCATATTTTCCCCACGCGACTAACAAAATACCTGCTCCGTCTAAAATCCCACAGTAGCCGCAGACAAGCTGTATAGCTACGTTGTATATTATTTGCAGAATAGAAAAGCATACGTGTCGTGCCGTGTATTGTGGGGGCAGCAGACCAACGTAAATTGTCCATGAAGCATCGACAGCGAGCTACGTGAGCGAGCCATCGATCCAGACGTAATCTGCACAGAGTAAGACTTGTATGCGGAGTCTACCTGTAAAAAATTTTATAAACCTATAGACGATAAACGACATGAACGATAAAAAAACCAACCGGAATTCTCCGAGTATGTTTGTTTGTAATAACTTTATTGTACCAATGAGTCTATTTGAATTTGGAGAACGAAATCAAATCAGCGAATGTGTAGGCACAATGTACTAACATATATTTAATCGACGATAGCTCGAGTAAATACCTAATCTATCTTTGCTCAAACCTTCATGATATAATTTTTAAGTTTGGAATTATTATGAGCTGTGAATGAATATACAGTATATCGCGAGTCCACAGTTTGGGGTTAAACTACTTCTTAGTTGTATTTATTAATAACAATAATGCAGAAAGTTTGGATATGAACAAAACCGGCCTACCGTAATGTGAGTTCTTCGTTTAGAAAAAAAATTATTATCACCATCATCGTCATCATCTCAGCCGCACATTGTCCACTGCTAGACATTTATAGTAAAAGAAAGAAAGAAATGTATGGTTAATTATAAAAAAAATCATAGAATTTTCAAATGCATATATCCGATCGAATGATAAAAAAAGTATACTCTACTGATTTTACGAATAAATTAAAAATATTTCTCAGTATTTATTTATAATGTATGTATAAGCATAGTCTTATGTACTTTTTGTACGAAGTTATTTCTCCCAGACCTAAAATTGTGATTAACTTATGATTTAGGTAAGTAGTACCTTATTCTAGATATGATCGATTGAAAAAAACATGAAGCCGTCTACATCATATCGCGCCGACTCTGTTCCGTCCCTGCTCTACGCGGTACTCGTACAATATAATGCTGGCAAACGAACAATGGTTGCACTTTTAATTACTTACGAAATTTCAGCAGACAGTAATTGATGGCGCTTTATTACATTCTCGTTCTGTTCATTATTTTTTCCAATGACATGTTTCATTGCGCCGCTTTAAAAAAAAAACATGGGACTTTTGTTTGACGCTGTACGGTCAGGCTATATCTCTCATACAATTAGTATGAATGATTATGACTCCACTTTTGTAGCGTATCCTACTTTATTGTTAGTCTGTACATGAAAAGTATGTTACTTGATTTTATTACATTATATGCAAAACCACTCGTGAAGTCTACGCAAAACGAGGCCCATCGTACGCATTACTAGCGCTTTAAGACTGCGAAGAAGTGGCCTTCATAATTCTCATACAAAACATAGACCTATAAAGTAAGAAAGCGACGTTTCTTATTTCCTGGTTTTTCTATTTAAAAACTAAACCGATTCTTATGATTTTTTCTGCCTCTGTATACTTAAGAGTTCTTCTTTGTTTGCATATTATACAGATTAGGTCTGTGTTTTGTATGACAATTATTTTGAAGGTCACTTTTTTCCAATCTTTCTATTTTTATTTTATTTAAACTTTATTTACCAAAACAATATGGTACAAAAGGCGGACTTAATGCTAAAAGCATTCTCTACCAGTCAACCTTCGGGATAAAAAGAAAAAAACTGGTGGTAGGCGTACAAAAAAATAATTATAGCTCTAATAATAAAAGAAACACTTCTAGTTACAACACAATAAATACAAATACTTAAATGATAATACATATATATATATAATAGAATATACAATACATATATACAGTAATAATATATATACTCATAATATGATTGATACATACCTAGGTATATAATATAATTTCTTTCCTCTTAAAGGGCTACCTGAAATTTTTCAGGGCCCAGTGGGATCATCCCTATCTTTCGATTTCATTTGTCACATCTCTATTGTGTAACTAGCATGCTTTGGGCCTCCTTGGCGCGCGGTAGTTTTCCAAGTAATCTGAACTTAAATAAATATATTTCTTTATAAAAAAAAAAACAGACAATCTCTTTATTACATTCAGGCTGCACATTTTAAAAAAATCATTAGAAAGGAAACTGAGATATCATTTAAAATTGTGTGTTGGTCAGGTCCTAGATAACCCTTCAAACTATTTTATGTCCTACTGTTTAAAGTGAGAACGTAAAGCTTTTCTACATACATTTGCCCCTTTAAGCTGACTTGGTCAAGACACAATTTTATTGATATTTCCGATTCCTTTCAAATAATTTATTTCAAATGGGCAGCACTGGATCCCGAAAAATTCATGTATCGTAAGTATAAAATATTTTCCGGCGTACATCCTTCTTAAATAACATATTATAGAGTTATTGTAAGAAAAGTATTTAAATTAATAATATAGTAACTACGTAGAATTGGCATGATAAAGAAGTCCAAACACTAAGTATCTAAAACTATAAATGTTACTCAACAAACATAAAAACATAACCCTCCTTCTGAGCCATTCGGATAAATAAAACAGAATACAAAACTCGCTTCATGAATGAAACAGTGTTCGCTTCCGATGCTACCGCTTTCCATAAAAATGCATTCGCAAAATCTTATTCCGGAAACCCCATATCCTAAGCATACGGAGTTGCCAGCATAAAAAATGTAAATATTAAAAGCTTCCCCAAAAACCTAATCTTACGTTGAGCCCCTATCGGCTCTTACAAAAATATAAGGCGTTTTACTAGCAACATTTTATATAAAGCCTTATTGATCAAATATTCAAGCTAGATGTGCGGATTTGAGGGAATCTGGCGATTTTGGGCGTGTTTGAGGGTTCCCTTCCGAATAAAATTAAGGAGAAATTGTTTAACCAAATGGGAGAATTTACATAATAATATATAAGTATAAAGTCATTTATTTACATAGGTACTCAGGATAATATTAACCTTATATTGAATAGGTACATGTACCTTTTTGGAGAGAAAATTAACTGATTTTTATTATAACATTATTACAAAAGCATTTGTATACATACAAGTCAAAAACACAATATCTAACTGAAAAATATTGTAGATAGTAGAAAGCGATCGACTGGGTGAAAATGCTAATAATTTTAATAGGCGATGCGGCTAGCAACCCATCACTATTTTGATACCTATTTTACCCTCTCCCCAGCATTACGCTAAAAGTGGCCGCATTTGATTCCTATTTTACCCTCTCCCCACCATTACGCTAAAAGTGGCCTACGAGTCTTGCGGCCTGGTCTCTGTCTGCTTGAGCCGCAAGACCCAAAGTGCTATGTCTGCCCTGTTGGGGATAAAGACGTGATAGTATGTATGTATGTTTCGATCGAATATTTGCAGTACATGTAGTATTTTGAAATCAAATATTCTAGCTCTCTCCCAAACACCTTATAACTAATGTTTTACATGCTCGCTCACCTTTAGCTACTTTAAAACTCAGTGAACTGTGAACGAGATATGGATGCTGCATATTCCAAAGATGAGAATTTTGGTGAACTAAATTTAGATATTAGTAACAAAATTCCCGAATAATTCTTACTTTAGTGTTAGAGTTGAGGGTACGACTATATAATACATTTTAAAGATTATCTATATATTACTGTTGTCTATTCACAAATTCTATTGTTATATACAATTCTTTATCTTCCGTTATTGTTTCTTAATTTGTAATTGGTTTTGATTGCCGAATAAAGCTTTTCTTTCTTTCTTTTTTTACCTAGCATTCTATTCACTTTTCTTCTCCATATGTCAACAATTATTTTTGGTATAAAAATAAAAATTTAAGAACCTATGTTCATCAGTTACTGACCAATAATGGGACGGAACGAATAAAAATAATTAGGTACAGTACAGACGTTTAATTTACGCAAAATACTTTAGAAATATTTTCAAAAAATGACCCAAAGAAATCTCTCTTAATTGAAACTAAACCCATCAGTTTTAAACTTATCGTATTGCAAAATCTGCAACAATTTTAATATTTGTTGTTTGGTAAGTTTGAAAGTGGATTCCGTTGCGAGATAGTTTCAACCTTTGCAACTCATTTAGCGAAAGAATGTTAATTCTCTCGTAACAAGATACCGACTCGCTCCATTCTGCAAAATTAAAGTTTTCTTGTAATAAGTTTTTTATTAAGACCCGCTGGATTATGCTTTCTTTTTACACTCTTGAGCCATAAAGCTGTATTGCGTTTTTTAAAGAAAAAATTAAATCTTTTCTTTAAAAATGTAAATCTTTTCTTTTTAAATGCTAAGTGAAAAATTACAGACATTCTGCATACTTAGCAATAAATTTAAAAGTAGGTATTAGAAAATAATTTAAATTGATGAGTTTTTAATTAAAAATTTAAAAATAGAACAATTTGATAAAACGTTAAAATTTTGAGTTAGTATCGAATGATCCTAAACGAAAATATTTACTTTAAAAATTGTAGGTCCGTCTGGTAAGAACTACATTTTTTTTAATAGAACTTCTGAATGCTTGGCAAGCTTCCATTTCAGAATTCTTTAAACATACCTTATGAGTAAAAAGCAGTAAAAAAAATTATTTTATAGCTACATTTGTATCTTTCATACCTATCGATAAAAGTAGACACATCATCATCATCATTAGGTCTTTTTGTCTCCACTGCAGAGGCACGAGCCTCTCTGGCTGTACTACCAGAGCCATAGTTGGCCAGAGCAGCCAGAGGACTTGGCCTACACTCTCCACGCTGGCCAGACGGACTGGAGAGGTCTCGTTATGTTTATAAGCTATATGTTTCATAAGTTGTCTTCTACGACATCCACGGGAGGACTTGGAGTGGCCCTATTCTACTCTGCCGGAAACCACACGGCAAGACACACTCAGATGTAAAAATACCTATAAATAAACGACAGCCGCTCAAACAAAATGTTTAATGAATTTGGTTCATTTTGTGTTATTTTACGAGACTCAGATAATTTAATTGGGTTATTACGAAACGAGTAATTACCTAATTAATCAGCTTTAAAATATTGATGAAATTAAATTCAATACTGACAAGCTCGATACAGCCGTCTGTGTTCATCAAAATCGCTTTTAATTTCGAAAATTAACTAGTTTCGTTTCCAGTGGTATACACTACAGAGGTATACATAAAACCGAATATTTTAATATTCGGTTTTATGTATACCTCGGTGGCCTATTGGACTTCATGCCAGGCTGTCACTGTCACACTGGAGGATTCGGTTTTGATCCCCAGTCTGGTCAAGATGGAAAATGATCTTTTTCAGATTACCTTGGGTCTTGGATGTTTATCCAAATATGTATTTGTTATAAAATACTTAAAGTATCGTTGAGTTAGTATCCCATAACACAAGTCTTTAACTTACTTTGGGACTAGCTCAATCTGTGAAATTTAAATTTATTTGATCTTATGTATCAAGTTGTCGAATTAGTCCATTGCCCCGCAATCTGCGAAAAAGAACGTTCCAAAAACATCGGTAGATGCATCCCGGCGTAACGGTCATCTTCTAAATTGATTTGTATTGATTTTAACATGGGAAAATCACACTAATATTGTAAAGGCGAAAGATAGGGTGTGTGTAAGGGTGTGTAGGATGTGTATGTTTGTTACTTCTTCACGCGCAAACAGCTGGGCCAATCTTAATAAAATGTAGTATGCAGAAAGTTGACACCCTTGATTAACAACAGGCTATTTTAACCCTTTAACCGCGAGCGTCGCATATATGTGACAAACATTGTCGGGCCCATTCCGCGTAGGTCACATATTTGTGACAAACAAAAAATGCTCGTATGGCACATAACTTACGTATCCATATCCGTTTTTGGTTGTAGATAGGTATGTTAGATTTACCATGTCTCGCGCTGGGGGCACGACAACTGATATAAAGTCTCGCGGTAAAAAGGTTAACCGCGGGAAACACCGCGGGGCGCAGCCCGTTTAACCATATTCTAAAGACAAAAGCAAAAACACACTAAATCTCCTCCTTCAACTTCAGAAACACTGCACAGCCTATAAAACTGCAATTGACGCAAACAGTCGTAACTCAAAACTTCTAAAGGAACGTGCTCACGACACTGCGTACCCCAAAAAATCTGTCAATGATTTACAATGGTTCTCTCTTTTGAGAATGCCATAAAACAGGCCCCTGTCAAACCCAAGCCCAGGAATCGACTGGCAATGCTTAACAAATATTTGCGGATGGTCGCCGAAAGCTCGATAAGATTTATGAAAGCTATATGTGACGTTGAGTGGGCTTTAATACGTCTTCGTTGAAGAAGGGTGGGAATGTATCTATCGGTTAATCGAACGCATTTTAGGGAGGTTTAGTTGAGTGGAAGTATTAGTACAGTAATTCTGCCTATACATAAACGTTGTTTGATATTTCTTTCTAAAGATTTATCAATAAGTTAGTGAGCGCCGCGTCATATTACGGTAGAAATCGGAACATGGGAACCGCCCATAGCACAGATTAAAAACAACCGGTGACGTCATCATTTTAAGTAATTAACATTTAACATTATAAAACATTAAAATAAAATAAGTAATGAGCCGCTCTTCTAACTTCATGGAGCCGATGGTAATAAAATTTGTAAAATTAACTATTTATAACCGACTTGAAAAAAGGAGGGTGTTATCAATATGTCGCGATTTTTTTTTTATGTACCGGTTTGAAAAATAAAGGTATACTTGCAAGGTGATTTCAAAGATTTTATCAAAATTGGTTGTATATTTTGGGGGTGGCGTCGATTTTTAATTTTGAAAATATATATTTCGTTTTAAAGCCGGTATGGTGCTAAAATCTACTTACGTATACGCATATGTATCTAGAGCAAAAATATTCCATTCTTTCTAATAACAGTATAAAGCTACTCATTCTTACTTCCTTGAAAGGATTCCTCGCGGTTGCTTATAAAACGGAATAGCTAATTCTTAGAAGCATACTTCCGAAGCGTATTTTCCTCACTTATTCTATGCAAAAAGTTGCAACGAAATCTTTTAAAGTCGGATGTGCATTAAAATTTATTTTTCATCTCATCTACTCTGAAGACGATGTTTTCATCCCAAAACATTTGGAGCTAAAGTTACATCTGATTTTCTCGAGACTGAAAAGTGAAAAAGGAATTCTCGGATTAAAAACAACTCAAAACTTAACACGAATACAATCTATGTAGAATTGTTGGCAGTCCTGCAAAAAAGAATGATTGAATTTTAAAGCAATAAAAATAGGCACTAGCGTCGTATTTTTGCAAATTTGGAATACATATTGTCGTCAACATGAATGAATGTAGGTAAACATTTTAATGTTCTTTGTTTCGAAAAAACAAATAAGTACAATTTAAAAAAAGCAAATATTTGTAGAAAAAGTAATTACGCTACTCGTTATTGATATGTAATTATTCGTGTAAATTTGAAAACTTATTATTTATTTAGTGAGAAGCCCGTTTTTGTACCTCTATATTTTAAACGTACCTTTAATTATTGCTATCCTTAGTTGGTGCAATAAAGAAATTTAATTAAGATAAAATAAGGAATTTTATTAAGATAAAAGTAAGATAAGTTTTATCTTACTTACCCTTCAAAACATTATTTCTTAGTATTTTTTGAATGAAAACGACACTAAATAAATGTTAGTGTCTGAACTCTGAATAAATATATGTAGGTATTCTATGTTTTCTCATATTCTGATGAAAAGAGTGTGCTACTCGGGTGCAATAATATTTTTACATCGGGCGATATACATGAATCCCTCGCTTCACTCAGGATACCACGGACTGAATCGTTCGTTCCGCTATGGAGAGAAGCGCTTTCGCGTTAAAAGTAGTACCTTTACCCCTTGAAGCACAATCTACTATTTGTTATAAAAAAAACCATGAGAATTATAACACACTAACTTTGCTCGTGGTCTTCGCTCCCCGTGGAAATTTCGAGATAAAAACTATCCTATGTCCTTCTCTGGGTATCAAACTATTATCAAATTTCATCCAAATAGATTCAGCAGTTGAAGCGTGAAGTGGTAATACAAACAAAAAAATATAGGTACAAACTCACTTTCGCATATATAATATTAGTAGGATAGGATAGTAGGATTTCGCACAAATGCAATGCCAAAACGGGTTAAACGTAAGGCAACTAACAGCTATAGCCAAATCGTTTAAACTTCGACTAATGTTTTACATGCTCGCTCACAACTTTAAAACCTAAGCTACTTTAAAACTCAGTGAACTGTGAACGAGATATCGATGCTGCATATTCTAAAGGCACGGAATTTATGCAAGTATTACATACAGAACGGAAACTCCTATATACTAAGATCCCAAGCTATAGTTATGCATCCTCACTAGGGTTGCCAACTTTTTTTACAAAAAATAAAGTATATTTAGGTCTGAAAAGAATATCAAACAGTATTTTAGAAAAGTAAACAGTATTTTATTTATTTCGTTTTAAATACATATTTTTAGAGCTTCTGGCAGACCTTATTAATTTACAGTCTTTTTAAAAAAAAGTCGCCGTATGCCTTACCACAACTATAACTAGCGAGTGCCCTCTGGCCTCTGACTAAAGAAAAAAAAGGTGAAGCAGTTTGATGCTGAAAACAGTATTTTGTATACTTTATTTTTGTTCAACAGTAAAAAGTATAATGTAGTGAAAAACAGTATGATACTGTTTTAACAGTATAGTTGGCAACCCTAATCCTCACCTGCTCCACATGCTCCGTGTTGAGCGGGCGGCTGCAGGCGCCTCTACGAGGTGATACTATTTCTTCTCCATTTTGCATCTTAGGCAACCTTGGGTGATCATAGACATGCATAATATATTTGGAGAAGAAAAAGTGGAAAAACCACCCCGGGCTCCGAAGCAGCCCAGTTGAGGATGCAACCGGGAACACGCTAAGATGAAAAAGATAAAGGTAATGTTTTTTAAACTTCTTACAAATGTACTCGTAGTATGTTTCTGAAAAATATAAATACAGATACAGATATATTTTTACTCAGCCAGAGCCTTACGGGCAGACAGAGCCATGGGCCGTAAGACCCAAAGGCCACGCTTAGCGTGATGGTGGGCGTTAAGATAAAAAAAGGATCAAAATAGTGATGGGTTGCTAGCCGCATCGCCTATTGGCCTATTACCATGTTTCAAATCTCGCCTATTACCAACATCGGCTTTTACGATCTGCGCGGTAAGAGAAGCAGCTTGTACATTCTAAGTTTTTTCGTTCCTACCAGACCAGCATGGAAGATAAAGGTCTTGTAAAAAATGTAAAGAAAAATTTAACTTCCTTAAAAATAAAACAAACATTCGAAAATGCAGGCATTCCGCCCGCGAATTCGTGATAATGTAAACCGCGCCGACCCAGAAACTAAACTTTAGGCGTAATTAAATTCAGCATGGCACGCCGCGGCGAGGAAATTTTGTTCTACTTTATTCAAGTGCAGCTGAAAGCTTACCGCCGACGGGTTTGCTTATATATTTTTTGGATACCATATACCTTGTCGAAAGGTATGGTCAACGCATACTTGAAGATCAATGACTTAATTTGATTAACTTTCGATGTCCAAGTTAAAATTAGTAATTTAGTCGATATTAACAAGAGAACATTCTTAGGATCTCTAAATTTTGTATTTTTTTTTAAACATCTTTGGCTAATCGATGAAATTGTATGGAAAGTAAAGATTGTAGAATGAGTGTAGAGTAGGTAGATGGAGGTACATTATGGTACTAGTGTGTAACATTGGTGATTACCGCCGTGGCGCCATTGAGACCCGAGCCGTAGGCGAGGGTCTTAAGAGAGCCAAGGACGGTAATCATCAATACACACGTGTATCATACGACGTTTTTCAACACACTTGTGAATAAAATAACAATAAAAACTCATTTTATTTAGTAAATAAAAAGTTTATTTAGAGAAACAATTAGTAAATGTGCAGTTAGTAAAATTATAATTAACTGTTTTTGATGGCATTGCGGTCTCATCGATAGATTATTTATTGAAATACTTTCATGTTCTATTGTAATTTGAGGTGGCTCATTATTCGTGTAGGTAGGTGAAATCCAATCATTGGATGTACTTGGTGTTTCGTCAGTAGGAATCTTTTATAAATTTTTCAATATCGTCAGACGATAAAACCTTTGATTTCTTGCTTCTAAATCCATTGGTTAATTCGGATAGTCTCTTCAGATAAGCTGACAAATAAAAGTATGTTTTTAAGTCCACTCCATTCTTTGTTCGGACTGTACTTTTTAACATTGAGTATAAACACCACAAAGAGCTAGGTTTGTACTTAGAAGATAATTATTTAAAGTACGCCATGAACACTTTTTTATGAAAAAGAATGCGTATTCTTGCTGTTTTGCCATTTTATGAAATTTTGGTACGCTAATAGATATTTTTCCTTGGAGTTTTCAGGTAGTAAACTTTCTATAACGTTAAGGGCTTCACATCTTATATCGGGCGGTGTACAACATAAATCATTTTCTTCGTAAGTAGTACTTGTAGACATTTTAATTATTAAATATAACTATAATTTCAACAGTGAAAACGAGTTGTGAAAAATGTTTCGCTATGGCGGTAAAAATTAATCAGTTTTCGTATGCGCGCGCATTGCGATTGACCACAGACTAAAGAGATGAGGTTTTTTTTTATTTTCCGCGCATAGGATTTGCGCCTATTCTGCCAAGTACAAAATGGGGAATTTTATAGTTTTCTTTTATTACAGAGAAAACAAAAGTTATATTTGAGTGAAAGTTTTACTTATTAAACACGTACGAGTTAAAATAATCTATTTAAATAAGAAGTTGCATGAAATGAGCAAGCAAAAGGAACATTAATTTGTTTGTGCTATTGAACACGATCTTTTTCGAATAAAAACTTTTTCAATAAGAACAAAACAAATCAACCAATAAAATTAAAAAAAAAATCTATAACTCACTAGTGAGTTATAGCAATGAAAAAGTCACAGTTTGATTATGGGTATCATTATGTGCCTAATTGCGGTGACCATAGAGCCACTTTATGAGCAAGTGTGTTGAAAAGTTATTTTCGACCGATTTTTTTCGGTTTGGTTATTTTTAATCGATTTTTTCGCGTTTGTTAACCGTTTATTCGAAGACGCCTTTACAGATTTAGAAGTTTCTTTTTAAAGGGTATTCTTTCGAGGTGGTTCTATAAATTTTACCAAATCGGTTGTGTAGTTTGGGGGGTCGGGGACAGTCAATTTTTAGTTTTGAAAAATTATGTAAGTATAAGCGGGATATCACTTCAAGTATGCGTCGGCCGAACCTAACTTCTTCTTACTAGAAACCCGGCTCATTAACAAAGATGTAAACAGCATGAATAAATCTAACTTCAAATACGTGATCAATCAGAACATTGCAAATGAGTTGTTTGCATTAACGCAGGTAATATGATCACGATAGCAATCCTGTATCTCGTAATTGTCATAGACTATATAGGTGGGCGTGACGGCAGATAGAAGACGCAAAGGTTTTAAGTTACAAGTGAAATGACTATTAAAAGAAAATATTTAAAAAAAAAATCATTTTTGTACAAGCTTTTATTGTGAGGTCAAAGTAGTTATTAAGACAAATTAAATAAGCCCAAACTCGATGAAGTAGCGTCGTTTTATCACTGAGTTCTATTACCAACATCAGTCTCCGTGGTCAGACCCTAGACATCGTACTATAAAGTGCTCGTCAAGACAAATCAAACTAGTCCTTATTCAATTAGGTTATGTTGCTTTATTTCTGAGTTCTGTCAAATATCTCCCGACACCATCATCAGAACAGCTCATTGACTCCGTAGTATTGTTGTCATCTGCTAAATTTCAAGTCAATCGGTTGAGATAACTGGTTGGAAATTGAGTTGCAAGAATGGATCTAAAAACATTTATACATACAAACATACATGATACATTGCAAGTTAAATGAAAGCTTGTAAGATATTTTGTGTGCAAAAAACAGAGGTTCAATGAACGATGACGCTAAATTTCGGAGGTGAGCGACTTAATAGAATATTGGTTCCAACTTTGTAACCTACAAAGCTAATATTCCATTAGAAAGTTCTCTCAGCTTATTGGTTGACTCGTCTACTTTCATATAAACTATGTTCTCTTATTCTTCATATCATACTCATTCGGTTAGTTGTCTAAACTTATTAATTAGCCAGGCTGTCCGTCGCACAAGGTTTTACTTCAGCTTTAGCTCAATACAAATACACTCCATAGGTTCAATTATATGACATGTGACTTGCAAGTCTTGCAACGTACATCTGTCCCATAGAGACTAGACAACATTCATGTCTTGCACCACTTCTTAAAAAGTCCTAAGGCCTCCTCGGCCCTATGGTTGGGTGCACACTGCACAGGTACAGTCATGCTAGATACAGCTTTGACGAACTCCGTGGCGTAGTGGTCACCGCGCTAGTCTGCCAACCAGAGGTTCCGGGCTCGATCCCCAGTCAACACGTTCGAAAATGGCCTTTTTCAAATTGTACTGGGTCAATGGGTGATAAACATCCAAGGATGTTTATCTATATATACGTATTTGTTATTAAATATAATATCGTTGATTTAGTATCCCACAACACAAGTTTAGAACTTACTTTGGGGCTAGCTCAATAAGTGTAATCCTTCTTACTTCCTTACTAATATTATATTTAGAGTTTACTTGTATATTTGTTTGTTTGTTACCATTTCACGCTTCAACCATAGAACCTATTTAGATGAAATTCGATACCCTGAGAAGGACATAGGATAGTTTTTATCCCGAAATTTTCACGGGGAGCGAAACCCACGGGCACAGCTAGTTGTCCTTACACAAAAACATCTCCATGGCGTAGCTATAGCTTCGACAATACTTCGCCAGTGTGATCGGTCGCTGCTGACTTGCACCACACCCCACGTATATAGGAAGACGGAGTATTGTACGCAGCCATACGTCAACTTTGACGTTTATCCAATATAGTACGTGCCTGTAGTGGCTTGATCTAATCGGTAACTGTCTCTGTCCCTCGTTTATTTATCCATCTGTGCCGTGGGAACGACAGAATTGATTTGCTGTGCGGAATAATATCAAGTTATTATTTATCAAGAACTCATATTTATTTTGATTTGTTTTGCGAATGTGATATGATTTGTGTGAGTGTTTTGTCAATGACATTCTAGATCTAGATAAGAACATGGTATAATAAAATAAGGTATTTTCTTCCCGTGACAGCTGATGACGTAGGTGGAACTTGACTACGTCATCAGTTTGATATGTTGCCACTGTGTGAAATTGAATTACCCGAGCGTAATGCATTTTTGAACTTTATATACCAATTTCGAATTAATTATCCATTATATCAATTTATAAAATATTGAATTGATGAATCACGCGAGAATCGCGAGATACTAAATAGCTAAGTTACTTAATATTTTATTTAATATTCATGAACTAATTGAGAAAGTCCTTAAATTTACTGAAAAGAACAATCAGTGGCAACACTTTGTGACGTAGTCAATTTCCACCTCGGGAAGAGAATACCTGTTTTATTAGACCATGGATAAGTATATATTTTTCCTTTATCATTTTCATAAATCAATCAATCAATTCGTCACGATCTTTTTTAAGTATGTTTACCGAATATTCACGGACGCCTGGACATTTTTTTCAAAATCGGTTGTGTAATGAAGGGTGAAGTTGGTTTTTAGTTTTGAAAAAATATTAAGAGTAAATATCTAATTAACACAAAATAGTCTATAGAGTTCAAAATAACAACTCGTCTAAGTTTTAAGTAAAATTTGATGTCATTCTTTCAAAACTATATTTTGCTTGTGACTCTATCCGCGCAGGTCCGATGGTAAAATAAAAGCGTCAGAGCATGATGTATGATCTTCTTTCTCACTTACTAATGGGTAATTTTCCGAATCTTTTCAAATAAAGACAATTTTTCGTGTGTTTTTCTCAGAAAAATAAAAAATTTGAGTACGAAATTGAAGACTATCGGAAAAATAAATTCTTTTCCTAACAATAATTTTCCATTATGCATCAGTATTCCCACCAAACACTCATAAACTGTGTATTCCCACCAAACACTCATATACATATGTAATTTGCCGATTTCCGCAAGGAGTCATTCTGATTTTAATTTTGACCTAACGAGCAATCAGAAAAGAATTGACCAGTCCCTAAATCCTCCAAAATGTGACATAAGTTGGCTCCACGGAAAAGGAACTAAATCCGGATGAACCGTACACAATTCGCAGCAAAATTCTAGTGTGGACGCGCTCATTGTTTCTTTTCAACCAAAAAGAGACCTATAAAGTTATATTGATATTAAACGGTATTTATATGTTAATAGTGGTAATTTCCAATTTCGTTTTTACCCTACATGACCTACCAGTGTCCTGCGGACACATTTTTGCATTACGGTATTAATAAAATCTGTAACTTTCCATAAATCGACCTTTTATCTAATCTATCGCTAATGCTTTACGAATGGAAAAGAGTCAGGAAAAAAAATTGTCACAAAAACAATTTAAAAATATTGTAATTAAACTAAATGATGTGTTTTCGGCCAACCGTTAGTCGTCGAAGTGTGCATGTCAAACAATTAATCGGAGAAAGATAATTTGGATAATTGTTGTGAACTCGATTTCCGTCAGAATAGTGAATGTTTTTTATTTTTTTAGCCATTCAAGATGCAGTACTTTAGTACTCAAACAAAACCAGCAAAGCAAACCTAATGTGTGTGTGTTAAAGGAATAGAAGATGGTACATCTTCTAGGATTTGAACACGTGATAGCTCAGTTGATAAGATCATGGTCGTATCCAGATCAAGGTCACTGGTTCAATCCCCGCCCACGTGGTATTTTTTCACCATTGCTTATTTAATTTAGTTTGAGTGAAAGATTTCTCTCGGAGCTAATTTCCACGGTGTTCAGAAACTGAGGGATCGCGACCGGGAACTCATTCTACTGCTTTACATTTCTAACTCCGTCGCAATCTCGTAATTAATGAGACGGGGATAATTAAAGATTTACGAATTCAAATGTTCTTTCGCCGCTTTGGCGTTTTGAGATAGATTCCCTTTGCGTGTAATGGAACGGTTTGATTGACTGAATAACTAGACGTAGGTAGGAAGGCTGATCATTATTTTACATTTATGAGATGGATCACAGAGTAATCAAAAAATATATTTTTTGCTCTTTGAATCAAAAGCTCAAAAGTTTGGCCTAGGCTCCATACAAGACAAGCGAAGATATGTTGTGTTTTGTCAATTTTGGTTGTCTATGGTCAGAAGCATAGACAGATATACTTGCACCCACGGAAGTATAGACTTATAATTTTATATTATATATTTAATTTCATCGACGTATCAACAACGAAATATCGTTGGGCTGCAGCAAGGAATATAATTAACGGTAGACCAATACTCATAGGTTACTATAGTAAAACAAACATCTAAATAATTACCCCGCCAAGTGCGTTTTCGGCCACGCGCAGTATAGGGTTCCGTAGTTGCGAATGCCAACTTTTAATTCACGCCACTACAAACGTCTAAAACTTTTTTTCTATTAAATTTTTATAAAATTTACCTTTCCAAAGTACATTTTATAAGTTGGTCGCCTATTACTTTTAAATGTATAAACTCTACTTAGGTCTGAGAGTTTTCCTTTATATTTCGTCATATATTGTAGGTACTGCAGTGAATTTTTTCACGTGTTCATTTACAACTGACCAAAAACCAACAAGAATTTGCATACTATATTTTTTAAAAGACTTATTCAACCATATCCTACACGATTAATATACATAACTATGCCAAATTACAGCTTTCTACAAACAAACAGGCAGACAGACGTAGCGAAACTATAAGGGTTCCTTGTTTACCCTGTTTACTACGGAACCCTAAAAAAAGGAACAAATATATATTGATTACAAAAAAAAACACTAACTAAAAATGCCAGTGCATTCTGTCGAGGTCAGAGCTCGTTGGAAGTTGCATAAAATAATTTCAACAAATTAAAACTGCTCGCTGAAAATGAGATAGAAAGGAAAAAGTGACCCATTTGTTGGACTAGACAATGCTTTCGCTTAAATAAATTACTCTGTTGCGAGGTACGGATAGTTGCGGGGATCCGCGGTGAAATGTTTGAACTTTTATGTCTTTGTATTTTTATTTAACCGCTAAGAAGGCTGATGATGATTATTTTTATTAGCTAACTAGCTAATAAAAATAATCATTGAAGCTACACTGAAACCATTTCGACTCGATAAGAAGAAGAAGCTAACTAGCTGTACCCGCGGGCTTCTCTCCCTGTGAGAATTTCGGAATAAAAAGTACCCTGTGTCCTTCCCCGAGTCTCAAACTATATCCATGCCAAATTTCGTCCAAATCGGTTCAGTAGTTGAAGCGTGAAGAGGTAACAAACAAATATACAAACTCACTTTCGCATTTATAATAGTAGGAAGTAGAATAGTAGGATAGGCTAACATATGTTGTCAGAGCGAAAAAAAAGAGTAGACGTGGGGAGTAGAAACACCAGGGTGGGGAGGAAAAATACAATTTATTTCAATTATAGAGGTAACTACTACCTGTGTTATAATTTGGTATTCATAATGTGCATTGCTTCATCATTGTTTGCTGCGAGTTCTTTTATGCGACTGCGAGCTCCAGTTCCATATTCCACTTCTGATACCTATTATAAATAAAATACTAGGGTAAGACAGGAAACACATAATTTATTTCAAATAATAATATATCCCCTCAAACAATTTTCTTAAAATATTTCTCATAACATATCAAAGCAATGCTAAAACTGCCAGGGTTTTTTTAATTGGCCACTAGTTTTTCCAGAAGACAGCACCTCGAAAGTAACTCTGGTAGATTTTGCATTGCTTTAAAAAGTAATGAAATATATTATTAAAAAAATTTTGTTTTGATGGAATATTTTTTATTTGAAATAAATTATGTTTTTCTTCCTCGCCCTGGTATTTCATTTCTAATATCAGAATAGGAATATGCCACTGGAGCTCACAGACGCACAGCCGAATGACGAAGTGATTTAACTTATTTGTTTAAGTTTTACAATTAATTATTAACTTTTAAAAAACCTTTATTCTTCAACACCTTTGAATAGAAGTATTTCTTAGTACACAGTACGTTGTAACTCGGTCAGTATTTCTCAACAACCTCTCACTGTAAGAATGTATTTCTATTTGAATAAGACGGCAGAACAAAAGAGGTTTACTCATATGTATGCACTGCACATTATGAAACGAACTCAAGCAAAATAGATGTCTTAAAAGTTATTCAAACATAAGTTCAAACATTGAAATTTCCAAAAACTTAAAGCTAACCGAACAGGCGGTGTATTCCACTTTATTCTACGTTCACGAGTTTTTATACAGTCTGCAGTTTCATACGATAATTTTTTAAGTACAATTTGTACGATTAACAAAAATTATGGAAAGTATTTCAGGTACCTACCTTCATCATTATTTTAGCTGCATAACGTCCACTGCTTGACATAGGCCTCTTCTCTCCCAAAGATTTCCAAAATGGTAATTTGATTTCTTACAATGATGGCCTACTTCTTCTGGACGGTAAACCCAGTTGGACACAGATTACTGTGTGGGCTAGAGAGTTCGGTAAGCTGGGATGTGATTTTCCAAGGCAGCCTTTCATAGGTCAGTGCGAGGTGGTGCGCTAATCTTACCGTCTCCTTTTTAATTAATGTCCTTTCTATTTATTCTTTCATTTCGACATTAATTGTTTTTTTTATTAGGCACAACCTTATCATTACCAGGTCTTTTTAGTCTCCACTGCAGGAGAACGACCCTCTCTGTAGACACAAGAATTAAAAGTTTTATTACACTCTTTCATAACTACTACAAAGACTTTCATTCAGAATACTGCCATCTTTACTTGCAGTACGAGTATGTCTTTCATATTACAGCAATAGAGTTAGCAGTCACGGTCGCAACTTCTGTATTAAGTTACTCTTTGTAACTTTATTAAACTCAGTGCAGCTTACGCAGTTTTTGGAAAGTATCTTCTTTATCTCAATTAAAAATAAAGTATAGCGGGCGTTAATGAATAAACACTTAAAATAAACTCATAGTTTCGGTGAGGTTTCGGTATGAATGTTTGCTCGCTCGCGGCTTGGCTTAGAGATTTTAGAAAGCTTTTGGAACGTAGTTCCTTAACGCGCGTTGCGAAAGGAGGCTAGACGAAAAAAATTAAGACCAAAAGTTGTAACGACACTTTTTGGTACCTATAGTTGTAAGCCGTGCGGCGTGCACCTGTTTCTCTGTACGCTTATAACTAAAAAACTACTGGACAGATTTTGTTGCAGTTTTCACTATTAGATAGATCGTTTATTCCGGATGGTTTATGTATATAATTTATATGTATTTTATTTATATTTACTAATGTTTTTGTCAAAAAAGTGATTTCGGACACTGCAGTTAGGCACTTTCAGAGCTAACGCTGGCTAAGATTTAAAAGATATATAAAAACAATGTATCAGAAAGTTGTAGGTCTCTAAAAGGTCTACAAAAAAGTTCGCGATAGCATATGTCTATCTCCCAAGGTTAGGTCACAATAACAGTTTTTATGTTTATGCCACGCGTACAAGTTTTAAATAATATTTTTACCGACAGGATATTAATCCTTATCCTTTTAAATATTTTAGATACCTTGGTTTTTAAAGTAGATTAACATTGTCCTTTACAGTATGGCAATCAAATGTATAGTTTAGAAGATATCACGAAATCAAAATTAAGCGAAATCATTTATCGGAACGTGATGATCACGGAGCCGTCGCTAGATGGCGTTTTCGGGACGGGCGATAAATAACACTAGTTCATCAATCCAAAAATGAATTTCCACTCTTAGCGTTGGCCATTTTGAATCATCCATCAAGCTCCTCAAATGTAGGGATTTCTACTAAGTACCTAACCTGCCTAGAGGTATACTATAGTTAGTTATTCTAGATTTTTTCTAGATTTTTAAATATTAATTTGTGCTACGTTGCTAAGTAGGTTACGTTTGTACTATCATGTCTATCCCTAACGAGGTAAAACGCCTTCACTCATCATCATGAAACTCCATAAAACGTATGTAGACACTTCTACAAAGACATACCTGTAGTTTTTTTTTTCAAAAATCCACGCACCTTTTTCTCATATGTCTTGGGTCAATCTGGCGACCATACCACGGACAAAAATATTTTGGGATGGGTGGGCAACAAGGGATGGCTGGTGCCAGTCAGTGCCCAGTATGCAATTGATCTCGGATTTATGCGTATGTTGTGTGATGTGGTTTTACTGTACAAGTTCTTGAAATTGATCGAACTCTTCAAAAATGCGGTCTTTTTTTGTTTAATTGTGGTTGTAGTAGGTCTTGAATATTGGTTAAACTATTTAAAATTGCGGTTGTTATTGGTTAAATGAAGAAGATACTGGTAACCATTTTTAGTTTTATATGCCATAATTACGAGAATAACTGCCTTTTTAATATCTGAACTGATCTAGATATTAAAGTGCAAAGTTAAAATTTTCGGTCTAACCGCGGCTTAGACCGAGCGCGATATGATGATGATGCGCGATGAACGTAACGTTCGTTCGTATTTTAATGCGCCATAACACGAAGAGAGAAAGGTAAATTTCTCAAAAAAGTGAACAGCTACCTCCCCTAAAATATTATGGTATATAAAAACAAAGTACGTTTCGCACTAAAGCATCTCAAACAAATAAAAAGTTATAAATCAACTTGGTAGGTACTATTCGATTTAACGCGAGCGAAGCCGCGGGTAACAGCTAGTAAATAATAAAATATTATTATAACTAAAAAACAAATTATTACAATTCCTTCACTAATTAATCGAAAGGAACTTCGTTCCATCCGGGTGTCCCTTGACACCTCTCAAGTTTTTTGAGTATTTGATTATATCTTTAAGGGTGGTTCTCTTATAAATCGTATACATAAAGAGGGGACGTCATTTTACTTTTTCAATCTGTTGAAAATGGGCTCGTAAACATGTAAAATTATGAAAAATAAAGTTCACATGTTGTCACGTCACGTGTAACCGGAACTCTACAATGAGCGTATCCCGACACGCACTTGGCCTGTTATTAATTTTACCTTGGTGTTGCTAGGTAAGGATCTCTCAATTTCCTTTTTTCACATGCCTCTATTTGTAACAGGTTTCGCGCAATCATAAAGGCAGACATCATTCCATTCCGCGGCGGTATGCCATGATGCTGAATCGATGATTGAATTGATGATGCAGAATTTCCGCCACCTTTACTTTGCAAAAAGTTGTTAAACAAGCGAGCAAAGTTCTCAGAGTCTACTTGAAGAGTTCAACGTTTCTATGTACCACCACCTATAACCTGTCGTCTGTGCAAAACACCAGGCACAATAGTAAAACAATGCATGTCGACCGGATTCCGGTCTACTCACAGATGACAGGATATGTATGTTCAACGATTACTCGAGAAGTTTTTTCATGAAATTTGGTTGACGTGTAGAGTACAAGTAGCCAATAGAATTTTTAAATTTTAACATGGGCAATATCGGTCACGAAGTTTTAGGTACATGGGGTTCGCCATTTCACAGTTCGGGGTTACATTATAATCATCCGAACGTATTTTTCCGGTTGCACCCTCAGCAGTAATGCTTCAGAGCCCAGAGTCCGCTTACTAACCAAGGAGATTTGACGAGGTTACTTTTTTTTACACAGAGCGACTGCCGTCTGACCTTTGCACCCTTGGGTAGTTTGATGGTCAAAATTAATATTTCGCTCGGGGCCCACAGTTTATTCTTGCCTTCCGAAACACGGAATCCTTCTTTTCGGATAATCAGGTGATTCAAGCCTGCAATATCCTAACCAGACTGGAAACAACTTTTCACAACGTATGCTTCCCAGTGGGATTGAACCATGACCTCCGGATCACAAGACAAACCTTGACCACTGGACCACAAAGGCAGTCTAGTTCAGTTTCTACTCTCTACTATTTACCGAAAGTTTTATCTAAAACGACAAATCTGTCTGTGTTTTCTCGCTGCTAATGTGCTAATCCTACGTGGGAAAGCCGTCTAATGTCACGTCTGGACACACATGTGTTATGAATTATAGTACTAATGTAAAATCCTAAGAGCATACAAGCTCTAATCTCAAAATACGTCCAGCAATATACCAGCAGACGGCATTTTAGATATTCTTGTAATACTGTCTAACAAAATAAATGTACCTACTCTGAATTAAATCTATGATGCTTGTCAACTTTCTCCAAGGAAAGTATCCAAATATGAAAAATAATTTTTGCCCACTTTGAATTTGCTCAAAGCAAGTATTTTTTTATTTTAAATAATTTAATAACACAAGGTAGAAATTGAACTATGAGTTAACTAAATAATGAAACTAAAACCTAACATTATAACCTACATTAAAAGAAAATGGCATCCCATTTAAAATTGAATGAAAAAAACAGCTAATACGAGTTTCCATGGAAAGCAATTTGTTTTTATATTCCGAAATACCTATATTTTTTGTGGAAAGTTGACCAGTATCATGGACTGAATTCAGCCTTAAAATAGTTTTAGTATATTTTGTTATGCTTTGTATAATGTGTATACCTTTACACGTCATTATCAGTTCTGGAAAAGTCAGAGCCAAGCATCGCAAGATTCCAAGGCCATTCAGTAAGCATAGAAAAAAGGCATGACTAAAGAATAGAACCATATAGGTACCTTGCTAGCACATTTCCTAATAGTATATATGTCACCGGAAAATAACAAGACTCGTAAGTTGATCAATTTTCAAGGTAGTTGATCAACTCCCGGAAAATAATAAACAGCAGTTAAAATGTATTATTTAACGTATGTATTTTAGTAAATTGATTAATTTACGGCGCCTTGTCGTAAGATCATCCGACGAAGGCGAGGTGTACGTTGATTGGTTAAATAAGTGAAATACGAATAAGTCAAAATAATAGATATTCAGACTGATTGTACTTACTGATTAAACTAACTATAATACTTATTAGGTTTATAAGTGATAATTAATATCTGAGCTCAAGTATATTTTGTTATTTAAAATATTTTTCCTTTTATTATACTAAGTCATAAAACTGTATGGCTAAATAAGAATAAATATAAAAAAAAATACATGATCTTTCACATCTCATCATCGGTATTAAAATAACATATTTAAGTGTTTGTTAACTCTATGAATAAACACTAGCCAAATGCTTATAAAATGCCCTCGACCAATCAGAGAACAGTGTATTATGTGACGGGTAATAGTATACCGTTAAATAGTACACTGAGCAACGATTGGCCCGTTAGTAGATGATTTTACTTGTGGCACAATCGTAAATTATTAAATTACTGCCAGGTACTGTAAGTTGACCAATTAGCTAAAATGCATTGCGTTAAATAATACATTCTACTAACGTTTGTTATTTTTCGTCAGTTAATCAACTAACTAGAAAATTGATCAACTTACGATTCTTGCTATTTATCGGTGACATATACAACGTACCTATAACGAAAAGGGGGTATCTATCCGAAAGGGATAACATACTTATCAATTTGAACAATTTTTGCTACGGAACCATCCATGAAATCACAAAAAAGTGCAGTTCCATACATATTGGCATGTTAGGTATTTAAATTTGTATGGAGCTGGCGATCACACATATTTTTTTTTTAAAGTAAGTATGAACTCATTCAGTTCACACGGATCTTTATTTTCAGAAGACAGTTCAGATAACTAAAGTAAAAATCTTTACGTGAGTAAATAATGTTTCAAAACTAAAAACCGACTTCGCCATCGAACTCACAAGCGATTTTGATAAAATTTCTATGGGAACACCTGACAAGTATAAGCTTTCAAACAAAAAAAGAGTTTTCTAAATCGATCCAGGCGTCTTCGAATAATCTGTGATCATACAAAAAAAAATCGGGACAAATTGATAACCTTATCCTTTTTTTGTGTTTGTATGGCGCAGGCTTCGGTTGTCACCTAGGCCCGCGCCATACATGAAGCGATGTTGATGTAGAAGATGTAGGTGTTAGTTTGGAGACACAAGACCACGTCACGTAGAAACTGTTTATTCCTGTTTGTTACATGTTATGACGGGTCCTTTCTCGATCGCTGCTCGATAGTGTCTCATATGATTGTGATAAACTGATTTAAAATGTAAAGTAAAAACAGCTGACATACGCGACTACATAGTATGAGGCCGCGTGCAGCCGAAATGTGCGAGCATTGCTAGAACAGTGTTTTAATAGTTATCATGGTACCTATCTCGCGTTAGTTTCAACATAATTAAGTTCAGATAATTTCCTCCCCCATATAATTTCACTCAGCGTAATATCCAATAGACGTATCCATATTATCCATACATGCTGGTGGTAGAAACGTCAACAATAGGGATGCCGCCGGGCTATTGTCATTTTGTCCTACGGATGCCGCTCGGATGTTATTAAAAATTCCACCCAAGCCCCCAGGCACATTCGTACTATCGACCTAAATTATGTTATACGAAGGTCACGCAGATATTAATTATGGAAAAATTGAATGTGGACAATCATTTTTTTTGACTCTTTAGATAGAATATTAAAAAGTATGGTTTATGTATTTTTTCTTTCTCTGATTAGCAAATAATGACGAAGATACAGAGCATTTGGGCATTTCTTCAAATTTTGTTCTCCGCGTAACCTTCGTGGCGAAATTGAAATTACCAATAATCTTTTGAAAAAAAATACTACGCTTTATATGGTTTAAAAGCAAATAATATACTGTTTGAAACTTTCAAATTGACTAATAAATGACAAAGATATAAAATTCCGAAAAAAATCTGCCCACGAAAGTTACTATTGATACCACGAAAGTTACGCCAGTAAAAAATACAACTCAGTTGTAGCGAAAACTTTAGTTTTCGCTACAACTAAATATATTTTTGCAATAAATAACAATCAATCAAGACAAGCATATGCATTGCACCAGCGTTCAATGTTTAAACGTTGCATTAGCATCACTTTTCTATTTTTTTATGAATTAAAACTGCATAAATTGATTGTTAGTGTAAAATTAAACAAAGCAGTTTTCAAAACAACATTTTTTAATCACAAATTCGAACATTATTTATTTTTTCTATTAATGGCTAAAGAATATGTGCAAAACAAAATAATTAAAAAATGGTTTGGCATCAAAATTATTACTTATAGGACGTTTTAGGCTTTCTATGACTAATTTTTATTATGTTGGTCAATTGCAATTAATATAATTCACAGACAGGTATTATTTCTGTTTTTTGCTTTTGTAGTAAATGTCTCTAGGCTTTGCTTTTACAATATTGTGTAATTCGGTATCTTTTTTTATTTTTTTGTCTTCTTCTTATTTCAGCTAATCGCTTTTTCTCCAGATGTAATTTTTTACGGCGGCATTTTTAATTTAAATACGTTAAACCATTAAATTCGTTAAGTTATGATAATTCTTTAAAAAAAATTACACACTTACAAATATGCATACAAAGTCACAAACGTGGATATAAACCTGTATACAAACTTGTCATAAACTAAAATACAGAACCAAATTCAAACTCTCATATAAAGTAACATACAAACGAATACTTTATGAAAGCTAAACAAATCCAAAAACAAACTCCAATGGAAACTCACACATAAACTCACATTCTTACTATCATACTAATTCAGAAACTCACAATCAAATTCACAGACAAACTAACAAACCAAATATATAAAACCAAACACAAGAAACTAATTATACTTCTACTCGCGAGAATATTCTTCGGCCGGCTCATCGTTACTTACACATACTAACACTTACCAAGAAATACCAATACTTTCCAACACTGAAATACATATATTACAGTCAACGAATAATTATGGATGGAAAAGTCGAAAGCAGAAATTTTGACTTGGCATCTTTGTTAGGACTAGTTAGGACATAAACATACTAAAAGTCCTTACCCCTCCGAGGTGAGCCCGCAAGGGGAGGACACAAAGAAGGTCCCGTTTTTTGGTTTTTTGCTTACATCTCGAAAACGGTGCGTTGTACGAAATTTTGTTGTACTACATTATGAAATCTGATAAAATTCTCTACAACTATGGCTTTCACTTTTTTATCTATCTCCAATTTTTACGAAAAATATTAGAATTTTTTAAAATGTGTTCTACACTCTGGCTGTATTCGGACGAAAAGCGCACGCCAAGCCCACGTCCAATGCATGCCTTTCATTACGTTTCTATCCCCATAGTTCAGGAGCAAGGTGTCCAAGCTAGTCCTAACAAAGTTGCCGAGTCAAAATTTCTGCTTTCGACTTTTCCATCCACTTGCCCCTTTAGAGCACTCATTGACCGAACTAATACCAACCCATAGCAACACTTACATATACCATAACATACCGACACAAGCAAACATTGTTTGAGAACATTTTAATAGATTTTTCATTGTATTAGATTACTCGTATATTAGAAACCGCTATGAGGAATATCACAAAAAAGGTTGTCATTTAAAAAAAAACGAAATAAACATGTTTTTAGTATTTTGTTGTTACTAACATAGTAAGGTATGATATAATATATGTAAAGAAATTAATATCATTGGTAATTTAGTGAGAATTAATTAAGATACGTAACTTTCGTGGCATGCTTTATAACTTTCGTGGCGAAATCGCCACGAAGTCCGCACCACGAAAGTTACGAAAATTTAACATGTTTTAAAATTACGGAGATACTTACGTATGAATTTAAAAACAAAATACTCTAAAATAAACTCGAAGGCATATTACATGTAAGGAGTGAATCGTTAAATGCGGAATAATTACTATTATTCTTCGAAAAGTGACCACAAAGGTCACTTAAGTTAGAGAATTTGAAAAAACTTAAAGAAATACACATCTGTATTTATTTGCAGACAACCGGTGAGCAGCGCATGAGTTCCCCACCAATGACGGGTCGCTACTGTTTATCCGCGCAACTAAAATTTGTACCTATGATTCAACGCGTTCTGAAGTTATGAGCTGTTTTGTATCGTTTTTCGAAAACTAGCAAAATCGTGTGACAGAGACTAAATGCTTCATAACTTTTTTTATTTAAGAGATACAATTACCATTTTTTGTACAACTATGCATTGTTTAATCATAAACAGTTAGAAATACAAAATTTACTTATTGGGTGATAAACAAAAAAGTTATATGAGAAGGCAAAAGCGCGCGCGTAAGTGTGACACGCGGAGAACAGCAAATTTGCTCCCGATTTCGGCATTCAAATATTATTTAAAAAATTACTGTATATTATGTATCTTATTTAATTATGATTTTGTATAGGGGTATAACCAAAGTAACTCGTGCAATCGGTTTAAAAACCGTACATTGGTTAAGTTAGGAATAAAGACCGTGTGACAGTAAAAAACGGCACTCTGAAGAAACACCCATTTAAGTTACGCGTAACGTCACGTTTTGCTACTATTTTTAAAGTTGACGTAAAGAAATCACCCCACTTCGAATTCGAAACTTCAAAGCCCTGTTTTTCTGTAAATCTTTATTTCTTTGATAAACGAAAAAACATGCGTGCTTTATTTTTGTACAATCTAGTTGACGGACTAAATAAAATAATATTTTTTACCCAGTACACATCTGTATATGTTTACAACATACTTATTTATAAAGTAGCTGGTAGATAATACAGTTATTTATACTATTTGGGATAAATAAATCGATTAGGTAGACTTACCTACTGTGTTATGAGCGATGGAATCTCCAAAAAGATCACAAAGACATATGCAGATTTTTTGGACAATCCTTTTCATAAATAAAAAAGGTGCATCATCATCATCATCAGGTCTTATTTTTCCTCTGCAGGAGCACGACCCTCTCTGTCCTACCAGAGCCATACTTGGCCAGAGGAGCCAGAGGATTTGACCTACACTCTCCACGCGCTGGCCAGACGGGTTGGAGAAATCTCTTTGATGTTCATTAGCTTTGTTTAGCTTGTATTTTCTAAGTCGCCTTCTACGACATCTACGGGACGACAGGGAGAAAAGAAGCGCATAGGTTTTATATTCATGTTTTACTTGTGTTAAACAGACATATTTTAATGTTGATCCCAATTTACAAAACAGCATATGGTTCACAAGCTTTTCACCCGTAAATGTTCAGTGGCAAAAAAAGACAAAAGTCCAAGGAAAGTAATCTCAAGTTGAAAACTGTGGGCGGCAAAAACTTGTGACATTGTGACGAGGAATGACGGCTGTCGCACCCACGATGGCTGTCGCGCCCGCGACGGCCTTGACGGGCGTAACAAAATTCTTATTAAAAAATTAGAAAGAATCGGCTAACTTGGTATCTGGTTTGGAAAATTTGAGCAGCTGCGTCTTTGTTAGAGTTTTATTTGTGATTCTATCCGCGGACATTCTATCAGGAACCTCATATCGGGATATGAAGTGTATCGACCGTATGTTAAATCAAAACTTGATACAATACAATGCAAATGCTCTTTGCACCATAAACAAAAGGAAATACAAAACTGAAAAAATGAATAAGACAGAATTATGATACAAAAGTGGACATATCACATAGTAATCTCTTCCAGTCAACCTTTGGGTAGTGAGAGAAGTGAATATTTAAGAGAGGCGGTGCAGTATGTCAGATAAATAGAATAAAAAAAAGAACCTGCCACTTGATTTTCTGATGTACTTTTTATACACAAATATGATAAGGATCAAATAGTAAAGATATATAATTGTATATTACCTGATAGTAACAACTTAGATCTATCAATAAAAAAAATCCACCGATCTCACTATTTCCTTTTCTGTCACAATAGACTCCCTTGACAAAATCATTGCCTTAAATTAAACAAGTGACACATACCTACATACAAATTATCACGCCTGTTTCCCACAGGGGTAGGCATAGTCTATGGACCTCCACTCGCTACGATTCTGACAGACCTCTTTCGCTTCATCTACACTCATCACTCACTTCATGCATGCCCGCCGGTTACGGGAACTTCTGACCTCTCCGTTTTAAGAACGTCTGCAATCTGTAAATTATCTGCAAGAACTGATTGTGTAAACAAATTAAGTTGTTGCCACGAAACTTGAATTTTTATTCCTTTCTTTTGTTGTCTTATTATCGAAATATCCAGTTAATCCAGTCAATTATAAATTAAAATTAAGCTTTATTGTTTAGTCTCTAAACATACAATATTAAAATTTTATCTATAAATGTTTAATACTTTTAAAATCTTTATTTGAATATATTTTTCAAAACGAAACTCCATACGTACGTCTTTTAATCTTCTACTGGTTTATTTGCCAGGCAAATTGAAAAGACCCCTCATAACTTATAAAGCACTGAACCGATTTGAAGAGCGATATTAGTAGCTGAGGGTCAATTATAAGTTTTAAAATTGAATTATTAGAATGAGGTTATGTTGTTTTATAACTGAGTTCCGACGATTATCTCCAGGCTCCATCATCAGATTAGCTCATTAACTGCTCAAAACCGCATCAAAGTCACTAGTGTCAAACAATAACACCCCTCTTTTTTGTCGGAGGTAATAAAAGTACTTAACCTTCGTTCCTACTCAAATACAAAGTGTGAAAACAAAGAATAAACAGCACAAATTCCACAGCAGCACAGGCAATAAAACTATCCTGCAAATATTTCTCATACAAAAAGTGGGTGGAGGGGGAAATACCTCTCAATATACCACGACTGGGAAAATATAAATAACGATCGTAACTGACCCTGCAACGGGCTGCATTCACACAGAACTGTAACATCATAAAAGATGCCTTTTATTTTTTACCAATGGGTCTCATAAGAAGGCTCAAGGTCACTCAACGCGCTATGGAGAGGGCTATGCTCGGTGTTTCCCTACGTGATCGAATCAGAAATAAGGAAATCCGTAGGAGAACAAAAGTCACTTCAACCCGTTTGGCCAGCGAGGAGAATGTAGGCCAAATCCTCTGGCTGCTCTAGCCAAGTGTGGCTCTAGTAGTACTGAGAGGGTCGTGCTCCTGACTGCAGTGGAGACTAAAAAGGCATGATGATGTACATGATTTAATACCGAGATTTAATACTAATACCATTTGATTACAAACGGGGGACTTGAACATGGTTCATTATCATTAACTACAAAAAGCTCATACCCGGGCATATACTACCCCTAAGATTTCCAAAATAATCGATCGGAAGGATTTGTAATGTAAGTAATAGAATATATGCACGTTTTTTTTTTTCTTAACAAAATCCTTATTAACCACAGTAAACAAATATGAAAGAATTTATAAAATATCTTAATCAGAAAGGAACTTGTGATACTTTAAAGTTCGGCATTATAATATGGACCGGTCTAAGTAGTTCAAATACTAAAATTTATCAAATAGCCCAATGCCACGGTATAGATATCTACAGTATTGTATCTTCATACAAATAGTCAGAACGCTTATTTTTTTCTTAATTACACATATTATATTATCTTTTTCTTGTTGGATAATACATAAACAATGTTGTGCTGTTTTTGGTTGTTTGAACTCGTAATTAAAACACCTAGAGATAACATGTTTTAGGTTACCTCAAAACTCCGAAAGATTTTTATATAGGTAGGTACTTACCTACTAGTACGTTGTTTATTTATTTTTTAATAGGTAAGTATTTCCCTTTTTCCACAAAGTTAAATACCTGGATTAAAATATAAATAAGTGATAAGGTTGAATTGAAGACAGACTTAACTAAACACATGACCACGCTGAGCTAGGTATCTTGCCTGCGCCCGCGATAAAAAAAATGAGTAGGTAGGTAGGAGTTTCCTAGGCTACATATCAACTTACTAATGTAGGTACTTAGCTACTTACATATAGATGTAAGTAATAATACTATTTCAATAATAGTATTGAAATACATAGAATATCAAAACAAATTATTATAATGTTATTATTATATACGCTTCCTTTTTCATTCACCATACAATCACAAAACTAGTCACTCAAGTAGGTAGATGAAATTAAAATACTATATGTAGACGGGCAGCCCTAGCGCATGAGTGGCGTAGGTATATTTTTCAAGGACAGCGCCGAGTTCCACTACTGTAGATATCTGTACCGTGCCGATGCTCTTGGGAATTTATTTATTTATTTATTTTATTTACAAAATTCATGTACACAAAATACAAACACAGAAACAAACAAAGTAAGAAAATTGAGTACATAGGTACTGCTTATTTCATAAGAAATCTCTTCCAGCAGACCCAGGAGAGGAAAAGTGAAGAAAACAGGTAGTAGTAGGCGTGTACATAATAAACTAAATTTAAATACAAATACATGTAGCTACTTATCTAAAAATTTAAACATATACACACATACATTATTATACAATACATAATGTATATACATAGACTAATATATACGCAACAAAAAATATATATTATAAATATATAATATAAAAATATGTATACATATAGATACTATTCATTATGTTAAGGAAAGATAATACTCTTTTACTCGCTTCCTAAAAACAGTAAATGATTTGGAGTCTCGTATAGTGTGTGGTAGTGAATTCCATAATTTCACCGCTTGAACAGAGAAGGAGTGGGAATAGCACGCAGAAGTATAGTCAGGGATTCTGAGTAAGGTTCTAAGGTGGGATCTACAGAGTACATTAGACGGACGGGCAAAGGAAAACCGATCACGTAGATAAGTAGGATAGGAAGGGTTGTACAAAATTTTGAAAAGAAGACATAGGATTCTATGGTTTCTACGCAAACGAATAGGGAGCCACTGAAGTTGTTTGCGGTATTCTGACACATGGTCATACTTTTTTAACCCAAATATAAACCTCAAGCATAAATTTTGCAATCGCTCCAGCTTATTCAGTAACTCCTCTGTAGCATCTAAATAGCAGGAGTCTGCATAATCAAGAAGTGGGAGTATAAGGGACTGGCATAAAGAGACTTTAGTTTTAAAAGGTAAGAAATATTGGAGTATTTTGAGACTATGAAAGGAAAAATATACTTTGCGACTAACTTCAGTTATATGCGCAGTCCAACCCAACGTCGATTCGATTAGCACACCCAAATTTTTGGCAGTCTCAGAGAATGCAATGATGGAACCATCTAGCATTAGAGGAGGAACAGTACTATGGTCAATGGAATTTCGTGCATACCGACTTCCAAGAAGCATGGCTTGCGATTTTTTTGGGTTTACTAATAAACCAAACGATTTGGCCCACACAGTTAACTTATGCAGATCACAATTCATAGCATCAATGGCTGTATCGATGTCAACAGGTAGACAATGCCTGTAAAGCTGCAAATCGTCTGCGTAGAGATGGAAGCTAGAAGAGATAATTTGGGTAACAGTATTAATAAATACAGAAAATAAAAGAGGAGACAGAACACCGCCTTGCGGTACACCCGCACTGAGCTCTCGCCAATCGGAGTAAGACTCTTCGACGCGAACACACTGCGAGCGACCGCGAAGATAGGAATCAAACCAGGATAAGCTAGAAGGAGAAACATTTATAGAACGAAGAATGCCGAGAAGAATATCAAAATCTACAGAGTTGAAAGCGCAACTGAAATCAAGGAGAACCAATAAGGTAAGACATTTGTTATCAATCGCCCAGCGAATGTCATCCGTAACCTTGAGTAAGGCAGACATTGTACTGTGACCCTCTCGAAAGCCCGATTGAAATTTAGTGATGATGTTATTTTCATAAAGAAAGGTAGAAAATTGATTATGGACTATTAGCTCAAGAACTTTTGATAAAAAGGGTAAAATAGAGATGGGTCTAAGTTCTGAAACGACGGAGGGAGAAGAGACTTTAGGTAGCGGAATAACTTGGGCTAGTTTCCAAGCCGAAGGAAAAGTGCCTGAAGTTAGAGAAAAGTTGAAAATGTGAGTAAGTACAGGGAGAATAACCGGAAGAAGAAGAGTAATCATTATAGAGGAGATTAAATCGTTACCAGCAGCATTGGACGAAATGTGTAAAATCCATTTCTTCACGTCATCCTCGGAAACAGTCTTTAGTTTAAATGGAGTATAAGAAGGGATAGGTAAATTTAAAAGTTTAGTTAAAGTGTCGGCTTTAATATCTGGTGGAATAGTGACCGGAGGAGTAGAAAAGTGACGGTTGATTTCGGATGGGTCTATATTGGTATGATTTAAAGTAGGAGATTTACCGATACCGACAGACTTCAGAAATCTCCAGACCTCCGCAGGACTACGACAGGTGAGAGAATCGTGGAAATAGCGTCTCTTAGCATCTCTACACATACGACTGCAGCGATTACGTAGGACTTTGAAAAGATTTAGGTTACGTTCGGTAGGACTACGCTTATATCTACGCTTAGCCCTATCCCTTCGTGCCATAGCTTCCTTAATATCTGATGATAACCACGGTGCGGGATTGCGTTTTGTTTTAATACGTTTTAGAGGGGCATGTTTATTAAAAATGTTCAGAACGCTACTGTTAAAATGCTCAACTTTGACATCAATATTATTAGCATTGTATACGGTTGACCAGTCAATTTCATTAGCATCGGAGAAGAACGCCTCCATGTCTATGTTTTTAAAATTACGACGAAAAATAAATTGAGGTTCTCGCTTCGGAGGTCGAATAGAATATGAGAGATAAATTAGATCATGGTGAGAAAAAGGAGCGGCAAGTTGACCATGGGTGGCAACATGATTACAGGAAGAGACTATCATTAAATCAAGAAGAGATGGAGTGCAATTAGGTACATGATGCGTTGCAGAGAGAGGTAAGATATGAAGATTAAAAGAAGAAAAGAGATTTTGAATCTTATGAGTGCGTTCATCATTTTTAATTAGGCATGTATTAAAATCGCCCATCAGAATAACATGCTCGTACATGGGACAGTAGTCGCTAAGAAGCAAGTCTAAGGAATTAAAGTAATCCACGCGGAGATCAGGACTATAGTAGACAGCTAGTAGTAATTTGGTGTGGTGAACTACAACTTCAACAAAAAGATGTTCAGCAAACGCTGAGTATTTAGCAGGAGAGGCATTAACTACGGTATATGGAATTGTATCACGAATATACATAGCAACACCGCCACATTGTGCTCCAACCCTATCGTTGCGTACTAGAATAAAGCCTGGTATTACGAAATGGGAGGATGGAAGGGAAGGTTTTAGAAAGGACTCGGAAATCAGTAAAGCATCGAGATGAGCACAATCTATAGATGCTAATAAGTCAGAGTAGTGGGAAGGGACACTTTGCGCATTAATATGAGCAATGTTGAAATTTTGCGGAAACTTAGAATATATAGAGGAAAGTTGGTCATGGAGATTTAAATCGCGAAAAGAAGAGGAGTCACTATCAGCACTACCAAAACTGCAAGAAGACGAGCAAGAGTAGAAACTATCGTCTAGTTCAAAAAAGACATCATCATTCATATTGAATAGTAATATAATATGATATAAGTAATATAATTAAGTATAAATACAAATACAAGTATATAAGTATATATAAAATAAGGTAAATATCCAATAATTAAACCTTTTGATTTACAGTTAGCTTGCCAAACTCACTGAAAACTCACTCACTGGTATGAATAATTGATAGAAGAGATTTCTTTAACACCATACACAATTATTCATAATACTCGGCCCTTATTAATACGGCCCTGTTAATCGTAACGTTGCCCGTAACATATACATTTGCAATAGAAAATAGAGGCTTTGCGAGTGAGATAGACATATTTTCGTAAAATCTTTATATCTCGTTCGTTTTTCAACCAATTTTTATTCGTTTTTCAACTGCTTTTACTTTACTTTTTTTTCCGTGTGGTTTCCGGCATAGTAGAATAGGGCCACTCCAAGACCTCCCGTGGATGTCGTAGAGGGCGACTTAGGGAATACAAGCTAAACAAAGCTTATAAACATCAATGAGACCTCTCCAACCCGTCTTCCCAGCGTGGTGAGTGTAGGCCAAGGCCAAGTTTAGCTCGGGTAGTACAGAGAGGGTCGTGCTCCTGCAGTGGAGACAAAAAGACCTGACATTTATGTATTTATGGATAAACCGGTTAGATAACACATTTTTTTCATATATATTCCCTATTGTTTTAAAATAAATTAAAATTGTATCCAGCTTTTTTTCGTTACCTTCCTTTCAGGTCGTCCAACCTAGTAAAATTATGGATGACCGACATTTATTCATTTTTGGTAAACATAATCTAACTCATTGATAAAACACATTCTGCGATGAAAAAATATTTTTAAAAAAAGCTTAAGAGGTGTCAAGGGCCACCCGGATGGAACGAAGTTCGAGAGAGAGAGAGACAGGCAGAGAAACACTCGCATGCCGCACGGCTTACAACTATAGCAAAAAGTGTCGTTACAACTTTTGGTCTTAATTTTTCCGTCTAGGCTCCTTTCGCAACGCGCGATAAGGAACTTCGTTCCAAAAAATGTATTACGTAGTTTTCTTTAAAAAAATGCATCTTATCGGAGTCAAAGGAAAAACCGTATCTGAGACTCACCTTGGTCTTCACACTTGTAGATGCTTGTATTGTGTAAAAGAAATTATAGCACTACTGTGTGATTGTAGCTCACATAGGGTGTATTCAAACACCGTACATCGTACACATAACGCGATGTACTTGTACCGCGAACGTCCCATAATTTATGCCCACTTTACTACCATTGCAATAAGGTTCAAAATTCCCAAAATTCGTTGACTGAAGTGAGTCATTTGACTTTCAGTTTTATTGATGCATAAATGTTCACATGCAGACTTATCTTTTCAATGCACCGCATTCAATTCTGTGAGTGCCTTTTTCTTTTTTACTGCAGGGTCCGTTGACAATCACTAATAGGATCGGTTTCCAAGCTTTCAATTTTTCATGTAGCCACTCAATAATCTTTTTATTTGAAATAGTAATCTACTACGCAAGAAATAGAGTTTAGATTTTGTTATGAAGTGCAACTTTTCCCCTAATGCAATAAATATGAAGTGGTTTGATATAGTAGGCCGTATTGACTTTTCACAATTGAACACATTTTTTGTCAACTTTAATGTGCTGTAGAAAAACATGGATCATGAAAGACATACGTTTCTATATTTGATAGAAAATATACATGCTTGCCTAATCAGAAAATAAAGTTGATTAGGTACGTTGATGTAACCAAGCGTTTCATAAATAAGCTAATTGACGATATAAAATACAACAACTTTATTCTAGATATAAAAAATTACTTTGTTTTTAACCACAGTACCTGGGCGACCGAGCTTTGCTCGGTTACATCTCAAACATTAACAATTTTTTTTTAAACTTGTCTAAAAACAGTGCAAAATAATAAAAAAATATAAACTTAAACATAAAAAAAAACAAAAGTAAGTCACCGAGTGGGATTTGAACCCGTAACACTCTTTCTAGCGGTCGCTATCCTTAACCGCTGAGCTAAATCAAGGCGGTCTTTACAAGACGAAATTAGCGACCATATTCTGCGTGGAAAGAAAAACGCATGAAAACTCGAAAACACGAGTTTTCCCAAACATAAAACTAATCTAGATCGATTGTTTACCCCCGAAAACCCCCATATACAAATTTTCAGCGAAATCGTTAGAGCCGTTTTCGAGATCACAGAAATTTATAAATAAATATATATATATACATACATACATACAAGAATTGCTCGTTTAAAGGTATAAGATAGAAAAATAAATGTTTACCTGAGCCCTATTATTCTAGAGATAACTTATATACAAGTACGAGAACGAACAACAAGTCAGGACATGCCGCCTCAGCCGACTGCGCAGTAGTAGTGTAATGACGATGCGAGCTGATGATGCCGAAGACTGATAGAAGTGGAGAAGAAAACTCTGCAAAACTCAAAGCAACGCAACTAAGTAAAAGACAGACCGTCTTAATATAAAACGCCTTAAGACTAAGTTTGTTACTAGGTTTAAACCATTATCCGAGCAAATCATGTTGAGATCTAGTAATATGCCGTTGTCTCATGTGAAAATGTCAACTTGATATTGGCGGATAATGATTTAAACCTAGTATCAAGTAAGTCTACGTTTTATAATAGGGACGGAGAGAGTTCATATCGTATTTATATTTATTTTGTACCTGAGCGTTTCATATGTGACAATATAAAATAGGTACGACCACAGGTGTTTCCAAGCAATGAAAAATAAAGAGAAAAGCTGCTTTTAACCACAAACAAAGAAAATATATATTTACCTCATCCCTAATTCTAAAGAGACTCAAACAACAAAGAGATTAGACGCGGCCACTCAGGAGTTTTCATTAAATTTTTGTGTCCCTGTCATACATTTCATTACAACAAATAAGAGGCTTATGGAGGCTTTTGTGTCTGTAATGAGTGACAGAAGCTCCGTAGGTAGAAAAGTGTTTTGTGGAATTGTTGTATTTTTGTACGCTCGAACAAATTGGTACTGTTGTGAGTTTGTATGCAAAGCTTTTAAGTTAACTTTGGATGTTATAAAAATATCGGGTTCGGACATGTTTGATTTTGTTTATTTATTTACCGATTTATGTACACTGAAAATGTGTATTTTTTGAACTTTTTGTATTTTTGAACTTATTGCCGTAATTATTATCTATATAAATATCTACCTGTACAGTATGTTAAAAAAAAACCCTGTCCGATCCGTTAAGGTAATGTTGGGTAGCTTGTGTAGGTTCTGTTTATCGGTTTCTCCCATTCCTGAAATCGCTAAAAAATCTACAGCTTAATAAATTTTGAAACGTATTTTAGTTTGTATGGAACCGCAGAATTTTTTTTTTATTACCTACCTTATTTTCTTTCAGTAGTTTCTTCCATATATCCGAAGTTCTTCATCATATCTTCACCAAATTAATATGGGAATAATAAGGTATTAAAGGCTTTCAAATAAAATAAAGAAACAATGAAAATCAGTTTACAAGTGGCAAAGATATCGCGTAACACACATAATTACATACAAAAACAACATACGGTTTGAATTGCCATCATCATCATCAGGTGTTTTTGTCTCCACTGCAGGAGCATGACCCTCTCTATACTATCAGAGCCAAACTTGGCCAGAGTAGCCAGAGGACATACTACACTCCCCTCTCTGGCCAGACGGGTTGGAGAGGTCTCATTGATGTTTATGGGCTTTGCTTAGCTGTATTTCCTGAGTCGCCTTCTACGGCATCCACGGGAGGACTTGGAGTGGCCCTATCTACTCTGCCGGAAACCACACGGCACGAATTTCATTTCGAATAGTCAACCTTTTTTAATCGGTTAAAAATAGCAAGTAATAAACCAATCCAATATCACTTGTAGATATTCTGCAGTATCCGCAAGAACATCGCCAATTAAATTGCGAGCGAGCGCCGATAAATAATTAACTGGACCGCAACGATTGAATCGCATGCACATTGGTGTTCAATATGGCGGACATTATCTTTTAGCGTAATGCGAATTTAATGGTAAGTAGCTTGTTTGTTTCAATGGCGAAATAATTAAGCTTGTTTTGCAGAAAAGGATTTATTTTTACAAGGTTTTGTTTAACCCTTTACTATTTAACAAGTTTATATAAGGTCTTACAAAATATACTGAAACTATTTTAAGAGTTAATTCAGTCCGTGATAGTGAAAATCTTTTCCCAAGGAACATATATCTAAATAAGAATAATAATTTTTAGGTTTCCAAACATAATTAGCAAGATACAGGTATAATGTGAAACTACTTTGAAAATTTAAGTATGTGATGTGAGCATTTCATTAAATAATTAACTTTTTAAACATAAACAACCTACTTCATTTTCTTTTAGTAGCTTCTTCCATATCTCCAACGTTCTTCATCATATCTTCACCAAATTAATATAGGAATAAATAGGTACTAAATTTTTTTTAAACATGAAAATCATTTTCAAGTGCCAAAGATATCGTGTGAAGTACATTTACATACAAAAAAAAACATAAACAATCGGTTCGCATCGACAAACTCCTCCTTTTTGAAGTCGATTAAAAATAGTAAGTAATAAACCAATCCAATATCACTTGTAGATATTCTGCAGTATCCGCAAGAACATCGCCAATTAAATTGCGAGCGAGCGCCGATAAATAATTAACTGGACCGCAACGATTGAATCGCATGCACATTGGTGTTCAATATGGCGGACATTATCTTTTAGCGTAATGCGAATTTAATGGTAAGTAGCTTGTTTGTTTCAATGGCAAAATAATTAAGCTCGGTTTGCAAAAAAAGGATTTTTTTTTACAAGTTTTTATTCAACCATAGTGTCCCCCGTGGGAAACAAGCGTGATATTATGTATGTATGTAAGTATGTTTATTCAACCCTTTACTATTTAATAAGTTTATTTAAGGCCTATCAAAATATACTGAAACGATTTTGAAAGTGAATTCAGTCCGTGATAATGAACAACTTTCCCCAAAGAACATATATGTCGAAATATTAATAATATTTTTTAGCTTTCCGTACAAACTTGGATCAGCTGATCGGTCAACTTGTATGGAAGGCCAAAAATTACTTACTTTTCATATTTCGATACGTATTCTTTAGAGAAAATTGTTCAGTATCATGGACTGAATTCACTCCTAAAATATTTTCAGGTTATTATATTAGACCTTATATAACCTAGCAACTACTATATAACTACTATATAACCCTTAACCTAGCAACGGATGTAGATAATTATGTTCATCTAGGTCAGACTTGCAGACTAACTTTATTATAACAGATTCACGTCTTTACCCCTGATGGGGTAAACAGATTCCAGGGTCGTAAGACCCATAGGCCACGCTTTACTTGATGGTAGGCGTCGCGTTTAGATGATCTCATCGCCCATTAACATTATTCAAATTTCGCCCATTCCCTCGATCAGCTTTTACGATTTGCGCGGGAAAAGAAGCAGCTGTTCCATTAAAAGTTTTTTCCTTTCTCTTAACTAACTCGTAACTTGAGGACTTGGTTTGAGCCATGATACATCCAAATAAAATTAACAACGACGGAAGAAAAGGTCACATAAGTATTGCGGGAAGTCATCTTGTTTTTCACGGAAAATGATTTAAACCAAGTACTAAGTAAGAGTTGCTACATAAACTACTTCGTTTAAGACCATTAGGGACTAACTCGCTTTGTGAGCTGTAGACCTCGAGAAAAATAGAAAAATATAAAAAGTTTACGACTCGCATATTCTGCCGCAAGTTCGAAAAACGAAATCCATTTTCAAGTTAGTAAGTAATTTCGAAAAAACTGCCCTAAAGAAATATATATATAATAATTATCAAACCTGCTCACAAAATTTAAAGAGAAGCAATTGCGAAATGCGAGCTGAAGGCAAGAACAGCCAGAAATCTGAGCATCTGGACACAAAAGAATTTGTGCCGAAGCTAAAACGTAGACGCTTCGCCTTTTCGGTCAATAAATATGAAGAATAGGCATCACGACTGGCAAAATAATTTTAGCCCATCATTTAGATTATAAAAAAATATTGTACACGTAATTTTTCTTTTCTCTGAGAAACAAAAAATAACAAAGATACAGCGCATTTAAATGTCACTCGACGGGGACGATTTTTACTCAGCGGTGACGTTGCAAACTCCGGAACTTTGATGCTCTATATCTTTGTAAATTTTTACTTTTTTGGTAAACTGAAAAAACATAAGTCCATTATTTTTGGATAATCTAAAAGACGGATTATTTAAATACTTTTCTGACCCGGTCGTCACCCCTATTACTTGCCAGCATTTAACTAAGAAGATACGCAAGTACGTATATGCCATAACTCTTTGCTAATCCAAAACCTAATATAGCCCATTCGCTTTAATGTTTTTAATCTTTCTCAATAATAAATTTTTGAAACGTCTCGCACAATTCAATTTTGACAAACAGAATTCAATTCAGAAAATTACATTTCAGTTATCAACTTTTTACTAGTTATTCGGATTGAAACTTTTGCGTGGTTGAAAATTTATGTAATTTCATTAAATTCAGAAATTGAGGTGACAAAGTCAAACAAATTAGTGATTCAAAAATTGTTCCAATGCAGTTATAAAAGTTGAATTACAGTAGAATACTATATGATTTATTTTGAACTAGCTTTTGCACGCGACTCCGCTCGTGGATTAGCGCGCATCTCTTTGAGAAAGTAGCCTAATCAAAGTTGCATTTATTCGTAGGGTTCTTAAAGGTTTATGGTAGATTAGGTGGTAGAATCAAAAATATTTTTATATAATAAAAATTAATTCGATATATTCCTTGTTTTGAAGCGAAGACCGGACAAGTAAATATGCATGCACATCGAAATATAAATTGATATTATGTGACTTTTTGCAATGAAGAGTGAGATTCGAGTAAAAATCTTCGCATAGCTATATAAATTATATGTGAAGAATTTATTTTCTTTTTACTTTTCTCATATTTTTCCGGGTATTATAATGCTATTTAAATCAATAACTGAGACACACTAATCTTTACATTATTGCAAGATTCATCATTTATTATCCCACTAGTCAGAAAGAAAAATATCCGTATTTCCTTTCACAATATAAAAACATTATTTTCTAAAATTGTAGCAAGGTCTCAGGCAGGACGCAAAAATGAGGTCAAATCCGAACTCTTTTCTTCCAAATGTTTTACTTCCGAGCTTTATTGAATACACAAGATATGGACACTTAATTGTACGTATCTACTACAGATTCATTTTCACGTCTATATCCCTGACGGGGCAGACAGAGCCCGGGGCCGTAAGGCCCAAAGGCCACGCTTGGCGTGATGGTAAATCTACTAACAATATAAAATGCCGCAAACTTTGTAAAGAAGAAGCCGGAAAACCACAACCAAGAATACTTGAAAATAAGTGCAAGAATTGAAATTTAACACACGCGAGAAAATGCGGCAGCGTTGTTTGTTACCACTGTGAAGCGACATAAAACATCAATATCATCATTTTTAAATTGTATATGGGTCAAAGTTACCTGAAATAAATGTATTTTATTTTATTTATTATTTTATTAAAACCTATTGGTAGTAAATAGCGGTACTAAATAACACGAATGGCCATTAGTATCATATGATAAATATGGTAGGTAGAGGTTTAGAACAGTATCGCATTTAACAAGGGGCCAATATCTTACCAGAAAACGGAACAATCCAACTTCGCCAAGCGAAACGAATAAGCGCGCCCACTAGAAAATTAAAACCAAGTTATAAAGTTTGATTATTTTGTGATTTAGCTCGTAAACAAATTCTTCGGGCCGTAACTCGATTACGCGTATTTTGGTCATCAAAAAAGAGGCTACATTTAAAATCGTATTTTGCCATTTCGTTATTCCGACAACGTTTCAGCGAAGGTACAGAATGTTTACAGATTTTTTGCTCGATCTCTTAATTCCATTTAAATGTTTACATGTACATGCTTAACGGCTTAGAAATAAAGTTAAATAGCAAAATACCCTAATTATTTTATTTGTTTATGATATCATTTTGATTTTAAAAGAATGATTTCAACTATTTTGTACCTAAATGCATTATTTAAAATAACAATTCCTCATTTTATTGAAAGTATGTAACTTCACATATACTTAGTACCAGAATGTACTTATGACACTATATGAACATGAAAACAACCATTAATAAAAAAGAGAAAACAATATAAGAAAGACAAAAAATACACCATAAACTAGCTTCAAAGGTTATTTATTTAATTTTACGACTTCTCATAGAAAAAATACAGGTCTCTAACTTAGTACAATAAAAGGCCACAATTTAAAACATTTACTTCATTAAACCACAATAGAGCACAAGCGTAGCTTAAAAATGGATGTAGTCGAGTCATTTATTTCGCTAAATGGGCACAACAAAGTAACAACAAATGCCTCTTGAAAAAAATATCCCAGCCGGTGTAGGAGGAAATCCCCAAAGCTGCAGTGAGGGATCCATAAGCCGCATAAGATGGCACGCCCTCAGGAAACGGTAAAACTACCAACCCCTACCGCAGTATTTCGATGGATACTCGAAAGTCACTATATCACATAAACGACTTATGAAAAGAGGGAAAAAACTAGAGTACTGGGGGGTTACTCCATAAAATAATATGTTAGTTAAGTAGTGACGTCCTATTTCTATGTCAAACTTTACGTTAGTGCTCAATGTTGTTTACGTTAGTGACTTTGTGAGTTTAGTAGACTTTACGTTAGTGCTCAATGTTGTTTGACACTGAAACGCAGAGACGTATTTGTCTAATGAAACCGGAAAGGTGACAAGAAAGGCGACGTTATGTGTTCCAGTTTCAGGACGCTAGTGTTAAAAGGCCGAGACGATATTGAAAGCTATATATGTGGTTGGCAGAAAGCCTTGGACCGTTAATCTTAAAAACAAAAAGGGGAGACCTGTTCCCAACAATGAGAACGTAGGTTAAAAAAAATGAATCGAGTTAGTATCGATAAGGTTACAAATATCACCTCACCGATGGTAGGGTCCGTGTCAAAACCAGAAAAGGCCTAATTGTGCGGCTTAAAATGTGTGCATACCCGTATATACAGACAAACTGGCGACGTATGAATATGACTCTTTTGATCTATGACTCAAGCCATAGGGTCGCGCCCTTTTATTTCGCCTACAAAGAGGCATTTGAAATGTTTCGCTACTTTCAGGCCTTTGAAAGGCCATGACTTGTAGTCTTTTCAGGACGTTGTCATCAAAGAGTTCTTTCATGGTATTATTAGGGTCCGCGCCCATAAGATATCTATGGACCGATATATATTTTGTTACAGAATTTATTTTTTATTGCCTTGCCCTGCTTCGCATTTGTTATAACAACAAACAATAATTTAAATAGAGAAATAAATATGAGGTCCACATTTAATTTTTATTTGTTTTCTTTCATTTAAAGAGTTACACCTCTACCTTCTTATTCTTCCCCTTCATTAAGCTAAAAGTGACGTTTGCATCTTGCAGCCCTAGGCTCTATGTGCTTAAAGCCGTAAAACTCAAAATGCTATGTCTGCCGCATTACGGATAAAGACAGTATCAAATCAATCATGTTATAGTAATCATGACAGTATCAAAGTATGTCTGTATAAAGAGATATAGGTACAGCGATTATTTAAGGTGCCAAAAAATGACGGAAAATATCGGGGAAAATTCGTCAAGTTGTCCCGTAGATATTGCATTTTATCAAAATCGGTTCCGGAGTTTGAAGACGTTTTTTAAAAATTTTTTGGAAGTATGTAACTCGTCAGCATTCGTAATCGCTGACAACCTAGTGGTTTAATTAAAACACATATTATTTTCCGGCATCTCAATAGCAGTAGAGTTTCATGCGTATAATTTAGTATAACTTGTACTCAGAAATTCTATACTTCTGTGGCCTTCGACAATCACAAAGGCAGGTTTTATGGCTTCATAGGCAAACAGGTAAATAAGGAAAACCGTTTGACAATCCAGAATGTTGTAAAGGGTCCACTAACCACGGCTCAGGAATTCATGCGTAGGGCTTTAGTTATAATACTTTACCAGAAACTTTATATTTCTTTTACAAATGAAACGGAGTACAAAGTAATACTTTTAGGGTACAAAACAGCCTTGCGTACAAGACTCAAATCCACTTGGACAAGTTAGTCAGTCTATTGTTGCTCTATAGCCTGTCATAGCCCTAGAGTTTCTTATGGCTCTTGTAGCCCTGGGCTCTGTGTGCTTAGCGTCACAAAACCCAAAAAGACCTTTCTGTCTTTTTTTTCGTGTGTGTAAGTGGCCAACACTGGTGTCTGATTTTTCAAGCTGCCTAAAGCATTTGACATAGCTTGACGATTGCCATATGATGCGGCCAAGACAAACGGCTTTCGAACTACGGATTAGCTCGAGAATTTTTTATGCCGCTTGTGGTCACCCATCCAAGTGCGGACCACACCCAGTGTCGCTTTACTTGCGAAAGAGCTACTAATGCGTACTCCCTCTGGACCACTGGCATATTCCCATTAGTAATAAAGACATGTTTATTTTTTTTGTGTTTTTTTTTTAGTACGTTACTATTAAAAAATTCCAAATTCAAATGTTTATTTTGTGATTACTAGACCTTTACAGGCACTTTTACACGTCTATAAATATAATTTAAATTGCGTATAGTGAATATTAAAATTTAATTTATTAAAAAAAAAAGCTACTGATACCGGCTCTTCGCAATGATCACTGCTGAGAAACCTGTATTGCAATTAATCTTGTAAGAAACAATTTGTAAATCACTCGTGGAACTAAATATGCTTCCTTCCTTTATAACAGGTATCGCCGCCACCCCAAAGCTTCGGCTTAAGCTGCCTTAAGGAGATACGTGGAGCCAGCGTAACTAGACCTCCCCTGATATATTGCTAATATATATCTATTGCAAGACTAGATTGCTTGTATTTATTTCAGAACGATATTGTCTCCTTTATTTTATTCAAATTTAAACGAGCAATTGCTGTAAATATATATTTGTATATTTGTAAACCTATGTAATGAGGATTTGGAAACGCCTCAAGATTTTAATAATATTTGAAATGAGTTTTGGAGCGAAAAAATCGATATAGTTGGGTTTAAGTAGAAAGAAAGAAAGAAAAATGGTTTATTTTGGTAACCACCACAAAAAAATTATAAACAATTTTACAACAGAAAACTTAAAAAGTATTCTTTCAATTTTGCAATGGAATTTCATACTTCGAAATTAGGTAGCAGGGTCATTACATTACAGAGAACCACATTTCCTTGTTTTTTTTTTTTATCGAATCAAGCACTGACGCAGATTTTCATTTTTAAATGCAATATATAATTTTTTTTAAACTAAAAAACCGACTTCACCCCTAATTACTTCTACATAACCGATTTTGATAACATTGCTATGGGACTACCCGACAAGTATACCCTTTCATACAAAAAAATATATTTTCCAAATTGGTCCTGGCATTTTACAATAATAGGTAATCATAGGTACATTAGAAAAATCGCGAATTGATAACGTCCTCCTATTTTCCTTTTTGTAAGTCGATTACAAAGAAATACTTAGACAAAGAATAAACTTAAACTTACCCTCGTACACAATTCGCGATTTTTCTAATGTACCTACATTAGAAAAATCGCGAATTGATAACCTCCTCCTATTTTCCTTTTTGTAAGTCGATTACAAAGAAATACTTAGACAAAGAATAAACTTAAACTTACCCTCGTACACATATTAAAACAAAGGTACTTTTCAAACTTGGCGGCTTGCGGTACCTAAATGCTGCAGTCACCTATATAAACTGTTTTTAAAATATCTAGCTGCAATCAAGGACTGCAATGCCTGCAAAAATAGACTACGTGGTATCGCATTTTTTCACTAGCATCCAGTGAATTTTGCTTTATACTATATTGAAACAAAGAACTTACTTTTTAAGCACTATGTTTATCATCATCATCATATCAGCCACAGGAAATCCTCTGCTGGACATAGGTATGACAACGTGGCATAACGATCGCTAGGCCACAGTCAAATTGAAGCCAAGGAATAGCGATTACAATTTTGAACCATTTTTTTTTTCGTTTTATATCTATATTCCTAAGAGTATTTTAATCAACTTATTTTCGAGACACGTTCACTCCTCACGTATTTGATTAGAATAACACAATTTACTTGTTTATTTGCAGTAGAATTTGTACAGAACGGTCAATACCAATTTATTCTCTCGTTTAGGTTACTGGCTCATTCACCTTTCGCCAACTTTAGTCTGAATTCAATTCGTTTACATTTGTAACTCTATTGCTCTTCTGAGAAACGATTTGGAGCCTTCAAATCGTAAACTCAATATTCAGTTTACTACCACGCAATCAGAGTTAAAACAAATTTAATTTATTTATTGGAGTTCGTAACAAGTTTATTTGCGCAAATTAGATTATCAATTGTTTTACCTGTTAATTTTGTTGTTTGTCTTGTATTAAAAATAGATTATTCTATGTTGAATTACTTAACAGTAAGTACATTGCTTTCCAAATTAAAACGTAATCATAAAACGGAATATGAGTCAAGTCTTTTTTTTTCTTGGCAAAAAGGTCCCCCATCTCCTTTAATTGATTCAGTTCTCAAGAGTGCTGTGTGACTTTAGACAAATACTTATATGTTTCAAAATGCTTGATGTCATCAAACCAACGCTTGCTTGGCCAGCCTCGATTCCTACCTACATCGGTAGCGTACCCTGTACAATCGGTGAAAGTCGCATAGTTCCTAAATCAGAGTGCCTAAAACCGTAACCGTCTAATTATAAAACGCAGACTTACTTTGTTACTAGGTTTCAACCAGTATCCGACATAAAAAGTAGACATCTAGTAATATCCCATTCTCTCATCTGAAAATGTCAACTTGATTTGGTCGGATAATAGTTTAAACCTAGTAACAAAGTTAGTCTGCGTTTTATAATTGTTTTTGTTTTTTTATTTGGTTAGCAAACTGGTTGTTACAATTTAAAGAAACGTTCTAAAGTAAGTCCCAAAGTGTAACATAAACTGAACAACCTTCTAGGAGCTAATACAGCATGCACACAAAATAAATTGGCTCTCAGTAACAATATTAAGACACCTATTTAAAAAGAAAATTATATGCAGGATGCAAACAAAGACAAGTGGATCATGACACAACTTTAAAGGGTTGATATCTACGCACAATAAATAGAAAACAGTGAAATGAATAACTTACTTATAAACTTCTCGTATTAAACCCAACCCCGAAAATTCATATAACACGTTTTGCGTGAAAATTAATAACCTCGCGTTAAAATATCGTTTGCATAATACGTCTAACACATTTAACCCTCCTATTTTCCCCGTAATCGGTCAAAAGACTCCATACTTCGTAAATAGGAAAACAAAAAGGTTGGGTATTTGGCTCCCCTGCCAAGTTTATCCCTAACACAAATATTATATACCTTTAACACATTCACGGACACTAAGCCAGACACAATAGAAATAACAATTGAATTACGTCCACAGCCGTAAGTGTCCGTGAATGTGTTAATACTAATTGTTTGTCAGAGCTGTATTTGTATTCTACGGATCAAAGACACGTTGGTTTAGGGGACTAGGGGAGCATTATTATATTTTTCCCGCTTTTGTATTTGGACTGAAATTGCATTAGGATTTTGCAAAGCGGAATTATTGAAATTTTTATGCAAGAATTTATTTATGAGTTCGTTTTGTTTGAAGCTATTAACTTTGTTTTGTTATAATGCGGAGTTACAAAGAAATGCATTTACAAACAGTATTAATTTTAATTAATCTTTGTTTTTCAATTTTAATGGAGGCTTGTACGAGTATTTTCCAAGGCGGGCTCTTTGAATCGTTTTATATTAAGTTTACATTTTTTTAAAAATTAGCATTTTAAACAAAATTATTTTCAGCGCGCACATGAGAGTACTCATAGGTAAAATGGACTAAGTTTTTTTGGCAAAAACCGTCTGAGTAGAGATTATTATAATGAGTAAACGGGTTACTCACGCAGCTGGGTGTACGGGCCTTTAGTCACATTCGCCCTAATGAAAACCTCCGGATGAGGTCGAAACATGTCAACCAGTAGCTGACTCTAAAAAAACATTTGTTTCTGAGCCAAGATTTCGAGTGAGATGTCGGTGCATTTAATATTCACATCTATCCGTAGTTAAATAAACAAAACATATTCAGTTCACGTTTGTGACAAGTAGTAAAGAAATAAATTAATAATATTTTTCAACGTCATATTTAAGCAAACTTTTTTAAAGTATCCCTGTTTCCAGTGAATACTGTGAATAACATTATTCGGTGGGTTTCTGGGTGTAAAACTTTGAGAACCTGTATAAGACATCTCATGCAAATGTGGACCGCACGCGTAAGTTAGGGGCTTTTAACCCTGGTCAAAGCCTTATGGAGGTCCCGTGACCCTTCGACATATATAACTATAGGGTGTTTCAGAAATGTAAAATAGTCCTGAAAGACATATAAGTCCATGGTATAGAATAGCTTGCTCTTCTTTCCAGAGTCATTTTGTTTGGGAATATATAATTATAATTTTTTTGTTATTATATGAAAAAGAAAACACATTGTTTTCTATTATGAAAAAAAAAATGTTTAATAAACAAATTGACTAAATTCTTGATTGTGTTTCTATAAAAAGGTGAAATTTTTCGTTTCGTACATCGAAAATTTCTCTATCAAAGACTATATCGCCATTCTAAAATACCCTCTATACACCTCAGAAATAGATAACCGTATAAACCTATACATACATATTATCACGCCTGTTTCCCATGACCGTTGGCACAGACTATGAATTTCCACTTACTCTTAAACCTATGCATCGTAGAAAATATGTCCATACCCTAAGTAGAGATGTGATCAATGTAGATATGCTTATAGTAGAATCAGTAAATAAGTAAGTAGGTACCAAAAAACAGAATGAACTAACTGCTAAACCTCGTTCGTAAAACTGTATTTTCGTAATCTAGGTTAAAAAATTTGCTACCTAGAATTCTGCATTCCATTCGCCATTAGTTACCGCATTCTGGAACATAGCATGTGTCAGAACTGTGGCAGCCATCTTTATCTAATTTATGGACGAACTTGAGCGAGTTTCGAACTTCGTCTAGAATATTCTAAGCTGACCAAAGTCTAATATTCTGGGACAGTACGAAAAGTAGGATGTGGCGTTTTATGTATAAATAGCAATATGAATAGCGCTATTTACAAACGAGTGACATTATGCCCGCGACTCCTGTCGCCGATAATGGGCAACAAAAAAGTCGCCGATGTTCGCGTTGCAGTTTTTGTCAGATTGCCGTTTAATGCCGACTCGCTAAAAAGAAGTCTGAGAGAGCCCTAAGTTATCTAAACTAATATTATAAAGAGGAAAGATGTTGTTTTGATGAAATGATTGTTTGTTTGTTTGCACTGAATAGGCTGCGAAATTACTGGACCGCGGCTGTAAGCAGACAAAGTCCAAGGCCGCAAACCCGAATGCCACATCGCCTTTTAACATGATACAAATTTTTCGCTCATTTCTTTCATCAGCTTTTGCGATATAAGTGGAAATAGAAACAGCAGATGACAGTAGAAATACATTCCAATTTTTTACCCAGCATGGAAGAAAACCTTTTTCCAGCTTTTTGTTAATTTAGGTCATAACATTAAAAGGAGAGCAGTGAAATTATAAATAAATGAATATATAGGGAAATTACACTGATTGTGCTAGCCCCAAAGTAAGTTCGAGACTTGTGTTATGGGATACTAACTCAACGATACTATATTTTATAACAAATACATATAGATAAACATCCAATACCCAGAACAATTTGAAAAAGGCCATTTTCCAACTTGCCCTGACCGGGAATCGAACCCGGGACCTCTGGGTGGCGGACTAGCATGATGATCACTACGCCACGGAGGCCGTCCTCCTCAAATTATGATGATGATGGTAACATCAAAAGCAAAAACAAAACGTGTCTATGAATTTAACATTCCTGGGTCACACCGTTATCGACTGGATAGTGCGGTGATAACTAGAGGCCACTTGCTTCTATACTTCCTTGGTATCTACAGCCTGTTTGAGCAGACGGGCTTAGCTGCAAGTTCAAACATTAAATTATTTATTGGTGTATTAACTGCTTAGTAGTGCGCCATAGATGGTACTTATTGCTCTATAGTTTATGATTTTGAATTCAACGTGGAAGGTACATACCCGTAATAAATCGAACCACGGGCTATTTTAAACCACTATAGTACTATGAATCTTCTTCTTCTTCTTATCGTGTGTGTTAAAGGCCTCTGACATGGTTTTAGGTAACGACCAATGTCAAAGACAGTGACCGGGACCGACGGCTTATCGTGCCCTCCGAAGCACGGATCATCTTACTTATCAGACAATCAGGTGATCAGCCTGCAATGTCCTAACCAAACTAGGACAACAACACAAAGTCGTTGCCCCCGCTGGGAATCGAACCCGCAATGAACAATGAAATTAAAATAACAGTCAAAAACTAAAACCAATATTCAGCATTTACATACAAATGTATGAAGCCGCCCGGGCAATGTGTATGGGGATGTCTTGTTTTTGTGTTCCTTGACTGTTATTTCAATTTTATTATACATACTATAGGGCAAGTTGGAAAATGACCTTTTTAAATTTGTCCTGGGTCTTGGATGTTTGTCTATATATGTATTTGTTATATAATATAGTTTCGTTGAGTTATGGTCCCATAACACAAGTCTCGAACTTACTTTGGGGCTAGCTCAATCAGTGTAATTTGTCCCTATATATTTATTTATTATTTATAGTGATCTAGTATAGTTATATAGTTTTGATTTATTACGGGTATGTTCGTTCCACGTTGTATAGTGATCTTATAAAAATGTCGTCTATGTAATAAAATAATGTCTGGAGTATAATCGATGACGGAAATCTAGAGATGAAATGAGAATGGATTATTCCAGACGTGACGTAGATGAGATCATAATAAAATGAGGAAACAAATGGGATTTATTGATGAAGGCCGATTTATATTCCACGCGTTTACATATTTATGATAAATATGAATCACTGAATACGTGACCATGGGACATTGAGGTTGAGTTGTAAGGGTTGAAAGTTGTTAAAGAACATTCTATAATGGTTATTCATATAATCCTACTTCCTAACCTATCCTACTTCCTACTAATATTATAAATGCCAAAGTGAGTTTGTATATTTGTTTGTTTGTTACCTCTTCACGCTTAAACTACTAAACCGATTTGGATGAAATTTGGTATGGCTATAGTTTGAGACTCGGGAAAAGACATAGGGTACTCTTTATCCCGAAATTCCCACGGGGAGCGAAGCCCGCGGGTACAGCTAGTAATTTATAATTTGTAAAGATTAAGTAATATTAGGAAGAAGACACGGACGATAGCCAGAATTAATTTTAAAATATAAAAATATAAAAATCTTTATTTTCAAGCCAGTAGTTTAAGTAATACAAATTTCTGGGACCCACCTAGTAAGCTTTTAAAAAGCCTGTGGCAGGGGGACCCGCTCTTCCAAACACTTAGTATTAACATAGGCCTAGTTTACAAATATAGTTTATAGCTTTAAATATATTCTTAGTTCTATTGACATGAGTGAATGTTGTGTTGTGTGATAAGTGAAGATGTGTGGATGCGTGAGAGGGTGTGTACGCGTGTGTGTGTGCGTGTGTGTGGGGGTGTGCATGTGAGTGTGAGAGAGTGTGTTTGTGAGGGTTTATGTATGTGTGTAGTAATAATTTTATAAGACTAGTTATCTATTAGACTAGTCATCAACATCATCATCATCATCCGAGCGTATTTCAGGGTCCACCTACTACAGGGACCTGACCTAGGTAATTTGACAAGGTTACTGATTTTTTTTAAACAAGAACCAATCCTTGGATACGTTTCAGCAAATGATAGATGGCGTTGGGACCCACAGTTAATACATGCCTTCTGAAACACAGATTTCATCTTTCTTTTCAGATAATCAGGTGATTCAAGCCTACAATATACCAGACTGAAAATAACTTTTCACAAAGTATATCCCCCTGGGAAGTGGGATTTGAACCCTCGACCTCCAGATCACAAGGCGAATGCATTGATCACTGGACCACAGAGACAGTATACCTACTCGTATATGAAACTATACTAGTCTATGAAACAAATAAGTTCTGAACCTTTCACTGAAACAATACCTGCAAACCATCTCAGCTTGCAGTACATCAGATTAAAACTTTTTGCTTGTTTACCAACAGTGCAAATCTGTTTAGGGTTGCCAGATTTTGTTTATTATTCGTGATGCGGGAATAGTTTTAACGTCACTATGCTTTGGTTTAATTGAAGCTAGGCGAGGCTATGCTGTGGTACCTATCCATCCATAGTAGCCTTTATGTTGTCCTTTCAGGATATAGGCCTCCTCCATATCTTCCATCTTGGTCTCTCCCGTACCACCTGCATCCAGTTGCGACCTTAATATCGTCCTGGGTGGATGATATTAAGGGTGTCCTCTACCTCGCTTGTTGGCCCATGACCTCTCCATTACCCTTTTGGTCCACTGATTTGAGTCTATCTATCTATGTGTCCTGCCCACTTCCTCTTTGTATCGTCTTTTTATTTTATAAACAATGCCTCTGACTTTGGTCCTTAACATCGAATACGATTTCTTTTTTACTAGACATTGTCTAGAAAAAATATCTATTCTAACCCGATAAGACGTCTGTCTACGTCCCAAAAGTGAACTGGTAGACAATGCTTAGCATTAAGTTGTACCTTTAGTACTATAATCTTAATTTTAAGTGCAACAGATTTAATTAAATAAAATAAAAAAGACGTTTTATCATGAAAGAGAAACAAACATCCATCCATAAAACGTTGTCATTTATAATATTATACAAATTGTTTCAGAAAGACGAATTAACAATTTGAAGGTTACAATATTGACACAGTTTGGAATTTGTTAGTTAATTTATCAAGTGAGATGTTTTATAAATGAATACATTTATGGTAGGGTTTAGGAAGAAGGTAAGACAGTCGCTGCGACTAAATTACTTACGCCAATTCTAGACAGAAATTATAATTAACTGTTCTCTAACAACCCTGTGTTAGCTCGAAAAATATTTAATCTGGCGGTGTAGCGCTGAAATTTACACTCAGCCCCGACACTAAGCAGGTGGAGCGAATTTATTCGGAAACAAAAGTCATTTAGTTGGCAATGTCGGCATTCAGTGACGGTGAACTGCCAACATGCCGAAACAAGTTTTTAGTTTTCGAATGCGAACAACAATTAAAGGAATAAAATTTTGAAAGAACAAATCTGGTGAGTGTTGGGTTTCAAAAACATTTTAACAATGTAAGAGTTGCTTATATATTATATCGCGTGAAAATGAAATATTATGATGACCTGGAATTTATTTGATCATTGAGCGGGAAGGTGGCCGTAGGAATTCTGTAATGAGATGACGCATCCTCATCGAGTTTGGGCTTATTAAGTACATATGATAAGTGATTAGACCACACAATAAAAGCTTGTACGAAAAATTGTGTTTTCATTTATCAAATATAATTGTAATAGAAACATCAAATAATAACAAAACTTTTTATAGAATGTCAAACCCGTCTGGCCAGCGTAAAAAGTTTAGGCCGAAATCCTCTGGCTACTCTGGCCAAGTACTCTTATTATCAATAATACAAATATACTTTTTAATATTACATAATCTTTATAATATAAATTAAATACTGAAATAAAATTATAATTATTGAATATTAAATATATAATTAAACAAATAGTATAAAATATAGATAATCCTGTAGAAATATAATATAAAAAATAAATATATATATTTAAATTTCTCATTGAAACTACTTCTAAAATTAAATCCTTAACTCCACAGCAGGAGAACGACCCTCTCTGTAATGCCAGAGCCAGGCAGTACAGAGAGGGTCGTGCTCCTGCTGTGGATACCAAAAGACCTGATGATCATGATGATAATGATTATTATAAAGAACTACTAAAACCAACTGGACTAAAGGTAACCTGGCTGAGGCGCAATGTCCTCAACACTTCTCCATCTCATCGACCTAAGTTACCATCGTAAAAATAAAACAAATTACACACAAATGAAACAGTTCCATCGAAGGATTTGATTGTCACTCCTAATACGAGCTTTTATCCGTTAATTCCGACGCTGAGCACAAATAGAATTGCCTCGCAACGATAGCAATTAAATAAATGTGTTCGAGCTAGTTACATCAGCCGCGCTGAGCCCACCGAATGGACTATAAAACTCGAGCTGCGTTTACTTCAACTTGCATTGCAATTCAGCAGTCTGTAAGCAGACTCGTGTGCAACTGAAAGAGAAAGAGAACTGAGTGAGATAAAAAAAGAGAAGAGAACTGACTCTTTCGTATTTGAAAGAGATGTCTGACAACGCAAGTCCGCGTTTGTGTTGTCTTCAGTTGTATTTTTTTTTGCATTATACAGAATTTACGTATATATATCGTACATGCTTCTTAATAGAAGCATGTACGATATATATATGTAAATTCTGTTTGTAATTGATCATTTCGTAAGTGCCAGATAATAAGTACACCATTCATAAACATTTAAACAATTTTAATGTAAGCAAATGAAACGGATACATTCCGCAGCTGTAAGCTTTCACGTAACGTGTAGTGAGCAGAGTCGAGAATCGACGAGCGAAGCCCGCGCTACCGCTTCTTACTCAGGGGGGTTACTCCAAAAGCCGTACGCAAGACGGACGTTACTGCGTATCCGTATATAATATAGTGTCAAGCCACATTGAGCACTAACGTATAATGTTAAAGGCTAATTTGGATTGAATTAGAAATAGTACGTCACTATCGTACGACTAACGTATTATTTTATGCAGTAACCCCCCTGCTCACTACTCGTTACGTAACCAACGCCGCCGTGCCTTGCTTTAAACGTTGTGCTTTCTTTTTATTTCTGTACTATTCTTTTGTTTCCTTCCATCTGACTTGTGCGTGTTCTTAAGCTTGTGCACAATATATAATTTAACCAGACAAGGACTTATCATTTGGAGTACTCCACGACGCACGATACAACATTGGTGGTAAGTCTATCCACTAACTATTATTATTTAACACAAAATTAGTATCTACTTAAGTACACTACATGAACCTTATAATCACTCAGTTACTACAGGCACGAAACTAGACAGGCAAGTAAATCCAACAACTAAACAGAGCATAAGTTATACCGGAACGTAGGCAATGAAATTACTAAAGATAATTAGTTTACAAGTTTCATCCACATTTATCGTAAAATAGAGTCATGTTCTGTAAGATAGGAAGAAATTTCTCAAAGGTTGACGATCCTCTTACTAGTTTTTCTTACAGTAAGTAGTTCTTACAATTGGGTTATAATTTGGTACTTTATGTTATTGCCTCATTTTAGGGTTTCGTACTCAAAGGGTAAAAACGATATCCTATTACTCAGATTCCACTGTCCGTCCGTCCGTCTGTTATACTGTCTGTCGGTCACTGGCTGTAAATATATAATGAACCGTGATAGCTAGAAAGTAAAAAAATTCACAGATGACGTATTTCTGTTGCCGTTATACTAAATAAAAATACACAATAAATAATATAAAAATACAACAACATAAAATACAACTAAATAGAAATATAATAAGTGAAGGTCCCGAACAACACACGTGATTTTTTATAGGTAATGGTACGGAACCCTTGGTGCGCGAGTCCGACTTGCACCTGGCTGGTTATTTGTTTTTTAAACAATTTACACAAGTTTTTTTTGGCATCAACGTCATCGACGAGTCTCGTTGTAGGTATATCGTCATGTCTCCTCTTCACTTTAATTCAGCAATTGGAGCACAGCCACATACCATAACTTGAATACCTAGCACTTTTATTGTTGTTGTGATTAGTTATAATAAGCTACTTATCAGATAACTTTAGGTAAAAATATGTGTCGCAAAAAACAGGAAAAGTGAAGGAAAAAATGAAGTCAAAGAAACATGGTTCCTTTCAAATAAAATAAATACCTACTCGATACAATTCTACCGAGATCTCTATGAAAAAAGTAGAGCCTTTGTCAACTTTTCTTTTTATTGTATCTAAATCCATTTTTAATATTAAATTGGTAAATAAGATAATTAAATAATATCGTAGAACCTAATTATTTTTCTCCATTTTATTCCCTGTTACATCGGCTGGGCTGCGGTTTCCCGCTTTTTCCTCTTCAAATATAAGCTTGTCTATGGTCACCCAAGAATGCCAAAGACCTATACAAATTCGAAAAGAAATAGCCGAATGGCTATGCTTTTACTGCCACCTGCTTGATCATCCTGTTAGGGAATGCTGCACGAGATGTAAATATGCTAATTTAGTCCTTAAGTCACCTCCTATGACATCGATGTGAAGAAATGAAGTCCTATTCTAAAGCCGGAAGCTACATGGCATACGAATCCAACGGGAAACAAGCTTACATGATGAGAATTTTCCCCTTTCAAACAAAAAAATACCACCTTTAGGTTTTGGGCGAGCTTAGCACATTCACAGAGTAATGAATACCTCGACATGTCTATTGAACGGAATTCGAATTCGAATCGCTTGCAAATACGTGGAATCCCCGAAAACACTTTGTTTTCTAAAAAAATGTCTGCCGAATCTCCTACTCGAGCTCGATTCTGTTCAGTTTGTTTGCCTGAATCGGACATCCGGTTACTTTATACGATTGAAAGTATGTATTTTAAGTATTTTTTTATAGATAGCTTCTTTTCAGATACCTAAGATACCAAATAAGGAGATTGGTTCTACCAGGACGTTAAAAGGATGGTAGAGAGATGAGAGGAATGTAGATATCTCCCTTTAACTTCATTCACGAGAGAAAGCTATTAAATTATAAGAATGCCTCAGTGCAGTTTGTTCCGCGTCTTCTGCACTGGCGCTTAGGAAGCGGTAGTAAACTTAGCTGTAAGTAACCATTTGACGTCAACAATTGTGAAAGAAAACAAAGTGACGATTATTAAGAGACTGTCGTTCGTCTGTAAAAGCTTTAAAGATGCTACTAGAAAATTGGGAATGCGCTTAAATAAAGAAGAGGTCGTAGGTACTTAAAAAAACAACTGCGAGAAATAAAGAACTATTTGGGCACTCTACTGCAGGGCAATGACCTGCACGTCAATTTTTATTTGTAAGTTTTTTTAATTATTTTATTTAGTTTGATTTAGATTATATTTATTTTTTAGAATTTACATTTTTAGTATATAATTGTAACACCTATTTTTGTTTTGTCATAATGTAGCTACATAACTGTATTAAAGAGCGATATGATATTCAAACTATCTAAAGTCTATTCTAACAATAATATTTCCATCCGTTATCGTTCTATTGAATCGATAGATAAGGCACGAGTGTATCGCTTTATATTAAACCGAAGGCTTCCTCAAATCCAGAAGGGTAGGCCGGGGTGAACGGAGCTAATGTTGTTTAATCAACACTTAATTAAGTATCGACTGGAAATTGGAAACCGTTTGGGATTCTGAATTTGAAATACCTATCAAATTGAATCGGTAGCCTGAGCGTATTGAATATCAAATCAATAAAAAAAAGCTTAAAGGAAATGCCCAAACGGATATGTTACCCGAACTTGAAAACATGATAAAATTAGATGAAGAAGTGGTTATCTTATGTTTTTTAACTGACTTCCATAAAAATATGAGGTTATCAATTCGCCGCGATCTTTTTTTATGTTTATTCACCGATCGACGCATGTAAGTAAGTAAGTAAGTAAGTAAGTAAAAACACTTTATTGAGATGTACAATAGGCGGCCTTATCGCCAAGGCAATCTCTTACAGGCTACCTTTGGGTGACAGGATTGACAAATAGGAGTAATAGTAAATGAGTGGTGCGATCATAGATCTACCAAAAAAATTCTATGTCTATGGGTGCGATAGTGAGCATAGTACTAACTTAATTATTTCGTAATCACATGTACTGATTTGAAAATTTTTTCTTTTGTCTGTAAGGGTATATTTGCGAGGCGGACGCATAAAATTTTTATCAAAATCCGTTATGCGTTTTGGGGGTGAAGTCTGTTTTTAGTTTTTAAATATTATAGTAGACCGGAAGAAATTGGCAAATTGACATTCGATATTGTACTTAACCGAAACAAGTGCTGGCAACTAAAAATATACGTAGACGAGTACACACTGTTCTGGGTGAGTCATTTTCACCAACTCGCACATGTATGTAACAAGGATCCAGCTCGCCTTGATGCACATTTTGCCTAAACCGCTTCAAATTATTCTCTCTCAAATTCGTTTTATATGTTTGGCTTTGCATACGAGAGATAGTAAATCCTTCAAGTGTTGCATTTTCTTTGTCTTGCTATTTTTCTCTTTGGCTGTACTATATTTTGGTTGTTTACACGTATCTATTTTGAAATAACTTGGCTTTGGCTAACGTTAAAAATTGTACCTACTAACCATCCCATATAAATCAATTTGAAATATGCATAGATTTAAAAGGTATAAGATGGATATAGAGCATTGTAAAATGTGACCAGAAACGAAATATTTCTGTGTAACTTTTTATGGGTTGTATTTGTACCTAATACACAAACTATGGGTAAAGCAGTACGATACCATCTTTCCAGTTTAGGATAACTTATAAATTAACACAGTTTACAATTCGGAAAATCAAATTTTCGTGTAACGATGTTCGAGCCAGGGTGACAAAGGCTGACATGTTTTATATGAAAACTTGTCTCATTGTCAAATTGATGCTATCTCTTTTGCTCTTATAAAGATGTCGATGATTATATTATCTGTCGCACTCGGCTAGTGTGTTCTTTTTACGCAGTAAAAAATTCTACTTCTATGGAAATATGTGTCCAATCTAACCCCATTCTTAAAAAAATACAACAATTTGCCAAAATTGTTTTGGCTAAAAAAAATTATGTCTCGTTCTTTCAATGTCAAATGTTAAAAATAGGAAAAGGTACAAACAAACCATGTTTTAACTAAACCAGGTTTAGAAACGGAATTTAATTTTATGAATATGAGGGCAAGTAAGCAATTATTATATAAAACTGGTTTTAGACAGCAATCGCGGTAAGTCCCCTATGTGACATATTATTTAGGCTGTTTTTTAGATTTAATTTCTTTCTCCAATCTCTTATTTTCTTATCCTACTTTAATTGGATTGGCACATCATGTAGATTTATTTAAATGTACGCTACTTAACTAGAATTTAAACGTTTATTCATCTAGTTAACTGCTGCATTAATTCTTAAAATGAGATAATTAACCACCAAATATCTCAAAGCTTTCAAAATTATCGTCTAATCCAATCCGAAACAAAGAAAGTTCTGCGTAATCTAGGCTTAGGGTTTATCTCGGTGTTGAGAGCACAACCTCGATGGATTTACGAGTCTGGTTGCGGTCTGGGTAATGTCTAGACGCGATAACTCCATATAACATGACAAATTACAGAACAACTCTCAGCAGATAAAGATGTTTCTATGATTTGTTGGCAGTATTACTCGCTTTTTAGGGTTCCGTACCAAACAAAGGGTGAAAACGGAACCCTATTACTAGGACTCCGGTGTTCGTCCGTTCGTCTTTATGTCACCAAGCTGAATTTCATAATATCGTGATAGCTAGACAGTTGAAATTTTCACAGATGTATTTCTGTTGGCGCTATAACACACTAAAAACAGAATATAATAAATATTTCAGTGAGGCTCCCATATGACAAACGTGATTTTTTATAGATATTTATTTTGGTATCATTATATTGTCCGGTCCGACCGAGTTCAGTCTTACGTAAGTACTTACGTAACATATAGTGTACGGACAGTTGTGAGTTTGTGAGTATACTAGCACTAGTACTTGGTTTTTCTTCTTCTTTTTCCACACCTTATCCCACTCTACGTGAATCCGGGTCAGCATGAGAGTGAGTAAGGACCTCGGTGGCCCGGCGGGAGTGCGCCTTATTAGCGCTTTCGCAAGTAAAGCGTCACCGGGAGTAGTCCGTACTTGGATGGGTGACAAGTGGCATAAAAAATTCTCGAACTACTCCGTGCTTCCGAAAGCACGTATAAGACGTTGGCCCCCTTGTCATCATTGCAGTCGTCAAGCTATGTCAAAAGCCTTCAGACGAAAATTCTGACACACACACGAAAAAGGAAAAGAAGCATGTAAGTCTTTTTCATTTACTGGGAATTGAACCTAAAACTTCCACTACAAGAGAGGTATTTGCACTACCTACTACTATTTTCGAATTAGAAATTAGTTTCTAATGAATACATATTTCGACATACATTAAGTGTATGAAACCACAGCATCATCTGAGACATATACTCTGAAGCCAGACTAATGAGAGAATAATTTCCCCTGATAGTTGGCTCTTTGAGTACATGTTAAAGATCTTCGATTAAGAATTAACTTGCGATTAAATTTTGGTCAAAACTATAATGGATGGTAAAGTTAAACTGTACCTATACTTAAGAAAATTAAAACAACCCTTATCTTGACTCAAAGTTGTGATGTATTATACCAATTCTAAATATACCTCGCACCATATTATAAAGCACAATTAATAAATCCTACGAATTATATACTATATGTTTGTTAGCGTTTAATTGCACTCTTCTTGTAAAAAGAAATCATTATGGTCGCCATACAAAGACAACTTCTGAGAGTGGTTGAGCTACGTGGCGAGGTATACGCCCCCCCCCCCCCCCCCCCCCCCTAAGGCCGAAGGCTGAGCTGCCTTACGCATTCCGCCCAAAACCCACACGACACGACACAAAGACAGAATGTACGTAAGTACTTAAGTTATGTGAATAAAAGCATTTCCTGTGAGTTTTATTACTTTCTTGTATTGTATTGTTGTGAATTTGTGAACAATTGGACCTGCCAGTTAGCAGCACGTCAACAAAATGTTTATTAACTGCACCCGAACAAAGGCATTTGCTAGCATTGTTTTAGTACGGAGGGTAGTAACATGTGCTACCCAGTGCTACCATATTAGTAATTGATGGCGATAATAAATTGTTTTTTTTTTTTTGTTTTTCATTTGACTGTAGAGGACGATTACCCGAAAAAATATTTTTTACTTTTATTTTTATTCGGTTTATTTCCCAATTGTTATTTTAAAAATTGAACAATTTTCTAAAGAGTTTTTTCACATTATCATGTATTATTCGTTTTCGATACCAAGTCAGGCGTGAAGCTACAGTAGACATGGCTAGGTGAAGCTAGGAAGTACCTCAAGCTTACAGTCGAAAATTTTTCTGAACTAATTTTATTAATATTTGTAACTACATAATCAAAAAATATTAAATGAAAATGGGAGACCCATACAAATAACGTGATTTTACGACAATCGCTGTATTACTCGAAAAAAGTAAACATGAAATTCCATTGGATATGATATGAGCGATGTGCTGTTATTGACATATCGGATAATATCGCAACAGTTAAAACGATTTGACTTGGCATATTTACTATCGGCCGCATGCCTGACGTCGAACCTCATTGGGATACACTTGTGCAATAAGTGTTACAATCAGTTGCCGCTTGACATCAACCGTCTTTGGGATTGTATTTATTTATTTATTAAAATCTTTATTGACCACAATGGTACAAAAGGTGAACTTAATGCTAATGAATTCTCTACTAGTCAACCTGAAGGAAAACAGAAAAATTTAATCTAAATGGGATAGGTGCTTAAAGATGTATTTAAAATACACTATATACTAATACAAGTTTACTTAGATACATACGTACAATACACATAAATATATACACATACATATACATATACGTACACATAAATATATACTTAGATACAAATTCATACATAGTATAATGTAGTTGTAGACGAAATCCTTTAATCGCATAAAGAGAGTCCTATTCGATTTTAAGCCACGCGACGAAATGAAGAAGGTTGTTTAAAATATCCACTGCCATCAAAAACATTGTCAGATCAACCGTTTTCATAATTTGTTTACAGTACAATTTGTTGGCATCCCCCAACTTCAGCATACTGCGCGTGGTGAATAGTGATAATTCAAAACACATCTGCTGCTAGATTGTGATCGTGAAGAATGTGAGGGCGATAACAATGCGAGTTAGGGGCAAATGATACACACGCAGACATATATATAAGGTCTAACAAAATATACTAAAACTATAGTAAGGGTAAATTGTATTGTGAACTATTTAAATTGTAATAAGTGTAGTTTTAATTTAATTTAAATTTTATTTTGTCCAATAAATTACTTCTTAAAAGGGTGAATTAAATGATACAAACAACTTTCCCCAAAGGACATATACCAAATACAAAAAGTAATTTTTGGCCTTTCATACAAGATAACCGATCGGCTGATCTGAGTTTGTTTGGAAAGCTAAAACGTAGGAAATAATAAACGAAATATTTTTTGAAACTAAAAGCCATCTTCACCCCCTAACTACACAACCAATTTTGATAAAAATTGTATGGGACAAACTCGCAAGTATGTCCTTTCAAACATAAAAAAGGAATTTGCCAAATCAGTCCAGGCGTCTTTGAGTTATCGATAAACATATATAAAAAAACGATGGCGACTCCTTTTTTTGGAAGTCGGACGTCACATAAATGTTAAAAGCGCCTTTGATTAATATCCTACAACCAAGTTTATTTAGATCCAAACACAAAGGTACCTTGCCATTACCAAGATAATAAACTAAGAAAATACAATGCAGGTTGAATGCTCACCCTCTTGCTTAATGAAATATCAACAAAGGATAGAAATACAATGGACCCGAGGCTCCCAAATCTCGACTGTTCTCGACTTATTGCGAAAGCACCCATTAGTTACGATTAGTACGATGCAGCATGTGTCAGTGGCAGCATAATGCTTTGTGCTAAGAGCAAATTGCTCACAGCACAAAGTGTGGTTCCTCATTCTCTCTAACTGCCAGAAAGATATACAACCTGGAAGGGACATACATGTAATAAATCTAACCACAGGCTATACTAGATCACTGTAGTACAATAATAATAAAATAACAAAAAAAATCGAGGAATTGCACACTTTCGTATGGAAATGCCATTTTTTTACCATTTTTTTTTCTTTATACTATAGTGATCTAGCCTGTGGTTCGATTTATTACGGGTATGTCCCTTCCACGTTGTATATAATACAACTAGTACATACGTACACACATACTAGCATGTCTATACCATTAATGGGGAAGACAGCATTTTTGTCTTACAGCTCTAAGCAAGACCAAAAATGCAGTCGGTCAGAGATTTGGTATAAGCAATATACAATATTAGTAGTTTTATTTCATTATATCTGACTCTTCATAAATTATTTACTTGTATGTTAAGTTCTCCATGCCTGCATTCTGCACACTTCAAAGAAAAAAGTTTTGACTCCCTCTTACTTACAAGAGTTTAGAGTTAATAATTTACGTCTTCGCGCTAATAAATCCTAAAATTATGATAGAACTTCACTTGAGGCACATAATAACCCAACAACAGAACATGTCCTAAAGGCAAACTGGTAGATAATGCATTAGCATTAAGTTTGACCCATTGTAATCAATCCATCATAAGATTGTATATGTTCGTTTAATCACAAAATAACCATTGATGTATTTTCACTATAATTTTTTATTGATTGCGCACACTTTATTCTGTTTGCTGGTGTGTTGTGCGGACTTACAAAAAGGCTATTTGTCTGCTCCACTAATAAAGACTGCACACATGTTGGTGAAGGTAAAATGTGGGGAAATACGGGGAACCCATGCAATATACGGTTTGTTTCGGGTGAACTGTGAAAAAGTAGGCGTGATTTCAACATATGCAGGCATATGGTAGCTTTTCTTCCTGTGTAAATAAAAAAATAGGAACAAATTACACTGATTGAGCTAGCCCCAACGTAAGTTCGAGACTTGTGTTATGGGATACTAACTCAACGATATTTTATAACAAATACACATATAGATAAACATCCAAGATCCAGAATAATTTTAAAAAGGCCATTTTCCAGCTTGCCCTGACCGGAGATCGAACCCAGAACCTCCGGAACCTCTGGGTGACGGACTAGCATAGTGACCACCACGCCACGGAGGTCATGTGTATTATTCTTTTTTGTTCTTGGTAAGTAGGTATTTAAGTAAGATGTATAGGTATGTTTATTACAATTATTGCATACTAGCCGAAGCCCGTGACTTCGTTCGCGTGGACTTTATGTCTCTGGAAAATGCTCATCAGGCTGAACAACTTTTACTAAGGCGGCTTTTTATATCTCTTATAGTTTAGCTGGACCATTATGGTTCTGCATCAGGCGTTCCATTTTCCAAAATAATTTATACCCTATATGTTGCCCAGGCTTAATAGCTATATAACAAAAAAAGTTTCATTCGAATCCGTCCAGTATTTCTGGAGATTAGCGTGTACAAACAGACAAATAGACATACAGACAAACAAACAGACAGACATTTTTTAAATTCTTACTCTATTACTACGTCTCCATCGCCCCCAATATTTTTTTTGGAAATATATTTAATGTACAGACACACTTTTTTTACTGTTTTATTACATGTATAGATAAGTATGTTTAATTTAACAAAACTACCCACACTACCTTACTTCCCATTACTTTTTTTTATATAGCGAGATTTCCTGGAAGAAATTGCTTAACGATAAGGCCGCATTTTGCGCATATCCTAGTTTTTAATATAATTACGTCCTGTAATTATTTATTTTGTGCAATTAAGGGTATTGTATTGTATAATTCGATCAAGACAAGGAGCCAGTAACTTGTAAATCCTCCCAAAAAGGCGATGTTCTACCAATCTATCACTATTCCCGATTGGTGTTTTAATATAAATAGTCCCATCTATCTTGCTAAGTTCAACATTTTGATAAAACTACCTAAATAACATAATTTTCCTAAAGGTTGACAGAGAGAGAACGCCTTAGCAAGACCACCTATTGAAGCTTTTGGCTTAATAAAGTTTTATAAATAAATAGAAACTTCATGCGCCAACTACTTAACAATTATTAGAAATCAATTTAAAATAGTGTGGCTAGGCAGAAAAAGATTTACTTTTAGTGTTATTTGTTGTTTAGTAAAAAATATTGTCCGAAATACAAACACAATCAAATACTCTGTTACCCCTGTATTACTGTGTTATAACAACGAAGGGTATTTGACTGTATTTACATTGATTATAGCTTGCACCCCAAACCCACTACAGCAGCAGTCTCAGTTAGGTAAGTTTGCTTTAATCATAATCTCAACATATAGCTTTCGGAAACGGCAATCCGGGTATATCCGGACCCAAATTTAAGGGGTCTTATCAATGAACCCTGGGATTTATTGGCGTCGTGTACCCAGGCGTAATATCTTAATTACTTTATGATTCCAGTAGGGAACTGTCAACTGATTTATAACGCAGTCGGGTTTATCTTTAGATACGTTTACGCACGACCTGGTTTGATACGCTTCTAAATTCCGATTAATTTTTTCGATTCATTAATTATAATATCTAATTAAAACATTTCGGTAGCTTAGACAAAATTTTTACTTGCAATATAAGGTTTCTTTCATGCTAGTCCGGAAGACAATAAAATACTTAGAATATACCAGCCTTCCCAAGCAGATCGTAGAAACTGATCGAAGGAATAGGCGAAAATGCGAATCATAATCAATAGGCTATGCGACTAGTTACAATTTCGATTTCTTTTTACATCTTCTCACCTACCATTAATACTAGAATTGGCGGATCTCAAAGACAAAAAGAAAAGCAAGAAATAAAATAATGGAAGCCGCACCACATTGGCATGTGGGTCTTGACAGGGCTAAACGTGGCTTTTGAGTGTTTATATTTTATTGTAACAATAGGCGATTTTGTGTATGTTTGTGTTTGTTTTTAGTAAATCCTATCCTACTTCCTATTCTATCGTATCCTCCTTCCTACTTAATATTATATTGCGAAAGTGAGTTTATATATTTCTTTGTTTGTTTGTTACCTCTTTACGCTTAAACTACTAAACCGATTTGGGTGAAATTTGGCATGGATATAGTTTGAGACTCGGGGAAGGACATAGGGAACGATTTATGTCGAAATTTCCACGGGGAGCGAAGCCCGCGGGTACAGCTAGTGTTTTATATACAAAAAAAGAAAAACACTAAGAAGAAATGTTTTTTGAAAGCAGCAAGAAAATTGGTTAATTAATGAAGTAGTAGTTATCATTTCAAGATAAGATGGGAGCGTAGCGGACATCTTACCATCTCTTTCGTACGCGTGAGACCTAATAGCAGTGACGTCAAGAGCGCTGCATCCTTTTTCTGTCACTTGACAGTATCGCGTAGACAAAACAAGAGAAAAATTAGAATGAAAAAACAGTTCTATTTTTTTATTATATGCTAAAAAGAGATGATTGATCATGTCCATTTAAAAAACACTAATGATTAAAAAAAAACAGAATGATCCGAAAACGGCACATAATTTATAAGGGCTAACTAAAACGATCGAACCTGGTCGGCCTTCTAACATTCATAATATAAGTTACTAGTTTAGTAAGTGAAACTATACGTAATAATAATAACTAGCCCAAGTTCCCCAGTAAATGCTACCAAATATAAACTCCTAAATAGTATACTCCAATATAACATTATGTTTTGGTGCAGTAAAGATTTGAACTTACTAACTACTCGTACTGGCATATGATTTACTTAGCACTCGCTCGTACATAACTGGCTTATGCAAATGTTTGAGTAAGTCTTAAAGAAACTTCGTATGATATTAATTTGTGAATTAATATCTCACATTGTGAAACTCGGTGGTCTGGTGGGGAGAACGCGTTTAATCATTTCAGAGCTTTTACTCTGGCTAGGAATCAAACCTAGGATTCTTGTATTGGTGAACTAGCGATTTTACCAATATACCACGGAGGTTATCTGAAGATATAACTTTTCAAAGCTAAAAACTTCACCCTCAAACTACTTACTACCTCAAATCATTTTCCCTATAGGTCGAATAATGGGTGAATAATGAACATACATTTAAAAAAATCGCGACGAGTTGATAACCTCCTCCTTTTTTTAAATCGATTACAAACGCACTGATATACAATCAATATGGGATAGAAGTAACTAAAAGTAAACCTAATTATAAATAAAAGCCCTGGCAAGTCGCTGCTTTGCGGTAACGTAGTAAGAAGGCTGGCAACATTGCCATGTATGTCAATCATCATCATCATATCTGCCACAGGAAGTCCACTGCTGGACATAGGCCTCCCCCTAGGATTTCCAAAGGATGTATGTCAATGCTAATCTATAAAAGGCCACTCCAGTGTGTGATGACATCCCTACGGCTAAAATAAGTAATGTTTTTGTAACACTGGATCACGCATTTTAAAACAATGTTACTATGCTATAGTGGCATTGTCATCGAGTAGGCGAAGGTTTCAACTGGAAGGAAAAAACACAACACATTACCCCACACATTTGGGTGATAAATACGCGGGGTGTTTGTCATCGCCACGTAGCCCATCGGCCATTTTGTTAACGCATTCCTCAAGGAGCGAAGCGGGTCACAGTATTTTGTAACATAGTAACAGTCTATCAAAGTTATTGGAACGTAGTTCCTTATCGCGCGTTGCGAAAGGAGGCTAGACGGAAAAAATTAAGACCAAAAGTTGGAACGACACTTTTTGCTATAGTTGTAAGCCGTGCGGCGTGCGCGTGTTTCTCTGTCTGTCTCTCTCTCTCTTAATTAATCGAAAGGAACTTCGTTTCATCCGGGTGTCCCTTGACACCTCTCAAGTTTTTATATTTAGTAAACGGGTTACTCACGTATAGAGTCAGCTACTGCCGACATGTTTCGACCTAATTATCCAAAAAAAATATCAAGGAAATTACCTATCAAAAAAAAACTTTCAAAGCGTGGCAGGCCCTTGAGTAAAATACACAGTACAGGTACAGGTTTCCTCACAGTGTTTTCCTTGGGGTTCGAAGCGAGTGTCTAAACCGCTTGGTCTCCGCCGCTACATCACTAATTCTGGCTGAACACAAATGAGACCTGTTCTTACTGATACGGGTACGCGCATACTAAACGCTGCCTAGATAATACTAATACTAAAAAATGCAGTAGCCAAAATTGTATGATATAGAGTGATCATTATACTTCGAAGCCACTATTCGTAGCATAGAGCTACGGGCGGCTACGAACTTTGGCTACACTATTTGCTACGAGCTACAGCGACAGATTGAATCTACGGCGTAGATGTTACATGCTACAGCAACGGTTTTGCTCGGGTGTAAGAAGTAGTTACCTTATTTACAAAAGCTAAATAATGAAATAAGAATGGTGAAAACATACCAAGTAGCACCCACTTACAAGGTGGTCAGATGACGTGACCAGGGTCGCTGGAAAGCGCTGGACGCAGGCCACTCTTGATCGGTCATTTTAGAAATCTTTGGGTGAGGCCTATGTCCAACAGTGGACGTTATGAGCGGGACTTGAACCAGCGACCTTGGTCTTGGTCGACGCGCGGATTTGAACACGCGATAGCTCGGTAAGAGCATGGCTGTATCAAGACCAAGGTCGCTGGTTCAATCCCCGCTCACGTTTTTTTTTTCACCATTGCTTATTTCATTATTAAGTTTGAGTTCTTTAGTACTGCATCTTGAATGCCTAAAAACTATACAGGATGATTTTATACCCACTAGCTTTATTGAAATCTTAGGATCATAATCACTAATAGAACACAAAATCGTAATAAAAAAAAATAAAAAAAGTTGAAGAAAAATATTTCAAAAAATCCGTAATACAATAGGTACGTAACGATAAAGATCAATGACCTTGCGGCGTAAACGCGTCTCGCGCGGCCTTTACCAGTACGGGCGCGGCGCGGGCGATAAATTCGTTTATTTTTTGGATATCTTTGACGCCTGATATCTTTGGTTTTTACTATGAAACGAGATAAAAGTAATTCAACATGTATTTTTTATATCACTTATAGAGTGTGTTCCTTAAATAAAGCTAGGGAGTTCAAAATCATCCTGTATAAAAGCACAAAAACAATTTTTTATTTTGGACAATGCTACAGAATGCTTAAATTAGATCCAATAAGTTTGTGTTGTTTTCTTTATAGTATGATAATAATGATAAGATCGTCCTCTAATCATAATACTTAATAGAATTAACCATCTGTTGGATGTTTGTTTACTCTGTGGCAACGGGGACGACTAGAAGGGGAAGATACGAGTAATTCGCGACATCCGTGTTATGACAATTCACTTTGTTGTGTTTGAGCATGAGGATGGAAAGAAAATTACAGTTGGTACGCAAAATGACGTTTTGCGGTATTCTAATTTAAATTTTAATAGAATTTGAATGTCTCATTGGTTTGCCCAAGCTGATAGCATTAGAGATAAGGATGATCCCATGCTGGTCTGGGAGAAATAAAAAAAACTTAGAATGTACCAGCTGCTTCTCTTCCCACGCAGATCGTAAGAGCCGATCGAGGGAATGGGCAAAAATGCAAATCATGTTAACAGGCGATGCGGCTAGCAACCCATCACTGTATTGATTGCTTTTCCATCTTCTCGCCCACCATGACGCTAAAAGTGGCTTTTGGGTCTTGCGGCCCTGGGCTCTGCATAGAACCGCAAGACCCAAAATGCTCTGTCTGCCCCATTAGGGATAAAGACGTGATAGTATGTTTGTATGTATAAGGATGCTCAAGACCATCACCTGCTTCCGATACCTTTTGCCTTGTAATTCTGAATTTTTACTTATGTCTGGATATAATTACATTACATAATTCATGTATATCGCCCGGTATCGGTCTGTTTATCACCTATCATGAACTGTAATAGTTAGACAGTTGAAATTTTCACAGATGATGTATTTCTGTAGACTATACAATAACAAATACTAAAAACAGAATAAAATAATTTCAGTGGCTTCTATACAATAAACTTTGATTTTTTATAGATAATGCTACGGAACCCCGTACTAGAGTCAGACTCCCACTTAGCCGGTTATTTATTCTGGTATCCATATTATATTGTCTGATTTCAGTCTTACGCACATAACATATTTAAGTGTATGGTAATAAATCGAACCACGGGCTGTACTAGATCACTATTTAGTATAATCATAATAAAATAGCAGTCAAAAAGCAAAAAAAAAATCTAATTGTTTTTAATCCCTAAAGATTTTCTTTTTCACTTTTCATTCCCAAGATAACAGTAACATTAGCTTCAAATGTATTGGAATGAAAACATCGTTTTTCGAGTAGATGGGATGAAAAATGTGTTATTCTCCTTTTATTAAAATACCCATACAGATATATTTGTATCATCCTTCCAAGAACATTATTCAAAGGAACTCATAATTCACTTTGCAATCTCATCTCGTAAGAATTTCTAGTTGCATAAAGAAAAGCTTGGTAAAAGTGCGCGTACTTGGTTCTTAAGCCTAGTTCACATTGCTCAAGTGGGATGATATAATAGTGGAAAAAAGAATCGGCCGAGTGCGAGTCGGACTCGTGCACTAAGGGTTATATACCATTTTCTATAAAAACAATTTTTTTGTATGGGAGCCCCAATCATCATCGTCTATATAGTCTGGCAAAAAATTGTCGCCATACTTAACTATCTGATATCAGATAGTCTGGCAAAAAATACTCGAATTGCTTAATGATCTGATATCATAAAGTCTAACAAAAAATACTCGCCTTACTCAACTATCTGATTTCAGAAAGTCTGACAAAATATACTTACCTTGCTTAACGATCTGATATCATAAAGTCTGGCAAAAAATGCTAGCTTTACTCAACTATCTGATATCAAATAGTCTGACAAATAATACTCACCTTACTCAACTAATTTTAGATAGTTTGGCAATAAATACTCGCCTTACTAAACTGATTTTAGATAGTCTGGCAAAAAATATGCGCCTTACTAAACTGATTTTAGATAGTCTGGCAAAAAATACTCGACTTACTCAACTATCTGATATCAGAAAATCTCTCAAAAAATACCTACTCGCCTTACTCACTCGACCTCTATGAACATTATTATCTGAGAAGCAACTCAGCTACAGTAGGTCGGATACCTTGTTTTGTTTCTTTATGCCTATTGTTGTTCGCTCACCTTTCTCCTTTTGTGCGAAGAAAGTCTTTCTTTAAGTTGGTTGGTATAGGTTGTTTGTACCTGAAATCCGGGTACCATGTTTTATGATATAAAAATTTTATGCACATAAATATCTGCTTACATAAAAGTAAGGTTTTTGACCAAAGCTAACCTCTAATTCATTGAGAGTTTTCAAAAATATGGGACAGTGACGTCAGGTCCAATTAGCTGCTGTACGGGTTGGGCTATCTGTCAGCACGAAACAGCACTTTCCTATGCTGCTATCCTATTCTGTCGCTCAGAACCGTCATTTGCTAGAGCGAGAGAGCGACGGTTCAGCACGGCCGGTGCTAAATATGCATATTATACGGGGTAACTAAATAATTTGACGACCTCCGTAGCGTAGTGGTCACCATGCTAGTCCGCCACCCAGAGGTCCCGGGTTCGATTCCCGGTCAGAGCAAGTTGGAAAATGGCCTTTTTCAAATTGTCCTGGGTCTTGGATGTTTATCTATATATGTATTTGTTATAAAATATAGTATCGTTGAGTTAGTATCCCATAACACAAGTCTCGAACTTACTTTGGGGCTAGCTCAATCAGTGTAAATTGTACAAAAAAATATATATATGACGTAAGTTTCTATCCGTGAAATTATCTACTTTATTTATACAATTTACATTTTGCGCAGAAAGAGAAGCAGCTTAGAATTCTAAGTTTTTACTTTCTCCCAGGCCAGTATGGAAAAGGAGAATTCATTTTTTTTTAAATCTTGTATTAATTGGAATATAATGTTAAACCGTGCATATTCTCGGCCCAGCTACCCGGAATCAGCTGTGATAAAGCTAAAAGCTAACGATAACAAAATTGTTGGTTTAGGATCCTCCATTATTGACGCAGTGAGATAGCTATTTATAGATCGACGTAGTTAATTAATTTGTCTACTTCAGGGAACAATAGCCTTCGCTTCGTCTTTCAACGACTCCCTGACTCCCTGGTATTAAATGGTAATAGTACTTATTGGTAGCTAAAATACTCAATACTCAATACTCATCATTTATTGCTTCCTTAATGTATATACAGGTCTTTGATTATAAAATAGGATCTATTAGGGCCCTGAAGGGCGCTGCTTAAATATTGACTTCAATCATGGTATAATAAAACAGGTATTCTCTTTCCGAGATGGAACTTGACTACGTCACAAAGTGTTGCCACTGATTGTTCTTTTCAGTAAATTTAAGGACTTTCTCAAAATTAGTTCATGAATATTAAATAAAATATTAAGTAACTTAGCTATTTAGTATCTCGCGATTCTCGCGTGATTCATCAATTCAATATTTTATAAATTGATGTAATGGATTATTAATATGAAATTGGTATATAAAGTTCAAAAATGCAATACGCTCGGGTAATTCAATTTCACACAGTGTCAACATATCAAACTGATGACGTAGTCAAGTTCCACCTACGTCATCAGCTGTCAGGGGAAGAGAATACCTTATTTTATTATACCATGACTTCAATAAATTAATAAGCATTATTAATTATAAAGAAGAATGGCAAGAAAAAGCTCAGAGCAGAACTGAATGGAAAAGATGTAGGGAGGCTCTTGCCCAGCAGTGGGACACGTGATGGCTCGTATATACATTAATTTTTAAAATTTACCCGCGGATGTTTCTGGAAGAGTGTGAAGGGTTGTATGAAAAAAATGAAACATCTACATTAACGTGTACCTATTTACTGTCATAGGGGTAAAATTTTATAAAAAGAGCTGTCCATTCATCCCAAAACTTAATTACATCATTCGTACTTTGTCTACTTTACACACTGCATCCAGATTTCCTTCAGCCTTTCCTTTTATTTCCTTTTTGGTACTGTAAACTTTTTAATCCTTCTACAAAACAGTTATATACTAGAACACTTTAGTATTATGAAACTAAAATAAAAGTCAAAAATTAAAAATAATTCGGCATTTCCATACGAAAGTCTGCAGCCGCCCGGGCAATTTGTATAGGAACTTCGTTTTTTTTTTGTTTGGTGACTATTATTTTTTTATCATTATATGGTTCGATTTATTACGCGTATGTAACTTCTACGTTGTATATCCTAGTATCCTACTAATATTGTAAACGCGAAAGTTTGTAAGTATGGATGGATGGATGTTCTCTTTCACGTAAAAACGACTGAATAGTTTTTAATAAAACTTTACAATAATATAGCTTGTACATCAGAATAACACATAAGCTACAATTTATAAAGATACTGCGCAGACAAAGTCGCGAGCACCAGCTAGTGCTATATTTGTAGCACAAGCCGGTAATGTCTGCAACAGCAATGTGGTGTAATTGTGCAATATAAGAGATGGATGTACCACAGGCCACGTTTCCACATCACAAGGTGTTGCCAAGAATCGCAAGTCCCCGCATTCAGTGTATTTGGGGCATGCCATGCCACAGAATAAATACTCACGTACAGAAGTCTTACTCAGCAAAGGAATTCAAAGAAATATCTACTTAATGTTGTTAGCGATATGGTTTAATTTAGCTTGCGTCAGAACTCGGCACCTTGTCGTTTAGATACCTAGAATTGCATTGCAAGCCAATTTAATTCTTATTGCTCTAGTCATACGATTCATGTCACTGAATTCACCACTCCAAGTGGTCGCCGCGCGCATAGTAATAATGTAGGTTTATTTTCGATACCTACACGGGCAGTGAAATAGGCCTGACCAATGACCATGCGCCCTGCTGCGCTTATTTAGACAAATAAATTATATATATATAATATATATACATATATATATAGGGACCAATTACACTGATTAAGCTAGCCATAAAGTAAGTTCGAGACCTGTTTTATGGGAAACTAACTCAACGATACTATATTTTATAACAAATACATATATAGATAAACATCCAAGACCCAGGACAGTTTGAATAAGGCCATTTTCCAACTTGCCCTGACGGGGGATCGAACCCGGAACCTCAAGGTGGAGGACTAGCGTGGTGACCACTACGCCGCGGAGGTAGTCATTTATCTGCATTACGTCAAATTAAGCCCCTTGTGAGTACGTTAGCATGTGGTTCTATGCATTGAGTAATTCTCATAGTTCGCATTGAACTATAAACACGCGCCCCTTTGCATGATATGATTTAAATCCCGCCCGACATGATATAATATTATTTCCCACATTTCAGCATATTGAATTTATCGTCAAACATGCATATATTACAGTCGCTCCAAGGAAAACCAGTATTGACATGTCAAGCTGGCCTGAGTTGACAATTACTCGCAACAAGCTCAACAAATTATTGCCTTATACATGCCGATTTTTCTCCTAGGTTTTGAAAAAAAAATAGTAAATAAATTCCTCTGTCACGTAGAAGCCACGTAGTTACATCCGTGCTAAACAGCAGCGTAGCCCCGATTGACCCCGCGGATCTCCGGCCGGTAGGCCGGCGGCGGTGGCGCCTGCCGCCGGTACGGTACTGATATCACGAATTTACTTTCGAGTTTTAGTCAACATTTTTTATTATAGAATTTTTGCTTTGACTAGCTCACCAACGATCTTTATGAAGTGGCTTTCGGCTCCAAAATAACTACAATAGAATCTACATAGAAATACCGAATTGTCCAAGACTCGGAGCACTTTGATTCGGAAAAGAGCTACAATACAATTCCTCTATTTTGGAACGACCAAGACAACCAATGAATTAAACAAAGTCTAATTGAGCAAAAATATAGTGTTTTAATACATTTTGAGCATTTTTATAGCGTCACAAGTTACACATTTCAAACGTTTATATAATTGTAAGTCAAGATTACATGTGAATAGAAAAAGAAGACAAATGGATGTAAAAGTATTTTCCACAAGAATTTCACAGTATAATTCATAACGGAGATGATTTGCGAGTTCTTCGCACCCATCTACTCGAACAAGCCCTGAAAACAAGTATAGGTACTGGTTTACATAGGTTTATTCATTTGTAGGCATATACATATGATGCACTGCACGCCGCTTCCAATCGGTCGTTTTGGAAATCCTTGGGGAAGGCCTATGTCCAGCAGTGAATTTCCTGATATGATGATCCATTTGTAACAATTTTTATGGAATACAGTAGGGTAGTCGTACAAAGCGGAAAAAAATAATACATCCATAATGACCTATATACAAACTTTCGTATTCATAATATGAATACGATTTTTCCAAACATAAAACCGACTTCGATATCTATCACAGAAAACCAAAATTCGCGACAATTGTATACCGTATATGAAATATAGTTTGCAGAACTTTATTAATTAATCATACAAGACATATCATTAAACGTTTAAAAAATTACAAAGAGACCTCTCCCAAATATCGCATTGAGGCAACTTACTCAGGATAGTGGCAATAATTGTTAACAATGACGAATGAAACTCTGCTGCACTGCTATTCTATTGAGAGCTTGTTTAAGTCAACAAACAAGTCTCAATGTGAACTGGGAACTTTCCTGGGTCAAAATTAAATTATTTGGTACGATTAAGAAAATAAAACGTCACAAAATACTGTCACTTTTCATTGATCATAATTCATATCCATTTTCAACGTGATTTTATATTTTTATTGCAGAAAAACTAATATTAAGAGCTCTTTTTGACTCCAAGAAACCATGACATCAATAGTCAATAGCCTGTATTTCCTACAAATCCCATTAAAAGAAAATTGATTTGGCGTTTAGAACAAAGTATGTATCTGATTTGAGTTATCTTATTAGAAAGTAGTGAGTTATCTTATTAGAAAGTAGTGAACAATTTATCATTAAAGCTTTAATATAGACCTAAAAATATGGTTTCCATACAAAATATAGAACCGAGCGGCGAACATTAACGATATTGCGTGCTGGTAGACGCATAAAGAACAATGAAAAGGGGATTTTCTATATTGCTTGCCCACCGCCCACCGCTATCCTATTGAGAGCTTTTTAGTTCAACAAAATTGTAAATTTTGTGAACATTATATTACATGAACATCATAAGAATTGTAAGTATTATAAATGAATAAATAACTATATAGGCACAAATTACAAATTACTCGGATTAGCTAACCTCAAAGTAAGTTTCAGATTTGTGTTATGGGATACCTACTTACTCAACGATACGATATTTTATAACAAATATACATAGAGATAAACATCCAAGACCCAGGTCAATTTGAAAAAGGCCATTTTCCAACTTGCCTTGAACGTGCATCAAACCCGGAACCTTTGAGTGGCAGACTAGCATGGTGACCATTACGCCACGGAAGACGCCAAATAATACTTTTCTACATACTTTAAATCATGCCTGTTTCCCGTGGAAACTATATTAAAACTAGTAGTTCGCCACGAACTTAGACCTCGCGATTATATCTTCTACTACCAAGCAAAGCAAGCAAGCAATACAATACACGACAATTGAACACAAATTACCGACTAAACAAATTAAACAAAACTTTAAACAAGCAAGATAACAAAAAGTCATACGATTCTAGAAAAAATCAAGTCAATCTTGTAAACTTATGAAAAAATAACCATAGCGAGTTCTAAGAGTTTTAAAATTTTTGTTGGACATCTAGTTATTGCTTTTTGTGAACTATTATTAATGGACGCAACAAATATTTGTAAATTTTCTTCTTTTCTTAAAAATAGTGGTCAAGACATTGGCCTTGTAACTCGGAAGTCGCGGGTTTAATTCCCACGGGAGACATGTATTTTTAAGAAAGTTGTTCAGTAACCTGGACTGAATTCAATATTTTGTAAGAAGATTTTGTATTGTACATCTGTCACGGCTCAGTCAGCTAGACTTCGCGAGTCACCCTAAACCCGTTCAAGTATAACGTATAAAAAAGTTGTCCAGACAAAAAAGTTGTTCAATTAAAAAAAATGCGTTTTTATAATGGCAACAAAAAAGTCTAAAGACATTTTTGAAAATATTTTAAAAAGGCGGATATATGAGAGTTTTGAAATTCTAAACGCGCGGTCAATTATTTACTAACAATACAAAATTATTTTAAAATAATAGCAAACCGACAAAAAAATCGTATTAATATTTTTTTTATGTTACCGAACAATGTCACAAAATCTTATGAGATCGGTTGAGAAATACGAATGCATTTTTCCCAAGCTACAGAATAAGTATTACTCACGTACAGAAGTCTTACTCAGCGAAGGAATTCAAAGAAATATTTACTCAATGTTGTTAGCGATATGGTTTAATTTAGCTCGGGTCAGAACTCGGCACTTTTTCGTTTAGATGCCTAGAAGTGCATTGCAAGCCAATTTCAGTCTTATTACTCTAAACATACGATTCATGTCACTGAATTAAAAACTCCGGAGTGGTCGCCGCGCGCATAGTAATAATGTAGGTAATATTTTCGTCACCTAAATGTGAGTTATGTAAGGAAAAAGGGGGTGACATGCATTGCTAGTTAAAAAAAACTAGGGAGTGACACAGGCATGCCCTAACTAAAACTGATGCTTAGTAGATACCTCTTTAGTTTGGAGCTTTGGCCTTTATGTAACTAGTTGCCGTGAACACAATAACGTCTAAAGCAGTAATTATGAGGCACACGCTTCGGAGAACTCCATTTCAGTTTCAATTTACCTACATTCACTATGTAAATATAAGTAAGTTGCGTTGCGTACTTATACCTTCCCAGAATTCAAGTTGTAATTAACTAAAACATTTGTAGATTACCCTGAGGTATTATTTCTTTTAAGAAGTGAATGATTCCGTAGATTTTTAGTTAGATCATCATTATCAGTTCTTTTTATCTCCACTGCACGAGCACGACCCTCTCTGTGCTACCAGAGCCGTACTTGTCCAAAGCAGCCAGATGACTTGGCCTACACTCTCCACGCTGGCCAGACGGTTTGGAGAGGTTTATTGGTGTTTATAAGCTTTGTTTAGCTTGTATTTCCTAAGTCGCCTTTTACGATATCCACGTGAAGACTTGAAGTGGCCCTATTCTACTCTGCCGGGAACCACACGGCTTCCATTTTAGTTAGATATTGAACATTTACTGCGTTAAAAGTGATAAGTGAGGGCTATCCAATCTTTTATCACTGTGACTACTGTATGCTATTAGCTTGATTATAACCATAAATTCCAAAACTTACACCAAGTAACTTTAGGCCTTTAAATTCATTTAAATCAGGTACTTCTACAAATAGACATAGAATTTTCTTCTACATTACCGAAACATAACAAAATACCGCAAGATTTTACTTGAAAATAAGTAGGTGACTAGGTACGGCACGATTGAGTGCACGAAAACAAACAGGGGGTTTTATGGTAACCCCGGGGTAACCCTGCTATTCATTGGCTCGGAAAAACTAAGCCTCGAATTATTGCATGCTGTTGCTTAACCTAGAGAGATACCTCTGTAAATTAAAGATTTGTTTCCACTACACTACAGATATAGGATCCCTTCGGAGAATCCCTTCTCTCGTTCCCTCACCCCATCCTCAGGTTGAGTATACTAGTGGCTCTGCGAGCTGTAGACCTAGGGAATCACTCGATATGTTGAAGTTTATCGGATAAAAAAGCTTTTCAGACAAACAGTTATTTTTAAAGTTTTGGACATTTCGAAAAACCGAATCGCCAAAGATGTTCTAGACTAATAATTTTAGAACCGTCTCACAAAATTTTACGAGAATCGGTTGTGGGCGAGAACAGCCAAACAAAAGCATTTATTGCCAATCTCGAAACTGATACTCATTTTACGAATGTGTAAGCTAACAAGTAAAAAAGAAGTCAGAATTAATAAAGAATATAATTTGAATGAAGAATGTTATTTCTGGATTTTTTTATGAGAAAAGATGACAGCCCAAATTGAATACATTAGTATGCCCAGGATTGAATTCGAGTCAAAAGACTTTTTTTTAGCCATTTAGGTCCCATAGTTGGGCAAAAGCCTCCCCTGTTTGTTTTAAAAAGACTATTTATTTTATTTCAATATTATCCAGCCAGCTCCGATTCCACAAAAGTATATGTAACATTTCTTTATATGCACAAAAATATTTGTAATCTTTTTTTCAAACTCAATTAATTAATCAGTTTTTTAACATCAATATTTCCTGTGATTTATTGTGTTTATCGTGTCTCTATCGTAATGTTTCGGTGTTACATACTCATACCTTCTTTGAATCAATATAGAGCACGTATGTTTAGTGATACATAGACGTACTTATTTTAAAACTAGCTGAAGCCCGCGACTTTGTTCGCGTGGACTTTATGTCTCTGGAAAATGCTCATCAGGCTGAACAACTTTTACTAAGGCGTCATTTTTATATTTTTCATAGTTTAGCTGGAACATTATAGTTCTGCATTAGGTGTTCCATTTTCCAAAATCAATTATACCCTATATGTTGCGCAGGCTTAAAATCTGTATAACAAAAACGTTTCATTCGAATCCGTCCAGTATTTCCGAAGATAAGCGTGTACAAACAGACAAATAGACACACAGACAAACAGACAGACACTTCTTTTTTAAATTCTAACTCGATTACTCTGTCTTCATCGCCCCCAATATTTTTTTACTGTTTTATTTTATGTATAGATTACAATGAATTATACGAACCTACATATCAGTGTGATATTCCATCGGAGCATGGAGAGCTCGGGGGGCTTAAGGGGCCCGGGGGACTCGGGGACATCAAAGTCTCATCATTTATCTATTACAGCGCGGTAATTAAGGGCACTAACCCGGTATTAATAAACATTGCACGTGATGCGAAATTAATTTGAATTCATTAAACACATTTAATAATTTAAATAGAGTTTAATGGTGTCTTAACGGTGGGTATGGTGGTCACATTTAGTTATTTTTAAACATAATTCTGCATAGATAATGCGATTTTATCTTGTCAAAAAGAATTGTTTAATACCTACTTACTAAAGAATGTAGGTATGTACTAACGCCTTTTTATTGTTTGTTATATTTTTTTTTCATGAATGAAAAAGTTGCCTTATGTATGAGCAACGAAGAAAGACCACTTTTGATACCTGAAAAAACTATACCATTGACTGCGCAATAAAACTGTAAAAAGTCTAAGGGAAAAACACTTAAACAGCATGCAAATGAAAAACCTAACCTAATTTGAGACATTACGCAATTTAGAAGAAATCCCACGGCGTGATTTCGTAATGTAGCGAGCGACAGTTTAATTTTCTCCAGAATATTGCTGCTCTGGCATCAGATTTGTTTAAGACGATACCTCCGCCAAAAAGGTTGTGTTGAGTCTAATTTATCTCGCAAAGTATTTGAAATATAAATTTGAAATTTAAGGATATGATTTTTTACTCTTTTCTTAGTTTATTGATAAGATGAAAACATGATTGAAAAGAAAAATCTCGATAGAAATATTTTTCGAAATATGGTCTTACTTAGCAAACTTGTCAATATTATCGCTCGAATAGGACGACTTAAAAGAAACCGTTTGAACTATAAGTAAGATTTTCAGACATTTTTAATAATAACAAGATGAAATTTTGATTGATCATTTAATTTTGCCGTAAATTATTAATAAAGGTTTTGGCGGTTACGACCTATTCGTTCATGTGAATTGGAACCCCAATTGAACACACCCACCGTATACCTCTCTCGGCCCCACGCGCGTCAACTCGCCGAGCGCTATCTCTTGCCACAGCTTGCTCAGTCTGCGTATGGATTCCTTGGACGTAAGACCTGTGCCAGTCGTCCGCACATCCCAACGTTTCGAATGATCGATCTTTTATTTGTAAAAATTAAGTTTTAGGCCCAACGCAGACGACAGACTAATCCGAGCCGCACTTTTTGGTCTGTGAAAATAGAACCCTATTTTCACTTACTGTTTTACATTGTGATTGTGTACATAAGTATAATAATAATAGGTAAAATAGAAAACGGGAACGGAAAAGCAAGCATGATGAGACAAAAATTTAATAGATGGTAAGTACTTACCTACCTCAATGTTTCTAAATAAGTGGCTTATATTGATAAAATATGTAAAGTTTGTAAGAAAGGGAGTAGGTATGTCAATAAGTGCCTACCAATCTTACTGACTACTCAAAATATAGGTACCTACTAGGTATAAGTTGTATCATACTGAGATGGCACCGTACTGTCCTACTTTCAAACCATAATTACCTACTTATGTTATTTTCATACGTATCTACCTTTTTGTCTAATTCTACTGTTACAAGTTACAACTTATTCTACCCAACTAACATTTTGGATAATATGCACCTACCGAATAACTTCGAAGTAAATCCGCTAATATAAAAGTACTACTGTTTTCAGGCTAAAAAAAATCCTCTTTTAACAGAGTTTGATGACTTTTTGTCCGCGTCGATCGTCGCCGCCGCAAGAAGAACAAGGAGGTGTAATTGATATGGAGTCGGATTTACAAATTATGGATCTGGACAATCAAAATATTTCGTCAGGATCACTACAGGTGGAATGGAAAGGTGTGTATTTTAAATAGAACTTAATAGAATACATACTTTCAAATATGACAATATTTTAAGTTATTTTTTAATCTCGTAAACGGGCATTTCGCCTGGTCGCAGATAGACGGACGGACGGACAGACAGACAGTAAGAGGGGTGTTATAAGTTTGATGCCGATGTCTGTTTGTCTGTGACATCGAAGTTATTTCAGTATTGCGGTCTGAAATTACCTTTATCTATATAGTTTTGCATATGTATACCTAATAGCATGAAATAAAAATTACAATATGGTATTTGTTTCAGGATGAATTTAATGAAAATATTTCTGGACATCGTATAGTGAACATCAAGTACTTCTTTAAAGAATTAAAGAAAATAGCCACCAGTCGCTTTGTGATTGTGGGTTAAATACCATCAATATTGTATCAGAAAAATGTACGGGAATAACATCAAATTGCTTTTTATCATGCTCCATTTGCAACGAACAATTTACAATAAAGAATACATTGGAGGATGTTAATAAAGATGGAGTAGCAGGGGCTATGGTAGCAGGTTGTGGTCACCCCCCACTCAAACAAATTAGTGCCTGCCTCCTTAGATATACCAATTATGTCTGAGCGCATTTACAACCGTGCACATGACAAAATATGCGAAAACTGGGGGACCACAGCTTAGGACGAAATGAAAAAAGCTGGACAAAGAGAAAAAGCTGCTGCGATTGAAGAGGGTAAAATAGATAAAAATGGCGGGTGAAAGAGACTCTTGAGAGAAATTACTCCGCTCTGTCTGGTGCTGCAACTATGATAGGGAGGCGATTTACACAAGTGCTCTTTATGTGTGTGAAAAATAAATACTGCTGTATTGGGCAATAAATATTTTTCTGATTCTTTCGATTGTCCAGTTCAAACTTTATCAAGATTATTATATTTCTTAGGATGTTTTTTATTTTTATGTTTAATACATCAGCCTCATCGTATAATCAAAAGATATCAATTATTATTGTTATTATGCTATTTTTATTGTATATGTTTAGCAATAAATCTATGAAAAATTGTTTTATATTTTTATTTTGTACACCTTTATATATAAATACATTGAAACTATTTTACGAAATATACTGAATATTTTTCTTTTACATATTCCATACCTATGTTTTAATGTGTGTAATTTTCCCCAAAGACCTTATCATTGTATCGAAATATAAGGTCTAACAAAATATACTGAAACTATTTTAAAGGTAGGTCCAGTCCGTGATACTGAACAACTTACCCCAAGGAACACATAGCGAAATATAAAAAATATATTTTTCATATATCACCCACCTTTGACTGCTATGTGCCTCGCCGCTCTACCCGACACATCAGCTGTATGCAGCAAAGGACGTCTACACACGCTACGATTACACTCATTCACAAACAATCACATGTTGTCCTAGTAGTAATTAGGTAGTCATATGTAATTTAATCAATTCACAACACACTTTGAATTAAGTACCTAAGAAATTAAGATTATTTTTATTATTTCGACAAGTATCTTTACAATGTGCAAACAGTTAATAACGACATTATTCACAACAGTAAAACACATTCCAAATTAATATTTTGATACAGTCAAAAATATTCAAACATCTCATGCGATAGGTTATTAATAAGAAAAATCTAATTTACACTAAACTCGCATATTTTGGAGACTGAACTAACTATTCACTAGAGCAACAAAAGTCAACTGATGTTATTAGTCGGTTTTGTTGCTTGCTATAATAAGTAAAAACATGTTATTCACATGAGGCGGTATTTCTTTGAATATGACAACAAAGGATTTTGTAGTAAAAATTCACCGGTTCAATTTTTGCCGGCTTTTATGATGTTTTGTTTGTTTCTTTTGTCGGCATTTTACTTACAAAAATACTGTTCACAACAAGCAAAAAATGTGCAATAAAATTTAAGTTAGCTCGTGCCTGCGGCGAGAACAAAAGGGGCCATAAATGTTAACCGTGGGAACGCTAACTGAAAACAAATAAACAACAAAAAAACTTTCCAAGGTCTGGTCAGTTTTGAGTTGGAACTGATGCAAATAGCATCGTGCGTACGTTTTCTTTATGCCAAATTATAGGCAGTTATTCAAAAATACCTAGTCTTACATCAAACTTAGGTGACTTGCGCCATTTTATTTATTTTCTTATAGTTTTAATAACTTCATGCATCATGTAATAGACGCGGGTCTACTTGAGGTTTAATAGGGTACAGAATAAATACTAGTTGCCTTAGGCAAGTGATATCAAAAATAATAAATCACTCGACTAATTTGATGAATTTGTTTTGTGACTGTGATTGTGTTGTGAAGTCGTGCCATAAAGTTCGAGTGATGTCGCGGCCTCGCGCCATTTAGCTACGTTTGTGGCTGCCTTTAGGTATTGCGGCCATGAGCGGACGGCGCGGCATGTGCGGTCGAAGGTCAGTGTATGTAAAAAATAAACTTCATATTTCACTATATGTTTCTTGAGAAAATTTGTTCAGTATCACGGACTGAGCCTACTGTTAAAATAGTTTCAGTATATTTTGTTAGACCTTATATATAAAGAACAATATTTTCTGATCAGCCGACCGGTCAATTTGTAACTATATTTATATATTTTGTCTTTTGATTTCTTGGCGAAAGCAACATAAAAGTTGTTAACTTTATTGTATGAAAAAAATACCATACATAAAGACCATAGTAACTAGATGACGTGACTACTTCGATTTGTTTGAGAACATTATTTTTTTTCGTATTTCAATATACATGTACTGCTATAAGTTGTTCAAATTGATGGACCGAATCACCTCTTTTAACATATTTGTATCTACTGAATTAAAAATATTATTGTAAACATATCTGTCTGCTATCTCCATACGTTCTAAGCTCCCGAGTTCATGAACATGTTCTCGGCAGTGCGCGTAAATTGAATATCAAGGAAAGCGCCCCCTCGCGCCATCGACACGATACGTCTAGCTCCGCCCACAAATGAGGTACATAATTTTTGTGGTATCGTCTTAAGGGCAGGTACAAGCTTCTCACACAGATTTTTTTTCATATTTAGCGATGGTCTGCGTGAGAAGAAATAAATGTGTAATGTAAGTTCATAACAGAACAAGGCTCTCTTCCCGTGCAAACGTTATAAGCAAATCGAGGAATCATCGTGAAATCTGAATCCATGTCATTAGGACCCGGAACTCTATTTTCTTTTCCACCTAAACACACAACATCACCCTAAAAGGCCTTGAGCTCCGCCTAGGTAGGTAGGTAGGTATAAACAATCTATTCTTCCCCTTATACATGCCCCATTATTAAAAGGATATAGAATCAAAATAGAGGTACCTACTTAACGGGTTGTTAGCCGCATCGACAAATAACTATTTTGATTTTGGCCCTGATCCCTCCATTGGCTTTTCTGATGTTCCTGGAAGTGAAGTGGGATTTTTTTTAAACTAAGTACCAATGCCTGACTTACTTGACTCAATATGAAGGTAAATAAGTACCTAGTTAAGAATTTCCTTCTAAGCCTTATTAATTCTTCCAAGCATAGGTACTTACTTGAAGTGCCTACACTAATTAGAAAGTATAGATAGTTTTTGTTCTAATATCTCTGGTATATACTCAACTTACCTATCCTTTCTTATAATATTATTTGACAAATGTGAAAGGAACAGTAGGAAAGGTTCGGCCTCGGCTAACATTCTGCGACCAAATTACAGACGTTCTAAAAAATGGAGAGGTAAAAAGTACCTGTAATCGAAGGGCGTGTATGAAGAGATTGATGAGTGTAGATGAAGCGAAAGAGGTTTGTCAGGATCGTAGCAAGTGGAGGTCCATAGTCTCTGCCTACCCCTGTGGGAAACAGGCACTGACCTCCATATATACAAGTACGCTGGACCTATGATTCTCTAACAAATGACAGCTCTTTATTGTGCCTATTTGAAGCGCCCCCAATGCGTGGGAAGAGAACTAAATCTGACGTAACTTTTAGTTCCGTTCCCACCCACTGCTACGAATGCCTACGATCAGCGCCAAAATGGCGAATATCAAATCGCCTCACTATGGCCCGGCTGATCATAGGTCCAGCGTACTTGTATATATGGAGGTCAGTGCAAACAGGCGTGATATGATAATATATTATTATTATGTATGTATCCTTTCTTATAAAATGACCCCTCCAGTGTGCGCCAGTCTTTAATACCCGTGTTAAGTACATTCGGGGCCGGTTGCACGCGTTAGCCCGACGATGAGTCCCCAGGCGACTACAGGAGTTCTCTGGACCTCTCTCAGGATTACAACTAACGCTGCTCGCTGATGATTCAATTAAAATTTGCATAGCCGGCGGCCATTTGCAGAAATGTGTAGATGTATTTGTACTTGACAGAAGTAAATTAGGTGTAAGTAGAAATGAGCAAGACAAAGGCAAGTTTTTTGTTAGGGATTAGGTACTTCCAACTTTGATCTTGGTATTCGTCTACATTCAAAAGCATAAAAAATCCAAGTCACAACGTGGAAGGTACATACTCGTAAAAAATCCAACCATGGACAATATGTATTTTTTTTTTTGGTTATTTGACTGTTATTTTAATTTAATTATACTATAGTGATCTAGTATAGCTTACAGCCCGTGATTCGATTTATGACGGGTATGTCTCTTCCAACTTGTACATTTGCTTTATTCAATTTTTTTATATAGTTGTTTATTAAATAAATGCCTGCAAATATCTCACTGAAATATATAAATATTATATTTATGATATAAAGAAAGTTTGTGAGCGTGTGTGTGTATGTTTGTTACTTCTTCACGGGCAAAAGGCTGGACCAATTTTGATAAAATGTTGTAGAGAAACTGACTCCCGGGATTAACACATAGGCTTCTTTAACCATGGGTAACACCGCGGTGCGTAGCTAGTATTTTATTAATTAACATAGTTTAAAATATAGTAGAAAATAGTTTATGCAACATCAGTCCAGTAAGTCCCAAAACTGGATGACCTTACCCCAACGCGCCTTACTTCGCAACTAAGTACTCGTTAGATAAAAGTACCACCTGTATCGTAAATTAACACTGCATCTAAGTCGTCGCATTAGCATTTGCACCCTCCATACTCCATATTCATATCTCACGATCCCGAGATGCACTGCAAACTGCGACTGCCAACAAAAAAACCTAAATCCCTCATTAACATTTAAAGTGCGGCAAACGTTCGCATTGCGATAACAGATTATGCAAATCTAAATCAAATTGTTAGTGGGCAGGATTTGTCTGTCCTAATCCTGGGACCTATCTCGGGATTTATTTTACGGTGCTTCCAACGACCAAAGGGTTATCAAAGTCGGTGATGTGCTATTTTAACCATATAGGAATAGTTATTTTTTTTTTAATTAGATGGGTAGGTACCTACACACCCCAATTTTGGGTATTTACTGTTGTATTACATATTTATACCGATGTTTAAAGTTACTAAAAGTAGTTCAGGAATATTGGATATCCCTTGGATAGATTGCCAAACTCTGCATTACACTTAACATGAGAGGGAGAGGTGCCAGTGAATTTAGTTCAAGAATTTTCCACACTAAGACGATGTTCACAAACTTGCTTAGCCCACCTTTTTTTTTTTTTTTGACGCGGAGAAAATCCCTTCGGATACCTTACTGGTTACGGGACACCGGTAAGGTTATGTGGTGTTACCACTAAAAACTCCGCGGTGTCACCTCTCAGCCGCTATCGGCCGGGACCGTGTGCTTCTTCATGCTCCACAGCCCCGGCGCGGCCGGCCGCTACTTAAGCGGCCCCGGCTCGCCAACGGCCTCACGGCACCCTCTGCTGAATCAGAGGGGCCGGAGCAACCGCCGCCTTGGCCTCTTGGCCCAAGGACAGGCGCGCTGACACGCACACGCGCCTGCCTTCCACTCCGGAGGCAGTGGCGTAGCTATCATAGGGCCAGGTGGTGCAGTGCACCAGGGCCCCGGAGCTCAGGGGGCCCTCTAGCCTCAGCTTTGAAAAAAAATGAAAAATTTAAAAAAATTCAAAAAATTTAAAGAAAATAAAATTCTCCTTTTTTTTTCAATTTCTATTTTTTTTATTCAAATTGTTGTTTATGAGTCACCACTGTAGCTTATGCGGCTAACATATGGTGCTTATAGGTACCTACGGAGATAAATGATAAGGCGTGTTCGATGCTCCAGAGTAAAATGTCGAAGGAATAATTTATTTACAAAATTCGGGTTTATATACACTCGTTATAGACAAACAGGTAGCCAAATACGGTCGTGTTCGCGTTCCTGTGTTGTGTTGTGATTGGCTGGCGCGTCGCGCGACTGCTCCTGTGTCCCGATATTATTCCCATATTTGGTTATGGCTGACGGCGCGTGCAAATGCTAATGTTGTATGGCCAAAAATGGAGATGTTTTGTAGTTACTCGATGTATGCATGCTGTAGTGTGGCTACAGGACTCCCTCCTTAGCGAAAGCGTACCGGTGGCTTGATGACCCTTCCGGAGCGAGTTTGAATCGCAGCGGGAAGTGGCGTTGCAGGAGGTGCGGCCGGGATGCGTAAACAGGATCGCGCGGGCGGCGGCGCTGCTCTCGGCGCGGGCACAATATAGATCATAGCGGGCGAGTCGGCGCGCGGCGGCGGCGGCGCGAGCAGTGACCCGTTGGCGTTATCAGTGCGCGTGTGGGCGATCGCGGCTGGATTGCAGAACTGTGTGATGATGACTTGTGATGATGAATCCGGGAGTGCAGTGTCTTGAAGTGAACTATCTTGAAAGTCTTCTAAAATGTAGGCGGGCTTCAGTCGGTCGATCGAAATAGTTGATTGCCGGTTCGGTAGTTGCAGTTTGAATAGCTTGTCGGTTCGTGAAAGTACTTTGTATGGGCCTTCGTATGGAGTTTGGAGTGGTTTTCGTACAGCATCTGTCCTGATGAAGACGTGACTACATGTTTTCAAGTCGTTGTGAACGAAAATCTGTCTGCTTTTTCGATGTGACGTCGTTGCGGTTCGCGGCTTGTTGTCGTCTATTAGGTATTTTGCGTAGTTTTTCGACGAAGTTGTAGTCGAGATTGTTTTATGGTGATGGCGAAGTGATGAAGAAGTCTCCAGGAAGTCGTAGATTGCAGCCATAAGTCAATTGAGCGGGCGTAACTCCATTTTCACGTAGGGCGGTTCGTAGTCCCAGTAGTACTGTTCCGAGTTCGTTGACCCAATTGGTACTTGAGCTGATGAGTTTGGCACGGAGCGCAGCCTTCAGGCAACGATGGAAACGCTTCAGGATCCCATTTGACTGAGCATGGTAGCTGGAGGTTCGATTGCGTTGGCAGCCCATGAGGTTCATAAGTTTGGTGAAAAGTTCACTTTCGAATTGACGGCCTTGATCGGTGGTGACGGTGATAGGACATCCAAATCGTGTGATCCAGTAGTTGTACAGTGCTCTTGCGACGTTTTCGGCTGATATGTGGTCTGTCGGTACACATTCAATCCATTTCGTAGTTCGGTCGATCATGGTAATGAAATAGCGATATCCTTGGGCGGTGTTTTCGAGTGCTCCTACTATATCGACGTGTAAATGTTCAAATCTGTCCGTAGGCGGGAATTCTGCTAGCTTGCTCTGAGTGTGTCGATGTATCTTGCTTTTCTGGCAGGGAATACATGTTTTCGCCCATAATTTAATGTCCTTATTATAGACGAATTCGCAAAAAATAAAGCGCGCAAGAGATGGTGAATCGGACGGGGAATTCTCTTAAAAATCGTTTTTTCTCTTAATTAATAAATATTCTATATTGTCATGTGCGTCGTTGTTTATTTACTCCCTTTTTCTTCCATTGAACACATGAAGATTTTGATAGAGACGACGTATGGATTTAGCCTACCAGGGATGATTCAACTCACTGTTTCCTATTCTTATTATCTATCAAAAATTTGAAGGCCAATATAAGTTCAAACTACGCGGAAAGAGGGGACGAGGGCCCGATTCTCTCCCTATGCACCAGGGCCCTTGTCCCCCTAGCTACGCCACTGTCCGGAGGGCTGTCCGTTGGACGATGGAATCCCGTTTCCACCGTCCAACCAGCCCTCATAATTTGGGGCCTGCGAAAGCAGACCCTGCCCCAGTCAACCTGACGGCGACCGAGGCCCACCCAGCCGGCCGCAGCCTGCGGCCGGCTGGGTGGGTGTTACGTTGCCGCTCTCCCTATCCCCTGCGGCCCGCAGGGGATAGGGAGAGCGGCAACGTAACACCGACACTCCTCTTCCCCTGCGGCCCCACCGATGCCGTGCCAAGCGCCACGGCCGCGCTTGGTCGCGGAAGATAGGGCGAGCGGCAACGACACACCGACACTCCTCTTCCTCCGCGACATCTACTACGGCTGTGATGGAAGGGGGGTCGTAGTCACCCCCTTCCCTCACAGCCAGGCCATTCCAGCCAGGAATGGCCTCCGCCGGGCCCGGGGAGGCCTAAGCCTCAACCCGGGCAATGGGTTCCTCTTAGCTTCCCTGCGGCCGAGGCAACCGCAGGTACTGAGCCCCCCCCATCGCGACAAGATGGGAACCACATCGGGGGGGTGCTTCTAGCCCACCTTGCTTTAGGTCTAGTCTACAACCCCCCCGATGGGTTCCCGGTTTGTCGTACCGGGGGGGCTCAGTACCCGTGGTGCCGTGGAGCCACGGGGAAGCCAAGAGGAACCCGCGAGGGGGCGCTCCTGCGGTTTGCGCCAGCAGTGAGCGCCCACATTGGGGCGGCGGGGGAGTGGGAAGATCTCCCCCCACCCGGGGAGGGGCGCTCCCGCGGGCTCGGCTTCGGCCTTGAGCCTGCTGGGATGCGCCCAATGGGGCGGCGGGGGAGTGGGAAGTTCTCCCCCCACCCGGGGTGGGGCTGCCGGGAGGGGAATGTTTCATTGCTCTCCCGGCGCTTCAGGCGGGGCCACACCGCCGTGGCTGTGGTTGATGATCGGTCGCGGAGGTCAGGGAGTGTCGGTGCTACGTTGCCGCTCTCCCTGTCCTCCGCGGCCGAGTGGTGCCGCACCGCGTTTGCGGCGAGAGGTAAGCGGCGGAGCCTCACATCTTCTCCGCCGCTGGGAGCCGGTTTATCTGGCTCCCATGGGCCCACAGGCGGTGGACTGCGTGGGAGTTCGCCGCCCTGTCAACTGGGCCGAGGAGGTACGGCGCGTCCGCGGACGTTTGCGACGCGGGCGCACGTTCGCGGTTGTATTTCCTTTCCCGTGTCTCCGGCAAAGGCGGTTAAGGTGGAACTCCGGAGGTTTTTTAGTGGGTAGGCACGTCACTCTGGCGTGGAGTCCCACGTAATCCGACAGCCTCCCCCGCAGGCTGATGGGTATCCGTAACAGGGTCTTTTCTCCGTATAAAAAAAAAAAAAAAGGTCTAGTCTACAAGACAAGACCAACTAAGTTACAGGACCTGAAATGTTGGCGCCACCGAATATTGTTTTTAGATTAGCCATAGTAAATTAAGTTTCAGAATTTTTTATAGTTTAACGAGATCTACAAATTTATTTGTCGACCTTTAAAATAATGAGGGGTTTTCAAAGTGACATTTAAAAAAAATATAGTAACTATTTTTCTCACTAGATGGCGTTGATGCCTTGGTCAAGTGTCAAATAGTGGTGGGTCGTAACGGGTTTTGCAGAAAACGGAACGGACTGGTTTCATCTAGCAAAGGAACTGGATCGAGAACCAGTTTCACGAAAAACTGTTTTCTCCATCCTTTAAATAAGATTCAAAATTGCTTAAACGTTACGAAAGAAACGCGTTTGTAGGAGAAAAAACGAATGAACGAGCGGAACGGAAGAAATGTTCGTTCATGTTTTGGATATCAGGGATCGTTTCGTTATTCGTTTCTTCGTTTCACCCGGAGTGGTCGTCCGTTCTCAGTATAACTAAATGTATATAAATCGAAAAACCGTTCATTCGTTACTCTCGTAGAAACGAGTTTTAAAAAAGCATTTCATGAAAAAACGCCCAGTACTAGTGTTAAAAAAGCTGTGCTTGTAAAATGTAAGCAATTTACATTCTACCAAGAATACATTTCTCTTAATTCAGTAAATATATGAGAGAATTCTTGTGAAAAGTTAGTCCAGACTTGATATTATGTCGTAAAGCGTATCCATTGTGATTTCGTCTTTAGGAAAACGATGAGTGCCAATATTTTGACAGTTTTTCACAATACATGGGCTAACCATGATTAAAACGTAGTATTTTTTTTTTGTTAGAATATTACCATATTATGTTTATATTACCTGCATAGATACCTAGAGAGAAGACATGGGCGTTAAATGAACGAACGGTTTATTTCAACCGTTAATTGGCATGAAGTGCATGAACTATTAGACTAGTTTACCGTCGAATGATAAACCAGTTCACTCGTGAACGCCTTTTTCCGCGACTATCAAACACGTTTGTTCGAGACTAGTCGTGTCGTGACTCGTGATCGTGACTCTTCGTCGCTATCGCTGCGCCAACCGAAGCTAGCAATCTGTTCGCTTCATTCATACTTTAATATTTGCTGATATGTCTGTCTCTGTCACGCGCATGCGCTAAATCCATGCACTGAGTGGGCGCAGTTCAATTCTATTGTCATACGCATAGATTGTATTTTTATTTGTTTACAAACAGGTTATTAGACTTGATTTACGTGATTTTGACGTGACAACGTCTTAAATTAGGTTGCGGCTGGGAGTCACTTATGAAAAAGTGTAACGCTCGGTAACGTTACGATGAGTCACCGAACGAGAGAGAGGCCCGCCGAATGCCTTGCGTCTCTCTCCCACTCAACTATGTTATCTACGTTGTCACGTAAAATCTTCGCCCGTAAAACCGACTTTACAGGCAACCATTTTTTTTTAGGTCTCATTTGACTCTAGTCTAGTTCACGTCAAGACATTGACGCTGTCGTTGAATCGTGCAATAAAAGTTTAGTTTACGTTGTCATAGTTCCTCAATGTGGTTCCTAACTAGTCGAAAATTAGACTATTTTATGAACTCGTTTAAAGTTGACGGAAAACGGTCTCGCTTCGTCGACGACAAAACCGTTGACGACCCACCCCTATGAGAGTGACAGGACATTCAATATTGCCATCTATGACATTGACACATGCCTTTTTATCAACGCCATCTAGACTTCTTTTTTTTAATTGCTATTCTGAAAAGTCCACAAACTGGTTAACAAACGAAGTGAACGCTGCCAATATGCATAATGTCAAATTTCGGATGTCATTTCAGCTGTCACTGTCACGTCGGCTCCGTCCGTTCCGTCGTATTTATTTATTTTGTTTTTGTTTTTTTCACAAAAATTAATACGATTCTTTGAATATATTGGGTGATTTAAAATTATTATAAAATGATTCATTTAGTTTTAAGTTACTAACATGATTATTATTCTTTATTACTAGTCCACATAAAAGTCTTATTTTAGCTTTTTAGTTAGGTTAGGACTTTAATATCTATACGATTTAACATTATTTGCGAGTTAAAATATCTTAATGCCTTCTAACAATTCAGATGTATGCAGGTTATGCCTGTCAGTCGATGTTTTAATGTTCACCATAGCCGGCACTCCTCTACAGTTGGCGTATGAGAACATTTCTAACTCTACAGTAAGTACCCAACAAGAAGAAACAAACACACAGTGAACCTTACCAGCAGAAATCCTTTTAGCTACAAATACTTGGGTCAAGAGTCAAGACACCCTCAAAAGTCATTATCTGCTATTTTGCGTTCACAGTGAAACATAGAAATATGTCTGCTTCTGCCTTACCTATATTTCTCAATATACTAACATCCACATTAATGTATTGCATCCATATGACGACCTCCGTGGCGTAGTGGTTACTGTGCTAGTCCGCCACCCAGAGGATCGATACCTCTCATTTCTGAGAGATAATAAAAAATATGCATACTTTAATAACCTTAATACCTTTTAATAATGTGAAAAGTAAAAAAAAATTTTTTACTCCACATTCCTATTGGTTTTTACTTTGTTGTCTGCACTTTTAATTGAGTGTCACTCAATAGGCAAGAGATGCTATTAAGACGATACATTGGTGACACTAGCGCCACCATCAGTTAAAAATCATTATTTACTAAAAACACAAGTTATCAAAAATCCATTGTATGAAATTAAGGTTCTGGATCTGAAGTTAATTTTAAACATATTAAATTATTAAATTATAGTTACCTATAGTTACAAATTGCAATATTGCTTAAAACTGCCACTTCTAACAGTTTTGCAATTTGTAACTATAGGGAAATATAATTTATTATGTTTAAAATTAACTTCAGATCCAGAACTTTAATCTCATAGAACGGATTTTATGATAATTTGTGTTTTCAGTATATAATGATTTTTTAACTGATGGTGGCGCTAGTGTCACCCATGTATCGTCTTAAATAGAACACTTGTAACATTTCAGCTACACACTCCTGACAAGAGACCCCTGGCGGTATGTTTCATCTGCAATGCACACCTGAAAAGATGCTACAAGCTGATGCAGATGTCTGCCAAAGCAGAAAGTGTGTTGACAGCTGTATTACAACAATTTGATGAGGTAACACAGAATTTTATACCATTTGCATTGTATGATTGCTTAATTTTCTTTAATTATAATTCCAAATATTGATGTTAAAAAGAATTGAAGCATGGTAGGGACTAGGGCCGTGTGTGTAGATTTGCCGTGTGCTTTTCGGCAGAAAAGAAACTGCCGGAAACCACACGGCAAATCTATTTTATGAGCCAAGAGATTTTTTTTGTATATGTCCCTATTATACAGGCTGACTTTTCATTGGTTTTGGAAAAAAAAAAACAATAAAGTCAATAAATTCCTCTATCCATATACATAATCCAAATGTCTGTATGTCATAAGATAAAAAAGTTGCGTAAATGATTTTAAATCGAGATCACGTAGTTATGCCGGCTAAAACAGCTGCGTGGATGTGGATGACCACCACCGGCCGGCGGGCGGTATATGGCAGCGGTACTACTAATTGATCAATTTTGCTTTCGAGTTTTAGTCAATATTTTTTGTTTCTGAAATTTTTATTTTGACTAGCTAATTAGGTATTACTAACGATGCCTATGAATATGAAGTGGCCTTCGGCTCCAAAACCAATAAAAAGTCACCGTGTATACTAACTTGACAGTATCTATCCTATTTATCTTTCCTCATAAATTCCTGCAGTCTGTGGAAGTGATTTTGTGAAGACAGCAGAGAACGAATAATTAAAAAACTCTTTATTGCACCAATACAAAATACATTAAAAACTGTTTTACAAAATATACACTAGGTACAATGGTCGATCTTGTCGCTTAGAGCGATAAGACCACCAATTGCAGTGTGTAGCAGGAAGCTGAGGAAACATGAACTATTGGATTTGACTAATGAACGAATGAGATGTCAGATGTTACATATCCTATGTGACTACTGTACGGCTCACTCATTGTTCTAATATTTTTTCAGATCACAAAAGAAACTGTATCACTAATAGGTCACCAGGCAAAAGAACTAAACAGAAAGCTAACATATTCCGTACCTGACGGGATAGACACTACACTGCCACCTGCTACTGTTGAAGTGAAAATTGAACAAGACTTAGAAGATGAACTTTATATTGATACAAACAATGTTGAAATTCAAACGAGAGACTTATGGCATGGTCGAGAGATAGAGAAAACAGGTCCTGATGTAATTAAAACTGAACATTTAACTGAGAGTAGCAATATTACTATTGTTGAAATTAAGACTGAGGAAGTGTCAGATGCGGTCCAAAATGAGAGTGAATGTGAAGGTATGATCAATGTTATTTTCTAGAGATGTGCCGAGTAGTCAGCGACTAGTCGGTAAAGCCGACTATCCGGCCACTATCGTAGTCGGCGAATATTCGGCAAAGAACGCCGACTAACCGGCTTCTTAATGTGTATTTATTTCTCAATAATATGTACATAATAACATGTAGGAGTAATTGGGTACATAAAATAAAAATCTTGATTATTTAAAATATCTACAGAAAAACACCGCTCTGTCTTTACGAAAGCAAAAATCAAGAAACAATGCGAAGTAAACAAAACAGTTTCCGATAATCAGCTGTCAACGAAGTTATTCGGAAATCCCCGAATCCGTGATCGACTCGGCCGACCGAATAGTCTGTCGACTAATCGGCCTCTTCACAACCGACTAATCGGCTAGTCGGCTAGTTGGCCAAAGTCATAATTGGCACATCTCTATTATTTTCATAAAAGTTTTGTTGTTTTGGGTCTTTGGCGTTGCGGCCCAGTGCTGTGTGCTTAGAGCCGCCACATCGAAATGCTCTGTCTACCACATCTATAACTAGTAGTTCGCCACGAACTTAGACCTCGCGAATATTATTCCAAAGGATGTGCCTCCGCTGCCGGCGCTGATCGCCGAATTGGCTGCCGGCGCCGGTATAACACGATCTGTGTCTGTAGTAAGATATGTATTTTTAAGAAAGTTGTTCAGTAACCCGGACTGAATTCACCCTTAAATAGTTTCAGTATATTCTGTAAGAAGATTTGTATTTTATATCCGTCACGGCTCAGTCAGCTAGACTTCGCGAGTCATCCTAAACCCGTTAAAGTATAACGTATAAAAAAGTTGTTCAGACAAAAAAGTTGTTCAAATAAAAAAATTGCGTTTTTATAATGGCAACAAAAAAGTCTAATGACATTTTTGAAAATATTTGGAAATGGCGGATATATGACACTTTTAAAATTTTAAACCCCCATATTTCCGCCATTTTGAAAAATTTCGAATAACTGGCTCGACAAAAAAATTCTATTTAGTTGCTGAATCTGCTTACAAAATTTCATAAGAATCGGTTAAGAAATGCGACCTGTAGGCGAGAACAGACAGACAGACAGACAGACGGACAAAAGAATTTTTGGCTAATCTCGAAACTGAGACGCTTCGCTCGCTCGGTCAAATATAAATATAGTAAAAAAGTGTCTCAGTGCATTGAATACATTACCAAAAAAGAAATTGGCCTTAAAATGAACATGGACAAAACGAAAGTAATGTCGAATGTCCATGTTGCGCCCCTACCTCTTTGTGTTGGGAGCTCCACCCTCGAAGTTGTAGACCAGTATATCTACCTGGGTCAATTGATCCAGGCAGGAAGTTCCAGCTTCGAGGAGGTCTTTCGACGAATCCGACTCGGCTGGGCAGCGTTTGGGAAGCTACGCAATGTCTTCTCGTCCAAAATACCTCTGTTATTAGTATTACGGGACTTACCGCGATTAATATCGTTTTTTGTCAGATATTTCGACGGCCCTTATGCCATCATGGTCGCTGGCCGACTGAGGAACTGCGATGGATGTCCGGCTGTCAAGGGTAACCATATCGGTCTACCCTCTTTCTTCGTCGTTTGTTGCATAAGTCCTTACACACAACACTGACAGCCGGACATCCATAGCAGTTCCTCAGTCGGCCAGCGACCATGATGGCAGAAGGGCCGTCGAAATATCTGGCAAAAAACGATATTAATCGCGGTAAGTCCCGTAATACTAATAACAGTAATTGTGACCGTGAAACTCTAAAATCATATATCAAAATACCTCTGTGCCTCAAGACAGGTCTACAACCACCAGTGATGACTTATGGCTCTGAAACGTGGTCCCTTGCTATGGGTCTCATAAAAAGGCTCAAGGTCGCTCAACGCGCTATGGAGAGGGCTATGCTCGGTGTTTCCCTACGTGATCGAATCAGAAATGAGGAAATCCGTAGGAGAACCAAAGTCACTGACATAGCCCAGCGGATTAGCTCGTTGAAGTGGCAGTGGGCGGGACACATAGCGCGACGAACCGATGGCCGATGGGGCAATAAGGTTCTTGAATGGCGACCGCGTACTGACAAGCGAAGCGTAAGGCACCCACCTACAAGGTGGTCAGATGACCTGACCAGGGTCGCTGGAAAGCGCTGGATGCAGGCCGCTCTTGATCGGTCATTTTGGAAATCTTTGGGATAGGCATATGTCCAGCAGTGGACGTTATGCGGCTGAAATGATGATGATGATAATGAACAGCTAATAACAAAAAAAGTTTTATTTGAATCTGTCCAGTATTTCCGGAAACTTGCGTATACAAACAGACAGACATTATTTTTTTTAATTCTTACTCTATTACTATGTCTTCATGGGCCCAATTTTTTTTTTTTTTTTTGGTAATGTATTCAATGCACTGAGACACTTTTTTACTGTTTCATCATATTTATAGATGTGGTAGACAGAGCATTTCTGAAACTCGATTTAGGTCTCCGAGTATAGTACTTAGGTCTTCCATCGATTCTGCCATGACAACGATATCGTCGGCAAATCGAAGGTGAGTGATATACTCGCCATTGATGTTGATGCCAAATCCTTCCCATTCCAGAAGCTTAAAGGCATCTTCCAGTGCAACGGTATATAGCTGTTAAACCTGGGCAAATTGATGAACTGAAAAATATGGGTTCCTCACTTTTCGATATTCCAACTGATGTACTAAATAGTAAATACATAGATTATTACTTTCCCAGTCATCATTCTTTATTATTTACAGATGCTCCGTGTTCACCTAATACTGTCGCTTCTGAGGTCGATATAGAGCACATGTCAGATCTAGAGGACATTGCCCTGTTCAATGGAATTAGTTTTGAACATAATTCTGACGGATTGCAGATGATAGGCAAATTAAAACCAGACATCCAAACAGGTATTATATCTTTAAATGTATTGTTGGCGATACCAAAACATAAAAATACTTTTTGCGTATGAGTGAGATGTAACAATGCAACAAGGTTTGTACCGTAGATTTAGAAAAAAAACTAGGTCTATGGTGTCTACTTCTCACTCGCACACGTTTACAAAACTCGATTTCGTCTGTGTGAGTGGTCCCCTGAGTGACTGTTAATGGCGAGAAACCTTATTAACAAAACCATAAAATTTTGTTCATTCAGAGTGGCAGTTTACGGCGAGAAACCTTAATGCTGTGTAGGTATAATTACCTACAAGGTGGTGGTCAGATGACCTGACCAGGGTCGCTAGAACGCGCTGGATGCAGGCCGCTCTTGATTGGTAATTTTGGAAATCTTTGAGTGAGGCCTATGTCCAGCAGTGGACGTTATGTGGCTGAAATTAAATATTTTTACTTCGCCGTCGTTTGAAACAAAGCCTAATATGAACCTCCTAATTTGAACGTTTCATATTATGGAATATGATATATAAACGTCCGACCTTCTTTCTTCTTCTTCTTAGTTCCAAAAACTTAAAATGTAACACCAACAGGCTGAACTTTGAATTGAATTGAATAACGATTTTGAAATGTATCCCACAGGTGGCGCTAGTATGAAATCGAAACGTAAAAAAAGGAAGCAAGCTGTAGAAAGATCAGCAAAAACTCCAAGAAAAAGAGCCCGTACTGCTGAATTTCAATGTGACGTCTGTCAGCATCAGTTTCATACAATATTCCATTTACGTACACATATAAGAACGCACACGGGTGAGAAACCGTATGAATGTAACGTTTGTCAGCGTGGTTTCTCAGACCAATCTTCTCTACTAAAACATGTGCTTATTCACACTGGTGAGAAACCACATAAGTGTAATATTTGTCCGCAACGGTTTAATAGAAAATATAATTTAAAGAGACATTTAATTACTCATACAAACAATAAACCTTTTGTGTGTAAAATTTGCAGTCGTGGTTTTCCTGATAAAACTGGTTTGAAGTGCCATTTAGTATCACATAGTGATGAGAAACGCTTTGAATGTGACGTTTGCCATAATCGCTTTAACTATAAGCATGTTTTAGCGAAGCATTCTAAGACTCACACAGGCGAGAAACCGTATGAATGTAATTTTTGTCAACGTTGCTTTGCGGACAAGTTTAATTTACTAACACATATAAAGAAGATGCATAATACATAATGTTATGAATGCACAATATTTTAGAGCCTTGTTAATTATCTATAAAAGATATACTTAACTAACAAAAAATCCATTTTTTCAAACGTTTTACAAGGATCCATCCAAAGTAACCCTATTATGGTGATTCTAATTTTGTTGGTTATTTTAAGTTTAATGGCGAGAAACCTTAATGATTTATTTGGCAACGTCGATTTATTTACATTACTTGACAAGCAAAGATTTTGCCAATCAGCTCTGTAAGATAAACTTTCTAAATCATATGATACAGTTCCTTACGTTGACTAAGAAATGATTTATTATTTCAGTTGTTTTTTATTTATGTTGCTATTTAACGAGAAATGCTAATGTCGTTATTAAGCAAGTATCCAATAATAAAATTAAGAATTGTTGAATTATATAAATAAAGAATTAATTATATTATTCTGATTTTTATTTCATAGGAGGTAATTATAAGGCCTACATACAACGATAAGTCGAAGCTATTATCATATTGGAGTTGATAAATCAAAAGCGTTGACCCTATGGTCAACGCATTTGATTAGAATTTGAGGTAGAATAGCTGTACTATCACGGTCTTTTTTGCATGGATACCATAAAGTCGATTTTTCTGTGAGGTTTTGCACCTGGACTCACAGAACTTAAACTAGATGGCGTATTCACAAATTAAAAAAACAAAAGCTCAGCAACGTGCATCTGCAAAATATGATTTTTCATTAGCTTAAGATAATTTGTGATGACATGAAATAAAATAGTAACTATAGCAAAAAACAATATATTTTCTATAAAACATAGCTTATTGATTTTTTTATTTTCAAGAAATACTAGCGCCATCTTAAGATATAATCCACTCAGTTGGCGTTGTAACCCTGCTCGAACGATTTTGCTGCTATGGAAAATTTTCTTCTGATCAGTTCTGCATGGAAAGCATAAGGTTTACTTTTCTGTGAGGTTTTTGCATTAGGAGCCTCCGAATAAAACTAGATGGCACTGTTCACAAAAAAAAAATAACAAGTTATCCTTTTATTTACTAGTAGATCTTATTTTCACTAAAGTTGAAAACAGATAGATGAGCTAGTGGCGCATTATTGACGTAAGCCGATTGGCAGCGGTTCGAATCCCAGGTCAGGCTTAATTTAAAAAAAGAAACAATATAATAATTAATTGTTTTTTATTTTATATAATTTTTTATAATATAAAAAATATGGTAATATTTTTTTATTTGGTAAAATGGAAACATCAACAAATATTTTTCCTACTGATTAACGTTTACAATTGCAACTTTCGTGTAGGTAGATAAAAAATAAAACAACATTAGTATGTAATATTATAGTCTTATAATTAATACACCTTAACTTATATTATTAATATTTTTAAATGTTTTGCCTTCTTATATATGGTTATAGTTAGTGTAGTATAGTATAATACAAATATGTACACGTTTTGCAGATATATATATATATTGACTATATGATTAATTGATATAATATGATTTTAAGGTTTACAGCTTAAGTATTCGTTCCCAATCGAGGAAGAGATTGAAGCTAAACCTCAAATCAATAACAATTTTGAGACCGGGTTGTAGCTACCATAAAGAATAAAAGACAATATAAACATTTCTAATAATGCAGAAAATAATGAAAATCAATTAGTATAATAACATATTGCTACTACAAAAAAAAAATATCCCACTTACGCTAAATTTTGAACACAATATATAGCTATCCCGGTCTCAGCTAATAACCTGTATAACCGCCATTTTGATCGATTACAGCTTGCAAGCGCGAACCCATGGAGTTTATTAAATTCTCACATAAATTGGAACCCCTTATAGAATCCCATACCTGCATGCAGTGATTACTCAGTGCCTCCTTAGTTCGTTCGTTCCTATTGTCCCACCTTTGAACCATAACGCCCCATACATTTTCAATCGGGTTTAAATCCGGCGATCTCGCAGGCCAAGGAATAATTCTTAAATCCGATTGCTGCCTAAACCACTCTTGCACAATATTGGAACGGTGTATAGGACAATTGTCCTGCACGAACGATATCAATGGCACATCCTCTACAGGGAAAATATTTCGCACAGTGGGCAACATAACGTCCTTCAGCACGTCTAAATAATTTACACTATTTGCTCGACTGGGTACTAAAGTTAGTTCTCCTGGGCCTGCGGCACTCATCCACCCCCACATGTTTACTGTTATACGACCAGATTCACAGTTAGGCACAACGTGATCACTATTATAACGCGTATTATTCCTACGCCACAACGTAACTCGCCCGTGTTGGCTAGATTTGAAAGTCTTCTTATCACTGAAGATGACGTTACTCCAGTCGAAATTTCTATATTCCAAAGCGAACTCTAATCGCGCTCTTTTATGGGTTTCGGTTAGCAATGGCTTAATAGCATGTCGCCGATAATGCAGACCTTCACTATGGAGAGCACGGCGCACCGTTCGTAAAGATGTGTCAAACAATCCTGCGTAATATCTGGTTGGGATAAAGCCATTTTCCTCATAACCTTGCACCATAAGTTCACGCTGGTCTGAGCTAATATGGGGTCTTCTGCCGGATCTACTGCGGTGTTCCAACGAACCCTCCTCTTGAAACCGTTTTACCCATAAAGTGAGAGTCTTTATCTGAAAGAGGAATATATGTTTTATTTTTATGTTTCAATGGCCATGCGTAGTAAAGTAAATAACAGAAAGTGAATTCAATAATTTTTTTATACTTACGTTTAAGCCAGTTTCTCTAGAAATTTCAGAATAATTAAGGCCTTGCTTATGCAAAGCTATTATTTGGGCCCTCGTAGCCATATCAATATTCGAACGCGAACTCATATTAAAATAAATAATTAAAACTCGTTTAACGCAATCGTAACTGAACTTACTCAAAAAAAGTATAGAACGTTATGATTTAACAAAGATATCATTTTTATAAATCAATGGTAAACTACCTTCAATTCTTTTGAGATTTTATTTTTGTCGCTTACAATATCAACTTTCATAAATAACTACAACAGGATAAACAGTAGGGTAATTTTAACCCTCTGCATAGATACGCATTGGTCTAATGGTTAGCGGTATTGAAACATAAGACAAATTTTATGCTACCGAGTTCGAATCCTAGCTAGCTGTCGTTTCTCTGCAAGGTTTTTAATTGTAATAGGAGAATTTGTGATAATATAATAACTAGCAAAGAACGAGACTTGAATGAGGCACGTAAATTATTTATTTTCTTATTTCCAATCCAACTAGCGCCATCTATGGTATCTAAACCAAACCAATACGTAAGTTTTTACAGAGGGCGTGGCGCAAATCGCCGCAATCGATTTTGTTATGGAAATATCCATGCAGAACTGACCGCAGGTGTACCTATGGTGTGGATATAAAAATCGACGTCGATGTCCAGGACACGGGGTTCGAATAAAACTATAATAAAAAATACTGAATGCAGGCCGCTTAAGATCGGTCATTTTGAAAATCTTGGGAAAGACCTCGGCCAGCAGTGGACGTTATGCGTCTGAAATGACACAATTTGTGCAGTTCTTTGCAGTCATGTCGGTACAATTTATCGTTGCATGTGTGACCTAACCGCTAGTATGGATTATAGGATATATGTAGTAGTGTGTGGGTCCAAACTAAAAATTGACCTATATTTGTCCCCGGTGGGGACGTCCCCATTCGTGACGAATGGGATATACCCAATATTCTGAGGAGGATTATTTTCCGTTGGTGACTAATGGGATACACCCAATATTCTGAGAGGGATTCTTTTTATAACTCTTTGATTTTTATTTTATTTCATGAAACCTTTCTTTTTAGGGCCCAGGCAAACGAACTTAGATAGTCCCCGAAGTTGGGTCGCGCAATTTGCGTTAGTGAACAACTTATTTTACGTCGCTGTGTGGCACAAACAGGAATTTCGTATAAAACAGGACGCAGTACAAATTGTGTGACTCATTTTACGCGACTTACAACTCGATAATATTATACTCGTTGGCCTTGACTCATACTATGCTGAATTTGTGAGTTGCGAGTTCCACAGCGACATTACGCTTGCGATGCTATTTGAATTACTAGCACCACTACGCCGAACTTACGTTGTATTTTTCACGAAGACAAATTAGCCGCGGAACTTCAGTCGCGCAACTTTCGCACAGTGTGTTAGATACTTAGATAAAACTAAAAAATAAAACAACGGATTTCAAAATAAACAATTTATTATACAAAGCAACAATTTAGTCACATTTTAACAGTATAAAGTCAACTACATTTGCCATTTTGCATTGTGCTATTGATATCTAACAATATCTGGGTCTAGGGTGTTTATCTTTGCAAAAAGTCTCGTTTAGTGTTCGGAACTTACTAGGTAGTAGATCAGTCTGTGTTATTTGTCCTTATTTATTTATTTATTAAAATAGTGGTATTTTATTTTCGAACAATGCAAAATTTTAGGATACATGAAGAAAACAAACAAGAAATGACCTTACGGGCTTGCAAGATTTTATTGTATTGTAATTTAGCTCGTGTAATTTTTTTTTACACATTTTAGATATTATTTCTCTTGCCGCTTTGCTCATGCCCATTTTATCCTACTAATCCTACTAATATTATAAACGCGAAAGTGAGTTTGTATATTTGTTTGTTACTACTTCAAGCTTCAACCATTGAACCTATTTAGATGAAATAAGATATGGATATAGTTTTATTACCCAGGGAAGGACGTAGGATAGTTTTATCACGAAATTCCTACGGGGAGCGAAGCCCACGGATACAGCTAGTATTGATATACATGTCACCTAATTGCTAAAAGTTAAAAAAGTGGGCCTCGGAAATTACGGAAAAAAATGGTACTAAATTAAACATGGATCCGCCCATAGCTTATGTATTAAAAAAACAACTTATGGCGCCTTCATTTCAAGCCCACTAACATACTTGTTACCCTTTAACAATAAAGCAACGTGTATATAGTGCGGATAGATAAATAAATAAATAGATATATAAAAAAATAAATTAATAAATATATTAATATATAGGGACAAAGATAAAGATATAACAAAGATCGTAGCAAGTGGAGGTCCATAGTCTCTGCCTACCCGTGTGGAAAACAGGCGAGATATTATGTATGTATGTATATAGGGACAAATGACACTGACTGAGCTATTACGAACGTATCTTAAATTTAATTATTTGTGTCTAAAAAGAGATGGCGCTTTACATTGATCGATATCTTTCTCAACATTGCAGGACACCCGGCCAGACACTATTGTAATTAAATTACGTCCAAAGCCATAACTGTTCTGCAATATTTCGTCCGATGTCTCACATTCACATGTTTAATTTTCTTTATTTTCACCGGGGGAGCCAATCAAGAACCACCTAGTTCTCGCCTTGACCGCCATATTGCGCACGAGTCTCTTCTTGTCGTCGAGAGATGGCGCTAAGTCAATGAGGATGTCTTGCTTGTGGGGTATGAGAAGGCTTGTCCGGTACGTGTTGGCGATGTCGTAGAGACATTGAAGGCTTTTTATTCTTACATCCTAGAATAAAGAGACAAATGAGCATCACCAAATATGTATCGCAAATATAAAGACGCCATGAACGATATGAGATATAAAGTCTGTTCGCTGAGAGTTGACAAATATTATAATTCGTCTCAGACTAATATAATAATTATCGCAAATTGGGATGTGGACTAGGTCAAAAATATATTTTTTCACAAAATAGTTCACTTTACATTGATCATATGTATTTTCAACATAATCAGGTCTTTTTAGTCTCTACTGCAGGAGCACGACCCTCTCTGTACCACTACCAGAGCCATACTTGGCCAGAGCAGCCTGAGGATTTGGCCTACACTATCCACGCTGGCCAGACGGATTGGAAAGGTCTCATTAATGTTTATAAGCTTTGTTTAGCTTGTATTTCCTAAGTCGCCTTCTACGACATCCACGGGAGGACTTGGAGTGGTCCTATTCTACTCTGCCGAAAACCACACGACATATTAAACATATTCAACAACATTTAAGATTTATTAATACAGAAAAACTGATGTTCAGGTTGAACTAGTCGCGGACTCGAACTCACAGGTGCGTGGCCTAAAAGCATGTTGTTTCATCTAACATTGTGGCGGGCGAAAGCAGTATGGTGAGACGGACCGACAAAATAGGTAAATAGAACGCGTAAAAAAAATACGTAAAGTCATTCGGGAAAAATTATTTTAAGCAAACACTACTGCCTTAATCAATTACAAATAAAGTTTATTATAATCTTCGATAATTAAGCTGTGTCGGTGCAGTCTTCGTTATGGAGATTTTACACTTCTTATATTACTTATTTACGCCGAAAGTTGCGTAAAAAATAGCAAGAAAAACGAATATTTGATGGCTTTTTAGTTTACTATTCTGTATCCATACCGACAATATTTATAATGAGACAAAACGATATCATGCTATACTTTGGATGTACAATGTTGAAACAGTGGAGGAAATCCCCTCCGCAATTTGTATAGAAAAAGTATCGACTAGCTCAACCTTAAGTGCGTTATTTGACTCCCAAAAAAGAATGACGTCATGGTTGGTTATTTTATACAATTCCCGTATAAAAACTTTGATTTGACATTCAGATAACAGTGTCTGATTTGACTTGTTGTCATCTAGCGGATTGTATGGCGGCAGTCGCTTGTCTCCCGGTTTCGTCGCTTGCGTGATACAAGGCACGCAGTTGCTTCAAACCGCGGCCTGAACGGACGAGCGGAAGCGGCGGAAGACGAAAGAAAAAAAATTTGACTTAGCATATTTTTACCTACTTAATTTTGACTTCATGATAGCCTTTTTTAAAATACCTACTTAAACCTTTTTTATGTTACTTGACAAATTAATTAAACTTTGTATTATTAATTATATTATTGTAAAACTCAAAAAATGTATCCGTATTTAACGGTTACTTATATTAATCTTTATAATTTTTACCCATGTTTGTATCGCCACACCCTAAATGGGTACAGTATTACTGCACCAATATTTTGTCATTTTATGCAACATGTTAGCGATTAATAAATGAATAAATGCAAACTATACTTACCATAGACTTAACGTATCTGGTCAAGTTGACAAGCCTTGGCAGTATCGTCTGCAGGCTGTCGGCTATCAGCATAATCTCCAACTGAACGAAGTAGCTCAGCACGTCCGTCATAACTATAAGCAACTCCTTATTGTCGTACGTCAGCGAATCTATTACTACTGGCGCTATCTGTAAACAAGGAAATATGTACAAACTAGCTGGTGCCCCCGACTTCGTCTTCGCAGGATTATCACACAATATCTTTATAAATTGTAGCCTATGTGTTATTCTGACGTATAAGCTATGTTATTGTAAAGTTTTATTAAAATACATTCAGTAGTTTTTACGTGACATAACAAACATCCATCCATATTTACAAACTCTTGTGTTTATAATATTAGTGAGATATTTTTCATCTCTACTACTCGATAAACGATGATTTCATCCTAAAACATTTGGAGATAAAGTTATCGCTGATTCTTTCGGGATTGAAAAGCGAAAAATGTCTTTATCTAAAGACACCCCTCAAACGAGCCCAAACTCGATAGAATTGCGTCTTCATTAAAGTTCCTAAGGGCATTCTCTGGCTCCATCATCACATCAGCTCTATGTCACATATTGTATTGTCACGCGATATACGTATGCTCGCAAAATTTCAGTTTAGTAGGTCAAATTCAATTTGCAAGATTTGATTACAGACAGAAGGACAGACAACAGGCCAGTTGTAACTAAGTAAAAGCTTTTAAAAGTTGAGTTAGTAACCCATAACACAAGTCTCTAACTTACTTTGGGGCTAGCTCAATCGGTGTAATTTGTTCCTTTATATTTTATTTTAAAAACAAGCTTTTATCATAAGCATTGAAGAAGTTCTTGACGGGAATGTATGGGGTTCAGTTAGAGTTTGCTTTAAATAGTTTTCAAACTCGTTTCTATTAATATAACAGTAACAATTTTGTAACACTAATCATTCTTTAGCGATGTTGATGGCACATTTATTAATTTGTAAGATTTTCTAGCATTATACAATGCTCTATTGCTACCCAAAAAAATTGAAAAAAAAAAGTTACCTTGGCCACTTGATTTTTAAGTACACTTTTCGGCACCCCATTCAAAACATACGCCCAACTTAACAAGAAGGCCTCCATCGAATCTTCATTCACGCTTAGTTTCTCGGTTAAAGACGAGAAACTCTGGAACATTCTCTGTTTATACAGCAGACTGACCCTGCAGTGCTGTTTCGTACTTAGGTACTCGGAGAAATCCGTCATGATGAGTTTTATACCTTCAGATCCTTGGTAGCAGTACTCAGAGTTCGATAGGGTTGATGCTATCTGAAAAAGCAAATAGTATAATTATTCAAAACTAAAAACCGACTTCAACCATCAAACTACACAACCGATTTTGATAAAATTTCTATGGGAACACATCGCAAATATACCCTTTAAAAAAAATCTAAATGGTCCAGGAATATTTGAATAATCGGTGAACATTGAAAAAAATGATAACCTCCTCCTTGTTCGGAAGTGGGTTAAAAAGGAAACATTAATAACAGGAGTATTTTTATTTATTTATTTAAACTTTATTGCACAGTAAAAAAAAACGTACAAGTGGCGGACCTAATGCCATATGGCATTCTCTCCCGGTCAACCATTGGACCAATTTTTCGCGTGGTTTCCGACCTTTATGGACTAAAAGGAATCGGATATGCCGACTAGTCTCGGCCAATATTTAAGTGAAGTGGTTTGCCATTGCTATATTCTGTTATACAGGTATTCATATCCATTCATAGTCTTCCAAGTAAACCTACGTGTCCTAATTTTTTTTTAACTTTATTAATTGATATGTACTGGCCAAATAAGTCCGAAAAAAATGACATATTGCGAGTCTCTTTTCCATGTTTAATGAAGTGAAAGAAGTCTCAACAATATAATTTTTATATTTTTGGGTTACAGTTGAATGTGCAAAATAAGTATGAATTCTGGGTAAGAAACTAAAATTACTTACCTTTTGAAGCCAAAACGAAAATATTTCATTTCCTCTCATGATCAAGGCCTTAGCTATCCAGCTGTACAGAGATATGAGACGCTGGCACAACTCCTGTTTATTCCTACTGCAACCACTCAAATAACTCTTCAATATCTCATACAAAAGCTCAAACTTCTGCCCAGACTCGGCTTTATTCAAAAAATGGGCTACCAAAATACATGCCTTCGTTCTAATAACTTCCTTCTCGCTATTCAATGCTAATTCTAAACTAAGAGTCAATAACTCATCGAACTGAGGCTCGTATATACTCTGATGCAACGAAATATACAAGCTCTGTAAAATATGATAATATGCTTCATCATGTTTACACTTCTCTAAGAGATTCGGGCCGTGTTTCGACAGCATTTTCATTTGTTTCTCACAAGACAAACTGCTTATTGTGTTAGCTATTAAACTGAAGCCATGCGACAGTGTTTCATGAGGTCTTTGTATTTCTTTTTGAAGCCAGGTTACTATAGAATCTATTAATCCATGATCACTTTCGATTTGAATCAATTTCTCGTCTGTATACAGACTTGTGTTAGACATGTTCTTGTTGAGTGCTTCAACCACTTTGCCAGCTTCGTCGTCATTGGCCGTTACAATTTTTAACATTTCCTCCAATATCACTTTAGTGAAATCGTCTATACTAGCTAAATTACACAGTAAATTCAACCGTTTCTGTAAGCCACTTTTGTCTTGTGTCAAATGCTCTAAGTCGCACTTTCCTATGACAACCAAGTTCATGATTAATTCTGGATACTTTCGAGCTATAGCGTGAACTGTCTCTACGCTTACTTTTAGCAAATCACCTTCCTGTATATGTTGTATATTATGAGTAAGTACTTCAATGAATGGCAATACAAGAGTGCTGTCCAATACATTTTTTACTTTGACCAAAGTTCGGAAACCTGCTATTTGAAACTCCTTAGTAGTTTGACTAACAGCAGTTAGGCATAGATTTGGAATTTCTTTGATTTCAGCATCTATTTCTGTCAAAGTATCCCAATGTTTGGCTAATTCGTATAAATCTGATAGGAAATCAAGACTAGCTATTTGTAATTTAGCTGATGTGTTAAATCCATAGTAAGCTATGGTTGCCGGTATCATAGATTTTGTTATCATAATACAAGATTCCCTCGAACCATTTGCTACAGTCAGCAAAACCTTGGTTACTTGAGCAAATTGAGCTACAGTCTTCGAATCAGCAATAGCTGTTTGCATCGAGATAATTATTCCTTTGATAAAGTTCTCGAAAGTTTGATCCGTGTTTGCTGACATTGCCAAATTTGTGACAAGAGCGGAAAGTGCCTCGTGTGCAGCCATTTTGAGTTCTTCGTCTGTTTTGTGCGTTATTTCTCTCTGTATTGAAGCCCATAGAGCTTTTATGAAGGGAATGTAACTTTCGGGCTTGAAAGTTTTACAGCTCCGTGCCTGAAACAGAAAAAAAATCTGATTATTTAAATACTTCACTTATTAAACTAAGTTCAAATTAAAATTTGCCTTTTTATAAAACTTTATTGCATTTATTTCATTGGTAAATAATTTATGACCTGAGCTTGAAAATAATGCTATACACATACATAATAGAGGATTTAATTCCAGTTTAAAGCTTATTAGACTTAGAAAATTAGAAAACTTAGAAAATACTTCTACTACTTGTAACTGTAGTACATGATTTAAACCATATTCGCCCAAAACGAGAAGACCTCTCGCAATGTTACATCTTCTTTTTTAATCGCAACTTCATTTGTGTAAGAATGGTTTAAACCAAATCCTTTGTTAACAAGTCCAAGTTAGTCTGGATCCGTCTTATTATAAAACGCAGACTATCTTTGTTACTAGGTTTAAATCATTATCCGACCAAATCAAATTGACATCTAGTAATATGCCACTGTCTCATCTAAAAATGTGTACTTGGTTTAGTTAATCCTGTTTTTATAATAAGACGGGATATGTTTATTACAGAAAAGAAATACTTACAAGCAGCCTCAAAGAATCAATTTTAGCCAACCTCAAATTAGAGTCTAACTTCTCAATCAACAACACCAGGCAATGTTCTGCAAATTCTGGCACTGCACACAAGCAAGGACACAATGCTGCAGCCAGATCTTCCCTCGTTACAGCTGCTGGGTCATCCGGGGAAGGATGGAAGTCTATAGGGTAGTAACAGGATATGACGTCAAACATTTCTTCTACCAAGTGGCCTAATGGTATGTTAGAGAGGAAGTGAGGAAGGAAATTGAAGAGGTACAGTAAGTTTCGAGGGTCTCTCTCGCCGTCCATTGCTGATATCATGCCGTAGACGAAATCTGGGCCTAAGGCTTTCATATCTGTAACGATAAAAAAATTAAAATATTAAATTACATAATGGAGGTAAAGGGCCACCAATTAATATAGAAGTTCATCTAGAGATAAACAAGTTCCTTGCGGTAGTTCTTAGCTATGTTTGATGGAAATCAGTTCAGCGGTTCAAAAGTTATGCAGGGGACACTTAAAAGATGGGACTTTTTAAATTTTTCTGGCAAATAAACTTGTTAAATTATTTTGTTGTTGTAAATATTGTAATCACTGATAAAATGTTTAAAACAAACACAACAAGAAATTCTGTCTGATAACCTTTTTGTTTCCTTTGATAACAATACATTTAAATAGAACAGAATGCCACCAAGGTACTAAGAGATTAATCCATACTATGTCTTGGATGTTTTTCTATTTGTATTTGTGAGAAAATATTGTATTGTTTTGTGAATCTATTAACTAGATATTAAATTGAGCATTAGTATTTATGTAAAAAAAATAATATAAATAAATATACTTACAATCCATGTCTCGCTGGATTAGTTTATTTATAATCATGTATACATTTAGCCTGTCTGGTCGCAACTGTGACTGGCAGGAGACTTCTCTAAAGAGAACCGTTAAAAATTCTCCTGTATTATTCATATTATAGTGCTTCATATCAACAATATCTAAATATCCTTCAAGGACCGGAGGTATCACTCTATGATTGTCTTTAAGTCTATCAGTGTAGAACTTTGCTATGAATTTAACTTCCATTTCTGATAAATAGTCTTTTGGAAGAACTTTCAGTAGAGCAGTGAAGAAACGCATTCCTCGTTCGCGATTTCCGGCGTCCTGGTGTGTTAAGACTCCGGACATGTTTTCTACTAGCTGTGTTAGAGCTATGCGTCTGGATATAATATCTGCAAATTTAATAATGATAATTTTTTTAACATATGCAAGTAAGCCTAAATTCATATTAAATTTATGAATGTCACCGTAAAACATGCAACAATATATGATCATAATGTTAAAGCAGGCTTACATTTCACTGGAAGTAAAACAATTATAAAGGTAATTAGTTAGGCACCTACCTGTAACAACACTATTGGTTTGTTCAAAAATATCATTGTTTTTCATTATTTCATCTGATAGCTGCGGACTTAACCAAAATGAAGTCATTTTGTTACAGGTGATAATTTTACTTCTTTTTTTTACTATTTCTTGTGGGTTTGTTACAAAATAAACATTATTTTTTTCAATACGTACAAGAATTTCAATTCATTATTTTCAGTCAGTTTTCATGTCTGTCAGTGTCAGGTGTCAAACAAAATGTCATAACATAAATTGGACTAGACACATGACATGAGATGAGACTAGAGATGGGCATTTACCCGATAAATTTCCGAGACTCGGATATTTATCCATTTATACCCATTTTTTCCCACCAATTCTCAATTAATACCGGGTATAAATTAAATTCAATTAAAATATTTGTATTTACGATATTTTATAATATATCGTTTTGATTTATTATAAAATAAAATGAGTTTAAGCGTACTGTGTAAAAAATACTTATAAAGTGTACAATTCACGTTTTAGTTTTATATATATTCTATATTCTAATAAATAAATAGATGTTATCGCCGGCCGACGATTAACAAGGTGCCGGAATTCTATTGAACGGCTAGACCTATCATCGAATCGTCTTAACCAAGCCAGGGTAAAATGAGCTTTATTGTCATTTCGTGTAACCTCTTAATTACTGCGCTAACTCGAACAGTACAGCTGTACTGTTCGAGTCAAGGGCAAGCGACGAAAGGGTAGAGGGGGATAGGGTTATTTTTGTGATAAGGGTTTGCACCTGATGCATTGTCTTATTGAGTTAGTTTAGAGTATAAACGTGTTGTTATGTGATATGCAGTTATTTTGTTGAGGATTTGGGAATTTGTGTATTTTTAGGTCGTTATGTGATATTCAGTTAATGTTCAGTTGTTTTGCTGGGATTTCAAGATTCAATCAAACTGATTTATAAGAAACGGTGAGTACAAATTATTATTTAGTACCTGGGTGACCGAGCTTTGCTCGGTCGGTTACATTTCAAACATTAACTATTTTTTTAAACTTGTCTAAAAACAGAACAAAATAAAAAATTATATATAAACATTGAAAATTGTGCAGGTAGGTAGAAGTTTATTTAATTTTTTGTGTCTGATTTGTGTATTTTTTTTTGTATGTGTGTTATAGCAGCAAATAAATGAGTTTATCTATCTATCTATCTATCTAACTTGAACATAAAAAAAACAAAAGTAAGTTACCGAGTGGGATTCGAACCCGTAACACTCTTTCTAGCGGTCAGCATCCTTAACCACTGAGCTAAGCCGATGGCGGCCGGCGCGCCGAAATTAGCGACCATATTCTGCGTGGAAAGAAAAACGAATAAAAACTCGAAAACACCCATATACCAATTTTCAGCGAAATCGTTAGAGCCGTTTTCGAGATTTATAAATAAATAAATATACAAGAATTGCTCGTTTTTCTAGCGGTCAGCATCTTTAACCACTAAGCCGATGGCGGCCGGCGCGCCGAAATTAGCGACCATATTCTGCGTGGAAAGAAAAACGAATGAAAACTCGAAAACACGCGTTTTCCCAAACATAAGACAAATCTAGATCGATTGTTTATCCCCAAAAACCCCCATATACCAATTTTCAGCGAAATCGTTAGAGCCGTTTTCGAGATCACAGAAATTTATAAATATATAAATAAATAAAAATACAACAATTGCTCGTTTAAAGGTATAAGATTTATTACCAGTATTATTTATCTTCCTCATAATCAAAAAATACCTAATATTTATATTTCAAATAGAATTTAATCACTTTAAAGTGAATAAGAGATAATTTACTTCCATTCTAATTTTTACCCGGTGTAAATAAAAAATATCAGGTATAAATGGGTATTAATTAATTTTTACCCATTCTACCCTTTCTTTCCCATTTTTACCTTCCCGATATTTATCCATGCGCCCATCTCTAGATGAGACACACAGATATACCAACATGCAGCAGCACGTTGATATAGTGCTTGCTGTATGTAAGCTTTTGTTTTGTTTGCTACATGTACATACTTAACCTACCTATTATATAAATAACGATTATCAGACAGACAGAACCAAGATTCACGCACGCAGGCACGATTAGAGATGGGCGGTGGGTATATACCCAATCTACCCATTTGGGAATATACCCGGTAGATTGGGTAAATACCCGGTAAATACCCGTATCTACCCATTTGGTGGGTAGATTGAATTTTATGAGTAATTACTTCGCAATTCGTGTCCGAAAGTGTGTGCAAGCGCTGTAATATGCTTAAAATGCAGGTAGACGTCAAATCTGACATTAACGTATATGAAACCACCATACTAATCATACTTTGATAATAGGCTTTATTGATTTATTATCATTTTTTTGTTGGGATGTGCGCAAAGACATACTTAAAAGTGGTTAAATGAGTAAGAAGATATAAAATGCGATGTCAATATATGGGCACCCTCATACATATATAGAGAGTAGATATCTTTGACTGCTCATTAAAAAGCCATAACTACTGATTTTGGGGTTGGTCTCGGAACAAAAGATATTTGTTTAGACGAGTTCTTCGATACCCCATTAACTTGTCATAACATTTCCCACGAAATAGTATGCCGGGTATTTACCCATATCTACCCGTTGTATGGGAACATACAAATTGACAGGTCTAACTTTATATTTTTTGCTGGCTAATATTTGTCGACCTAACTAGATGTTAAAATGTGCAATGACACATCAAATGTGATGTCAATATACGAGCACCCTCATACATGTATAGAGATTAGGTATCTTTGACTGCTAATTTAAGAGCCAAAACCACTGATTTCGGGGTTGGTCTCGGAACAAAAGATATTCGTTTAGACGAATTCTTCGATCCCCCATCAACTTGTCATAACATTTCCCACAAAATAGTATGCCGGGTATTTACCCGTATCTACCCGTTGTATGGAAACATACAAATTAACAGGTCTAAGATTACACTTTTTGCTGGCAAACGTAAGTAGACCTAATAAGATGTTAAAATGGGCAATCAGAGATCAAATGCGATGTCAATATACGAGCACCCTCATACATGTATAGAGATTAGGTATCTTTGACTGCTAATTTAAGAGCCAAAACTACTGATATCGGGGTTGGTCTCGGAACAAAAGATATTCGTTTAGACGAGTTCTTTGATCCCCCATCAACTTGTCATAACATTTCCCACAAAATAGTATGCCGGGTATTTACCCGTATCTACCCGTTGTATGGAAACATACAAATTAACAGGTCTAAGATTACACTTTTTGCTGGCAAACGTAAGTAGACCTAATAAGATGTTAAAATGGGCAATCAGAGATCAAATGCGATGTCAATATACGAGCACCCTCATACATGTATAGAGATTAGGTATCTTTGACTGCTAATTTAAGAGCCAAAACTACTGATATCGGGGTTGGTCTCGGAACAAAAGATATTCGTTTAGACGAGTTCTTCGATCCCCCATCAACATGTCATAACATTTCCCACAAAATAGTATGCCGGGTATTTACCCGTATCTACCCGTTGTATGGGAACATACAAATTAACAGGTCTAACTTTATATTTTATGCTGGCAAATATTTGTCGACCTAACTTGATGTTAAAATGTGCAATCAGACATCAAATGCGATGTCAATATACGAGCACCCTCATACATGTATAGAGATTAGGTATCTTTGACTGCTAATTTAAGGGCCAAAACTACTGATTTCGGGGTTGGTCTCGGAACAAAAGATATTCGTTTAGACGAGATCTTCGATCCCCCATCAACTTGTCATAACATTTCCCACAAAATAGTATGCCGGGTATTTTCCCGCATCTACCCGTTGTATGGAAACATACAAATTAACAGGTCTAAGATTACAATTTTTGCTGGCAAACGTAAGTAGACCTAATAAGATGTTAAAATGAGCAATCAGAGATCAAATGCGATGTCAATATACGAGCACCCTCATACATGTATAGAGAGTAGGTATCTTTAACTGCTTATCCAAGAGCCAAAACTACTGATTTCGGGGTTGGTCTCGAATTAAAAGTTATTCGTATAGATGAGTTCTTCGATCCCCCATTAACTTGTCATAACATTTCCCACAAAATAGTATGCCGGGTATTTTCCCGTATCTACCCGTTGTATGGAAACATACAAATTAACAGGTCTAACATTACACTTTTTGCTGGCAAACGTAAGTAGACCTAATAAGATGTTAAAATGAGCAATCAGAGATCAAATGCGATGTCAATATACGAGCACCCTCATACATGTATAGAGATTAGGTATCTTTGACTGCTAATTTAAGAGCCAAAACTACTGATTTTGGGGTTGGTCTCGGAACAAATGATATTCGTTTAGACAAGTTCTTCGTTCCCCCATCAACTCGTCATAACATTTCCCACAAAATAGTATGCCGGGTATTTACCCGTATCTACCCGTTGTATGGGAACATACAAATTGACAGGTCTAACTTTATATTTTATGCTGGCAAATATTTGTCGACCTAACTAGATGTTAAAATGTGCAATGACACATCAAATGTGATGTCAATATACGAGCACCCTCATACATGTATAGAGATTAGGTATCTTTGACTGCTAATTTAAGAGCCAAAACCACTGATTTCGGGGTTGGTCTCGGAACAAAAGATATTCGTTTAGACGAATTCTTCGATCCCCCATCAACTTGTCATAACATTTCCAACAAAATAGTATGCCGGGTATTTACCCGTATCTACCCGTTGTATGGAAACTTACAAATTAACAGGTCTAAGATTACACTTTTTGCTGGCAAACGTAAGTAGACCTAATAAGATGTTAAAATGAGCAATCACAGATCAAATGCGATGTCAATATATGAGCACCCCCATACATGTATAGAGATTAGGTATCTTTGACTGCTAATTTAAGAGCCAAAACTACTGATTTCGGGGTTGGTCTCGAAACAAAAGATATTCGTTTAGACGAGTTCTTTGATCCCCCATCAACTTGTCATAACATTTCCCACAAAATAGTATGCCGGGTATTTACCCGTATCTACCCGTTGTATGGAAACATACAAATTAACAGGTCTAAGATTACACTTTTTGCTGGCAAACGTAAGTAGACCTAATAAGATGTTAAAATGGGCAATCAGAGATCAAATGCGATGTCAATATACGAGCACCCTCATACATGTATAGAGATTAGGTATCTTTGACTGCTAATTTAAGAGCCAAAACTACTGATATCGGGGTTGGTCTCGGAACCAAAGATATTCGTTTAGACGAGTTCTTCGATCCCCCATCAACTTGTCATAACATTTCCCACAAAATAGTATGCCGGGTATTTACCCGTATCTACCCGTTGTATGGGAACATACAAATTGACAGGTCTAACTTTATATTTTATGCTGGCAAATATTTGTCGACCTAACTTGATGTTAAAATGAGCAATCAGAGATCAAATGCGATGTCAATATACGAGCACCCTCATACATGTATAGAGAGTAGGTATCTTTAACTGCTTATCCAAGAGCCAAAACTACTGATTTCGGGGTTGGTCTCGAATTAAAAGTTATTCGTATAGATGAGTTCTTCGATCCCCCATTAACTTGTCATAACATTTCCCACAAAATAGTATGCCGGGTATTTTCCCGTATCTACCCGTTGTATGGAAACATACAAATTAACAGGTCTAAGATTACACTTTTTGCTGGCAAACGTAAGTAGACCTAATAAGATGTTAAAATGGGCAATCAGAGATCAAATGCGATGTCAATATACGAGCACCCTCATACATGTATAGAGAGTAGGTATCTTTAACTGCTTATCCAAGAGCCAAAACTACTGATTTCGGGGTTGGTCTCGGATTAAAAATTATTCGTATAGATGAGTTCTTCGATCCCCCATTAACTTGTCATAACATTTCCCAGAAAATAGTATGCCGGGTATTTACTCGTATCTACCCGTTGTATGCAAACATACAAATTAACAGGTCTAAGATTACACTTTTTGCTGGCAAACATAAGTAGACCTAATAAGAAGTTAAAATGAGCAATCAGAGATCAAATGCGATGTCAATATACGAGCACCCTCATACATGTATAGAGAGTAGGTATCTTTGACTGCTTATCCAAGAGCCAAAACTACTGATTTCGCGGTTGGTCTCGGAACAAAAGATATTCGTAAAGATGAGTTCTTCGATCCCCCATCAACTTGTTATAACATTTTCCACAAAATAGTATGCCGGGTATTTACCCGTTTCTACCCGTTGTATGGAAACATACAAATTGACAGGTCTATGTTTACATTTTTTGCTAGCAAACATAAGTAGACCTAATTATATGTTAAAATAAGTAATCAGATAACAAATAAGATGGCATTTGTATATTTTATATGGAAAGCATCAGTGATTTTAATCTTTGATATTTTTTCTCTTAGAGATATTCATTGTTTTATACATTATATAACCTTTTTGTACATTTCTACACATAAATAGTGGACTCACACAAATTTTTAAATAAATATTCCAATCTACCCACCCAAACGGGTAGATACGGGTATATACCCGGTGCATATCGGGTAAATACCCAAGCGTGGGTAAATACCCGGGTAGATGCGCATCTCTAGGCACGATCCACAGTACATACAATTCCATGACCAACACCAAGAAGTTTTTAAAAAAAGCTTAATGTCAAAAATCACATGTTTCAGATTGACATTTTCTGTCATCACAAATTGCTATTGCTTGCATTTAAATTCGATTTCATTTCATCATCTCGTGAATTCTTGTGATCTTCTTTTAATTATTCATAAATTGTACAAACTTGTAAATTTGAGTTGTAACAAAATGTCTCACAGAACACTAATAGACTTCATAGTGAAATATCATGCACCACGTCTGTTGAACAACATCGTGTTTTTCCCAAGCAATGGTAACTCTTACTTCGGAAGACGTCTCGGTTTTCCGGTAGTTCCGTATTCTACTTCCACACCAAAAGTCCAATCTCCCAGGTGTTTCAGCAAGTCAACTACCACGCTTACGGGTGTACCATTAACCGCTGCACCAAAACAGTATGAAGGCAAGTTTCAGCTGATGTTTACTTGCAAAAAATGTAACACAAGGAACACAAAGTTTATCACAAAACTGGCGTACTACAAGGGCGTCGTGATCGTGATATGTGATGGCTGCGAAAACAAACATTTAATTGCTGACAATCTGAATTGGTTTTCGGATATGAATGGGAAGAAGAACATTGAAGACATAGCTGCTGAAAAAGGAGAAACAGTGCAGAAAATCATGTCTCAAGACTTGGAATACATAGCAACTGAGATGTTAAAGAATTTGGAAAAAGAGCAGTCTGAAGCCAACACTCCATTGTTGAAAAGCTGAATGTTGCAGTGAATGTGTCAATATGCTTTATTGACTAGGTAGTTTATTGTTGTTTAATTTATATATACATTTTATTTTTATTTATTTAATTTATTGCACTTAAAATCCTAAGATTATAGTACAAAAGGTATAACTTAATGCTAAGCATTGTCTACCAGTTTACCTTTGGGACGTAATAGAAAAGATGATAGATGGTACATTGATGATACATTGTACATAATATAGCAGTTTTTTTGTTTAAAATAATTGTAAAATAAGGTTTAAAATAGTAATAAAACTAAGAGCTTATTTGATTTAGGATTGTTCAATCTCTAAATAATAATGTAGTGTTTTAGGTTCATCTACATTGCATCTGGTCCATTGTTGGGCAAAATGGCTAATTTTGGAAAAAAAATTGCCAAGTCTAGTTCTATTACTAATGTAAACCATTGGTCTTTTTAAGTTAATTATAATTTGTAAATAAAACAATGTTATGATTAAATGATTTATTGAAAGTATACAATATTATTTAATACAATGATACAATCACAAAAATATGGCCAAAATAGAATATGGTTTGTGTTTCACACACATTTATGTGTCTAACCGTTATCTCTAGATATCCAAAATGAAGATAATCTATGGCTCAATTATTCGAGTTATGAAACTAAAAACAGGTTGACAAAATATTCAGGTTGAGACATAATTAATTAATCAGATCTCCGGGCAACAGGAAATAACACATTTGAGCAACTATACCTTTTCTTGTCTGAAAACAATAGGTTCCTTACTCCAATTTACAATCAGGGTTGAACCAAACAAGTCTTATCATAGTCTTAGCCTATAACTCCATGTGGTTAGGTATTCAAAAAAATTTACACAATCTTTACATGCCTTATAAATTACACAATTACTTTGTAATTTGCAAAGGTATTGATTTATAAAGTGTATATTGCAATAAAGAGACATATCAAGATTGTTTACATTTATTTAAATACCTAACCAAATGGAGTACAGAAGTCATTAACCTTTTGACTGCACCAGGTGTACTAACGAATAGTGTCCCTAGCACTGGACATTTCATTTCTAATACAATTTTGTTGTAAATACATATATGCTAGAGGCTATACTATGTAATACTATTATTAATTCAGTGGGTATACTATAGTTGGTTGTTTATATGCAACTGCAATGGATTATGTAATGAGTTAAAAGTACCTCCATATATCAAACTTATTGTAAAAAGTTGACAAAAGACCTGATTTTTAACCAACTTCAAAAAAGGAAGTGTTTTTGTTTATTCAATTACTAAGACACCTGGACCATTTTGGAGAATTCTTTTTGGCTTGAAAGGGCATACATGCCAGGTAGTCCCATAGAAATGAAGGTTAGTTAAAAAAAAATCATTATTAAAACAGACTTAGGAACAATATCAGTACTATGAAAGGATTTTTCTCTTAAGTTTACTATGTATATGTAAAAAGGCACTGTAAGATTATGACAATTAAAAGGCACAATGAATCACTATGACAAAGGTGTTTTCATAAAATAGGATACAGATTTTTTACTTGGCACTAAATTTGATAAAAGAAACAAAACCATTACACTTACTTATAAGGCACAATAATCACTGTAATACATCTTCGTAACATTATATGCATAAAATACTTGTGCGTTAAAATATACAAATTAATGTACACCTTAAAACATACTTCATACTAATTTACTAAAATAATAAGCAAGAATGTAAAAGGAATGCAATACAGTCTCATTTTGGAATAATTTCTTTTTGAGAAACTTGGCTTAATCATTTTCTATGTCTCAATAACTAGTATAACAATAAAATAACTGGAAAACTGCTAATACAATATTAATACCCCGCCGGTAACTTTAACCAACCACTCATTCAGTCTTTCAGATACGATAAGTCATTACACCCTTTTCGGACGGCTTACAATGGCATAATCAGTACCATTGCAGTTGTTATGATTAACCTCCTCCAAACCCACTTGGTTTTGCAAAGCTTGGACTTGAGCAGCTGTGGGGACTTGAGGGCCAGGAGGATTTGGTTTCCGAATCATACCATAGCCCAAATGAGAATCATCTGCCAATCTTGCAGTCTGCATGACATTCTCAACCTCATCATAATCATTCCAAGTATCTTTACTTTTGGGCTCACCCAGAGCTAATGTAGTAGGTCGAGCCTCCATCTTCTTGTACCTTGAAGATTTATTCAATTTACTTGTGGAACCAAAATATTGTAGTCTATCATAGTTTTCATCCTCTGGATCCACTACTGGACTAGGTATTAGAATCAGACCAGGAGTATTCAAATTATCTTGTGACCGTGATATAAGTTTTATGCAATTGGGATTGTCTCCCAAATTGGGTGTATGTTCAACGTGCTCTGGTTCATCAATTCCTAAAGTTTTCCAAGCTTCAGTCCTTACTTCAACCTTATCATATGGCAAAGATGATGGACTTGGCTCTCTCTTGAGTTGATCAATAGGCTCATAGTTATCCAAACGACTATATCTACTGAAACTGCTTTCCTCTGTGCTTGGAGTGCTTGGAATTTCTTTAGTCATATGTTTAGGAAGAGTAATTATCTTGCGTGGAGGCTTTTGTGGCTTGGGCTTCAAAGCGGGCTTAGGCATTAAGAGTGGAGCCGTATCTCGCTCAGTGCAGCTGCTCTGTTGACTGGATGACACTGAACTAGTTTTGAAAGACAGAGAACTTAAGTTCAGGTCATCAGGCCTAGCTGCCACCAGCGGTGTCCTAGATCCAGGGAATAGATTAGCACTATGTTGAATGTTAAACTCGGCATGCTCTGGGCTATTTAAATTATCACTGCCTATCATTTGCTTCATAGTTTTCATCTTCAATGAAAGACATTTAAAAATCTCAGATTGGTTAGGGTGTTCCAAATGGAATATTCCTTCCCCAGTATCACATTTTCTTCCAGCTTCAAATGTAAATTTACCCTGTCGATATCCATACCTTCGTATGTACCTGTATGGCCATGTGGCGTACAATTTGTTATCATTTAAGTCTCTCAACTCAATGGCAGTGGAAGTTAATAACAGAAGATACTTTGTGGGCTCAAACCCACACCTCGTAGAAGCTTCCGATGGGCACATTTTTACAGAGAACACTCCTTCACCAGAGGAGCAATACAGATCATTATCTTCATCACAACTGATTGGACAAGAGTCTCTTTCTTTGAATGCTACTGTCTGCAAAGCATGCACCCACTCCTTAGTTTCGTTTTCTGATTGTGCACTGATTTGTTGAGTGTGTGACTTAGTAAGTATGGTTATAGTGTTTGGACTAGAATGTGTTATTTTTATACAATTCTCAAGCGTAATGATCTTCGGAATGGCACCTGTGTTGACTTCGTCTTTATTGTCATAGATTTCTAGTCGTTCAATTCCTTGCTTACTTGCATTGAAAAGTATGCAGTACTTCTGTTGCCAGTTTTTCTGTAAAAGTAGATAGGTAATAATGAAGTCAATTTTACACACAACTTACTATATGGTCACTTTGACCACGTCTTAAATAATTATGAAATCACAATGGGAGAAGTAAACGGTGATTACGGCGGCAATAACAATCGATTGGCTTTTACCTGCTCGAGCTGTGACTCATTTTGAAAAAGCAATAACAGCAATACAATGTCATAATACCTGCGTGAATGTGTTACGCGATAAAACAGGTTACAGTAGACATTACATGCAATTCAAATACAATGCACTAGATCACAAATTCAGTCAATAATTTACCTTTTTGGGAAATTTGCTGAACATATTCCCTCCGGCTGGAAATAATAAACAACCGGATTTGATTTCATCGTCTTGATCCATCTCGAATTAACAGGTTATACGAGATTAAACTCCCCAATAATATCAGAGCACTGTAGCTCATAGCACAAAATAAAAACACGCACAATAATTTTCCTTTTGGAAACAAATAAATAAAGGAACGCTAGAAATTACCACAAAAAATAATCAGACGGTGCGGTTCACAGCCGCCATATTCAACTTATTTGTTTTTAAAATTAGTGTTGTGTTGTGCTTTGCATAAAACCAGCATAAAACAGATAAATATGTCAGTGTCAGAATCAGAAACTACAACATACTACAAACAAACAGGATAATCGATCGATGAAATCGATATAATTTTATTGATACTTTATAAAAAAATTGTACGTGCTATCAGGATTTTTTATGAAATTTTAAATCTTACACCGGAAGTGAAGATACACAGCAATCAAAATTTACATTTTCAAACGTGGAGTCCCCAAACGAACGTTTTTTGTATGGAAACACCATTGGTTTGCGTGACTTTATTTTAAAATCTGATTAGAGAAAGCTTCTCCTAGAGGCTATTATTCCTCGGACAGGATTGCGGATCAGATCTTTATAAAAATTACTGTACAACCCAATTATAAAGAGGGGAGGTCTTTGCCCAGCAGTGGGAGGGATGGGACATGAATGGCTAAATAAAAAAAATATCAATTAATGAATTTGAAACCAGGCGGCTGGTAATTATTACGCTCAAAGAATAAGCATTGTTATAAAAATGGCAATGCTGCCACGCTGCCAGCCTTTTGGGCACTGATTCTGTGGGTATACTATAGTGAAGAATTTATTGAATAATATGTTTTTAAGTAATTTATTTTAACATATGAGTTTTTAAGTTTATTTTAGTTAGATTAAGTTAGTTAATATTTATTTTAAATGTTGTTATTACCTACTCTCTTCTTTCTTAATTATATCTACATATATTATTTTAATTTTATTTATTACACTCGTATACAAATATTAAAATTTTTATTTTATGTTACGCGCGCGCGGCTATTCATCAAGACGACCGCGAACACCGTCAAAACGTCGCGTCAAACCGTCTCGTCAAACGAAAAATATAAAATCACATCAAGCGCGGAGCAAGCACGTAAATGCTTGACTCAAGCATCAAGCAAATATTGTATACGGTCAGTATGCTTGACGCAAGCAAGCAAAAGTCTACGTGCTTGCCGCCATGCTGTTTGTTCGTCTCTGAACCCCCTGGTGTGATTCAGTCAATCATATTGAACTACTTCTTCTTCTTATCGTGTGTGTTAGTGACTAACACTAGTGTCAGAGTTTTTAAACCGCCTTAAAGGCCTCTGACATGGTTTCAGGTAACGACCAATGTCAAAGAAAGTGACCGGGACCGACGGCTTAACGTTCCCTCCGAAGGACGGATCATCTTACTTATCAGAAAATCAGGTGATCAGCCTGCAATGTCCTTACCAAACTAGGACAACAACACAAAGTCGTTGCCCCCGTCAGGAATCGAACCCGCGACCTCCGGGTATGAGCCGAACGCTCTAACCACTACACCACGGAGGCAGTTATTAGACTACTTTTTTCTATGGTTGTATTGGCTGGCTTGTCAAGTATGTAATTAAATTATTTAACTGATTCGCAATCCGTTCCGAGGAATAACCTCTAGGAAAAGCTTTCTGTAATCAAATTTTAAAATAAGGTTTTACATAATTAGATATTCGCAAAAAAACCCAATGACCTTCATTTTTAAACAAGGTTAAGCTTTTTGAGGAAGTGAAGTCACGATAAAGATTTTTTTTTGAGTAAAGTTGGCCACTTCCAGTACTTTGCTAAAGTGCCATTTTCGAAACGTGGTGTCACCTAAATGAATGGTTTTTCCATATAAAAAACCGTTAGTGACTTCCGTTTCAAAAATGTCACCACTTATATATTGCCACTGTCATGACGTTAATTTAAACAAGAGACATTGACAGTTGACAGATGTCATTGTTTTTTTAGTGCAGCCATAGGAAAAATAAGTGCCATTTTTTAAACGAGGAGTCACGCAAACCAATGGTGTTTCCATACAAAAAACGTTCGTTTGGGGACTCCACGTTTGAAAATGTAAATTTTGATTGCTGTGTATCGTCACTTCCGGTGTAAGATTTAAAATTTCATAAAAAATCCTGATAGCACGTACAATTTTTTTATAAAGTATCAATAAAATTATATCGATTTCATCGATCGATTATCCTGTTTGTTTGTAGTATGTTGTAGTTTCTGATTCTGTTTTTGCGAGCATTTTTGAATCGGTAGTTTGCGTTGCGAAGGATTTGCAATGGTTTGGTCTTGACTAGAGATGGGCGGCAGGTAAATACCCAATCTACCCATTTGGGAATATACCCGGTAGATTGGGTAAATATCCGGTATATACCCGTATCTACCCATTTGGTGGGTAGATTGAATTTTATGAGTAATTACTTCGCAATTCGTGTCGGAAAGTGTGTGCAAGCGCTGTAATATGCTTAAAATGCAGGTAGACGTCAAATCTGACATTAAAGTATATGAAACCACCATACTAATCATACTTTGATAATAGGCTTTTTTGATTTATTATCATTTTTTTGTTGGGAGGTGCGCAAAGACATACTTAAAAGTGGTTAAATGAGTAAGAAGATATAAAATGCGATGTCAATATATGGGCACCCTCATACATGTATAGAGAGTAGGTATCTTTGACTGCTCATCCAAGAGCTAAAACTACTGATTTCAGGGTTGGTCTCGGAACAAAAGATATTCGTATAGACGAGTTCTTGGATACCCCATCAACTTGTCATAACATTTCCCACAAAATAGTATGCCGGGTATTTACCCGTATCTACCCGTTGTATGAAAACATACAAATTAACAGGTCAAAATTTACATTTTTTGCTGGCAAACGTAAGAAGACCTAAAAAGATGTTTAAATGAGCAATCAGACATCAAATGCGATGTCAATATACGAGCACCCTCATACATGTATAGAGAGTAGGTATCTTTGACTGCTCATACAAGAGCCAAAACTACGGAATTCGGGGTTGGTCTCGAAACAAAAGATATTCGTTTAGACGAGTTCTTCGATCCCCCATCAACTTGTCATAACATTTCCCACAAAATAGTATGCCGGGTATTTACCCGTATCTACCCGTTGTAAGGGAACATACAAATTGACAGGTCTAACTTTATATTTTTTGCTGGCAAATATTTGTAGACCTAACTAAATGTTAAAATGTGCAATCAGACATCAAATGCGATGTCAATATACGAGCACCCTCATACATGTATAGAGAGTAGGTATCTTTGACTGCTCATCCAAGAACCAAAACTACTGATTTCGGGGTTGGTCTTGAAACAAAAGATATTCGTATAGATGAGTTCTTCGATCCCCCGTCAACTTGTCATAACATTTCCCACAAAATAGTATGCCGGGTATTTACCCGTATCTACCCGTTGTATGGGAACATACAAATTGACAGGTCTAACTTTATATTTTTTGCTGGCAAATATTTGTAGACCTAACTAGATGTTAAAATGTGCAATCAGACATCAAATGCGATGTCAATATACGAGCACCCTTATACATGTATAGAGATTAGGTATCTTTGACTGCTAATTTAAGAGCCAAAACTACTGATTTCGGGGTTGGTCTCGGAACAAAAGATATTCGTTTAGACGAGTTCTTCGATCCCCATCAACTTGTCATAACATTTTCCACAAAATAGTATGCCGGGTTTTTACCCGTATCTACCCGTTGTATGGAAACATACAAATTAACAGTTCTAAGATTACACTTTTTGCTGGCAAACGTAAGTAGACCTAATAAGATGTTAAAAAGGGGCAATCAGACATCAAATGCGATGTCAATATACGAGCACCCTCATACATGTATAGAGATTAGGTATCTTTGACTGCTAATTTAAGAGCCAAAACTACTGATTTTGGGGTTGGTCTCGGAACAAAAGATATTCGTTTAGACGAGTTCTTCGTTCCCTTATCAACTTGTCATAACATTTTCCACAAAATAGTATGCCGGGTATTTACCCGTATCTACCCGTTGTATGGGAACATACAAATTGACAGGTCTAACTTTATATGTTTTGCTGGCAAATATTTGTAGACCTAACTAGATGTTAAAATGTGCAATCAGACATCAAATGCGATGTCAATATACGAGCACCCTCATACATGTATAGAGATTAGGTATTTTGACTGCTAATTTAAGAGCCAAAACTACTGATTTCGGGGTTGGTCTCGGAACAAAAGATATTCGTTCAGACGAGTTCTTCGTTCCCTTATCAACTTGTCATAACATTTTCCTCAAAATAGTATGCCGGGTATTTACCCGTATCTACCCGTTGTATGGGAACATACAAATTGACAGGTCTAACTTTATATTTTTTGCTGGCAAACGTAAGTAGACCTAATAAGATGTTAAAATGTGCAATCAGACATCAAATGCAATGTCAATATACGAGCACCCTCATACATGTATAGAGATTAGGTATCTTTGACTGCTAATTTAAGAGCCAAAACTACTGATTTCGGGGTTGGTCTCGGAACAAAAGATATTCGTTTAGACGAGTTCTTCGATCCCCCATCAACTTGTCATAACATTTTCCACAAAATAGTATGCCGGGTATTTACCCGTATCTACCCGTTGTATGGAAACATACAAATTAACAGTTCTAAGATTACACTTTTTGCTGGCAAACGTAAGTAGACCTAATAAGATGTTAAAAAGGGGCAATCAGACATCAAATGCGATGTCAATATACGAGCACCCTCATACATGTATAGAGATTAGGTATCTTTGACTGCTAATTTAAGAGCCAAAACTACTGATTTCGGGGTTGGTCTCGGAACAAAAGATATTCGTTTAGACGAGTTCTTCGATCCCCCATCAACTTGTCATAACATTTCCCACAAAATAGTATGCCGGGTATTTACCCGTATCTACCCGTTGTATGGAAAAATACAAATTAACAGTTCTAAGATTACACTTTTTGCTGGCAAACGTAAGTAGACCTAATAAAATGTTAAAAAGGGGCAATCAGACATCAAATGCGATGTCAATATACGAGCACCCTCATACATGTATAGAGATTAGGTATCTTTGACTGCTAATTTAAGAGCCAAAACTACTGATTTTGGGGTTGGTCTCGGAACAAAAGATATACGTTTAGACGAGTTCTTTGTTCCCTTATCAACTTGTCATAACATTTTCCACAAAATAGTATGCCGGGTATTTACCCGTATCTACCCGTTGTATGGGAACATACAAATTGACAGGTCTAACTTTATATTTTTTGCTGGCAAATATTTGTAGACCTAACTAGATGTTAAAATGTGCAGTCAGACATCAAATGCGATGTCAATATACGAGCACCCTCATACATCTATAGAGATTAGGTATCTTTGACTGCTAATTTTAGAGCCAAAACTACTGATTTCGGGGTTGGTCTCGGAACAAAAGATATTCGTTTAGACGAGTTCTTCGTTCCCTTATCAACTTGTCATAACATTTTCCATAAAATAGTATGCCGGGTATTTACCCGTATCTACCCGTTGTATGAGAACATACAAATTGACAGGTCTAACTTTATATTTTTTGCTGGCAAACGTAAGTAGACCTAATAAGATGTTAAAATGTGCAATCAGACATCAAATGCGATGTCAATATACGAGCACCCTCATACATATATAGAGATTAGGTATCTTTGACTGCTAATATAAGAGCCAAAACTAAGGATTTCGGGGTTGGCCTCGGAAGAAAAGATATTCGTATAGATGAGTTCTTTGATCCCCCATCAACTTGTTATAACATTTTCCACAAAATAGTATGCCGGGTATTTACCCGTATCTACCCGTTGTATGGGAACATACAAACTGACAGGTCTAACTTTATATTTTTTGCTGGCAAATATTTTTAGACCTAACTAGATGTTAAAATGTGCAATCAGACATCAAATGCGATGTCAATATACGAGCACCCTCTTACATGTATAGAGATTAGGTATCTTTGACTGCTAATTTAAGAGCCAAAACTGCTGATTTCGGGGTTGGCCTCGGAACAAAAGATATTCGTTTAGACGAATTCTTCGATCCCCCATCAACTTGTCATAACATTTCCCACAAAATAGTATGCCGGGTATTTACCCGTATCTACCCGTTGTATGGAAACATACAAATTAACAGGTCTAAGATTACACTTTTTGCTGGCAAACGTAAGTAGACCTAATAAGATGTTAAAATGAGCAATCAGACATCAAATGCGATGTCAATATACGAGCACCCTCATACATGTATAGAGAGTTGGTATCTTGGACTGCTTATCCAAGAGCCAAAACTACTGATTTCGGGGTTGGCCTCGGAACAAAAGATATTCGTATAGACGAGTTCTTCGATCCCCCATCAACTTGTCATAACATTTCCCACAAAATAGTATGCCGGGTATTTACCCGTATCTACCCGTTGTATGGGAACATACAAATTAACGGGTCTAACTTTATATTTTTTGCTGGCAAATATTTGTAGACCTAACTAGATGTTAAAATGTGCAATCAGACATCAAATGCGATGTCAATATATGAGCACCCTCATACATGTATAGAGATTAGGTATCTTTGACTGCTAATTTAAGAGCCAAAACTACTGATTTCGGGGTTGGTCTCGGAACAAAAGATATTCGTTTAGACGAGTTCTTCGATCCCCCATCAACTTGTCATAACATTTTCCACAAAATAGTATGCCGGGTATTTACCCGTATCTACCCGTTGTATGGAAACATACAAATTAACAGTTCTAAGATTACACTTTTTGCTGGCAAACGTAAGTAGACCTAATAAGATGTTAAAAAGGGGCAATCAGACATCAAATGCGATGTCAATATACGAGCACCCTCATACATGTATAGAGATTAGGTATCTTTGACTGCTAATTTAAGAGCCAAAACTGCTGATTTCGGGGTTGGTCTCGGAACAAAAGATATTCGTTTAGACGAATTCTTCGATCCCCCATCAACTTGTCATAATATTTCCCACAAAATAGTATGCCGGGTATTTACCCGTATCTACCCGTTGTATGGAAACATACAAATTAACAGGTCTAAGATTACACTTTTTGCTGGCAAACGTAAGTAGACCTAATAAGATGTTAAAATGAGCAATCAGACATCAAATGCGATGTCAATATACGAGCACCCTCATACATGTATAGAGAGTTGGTATCTTGGACTGCTTATCCAAGAGCCAAAACTACTGATTTCGGGGTTGGTCTCGGAACAAAAGATATTCGTATAGATGAGTTCTTCGATCCCCCATCAACTTGTTATAACATTTCCCACAAAATAGTATGCCGGGTATTTACCCGTATCTACCCGTTGTATGGAAACATACAAATTGACAGGTCTATGTTTACATTTTTTGCTGGCAAACGTAAGTAGACCTAATTATATGTTAAAATAAGTAATCAGATAACAAATAAGATGGCATCTGTATGTTTAATATGGAAAGCATCAGTGATTTTAATCTTTGATATTTTTTTTTTTAGAGACATTCATTGTTTTATACATTATATAACCTTTTTGTACATTTCTACACATAAATAGTGGACTCACACAAATTTTTAAATAAATATTCCAATCTACCCACCCAAACGGGTAGATACGGGTATATACCCGGTGCATATCGGGTAAATACCCAAGCGTGGGTAAATACCCGGGTAGATGCCCATCTCTAGTCTTGACCACTCGTAATTTTGAAATTTGTAGCGTAGATATGTCATCGAAACCAATCATGGGAAATCCGTTCCATTTCACGTTCCTTTTTTATTCATTTTCGAATTTTTAGAAAAGCATTCACAAATTGTCGATATTTTCTGCGTAAAACAATATTGTTTTTCACTGACACGACCACGACGATTTCAAAAATACGATCAATTTGTATTTTACGCGAGCGGTGAGTTGGAAAACTACACGTTTTGTGTTTCGCTGAGTCCCTCAATGAAAAATAGCACTCCAGGCATAGGAAAAATGTAAACGATTGATTTGTGTCGTCACTTCCTGTGTAATGTTAAAAATTAATAAAAAAATCCTGATACATAACACGTAGGTTTTTTTATTCAAATTAGTTTCTTAAATTGTCTTTATTATTTTCGATTAAAAGCACCTTTATCACTTTTATAAATTTTCGATTGTATTGATAATTGTTGACAGATCACGTTGACAGTGACATTAACATTGTACTTGGAACAATGACTAAAGATAGATTTCTTTGCTCATTGACTTGGAAGGTTTGAAAGTTTGAAAGCTCAATCCGCCTGTCATATTACCTGACAAGTGACACCGTGAATTCGGCGAAATCACAAAATAAATAATTAGAACAACAGTCCTTGTTTTGTTGCATTTACCGTAACGTAAGGCACAATATTTATTAAAACTTGTAGATCTCACAGTCTCCAAATATGTCTGGAAACATAAATCCTCTGGCAGGCACTGCCCATTTGCTGGATGAGCTAGACAGTACGTTGCTCAATATTTCACTGCCCTTCCTTTCAGTATTTGTTTTTTTGCTAAAAATGCTTGTTGTTTCATGAAGAGAAACTTATGGTGCTGCTGCGAGATGGGAGGACGCTCATTGGATACCTACGCTGCGTTGATCAGTTCGCGAATTTAGTTTTACACAAAACTATAGAAAGGATTCACGTAGGTAAAGAGTATGGCGACATTCCTAGAGGGATATTCATTGTAAGAGGAGAAAATGTAGTGCTCTTGGGTGAAATAGTAAGTATAAAGAGGTTAGACTTATCTTTGGAAATACCTGATGGCTTTATGCAGTTGTTATTATTTTTTGTTTTTTATTTCCAGGATAGAGAAAAAGAAGAGAATCTACCTCTAAATGAGGTCTCAGTTGACGACATACTTGATGCTCAACGACGTGAACAGGATGCCAAAATAGAACAACAGAAGTTACTCTCAAAAGCTTTGAAAGAGAGAGGGTTGAATTTACTAGCGGACTTGGGGCATGATGATATGTTTTAAATGTCTTTATTAGATGCCAGATACAATGTAAATAATGGACAGTTACTTTTATCATGTTTTAGTTTCCCTGGGCTTGCCTTGCAACACAGCATAACCTGACATCTGTGAGCAGACCGGAATCTGGTCGACATGCATTGTTTTACTATTGTGTCTGGTGTTTTGCACAGACAACAGGTTAACTGTATGATGAGTCACTGAGTTAAGGGGATACTTTAAGTTTTAGGGGACCAGTGCTGCCTCCTTTGAAATAAATAATTTTAAAAGGAAATGGAGATATCATTTAAAACAGTGGTTCCCAAACTTATTTTGTTTACTGCCTACTTTGAGAATAAATATTTTTTTAGTGCCCCCATTTTTTCACCTATTTAAAAACCAGCCAACTGATACAGGAATGCACAATTCGGGTTATTTAACAAAAACTTGTTAAAACATGATAGATATCTACGAGTACTAATAACTATTAAAATGCGAAAGTGTGTCTGTTGCCTTTTTATTTGTTTGTTTGTGTCTACTTTCATTACGAAACGGAGCGACCGATTGACATGATTTTCATTTTTTCTATATTCAATAAAATAGGACAAATATATGAACTATGCGGAGAGAAATATAGAACCGAGTTTGAGCAATCTTTTAATTCATATTAGTTGATGTTCACAAGTTGTTGTTGAGAGTCGAGAGCTCTTGCAGTCGTTGTTTAAGAGGCCTAGCTAAATAAAGCTCCTAGCAAAAAAAAAAAAAACATTTTCTTTCTGGGTCTCTTACCCTTGAGACCTGCAGCGCCCACAAGGGGGCGTTATCGCCCACTTTGGGAACCACTGATTTAAAATGTTGTCTTGACCAAGCCCTAGATAATCCTTCAAACTATTTTATGAACTACTGTTTAAAGTTTAAGAATGTAACACATTTCTTCATACATCACGAAACACTCACTTTTTGCAATAAAAAAGCTTCATATTCTCATTATAATCTGGAAACAATAGATCCTAAAATAGTTTAAAGGGTTATCATATCTAGGACAACATTTTAAATATCTCAGTTTGCTTTCTTACATATTATTTTTATCTCTATATTTTTATTTATTTATTTATTTCAAATGGGGGCAGCATAGCAGAAGTGCCATTTTTGAAATGCAGAGTCATCTAAACGAATGGTTTTTCAATACAAAAAAACTGTTCGTGTACTGACTCCGCGTTTGGAAAATAGCACCTCTGAACCCTAAACAATTCATTCATGCTCTTAGCAAATTCATCTATATTTTTTAATTTGCATTTATCTGGTAGCTACTATTTTTAAGGTATACTTACCTCAGATCCAATCCATTGATATCTTATCCAAAATAATACTATAAAGAGAAAAGATTTGATTTATTAATACATTTTATTAGAAACAAACGGATTACAACCAATGCATGTTTCGAAGTAACAAAGTTATAAATATTGTACATTTTGATCTGGGTTGTACTCCAATTATATGTGTGATTGTTTGTTTGTAATGGATAAACTGAAAAACTACTGATCTGATTTGAATAGTCCTTTCACCTAAGAAATACATGTTCTCAGCAAATAATAAAGTATATATTTTATCTTAAAAGATCTGTATGAAAATTGTAATAATGTAAGCAATCAAAAATTTGCCTATAAACAGTATTGTGTGCGCTGCAAACACTTATGATGCATAAAATACTAAAAATAAATGAACTGTCAATGACAATGTGGGTATTGATGCTGGTTGTGCCCCCAGCGTGAGGCATAGTAAGCCAGAAGTAATACCTACAACCAGAAAGGGATGTGGATACTTAAGTTATGTGCAATACAAGCTGTGGTTTTTAGTCCGAATATACCTGATGCTCGCGAAATGGGCAAGACAATGTGTGTTGGATTAAGGGTCCCCCGACCCTAGACCAAAATACAACTTTCCATACAAACGTAGTCTACGTTTTATTTCAAAACGACATGTCCGATTTGGGCAAAATTTTGTAATTTCAAAGATATTGCAATTATCTAGGTTTATAACTAGTTTCCTACGTAAAAATATGAACTTGAAATAGAATATAGTGTTTTATATCATTTTTGACCATTAGTATGGGAAACTTCTAAATCGTTATATTTTCACATAACCCTAGATAATTGCAATTTCTTTACAATTACCAATTTTTACCGGAATCTGACATGTGGTTTCAAAATTAAACGTAGACTACGTTTGTATGGAGAAGTCTAGGGTCGGGGGACTCTTAATCCGACGTTCGCAGTGAAAGGTTACTTCCCTCACTTCTCTTTTCTTTCACTGCGAATGTCGTATTTATCCGAGAGGTAAGAGTACCGGGGCATAGCTCTAGTGCATCTCTTGGGAAGTTGGGACACAAAAGCCTTCTCCAGCTTCTCCCAAGCTCCTCTGAATGTTGCTGTTCTCTGCCATATTGTCGCCTAATCTTTTTAGTGCATCACTGGACAGCTACTTTGAGTCAAAAGTGGCTTTTATATGATGATTTGACCCTGATCAACCTATGTAGAAATTATTCTAAGTGTAATTATTCGGAGGCCAAGATCCACTTCGGGTCGCTGAGCCAGCGAAGTAAGTAAGTAATTATTCCATAGTAGAGACTATGAAATAATTACACTTACTTAGAATAATTACCCCCATGGAAAACAGGCGTGAAAATATGTATGTATGTATGTATTCTAAGTGTGATTTGGTGATTGCTTTATGGATTGGATCTGTAATGTACTAGGTATGTTAACTTTAATATTTACTTACTGTAAAGATAAAGACTGTAATGTATAAATATGCAAAATTAAACACCCACTGACAACTACATATTCAAATTGTGAATAAAACTTTTTTTCTTCCTACTTAATTCGAAAATGGAAACCCATATGTACTAAAGATTATATAATTATGCAGCATACTGCAGCAGAACCTAACCCATTTATGGCACTTCATAGAAGCGGAGTATCATTGATGCCTACTACTAAACCACAGAATTAATAATAATAGTATTACATATGTAACTACTAAACAATACATCCGTGCACACACACTTTTTTCCACTTTGGTAGTATCTCTCGCGCAAAGTATTCGGTTTAGAATAAAATGATATTAGAAACCTATAATTTCTGAAGACCTATCCATAGATACCCCACACGTATGGGTTTGATGAAAAACAAATTTTTGAGTTTCAGTTCTAAGTATGGGGAACCCCCAAAATGTATTGTTTTTTTTCTATTTTTGTGTCAAAACCTTAATGCGGTTCACATAATACATCTACTTACCAAGTTTCAACAGTATAGGTCTTATAGTATTGGAAAAAAGTGGCTGTGACATACGGACGGACAGACAGACAGACATGACGAATCTATAAGGGTTCCGTTTTTGCCATTTGGCTACGGAACCCTAAAAACAATTTATTAATTTCAATATTCCATTCTAGTTGTTTTATTTATCTTCCATGCTGGTCTGGAAGAAAGGAAAAAAAATTACATGCAGATTGTAAAAGCCGATCGAGAGAATGGCCGAGATTTGAATCATGTTAAGAGCGTTCTCGCCAATTTACGCACTCCGATTTTAGGTATTAGCGCCCGACGCCCGACGCCGCGAACTAGGTGCGCGTGTGTGCGTTTTTCCACATGTACGGCACACCGATGTAGTTGCGAAACTCTGCCGCAAGCACTGAACGATCTTGATCTGTAGTCGCTTAACCCTTAGCCAGGCAGGGTACACATAGCGAACCACCTCAGAAATATTTTTTTTCTGACGAGCAGATGCTAGCTAGAAACCGCAAAATGTCATCCGTCTATTGTCTATGATACAGTTGATTTCTGAACGAAAAAAAAACGCCTCTAGAAGAAAAAACTTGACATTTCGCTTGTCAAAGTGAAAATAATGGTCAACCGGCAAAATTTGGAGCAAAGTGGAAGTGTTTTTTTTGGATTATGGCGGGAAAAATCCCGGTAAGTGATACTATTTGTGTTTTTATGATAGCAGATAGATTGAATTATATGTTATATGTTTCGGTTTTACATGATATTTGTTTTTTTTTGAAATATTTAAGCCGAAAGTTTGTGTTCAAGATGTGACTTCTGCCTGTCTGGAAAAACTTTTTGTGGTTATCATGTAACCACTGTCCTACAAGCGTTTATCCATAAATGTAAAGGCAAAACCATATTTACACATCAAATATTTTGTATGGTAGATAGATAGGTTCTTGGATCGAAGAATAACCGATACCCAGCCTATGTCCTTCTCCATGGTCCAATATAACTCTACGTTAAATTTCATGAAAATTGGTTCAGCCGTTTTAGCGTGAAAATGGATCATACATACATACATACAAAATTACATACATACACACTTTGGCATTTATAATATTAGTAAGGATACGGCAATGCCGTTTATATCCAAAATTTTGATACCTCGGGGTTACATTGATGTTTAAATAAGGTTTTATACAAAGAAACACACAAATCTTTCCTCTTTTTATTAATATTAGGCTTATATGTGGATTCACCTTTATTTTTTCCATACTTACATGTTGTGACCTAACTGGGCAGTGGTCAGATATAATCCACATCATGTATATTTAAATGGGCAGTGGTCATATCCAGACCAGAGGGTTTTTTTTAGGAAAACATAGGAATAAAAAAAAATTAAGAAATTAGTTTTTTTATTATCATCCAATCTACCATTATCTGTATATAAAGATGAAATAATCGCCAGGCCTGGCTAAGGGTTAAAGACATAAGTACACTACATACATTGAATGAATATGTTATTTGATTCTATAATGGACTATTGTAGCTTAGGCGAATTAAGTATATACCGAATTCAAAAACAGGAAGGTTTTCACCTTATCACTTGAAGATTAAAAATTTGAAAAATTTTGTTTGAAAGGGTGTACTTTCAAATAGTCCTATAGCAGAGATAGGTAGACCCGGAAGGTGGCCAAAGGAACGCCTAAACTAAAGAAGATAAATGCACCGTGTTTGGGCTCATTCGATTTGTCTTTGTAAGCACTTTGGGACTGCAAGATATACAAGGTCTAAAGATAAAACCAGAAGGTGATCAAAGGAATTTGTAAACTTAAGAAGATGAATCCATCGTGTTTGTGCTTATTTGATTTGCCTTTGCAAGCACTTTGGTGCTGCATGATGTCCAGGGTCTGAAGATGGAGCTGGAAGGTGGCCAAAGGAACTCGTAAACTAAAGGAGATAAATCCATCGTGTTTGGGCTCATTCGGTTTGTCTTTGCAAGCACTTTGGTACTGCACCATATCTTACGTCTGAAGATAAAAGTCGACTGACATAGATCCTACCCAGACGAGCTCCCACGAGCGATTGATTTCGGCCGTTCCATGGTATAATAATATACTGCGCCATGTATAGCATTCCGACATATAGTGGTCACGTGGGTGACACGAGCCTTCGTCACCGTATCAGTGTTACCGGTACTGTAAAATCAAACACCCCAACTTTCATTATTCACGTTTATCTGAATCGGATTAAACCATGTCCATTTTTACAAATAACCTATTTATGAAAAAATAAATAAGACTTGTTAATGAATAACAAGTATAACCTATTTTTTGTTAATGAATAACAAGTATAACCTATTTTTTTATGCATTAAAATATTTATTGTCATGAATAATGGCAGGCAAACGTTCCCTAAATCTTAACTTAGTCACATTAAAGTGGCAACTCTGTGGTGACGTTGGCTCGTGTCACTGCCGGAATAGCAGACCTGTTTTTTTGGATCATGGGCCGTTCGATGAACGCGTTTATATACTAACTTTGAAAATTATTTACAAAAAAGATAGAAGTCGGATTTTTTTTTTTACACATTTATAGAACAATCTTTCTTTTTACATATTAAATTAATAATGTTGGCAAATGTTTTCCAGATCATGAGATATAATTTGTTTTCTTGTAGTTAAATTCCCGATTTTTTGAAATTTAAGGATATGCTTCTTCGAAAATATTTTTCTTTTCTTCTTAATTAGTAATAATTATTGGTGTAGGATTACTTCAAAAATCGGTCTTCGCACGTCATCTGGAAATTGCGCCTTCGAAATCCGCTTATATCATACTAAATTATACGATCAGAAGTTCTGATATTATGTTTTCAGGCCAAAGAAAATAATCACAAGAAAATAAGACCGATCAAAATAGCACAACCTGGACATGCGTAGTACACCGACGATATATGTCGGTATACTACGCATATCGCCGTGGAGAACATCAGCTCACACATAGGGCGTTTTGACAGTTTGACATCTTTGTTCGTCACCGTGATCTTTCGGTTCTCGTGGAAGGAGAGCACGCATGGGTTTTCCAGACATTATTATTGCAGTCCCTTACCTAACCCAACCTACACCTAACCTAACCTTGTTTTTACGCAAAGAAAAGGTGCTTTTTGCCTACCGCCGGCCACGTGGAATCGGCCAGTTATAGCTCTCATCCACAAAAAAACTCACGGTTTCTTCACGCCATTGCCACTTTTGCCTGGTTCTGTTCTTGTGCTACTCTCGATGCAAAGACCTGGCACAACGGCCGCTTATCAGCTGGGCTCATTAACGATACCTTCTCAATTAGCGAGAGGGGTCAGAGTGGCCTGCGAGGTGGCCCATCGGCCTTCAATTCTACCCGCAAAGGTAAAGGCGCGTGTTGACACAAACACGCCTTTCAACCAGTAGGACAGTATTTGTCAAGCGACTGAATCCCGTCTTGCGCCCCGAGGCTCTGTCTGCAGATGCTCTAAGCCCAGTGCCTATCGGTGTCCAAAAAAACTTTTTTTTTAAGAATGCTCCTAAACTTATTGGCGTCGAATTAAAATCATACTATATAATTGTACGGGACAGCCGACAAACAGCTACATAAATATAGTATATAGATTATAGTTTGTACATAGTTGTAATAGGTCGCAAATAAAATATATTTTCATAGTGTTTTTATTCTCCCATAGTTAATAAGATAATAGAAATACATAGATAGATAGGTGTATGCATAGGTAATAATAGATACACTTATGTTGTAATCATTGTAAATAAATAGATTTTTCTCTTGTCTTTTTATTCCCCAGATAACTAGATAGCCTAGATAGGCAATAGATCCGATAACAGATATAGGAAACTCTGATAAGAAAATAGGTTTTCATTACAAATACATAGTCATAGGTTTATAGTTCCTATTTCTTATTAGAATATTATTATGTAACTTGCTAGAATAGTATAAATTAATGTAATAGATAAGGATTTTATATAGTTTATAGCAATAAAAGCCTATGTACAAAGAGCGTGAACGATACACGGACAGAGGGGCGCGCGCGGGGGGAAGCACACCGCAGCTTCTTATTGGCGCGTTCAATAGGCAGTATCGCAATAGATCGATACAGAAAATTATAGGATATATATACGGCCATATCGGCGTTCCGCACTGCCTGGCCGACTTCGCTACAGACTACTGCCTGCTCGACTTCGCACTACAAGATCGGACAACGGGTTATGAAGAAACAGCAAGACACAGTGGAAATACAGGAAACAGAACGCCACTCTGTCCGCCCGTACGTTCGTTTCGTCCACGCTCGCCGTACCGCTGGGTATATTCACGATTACATCGTGTTTCATTTCGTTTCTTTTGATACATCCCGTTTCTTACGATTATCTGTGTCAAAGTGGTACGGCTTGAGCGCCCGCGATCAACCGCGTCGTGTCACAGCGCACAGAGACAGACAGCAGCCCGCACACATATATATAGGAGAGAGACCAACGTGTGGGTCCTACAGTCCGAAAGTACGTAGGTTCGACACCAGCGCAACCAGTGTACGGTTCGTCACGTACATTGCTGGTCCTTCGAGCCGGATAGAAGATAGCGTGGGATCTACGTACAGCCGTCGCGTCGTGGAAAATAGAAGATGCCAGTCACCAGGTCGAGGTCCGGTCGGGGCGAGCGCACACCGAGGGCAGCGCCAGAGGCTGCCGCGCCCGTACAGCCGTCATCGGAACAACCTGCCGTCGCTACAGCATCCGCCGTGTCGCCGCCACGAGACTCCGAGCTTTCGTCGGAGATGATAGCGTCGTCGTCGCACGGCACCACGACTACAGAAGAAACCCACACTTGGTCTCACGGAACTACAGCTACAGAAGCGAAGTCGTCACAGTCACACAGCACCGCAGTGAGAGAAGCCCCGCCGCGCCCCTCCACCTCCGTCGTCGCCACGGGAACCGCTCTCTCGCAACCTACAGAACGCGTAGCCTCTCCTCGCCCGTCTCATCGTCGAAGCAGCCAGAAGAGCAAGAAGTCACTTCGTCTCATCAAGGCTAGGGTGGAGCTGCTGCGCCTACAGGTCGAACTCGCCGCCGCCCGCGTCGCCGCCCTAGAAGAGGAAACAGACACAGAAGACGACGACACACTCATCAGTGAACAAGAAACGGCGCGTCGAGTCACCGACTGGCTGGACACCAGTCAACCGCAGCTTGCCATCACAGATCAAGCTCACAACCCGTCGCCTGCAACACATCAAGACGTCACGGCGCCAACAGCTCAAGCCACAGTCGCGCCGCCCGTCATCGTACAGCCAGTGTTGCAGCCTACAGTTCAGCGCGCGGCACCCCCACCGACCCCGCGCGCCCCTCCGATGCCCGTTCCGCCACCGGCGGGAGAAAACACCACAGTAGCCGTTCGCCAGCCTCAAACCATCGACATCACCGAGCTCGCGAATGCATTCGCCCTCGCCGCCCGATCGGGATCTCGTCATGTGCAAGAATTGCCTGCGTACTACGGATCGTATCAAGAGTGGTTATCGTTCCGTGCCGCATATCAAGAAACAGCTCCGCATTACTCTGATATCGACAACATGGCCCGCCTTCGTCGCAGCGTACGTGGGAAAGCCAAAGAAGCCGTCGAGATGCTACTCATACACACAGGAAGACCCGATGTCATCATGAAGACGCTCGAGTCCCGCTTTGGTCGTCCGGACGCCATCGCAATCTCCGAGTTGGAGCGCCTGCGTTCACTGCCGCGCCCCAACGACACGCCTAAGGACATCTGTATCTTCGCTACTCGAGTGGTCAACATCATAACCGCGCTTCAAGCTCTCGGCAAGATTTACTACGTGTACAACCCGGAAGTCACAACGAAGATAGTCGACAAGCTTCCTACGACGCTGAAATACCGCTGGTACGACTTCGAAGCGGAACAGAGTGAAGATGAAGCGGATTTAGTCAAGCTATCGCGATTCCTACAGCGCGAGGCAGACAGATGCGGCCGACATGCTCTACCCGAGGCGATACCTGCACACACAGATACGAGGCAGACACAACAGCGGCGGGAGCGTCAACAGAAAACATTCACCGCGACGGAGCCGCCGAAACCTACTACACAGAAAAAGGAGTGTGCGGTCTGCGTCAAACCCGGTCACCATCCCTCCGCGTGTCAAAAGTTAATAGAAGCGGATCCGAACGGAAGGTGGAACATCGCAAAATCGAAAAGATTGTGTTTTCGCTGCCTCACCTACCGCCACCGAGGTCACACGTGTGAAAAGAAGTCCTGTGACGTCGACGGGTGCACCCGCACTCATCATAGCCTACTTCACTTCGAAAAGAAGAAAGAAGAACCCAGTGAAGTTGTCGCCTCAACGTGGTCATCGAGGAAGTGCGCGCACGCCTTCCTGAAAATAGTTCCGGTTCGTCTCAGCGGCCCGAAAGGCGAAATTTCAACCTACGCTCTGTTGGACGACGGTTCGACAATATCTCTGCTCGACGAACAAATAGCACAGAAGATTGGCGCAAGAGGACCGATCGACCCTCTGCATATCGAAGCCATCGGGAAGACAGAAGTGGACGCTACGCAGTCACGACGTGTATCATTCACCATCCACGGTGCGAGCAACAGTCACAGAATGCAAGCACGCACGCTCAACGGCCTGCATCTATCACCGCAACGCGTCACCGACAAGGACATAGCCGGCTGCGATTACCTCACAGATATCGCTAACGACCTCAAGTATCAAGGTGCGACGCCGAAGCTACTCATTGGGCAAGACAACTGGCACTTGTTACTCGCCACAGAAGTACGAAGAGGTCGACGCGATCAGCCGGTGGCATCGCTTACGTCACTGTAATGGGTCCTACACGGCGCGCACACGCGTACACTAGGACAGCGCGTACACTTTATCAACCACATCGTCGAGCCGAGAAACACAGAAGAAATCGATATCGACAACAGAATGGACGAACAGCTGAAAAATCACTTCGCGTTGGAGTCCCTCACCATAGCACCGAGACAACCACGCAGCGACCCCGAACAGCGAGCACTCGTCATGTTAGAAGAAAATACACAGCAACGAGATGACGGGCACTACGAAACAGCGCTGCTTTGGAAGTCAACAGATGTTGTAATGCCGAACAATTACAACAACGCCTATAGAAGATTGTTATCTACAGAAAGAAAAATAGACAGGGACCCCCAACTCAAGACGAAGTACGAACAACAGATGGACGCGCTCATCGCGAATGGTTACGCCGAGCGCGCGCCGCCTAGATCACCTGACAACAAAAGGACGTGGTACCTTCCCCATTTCGCCGTGCTGAATCCTATGAAGCCCGGGAAGGTACGAGTGGTACATGACGCCGCAGCGAAAACGATGGGAACTTCACTCAACGATTGCCTGCTCACCGGCCCCGACCTCCTGCAGTCACTACCCGGCGTACTCATGCGTTTCCGACAGCATCCAGTGGCCGTGATGGCCGACATTAAGGAAATGTTTATGCAAGTCAAGATAAGGACAGAAGATCGCGACGCACTACGGTACCTGTGGCGGGGGTGAAGAGGGGGGATCATCCGCCGGAAGAGTATAGAATGACTTCGCTTATATTCGGCGCGACGTCGTCGCCAGCTACAGCAATCTACGTTAAAGACACGAACGCCAAGAAGTTTCAAGACTCCCATCCAGCCGCCTACGATGCAGTCATCCGAAACCACTACGTTGACGATTACCTACAGAGTTTTCCGAGCGAAGAAATGGCGATCAAGACAGCGAGCGACGTGCGCGATATACATCGGCGGGCACACTACGAGCTGCGTCAATGGACATCGAACTCAGCGCGCGTACTACAGGGCTTGGGCGAAGCCAATACAGAACAAACAGTCATCAGTCTACACGACGGGTCGAAAACTGAAAGAGCTCTTGGACTAATTTGGAAGCCGACTACAGATGAGCTCGCCTTCAACTTAGACTTCGTCTACCACAGGAAATAGTCAACAACAGTAAGCCTACCAAGAGGGAAATACTCAAAGTAGTTATGTCTCTGTTCGACCCGCTCGGATTCGCATCCATCGTGACAACGCGCGCGAAACAACTTCTACAAGAAATATGGAGAAGAGGAACCGGCTGGGACGAGCCAGTGGATGAAGACATAGTGAAACAGTGGCAAGAATGGATGTGTCATCTCCGCGCACTTCGTGACATCACCATTCCAAGAACTCTACGGGGGTACAGCGACGCTCAAAGAAGAGAACTCCACGTGTTCGTCGATGCCAGTGAGGCCGCCTACGCCGCCGCGCTATACTGGAGAATAGTTCATCCGAACGGCGAGATATCGCTATCACTAATTCTCGCCAAAGCGCGCGTAGCGCCGATCAAGGTCACGTCAACGCCTCGTCTTGAACTTCAAGCAGCAGTTATGGGATGTCGCATGGCCGCGGCGGTCACAGAAGAACATGACAGCAAGCCAGACGAGAAGACATTTTGGACCGACAGTAAGACAGTGTTAACGTGGATCAAGAACGGCGCGCGTACCTACCGGCCATACGTCGCTCACCGCATCGCCGAGATCGAAGAAAACAGTACAGTCGGCGAGTGGCGATGGGTGCCTACGAAGTTGAACGTCGCAGATGATGCCACGCGGGATGTACCTCAAGATCTCGACAACAATCACCGCTGGTTTCGAGGTCCCGAGTTTCTACGCCAAGATCCGTCTACGTGGCCGTCCGACAGCCCTGCGCCTGTGTCACGTCACAGTACAGAAGTCATCGGCCGCCCTACGGGAATGCACTCCAGACGTCCACAGATTTTCCCGGTGGGAGCGGTACTTACGCTCCACTGCGCGGGTCCTACAGTTCATCGATATAACAAGAAAAAAGAAGACAGAATCCGTGCATTACAAGCGCACGCGAAAAAACACAGAAAAGGATCCGACGTGGCGCAACATCGAAAAACGCAACTCGCCAAAGAAAATCGCAGTACATAATAGTGAAAATCAACAGCGACAGTACATACAGATCCCCGCCACAACACTACGTGCCGCCGAAGAATTAATAGTACGAGCGAGCCAGCAAGAAAGTTTCGCGAACGACATCACAGCACTCGCAGGCGGGAAGGAAACTAGCAACAACAGCCGACTGCGCCCCCTAGCGGTCGAACTTGTCAACGGAGTGATAACGATAAGATCAAGAATAGCCGCTGTTATCAATGTCGAAGATAGTATGAAGAGACCGCCGGTATTGGACGGGGATCAATATGCAACGCGACTTTACATAGAATATGTACATAGAAAACTACACCATGCCGGCGTAGAGACGACAATCAACGAGTGTCGACAGAAATATTGGATTTTACGCCTGCGACCGACAGCGCGGGCTATCATTCATAGCTGCATACCGTGTCGTATAAGAAGAGCTACGCCGCCATCCCCACCCACCGGTGACCTACCACATTGTCGACTCGCGCATCACAGACGACCCTTCACCTACTCTGGATGGGACTACTTCGGGCCATATACAGTCACAGTCGGGCGAAGCACACAGAAGCGCTACGTGGCGTTGTTTACATGCCTAACAACGCGCGCCGTACACTTAGAGGTCGCCGCATCGCTAAGCACAGATTCCGCAGTACTGGCCTTCCGAAGGTTCATAGCAAGAAGAGGATGCCCTACAGAAATGTGGTCAGACAACGGTACCAATCTCCGAGGTACAGCATCAGAACTCCGCGAAGCAGCCAAGGCAACAGAAGAAGAGGCTAACAAGAGGTCAATCGGCTGGAGGTTCATACCCCCCGGATCTCCCTTCATGGGGGGTGCAGGCTACCTTAAAAACCAAACCTTTCAACATTGCAGGCTACCTTAAAAAATATCACAAAAAAATATGAGTTAATTTTAGAAGAAAATAGGGAAATTAGTTTAGTATCTGACGGTGTTCCCCTGACAGTGGTTACGGAATCACCTGTCACGGACTCAACCCCATCCCCTACTGTTGACTGCGGTATAAGTCTAAGTATAAATAAATACCCTCATGTAGAAAATGATGTACAATCCAAAATAGAAACAATTGATAATAGCATAAATAGAAAAATGATTTGTAAAAAATTAATAATATATTCTGATAAGTTAGGTCAAGATCTTAGTAGTATGATTTATAATAACCTGAACAGTGAATGTTCAGTATTCAATGTATGCACACCCGGGGTCACATTTTTAAACCTAATAAATAACATAAATTATAATGACATAGACCAACATACCACAATTTTAATAATGTGTGGTGACAGTTCCTCTATTACAGGAAGGAACTTAAAAAAAGGTATAGACAAAATCAATGATTTAAAACAAAAAAAGGATTGTAGATTTATCATAAGTGCCTTTCCATATTCAGACAATTTAGACAGTAAAAGTAACAGGCACATACATGATTTAAATGTACATCTGTACAATATGACTTATTGTCACGGTGACTTTATTTTTTATTTAGATATAAATAAATTTATTTGTAATTTTAAGTTGACTCTAGATACTATGTATCTGCCTCCTAGATATAAGCGACTCTTAGCTACATTAGTAGCTTATAATATACAAAGTAGTGTTGTAAATAGTACAACTAGTAACTCTAAATTAAACACAGTACATTGTAGTGCTGAATGTACCATAGCTGGAGATACTCAGTCTGATTTAAACTAATGAAAAAGACAACAGTCAAGGCCAAAGAGTTAAATATTATTCACCAAAATATTCAGGGCCTGACTAGCAAATTATTGCAATTAGAATTATATGCAAACGATAGGGATTTACATGTAGTATGTTTAACTGAACACTTTTTGCAGTCACATCAAGTACAATTTAATATTGATAATTATTTAGTCTCTAGTTTATTTATTAGAAAGATTAATGAAAAAGGAGGCAGTTTAATTTTAACACGTAATGATGTAAAATGTAAAGAACGCAAGGATATTGTGAGCCTGTCGGTTGAAAGTATTGTTGAATTATCCTGCGTTGAATTAGAAAATTGTATTATAGTATGCGCGTACAGACCCCCAAAAGCTGACTTTAATACTTTAGAAACTGTAATTGAAGATGTTTTGAGAAAATTAAGTTCATGTCGCAAAAACATAATATTGTGTGGCGACTTTAACGTAGATTTATTAGCGTCTGATAGCACCGAATGTATTAGATTTTTGAATTTATTTAAGTCATTCAATTTGTTCAATTTATTTTTAGAACCAACTAGAATACAAGGCGACTCTAAAACATGTATAGATAATGTTTTCTGTGATTGCACTGCTGTTGATAAAGCTATAATTAAAAATATAACATCTGATCATTTTGGTCAGTTCGTGAAATTTGCCAACAACGCAGTAGAAGTAGAATTACCTGAAATAACCTACAGAGCTATTACTAAAGATAAAATTAAAAAATTTAGGGATACAGTTTCGAAAAAATTACCGTTAATTGAAGAAACTCGGGATGATCCGGATATTTTGTATAATAAAATGTTCGGTGTGATTGAATCAGAATTTAATGATAATTTTCCACTTAAAAAGGGAAAGAAACGTAATCGGAAAAAGTTTAGCGAATGGGCTACCACAGGGATTCATATTAGTAGGAATAGGCTATATGAATTATTAGCTATGAAAGCTTATAACCAAACACCTAATTTCATTAATTACGTTAGAACTTACTCAAAGCTTTTTAAAAAAGTATGTTTATGCGCGAAGTCGTTATACACCAGGAAAGCTATTCTAGATTCTAAAGATAAAATAAAGACAACCTGGAATATTATTAACACTGAAACCGGGAAAAACAAGCAACGAGTAAATAAAATTGAGTTAAACATTAACAATAAGGTTCTAGACACTAGTGAATATGTCGCACAATACTTTGAGAACTTTTTCACAAACATTCCCCTAAATACAACCGCCCCACTAATGTCCTCATCTAGGAAATCAAAAAAGTTATTAACCAATTGCGTACCTAAATGTAAAGATAGGCTAATATTCAAATACGTCACACCTAAAAATATCATTGATACTTTTAAAAGCTTGAATAATAAAAAAACTGGTGATTTGTGGGACATTTCTGTCTCCGTTATTAGTAATATTATAGATGTAATTGCGCCTTACTTAGCTTCCATATTTAATAAATGTGTAGACGCGGGATCTTTCCCTGACATGATGAAGTTAAGTAAAGTTATCCCTCTATTTAAGACTGGTGACAGAAATGATCCAACAAATTACCGTCCCATTTCTATTCTGCCAGCACTGAGCAAAATATTCGAAAAGATAATTTTTAACCAATTATTAGATTTTTTCAACAAAAATAGTCTGTTCCATGGTGATCAGTATGGATTTACTAAGGGTCGATCAACAACGGATGCAGGTGTTGCACTATTACAAAACATCTATGATGCTTGGGAGTGTTGTCAGAATGCAATTGGTGTCTTTTGTGACCTCTCCAAAGCCTTTGATTGTGTAGACCACAAAACCCTTCTATCCAAACTTGAGCACTACGGAATAAAAGGGAAGGCTCTTGAATTGATTGAATCTTATTTGAGTAGCCGAATTCAAAAAGTTAGTGTAAATCAAGTAAAATCTGAAGGATCAACCGTAGTGATGGGTGTGCCCCAGGGTTCTATCTTGGGTCCTTTGTTGTTCCTGATCTATATTAATGATTTACCATATTATGTAAAAGATTGTAAGGCTGTACTTTTTGCTGATGACACTTCCCTTGTTTTCAGCGTAGATAGGAAAACTGACACCTCTGATGAGATGAATAATATATTGTCGCAAGTGTTGGATTGGTTTACAGCAAATAATTTAGTATTAAATGCAAAAAAAAACGAAATGTGTAAAGTTCTGCTTACCAAATGTTACAAAAGTTCCAACACGATTATTTATTGATAAGGAAGCAGTAGATATGGTTGATAACACAACATTTTTGGGAATAACGCTTGATTCAGGGTTGCAATGGGGTGCCCATATTCAAAAATTAGCTGGAAAACTTAGCTCTGCGGCCTATGCGGTTAGAAGAATTAGGCAAATGACTGACGTTGATACAGCGCGTTTGGTATATTTTGGGTACTTCCACAGTGTTATGTCCTATGGAATATTGCTATGGGGTAACGCTGCAGATATAAATACCATATTTGTTTTACAAAAACGCGCTATCAGATTTATATATAAATTAGGTGCTAGAGAGTCTTTGAGGGAACTATTTAAAGACATAAATATTTTGACCCTCCCTTCGCAATTCATCTATGCGAACATTATGTACGTGCGTCAGAGTATACACTCATTTAAGAGAAATTGTGATATTCATAGTATTAACACGAGAAATAAAAATAAATTAGCCATCACAGCTTTGCGGTTAGAGAAAACAAAAAAATCTTTTGTGGGTCTCGGCTTGCGCCTCTATAATAAAATTCCAGATGATATAGTAGCATTACCATTATCTAAGTTTAAGACAGCCGTTAAAAATCATTTATTACAAAATGCGTATTATCATGTAAATGACTACTTATCATCATCTGAGAAAAATTCTTGGAAATAGTTGTCTGCAAATTGTAATTGTATAATTTAAATATATAGCTTAAGTGTAAATCTGTATTGTAATTGTAACATAGCCCATCAGGCTGGGTAGGGACCAATACTGAACTGGGTTTCTTTCGGCGTAATCTTCCCAGCAGTGGTCGTTCCGAAACGCTAGTAGTTTTTAGCTTCTGCACTAAAAAAAAAAATATTTAAAAAAAATGACCTTCAATAAGAGATAAATTTATCCTACATTGAATAAAATTTTTTGACTTTGACTTTGACTTTGACTTTGGTGCATGGGAGCGACTCGTCCGTAGCGTAAAGACAGCGCTAAACACCGTCCTGCACGAGCGTCATCCCTCAGAAGAGACGCTCTTTACGCTTCTCGCCGAGGCCGAATATACAGTCAACAGTCGGCCACTCACACACGTCTCGGTCAACCCTGAAGATCCCGAGGCCATCACCCCAAACCACTTCCTCCTGGGTGGTTCAGCGCGAACTCCGAGCCCCGGCACCTTCGACGACAGCGACCTCATCGGGCGCCCCCACTGGCGCGCCTCACAACGTCTTGCCGATCTATTTTGGGCAAGATGGCTGCGCGAGTACCTGCCTGACTTGCAACACAGGCGGGAGCCCCATGCTAAGGGCCCCGCAATCCGAGCCGGCGACGTCGTCCTAGTCGCTGATGGGACGCTGCCACGCAACACATGGCCGCGTGGTATCGTCATCGCCACACACCCCGGACCGGATGGAGTCACCAGAGCAGTCGACGTGAGGACCAAAGGCGGAATCCTGCGGCGACCCACGAAGAAGCTGGTGATCCTGCCTACGGCGTCGGCTGCCCTCCAGGAAAATCAAGAATGCGACGACCTGGCGGACGACGCACGGCGGGAGGATGTACGGGACAGCCGACAAACAGCTACATAAATATAGTATATAGATTATAGTTTGTACGAGTTGTAATAGGTCGCAAATAAAATATATTTTCATAGTGTTTTTATTCTCCCATAGTTAATAAGATAATAGAAATACATAGATAGATAGGTGTATGCATAGGTAATAATAGATACACTTATGTTGTAATCATTGTAAATAAATAGATTTTTCTCTTGTCTTTTTATTCCCCAGATAACTAGATAGCCTAGATAGGTAATAGATCCGATAACAGATATAGGAAACTCTGATAAGAAAATAGGTTTTCATTACAAATACATAGTCATAGGTTTATAGTTCCTATTTCTTATTAGAATATTATTATGTAACTTGCTAGAATAGTATAAATTAATGTAATAGATAAGGATTTTATATAGTTTATAGCAATAAAAGCCTATGTACAAAGAGCGTGAACGATACACGGACAGAGGGGCGCGCGCGGGGGGAAGCACACCGCAGCTTCTTATTGGCGCGTTCAATAGGCGGTATCGCAATAGATCGATACAGAAAATTATAGGATATATATACGGCCATATCGGCGTTCCGCACTGCCTGGCCGACTTCGCTACAGACTACTGCCTGCTCGACTTCGCACTACAAGATCGGACAACGGGTTATGAAGAAACAGCAAGACACAGTGGAAATACAGGAAACAGAACGCCACTCTGTCCGCCCGTACGTTCGTTTCGTCCACGCTCGCCGTACCGCTGGGTATATTCACGATTACATCGTGTTTCATTTCGTTTCTTTTGATACATCCCGTTTCTTACGATTATCTGTGTCAAAGTGGTACGGCTTGAGCGCCCGCGATCAACCGCGTCGTGTCACAGCGCACAGAGACAGACAGCAGCCCGCACACATATATATAGGAGAGAGACCAACGTGTGGGTCCTACAGTCCGAAAGTACGTAGGTTCGACACCAGCGCAACCAGTGTACGGTTCGTCACGTACAATAATAAACCAAAACATAAATTTGACAAAAGTTTTACTGTTACTTGTTGAACAGCAATCTTTCGAACAAAAATGTTTTACGTCATTCTTTAAATAAACATAATTTTTAAATTTTTAGCAAGATTTAGATAAAACAAACACTATGTTTTAAGCAAAAGTTGACAAAATATATTAGTGAAAACTGCAACTGAATCGGTTTAGCTGTTTCTGAGATTACCGTGCATAAACTCAATATTTCGAACAAAAATGTATGACGTGATTCTTTAAAATTATATAACTTTTTTATAGTTAGGGAGGCGAATAGGGGAATTTTCTGCAATACTCGAGCGTGGCAGTTTAAGATATGAGAGATACCTTAGACCTAATAGAACAACCTTGTAAAGTATTTAGCTCTATATGTAGTGACGCGTGCCTAGGATAGACGATCAGATTAGTAAAAAAAAATCGATAGTCTGAAATACTCGAGCGCGTCAGATTAAGATATTGGGGGTTGATTTTAGTGTTTAAAGACTAAATTTAACTAATCTGACGATAAGTCCTTGACGCCGCGGAGTTATAGGGTCGCGAACTTGTAAAAAAAAAAAACGTTAATCCAGCATTCTCGAGCGCGATTTTTTATTTTTTATTTTGAAGAATATAATCTAAAACTTACTAAAAATACAAAATCTGCCGGTTTCCGCATGACCGGAAGTGTGGAGGAGCTATTTCGTGTTCCTAAGAACGCGTTGCGGCATATAAGTCGCGAACGATACATTTACAAAAAAAAAGTTTAAATAATCATTTACGTTGGTTGTATCTATCGCTTTATTGTCATTCTTAAATTCCCCGTTTTATCAAGGAGAAAGAAAGGAAAAAAAAAGAAACCAAAAAACCTTTTTCGGTCAGATTAAGAGAACCCACCAACTTTTTTGTCAGATTAAAAAAATATGCTTTCAGGATACCGAGATAAACCTCCCCTATGAAAATCTGACGCGCTCGAGTATTTCAAAAAAACTTTTTTTTTTTGCATTTTCAAAAATTCATCGTAACTTATCGTCACGCCGAAATGGTCAGTTTTTTTAAAGGGAGCTTCCTTGGGACCTACTTAACACCCCTTCCGAAAATCTGACGCGCTCGAGTAAATTTTTTTTTTTGCATTTTTGACTGCTTTATATGCCTACCCCCACCACGCAAACCGGCAGATTAGTATACCGTTGTTATCAGAGGCACTTGGGGCATACGTAGTATGAATATCTGACGCGCTCGAGAATGCCCAAGTAACTGTTTTTTTTTAACATTTTTGAAAAACCGTACACGCCAAACCCACCGCTAAAATGGTTTTTACCATACGAGCTTTTCGAAATTATTTTATCTTTCGATTTTGATAGGTCTCGACGGCGCCGTTGAATTACGCCATTTAGCTACCTCGCCTCCCTACCCATTATTTATGAACAGATTTAAATAAAACAAACTCTAAATTTTAAGTGAAGCTTATGACAACACATTAATGAAAACCGCAACTGAATCGGTTTAGCCGTTTCTAAGATTAGCGTGCACAAACGCACAGACAAACAGACAAAAATTCTAAAAATAATTGTTTTGTATTTTATTGCGATGGCTAAAGCCCCCAACAGTATTTTTTTTTTCATTTATCTTCCATGTACAGATAGCGATGGGTTACGTTTTTTTATATGTATTTATTGATTTTACTTTATAGTTTTTTTTTTTATTAACCTTTATTGTCCCACTGCTGGGCAAAGGTCTCCCCCATATCCTTCCACTTATCCCGATTTTGTGCGACCTGCGACCAATTCTTCTCAAAACATCTGATGTCATCACTCCAACGCTTTCTAGGCCTGCCTTTCTTTATAGATATATTATAAAATCTATCTATAGAGGTGGCGAATAGAACAAACTCTGGTTTCGATTCCCATTCGCCTCCAGTGTAGTTACATACATATGTTAAAGTTGTAGGTATATTGAAACTGACAGTTCATTAATAATTTAAGTAATTTGTTTTAAATTTTAATGTTATGTTTAACCTGTTATTCTTCCTGAAAATTTATATTTAATCGTGTTAAAAAAGTTAAGAGATTTCCATTTTAAAATGGTCATAGGTCACTTAAGAATTATAAGTATATCCATACTTATATATAAAGCTGAAGAGTTTGTTTGTTTGTTTGTTTGAACGCGCTAATCTCAGGAACCACTGGTCCGATTTAAAAAATTCTTTCGGTATGAGATAGGTCGTTTATCGAGGAAGGCTATAGGCTATATTGCATCACACCCGCGACTTCACACGTGTGGTTAACGCGGGCGAAGCCGCGCGCTGCCTCTAGTACACAATACAATACTAAACACCAATGAATAATCAAAATTAAGCTTTATTTCTTCATCTAAAAGCCTGTTTTTTTTTATTTCTAACCATTTTTTAAAATCCATATTTTGCCGCCATTGGCAACAAATGGAAATGTAAACGAACAAATTCAAAAACAAGTCGCCAGTGGTGACGAATGGGAATTGAAACCAGATGTGATTTGTTTATTAGATCTCGTTCGAACCAATTTTCGCTGGTAGGTAGTTTACATGGTAATGAACATCATTTTGAGTTTTATCATTCTCTTATTTTAGAAGTTACAGAGGGGGGACACACATTTTTCTATTTTGGAAGTGTCTCTAAATAGTTTATAAAAATATGATGTTATTTTTTTTTGGTTTCAGTTCTAAGTATGGAGAACCCCTAAAATTTATTGTTTTTTTCTATTTTGTTGTGAAAATGTTAATGCGGTTTACAGAATACATCTACGTACCAAGGTTCAACAGTATGGTTCTAATAGTTTCGGAAAAAAGTGGCTGTGACATACCGACGGACAGACTGACAGACAGCCAGACAGACAGACAGACAGACATGACAAATCCATAAGGATTCCGTTTTTTGCCATTTGGCTACGGAACCCTAAAAACGATATGACATTTTTTACTAAAATACCTACACATTTCATACATATGATCTACCGACAGATATACGTTTCGTTTTATCCTATTTAACCTTTTCACCGCGAGACTTTATATCAGTTGTCGTGCCCCCAGCGCGAGACATGGTAAATCTAACATACCTATCAACAACCAAAAACGGATATGGATACGTAAGTTATGTGCCATACGAGCATTTTTGGTTTGTCACAAATATGTGACTTTCGCGGAATGGGCCCGACAATGTTTGTCACATATATGTGACGCTCGCGGTTAAAGGGTTAAAACATAAAATACATTATAAACAACAATAAAAATCCTAAAATTTAAATTAGTTAAGAGCGCATCGCTAACTTTCTAGTGTGCGTTCTTAAATGTCCTTTTAAATATCTTTTATCAATAAACTTACGTTGACAGACGTTACATTCGTATGGTTTCTCACCAGTGTGCGTCCTCATGTGCAGTTTTAAATAACTTTTATCACTTAATTTAAGCTGACAGACGTCACATTTATATGGTTTCTCACCAGTGTGCGTTCTCAAATGTCTTTTTAAACTTTTTTTATCAATAAACATATGTTGACAGACGTTGCATTCGTATGGTTTCTCACCAGTGTGCGTCCTGACGTGAACTTTTAAATTACTTTTATCACTTAACTTAAGCTGACAGACGTCACATTCATATGGTTTCTCACCAGTGTGCGTTCTCAAATGTCTTTTTAAACTACTTTTAACACGAAACATACGTTGACAGACGTCACATTCATATGGTTTCTCACCAGTGTGCGTTCTCAAATGTCTTTTTAAATTACTTTTATAACTAAACTTACGATGACAGACGTCACATTCGCAAGGTTTTTCACCAGTGTGCGTTCTTAAATGAATTTCTAAATAATATTTTCTATTAAACCTTTTTTGACATATATCACATACATGTGGTTTTTCAACAGTGTAAATTCTTTTATAATCTTTCAAAGCATATTTCTGAATTAACCTTTTTTGACAGACGTATTCATATGGTCTCTCATTAGTATGCGTTTTTAAATGTCTATCTAAAATAACCTTTTGAGTAAATTTACGTTGACAATACGAACATTTAAATGGTTCCGCGCCAGTGTGCTCACTCAAATGTAATTTTAAAGCATTTTTATTAAATTTTCTTTTGCAATATATTTTGCAATAGGAACATTCAAATGGTTTAACAGTATGCGTTCTCAAATGACTTTTTAAATTACTACGTGTCTTAAACCTTTTTTGACATACATCACATTCATGTGGTTTCTCACCAGTATGCGTTCTCAAATGGTTTTTTAAATTACTTTTCCTTATAAACCTCTTAAGACATACATCACATTCATGTGGTTTCTCACCAGTGTGCGTTCTCAGATGACCTGTTAAAATACTTTTACGATTAAACTTTTTTTGACATATATCACATTCATGTGGTTTCTCGCCTGTGTGCGTTCTTAGATGCGCAAGCAAATGATTTTTCCTACTAAACTGAAGTTGACTTATGTTGCATGTATGACCGTGTTCATACTCTCGAGGATCTCTTCGAGGCTTGAGTTTCTCACTGCTTGAACTTCCTTCTCTGTATTGTTCTTCAGCTTCACCATCTGCAACTGGTGAATTACACAATTATTCCAGTGTATTATTAAACGACCCGAATCCCGCGACTTCGTCCGCTTGGACTTAATGTCTCCAGAAAATGCTCATCATTTTTATATTTCTTACAGTTTATATAATAGTGCCCATTATTATTTAACCTTTCATTTGATACCCCATTCAGGCGTATGCATACTTTGGGTTGCTTACCCCACTTTTACCCCCGTAACTTATAAAATACTGAACCCATTTCCATGAATCACAGCTAAAAACCATCTCTATCAAGTCAGCTTTCAAAAATATAAATCGGCTAATCGGCTAGGGTGTTCCGTACAATAAGCGGTGGTTAAACGTATAGCTGATAAAAAAAACACGCCTGCTAAACATTTATTTATATTATGCTATGTTGTAACGAATCGCGCGGACGTTGACCTAGCGGGGCGCTGCTGCTGTCGCGGCTTGTGCGCAAATTCGTTCGATCATTGTCGTTAAAAAATAGCATTATAATTAACCGTTTAGCTCTGCGCGTTCACGCGTTGTATTTACTATTTTGTTGTAGGCGGCGGCGGAGGACGTTTGGAGATTCCACGCGCTTTCTCGACGAAAGTCGTTGTCTTAATGTAAATAGTCCATTGATTGATAAATTATTATTAACATTGTTGGTCCATAGGGACCCGGTCCTTTGAGGCGTTCATGGTTAAAACGTTATTATTATTATTATTATTTTTTATTTGGTTCACAAAACTGACAATTCACAGTAACACTTTGTGGTAGGCATGTTAAATATACAGAAACATGTGAAAGTGAAAGTCTTCTCGATGTGAACACAGCACGCATATACAAAAACCTATATAAGTACATATAACTACACTACACAATATAAATTAATATAAAAAAAGAATAGATAATTTACAGCAAGCTATGTTTGATGAAATTGGCCGATGCACTAAATATATCAAATTTAGTAGATACGTTATTATATGCGGAACACATGCGCACGATCGGTGAATTCTCCATATATAAAGTACGGGTCAAGGGGGTGCTGAACGTCTTCCTTGTATGAAGTCTGCTGTTTTGACGTGGAACCGCAAAGGTTATCCTACCCAGCAATGCGGGGTTATCGATTTTACCAGTAACTATTTTTTGCAAAAAGAGGATATCAGTGATATTTCGTCTCTGATGAAGAGGAGTTATTCAAAAGTATTCAAGCCTGGCATCATAAGATTCCAGACTGTGACATAATTTTTTTGCAAATGTAAGATGATAAAGAAACTTTTTTGGATTCTCTCTAATCGGTTACAATGAACTTGAAATATCGGGTTCCAGATTACACTGCTATACTCCAAAAGTGATCTTACAAAACTGTTAAATAAGATAATTGAGACTTCAGGATCATCAAAAAATTTTGTCTTACGAGTTACAAATCCAGCCAGTCGAGCGCCTTTATTAGTGATATAGTCGATATGTTCTGTAGTCAGTTTGCTATCTAGTATTACTCTTAAGTCACGCGTTTTTGAAACCTGACGTACATACGGTAACATTATTAATGTGGTAGCTTGAAGGTATAGACATTGTCTTACGTGTAAACTTTATGTGAAAGCACTTTGACTCGTTTAGGAGCATTTTGTTTTTACTACACCATTGACTAACGATGTTAATGTCGCTCTGTAATTGTATTATATCATTGTCATTACGAATAACACGGTATAACTTAAGGTTATCAGCATACATTTGATAATTAGAGGATATGGTTTTACCTAAATCATTTACGAATATAAGGAAAAAGAGAGGCCCGAGATGCGAGCCCTGTGGAACACCCGAAGGAACCTCTCTTGCTGCTGATTTGAAACCCCGAACTGTAACCAACTGAGACCTGTTGCGAAGATACGATTCGCACCACCTAAGCAAGGACCCACAAATTCCAGCGTGACTCAATTTTTCTATGAGTATGGGATGATCGACTACATCGAATGCCTTAGAAAAGTCAGTATAAATTGAATCCACTTCGGCTTTCTCGTCCAGAGCATCAAAAATATCAGAAACATATTCTGCAAGATTAGACGCTGTGGACCTGCCCTGTAAAAATCCATGCTGATGGGAATCTATGATAGGTTTGACGTGCGATAAGATTTTAACCTGAACCATGGATTCAAATAACTTCGGTATTGCAGATAGAATGGAAATAGGTCTAAAATTACGAATGTCAGAACAATCACCCTGTTTGTGAATGGGAACAATGTGTGCTATCTTCCACCGCGCAGGAAAAACTCCATCTTGCAGGAATTTGTTAAAAATATGATAAAGAGGTGTTACTAGCTGTGATGCACAAGTTTTAAGAAATACCGGTGGAATAGAGTCACGGCCCGGTCCCTTGTTGGTATCAATATTTTCAAGTGCCTCCAAGATTTCCTCTTTTGAAAGATGAATCGAACCCAGAGAAGAATGTCCTATTGGAGTTTCTTGGGCGTCTAAAGTTGGCGATGACGTTGATGAATTATCCTTTGAATATATCGAATGAAAATAAGTTGAGAAAAGGTCGCAAATTTCCTGACCACCGTTTGCAATTTGACTATCCGGATACATTTCATCCGGAATATCATTGCTGTTTGATCTTGTAGATTTTATAAAGATCCAAAAATATTTTGGGTCCTTTTTGATATAATTCTTGGAATCTTTCCTCAGTTTCTCGAAACAATCGTGAAGCATTTTGTTTGTCACATCTCTCACGGAGTACTTGATAGGATAGTAAATCACGTGGGTTAGAGTATTTTTTGTATTTACGGTGAAATTTGGCCTTTTCTTTTAAAGCTTGTATGAGGGGATGACTGAACCAATTAGGGTAAGTGTTATTGCCCTTGTAATAAGTAGGTGTATGTTTCTCGATAATAGGATTTATAGTGTTATAAAACACTTCTACAGTTTTGTCAACGTCAAGAGTCGACTCCAACTGCCTCGCCCAATCAATTTGATCTAATTCTTCTTTTATTTTTTGATAGTTAGCTTTAGCGAAATTTAATGATTTAGTTTTATTAATTTTTGGAGGTTTACATGAGGGTAATTTTAACGAAATATTTAAAGTGGGATGATTTTTATCCTCTGGAACTAAAGGGTTGTTACTAGGGGATACTTTCATTAAATTATATGAGTTTGTAATAATCAAGTCAAGCGTACGGTCATTAGCATTTGGGATATAATTTAGTTGATAAAGGCCATTAAAGGAAAGAGTGTCAATCAGTAAATTGTCCTTCTGATCTGACGAGCAGTTTGGCAAGTTTGGTAAGTTTAAGAAAGTTGTGTTCGTGTAAAAATACTCTAATCTAAATAATAAAGATGCTATTAAATAATTATTTACTCTGAAAACATTATATTTAGTCAAGTTTACGTGATTTCCATCGGGTAAAAATTTACATGTTATGAATTATTCATGTTGTTATAAATTAGCAGAATAATGGCAAATTTTCTTCGCTTCGCTTTTTGCTTCGATTTTCTTTACTTACATGTTTTAATTTTTTAAGTTTTCTTTTTTAAATTTTTATTTTTATATTCGTTATAATATTAAGTCAAAAGTAACATGATATAAAGATTTAGCATATTTCATGTAGCATAGCATGTTACGAAAATCTAGCCGTTAAGAACACAACTACATACAATGCCAGAGTCACACATTTGAAACCCTTACAGTAAAACGCGGAATAACTACTATTAGCGCTATTTTGTGGTGTTTTAATGGACTATTTATATTGAGTTTAACCACTTTATTTTTAATTGATAGAATTCTTTAAGTTTTAGCATTCACCTGTAATCTACACGCAATAAACTATACTTTGTAATTTTTTATTTTATTTCTTTATTTATTTCATTAAGCGGGGAACTGAAGAATATAACCATCTCATTAAACTTAGGTTTAATGAGATGGTTATATTCTTCAGTATTAAAGTATTCAATATTAAAGTTGAATAAAAAAACAATATTTCTTAGACCACATCTCATGGCGGCTGTTTACATCGCTTATATTCATAAAATCAAAAAAATGTTGGAAATAATTTTTTCAAAACTAAGAATCGACGAAAGATATTTTATCAAAATCGGTGGTGAAGTGTGTGGGTGGTGAAGTGTGAAACACACTTCACCACCGATATTGATAAAAAATTTGACTTATCGAACAAAAAAATTTTTTTCCCAATCGTCCAGGCGTCTTCGAATAATTGGTGAACATGAACATACATTACGCAAGATTCCGACGAATTGATAATCTCCTCCTTTTTAGAAGTCGGTTAAAACGGACCTCATACAATAAAACATCGGTAGTATTTTTATTAACGTTAAAGGTGTTATGAGACGAAGATGCAAACATGGTAGTACTTTAATCAAATAAAGTTGTACCTCTGCTTATCGCTATTCTAGCTACTATTGGAGACTTATTGGAGTTACAAGACACCAGTGTTATTTGGAGTCCTTTCAAAAATTTCTAAATAATTTGTCGTTATTTGTAAATTATCAAAGTTTCAATATCACATTCACGTTGCAATGAAAAAATAACCCTATCGAGTTTTAATTTTGTACAACGCCATCTAGGGATGGCTAAAGTAAACTTAACAAATACGAACAAAGTTACAAAACGAGGTAATTGTTGTGTTTGTTGCTCGCTGTCAGTCCGGCCGAAAGAACGCGATAGCGAATGCTGTTCCGTGATGATAAATGAGATCCAACCCTAAACCGACCAATTTCGAGAAGTTCTATTTTTAGGGTTCCGTAGTAAACAAGGAACCCTTATAGTTTCGCCATGTCTGTCTGTCTGTCTGTCCGTCCGCGGTCCTACTCAGAAACTATAAGTGCTAGAAATCTGTAATTTGGCATGGATATGTATATCAATCATGGCAAAAAAGTCGTAAAATAACATATGGAAAAAAAAAAAATTTCACGGTACCTGCCATACAAGTAAAGAGGAAGTCAATATTTTTTTTCTCTACAAACATATTTTGTGGGGTATCGTTGAATAGGTTTTTCAAAAATATTGTGAGCTTGGGAACACCATTTTTCGATTTAGGGATCCGTGTCTGAAATATTTAGGTTTCAAGTATTTTTTTTGTTAAAGTCACGTGTCCCCCCCATCTATCTGCTAAACGGTTATATATGGACACGTGAATAAAATCACAGCTATAGTATATGTAATGAAGTTTAAAGGGAAACTATCAGAGCTATAAAGGGTTAACAAATTAAAAAGTTATAGGTGGGTGATCAACTTATAAAATGTCTTCGAAAAGAAAAATTTCATACAAATTCAATACTTAGCAGTTTTAGACTGCAAGTTGGCATTTACAACTACGGAACCCTATACTGCGCGTGGCCCGACACGCACTTGGCCAATTATTAACTCCATAACTTGTTCCAATGTAGCATACGTGGTCTTGATCTCTTCTATCTTGGACTGAATTAGCGATACATCTTTTAGGAGTTTTACACAGTCCAGATGTTCCATTTTTAGACCCGGAATACGGTCAAGTTTTCTGGCCATAAATACCGGCATTTCAGTTTTCTCTGCAGATTTATACTACTGACACACGTTTTTGAAAGTATGCCAGCATTTCGTCAATCACTATATTACAATTACTGCATGTCATTTTTATCGATATTTTTACGTTGCAAAAATTACGATCACACGGATACGCGCTCCCAATCCCATACGCTACGGGTGCACGCGCGCGACCGACTGATAACCATACTCGTCGGAGTATAATTTTTCCATGCTGATAACAAATATTTAAGTTTCGCTGGTTTTTTTACTATATTTCCTTTATTACTAATTAATTTGAATATAAATATCTAATTATTGGAATGTAATTAGTTGAATTAATAAATGAAAGATTGGAATTAGAACTTGTCACATAATATAAAACTCGTCCAATAGACCGATTCAAAATCATGATGTCAGTGGGACATTATTATTTGTTGTATCTTTTTAGAGTTCCGTACCCAAAGGGTAAAAACGGGAACTAACCCTACCCAATCACAATTACTTAGATCGAAGTAAATATATATTTAGATACTATACAACACATTGACGAGGTACTTCATTACTTATCCTATCTATGTCCGAATGTCAAAATCCAAAACAAGTTTGCAATAATCTTCAGAATCCATAATGTTCAAATATCCGTAATTTTGATTTACCTCATTATCTTGAATCATAACACTTGTGCCATAATATGAATTGCTATAATAATTTTGGATGCTATAAAGTCACATGTCCTAGGTGTAATTATAATGTATGTTAGTCCGAATGTTAATTTGTAATAAGATTATTAGCTTAAAACACTAGGTTAAAATTAGAAGTTAGGTTAGGTTCGTTAGGACGTTAGGTTCGTTAGGTTTCCTGTGATCAAGATACGCGAAATTTCGTTAGGGCTAGGCATCATTCGGACATTATGGTTATTATAGAAAAAAATGTTATGAGATCTTAAATTATGGATAGAAAATTTATGAGACAAAATAGAGAAGAGAACCCATTGACGTCATCGTTTTATTGGTCCTTCCGAGACTGTCACCAACTGTCGCATTCTTTATTTATTATGTTGAAACGGTCGTTTTGCCAAATAACTTACTATACTATCAATGAGGACTTTTCAGAATAGAAATTAAAAAAAAGAAGTCTAGATGGCGTTGATAAAAAGGCATGTGTCAATGTCATAGATGGCAATATTGAATGTCCTGTCACTCTCATAGGGGTGGGTCGTCAACGGTTTTGTCGTCGACGAAACGAGACCGCTTTCCGTCAACTTTAAACGAGTTCATAAAACAGTCTAATTTTCGACTAGTTAGGAACCACATTGAGGAACTATGACAACGTAAACTAAACTTTTATTGCACGATTCAACGACAGCGTCAATGTCTTGACGTGAACTAGACTAAAGTCAAATGAGACCTAAAAAATAACGTAAATCAAGTCTAATAACCTGTTTGTAAACAAATAAAAATACAATCTATGCGTATGACAATAGAATTGAACTGCGCCCACTCAGTGCATGGATTTAGCGCATGCGCGTGGCAGAGACAGACATATCAGCAAATATTAAAGTATGAATGAAGCGAACAGATTGCTAGCTTCGGTTGGCGCAGCGATAGCGAAGCGACGAAGAGTCACGATCACGAGTCACGACACGACTAGTCTCGAACAAACGTGTTTGATAGTCGCGGAAAAAGGCGTTCACGAGTGAACTGGTTTATCATTCGACGGTAAACTAGTCTAATAGTTAATGCACTTCATGCCAATTAACGGTTGAAATAAACCGTTCGTTCATTCAACGCCCATGTCTTCTCTCTAGGTGTCTATGTAGGTAATATAAACATAATATGTTAATATTTTAACAAAAAAAAAATTGGTTGTTTGTAAAGTAGGTTTACGATCGAGATGTTTACGTGATAACGTCGTTTCACGGAATGACTGGCAGCGCTCGAGATGAGACGGGAGATCGGTCCGTCTCTCTCTCGTTATACCTGCGATCGCGCTCGTGAGGTTTTGGTGTGACACAAGTTTCTGAACATGTCACCCGACTAAAACGATTTTAAAGACGTTATCACGTCAAAAAATACTACGTTTTAATCATGGTTAGCCCATGTATTGTGAAAAACTGTCAAAATATTGGCACTCATCGTTTTCCTAAAGACGAAATCACAATGGATACGCTTTACGACATAATATCAAGTCTGGACTAACTTTTCACAAGAATTCTCTCATATATTCACTGAATTAAGAGAAATTTATTCTTGGTAGAATGTAAATTGCTTACATTTTACAAGCACAGCTTTTTTGACACTAGTACTGGGTGTTTTTTCATGAAACGCTTTTTGAAACTCGTTTCTACGAGAGTAACGAATGAAGGGTTTTTCGATTTATATACATTTAGTTATACTGAGAACGGACGACCACTCCGGGTGAAACGAAGAAACGAATAACGAAACGATCCCTGATATCCAAAACATGAACGAACATTCCTTCCGTTCCACCCGTTCATTCGTTTTTTCTCCTACAAACGCGTTTCTTTCGTAATCTTTAAGCAATTTTGAATCTTATTTAAAGGATGGAGAAAACAGTTTTTCGTGAAACTGGTTCTCGATCCAGTTCCTTTGCCAGATGAAACCAGTCCGTTCCGTTTTCTGCAAAACCCGTTACGTTACGACCCACCACTATTTGACACTTGACCAAGGCATCAACGCCATCTAGTAAGAAAAATAGTTACAATTTTTTTTTTTTAAATGTCACTTTGAAAACCCCTCATTAGCATAAGATAATATGATCTATTCTATTGCACTCAGTACATCCCTATTTTGTCTTTTATGTTGGCTGCATAGGCATCAGGTTGGTATAGGAGCATTACGTGCGTTTCATACAAATCGACGGACTTATTTATATTATAGAAGTCCCGTCTTATAACAAAAAAACAAAGTAACTGATAATATGTAGGTATTTTCTTTCTTTGATTCAAAAGTCAATCAAACAAGCCACTAATTAATTATAAAGAAAGATTGTCCCATTTGTCCTAGAAACAAGCCAAAGTAACCTGACGCTGTTGTGTGTTCCATCGCCTAACGTCACGTTTTTAGGTTTTTTAGTGCATAAATCTAATAAATTTGGAAAATCATGGCCAGGTAAGTTATTTTTAATTTGCAACTAAAATTTCACTATGTATGTATGTAACATTTTAGGTTTTATTATTCTTATTTTTTTTTTATAAAGGCCACTCCTGCACCACTCCCCCCGATGTGGCACAGCAGTGGTTAACATACCGGCAGTCCAGCCTGCTTGCTGGATCATCTTTAGGATGCTGTTGGCGCTGTCCCGCACCCTGCGCACCAGGGACGCGCATCTTTTTCGCATTGTAGCGTAAAAGCAATTTACTTGCGCCTCAGCAAACATCCCTGATGCACTACAAAAGCGGGGCAGCCCCAACAGGATCCTAAACGCATCATTATATTGGACACGGGGAGCGTTGTAAGCTTTTTGAGTATATCTAGCCCACAGGCTACAAGTGTAGAATGATGTGCAGAAAGCTCTGAATAAAGTTATTTTTACTTCCCGCGAACAACGAGCAAACCTGCAGGCCAGCATGTTCGCTGTCACTGAGAACGCTCTTTGTTTCCTCTCAATATCGGCATCATCTTTGAGGCCGGGAGTCAACTCGTGACCTAGGTATTTTAATGTATATAATTTGCAATATGTTTTTATTGAGAGTAACTGGTTTTTGGTTTATTATCATATCTTTTATTCCCTGCCTCATAGACCATAACTTGGCTCTTTTTGACATTGTATGTCAAACACAGACATGTCAAACCATGAGAATTAATATTTACGGATAAGGATCACTTATTTATCAACACATTTATCAAAATATTTGTTTATGTACAAATGGCTGGCTGAATGTTTTCAAAATAATTAAAATTAAGTAGGTACATTAGGTATTTAGTCCAAAATTATGTATATTCTTGAAGCGGCCTGCATCCAATCCTTGAAGGAGGCCTATGTCCAGCAGTAGACTTCCTGTGGCTGATATGATGCTGATATATTGATTTATTTTACATGATAAATGTTTTACAATATACAATAACAAGTGGCCACAGTAGTTTAATATTTTTTTTTATAATTTTTAAAGACCCCTGTATACATTGAGCCAACGCATTGGGCTAATGCATTGGACTAATGTGATTGTGTAGAAGGCTATTTTGCGACACATTTCTGTGACAAATCGTAGTTGGGGCGAAAGTTGGCCGGCAAGCCAAATTTATTCGGTTTTTTGAGCACACATCAAGGGATCTTGGCGCTTTCTGCAAACAGTGTTCATACTTTAGTGTCCTCTCCAAATAATCAGTTAGTTTGTTACTATTCGTCTATTGGGACAGTAGTGCCGCACTTTAGTGAAAATGTCTGCAGCTTGGACAAAGCTAGCAAGGTCATGGAATTTATTGAACTTTATAGAAATGAATGAAATATATATATAATTATAGCTATTTTAAGATGCTCACCTCATTCTATTCCTGTGTGTGTATAGTTTTAGCATCCACCATCATCTTCTTTGCCATTTCTTTTTAGTCACTCTTATTTCGGTACACCTTTACGTGATAATTAAATATGCAGTATAAATCAATTGCCACTGCAGCCGGAGTTTCTACCTCCATTGTCAAGCGTCAATGCACAATGAGCAAGTGAACAGCTACACAACACAAAGGCAAATGCTGTGGCCCAATGTGTTGGCCTAATGTGTTGGCACAATGTGTTGGCTCAATCTGTTGGCCTAATGGGTTGGCCCAATGTGTACAAGGGCCTCATTTACAAGAGTACCTGTTGGATTTTGTGTTATTGTCAAGTTTCATTAGAGTTCATTCTCTGTGGCTACAAATGATATGGAGACAAAAGAAAAATTATGCAATATTTTTTAAGCCCTGCCGAAAAAGAGTTTTATAAGTTTAATGTTTCTGTTGCTCCCAAACGGATGCCAAATTTTTTTCATGATCTCAATTGCAATTTCGTAGTGAGTAGGTAATTAAATTTGTTTATTACAGTTTTTTTGTCGGTGTTATCTCCAAAGAGAAGATAACTGTAGCTCCTGGGGTTGCCCTTGAGGAGCCGCTACTTGCAAAAAAAAGGAGGCTGTGCCCCACAGAGGAGCCACTCGCTGGGTAAGTGTGTATATGTATTTTTTTCTTCAATGGTTGTAGTTTTTTAGGTAAACCAGATGTTTGTGTGATAGTCCCGTGTTTTGTTTTAAATCAAGCTTTTGGCGAGATATGCCAGCTAAAGAGCAGGTACACTTGCCTGAAATATAACAGTATTATATGTAGATGTACACATTCACTCCTGCCTCTTGCCTCTAAAGTGTAAAATAATAATGCCTAATTAATTTTAGAAACTTAACCATAGGACCACGCCAGGGTTGGAAAAAAACAGTTTTTTAATTTTATAAAACAAACAGTTCAATTAGTTTTAATAAGTGATTTATTTGTATTTTTTATTTTTACTTTTTAGTTTTGCCCTTAAAATTATATACAATTAGACATATTGAGCGCTTATAATAATAATAGTACCTGGGCGACCGAGCTTTGCTCGGTTACATCTCAAACATTAACTACATTTTTTAAACTTGTCTAAAAACAACACAAAATAAAAAATTATATACAGGATGATTTTGAACTCCCTAGCTTTATTTAAGGAACGCACTCTATATGCGATATAAAAAATACATGTTGAATTACTTTTAACTCGTTTCATAGTAAAAACCAAAGATATCAGGCGTCAAAGATATCCCAAAAATAAACGAATTTGTCGCCCGCGCCGCGCCCCTAGTGGTAAAGACCGCGCGGAGACGCGTTTACGCCGCAAGGTCATTGATCTTTTATCGCTACGTACCTATTGTATTACGTTTAATAAGGGTAAATTCATTTTGATGCTCAAATGGCTGCATAAACTCGCCTCGCGTTACACGGTAGCACGATCGTGGTGTTTATTTTATTAGCGTTTTCGCATGTTAAGTAGCCCAGGGTGTGCTATACCAGGATGGGTGAGACCGTAAGTGGCATAAAAATTTTGCAGCCTCCTTCAGCTGTCATCGTTAGATAGCAGTCGTAGAGCTGCCTTAAGACAGCTTGTAAAAATCTTGCAAACAGTGTTGGCCACTTTCGTAAACACGCGATAAACATTAAAGGAAGGAACTGAATTTAGTCTTAATTTTATACCTAATCATAAGTCGCAATTTCCCTTCGTACTTTACAGGCTTAGAACCGTCAAAATACTGAAGCTGTTATTAGTTGTTATTGTTACTAAGCAAGGAAAAAAACATAAGGTACGCGGCGCGGCGGGGTTGCACGAGTGAATCAGCTGTGTGCCTGTGTGTGTGTGCGGCCGGCGCGGGCGGCCGAAAGAGTTCATTCATTATTCGGTTGGTCATTTATTGAAAATTTGCGGATTTTTCGTGATAATTTTTTTAAAACTTTTTTTATTTTTTTATTACGGTTTTGTGTTCTGTTAATGATTATGATTCTAAGATTTCAATTTTAAGGCTAGTGGGTATAAAATCATCCTGTATAAACTTGAACATAAAAAAAAGTAAGTCACCGAGTGGGATTCGAACCCGTAACTCTTTTTAGCGGTCCGTATCTAAACTGCTGAGCCAAAAGGGATAGCGGCCGGCGCGATAAAACTAGCTACCATATTCTGCGTGGAAAGAAAACGCATGAAAACTCGAAAATACGCGTTTTCCCAAACATAACACTAATCTAGATCGATTGTTTAGCCTCGAAAACCCCCATATACCAATTTTCAGCGAAATCGTTAGAGCCGTTTTCGAGATCACAGAAATATATAAATATACAAGAATTGTCTCGGCTGTATCATGTATCATTGTACTTATGTTTGACAAATCAATGATGGACTTTCAAACGCGTAAATTAATAATCATTATTTATAAAAATCGATCAATGGATAGAAGTTTATTTTATGTTGCCTTGCCGTATGTATCTCTAATCAGTATTAGAGACGTTTTTTTGAAATCACTTTTCACATTACGAATTCGGTTTGCGCGAGCGTTTCCAAACGGGCGCATTTTTGAATCGGTAGTTTGCGAAGGGTTTGCAATTGTAATTTTGACATTTGTAGCGTGGATCATCGAAACCAATCATGGGAAATACGTTCCATTTCACGTTGCTTTTTTTATTCATGTTAGCGAAGACAAATTATCGAATTTTTCTGCGTAAAACAATATTGTTTTACGCCGATACAACAGTTTCAAAAATACGATCAGTTTGTATTTTACGCGAGCGGTGAGTTACAAAACTACACGTTTTGTGTTTCGCTGAGTCCCTCAATGAAAAATAGTACTCCTGAACTTAGCTTTACATTCTCTCTGTATGTTTTAACTAATGTTCATTTTTGACAGGGAAAACCGGGAAACCCGTTTATTTTTGGAGAGTACCCACATGAACCCCTTTATATTTACCCACAGGGGAATTTATGCATTCTGTCACACAAATTCTTATAATAACCAATTGGGTAGTCAACTAAAATATATAAAAGTGCCTTTAATCGAAAATATAGACAATTTTAAGAAATTAATTTGAATAAAAAGTCGACGTGTTATCAGGATTTTTAATAAAATTTTAAACATTACATCGGAAGTGACGACACGCTTCAATCGAAATTTAGAATTTTCCTATGCCTGCACTAAAAAAAAACAATGACATCTGTCAACTGTCAATATCTACTGTTTAAATTACCATCGTTATGTTGGTTGTGTTAAATTGTTGTGTTGGTAGATGACAGTGACATATAATATTGTGGTGGCATTTTTGAAACGTGAAGTCACTAAACGAACGGTTTTTGTATGGAAAAACCAGTTGTTTAGGTGACACCGCGTTTCAAAAATGGCGCTTCAGTACAGTACTGAAAGTGGAAATTGCCAACATTACTCAAGAAAATCTTCATTGTGACATCACTTCCTCAAATAAGCTTGACCTTGCTTGAAAATGAAGGTCAACGGGATTTTTGCAAATATCTAAATAAGTAAGACCTTATTTTAAAATCTAATTAGAGAAAGCTTCTCCTAGAGGCTATTCCTCGAAAAGGATTGCGAATCAGATCTTTTTAAAAATTACTTGACAAGCCAATTGTATATTAATTGAAATTGTAATCTCTTTCACTTTGATTGTTTTGAATATCAAAAATTACAATTCATGGTTTAAAATAGGTATTGTTATCTTGTCTATAATAAATTTACCTAGTAGTGGTGCTGTGATTTTTGTTTGATTGAATAAATTACTTGTCAAAGTTATTTATTTATTTATTTATTAAATCTTTATTGACCATAATGGTACAAAAGGTAATAAATAATATGTTTTATTTATTTACATTGCCTAAAGCAAACTAAAAAATATATAACATAAATAGCATAGACTCAACTGGTTTCATAACAAGCTATTTGGAATCCTAAATAATAATTTATTTTCATTTATTTCTATTCAAATGCAATGGAATCCGTTGTTTTTTTCTTAAGGCCATACCTGAATTTTCCGGGGTCCAGTGGCGCCCTCATTTAAAATAAATCGTTTCAAAGAAAACGGAGATATCATTTTAAATTGTGTCTTGACCAAGTTCTAGATACTTATTCAAAGCATTTTTTAAACTACTTTTTATAGTTAAAAGCGAGAACGTGAAGCTTTACTACGCACATTTGCGAAAAACGGCCACTTTTGGCTAATGTGCGTAGAAAAGCTTCACGTTCTCACTTTAGACTATAAACTGTAGTTCATAAAATAGTTTAAAGGATTATCTAGGGTTTGATCAAGGCACAATTTTAAATGATATCTCCGTTTCCTTTCAAATGATTTATTTTAAATGGGGGCGCCACTGGACCCCGGAAAATTTGGGTATGGCCTTAATGTTTTATACATTGTTTAAAACTTATTTTAACCCGTCAACGACCGGAATCGCAGACACAATAGATTTCTATTGTTAACGGGTTCACATGTGAACCGTCGGGGTTTGATAGATTAATATGTGTTTTAACACGTGATAAAAAACACGGTTTAAATTAAAAATAATTGACACTGTTTGAAACATGTGTTTTAAAATGATTTGTTCTAATAATGCCAACCCTGGACCAGTCTCAACCCAAAGGCCTTCAACTAGAGGGTAAATAATAAATTTAAATTCAAAATTTCTTTATTTCAATATACACTGTGAGTAATAAACTATTTGGTAATGTGTCAAAGGAGATGGCTAAATAGAAGTATGGGCAACTGCCCTAGCAATGTATAAATATCGCTTCTAGTGTATTGTAATGCTGAATAGCTGTATATTAATATTTCATGTAAAAAAAGTTTCAGGAACTTTTGAAATGACAACAATTTTAAAAATAAAATCATTGCAATCCCTTCCCCGATCGATTGGTTACAAACGCTTTTGCTAACTCCTAATCATGTTCGATAGGCAGGTAAGTCCGTGTAGAATAGCTAAAGGTCAGTAGGCAGTCGATCACATAGAATAGTCTTGTAAACAAACAAGGGTCAAAGTAAAAATAAAAAAGTACTTTGAAAACTTGAAAACGCAACTGACGCAACCGGTACAAGGTACAACGAACACCAGTGTTGCCAGATTACTCGCATAATATCGATTATCTATCGATTTTATTTTTGAATTTTTTATAAAATCTACTATATTCTATTATATTCTCGGTCGCTTGTTGGTTTTTGCACACGAGTCAAAGGGACTCGTTCAAGAAAGTCTAGTTGGCTTTCGCACGGGTGTCGGGTATGCTCTCATCGAGAATCTTCTAGGCCGATCCTCTCGGCGAGCGTTTACCGTGGCGTAGTTAAGTGGTCACCATGCTAGTCCGCCACCCCCTCTGGGTAGCGGACTAGCATGGTGACCACTCCGGATTCGATCCCCGGTCAGGACAAGATGGAAAATGGCCTTTTTCAAATTGTCCTGGGTCTTGGATGTTTATCTATATATGTATTTGTTATAAAATATAGTATCGTTGAGTTAGTATCCCGTAACACAAGTTTCGAACTTACTTTGGGGCTAGCTCAATCTGAGTGATTTGTCCCTAATATTTATATTTATTTACTTATTACAATGTATAAAGTGGTTTCTTAACGGTAACCGGCAGGTACCTATGAATAATTATTTCGATTATAGTTAAATTCATAATCGGCTTACATAGTACAGGTAACAAATACAAACTCAAATCTGGCAACACTTAGGTAGATGTCAATGGAGGAAATAAGGAAACCCAAATAAAAAACTTATAATTATGTATTATTTTACTAAAGTTCTAGGGTAAAAATAAAAACATAATAATTCATTATTGAATATTTCGGTTTTATAGGATACTACAAAATCTTTATACATTCTTAGGGCAGTCGTTTAGCTATCTCCTTTGTTTTAGACTTTTTGGTAGCCTGTAGCCTATGCACGAAGTTCAAGTGGCTTCACTGCGGAGAAATTAATATATAGTTTAAATAAATAATGTTCTTGGTTGCTTTTTCTAAAGTTTACAATTAATCAAATTTTGTTGCAGTGCTTTGAAAGTATCAACGTCCTCGCCAACCAGCATCCGGGGGGCAACCATAGAATCCACGCCTTCTACGTAAGTTTAATGCCAAGACACATGTTTTATAATGATTTTGTCTTCTATTTAACTATTTAGTAACTTCTCCTCCTTCTCCATTTTTTAGTTCCAGGGGTCTCAAGGGTCCAGCAAAACAGACAAAGGCAAGAAAACCCTTGAAAAATAAGGTGTCGGACCCAACACTGGAAAGCATAGAATCCACGCCTTCTACGTAAGTTTAATGCCAAGACACATGTTTGTTTTATAACTACAATATACAGAGTGTAATTGAATTCGTTGGCAATATTTTAGCTATCTACTATACCCATGATACAAAGTAATTTAAGACTAATAAAACTTCAATCAAAAGTTGTCATTTTCACATTACTAAAAATCTCTAAACATGCGTTAAGACTCTTTGATAGATATCATTAGTGCAATTATAAATAAAAAAACTAAGCCGGCCGCGCCCGCCGTTCAGCTGTATTGCGCTGATCCTGTGGCTTGTAGGTATTTCAATAGGGGGGGGGGGGGGGGGGAGGGGGGAGAGCTTGGCTTCGGCCTGCGGCCTCGCCAAGTTACTTGGAGGGGCCGTTTGTATGAAATTTGTATGGAGGACAATTGTCCTTGTATGGCGGCAATCTCGAATTTTAAAAAAAAAAACAAAAAACTACCCCCACATTTTGGAATAAAATTACGCCTCCAACCCCAACCGTCTTCGCAGGCCGTACCTCTTCCACATCAGGTTTCCGCAGATCTTCAAATGTAAATTTTTTCTGGTACTCACTGGAGCACCCTCTATACGACCACACATCAACCTAAACCCCTCCCACCCGGCAACAGGGCAAACAACTATGTCAATCAGTCAGTCAGTGAGTGAGTGGTAATGTAGGTTTATTTTATATTTCTTATAGTTTAGCTGGACCATTATAGATCTGCATCAGGTGTTCCATTTTCCAAAATCAATTCTATCCTATATGTTGCCCAGGCTTTACAGCTATATAACAAAAAAAAATCATTCGAATCCGTCCAGCATTTCCTGACATTAGCGTGTACAAACAGACACACAGACAAACAGTTAGACATTTTTTTTAAATTCTCACTCTATTACTATGTCTCCATCGCCCCCAATATTTTTTTTGGAAATATATTAACATTCTATTTTTTAGTTCCAAAGGTCCAGCAAATCAGACTAAGGAAAGAAAAACCTTGAAAAATAACGTGTCGGCCCCAAGACTCGAAGAACTTGAAAATGTTGGTAAGTCAATGACTAGTTACGTTACGTAAGATAAGAATGTGATAAATAAACAGAACTGACATTTAGTGTCGTATTTATTTTTTAGGAAGTGACAGTGATAGTGATGACGAAGACGGCGATAATTATTTGTTCGATGTCCCCACCCGCCAAATAACGGACATGCTGGACTGGGCGGAGGACTTTGTTGAGGCGCACGGTGTGGCTGGTGGCCAGTCCAGCGAACCCTCTGCTCCAGCGATGACGCCTTCCAGTGCGACGTCCGAACCCGTCTCCGAGTCTAGATATGGCCCAAATATGTCCGATTTCTTTTGGGAGACATTGCCCCAACCGCCTGTTGACCCAGCAAGTCGCAGGGAACCTTTCACAGCAACTACAGGCCCCGTCGGGTCATATAGTGACCCGTACGAGATCTTCGTAAAATACTGGGACTGCAGCATCATGCAAATGATAGCTGAAGAAACAAACAGGTATGCGGAGCAATGTATCCTTAAAAAAATGAATTTGGGGACTTTAGAAGGGTCCAGCAGGTTGTTGATGTGGAAGGACACTAACGTCGATGAATTATACGTGTTCTTTGCCATCATCCTCGCGACCGGTGTGGTAATTAAGTCTGACACGACTGAATATTGGTCCGTTAATAATGATATTTTTGATACTCCGAACTTCGGGTCGCACATGTCGTACAACAGGTTTATTGCCATAGCCAGCATGCTGCATTTTGTTAACAATGAAGATATTGATATCAGCCTCCATTCCAAAACTGAGGCGAAGATTTTAAAACTTGCCCCAATTGTGCGGCATTTGAATACGAAATTTCAAAGCCTTTACCAATTGGGGCAATGCATCTCTTTGGACGAGTCTTTGACTCAATGGAAAGGATGGTTGGGCAACCAAGTCACCAGAAATAAAGCTGCCACGAGCGTTAAAACCTACGAGGTGTGCGACTCGGGTTCGGGGTATCTTTGGCGGTTTAAGTTCCACGCCGGTCGCGAAGATGGTGACGAGGAAAACGGTTATAATACGCCCCTTGTTCTCAAACTTCTTGAGGGGTTGGAGAACAAGGGTCACACGGTATTCATGGACAATCACTATAATTCGCCCATGTTGGCTAGGCTTTTGAAAAGCAAAGGATTTGATTGCGTGGGGACTATTCGCCTAAATAGGCAATATGTCCCTACGCAACTCAAATCCCTGGTAAATACGACATTGAGTGCAGAAAGTGTGTATGGGTGTACGAGTGGGGATGTGGACGTTCTGGTGTGGAAGAACCGAAATTTAGTGCCATTGATTTCTACGTACCACGGTGCGTCCTCTGTCTCGAGGGCCGAAAGGACCAAGCCTGCCGTGGTCCACGACTACAGCGTTCGCATGAGGGTAGTCTACAAAAGGGACCAAATGTTGTCGGCCTACCCACTCGAGCACAAGAGGACCACCGTGTGGTACAAAAAACTTTTTAAACGCTTATTAAACGTTAGCATCTTAAACGCTCACATCGTTTATAGAGATTCGACACCTCGCGTATCACGTGGTTCACATCCCCCGAAATACACTCATAGACAATTTAGAAAGGCCTTGGTGAAAAGTATTTTAGCGAGGCATTCAGAACAGAGCACGACATTATATCCAAAGGTTGAATCGAATAAGATATTCTTCTCGAATGTGATATTAAAGCATATTCCGGAAGAATACCCATACCTCGAGAATTCTAAAGTTAAACAGCGTGGGCGATGCGCTGTCTGCAGGAAGCGCATCACCATGCGCTGTCCTGGGTGTAATGTCGCCCTATGTTTGAAGGAATGCTTCGCCAAGTACCATACACCAGATTAAAATTCCAAAGACCGTGCGAAATAGAGAAGTAGCTGGAACATTTAAAACGATTTAAATGTATTTGTGCGAAAAGTTAATACAACCGGCCGCCGCCCGACGTCAACCCTCCTTGGGAATGCAATTATAGCATGAGATGTTTGTACTTTGTCCTAGTAACAAGATTTTTTTTATGTATTTGTGCGAAAAGTCAACTACCTGCTGTCGCCCGAAGTCAACCCTCCTTGGGGATGCAATTGTAACACAAGATGTTTGTACTCTTTCCTAATAACAAGACATTTTTTAATGTATTTGTGCGAAAAGTTATACAACTGGCCCCCGATCGACGTCAACCCTCCTTGGGAATGCAATGTAACACGAGATGTTTGTACTTTGTCCTAATAACAAGTTTTTTTTATGTTTTTGTGCGAAAAGTATACTACCTGCTGTCGCCCGACGTCAACCCTCCTTGGGAATGCATTTGTTACACGAGATGTTTGTACTCTGTCCTAATAACAAGACATTTTTTAATGTATTTGTGCGAAAAGTTATACAACTGGCCCCCGACCGACGTCAACCCTCCTTGGGAATGCAATGTAACACAAGATGTTTGTACTTTGTCCTAAAAACAAGTTTTTTTTATGTTTTTGTGCGAAAAGTCAACTACCTGCTGTCGCCCGACGTCAACCCTCCTTGGGAATGCAATTATAGTATGAGATGTTAGTACTTTGTCCTAATAACAAGATTTTTTTATGTATTTGTGCGAAAAGTCAACTACCTGATGTCGCCCGACGTCAACCCTCCTTGGTAATGCAATTGTAACACGAGATGTTTGTACTTTGTCCTAATAACAAGATTTTTTTCAATGTATTTGTGCGAAAAGTTATACAACCAGGCGCCGTCCGATGTCAAACCTCCTTGGGAATGCAATGTAACACGAGATGTTTGTACTTAGTTATAAAAACAAGACTTTTTTCAATGTATTTGTGCGAAAAGTTATACAACCGGCCGCCGCCCGACGTCAACCCTTCTTGGGAATGCAATTGTAACACGAGATGTTTGTACTTTGTCCTAATATAAAGATTTTTTTTATGTATTTGTACTAAAAGTCAACTACCTGCTGTCGCCCGACGTCAACCCCTCCTTGGGAATGCAATTGTAACACGAGATGTTTGTACTTTGTACTAATAACAAGATTTTTTTAATGTATTTGTGCGAAAAGTTAACAACCTGCTGTCGCCTGACGTCAACCCTCCTAGGGAATAAAATGAGGCGTTTTCTTTAAAAAAAAAAGTTCATGTGACAGATGCCGCAGATCACAATCTTACGAGGTTCGCTGAAGGTAAACCACGAATTTCGTACACTTCAGTTTATTTTAATATGTCGCTAGCTTATACAAGTTCGCAAATAGATCTGTCAATGTCTAATTCATGTAAAATTTTCATGGTTAGGTTGTCTTTGAAATATTTAATATTTTTAATTTATTAAATTTAGTTAAATAGTAGATTGTGCTACAAGGCGTAAAGGTAATACTTTTAAAACGAGGGCGCTACTTTGAATCCAGAGCCAAACGAAGTATTTCACGAATAACGAGCTTAGCGAGTGATTCTAGGGTGGAATCCTGAGTGGAAGAGGGATTCACACATAACGCCCAAGATAAAAATATTACCGTACGCGAGTAGCACACTCTACTTTTCATCGCCATCTATGAGAAAAACTAGCAAATAGATGCAAAACAGAATCTAAAGAAAAATAGAACATCTACAATACCTAATTAAAGCTCCGACCAGTACCTACTAACCTTTATTTAGTGTCGTTTTTATTTAATAAATACTAAGAAATAATTTTTAAGTCATAAGCTTATAACTTTGATTGCGTGGTCGTTCATATTTTTTTTTTATAATAACTATAAACTGATGTTTATTATCGGCTTAAACTTAGAAAAAGTATTCAAATTTATACAAATACTTAATTTTACCATAATATAACTTTAAACTTCTGTAATTATAATTACTTTAAATCAAAGACAAAAATGGCGCTTTTTTTAAATTATTTCTTTTTTCTTTTTCGAAGCAAAAAACAAACATTTTTACCTACATTCATCCGTGTTGACGATGATATGTATTCCAAATTTAAAATAAATACGAAATCTGTGCCAATTTTTTATTGTAATAAAACTGAATTATTTTGTTTTTGGCAGATTTTACATAGATTCCACTCGTGTTCCAATTTCAAATCGTGTTTTATTCCCGTAAGATTTTCGTTTTCACGTTTTAATCCCGCGAGAATCAGCAGTAACTTTAGCTCCAAATGTTTTGGGATAAAAACACCGTTTTTTTAAGCAAATGAGATGAAAAATATTGTTTGTAAATATGTATTTTTAATTAAATTATAGTAAAATACAAGATGAGTTATAAATTATAAATTTATTAATAGTATTGAACCAAACGGTCTCTTTCATTTTTGACAGAACGATTTTAACCCGTCAACGACCGGAATCGCAGACACAATAGATTTCTATTGTTAACGGGTTCACATGTGAACCGTCGGGGTTTGATAGATTAATACTATTATGCGCCATCCATATATTTTTTTCACTGGAATACGCCTCATTATATTATAGCACGAGATTTTATATCGGGCTTTTATATAAGAAATATATTTTATATAGCATTTGCACTCCTTAGTAATGCAATGAGGCGTTTACCAGTATAAAAAAAATTGAAGTTAAAAACATTGTCAATAGATGGCGCATTAAAGTTTTGAAATCGTTCTGTCAAAAAAGAGACTGGTTCAATACTAATAATAAACTAGCTATACCCGCGGGCTTCGCTACCCGTGGAAATTCCGGGATAAAAAGAACCCTATGTCCTTTCCCGAGTCTCAAACTATATCCATACCAAATTTTATCCAAATCGGTTCAATAGTTTACGCGTGAAGAGGTAACAAACTAATATACAAACCTACAAACTCACTTTCGCATTTATAATATTATTATAGTAGAATTTGTTATTTATTAACCAATCTTGTATTTTACTATAATTTAATTAAAATATACATATTTACAAACAATAGTATACTTTAAACTAAATTTAATAAAATAAAAATATTAATATTCCAAAGACAAACTCACACCATGAAAATTTTATATGAATAGACATTGACAGATCAATTTTATGTGATTGCTGCGCTATAATATTTATCTATGTGACGGTACAACATTTTTTTTAAAAGAAAACGCCTCTTTGTCTCACGAGTTTGTACATAAGTAGTCTAGTACATTGTCATAATTAAACCAAGAAATATATATATTTCTTCTAAATTGATTTTTATTATTTCCTTAAAACTATCGTTTGAACATCCATCGGCGCATCCACTGTGCCTGCGTAGATACACATTTGGTGTTTGGAATAAAAACTCTGTCTGTGTTTGGAATGTATCATTCAAATGCTTTGTTAGTCATTGGGCCTCGAATCCTAAAAGCAGTAACACATGTTTTGCTTTTTGTATTCAAAATCTTAATAATTCAGGTATCCTTTTTAGGGTTCCGTAGTAAACAAGGAACCCTTATAGTTTCGACATGTCTGTCTGTCTGTTTGTCTGTCTGTCTGTCCGTCCGTGGTCCTACTCAGAAACTATAAGTACTAGAAAGCTTTAATTTGGCATGGATTTGTATGTCAATCATGACGAAAGAGTCGTAAAATAAAATATAGAAATAATTTTTTTTAGGGTAGTTGCCATTCAAAGTAATACGTCAATATTTTTTTGAAGTGAAAACTTCTTAAGCGGCGTTGTGCACTTTTTTTGGAATGGGTAAAAAATCTTAAACTCGCGTCAGGACACGTGACCTGATCGAAAATTCGTAAGACGGCGCAGGGCGCTTGCGCGAATGTTCGTGTGTGTTTATGTTACAGCGTGCTACGCGCATCCATGGATGGTGACAGCTGATGGCTCGACCGTCTGTGTAGTGGCCATACTGCTGTGTATTTGAAAATGATTTTGTTGAAAATGAATTTGGTCATGCTTGTGACATTTGTGACAGACTGTGGTTCAGAAAAGATTTGAAATATTTTATACTGATAATTAAAGCAATTCGTGCAAAATTATTCCCTAACCATTCCAAAATATCAAAAATGCACAACGTTAATATTCAAGTTTTCACTTCTGCCGGCACTCCCAGAGTGCAACCCGTCGTTTTTTTCTCTACAAACACATTGTGTGGGATATCGTTAAATAAGGTCTTTCAAAAATATTGTGAGCTTGGAAACACCATTTTTCGATTTAGGGATCCGTGTCTGAAATATTTAGGTTTAAAGTAATTTTTTTGTTAAAGTCACGTGTCCCCCCCATCTATCTGCTAAACGGTTATGTATGGACACGTGAAAAAAATCACAGCTATAGTATATATAATGTAAATTAAAGGAAAACTATCGGAGCTAAGTAGGGTTAACGAATTAAAAAGTTATAGGCGATCAACTTATAAAATGTACTCGAAAAGGAAAGTTCCATACAAATTCAATAGATAGGTACTAGACGTTTTAGACGTTTTTAGTGGCATGAACTCAGTTGTTATTAACAACTACGGAACCCTACACTGCGCGTGGCCCGACACGCACTTGGCCAATTATTTTTGTAATAACTTTGGATTATTCACAATGACCTTAGTTTTAGAAACAGTTGATTCGACCGTCAAACGAAGGGTTCTTCTGTTTTACATTTATTTAAAGCAATATATTTTTTGTAATATATTCTAGTGAATATATTAAGCTTAACTAATAGTTTAGTCTGTGGGATATTTAAAAAGACTGTCTCGTCATGCCACGAGTAAAAAAATAATAAAGAACAACTATTGCCCCCTCATATATTATTTTGTTTGTTAACACGGTTTTATTTAAAAATGGTAACCCTACATGTGATCTCATTAGCTGTTATGTTAAACGTCATTAGGTACATATCCCATTGACAATCCAGCTAAACGATTTTCAACTGTTTTAAAAAACCGAGCTGTTATGAGCCAGAGATTTTGTCAAACAACGGATTATACAATCCAACTGCGACATATACTATCACGCTGAAAGTAGCCGCCCTACGGGCTCTGACGGGGTCAGTATATTATGAATGTCGCTCACTACCTATAATTTGTTCTAATGTTAGAAATGTAGATGAACAATAATAACCGGCCAAGTCCGAGTCGGACTCGCGCACTAAGGGTTCCGTACCATTATCTATAAAAATCAAGTGTTTTGTATGGGATTTTTTATTTATTAAAATAAAAATACAACTGAGTATTTTGTGAATATTTCAAATGCCTACCTGTTGCCATTATTGATATCGCATTGGTTGTATGGAAGCCCCCTTAAATATTTATTTTATTTTATTTTTAGTATTTGTTGTTATAGCGGTAACAGAAATTCATAATTTGTGAAAATTTCAACTGTCTAGCTATCGCGGTTCTTGAGATACAGCCTGGTGACAGACAGACGGACAGACAGCGAAGTATTAGTAATAGGGTCCCGTTTTTACCCTTTGGGTACGGAACCCTAAAAATGTCTAATTAGTGCATACGGAAATGTTACGTAAGTAAGCAATAATCTTATCTTATCTTATACCTTTAAACGAGCAATTCTTGTATGTAGGTATATATATTTATAAATTTCTGTGATCTCGAAAACGGCTCTAACGATTTCGCTGAAAATTTGTATATGGGGGCTTTCGGGGGTAAACAATCGATCTAGATTAGTTTTATGTTTGGGAAAACGCGTGTTTTCGAGTTTTCATGCGTTTTTCTTTCCACGCAGAATATGGTCGCTAATTTCGACGCGCCGACCGCCTTGGTTTTAGCTCAGTGGTTAAGGATACCGACCGCTAGAAAAATGTTACGGGTTCGAATCCCACTCGGTGACTTACTTTTTTATGTTTAAGTTTATATATTTTATTATTTATTTTGCATCGTTTTTAGACAAGTTTAAAAAAAAAAGTTAATGTTTGAGATGTAACCGAGCAAAGCTCGGTCGCCCAGGTACTATTATTTAAATCAAACTCATTTAATGCTCATTGAGCGAAACTAGCTCAACGCGTTGTGTCGTGCGTGTGGTTTCCGGCAGAGAAGAATGGAACCATTCCAAGTCTTCTTCAACCCGTCTGGCCAGCGAGGAGAGTGTAGGCCAAATCCTCTGGCTGCTCTGGCCAAGTATGGCTCAGGTAGTGCAGAGAGAGTCGTGCTCCTGCAGTGGAGACTGAAAAGACCTGTTGATGATTTTGTGTTGTGTGCATGTCCCCCGCGGAAAAGTATCGAATAATAATTGTTGACTATACTAGATCTTTAGTTTATAGATGCCTGTAAATGTTTATCGATAAAAGAAATTTGTGGATGCAGTATTTAAAAAAAAAAAAACATAAAAAACATATTTCGCCAGGGAAACGTTTCTCTGGGATCCTTTGTCAGGGATCCTAAATTTAATTAATAGAGCAATTAATGTATCATAAGAGACAAATGTTTATGTACAAATGGACTTTGTTTGTCATAGGCCTCCAAAGTTATTTAAAATTCAGCTGGGGAAATGTGTGGCCTTTTGCTAGATCCACAGGCTAGATCTAACAAACAGTTTGGAATACAGTGCTGATGTTTTTTACACACATTGCTATTCATTTGTTTATAACGTTTGTAAAAACAGAATCCAAAAAAACAACCATTTACGAATAATAAATATAAACATAAAAGTAGGTATTTTGGTTCTAGTGGCTGGTGGTGGTGGTGGTTTAATTGTCGATTTATGTATTAAAACTGCTTCAAACATCTGGGAAAGTACGTTTGTAATAGAGTAAGTATTCAAAAAGATACAATAAAAATATTTCACTGACTGACATCTTGATTTTGAATCGGTCTGTTGGACGAGTTTTATATTATGTTGACAAGTTTTAACTAATTCCAATCTCTAATGCAGTGGTTCCCAAACTTATTTTGTCTACTGCCCACTTTGAGAATAAATATTTTTTAGTGCCCCCATTTTTTCACCTATTTTAAAACCACTATAACTTCAAATTAAATTAATTAATTATTGTGACCTATATATGTATATTAACGGAGAATTCTAAACGAAACTTTTACTATAACCCGCAACTTCAATAAAATAGGACAGATATATGAACTACGCGGAGAGAAATATAGAACCGAGTTTGAGCAATCTTTTAATTCATATTAGTTGATGTTCACAAGTTGTTGTTGAGAGTCGAGAGCTCTTGCAGTCGTTGTTTAAGAGGCCTCCTAGCTAAATAAAGCTCCTAGAAAAAAAAAATTTTTCTTTCTGGGTCTCTTACCGCCCCCCTTGAGACCTGCAGCGCCCACAAGGGGGCGTTATCGCCCACTTTGGGAAAGACTGCTCTAATGTATTAATTCAACTATCCATATTCCAATATAATTATTAAAATAATGCTTTATCCAATTAGAAATAAAGGAAATATAGTAAAAAAAACAGCGATACCTTAAACTTTATAAACCAACCAATTTCGGGTGGCATCCAAAATTGGTCGGTTTGTGGCGTTATAAATATTTAGGTGTCGCTGGTATTTTTACTATATTTCCTTTATTACTAGTTGGATTAAGCTAATTATTGGAATGTGGATAGTTGAATGAATACATTAAAGATTGGTATAAGTTAAACTTGTCACATAATAAAAAACTCGTCCAATAGACCGATTCAAAATCATGATGTCAGTAGGACATAATTTTTTGCTGTATCTTTTTTAGTACTTTATTACAAACGTACTTTCCCAGATGTTGGAGGCAGTTTTAATACATAAATCGAAGTTTAAACTTTTCCCTATGTCCCTTAGTTAAATAAAATACCTACTTTTATGTTCATAATTATTATTCGTAAGTGGTTTTTACAGACGTTATAAACAAATGAATAGCAATGTGTGTAAAAATATCAGGACTGTTTTCCAAACCGTTTGTGAGATCTAGCAAAAGGCCAAACAATTTACCAGCGGAATTTTGAATAACTTCGGAGGCCTATGACATACAAAGTCCATTTGTACATAAGCATTTGTCTCTTATCTTATACCTTTAAACGAGCAATTCTTGTATATTTATTTATTTATATGTATATAATATAAATGTCTGATCTACGAATAATAATTCTCTAGAAATGTAACGCTCCTACATTCACCGCTTCGATTCTGATTCCATTTACGCAAACAAACTAACAGTAATGACAACGAAACACTCAAACACACGCAGAGACAAAGATGCATGCGATTGGTTGCGACAAGGTCACGTCGTCGTCGCCGGTGGGAGGCGGTACAACGCGTGGATGGTATTGTGCAGTACGCTAAAATAAATTAGCTTGTTTAAGCATTAATTTTTTCATTGAATAACTTAAATAATACAATGAATTTAAGTAATTATTTGAAGTATAATATTTATTGATATACCATACATACATGGTTTAATTCAGGTTATATTGAAATAAAGAACTAAACATAATTTAAAGTATGAATAAGTAGTAAGGTACACTGGTACAGCGCGGCAAAAAGAAAATGAAAACGCCCAATTGCCTTGTCGACTATCTTATAGTTCTCACTGCAAAAGTGTACGTTGTATATTTTACAATTTTTACGAGGCATCCGATCAAGTTCATTTCTCTCCAGGTGTTCAAGTGTTCAAACTCCTGCTTAAATTGAAGAGCAAATTCGCAGATTAATTCAATGTCTCTTTTCTTGTACCTTTTACGGCACTTATCTTTTCTTCTCGGTACCAGTAGTACGTCATTAAATTCGTTGCCGAAAATTTACCTGGTTTTCAATCATCTCCATCGCAAAGCTCCTGAACATGGTCCCTAGTACGAAGCCGGATTTGCATATTGCACAATAAAGCAATCAGTAATAAGAAATATCAAGAACTAGTGGAAATTAAATCAAGGATAAAATTTGGAGGTTACCGGCCGGCAAACAAAATTGCAAGTTCATCAAGAAAGTGGTGCTAAGCCTATATTATTGTTCTTAATCAAACTGCCCAGCACTCAAACAGGTAGTATTAAGTGTAAAAGTTAAGAACAATTATTTCCCAGGTTGACAGCACCTGACTTCCCAGGCCAGTAAAATGAGTGAGGAAAAAGAGTTAATTAAACGTAGAGCCAGCTTCAAGGGCAGATTGACTGTATTTCTAAGCTACCTACAAAGTATACCTAAACCTGTCACAGAGTCTATTGCCAGGGAATTGCAATTGCGTATGGGTAAGCTTGAATCTTTATATGAACAGTATGATGAGGTGCAACTTCAATTGGAGTGTTTAGTCGATAATATGCAAAGTCAATTAAATGAACGTTCGGAATTTGAGAACTTATATTATAAAGCCTTGTCTGGCGCTCAAGGAATATTAGATGACTATAATAAACCGGTAATCAGCACTCAAACTACTTCTCACGCTAGTAATAATCGGCTTGTTAAATTACCTACCATACAATTGCCAAAATATGCGGGTTTATACGACAACTGGATGGAATTTCGCGACACCTTTACAAGCCTCATCCATTGCAACAAAGAAATCGATGAAATAAATAAGTTGCACTATTTGCGAGCTTCTCTGGAGGGATCTGCTGCTGTGGTTATACAATCCATTGAGTTTTCAGCTAAGAACTATGCCATCGCTTGGAAGTTATTATGTGAAAGGTTTGATAACAAACGATTACTCATTCAAAATCATGTATCGGCTTTATTTAATATAGAAGCTATTACGAAGGAGTCCTCTGATATATTAAAACGTTTAATTGATCAGTTAAATAAAAACCTCAGAGCACTAGAATCTTTAGGAGAGCCTGTCACTCACTGGGATACTCTTCTTATTCATATTGTTACAAGAAAATTGGATCAGAAAACATACCGTGAGTGGGAAGAATATAAAGGTAACCTAGATGTGAATTTAGCTATTAATTTTGATAAGTTTCTTCAGTTTTTACGTAGCCGTGCGGAACTAATTGAAACTTTAGAATTATCGCGCAGTAATCAGTCTAGTAGCCATAACAAATCAACTACTAAGCTCAAGTCCTTAGTGGCTCAGAATTCCTATAATTCAAGTTTAGAAAGTTCTCCTAAGGCTTGTTACAAATGTAAAGGTGAGCACACATTAAATAATTGTCCACAATTTCTCGCTCTAAATAACGAAGCGAGGCTGAAGATACTGCCAACATTTAAAATTTGTTTTAATTGTTTTAAATCAGGACACTTTGCAAACACATGTAAGAAACCTGGATGTAAGGTATGCAAACGTCGTCATAACACATTAGTGCATGTTGAACCTAAAACTGTCACCAAGTCCCATGCTGACAGTAGCGGTGGGTCTGACAATCGAGCATCGACGGCGCTGCCTGCTTCTGCTCCGACGGTTGACAGCAATAGTGTCGCTTTGTCAGCACATGTCTCATCATACCTCACAAAGACATACGATGTGTTGTTGTCTACCGCGCTAGTCAAAGTGTATGATAGCAATAATCGCGAGCATATCGTTCGTGCTTTGCTCGATTCTGGCTCATCATCATGTTTGATGACGTCAAATATTTGTTATAAACTAAATCTGCCAACTAATTCAATTGATAAGTCGATACTGGGCATCAATAACGTCACTACGCACGTAGGTAAAACATGTAATGTTTTGTTAAAGTCTTTAAATGACAATTTTGCAGTTAACTGTAATTTCTATGTTTTACCATCAATCACAAACAATGTTCCAAGTCGCGAGATCAATATTTCTGATTTAAAAATTCCGTCTTACATTTGTTTGGCTGACCCTACATTTTATAAGCCTTCCGAAGTGGACATGCTAATAGGAGCCGATCTGTTTTGGGACTTGATAGGGTCGCAACAAATAAGGTTGGGTATTAAAATGCCTGTTCTTTGTGAAACCAGGTTAGGCTGGATTATTTCAGGTCCTTTGCCTATAAAAAATGTCTCCCTGCTGTCCAGTGATGTAAGTTGCAATTCAGTAACATTGCTAATGATAAATTAGAGGAAATCCAAACCGATTTAACGCGTTTTTGGCAGCTGGAAGAAATTGAAGTAAAAATACCTCATTATACGCCAGACCAGAAGCTCTGTGAGGAACATTTTATTAAAAATACAACCCGTCTTAACGATGGTCGATTCTGCGTTCGTATTCCACTCAAGCAGAGTTCTACTTTATTGGGTGATTCTTTTGGTAAAGCCAAACGATGTTTATTTTCGCTCGAGCGCAGATTAGATAATAAATCGGAAATCGGTAACATGTATCACGAGTTTATGACAGAGTATCAATCATTGGGTCATATGACTGAAATTGAGACTCCAACTTTGGAAAGTCCAGCTTATTTCATGCCGCATCACGGTGTTCTACGCGAGAGCAGTACGACTACTAAATTAAGAGTAGTGTATAATGCAAGTAGCCCTACGACGTCAGGCATTTCGTTTAACGATATTCAATTCGTCGGACCTACAGTCCAAGACGATCTGCTGTCTATTCTCCTTCGATTCAGGCAGCACAAGTACATTTTATCTGCTGACGTAGAAAAAATGTACAGACAAATTGTGGTACATCCGTCTGACAGACACCTGCAACAGATACTCTGGCGTAATAATCCATCCGAACCAGTCAAGGTGTTCCAACTAAACACTGTTACATACGGTACGGCTAGTGCACCATTTCTTGCAACCAGATGCCTCAAGCAAATTAGTTTGGACTGCGCAGACCAGTCAGTAGCAGAAATAATTACGCATGACTTCTACGTCGATGATTTGCTGAGTGGAGGGGATGATTTGCATCAAGTCCAACATATTCGCACAGCAGTGACTGAAGCTTTAGCATCCGCTGGTATGCCATTACGAAAATGGGTCTCAAATGAACCTCAATTGGTACCAGATTCTGCCAAATTGTCTGTCGATTTAAATATAGGCTCCGACGAACCTAATAAGTTGTTAGGTCTTGGATGGCAAGCACGTACAGATAATCTGTGTTTCCCAATGAGTTCAATACTCCCTAAAGGTGATACCAAGCGTGACATACTTTCAGCAATCTCACGTATCTTTGATCCGTTAGGACTTTTAGCGCCCTGCGTTATTGTCATGAAAATGTTGTTGCAAAAATTGTGGCTACACAAACTTGGATGGGATGAGCCCTTGATACCTGAAATCCACAAATCTTGGGTCGATATTATAAGAAATCTACCACTTATTAATGACTTTCGCATTCCACGACGTACTATTTGTAATTCGCATGCAAGACTAGAATTGCACATCTTCATGGATGCTTCTGAACGTGCTTATGGTGCTTGCGTTTACATCCGTAGTATTAGCGAAACAGGAGATGTCATGGTAAGTCTCTTAATAGCGAAAAGTCGAGTTGCACCGATTCGCCCGATTACAATTCCAAGATTGGAGTTATTAGGTGCCCTAATGGCTGCGCGTCTATATGAGAAGGTCAGGAGCTCTCTTCGTGCAAACATTGACAGTATTTGCTTCTGGACTGACTCCACCATCGTCTTGGGATGGTTGCGCATGTTGCCTACTAAACTTCAGCCTTTCGTACGCAATCGCGTTGCTGAAATTTTAGATAAGGCCGGCAACTTTACATGGAAACATGTCCCCACAGATCAGAACCCTGCAGACCTGATATCACGTGGAATTGATATCAGTTCCCTGCAAACTTTAGATTTATGGTGGTCTGGTCCAGAATATCTAGCTCATGATGAAAGTTATTGGCCTTCTCAACCTAAACACACTGAGACATTGCCTGAAACTCGACCTGATATTTCATTGAGTACTGCCCTAATAGAGACTCAAGAGAACACTTGTCTCGTTGACTTTAGTCGGTTTTCCAATTATTTACGTCTTGTTCGTACGGTAGCATACGTTTTGCGATTTATTAAATTGAGCCAACGGAATCAAATTTCGACTGCCTTTTTAAGTGAAGTTGAACTCCAAAACGCTTTGGAAGTAATTATTAGACTCAGTCAAAGGGTTTCGTTTCATGAATATGAGTTTCTTTTAAATAAACAGGACTTACCCAAGAAAAGTCCTTTATTAAAGTTTAACGTATTTTTAGACAAAAATAATATAATGCGTGTTGGTGGCCGGCTTGATAACTCGGCATATTCATTTGATAAAAGGCACCCGGTTTTATTACAGTCCACTCATAACTTTACCAAATTACTTTTTGATTTTGAGCATAAAAAGCTGATGCATGCCGGGCCCCAATTATTATTAGCCTCAATAAGGGAGTCCTACTGGCCTATAGGAGGCCGCAACTTAGCAAAGGCCTGTTATCGTAAGTGTATATTATGTACTCGTTTAAAAGGGAAAATTGTTAGTCCTATAATGGGTAATCTACCTCAGCAGCGGCTCGTTCCAGGGGGCTATCCATTTCAAAAGTCAGTCGGTGTTGACTACGCTGGCCCAATCATGAGTGCTAGTCGTCAGGGACGTGGATGTAGACTTGTCAAGGTCTATATCACTGTTTTTATCTGTTTTACAACCAAAGCGGTCCACTTGGATTTAGTGGGTGATTTAACAAGCAGTAGTTATTTACTAGCATTAAGGCGTTTTATAGCGCGTAGAGGTAAGCCGACTGACATTTTTTCGGATAACGGCACCTCATTTATCGGTGCTCACAACGATCTTTCAAAATTTCTGAAAGGTAATTGCAATTCCTTGAGTGAAAATTTAGCAAATGACGGTATATACGCACATTACATACCCACTTACAGTCCACATTTTGGGGGTCTTTGGGAGGCAGGTGTTAAGTCAACCAAATATAATCTACGTCGAGTGCTGGGGAATTGTAATTTAACCTTCGAGGAGCTTAGCACCACCCTCACCCAGATCGAGGCAATATTAAACTCCAGGCCGCTTACACCATTATCTTCCGATCCCGCCGATTGCAACCCATTAACCCCAGGACATTTTCTGATTGGGCGTCCAATGACGTCACTTCCACAGCGAGATCTCCAGCAACATTCTACTAGTTCTTTAACCAGATATGAGCGAATAGAACAACTGCGTCAACATTTTTGGGCTCGTTGGAGCAAAGAATATGTATCCGAGCTGCAGCAGCGTGTGAAATGGCGTTCCTGTAAAGATGAACTAAAGATAGATTCTTTAGTAGTAGTCAAGGAGGATAATCTGCCTCCATTAAAATGGAGATTGGGCAGGATCATCGCAGTCCATCCTGGATCTGATGGGATCTCTCGCGTTGCGGATATTCGGACCTCTACGGGAGTCATACGGAGGGCTTTCACCAAGATCTGCCCACTGCCAGTATCATCTGTGTCTGGTTGAAAGGACGTCTTTCAACGCCTGGGGGCATGTTCAAGTGTTCAAACTCCTGCTTAAATTGAAGAGCAAATTCGCAGATTAATTCAATGTCTCTTTTCTTGTACCTTTTACGGCACTTATCTTTTCTTCTCGGTACCAGTAGTACGTCATTAAATTCGTTGCCGAAAATTTACCTGGTTTTCAATCATCTCCATCGCAAAGCTCCTGAACACCAGGTGAACTGCCTTTATCCACTTATCACGCAGAATTTCATTTGTTGGGAATCTGTGTCAAAAACATTTGTACTAATTCATCATACCATCCATCATACTAGAAACAAACATCTTTTTTCCGAGCATGCCACGTGAGAGGTACATACTGCAGGAAAAAAATCTTAGGTACATTTTGCATAACACTTTCCACAGACGTCAAGTATGGATTATTACAATGTTTATTTCCTTGTGTATGAAAGGTGTCCTGTGTTTTTCATGTCTTGTATGGCTTCTACACCACTTCACGGCACAAGACGGCATTTTTAATAAATTGATTATCGGTAAAACATAGCAATATTCTCAAAGGAAACTTCTTGCGACGCAGCCGCACGACTCGAGTGTTACGGCGAACTGTCGCGCCGCGCGGCTCTTATTTTAAGCCCCTCCCGCCGCGGTACATATCGCGTGGAATTATTTTTCGGGATTAGTTACGCTTCTAGAGTATTATTATTCGTAGTGTCTGATCTTGAAAACGGTTCTAACGATTTCGCAGAAAATTTGGATATGGGGGTTTTCGCGGTTAAACAATCGATCTAGATTAGTCTTATTTTGGAAAAACGGGCGTTTTCGAGTTTTCATGCGTTTTTCTTTCCACGCAGAATATGGTCGCTAATTTCGTCGCGCCAGCCGCTATCCGTTTGGCTCAGCGGTTTAAAGTGCTGACCGCTAGAAAGAGTGACGGGTTCGAATCCCACTCGGTGACTTATTTTTTTTTTTATGTTCAAGTTTATATATAATTTTTATTTTGTATTGTTTTTAGACAAGTTTAAAAAATGTAGTTAATGTTTGGGATGTAACTGAGCAAAGCGGTCGCCCAGGTATTGATACATTAATTGCTCTTCTAATTAAAAATCTGGATCCCTGACAAAATTTTGCTAGAGAAACGATTTCCTGGCGGAAATGTTTTTGACGAATTTCTCAAAAATTACTGAATACACAAATTATATTTATCGATAAACATTTGAAGGCAGCTATAAACTAAAGATCTAGTACATATAGTCAACATTTATTATTCGACACTTTTCCGCTGGGGACATTCACACGATTTACCAAAATAAGTACCAAGTAGTTCATGTATAAAGGTGATTTCCTACGAAAATGCTCACACCACTGACCTCCATATAGTATATATGGAGGTCAGTGGCTCACACGCACGACCGCACGACTACAGAGGTGCTATTTTTCAAACGCGGAGTCACTAAACGAACGGTTTTTTGTATGGAATAACCATTCGTTTAGGTGACTCCGCGTTTCAAAAATGGCACTTCAGGTTCGATATAATATCGAACCTGAAGTGCCTGGGTCCTTCTAGTCATGAAAACTTGAAGGCATGAATGCATTTACCTACGTTGTACTACCTTTTGTTACCACTACCACTACCACGAAATAAAAGGCATTGCTTATTTCCTTGGATTTGAGACACACGGTTCAAAACGCACCTTTGGGCTTTGGCCGTTGTGTCAAATGACGTTTGATTTGAAAACAATGCTCGTGCATTTGGTTTTTGATATTTTTTGTTACTTTTTCCACAATTTAGCGTAAATATGACGTTTTTGTGTTTAAAAGACGTTGTGTAGTTCTAATCAACATATTTCTAATGAATATCGGACGCTGTGATGGTTCGTAGTGATAGATAAATAGTGATTTTATTAGCCTGCATTGTGCTAAGGAATAAAATGAGTTCCTCAGAGAAATGTTTAATAGAAAGGTTGAGGAAGGAAAATTTAGACCAATTTTTCACATTGGTTCGCATGCATTTATCTTTTGTGGTTGATATAAATACTGACGAGTAAGTAAACTTTTTCTATTAACTCCTCAGATTACCTCATATGAAATGTGGATTGATAAATGATTTGCTTACACATGTAAAATGTCCTTTTCAGTGTTGATTCTTCAACAGATAAGCCAAAGCAATTCCGATGGAATTTTCACAAGAAATCTAAACATAGTGGTTCAAATTCTAGTCAAAATAGTAATAGTAATCCTAAGAATGCAGAAGTCAGTTCTATCACTGAAGAAGGTATCTTGAGGCTCAATGAATTGATAGATTTCCTATCGAAACAAGAAAGTGAGTATACATCTTGGTAGCTTTATAATATTGTTGAATGAAGGCTAGTACGTGCTTCTGCTACGTCCAGTAAGCCATGTCTGGTGACCCTGCTATGTTAGATGTACCTTCAGCCTGAGCTTTTAGCATAGTGTGCAGTAGGCTTAACATTATCTCTGCTAAAATAAACTCTAATGAACAAATATAAATGCTAGAATTTGTAGACAAAAAACGTTTGAGTACTTCTCGACTGCCTAACAACCCTATGAAAAAGGGATAAACTTAGTAAAAATCAAAATAAGACACTTGAACATTCTCAAAAGACCATTGACATACAGATCATCATTGGCACGGAATTGTATGTACTTGTGTACAAATCATTGGCAACATCAAGCTAGGAGGTGGCATAGCAAAATTTGCCTTATAACTAGTTAATTTCCTAGTATAGAATAAACATACAATTTTTGTTATACAACATAGAAGGGACATATCCGTAAAAAATCAAACCACAGGCTATACTAAATCACTATCCTCTTATGATAATAAAATAACAATCAAAACATTAAAAAGAATTGACATTCCTGGACATAGGAATATGTTAAATTTTTATTATCGTTTATGACGGTTATTTTAATTTCATTTTACTATGTATACAGGTCTAGTATAGGTCTGGTTAGATTTATTACAGGTATGTCCGTTCCACATTGTAAAGGTTGTAAAACATTCATTTTGATAAGTAGAATATGTCAAAGGAAGCAAGTACCTAGGTGATGTCATAACATTTAAAGACTTTGCTTGTCAACTAAAAAATATAAAAGTGTTGTAGGTAGGCCTTTAATATGTACCGATAATACAGACAATTTTAAGAAAGTAATTTAAATAAAAAAATCTATGTGTGGTCAGGATTTTACATTGGGATTTTTGCAAATATCCAAATAGTAAGACTTTATTTTAAAACCTGATTGGAGAAACCTAGAGACTATTCCTTGAAATGATTTGCAAAATAGATTCTTTTTTTAATTACTTGACAAGTGAATTAATAGCTATTTCTTTGTTTTTGATCTAAATTCACCGGGTGTTGAATAATGTCTCTCATATTTTGCAGATGTAACTCAAGAAGGCATATTCCGGCGTACAGGCTCCCTGAGTCGACAGCAGGAGCTCCGTAATCTCCTCCTCACTGGTTCAAGCCTGGAACTCGAAGAAGGAAGGTTCTCAGTCCATGACTGTGCATCAGTCTTGAAAGGCTTCCTGGCAGAGTTACCACAGCCGCTTTTGATGGACCAGTATTATCAGACTTATTGTACTCTAGCTGGTAAGGACTTTGCTATAATTTCGAAATACTTTCATTGAATCATAGGTGAACTGCTGAGCTTGTGATTAGAAAAACTCTGCTAATCACAAAAAGAAGGGAGAAAAGATAAAACCACTTCTCTTCCCAAACAATTGTAAAAGTTGATTGAGAATTGGCAAAAATGCTAATCAAAAATGTTAATAGGCGATGAAGATCTCAACCCATCACTCATCATCATCATCATCAGGTCTTTTTAGTCTCCACTAAAGGAGCATGACCCTCTCTGCGCTACTACTTCACCACACTTGACCAGAGCAGCCAGAACATTTGGCTTACACTCTCCACGCTGGCCAGACGAGGAGAGCCAACCCATCACTACTTTATTTATTTTAAAACTTTAGTATACATAATGCCAAACATTATTTTGAATTCCTTTTCCTTAAAAAGTGGCCTTTGGGTCTTGTGACCCTGGGCTCTGTCTGCTTAAAGCTGCAAGACCGCCTATCTGCCCCATTAGGGTTAAAGACATGATAGAGTATGTATCTGTATGGAAAACCTACAACAACTTGTATTTAATTTATTGCACATCTTAAGATTATAGTACAAAAGGTACAACTTAATGCTAAGCATTGTCTACCAGTTCATCTATCAGTTCTTTTGCCATTTTAGAACACATTATTTTTTGGCATATAGATACTTTATCACGTCTTTATCCCTGACGGGTAGACAGAGTCGGACTCTTCATATACATATTATTATTTATTTATTAGAGACAAGCCGAAGCCCGCGACTTCGTACGCGTGGATTTTGTCTCTAGAAAATGCTCATCAGGCTGAACAACTTTGCTAAGGCGTCATTTTGATATTTCTTATATTAGCTGGACGATTATAGTTCTGCATCAGATGTTCCATTTTCCAAGATTATTTATACCCTATATGTTGCACAGGCTTAACAGCTAATAACAAAAAAAGTTTCATTCGAATCCGTTCAGTATTTCCGAAGATTTGCGTGTACAAACAGACAAACAGACACACAGATAAACAGACAGACATTTTAAAAAAAAATCTTACTATTACTTTGTTTTCATTGCCCCCAATATATTTTTTGGAAGTATATTTATTGTACAGACACACTTTCTTTACTGTTTTCTTATATGTATAGATATAGATTTATAGATGAGCTGCTTGGAGCTAAAATGTCTTTTCCCAGTTCATTAATTTATTAATGATACTTTATTTGTTTGTTTGTTAAATCTTTATTGTACATAAACACAAGACACAAAAATAGAAAACAGTACAAAGGCGGACTTATCCCAGATAGGGATCTCTTCCAGTCAACCTTGAAATAAGAGGACAATTTATAACACAGGGTAGAGAGTTCTTTGTCCTTATTCACTTGTCAAGTCTGTTTTTAAATGCACTTATGGAAGGCGCAGTAAAAACAACACTATACACTGTGATTTTTCATTGGTTTTGGAGCCGAAGGCCACTTCATAAGGATCGTTAGTAAAAAATAAAAAATCCAGAGCCAAAAAATGTTACTATAACTCGAAAGTAAAATCGTGAGATCAATTAGTAGTACCACCGCCGGGCGGCCGCCCGGATTTTATGCGGTCACGAGAGTTCACGCGACAGTTTTGGACGGGCGTAACTACGTGGTCTCGATCGAAAATCATTTTCGCAACTTTTTTATCTTATTTTACACACCAATTTAGATTACGTGTATAGAGGAATTTATTTACTACACGACATTTTTATTTCCAAAACCAATGAAAAGTCAGTATACATATAGAGATATATTCTTTTGCATTCACAGCACAGTACCCGCCGAATGCCGAAACATCAGAAACCAAACTCCTGACAGCGTTGCAACTGTTGTTACTGCTGTTGACGCCGTCACACCGGAGTTTCCTTGAGAGACTACTGTCGTTACTGCGGCTCGTGGCTGACAACGAAGCGTCCAACCGCATGTCCCCTGATACACTGGCTACCATGTTCACTCCTCACTTACTGTGTCCTAGAAAGGTAAGTCATACAAACTTTCATCACCGGGCCTTTGTCTCCACCATAGGAGCACGACCCTCTATGTACTACCAGAGCCATGCTTGGACAGTGTAGCCAGAGGACTTTGGCCTACACTCTACACTACACGCTGGCCAGACGGGTTGGAGAGGTCTCATTGATGTTTATAAGCTTTGTTTAGTTGATGTTTATAAGCTTGTATTTCCCAAGTCGCCTTCTGCGACATCCAAGGGAAGACTTGGAGTGGCCCTATTCTACTCTTCCGGAAACCTAACGGCAAACTTTATTTGCCTGTATTGAGAAAAATCTGGAATAATCTGGGAGAAAAGAAATAAAATAAGACAAGCGCGTGTCGGGCCACGCGCAGTGTAGGGTTTCGTAGTTGCGAAAGCCAACTTTAAGTTCATGCCACTAAAAACGTCTTAAAAACTAATGTTCTATTGAATTTGTATGAAATTTTCCTTTTCTGAGTACATTTTATAAGTTGATCGCTTATAACTTTTTAATTTGTAAATCCTACTTAGCTCTGATAGTTTTCATTTAAACTTAGTTATATATACTACAGCTGTGAATTTTTATACGTATCCACAAATAACCCTTTAGCAAATAGAGGGGGGAACAAAATTTTACACCATAAACCCAAATATTTTAGAAGCAGATCTCTACCTAAATCGAAAAATTGGCGTTCACAAGCTCAAAATATTTTTGTAACCCACCCGATGGGTTAGTCAAGAAAAAAAAATGACTTCCACTTTACTTGTATGGGAGCTACCCTAAAAAAATATATTTCAAGATTTTATTTTACCACTTTTTCGCCATAATTGATTACTAAGTTACAGCTTTCTAGTACTTAGGCCCAACACAGACGACAGACTTTTTGTCCGATCAAGTCTGCGGCGCACAAATAGTCTCCGTGGCGCGCAGAAAGTCTTTCGCGGATTGTTCACGGACTCAACACACACGACGCACATTTTTAATCATTCTGTCGGCAGAACTATAGGGACGGACACGTACAGTTGTACACGCCATGGAAGTGCAAAGATTGCGATGTATTATTTTATACTTGAAGTACAGAAAAAGAAGAAGAAATAGAAAATTTTGGGTACATCCTATACTTTCGGAGAGATTAGTAAAAGGACAATTCCATATTAAACATGCAATTCTAAAACAATATCCGGACAAATTTTACAGCGCATTTTTAATTACCTAGAGGTTGTCTAGAGCGCGAAGAATGGTAGAATACGCCTTTGGAATTTGTGCAGTAAATGGAGAATATTTCAAAAAAGTTTAGACGTAAATATGCCATTAGCAATAAAAATAATAAAAGCAGGGTGCATTCTTCACAATGTTGTAAGAAAAAGAGACGGTATTTGTTTTGAAGATACGTTGTATAGATGCCCTTTCGAAGATATATCTAACATTGGTGTGAGAGGTACAGATAATGAAATAGAAACGAGGAAATATTTTACTAATTACTTCACTACTCCTCTGGGAAGTGTCCCTTGGCAGTATAATAAAGTCTAATAAAATATATACCTACCCAATTTTGTTTTTTCTTTAGACGTCATAGATGTCTAAACAGGAGCGGAATAAATATTACAGCACACTTCATCCCACAGTTTTCTTTTTAAATTTCTATCATGATACTCGGATTTCGAAGTATCATAAATTGCAGGTCTGTTTTGTATTTCATGAATTAACATCGGTACATCTATCTCTAGCGCCATGCTGTAATACCGCGCACGTCACGTCTACCACTAGCCGAGTGAAGGTCACAGACTAAAGTGCGCGACGTCTGTGTTAGCGCGAATTGAAGCATACGTTGTATTTTTTTCGCACACTTTTTGTGCGGTGTGGCGCGTCGCGGCGCCGCACTTTTTGTGCGTCGTGTATGTTACTGCATGTGATTCCATAGGTTCTATTTTCACAGACTAAAAAGTGCGTCACGGATAGTCTGTCGTCTGCGTTGGGCCTTATTGTCTCTGAGTAAAACCGCGGACGGGCAGACAGACACTGTTTATTACGGAACCCTAAAAATCGACTAAATGCAAATCAGACTCGCACACGAAAGGATCCGAACCATTATCTATAAAAAAATTACGTTTATTGTATAGGAGATCTTAAATATTTGTTTTATTACGTTTTTTGTATTCATTGTTATAGCGGCAACAGAAATACGTCAATATCAAGTTATACATTTAAAAGTTTAGAAAAATTCTTTATTCCAGCTATCACCAGAAACGTTCCACACGGAGGCTGTCGCGCTGGCGCCCGTGATCAGCTTCATGATCCGGCAGAGCGGGCGGCTGTTCGCGGCGCCGGCGCGCCTCGCCACCGACGCGGCCGCCTACTTCTCGGCGCGCGCGCGCCGCCTGCTGTCGCCCGACGGCGAGCTCGACGAGAGCATCACTGACAAGTGGGTTTGTGACGTAGCTGTAGAGTTTGGTGGAAACGTTCAGTTGGAGTTTGCTTTACATACCGCCTACTTCTCGGCGCGCGCGCGCCGCCTGCTGTCGCCCGACGGCGAGCTCGACGAGAGCATCACTGACAAGTGGGTTTGTGACGTAGCTGTAGAGTTTGGTGGAAACGTTCAGTTGGAGTTTGCTTTACATACCGCCTACTTCTCGGCGCGCGCGCGCCGCCTGCTGTCGCCCGACGGCGAGCTCGACGAGAGCATCACTGACAAGTGGGTTTGTGACGTAGCTGTAGAGTTTGGTGGAAACGTTCAGTTGGAGTTTGCTTTACATACCGCCTACTTCTCGGCGCGCGCGCGCCGCCTGCTGTCGCCCGACGGCGAGCTCGACGAGAGCATCACTGACAAGTGGGTTTGTGACGTAGCTGTACAGTTTGGTGAGAAGTCAATGGTTCAGTTGGAGTTTGCTTTACATACTTTTTGGCGAAATAACGACACGTGCTGTTATGAGGAATAGACTATAGATATTTCCTGAAATCATAAATTGTCAACGTTCTTAAATTCGTGACTATTTAAAAGACACTTAATAGTAGAGGAGTAGAAATATAAACATAAATTGATATATTCAGGACAGCAGCGAACACGGTGTACACGTTCGTGGACCGCAGCCGCACGCGCGCCGAGAACGAGAGCAACCCCACCGACACGGCGCTGGCACAGCTATATGCGCACATCCAGGCTTTGCCCGACTCCCAGCACAAGAGACGACTCATCAAACATTTCAACAGGCAGAACGGATATGGTAAGTTAAATCGTTCTTTATTCTGTGCTGGTCAGAAAGAAGATAATTTTTGAGTAACAGTTGCTTATCTTTTTACGTGGAGCGTAAAAGCCGGTCGAGGGTATGGGCGAAAATGCAAATCATTTCAAAAGGCAACGCGGCTAGCAATCCATTACTTTTTGATTCCTTTTTCGACCTTCTCGTCCACATCACGCTAAAAGTAGCCAGTCTACGAAGGAAAGAAAATCAGGTTTTGTGCCTCACACACCTATTGAGCACATTGGAAATGAATCTACGTAATTCGAAATATATTGTCGCTGAGCGACGCGACGATAAAGTCGGGATAGGAAAAAGCTACAAAATACAACTGCAAAGTTGAATACAAAGTCGCCTATGTGTTAATCCAGGGTGTCAGCTTCCTACATACCAAATTTTATCAAAATTGGTCCAGTCGTTTGCGCGCAAAGAAGTAACAAACACAAACACACACTCACAAACTTTCGCCTTTATAATATTTGTGTGATTAACATAAGTATCTTCGACATAACGTTCTGACTTTTTGACTTTTCAGGCCAAACTCTTAACCCGATCGACTTCGTTTTAAGCTCAAATTGTTTCTGACTAAATTGTCCAGAGGAGTTTTTCTCAAATTTTTGATACCATTCTTCGTTTCCAAAATATCGAGCGTTAAAATCAAAAATTCCGAAAAAATTGTTTTGTTTTTCACTATTTCGGCCATGATTTTTCGTTTTTGATTTTCTCGAATAATTATTTTTGCACCTAACAGCATTTATAAATACGCGTTTTCTGAGCCTTTTGCATATTATATCTTCACAATTCTCTGAGGTATGAGGAGAAATCAGAGCCTACACTGGAGCGAACGAAAAGACATTTCCAATGTCAAAATATATATTACAGGTACTCCAATCCAAATCCAAAGGACGGGCAAAGTCGCCGGCTCGCGTAGTTTCGGAGACTCCATCAAAAGGCACATCTTCAATAAGGGATTGCTGAACAAAACGCCTAAAAAGGGCTCCGGTTCAAACATCAATACAGTAGAAGAGGTAATAAGATTATACTATATACTGCTTTGCAACTATTTCTATCTATAATACTTCTTATTAACATCTGGTAATCTTTATTTTTCTATTTTTATTTATTTATTTTTTATTTTTATTTATTTGGGAAACAAACAATAGCCTTGTACAAACAGATATAACTTAACTACTTAAACATACATCAGTAAAGTTTCCACTAATAACTAACGCATAACGTTTTGAGCAGTGTAAAGGAACTACATAAAAAGGTCACTAAGAGTTAAAGAAGAATTAAACTAAACTAAAAGTATACATCAAACAGTTATAGCGATAAATCCTACACCTTTGTTTTCTTCTCAGCCCATTTCTGAATGAAGCAGGTGAGAGAATGAAGGGATCCAGTTCTTGAAACAACATATCGTAACAATTACAAGCTCTTTTCAAAAACATATTACTTGCATAATTTGTGTGGGTATCTTGCAAAACAAATAACTTATGATGACGTGAGTTAATACGGGGACATTTAAAGTTTATACAACTTAAGAGGAAGGGAGAGTCTACCTGATTATTCAAAATTTTGTATAAAAACATTTGATCTCTTTGAATGCGGCGATCCATTAGTGTCATATCTATATCAATCCTTGGATTGAGATCAGAACCATAGCGTGACGATTTGTATTTAAGGTGTTTGATAAATTTTGTATTAATTTTTTCTATGCTGTCGATATACAGTTTATATTGCGGACTCCAAACCGTTGACGCATATTCTAAGATCGACCTTACATATGAATTAAAAAGTAGAATCATAGTCGAACAAAGTTTGAAGTCTTTCCCAATTCGAATAATAAAGCTATGTGTCATGACTCATGTCTTTAAATATCTTCCTTTATACAAACAGACTTAAATCGACTTTAAATGAATGGTCATAGAAATTATTATGTATAAGAGGTTTTTGAACTGTGAGTTAATATATAATTTTTCAAAACTGAAAACCGACTATACTCCCAAACTATACAACCGCAACACAAAATTCACAACTAGCAAGTAAGACCCTGTCAAACAAAAAAAGATTTTTCCAAATCGGTCTAGGCGTCTTCGAATAATCGGTAAACATATATAAATAGCCGGCCAAGTGCGAATCGGATTCGCGCATTAAGGGTTCCGTATCATTAGCTACAAAAAATCGCGTTTATTGTATGGGAATTAAATATTTATTTTATTTTGTTTTCAGTATTTGTTGTTATACCGGCAACAGAAATATTTAATTTGTGAAAACTTCAACTGTCTAGCTATCGCGGTTTTTGAGATACAGCCTGGTGACAGACAGACAGACGGACAGACTGAGAAGTCTTAGTAATAGGGTCCCGTTTTTACCCTTTGGGTACGGAACCCTAAAAAACTAGCTGTGCCCGTGGGCTTCGCTCACCGTAGGAATTTCGGGATTAAATCTATCCTATGTCCTTCCCTGGGTATCAAACTATATCCATATCAAATTTCATCTAAATAGGTTCAGTGGTTGAAGCGTGAATTGATCACAAAAAAACTAATATACAAACTCACTTTCGCATTTATAATATTACTAGCTGTGCCCGCGACTTCGTCCGCGTGGAATAGTTATTTAGGGAAAAGCCCTCAAAGATGAATATTTTCCCCGTTTTTCCACATTTTCGACTGTTTCTTCACTCCTATTAGTCGCAACGTGATGTTATATAGCCTAAAGCCTTCCTCGATACATGATCTATCCAACACAAAAAGAATTTTTCAATTCGAACCAGTAGTTCCTGAGATTAGCGCATTCAAACAAACAAACAAACTCTTTAGCTTTATAATATTATTAGTATATTAGTAAAGATATCATAGTAGGAAGAAGTATATACAATATCCTTTTTTATTAAGTACAAATATTTTAAGGGGTGATTCAGTCCATCATTTTGAACAACTTTTCCCAATAAATGTATATCGAAATACGATTTTTTTTTTCGGTTTTCATACAAATCGAATAGTCACGTGATATCATTACTATGGAAAATTAAAATTTTCTTTTCGTATTTCGATATACATTTATTGGGAAAAGTTGTTCCATATGATGGACTAAATCACCCCTTAAAATATTTGTACTTAATAAAAAAGGACAATGTATAAAGATCGCGACGAACCTCCTTCTTTTTTAAAGTCGGTTAAGAAGACCATTAGAGCCTTTATATTGTAGTTTTTAGACGTATAATTAAAAACACGATTTGAGTTTGACGAGAACTGCTTTTGAACATTGTCTTTGTGCGAATCAATCTTTTAACTTTGTACTAATTGTCTTTCTTTTGTCATGTTCATCTGTATGTTTTGTGCTAGTCGTTTTTGCATGGCAATGAAAGGTCGCAAACAAAAAGTTTAAAGATTCAATCAATAAATTTTAAAGACAACTAAACTACTTAGTTAGTGAGAAATGTAACAGTTGTGCAATTTAAAAAAATATGTTCTTTATCGTTTAGAAAATGATGCGATAATATGTGTTAGTCCAGTTGAATACTTGCTTCTTTGTTTCTCAGTGGTCGTTGGGTTCTTAAATAAGTAATCTTTGAAGTACTATTAAGCACTCATACATTCATTCTTAATTACATGCATTTTATTACGTCTGTTTTTGACAGGACAGACAGACTCTTGAGCAATATAAAGTCCAGTAATATGTTGTCTCGATTTTTTGTTTTCTAGCTCTATTTCGCATAAAGTCTTGTTAACGCCTTTCGTTGTGACTATATAACACTGTAAATCGTCTCCCTAACATAACTCTCTCTCTTTCTTTCATAACGTGTGTGTCCTAACTTTCGCATCATGTGCTAAACGCATGCCTTCGTTTCAGAAATCGAGTAAAGGGAAATTACGTTTCTCGGACGACAGTAAAGTCGATGTTTCCCACAAAAATATAGTTTTGAAGAATCTAGCGAACAAAATAGCCAGTTCAGAGTCTTTAGATGATAATGACGATTATGAATCAGATGCGAGCAACGAAAGCACTCTTTCTGAAGGTGCTTTGAATAAATCAAAGAAATTGAGCCCCAAATTCGTATCCGAGCCAAACCTGAGCGTTTTGGACACAGAAGAAACGCCAAAGAATACTAAAAAGAGAGGAACAAGACTGTTTCGTTCAAAAGTGTTGTCAGCGTCGCAAAATTTGAATAAAAAGTATCAGAAACGTGGTGCTATAAGAGGTACTCCTACTTCTTGCGTGTCTTGTTTCGACGAGCAAGATACTGGTTCCGAAAATGACGTTTCTCACCCTGAAACAAATGAAGAGCTAAAAACAACACCAAAGAAATCGATAGAAAATGATCAAAAAGACATGGATTTAAAATTACACTACTTAACTAGTACCCCGGGTTTGTCTGAAGCGGTTATGTTTGAAGAGGAATGCAGTACGCCTTTCACGATGAATTTTAGAAGAGCCTCTATGTCACCGATTACGAAATCGACTCAGAAACTGTCGAAGGCGATGCAGGTTTGTTTGTCATGTGCATTTTGTGTCTCATCCATGCATCTGTGTGCTTTGCTACTTGTCTAATCTTTTCCTCTTTAATAGTTGTTAATTTCATTCATTTTCTTCTAAATTATAATGACGTCCTGTTTTGAAAAAAAGAAAAATGAAACTAACATCATTTTTCTTGTATAAAAATATTGATGTGTGAGCAAATTATTTCGACATTGTATTAATTATATAATCAGGGGTCCTGCCAGTTAATATTTTATAGATTCTGGGAAACCAGAAGTCACCAAAACGAATAATATTTACAGAATCTTTATGAAATGATTTTTACTTGTTCAAGACATTTGTGTATTAGCAAATGTCACAATGATAATTAAGAGGGTCTAATATATGTTTTTTATTGCTAGGAATCAATAATGACCCCGCGATCCCGCAAACCCCTCATCATTACCTCGGAACAGAGAGACAGTTTGCCGGAAAGCGAGAAACCTAAGCCGGAACCAGTCTACGAGTCTATGTCGCCCAAGAATGACAGTGACTTTGTATCGTCGGATGACGATATGTCGAGGTCCTCATTCTCTTATAACAGGTGAGCTTTTTTTGCGAGAAACGGTATAAATGTTAGACTCTGTAAATCTGGAAATTCGTAAAAAAAGCGAGAAACCTAAGCTGAAACTTTTTTACCGAGATAATTATAGTGACTTCGTATCGTCTGATGATGATATGTCGAGGTCCTCATTCTCTTATGACCGGTAAGTTTTTTTTTTTTGCGAGATATAGTATAAAAATCTCAACATCGGAAAATTCATAACAAAAGCGAGAAACCTTAGCCGATACCTGTGTACCATATGTGCCTGAAGAATGATATTGACTTCGTGTCGTTACATAATATATCGAGATTCTTATTCTGTTACGGGCGACAGGTACGTTTTTTTGCAAGAAATAGTATTAAATTAAACTCAACACAAAAAATTCACAAAAAAGCGATAAACATGTGTACCATGTGCCTGAAGAATGATAGTGACTTCGTGTCGTCATAATGGTGATATATCGAGGTCTTCGTACTCTTTTGATAGGTTAGTTTTATTGTGAGAAACAGAAACAGTAATTTAAAATGTAAATCTCTTAACATCAGTAAATTCTTCAAAAGAGCGAGAAACTTAAGCAAAACCTGTACATATGTCAAGTATATGTCCTCGAAGTAAGATAGTTACCTACTACAGTTTAAGACTTCAAATTTGTAGGTAATACGGTTATAATGACGGATGAATGAATCTGTTCTTGATAAAATTGTATAAATTTTGATTTTGTATGCGAGAAACGTAAGCCACCAACAGTAAATTGTCACACAACTTTTTTCCAGATCAAACACATCTATGTCGCGCCCAAAAACGCCATTCGACGCCCGCTCCCTCTCCAACGGTGACGTCAGCCCGCTACGATCTCAAACCACTCGCTTCGTCATCAGCCACGACCGGCCGCAACTCAACGAAGACCTAAACACCACCCTATGCGGCGAAGAAGTCCTGCCAAACTTCAAGATCTCACACGAATTAACTCACGAACCAAAAACTAAATCCTTAACGGAACCTTTCAGAGAATACCTTCTAAGTCGATCAGTCTTGACAGCTACACCAATCGATTTATCGATTCTAAATAAATCGAGTGATACCGATGACAAGATTTCAGAATCGCTTATGTATTGCCTCGATGGAAATGTACCATCCGATTTAACTTTATCGATTAGTAATTTAGCTGTTGACAAGGAACCGACGCGATCTCCGTTGAAAAACCTTAATAATATAGACAGTCCGAGTCGAAAACGGTGCGCGAGTAAAGATGACACGTCTATGGAAGTTAAGAAGTCTATGGTTGAGAAAGAAAACGTAAAATCACAAGTGTTTCAAATAAGAGAGACTGAGTTATAGTTATATGTAGGTGTATTTAGTATTTAAATACTAATGTGATTTACTGCCTTATAAAGATTTGAATATAATTTGTATAACGATATCTTTTTTACTTTTATTTTTAAAGTATATCATAATAATAATTTTATTGGAATTTATTCCAAACTGTCTCTCTAAATATTAGCAGTTACGAAACTGGTAGGCGAAAAAGCAAATAACTTGCAGTAACTTGATTGGCTATAAAGTTAACAACTGTTCTTGTTTTACAATAAAGCGCTTGGTTCAAACCGTTATTTATCTAAGTGAATTTGACAGTGACAAGAGAATCTCAAATGATGGCGCCACCAGTCGTTTTTAACCTGTGTACGGCGGAGCCATGTTACATTTAGGGTGATGCCAAACGAGCGTAATTTTGTGAGTTGTAAGTCGCAGAAAAAGTTGCGAAATTTCTGCTGCATTCGGTTTAATACAAAAAGGCAGTTTGTGCCAAACGACGACGCAAAATGAGTTATCTTCCGACTAATAACTGACTGAAAATATGCGACTCACAACTCACAAAATTACGCTCGTTTGGCTTCACCCTTAGTTCCAATTTTTTCTGCAGTATGGACACTAAGGCTCAACTCACACTGGCGCAGAATCGAAGCGACGCGACGCGTCATGCTTTTCACTTTTAAAGCAAATTCATTCATCAAAAATAGAAATTAATTTGCTATAGGTGAAAAGCATGACGCGTCGCGTCGCTTCGACTCTGCGCCAGTGTGAGTTGAGCCTAACTCATTTGTTAAGTTATTGGCCGTGTTTTTTCGCATGCCATAGAAACAAACTATACCAGTGATACAATCTTTTGGTTAGGTTAGGTTATTTATATTGTTAAAGTATAACTGTTGATTTAAAACTTGAAATGGTTACGTATCTTCTATTTTATCTTTTTGTAAATAGAAATTACATTTGTTATTAGGCAATCGTATTGTGTATTACGACTGGTGTAAAAATCTTATCTGAGTGCTACATAGGATGTAAAAGCGATAAACGAAAGGTGCATTTGTATGCATTTATTCTGATTCTTACTCCCGTTAAGTGTCACTCCTCGTTTAGCTATCGAAAATATACCTACGCGCAGCGACCTCTCCAGATTGCGACATTCAATACTAGCGCGCTTACTGAACAAGGGGTTTCCAACAACTCAAATCAGATAATTTTTTCTAAACGTCAGAACCAACATTTGACGTCATATTTCTTGAAGTCAAATATCAGTTTTTCTGCAATAATAAAAATCACATTGACTGCCTCCGTACTAGAATGATCAAGGCGTTTGCCTTTTAATCCGAATGGTCGTGGGTTTGAATCCCACTGGGAAGCATACTCTGTGAAAAGTTGTTTCCAGTCTGGTTAGGATATTCCAGGCTTGAACCATCTGATTATCCGAAAAGAAAGATGATCAGTGTTTCGGAAGGCACGTATAAATTGTGGGTCCCGAACGCCATCTAGCGTTATAATAATATATTTGTACAAAGGGTCATTGGCCGTATTTTTGCGAGCCGTAGAAACAAGTAATAAATCATGGCGCTACCAAATGTTTTTGTTTCGATTTTTTATCAGTTTATAGGTGCCATGATTAATTTCACTAAGTTATTTGTCAACCTTTAAACCAAATATAATGTAAGTAACCCGATACAATGTTGTACCGAAAAATATTATGATTAATATACCTAGATATTTGAATAAAACTTATTTGTATTATTACCTCATTCTTTTATTTTACCGAATGGGCTCGGTAAAGTCGGTATTGATACTTCTCTGTTCTATTGTTAGCTGAGCTGCTTCGGAGCCCGGGTTGCGCTATGGCTCCAAATATAAAAAGCATTTCAATAGTAAGGGTGCTACCATGCGAAATCGAAAAGAAATAGTTTGAACTAAACGATTTGGCTATAGTTTTACGACCGGCCGATGGCCGTGTGGTTTCCGGCAGAGTAGAATATGGTCACCCAAGTCCTCCCCTGGATGTCCTAGAAGGCTTATAAACAAAGTCCTCTGGCTGCTCTGGCCAAGTATGGCTCTGGTAGTACAGCGGGTCGTGCTCAAAAAGATCTGATGATGTTGATGATTTGGCTACAGTTTTACGACCGGCCGCCTGCCTGACGTCAACCCTCTAGGAATGTATTTGTGCGAGAAGTTTTACAACCGGCCGCCGCTTGACATCTACCTTGGGGATGCCGTTTTCGCAACGCACGAGATGTTTGTTCTTGGCCATTAAGTCGCCTCTTACGGCATGAGTGGTCTTATTTAACCCATTCGCAACCGCCAATACCAGACACAATAGAAAGACAATAAACGTGGGCATTTATAAATGCCGTCCGAGTCCGGGCGGAAGCCAGACGGAGAGAGACGGAGTTTTCAAAAGACCTACTGTATTTATTTTCAAACAGACATCGCGTTTGTTACCTTTAACCGTTAGCGTCGTCGGATGTATGCGACAAACATTGTCGGGCCCATTCCGTGAAGCGGCGACCTCTCTGGAGCGCGAAATTCAGTACGAGCGCGCTCACTGACTAAGGATTTTCCAACAATCTAAACGTCAGAACAAACATTTGACGTCATATTTCTTGGGAGTCAATTAACAGTTTTCCCGTAATAATAAACATCACATTGACTGCCTCCGTAGTCCAGTGGTCAAGGCGGTTTGCCTTGTGATCCGGAGGTCGTGGGTTCGAATCCCACTGGGAAGAATACTTTGTTAGAAGTTGTTTCCAGTCTGGTTATGATATTCCAGGCTTGAATCACCTTATCCGAAAAGAAAGATAATTCAGTGTTTCGGAAGGCACGTATAAACTGTGGGTCCCGAACGCCATCTAGCGTTATATTAATATTTTTGTACAAAGATTTGTGACAAAAAAAAAAAACGACGGCTTGCACTCTGGGAGTGCCGGCAGAAGTGAAAACTTGAATATTAACGTTGTGCATTTTTGATATTTTGGAATGGTTAGGGAATAATTTTGCACGAATTGCTTTAATTATCAGTATAAAATATTTCAAATCTTTTCTGAACCACAGTCTGTCACAAATGTCACAAGCATGACACATTACACACACGAACGTAACGTAACATAAACACACACGAACATTCGCGCAAGCGCCCTGCGCCGTCTTACGAATTTTCTATCAGGACACGTGGTCCTGACGCGAGTTTAAGATTTTTTACCCATTCCAAAAAAAGTGCACAACGCCGCTAAAGAAGTTTTCACTTCAAAAATGCTCGTATGGCAGATAACTTACCTACGTATTCATATCCGTTTTTGGTTGTAGATAGGTATTTTACATTTACCATGTTTCGCGCTGGGGGCACGACAACTGATATTAGTCTTGCGGTGAAAGGGTTAATAAAGGGCTTAGGAAATACAAGCTAAACAAAGCTTATACATCAATGAGGCCTCCAACCCGTCTGGCCAGAGCGTGGAGAGTGTAGGCCAAGCCCTATGGCTGCTCTGGCCAAGTAAGTATGGCTCTGGTAGTACAGAGAGGGTCGTGCTCCTGCAGTAGAGACAGAAAGACGACGATGATAATGATTAAAATAAAATAAATTAAAATAATAACCTGCAGAGTGCGTATCGGGCCACGCGCATTGTAGGGTTCCGTAATTGCAAATGCCAACTTTGAGTTCAAGGGACTAAAAATTTTAGTTTTCATACAACTTCAATATCGTCTATTCATAACTCAAGATGGGTTACTCAAGAAAAAAATTGACTCCCACTTTACAACAAAAAATTTTTTTCATGATTTTTTTGTACCTCTTTCGCAGATGATTATTATACATACCCATGCCAAGTCACAGCTTTCTATCTAAGTAGTACTTATAGTCTGAGTAAAACCGCAGACAGGTGGACACATGGCAAAACTATAAGGATTCCTTGTTTACTACGAATCCCTAAAAATACTAGTAGTTAGTGAACAATACCTTTACTATCAGATTTACAAGTTCATATCAAATTATGAATATTATCACAAATACGACGGCAAAAACACACGTGAAGTAGCAGTAGAGCTTACAACAGAATCTGTAGAACCAGTTGGAGAAACGGTCCTTCCAGGATTCATGGTTGTTACTGAAAAGATATGTCTAATTAGCGCTTTCAAAGAATTAGCGTTGGGCTAAATCTATCTGGCAAACAAGAGTTTTGGAATGCTTCAGCACCGGCCGTGATAATGATAAAGCGTTCCGTCGCTCTCTCTCGCTCTAGCAAATGACGTTTTTTTTAAATACTGATACTACTTTCTCCAACGTTATTGAAGGCAATTTTTATTTTATTTATCTCCTTACCTACTTTTTATGGGATTTATAGCTGTAACCGTGTATATTTCCTGTACCTTTAATTTTATTTACTTTCTTATTTTATATAACACTAGCTGATGCCCGCGACTTCGTTCGCGTGGACTTTAGGACTCCGGCATATAAATATGGTCATCAGGCTGAAAAACTTTTGCTAATGCGTCATTAATGTATTGTCGCGTAGGACGATAAGTTTAGTGATAATGACAATGTCAACGTCACAAATTCAAACTAAAGCCGGGTCTCCTGCACCTAAATTTTCGAAACATTACACAAAAACATGCAAACAAAGGGGCGTGCGCGTGGCTATACATAATTGTCTATGGCATACACATGTTTCTGCTTTCCAAAGCAGATGGAAAACATGCGCTGCGCGGGGCGGGAGGGGAAGGGTTTCTTTTTTAATTATTTTATGGTTTTGGGTACGAGTCCTTTGGAGGCTATCTCTATTATCTGCAATTGGTAAAACGCAGAACACATCTTCTAGTTCTTCGTCTGGCAAAAATGATGATAACAGTAATCAGAAATAAATATTATTAGGTATCTTAAGTGTCATTTTTGAAACACGGAGTCACCTAAACGAATGGTTTTTCCATACAAAAAACCGTTCGTTTAGTGACTCCGCGTTTGAAAAGTAGCACCTCATGATGAAGTCAACCATAAATAAATGTTTCATTCAATACAGAAATTATTTGCAGGAGACGGTTTGTGTTTGAAAAATAATATTTTTGTTTTGTCTTGTTTCATGTTTTTTGTGTAATGTTTCTGGCGCAGGAGACCCGCCTTAAGAGAATTCATCTACAGGGAAATTTCATCACTCACGCACGTCAGCACACGATTGGCCTAGTGGTCTTGGTCATGGTATAATAAAACAGGTATTCTCTTCCCGAGATGGAACTTGACTACGTCACAAATTGTTGCCACTGATTGTTCTTTTCGGTAAATTTAAGGACTTTCTCAGTTAGTTCATGAATATTAAGTAACTTAGCTATTTAGTATCTCGCGATTCTCGCGTGATTCATCAATTCAATATTTTATAAATTGATGTAATGGATTAATAATTCGAAATTGGTATATAAAGTTCAAAAATGCATTAGGCTCGGGTAATTCAATTTCACACAGTGGCAACATATCAAACTGATGACGTAGTCAAGTTCCACCTACGTCATCAGCTGTCACGGGAAGAGAATACCTTATTTTATTATACCATGGTCTTGGTGTTGGACTGTGAATCCATAGACCTCTAGATTAAATGAGGCATTTTATAAAAAAAAAAATTAGTTCCTTCACGTGACATAGATGCCGCCAGCAATCACAAATAGATCTGTCAATGTCTAATTCAAATAACATTTCACTAGTGAGAGTTTGTCTTTGGAATCAAAGAGAATATAATCACTACGTTTTGAAATATTTAATATTTTTATTTTATTAAATTTAGTTTAAAATATAATATTGTTTGTAAATATGTATTTTTTTAATAAAATAATAGTAAAATACAAGATTGCCTATTAAATAAAAAAAATTATTATAAGGATTGAACCAAACACTCCTTTCATTTTTGACAGAACGATTTAAAAGTATTATGCGCCATCTATTGACAATGTTTTTAACCTCAATTTTTTTTTCACTGGAAAACGCCTCTTTGGACTAAAAATACGGGCCAGAAATAAAAGAAGACAAAAGAAAATTTATGACTTGAGTTTAGAACTTTTACACGATATTGTTCGCATTCGGGGAGTACATAAGCAGAACAAGGCGCGGGCTAAGCCAGTTTTAGTTTGGAAGTAAAATCCAAAGAAGGAAGAAGGAAGAAGAAAAGGAAGAAAAGTAAAAGTGAAGTAGTGAGTAAAAAGTGAAGTGTAATAGTGAGTGAAGTGAAGTGTTCAGTGCAGTAAATACGCGCGAGTGACGTTTCCGCGCGTGACAGTACAGTGACGTTTACGCGTGTGACAGTCAATCAATCAATCAAATCAAATAATTTTATTTCAGGCAACATAATATTATTTACAATATTAAAGGCCCATAGAATAAATACCTTACAGACTAGCATAGATATAATTATATAATATATACCTTAGCCTAAAATATATATAATATAATAAAAATTAACTATTTATTGTTTTTGTGACGCATTGCACTGTTTGCTGGTGTCAGGTAACCGTCCGCGATATTTCCGGAACACGACACCCTTCGGCCAGAAATCTTCCTTGGTGAAGGTCGCCAGCTGAGCAGTTGGAACTCGCACCACGTATGAATTAAAATTCACGTTGTGACGCGATTCCAACTTCACTACCCTCAGGGTGAAATGAGTCTTTACTCTCATGTATTCCACCAACTCCTCGATCTTAGTTGACAGTGCAGTGACATTTCCGCGCGTGACAGTGCAGTGACGTTTCCACGCGCAAGACAGTGTAGTGACGTTTCCGTGCGTGTGACAGTACAATGACATTCCCGCGTACGTACCTGTGACAACTGTGAGTACTCTAGAGTTGTAAATAAAGGCACTATTCCATAGGATTGGTGTTTCCCTTCTTATCCCCAACCCACTCTCGTGACAGTATATTTCTAACAGTTTAGCTGGATCATTATATTTTTGCATCAGGTGTTCCAGATCTTCGAGTTTTTTACTTCAACAATAAAAGTTCATCAGGCTGAATAACTTTTGCTAAGACGTCATTTTTATATTTCTTATTATAGTTTAGCTGGAGCATTATGGTTCTGTATCATGTGTTCCATTTTCCAAAATCAATTATACTTAGCTTATATGTTGATAAAAAAGTTTCATTCAAATCCGTCCAATATGTTCGGAGATTAGCGTGTACAAACAGACAATTTTTTTATTTTAAATTTTACTATATTACAGTCTCCATCGCCCTAATTTTTTAAAATATATATTCAATGTACAGATTCATTTTTTTACTATTTTATTATACGTAGAGACCATTATGTTTCTGAATCAAGTGTTCCAGACTTCGATTTTTATACCTCAACAAAAAATGCACATCAGGCTTAACTACTTTGGCTAAGGCGTCATTTTATATTTCATAAAGTTTAGCTGGACCATTATGGTTCTGCATCAGGTGTTCCAGATCTTTGATTTCTATAACTCAACAAAACATGCTCAGCGGGCTAAACAACTTTTGCTAAGGCGTCATTTTTATATTTCTTGTCATTAAGCTGGACCATTTAGTTTTTGCATCAGGTGTTCTAGATCTTCGATTTTTATATCTCAACAAAATATGATCATCAGGCTGAACCACTTTTGCTTAGGCGTCATTTATATATTTCTTATAGTTTAACTGGACCATTAAAGCTCTCATCAGGTGTTCCATTTTCCAAAATTAATTATGTTGCTCAGGCTTAACAGCTACATAACAAAAAAAGTTTCATTCGCATCCGTCGAGTATTTCCTGAGATTGGCGTGTACTAACAGACAAACAATCGCCCATAGAAACATTATCTTTAAATGATAACTTTTTTATCTGACAACAGATTTCGATGAAACAAAGCCTATATGTTGCTCAGGGATGAGTTCAATCTTTTAGTATAAACCGCGTAAAAATCTGTTCAGTAGTTTTAAAGATTAGCGAGTACATACAGACAGACAGACAGACAGACAGACAGACAAAAAAATCCAAAAAATCTTTTTTGTGTTCTGTTACTCTTTTTTTATCGCCCACATCCATTTTTTGTAATTTTTATCAAATGTACAGACACGCGGTTCCTACTGTTTTATTATAAGTATTGTTATATGTACCTATTGATATGTTTTTTCTTTCCTATTTTAACAATTGACCTGTCTATTTTTACAATAGGTAAATCTTACTTTTTACTTATCGTATGAATTTGACAATATCTGGCTTCTTTTTTGTCAATTTTAAGTATTATTTATTTATACTGGTGTATTTTATATCATGTTATTTAATATACATTTTATATCGCGAAATCATATAATTTTATCTTCATACTTATTTCTCTTATTTACTGTTTTTATTTTGCTATGAAATAACAATATTCTAGAAACTGTATGTTATTTTTACCAGTCATTATTGAGGGTAGGTAGCTGGTTATCCGTCAATTGAAAGTCTATTTCTCTCTCTATTGCAATTTGTTTTGAGCCAAACACCGGGCATTCGGTTATGATGTGTGGAACGGTCTCCTCTAGGTTAGGGTCACAGATGCAAGACGGACTTGTTTGTCCTCTTGAACCTATGCCAATATTGCAAGAACCCCCCGTGTCCTGTCAGCAGCTGTGTTTTAATGAAAAGGCCACTCGGTGCTGTCCTTCGAAGCAGAATCGCAGCGTACAATTGCGGCTGCACTTGGGGAGAACAATTTTGTAGTCGAGGCTGTCTTGCCCAGTGGAACACACTGGGCAAGACAGCCTACTTTCCCATCTCGTCATCGCGAAGCATGCATTTCGCATATGGCACCGGACAGAGATCGTAGTTTGCTTTACGCTTGGAGTTCACAGCGGCCTCTTTCGCTAGTTCGTCTGCCCTTTAGCTTTCCTACAGTCTCGCGTGGGCTTTAATAAAAAAAAAGGTCTTGCTGGAAAATGCTTTGATCATTTTCCATTATTTCCACTGCTAATGTGTTGAGGGAAGCAGGATTTGTAATGGTTTGAAGGGCAGACACTGAGTCGCTGTAGACTTTAAACGTACTGGCACTATGTTTTTAGATTCTCTTCACCGCCTCACAAATCGCCAGCAATTCCGCCAGATAGACCGTACAATAAAAAGCATTCCGGGTGCCTATTTAGGAATAAATGTTTTGGCTGCTATCAGGAGTTCTGACATTGTCCGTGGCCGGTTTCATTATGTTCTACATAATTCACATTGTTTGATCTATCTCTGATCTATCTGTGGAGCCGGTTATCCTTTTCTTAAGGGTCACTCGGGTAGAAGGTCTCGGCTAAATACTTTGCCGAGCCCTTTTCACCCAGCGCCTTGCCGTCTTTCTACAGTCAAGTCCTGCTGCCTGACGTCGACCCTCTGGGAATGTATTTGTGCGAGAAGCTTTACAACCTTACTTGGGAATGCAGTCGTCGCATCCACGAGATGTTTGTGCTTGACCATTTAGTCGCCTTTTACGACATGAGTGGTCTTATTCAAGGCCGGAAGCCAGACGCGCATTGTAGGGTTCCGTAATTGCGAATGCCAACTGTGAGTTCACGGGACTAAAAAGTAAAAAAAACATTTTTTTAATTGAACTTGTATAAAATTTTACTTTTCCGTGTTCTTGTTTTAAATTTTGATTTGTTTTATTTGTAAACCCTACCCTACTACAGAATTAATAAAGATCCTACTTTGTTCTGATAGTTTTCCTTTGAATTTCATTAAATATACTATTGCCGTGATTTTTTTACATGTTCTTACACAACCGTTTAGTAGAAAGAGGGAGGGGGGACACTTGCTTTTGTAAAATTTATAAAACAAAAATATATTTCAGAAACGGATCCTAAATCTAAAAACAGTGTTAACAAGCTCAGTCGGAATATTTTTGGAAGACCTATTCAAGGATGCACCTTACATATTAGGTGGGTCAAATAAATAAATTGACTTCAACTTTACATGTATATATAAATAAAAAAAAAATTGTTCATTATTTTAATTTACAACTTTGGCATCATGATTTTTATACATATCTTTGCCTATTTACAGCTTTCTGAAACTTATACCTACTCTGAGTAAAACCGCGGGTAGACAGACAGACCGACATGGCGAAACTATGAAGGTTCTTTGTTTACTACGGAACCCTAAAAATACTAGTGGTTAGTGAACAATACCTTTACTATCAGATTTACAAGTTCATATCAAATTATGATTATTATAACAAATACGACGGCAAAAACACACGTGAAGAAGCAGTAGAGCTTACAACAGAATCTGTAGAACCAGTGGAAAAAACGGTCCGTCCAGGATTCATGGCTGTTACTGAAAAAATATATCTAATTAGGATTTAGGAACAGGATAGCAGCTTAAAAAACCTGCTGTTCCGTGTTAAAGGATGTAGCTCAACTAAATAAACAAAGTCGTGTTAGTTACACCATGTGTAACTCAAAACGGCTCGACCGATGTAATTTGGTCTGGATATAGTTTTTCCTCCGAAATTTCCACGGGTACGGGAATGGAAACAGTAAATATGAACTGGACACATGTATCACATTGATTGAGCTAGTCCCAAATGATGTTCAAAGAGCTTACACCCACATAGTCAGAAATTGTGTTTATCCAAAAACAGAAAACTATATAGACATGATCCTCTCCTAATTTTTGTACACTTCAGTGTAAATTATGTTTGTACTCATGCAAAACTACAGCTTTCTAGTACTAACCGTTTTTAAACAATGCAGACGGACAGACAGACATGGCAACTAGGGTTTTTTTGCCTTCGGTACTTTCCTCAAAAAAGATTGGTAATGATTATCATTTCAGGTTTACTAAATTAGTTATCGAACTATAGGTACTTACTATTTTTTAACGAGTACAGTTTTGTTTTCCGCTATCTTTGCTTTTTTCGCCTTTCGTTTCTTTTCCTTCTTTGATTTCTTTTCTTCCTTAGGTTGGTAATCAGGAGTTGTTTCTACCCGTAACTGTGGCGTAAAGGATCTATTATAATATTTATCTTGAGCTTTCAACTGTTCTAATACTTCTCTTTCCCTCGCTTTAGTAGCTTGCTCTATTTCCTGTTCCTTTAATTCTCTTTCTATTTCGTATTGATCCGATTGGAATGTTCTCAGTCTATCTTTTTCGATTTTTCTTTGTTCTCTTTCAAATTTTCTTCTTTCTGCTTCCTTTACAGCTCTTTGCGTCTTCTCGAATCTTTTTTGTGTCTCGTCGAATTTCCTTTGTGCTTTTTCAAGTCTTTTCTTTTCTTTCTCGTAAGATTTACGTTCTGCTTCGTTGTGTAATTTCTGTTCTCTTGCTGCTCTATGACGTCTGTACCATCTGGATATTGTAGAATCGGATTGACGAGGCTTCTTTCTAAAAGAACTAAGACTTTCTTTTATTTTAACGAGTTGGCCCTTTCTTTCAGTGAAGTGGGTAACTTTGATAGGGATATGTGGATTCCTTTGTTGGGTGACATGGATGCGGGGCCTGAAACAATAATATAAACAAATTACTGCTGTATACGCTGTGGCTGCAGTAACATAGGTAGGGGATGTATCAAACGACGGACAAAGGACGACATGCATTCATTGGTCATTTGATCGCCGCACACAAAGTTGTTTCAAAGTTCAAAGAAATCAAACGACAACAAGAATAATTGGCCAAGTGCGTGTCGGGCCACGCGCAGTGTAGGGTTCCGTAGTTCCGAATGCCAACTTTGAGTTTATGCCACTAAAAACGTTTAAAAAGTAATTATCTATTGAATTTTTATGAAATTTCTTTTTCCGAGTACATTTTATAAGTTGATCGCCTATAACTTTTTAATTTGTATACCCTACTTAGCTCTGATAGTTTTCCTTTAAACTACATTATATATACTATAGCTGTGAATTTTTTCACGTGGCCATATATAACCGTTTAGCAGATAGAGGGGGGGGACACTTGCCTCTAACAAAATTTTTCACTTTAAACCCAAATATTTCAGAAACGGATCCCTAAATCCAAAAATGGTGTTAACAAGCTCACAATGTTTTTGAAAGACCTATTCAACGACACCCCACGCAATGTGTTTGTCAAGAAAAAAAAATATTGACTACCTCTTTACTTGTATGGCAGTTAACCTAAAAAAAAATATTTTTCCAGATTTTATTTTACGACTTTTTCGCCATTATTAATATACATATCCATGCCAAATTACAGCTTTCTAGTACTTGTAGTTTCTGAGTAGGACCGCGGACAGACAGACAGACATGGCGAAACTATAAGGGTTCCTTGTTTACTACGGAACCCTAAAAATGTAAATAATACTTATATACATATTTTGATATTCTGGCAACAGAATCAGGAATTATTTTACTTGTTTAAGAAATAAAAATTTGTTAAAAATCTAAATTTAAATTGAATCTCTAGATCTAGTAAAAACAAATCGACAATATTTACGAAAATATGTTAATAGCTTAGTACCTTTTAAGTAATACCAAAAACCTTGTTAAAAGTTTGCTGACGCGAAACATCCAAGTTTAGTTTTCAATTTACTTTAATTCATTGATTATTAAATATTTAAATCTTTATTAATGGATCGTTTGTTCATCAAAAAGCCGGACTTGTCAAAACTAATCGAAATAAAACTAAGAAAGTGCAAAAAAGTTGTGGTCACAGCCACCTGAAAATCGCCAAAGTGTCCATCGGAGCATGAAATCGTTGATGATCGCTATGTGTTTACAAAGAAGAATTTAAAAAAATGTGACTCCTGATCAATGTTTACAGTGTATATATTTATATGGGTTACATCCAATCAATGGACCACCTTCTGTCGTGTCCCAGCTGCCCTACGACCTTCTTATCGTGTGTGTTAGTGATTAACACTAACAGTAGTGACAGAGCTTTTAAACCGTCTTAAAGGCCTCTGACATGGTTTTAGGTAACGACCAATGTCAAAGACAGTGACCGGGACCGATGGCTTAACGTGCCCTCCGAAGCACAGATCATCTTACTTATCAGACAATCAGGTGATCAGCCTACAACATACATACATACTATCACGTCTTAATCCCTAATGGGGCAGACAGAGCGTTTTGGGTCTTGCGGTTCTATGCAGAGCCCAGGGCCGCAAGACCCAAAAGCCACTTTTAGCGTCATGGTGGGCGAAAAGATGGAAAAGCAATCAATACAGTGATGGGTTGCTAGCCGCATCGCCTGTTAACATGATTTGCATTTTTGCCCATTCCTCGATCGGCTTTTACGATCTGCGTGGGAAGAGGAGCAGCTGGTACATTCTAAGTTTATTTTTATTTTTTCCAGACCAGCATGGGAATGGAATCAGCCTACAGTGTCCTAACTAAACTAGGACAACAACACAAAGTCATTGCCCCCGCCAAGAAATCGAACCTCCGGGTATGAGCCGAACGCTCTAACCACTACACCGGAGGCAGTTGCCCTACGACATGTACCTAGAGGACCTTAACGAGGCTAATGACAGAGGGATCACCGTGGCCACATACTGAGTCAAAGATAATTTGAAATTGAAGCTACACTGAAACCATTTCGACTCGATGAGAAGAAGAAGTTACATGTGGGCAAAGCCGTGATGACAGCAAGGACAAGCAACGTGGATTCCGAAGCACGGAGTAGCTCAAAATAATTTGTCCAATTTATTATATACTAGCCGAAGCCCGCGACTTCGTTCGCGTGGACTTTATGTCTCTGGAAAATGCTCATCAGGCTGAACAACTTTTACTAAGGCGGTATTTTTATATCTCTTATAGTTTAGCTGGACCATTATGGACCTGCATCACGCGTTCCATTTTCCAAAATCATTTATACCCTATATGTTGCCCAGGCTTAATAGCTATATAACAAAAAAAGTTTTATTCGAATCCGTCCAGTATTTCCGGAGATTAGCGTGTACAAACAGACAAACAGACAGACATTTTTTTTAATTCTTACTCTATTACTACGTCTCCATCGCCCCCAATTTTTTTTTTGGAAATATATTTAATGTACATTAAATATATTTCCAAAAAAAAATTTGGGACAGACACACTTTTTTTACTGTTTTATTATATGTATAGATATAGATATTTATTTAGACTTTGGAAGGTTGCTTGCGAATGCTGACTACGCCCCGACTATTAATTATGTACAGAATCAGTACCTACTACATTCCCAACCGAGCCCATGGGTCCGGTACTAACGAATCTCAACCTTGATACTTAACAATGAGCAAAAAATACGGAGTCCAACATATAGCGAGGAAGATAGGTTTTGCAGGCTGCCTACTTTAAGAAAAAATGGTATGATTGTGTGTACATTGTTGGGGTTATTTTTACCTTTTGTACTTGCCCACAACGTAAAAATGCATCAGTTTGTTTTTGAAAATGTGTAAAAAAACTAGACAATTACTTTAGGAGACCTCTCTTCTTTTTAGGCGTGCAGGCGTAGCAATGCCTTCCTTCGGGACATGAACAGGGCTTTCCTGCTACCTTGAGGATTTTATTCATTGAGGTTCATAACATTAATTTGGATTTTCCAAAGTTTTCCCAAAACTCTCCATGGGTTCGGACGGATTCCACTTGTAATTTATTTCTGTGTTTACGAAATGTTCGTATGACGTGATGACTGCTATTTTGACGTTCCTCTTCTTACTATAGAGATTTAGAAATAACTCCAGCCTTTTTGTTCTTATTTTCGTAAAGAGGCTGATAGCCAAGCAGTTTTGTAAATATATTTATTTTTGCATTTTGGTGAATTTGGTTTGGCCTGAATGCGCGTTTTGAACAGGACGAGATAAAGAAGCGTAACTGCCTGTAGCGTCCCTCTGTCTCACCTAGAGTCACGTAAGTCAAACAGATGCCGGCGTATAAATCCACATTCTTATGTGTAGGGCCCCGTACCCAAAGGGTGAAAACGGGACCCTATTACTAAGACTCCGCCGTCCGTTCATCCATCTGTCTGACTGTCTGTTACCAAGGCTCTATCTTATACCTTTAAACGAGCAATTCTTGTATGTATATATATATATATATATATATATATATATATATATATTTATAAATTTCTGTGATCTCGAAAACGGCTCTAACGATTTCGATGAAAATTTGTATATGGGGGTTTTCGGGGGTAAATAATCGATCTAGATTAGTTTTATGTTTGGGAAAACGCGTGTTTTCGAGTTTTCATGCGTTTTTCTTTCCACGCAGAATATGGTCGCTATTACATTGCACCGGCCGCCATCCGCTTAGCTTAGCGGTTAAGGATGCTGACCGCTAGAAAGAGTGTTACGGGTTCGAATCCCACTCGGTGACTTACTTTTGTTTTTTTTATGTTCAAGTTTATATATAATTTTTTATTGAAGTGAAAACTTCTTTAGCGGCGTTGTGCACTTTTTTTGGAATGGGTAAAAAATGTTAAACTCGCGTCAGGACACGTGACCTGATCGAAAATTCGTAAGACGAATGGAGAGTAGACAGCTGGCGCGGCGTAGGAGAGGGAGTATCCCCCTCTCTTTCTACGGCGCGGCGAAGATGTATGCCTGCGCCTGCTGTTTCGTTTAGGCGGCGCAGGGCGCTTGCGCGAATGTTCGTGTGTGTTTATGTTACAGCGTGCTACGCGCATCCATGGATGGTGACAGCTGATGGCTCGACCGTCTGTGTAGTGGCCATACTGCTGTGTATCCGTAAAATTCGTGTACGTAAAGTGTTTAAAATATGGAAATTGAACAAAGTGCATCTATTAATGAAAAAAGTGACGAAGAAATAGGGAAAGAAAATGAGTGAGTACTTTATAAATATACTAGATGATCGTGCACATATACCTAAGTACCTACTATAAAGGACTGTCACTGTATGTCGTATGTAATTATAGGTATATTTATCAATCAGAATAATTTTTTTTGATGTTACACTGTAACAACAACACAACGTTAATATTCAAGTTTTCACTTCTGCCGGCACTCCCAGAGTGCAACCCGTCGTTTTTGTACTGTTTTTAGACAAGTTTAAAAAAATGTTGTTCATGTTTGAGATGTAACCGACCGAGCAAGGCTCGGTCACCCAGGTACTATATTATAAACCGTGATAGTTAGACAGTTGAAATTTTTACAGATTTTACTGTTTTCGTACCGTAAGTAACCAAGTGGCTTGTTCACACTGATCACTAAAAATTTGTATATGGGGGTTTTCGGGGGTAAACAATCGATCTAGATTAGTCTTATGTTTGGGAAAACGCATGTTTTCGAGTTTTCATGCGTTTTTTTTCCACGCAGAATATGATCGCTAATTTCGTCGCGCCGGCCGCCATTCATTTTGGCTCAGCGGTTTATGATGCGGACAGCTAGAAAGAGTGTTACGGGTTCGAATCCCACTCAGTGACTTACTTTTTTTTATGCTGAATTTTTTTTTTGTATTGTTTTCAGACAAGTTTAAAAAATGTAGTTATTGTTTGAGATGTAACCCAGGTCGCTCAGGTACTTGCTATTAAATGAGTCGTGGCCAAGCCACAACAAACTACCTACTCAAATGAGTTGTGCACAGTGGGGCCTCTCAAACAAGACTGCTTCACTGTCGCTAACGCGACCAGTCTCCTTGCTAACGTATCTTGCTATTTGAAAATCTAACCGTTGCACTTTATAGTAAACGACATACTCTTTGCACGTGTAAAACAATAAAAAGGGAATTTATTTTAAACTGTGCGTCCTATTAATGTATAGGTAGTGATTATACTTAGGCACCCAAAATCAAACCCCCAAAAGCACGTTTAATTAGTTCAATATCTGGACGTATCGGGGTTAGTTCTGGGCGGAATTTATGAATAAATTAATCTAGATACTCCACCACTCGGTTCGTTAGAGAGATTCCGAAATGAGCCCCTAATAATTTTGACGTCTAACTAGTACGAGTCCCTTCCTATTAGCATAATTTACGAGTATAGTGCGATGAAAATTTTTAGTCTTTACGCTTTTGATTTGAGTTATACTAAATGCGCGCCTCATAAGGCGAGCGTTAAAGGTACCTATGCTCTATTCTCAACCTGTCAGGGTAAGTAACAAAAAATAAACGGCCAAGTGCGAATCGGATTCGCGCACTAAGGGTTCCGTACCATTATCTACAAAAAATCGCGTTTGTTGTATGGGAACCCCCCTTAAATATTTATTTTATTTTGTTTTTAGTATTTGTTGTTATAGCGGCAACAGAAATAAATAATTTGTATGTGTATTGAGATACAGCCAGGTGACAGACAGACGGACAGACAGCGAAGCCTTAGTAATAAGATCCCGTTTTTACCCTTTGGGCACGGAACCCTAAAATCCAAAGAAATTGAACCCCTTTTCTCAGTCAAAAACATACAAGACCAAAGACTTTTTTTAAAGCCTTTTTTTAAAATTTACGGCTCTGGATTCAAGTGCTTTAAATCTATTTTTTGGTCAGTTTGCGTATTTCATGCGTTTGTTCTGTGTATTTTTACATTGCCTGTTGCCCCATGACAATTTGTTTTGAATGAGCGTGATTAGAGCTCGGCTTACGTACAGAGAGACAAGCAGCAAATTAAATACGTATCTATAATGTATATCCGGGGTTTTCTGACCCTTGGCTCTATCTATAGCGTCAAGGATAAATACGTAGAATAACACCGCAACCATAAGTCGACAGCGATTAACCTATTTCAGTAAGGATCAACACTATCGGCTTGCAGTTTGGTTTGCATAGGAACGGTGCGGTTAGTTTGAAATCCAAACTGGTACAGATACTATATGCATAATACTTATGTAAAATACGTATCTATGTTTAAGCAGGTATTCTTTTTAAAGTTCCGTGCCCAAAGGGTAAATACGGGCCCTTGTTACTAATAGTCCGCTGTCCGTCTGTCTGTCACCAGCACCAGGCTGTATTTCATGAACCGTGGTAGCCGGACAGTTGAAATTTTTACAGGTGATGTATTTTTGTTACTGCTATAACAAAAAATACTAAGAACAGAATAAAATAAATGTTTAAATACAACAAACGAGTTCGTCCGACTCGCACTTGGCCGGTTATTTTATATTTTACTCCGTTTCTTAGTGGGTGACCAAGTTTATAAAAAGGTAAATCCTTGATCTGAGGGTAAATAAACTAAAAAAATAAATTATTTTGTACTGATAAGAAAGTATTGTCAATCAATTTAACATGAGTCATTTTTCTCTACCCCTTCTCAGGGATAGAGAAAAATTAAGGGGACTCACATGCTGTCCCGACCCCACGTGGGGTGGGATAAGATGAGAAGAAAGAAGAAGAAGAAAGTAGAAATCAGTCCCTTCATTAAAAGTGACTTTTAATTTATTAATGTAGAAAAATTGTTAGATATTAAGAGCGCTATTTTAATGCAAGAAACTATGACGTCATGATTTGGTTATTTGATCTACAGTTTGGTTTTTCGTATGTGTTAGTAGCCAACAGGTACCTCTAACCTGCAGTTAAAGCACAGAATGCATAATAGTGGTAAAAGGCACATACTTACAAAGCTAATGTATTCTGTAGCCAAAGTTGTCCAGTGCGGGCTCTGCATAATCCGCCAAATGACCGCGTGCATTTTATAGCATCTTTGAAGTAGGTAAAGCCATTTCCTGCTACAAGGCAGCTTTAGCTTAGTCTACATAAAGCTTTTTTTATAAAACGAGAACTAACTTTACGAATTGGTTTAAACCATTGTTCACCCATTATGAGAAGGTGACATACCTATTGCGGTAGGTCGTCCAGTTTTGAGCAGATAATAGTTTAAACCAAGTAGTTGACCGAGCGAGCGACGCGAGCGAAGCGTCTCAGTTTCGAGATTAGCCAAAAATTCTTTTGTCCGTCTCTGTCTGTCTGTTCTCGCCTACAGGTCGCATTTCTTAACCGATTCTCATGAAATTTTGTAAGCAGATTCAGCAACAACATAGAATTTTTTTGTCGATCCAGTTTTTCGAAATTTTTCAAGATGGCGGAAATATGGGGGTTTAAAATTTTAAAACTATCATATATCCGCCATTTCAAAACATTTTCAAAAATGTCATTAGACTTTTTTGTTGTCATTACAAAAAACGATTTTTTTTTATTTGAACACCTTTTTTGTCTGAACATCTCTTTATACGTTATACTTAAACGGGTTTAGGGTGACTCGCGATGGCTAGCTGACTAAGCCGTGACGGATATACAATACAAATTTTCTTACAAAATATACTGAAACTATTTAAGGGTCAATTCAGTCCGGGTTACTGAACAACTTTCTTAAAACTACATACACCCTGGGGTCCACGAAGTAATTTCTCTAAATAACTATTATGGTTATTATTTTGAGTTTCATAAGTAGTTCTATAAATTTTATCATATTTAACCGACTTAAAAAAAGGGTTTTGCTTACTTTACGATTAGTTTTTTTTTTTTCAATTTTTGCTTATTTTTATTGAATGTTGGCTTGTTTATTAAATTTAGCAATTTTGTTGAGCGAACTTTCGTTCAATCGCTAACGCTGCTTGTCTGTGGTTCTGTGTAGTATTAGTAATTATGCTACGAACTATCAAGAGATCAACAGCAACCAAAGCACGCGAAGTAATTTTAAGAAGAGAGTAAGAAACCAATGAGCAGCGGCATAGAGCCACGGCAATACAAATAAACATTTAAACGAAAACCCATTGTAGTTTTCTGGTTTTTCCAACAACGAGCTGACTTTGTCATTTAAAAAATAATGGGTCATTTTTGGTGAAAGACTACTGGTACAGAACTAAATTTCAGCATCACGGTAGACCTCATATCCATGGGATTGTATGGTTGGAAGGTGCTCCTGACATTTCAGAGCTTGATCGAAAGTCATTTGAAGAAAGGCGTGATTGGCAACTATTTTGGAAATTTGGTCACAACCATAAATCCGCATATCGGTAAACCTGCACCGATAATTCATCCAAATCAGATACATTATTCTGAAATATTAATCGCGAGGTCTAAGTTCGTGGCGAACTACTAGTTGTAGCATTTAATAATAAAACGGGAATAGTTTTTTGCAGAAATTAATCTAAAATCTAGTTGATAACAGAAATAATAAGTCACATTATTATGTGACTTTTTAAACCAAGAAAGTATCCAATTGCCAGATACTTTTTTAACATTAAAACAAACATTTTCTACTTTTGTTATTTGTAGTAGACTGTACACTTAGGTAGGTTCACGTATGCAAGAAGCTAATTTAGCAGGCTAATCACGATTCCAAGTGAAGTGTGGAGATTGGAACCTAGTTAGATTAAGTTGATCTTGATGGTGGCTGGAGGCTATTAGCATTGAATATCACATATATGAAGATATTAATAGAATAGTATTAGTACTAGGCTAATCTGACACATATCGTCTTATTATAAAACGCAGACCAACTTTGTTACTAGGTTTAAACCATTATCCGACCAAATCAGGTTGACATCTAGTAATATGCCACTGTCTCATCTAAAAATGTCAACTTGATTTGGTCGGATAATGCATGGTTTAAACCTAGTAAACTTAGTCTGCATTTTATGATAAGACGGCTTAAGTATTATATTCTACTATGTGGACGGCGGACGGGACGAACCTGTACCCGTAATAAATCAAAACACAGGCTGTACTAGATCACTATATTATTATGATAAGAAGAGTCAAAAAACAAGCGACATTCCCATACAAATTGCCCGGGCGGCTGCACACTAATGTATGGAAATACCGTTTTTTTTAGTTGTTGATATAGTGGTCTAGTATACAATAGCCCGTGATTCGATTTATTATGGGCTCAGATTAAAATTATGGGTATGTCTTTCCACGTTATATAGAGCAGTGGCGTTAGGTAAGAATTTGGGCTAGTACCTAAAAACTAAACTAACTACCTACTGTAAAGGTTATTAAGCCGTTTTAAGTCCAGCTTTTAATTAGCATATTTTTATTTTATTGAATTAGTGTGAGTAATATGTCTCTGAGCGTATCATTGTGAGTGTATTTGAATATCCAGCCAAAATCTTTGTTTTTAAATGTGAAATTCAGTCATGCTGCTAGTTTACGACTTATGAAAATAGTAAATGGACATTTTAATGCGCGGTGCGTGCGCCGATATACGTACATAACAAATGGTTGCTAGAATAAAAAACGTAAATATACAATGTCCTTTTTAATTAAGCACAAATATTTTAAGGGGTGGTTCAGTCCATCATTTTGAACAACTTTTCCCAATGAATGTATATCGAAATACGAAAAAAAAATTTCATTTTCGTTTTTCCATATACATTCGTTGGGAAAAGTTGTTCAAAATGATGGACTGAACCACCCCTTAAAATATTTGTACTTAATTAAAAAGGACATTGTACTTATATTAAAAATTCCTAAGGGAACTCGATCGGAATATGCTTCTATGGACGCCCCGCGACTGCTTCAAAGCGGGTGATCTCCCAGATTATACCTATGTTTTTTCATGATTGGAAAATTTGTAAGAAATGAAAAAAAAAAGGTTTTTTTCAAAAATTATATTTTTTTGAAGGAGTTGTCATATTAGGCCTTATAATCATCGCGTCGACGTGATGGAACTCGATATACTGGGAACGACTTCCCATAATGTCGATACCACCACGCCGGCTTAGAACGACGTAGATTCTATGTATAGGTACACTCGCAATCGAAATAGGTGAATAATAGAATTTCTCATACTACAAGAACGGTTTATTAGCAATAAGTAATGGACAGGCAGAGACATTATGTAAATATGGTAAAATATTCTACTGTTCCATTTTTATGATTTTTATCTCGAGTTATAGTCACTACTTGGATTCCTTGTTCCCCTATATTGGTCGATAGTACTAACCAATATGTAAATAGGAAGTTATCTCACCTGTACAGATCTATGGATGTTTATCTATACGTGTATTTGTTACAAAATATAGTATCGTTGAGTTTGTATCCCATAACATTAGTCGTGAACTTACTTTGGGGCTAGCCTAATCTGTGTGATTTGTCTGAACGTATTTATAGATATTTAATATATATTTAAAAATCGATATATTCCGTAACGTCTTTATTCCTGACGGGATAGACAGAGATTAGGGCCGTAAGACCCAAAGAACACGCTTATCGTTATAGCGGGCGTATATGTCTTCCTTATATGTATATTTTTAATGATCTTAGCTCTATCAATTCAACATCTATTATAATAACCCAAAAAAAAACAAAGAATGAGAGTGCACATATCTACCTCTATCTATCTACTTACTGCATGTACCTATAAGCGATGCAAGTTAAATATAAGCTTGTAGAAGGAGCAAACTTTCTCTAAGGCCCAACGCAGACGACAGACTATCCGTGACGCACTTTTTAGTCTGTGATAGTCTGTGAAAATAGAACCTATGGAATCATACGCAGTAAAGCACAGGACGCGTGCCGGACTTTTTGCACGTCGTGTGCGTTACTGCATGTGATTCCATTGGTTCTATTTTCACAGACTAAAAAGTGCGGCACGGATTATTCTGTCGTCTGCATTCGGCCTAAGCGCTCTTACACAGTAGCGACAAGTTGCCCGTGACACCTATCGGGGACAGTTGCCGACTTCTCGCGGGCATACTATCACTTATCTGTAAAGCGCTGGACACATAGAAAAGACGTCCGCGACGTTTCTATACATTTTGTATGAAACCGTCGCTTGCCGACGCGGAAAAGACAAAAGTCTGCGCGCCGTCCGCGACGTACGTGTTTTCAGTGTGTCCTGCGCCTTAGAGCCCTTTATGACGTATAGATCGTATAATTATATCAGTAAGACATAGGTACCAGTAGATATGTATACTGTAACTATAAGTACCAGTAGATATGTAACTATAACTACGTAAGTACTAGTATGTATTCTGTGCTATAACATAAATAACTCTTATTTACATTGCATCCACACTATGTCATATTCACAAATATATTGTCTAACATACATGTATCTAATAAATTATGTAATTAATCACTATCTACAGATATGGTGTACATAATACAACGTGGTAGAGACATGCCCGTAATAAATCGGACCACTGGCTATACTACTAGATCACTAATAGTACAGTTTAATGGTAAAAAATACCAGTCAAAAACAAATAAAAATCGACATTCCCATACAAATTGCCCGGGCGGCTGTACACTTTAGTATGGAAATGTCATTTTTTGTTGTTTTTTGAATTTCGTTTTATTTTAATTATGCTAAAGTAATCTTGTATAGAACGTGGTTCGATTTATTGTTGTCCCTTGTCCCTTCCACGTTGTATAGGTAGTTATGTACTGTATGGTGTTAATAAAACTGCATTTGCATTGCATGGCCGCAATCATTGGACGTGAGCGGTTAATTGAGCCAATTTGTATGTTTGTTCTAATGTTTGCATGTTTAACGATGTTTATTATGTACTTAGCTACATATTTGTAAGGCATGACCAATATGTCGATATTATTTTTAGATTAAATTCCATAGCAAATCAACATATTGTAAATACCTTTACTGCTAGGAGAAGAAGGAAATAAACCAAAATAAACAGTGTAAGTGTGAGTTGGACGCGCATTAAAGTTTAAATCATTATCATCAGGTCTTTTTGTCTCCACTGCAGAAGCACGACCCTCTCTGCTACTAGAGGCATACTTGGACAGAGCAGCCAAAGGATTTGGCCTACATTCTCCTCGCTGGCCAGACGGGTTGGAGAGGTCTCATTGATGTTTATAAACTTTGTTTAGTTTGTATTTCCTGAGTCGCCTTCTACGACATCCACGGGAGGACTTGCAGTGGCCCTAATCTACTCTGGCGGAAACCATACGGCAAATACCGGTTTTTAATACGACCGTGCAAATGTTTTGTAGGTCCGCCAAGGGTAAAAGCTAAACCTAGGAGAAAGGCAAAAGATTTTTAATGAAGTTATTTAGTATTTATACACGGGCACTTATAACCACTATTAAGGTGTTGGTACTTTCTTTTTCATGTTTTAAAATGGGCCTTGGGCATCCTACACAGGACACTACGTTCAATGTCAGATAAAAACAGCTTCCCGTCCTTAAAGTATTTTAAAAATATTAATCAAACATAATAATAGTTTTATGTGTGTCTTGTTGAACTTTGATATTCCTGTTTATGTTCACATATCATGCTAGATACTGCTGTTTATCGCATCGCACGTCAAACAACAATTTACACTGTGCCCCACAAAACCTTGGCCCGAACACTTTCATCGCGCATGCATTTTGGCTTTTTTTTTACAGTAGGTACAGTTTACTTGACATAGAGATTAAATTCAATTGTACATACGTACAGTACATAATCGAAACACCCGCATCACTTCAATAAACGTATTTGACATCTTGCTATTAAAGTTTTATTTAATTTCGCTAGTGCTAATCTCGATCTTACATGCCCGATATGAATCTTGTAGGAGATGAATGTCGAATAAATGCATTACGAAACGAATAATTCTCCAGTTGTTGTTTGACTAATCGACTATCGATAGTCATTGTGATTGTAAGAGAGGCTCATAACATACTTAATTATTAAACTTTCAAGATGTACAAAGCACATTTAAAAAAAACCGGCCAAGTGCGAGTCGGACTCGCGCACCGAGGGTTCCGTACAAACGAGAATTTGGTATGAATTTCAATTTAATACCTCCACGCGTTTATGAGGAAATGGGTAGTAAGTTTAAAATTATTAAAAAAAAATATATTATGTGATGTAACTAAAAATTTATGGTTTTCGTAATTTTTCCTTTATCTATGCTATAAGACGTTGCTTCGTACCAAATTTCAAGATTCTGAGTTCACGGGAAGCACCCTGTAGGTTTTGATTCCCTTGCAAGTGTCGAAAATTTGCGGCATAAACGGCTGTATCTTTTGATTGCGTTGGCTTAGAAGTTTGATTTTTTCACAGCTTCAAGGGACAGTAGACCTGAGTAATTGATATAAATTTCAGCTTCATACCTCCACGCGTTCCTGAGAAAAAGGGTCTTGACAGACGGACGGACGGACGGACAGACGGACAACAAAGTGATCCTATAAGGGTTCCGTTTTTTCCTTTTGAGGTACGGAACCCTAAAAACTAATTAATAAAAAGTATAGTCAATATGGGACCCGTGTGGAACAGTACGCGGTTTCCGAGCCACGATGTAAATAAGCCGTCAAACACGTATATACCTAAGCAATGTAAACGTACACCAGTTATTGTTATAATATCGACTTAGAAGTACATATCTTGTACATTAAACAATGATATAGTAGTAAATGCTGTAATTTTATAGTTGTTAATTAACCAGCGGAAAATTTTTGTTGTATTTATTATAAATACCTACTGTGATAAGTGGCGGACATGTTTTCTCTCTGCCTGAAAAGTGGGGTGAAAAATAAATGGGTGGGGAAATTACAGCAGCTGTCAAAACGGAAATTCACCGTTCAGGGAATTAATCTTAACGTAAGTACCAAAATACACATAGGTATTACTTACTTGCCAGTTAAAAAAAATTACAAATAAAAAAATCTAAATATTTTTTTATTTTCTTTTAAACTAGCTGCGCCTCGCGGTGTTACCCACGCCTAAAGTAGCTTGTGTATTAATTCAGGATGTCAGCTTTATGTAAACCAAATATTATCAAAATTAGTTTAGCCGTTTGCGCGTGAAGAAGACACAATCGTACACACCCTCACACACACACAAGACAATACGATTTCTTATGTATTTAAGAGACTGCATCTTTGGCTGATATACTTCGTAGTCCAGGCTTTTGATAACCAGGAAATGCCTTTGTGATACTAAGGTACTTCAAAAACCAATAAATACATTACGGGACACTTACGGCTGTGGACGAAATTAGGAAGTTTCCAACAAATGAAATCAGAAACCTTCTTTCTAAACGTCAAAACAAACATTTTCTATGGGATTTTATATGAAAAAAAGACTAGTGACGTCATATTTCTTGGAGTCAAATATCATTCATGACGACCTCCGTGGCGTAGTGGTCACCATGCTAGTCCGCCACCCAGAGGTCCCGGGTTCGATTCCCGGTCAGGGCAAGTTGGAAAATGGCCTTTTTCAAATTGTCCTGGGTCTTGGATGTTTATCTAAATATGTATTTGTTACAAAATATAGTATCGTTGAGTTAGTATCCCATAACACAAGTCTTGAACTTACTTTGGGGCTAGCTCAAACAGTGTAATTTGTCCCTATTTATTTATTTATTTATTTATTCTTAAAATCAGTGTTTCCGTTATAATAAATCTAAACTCACGTTAAAAAGGGATATGATCAATGACAGGTGATATTATTTTGTGACGTTGTATTCTGTTAACAGTACTAAATAATTTATTTATGTCCCAGAAATCTAATAGTTGGTGCGCGCGACTTCGTCTGCGCAGTATCTTTATAAATTGTAGCCTATGTGTTATTCATATATAAACATTCATTCATCCATCCATTCTTTCAAACTTTGGCGTTCTTCTTCTTCTCGTGTGTGTTAGTGACTAACACTAGTGTCAAAGTTTTTAAATCGCCTTAAAGGCCTCTGACATGGTTTTAGGTAACGACCAATGTCAAAGACAGTGACCGGGACCGACGGCTTAACGTGCCCTCCGAAGCACGGATCATTTTACTAATCGGACAATCAGGTGATCAGCCTACAATGTCCTAACCAAACTAGGACAACAACACAAAGTCGTTGCCCCCGCCGGGAATCGAACCCGCGACCTCCGGTTATGAGCCGAACGCTCTAACCACTACACCACGGAGGCAGTTACTTTCGCGTTTATAATATTATTAGGAAGTAGGATGGTGTATCTAGCTCAGTATTCCGGAATGTTTTAAATAGAGACCTAGAAAGTAACTAAACGTATTTAAATATCAACAGAAGTAAAATTGTGGCCATTTAATTTCTAGGTATAAAGTTTTATCACACAATTAGTTCTTAAAATAACCTAAACTAAGTACCTTTTTAGGACCTACAATTTTTTAATTACTTTAATAGGTACCAGTTTTCAATTGAACGTTGTCACAGACTCGCAGTACATTTAATCTCATATGGTCGAAGTTAATTTTAATCTACAATAGCAATATACTACAACGCCTATTAGGTCTAAACAAAAGTAGTTTAACTTACAGCTAAATTGGATTGGGTCGGTACATTAAACTGATCAAATTTTCCCTTTACGACCTAACACCAAATGAGAAAACCTTCAGTTAGCTGAATCAAGACCTTTTTACTCGTATTTAATATAAATATTGCCATTTTTTTTTAAATTATTTGGGGCATTGCCCCAAAAAAAAAAACCTATTATGTTTTGTCATCTATCTGTTTTTTTATAATTTTATTTTAAATGTCTTATTCGGAAGGAGGTACATGTAGATGTTGTTGTGTACAAGTACGCGTTTATTTACACTTTATACCCATGGTTCAAATTTCATTTATTTTTAATCGCCTTGTTATTGATCATATCAGTTTATTATCGATATCGTTTATTGCTCAAACATTGCATTATTAACAGTTAAGGAGATTTCAACACGAGTACCTATTAGATAAGATAAAAGACACTATACTTATTGCATTGATAAAGGAATAACATCTACAATTATATCTACTTAATGTCAGTTGAAGTGCAAAATAGTTCAATAGTAAAACGTATTTTTAACCCCGGATAAAAAGACCTTACCACAGAATAAATATAAATATTACATACAGAACTGAATCTCCTTAGGACCTACGCAATATGCGTTCCCCGTTACTGAAACACGGGTATAGATTATAGTATAGCAAAATGAAGTGTCCTACATGAAAGTATACCAAAATGAAGAGTCCTACAAGAAAGTATACTCAAAAAAAAAAATTTTGCGGTCGGGTATACGTTGAAATCCTTGATACGGCAGTATATATTTTTACTATATATCCGAACTCAACACTATAGAGCGTTGTGTAAAGGTACATATTCCATATACGCTTACCTGTTGTATAAGAAGTACGTCAAAAACTGCTCGATGGCATCGTCATCTTATGATGCTCGCCACTGCTTTTACAACTGTTGCTTAAATAATATTAAAGTAAGTAGATATCATTAGGAATACATAAGTAGTTGAAGGGAAACATGTAGACAACCTTATTTTTTTAGTGATAAGAAACCTAAGGTCAGGGTCAGGGATACTCATTAAAATGTGTGATAATGATAAGACAGATGATATTCTTTACGTTCCATTCATTGTTGGTTCAGCACTTACGTACTTATTTGTAAAATTGTTCTTAACATACTCATAGTTTTGATAGACATTTAATAAACAGGGTTACTTTTTAAACACCAGCAAACCAACTTGTTTTTAAACAAGTTCTGTACATGATATTATTTTCTATAAAAAATATATTGAATATTTCCATGCAATTCCCATTAGGATAAAGATAAAGATAATTTATCAAACATGTGTTACAAGATATTAGTACATTCAATTTCGTCCAATGATGTTTACCATCACCGGTGTGCAAATGTAGTCAGAAAGGCTATCATCTATACCTATGCTACCTATATAACTATACTATAATAATATACTTAATCTATGGACCTTATATATAAACCAAAATCAATTAACAATTTATCAGATAAGAAATCCTTAATACTATAATAACATTTGTCTATCAAAAATGACTTAAATTTTTTCTTAAACAAAGTAACATTTAATTCTTCATATTGTTTTGGTATTTTATTATATATTATCGGTGCCATGTTGTTGTTGTTGCCAGGATGTTCGCTGATTTGTATGGGAAGCAGATTATTTTTTAGTTTTTCAGTAATTGTTTGAAAGTAGGTTAGTACCACGGACTGAACTTGCTCCAAAAATTTTGCCGGTGTTTAAAAAGTTTTTTTCTTGCTGATATCATGCAAATGGGAAAATTTATTATGAATACTACTAAGTAGTACGAAACTCTACAATTAATTTTTTCTTTTTCCTAGACCAATTTAGGAAGAAAATAAATATTTTTTTTACGTTTGCTGCAGTAAAATAGCTGTGCACCCTTGTGCAACAGGGGCGGATGTAAACTTTTTTTTAAGACTCGTTAGATATATTATTAAAAAGTAAGGTATACGTATTTTATTTCTCTGATTAGCAAATAATGACGAAGATACAGCTTATTTAAAATTCGCATAACGTCACGATCATTTACGATTTTTAGCTAAAGGTGACGTAAGTCACTCCACGAAACTTCGAACCGCTGTATCTTTGTAATTTTTTACTACTTTGCTAAACGAAAAAATATGGGTCCTTTATTTTTGGATAATTTAGTTGACGGACTAAATAAAATAATGTATTTTTTACACAGCCCTATTTCTGTAAGTTACTGCATGTTAGAATGCTAATCTAACATTCCCATACTTATTTACAATTCTCAATGAAAACACAGGAAATAAATAAAAATACTTAAACCTTATAAACACTAGGATATCTACTAAAATGCATGCAAATGCACTGCCTGCAAGGTTAGTTGGTTTATTCGTTCAAATAGATGCAGCGAACAGGTTACTAGAAGCATTAGCATCAGTGACGTAATACCTCGTAGGATATGGCTATTTACTCCGACAAATTAAATTATACTTGTTTACCTTCTATTTTAACCCCCGACAAAATGAGAGGTTTTGTAAGTTTGACGCTTATTTCTGTCTATTTTTCGGTTTGTCTATGTGTCTGTCTGTGTCATCGTATAGCACTAGAACAGGTAGACCGATTTCAATGCGCTTTTTTACGTGAAAGCAAGTCCCCTTGGGGTGGTTCTTAGCTATGTTCGATAAAAACTTATTCAGCCATTTAAGTTTTTGGCGGTTAACGCTTAAAAGTAGGGGTTTTATAATTTAGGTACCCGACAAATAATAGATGGCGCTAAATGTAGTTCCGTCACTCATCACTAGATGTCGTCGGGGGTTTTTTAATTTGCCAGGTAAATAAACTTGTTAGATCACACTTAAGGTGCATTCCATGCTACTCTGTGATGTTATAAATCTAATATCGGTAGCTCGTCTTCTTTAAAATAAAAACAATTGAGCTAGGTTAATTTTTTTAATTGACAGTACATGAGTACAAACATTGCCGTGTGGTTTCTGGCAAAGAGACCACGGGCTATACTAGACCACTTTACCATAATAAAATTTAAATAATAGTCAAAAAACAAAAAATAAATTCGTCATTCCCATACAAATTTGCCCAAACGGCTGGACACTTGTATGGAAATAGCGATATAGCGAGATATTTTTTTTAGTTTTTGACTATTATTTTATTATCATTTTAATACAGAGGTTTACTATATGCCCTGGTTTGATTTATTACGGGTATGGCCCTTCCATGTTGTATATAGAATACAATACAAATTAACTTTATTGCACCATGGTAAACAAAAAAAAATTAGAACTACAACAAGAAACAATATAGGCACAAAGGCGGACTTATCGCTATAAATGCTATCTCTTCCAGCCAACCTTTGGGTGAAAGAAACGGAAAAAAAATTGAAACTAGGCATGTATATACTCTATCATTGTAATTTTATCTTTCTCAGAGAAAAGAAAAAATACGTGTACAATATTTTTTTTAAATAACACCGATGGGCCAAAATTATTGTTTCGTTTGTCATGCCGATTAGTTCGCTATAGTAAAGCCTTCCATTTCTTGCCCCTTTGTTTTGTCTTATGAATATTACTTTCATATCGGTCTCTGTAATCGTACTGACAATTCGATTCCTTGGAAAGCAAATACACTCTACACAAATTCCCAAAACGCTGATTCAGAAAGAAACCGACGCATCAGATGTCATATTATGTCGTTACACATAATTTATTAATATTTATTTACCTCAAATGGAACAATCATTATTGCTAACAACTACAACTGATAAGTCCATTACAGTTATCTGCTTTATAGGCTGTGCACGCGTGCAATGTGAATTACTTCTTTTTTTTAAATATAAACATGTTGTACTTGGGTTCTCGTGTTTTTAAAGCTGTTAGTGGAAGGAGGTTTTACACTGTTGTGGGATATGATAAGCTGGTAACGGGAGTACGAACGAATCAGGTTAGTCTTATTTATTTTATTGAAAGAGATTGGCACGGAGCTTTTGCATGGAAACCAAAGTTCAAGGCCATGTTTTACTGCATTCTGAATAAATATACAAAAATTGCGCTCGAAGACACCCGTCTATTTGAAATAAATTATTTAATCGAAAACAAAAGTAGATACTTATTAAAATTTTGTTGACTGACTACTAGACATTCAACGACTAGAAGATAACGAGTTATTATTATACTACATTGCCCAAAGTACAAAGTTTTATAAAATATTAATTTCAGTATCAAGAAGGTACACTTACTTTTTTTAAAATTTCTTATCTTATGTTAAATAATTGGGCTATAGTTGCTATTTAACAACATGTATCACATTGTTTATCAGTCATAACTGCGTTCATTGACCTTTTTGATTTACGAAACTAACAAAATATCAAATGGGCTCAGATGATAAAATTATGTCAATGAGAAAACAAATAGGTTAGTACCTACTCACTAAACAGATTCATTACTAATGACTTTGATACATAAATAGGACTTATTTGTATAAATAATTAATATAATGAACCCAGAACGTCTAGAGTGGCGGACTAGCGTACTAACCACTACGCCACTGAGGTCTTCAGTGAATATATAGTTGTAAAGTAAATATTATCTTCAATGTATTATCAACTTATCAACATAACTAACTAATTTTTACCCTTTTATAATTAGCTATATTAAAATATTCAAAGGAGCTACAGTTTATTTGTCTTGAAATAAAAATATTAGGATATAAAACCATGGACAACGACATTTGGATCGTCGTGGCCACATAATGGTCGAAGATGATTTGAAATTGAAGCTATACTGAAACCATTTTGACTCAACAAGAAAAATACCTCCACCATGAATAATAAAATACAAGGTTTGGTTAAATCCGCAAGAGCCATATGAAAACTTCATCATCATCATCATCGATATATCGAGACTTTCTGTATCTCACTCACTGTTGTGAATGACTGTCAAATTAAATTTAAACAATCTAAATATGCTCCATTGATCAAGAATGAAAGTTCATTTTAATTAAAATGAACTTGCATTGCATTGCTTGATAAACTCATTCCTCTTTGGATTCACTTTGTTTGATTAACTTGCCATAACTAAGTAAATATTAGCAGAATCCCAGTGAGGAAGTGAGAATGAATAATGAACATGTCAATATTACCGTCAGTATTAGTTATGGTTTATAGTAGGCGAGTAGAAATGGTGAGTTAAATAAACGGTTAGTCTAGGTTTGGTCACAGGTATGGCACTTCATACAAACGGAGCAGCATATATACCTAGTACTACTACAAACGAAACAATCCGTCCGTGCACACGTCAAATGTGTGAGTTAAACAATCAGGGTCGCCACCACAGAATTTGTTGCTTAGCTTACCTGTTTTTATCACTCGGAAATCTATAAAATTTTCGTTATTTATTGTTTTCCGTGGATAAACAATGATAATGTGCGCACTTTCTCACCATTATAATTCAATAATCCTAAGTGACTCGCGTAATGTTAACGTGCAACTACCAATAACCCTGTTTTACTGCCACCTACACCTCACAATAACGGGGGAAGGGTTGCGGGGACACCAGATTGCGGGGGACGGTGCGAGTTTCCGTTCTGTATGTAATACTATTATTAATTCTGTGGTTTGGTCTCGTTAGATGTAGTGTAGGTGCCACAGTATGTTGTCAGTAGTAGATGTACGAATAAAAGCGGGACTTAGCTAGAGAAATACTAGATATTTATTCTGTGGCTAGGGCTTATACAACGTGGAAGGGATATACCCGCAATAAATCGAACCACGTGCTGAACTAGATCACTATAATATAATGGAATTAAAATAACAGTCAAATAACAAAAAAGTTACATATTATGGGATTTATTATATTACTAGCCGAAGCCCGCAACTTCGTTCGCGTGGACTTTATGTCTCTGGAAAATGCTCATCAGGCTGAACAACTTTTACTAAGGCGGCATTTTTATATCTCTTATAGTTTAGCTGGACCATTATGGTTCTGCATCAGGCGTTCCATTTTCGAAAATCATTTATACCCTATATGTTGCCCAGGCTTAGTGGCTATATAACAAAAAAAGCTTCATTCGAATCCGTCCAGTATTTCCGGAGATTAGCGTGTACAAACAGACATACAGACAAACAGACAAACAGACAGACATTTTTAAAAAAATTCTTACTCTATTACTACGTCTCCATCGCCCACAATATTTTTTTTGGAAATATATTTAATGTACAGACACACTTTTTTTACTGTTTTATTTTATTATATGTATAGATAGATATAGATACAGAGGATTTATTATGGGTATGTTCCTTCTACGTTGTATACGCAAATAATATAGAGTTAGTATTGAACGGTCTTAAACGCAAATACATAGACTTGTGTAGAAACTCACTTAAAACGCAACTCGGAACTCGTTTAAGTTGCAAGTAGTCTCAAATATTAAAATAGTTGTAGAGCAACAATGCAACTTGCTTGTAACACTTCTGAAACATCCAACAAATAAGGACTCGTAGTTCGATCAGTTTACTTGTTGCAAACTCTGACGTTTCTTTTCCAAGTAATGTGAACTAGTTAAGTGTAGGGCAGGTCCTCAGAGAGCCATCTTTGTTGACCTCAGACCTGTTATATTGCAGGCTCTTGTTCTAGATTATTTAAGAGGATGTGTGCTTTATGATTTAGGTTACTATAGTTCGTTAACATACTAGACATGTTGTTCAGCATGCTACAAGCTACAACTGCATTCCCAAAGAGAGTTGACGTCATTGGCAGTCCCGTTCGTAAAACTGAAGCCAAATCGTTAAGAGGATTATGTAGTGCCGTAGTTTTGGTGTCATTCGAATCGGCGCACCTTAATCTAAGGCTGTACGCTTTTTTAGTTCAACTTTATTTTTATTTATTTATTTATTCAAAAAACCAAAAGCTTTTTACAAACAGTATGTTAGGTTAAATAGATATCATTTTTAGCCAATAACAGGTTTTTTTAAAATAAGACTGATATGACCCTAGCACAAGTGTGAGTGTCTGAGTACCTAGTTGTAAAAAAAAAGAAAAAGTGTGAAAAGTGTGAGTGGTTTATAATTGTGTGATTAACTGATTACCTAAATCTGCTATCCCATATAATATTGTAAGATTTTGGTTTTAAATGAGGTTTTAGAATTAAAAAAAAATATCAACATCTGAGAAAAGATCATTATAAGTTGTACTCATTCTATTAATAGGGGAGTTTTTAGCATAATTTGTTCGGCTGAATGGTACATGAAATAGTTTATAGCTAGTGTGCCTGGTACGCTTAATGGGTAAATTCAGACAAACTTCGGAGACAAGATGTTCGTTACCAAAGTAACCATTGGCTCATGCATGAAACAGTGTCATATCAGTTATGGTTCTACGATTTTCTAGCTTCTTTCTAACTTAAATACATTAAAATATATAAAAAATATATAAAAAATATGGATATTGAGATGCTAATAACTTTTGTCATAAGCAATATTTCTTTAAAATAAAGACGTACGTTCGGCCCTACATCATCAACATATAAAAAAATATCAAAATTGGCCTATGTTTAAGGGGAGGGGGGGACGTCATCGCTTTTTGTATGAAAATTTACAGCTACACAATCCTTTAAAAAAATTCTGTCTAGTTCTTCTCGACTCCATATAGCCTGCGGCATCTTTAGGTGACCATTGACATAAATATTTTTGGAGAAGAAAGCGGAAAACCACACTCCAGCATTCCAAAGTAGACACGTTTTTTTTCTTGTTATAAGTATGTAGTTACAACATTATGGAAGGGTCATACCAGTAAAATATCGAACCACGGGCTATACTTGACCAGTAAAAATTTTTGATAATGAAATTAAAATAACAGCCAAAAACTAAATTAAAGAAAAATTGGCATATCCATACAAAAGTGGGCAGGGCAATCTATATGGGTATGTCGTTTTTTTTGTTTATTAACTGTTACTTTATTATCATTATAAGAACTAGTACCTATATAGCCCGTAGTTTGATTTATAACAGGTATGTTCCTTCCACGTTGTATATGTACAGGTACATCTGAAATGTCATCTATAAATAGGTTACGGCTTTGATCAGTGATAATACACAAACAATAGTTAATTCAGATATGCTAATTTCCCTTACGCGGTTCACTGTTTTGTTTGTTACAAGTTTTTAAGTATTTTTCTTTTTTTTCTTCCCGACCACACTAGGATGTTTCGTAGCCAGGATTTCTTACCGCCCAATCCTTTTCTCTGCGATATTACCACCAACATAAGTTAACAGAGATCATATTGCTGATGTCAAACAGTAATGTATATTATCATCACGTCGCGGTATCGACACTTTTTAATATGAATCACTATTTAGCTAAATATACTTCAGTTTCTCAAGCTTCGACCCATTGTGCCTTCGAATTTTTAACGCGTCATCAGCGTTTATTCTAGGCCACGAACATAAAGAGATTTTTTGATATGTGGTACATGCAATAAATATAATATTTCTAGTTGCTTTTGTTGGCATCAAGTCCTGCCATTTTAGAACCCAGAATATTCTACGAGTAGCGTAGCATAAGATAACAACTTTAGTTATATACAATGTCCTTTTTAATTAAGTACAAATATTTTAAGGGGTGGTTCAGTCCATCATTTTGAACAACTTTTCCCAATGAATGTATATCGAAATACGTAAAAAAAAATTTAGGTTTTCATACAAGTCGAAGTAGTCACGTGACATTATTACTATCGTAAATGAAATTTTTTATTTCGTATTTCGATATACATTTATTGGAAATAGTTGTTCAAAATGACGGACTGAATCACCACTTAAAATATTTGCACTTAATTAAAAAGGACATTGTATATTACGTGCCTGTTCTAAAACTAATTCTTATTATGGGGGCTAGCCTACGAAAAGTAGCCTTTACCTCTGAAGACTCGCATGGCATCATATGATGCTACTTCCATTGTTTTAGTACTGTGTCTGGTACTGGCGGATTTTGAAGGATTAATTTGCTACATTCTTCTCTACGTCACTCAGTATTAATAAAATTGAGTACTTAGTTGTTTTTATCCAATTACTGGCCAAACAGGTGAAATTGATAACATAAAGCAGTTTTCATTACATTTAGGTATTGTTGTAACCGTATAAATATCAATGCTATCTTTATTTATTTATGTTTCACCATGTCATTTTATAAATATGGAAGTTTCCTAGGATTCCATGTTTACATCATCTTCAGATCTTTTAAGTCTCTACTGTAGGAGTACAACCCTCTCTGTACCACGTACTAGAGCCATACTTGGCCACTGTATAGGTTCAGATGATTTGGCATACACTCTCCACGCTTGGTGAGGTCTCATTTATGTTCTCCTAACTTTTTTTTTCATCTTGTGTTTCCTAATTGATGAACCTACTGCAATATGAACCACATCGAATATTAAGCTACTCTGGTCAGCGAATTGGAAATCCTTTAAAGTGCAATAAAGAGTATTTCAATCATTCACATATAGATATGACAAGTAACGGACGGCCCAACTGATTTATTCCACAATTTTTGAGCGTACGTAGGATTAAATATTGCTGTTTCAGCCATGTGATGACGGCAAGTGTGACAAAAGTGGAAAACGATTTGACTTAAGAACAGAGCCCTGGCTTGCATATGCTTTTAATTTGTAGGTATTGGTCGCCACAGTCACCATACTTCTCCTTTGCTCTCCACGTGTATCGTAAGAGGCGAATAAGGGACGTGTAGGTAACAGAACGAGCAGCGACTGCCTCTGTGATCCGGAGCACGTATAAACTGTGGATCCCGAATGTCATCTACCGTTTGATCATCAAACTACCCAAGGATGAGATCTGGTTTACCCTTCGGGTTGCGGAGGTCAGACGGCAGTTGCTCTGTGTAAAAAAAAAATCAATAACCTTGGCTAGGTATCGGACCCCGGGCTGTGAAGCGTTGTAGCTGAGGATGCAACCAGGAAAATACGCTCGGACGATGATGAGGTAATAGAACGAGCAGCTTGCTCTTTGAAAATAATTTACTGTGATCGCCAAACAGTCCATAGCGTGGTCTTTTAGTTCACAACTGAACTGATGTGGCCTATAGGCCTCCCTCTAGCGAATGATGGTTCTGAGCGACAGAAAAGGATAACAGCATAGAAAAGCGCTGTTCCGTGGTGAACTGCTGATAGATGTAGCCCAACCCCAAAGAAACAATATTGTTTCGTAAAATATAAAATTAAATACCTATTATATAGCGTTAATATTTAAACTTAAATATTTGAGAAATAACCTGAATAGGTAAGACTTACAGTAAGTTCGTCAGAATTTGTAATTTAGTAATGAATTCTAAGAACATGTACAACATTACTTATTGTTTAATTAAAGGGTGATGAAGGTTCTTAGCTTCGCGAAATGTGCATTTAAGTGGTATCTGTCTGCGAAGTTTACTAAGTTTAAGTTTACGAGATATTAATTGTAGGAAACAAAATGGACACTCTTCTAAGGCATAAATGTTAAAAGATAAATTGCTTTAGTTTCAACTTACCTAAGTTCTATGAAATGTTGCAGTGTAAGTTAATGATCAAAATTAATGAAGTTTTAATTACCTAAACTTATCTCGTCTTGCTATAATAGTTACGCGGAGTAAATTAAGTACTTGGTTTAAGCAGGGAGGATTTTCTCACAATATCACATCTTTTGTCACTGTACACGTTTAATTTTATTGTCAAAATATAAGGCTATGGTTTTTTTCCGAGTCAGTAAGTATAAAGTTTATACAATGCTTAAAAAATCTGACACTACTATGAGTAAGTCTATCCAGAGATATGGGACTTAAAGCAGTCTATCACATGTCACTGTTGATTTTGTATTTCTTTGTCAAATCTGAAGAGCTCGGTAGCCTGGCGAGAGTTACAAGTTAAGCGACACCGATCGTGCCCCGCACTTGCATGGATGACCACATGTGGCATAAAAAATTCTCAAGCTCCTCCGTGCTACCGAATGCACGTATAAGCTATTGGTCCCGGCTGTCATCTTTGTATGGCAATCGGCAAGCTATATCAGATGCCTTTATGTAGCGTGAAAAATCTGACACCAATGTTAGCCACTTACACACACGAACAAACAAAACAAACTAACCCTAGTCATTAAGTTAACTTTATGTTGTTGTTGACTGTTGTTAACTGGATGAAAAATAAACCACAACAACCAGTAGTTTATACAATGCTTGAAAAATCTGACAACACTCAGGCTACTTACACACACAAAATGCAGTCGACAAGATAAGTCAGATGCCTTTATGCACCCTGAAAAATCTGACACTAATGTTGGCCATTACAAACATGAACAAACTAACCCTAGTTATTAATTTAACTTTATGTTGTTGTTGTGGATAGAAAGAAAACAAAAACAACCAGTAGTTTAATACATGCTTGAAAAATCTGACACCACTTAGCCCTTCAAATGTCGGCCGCCCGGAGCGGGCGTCTGATGTATTGTTTTACTATTGTGTCTGACTCTGCACTGACAACAGGTTAAGGGTTAATTAGGCTACTACACACTCAAAATGCATACAGGAAACTCACGTCATTACGTCTTACGAGTATTAGGCGCCATCACCACTCAATCGGCTATGAACACCAGTGGATACGTATATATTTGTAGCCAGAAGCTCCCTTAAAGCAATCAAAGGACTTACACCAACCATGGATTAAAACTATTTAGGATTAAGAATAAAGAAACGTAGAAATAAAGATAGGCTCTCACGTTTCGTGATAAATAAATAAAAAACCGGCCATGTGCGAGTCGGACTCGCGCACGAAGGGTTCCGTACCATTATCAATAAAAATCAAGTTTTTTTGTATGGAAACCCCCCTTAAATATTTATTTTATTTTGTTTTTAGTGTTTGTTGTTATAGCGGCAACAGAAATACATAATTTGGGAAAAATTTAAACTGTCTAGTTGTCGCGGTTCTTGAGATACAGCCTGGTCAGACAGATGGACAGACGGACAGACAGCGATGTCTTAGTAATAGGGTCCCGTTTTTACCCTTTAGGTACGGAACCCTAAAAAACCAGGGCCGTAAAATAATTATATGAAAAAAAAAACTACTTTATCTGTCAATATCAACTTGATTAAGTGGGGTCATAGTTTAAACCTAGTAATAAGTTAGTGTGTGTGTGTCATGATAAGGCAGCTATGGTTTTTTCCTCATAAAATAATATTTGTCTACGTCCGAATAAAACTATCGATGATCTACGTTAGAGGACACATAAGGGCTGCAGGGCTAGTATGATGGATGCGTGCAGTAAAACGCTGCTTGGATTGAGATAAATGACACTCTTAACCTCAGCTTAACCTCGCAAGGGTCCTAAACAATCTTTAATGTATAAACTGTTTGAGTTTCGTATGTAATTTGTCAAATATCAGTTCATCAGAAGCCGAAGCACATGAGTATAGACTGCTTCACCATGTGAATGTCGAAGCGATCCAGCTCCTCGACAATACGGACATAGTGCGACGTCTCATAAGATCCAAACCTTTTGAACTAGTGTAGTTTTAAAGAATACTTTGAAATTATAGTGCAGTGATGCGCCAGCAGAGACACAAGAACAAAGTGCCTTCCCCTTAATAGAGACAGTAAGAAAAGTGCCAATGGACACATTCTTAAACAATAACATATAAAACTAGGTCAATGTTAAATTACTTATTAGTCTGAGTTTAGGCTAGATTGTAATATTACTAGCGTACTTAATTATTTTAGCTAAGTAGGTACGTTAAAAAAGAAAAAAAAAAACAGTTCATCATCATCATTTCAGCCGCATGAAGTCCACTTCTGGACATAGGCATAAAAAATTAAAAAATTAACATCGGTTAAATCAAATGAAATAATTGAATTATTGGTTTGTTTATTTATTACAGTATTCTTTGTTGAATTCATATAATATAAAAGTCACTGCCTTATACTAGATCCACTATGAACACGCTCAAGTACCTATCGCAAACGTAAAACGGCAAGCGAATAAATATAAACTTCATTGTAAATAAAAAGTTCTAATATCATTACCTAACAACATTTTCCAAACACACTGGTCTGGAAGAAAAGAAAAATATAGAATATACAGACTCTCTTTCCAGGTAGATCGTAAAAGCCGATTGAGGGAATTCGCGAAATTAGCCAATGCAACTAGCAATCAAAAAGTATAAAATTTTATTTAATTATCTTCAGTGACTGATACAAAGCCTCTCAGATCTTATTTCATTTTAATAAAGAACAATACATCAACGTCGTAAAGGATATTATGTAGAGTGCAGCTCAAAGTGCATCTTGCATTGCACCCAGGACACAAAGTAATAAGAGTAGAGAAGGATACCTTAAAATAGTTTCAGTATATTTGGTAAGGCCTTCTAAAACTGTGATATACGCAAAGTGCGCGCCTACAGCTAGGTGGGGTAGTAAATTGGCATAATGACTAAGTAAAAAAAAGTAATACCCGAGTATTATCAGAGTGCATGATAAAGTGGCAAAATTGTAATGTTCAATTGTCGGTTGAAATTGGTGTGACTGTTGACCTACTTTTAATAAGAAAATTATGTCCCCATAATTTCTTATTAAAACTGAACTAAGACCAAAGTGGTCATTACAAAGCGCTTGTACTTTGTAGATTTTGCTTAAAAATACTTTTGAATATTCGCGTCTATACAGGCTTGGACGGTTACTCTACAAAACACGATGGTCTTCCGATATTATCGACCGCTATTTCTATGTGAAACCAAAATAGACTTTATCATCACTCGCGCCCAATGTTGACATCAAAACTAGGAAGCATAGCTACGTAAGTCTCACTGTACTACTAGTGAAGGCAAACTATGATATTGTGTGGGGTCAAATCCGAGCTGTCACTCTTTCGAGGTGTTAGCCAACAACGAAATCATAATGTAAAACCGCGTAGGCACAGAATAAGTACTAGTAATCACGTACGACAGTCTTACTCAGCAAAGGAATTCACAGAAATATTTACTCAATGCCGTTAGCGATAATGTTTAATTTAGCTCGCGTCAGAACTCGGCACCTTTTCGTTTAGATACCTAGATTGCTTAGCAATGCAAGCCAGTTTCATTCTTATTACTCTAGACATGCGATTCATGTCTCTAAATTTACTACTCCGGTGTGGTCACTGCGTGCATAGTACCTAATAATGTAGGTATATTTTCGATACCTAGACGGGGAGTGACACAGACCTGGGGACGTATTTTTGGAAACACTTGTCACATTACGAATGGTTTGCGTGAGCATTTTCAAACGGGCGCATTTTTGATTAGGTCGTATGCGAAGAATCGAGTGGTCTTGCTTGACCACTCGTAATTTTTACGTTTGTAGCGTAGATATGTCAAGAAAACCTTTCATGGAGAATCCATTCTGATTTACGCTGCTTTTTTATTTATGGTAAAATTACCGACGTATTTTCGAAGTTTTTAATATTGTTTTTCGCTGACACGACGGTTTCAAAAATCCGGCCAAATGGTATTTTACGCGAGCGTAGAGTTGGAAAACTACACGTTTTGTGTTTCGGTGAGTCCCTCAATGAAAAATAGCACTCGTGGTCTAGGTTTATAAGTCGTGTGGTCGTTCTTCCTTCTTTTTAATTTGTGTCCCTTGTACGTGGTTATGCACGTGTCAGTTGCGGTTACCGCACAGCTCCATTTGTATCAATTACGTTCATTTAGAGCGGGAATGTGCATTTGCATGCTATCTTTAATGTATGTATTGTGCTGGCATTTCTACCCGCCTAATGCCTATATATAATCATCATCATCATCAGGTCTTTTTGTCTCCACTGCAGGAGCACGACCCTCTCTGTACTACAAGAGCCATACTTGGCTAGAGCAGCAAGAGGACTTGGCCTACACTCTCCTCGCTGGCCAGACGGGTTGGAGAGTTCTCATTGATGTTTATCAGCTTTATTTAGCTTGTATTTCCTAAGTCGCCTTCTACGACATCCACGGGAGGACTTGGAGTGGCCCTATTCTATCTCTGCCGGAAACCAAACTTTACGCATTTACACATAAAAAATTCTGCAGCTCCTCTGTGCTTCGGAAGTCACGTATAAGCCGTGATGTCGTCAAGATGTGTCAGTGCCAACGAAAAACAACAACATGAATTTACGCAGTATTTACACAACACAACGTAACACATTCCGGGACACTTACGGCCGTGGACGTAATTAAATGAAGTCATCACATTAGTGTACATTTTCATTTTAATATTATTGAGAGCAGAGGGCCGGCCCATGTACCTCGTTGGACCACTTTTTTCTCCGATTAACAGGAATAAATCCCGACTAGCCAAATAAAAAACGCCCAACATTTTCTAATATTGTTTAATTATTAAAGGTACAAGGATTTTCTAATATTGTTTAATTATAACAGGTAAAAGGACCGACCAAAAAGATTAATTAGACTTTCTGAGCTTTTAAAATATCTCTTAATTACATTTTATCGAAAAAAAAACCAAGTGCAAGTCAGACTCGCCCACGATGGGTTCCGTAGTATTCTACTAATATTATAAATGCGAATGAGAAAGTGAGTTTGTATATTTGTTTGTTTGTTTGTTTGTTACATCTTCATGCTTAAATTACTGAACCGATTTGGATGAATTTTGGTATGGATATAGTTTGAGACTCGGGGAAGTACATAGATATACTTTTTATCCCGAAATTCCCACGGGGAGCGAAGCCCGCGGGTACAGTTAGTTATCTATAAAAATCACGCATGGGAACCCCACTTAAATTCATTATCTGTGGAAATTTTAACTGTCTAGCTGTCACGGTTCATGAAATACAGCCTGGTGGACAGTGAAAAGACGGACGGTGGAATCTTGGTTATAGGGTCCCGTTTTTACCCTTTGGGTATAGAACCCCAATGAACAAAATTGATTGCCTTAATAAGACTACAATCAGGAAACTCGTTAATGAAAAATGTCAAAGAAGAATTTGTTGTAGATTAAATTAGGTATAAGAAAAGGTTTTCAGGAATCGCAGTAGGGTTACCAGATTGATACAAGTTTTTGGACCAATATTTGTATCAAAAACAGTTTTCAATTTTAAAGCAAGTTTTTCGTTAGTCAACCGAAGGCCACTTCTTAAGAATCGTTAGTAATACCTAATTAGATAGTCAAAAAAAAAATCAGAACCAAAAACTTTTGACTAAAACTCGATCCACCAAAAGGCGTCGTCGCCGGCCGGCCGCCCGAAGTTCATGGGGTTACGCGAGTTCACGCGACAGTTTTGGACGAGTACTACGTGGTCTCGATTGAAAATCATTTTTGTTACTTTTTTATCTTATGTCATACGCAATTTTGGATTACGTATATGGATAGAGTAATTTATGTACTATACGAAATTTTCTTTTCCAAAACCAATGAAAAGTCAGCGTGTATATTCAACATATAAGAGAAAGTACCTGGGTGACCGAGCTTTTTTTTTTTTAAACTTGTCTAAATACAATACAAAATAAAAAATTATACATAAACTTGAACATAAAAAAAAACAAAAGTAAGTCACCGAGTGGGATTCGAACCCGTAACACTCTTTCTAGCGGTCCGCAATAGTCCGCATCCTTAACCGCTGAGCTAAACGGATGGCGGCCGGCGCGAAGAAATTAGCGACAATATTCTGCGTGAAAAGAAAAACGCATGAAAACTCGAAAACACGCGTTTTCCTAAACATAAGACTAATCTAGATCGATTATTTACCCCCCGAAAACCCTCATATACTAATTTTCAGCAAAATCGTTAGAACCGTTTTCGAGATCACAGAAATTTATAAATATATAAATAAATATACAAGAATTGCTCGTTTAAAGGTATAAGATAAAAAAATAAAAAATGTATTGGCCTTAAATTAATTTTTGGACTTGTTTTTTGGGATACTAACTCAATGATACTATGTTTTTTTTTATTATAAAAAGACCATTATCCAACTTGCCCTGGTCTGGGACCGAATCTAGAACATTCGAGTGGAGGACTAGCGTAGTTGTCAATACGCAAATAAATAAAAATTAATCGACCAATAAAAAGTGAAGAACTGTCAATTTTGAAAAAACCTAAATATTTTCAGGAATAATTTGAAGACTTTTTTCTTTTTATACAGTAGTGAACTAGTGACTGATGGTAAATATTGCATAAATTCATTAAAATATTTTTTTTATTATGCAAAAAATAATACCAAATACAGGCTAGCAAAAAAAAAGTTATTCCTATGTGGAGAAAAATATAGAAAAGACGTTGTTATAGGTACTTAATATAGAAAAGAGGTAGTACAATCTATTCTAAAACAATCCTGATGAACGCTAAACAACTGGCAACCCCAAACCCCCTGGGGTTTATGGGCGGGCGCCCGGTAAATTCGCGAAACTACCTGTTTTCGACGTAAAACCCTACTATATTTCCTTTCAATTGTGTGTAACTCGAGTTGATTTTATTTATCACTCTGTTATTCAGATGAATTTCTAGGAAATGCAAATTTTTGGCAAGCGCAAGGCAATTTCAATTTTGTTTCTACTTTATTCGTCTGGAAGAACAGAAAACAAGTAATTATTTATAAACATATTTTTTAATATAACCTTTTTATTTTTATTTTATTTTTAAATTATGAACTTATACGTTTATAGTGCCTCAAGACGAATCAAACGTGCCCAAAGTCGACGGGGTTTCATCGTTGTTTCATTACAGAACGGCCACCTTCCGGCTCCACCATCAGATCAGCTCCAATCATTATAATATTGCATTGTCACGCGATAAACGTATGCGTGCAAAATTTAACTTGCAAAGTTGATTCACACAGACAGACAACGTGACAGGTATAATTAAATAAGAGCTTGTAAAAACAACTAAGAATGTATCAGCTTCTTCTCTTCTCGCGCAGATCATAAAAGCGGATGGATTGAAAGAAATTGTGGAATACGTCGATAGGCGTTGCGGCTAGAAACCTATCACTATTTGGATTCCTTTTTCCCCTTTCTGTGCTACTATCACTCTAAAAGTGGTCAATTGAGTATTGCGGGCCTGGGCTCTTATAGGCAAAGAGCCAGAAAATCTAAAATGCTCTTGTTTGCCCCATTGTGGATAAAGAGGTGTACTTACCTAAGTATCTCAGACTTGAAATCAGTTATCTGTGATGCTGTCGTACTTCACGTAATCTTCTAAACCCTATATTATTTTGTAACATACCTACATGTTTAAAAACTATGTCCATTATTTAGCATACAATTAAAAATCAAAAGCACCCAGTGCAGGTATAATAACTAAATTAAACGTTATTCCTGAAAGTTTAAAACAATTTTAATTAGAGTTGCCTCCGTTTTTCAATAACGAACAACAATAATTTTGGACTTTCCCTTTGTGAGTTTTATTAAAATTACCTCCGCACATAGCCGTTTTCACTCACCTGGCGAGTGAGCTATGCTATGGATCGTTAAAATTAATTAATTAAAATTATTTTAAGTGTCACTTTTTGCAGTCAACTCGTTATTTTATTCCAGAAACAGCGCAAAAAAAATGTCGTTTGTCTATACATGACTGACCTTTACTTTTTAAAGAGTTTATCAAATAGTTTTATCAAAGTTCATCATCATCTGCCTTTTCTCTTTACCTTTTCCAGTTTTATTCGGGGTCGGCGCAGTATGTGTTATCCCTCCATTTCCCTCTATTCCCCGTCATTCCTTCATCCATCCCAACTATACCCATGTCATGCTTATGCCATCTCTTCTTTGGTCTTCCTCTTCCTTTAGTATTACCCTTAGGGCGCGTTTAGACGACACGTACACGCTAATAGAACTGTATAGAACCGCAAGACCCAAAATGCTCTTTCTGCCCTATTAGGGATAAAGACGTGATAGTATGTATGTATGTATTGTATGTACCCGCTAAGCGCGTACGCCGTACGTGTCGTCTAAACGCGTCTAACGCGCTTTGAATTTGTTGCATACACATGAATATAACTCAAATTCCATTTTCGTTCTATTCCGTTATCAATTTTGATGATGAATTTTTTCATCTTTGTATAGTTATTTTTCGGCATAATTAATACACATACCCATACCAAAAGCTTTCCGCGGTAGTCTTTGAGTAAAACCGCGGACGGACAGACAGACAGTAGACACGGCGAAACTATAAGGGTTCCTTTTTTACTACGGAACCCTTAAAAGAGGACTAGGCAAAAGGCCAGAAGAAAAATTTTCGAACAAATAAAAGAAAAATTAAACGTGAAAACATATAAAGGTTAAGAAGAACTTAGCGGAAGAAAGAGAGACATGGAAAGCATCCCACCGACAAGAGCGCAGCTCTTAAATATTAGAACAAGAAGACTGGACACTCTGGACAGTCATTAATTTTGTTTAAGTATTATCTTTATTAGTCAACTTAGGACATCATTCTTATAATAATATTGTTCTCGTGACAAAGTTTTCCTCGCAGTGATTAATTGATATAATTATATCTTTTTCCATTAGGTATATTGAATGCCAGCTGTGTTATTGTAGCTGGTAGGTAATAAGACAGGTATAATATATTTTAGGTTAATTAATTGGGAGTGCCTCCGCTGCCGGCGCGCTGGTTGCCGAATTGGCTGCCGGCGCTGGTATAGCACGATCTGTGTCTGTGTTACTTTCGCCCTTAGCTTGAGTCGCTCGCTCCTGTTTTGGTCACAGGAAACTTAACGAACTTAACCTACATTTCACGGTAAATTTTGAGTGCTGGCGCCGGCAGCCGGAGTTTTAAATCTCGGCTGCCAGTAGTATACCCGCCGGTACCCAATAGTCACATTTATAGAAGCCGGCGCCGGCAGCGGAGGCACTCTAATTAATTACGTAGTTTTTTATTTGAAGATGGAATAGTCGCAGTCTTGTAAGTATTCTAACTCAATTAACTATCGGCCTGAATGTAGTTAATTTCTTCGGCTTCGATATACATATCTACTTGAATTTAATTTAAGGATATTTAATTTTTATTTTTCCCTTATTTTACTTCGAAATTAAAATTGCGAAAGAATACGAAGAAAAAAATGAAATACCTACGTTTTTTTCAAGTGGATAACTTCTATACCTACGTTACGTATTCACGATGTAGGTACCTATTTATACTTAGCATGCTATAATTTTGCCGTGTGGTTTCCGGCAGAGTTGTATAGCGCCACTCCAAGTCCTCCCGTAGATGTCGTAGAAGGCGACTTAGGAAACACAAACTAAACAAAGCTTATAAACATCAATGAGAGCTCTCCAACCCGTCTGGCCAGGGTGGAGAGTGTAGGCCAAGTCCTCTGGTGGCTCTGGCCAAGTATGGCTCTGGTAGTACAGAGAGGGTCGTGCTCCTGCAGTGAAGACAAAAATACCTGATGATGATCATGCTATAATTACTGTAGCTATTGATTTAAAAAAATAAGCATCTAACATGATGTTACCACTTACTTCTTTTCTGAATAAATAAAAAAATCCACCCATCCTACGCTTCCTACGAGCATATTACAAGAACCGATGAAATTGCACGATAATGAAATGCGTACTTTATATTGGAGCTTCTGGGAATAAAATACATGTTGAATATCATTGGCAATAAGAAATCGGATATATGGAGGAAAATATGACCAAACACAAATTGCGGTGACAAAGTAAAATACATTTGCGCTTGTAACTTCACCGAATTTATTCGTATTCATTACAGTTGTTCGGAACTTTCGACTTTATAGTCAGTAGAAAGGTTCGGTAATGTACCGATGAACATTATTTGGCAGACTAGCTATGATTACTGATAGGTACCTATAGTTGCAATAAATCATACATTTTCATTACTCTAAACTTATTTAAACGGAGCTTCAAAGGTAGGAGAAAAATGGGAATCCGAACCAACATCACAAATAAATTATAATTATCTGTGCCCGTGGGCTTCGCTCCCCGTAGGAATTTCGGGATAAAAACTATCCTATGGCCTTCCCTGGGTATCAAACTATATCCATACCAAATTTGATCTAAATAGGTTTTGCGGTTAGTGGTTAACAAACATACAAACAAATATACAAACTCACTTTCGCATTTATAAAATTATTAGGATAGGATTGTTAGCTGTCGGCGACAAGTATAAGTATATAAGTGTAGTGACGGGTTGCTTGTTCATGCTGCATCGCCTAATCTCGATCGGCTTCTAATGATCTGCGCGAGTGAAAATCAGCTGTTACATTCTAAGTTTTTTCTTTTCTCCCAGACCAGCGTGGAAGACAAAACAATACTCGTTTATCGTTAGACATTATATTTTATTTCATATGATTATAGTATTTATTAACACACAAGTAAAGGAACTTACCTTCTTGTGTGATATTTGGCGGGAGCGTCGATATAATCAAATTGTTAATTCCAACGCGACACATGCTCCTGTCTCCGATCCAATATGTATGCAAACGGCGGCCTTCCCTAGATCGGTATTTATAGTCGCTGCGGGCAATTTAGCAGACAAACCTACAAAACGAATATAGTATTTATTTACATGAACTTTATTGTACATACATACGACCATCACATCACGTGTCACACCGGAGGTTCGATCCCCAGTCAGATCAATATGAATTTAATCTTTTTGAGATTGAACTGGGTCTTGAATGATTATGTCTTTGTTATAAAATATACTTAGTATCGTTGAGTTGGCATCCCATAACACAAGTCTAGCTAAATCGTGTGATTTGCCTGTTTAAGGCGATTAACACACTGCGCTGCGCCTCGCTGCGTAGTACTGTAGTAGTCGTTTTTGTAGTGCGGGGCCGCCATATAAAAACGACGCGCGTAGACGCGGTGTTAGTGTGTTGTACAGTGCGTGTTTTCTATACAAATGGAGTTACTTGCATACAGTGCGGCACGCATACAGTGCGGCACGCAGCGGGGCGCGTTGGAGTGTGTTAATCGCCTAAAGGTATATAAATATTAAGGCCAAAGTAAAAGCTGCGAAGGGCTGAATAGTACCGAATAGATTGACATATTCTTATGACAACCGATTCAGATTATCATCCGAGGAACAAACATACATACCCACACACATACATAGAATGCTTAAATCATTGCCTTTCCACATGACTTTGCCAAAGCCGGGTAGAAATAAAATATAAACAGAAGAACTATCAAACAAAGCAGCGTAGTCACAGATTACTAATAAGTTATGGCATAGTGCCGCACAGTGATACTTTCTCCACTCGCAGCAGAGTGATATATTGTCCTGTCTTAGGAATGTAATAATGCCCGATGTTATAACCTGACCTTATCCCGTCACTCCCGCAGGCAATAAACTTTTATTTTCTTTTACACTGTATTTTGTAATAATAATATATGTACGAAAATGTATTTGCGTGAAAATGTAGGTAGTACCCATTAAACTACATTTTCTTCTTTCTTTTAACTGGGTAAATGTATAAAGACGACTTCACTTAGCGTCTTGTATATTCCAATCCGGAATATCTAATACAAAACTCGTTGATAAATAATATTATAGAGTTAACATTTTAATGGGTTCTGAAAATTTGGCCAGTGTATAAAATTTGGTTCGTTTGGTTATTGAGTCGCGTAGAGCTGATATACCCATTCTGGAATTCAGGATCGGGACGGGAGCTTTTCAAAAACTGTGTATTAATTGTTACTTATTAAAAAAATGTGCCTCAATACTTTAGTTAGGAGTTAAAGTATAGTTAAGGGGTTTATATGTGGATTGGCCGCGTGGAAGGAGTACGAACTAGAGGCAAACCCCCAACAAGATGGACTGATCATCTTTTGAGTGCATTGAAGTGCAACACCCAAGCCGCTATACACATGGCCCAAAATAGAGCAGCCTGGAAAGACCGCGTACTCAAAATCAATTATAAAAGTAAAAAAAAGTAGTTTATTTCCTCCATACAATCATACAAAAAAAAGAAAGAAAGAAAATTATGGTGGTCACGACTCCCAGTCATGAGGAATACGACAAGAAAGAAGAAGATCTTGATAATGACTACTAAACCCATCATCATTATTTTTTAAAATTATTTATTAATATTCAAAATATAAAATTTAACTAAAGCTTGCGTTGCAGGCACTTATTATATCTTCAAAATGGGTTGATGCCCAGATCTGATTTTACCACTACATAACTGTGATTAAATAGTGTCATCAGGAACGTACCTTCAACTATACCTACTTAGTAGTAGTTGACATCTGTTTAGACATTTAATTACTACGTCGAACATGTCAATATCAATACACATTACAGAACACATTCGACGTCTTCGAGGGTAGTGCGGAAATTGAAATGTGTTTAGTTTGCGATTCGCAACTAATTTAACTGTATTAGTATTGTATCAAGTTTGCCGTTGTGTCAGTTGATAACTTGATATACTTAGTATTTTCTAGTAGTTTGCACAGGGTTGTGTGTGCTGGGCCTTCTTCCATGCTGACCTGGGAGAAATGAAATAGCCGGCCAAGTGCAAGTCGGACTCGCGCAAGATGATCTCCGTACCATGGATTTATAAAAAAAGACGTGTGGCACTCGGGGACTGCCGCGGTAAAGCTATTGCATAGCATTTTGTATCAACTTCTTCTTCTTATATTTAAGAGCTGGGCTCTTGTCGGTGGAGTGCTTTCCATGTCTCTCTTCCTTCCGCTAAGTTCTTAACCTCTTTATATGTTTTCACTTTTAATTTTTCTTTTATTTGGTCTATAAATTTCCTTCTGGGTTTTCCTACTACTCTCTTTCCTTCTATTTTTCCTTCCATTATTGTTTTAAAGAATGCATCGTGGCGTAGTAGATGACCGAACATTTTGCCTCTTCTATTTTCTATAATTTGTATTATTTGTCTTTTCTCTCTCACATCCTCTAATACCTTCTCATTTGTAATTTTTTCTGTCCAACTTATTTTTTTCATTCTCCTCCAGCACCACATTTCAAATGCTTCTAATCTATCTCTATCCTTTTTGGTCATCGTCCACGTTTTACATCCATACAAGGCAGTGCTCCATATAAATGTTTTAATAAATCTTTTACGTAAACTTTCTTTAATACCAGAACAAAATATGTATTTTTTACTCTTAAATGTACTTTTTGCAATAGCAATCCTCTTCTTAATATCTTCTGAGCATCTTGCCTCTTCGTTGATAATAGTTCCTAAATATTTGAAACTCTGAACTTGGTCTATTGTTTTATTATTAAGTTGGATATTTTTAATTACTGGACCTGACTTTGAGACAATTAAGGACTTGGTTTTATTTATGTTTATACTCAATTTATGTTCTTTAAAAATATTATTCATTGCTTCTATTAACTTTTCTAACTGTTGTGAACTGCTTCCAAGGGCTGCTATGTCATCTGCAAATCTTATAAAATGTATCTTTTCTCCATTAATACTAACTCCTCCTAAATCTTGGTCTTTGATTTGAGATATTGCTGCTTCTATAAATAGATTGAATATCAGTGGAGAAAGTGGACAACCCTGCCTCACTCCCTGTCGTATTTTAGCCTGTCTTTTTTCATTATTGACATGTATCAACTTATGCAATTATAATTATTTATTTATTTTATTTATGCAGTATTTCTTTTTCTTTGATATTAATTCAAGTTACACTTTTTGAGCGTGGTGACCGATAAGAAAACAAATTTTTCTTTTATTAAATAAATAAAAAGTTAATATTGTTTAAAATATTATCGCACGCACACAACGCCGTGTCGAAGACTGCCGAACTGAAACGACGTTAGACGATGCACGGCCTTCAAGCCACACCTCCGTGCCCGTCGGAGTGGGGAGCGTGAGGTTTTTTCGTTACGGAATTCCTGGATTCGGTCCCCGCGCTCAAGGCCCGCTATAGAAGCTATGCAATAGCTTAAAAGGATCGCGTTTGTTATATGGGAGCCCTATTTAAATATTTATTTTATTTTAATTATTTGTTTTTCAAGCGTTTACCGGTTGCCGTTATTAAATATCGAGCAAAAAACGGCAAAATAATTACGTTTGTTGTGTGAAAGCCTCACTTAAATATTATTTTCATTTTGTTGTTATAGCTATAACAGAAATACGTCATCTGTAAAAATTTCAGCTTTTTAGGTATCACGGTTCATGAGATGCAGCCTGGTGACAGACAGATGGACGGACGGACAAAGGAGTCTTAGTAATAGGGTCCCGTATAACCCTTTGGGTACGAAACCCTATAAATTTAGAATGTACTAGATGCTATTATCATACACAGATCATAAAAGTCGATAGAGACAATAGGCGAGAGTCTGAAGCTCTTGCGACTCAATGGGCTCTTGGGCTAATAGCAGCTCGACGAACTTATGTATTTTAATAAAAAGTGTAGGCAAGTATATTCCTATATTTCTATACAGTTGAACCTTATCAAAACTAATTTGCATGTAATATAAGGGCTGTGAGAGCTCACACCTGTGCCATTCCAAAGTACGTAATCCTCAGGGCACGAGCTTACGGTAATCCTCCTCCTACCGTGGAACTTTCATGGCAGATTTCTAAAAGGTTCGCCCAGGATTGGAAGTTAGCTAATGTATGACGGATACATATTATTATGTGAAGGCTACGCTAGTAAGTTTAGTTAATATTTTAAAAAAGATAAACGAATTATTAAAATCGTTTATTTTGGACTTTGAATTTTTTTTGGATCATTTCTTGAAGACAATATCGCGCAAATGATCGCTTTTATAGCGAATGGTACAATGAGCTCTCTTTTTTGCATTTCCATGACTTTAAGAAGTGTTGCGGGTTCTTCACGTCAAATATTGGCCTTGAGATCTTCCATAGTCATGATTGGTTGATCTAAACTTCGGACCAAATAAACTCCGCAAAAAATAGTCCGGAACAGTGGCGACTCGATATTTGTGGTAAGGTGGCAACTGAGGCTTAAACAGACTCAATATTCTGATCGAATCGTCTTGTTCTCTCTCTCCCTTGATGACTGGTATTGGCAAGATTGCTGTGTCCATAAATTTTTGGTGAGAAAGCGCGTCTCTCACATTGAATTTAGAACGATACGCAAGTTGCGTTTTCACAACAGAGAAATTGTTTTGAATGTACAGCTGCATACTAACATTTCATGTCAAAAAATTGCAAAAATGCGTTTGCAAGTCAATCTGACAACCGGTCAGTTATCAACAAAGTTATAAGGATGCCGAATCCTAACCACCCATTTAAGTCAATGGAGGCTTGTTAAGGGCGCCCAACCCGTCTTACTTTTCATACAAACGCTCTTACGTGATTACGGCGTTGTAACAGATCTTTCTTGGGAAGTTTTGAAGTAACAGGAATCTTGTGAGCTATTTCTAGGTTTCTATCGAAATTAAAAATTAAAATTTGGAGTAAAAAAATTTAATATAAGCCTCCAAAAATCTGCTTTTTTGTACAAATTTTACCTGAACTTTGGCCGTTCATATAGTATTCATGAATGGTAAAAGAAAAAAAAATTGCGTATACCTTACAAATGTAGTGAAGATTCTAAATAAAAACATTTATATCACACACACGTAAGGTTTACTGAAAAACACGTATTAGCTGGAACAAGTTTTATGAAATTTCCGCACCCTATGAATAGTTACATTCGTCAATGAATAGTTAATAATAATACAAATTTCGTTCAATAGAATACAAACTGAGCGCTCAGGCACTATCTCACTATTTTCGCTTTGATTTTTTTTTCTAGCATTGCGCTAAATGAAACTACAAGCATATCAAACCATGCTCGCGTTGACGATAGACGGGCCGGGAAGGGCCCTCTTAAAGTTGTATTTTATTTGTACAGTTCCTTCCGTATTGACAGTACCTAATTTTTACTTAAGTAAAGATCTAATTAATTATTCTAGTTAGTTATACAAATTAATTATTTAAGCGACTAACCACACTGTCCACGTATATGTTTTAACTATGAACCATCATATACTAGGTAAAAAAATATAAGAAGTTATTCCTTGCCTTGTCTTTGTTTTCGTCTTCTCTTGCCCGTTTAAGGCAGCTTTAGCTCACATACCTGATACACTATCAAGTCTTTCTCAAAAGCCACTTCTTAAAGGTGTTCTTTCACACTAATGAACTAGTGTATAACAATGACTACAGTACAAATCACCGAATCTTTGACTCGGACCTCCGAACGCCTTCCTACAATTTAGCTAAATGTTTCCGGGTCCGAATTTCCGACCAGTGTTCGTATTTTCACCGATTTCGTCCCGTTTCTGTTCGTTCAATGAACTGGGCAGTGCTACAATTTATTCATGGTACCATTACATAGGCACATACTCAAGGTTTTTGTGATATTTATTTAATATTCGTATGTATGTAACCATATCTACCTATTCTTGAGTCAGTCAAAAAATATGTTTTACATTGAAGACAAAATGTTTTAAACGCATTTCTTGTGTTTAGCTTTTTTGATTTAGCGGCACCGCAACGCAAATGTGCGGTCGCTCTATGTAGTTACCCTTTTTAAGTGCATAATTTTTTGATCGTTTAACTATATGGTTCTGTCGAAACGTAATTTCGTGCACCGAAAAAACAAAAGCAACAGCTTAAAAAGTTAAAAAATACCGACTCCAATAAGCGCACGTGTCTATGAATTTATTAACCACTGCACTAAAATGCAGGCAAAAAACACTGTTACGTACGCTTTAAAATTTAATTTACGGTTTATAGCCTGAGGTTTAAGCTTACTCACATGGAACTACTTTTTTTGATGAAAAATATAAAACAGAAAGAACCACAGTCTGGGCAATTAAAAATAACTGTGGTGTAGTGTAGTGGTGTGTGGAATTAATTTGATAAGCAGAATGTACAAAAGCGCTTTTAGTTTTTCTAAAAGGAACATTTTCAAGTAGTTATATTCTATTATGGAACGGACGGGAGAAACTTAAAAAGCATTGCTTTGGTTAGTTTGTGAAAGCGAATGTTTTTTCCACTTCCTTTGCCATATTGCAAGCGTCACTTTAATGCAAAGTTCAGGAAATGATTAAACGAGTCACTGCTTCTGAAAGGTCACAGCTCTTCTAACGAGGATGACCAACGTTTTCCGCACTTCCGCTCAGTCTCAACGAGAGTTAGTTTCAATTTGCATTTCATGATTTTATTTGGCATGATTTATGTGCATTTTCTTATAATCAAAGAGCTATGTGCAATACGTGCCTCTCAAACTTTAGCTAGGGGCTTACAATGACCTCTTAAAGCAGTCAAGCCGATTGCGCGTAAATAAGTTACAAACATAGACACACTTACAAACTTTTACCATTACTATATAGTAAGTACTTTGTGGTATTAGTACGATTAAACTCGATAGAAAAACTTTATTGAAGTAGTTACCTTAGACGATTCCGTGGGTACTTGTGTCTTTTACGCTATTTAGGGGTGGAGTAACTGCCTCTGTGGTGTAGTGGTTAGAGCGTTCGGCTCATACCCGGAGGTCGCGGGTTCGATTCCCGGCGGGAGCAACGACTTTGTGTTGTTGTCCTAGTTTGGTTAGGACATTGCAGGCTGATCACCTGATTGTCCGATAAGTAAGATGATCCGTGCTTCGGAGGGCACGTTAAGCCGTCGGTCCCGGTCACTGTCTTTGACATTGGTCGTTACCTAAAACCATGTCAGAGGCCTTTAAGGCGGTTTAAAAACTCTGACACTAGTGTTAGTCACTAACACACACGATAAGAAGAAGAAGACGGGTGGAGTACTTCCCATGTCTCTTTCTTTCGCTCAGTTCTATATAAGACTTATCTTTGGACAAGAAAAGATTTTTCTATCAAATAAAAGTTAAATATAGGAGATAAAAAACTGAGCGGATCCAAATAGTTTCGCATCAAATTACGAAACCATTTGGTTATCTACATAACCCTTTTTTTGTATATCTAAGCAAAAGGATAAACGTCAAAATTCTGTCCTCCCTATTTCACCAACGTGGAACGTTCTAGATATTATTAAGGTTGTCATCGAGCTTTCAAGTCTAGACACAGACGTAGGGTACTTGTGACACGGTGCTGAGTGCTGACAAATTATATCACAAAGTCGTGATTTTAGTGTGCCGTAATGTATTCAAGATCTTTCTTATTTAGATGTATATCGTTTTGTCACTTATTTTCGAACGAAAGTCTTATTTAGGCGCGTAGGGCATGCAAGGAAAGCATTTTTAGAGATGGGGAAAAACGATTGAACTCGCGACACCATTACCGACACCAAGTTTCCACTTCTGCCGTCACTCCCGGATGGCCACTGTTTTTTTTAATTTAGGTACTTTTTCACAATTTTATTGATCGTTCCAAAGTAAAAATATACTTCTAAAATGGCAGACTTAATGCTAAGAGCACATATATTTTCTCTTAGATAACCATAAATAAGCAGAGAAAATTCTCGCGGCGCAAATATGAATAAGTACTTCTTTTGTTGTTGGTGGGCCTCGCCGTATTATGGGATAAAAAAATGGCACTCCGGGAGTGCCGACAGAAGTGAAAATTTGGTGTCGGTAACAGTGTCGCGATTTCAATAATTTTAACCAATCTAAAAAAATACTTTTTTTGCATGTCCAACGCGCCTAAAGAAGTTTTCACTTCAAAAACTAACATGACACAGATCCGGCCAAGTTCACGTTTTTTGATATTTGTTGTTATAGCCGCAAGAAAAATACATCATCTGTGAAAATTTAAACTGCGTCTAGCTATCATTCATGAGACTGGTGGCAGACAGATGGACACTGAAGACTTAGGACCATTTTTACCCTTTGGGTGCGGGACCCTAAACACGTTCTGTCGCTTCATCACTTCAGCTCTACTTAGTTGTAGACTTATACAACCTTACCTTTAGAAAAATGTACCTCAAAAATGAAGATAAGAACCTATTTAACATAGTTATTTGTTCACAGAGCCTTAATGTGGACAAGCGTAACTTGGCAAGCGCTGAACGAAAGCAGAGGACGTTCACTGATAGATCACAACTGAAGTATGCCAGAAGACTGGTTGTCAAGCTTGGCAGTGCAGTCATCACTAGGGAAGATGGGAACGGACTCGCGTTGGGAAGACTGGCCTCCATTGTGGAACAGGTACGTACCTTCCTTAGATGCAACAAACTGTATGAAAATGCTGTAACTGTGTTAATCTTACCCTTTATTACTTTACTAGCTGTACCCGTGGGCTTCGCTCCCCGTGGAAATTTCGGGATAAAAACTATCCTATGTCCTTCCTTGGCTATCAAACTAACTACTGACTAAACTATATCCATGTAATTTTCATCTTAATAAGTTCAGTGGTTAAAGTGTGAAGTGGTAACAAACAACAAACAAACAAATATACAAACTCACTTTCGCATTTATAATTATAGTAGGATAGGATTATTTGCTAACATGCACTCATGATATTGTAAGTGTAAGTAAATAAGTTCATGAACCTGTCAGGAATAAAAAAATCTTTGAATTATGTAAATTCAAAGATTAAAATTACCCCAAGAATAGTTCTTGAAGTAATTTTAATCTTTGAATTTAATCTCGAATAACTTCGACGTTTTTTAATTCTATTCCTGGAGTAAGTAATCCTTGGTATAGTTAAATTACGGAGATGAATGGTGAATGAATTTAAAACCCGTCAAAAATCCATATACTCTTTGCATAGATTGACTTGGATTGCGAAAACCTTAAATAAGACTAAAAATTTAGCTTTAGATAAATTTGAAATTTAGATTTTTATGAATGATGTTATCACACATGTCATCTCACCACCTGGTAATAGTCTGCCAATAAAATACTCCCAGATAACTTTACTATTCCTAGAAAACTGATGATATAAATAGCTTACTCTGGAACCGACATCTTATTCTTGAATTATTAATTGGTAAAACGCAAAATCAAGTTATCCTGAGGCAGTTTGCCATTTATTCTCGGAATAAATTGTTAATACTTAGTTTGGCTGAATCCGCCCTGAGTAATAGTAACTGGATGGGCGTTGTAAAGTTGTCATGTAGCTGTTTAAACACAGACACTGTCTTCAATAAGAAGACTATTTTTAAATATTCCTGAAAGACTGTGAGACTGAAAACAAGAGGAAGACTAGGGAACTTTCCCAGTATAGACTGGAAAGACTGAAAGAGTTCTGTGCATTATCAATTTTGGATAACGAGTAACACGGCAAATGACAAAGAGTGAGATTATTTACTACGACTAACTCTAATCCTATTTTAGTTGTACGTAAGTGAACAACCAACTATCTATCTCTTTATCCCAAAATAGAGGCAAACAGAAAAGATATAAATAGTCAAACTTTTCCTTTAGCTAAATAACAACATTTCTAACCCACGCCGAACTAATTACGAGTATGAGAGCTCTGACAGACTAGTGATTCTATATCTGCGACAGTTTTTTTACACCCGTCGGAGACAGATGTCACGCGACAGAGATTATTATCAATAACGACATAACTCTAATCCTACGCGTATTGTAAGTAAACAAGAATTTCCAAGAATAGTTCCGTCCAATTATAACCTGATAATCAGAAAACAAAGATGAACAAAAAAGATATAAACAAACAAAATTTTTCTTAAGGTTTTTATTTTCTTTTAACTGAATAATTTCCCCAAGTCTAACTGTTTATGAACGAATTCATTTACCTACTTTACAAGTGTCTTATTCTCAAAAGGAACGTATCTCAGTCAGTTCCCATTCAAGTTAATTAAATTCTTTCGAAAACACATTTTCATTTTCTCAATGACTTATTGAATCGAAACTTAAAAGAAACCCTCTTTATTGCGGGGAAATGGAATGAAAATTTTAACAGAATTTCCTTTTTCGAACTGACACAAGTTATTGAATCTGAACAGTCAGTTAATTAAACTGTGTAATTATATTAGAAAACGTTTGTTTAGCCGAAGGTTTTGGGAACTGTCAATACATAAATTATTAGGCACTGCTAATCTGAAAATAGATCTTTTCCAGTAGGCCTGTAAGAGAAAAACCTTTTTTAATACAAATACGTTGAACAACACAAAGCTGACCTAAAGCAGAAAATAATAATTAAGAAGTTTTCATTTAATTAAGCCGGTTTTGCAGCGGTGTTGAAAGTAAAATTAAATGGGCCCCTATACAAAGTTTAGTCTCAGACCACTGAGTAAATTTCGAAAACCTTTTTGTAGATACTAATCTAATATAGCCATTGTGGACTCCAGGCTCCAAATTAACACTGATGAGGTTGCAACGGGTTAAGATGATAAAACATAAATGAAGTATTTAACAATAAAAATATTTGTATATATCTATAAATACATATACAATCACGTTTTAATCCCAAATGGGGCACTCAAAAACCAGAATTGCAAGATCCAAAGGTCGTTTTTTAGCGAGATGGTGGAAAAAGGAATCAATAAGTTGTTTTGAATAAAATTAGTTTTTTGTTTAAGCTTTTATTGTAAGGCCAGAGTACCTATTAAGACATATTAAATTAAACCAAAATCGATGGAGTTGCGTTGTTTTATGACTGAGTTCCATCGACCACCTTCCGTCTCCGTGATCTTCCATGACAGTCTACCTACCATAAAGTGCTCGTCAAGACAAATCAAACGAGTCCTACTCAGGTTATGTTGTTTTATAACTGAATTCCGTCGAATACCTATCTCCCGGTTCTATCATCAAAACAGCTCATTGATATTCTATTTATAATACTCTATTGCCATCCGACTTACACAAGTATGCAAAATTTCTGTTAAATCGGTTGAGGATATGTGGTCGAAAGTTGAGGTGCAAGATTTGACCTAAACAAACATTTATACATACAAGATACATTGCAAGTTAAATAAAAGCTTGTAAAATAGTAGTGTTGCTAGCTGTTTGTATTACTTCCAATTTTTGCACATGATTCGCATTTTCTCCTAATAAAGTCTATCCGTCTTAACTATTAACCAGCCAAATCAAGTTGACATCTAGTATTACGTCATTTTCTCATCTGAAAATGGCAACTTGATTTGGTCGGATATTGGTTTAAACCTAGTAACAAAGATAGTCTGCGTTTTATTATAAGACGGTATATGTCTGTGGTCTGCCTCATTAGGTTTAAAAATGTGATAGTGTATAGAATAATCGAATTGAGAAGCTGATTAAATTTTCAAGTCACTTAAAAAATAACAAAGAATATTTTGATAATTTAATCCATTTACCAAAAGGCAAACAGAAATGTCCAATAATAATTTAGTCCATCAGAAATCCGCCTCACCTTCACCTCTCACCTTAAAAATATTCTATTCATAGTTTAACAAGTGACTGAAATTCAAGAGAAGTATGATTTTGTGATCAAATTATCTGTAAATTTTTAAAGATTATAGAAATTAGGAGATTTAGGTACAGTTCAGATAAAGAGAACTTTAAACTTTTGGCATGTATAACAAGACGCGAGAGAGCTCGCGCAGTCTCAAAACCGCGCGAGCATTTTGTACACTTTATTTTCAATTGAGTTAATACATTTCTCGGGCATTTTTCCTCCTTGTCTGAACTGTCCCTCAACAACGCAATGATTGGTGAATGCAATGAATGCAATTGTGTACTCGTTTCTTACATCGGTGCCCTTTCTTCAAATAGCTTATTTCTTGTTCTAAATAATAATAATAATATATAGGCGATTATCATCAAGTACTTCTGATTCCTGTTTTTAATGTTTTGCGTTTGTTTAATTTGTGTTACTATAATTAAACATATTTTTTTTATCTTATCTTAATTTATTTCATCTGGTTTAGAACTGGAAAGCTAGAGCTTTCCAGTTCAACTCCTAAGGTGAAATGCACCACCTCCACAATATTTGTTTATTTAGTTTATTTATAACAATAATATGAAATCAGATACTAGTAAAAACAACGCTACATTATCTCATTATCGATTTTCTAAACATGGAAAATGTCAAAAAAATGAAAATTATACTTACTATTAATATCAGTTGAATCTACAACGTGGAAGAGTCTAGGTCTTTTACTATTATAATGATAATAAAAAAACAGAAAACAATCTGAAAAAATCGACATTCCCATACAAATTACCCGGGCCACTGCACACTTTTGTAAGGAAATGTCGATTTTTTTTAAAGTTATTGACTGTTATTTTAAATTTCATTATACTATTATAGTGGTCTAATAATAACCTAAATATATATCAGTTCCACGTTGTATATAAAATAAAACTTTAAAACCACATTTTACGAACATATTTAGGAATGTTACCTACTTTGACAGAGTGACTTCTCATCAGGTGGGTCGTATTCCTGTTTGCCCACTTACTAGCATAATAAAAGTGTGTACTTTTACATTACGTACAACACATCTTTTCCTTTCAGTGCTCTAGGTCCGGTTCGTAATCTCTAGTCTGGCCGCTATAAATAGATTTAGGCGAGCGTCAAAAGGGAATCCTTTAAATTCTTTTTAGGGTTCCGTACCCAAAGGGTAAAAACGGGACCCTATTACTAAGACTTCGCAGTCTGTCCGTCTGTCCGTCTGTCTGTCACCAGGCTGTATCGAGAACTGCGATAGCTAGACAGTTAAATTTTTCACAAATTATGTATTCTGTTGCTGCTATAACAACAAATACTAAACAACAAACGCGATTTTTTGCCCTTTTTTGCTCGATATCAATAATGGCAACAGGGAGGCACTTGAAATATTCACAAAATACTCAGATGTATTTTTATTTTAATAGTAAATAAAAAAAAGTTTAAGGGGCCCCCCTTAAACTTTTTTTTATTTCTCATACAAAAAACTTGATATTTATAGATAACTAGGTGTACCCGCGGCCTTCGCTCCCCGTGGGAATGTCCTTCTCCGAAACTCAAACTATATCCATACAAAATTTCATCCAAATCGGTTCAGTAGTTTAAGCATAAACAAACTCACTTTCACATTTATATTATTAGTAGGAAGTAGGATAGGATGGTACGGAACCCTTCGTGCGCGAGTCCGACTCGCACTTGGCCGGTTATTTCAATGTTGACCTGAAAGCTTTTCGCCGTTTCTTGTTGTTTATGAATGATAAATAGTTAGCAGACAAGTAATCTCGTTTATTCTAACTCAAACTGTTTCGTTGGCTCACTTTGAAATCAAATACTCTTGAATTTAATGGTGTTATACTGAAGTTAGAACTCTAGAATAGTTTGTACTTACTACAAAATTACATAGCTAGTCAAATAATAGCTTTATTTCTGTTTTATGATATTGTTAATCTAATTTATTAGAAATCATAAAATTCCATAAAAATTTACATATCACACAAACAAAAGCTGTTTTATTATTTTAGTAATAAGGTTTATTCTTTTAGTAATAAGGTTTATTATTTTAGTAATAAGGTTTATTATTTTAGTAATAAGGTTTAAGCAAAGGTGGGCTGGAAGAAATGAGTGATAAGTCCGCCTTTGTACCTACTATATTTCAAATGTACTTTTGATTATTGTCATACTTAATTGGTGCAATAAAGAAATTTTATTTTATCATATCTTATCTTTGCGTAGGTGGCGGAGTGTCACCACGAAGGTCGAGAGTGCATCATGGTAACCAGCGGAGCCGTCGCATTCGGCCGACAGAAACTGACGCAAGAGCTGCTGATGTCTTTATCTATGAGAGAGACTCTGTCTACCACTGACCATACGCGAGAAGTAAGTATATATATATATACGAACGAGAAGCGAGCGAAGTTCTCTTTTGTATGTATGTGCAATAACTTGATAAATTTTTATGGGATCTTTATGAAATTTAGTGAGCGTATAGGTATGGCTAACAAAATTTTAAGCTTATAAACATGAGCAAAATCGGTAAAGGGGTTGCCGAATTATATGGGTTTCGCTAGATCTCAGTTTGGGGCGAACTAGTAGTAATAGGAATTCTAGTGTACATCTGTGCTACAAGACAGGTATAGTCTTGTTGGTTTCAAGCTTGAACGAAGGAAGAGGATGTACTTATTGACCACCACGTCGCTGGTGTATTGTCACGTATTGCCCGTACGTGACAATACACCAGCGAAGCATGGCGAAAAGTCTACCACTTAATTCAGACAGTTTACTTAGAGCGACAGAAATAGTTAAATCTGTCTTAATAGTCAGGCCAATGGCAATATTAGCTCAAAAAACAATTAAATTATTTAAAAATATATTTTTTAATCAAAACTCTGAAATATTATCCTTTAAAACCCTCTGAAATATTATCCTTTTATTGGATAATTTGGTCAACTTTTAAGCACATATTTTTATATATACCTTAATTTGGAACGAGAAAAGAGTACTGAGTGCCCAATTTCAATATGTTACGTGATTTGCCAGTTAGCCTGTAGAATGATGTGAAGATTTACAAATTATACTAAGTATCAGTGATTTTGGAGTTTTTTGCCTGTCGAATGGCATTGAATCAGAATCACCTCGAAATCTTTTTAATGAAAATAAAAGCTCTGTCCCTCAGGTTATTTGAATCATTGCTATTCATTAGATCTTAAAGTACATCTTTTACTTGGAATGGTAAGCAATGAATCAAACAAACCCTCGGAGACTTATTGAAATGTAAAAGTCTTTTTAACGTTATGTGTTGAAAGGTCGTTCGATATTTTATTTTCACATTTTATCTATAGAAAATCCATAAAGTCATAAAGCAGATCGTTAAAGACATTAATATATCAAGCTCAAGCGTAAAATATGTTTCTAATATCCATTTGCTAGTCTTCGGAAATTAAAGCCTCGATTTGGACATATCTCTAAAAATAACTGTTATATTTTATGTAGTACTGGGAGAATAGTTGTCACATCGATTACAGATACTGTCATTTTGTCGATGCTGAAGTAATCCCACATTTTTTCAAGAATTTCGTACAGTCTGCGAATTTTCTTTCAAAAATAATAATAATTTTAACATAAAAATGATATATTCAGAAAGATTTTGATGAAGTTTTTCTAAATAAGCATTTTCATGTTAATTTTGAGATTGAAAGAAAATTGAAGATACAGGAAGAGGGCTGGCCCACGTATCTTGTTGCGGACCCCTGGCTTTGCAGCATTACAGCTGAGGTTGCAACTTGCAACTGTAAATACGCTGAGATGAGAGTTTTTTTTTTAGTTTATGAGAAAATTCACTATTAGGTAGAGGGCCGGCCCAGGGATCTTGTCGTGGACCCTGGACTTTGCAGCATTAAATGTGATTTTTATGAGCTGCAATAAATATTTTTAAAGCACTTTCTTTGTCTCTTTCACAAAATTCAGAATTATTTGGCTTAAAGCACAATTTTTGGTTCTTAATTATGTCACTAGATGGCTCTTTGTGTGCTTTAAGGTTTTATTGGGATTACCTATTATTGATGGCAGCACCGTCTTTACTTTAGGTTAGGTTAAGTTTTTCTAAATAAGCATTTTCATGTTAATTTTGAGATTGAAAGAAAATTGAAGATACAGGAAGAGGGCTGGCCAACGTATCTTGTTGCGGACCCCTGGCTTTGCAGCATTACAGCTGAGGTTGCAACTTGCAACTGTAAATACGCTGAGATGAGAGTTTTTTTTTTAGTTTATGAGACAATTCACTATTAGGTAGAGGGCCGGCCCAGGGATCTTGTCGTGGACCCTGGACTTTGCAGCATTAAGGCTGAGGATGCAACTGGGAATACGCTGAGATAAATAATAATAAAAAAATAAATGTATAGGGACAAATTAGACTTATTGAGCTAACCCCAAAGTAAGTTCAAGACTTGTGTTATGGGATACTAACTCAACGATACTATATTTTAAAACAAATACATATAAAGATAAACATCCAAGACCCAGGACAATTTGAAAAAGGCCATTTTCCAACTTTCCCTGACCGGGGATCGAACCCGGGACCTCTAAGTGACGGACTAGCATGGTTACTAGTCCGTTACTCAGAGGTCCCGGGTAGTGTTAAACTATGACGACCTCTGTGGCGTAGTGGTCACCAGACCACTACGCCACGGAGGTCGTCATAGTCATGCCTACCCATCGCCATATAAACGTAATTATTACCCTTCCGTCCTCACTAGATGGCGCAGTAGGTATCGATTAAAACCACGGAAAACATTAAAATCTTTTATTACCATTATTTAAACAAAGTAGTACTCTAACTAATTAAATGTGATTTTTATGAGCTGCAATAAATATTTTAAAAGCACTTTCTTTGTCTCTTTCACAAAATTCAGAAATATTTGGCTTAAAGCACCATTTTTGGTTCTTAATTATGTCACTAGATGGCTTTTTGTGTGCTTTAAGGTTTTATTGGGATTACCTATTATTGATGGCAGCACCGTATTTACTTTAAAGCTTACTAACTCGTCCGTAAGAATAGATTACGTTAGTAATTATATTATCTTTGTCATAGTTTAACAGAAAATTCAAGATTAAGCAGAGGGCCGGCCCAGGTATGTCTTTGGCTTACTGCACCTGTAGTGTCTATAGCTCACATTATGTTTATGTTCCAGGACGCCGGCAGTATCCTTGACCCCCGGGCTGCGGCGGCCGTGGGCCAATCCGAACTGATGTCCATGTACGATGCCATGTTCTCGCAGTACAACGTCAAGATTGCCCAGGTATGTATACCAACTTATTATTTGCTGCCGTGTGGTTTCCAGCACTCTAGGACCACTCCAAGGCCTCCAGTGGACGTCGTAGAAGGCGACTTAGTAATTATTACAAGTTAAACAAATCTTATAAACATCAATGATGCCTCCCAACCCGTCTGGCCAGCGTGGAACGAATCTTTTATAGGCGATGCGACAAGCAACCCTCCAGTATTTTGATTCCTTATTCCACCTTATGCTGTGTGGTTTCCGACAGAGTAGAATAGGACCACTCCAAGTCCTCCCGTGGATGTAGTACCTAAAAGGCGACTTAGGAATTACAAGCTAAACAAAGCTTATAAACATCAATGAGACCTCTCCTACCTGTCTGGCCAGCAAGGAGAGTGTCCTCTGGCTGCTCTGGCCAAATATTGCTCTGGTAGTACAGAAAGGTTCGTGCTCCTGCAGTGGAGACAAAAATACCTGATGATTATGATGCTGATGATAATCTTCTTATTTGGAATAGCGCAACGATGATAATATTTGAACAAGCCATCTGAATCTCGTAATAGCGTATTGAAATAATTTTTCAAAACTAAAAACCGTCTTTAGTCCCAAACTACATAGCTGATTTTAATAAAATTTCTATAGAACGAAGTGACAAGTATGCCCTTTGAATTAAAAAAAACCTAGCTATAGTAGTCGTTTCCGCTCATAGAATATTTATCAAAAAATTATAATTCGAAGAAAATTATATGAAACGCGGCTAAAGTACTTTACACTCTTAAGATCAACTGAAAAAATAAAACTCACAAAATGATTTTGATTTTCCGTAACAACGCACAAAACATTCGAAATGTTCTCATACATATTTTATGCGAACATCGCAGGAACCATTAAATTCGCGACGGATAAAAACACACAAGCCAGTTCAGCGAGGCATCGATCTTTCATTTAATGTACATTGACACTGAGAAAGGTGGCTATAGGTACCTAAAGGTTTCGGTACCTATCCTTAAAAAAATACCAATAGAGAGTCACACATGAAAAGTTACCGTTTCACCATACCTGCATACATTTTTGGCAATGTGAGTATAAACAAAGATGATCAGCCAAAATAAATGTATTTGCAAGAGGACCAACTTTCATTCTTAATAGTATTTAAGATACTTATTTTGTTGGTAAAAAGTTAATATGCATACAGAAAACTATCCATATTGGCCCTTAAAGTGAATTAAATCTAAATTAAATCTAATTAAACCTTAAATCCTTATGCTTTGGACGGACAGTACCATAAACAGAAAAAATCAATTGTACGTAAAATGCCTTATCATACCTATAAGGGTCTAAAAAAATATACTGAAACTTTTTTAAGGGTTAATCCAGTTCATAATGCAGTACAACGTTCCTAAGAAACAAATATTGAAATATGAAAATAGAAATATCTAACAGAGTCTAATATGGTTCACAAATTAAAAAGTTATAGGCGATCAACTTATAAAATGCACTCGGAAAAGGAAAATTATAAATTCAATAGAAAATTAGCTTTTAGACATTTCTAGTAGCATGAAGTCAAAGTTGGCATTCGCTATGGAACCTACACTGCGAGTGGCCCGACACGCACTTGGCAAATTTTATATAATATAGAACCTTACAAATAAACTTAAAACGACGTCTAACTTACACATGAGTTGAACTCATAATATAACATTAAGTAGGTAATATTAGCATGTCATTCTTTATATTAAGATCCTTTGAGATTTCACGTTTCTTATATTATTTTTTTATTAAACTTACTGTCTGCGACAATATGAAGGCAGACACGTGACAGAAAGTCAAAAGGAAAGGATGTTATTATTTTCTCTGTACAATATAAAATTTATTACATTGCCATTAAAGTGCGTAGTGCGTTATGAAACAGAAATGACTCAGATATTAATATTTGGATGGAGATACCTAATATTTAACATTTTTTCACCCGTCAGTGGTCCCTCTTACTAACTTTTGATGCTTTAGAGCAGTTTCGCACGACGTCCGATCCGAATTCAATCCGTATCCGTCAAATATTCGGCCCGGCATGGTTGTAGTACTAACTTATGGTAGGTTATGCATTTCATCCGATTTATGTCCGTCATCCGTGATTCTAGTGTGTAAGCTACCATAGAAATAGTACTATGGCCATGCCGGTCCGAATTTTGACGGATACGGATCGGATTCGGATCGGACGTAGTGCGAAACTGCTCTTAGTGTCACAAGTTCGTTTAGTAACCCTCAAATTCACAAAAAATAACAACAATTGTCTAAAACTATTTTAGTTAAAACATGTTTAGTCCCTTTCCCTTCAATATTTAACATAGAAAGAACGAGACAAAAGATATTTTAACTCAAATAGGTTTCGCAATCGTTTGTTTTTTTTTAAACGAATTTGATGCTTTAACTTTTCTGTAGTTTGCTCAGAACTGTAAACTCACTGATCCTATATCTCGGCAACCCCTTGACTGATTTGAAACATGTTTAAACTTTAAAATTCTATACGCTACTTCTACACGCCTGTGATATTTTATAAAGGTTCTATCAACAATGCTCAACTTCATCATCATCAGGTCTTTTTGTCTCTACTGCAGGAGCACGACCCTCTCTGTACTACCAGTGCCATTCTTGGCCAGAGTAGCTAGACGACTTGGCCTACACTCTCCTCGCTTCCCAGACGGGTTGGAGAGGTGTAATATTGAATACTCAAGTTATCGTCGAACAAATATACTCACATACAAACATACGTACAAAAATATAATTGTTCAAATAGATTCGGAAAGCTTTGCTTGCTCGTTCAATTAGCCCCGATTACTTACAATATATAGCTTTTAGGTTTCCGTACCCAAAGGGTAAAAACGGGATCATATTACTAAGACTCCACTGCCTTGCTCCAACTCATAAACCGTGATAGCTAGACAGTTAAATTTTTACAAATGATGTATTTCTGCTGCCGTTATAACAGGAAATACTAAAAACAGAATAAGATAAATATTTAAGTGGGGCTCCCATACAACAGATGTGATTATATAAAATTAATTGGAACTCTTCGTGAGCAAGTTTGACTCGTCCTTGGCCGGTTTTTCCTATTCAAAAAAAGTTGAGGTAACTTTTTGATAAGCGCAGTTTTTCAAACGTGCGAAGATTTCTTTCGTATTGACAATGCGCGTCAAATGAGACCTAGGTAGATTTAGAGCATGTATAATTTTTTTCTAAATCATTCCATATTTATATACAAATAATTTTTTTTTACAAAATGAAAAAAGACAATTAATTTTTTTTCAGGAGTTTTTTTTATATTTCCGAAGTTCATCACGTCTCCACCAAAAGGCTTTCAAATAAAGAAAATTATCACAATCAGTCCACTTTTGACGGAAAATATCGCGTAACATACCTACATACAAACAAAACATACAGTCGAATTGATAACTTCCCCTTTTTTGGAGCCGGTTAATAATTCCAATTTATAAGGAAACCAATGACTTTGTAAATGTCTCACTACAGATGGTATATTTCACGGTACTTATTAATTAAACATTATGTCTGGCATCCCATCCATCTCTCACAACGCGAGCGCTTTGTTCGTCTTGAGTTTTGATATAAAACACCACAAACAATGTATAATTTATCACGCCGCCGCCGGGAAGCTACTACCACTTTGAGATAAACAGTGATCTCTTTGAAAAACTGTAAAAGAATTTTGCTGGTTCATTTAGATTTAGGAAATGAAATTAAAACGCAATAGTTTTTTAGTCAAGTAAATACAACAAGTAATACAAAGCTTAATTAAATTTTGATAAATTTTCTATTAGACCACTTCGCAAGTATACCCTTTCAAATGAAACAAAAAAAAAGAATTATTCAAATCGGTGCAGGCGTCTTCGAATTCGAAAAAAATCAAATTTTAATTTTGTTGTTGTTTTTTTTTAATCTAATTTATTTCTATTCAAATAAATGTGATGAAATGAAAAAATTAAAGAACCATCCACGCGGTTACCGCCGTGGGTAAGAACTAGTACAAAGTATGGAAGTCCATATTTTATAAGTCAGCTTCAGTTATTAATAAAATTAACTTAAAGTTTTGCCTTCATATCAGTTTACAAAGTGTAACATATCAAGAAGCAACAACAAGCTTTACTCTAGGGATTCGTCTAGCGCATAACAATGTAGTTTCAACCTCCTAGTCATTTCTGAGGAGGCAATATCGGAACTCGTTGCAAGTTTAGTTGGGGAAGTGCACTCAATATACGAGACTTAGTGGTAAGTAGATTTTTGCGCGAGGTTTACAATGTTACTACCTCGCCCGCGGGATCTAAGGAAATTCGTTATTGGTCAAACCCACAGCAACATCATTTTAAAACATACTATCACGTCTTTATCCCTAATGGGGCAGACAGAGCATTTTGGGTCTTGCGGCTCTATGCAGAGCCCAGGGCCGCAAGACCCTAAAGCCACTTTTAGCGTCATGGTGGGCGAGAAGATGGAAAAGCAATCAATACAGTGATGGGTTGCTAGCCGCATCGCCTGTTAACATGATTTGCATTTTTGCCCATTCTCTCGATCGGCTTTTACGATCTGCGTGGGAAGAGAAGCAGCTGGTACATTCTAAGTTTTTTTTTTATTTCTCCCAGACCAGCATGGTCTACAATACTATATATAAATATAAATACGAATAATATAAATACAAGTAAGTAGTATACAAAACATCACATGTGTTCCTTCACAAGTACTTATACATTACAGCTAACTATGAACACGCCAAATACAATAATATATCTATCTATGAGTGTGTTAAGTAATGTCATGCATAAAATAGTTGGCGAGAGGCATCAGTCGGGAAATAGTAGATTAGGGTCGCGTCTGCACCGCTCCTGATGCTCACTGATGAGGTACACGGGCAGGGACTCGGTGCAGAACTCGCACGGGATCACGGGCTGCTCGTACGGGTCCGCGGGGGGCAGCGGCGGGGGCGTGCGCCGCGGGGGGGACGCGGAGCGGCTGCCCGGCCGGTACTGCGTCAGGTCGGGCCGACAGCCCGTCTGATGCTGCACCAGGTCGTGCGCCGGTACGGGCGCGCCGCAGAACTCGCACGGCAGCTCCACCGCCAGCTCGCCCGCGTCCGCCGCGTCCGCCGCCGGGCTGCGCGAGCGCCGCCGGGGGCGGTCGTTTTGATTGTTAGTGGAATTGGAATTGTAAGGTGCTGTAACCTCGTTGAGCCCCCTCCGCAGCTCTCGGAGCGAGGACTTGATCTCGCTGAAGCGGTCCCCGTCGGCGGGCCGCTCCTGCAGCTGCAGCTGCTGGAACCGCGCCATGAACTCCTCATTTTAAAAACTGACTTTAAAAAGGATGATACCGACGCTGGTGTATGGAAGTAAGAGTTGGATATGGCAGAAAAAGCACAAAAGTAGAATAAATGCTTGGAAGTATGTGTGGTACTACTTTGCAAGATCGGATTAGAAATAATATAAGGGAGCTGATGTGGACTGCAAGAAGATGTAGTAACGAAAATTGAGAAAGGAATGTAGAGATGGGTGTAGTTGTTGTGTGTTGAAGGGATGGTTGAAAAGAGATTTACTAAAGTGTACACAAAGCTAATGTGAGTGGAAGAGTGGGTCACGGTCGCTCTCGACAAACGTACCGCGACCAGATTGCAGACGTTCTTAAAAAAGGAGAGGTCAGAAGTACCCGTAACTGGTATGAAGAGAGTGATGAGTGTAGATGAAGCGAAAGAGCTCTGTCAGGATCGTAGCAAGTTGAGGTTCATAGTATTTGCCTACTACACTAAGAAACAGGCGTGATAATATGTATGTATAAAAAAGGAGGAGGTTGTCAATATAAACAATTTGATCTTTTTAAAATTTTGGTAATATTCTCCACAGGTCCTGGTGACAAAACCCGACTTTTACAACGAGGAAACGAGGAAGAACTTGTTCTGCACGCTGTCGGAGCTGATATCGCTGAACATAGTGCCCATTGTGAACACCAACGATGCTGTTAGTCCGCCCATGTACATTCACGACGACACCGTCGTACCTGGCACGGGGAAGAAGGTGCAGTATAGATAAATAATGCCCACAACTAACCTATTACTTTCAGTGGATGTTAGTCTGCTTTGTCTGGTGGAAATACTTTGCTTTCGTAAGTTAACCAACTTAACTAGTGGCATAAAAAATCTTGACCTCCTCCGTGCTTCGGAGAGTACGTAAAGCCGTTGGTCCCGGCTGTCATCTAGCCTTCTTGCATGTCAGTCGTCAAGTTAGATTTCAGCAGGTTGAAAGATCTGACACCAGTGTTGGCCACTTACATACATGGAAATTAGTGGATATCGTAGAAGGTGATTAAAGAACTAAGCGCAAAATTCTTGTGCAACAACATTCCAAAGGAGGTTTGACCCGGATTTTTTTAACTTTGTACTGGTACCCTCTAACTTCAAGATCTTCGGAATTCTTGTGTTTTTCTTTAAACTATTTAACAGTTCTGAAAACTAATCCTTCAGAGCCCATCTTTATTTTTTTACTACTTTATTTCTAAATTCCTAAACTAACCCAACTATACAATCAAAGATTGATGTAGGTCCTCTAATTGCTTCAAGGGAGCTTTTAGCAACAAATTTATTCGAATCTATTGGAAATAATTGCCGATTGAGTGGCGAACGACGCCTAATGACGCCCATTACAGTCCGCAAATAAATATCACTTTAGCCGCACTACACCAATTTCATATAATAAAGTTCACTAGAATCAATTTGCAAAACTATTTAAAGCAAACTCCAACTGAACCTCTTGACTTCCCGCCAAAATCTTAGGCATCTTTGAATGACTATAATTAATTATTGATAGCATGTATATAGAAGTGTTTTTTTTTTCTTTTGAAACATATCGAAGAACATATGCATCAACAGCGAAATTAGCTCCAAATATTCACGGATATTTAAAGAAAGTAGATTTATAAACACAGTTAAAGTTCCCAAGCACTAGAGTAAATCGGGTATGTAAGGCTTGTATTGAACGCGCGGGTTGAGTGCAATTGTATGTAAAGATATCCCCTTTTTTTCAACGCGAACTTTGTTTCTTTCTGTTTATCTTCTCAGCCGTGGTAGTTCTGAAATGAAAGTAGTTTGTAGCTTTTGCATTTAAAAGGTATTCTTTGCGGTAATGAAATTTGTATGCTATAATTTGATCTAAGATTTAATTACTTTGTGTGCTGCTAAGAGTTATTTCATGTAGGTATTTCAACTATGTCGGCCAGCGCTCACCACTACCTAGTGTTAGAGTCCCGCATTCTATTCTACCCTTATATAGGTATATACAATATAGACGACACAATGTAAAACGAATAGAGTTATTATTAAGTTTATTAAAAAGATCCACTTGAGGTCAGGCAAACAAAGTACAAGTACATTTTCTTCTCTTCTCTTCTCAAGATAAAAATAATTTATTTTATTTAGTCCGTTAAGGAGATCCAAAAATAAAGACGCAGTATTTTTTCGTTTAGCAAAGTTGTAAAAAAATTCCAAGATACAGCGCTTCGAAGTTTCGGAGTGGGTGTGATTTACGTCACCTTTGGTTAAAAATCCTAATAGCTCGTGACGTCACGCGAAATTTACATGCGCTGTATCTTCGTCATTATTTGCTAATAAAAGAAAAGGAAAAATAAGTATACCATACTTTTTAATAATCTATCTAATGAGCAAAAAAAAAAGCCTTATCCGTATTGTACAGCTTCACCACAAACTTCAGCTTAAGAATAGCAAAATTATAGCTGGCACATTTCTTTTACCGACAGCACGGTAGTTAGTCCTAGCAGTCCTGCCACCCACAATTGATGCATGCCATTGCCTATATGGTGCTGTACTGTATCAGTGGTGGCTGCAGCAACATCAGCTGACGTACTTTCTGAAACAGTAATTTCTAAAATAATAAATAACAATTTTTTTTTTAATTTACGGCCAATAGAGGTTTTCGTGCAAAGATTTCTCACATAAAAATGAAAGTTATTACTCGGCCAGGTATTTTTCTCCTTAGAGACTCATTATTTTCTTTATTATATTCTACACCTTAGAAGTAATACATTTTCGCGTTCTTTGTACGGTATTTGAGATGACTCTTTCTTTTGAGCTGAGAAATAATATCTGGAATACAAAGTTTTTCATTTCTGTTCTGAAAAACGAATAAGATCAGGGTCTTAGATTACAAATAAATGTTAGTTCAGTCGTGAAATGGTAATAGTTTTTGCGAAATACGAAAACATCAATCTCCAGAAAAATGTACGATCAGATGTCACATTATTGTTTGAGAGTTATTAATTTACTATGTTTGTTTAGACCTATTCGGTATCTTCAAGCACAAAAATTGCTCTTAAAACTGAAGTAAAATTAAATTTTTTGGCAGAATATTTCTGATGCCCGCCAGAAGACATTCTGTCCATAAGTTTTGTTTAAGTGCCCGCATATTGTAAGAATTCGGACGTGTCTGATAATGCGGGGTTTAGAACAAAAAACGACAGAAACAATCTTACAATATAATGCGGCTGGGCTAAATCTCTGACTGAATTTTGTGTTCTTTTTAGGGCATCGGCATTAAAGACAATGACAGTCTGTCGGCTCTGCTGGCTGCAGAGATCCAGTCAGACCTGCTCATCATGATGTCAGATGTCGACGGCATCTACAACAAACCTCCGTGGGAGGATGGTGCCAGGATGATGCACACCTACACGTCCAAGGAACAGGTCCAGTTCGGACAGAAGTCCAAGGTAAAACGATTATCTTCCTGTGAGTTTATTCGTGAGTATAAAAGGAAAATACAATGTCAGCTAAAATTAAATTTAAATTTTATGTAGACTAGGCAGCCTGAAAGAGCATATTTAAGACTTGCTCGCTTTCACAATGTAGCACAGACAGTTAGAAATACATTAAATGTTTATCTCGATAAAAGTTTAAAGGAAGATCTTACAAATGTTTCTAAAGTTTTATACACAGTAAATCTGCTATAAAGTTTTGTAAGATTATTTAATTAAAAGGTTTATTTAGGTCGGGACTGGGGGCATGGACTCCAAAGTAAACGCTGCTACTTGGGCTATGGCCCGAGGAGTCAGCGTGGTCATCTGTAACGGTATGCAGGAGAAAGCTATCAAGACAATCATCAGCGGACGAAAAGTTGGCACTTTCTTCACTGATTATGCTACGAATTCTTCCACATCGGTTGATGTCTTGGCGGAAAATGGTAAGTCAATTAATTCTTTATCAGAACAACATAGTAAACTCGAAAATGTTTACATAGGTTAGGTACCTGCTTAGGTACGTAATTAGTTCAATCAATCGTCCATCAATAGTTATTAAACTATTTAGGTATTGTTTCTTATAAATTTTTATAATAACTAATAAAATATATAATTTTATTTAAATATTTTTATTGTAAAAAATATACGAATGGGGACTTTTCCGTATCACTTGTACTTATCGAGTGTTATGATACTAAGAATTAATAGGGTTTGGTGTGTTTCCATTTTCCAGTATATAAATAAATAAATAATAGATTTTATTTATTTCAGCACGCTCTGGAAGTAGAGTATTACAAAAACTGTCACCGTCAGATAGAGCATCAGCCATTCATTCACTAGCGGACCTATTAGTCGACAAACAGGACCAAATCTTAGAGGCCAATGCCAAGGATCTGGACGAGGCGACCAAAGGGGGGCTAGCCAAACCCCTCTTGGACAGATTAGCTTTAAGTCAAGGGAAGCTGAAGACTTTATCCATAGGCTTGAAACAAATAGCTGACTCTAGCTATGAGAATGTTGGTAGAGTTCTTAGAAAGACACGATTGGCTGACAATCTTGTGCTGCAACAAGTGACAGTCCCAATCGGTGTTTTATTAGTCATTTTCGAATCCAGACCGGATTCGTTGCCCCAAGTTGCTGCTTTAGCTATGGCTTCAGCAAACGGCCTTTTACTCAAAGGAGGCAAAGAAGCTGCTCACTCGAATAAGGCTCTGATGGGCTTAGTTAAAGATTCTCTTAAAACTGTCGGAGCAGACGACGCGATATCTCTAGTCTCCACCAGGGAGGAAATCAGTGACTTACTTTCAATGGAAAAGCATATCGACTTGATTATTCCTCGTGGTTCTTCAGATCTAGTTAGGAATATTCAGAAGCAATCGCAACATATACCTGTACTGGGTCACGCTGAAGGTATATGTCATGTCTATTTGGATAAAGATGCGGATCCTGCTAAAGCGATAAAGATTATTCGCGACTCTAAATGCGACTACCCAGCTGCCTGCAATGCCATGGAAACCCTTTTAATTCACGAAGATCTCCTTTCTAGCTCTCTGTTTACTGATATTTGCAATATGTTGAAACACGAAGGAGTGAAGATCCACGCAGGTCCGAAACTAGCGAGTCACTTGACTTTTGGACCTCCACCAGCGAAGACGATGAGGCACGAGTATGGGGCTTTGGAATGCTGTATTGAAGTAGTGAAAGATTTCGATGAAGCGGTTGACCATATACACAAGTTTGGAAGTTCTCATACAGATGTCATTATCACAGAAAATGGTATGAAATTAATCTTTATTTACATATTAGTATCTCATCACAAGTCTCATATCTTTATACAAACAGGAAGTAGTTCAAGTAATATGTATTTTGATGAAGCAATTATAATTACCATGAGGCAAGTTTGAGGAGAATTTCGGTCTTGATTTATGTTTGATGTTTAATTGTTTCGGTAACACATTAGTAATGTCTGCGATTGTTGAACCGTGTAAACATTGAGTACAAGTGTAAATAGGATTAACTATCTAATCTCAAACACGTGTTCTGTCTAGAGTAGCATTGAAGCGGTGATAGCTGTTTGCATTTATATATTTACAAGTATGATATCAGTAATAGGATTATATGATATTTTATTTAAGGTATTAAAAGTACCTACCAATGCTCTATACACGAGATCACAACAATAGACCGAAATAACCTTGGCTGAGTAATGTTTAACAAAAAATCGTTCCACATTGCTCTGTTAAAAAAAATTACACTTCGACGAATAATGGTTTTCTTTTAACAACGGCCGTACAAGTTTTCCCTGTCCGTAAAATAAAAACTATCATAAAGAAGAATTTAATAAAAATATATCTTTTTGTACTCTTTACGTCCGTTATCATGTCTGTCTGTCTGTTACATTGTAGCAACATTCTTTAACTCTTACTCCGCAGGTGAGATCGCAAAGAACTTCATAAACTCAGTGGACAGCGCGTGTGTGTTCCACAACGTGTCCTCTCGCTTCGCTGACGGCTTCCGGTTTGGGCTGGGTGCTGAAGTCGGCATTTCCACGGCCAGGATCCATGCTAGAGGTAAGGATAAAATGTTACGCTTTTTTATGCCCACTCATGTCAATATTACACCGACGCAAATAAGAAAAGTTTGCAGGAGTTGGGTGAGATCGAGGACAATAAACATGTGATTTTGGAACCCTCATTATCCCGCGAGGCATATTTTAAAATTTTACGTCTTTTCTTGGTTAGGAAGTGGCTTCTTAAAACACTAATGTTTGGCCCAGATATACACAAATATTTTGTCAAAATAAAGTACATAAGTACTTTTCTATGCCGACACATAAACAATTCTTTAGTGTTACATTACGAAGTGCTGAGTGGTTTCCGGTAGAGTAGGTCCGGTGGAATAGGACCACTTCAAGTCTTCCCGTAGATGTCGTATAAGGCGACTTCGGAAATAAAAGCTAAACAAAGCATATAAACATCAATGAGACCTCTCCAACACGTTTGGCTAGCGTGGAGAATGTAGGCCAAAGCCTTTGGCTGCCAAGTATGGCTCTGGTAGTACAGAGAGGGTCGTGCTCCTGCAGAACAAAAAGACCTGATGATAATGATGAAAGAACAAATAATCTTTTTATATAAGCCACAATAATTCATAATAGTGCATAAGAAAAAGCTATTTCTCTTCTTGAAACTTAGGATTATTTTGCTGCATAAAAGTTTCCAGCGTTATTTACATAACTCAGGAATATTTTCCATAATGAGGACCACGCCTGAACAGGTCTTAATTAAACATTTAATTTTATTCCCTGCGGTAAATGATCTTCGTAATAAAAACAAATGTTAATTTTCCTGTCCTCGCCCAAAATAACCGTACCGCTACCGGACGTTTTACGAGATGTCTCATTCTGAGTTCTATAGCGCAGGTATCACGTGCCTGTTATTATAATTAAATTTAAATATGAGTTACCTAAAAGTAATTTAAACTTTTTGACTAAAGAAAATTGACGCGCGTAAATTGGTACTTATGTATATATAATATGAAATATATAAAACGTATAAATACTTTATAATATGCATATTGAAACTTCAAAGAAACATTCGTTAGATAATCCTATCACTTAAAAACCTTTTAAATTCATAGTAAAAACCTGCAAAATGTGAATCCATATTAAAATCAATATAATACTTTGTTATGTACATTTTGAAAGCCCTAACTTCTAAAATATGTCCTAGAAACATTATCTTACGCCCACCTTAATTTCTATAATAACCCAAAGCACCCAAAGGTTGGCTGTTAGATAATGTTTCTAGGACGCATTAAGTCCGCCTATTGTGCTATACAAATTGTATTTTGTACAATAAAGATCAACGCTTATTCATAAAAAATATGAAACGGTTGCTAAAACTATTTTAGTTAAAATATATTTTGTCTCGTTCTTTCTTTGTCATATTACGAAAAAGGGAAAAGGACAAATGATGTTTTTAACTTAAAAAGGTTAGAATGGCTGTTACTTTTTTACAAATAAGAGGGTAAATAAATAAATAAACGTTCCTAAACAAGTTACCTTTTTAATAAAATAAGTAAATATATCGTGCTTTAGGATTATTAAGTTTTATTATCCACAGACAGACTTACAGCTCCAAACTTATAAATTCCTTATTTTGTGCCCTGCGTTGAAATAATGATAATAATGAATGTCATATCAAACACAAGTTAAGCCCTTAAAATGACACAGTGATACAGCTACATTTTGATTTTATTAATAAAGGATTCATAGACGTTTCTATAAGTAGAGTTGGTGCAAAATTTTCTTAATCTAGGTATGTTTTTTTTATAAGAATAAGCTCGCTAGCTAGAATCAGCTGAAGTGACAGAGGGTGGGACACACAGCCGACGTACTGATGGCCAACGGAGCAAAAAGGTTCTCGAATTTGCTACGTACTGGATTTATTCTGTGGTACTGGCAAGCAAAGCGTAGAACATCTACAAGGTGGTCAGACGACCTGATCGAGGTCGCTGGAAAAAGCTGGATGCAGGATTGATCGTTTTTGAAATTCTTGGAAGAGGCCTATTTCCAGCAATGGACGTTATGCGGCTAAAATAATAATGATGATGATATCCAGTATCAGACACTTTATCTCATTTTAATTTATATACTTATTTTAAACTAGCGAAAGGCCGCGACTTCGTTCGCGTGGACTTTATGACTTTGAAAAATGCCCATCAGACTGAACAGCTTTTGCTAAAGCGTATTTTTTATATTTCTTATAGTTTAGCTGGCCCGGTATGGTTGTGCATCAGGTGTTCCATATTCTAAAATCAATAATAACCTATATGTTGCCCATGCTTTACAGCTATAGGTAAATAAAAAAAAGTTTTATACTAATCCGTTTAGTATTTCCGGAGATTATAGCGTGTACAAACAGAAAGACATTTAAAAAAAATTCTAACTCTATTAATATGTCTCCATCGCCCCATATATTTTTTTTGGAAATATATTCATTGATCAGACACATTTTTAACTGTTTTATAACATGTATAGATATAATATAACGTATCTTGATTTACAGGTCCAGTAGGCGTTGAAGGTCTCCTCACTACAAAATGGATCCTCGAAGGAACTGACCACACTGCTGCAGAGTTCAACGAGGGCAAGAGGCAATGGCTACACGAAAAACTACCTGTCAATTGACTACAACTAATGATTAGGAGATACCTGTTAAAGTTGAAACGAACTTTTTCGAGAAACTAATTTTTGAAAAATATTTCATGTGTCAATCAATCATGATCTTATTCATTTGTTTTCCAACAATTTTTTTTTGCCAGGCAAATTCAAAAAACCGACTTTCAATAGTTATGTATGTAAACGCCATCTAGAGATGAGCGAAGGAACTAATTAGTAAAACTAATTTCCGTAGCGCCATCTAATATTTGCCAGACAAACTTCGAATTTTCTAGTGTTAACCTCCAATAGCTAAGAACCAATGCAAGGGAACTTGCTTTGAACATACATAAAAAAATGCGACGAATTGATAACCTCCTCTTTTTTAAAAGTCGGTTAAAAAGCTTAGGAGATATATTTTAACTTAAAATAAGTTTTCTCGAGAAAGTAACGTTTAAATATATTTACGTGTTTAGCTGAGAAAATAAAGTTCTACGAAGTTGAGTGTAAAAATAGTACTTTTTAAGTACCTACTAATATTTAGTAAAACAAAATAATGTTTCTTGGAAAGTGTTGTTAATTGTTATTTGGGTTTGTACAAAAATAGAATTTAAGACTACTTTGTTAATTTAAATAAATATTAATTACCTAGACTAGAAATATAAATGAAACGAAATAAGAATTTCTAAGTGAAATTTAAATGTGTTGTTTAATTTACAAACCACAAACAAGAACGAGACTACCTCAGGACTTTTTTTATATTGACCACCTGATGATGATGATTGGAGACATGATGGCGCAATAGGTATGTGGACTTTTTTTTGGCTCATTAGGTAAATTATTAAGAGGATTTCGTAGTCGCTTGATATTTTTTGTATGTTGTTAATATATTAGATATGTAGGGCCATACGTCTTTATTTTAAAGAAATGTGTACCGAATCGAATGATGCCAAAATCATCCAAATGATGAAGATGAAAAGCCAAAGTCTCATTCCGTTAAATTTAGAAGGGTGTAAACGTTATCGCTCGAACGAATATTTCAGAAGGAAAAAATAGGCAACCACCTCTAGGACTTGCAACTCTCTCTATCGCACAATACGGGACGGAAGGCAGGGCGGCGTGAAACAGATATAATTTTTGCAAATACCTACTCGCGACGCATATTTACATCATCGTCTTCAACGCGAATCGGCAGTACATAATCCTCTAAAAAGTATGGTATAAGTATTTTTTCTTGTCTCTGATTAGCAAATAATGACGAAGATACTGTCGCGTAAATTCCATGGTCGCGTAGGACGATAAGTGATAGTGACAATGTCAACGTCACAAATTCAAACTATGAGAAATCATCTAAAGCGAAATTTCATCGCTCACGTCAGCACACGATTGGCCTAGTGGTCTTGGTGTTGGACTGTGGATCCATAGACCCCAGGTTCAAATCACAGTAATGTATAGTGTTTTTGAAGTTTTGTAAGAAGTTTCTAGATATCTTTACATTAAATTGGAATGAAATAACGAGCCAGAAATAAAAGAAGACAAAAGAAAATTTATGACTTGAGTTTAGAACTTTGATGCGATATTGTTCGCATTCGGGGGGCATATAAGCAGAACAAGGCGCGGGCTAAGCCAGTTTTAGTTTGGAAGTAAAATCCGAAGAAGGAAGAAGAAAAAGAAGTAAAGTAAAAGTGGAAGTAGTGAGAGTAAAAAGTAAAGTGTAATAGTAAGTGAAGTGAAGTGTTCAGTGCAGTAAATAAGCGCGAGTGACGTTTACGCGTGTGACAGTGCAGTGACATTTCCGCGCGTGACAGTGCAGTCACAGTACAGACAGTATTGCAACTCGGCGCTGTCCTTGAAAAATATACCTACGCCACGCGTGCGCTAGGGCTGCCCGTCTACAGTATTTTAACCAGTCAAGACCCGCACGACATTAATAAATGTCCACGTTCATTGTCTTACTATTGTGTCTGGTATTGACGGCACGGTAAAGGAACGGTTAATTTCATGTACCTACTAGAGTAACTAGTTTTGTGATTGTAAGGTAAATGAAAAAGATAGCGTTAAATAAAAATACATGTTATGTTTTTGATTATTATCATATTTAATATCCCTTAAATATTTATTTTGTTTTGTTTTTAGTATTTGTTGTTATGGCGGCAACAGGAATACATAATTTGTGAAAATTTCAACTATCTAGCTATCGCGGTTCTTGAGATACAGCCTGGTGACAGACAGACGGACAGACAGTGAAGTCTTAGTAATAGGGTCCCGTTTTTACCCTTTGGGTACGGAACCCTAAAAAGATCGCGACGAATTGATTGCCTCCTTTTTAGAAGTCGGTTAAAAAGGAACGGTAAGTTATTCTGGTTTGTTTAGTCCGGTCGGATTACAATACCTACATACAGCACGAAGCAACTCGAAACAATTTTTTTTTGTTTAACATCCCATATTGAAACGCTGCGAACGTAACTTAACATTAACCATATCATCGCGTACGCTTCCTACAGCAATCAAAACCCTACTACAAAATCTCACTTAAAAATTATAGGTAGTTCTACTTAGCGTAAATCTTACTAGGTAGTAGGTAACTAAAAGGTAGGTAATAATTGTTATAATAACATTATAATCATTTGTAATGATATTTTATTTCAATAATATATGTAAGTAGCTAAGTACCCACATCAGTAAGTAGATATGTAGCCTAGGAAACCACTACCTTGATAGTTTTTTTTTTATCGCGAGCATAGGTAAGATAGCTTACTCGTGTTATGTATTAAGTCTTTCAACATTATAACTTATTTATTTTTTAATCTAGGTATTTGTGGAAAAAGGGAAATACTTACCTATTTAAAAAAATAAACAACATACTAGTAGGTACATATATAAAAACTATTTTTATTAGTCTTACTTAGCTTTCGGAGTTTTGAGGTAACCTAAAAAATGTTATCTCTGTGTGCTTAACCGACGAGTTTAAACAACCAAAAACAGCACAATATTGTCTGTGTTTCGCTATATTATTAACGCACGACTACTGCTTGCATCAAAATACCGTTCGCCACAGCGACGCATTCTCGGCTGTTTGTATACCGAGTCACGGAACAAGTGTATACCGACCTTCGAGGCGCGTAGGTATAACTTGCGTTCCGACCGTTTGTATGAAGATACAATACTGTATGATATCTATATTGTGGTGCAGTGACGTTTCCACGCGCAAGACAGTGCAGTGACGTTTCCGTGCGTGTGACAGTACAGTGACATTCCCGCGTACGTACTTGTGACAACTGTGAGTACTCTAGATAACTTGTAAATAAAGGCACTATTCCATAGGATTGGTGTTTCCTTGTCACGAGAGTGGGTTGGGGATAGGAATCCCCAACCCACTCTCGTGACAATACGTTACGATCAGCTTCGATTTTTTGCGAAAGGTGACCTAAGGTATCTTTGTGAATTTTCCCTATTTCGTTAAAGGAAATATGGCTTTATTTTTGGATTATTTAGTTGACGGACTATATAAAATAATATATTTTTTACCCAATCAACTAATAAATAGTTATCTATTGGTAGCAAAACCCTAAACCTAAACGTTTTTAGTGAGGAAAAAAAGACCATTTGTTCTACCATAAAACTGTAAAATAGAACAGGTGAGGCTAAAAACCACGACTAGTTCTACTATTTTAGATCATAGAACTAGGGAGTAATAAAATTACCATTAGTTCTACCAAAGAACTTTTAATAGAACAGGTGGGAACAAACGAACCTAGAGTTAAGGGTACAAAAAAGTTACTTAGGATAAGTAAATATATCTTATACCTTTAAACGAGCAATTCTTGTATATTTATTTATATATTTATAAATTTCTGTGAACTCTAAAACGGCTCTAACGATTTCGCTGAAAATTGTTATATGGGGGTTTTCGGGGGCAAACAATCGATCTAGATTAGTCTTATGTTTGGGAAAACGCGTATTTTCGATGTTTGAGATGTAACCGAGCAAAGCTCGCCCAGGTACTTTCCTACTTACACAAGGAGTTGCTGCACTTTAGTATCGCAGTCAAGTTTCTTTTAGTCGAGTTTCTTGAATTCTTAATTGAGGAACGAGCGCGAAGCGTCTTTTTATTCGGCTGTATAACGACTATGCAGCTGTTTTTCTTTACAGGTCACAGTTCTCAAAGGAATCTCGTAAAATGTTGTAAGTTTTTTCATATCGCGAGCCTTGGAGTTCCAAGGTGTACTGTAAATAGGTATTTATTTCGTTAAAAGCTATGCAAAGACAGACTCGCGAGGTCTATAGCTTAAAGAACCATTAGTAGGTATAATGAGGCTATACATAACTTCATCATCATCGTATCATGCCGTATGGTTTCCTTCAGAGTAGAATAGGGCCACGCCAAGTCCTCCCGTGGTTGTCGTAGAAGGAATACAAGCTAAACTAAGCTTATAAACATCAATAAGACCTCTCCAACTCTCTGGCCTGCGAGGAGAGTGTAGTCCAAGTCCTCTGGCTGGTATGGCTCTGGTAGTACAGAGAGGGTCGTGCATCTGCAGTGGTGATGACGATGATGATCATCGTATCAGCCACAGGACATCCCGGCTGGACAAAGGCCTCTCTTAAGGATTTCCAAAAAAAAACTAACTTGGATTTCTTCTTTCTAATATCACTGAATTATATATTTTTTTTGTAAGGTCTATCTTCACGTCAATGGCATTAAGAGTACATCACTGGCTCTTTCTGATTAGAAACCTGTAGAAATGTGAACTCCGACGGTATGGATTAAAGAAATGCTAAGTAACTTGCACATTTCACGCTTCAAGGGGCTCGGCAAAAATCAAATAACATTTTCTTGAGATGTCTTCCCATTATTTATATAAGGTGTAACAAAATATACTGAAAATTATTTGAAGGGTGAATTCAAACCGTGATACTGAACAATTTTCCCCAATAAACATAGGTCGAAATATAAAAAATAATATTTCCCTACAAAGTCGGATCAGCTGATCGGTTAACATTTGTATGGGAGGCCAAAAATTACTTTTTATATTTCGACACATGTTCCTTTGGGAAAGTTGTTCAGTATCATGGACTGAATTCAGTCTTATAGGTAATAGTTTCAGTATGTATTGTTAGCCCTTACATTCATCACCGCCACAGATTGAGAAAATCAACGACATTTTAGACATTTCATATCATCATATTTTATTTTTGTAAAATTGGTTTTAAACAATTTAACACAAACTGTTTGTTTTAAAAAATACAAGTTTCGTACATTGTCATACTAAAACATTTATGTTTAAAATATCTTCTTCGTCATCAGGTCTTTTTAGTGTCCACTGCAAGATCACGACCCTCTCTGTACTGCTAGAGACGGTCAGAGCAGCCAGAGGATTTGGCCTACATTCTCCTCTTTGTTCTCCAGGTGACTGAGGAAATACAAGCTAAACAGAGCTTATAAACGTCTAGGAGACCACTCCAACCCGTCTGTTGGAGAGGTATCTTTGGTGTTTATAAACCTTGTTTAGGTTGTTGTCCTTAGTCACCTTCTACAACATCCACAGGAAGAAATGTCTTCTTGCTGAATTTCAACTCTCGTTCATTATCGTACATTCTTTTTTGTATTTTTCAATCCCGGGGCAAATAAGGTTTGTACTGAAAAAGCAATGTAGAATTTAGGGTAAAAAAAATCTAGGTCTATGCTTTTATCAGTATATAACACTCTGTGCTTGTAGCTGTAAAACGTAAGGAATTCAATCACGGTTGACTGGTATTGAATGGTTTGGTAACAATTTGTATATTCCAATGTCGTATGTCCACTGCCAACTCGCCTCCCGGGAATTGCTGGAACATTCCGTTGCACTGGTTTGGACTTAAATATATTTACGAAAATAACATTTCTGAAAATTGAGATAGAATTTTGTCAGGCCAAACTTTTCGAATAAGAGTTACCTACATGTTTCGTTAAGTAGTCGCAGGCAGACAGAAACTATAGACCCAACAAAAAAAGTTTATGAAAAATACATACATACTATCACGTCTCTATCCCTGATGGGGATAGTCAGACAGAGCATTTTTGGGTCTTGCGGTTTTATGCAGAGCCCAGGGCCGCAAGACCCAAAAGCCACTTTTAGCGTCATGGTGGGCGAGAAGATGGAAAAGCAATCAATACAGTGATGGGTTGCTAGCCGCATCGCCTGTTAACTTGATTTGCATTTTTGCCCATTCCCTCGATCGGTTTTTACGATCTGCGTGGGAAGAGAAGCAGCTGGTACATTCTAAGTTTTTTTTATTTCTCCTAGACCAGCATGGGAGTTTATGAGAAATCCCGTCACTTTTGTTCAATAGAGACCATATTTATCTTAGAAAAAAGGAAAAAAAACGTATCTACATAAATAAAAAACCATGAGGCGAACAGTTTGTGGTACGAAATAATCATATACTTAAAAATATTCATTCATCTTCGCTCCCCGTGGAAATTTCGGGAAAAAAAATACCCTATGTCCTTTTCTGGGCCTTAAAATATATCCATACTAAATTTCATAACAAACAAACAAATATACAAACTCACTTTCGCTTTATAATTTCGCATTTATTGGGATTATATTTGACAGTTATATAAACTTTTATTACGACGAAAAATAATTATATATACACATTAAATTTAACTACTCACTACAATACACTACAAACTAATATTTACAAATAAAAATTAATTTTACGTATAAGTAGGTATTATAATCTCAACAAAAACACTGAATTTTCTTAAGTAAATTATTTGCTGCTTACATCTTCTTATTACAAATCTCATTTACGAACATAAAGAACGCTACATTACATTAAGTATTTCAGTAAACCTAAGAACCTTTTAATGTCACTAAAGACGCTAAGTTTATTTACTTATGAAAATGTAACTCCGCCATCAAATATTTAGTTCAAAACATATTTTCTTTAGGCCTCCTAATAGGACTCTTCAAAGAAAAGCACATTTTGATAAACGAGCTAATCAACGTAAATAAATAAAAAGTTATAAGGATCTTTACAAAAATAAATAAACAAATATTAAACGAGATAGAAATGAATTACGGGCTTTTGTAAGGTTTCAACAAGGGTTTTAATTTGAGGAGACCTATTAGATAATTTAAGGTATGATAAGAAAACTAAACCATTTACAGGGCTCTTTATTTTGCATTTACGTTATGGTGCAAATTTTTTGAATTTATATAAGTACCTACCTATAAATCGAATAATAAATAAATAACTATACAGAGACATTCACACTGATTGAGCTAGCCCCAAAGTAAATTTTAAAGTTATGTTATGGGATAGTAACTTAACGATACTTTATTTTATGATAAATCAATTCATAAAAAAAACCATACCGAAAAATTTTAAAAAGGCCATTTTCTAACTTGCCTGTGCCGGGACCTTTGTGTAACTGAGTGACGGACTTGCTTTAAAAATTCCAAAATAGAATCCTTTATTTCTGATCTAAAACGTGGAATGTACCAGCTGCCTCTCTTCCAGTGTATATCGTTAAACCCAAGGGAGTGGGCGAGAATATCAGAAATCATGTCAGTAAGGCTGCGTTTCCACTGAAGCGGAGCAGAGACCAATCACATTCTCCTTCCGTTGAAGCATTCTGTTTCCATTGAAGCGGAGCGGAGATTTTGAGCATTTTGATTGGTCAATTCATGCACCGCTAAGCTCCTCTCCACTCCGCTCCGCTTTAGTGGAAACGCAGCCTAAGCGATGCAACCTGACACTATATGACTCCCTTTTTCACGATCATGATCGCCGTTATGCTTAACTTAGCCTTTGGTCTTATGATCCAACGTTCTGTCTACCTATAACATCATCATCTGAGCGTATTCCCGAACTAGCTGATTAGACGAGGTTACTGGGTTTTACACAGAGCTATGCATGCATGCATGGATTTACACAAAGCGAAGCAATCCTTGGATAGGTTTAAGCAAACGATAGATGGCGTTCGGGACCTACAGTTTTATACACTGTTTTATGCGTGCCTTCCGAAACACGGAATCATCTTTCTTTTCAGATAAACAGGTGATTCAAGCCTGCAATATCTTACGAGATTGAAAACAACTTCTCACAAAGTATGCTTCCCAATGGGATTTGAAAGAAAGGAAGGATGGGTGAAAGGAGATTTACTAAAAGGGTGTACAAAGCGAATGTTAGTGGAAGAGTGGGTCAAGGTCGTCCTCGACGAATGGACTGCAACCAGATTGCGAAATTTAAAAAAAAGAGAGGTAAGAAGTTTCCGTAACCGGCGGGCAGGCTTGAAGGGTGATGAGTGTAGATGAAGCGAAAGAGGTATGACAGGATAGTAGTAAGTGGAGGTCCATAGTCTTTGCCTGACGAAAACAGGCGTGATAATATGTATGGGATTCGAACCCATGACCTCCGGAAGGCGAACGTCTTGACCATTGGACCACAGAGTCAGTCAATCTATTCTGTCTATCTATATAAAAGTATGTTCAATTAATTGGATGTACAAACTCATTGCAGACGTATCGTCAATAAACTTAATTCTACCATGTCATCAACTTAAAGCAGATAAACGAAACTCAGGAGTGGACTAATGTCCAACAGTGCTGGGGTAATCCCCAACAATGAAATACGTATTTGGATTAACAATCAAAACACAAAATCCTCGCATCGGAACGAACAAACAAGCATAGAAATTCACATCACGAAACAAGCAAAACACGTAAGTTGTTTATTGTTTTTCCCCCGCTGCATCGCATTCGAGCGCAGAATACTGCATCTATAGTTTTTGCTGACTTGTAGTTAACAATGTTTATGCACTAATGAAGGCTGCAGGTCCGGTGGTTATATTGAACTAAGTATATATGAGTTTTATTTGTATTTCAGTTCGAATGAATAAACTGTTCTGTAAAAGATTCGAAGACTGAATATTAATTAGGCTGGTTTCATAGCTGTACGGGAAGCGTCTGCAAAGCTATGAAACGAGAGTTTGGTACGATTGAGGGGGTGGTGTTGTAGGGGATCTACCCGGAGCGTGTTATGTAAAGAACGATCCGCGTCGCTGTGAAACGATGTTCTGTATCTCCGCTCCAATAGCCCCTTACGGTTTTCTAACATAGCTGTAAAACCAGTCTTTAGCTATGTTAGTGGTAAACCTTATTTGATATCTTTTCAGATTATTTGTATACAGACTTGAGGGGTCATCCACGACGTGCTCTCTAGGGTTGCGAACTTAATCTGCTGGAACTTGGCAGGAATGATGAAAGTGGTACCCTAGGAAAGGAAAACGGAGTGTTGGGCGTCCGGCAGCTAGGTGGGTCGATGATATCAAGCGGATTGGTGAAAAAAACTGGATAGCTTTGGCACAGACAAAAGAAGGCTTATGCCCAGCAGTGGGTCGTTGAGAGCTGACAATGATGATGACTATAGTATTAACTAAATATGTAAGAATTTAAATCACTAGAAGCAAAACACACTATCTTATTTAAGCACTGAATCCTTCATCCGTAGTTTTTGCTCACATGTAATTAACAATGTTTCTGCATTTTTAATGGTCGTCAGTGGCTTTCGTCCGATGTATTTTTAATCCCAGTTTTATTTTATTTTGTTCAGTATGAGTATGAATTGTAGAGCAAATGAATATTCGGAAGGCAGGAATTTTCCTTAATTATTAGTTCGCTCATATCTGATGTCCTATACGTTATGCAAGGTAAGTTCTATGAAGTGTTAGTTTTATAAATGTTAGATTTAGTTTAGTTTTATTAATAGTTATATTTAGTTTTATTTAGAATATTTAATTGTGTTTGTGTGTACTTTGTACAAAAATATGATTTTATATGAAGTGTTGTTTTTTAGATTACCAGCGGCTTTGTATAGTCACCATTCATCATCATCATCATTTCAGCCGCATAGCGTCCACTGCTGGACATAGGCCTCTCCCAAAGATTTCCAAAATGACCGATCTTGAGCTGCTTGCATCCAGCGCCTTCCAGCGACCTTGGTTAGGTCGTCAGACCACCTTGTGGGTGGGTGTCCTACGCTTCGCTTGCCTATACGTGGTCGCCATTCGAGAACCCTTTCGCCCCATCGGCCATCGGTTCGTCGCGCTATGTGTCCCGCCCACTGCCATTTCAACGAGCTAATCCGCTGGGCTATGTCAGTGACTTTAGTTCTCCTACGAATCTCCTCATTTCTGATTCGATCACGTAAAGAAACACCGAGCATAGCCCTCTCCATAGCGCGTTGCACGACCTTGAGCCTTCTTATGAGACCCATAGTAAGGGACCATGTTTCAGAGCCATAAGTCATCACTGGTAACACACATTGGTTGTAAACTTTAGTCTTAAGACACTGAGGTATATTTGACGAGAAGACACTTCGTAGCTTCCCGAACGCTGCCCAGCCGAGTCGGATTCGTCTAGAGACCTCTTCCTCGAAGCTGGAACATCCTGCCTGGATCAATTGACCCAGGTAGATATACTGGTCTACAACTTCGAGGGTGGAGCTCCCAACACAAACAGGTAGGGGCGCAACATGGACATTCGACATTACTTTCGTTTTGTCCATGTTCATTTTAAGGCCCACTTGTTGGGAAACTCGATTAAGATCTCCGAGCATAGTACTTAGGTCTTCCATCGATTCTGCCATGACAACGATATCGTCGGCAAATCGAAGGTGAGTGATATACTCGCCATTGATGTTGATGCCAAATCCTTCCCATTCCAGAAGCTTGAAGGCATCTTCCAGTGCAACGATGAACAGTTTCGGAGATATAACGTCTCCCTGTCTTACACCTCTATGCAGTGGAATTGCCCTCGTGCACTGCTCCTGTACTCGGACTGACATAGTGGCATTACTGTATAAGCACTTCAACACTTCGATATACCGATAGTCAATACGGCATCGCTGGAGAGACTGAAGTACGGCCCATGTTTCGATCGAATCGAAGGCTTTTTCATAGTCCACGAACCCCAAGCATAACGGCCGGTTATACTCCCTCGTCTTCTCTATAACCTGCCGCAGCGTTTGAATATGGTCCATGGTACTAAAACCTTTACGGAAACCGGCTTGTTCGGGAGGTTGGAAGGCATCGAACCTGTTTGCGAGACGATTCGTAATGACCCTCGAGAACAACTTATATACATGACTCAGAAGCTTGATAGGCCTGTAGTTCTTCAATAGGGTGCTATCTCCCTTTTTGAAGAACAGGACCACCACGCCCCTTCTCCACGCTTCTGGCGTTACGCCCTCGAGCAGAACGGAATTAAAGAGCCTCTGAAGGACTTTCAGTACCGGCGTTCCGCCCGCTTTCAGAAGCTCTGCTGTGATTCCATCCTCGCCCGGCGCCTTGTTGTTTTTAAGCTGTTTGAGGGCCATCCTAATCTCGTACAGGCTGATGTCCGGTATATCTTCGGTATAGTGTCGGGTTAACTTGGCTCTTGGGTCTTCAGCCATTTGTCCGCTGGGTTGTGAAACTGAGGTATACAGCTGTCCATAAAACCTCTCGATCTCCGCCAGAACCCCTTCCTTTGTCGACACCACGCCGCCGTCCTCCGTCTTCAGCTTCATCAATCGGCTTTGCCCAACCGAAATAGCTCTTGCGAACACTTTGGAGCCTTTATTCTGCTCTATCGTCTCCTTAATACGCTCAGTATTAAAGGAGCGGATGTCGTGTCGCAAGGACTTTTGTATACGTCTGTTGAGCTGCCGATATGATTCAGCATCTTCGGAGGTCTGCAGCGGCCTTGATCGTCGCTCTGCCATTAAGGTAAGGGTCGCAGCAGAGATTTTCTGAGGTCTTTGTTTGGGGCGGGACCTAAACACCTTCGATCCCACCGCTTGGACAGCTTGTATAAACCCTTGGTTTATCTCGTCCACTGTAACGCAATCCTGAAGGCCTTGAAAGCGATTTGATAGTTCAAGCTGGAAACCCTCGGAGTTTTCGATTTGGATCTGCGTCGGTCGGAGCGTCGACTTCATCAGCCGCGATCTTTCGACCTTGAGATCAATATTCACGATGCCTCTTAATATTCGGTGATCGCTCCCGGTTTTGATCCGATTGATCACTGAGACATCGTTGAATATTCGTCTCTTAGTCGTTAAGATGAAGTCGATTTCGTTTTTGACAGGGGGCTGGTTCTTCTTTGCTGGACCTATCCAGGTCCACTTCCTTTGTGGCGGCTTCTTGAAGAAAGAGTTCATCGCGAAGAGTCCCTCTTGCTCCAAAAAATCAGCCAGCCTACGTCCCCTGTTATTTCGCACTCCGTATCCGAAGTTTCCCAGCCTAATCTCTCCATCGCCTCGTTTGCCCAGTTTCGCGTTAAAATCCCCCATAACAACCGTAAAATAGGTTTCAGAAGTATGTATGGCCTTATTTATGTCCTCATACACTTCCTCCACCTCTTCATCGGAGTGATCCTTTGTTGGCATATATACCTGTATAACCTTCAGCGAGTATCTTTTAGATACTCTGAGTATCAGGTATATTACCCTGCTAGAGACACTCTCGATGGTTATGACGTTGTTAATGAGGGACTTGTGGACGAGAAACCCGACACCATGCTGGGACTTCTTTATGTCCCCTTCCCGGTGATAGAGTAGGTTACCAGACTCTAGGGTTGTCGTGCCCTCGCCCTCTCTTCGGACTTCAGACAACCCCACAATGTCCCATCGTAACCTACTTATTTCCTCTTCCACCTCATCTAACCTCTCGTCAGTCCTCATTGTGCAGACGTTATGTGTTACCAGGGCCAGTCGTCGACGGGAGTGGTAGCCGGATCTCTGCCGGGGATTCTTAGCACCCCCTGCCCCGCCGTTACCATGACCGCTACCGGAGCCAGGAATAGCGGGGCTGCCGGGGACTGGGGGCCTGGTCTTTTGTTGTACCTCCATTGGGGGGGTTTTGCCATACTCGCCACGCTTGGCAGGCGGGTTGGCGAGCGCAGTATTGTGTTACTATCGGGCTTCCAACGCTGCTGCCCGTCGGATGCCTCTTTTGGTGTTCGTGTCAGATTTATCCTTTAGTCGCCTCTTACGACATCCACAGGAAGAGATGGAGTGGTCCTATTCTACTCTGCCGGGAACCACACGGCATAAATGTATAGTCACCATGTCTATTCAATAGACTAAATATATAAGTTGTATATAAATAAACTACATGTCTCAATATATGAATATGTATAATGTATGCACCACAAGTGTTAGGTACTTATTAACAAAACAGAAAAAGAAGCTAAATGGACGAGCTACACAGTTAGAAAAAGACGTGTTTCTTCATCCGTAATTGTATTTTTCTCATCAGATAAGACGTCGCTGAAGTCGTGAAGTAAATGAAACATCTGTCCAGAGAGAACGTTTCTGTTACAGCTGCAGTTTATTTACATTTCAAGTGTAGTGTGCATTTACCACGAGCTTTTCAACCTGTTTAACGTATTTTTTACCGTGATAATACAATATGTATAGTTTGGGGTATAGCTCTTGTGCCAATCAGTTTAAAGATCAAAGACTAAAAATAAGAATAAATATAAGGAATGAATATAGAAGAGGGAGTTTAAAGGTAGCACCAATTATAGAAAATTTAAAAGGCCACTGTTTAACTCAGTACATTGTACCTTGAAAACTAGAAAAGTATGGAGGGAGTTGACATACAGAGCTGACCCCAAATAGGGATAAGGCGAGGATGATGATGATGATAATCATCATCATCACTTCAGGTCTTTTGGTCTCCACTGCAGGAGCATGACCCTCTCTGTACTACCCGAGCCAAACTTGGCCAAAGCTCCCAGAGGTCTTGGCATACACTCTCCACGCTGGCCAGACGGGTTGGAGAGGTCTCATTGATGTTTATGATGATAATGAAGAACAAAATTTAGAATGTTGAATACATCCACAATAATGGTCTAGCTATCCTCGCTTAATCTGACAAGAAATCTAAAACAACAGTTGAAGCTTTTGTCATTTAGCAGCTTGGAAAATCGGACACCATTACCAGTTGTGAACCCAAGCACATTTAAGAGAATAAGAGTTCACATTTACTCTAATGCTCTGTTTAAAAATATAAGGTAACTCAAGTGGAATTAAAATTGCAACTTTATCAAATGGACATGCTGAGACAAAATTGTGAAGAAAATAAGATTTCCCATTTTATAGATAAGCAACGTTTAAGTTGGAGTAAGCTACGATGTTTGTCTACTTCAAGTGCACTGTGCTTTTAGCGCTACAAGTTGCTTCTACGTGCCTCTGACACAAAATAAAAGAACAAATGAACATTATTCCAAAGATTTAGATATACAAGCAGTGTAGATTTGCCACCGAGCGACCGGGGGTAAGAAAAAGACATATTAATGATACAACGTATATTTTTTTCATCGTCGGGCTATAGGTGCATTTCGAATATATTCATTTTGAAGTGTGCATATAACTCGACCATGAACAACTGTTCGATCGGTGATAAGGACAAAACACGGCACTTTTTTTTTTTAGAAGTCGCAATAATGTCTTGCTCTATCAAAGCATCTCAGGCCCTTGTTCCTTGATTCCTTAAATCATTGACGTTATTCTCCACTCATTCTTGATGGAGGAACTTTAAGTTTACTCTTCCTTAACGTCAAATGAGAACATTTAATTCATATATTGGGTTGAGTTTGAGGTATTCTCCTATAGGTAAGCAAGAGTGGAGGCGGTGTTCAGGAATCGATTTGGAATAAGGGTGTGTTAGTCTATGGTAAAATTCTTTACGATTGTCTAGAAATTATATGATATTTGCTGTCAGAAAATAAGTGTTTACAAGTAGGAAAAACAAGGCTTCTTTTAAAAAAAATGATAGTGAAAATATCTTCAGGATTTTCGTACGCCTTCTCTTTTATTTGACTAAGATAAAATTTTAATTTAAAAAACTCTTACCTTTGCTATTGATTTTACCGAGAATATGTTTTTACTCCTATTTGTCATTTACGAGTGCGTATGTGAAAACAGATCCATTTTAAAGAAGATTATCGTACACAAAAAAAAAATGTTACAAAAAGTAATAATTTCACATTAAATAAGTATACCTAATAGCCTTAACTCTCTTTAATTTGTGCCGATAAGTTTTCCAGCAATTTTCTATAGTTTATAAATCGGGGACGTTGAACAAGTGTTAAAAGTTGTTTGTTCTCGTAAGTGCGGTACAAGTATTTTTCCTTTATTTTATTGTACTGGAAAATCATAGACAAGCGATAAAATACTGGGAAAGATGTTGGATTCAACTTTGAGAAGACATTTACTATAATTTAGTTATATTGTTTATAGGTAAATAATGAGCCTTGTTACACAAATGTTTCTTTATCTTTTAAATATTTTTAAAATATAATTTTCTTTCTCCGTGGTCTTCCTCTAGGAGAAGATGGCGCGATGACATCAACAGCTTCAAAAAGGAGTGGCAATGGATCTGGCAGCTATGGATAGAGATCTGTGGAAGAAAAAAGAGGAGTCCTTTTCCCAGCAGTGGGACACCCTAACAGGCTAGAATAAAAAATAAAAATATTCTTTCTATTAGTAATTATGTCTATTAGGCTTTTTTTCCAAATGTGTGAAAGTATTTATTCATGACAAATGCCAGTAATTTCGATATAATCTAACATGGACCCTTGTTAAATGATCTGAGGCTAGTTTATTGCCTTTTGGCGAATAAAAGTAGTAGAATCATTCATGATAATGACCTCTACTCCATTAGTCTTTGACATAATGAAAAGCTCTGGCTAAGACGAAGGTAAAATAAATTCTCACTTTAACACTATGTAATGAAATTGTATTTATTATTGTTTTTTAGGACTATCCAATTACAAATATATAATAAAAATAATTATAAGCATATAGTACTGTCGCAGTTCTTTTAAAACTATATATATTTTTTAAACTTTTTGCAGGACTAGTGCCTTGTAATAAATTAAGTCAATTATCAAAAAATAAGTAAATATATTGTATATACAGATGAAAGTAAATATATTGTATATACATACTCGTAATAAATTGAACTACAGGCTGTACCAGATCACTGTAGCAAAATAAAATTAAAATAACAATCAAAGACCCAAACAAATTCGACATTCCCATACAAATTGCCCGGGCGGCTTCACGCTTTCGTATGTATTTCATTATAATATAGTGATCTAGTTTAGCTCAAGGTTTGATTTATTACGGGTATATCCCTTCCACATTGTATAATATACCAACCAAACAATTAAAAGCGCTACTCTCCGCAACAGAATGGTCTACCTGAGTTAATGAAAAATACATTGGTGAAGAACGCTAAGTGTATAATATTGTATTATGTGATGCTAATTAGGTAGAAACTCTGTGCAATTTCTACAAGAGCCATCGTGATAGTTTTGGAACGTAGTTCCTTATCGCGCGTTGCGAAAGGAGGCTAGACGGAAAAAATTAAGACCAAAAGTTGTAACGACACTTTTTGGTACCTATAGTAAAGCCGTGCGGCGTGCGCCTGTTTCTCTGTACGCTTATAACTAAAAAACTACTGGACAGATTTTGTTGCAATTTTCACTATTAGATAGATCGTTTATTCCGGATGGTTTATGTATATAATTTGTATGTATTTTATTTATATTTACTAAAGTTTTTGTCAAAATAGTGATTTCGGACACTGAAGTTAGGCACTTTCAGAGCTAACGCTGGCTAAGATTTAAAAGATATATAAAAACAATGTATCAGAAAGTTGTAGGTCTCTAAAAGGTCTACAAAAAAGTCCGCGATAGCATATGTCTATCTCCTAAGGTTAGGTCACACTAACAATTTTTATGTTTATGCCATGCGTACAAGTTTTAAATAATATTTTCACCGACAGGATATTAATCCTTATCCTTTTAAATATTTTATATACCTTGGTTTTTTAAAGTAGATTAACATTGTCCTTTAAAATATGGCAATCAAATGTATAGTTTAGAAGATATCACGAAATCAAAATTGAGCGAAATTATTTATCGGATAGTGATGATCACGGAGCTGTCGCTAGATGGCGTTTTCGGGACGGGCGATAGATAACACTACTTTAGTTCATCAATCCAAAAATTAATTTCCACTTTTAGCGTTGGCCATTCTGAATCATTAAGCTCCTCAGATGTAGGGATTTCTACTAAGTAGGTACCTATATAGTTAGTTAATTTAGATTTTTTAAAATATTAATTTGTGCTACGTTGCTGTAGGTTACGTTTGTACTATCATGTCTATCCCTAACGAGGTAAAACGCCTTCACTCATCATCATGAAACTCCACAAAAAGTATGTAGACACTTCTACAAAGACCAACCTGTAGTTTTTTTTTTGCAAAAATCTACGCGCCAATTTCTCAAAGGTCCTGGGTCAATCCACATCTGGCGACCATACAACGGTCAAAAATATTTTGGGATGGGTGGGCAACAAGGGATGGCTGGCGCCAGTGCCCAGTACGCAATTGACCTCGGACGTATGCGTATGTTGTGTGATGTGGTTTTACTGTACAAGATCTTGAAAATTGGTCGAACTCTTCAAAAACGCGGTCCTTATTTGTTTAATTGTGGTTGTAGTTGGTCTTGAATATTGGTTAAACTATTTAAAATTGTGGTTGTTATTGGTTAAATGAAGAAGGTACTGGTAACCATTTTTAGTTTTATATGCCATAATTACGAGAATAACTGCCTTATTAATATCTGAACTGATCGAGATATTAAAGTGCAAAGTTAAAATTTTCGGTCTAACCGCGGCTTAGACCGAGCGCGATATCGTTCATGACGTCACGGGCCCAGAGGGATAGGTCTCAGAGAGTAAAAGAGTCTTCTACTGATCGGCTTAGCGCCTATCATTAGATAGGAACAGGCACATATCACAAACACAGAGAGAGACTTCGATGGAGCGCGCTGAGCGTTGGTCTTTAGATAGGGACCGGGATGTTTCTCAAATAGAACGAGTCATTGGATGAACGTAACGTTCGTTCGTCTTTTAATGCGCCATAACACGAAGAGAGAAAGGTAAATGTCTCAAAAAGGTGAAAAAATATTATGGTATATAAAAACAAAGTACGTTTCGCACTAAAGCATCTCGAACAAATAAAAAGTTATAAATCAACTTGGTAGGTACTATTCGATTTAACGCGAGCGAAGCCGCGGGTAACAGCTAGTAAATAATAAAATATTATTATAACTTAAAAAAATTTATTACAATTCATTCACTAATTAATCGAAAGGAACTTCGTTCCATCCGGGTGTCCCTTGACACCTCTCAAGTTTTTTTAATTTATGAATGTTAATTTTATCAGCAATAGACATTACATTCGTTATAAAGCTTAATTTGTTACCAAATTGATGTGTTACTACTTTCTACCTACTTACCAATTCTTTCCTTTTTCTGTTAAAAAAAATTTCCTTCAAGATAATCTATCTAGTTTATAAGACAAAAACCTTACTCTTGAGTTATTCGCTATTGCAGATTTGAGATGACAATTGCAATAACGCGGTCTTCGGAGGTGGAGAGCTCTGACGCTGCGTTTTATTCAATGAGCTCTTGATCGATCAAGATTTGCAATTTGTAATATTTTGCCTTTGAGGAGTCTTTAATATTTTTAAAGCATTGAATAAAATTACGAATTGTACGCCATGATAAAATCTGCTTTAAAACTACAATTTATTGACAAGCGATTGAAGGTTTAGATATATTTTATAAACAACGCGGTATATTTTATAAACGCTAAAAGATATGAAAAATATATCAAAAATAGAACAGCACAAGGTGGTCTAACGACCGGATCAAGGGCGCTGGAGGGAGCTGGATGCAAGCCACTCTAGATTTGTTTGTGACATTTTGGAAATCTTTAAAAGAGGCTTATGTCAAGCAGAGGACGTTATGCAGCAGAAATGGTAATGAAACCTACTAAATATGCATTTGTCTCCATACTCTTACTTGCTAACAACAAGTACTTGTCTTCACTCGGTAGTTAGGTGGATACCAGACATACGTCATTAATATCCCATTAATACTCCTGTCACTCTAATTCCTGGGATATAATTCGGTATTACTCCGCTATTAGTATTCGTGCAGCATCAGATGGATATTAGATCCGCTAAGGAGGCAATAGGGATTATTTACGGTGACCCGGGAAACGTCGATTCTAGTTTCTGAAGCAACGGAATAATACAATAATTTATACGGGCATATCACACTGATTGAGCTAGCCCCAAAGTAAGTTTCAACTTGTATTATGGGATATTATCTCAACGAAACTATATTTTACAATATACATATATAGATAAACATCCAAGACCCAGGGCGACTTGAAAAGGGTCATTTTCCAACTTGGGCTGGCTGGGGACCGAACCCAGAACTTTCGGATTGCCGGTCTAGCGTGTTGACCATTACGCCACGGAGGTCGTCAAATATGAGATATAAATATAAGGAGGAATATATAAGATGTCTGCTATTTTGAATTTCATCTGATCATAGTAACAGTGGAAATAATTGAGTTCCCTTAGACAATAAACATACATACTATCACCCCAAGGAATACCCTTAAATCGCAAATGTTCCTACAACATTTTTCATATAGATCATCTAAAGGAGTTAGTCTCTAATGGTCTTAAATGCAAATAGTCTATTTAAAAACTCGTAAAAGGCAACTCGGAACTAGTTTAAAAAGCAACTCGCCCAAGTAGCAATGAGTCTCGAATGTTATTTTGACTAAATTACAGCTATTGACCGAGCGAGCGAAGTGTGTCAGTTTCGAGATTGGCCAAAAATGCTTACACCCGGCTATCGGTTTGTCTGTCTGTCCTGTAGTTCTCACCTACAGGTCGCATTTCTCAACCGATTCTAGTGACATTTTGTGAACAGATTCGAAAGTTAACAGTTAAGTTATACTGTAATTTTTGGGGGGAATAAGGGTATCCCCTCATTTTCGCCAAGTTCAAAAAAGAAAAACATTGACAATTATCAAGTGATACAAATATCCAAAGATAAATAAACGATTTTTGATGATGAAACACCTACATCACAACTACAACAGGATACCTTAGGTGACATAACAACGACATAACAGCCAACACTGGACCTGTGTCTACTCGTAACTTTGCCAAATAAAACAATAAAAGTCAAGTGTTGACCTCCGCCCGACCTGACCTTTCGAATATTAAAAAACTTTTCATATCCCTTTATCTTGCGGCATGACGAATAAATAAATGTTGTTTAGTTCATTGCATACATCAAAAATGAAATATGGCGATAATCTGCTGATAGTCTTTCATTCTACTACTGTTCCACTAAAATATTCACAATGTTCTTGCAACATTTATCTTTGATCAAAGAAAGTTTGTTCTTAGTTTATCTAGACAAACGACCTGGTACGGAGCAGTCTAGCTAGATCGAAAATTATCTATTATTTTCTTGTGCGCAAATGTTTAAATGCAAGGTTTGTCCTATTTCTGATTATTCAGGTGATTCAGGATTGTATTCAGCCATAAGATCATCAGAGTGAAAAGAAAAAAGTTAGAATATATCAGTTGCTGCTCATCCCGCTCAGATCGTAAATGTCGATTGAGGGAATGAGAAAAATGTGAGTAATTTCCATAGGAACAAGACATACAAACAGAGTGCCTTCCCCTTAAGAGCCCGCTGTAATCTTTTGCACGCTGGCAGCGGGCGCACGCACACAACGACATGCCGCTCACACACACAGAGCTACGTAGGCGACGTAAAGCGCGGTGTAGCGCGCTCGGCGATCGTTGATGTTTTTTGGTTAAATATACTGGTGGTTTATTATGTTTTGGTGCAATAAAGATTTTCTAACTTACTTACTGGTATAAACTAACAGATATTATTCAAATTTTGGTAAAAGTTTTATTACAAATGCAATCCTAATTTAAATGCGAGTAATAATATATGAATATTAAATCATTGAGTGCTTTGGATTACGGGTAATTAAAAAATATTATGATAAAATAATATGATAAATCGTGAAGGTGATAATAATGGAGACTTCTATTCTTTAACTTATACCTTTAAACGAGCAACTCTTGTAGGTATATTTATTTATTTATATATTTATAAATTTCGATGATCTCGAAAACGGCTCTAACGATTTTGCTGAAAATTGGTATATGGGGGTTTTCGGCGGTAAATAATCGATCTAGATTAGTCTTATATTTGGGAAAACGCGTGTTGTCGAGTTTTCATGCGTTTTTCTTTTCACGCAGAATATAGTCGCTAATTTCTCCGCACCGGCCGCCATCCGTTTGGCTCAGCGGTTAAGGATGCGGACCGCTAGAAAGAGTGTTACGGGTTCGAATCCCACTCGGTGACTGTTAATGAGTACTTTTGTTTTTTTATGTTCAAGTTTATATATAATTTTTTACTTTGTATTGTTTTTAGACAAGTTTCAAATGTAGTTAATGTTTGATATGTAACCGAGTAATGCTCGGTCACCCAGGTACTTTAGCAAAGTTGAGTTTTATTTAATTTGTATAGAAACTTAAATAAGGCAAGTTTTAGCAAATTAGGTAGTGCAAAGTATTACTTATCATTGATTGTAAGCCATATTACTCCGTATTACTCTCTACATGGTGATTTTTCAATGGTTTTAGTGCCGAAAGCCACTTCATAAGGATCGTTATTAATACCTAAATAGCTAGTTAAAATAAAAATTCAGAAACAAAAAATCGTGAGATCAATTAGTAGTACCACCACCTGGCCGGCCCGACAGAGTTCATCGAGCTCACGCGGCAGTTTTGGTCAGGCGTAACTACAATTAAGTATTACTTTTATTTAAAACTCTTAGATCTGTTGTAGCTAATAAGTATCACGATTTGTAAACAGTATTGGCAGTTGTCATAAGTGTTGCTAAATTAATAAAACCTAAGTGGAAGTCGATTGATACAGTTGGTACGTTCGTACGGTCGGGTATCTGTGGCAAGTTGTAACGAACAGACGGATATTTTAAAAATTGGCAGCACTAATTGACCGGTTGGTGAGAATTCATTCTGAATAAATAATGAAGGTAGAAATTAAATGTCTTTGGTGAAAATTTTTTTACAAGATTCTGGGGCATTGACGGTGGAGATAAACACTTGTCATGGAATCTATGCGAATCTTTTATTTAACACTACGTGGTCTCGATCAGAAGTCATTTTCGCAACATTTTTGTCTTGTCATACACAAATATGTATAGAAGAATTTTTTTACACGATGACATTTTTTTCCAAAACCAATGAAAAGTCAGCGTGTATATCGAATGAAAAGGAGTTTAGGGAGGTAGCACACGGTGAATTCTTTGGTAGCTATGCAGTCGCTGGTCATAAACCGATGGAGAATGTTGCGATGCAGTAGCGCGTTCATGAAACACACGACTGCATCGCTAGAGTAGAAGTTGCCTTCCTTATTATCGAATAAAATAAATTAAACTGTAGAATTAAGAAGATTGGTATAATTTGTCTGAGTATACATTTAAAAAGTACACATACAAATCTGCTTGACAGGAAACGCTACATTTGCTTCTGATTTTCGATTAAAATTATTGCAGAAAAGCCTCATGTTAGCACGCAAATCTGACTACCGTTTTAAACCTTGCGTGCTCAAAACAAATAATATCTAACATATAAACGGATTTCGATGAAATTTAGCACAATGATGAGAAATAGTGTCGCAAAGCTACTAGAAGTAGAGAATTCCAGAAGAATTAGCAAGTTCTAAAATAATGTGGAATGTTCTAGAAATTTATAGAATAATCCAGAATGATGAAGAATTAAAAAGAAGGTTGTGGAATGTTTGAGAATAATCCCGAGTTCACATCGGTCAACCAACACTAACATTCTAAGTCGGGGTGACGGAGGGTCAAGCACATGAATTTTCTAGAAATATCTATTCTCGTACCTTGGCGGGCGTATATAAAAGTGGTGAGATAACTTCAAAGAGATTTAACAAATATTATCGGCGCGTAACCTATACAACTTCAGCGACGAATTTTGGACTATGACTGCATGAAGACTTGGACAATGGACGTTTCGAAGACCATATTAGTGTGTCAATCTTTGGTTGCATAGTGAATAAATTCCCTAAGAAGAGTGTTGGCATTTTTTTCCAAATCTCAAACCCCACTTTCGTAACAATAGCTAGGATACTTATTGAAGGTACAAGCACGTATTAATTATAATATAGGTCTAATAGCTGCAGGAGTTTCATTGAACGACATTTAGGCGGATCGATGATTTCCAGTAGTAATAATTTATGATAAAAATTTATCAACCGGTCTTACATTTTATTTTCCCAAATCTCATCGTCTCGCCTGATAATTTCAGTTTTAATTAACAAATCAGGTCCAGTCTAGACACCAAACTGACAAACGTCTTGTCTAGTGACTTACTTAAGCTTACTTTTTGCCTTTTGCAGAATTAGTGGCACCATAGTATTTATTTTTCCGTTTCACATTATCAACGTTCTATTTTTAGCTCGTTTGCTCATTCTATTTTTTTTTTCGTCCGCATCCTCCAACATAATCGCAGACTGTATTCTCCAAATTAAAGTTTTTACTAACAAATTTTTGGAATAAAAATGAATTTAACTATTTTTTATTGATTTTTCAAAATTTGTTTCATCTTAAATTTGGGGTGTGGAGGACGGCATCCGGTGCCAGCACTCAGCTGCCGTGCTACACTCCCCAAATGAGTACGGCAAATTAAATATAAAAAATCTTTCAATAATTATGTTTGGTTACTTAGACGATATTAGTGAAATCGCATTTTCATGTAAACTGAATTTCTTAAAATGGCCGCTACATCGCGTCCCTTTCCACCGCGGAGCAGACAGTGCCTGCGCATATGGCCTAGGGCCACACCAGCGCTGAACACCACCGCCCAGCGATGGAATGGGAGCAACATCTTCATTTTAGAAATACGGGGCAATTAGGGAGAACTTGATAAATTTTCTATTTCTTTTCAAGTTTGAAAAATTTATCCGATAGCCCATTATATTTACGACAGTACGTTCAACGACACAAATAAATTACTATAAGTAATCAAGTTTTCCAATGATCAAATCCTATCAGTCACTCTATGGTTTGCGCACGTCATCGCACAGTGACTACGAGGTCGGCGTTGGCGCAAAGAAATACGTCCTCTCGCCGTAAGCGCTGCGCGCGGACTGCCGTCGGAGGGTAAACCGCATCCTATTTAAATAAATTTTTATGCGATATGATTTTATTTTTTTATATTATTTAAAAAAATATAATTATGATGTGTTTGACATATTTAAAAAGGGCATGAAATGGCGTTTGTAACGTTATTTTTATTTTTCTAAAATAGGAGCTCAAAACACAAATACAAGCGATTTTATTTACATCGATTTCGGCGAAAATTACGCGACTTGTTGATTTTTTTTCCTTGTGAATTTAAATAAAACAATGAAAAAAGCTTCACTCATGTCAGAAAATACTTATTCAGCTATATTTGTGTATTTTTTTTACCGGGTGTTAATGATTAAATCATTTGAAAATCTCGAAAGCCCCGCCACGCGTCTTGCGAAATTTGGCAAAACGCACGTTGGATTCCAGTGAATTATACTAAAACAAGCAAGTTCATAGGCAAAATGGTTCACTCATGCTAAATAATATGATATTATCTTTCATAATATATAAAAAAATTTAATGATAATCCTGTAGTTTTCTCAAAAACACGACGCAAAGTTGAGTGAAATTTGTCAAATTTAATAGACGGCCTCTTAATAGAGACTGTAAGAAAAGTACGGATGGACAAATTCTTATAAAATAGGAGTAAAACTAGATTAATGTAAAATTACTCGTCAGTCTAAGTTTAGGCTAGATCGTAATATTTAGCCTGCTGATTTACAGTAAAGATACTCATCACTATTTTGTTTGTTTGTTTGTAATAACTTTATTGTACCAAAAAACAAAACAAAGTACAAAAAATTCGAAAGAGCAAATAAATATAGATACATATATATTTTGATTCCCCCTTTCTCGGCCCACCATCAAGTCCAAAGTGAACTTTGGGTCTTTGGCCTGGGCTGCCTTGCTTAAAGCTGCAGGACCCAAAAAGCTCCTGTATATCCCAATATGAATGTTTATTCCTTCCATTTATTTATATATTTTCCTTATTCCTAAAAAAAAAAAGAATAAACAAATAATATAAAAAATTACATTAATAAAAATATTAATAAAAACATACTTAGATATACAATATTCATGAGGACAAAACACACTAATTAAGCTAGTCCTAAAGTAAGTTTAAACTTTTAATTAGGATACTAACTACTAACTCAAACTTTATAATAATAGATAGATACACACACACACCTAAGACCCAGGACTATTTAAAATATCTTATACTTACCTTTAAACGAGCAATTCTTGTATATTTATTTATATGTATATAAATTTCTCTGATCTCGAAAACGGCTCTAACGATTTTGCTGAAAATTGGTATATGGGGGTTTTCGGGGGTAAACAATCGATCTAGATTGGTCTTATGTTTGGGAAAACGCGTGTTTTTGAGTTATCATGCGTTTTTCTTTTCACGCAGAATATGATCCCTAATTTCGTCGCGCTGACCGCCATTGATTTTGACCCAGCGGTTTATGATGCGAAACGCTAGAAAAAAATGTTACGGGTTCGAATCCCACTCGGTGACTTACTTTTGTTTTTTTTTAATGTTCAAATTGTTTGTTATCATTCATCAATCATTTATTGTAAACTTGTCTAAAAACAATACAAAATAAAAATATATATATATATATATTTTGTTTTGTTTTTAGACAAGTTTAAAAAATTTAGTTATTGTTTGAAGTGTAACCGAGCAAAGCTCGATACTTATAATATTTAACTAAGTAATAGTAAACAATAAACTACATCTTTACACTCTATAATCTATCCGATAGTTCCCGAAGTTAATGTAATAATTATTATTGTTAATAATATCCCAATTGAATAAAAAGATAATTTTATTCAAATATCCGACGACCGGGCTACAGCGATATTATTTTCATTATTCCCCTTTCCTCCAGGTGACGGGAAGAGCCCTTTTGTGTTTCACAAATTACAGCTGTCTGGGAGCTGATATTTATATCGTTGGGGTATATTTTCTCGTTTAAACGGGATAGTACAGTGGGCCAACGAGATACCTGGTCCGGTCCTCTACGTATACATCTTGAATTTTCTTAACATGTAAATGTAAATTTAGAAGGACCTCGTTAAAATCTTTTTGAATATACTTTTTCAGGTTAGTAGTATTTTTAATTTTAAGAGAAAATTCAAGATATAGGTAGAGGGCCGGCCCAGGTATCTCGTTGGCCGACTGTACTTTATGTAAGCAAAAGCAACATGATATAACCATTAACTCTTCAAGTTGTGTTATTTATTCTTGTTACACAGTTAATTTTAGATACATTTGGTAGCCCTAATGTCATATGGCATTCTCTCCTGGTCAACCGAGATTCAAGATTTAAATGTTTATTCAGTAACTAGCTATGATATTATTTTCATTATTCCCCTTTCCTCCAGGTGACGGCCCGCGAAGAGCCTTTTTGTTTCACAAATTACAGCTGTCTGGGAGCTGATATTTATATCGTTGGGATATATTTTCTCGTTTAAACGGGATAGTACAGTGGGCCAATGAGATACCTGAACCAGCCTTCTACGTACATCTTGAATTTTCTCTTAAACTCAAAATAATATTGACATGAAAATGTATATTTAGAAGGACTTCATTAAAATCTTTTTGAATATACTTTTTCGTGTTAATAGTATTTTGAGTTTATGAGAAAACTAGCTGTGCCGGTGGGCTTCGCTCCCCGTAGGATTTCAGGATAAAAACTAACCGATGTCCTTTCCTGGATATCAAACTAAATCCATATTAAATTTTATCTAAATAAGTTTAGTGGTTGAAGCGTGAAGTGGTAACAAACAAACAAAACAAATATACAAACTCACTTTTGCATTTATAATATTAGTAGGATAGGATTCAAGATATAGTAGAGGGCCGCCGGCCCAGGTATCTCGTTGGCCGACTGTACTTTATGTAAGCAAGGGAACACAATACAACCATGAACTCTTCAGGTTGTATTTATTTATTGAAACTTTATTGCACACTAAAAATGTACATGTCTAACTAATATCTTAAGCATTCTCTTCCGGTCAACTAAATTAGACCAATTGCATAATAAGCTTCCCCTCATTTGTGTCTTTAAAATTGAACTATGCTGGACATTTAACTAGACCGATTCGTTTTTACTAATTCACCAAAGGAAAATCTTGCTGCACTTATTGGAAAATCCAATGTCTAGCGCATAGTTTTTAAGTGAAAAAGTGCCTGGAATCCAACGTCGGTACAAATCCAATCCATTAGGAGCGGCGAAGGAGAATTATGTTTCTTTTTTAAATCCGCTGCCGGTGTCGGCGAGGAATTGGGTTTAAATTGAATTTTTAAATATTTTATGCTGGTCTTGACAAGATTGAATTAAAAATGAGTATGAAAGAGATGTACAAAGATGGCTTCAATAAATATATATATACACATAATTATGTATGGGGACAAATGACACTGATTGAGCTAGTCCCAAAGTAAGTTCGTGACTTGTGTTATGGGATACTAACTCAACCATACTATATTTTATAATAAATACATATAAAGATGAACATCCAAGACCCAGGACAATTTGAAAAAGGCCACTTTACAACTTACCCTGACCGGGGATCGAACCCGGAACCTCTGGGTGGCGGATTAGCATGGTGAAAACTACGCCACGGAGGTCGTCAGAAATAAAAACTCTTCAAAAAATCTGTAGTATCTCTTCTTTTTCTCATTTGTGGGCTAATGTGAACATTTGCCCTCAGTCCCTTGACGCTAATTTGTGGAGTCATGCGCCAAAATGAGGCTAAGAATAGGTGGTTAAGTGTAAATAACGCAGTATGAAGCTTGGATATAAATAGACCTCCTCAGCCCTTTGTTACTTGATATTTAAGAGTAATGGTGGAGAATCCCTACTTTGACGATAAATTGGTGTGTGTTTCTATTTATTTATGTTATTGAACTTTAATGGAAAAGATCGTTGGTTCGGTGTTGTTCAGTCAAGATTTTTTAAACTTATTTTGTGAAATATAATGAAAAATAATCTTGAAAATGAAAAATAATATTTCATGGTCCGTTGGTCCCAATTTGAAAATCTGTCTTTAGCTATTTAATTACTAATGAATACGGACATAATTCAGACATATGTATAATCTATTTAATTATATTTATTACAATCAAAACAAATTACAATTGATAATACAAATAAACACAAAAAATAGGTTCACAAACTTAGCGTTTCCGGTGCAAAGGTGCCCAAAACACTCGCCGCGTTACCGCGCTGGATAGCAGTGGCTATTCTTTGCACCAGAAACGAGCCAGAATGTGAGTCCCCAGTCTTTTCTGAAATTCGTTGACCTATCTTTCTTATAAGGCGCTTAGCGTCCGAACCCCAGCTGCCCATGGTCTCTACGGCTATGGGTACAAAACAATATTTCGGCTCTAAAGCTGCGTACTTCAGTCGCTTTCTATCAGCCGCATCCTCGGCGGCCGCCGCCGCCGTGTACACTGTACGCCCGATGTGGCTGACGGCTACTGTACTGACGCAGGTTGCGTCCCATATCAAGCATCTGCCGTGCTTCCACGGCACAAGCGTCAGCCCGTCAGGTTTCTTGCCATCCGACCTACTAAGGCCTGGCGGCCACAGCGCACAGGGTATGTTAGCTGTGACAAAGGCCCTGCGGACTATGTCATTGAGAGCATGATGCCGTGGAAACCTGCCTGAGCAGCGCCGGCAACTCATCGCGTGATGGCCATCACTCTCCACCATGGACCCGTAGACGCATTTATGTGGTTCACACACTCTGCTACCCAGGCGAAGCGCTACGGCCACCCGCATGGAGTCGTCGTCCAGTAATGTGCCCAAGTGAGGTGACGGAAGAGCCTGTAGCCAAGCCTCTGACTCCGGCTGTGAAACGGCTTTAAGCCTAGCTAAATCCGGCCCTACAGCCGCGTTCAATAACTCCCTATGAACCTTCCCCGCGCCAACTTCATCCCAGGATCGCTATGTATAATGAGATAATATGTATTAGTTGGACACGCGCCCGTCCTACGCTTCGCTTGCCATTCGTGGTCACATTCGAAATTTTCGACCCGTCGGCCATCGGTTCGTAGCACTGGGTCCTGCCCTCTGCCACTTCAACGAGCTAATCCGCTGGGTCATGTCAGTGACTTTTGTTCCCGTACGAATTTCCTTATTTCTGATTCAAACACGTAGAGAAACACTGAGCATAGAGAAACAACAGCAGTTTTGGTAGTTGATAAAGAATAACCTTCTTGAAATTTACTAAAAGATTAGGAATATATCGTTTTAGTGTAGGATGCCGTGTGGTTTCCGGCAGAGTAGAATAGGACCACTCCGAATCTTCCTGTGGATGTCGCAGAAGACGACTTAGGAAATACAACATCATGAGACTTCTCCAACCCGTCTGGCCAGTATCGAGAGTGTAGGCCAAATCCTCTAGCTGCTCTGACGTGCTCTTTTAGTGGAAACTGGAAAAACCTGATAATGATAATGATGAGTTTTAGTGAGAGTGTAGGCCAAGTCCACTGGCAGCTGGCCAAGTATAGCTCTGGTAGTACAGAGAGGGTCGTGCTCCTGAAGTGGAGACAAAAAGACCTGATGATGATGATGATGATGATGATGATATAGTTTTAGTAATTCTTATAAAACTCCGCTGCGATCCAAGTTTAAATCACACCAAAATATATATAATCTCACTAGTATATGTGATTTATTATACAGATCTAAATAATGTTGTATTAACATACACAAGAAAAATCTTTTTAGTTTAACGAAATGTAAAATCGTAGAAACTAGAACATTTCTTACATTCAAAGACCGAACACACATTTCTACATAGTCCCTTCAGATTGAGAAATATCGTAAAATAAATATGCTTTTCGAGCACCTACACGTACCCACATTCCTACGAAGTCCTATAAAGTCTATAAAGTCGCTTTTTAAATCATAAATATCGCAAATATGTTTCTACCCAGTCAAAGAACTGACCGCTTTTAATGCTCCAGCTAACTTCATGGAAACGGTTTTAGTTTGAACAACGCAAAAACATTCAACTACTCACAGATCCACTAATGAATAGAATTCACACGCGCGTCTAAAATCTGAGCCTTTTTTCAACTGACTTCATAAAGGAGGAGTTAAAATTAAATTAAATATATAGGGATAAATTACACCGATTGAGCTAGCCCCAAAGTTAGTTCGAGACTTGTGTTATGGGATACTTACTCAACGATACTATATTTTATAACAAATACATATACACGCTGAATTTTTATTGGTTTTGGAGCCGAAGGCCACTTCATAGGCATCGTTAGTAAGATCTTATTAGCTAGTCAAAATAAAAATTCAGAAAAAAAACAATGTTGACTAAAACTCGAAAGTAAAATTGTGAGATCAATTAGTAGTACCGCCGCCATACACCGCACGCCGGCCGGCCGGAGGTCATCGACATTTTGGCCGGCATAACTACGTGGTCTCGATCAAAAATCATTTACGCAACTTTTTTATCTTATGACATACAGAATTTATTTACTATACGACATTTTTTTTTCCAAAACCAATGAAAAGTCAGCGTGTACAGCGACCCAGGACAATTTGAAAAAGGCAATTTTCCAACTTGCCCTGACCGGGGATGGAACCCGGGTCCTCTGGGTCCAGCATTGTGACTACTACGCCACGGAGGTCGTCAAAAGGAGGTAATCAATTAAGTTGAATTTTTAATGTTTGTTGCCTTAGAACTTCGTCATTTATACACATATTGAGTTTTTGTTAAACAGGATGTATTTTCTCATTGGTCCTATAAAAATGCAATAAAAATCGGTCAGTAGTTTGCTTTTGAAACCTAAATATACCTATCTTAAGCTAATAATTTTTGAGTTTTTAGCTTTTCCGTGACTGTCACTGGCGTTAAAGTTTATTAATAATCAAAATTTAATTTAATCATTTAGATCTGAACTCAAAGTAACCCGTAAGCAAGAAAGAAGCAGAAATAAAGAAAGAAGAAAACTATCTATGTATGTAAGTATATTGATAAATAATTATTAAAAAATCTTTATACAATGTGGAAGGGACATAACCGTAATAAATCATACAACGGGCTTTATATACTAGATAATAAAATTAAAATATCAGTCACAAAACACAAAAAAATCGACGTCCGATCCCATACGAATTGCCCAGGCGGCTGCACACTTTAGTATGGAAATGCCAATTTTTTTTGTTCGTTTGCTGTTATTTTATTTCCATTATACTATAGTTATCTAGTATTCCACGTGGTTCGATTTATTACAGGTATGTCTGTCTCTTACACTTTGTGTAATGGTTTCGTTATCTATTTCTTTACATTATCGATGTGCAATCGGTGAACTTAAATCGAATGGTAGTTTCTCGCGAGGAATTTGTAAACCACATTTCAGTTACAGGAATTGCATATTTGAAATGATATTCCGATTCGATTTCACCTGGACACAGTTCTCGAGTGAGATTCGACTTGAATAAGTACCTATTCATTTTGCATGTCTAGGTAGGTTAAAATTATATAGACGTATTTCAAAGTTTTTAGTTTTTACTATTTTACCAAAATTTTGATATGTAGGTAGAATTTTTATTTATTTAGTTTAATTAATAAAACTTACTATAAACTTATCCCATCACACGTAATTATAAAAATAGAATATGTAATATAATGTATTCTTTTTATTAATTATAAAATTCTATATGTATAGACCTACATACTAGCTATGTTGATGTTACACGTTTTTATTCCTTTGGTTGGCGGAAACACCCATTAATTCTTTGACATAGTCATAAATAAGATGAAGAAATTATTAATTCAACTTATGTTAAAAACCTACCTATTCTATTAACTTGCTTTCCTCAAATCATTTTTTACGTCTATCAATTATGTACGTTAAGTTGTGGACAACACTGTCAACACTACTGGTATAGATTTCATTGGACCTAACGCTGAACAAAAACCATTAACTGGCACTTAATAATTTAGCCGAGGTCACTTCTAGTCTTTTTCTGACACTAAGCCGTATTTTGCCAAAGTTACATTGGTAGAATAGACCGGGCAAGTATAAAGTCATGATAAAATATTTTCAGTATATTTTGTTAGACCTTAATCAGTGCTGTTCGTTATGTATTAAGGTAGTTCTTAGTAAATGCTTTAACATAATAATTTTACTTTAAAAAGACATTTAGTCGATATCAAGTAGGTACAACTGTGCTTCGGTAGGAACGAAAGGGAACGGTTATAATAGTTGAAACAGGGAAAAAATTAGTTTAACTATAATAACGCAGTCGTCAAGTTATATCAGATGCAAATAACTTTTCGTATGTGTAAAAGCTCAAATTGAAATCTCAAAATCTCAAATCTCAAAATGAAAAGCTTGAACAAAAAATAGATACACAACAAACGGCAATAAACAACTTTGAGAGATACATAAGAAGAAAAAATCTAATGTTTTTTGGAGTTGAAGAAGTAGAAAAGAGCTACCAAGGCCTGGAAGTAAAGGTGCGAGATATCATAAATAATACTCTGGAAATCAAATGCGAGAAAAGTGACCTAGAATGTATCAAAAGATTAGGAAAAAAGAGTGGGAAACCCAGACCTATTGTAGTGACTTTTCTCACTATGGGGTTAAAGATACAAGTTCAGAAAAATAAGAAAAAACTCGAAACAACACCTTACTACATTAAAGAAGACTATCCATTAGATGTGCTAAAACGACGAAGAGAACTCCAAAACGAAGTAGAAACTATAAGAAAGCAAGGAATAAATGCATTTATTAAATACGACAAAATTGTGGTACCCAACAACAAAAACCAAGACAACGAGAAGCAAAAACAAATCCACAAAAAAAGAACCCTATCTACTTCGCCGGAAATACCACACCACTCAAGCTACACAACAGGACAGCAAAATACAAAGCAACGCACTAAAATAAACAAAACAAATAATATGAATAACTTTATTATTAAAAAACCCATACTTACACTCCAAGAAAAAACTACGTCTCCGACACAAGCTTCCACCGCACATTGCTCTAATCAATACACAGCCATCGAATAGCAACTACCACCGGCCCCTCTCGATCACCCAACACGGCTTGTCACCGCGGGAAAACACGACTACAACCCTCCGAGATGCCAAAAAATATATATATGTTCATACAATGTTAAGTCTCTACTGTCGCCAGAAAAAATGGTTTTATTGAAATACTCACTCGAGAAAATAAAGTACGACGTTGTGGGACTGTCAGAAATCAGACGAGAAGGAAACAATATCTTAGAAGATGAAAGTCATATATTTTGCTATACAGGAGAGACAAAAGGTCAATATGGTGTTGGATTCCTAATCAAGAAAGAATATAAAAATAACATAGAAAATTACACAGGAGTATCTGACAGAGTTTGTTTATTAAATATAACATTTGGAGCAACAAAAATCTCAATTATTCAAGTTTATGCGCCTACATCTGAAGCAACAGAAAAAGAAATAGACGCATTTTACGACCAAATAGAGTACGCCCGAAGCCTCACACAAGGAAAAGTAATACTAATGGGAGATATGAACGCGAAAATAGGGCACAGAAAACCAGAAGAAAATATGATTATGGGACCATACTGTTATGGCAGAAGAAATAAAAGAGGAACTAAACTAATACATTATGCTTTACAGAACAAATATACGATAATTAATACAATATTTAAGAAAAAAACCGCAAATCTGTGGACCTGGATCTCTCCAAAAAATCATAAAAATCAAATAGACTATATTCTTAGCGACGCGCCAAAACTCTTTACAAATATGGAAGTTCTGAATAACATCCCTTTTCCAAGCGACCACAGACTTATAAGGGGAACTATAAAAATAAATAAAGAAAAGAAAAGCAGAGCAACTTTCTCTACGGTTCGAACAAACCTCACAGACGAAAAGAACCAAAGGAGCTACATTGATGTATTAAGATCGAAGTTAGAGAAAATATATTGGGAAAAAGACGACGATATAGAGTCCTACTATTTGAAAATAGAGTCATCCATTAAAGAAAGCCTAAATTCACTGCGCCCGGAAAAAACGAAAAAAGAAATACTATCTGAAGAGACAAAAGAACTTATAAAGAAACGAACAACCTTATCACACAAAACATCAAAAAACAAAAAGGAAAAAGAAGAACTTTCTATGCTCTACAAAACCACAAATAAACGAATAAAGGATGATTACGAAAAGTATCGTATAAACATTTTTGAAAAACATTTGACCCATAGTGGGAGCCAGAAGAGAGCCTATAAACAGTTAAATTTAGAAAAAAGTTGGATTCCAACGTTGAAATCAAATAGAGAAACAAACAAACCAAAGACACGGGAAGAACTAGTAAACAACGCATCTGAATTTTACAAAGAGCTCTACATGGCAAAAAACAATGAATATAATACATCTATAACAACTAATAATGATAAAGTACTGCTTAAAGACAACGATACCCAATTAGTCATCACACCTTTTAGCGAAGACGAAATACTAGAAAAAATACAAGATTTGAAGATAGAGAAAAGCCCAGGAGCTGATAACATCCCTAACGAAGCGATCAAACTAGGAAAATATTTACTTATTAAACCTCTTCACACTCTATTCAATAAAATACTCGAAACGCAAGAAATACCTAGAAACTGGGCCAAGTCACACATTATTCTGCTATACAAGAAAGGAGACCCTACCGACATCAATAACTATCGGCCAATCAGCCTGCTTTCAGCAATCTACAAATTGTTTGCAATGTGTCTAGAAAAAAGAATAAAACCATTTATAGAACAAAACCAACCAGTAGAGCAAGCAGGTTTTCGACAAGGGTACTCTACAACCGATCATATACACACCCTAGAACAAATAGTAGAGAAACACTTAGAGTTTAAACGACCTCTATACATAGGCTATGTCGACTATGCGAAAGCATTCGATTCAATATCACACCAAAGTATTTGGAAGGCACTGTATGATCAAGAAATCCCATACCCATATATAAAAATAATACAAGATATCTATAGAAAAAGTACAAGCAGAGTAAAACTGGACAGATTGGGGCCGGAATTTGGCATACACAGAGGGGTGAAGCAAGGCGACCCATTATCACCAAGGATATTTATAGCTGTTCTGCCAAATATAATGAAAGAACTAAAATGGGACAGAGAAGGTATATATATTAATGGCAAATATCTTAGTAACCTTAGATTTGCAGACGATTTAATAATTTTTTCAAATACTTCTAAAAAACTAGAAAATATGTTAGAAGAACTAAACAAAGTCAGTAACAATATCGGCTTACAATTAAATACATCCAAAACAAAAGTAGCTACCAACGGCACAAAAAACCCCATTAAAATAAATGACACACTGCTGGAATATGTTGATAACTATACATACTTGGGAAAGCAAATATCATTTAAAAATACAAGGCACAATGACGAGTTAGAACGACGAATTAGCACAACATGGAAAAAATACTGGTGTTATAAAGAAATACTAAAATCGAAACTACCATTAAAACTTAAGAAAAAAGTTATGGACTCGTGTCTACTACCATGCCTAACATACGGTGCCCAAACATGGACTTACAACAAAAGTTGTATTACAAAATTACGTTCTTGTCAACGAGCGATGGAAAGAAGCATTCTAGGCCTCAGACTCATGGACAAACAAAAAAGCTCGGACATACGAAACAAAACACAAGTTATTGATGCAATACAACACGCTCTACGATTAAAATGGAGATGGGCAGGACATCTAGCTCGATTACCCGATGACAGATGGACAAAAATTACAACAAAATGGAAAGGCCCAGGAGAAAAAAGACCCAAAGGCCGACCTAAGAATCGGTGGAGCGACGAGATAAAAAAGATAGCAGGAAAAGAATGGATAGATGTGGCAAAAAACCGGAACAAATGGAGGCACTTGGAGGAGGCCTATACCGAAAGGGGCCATGAATCTAAATGAAAAAATTAAAAATCTAATATTCACATTAATTTATTTTTATCTTTATAAATAACTTTAAATTTTGCATGTACCAATTTATTGTAATTCATGGTCAAATAAAAGGCTTATTATTATTATTATATGTGTAAAAGCCGTGACTAGCCAATAGACTGCAGGTTTGTAAGCTGTTTAAATTAAAATGTCTGTTCGAATAATCTGAACTTAGTCTCGGCCTAGGAACACACAAAGGCCCTTAGGATTTTCCAGCCGCATCCGTCACTGTCGCGCTACGATTTCTCAATGCCCTTTTTTGAAGATATGTTCTGGAGAGGTTTCCTCGTCGAAATCGAGAATTTTTTGGGTAATAGTCTGGTCACTAAGGAATTAGAAAAAATGTGACGTGATGGAATAAATGTTACATTATACGATGTTGATGTCAGTTTGATATAGATAAAATAATAAAGTCAAGTGATTTCGTGACGACATATCTAACCATTGAAATACCTATAACCTTTGCTTTTTAAGACACCAATACCAAAATGAGACATCCATATCTTGACGATGTGAACAGTACTTAATTTTAAAGTAGATATTAAAGATCCACGCCTATTAATGACATTACTGCTCAACAGATTACCTGGGGAACTTAAAAATATTTGTAGTTTATCAAGTGTTCAAGTCCAAATTGCGTAATTTTCTTTTGTAACAGTGCTGCTACTCTATTGACGAATTCTAAAATTTACTTTAAATGCAGAAAAAAAATCTTTTTTAAACACTATTTTCTAATTAAGATTGTAAATTTTATATATTACTTTTTTATTTTATTTGTATATTTCGTAAATTCCAACACAATTTAAATTATTTAAGAAAAAAAAGAAAAATTAAATATTAATGTAAGATTTTTAGTCTTATGTAGAAAAATATAGGCAACTTTTAAAATAGCTTCCATGTTAGAAGGAAAATCGTTTATCATTTCTTGCAACAAAGAAATATGGGAACATTAAGAAATAAAAAGTAGGACATAAAGTTGCCGTCAGGACGTGTCAGGCCGCGCCGTAACGTATGGTTGACTTCGCTTTTTGTGACAATGTACTGTGAGAAAAAGTATTTTTCCTTACTACAAGGACATGCTCAGTTGAAAGAAATGATTCTTTTAGAAAATTATCATTTTGTATCGTCAGCATCATATATCATGAGCCCAAATAATTCATATATTTAGGGTTCGTACCCAAAGGATAAAAACGGGCACCTATTCTAAGACTCTGTCCGTCCGTCCGTTGTCACTAGGTTGTATTTCATGAACCGTGACAGATAGACAGTGGAGTATACAGAGTGTAAATCTGTAACCTTGCCATATTCTCAGACGTACATATACCGATCATACTGAACATCTTTCCCAAAGGAATGTAGGCCGAAATATGAAAAAAAAATTGGACTTCCCATACTAAATCGATCAGCTGATTAGTAATTTTGTAAGGGTGAACAACTTTTTTCTTATATTTCGACCTATGTTTCTTAGGGAAAATTGAGAATATGGCAAGGTTACAGATTTACAGCCTGTATAATAGACAGTAAGACAGTTTTCACGTGGTTTTCACAGATGATGGATTTCTGTTGCCACTATAACAACAATTACTAAAAAAACTAATTAAAATATATATTCAAGTGGTATATACAACAAACGTGATTTTTATAGATAATGGTATGGAACCCTTAGCGCGCTAGCTTGACTCACTGGACAGTCCTCTCTCAAGATTTTCCAAAACGACCGAATGGAAGCAACCTGCATCCAGCGCCTTCCTGCAACCTTGCTAAGGTCGTCGGACCATCTAGTTGGTGGGTGTCCTACGCTACGCTTGCCAGTACGTGGCCGCCATTCGAGAACCCTTCCGCCCCATCGGCAATCTGTTCTTCGTGCTATGTGTCCCGCCCACTGCCATTTCAAAGATAATGTGGTAGATAATATAAATCTATGGTAAACTTTATTGATTTTTAAATTGACGTCTTTCTAAAGATTTTTTTATGTTGACAGTATGGTAGATCTGAAGAAAAAAGTACTAGGTTTATCTATGGCTAGGAGTATCTTTTTGGCGAAATAAATACATAAGTATTTTGTAATGGGGACTTTTTTGACATCTTAAGTAATCAATGTTCTTATACTTGTGTTCGTGACCAGTTCGTGACTACATACAACATGGAAGGGACATAGCTGTGATAAATCGAACCACGGGCTATAATAGATCACTATAGCATTCCGGAATTAAAATAACAAAAAAAAAATGGCATTTCCATACTAAAGTGTGCAGCCGCCCGGGCAATTTGTACGGGAATGTCGAATTTTTTTTTGGTTTCTTGACTGTTATTTTAGTTTTATTATTCTATAGTGATCTAGTATATAGCCCGTGGTTTGATTTATTACGGGTATATATCCCTGCCACGTTGTATAAGACAGAGTACCTGGGCGACCGAGCTTTGCTCGGTTACATCTCAAACATTAATTAATTTTTTTAAACTTGTCTAAAAACAATGCAAAATAAAAATAAAAAAACTTAAACATAAAAAAAAACAAAAGTAAGTCACCGAGTGGGATTCGAACCCGTAACACTCTTTCTAGCGGTCGCTATCCTTAACCACTGAGCTAAATCAAGGCGGTCGCGGCGCGACGAAATTAGCGACCATATTCTGCGTTGAAAGAAAAACGCATGAAAACTCGAAAACACGCGTTTTCCCAAACATAAAACTAATCTAGATCGATTGTTTACCCCCGAAAACCCCCATATAAAAAAACCCCCAAATTTTCAGGGAAATCGTTAGAGCCGTTTTCGAGATCACAGAAATTTATAAATAAATATATATATACACATGCATACATACATACAAGAATTGCTCGTTTAAAGGTATAAGATAACAGTACAAGAGTAGTAAAAAATCTAAAATGTACAGACAATTGACTATTTTATAACATTTATTGATACCATAACACTTCATATTTCGCTAGAAGCTATATTGAAGGTACACAATGACATGAAGTAATTTGATGTTGTAAGGAATTTAATACCAGCACATTTATCTTGTTAGGTAAACAGCGGAACGTGTTCGTCGCAAATTTGCGATACCTCCGACAAAACAGCTTACTCAGGTACGGTGTAATAGCTCTTTGGGATTACCTGCGACACATACAAGAAAGTATACGGATATCTTGGTTGAAAATCGTGTAAAGCAAATTTTTTCCGTACAAACGTAGTCTAGAATTTATTTTGAAATGACATGTTTTGATTTCGGTAAAATTTTGTAATTTCAAAGAAATTGCGTACACAACGTGGAAGGGACATACCTGTAACAAATCGAACTACGGGCTTTGCTACATCACTATAGTATGTAAAAGTAAAAGTACAAAAATAACTTTTTGACATTTCCATACTAAATTGAGTAATTTTTATGAAAAGAAGGTTTTTTTTGGTTTTTGTCTGTTATTTTAATTTTATTATGATATAGTGATCTAGTACAGCCCGTGGTTTGATTTATTACGGGTATGTCCCTTCCACGAGAATAACTATATACCTAGTTTTCGACTTCAAATTATGAACTTGAAAGAAAATAAATGGGTGTAGAAGTTTTCCATACTGATAATCAAAAATTATATTTAAAACTGTGTTCTTCTAGGTGTAATTTCACATAACCAGAAATGTACAAGAAACAAATATTATTTGTACAAAACCGGGTAATGTACTAAAAAACATTCCTTCTTTGTTCATTACCAATTACATTGCCAGCTATCGTTTAATATTATAATAATAGTCCGGTCCACCATACAGAACAGAAAAATATCAGAATAATTATAAAGAAATTAAAATAAATATAACTGCGCAACATAATAGTAAGTTTTTGAAAAACTACTAAAAATGTTAGCCTAAGAGTGAGCTACCCTCAGGCATGCAGGATCCCTCCAAAATAGCTAATGCTTTTAAATGTAGTATTCAAAAGAAATCGCCTTTTGGCCGCTCGTCAGCACGGAACTTTCTATGCTGCTCAAGCAAATGACGGTTCTGAGCGACAGAAAAGGATAGGAGCATGCGAAAGTCTAACCCTACCGCTTGGCCACCATCACTTCAAACAATAAGCGAATTAAATAGTTCTGCAGCCCAGGCCTTGTCTTGCAAAGCAGTATATCACGAACTAGCCTACTGAACATATACGTACACTCCATGTCTGCGTCTTAGGATATTACAATTTGTTAATACATAGTGTAATTAATTATCGAGTAGTCTACTTGAATGCCAATGCAGGGGATTGTTTTTTTTAATACTGTTTTAATAAACAAGTTAAATAGTTCTACTGCCCAGTTTTTTACTTGCAAAGCAAATATTTGACCAACTATAGCCTACCGAACATACGCTCTACGTCTGCTACAGTTTGGGGGAATTTAGGATATTACAATTTGTTAATGACACGGTGTAATTAATTATCGAGCAGTCTATTTAAAACCTAATGTAGTGCTTTTGTTTTTATTTATTTTTTTATATACAGTGTCAGTTTTAATAAGCAAGTTAAGTAGTTCTACTACCCAGGCTTTTTCTTGCAAACCAATATTTCACCAACAAGCCTACTGAACATATACGTACACTCCACGTCGGCTACAGTTCGCGGGAATTTAGGATATAACAATTTGTTAATGACACGGTGTAATTAATTATCGAGCAAAGTCTACTTGAATGCTAATATGGCGGTAGTTGAATGCGGATAATGTTGCTGACTGTTACATTTTCAGCATTGAGAGGCGAACTATTTTAGTGTAATTAAGATAAGTATAGTTCGTACTTTACTGTGTAAATTTTAGTGTGAATAAATATTTAAAAAAAAAACAAAACCCGTCTGCTTGTAATTTTTTTAAAAAGTCCGCTATTTTGATTTTATTTCATTTTTTACATAGTGTCAGTCTCAGAATTAAGAAAATAAGGACACCTCTTAAGCTTAAATGCATTAAGCTGTTTAAGCTGCAGAGCTTCTCATAGAAATAATTATACACACAAACACAGACTCGACAAACATAACCCTCCTTCTGATGCAGTCGCGTAAATAGTCATAGATTGCTAGCCATCGCCTATTAACATGTGTAACCATGTTGCAATAAATTCCATCCTTCACGTTCTTACTCACCTCTTTTCTCCATCTTCAAATTACAAATTTCATTATCATTCGCATTTTCGCCCATTTCCTCGATCGGCTTTCACGGTCTTCGTGGCAAGAGAAAGAGAGAGAAGAGTAAATTATTTCGGGGAATTCTCCTCTTCAGTCGCTGGAATTTTCTTAGTTTTTTCCCAGACCAGCATGAAAAAATGTGATATAAATGTATGTGGGAATTGGGCTAAGAAAAATCTACAGAAACTTTGTTCGAGGTAAATTACGGCTTTATTCATGGTGAATAAATCCTATTTTATTTTACAACTATCAAATCTTAGTAATCACTATTTTTCATTCCTCTAAATTCAAACTTTTCGCCCGTCTCTTTCTTTCTCTTTCACACCATCTTACTTTATCGTCTTTCCTTCTCTTACATATCGTATGTTCCTTTCCATTCAAAACTCTTTCATCAAACAGACTACCATGTCTTTATCCCTAATGGAGCAGACAGAGCATTTAGTATCTAAGCACACATTTTCCTCAAAATACGCCTTTCGAAGTCCGATAACTCTGAATAGCCGATCAAAATAGAACTGTAAACGATTCACAAACAATTCCTGCGATCTCGATTTGTTCGTTTTTCTTTTCAACTTTCCCCATTGTCTCGCTGTTCATGAACGTCCGATTTGAACACAACAATGGTCACCTTTTACACTTTTTCAGTTTGTTTTCGCTGCAGGCCACGAAAATAAATGTGGAAATTTATAACAAGCGAAAATACTCCTAGGACGGGGAGTTTTTATACTCGTTTTGTGACAGCTCAAGTTGTTTAGTTCTAGATTTGAGATTTTGCGTTTCAGTTGGCAAATTAAGTTATTTTTTTAGAGATACTGTAAAAAATTGACGCGTTGTGAAAAAAATCGTCAAGGATTATAACAAAATTTATTCGAAATTATATTTTTATCAAGTCATTTGGGAGTAAGTAGATAAGATTATCGCTTTTTTCTTTTCAGCTTTACCTTTATTATTTTTGCTTCTTATCAAGTGTGTTATTAGCTGACTATTGGTGTTACTGCTGGTGTCAGAATTTTCAAATTGCCTAAAGGCACGATGTTTTCACCGGCGGCAAGTACTTGTCGATGAAAATGACAGTTCCTGAGTCAGATTTATTCTGCAATCGGGACAAATCAAACCGGTTATAGGTTCCGCTTCGCTGTTTACAAAAAAACTGATTTAAATTCAACAAACTGTTGTTGTATTTACCTTTTACATATTTTCAGTTGGTTTGCTGTAGGTTAAAAAATAAACGTGCAATTCATAACAAACAAAAATACGGCAGTAAATTTTCGGGCGACATTTCAGTTTTTATTCCGGATTTTGCATTTAACTTCCAAGCTGGGAAATAATGTTATATTTAAGTCACTGAATAGTTTAATTGTTACTTTGCATATAACTTTATTTCAAAAGGAATTTAATTTCGTAACTTGCTGAAGTGTATAGTTTTTAATAAATTACCATAAAAGTTAATATATATCGTTTTTTTTGACGGTCAAACCGTTGACATTCCCATTAGGCATAGGTATACTAATGTGGTCTACTGGGGCTAACCCGAATAATAATACAATTTGTCAACAAATCTCAGTGACAAACTGAAACCGAGTGAGTGAATGCACGATTTCCCATTCAGGGTTGGTATAGTTGTGGGCGGAAATTTACGCAAATCCTTGGGACCAAAATATACATATATCTCAATTTGATTGCAAATACCACGTCGTTAACGCGGCGAAGGAAAATCGGATGTGGTACCTATTTAAAGAATAAAATTATTATATATTAAATTTTGTAATACAATGTTTCATGTGAAAAAAAACATTAATAATCTGGAAAATGTTTGATAAAACGTGTATATTTCTACTTATAACTGAAAATACCCCGACCATAATCGATTTACGGCTAAACCTTAGTATACATATGTCATGTTGACTTTAGTTCTTTAAATAGTACCAATAGGTACAGTTAAATGTCATCAAAATTAGCTCAAATACGAATACTTACGACTAAAAGCCCTCCTGAATCTTGGTGTCTAATCTTTATTTGCCATCGAACTACATATTTCACATATCTTATACCTTTAAACGAGCAATTCTTGTATGTATGTATGTATATATATATATTTATTTATAAATTTCTGTGATCTCGAAAACGGCTCTAACGATTTCGCTGAAAATTTGTATATGGGGGTTTTCGGGGGTAAACAATCGATCTAGATTAGGTTTGTGTTTGGGAAAACGCGTGTTTTCGAGTTTTCATACGTTTTTCTTTCCACGCAGAATATGGTCCCTAATTTCGGCGCGCCGACCGCCTTGATTTTAGCTCAGTTGTTAAGGATACCGACCGCTAGAAAAAGTGTTATGGGTTCGAATCCCACTCGGTGACTTACTTTTTTTATTTTTTATGTTTAAGTTTATATACAATTTTTTATTTTGCATTGTTTTTAGACAAGTTTAAAAAAAATTAGTTAATGTTTTGTATGTTAATAAATATGTCTTACATTTAACTATACTGATTACGTGAATAAGATTTATGCTTTCGAGTTTTTATTTTATTGAGAATTTGAGACTTATAAAGCAATAGTGCAAAACGAAAAATTTACCAATATTTACCGATACAAATTTTAAACACAGTTTTTTGGATAGTTTTTGTGGCGCCATCTCTCGGATGATGCTATAAAAACTAACTACTACGCCTAGCGCACACGAGCTGTGTAATAAGAGAAAATGACCATAGATGGCGTTACTCCGTGACAAATGCTCTCCGATATGAATATCGAAAACGGCAAGAAAGAGTGCTACGGGTTCAAATCCCACTCGGTGACTACTTTTGTTTTTTTTTTTATGAACAAGTTTATATATCATTTTTTAATTTATATTTGATTTTAGACAAGTTTAAAAAAATGTAGTTAAGGGGCCACCTGAATTTTACGAATTTTCAGCGGCGCCCTCATTGAAAATAAATTATTTGAAAGGAAACGGTGATATCATTGAAAATTTCGACTTGATCAAATCCTAGATAACCCTTTTAACTATTTTATGAACTACTGTTTATAATTTAAAGTGCGAACGGGAAGCTTTTCTACGTACATTAGCTAAAAGTGGCTGTTTTTCGCAAATGTGCGTAGAAAAGCTTTACGTTCGCACTTTAAATTATAAACAGTATCTACTATACTATACAGATAATAACTACAGCGAAATAAAATTAATAATCTAATGTTTTAAAAAGACGTACTTTAATTATAACCACAGATTGTCCGTCGGGATTTTTTGAAATATTGTCTATACGTTGAGAAATGTAATAAAACGCGATTGGGGGCGCTGCGTTCGCTCGGCGCCCTTCAAGTTTATATATAATTTTTTATTTTGTATTGTTTTTAGACAAGTTTAAAAAAATGAAGTTAATGTTTGAGAAGTAACCGAGCAAAGCTCGGTCGCCCAGGTACTACAATATGGAAGGGACATACCTGTAATAAATCGAACCACAGGCTATACTAGTCTTGCAGATCTTAATCCCATCACTTTTATTAATGCCCCATCACTTGTAACATGTTTTGTTATCATAATCGATTGAATTCGATTATCTTGCAAATAATTACTATCACCTCCAAAATTCATCCCATCCTAGTCTGGAATTAGCACTGGCTTCGTCAGGGTAATTACGTTGAACCATCACAACACCCGCTGATTCGCGGCGCAAATTAAGATTTCTACATTACAAAAATTATAATATAGCCTAATGTTGGTACTCTTATTATTTATATTTAATCTATCTATGCATATAATAAAACAGTTAAAAAATGTGTCTGTGCTTTGAATATATTTCCAACAAAAATATTGGGGGTAAAGGAGACATAGTAATAGACTAAGAATTTTAAAAAAAAGTCTGTATACGGTTACTGTTTATATACGCTAATCTCCGGAAATACCGGATGGATTTAAAGAAACTTTTTTGTTATATAGCTGTTAAGCTTGGGCAACATATAGAGTATAATTGTTTTTAAAAAAAATTGAAAAAGGAACACCTGATGCAGAACCATAATGGTCCAGCTAAACTATACCTAATAAATATAAAAATGACGTCTTAGCAAAACTTGTTCACCCTGATGAGCATTTTCCGGAGTCATGAAGTCCACGCAAACGAAGTCGCGGGCTTCGGCTAGTTTATAATAAAGCTAAGATACTTCTATCGCATTAGATAATCCTGTAAAGATAGATAAGTATAAATTTGTAGAAAAAATAAATACTACCTAATTGTAATAATACTTCACGTGACTAAAATCAAAGTTTGCCCCTGGGAAGTGATCGCATGTTCGCAATAACATTATAAATTATTTCTGGACCAATTTAATTTACGAGCTTTATTATATGGCACATTAATTATTACGTGTATGCAAAACGAAAGAGCAGTGTCTAAGGAACTTTTTGATACACCTTGATTGGTTCTACTATTGTGTCTGGAATCCATGGCGGTCAATGGGTTAATTATGGAACCCTTCAAAGCATGTGGCCCGACATACACTTTACCGGTTTTATTATAAATGCCAAAATGACGTTGCTTATAAACCAGTCTTTCCCAAAGTGGGCGATAACGCCCCCTTGTGGGCGCTGCAGGTCTCAAGGGGGGCGGGAAGAGTCCCAGAAAGAAAATGTTTTTTTTTTTGCTAGGAGCTTTATTTAGCTAGGAGGCCTCTTAAACAACGACTGCAAGAGCTCTCGACTCTCAACAACAACCACATAAATATCATCCTCCACTTTGAGAATAAATATTTACATAATATACATATATAGGTTACAATAATTAATTAATTTAATTTGAAGTTATAGTGGTTTTTAAATAGGTAAAAAAATAGGGGCGCTAAAAAAAATATTTATTCTCAAAGTGGGCAGTAGACAAAATAAGTTTGGGAACCACTGTAAACTGTAGTCCACGCTGACGAAGCCGCGGGCAACAGCTAGTATAAAATAAACGGCTTGTGCGTGTCGGGCCAAGCGTAGTGTAGTGTAGGTTTTCGTGTTGCGAATGCCGACTTTGAGTTCACACCTCACTAAAAACGACAAAAAGCTAATTTTAATGAATTGGTATGAAAAGCCTATGCAACTTTTTGGCACCATCCTTTTTTCTTTCTCCACTAACAAAACTTAGGTCATCATTAAAGGACTTTCTAAGAAAATTAAGTAAGTTTCTGAGTCCCTTATTTTTTCAATAAAGCCTCAAAAACAAAGTAGGCGGCCACATTACCACCTTTTCCTCTACTAGTCCAAATACTCACTCAACGCCACTGAAGTTCCTGAGTACATTTTATTTGTTGGTCGACTATACAATGTGCAAGGGACATACCAGTAATAAATTGAACCACGGGCTGCACACTTTAGCATGGAAATGCCAATTTTTTTTTGTTTATTTAATTGACCGAGCGAGCGAAGCGAGCAAGGTCTACAATTCAAGTTGGGGCGAAAAACACATTGTTTGTATGTATGTTTGTATGTATGTATATATGTTCCACGATAACTCTCGAACCGTTGAACTAATTTTGATGATATTAAGAATGAGTATAGCAACTATTCGTAGAATTTTTAAGTTCGTTTGGCATCAAAATCGGTTCAGCCGTTTCTGAGATAAACGCATTTTTGTGAAAATTATTATTGGTCTATAACTTCCGAACCGTTAATCAGATTAGGGTGAAACTTGTCATGTCACGAGATAGTATTACTATATTAAACCGAATAAAATATTTTTGGTCATTAAGCAATTCTTTGAGGAAAAGTAAACTCAAAGAAATTATTTCTATACGACATTATTAGCTTATGCGCGTTGTAGGAATGGATTAAATGAAACAGCACCATCTAGCGGATTCTTGAAGAATTAATAGGCATGTTATTTGGGGCATACCAAGATGTTATCAAACTGATTTTCGCTTATATTTATACGTTTATTGGTATAATGCTATCGTATGATGATGATGAATTGAGTTTGGATTTTATATTTCCTATGTAACTTATTTAAGATTGCTATATATTTGCAGGCAAACCCGTGCCTTGAGTTTATTCAAATGACGATAACTTTTTTTTAGGGAGTGCCTCCGCTGCCGGCTGCCGCTGGCGCCGGCTCCTAAAAATATCAGTAATGGGAACCGGCGGTTATACTGCATTATTTTTAGTTTTGGCTTAGTTTGATTGATTACTAAATTTAACAATTTTGTTGAGCAAACTTTGGTTCATTCGTTATCGCTGCTTATCTGTGATTCTGAAGTAGTTTTCGTGATTATGCTTCGAACTAAAAAGAGATCAGCGTCAGCCAAAGCCCGCGAAGTAGCTTTACGTAGAGAGTTAGAAACTAATGAGAAGCGGCATGGGCATCTTTCGCAACTAAAGGAAGATGCCAGTAGTTCTCGTGCCAATGAGAGCTCATCAATCGCTTAAATCAAGAAATCTTTCCCAACGCAAAAGGGAGCTTCGTCAGCAAGAAAATTCGGCCGAACGCCTCTAAAGCTTGTGTTCACAGCGTGAGCACGCAAGGGAAGTAATAGAGCATCGAACTATTCCCTGAACTTTAAGCGCTTGCACTCAATTCGTGAGCACGCTGTGGAGTTTCGAGAGGAAGAATCTTCATCAGAACACGGATTCCATTCCACCGATTCCATGATCCGATCGCGGAAGACTGGCCAAGTTTCATGCTCACGTACGCAATTTTCATTGACATTTGCCTAGGCAGTAACTGTGTACAAATCGCAAGGACTTTGAATAAAGTAGTCGTAGATATTGGTTTTACTGGATATTAAAATTCATTTCAATCTGGGGGCACGGGAATGCCCCCGCCAAGACGAGCCAAGCGGATCGCAAGGGCACAACCTACCTTTTCTTGAAATGTTTCGTCGTTTTTTTGAACTCTCATAACTTTGGTTTGGATAATGCTAAATAGTTAAAAATTTCAAGATATATAGACACCAATACAGTCATTAAAAATACAAAGTGTGAATGTCGTAGCTATTATACTTTAGATTTTATTAATGTCTAAAAGCCCCCGATTTCGTCACTGATTCACTCACTGATCATCAAAATTCTTAAGGTACTTCCTAAAGTCCTAGAACGCTGAAATTTGGTATGTAAGCTAATATTACTACAAAAACAACAAAAAAATACCAAACCTAACCTTTCCCCTCGGAATAGGAGGTGGAAGTTTGTAGACGTGTGGCTTGGCCGTTTTATTTCACACACGGTAAGGGCGCATAGATCAAGAATCTTGGCTCTACACGAGATCTGACCACTTTTTCATAGATTTTGATTAAGGTGTAGTGTAGAGCTTGTAGGTTTAGAGCGTGTAGTCTTCAGAGCTTGGCTTTATACGAGATCTGATAACTTTTTCACAGGGTAAGCTATGTAGACTCGTCTTGGCAACATTTGGATTTTGACAACGTGGGATTCTATTTTGGAATAATAATCGCGAGGTCTAAGTTCGCGGCGAACCACTAGTGTTATTTTAATTCTATTATACTTTGATGATCTACATGTAGTATATCCCGTGGTTTGGATTATTACGGGTATATCTGTTCCACGTAGAATAACTCTTTAACTTGAACACCATACTTAGCTCTGCTAGTTTTCTTATAAATTTGTTATACATAATACTGATTTTTTTATACAACCGTTTAGCTCAAAGAATGGTGGACGACACTTGACTCTAACAGAAATTTGCACTTAACTAGCAAATATTTGACAAACAAATAGTGTTTACAAAGTTACATACAGTTTATATTTTTGAAAGACGTATTGAAGGATACATGGGTAAGTAGAGAAAAAAATATTGATTCCCACTTAACATTTTTTTTTCAAGATTTTATTTTACCATTTTGTGGGCTTGATCAATTTATATACACATGCTTAGTTATAGCTTTCTAGTACTTCGATTTGAGTAAATCTGCAGACGGACAGACAAACAGACGACAGCGACACTATAAGGACTCTTTCAGACGAGTGACAGTCGCGTGTCGCCGACCTACGTCGCGGTCGTACTTTTACTGGTACCTGTATTAAGGGTTTTTTGTTTACTACGGAACCCTTAAAAATACTAACTGCTGAAAATATCCGCTATTTCAATTACGTTTAGTAATTAAGGCACACAAAAAGCAGTCTCAATTTTCATCATTTTCAACTCGTCGACTAGATTATCGATTTACACAATATTCGGCTTCTTGCGTTATTTTTCACTAGGTAGCAATTTTATAATGTCAACCAAATTTCCATCCCGTCGGTTTACGTTAATAATAAATGGTGGGGCATTAATTTAAATTTAAACAGGCACGAACAGAGTCACATTGAATAATTTAATTAATTTATAGTGATTAATGTGATCAAAATGAATAATCGGTTATGATTTGACAGGAATTAATTCAGGTACCTACGCTGATTTATTGACGTCATAGTTGTGTAGGTCATAACAGTTGACATACAGAGCCGCCCCGAATAGGGAAATGGCACGGAGAATAGGTTTTTAAAGATATAGGGTGGCAAACGAACAAGCGGGTCTCCTGATGGTAAGTGACCACTACTGGACAACTGCCACACCAGGGGTGTAACAAGAGCGTTACCGGCCTTTCAGGAAGATATAGACTCGTTTTTTGGAGGTTTAAATGTCGTCTCGGTCCACCGCTGCAGGAAGTTGATTCCACTGTTCGGTTGTACGCGGTAGAAAGATGATGATGATGATGACATGTGTGAGACGCGAAAACCAATCCTAGGAATCTGACTGGTAAATCAAGATTTTTTAGGTAAATCAGGAGTAAAATCAGGTATTTTGTGACACATTTCGACAAAGTTATCATTCTATGACTATGTAAAAGCCTTTTTTGTTTGAGGTGCAAGTCAAAGGAGTGCTTTAGACACAAATAAAAATGAAAAAAGATGATTTGAAAAATATATAACTATAAAAACCAATGAATACCTACCTATCGCAAAAAAATCTTAAATCTTCGAAGTTTGATGAAATTCGTGTACTTACACAAAAACCAGTGATAATTTTTCATCTGATGTTTATTTTGTAAGCTACTTCATAGTGCATGCCTAAAACTGCGTAGAAACAGAATTACTTATCTAATATGAAATCTGTTTACACGGCGTTGTTGTCATAATGAAATGACGCGCAAAATCTGGACGTCGCAGCTCAGGCCATAAATTGTGAGCTCGGCCTGGACATTGTTAGATAGCGCTTAGTTCACATTGCATTTTATTTTCTAAACTAAACTAGTAAACTAGTAAGTTATACGTACGTTAGTTAATGCCTTTGTGAAAGATTTCCTTACATTGAAATTTAATTTAAAAATAAAAATTTCCGTTTTCCGTAAAGTGGATCTAATTTCAGCGGTTTTAGATATATAAAGCTGTTCATAAAACACGCGTGCATTATAAACGAAAATTAAATAGTCACGAACACTAATATAAAAACATTGATAATTTTAGAAAAGTCTATAGTCTATTCCCCATAACAGCACATGTGTCGTAATTTTGATAAAAAAATACGTCTAGCCATAGTCGTAGAACGTTTTTTTTTAGATCTATTCATGGAATTGTATTTACAGCGTGATCTACCATACTACCAACAAAAGATAAACGTTTTTAACATAGTCACTAGGAAGATGTCAATTAAAAAAAATACCATATAGATCTACCTAAATTAAAAACTTTATAAATAAAAAAACGTTTGCTAAACCTATTTTAGTTAAAATATGTTATGTCATGTTCTTGTATTGTCGAATATCGAAATGAGAGAAAGGGAAAAAAACGTGTTTTAACTAAACCAGGTTTAGCAAGCGGTTGTTATTTTTACAAATATAAGGGCTAGTGTTTACAAAACATATTATACATTATTATGTGTGCATACTACGAATTACTACGGGCTACGAAAAAACCCCACCACGCACTACGAATTACACTGTAGTTAGTGTTGTAAAAAACTCGAGTCCAAGAGTCTACATTTGCAAACTCGACTTAATTTTGCATGCTTGCTAGACGTCGGAGCCCGAGTCGTCGGAGCCCAGACTCGAAGTCAAACAAGAACTCGAGTCTAATAAGAACTCCGAGCCGCAGAATCAACTCGAGTTCGACTACAAAACTCGAAGCAAATTCAATTAAAAAAGAACTGTTACAACAAGTTATACAAAGCATTACAACCATTCAAAACTTTATTTGATATTAATTATAGGTTCACTACAAACAAGAATATTTGTTATTAACTTAAAATAAACAATGATCATTTTATGAGCGCGACTCAGTCCATAATCAGACTCGAGCACTTATACCGCACTCGAGTCTATTACGGGAGCTTGAGTATAACGAACACATCGAACAGTGGAGTCTCTATTTATGAATCGAGTCTTGTAATTTACAGTCGAGTCAAAATATTAAAGCCCCTAGTCGCCAGGCGTTTAAGAGTGCTGTACGCGCATATTATCTTCACAAACTGCCATAGAGTTTTATTAATATTGGTGTAGTTTATGTATGGTTTATAAAGATAACCTATTTATGTATATTGTATGTAGGTTTATTAATTGACCGAGCGAGCGAAGCGTCTCAGTTTCGAGACTAGCCAAAAATTATTTTGTCCGTCTGTCTGTCTGTCTGTCTGTCTGTCTGTTCTCGCCTACAGGTCGCATTTCTTAACCGATTCTCGTGAAATTTTGTAAGCAGGTTCAGCAACTAAATAGAATTTTTTTGTCGAGCCAGTTTTTCGAAATTTTTCAAAATGGCGGAAATATGGGGGTTTAAAATTTTTAAACTGTCATATATCCGCCATTTCAAAATATTTTCAAAAATGTCATTAGACTTTTTTGTTGCCATTATGAAAACGATATTTTTTTATTTGAACAACTTTGTTGTCTGAACAACTTTTTTATACGTTGTGACTCGCGAAGTCTAGCTGACTAAGCCGTGACGAATATACAATACAAATCCTCTTACAAAATATACTCAAACTATTTAACGGTGAATTTAATCCGGGTTACTGAACAACTTTCTTAAAAATACATATCTCCCCTGGGGTTCACGAAGTAATTCCTCTGAATAACTATTATGGTTATTATTTTGAGTTTCATAAGTAGTTCTATAAATTTTTATTCTATTTAATCGACTTAAAATAAAAGGGTTTTGCTTATTTAGTTTAGTTCTTTTTTTCAGTTTTTGCTTATTTTGATTGATTGTTGGCTTGTTTATTATTTTAGCAATTTAGTTGAGCGAACTTTCGTTCAATCACTATCGCTGCTTGTCTGTGCTTCTGTAGTAGTATTAGTAATTATGCTACGAACTAACAAGAGATCAACAGCAATCAAAGCACGTGAAGTAGCTTTACGAAGAAAGTAAGAAACCAATGAGCAGCGGCATAGAGCCATGGCAATACAAATAAACATTTAAACCTGGTTTTTCCAGGTGAATTTCAGCATCACGGTAGACCTCATATCCATGGGATTGTATGGTTGGAAGGTGCTCCTGACATTTCAGAGCTAGATCGAAAGTCATTTGAAGAAAGGGCTGTGATTGGCAACTATTTTGGAAATTTGGTCACAACCATGAATTCGCATATCGGTAAACCTGCACCGATAATAAAATTCATTAAAATCAGGTACATTATTATGAAATAATAATCGCGAGGTCTAAGTTCGTGGCGAACTACTAGTACATACATACTATCACGTCTTTATCCCTAATGGGGCAGACAGAGCATTTTGGGTCTTGCAGTTCTATGCAGAGCCCAGGGCCGCAAGACCCAAAAGCCACTTTTAGCGTCATGGTGGACGAGAAGATGGAAAAGTATTAATACATTAGATTATATTATTTATCTTATGTATGTGTATATATTCATATGTATAGATTTATTGTAAAGTTTGTTCCAATTACTACTCTCGCCCAAAATTTGCTTTTATCAGCACGACCTGTAGGTTGTCTGGTAGAAAAGACCTTGGGCCTTAAGTCCGCCTGTTACATTTTTGTAATAAAGTAAAATAAATAAATAAATAAAAAATTAAGACTGGTAGTCTTAATATTCTGACTCAAGTGTTTTACAACACTAACTGTAGTTAATCCAAAGTCAAAGTCAAAGTCAAAATTTTTTATTCAATGTAGGATAAATTTATCTCTTATTGAAGGTCATTTTTTTTAAATATTTTTTTTTAGTGCAGAAGCTAAAAACTACTAGCGTTTCGGAACGACCACTGCTGGGAAGATTACGCCGAAAGAAACCCAGTTCAGTATTGGTCCCTACCCAGCCTGATGGGCTATGTTACAATTACAATACAGATTTACACTTAAGCTATACATTTAAATTATACAATTACAATTTGCAGACAACTATTTCCAAGAATTTTTCTCAGATGATGATAAGTAGTCATTTACATGATAATACGCATTTTGTAATAAATGATTTTTAACGGCTGTCTTAAACTTAGATAATGGTAATGCTACTATATTTTATTATAAATATATAATATACTATAGAATACTATAGAATTTTATTATAGAGGCGCAAGCCGAGACCCACAAAAGATTTTTTTGTTTTCTCTAACCGCAAAGCTGTGATGGCTAATTTATTTTTATTTCTCGTGTTAATACTATGAATATCACAATTTCTCTTAAATGAGTGTATATTCTGACGCACGTACATAATGTTCGCATAGATGAATTGCGAAGGGAGGGTCAAAATATTTATGTCTTTAAATAGTTCCCTCAAAGACTCTCTAGCACCTAATTTATATATAAATCTGATAGCGCGTTTTTGTAAAACAAATATGGTATTTATATCTGCAGCGTTACCCCATAGCAATATTCCATAGGACATAACACTGTGGAAGTACCCAAAATATACCAAACGCGCTGTATCAACGTCAGTCATTTGCCTAATTCTTCTAACCGCATAGGCCGCAGAGCTAAGTTTTCCAGCTAATTTTTGAATATGGGCACCCCATTGCAACCCTGAATCAAGCGTTATTCCCAAAAATGTTGTGTTATCAACCATATCTACTGCTTCCTTATCAATAAATAATCGTGTTGGAACTTTTGTAACATTTGGTAAGCAGAACTTTACACATTTCGTTTTTTTTGCATTTAATACTAAATTATTTGCTGTAAACCAATCCAACACTTGCGACAATATATTATTCATCTCATCAGAGGTGTCAGTTTTCCTATCTACGCTGAAAACAAGGGAAGTGTCATCAGCAAAAAGTACAGCCTTACAATCTTTTACATAATATGGTAAATCATTAATATAGATCAGGAACAACAAAGGACCCAAGATAGAACCCTGGGGCACACCCATCACTACGGTTGATCCTTCAGATTTTACTTGATTTACACTAACTTTTTGAATTCGGCTACTCAAATAAGATTCAATCAATTCAAGAGCCTTCCCTTTTATTCCGTAGTGCTCAAGTTTGGATAGAAGGGTTTTGTGGTCTACACAATCAAAGGCTTTGGAGAGGTCACAAAAGACACCAATTGCATTCTGACAACACTCCCAAGCATCATAGATGTTTTGTAATAGTGCAACACCTGCATCCGTTGTTGATCGACCCTTAGTAAATCCATACTGATCACCATGGAACAGACTATTTTTGTTGAAAAAATCTAATAATTGGTTAAAAATTATCTTTTCGAATATTTTGCTCAGTGCTGGCAGAATAGAAATGGGACGGTAATTTGTTGGATCATTTCTGTCACCAGTCTTAAATAGAGGGATAACTTTACTTAACTTCATCATGTCAGGGAAAGATCCCGCGTCTACACATTTATTAAATATGGAAGCTAAGTAAGGCGCAATTACATCTATAATATTACTTATAACGGATACAGAAATGTCCCACAAATCACCAGTTTTTTTATTATTCAAGCTTTTAAAAGTATCAATGATATTTTTAGGTGTGACGTATTTGAATATTAGCCTATCTTTACATTTAGGTACGCAATTGGTTAATAGCTTTTTTGATTTCCTAGATGAGGACATTAGTGGGGCGGTTGTATTTAGGGGAATGTTTGTGAAAAAGTTCTCAAAGTATTGTGCGACATATTCACTAGTGTCTAGAACCTTATTGTTAATGTTTAACTCAATTTTATTTACTCGTTGCTTGTTTTTCCCGGTTTCAGTGTTAATAATATTCCAGGTTGTCTTTATTTTATCTTTAGAATCTAGAATAGCTTTCCTGGTGTATAACGACTTCGCGCATAAACATACTTTTTTAAAAAGCTTTGAGTAAGTTCTAACGTAATTAATGAAATTAGGTGTTTGGTTATAAGCTTTCATAGCTAATAATTCATATAGCCTATTCCTACTTATATGAATCCCTGTGGTAGCCCATTCGCTAAACTTTTTCCGATTACGTTTCTTTCCCTTTTTAAGTGGAAAATTATCATTAAATTCTGATTCAATCACACCGAACATTTTATTATACAAAATATCCGGATCATCTCGAGTTTCTTCAATTAACGGTAATTTTTTCGAAACTGTATCCCTAAATTTTTTAATTTTATCTTTAGTAATAGCTCTGTAGGTTATTTCAGGTAATTCTACTTCTACTGCGTTGTTGGCAAATTTCACGAACTGACCAAAATGATCAGATGTTATATTTTTAATTATAGCTTTATCAACAGCAGTGCAATCACAGAAAACATTATCTATACATGTTTTAGAGTCGCCTTGTATTCTAGTTGGTTCTAAAAATAAATTGAACAAATTGAATGACTTAAATAAATTCAAAAATCTAATACATTCGGTGCTATCAGACGCTAATAAATCTACGTTAAAGTCGCCACACAATATTATGTTTTTGCGACATGAACTTAATTTTCTCAAAACATCTTCAATTACAGTTTCTAAAGTATTAAAGTCAGCTTTTGGGGGTCTGTACGCGCATACTATAATACAATTTTCTAGTTCAACGCAGGATAATTCAACAATACTTTCAACCGACAGGCTCACAATATCCTTGCGTTCTTTACATTTTACATCATTACGTGTTAAAATTAAACTGCCTCCTTTTTCATTAATCTTTCTAATAAATAAACTAGAGACTAAATAATTATCAATATTAAATTGTACTTGATGTGACTGCAAAAAGTGTTCAGTTAAACATACTACATGTAAATCCCTATCGTTTGCATATAATTCTAATTGCAATAATTTGCTAGTCAGGCCCTGAATATTTTGGTGAATAATATTTAACTCTTTGGCCTTGACTGTTGTCTTTTTCATTAGTTTAAATCAGACTGAGTATCTCCAGCTATGGTACATTCAGCACTACAATGTACTGTGTTTAATTTAGAGTTACTAGTTGTACTATTTACAACACTACTTTGTATATTATAAGCTACTAATGTAGCTAAGAGTCGCTTATATCTAGGAGGCAGATACATAGTATCTAGAGTCAACTTAAAATTAAAAATAAATTTATTTATATCTAAATAAAAAATAAAGTCACCGTGACAATAAGTCATATTGTACAGATGTACATTTAAATCATGTATGTGCCTGTTACTTTTACTGTCTAAATTGTCTGAATATGGAAAGGCACTTATGATAAATCTACAATCCTTTTTTGTTTTAAATCTTTGATTTTGTCTATACCTTTTTTTAAGTTCCTTCCTGTAATAGAGGAACTGTCACCACACATTATTAAAATTGTGGTATGTTGGTCTATGTCATTATAATTTATGTTATTTATTAGGTTTAAAAATGTGACCCCGGGTGTGCATACATTGAATACTGAACATTCACTGTTCAGGTTATTATAAATCATACTACTAAGATCTTGACCTAACTTATCAGAATATATTATTAATTTTTTACAAATAATTTTTCTATTTATGCTATTATCAATTGTTTCTATTTTGGATTGTACATCATTTTCTACATGAGGGTATTTATTTATACTTAGACTTATACCGCAGTCAACAGTAGGGGATGGGGTTGAGTCCGTGACAGGTGATTCCGTAACCACTGTCAGGGGAACACCGTCAGATACTAAACTAATTTCCCTATTTTCTTCTAAAATTAACTCATATTTTTTTGTGATATTTTTTAAGGTAGCCTGCAATGTTGAGATTTGTGACTCTAATTTAAACATCTCAGTGTCATATATCCCGAATAGTAAATACGAAAAAGTTAAAAAAAAAACTTTTTTAAAACAAGCTTTTATCAAGCACTTACTTGTTATCAAAAATAACTAAAAAGTAAAAAATAGTTTTATTCTGATAAGAAATATACCATTTTATAGGTACATTAAATCCCTTTTTTTACGTCTTACATTTTTAAAGTGCTTTAACTAGTAAAATAACTTGCTTCGCAACATTATCAAGACTTCGGAGAAAATTTAATTTTAATTACGAATTAAATTTTAAATAAGCGTCGCAAGTTCGACCGAAAGAACAATGTTATATTATACTTTCAGTGAAGTTATTAAATAAGAGATGCTCGTTATGAATTTCGTTGTTAAATTTTAACGTGTTACGGAAGAACACACGAATCAGATTAGGGTCCTTCCAACAGGCAAGATAATTTTTAGTACCTATCGCGATTTCTAACATTCCTCTAGAACATACTCGTATCTCAATCTCAATATACAATGTCCTTTTTAATTAAGTAGAAATATTTCAAGAGGTGATTCAGACCATCATTTTGAACGAATTTTCCTAATTAATCGTATGCCTTTAAACGAGCAATTCTTGTATGTATGTATATATATATATATTTTTATAAATTTCTGTGATCTCGAAAACGGCTCTAACGATTTCGCTGAAAATTTATATATAGGGTTTTCGGCGGTAAATAATCGATCTAGATTAGTTTTATGTTTGGGAAAACGCGTGTTTTCGAGTTTTCATGCGTTTTTCTTTCCACGCAGAATATGGTCGCTAATTTCGTCGCGCCGACCGCCTTGATTTTAGCTCAGTGGTAAAGGATACCGACCGCTAGAAAAAGTGTTACGGGTTCGAATCCCACTTGGTAACTTACTTTTTTTTATTTTATGTTTAAGTTTATATATAATTTTTTATTTTGCATTGTTTTTAGACAAGTTTAAAAAAAATTGTTAATGTTTGAGATGTAACCGAGCAAAGCTCGGTCGCCCAGGTACTGTATACCGAAATACGAAAAAAAAAAATTCATTTTCCGTAGTAATGATATCATGTGACTACTTCGACTTGTATGAGAACCTAAAATTTTTTTCTCGTATTTCGATATACATTCACTAGGAAAATTTGTTCAAAATGATGGACCGAACCACCCCTTAAAATATTTGTACTTAATTGAAAAGGACATTGTATATATATAATACGACATATCTGTAATCAAATGTTTTCAATTTAATGTTTTGAGGTTTTTTTCAATTGCAATGTTATAATATTTAGAGAGTGCGTCCGCTGCCGGCGCCGGCTCCTAAAATATCACTATTGGGAACCGGCGGTTATACTACCCGGTAGCCGAGTAAAACACCGGCTGTTAGCGCCAGCACTTAAAATTTGCCGTGAAGTGTAGGTTAGGTTCATCAGGTTTCCTGTGACCAAAACACGAGCGAGCAGCGACTCAAGTCAAGGGCGAAAGTAACACAGACACAGATCGTAATATACCAGCGCCGGCAGCCAAATCGGCAACCAGCGCCGGCAGCGAAGGCACTCCTTAATATTGAACTTATATCAAAATACATTAAAATATTCACATCTCCGACTAGTAAAAAGTGACCTTTGCACTTCACCCGATTTTCAGTATATTACCTTTTACAGCGAATATAACATGAAGAACATAATAATATCGAACATTATAGGTCAAATGGTGGTTTTATCCCAGAAGGGATCTCTTCCAGCTACATATTAATTTACTTTTGTTAGCATATGTAATGGCACCCTAACTCCTCGCCTGTTGCCAATTAGCAAAGAAGTTTCAATTTTCCGCTTCTGCGTTTTATTCGCTATTCTTGTTATCTTGAACAGAAGTTTTTATTCCGTCTTGAACGCTGTACGTGACTACTTACCGAGCGGGATGCGTTTAGGAAGTTCGCTCGCTTGAATGTTACTTGTATGTGCTATCTTAAGAACTATAACTTTGGAAAAACTTAGGTTTATATTCCTTTTATTAAACTACTTTTAGGCTAGCTTATTCTGTGTGATTTCTTATTTGTATTTATTTAAGTTAAACTATCTTCATCGCTTAGTTTTCATTTTTTTATAGCCTTTTGTTATTTTGTTTAGATAGTCAAGTAACATATGTGTGGAGTTTTATCATATCTTTTATTATTTTTTAATTATTTACTATACTACGTAATTCAATTAGACAATTATGCTATTTAATATATATTTTTATTTTTACACAGCTCTGATCAAACTTATATTTAAGTAGTCTTATTTTTATTTTGAAATTTATGAATACGACCCTTTGCAAACAATCATAATTGCTCTCGCATATATCTACAAACAAGCTAATCAAGTACGACGTCGAGAACTTCGCTTGCTAGTTCAAAAATAATGTTATTATAAAATTGTTCGTCTATGCTTATAAACACAAAAAACAATCAGTTCTAAAAACTATTCTAATAACAGCCGAATAGTTGAAAATGTTTAAACAGCAGCTTTTAGATTTGTACTGCACAGAGTTTGCAACTCTCGAGTGGCCTTACGGAGAACAGTGTTCGTCACTGCAATTCTCTAATTTTGATACTTTTACTGGAAACTCAATTGCATTATACTACCTGGTTTCCAGTGAGTTGCAAAATATTATACTAAAGTACGTGTAGGTATTAATGTGTGTTTTACTAGTGTAAAAAAATTCTAATGTTTGGAATCTTCTGCTGTCGTAAGTCAACGTTTTATGTACTACAATAAAAAAAAAGGTTTTTGTTTGTGAAATCTTTTATCGTGAGACCTAAGTACTCATGACAAATCCAATGAGCTCAAACATAGGTTTTCGTCTTTTCATAACTAAGTTCGTAAACTCCTGGCTCTATCATCTGACAAACTTTATGATATCATAGTAATGTAATGTCATCCTGACATGACATGACTGTCTGTTTATCAGATGCGCTCGAGCAAATCTCCGTTTTCTGCTTTATACAGTTAATAGATGTTTAAAATAGTAAAAGTAAAATTTTATAAGTTTTTAAATCATTAGCAGGCCATAATTTGTATAAACAAACAACAAATAAATATATACGGACAAATTACACTGATTGAGCTAGCCAAATTAAGTTCGAGACTTGTGTTATGGGATACTAACTCAACGATACTATATTTTATAAGAAATACATATATAGGTAAACATCCAGGACCCAGGACAATTTGAATACTGAACAGACTTTAATGAACAGACTTTAAAGCCTAACAAGACTGCAAATACATAAAGTAGCAGATAACAAAAAAAAAATTAAAACATTTAATTTAAAAAAGTCTTTTGGTTAAAACTTCACAGTGAATATTAAAATGTTATTGCAGGAAAGTTATAACTAGCAGTATAACAGGGTTTAGTTGCAAGAATGAGGCGGAATAAATATTGTTTCCAACTAGTTACTGGCCACACAATGGTCTAGTCTGGAACTTGTGTTCAGTTTATAAAGAACCAGCTCAAAGTTTCCATTGTATCATTTCTCTGAAGTATTGTGTTCTCTTGCAAATCTAATTACTGTCCATGGTCTCTAAGGTAAGATGCAAATATTATACTGGAGAAATAATTTACATTTATTTAAATAACAAGCGAATATCTTCAGATTCAAGATGCTTTTCTTTGAATTATTTTCTGACTTGGTTACATAACTAGACAATAGGTTGGTACTTTTATCATAAAGATCTTATTAGGTTAAACTATAGAAAATTGAGTTTGCGTTTAGTCCAGTGAGCTAACATAGGTAAAAGAAAAAATGCAGTTTTTGTTTTAATTATATTCAATTGCGACAAACGTACAAACTGGCAGAATAAGTTGCCGAGTCCGACTCGCGCACGAAGTGTTCTGTACCATCTATAAAAAATCACGTTTTTCGTAGGGAGCCCCACTTAAATATTTATTTTATTTTGTTTTTAGTAGTTGTTATAGCGGCAACAGAAATACATCTTATAGAAATAAAGATTGAAGCCTTACGCTTAACCCATGTCGCGCGAAACCACATCTCGCTACGCTCGCTATCTCGTACTCTTGCAATTTCTTCTTCCTATTTTCTACCTATCCATGCTTGTACTGTAATGTATCACCTGGACTATTATAAGTGAAATGAGCACTATCATCTTTTACCTAAGCTTCCTCATCTATCATTAACTTATGTAACAAATTAGAGTGAAGACTCATTTCACCCTGAGGCTAGTGTGGTACAGTGTAGTGGAATCGCGTCACAACGTGAATTTTAATTCATACGTGGTGCGAGTTCCAACTGCTCAGCTGGCGACCTTCACCAAGGAAGATTTCTGGCCGAAGGGTGTCGTGTTCCGGAAATATCGCGGTCGGTTACCTGACACCAGAACACAGTGCAATGCGTCACAAAAACAATAAACAGTTTTTTTTAATTATATTATATATATTTTAGGCTAAGGTATATATTATACAATTATATCTATGCTAGTCTGTCATATGGGCCTTTAATATTGTAAATAATATTAAGTTCGATGCCTGAAATAAAATGATTTGATTTGATTTGAAAGCACATAATTCGCTTTAATATGTAAAAATTTCTACTGTTTAGTTATCACGGTTTATGAGTTACAGCCTGGTGACAGACAGACGGACAGGGTACGGGATTCTAATAAAATCGCGGACAACGCAACGGATAATAGAAACAAATACAATTTGTGACAACTTGTATCTTAAATGCAATCGTTCACCGATTACCTAGGTATTTAACAAAAAAAAACACATTGCATCGGAAACCTGTTATTATTACCGGTAACCTATTATCCTACACCGAATTAATCAAGCCCTTTGCTTTTATTTATTTAAAAACTTTATTTACCAATAACAAATGGTACAAAGTAAAGACGGACTTAATGTTAAAAGCATTCTCTAACAGTCAACCTTTGGGATAAATAGTAATCAAGCGTAGAAGGCCTAAAAGTAAGGTATTCAAACAGTAGTACAGTGGGCCAACGAGATTACCGGCCCTCTACCTATATCTTAAAATTTCTCTTAAACTCAAAATAATATTAACATGAAAATGTATGTTCAGAAATATTTTAATTCTTTCTAAATATACATACATACGTACATACTATCACGTCTTTATCCCGAATAGGGCAGACAGAGCATTTTGGGTCTTGCGGTTCTATGCAGAGCCCAGGGCCGCAAGACCCAAAAGCCACTTTTAGCGTCATGGTGGGCGAGAAGATGGAAAAGCAATCAATACAGTGATGGGTTGCTAGCCGCATCGCCTGTTAACATGATTTGCATTTTTGCCCATTCCTCGATTGGCTTTTACGATCTGCGTGGGAAGAGAAGCAGCTGGTACATTCTAAGTTTTTTTTTATTTCTCCCAGACCAGCATGGGAGTTCTAAATATACATTTTCATAAAATAAAAAAATGTTAAAATTATTCAAGTTTAAGAGAAAATTCAAGATCAAGGTAGAGGGCCGGCCCAGGTATCTCGTTAGCCGAATGTACTCAAGTGACTTGAGTAATAAACATGTTTTTATTATGATTATGGTTGTGCAGTGACCATCACACGGGCTAGCGAGAAAAGCGAGCGTCGACCAAGTGAAGGAAGCGGGCAATTTGGTTACCCTTCTTCTTTTTCTTAAGGTGCCGCTTCATTCCTGAAGATTGGCAGTCAGCTCTTTAAATCTTGATTTGTCCATGGCAAGCCTGAACAGGTTGTTTTACCGTTTTGATACCAGGCCAATGTCGGATGTTCCTCAGCCATGATATTTTGGCTACCCCGAAGGCTAGTCAAATGGGATCCTTTTTTGTAAATGTCAAAACAAACCTTTTATTCTATGTGATTTGTATGAAATACAGGCAGATGACGTCACAGTTTCTTGGAGTCAAATAGCGCTCTTAATATCGGTTTTTCTGCAATATTAAATTGAAATCACATTGAAAATGGATAAGATCATGATAAGCAACATTATTTCGTAACATTTTATTTTTGAAATGATTAATTTTTGACCAAGGAAAATACCCAATTGGGTAGTCAACTAAAATATATAAAAGTGTTGAAGGTGCCTTTAATCGAAAATATAAACTACTTTAAAAAACTAATTTGAATAAAAAAAATCTAAGTGTCTTCAGGATTTTTTTATTTAAACATCTGTCAACTGTCAATGTCTACTGTTTAAATTACCGTCGTTATGTTGATTGTTGTCAAGTTGTTGTATTGGTAGATGACAGTGACAGTGACATATAATACACAGGTGCCATTTTTGTAACGTGAAGTCACTAAACGAACGGTTTTTGTATGGCATCGTTTAGGTGACACCGCGTTTCAAAAATGGCGTTTCAGTACAGTACTGAAAGTGGAAATTGCCAACATTACTCAAAAAATCTTTATTGTGACATCACTTCCTCAAATAAGCTTGACCTTGCTTGAAAATGAAGGTCAATGGGATTTTTGCAAATATCTAAATAAGTAAGACCTTATTTTAAAATCTGATTATAGAAAGCTTCTCCTAGAGGCTACTCGAAAAGGATTGCGAATCAGATCTTTTTAAAAATGACTTGACAAGCTAATATAAACCCTATTAGTTACGGAAGGTGGGATAGGTAACGTGCAGTGCAGTGACCAAAAAGGGGAGCGAGCGAGTGGTGACCAAGTGACCGAAGCCACAGAATAATTACTAGCACTCACGTACAGAAGTCTTACTCAGCAAATAATGTCAAAGAAATATCTACAAAATGTCGTTAGCGATACGGTTTAATTTAGCTCGCGTCAGAACTCGACACATTTCGTTTAGATACCCAGAAGTGCATTGCAAGCCAATTTTATTTTAATTTTATTTATTTATTTGTTTAATCTTTATTGTTCATCAAATACAAATTGTACAGAACAATAGGCGAATTTAACGCTAGAAGCTTTGTCTACCAGTCAACCTTTGGGTTATGCTGATAGTCTAAATTATTAATTAATCTGGACAAACGATTTATGTCACTGAATTTACCACGAGTGGTTATTGCGCGCGTAGTAATAATGTACATAAGTATATTTTCAATACCGGGGAGTGACACAGGCCTGCTGAAGCTAACAATTTGTCCAAATTTAATACATTTCCCATAACATATACGCACAAGACTCGGGATTTTTCGACGACCTCCGTGGCGTAGTGGTCACCATGCTAGTCCGCCACCCAGAGGTCCCGGGTTCGATCCCCGGTCAGGGCAAGTTGGAAAATGGCCTTTTTCAAATTATCCTGGGTCTTGGATGTTTATCTATATATGTATTTGTAATAAAATATAGTATCGTTGAGTTAGTATCCCATAACACAAGTCTCGGACTTACTTTGGGGCTAGCTCACTCAGTGTAATTTGTCCCTATATATTTATTTATTTTATTTATTTTTGCACTATCCTCACTCGCTAAGATAAAACTCCCCTGGCTCGCAGATCCAATTTAGCCAACAATGAGAACCACCGGAAAATCGATACGGCACAATGCCTCCTGATGACGGCAATTTGCCGCCACCGAGGACCTATTATGAATCCATAATAAGACGCCCATCGATCTGGCGATACAGCTGCACTAAATAAACAAGAGCTAGTTTTATGACAGTACTTTCCATGCCCTTTCTAGATATCTTTGGGTGTTTTTACTGGTGGTGTTAATTTACTTTACTTTATTAGCATAACTAGCTGTACCCGTGGGCTTCACTCCCCGTGGGAATTCCGGAATAAAGAGTACCCTATGTCCGTCCCCGAGTCTCAAACTATATCCATATCAAATTTCATCCAAATCGGTTGAGTAGTTAAAGCGTGAAGAGGTAACAAACAAACAAACAGATATACAAACTCACTTTCGCATTTATAATATTAGTAGGAAGTAGGATAACAGTCCACTGCTAGACTTAAGGTCTCTTCCAACAAGTTTATTTGCAAGGCAAATTAAAAAAACCTTACGACGCCATCTAGTGATGAGTGGTGGACAAAAAAGCGGTTGTTATAAGATTGACGCTATTGTCTTTCTGCCTGTGTGTCTGTCTGTGGCATTGTAGCGCTAGAACGGATGAATCGATTTCAATGCAGTTTTTTACGTAAAAGAAACTTTTATTGCGGTAGTTTTTAGCCATGTTTGATGAAAATCAGTCATTAAAATTAACAGTCGTTAAAAGTTTGTTTGTTTGTAATAACTTTATTGTACCAAAACAAATACATATACAAAGACAGCTTACGAAAGAGCAAATATACAAAGGCGGACTTTCCCAAGTAGGGATCTCTTCCAGTCAACCTGCGATAGATTCAGAGGATATTTACTCAATTAAAAGGTAGAAGCAAGTACGTACAAATTTAACTACATATAAGATCATGCTTACATTGCTACACAAAAGTTATTGGATGTTAACGCTTCAATTGTTATTTACCTGGCTTATTATAGTTATTTATTTAAATAATAGATGGCGCTACGGATATCGATTCCACTTAACATCGGTTAGAATATTGTGTAGTTCCTCCTTTTATCACTAGATAGTGTCTGGTGTGTCCGGTTTTTTTTAGATTTGTCTAGCAAATAACCTTATGATCTGTTACTCAAAATTGGCTTTGTTTACCAAACCATACTATACAACTATCAATAGCAGCCGCAAAGCTCTATCATTGATGATGACGCCAACTTTTTCGATCTATTTATTTTAAAAATGAGGCTTTAAATGTGTGTCTCTCTCCCTCTCTTCTTAAATTCAATCTTTTTCCACCACTTCCAGGTCTATTAATATTGTTTGTAAATGTGTGTCTCTCTCTCTCTCTTCTTAAATTCAACCTTTCTCCACCCACTGTAGAGTTGAGGTCTATTCTTATTATTTGGACTCTCTAAATATATATTCTACATAGAATACCTCAAACTGTGATCTACTGACACGTCCATTTATTGCAAAAATGCCATTAATTTCCCATTATTAAGCTTTCCTCCGTCACCCCTCACGGCACCTTCACATTTGTTTTCCATAGCTATTTTAATATCTTCACTTTCTGACACTTAATTTAGCCTGTTAATCCATCATTCCAGAAGAGTGCCGCTTTTGATAGACATTTTGAAATTGGGAATCGTTTCATTCGGAGACATCTTCCATATGCTATATGACAAAAAGCTTTTGTTATCCATTTATTTGAAAGGAATTTTAATTGTTTTGTCTGAGGTGTAGGTGTAAGAATGGAATAGATTCCTGTTCGCTTAAAAAAAACGCAGTTTGGTCCAACAGACAAAAAGGATGCAAAGTGTGAACGCATTTGCGTTTTCTAAATAACACAAGACTAGGCAATAGGTATTATGCATAAAAAAATATGTTATTTAACCAGTTTATCCATAAATATTCAAAAATAAAGTACTGATAATGAAACAGGATAAAAATTGGTTGAAAAACTAACGAGATATAACTATTTTACGAAAATATGTCTATCTCACTCGCAAAAATGCTACTTTCTATGGCAAATGTATAGATAACATGAACGTTGACGTCACCAGTCTATATCGGACTTCTCTTTCTAATTGAAACTTTAAAGTATCACAAGTTCGTCGCTGATTAAGATATTTTATAAATTCTTTCATATTTGTTTACTGTGGTTAATAAAGATTTTATTAAAAATACAAAAAAAAGTGCATATTCTCTATTGTTCGTGCATTTCAAGTCCCTTATTCACAATCACAAGGTGCTTAATGCTTATTACCTAATTGGGGTACAAACTCAAGAGTAACTGAAATAGTTTTCCGTATTACTATGCAGCATTCGTCCGAAGTTTATCACCTAGGAATTCATTCACACATCTGGACCTTTTTATTCGGACAATAGGACAATAAGACAAGAGTTGGGAAATGCCAAAACTGCGTGTTTAGGGGCCGGCTAAGCCATCAAAGGTACATTAGGATTTCTACCACCTTTTCATAAAGCCCGATACGTTCTTGTTGTGCGAATTCAAATAACGCTTGACCTTTGCAAAGTTTGTTGAGGAAAATAGCGTGTCTTTGTGGATTTACGTACAAACTCGATGCAAAAAGACGGGTACTATAAATTTGAAGCGGGTATGATATAATATAAAGTGGTTATTATAGCTTCAAAACTAATAAACTTATCTTGATAACCTGTGTTTGTTTAAAAAAATTATAAAATGTTGCTTGTGATTGATTAAAGAATAATTTTGAGTGGTTGGTTAAAATTTTTTCGAACACATGTAGCAAATGTGTAAAAATAACATGGCAAAGTTTAATAGGTTACCTACTATTGGCTCAGTCAACTGTAGACCTCGCAATTCACCCCCAAGCCGTTGAAGTTTATTGGATGAAAAACTTGTTCGAGCAAAAAAGTTGCGTCTTAATAGGGGTAAGAAAAGTGTTAAGTGCATGTATGAAAGTTTTTCGAAATGGCTAATAAATAATATCTTTTAAATTCTGTACTCTGGCCCCATTCAAAATGGCTCCGCTAGTACCTGCTTCGCCAAATAAATAAAAAATAAAGCAGCCTATAAAATAAAATTAATTACAAAAATTCTAATTTAATTCTAGGAGAGGAAAAATGTTAGGACATTTAATTAGACATGATAAATTTTTAAAAGTACTATTGGAGGAAAAAAATAGAAGGAGAAAGAGGTAAAGAAAGACCAAGAGATAGTTTTATAAAACAACTAAAAGACCAAATTAATGTTTCAACCTACAAGGATGTAAAGAAGTTGACTTGGAGAGAGAAATGGAGGGCATTGGTTGCTTCACAGACAGGCTCTTTAATAGTAAGATGAAGAAAAAATATAACAAAAACAGACAATATACGTTTTATTGCCAATATTAGTAAGCAAACAGCAAAAATGTGTGAGCAATATTTTCCTATTTTATTTCGATATGATTTAAACATTGTACGAGTACTTTACAAACCTCTTAGTATTCTATGACTCCCACAGTCTATCTGCCCTAAGTCTGCGTCTATATTAAGGATTTAGACGGTCGTTAGAAACACTTGGGCGGGTTTCTGGGGTCTGTATTAGGCGCAGATGTAAATATAATGGTTGTATTTAAAACGCATTATCTTAGATGTGAGTTGCCGGATTTTCCCGAACGCATTTGTGGGTTAGACATCTGTTAAACGCGGTTTTGTTGATGTAGACTTTTACAATTAATGTTTACATTTGTTCACACAATATGTGTTATGGTCAACTTCTCATCTCTAATGGGATTTTTAGTTACTAATAAATTCTTGATTTCTCTATTTTAAAACTCATATTGCTGAGATTGTTTCTTTGCATACAAATAACCAAGTAATGTGATTGTGTTATCAAAATATGGATTTATAATTTTTATTATCAACATCATCAGGTCTCCACTGCAGGAGCATGTGCCTCTCTGTACTAATTGGAGTCATACCTGGCCAGGCCAGCCAGAGGACTTGGCTTACACTCTCCACGCTTGCCAGACGGGCTGGATTGTATGTCCTAAGTCGCCTTCTACAACATTCACGGAAAGACTTGGAGAGGTCCTATTCTACTATGCCGGAAACTACACAGCGATCAATAGAACATTCGGCAGAAATAATGGAGTGGCTTCCCCATGTCGTGTCAGATTTCAATTTTAACTCACATTCATTTGAAAAGAAACAGTGCGGGCGAAAGTGCTAGTCACCTCGAAGATAAACATTTTTCGCCGCAGCCTCCAAGTCTCAAACTATGTTGTGAAAAACCACTCAAAACTTCTCTTTTTCTTAGTAGGTGCCGCTAACATATACTGAATTAATAAAACACCAACAAAAAAAAAAAAAACTACATTTTACTAAGGAAACTTTGCTAAGGAAAACCTTTGTAAAGTTTGTTTATAATGACTATAAGCCGTAGTTAGAAGCCCCCCGGGATGACCCGGATACCTGCAGAAAGCCTTTGCACAGTATACACGGCGGTGCCAACACAAAATTTTAAAACTGAAGAAGACACTTCCCTAAACAAATATTTTGTGAAAAAAAAAACGGTTACTTAAATTTGTATGTATTAATTATTCAGTTTTTTCTTAAATGTATTGACAATGTCATTTGTACGGATATGATAATGAAAATCTATGTGTGAAATACATATGATCAGTAAAAATGACAAATAGGAAAAAAAATCTTAATTAATTTGCAAATTCTGTTCAAAAAAGAGTAATCTTGAGAAGATCGTTTGACAATATTCTTAACTTTTTTTAATTTATGTCAAATCCACGCCAGTGGAAACGCTCCGAAGATTTAAAAAACGAAATGCAGGAAATTCGTTTTGGAATAAAAAAGAGTGAATTTGTATCAAAAATCTTTTTACAACTAGGCCGTGAAACAAAAAGATTATTTTACATACAATTATTACAAGTCGTGCTGTTAAATTGTATACACAGTGCAATACTTAAATCTACAATTGATATATTGCTCTGTTTGTCCCATTAAGGGGACGCACCGTGAAAATGGGCATTTTCTATTTCTTATTTCTCAGCGAATATCAGAAATTTAGAGCTGATACTTGCTAATAGCATACTAGAACGCTTTTCTAGCATAATTGTGGTTGTGGATACATGATTAGTTAAATTTTGTAACACAAACTTGCTCGTCAAAAACACCTCTACCAAAACATATATGGTCTAATTTCTCACAAACGAGAGGGACTTCAGCTTTGAAACTTTTTATGCAGATCAGTAATTATGTAATCTTCAAAATTGTGGTTCAAATTTTTTTTTTCTTGCTTTATTTTTAATTTTAGAGCTATTTTTCTATAATTGATAAGTTTTGCGTGGCTTAAGATTTCAGTCATATAAGCCCTTTTACCTTCCTGAAAATTATTGTAATTGCCGTCTCGCTTTTTCGCGAGTGTATTTAAATAAACTGTTCTTGTTGCACAGATTTTTGACAGTTATACATCAAATTGTCAGATGGCCGATGGGCCTAGCGGAGCAAGAACGCGTCGCTCTTCACAAAAAAAATGACATTTAATTTCGTAAAATTATTGTCACAGTGTAAAATAATATCACGAATATATATGAGTCGAACAGTCTGTAAACAAACGTGCGAGTAACTTTCTTACACTGTGTCACTTGTCAAAATGTCAAAGGAAGTGTCAAAGTACAGCGTGGCATAGATTGATTACCTGACAGACATGGTCGGCATAGATTTTTTTTCATACAAGTACCGTACATAAAATATCGATTTATAATATTTTAGTTTTATTTAATTACCAGTTTTGTGGCAATAAATTAATTTTATAATAGCCAAAGAAACTTATCTATAGATACTCTTCGGATTTATTTACTTTTAGATTTCGAGAAATATACACGTACATACTGTGCCACTGACTGACTGGCTGACTGATTGATATGGTTGTTTGACCTGCACCGTGCTGATAGCCATAAGGAGTGAAGCTCACTTGCTTGGTGTGGGAGCAGAGAGGGGGGGGGGGGGGGCTTTCTGCTTATTCCTCTAAACAAGCAACCAAGTGAAGCTTGAGGCCTAAGGCAGAGGTCACCTACGAGGCCGTAGGCCGAGCCACTCCCACCACGTGCTTCGTCGTTCTTTTTTTTGCAAACCAAGATGGCCGCCGAAAGCATTTTTTAAACGTCTCACTGGGACTTTGTAGGAGTCTGATTTTTGCATGAGGGGGTAAAGCACCCTGCGGAACTCGAAACTGGATTCAGATTTTGGATCCAAAATGGCCGCCCACACATTTTTCTTGTTTTCTTAAGTAACTGGAGCTTTTATCCATTTTATGAACTGGAAAAATATCTTAGCCTACCTCAACAGCTGCACGAAAAACCGCGGGCTGCTTGCAGCTTGCGTAACGCCTAAAGAGCTAGTACATTTGTTAAAATTGATATAAAATATCGATTAATAAGTATAAAATATCGTTAGTCTATATACTATATTTGTAGCCTTAAAAAACCATAACAATATCGATAGGACTATTGATAATATTGATTACTGACAGTTTACAATAATATCGATGACAAGTAAAACTATCGACAGTTTTTAGGGTTCCGTTTTAAACAAGGAAGTTTAGGAAGACCTTATAGTTTCATCATGTCTGTCTGTTTGTCTGTCATCCGACGTTTTATTTAGAGACTATAAGTACTAAAAAAACTATAATTTGGCATAATCATGCCAAAAAACAGTGAAGTAAAATAGGGAAAATCTTATACCTTTATACGAGCAATTCTTGTATATGTATTTATTTATAAATTTCTATGATCTCGAAAACGGCTCTAACGATTTCGCTGAAAATTGGTATATGGGGGTTTTTGGGGGTAAACTATCGATCTAGATTAGTCTTATGTTTGGGAAAACGCGTGTTTTCGAGTTTCTTTCTACGCAGAATATGGTCGCTAATTTCGTCGCGCCGGCCGCCATCCGCTTAGCTCAGCGGTTAAGGATACTGACTGCTAGAAAGAGTGTTCCGGGTTCGAATCCCACTCGGTGACTTACTTTTGTTTTTTTTATGTTCAAGTTTATATATAATTTTTTATTTCGTACTGTTTTTAGACAAGTTTTAAAAAATAAAGTTAATGTTTGAGATGAAACCGACCGAGCAAAGCTCGGTTACCCAGGTACTATAATATTGTAGCCCCCATGAAAGTTTTTTTTTCGACTAACCCATCGTGTAGAGTATCGTTAAATAGGTCTTTCAAAATATTTTGAGCTTGTTAACACCATTTTTTATTTAAGAATCCATTTCTAGAATATTTGTATTTAATAAAAGTTAAAATAAAACTATCAAACCTAATAAGGGTTAACGAATTTAAAAAAATCATAAAATGAAAATAAAATAAGTTTTTAGACGTTTTTGGTGGCGTAGACTTGGCTTGGCCGGACGGTTTTACCATTTGGGTACGGAACCCTAAAAAGATAAAAGATCTAGCTTAACTTTAAAAAATTGGGTAAAAATAAAGGACTGAATCACCCTTTCTTGGCACTTGTTTAAAATTTTGCCTATCGTTTACAGTAGCACAACTGTACTGTAGACAAATCTGAATACATAAGATTGTTCTCCTAGCATTTACACTACATAGACACTCCGCAAATTCGACGTCAGTTTAAAATAAATGTAGTGCCCACAGTAGTGCCAATATACAACGTGGAAGGGATATACCCGTAATAAATCGAACCACGGGCTAAACTAGACCACTAACTATAATCAAATAAAAATCACAACCAAAAACTAAAAAAAATTGGCATTTCCATACAAAAGTGTGCCGCCTGGAAAATTTGTATGAGAATTTCGAATTCGGTTCTTTTTTACTGTTATTTTATAATTATAATAAAGTGATCTAGTATAGCCTGTGGTTCGATTTATTACGGGTATGTCCCTTCCATGCTGTATATTATCTAATTATTTTTTCAACACACTTGCTCGTAAAGTGGCTCTAATTTCATCGGTTTTAGATATATAAAGTAGGTCATAAAATACGCTTGCGTTATAAACATATTAAAAATTACTAAAAACAGCCACTTTAGACACTTTTTGTAGAGGTTTCTAAAGCTGATAGTATTTCAATGACTTTCGAGGTTCTAATGAAACTTAAGGATACTAGCTTAAAAGTTGTGCGAGGATTTCTGGTAATCTCACTTACAGAAAGATTGATTATTTTTTCTGTATTTTCAAGGTCGCTAGCGCTGGTAGCAGCCTTAAAATAAAAATCAGTTTAGATATAAGTGTATTGAAAAACGTCGAGCGACATACGTGTGTATATTAGTTAAAACACTTTCAGCTCTATTACGCCCTCGCTTTCGGCTCGGGCTGGAAAATCATCACACACAAAACTTATATCATAACGTACAACTATTTTACAATTTTAAAAATATTACTTACTTTAATATAAATAATTGAATAATGCAGCTCTTTTTATATAGTTACTTTTTTACCCCTTAGTAATTTAGTATATACCATACATGCTGACTTTTCATTGGTTTTGGAAAAAAATCTATTGTAAATAAATTCCTCTATCCATATACTTAATTCAAATTTGTGTATGACATAAGATAAAAAAATCGAGACCACGTAGTTACGCCCGATCAAAAACTACGGTGCCTGGTGGTACTACTAATTGATCTCACGATTTTACTTTGTTTTTGAATTTTTATTTCGACTCGCTAATTAGTTTTACTAACGACCCATATAAAGTGGCCCTTAGCTTCAAATACAATGAAAAATCACTGTGTATATTTTAAAATTTAAATCAACTATTTTTGTTTTTTCTAAAGGCTGACCGGTAGACAAAGCATCAGCATTAAGTCCTTGTACGGACATGACCTTATTCAATTCTTTACAAAAACATAATATGTTACAAAAATGTAAACATATTAGATTTATTTCATTACGTCATGTCTTCCATACTGTAACCTCTATATATTTTTAACTTTATCTGCATTGCGTTTAGACATTACTACAAACCTAGCGGAAAAGAACGGACAACTTTTGAATCAATTTTGACAGATTTTGAAAAATAAAACTGTAGAGCCAAGCCTTAAGGATAAAGACGTAATATGATGTATGTTTGTATAAAATAGTTTTTACTTTTGCCCACAAAGGTGTCCCGAAAATTTGCCGAATGCTTCCAGATAGTTATGCCACTTTGGTAACAAAATGGACTCCTGAAGATGGTCGCGGGGAGAGTGGTTGGTCCAGAAAGCGTTGGTGTGACAAATAGTTTGAGGGGAAATGGAAGTGACGCACACTCGAGACGTTTGGAAGGACATGAGGATGCTATTAATATTTTTCTAGCCTTTTAGGTCCCATAATTGGCCAAAGGCCTCGATCCCTTGTTGTTTCTATTTTATTCTAGCTATTTTTAATTTTTTGGTAATTCTCTCGAATCGTCGTCTCACCTGAGACGACCTCCGTGGCGTAGTGGTCACCATGCTAGTCCTCTACACAGAGGTCCCGGGTTCGATTTGGAAAGGGCAAGTTGGAAAATGGCCTTTTTTAAATTGTCCTGGGTCTTGGATGTTTATCTATATATGTATTTGTTATTATAAAATATAGTATCGTTGAGTTAGTATCCCATAACACAAGTCTCGAACTTACTTTGGGGGTAGCTCAATCAGTGGAATTTGTCCCTATATATTTATTTATTATTTATTTACCTTAGACGCATATTACATACAGAACGGGAGCTCCTAAGGTCCCGCACAATATGCGTCCCCGTTCCCCGTCCATTTTAAGTATTTGTTGTTACAGACGCAAAAGAAATACAGAATTTCACTGTCTAGCTATCACGGTTTATATGAGATACAGCCTGGGGCCAGACAGACGTATGGGCGGACGAGCGAATGGACAGCGGAGTCTTATCAATAGAGTCCCGTTTTACCCTTGGAGTACGGAACCCTAAAGAGGCCTAAAAGTCAGCCGAATTGTTTTGCACTGTGACAAAATATCGTAAACAATTTTCAATGTACAGAAAAGCAAAAATCCCGTTTCGGGGTATCAATTTCTCAAAAGAAAGTTTAAATGAATCCTGCTTTTCACCACAAAATATGACAAGCGAATTTCAAAGAAAAAGTTTAGTGTAAGATAAATTATGGTCAGCTTTTTACTGGGCTAATATCGCATTTCAAGGCCATGTCAAGAACATCCTCGGGATAAAAAAGTTTAAGGATATAAAAAAAGCGACTTTCATTTCTGGTTTCCTTTATCAGTTCACCAAACTCTTTCTGAAAGCAAAGGCTTGATTTATTGCCGTGTGGTATCCGGCAGAGTAGAAAAGAACCACTCCAAGTCCTCCCGTGGATGTCGTAGAAAGCGACTTGGAGATACAAGCTAAACAAAGCTTATAAACATCAATGAGTCTCCTCCAACCCGTCTGGCCAGCGAGGAGAGTGTAGACCAAATCCTCTAGCTGCTCTGGCCAAGTATGGCTCCAGTAGTACAGAGATGGTCGTGTTGCTTATTGGAGATTTAAAAGACCTAAAGATGATGATGAATGTATTCAAAGCGCGATAGTTTAAAAGCCGAAGCTTTTTATCAAAAGCGGTTGTGTAGTTGAGTGTCGTTGGTTTTTAGTTTAGAAAAATTATCTTTTACTTTTACTTAACACGTAGAACGCCAGACTTAAAACCATGTTTAGCCCAGTGGGCCGCGGCAGACACCATGTGACCGCATCATATCGGGTCCAGGGCGCCGCGGCGAACACCGTGTGTCCGCGTACCCTCGATGACTTTAAATGCCTTTACACGGCCGGCAGACAGCGTTTCGATTCTTTTTACAGGGGGAAGTGATCCGCGCGGCCCCACAGTACAATCTGGTCACTTGGCACAAAAAAAATTGAAAGGACTTAGAATTTATGAGCTTTTCAACAAGATGTGTCCAAAAACTGTTTTGAGCACATTACATTAAGTGTTTTGATTTTTAATTTAGTGAGGTTACAGTTAAGTAAACATATTTTTTGCCTTTATATTGCACTAGAAAGTCATAAGAATTATAATAGTTATCAGTCAAGCACGTATCCAATAAGTAATCCGGGTTCCGTAGATAATAATTAACGTAAGAAGTTACCTTTTCGTGAATAATTCTACGGTTTACCAATATTTCGACTTATTTTGTAAAAGTAAATATGAAACACTACTTTTTTATCCTACTGCGACAGACGGAGGGTTATGTTTTTTGAATGAATGTGTATGTATGTATGTAAGTACTTACAAAGGGAGCAAGAGCAAAAGTCCTTGCGACACGACATCCGCTCCTTTTAATACTAAATGTATTAAGGAAACGATAAAGCAGAACAAAGGCTCCAAAATGTTTGCAAGAGCTATGTCGGTTAGGCAAAGTCGATTGATGAAGCTGAAGACGGAGGACGGCGGCGCGACGTCCTCCGTCTGGCGTAGATTGAGAGGTTTTATGGACAGCTGTACACCTCAGTTTTACAACCCAGTAAACAAATGGCTAAAGACCCAAGAGCCAAGCTAACCCGACACTATACCGAAGATATCCCGGACATCAGCCTGTACACTGAGAAAAAAATACTGTTGAATTAACAATAAAACTTTAATCCCTGAGAGCCGTCCATAGTGAATTGTTACCATATAAAAGTTTTTATTGCCAAATGAAATCGATAATTGGGTTGATTCGGCAACAATAATACATCGCTGAAGAAGCAAGGTTTAATCTTGTCATATCAAATACTCCTATTTGTTTCCCTAACAATTGAACTTTGTTCCCATACATATTCCCGTTTGTTCCAATACCTATATCATTTTGTTCCCTTACCCATTCCGGCTTTGTTTCCCCAGCAATCTGACTTTGTTAACGTAACTATTCCCCATTTTGCCTCCCTAAAAATGTAACTTTGTGCCTGTAGCTGTCTTCTTTTTGCTGCCTCAGCAATTTAACCAACCCCTTTCATGACCGTTCTTAAATCTGGCCACATTTGTAAATTATCTTTTTTTTCTTTTGAATTCGTTGACATAAAAATAGCAATACAAAGCAATACAAAAGAAAGTTGTGTTTTCTGCTGTGATCAATATCATGGGTAAGGGTTTTCATTGGTGCCTTTAACAATAATATCCTTTGAGCATTTTTAAGGAATGTCAAAGGCACCAATTCACCTTTTATATTAATTGCGGTAGTATTACACATCATATTTTTGTAGTACTTATTTATGTCAACAAATGTAAAAGAAAAAAAAGATAATTTACAACTAGTAACCAGATTCAAGAACGGACATGAAAACGGTTGGGTAAATCACATTTACAAAATAGCAAAAGAAAAATAGGAAGAGCTTAAAAATAAAATAGGTTAAAATCTCAAAACTTACATTTTGTAGCAAAAAAGGGTATTATGTTCAAAAAGGATCGCAAGACAATTATATAACTATATATAAATTTTTTTTAACTTGCATTTTATTTACCAATATCGCCATCCTTGTAAACCTTACAATTAATTGATTTGGGGCAACGTATTACCAAACAACGTTAGGACAGCTGCTGATTGATACAAAATTATTTTGACAATCTATTTTTATTTGTACTGCAGTATCAAAGTATTAGGTACAATAATAATTATAAAAAATGTTTATATCTCCCACTACTGACAGGTACTTACACCTCATGCTTTTGTGTCTGATTTTTCATCACAAGTTACGTTTATCCCAATTGTTTACTGTTCACTGCACAGATAGACACATCGAACCAGCCGCACAGATATAAGATATATATAGATATTAGCACATATATAGAGATATTGTTCGCCGTAAAGTGCACCACACGCTCGAACATGGTACGACACCGCACACCATTGGATTCACAAAACGATTTGATTACATTACTGTCCTCCATGATGAAATTTAGATACCTAGAATGTAAATCTCCACAAACAGTTTCACGACTGCAGTAAACGCAGCCACGCGGTCGAACACTCGCGAACAAACTAAGCGCCTGAGTTTAAACCATGGCAAAACGGCACTAGTATTTTGTCACGATACAATAAAGAACACCCTAATATTTTGTTACTTTTGAGTATTGTTGACCCAGCGATGCACCAATAAACATGACAGCAACTTTAGTTTTGTTAGAAGTTATTTTGTTATACTATAAACACCTATATTAATATTCGAGCAACAGTAGCGGTTGTTACTTTAACAACGTTATTCAACATTGTTACACTGTTAAAATTTCCGAAGCCGCAGGTACAATAAATATCTGACCATAAAAAGATTGCCTTGGGCATAATTTACCCTTTGTTAGTGTATGTCAAGTGTTTAGTTGCAGTAATTATAAATATTTAACAACGCTTTTATTGACGCTTTGCCAGCTTATTTTTTTCTCAGTGTACGAGATTAGGTTGGCCTTGGCGCCGTGCGAGGATGGAATTACAGCAGAGCTTCTGAAAGCGGGCGGAACGCTGGTACTGAAAGTCCTTCTGAGGCTCTTTAATTCCGTTATGCTCGAGGGCGTAACGCCGGAAGCTTGGAGCAGGGACGTGGTGGTCCTGTTCTTCAAAAAGGGAGATAACACCCTATTGTAGAACTATAGGCCTATCACGCTTCTGAGTCATGTATATAATTTGTTTTCGAAGGTCATCACGAATCGTCTCGCAAACAGGTTCGATGCCTTCCAGCCTACCGAATAAGCCGGTTTCCGTAAAGGTTTTAGTACCTTGGACCACATTCATACGCTGCGGCAGGTTATAGAGAAGACGAGGGAGTATAACCGGCCGTTATGCTTGGGGTTCATGGACTATGAAAAATCCTTCGATTAGATCGAAATATGGGCCGTGCTTCAGTCCCTTCAGCGAAGTCGTATTGACTATCGGAATATCGAAGTGTTGAAATGCTTATACAGTAATGCCACTATGTCAATCCGCGTACAGGAGCAGTGCACGAGGGCAATTCCATTGCATAGAGGTGTAAGATAGGGAGACGTTATATCTCCGAAGCTGTTCACACTGGAAGATGCCTTTAAGCTTCTGGAACGGGAAGGATTTGGCATCAACATCAATGGCGAGTATATCACTCACCTTCGATTTGCCGACGATATTGTTGTCATGGCGGAGTATTTCCAAAGGAACCCTAATTTTCAATAACACCACGACCTTCTCCTATGCAAACGCAAAGGCAAATGAACGAGTGAAGCGCGTCTCGCTCGCTGGGGCTCGCAGGTGAGGGCGGCGCGGCATAGTGCAGGGGGAGCCGACAGTAGGACCCGCGCGGCGCCCGCGCAAGGAAATACGGTTGGACGTTCTAGCAGGCCGTGACGGACACTCGTGTCTGCCATTTACCATCTCAGAAAATAATGCATAACGTCTCTGTTCTATAAGTTGCCCATTATTTTTAGGTTATTTCTTATCGATATTTTCAAAAAAAATCCCTATCAATTTTTGGACGTTCTTTATTTTTTGGTACGGCCCCAGGGGAAAGTATGCTGTCGACCACATGGTGTCCGACATGGCGTTCAAAGTGTTAAGCTACTTGGTCACACTCGCAATAAGTGCTTTTGCCTATTTAAAAACAAGAATCACAAAATATTTAAAAACTAGCTGTACCCACGGGTTTCGATCCCCGAGGGAATTTCGGGATAAGTAGTATCCTATGTCCTTTCCTGAGTCTCTAAGTATATACATGCCAAATTTCATCCAAATCCGTTCAGTAGTTTAAGCGTGAAGAGTTAACAAACAAACAAATATACAAACTCATTTTCGCATTTGTAATACTAGCTGTACCCGCGGGCTTCGCTCCCCGTGGGAATTTCGGGATATAGAGAGCCCTACCTATGTCCTTCACAGAGTCTCAAACTATATCCACACCAAATTTCATCCAAATCGGTTTAGTAGTTTAAGCGTGAAGAGGTCACAAACAAACAAACAAATATACAAACTGACTTTTGCATTTATAATATTAGTAGGATGTACAAAGCTTCTCCGTTATACTGCTAAAGGTAACGTGCACGACAATCTATTCTAGGCACTTTAGTTGAGAGATAGGTAACAAAATGACCTTCCTTCACGTAAGGCACCTATCTTTCCGATACCTACGACCAATTTATTCGAGAGCTATACATCTCTGAGTGCAAGGGAAGGGCGAACGAGATCAGAAAAGGTCCAATTCGAACCAACGATAAATTAGATTCGTTTTACTTCACCACACGAAACTCGATCTTTCCACTACGGTATAAGAAACCTTTTAAATTCTAACCCTTATTTGATCCGCACATAATAAGATTGTTTTTCGATACATTGAGGAATGTTAGACGGAACCTTGTCATTCTGTGCAGCTTTCATGCTGTGACCTCAATTCTAAATTATCTTTTGTCAGTAAAAGGGACATTGACATCTCATTTTACAGCTTTTCAATATTTACGTTTTCACATCTTGGAAAAGTTTTGAAAACCTTTTGCGAGGAATTGAAAGGTTGGAAACTTATTCGTAATTCGTAAGCGATGGTGGCAGTAAAAAGCTACCAAACATATGTTGCCGTGTTTTGCGCCACTTAAGTTTTAGTTTACAGACCTTGAGGTGTTATTTTAAGCTATTTTAACTAATTCACATGGAGGCATATTGCGTATTTTTTCTTAAAAAAACACAAACATGAAGCTAATGAATCTACGTGATTTTTAACACCGTGGAAAGAAAACCGTAACACGTACGCGCTACTTTTTCGCAGATCGCAAAAAGTAATAATGAACATTTACGAAATATTATGTATACTTTGTAGAGTTTCGTACTCAAAGAGTAAAAAGGGATTATTATTAAGACTCCGCTGCCCGTCTGTTCGTCCGTCTGTTCGTCCGTCTGTCCGTCCGTTTGTCCGTCCGTTTGTCCGTCCGTTTGTCCGTCCGTTTGTCCGTCCGTTTGTCCGTCCGTTTGTCCGTCCGTCTGTCCATCCGTTTGTCCGTCCGTTTGTCCGTCCGTCTGTCCGTCCGTTTGTCCGTCCGTTTGTCCGTCCGTTTGTCCGTCCGTTTGTCCGTCCGTTTGTTCGTCCGTTTGTCCGTCCGTTTGTCTGTCCGTTTGTCCGTCCGTTTGTCCGTCCGTTTGTCCGTCCGTTTGTCCGTCCGTTTGTCCGTCCGTTTGTCCGTCCGTTTGTCCGTCCGTCTGTCCGTCCGTTTGTCCGTCCGTTTGTCCGTCCGTTTGTCCGTCCGTCTGTCCGTCCGTTTGTCCGTCCGTTTGTCCGTCCGTTTGTCCGTCCGTTTGTCCGTCCGTTTGTCCGTCCGTCTGTCCGTCCGTTTGTCCGTCCGTTTGTCCGTCCGTTTGTCCGTCCGTCTGTCCGTCCGTTTGTCCGTCCGTTTGTCCGTCCGTCTGTCCGTCCGTTTGTCCGTCCGTTTGTCCGTCCGTTTGTCCGTCCGTTTGTCCGTCCGCGTGTCTGGACGTAGTAGACTGTAAAATTTTTCACAGATGATGTATTTTACTTGCCGCTATAAAAACAAATAGACAAAATAAAATAAATATTTAATTGGGGGCTCCCATTCAACAAACATAATTATTTTTTAATAGATTATGGTATGGACGGAATCCTTGTTATAGACGATACGAAAGCAGGTTATGTCTTTCTTTGTGAAAACATTGATTTGCAATAAAAACACTTTCTGCCACAAAAAAAAGTTCAAGAATGATTTGCCGTAGATACCTTTATATTTACCTACTTTTACCTACCTTTACTTTACCTAATAACTTTGTATTTTTATTAAATTATAATAACATACTGAATAGAGAATATTCTTTTACTTCGCAAAGTGTAAAATACAAATATATACACCAGGGACATACCCTTAATAATTCGAACCACGGCGACTATATGTATACTAGATCTTAATGGTATTATGAAAATAACATAATATTCAAGAAACAATTTTTTTTGCCAATTCCATACTGAAGTGTTCAACTGCCCGGGCAATTTGTGTGGGAGTGTCAATTTTTGGAACGAAGTTCCTTATCGCGCGTTGCGAAAGGGGGCTAGACGGAAAAAAATTAGACCAAAAGTTGTAACGACACTTTTTGCTATAGTTGTAAGTCGTGCGACGTGCGCGTGTTTCTCTGTCTGTCTCTCTCTCTCTCGAAATTCGTTCCATCCGGGTGTCCCTTGACACCTCTCAAGTTTTTTTTATAGTTCTTGTCTATATTTTTTTATTTCATTATACTATAGTGGTTCAATTTATTACGGGTATGTCCCTTCTAGGTAGTATAAAAAAATAAAATGTAGCAACTCGTCAAAACGCACATTGTCTAAATCGCATGTCGTCAAAATAGAAAGTGGTCAAAGATTAATGTACCGCGCTCTTGTCACCATCGGGTTGCCAGCAATTTTAGAACCAAATGGTTTGGCCCGCGATGATGGCAAGAGACCGGATGGTATGACGCTTGTGCCGTGGAGGTTGGGAAAGCCGTTGGTGTGGGACGCTACGTGTGTCGACACTCTGGCGGCCTCCCATCTTCACGGCACAAGCTCTAAGGCTGGCGCAGCTGCAGCCGCTGCGGAAACCCTAAAACGGCGCAAATATGAATGCTTAGGGAATGGCTTCATATTTGAGCCGTTTGGGGTTGAGACTTTAGGTCCGTGGGGACCATCAACTCACAAACTTTTTAAATTTTTTAACAAAAAATTAGTCGAGGTGTCGGGTGACCCAAGGGCTGGCAATTATTTCGCCCAACGAATAAGCATTGCCATCCAACGTGGCAATGCTGCCAGCCTTTTGGGCACTCTACCGCAGGGCAATGATCTGGAAGACGTTTTCTATTTGTAAGGTTTTTCTTTTTTATTATTATTATTTGTTTAGTTTAATTTAGAGTATAATTTAGATTTTAATTTAGTTTTTAATTTAGTTGTTAATTAAGAAGATGTACAAACAAATGAAATGACAGCTATATTCCCAAAAAATATAACTTAACTTGTAAAAAAACTTAAACAAAAAATTAAGCTATTTGTTTTCATTGGATATTTATTATTTGAAAGGAATATCATTTAAAATTTTGCGTTGACCAAGCCCTAGATAAACCTTCAAACTATTTTATGAACAACGTTCACAGTTTAAAGAGAGAATGTGAAGCTTTTCTACGCACATTAGCCAAAAGTGACCTTTTTTCGTAAATATCTCCGTTTCCTTTCAAATAATTTATTTAAAATAGGGGAAACACGACCTCGGAAAATTCAGGCAGCCCCTTAATATAAATTTGTATTTTATATTTAGCACTTAGAAATTCAGATAACTTAAACAGTTTAAATATCCATTATTTGTCCTGTCTAAACCAATTTCATTGAATCACAGCGACGTAAACGTACAAAGCCAGAGTAATTCAATAAAATACGATAGAACAATACTGACGCTGAAGAATTGAAATTGAATTGAAAACCGGCCAAATATTTGAGTACAATCAGTGGTTGTTTTTATTATGAGATTGAAAGACGCTGTCGTAGCGATATCGATGTGGTTTTTTGATGAAACTCCAAGATTGAGCAATCTTTTCTGTTATTATTTCAATCGAGATATGATTCTCGATGTTTCTTCTTGAATGGAACGGAAATATCAGTAACTTGCCGAAGCCCGCAACTTCGCGTGGATTTTAAGACTCCGGAAAATCATCAGGCTGAACAACTTTTGCTAAGGCTGCTTTTAGGGTTCTGTATTCAAATGGAAAAAAGCGGAACCCTTGTGGATTCATCACGTTTGTCTGTCTATCTTTCTGTCCTTCCGTATGTCACAGCTATTTTTTTCAGAAACTATAAGAACCATACTGTTGAAACTTGGTAAGTAGATGAATTCTGTGACCGCATTAAGATTTACACACGAAAGTAGAAAAGAAAAACAATAAATTTTGCGGGTTCCCATGCTTAGAACTGAAACTCATTTATTTTTCATCTTACCCATCCGTGTGGATTCTCTATGGACATATTTTTTTTTCTGAACTGAATAATTTGCGCGAGAGACTTCCAAAGTGGTAAAATGTATGTCCCCCCACCTGTAACTTCTAAAATAACAGAATGATAAAGCTAAAAAATATATATGATGCACATTACCATGCAAACTTCCACCGAAAGCTGGTTTGAACGAAATCTAGTATGTAGTTTTTTTTAATACGTCATAAATTTAAATTTAAATACACTATTATTAAAACATCGATCAAAGTTACAACGAACTACAAGAAATTTATATTACGTTACTTGCTGAGCGACCCTTCATGGGCGAGTCCGACTCACACTTGGCCGCTTTATTTTATTAATGTAAACTTAATGTAAACTTTGATTGCTGTATGTCAGCACTTCCGGTGTAATGTTTATAATTACTTTACAAAATCCTGATAACACGTAGACTGTTTTTATTAAATTTTATTTTCTTAAAGTTGTCTATATTTTTGATTCAAGGTACCTACAACACATTTATATTCTTTAGTTGACAAGCCACTTTATTTAGATTCCAATTATTAGAAAACCAATTATAAAAGGCACAAAATATAATAAAGAAGAAAGTTTAAAATCCATTTCTTGTTAGTTGGCTGAAAGGAACTTTTCTAAATGCTTTTTTGTAACTTGGGTGATAATATTGTTGTTATCAGAAGCACCGATTAAGTTATAAATCATTGCAAAAACCTTCGCAAGTTTTGAAATAGGAAGTTACAAGTAGGCTCTTTGTTCTCATATATGTCAGCAGTTGGAAAGAAAGCACTAAAAGTTTCATTTGACTTGGCACAACGCCTGCAATTAAAATTGTAAAAGAAAGAGCGTCCGGCTTCGTAGTAATCTCTAGATTAGAGTCCCTTTTGTGTCCGTCATTCGTTATGCAAGACTGGAAACTGTATACTTTTCATGTATATTTGCAATTTCAGTGAATTTATATTAATTAGGGCTCTAACAGACAAGCGATCGTATGCCCACGGTTGGTCACCGTGACACTGATTGAGCTAGCCCCAAAGTAAGTTCAAGACTTGTGTTAAGAGATACTAACATAACGATAATATATTTTATAACAAATACATATACAGATCCAATAGGTATAGTCAGGTTATTCAATTTAGTATATTTCTGCCCGGGTAACGGTGATGGTGTTCGTGAAAATAACAGGTAATCAAATATTGATAAGTCGCTAGCCGTTTCGCCTAGGTATAACCAAGATTTAGATTTTCGCTCAATCCGTCAATTGAGCTTTTTTTCCTAAACCAGCAGTTGAAGTTTGTAAAATATTGGTAAGTGTTCTCTACTATATCCTGCACTTGCTGGCTGGCTGAACCCTGAAGGAGCTTTCCTTCGCACCTCGTTTAGTGCCACGCTTCGAGAGCGCTGCACTTCGCCTTGAGCACTTTAGAGAAAATATGTTACCGGTTACCGAGTACTGATTCAATTTAATTGTAATGGGTGCTTTTAAATTGAGCACAAATATTTTAAGGGGGTAAGTTACGAATAAAGGCGAGAAATCAGCTAAGCTAAAATGGGATTGGGCGGGTCACTTCGGCCGTATGCACGCAGAGAGATGGGCGAAATAGCCACAGGCTGGATTACAACGGATGGACGTAGAGAGGTAGACCGAAGACGAGATGGGCATACGACTTGAGAGCATTCGAACAGGATCGGAAAGTTAAAACCAGAGGCGGCGTTATGGAAGGGGGCCTTTGCCCAGCAGTGGGAAATGAAAGACTTATAAAAAAAACGTCGAACGTCGCTAGCTGCTAGCGCTTACTATTGTTGTTGGCTTGCAGTGTTTTTAGCTTGCTGTGTCTGTTTGAAACTTTGAACCCTCCGTCTTATTGTGTGTGGTCGGATAATGGTTTAAACCTAGTAACAATGTAAGTATGTGTTTTATAATAAGACAATTATTGCCTTACACTTAACCGACTTTAATTACCACTGAGACACTGTTTTTAAAATTTTTGCTAAAAATAAGGCAGAGTAGGAATAGTCTTAAACGAAGCCGCAGCTGTTGCCTGGCTGGAAGTTTTTATTTATTTTAAGTTGTTTTAAAAAACAAAGCAAGTTTTGTAGACAATGACATTGTTAATAAAACTTTACAATTTGTCAAGATTTATTTTAGAAGCGTGCAGTTTAAAAATGTTCGAAACTGAATTTCGACAAAACGTAACTCCGATTTTAGATGAATCTTTAGACAGTTTGAAATTGGACACTTAAAAAATAAATATAAGACATTTAATTTTATCACAATAAACTATTAAAATTACTATACCAACGAAAAATAGTAAAAAATATATTTTTTTAATCTAGAAGAAAATATTGTTCCGTATTGGGAATGCCTACTTTGATTTCACGGGACTAATTTTCTATTAAAAATATATGAAATTTTCTCACAATATTTTTGAAAGATCTATTCAACGATATAATATCAATAAAAAAATAAAAACCCTAAAAACTAAAATTCTGTGTTAAAAATACTTTTCAACATAATGAAAAATTACATTGTAAAACTTCATAAATAGCTATTTTCAGTAACGTTGGACTGAATTTTTGTGCTAAAATTTGCTGTTTTCTGAACACACGCTCGCAATCCCATCGGAATCGGTCGCTATTACGTCGTGTCGAAGTTAAATTGTGTTCCGCCTTCTTAATTATTTATGCTGATTGTTATTCCGGCCTGAACGTGGCCTTGAACATAAATTAAATAGTATATGTATATATAAGTATATATATGTGGTGTGGGGTAAAGCAGCTAAACGGAAAAATTCACGCTTATTGAAATATTCACTAAAACACATTAGTGCAATCTGTCATTCGTCTCCTCTCTCGCTTTAACATGCGTCCTCTCACTCTCAGCGTTGAGATACACATCAAAAATTCATTAATTAAAATCTATTATACATTCGGATACATCATATATAAATTGTTACTTTACACATACAAGCTACCATAAAAACAAGCAGTAAGAAGTAAACAAGTGAGACGAAAAGGTGTTGCATTTCTTGTTTTTCGTGTGTGTAAGAAGCCAACACTGGTGGGTGCACTTCATTTATATGTAACTATAGCTGCGCCCCGCAATGTTACCCGCGAAAAGGTAGCCTATGTGTTATTCCAAGGTGTCAGCTTCCTGCATACCAAATTTTATCAAAATTGTTCCTGCCGTTTGCGCACACATACAAACCCCCACACACACACACATCCTCAAACTCACACATCCTCACACACATACACACACACTCTCAAACTTTCGCCTTTGTAATATTAGTGTGATTCAATTCTCTAATTCGGCAGTCATGAATAGTTGCTAATTCTTACTAATATACGTGTAATAAATGTGTGTATATACTTATATTTTCTTGTTTGACTGAACCTATTTAGATTAAATTTTATATGGATATTGTTTTATACCCAGGGAAGCATAGTATAGTTTTCCCCCTCCCCTCCGCTCCTAGGAATTTCGGGATACCGAAATTCCTAGGAGCGGAGGGGAGCGAAGCCCACGGGCACAGCTAGTTATTTTATAAGTGTAAATGTATGTTCTCACGGCAGTATTCTCATAGGAATCCTTCGAGTGAGGCATGTTCATCAAATATCCTCTCATCTTCTTTAACTTTTGTTGACTCTAAAACTTAGTAAGTAGTTTGTTATTCACTTAAGATCTAGTAAGTAGCGTTATGAGAAAATGTTGTGTTACACCAGTTCAATTTTGTGTTAACATGTGCCTAATTAAATACCTACATGCTTTCCTCTAACTATACTACCAACTTTAAGTACCTATACCTACGTCAAAGTCACGAATGGCATTTACTTTAGGTATATCTTCTAAAACAAATAAATATTTGCCAGGCAACTAAAAAAAAAACCCCGACTTTTAATTGTTTCATATACAAACGCCAATGGTTGAACGGTAGAGAATCCAATATGGCATTAGGTCCGCCACTTGTACGTTTTTTTTTACTGTGCAATAAAGTTTAAATAAATAAACGCCATCTAGATTTGGGCGGAGTCACTATATAGTGCAATTAATATCCGTAGCGTCATTTATTACTTGACAGGCAAAAAACAAAACGTAACAAAAGTAGGGGTACTTTCAAGCGATTATTTAATAACTTTTAAGCGACCGAACCGATTTTTATCCAATATAGCTAAGAACCGCAAGGGAACGCTTATACGTAAAAAAAGCTGCATTGAAATCGGTCCATACGTTTGAGCGCTACGATCCACAAACAGACAGACCGACAAACGTTAACGTCATAGTTTGACACCGCTCTTGTTTGTCGAGAGTTAAAAACAAACATGAGTTAAGTACACTTCTGTATATTCTATGTTTCGTCCTCGCAGTTGCTAATGTTTGTATAATTTGGAAAAGAGCTTCTAGCTTTACTTGTTGGTATATTTATGTAGGTCTAATGTATAATTAGTGATACTCGATGGATTTGTAATCGTATTACATTCTATTTTAGGGACCCTAATGCTCCATGTGTTTCACTTTCTGTTAGAATTTTTGTTACTAGCAAGTAGGCTTTAGTAATACAAGTTTTGCTAGGCAAATATAAAAAAACCTTGACGACTTGATATCCGCAGTGCCATGTATTTAGAGCCGAAAAATAATTTATAAAAAAAGCGTCTATTATTTTGATTTTTATCAAACATAGCTAAGAACCACCGCAAGGGAACTTGCTTTCACGTTAAAGAGCTCATATCAACATTGGTCCATCCGTTTAAACGCTACGATGCCGATGACACAGAAAGAGATAGACAGACCGACAGATATTAGCGATAGTCTCTTTTTTCGTCACCCCTCTTTTTTGTCGGGGGCTAAATACGCTGTTCTACACCTCTTTGTGTGGTATGCTAACATGTCAGTAAATTAGAATACATTTGCCTATAAACATGAAAAATACAAATAAACATAAATAACACCTTTGTATTAGCCGGTCCAAGTTTTCACCGAATGCTGACTGCGGTAAACACTTGGCTTTTTCTGCCCTAAGAACATCTCCAACAAACGCCCGTGGGAGGCGTGCCGGGAAATGCCGATTCACAAACAGATCATGCGCCCAAATGGATTGGATATAGGCTGTACTCTGAGGAGAGAGCCCTCACATATCCCGAGGTAAACCCTGAAGTGGACCCCATTAGAGCATGTAAAATTTTATCGTCCCAAAAATGCGTCATCAAGCTTTTGTCATTCTACAAAACATATATTTTTACGGGCTGCTGGTGGCAGGTATGCTGGGACTAACAGTAGTGGGTGGGCGCCGGCCGGCAATAGTTTGCATGAACCAACTGGTGGCGGAATCACACAAAGTAATTCAAATCACATAGTATATATTTTTATCAGTCACAGACATATAAAGGGAAGCAGACTAAACATTATTGTATAATGCAAAGAATGCCGCGTGGTTTTGTTTTTTTCTTTAACATAATTGGTAATATTTAGAACAAAAATATTAAATTACTATACTTATGAATATGAAAGAGTACTTTGCTAAACAAAACGCCCGCAATTACTGTTTAAAAGTATATTAATTAGGCAATTAAAATCTAAGCTACGTGTGACAAAAATCCACGCGTTCTAAGTATGTAATGTTTGGTGTGCTTCCCTTTGTACGTCTGTACTATCAACACACAATAGGGGTGACGACAGGGTCCTAAAAGTACGATTGTAATTAGTCCGTCTTTTAGATTATCTAAAAATAATGGACCCGTATTTTTCAGTTTACCAAAAAAGTAAAAATTCACAAAGATACGGAGCGTCAAAGTGCCGGAGTTGGGGCTTGCGACGTCACACTTAAGTAAAAACCGGGCTTAAGTGTGACGTCACGCCAAATTTATATGCGCTGTATCTTTGTAATTTTTGGTTTCTCAGAGAAAAGAAAAAATACGTGTACAATATTTTTTAATAATCTAACCGATGAACCAAAAATATTTTTTCCTCGTCATGCCTATTTTGCAAGGGTTACGAGTTACTTGAATTTATACAACATCAAGTAAGGCAAGCTGTATGAGAAGGTGAAAGCAATCGTTAGTACCTTTGACGGCTGGGCCTATCCCTAGGGTCGAAGTATTGGCACTTCCCAACTCGTGTCGTATTGTCCTATTGTGCGAGAAAAGGTCCAGCCAGTGAATGAATTCCAAGGTACTGAACTTCAGACGATTGCTGCATAGTAATTGGGGTAAATAGAAAATGTATTAAGACGGAAATTGGTTTAAGTTGTTCTATTATTGTGTTATTTATTGCAAACGGGCATTGGTAAAAGGATATGTATGTTTGAGGATATATATAATATCTTTACTTTGTTGTAAGATATTATACATATTCTAAGCCGTGTGGTTTTCGGTAGAATAGAATAGGGCCACTCCAAGTCCTTCGTGGATGTCGTAGAAGGCGACTTAGGGAATACAAGCTAAACGAAGCATATAAACATCAGTAAGACCTCTCCAACCTGTCTGGTTAGCGAGGAGAGTGTAGGCCAAGTCATATGGCTGCTCTAGCCAAGTATGGCCCTGGTAGTATAGAGAGGGTCGTGTTCCTGCAGAGGAGACAAAAAGACCTGATGATGATGATGATGATTGGTTCTATACAAAGGAAACGAAGACATACTTTCCCACCCTAGACGTGTAGATAAAATAGACGAGTGGTATACGTAAATTCCTTCTTGCGGATTTTATATGCTATCTTATCAAAATTATTATTCCAAGATATATACTCTGAAATCAATATCCTTACTAATATTATAAATGCGAAAGTGTGAGTTTGTATATTCGTTTGTTTGTTTGTTAACACTTCACGCTTCAACCAGTGAACTTATTGAGATGAAATTTGGTATGGATTTAGTTTGATACCCAGGGAAGAAGAAATAAGTGGACGGGCATTATTAACCCGTTCGCTGTCCATAAATAAAAAACAATAGTCAAACAATGGCCATGAATCATATATGAAACACGAAGGGAACCTGTGAAAATCCTATCCTATCCTCTCCTTCCTATTAATATTATAAATGCGAAAGTGAGTTTGTATATCTGTTTGTTTGTTAGTTTGTTACCACTTTACGCTTCAACCACTGAACCTATTTAGATGAAATTTGATATGGATATAGTTTGATACCCAGGGTAGGACATGAAGTTTTTATCCCGAAATTCCCACGGGGAGCGAAGCCCACGGGCACAGCTAGTTTACATATAAACTAGAACGAAGCTGAAGAAAATCTTTAAGAAATACTTATATTTATTAAAATATGATGTTCATAGTTGCAAAAAACACTTTCAATCTACTTGGAGTAAAATAAAATAAACTAGTTCTGGAATTTAATGGCGTTCCTATAAAGGAAATAGTCTTGAAGTTGAAGTAACAAGGTCAGCACGTTTCATTTTAAACACGAGGAGTGTTTAATCTAGGGTTCCGTACTGAAATCGTGACAATGCCACCTTTATATGACTCCTTTTAAAAAAATGGAAAGTATGTGGTGATCATCATCATTATCCACAGCCTTGATCATCCCACTGCTGGAAATAGCTCTCTCAATGAATGCCATTTACCACGGTCCTGAACTACTCTCATCCACGTTTGACCCGCGAACTTTGTGATGTCGTCGACCCATCCTGCTAACGGACGACCTACGCTGTGGCTTACCATTTATGGGCCACCACTCTGTTAATATTTTGCTCTACCTGTCATCTCTTCGTCTTGCTAAGTGTCCTGCCCAATTCCATTTGAGTTCCATCACTTGTTTCGGGTGATGCAATATTAAATTTAGTTTCGATCTTTTCCGTTTTATGACGAAGTCTACTAACTCTACTGTTAACCTTTATTATGAATGTATGTTTAAATGTATTCGATGATCTTCTTGGCATAAAGTTTTATCACGGCAGTCCGCCACTTTGGACGTCCTGGGTTCGACAAGTGTGAAAGGAATAGTAGGAAAGGGTTGGCCTCGGCGAACATTCTACGACCAGATGGCAGGCGTTCTAAAAAAGGAGAGTAAAGAAGTACACGTAACCGAAAAGCATGTATAAAGAGATTGATGAGTATACATGAAGTGTCGTCGTAAAAGAGGTTTGTCAGGATCGTAGCAAGTGGAGGTCCATAGTCTCTGCCTACCCCTGTGAGAAATAAGCGTATAATTATATGTATATGTCTAGTGTTGTTACGTTAGTACCCTATAAAATAAGTTTAAAACTTAGTTTGGTATCCTAAATCTGTATGATTTGTCCCTATATATTTAATAACTTATTAAAAATAAGTTTTTACTTATCCTTTGAGTCGTGAGTCAGACTCTAACTTGATACCGAAATTTGAAGTGTCCTAATCGCCGAAACTCACGCGAGCGTATCCAATTGGTTCGTACCACTTACCGATCTTTATCGGCTTTAATACAGTGAGTGTATTAGCTGTTAACAAAGTAACATAAGCTACAGCTCTTCTGAGGCCCGGCTAAACTAAAGACTTATTTTCATTTGTCATTCTGGCACGCATTCGGGGTGCGGGAAAATTCTGAAACGCATGCCATAGGGCACGCATGCAGGTAACTGTTTTTACTAGTTGAAGTAGCTCGAATTTGGAATATATATAGAGTAATGTCTATTGATATACAGCATGTGGGGTATAAATGCAGTCAGCGCAACGATCGATGTATCGTCGTCGTTATCCCGCGAATGGTGAGTCTGAGTTATCGACCTATGAAAATGAGCCATAAGCAAAAAGTAGTGAGTAAGAAAGAACTGCCTACCATCTCAATGTGGTGGACGTCTTTAAGCGCTAGAAAAGTCTGACATTAGAGCTCTACTTAGATATCTACAAATGAAAAACAACAAGTAATTTACCCAAAGTTGCAAGACCTTCCATATTTTCTCACCAATCTTTATGAAGATTATACAAAAATCAGAACTGAGTTTATAAAAAAAGATGGTTCTATTTGAACTTAACTTTGGCCCCTTGTGAATCGGCCGTGTTTTCAAACTAGTGAGTACTTATGTGTATACTAAGAATACATGCTAACACTACTTAATCTCATACAAATGATTAGTATGTCTGTAATAAGTAATGTCTAGTAACTATAAGTAGGCATCACTTGTAGATAAATAACCACCTAATAGCTTTACACACAACAAATAAAAAGTTATTATTTTTATTCATGAACGTAGTTAATGTTGTGATAATTGCGACCTATTTCAGGTTAATTACACCCAACCGTTAATTATTGCAATTCGTAAATGGTTTCGTATAGTTACATTTAAAAAAAAAACAAAAGTAAAGTGTTGAAACGTATAATTTAATGGAAATTTTTGCAGTAATTTAACCTAGTTTATAAGGGTGGTCATATACTTACTTAGGTACTTACGAGAAATGAGTTAGAAACTTTATCTTAGCACATTCTAGATTGCATCCTTAGCTGGGTTTATTCGAAGCTTTAGGTACGCTTTCTGACTTTTTACTTTGTCACGATATTTATATCACCTACTTAAACATAGTGAAAACTGCATGGAATAGAGAAGAAAATACTGGTTTTTGTTGTGGTTTTACGAGTCGTTTGCCTGAAGTCAGCCCTCTTTTGGCATGAAAATAGCATCAAATACATACATCGCATCTTTATCTCTAACGGGCCAGACCGAGCATTTTAGTACTTGTGGCTTTAAGCAAAAGGAGCCCAGGGCCGCAAGCCCCAAAGGTTACTTTCTAGCTTAATGGTGAGTAAGGTGTAAAAGAAATCCAAATATTGATGGGTTGCTGACCACATCTCCAAAAAATAATTGGCTTTTACGATCTGTATTCTCAGTTTTTTCTTTTCTCCCAGACCAGCAAGGAAGTTTGTATTATTAATTGATCCTATTTTGTAATCAAAGAACTGTATCTTACACATTTAAACGAGCAATTTTTGTATATTTATTTATTTATATATATATAAATTTCTGTGATCTCAGAAACGGCTCTAACGATTTCGCTGAAAATTGGTATATGGGGGTTTTCAAGGGTAAACAATCGATCTAGATTAGTCTTATGTTTGGGAAAACGCGTGTTTTCGAGTTTTTATGAGTTTTTCTTTTTACTCACAATATGCCGGCCGCTATCGTTGGGCTCAGCGGTTTAAGATGCGGACCGCTAGAAAGAGTGTTACGGGTTCGAATCCCACTCGGTGACTTGCTTTTGGTTTTTTTTATGTTTAAGTTTTTAGTTTTGGTTGCCCAGGTACTGTACATTAAGAAAGCAATAAATGATTTGATTTGAAATAAGTACCTGTCTTAATTTCAAGATGACCTACTTTATAGGTACCACCAAATTGTTACCTAATAGAAAATGTCTTAAGTTCGTCATTTAGTACTTTTTTGTTACAAAGTTAGACAAATTACACTTGCCTGTCAACAGCCTAAAACTTGAATATTAAACAAAGAAACCTCTTCACAGTTTAAACCAGAAAAAGCTTTTTACTGCTCAGCTTAATTATAATCTGCATTAACAAAAACGGCCAGACTACCAAATTATATGTTAATAAGTCAGATTGCGGTATGATAAGCTTCTCATGAAGGATTGCAATAAAATATTTAAAAATATGGTACATTTCTGAATGTGGTTCTGAAAACTTTATCAACCGTTTCATTTCCTGCGTCATTTTTAATCCCCGATAAAGAAGAGAGTGTCATAACTTTGACGCTAGTGTCTTTCTATTTGTGGCATCGTAGCGCTGGAACGGATAGACCGATATCGATGCAGTTTTTTTAACGTGAAAGCAATTCTTCTTGTGGTGGTTTTAGCTATGTTTGATGAAAATCGGTTAAGCTATTTAAAAGTTATTGATGGTTTACGCTTGAAAGTCAGGGTTTTAAATAGCAAATAATACGGTTGCCGGGTAGTTGGCCACATAAACGTAACTAATTTTGCTAGAGGTTTTAACCGGATATTTTCGCCCGGGATATGATCCATAAAACCAAACAACTGGTACTTACGGTGAAATTGCAACTGCATCTTGAACAAACGTCTCATTTTGTTGCATTAAGACAGACACTTATTAGAATTTTTGCAGTTTATGCGACTATCTATATAAGTTTTACAAAATATACTAAAACTATTTTAAGGGTGAATTCAGTCCATCATACTGATCAACTTTCCCCAAGGAACATATGTCGAAATATGAAAAATAATTTTTGCCTTTACATACAAACTCGGATCAGCTGATCGGTTAATTTGTACGGCAGGCCAAAAAATATTTTTTATATTTCAATACGTGTTCCTTGGAAAAAGTTGTTTAGTATCATGGAATGAATTCACCCTTAAAATAGTTTCAGTATATTTGCAGTTAGTTTCCCTCACCTTTTCTATTTAAAGCTCTAGAGGAAAGAGAATGCTTTTAGCATAATTCTTTATATTATAGTATAGTACAGCATAAGTATTATTTTTCAAATCTAAAAACCGACTCCACACCACACTACACAACCAATTTTGATAAGATTTCTAGGGGATTTTAAAGCTTAAGACGATACCACAAAATTCATGTACCTCATTTGTGGGCGGAGCTAGACGTTTCGTGTCGATTGCGCGAGGGGGCGCTTTCCTTGATATTATTTTTACGCGCACTCCCGAGAACATGTTCATGAACTCGGGAGCTTAGAACGTATGGAGATAGCAGATAGATATGTTTACAATAATATTTTTAATTCAGTAGATACAAATATGTTAAAAGAGGTGATATGGTCCATCATTTTGAACAACTTATAGCAGTACATGTATATTGAAATACGAAAAAAAATTACGTTCTCAAACAAATCGAAGTAGTCACTTTATCTAGTTACTATGGTCTTTATGTATGGTATTTTTTTCATACAATAAAGTTAACAACTTTTATGTTACTTTTGCCAAGAAATCAAAAGACAAAATATATAAATATAATTACAAATTGACCGGTTTGCTGATCAGAAAATATTGTTTTTATATATTTCGATACAATAATAAGGTCTTTGGGGAAAGTTGCACACATTAAAACATAGGTATAGAATATGTAAAAGAAAAATATTCAGTATATTTTGTAAAATAGTTTCAATGTATTTTTAAATATATATAGGTGTACAAAATAAAAATATAAAACAATTTTTCATAGATTTATTGCTAAACATATACAATAAAAATAGCATAATAACAATAATAATTGATATCTTTTGATTATACGATGAGACTGATGTATTGAACATAAAAATAAAAAACATCCTAAGTAATATAATAATCTTGATAAAGTTTGAACTGGACAATCAACTGCTAATAAGATTACATTATGTTCAAAGAATCAAAAAAATATTTATTGCCCAATACAGCAGTATTTATTTTTCACACACATAAAGAGCACTTGTCTAAATCGCCTCCCTATCATAGTTGCAGCACCAGACAAAGCGGAGTAATTTCTCTCAAGAGTCTCTTTCACCAGCAACCATCCAGTATAACATCAATTATGGCATTGCCATTTTTATCTATTTTACCCTCTTCAATCGCAGCAGCTTTTTCTCTTTCTCCAGCTTTTTTTATTTCGTCCTAAGCTGTGGTCCCCCAGTTTTCGCATATTTTGTCATGTGCACGGTTGTAAATGCGCTCAGACATAATTGGTATATCTAAGGAGGCAGGCACTAATTTGTTTGAGTTGGGGGTGACCACAACCTGCTACCATAGCTCCTGCTACTCCATCTTTATTAACATCCTCCAATGTATTCTTTATTGTAAATTGTTCGTTGCACATGGAGCATGATAAAAAGAAATTTGATGTTATTCCCGTACATTTTTCTGATACAATGTTGATGGTATTTAACCCACAATCACAAAGCGACTGGTGGCTATTTTCTTTAATTCTTTAAAGAAGTACTCGATGTTCACTATACGATGTCCAGAATTATTTTCATTAAATTCATCCTGAAATAAATACCATATTGTAATTTTTATTTCATGCTATTAGGTATACATATGCAAAACTATATAGATAATTTCAGACCGCAATACTGAAAGAACTTCGATGTCACAGACAAATAGACATCGGCATCAAACTTATAACACCCCTCTTACTGTCTGTCTGTCCGTCCGCCCGTCTATCTGCGACCAGGCGAAATGCCCGTTTACGAGATTAAAAAATAACTTAAAATATTGTCATATTTGAAAGTATGTATTCTATTAAGTTCTATTTAAAATACACACCTTTCCATTCCACCTGTTGTGATCCTGACGAAATATTTTGATTGTCCAGATACATAATTTGTAAATCCGACTCCATATCAATTACACCTCCTTGTTCTTCTTGCGGCGGCGTCGACAAAGTATCATCAAACTCTGCTATACTATAAGAGGATATTTTTTAGCCTGAAAACAGTAGTACTTTTATATTGGCGGATTTACTTCGAAGTTATTCGGTAGGTGCATATTATCCAAAATGTTAGTTGGGTAGAATAAGTTGTAACTTGTAACAGTAGAATAAGACAAAAAGGTACGTATATAAAGATACGTATGAAAATAACATAAGTAGGTAATTATGGTTTGAAAGTAGGACAGTACGGTGCTATCTCAGTATGATACAACTTATACCTAGTAGGTACCTATATTTTGACTAGTCAGTAAGATTGGTAGGCACTTATTGACATACCTACTGCCTTTCTTACAAACTTTACTACATATTTTATCAATGTAAGCCACTTATTTAGAAACATTGAGGTAGGTAAGTACTTACCATCTATTAAATTTATGTCTCATCAGGCTTGCTTTTTCCTTGAAAAATCAGGAATGTTCCCGTTTTCTATTTTTTGTTTTACCTATTATATAATATTATACTTATGTACACAATCACAATGTAAAACAGTAAGTGAAAATAGGGTTCTATTTTCACAGACCAAAAAGTGCGGCTCGGATTAGTCTGTAGTCTGCGTTGCGCCTAAAACTTAATTTTTACAAATAAAAGATCGATCATTCGAAACGTTGGGATGCGCGGACGACTGACTGGTACAGGTCTTACGTCCAAGGAATCCTTACGCAGACTGAGCAAGAGATAGCGCTCGGCGAGTTGACCCGTGTGGGGCAGAGAGAGGTATACGGTGGGTGTGTTCAATTGGGGTTCCAATCCACATGAACGAATAGGTCGTAACCGCCAAAACCTTTATTAATAATTTACAGCAAAATTAAATGATCAATCAAAATTTCATCTTGTTATTATTAAAAATGTCTGAAAATCTTACTTATAGTTCAAACGGTTTCTTTTAAGTCGTCCTATTCGAGCGATAATATTGACAAGTTTGCTAAGTAAGACCATATTTCGAAAAATATTTCTATCGAGATTTTTCTTTTCAATCATGTTTTCATCTTATCAATAAACTAAGAAAAGAGTAAAAAATCATATCCTTAAATTTCAAATTTATATTTCAAATACTTTGCGAGATAAATTAGACTCAACACAACCTTTTTTGCGGAGGTATCGTCTTAACCACTGCACATAAAGTTTTTTTTTGTATAATTTACATTACATAATGTAATAGAGTTATCTAAACAAATATAATTAACAGTTTTTGACTTGATTTAAACCCAGTCGGTTTGTATGATATATAATAAAATTGTGTGTATATAGCATTCTACCTCAGTTCAAATCATAGGAAACGAGCTACAGACATAGCTAGTTTCCTATAATTTGAACTGAGGGCTTCGCTCCCCGTGAAAATTTCAGCATAAAAACTATACTATGCCCTTCCCTGGGTATGAAACTATATCCATATCAAATTTTGTGTAGTTTTACACAAAATTTTACAAGTACAAACTCACTTTCGCACGTTTATTCTTACAATTTAAAAGAAAGCCAAACATTTTGGTACTTAAGATTTGTCAAAAAGGAATCTGATGTATGTGCCTATTTAAATGTCAATTTTATAAATAGCTCCTCATATGTTAGGGTAAACACTTATTAAAGCGCCCTGCGGTACTTTTCATTACCGCTTCATGTACTAAAGCAGATTATACAATAGTGAATGTATAGAAATAGCGCATAATAAAATGTACACACTATACATTTAATATCGCTAAGTAACATGGAACACGAATAGGTATAAATCAACTGGCGAGCACTTATTAAGCACTTATTTAGTTTTATGCTTCCATGCTGGTCTGGGAGAAAAGAAAAAACGTGGAATGTACCAGCTGCTTCTCTTCCCCCGCAGATCGTAAGAGCCGATCGAGGGAATGGGCGAGATTTGAATCATGGTAATAGGCGATGCGGCTAGCAACCCATCACTATTTCGATTCCTTTTCCATCTTTACGCCCACCACCACGCAAAGCGTGGCCTTTGGGCCTAACGGCCCTGGGCTCTGTCCACCCCGTCAGGGATATAGACGTGAAAATGTATCTGTATCTGTATCTTACTTAGTTAAGCTCGAGATGCATTTCACCTATACAAACACCAAAAGGTGTGGTTTAAACTAACATGACTAGCATTTAACATGAGTTGAGTAACACATAAATAAACTTAAAAGTTTATCTTTCCGCCGAGCTTACCTGCTTTAGTTTTTATTAATTTTAAGAATATCCACCTATTTTTGGTGATCTTCGGGTTCTGAAAGATTCAACTATATAGAATGCAATAAATAATTTTTTGAGCCCCAAACTAAAAAGTGGGAATTTGACGCTAAAGTCTGTTGGTCTGTCTGTTTGTGGCATTGTAGCGCCAAACAGGATGGACCGATTTCGATGCGGTTTATTACGTGAAAGCGATTCCCTTGCGGTGGTTCTCAGCTACGTTAGATGAAAATCGATTGAACCGTTTGCGGGTCAACACTTTAAATTCAGGGTTTTCTCTAGCAAATAATAGATGGCGCTATACGGATATCAATTCGTATCGATAGTTTCGCTACTCATTAGATGGCGTTTTTTGACACGCGGGGCTTTTTTTGATTTGTCGAGCAAATAAACTTATTATGAAAACTAGACAAAATTCAATGTCAATTTAGAAATACTGATTACTCTGCGGTGTGATCAAGCCTTAGATCAATTTTTAGGCTGCGTTTCCACTTTGCAAGCTATTTTGCAAGAAAGGGGAATGAATCACAATGCTCGAAATCTCCGGTCCGCTGTTTCCATTGACTCGGAGCGGAGATTTCGAGCATTATATTTAGTCAATTCATGCACCGCTAAGCTCCTCTCCGCTATGCTGCGCTTCAGTGGAAACGCAGCCTTAATCTTATCTAAGTAAAAACTTAACAAAAATATTTTGATTAGCAGACCCTGGCCTCCGAATCAGTACAACTAAATATGCAACTAGGATGAAGCACCGATGGAAGATCTTTCATGGTCAACTCTTCATAAACCTCTGAACTTTACATATTTTGCAAGAAAGGGGAATGAAGCAATTTACCTTACAATATGGCCGTAAGGGGTCGTATCGCTCATCTTACCATGAAAATGTTCTCCATGCCTTAATTAATCTGAGGTTAGGGTTAATTTTGTATGTGGTTGTGTTAATTTGGACCTGTTTTCTTAATCGTACAGCTCTGAACCCCTGATATCGAGTATTCTGTTTTCTGACAAAATATTTTCGCCATTTTGCCAGAACGCACCCATTTGGTGTATTTTTAGTACAGGATATTTTCTCAGTGCATTTTCAAGTATAGTTTATTTTTGATTCATTACATTTTCGGAAGACTTACAGCTGTAAATACAATATAATAAGAAGCAATTAGCAATAAAATAATATATATAAATGCGTAAAAAATCAAACCACGGGTTTCGGCACCAAAGAGTTCGATATTCCCGCAAAATTTCCCGAGCTGCATCACAATTTTATTTTAAAATGCCGAATTTTTAACTTTAATTTTGTTTTAATTTTATTATAGATTACCTAGTACAGCCCGTGGTTCGATTTATTATGAATATATCTTTTACGTGTTGTATTAGAATGTAATAGGTCAAATTTGGCAAATATTTGGAATCATTATTTAAGATTTCATTTATTACCTTTACACGTTATATAATATCATCAATATGATCTAAGCCAATAATAAGTTCTTGTCTGCCACTTCACGAAACTTCTGTTCACGAACGAACCATCTTTCATTAACTTTTGGCCTTTCTTTTTATTGAACTAGCTGTGCTCGAGGGTTTATCGATATACAATATATGTCTATATACTAACTAATCTATATCTATAAACATATAATAAACAGTACAAAAAATGTGTCTGTACATTGAATATATTTCCAAAAAAAATATTTGGTGCAATGTAGACATGGTTATAGAGTAAAAATTTAAAAAAATTGGCCAAGTGCGTGTCGGGCCACGCACAGTGTAGGGTTCCGTAGTTGTAAATGCCAACTTTGAGTTCATGCCACTAAAAACGTCTACAACGTCTAAGTATCTATTGAATTTGTATAAAAACTTTCCTTTCCGAGTACATTTTATAAGTTGATCACCTATAACTTTTTAATTTGTTAACCCTACTTAGCTCTGATAGTTTTCCTTTAAACTACATTATATATACTATAGCTGTGATTTTTTTCACGTGTCCATATATAACCGTTTAGCAGATAGAGGGGGGGGGGGGGGGACACGTGACTTCAACAAAAATTTTCACTTTAAACCTAAATATTTCAGACAAGGATCCCTAAATCGAAAAATTGTGTTCACAAGCTCACAATATTTTTGAAAGACCTATTCAACGATACTCCACACAATGTGTTTGTAGAGAAAAAAAATATTGACTTCCTCTTTAGTTGTATGACAGCTTTTTTTTCCATAAGACTTTTTTGCCATGGTTGATATACATATCCATGCTAAATTACAGCTTTCGAGTACCTACAGTATCCGAGTAGGACCGCGGACTGACAGACAGACAGACAGACAGACATGGCGAAACTATAAGGGTTCCTTGTTACCCTAAAAATGTCTGTCTGTTTTTGCATGTCTGTTTATACACGCTAATCTCTGGAAATACTGTACGGATTCGAATGAAACTTTTTGTTCTAGATATAAATAGCTTTTAAGCCTGGTCGGCAACAGGATATAGGGTAAAATTGATTTCGGAAAATGGAACACCTGATGCAGAACCAGAATGGTCCAGCTAAACTACCTATAAGAAATGACACTTTAGCAAAAGTTATTCAGCCTGATAAGCATTTTCCGGAGTCATAAATCCATGCGAACGATGTCGTGGGCTTCGACTAGTTATAAATTACGGTATATTTTTATATGCATAGTTGTGGAATATTTAAGTATTTCATACTAGTTCGCGTTAATTAATCTTTATGAAAAGTTGTTACTAGTCTGGTTAGGATATTGCAGGCTTTAATCAACTGATTATCCGAAAAGAAAGATAATTAATTGTTTCAAAAGGCTCGTAATCTGTGGGTCCCGTCTAGCGTTTTCTCAATCAAAGGATCTGGTCTACCCTGGGTTGCGAAGGTCAGACGGCAGTCGCTCTGTGTAAAAACCAGTAATCTCGTCAAATCACCTAGGTTAGGTAGCGGACCCCGGGGGTTCTGAAGCGTTACCGCTTAGGATGCAACCGGGAATAAGATGATGATGATGATGAATGATTCGCGTTAATCATGCGTGAGAAAACCTAATTCAATGAAACAAATGTCAAGCACACAACATCAAAACCAATTCCAATAAGGCTAATTCAGAAATACTACCATTTAAAATTTGACATCGGTAAATGTGAATACAATGCGTCGTCGATAATACAGTGCTGAATTTCAGCTGATACGGAGCGGGGCATCTATTGTGTGCGTGCCCTTATTGTTACAAACGATATTTCAATAGAACGCAGGCCTTTGATTCCGTGTTTGTTATTCAAACTGACAATTAAATATAGCTGAAGAGTATACTAAATTATTCAATCAGTTTTGCTTATGAGAGATTTGTTATTGGTTCCTTTTTGTTTATATACTGTTTAGAACCCCGACAAAAAAGAGTGGTATTATGAGTTGGACACTGATGTCTGTCTGTCTGTCTGTCTGTGGCATCGTAGCTCTCGAACGGATGGACCGACTTCAATGCGATTTTAAGTTATATTCATCGTAGTCGCAGACGAACTACATGAGTTGTATCTTATACCTTTAAACGAGCAATTCTTGAATATTTATTTAACTCTATATGTATATTTCTGTGATCTCGTAAACGGCTCTAACGGTTTCGGTGAATATTGGTATATGGGGGTTTTCGGGGGTAAACAATCGATCTAGATTAGTCTTACATATGTTTGGGAAAACGCGTGTTTTCGAGTTTTCATGCGTTCTTCTTTCCACGGAGAATACGGTCGATAATTTCGTCCCGCTGGGCGCTATCCGTCTGGCGGTCAGCGGTTAAAGACGCGGACGGCTAGAAACAGTGTTACGGGTTTTCCAACTCGGTGACTTACTTTTGTTTTTTTATGTTTAAGTTCATATATAATTTTTTAATTTTTAGTGTTTTTATAAAAGTTCAAAAAAATTTAGTACATGTTTGAGATGTAACCGAGCAAAGCTCGGTCGCCCAGGTACTGTATCTAATACTGATAGACATAATATACTTCGCACGAGATTTAAAAAGAAAAAAGCTGAGGAACAAAGTAACGAAGTTACAAAAATTGAAGCCTCTAAATAAATCCGGCAAAAAATCCAGCCCATAAAAAAGTTCTTGACGGAAAAATCTTACTCTTTTTTCGCCTATGCCCCATTCGCCAAGTCCGTACCCTCCAAGGAACTTCATTCCAGAATATGAAATTTAATATTCCTGACGCCTGTTACTTACGAGTAGCTGCTGATACGGTGCCAAGAGTCGCACCTGTTATGATCTGTGACTTTTAATATCACGTAATAAATACCGTGATAACGAATATTCTACTGTGTCTATTGTCTTTTCTTAGGGCCCTCTCACACGACATATTTTTACGCGTGACAACGCGCATATTAATGCGCGCGTCCTCTGCGCGTTTTAGCAGATTTTACACGTTTTTCGTCGCAAATGAAATGAAATTTACTTAAAACGAAGTTCAAACGCACGTATCGATATACAAACACAGGCAAACAGCGCGTTTCATTACGCGCTGAAAAAAAAACGCTGCTGATCTATAACAATATATAGATAAACGCTTACAAAGCATTTTATTTATTTATTTATTTTCAAGGGGATCCAATAGCTAATACAATTATTAACACAATTTGAATGGATATCGGAAAGCCAATAAAAAGTTCCCACGAATAGCACTAGATTACTTAAAAACTATTACACAGAGCACATCAAAAATAGCGCTGATCTTACGCCAAAACAAGCAAGCATCCGCATTTCCACGCCACACCAAACGATCGCATGACAATGCTAATACTAGTAAATTTAGTATCCGGTACACAAGTATAATCATTTACTAAAGGATTTATTAGTTAAGGTACACCTTACCGACGCAACGCTGGTGTTAAAGAGGCCTAGATCTGAATCCTTTATCAGATCGTTGACGAGGTTGCTCGCACGCAGGAGATACGTGTTTTTGTGATAATTGGTAGAAACAGGTGGAACATGAATGGGTACAAAGGATCCAAAGGTTCTAAATTGAGTTTTAAAGGAAATAAGGGATAAGAGTTCAGGACAATCTATTGATCCTGTGATAATTTTAAGAAAATAAATTATGTCAGCTATTTCTGCTTCCTGGTTACGTTCGAAAAATGTGGCGTTTGTATCGAGATAAAGGCAAGAATCGTGTGTAAAGCTTAAAATGCGCCGGCTACATTGCGTTAGCTGATCGTTCAACTTGCGTTTGTATCGATACAAATGAGCTAAAAATATGTCGTGTAAAAGAGGCTTTATACCTTATTCATTACAAAATTGATAATAATGAAAGATGACAAAATTGTTTTGTTTACATATGAAATAGAATTGTAACAAGCTTTGCCAGTAACCCTCGACTTTCAACCTTTATAGGTTCACACACACATACCGATTTAAAGAGCTACATTAGAAGCTGAAGGTCAATCATTATAAAAATCTTTATAGCGCGTTTTAGTTTCATAATAAATGTAGACATTAAGCTGACCTCTAGTGATCTGTAGCGGAACTATTCGTGGCGCCTTCTATTATTTGCCAGGAAAATTACAAAACCCGACTTTTAAACGATAACTTTTGAACGGCCGAACCGATTTTCATAAAACCAGGAGTAAAGTCCCTATTCCTGATTAATGATTCATTAACTCATATTAAATTTCATTTTATTTAATTTAGTGAAAATAATAAACTTCCTTTACTTTTAAAGTCGTATAAAAAAGAGAGCTATATCCCATTACTGTACAAGCAATCATCGTGTACTGTCTACGTGAATGCCGACTTCAGCTGTCTCCCAACAATCCGGTTTCTTTCCATGTAACGGAGATTTATAACACACGGTCAATTTTTGCGATCCCACACAAATATTTCTTATTACTGTGTGTACAAATCGTGATAAATGGCTTTCCGATGCTTTTATTATGGATGACTATTTGTTTTCTTTAGACATCTTTAGATGTTTTGTTTCTCAAGCCCTTTTATATCCTTGTGGGCTAAACCTGCAAAAAATTAGCGATCTAGATTGGCTAAATACTGTATCTTATCTAACTAATATATTTAATATAAATGTGACATATTGTATGGATTTATGTATGGACGTTTGTTCACTTTTTTCTCGGCAAAATAGCTGAACGGATTTTAATGAAAGGCACTTAAATAGGATATTGTTTAATTTACACATAGGAAGAAAAATATGAAATTTCCAAGGGATTGTCAAATACCTTTTGACCACGTGGTAGTAGCTAGTTATTTCTAAGAATAGAGATCATATATACTTAAATTTCGGTAGCGGTCAAAGTCAATATTTGATAGTAAGAGACTAATTGCAAGGCCATTTCCGATTACTTTTTTTTTTAATCAGCATCATGCGATGATTATAATTATAAGGTATACTTACCAAGACAAAATAATATAATTTCCAAACTAAACAAATCTTAAGTTCTCTAGAGAAAATAAAGTTTATTGAAATAAGTAAGATAAAAATATTTTATAAAAATAAATTAAAATAAATTATTCAGTACAGTTCATAAAATAAATCGTCACAAAATAGTGTCACTTTTCATTGATCATTTCTATTTTAAATATGATTTTAGATGTATTAATGTACAAAAACGAATATTGAGCGCTATTTGAGTCCAAAAAGCATGACGTCACACTTTTGTGTTTAATACAAATCCCATATAAAACCTTTGTTTTGACGTTTAGAAACAAGTATCTGATTTTACTTGTTGTCATCTAGTGGGTGTCGCGTCGTGCTAGTGCAGGCAGAAAAGGCGGCGAACTGGGTCTAGCCATAGAATGTTCATCATCAGGTCTTTCTGTCTCCACTGCAGGAGCACAACTCTCTTTGTACTAACAAAGCCATACTTGGCCAGAGCAGCCAGAGGACTTGGCCTACACGCTCCTCGCAGGCCAGATGGGTTGGAGAGGTCTCTTTGTTTAGCTTGTATAGCGCCCATAGCATGTTAAAATTTTATTAATATTAAAGAAGCTTGAAGGCTCGAGAATACAATCAAGTTATAAATTCGTATGTTCTAGCACAAAATATAATAACAACATAGCTTGGCTTTTCTTTACTATATTTTATATGTAAACAAAAAGAATTTTCGGTACACACAATTGTTTACAAGAACCCAAATGGCTTCCCGATAAGCGTAGCCACATATTTATGTTTGTCTTAAACTGCGGCTTACGAAATAAAGGGAGGGACCTTTGATCCGAAATCGATTTACATACGATTGGGTTCTCTAGTACACCCGACGTCAAAAGTGCTTAATATTTCTTTCAACTTTTATATTGTATCTTATCTAACAAGTAGTCGATTATTTCTGCTCCAACTTTTTTTATATATAAGAGATGGTCTTGTCGGTAAAGTGCTTTTCATGTCTCTCTTTCTCCCGTTAAGTTCTTAATCTGTTTATAACTTTTCATGTTTATTGTTTCTTTTAATTGATCGAAAAAATTTCATTTAGGTTTTCCTACTCCTCTATTTCCTTCTATTTTTCTTTCTATTATTGTTTTAAAGAGCACATCGTGACGTAGTAGATGACCGCACATTTTTCCTCTTCTATTTTCTATCATTTGTCTTCTCTCTCCCACAGACTGATCTTTATGCTTGAAACCTTTTCTGTCCAACTTATTTATTCATTCTCCTCCATCAACACATTTCAAACGCTTCTTATCTATCTCTATCCTTTTTGGTCATCGTCCACGTTTCGCACCCGTACAAAGCAGTACTCCATATAATATGCTGCTCCTTAGTGTTGATAAATTAAATAAAAAATAGTAGCCCTGTGATTTTAGAGTTATTTACTCTATCATTTCCTGTAAAGTAGCATAGTAAGCATATTAATTTCATGCAACAACTGCATTTAAAAGCAGGGTTCATTTTAGGAAGCAAACGGTTCGGAAATCGTTTTTAATCGTGATTTTGTTATTTGAGGAAATATATCATCAAAGTTTAGCTACCTTTTTTCAATCTCGACGCCGACCATCACGCTCAACGTGGCTCTCAGTCTTACTGCCCCAGGCTTTGTCTACCTCGTTAAGGATAATGTATCTGTATTTAAGTTTAATTTAATACAAATAAACTTATCTTACCAACTTAGGATTGACCGCTTAGCACTTATAGATTTGGCTCTGTTATATAGGCATCAAGTTGATCTGTTTAACAATTCTTTCGACATTTTATGACAAAAACATTTTTGATTAAAATTAAAACTAATAGAAATTAAACTAAAAATAACAGAAATACAAAGAATAAATAAATATAAACTAATCGAAGATGCGCACCGGGCTTAAAAGTGCCCCATCACGAAATATGAAAAACCGGCCAAGTGCGAATTGGATTCACGCACTAAGGGTTCCGTGCCATTATCTATAAAAATCGCGTTTGTTGTATGGGAGCCCCCCATAAATATTTATTTTATTTTGTTTTTAGTATTTGTTGTTATAGCGGCAACAAAAATACATGATTTGTGAAAATTTCAACTGTCTAGCTATCGCGGTTCTTGAGATACAGCCTGGTGGCAGACAGACGGACAGACAGCGAAGTCTTAGTAATAGGGTCTCGTTTTTACCCTTTGGGTACGGAACCCTAAAAAGGAAGTGCCAAGGGGGCGTGGCCCGCGTGTCATAATTAAGCATAACTGCACTCCATCTCGGTAGTATATTTTTGACGCAAAATTATGACCTTATGTTAATTGTACTTATGTTTGTAATACGCTACTTTCCAACAAGCCAAATCAGATACTCTTTTCTAAACGTCAAAACAAACAGTTTCAACAAGAAATACAGGCAGATGACGTCATAGTTTTTTTGGAGTCAAAAAGCGATCTTATTATCAGTTTTTCTGCAATAATAAATTTAAAATCATGTTAAAATGGATATGTGAATTTTTTTTGCGACGTTTTATTTTATTATCAGTACAAAATAATTTATTTTTGGCTTAGGAACATACCTAATTACTTCTTTTGAAAATAATGCCATATCTATCAATAGTAAAGTACCAGAATTGTTAACTGCCTCCGAGGTGTAGTGGTTAGAGCGTTCGGCTCATACACGGAGGTCGCGGGTTCGATTCCCGGCGGGGGCAACTACTTTGTGTTGTTTTCCTAGTTTGGTTAGGACATTGTAGGCTGATCACCTAATTGTCCGATAAGTAAGATGATCCGTGCTTCGGAGGGCACGTTAAGCCGTCGGTCCCAGTCACTGTCTTTGACATTGGTCGTTACCTAAAAACCATGTCAGAGGCCTTTAAGGCGGTTTAATAACTCTGACACTAGTGTTAGTCACTGACACACACGATAAGAAGAAGAATTATGAGGAATGCCTATATTGGAATAGGCATTTAGTCCAGAATTGTTTGTAAAAGTATTATACTACAGATTGCAAAATAATGTAAGTACTTTTTGAAATACTTGAACTTATTGAAATCGACTCTACAACATTTTCAGTTTCTTTTTAGATAAAAATAAACCACTTTTTTGACCGACTGTGCGTATAGCTTTCAACATAAGTCAATAGAAACCACGAAAGTCACGAAAGAAGGAAGTTAATGTTGTGCAAGAGAATTGTATTCTTCAAGTGGTAATTTTTTGGTGCTATGCTGCGGAATTTTCCTTTTCGTATTTTATTTTTAATAATCGTGAGGTATATTGTAGTGAAGGTGTATTTAGATAAGACAAAGCCGAAAGGCTCCGAAGTACAACTTAAGACGATAAATTGGTGACACTAGCGCCACCATCAAAAAATCTGTTCTATGAGATTAAAGTTCTGGATCTGAAGTTAATTTTAAAGATAATAAATTATTAAATTATATTTCCCTAAAGTTACAAATTGCAAAACTGTTAGAAGTGGCCGTTTTAAGCAATATTGCAATTTGTAACTATAGGGAACTATAATTTAATAGTTTAATATGTTTAAAATTAACTTCAGATCCAGAACCTTAATTTCATACAACGGATTTTTGATAACTTGTGTTTTCAGTAAATAATGATTTTTAGCATTTAGTAAATAACTTAATTTTTTTTATTATTTTGTACCTTAGTTTGACTGTGGGCCTCATGCTATTTCGTACTGGCTGTAAAGTTGTAAGAAGACAGAATTTTCCCGATTGTCCCAAAATCTGTCGCGGGGTTCTCATATACATGTATATTTTTTATATTATTAACATTATTCAGATCCAATTAAACCCGCTTAAATAAACATTGTACAGATATATTTTGCGACATCGAACGAAAACGGAGTATATTTGAAGACTTTTAGACAAGAAGCATTCAATAGATATTTTGGTACTTCATTAATTAATCTGAATTTAAACAAACTGCCCGTGATAGATGCTTGTTGGCTCTTAATTGATGTAGACATAAAATGACGAAAGGACAGAACGTATACCTCATCCATAGGATTTTCATAACAAATTAATCGTTTACAGGTCACGAGAGAATAAGTTTGAAAAAAAAAACAAACTTGATTAGGTGAAAATGGTTAAATTTTGAAGATCACGTCAATAAAATCTCAAGATTGTAAATAAATGAAAATGTATTTAAAAGCATCTGTGTAGGTCAAAACAGCGTAAGTACAAAACGCTGTAAACCACGTTAACGTTGTCAGTTACGCTTATAAATAAAGGTGACTTTATAACCACCAGCTAACATTTGTAGTTATAGATATCGAACTACGTACGTAAGTTATGTATATGATACTAAATGTTATCCTTTTGTATCTTTATGTTTTATGATGTTCAGCTTTTAAAGGCCTGATCATTACCGGGGTTATTCGACCTTAATGATCAAGTTTCCGGTTAATTTGTTACAAATTAAAAATCTTTCAAAGGACTTTGTTACAAAAATTGGAAAAGTTTTTGCAGATTTTTTATGATTTCTTACTACTTCGATCACTAAATCTCTTATTGCTTGTATACTATTCTTTTGAAGCAAATGATAATAATAATACCATATCGTAATAATACGTTATCGAATAGATATAAGATAGATATTAGATATATAGGGACAAATTACAGTGATTGAGTTAGCCCCAAAGTAAGTTCGAGACTTGTGTTACGGGATACTAACTCAACGATACTATATTTTATTACAAATACATATATAGATAAACATCCAAGTCCCAAGACAAATTGAAAAAGGCCATTTTCAAACTTGCCCTGACCGGGGATAGAACCCTCGAGAAGCTGCCCCCAGGTAGGGATATTTTTAACCGACTCCAAAAAAGGAGGATGTTATCAATTCGACTGTATATCTTTTCTTTGTTTGTATGTCGAAGACGACGAAGATATCGCACAATCTTCTTCAACGTTAACTGATTTTGATGACTTTTTTTATTTGGAAGCCTTTACTAACAAGTTGGTCCCATATTCATTTAAACTCAAAATATGTCGAAATATGAACTTAAAATAGAATATATACTGTTATATCATTTTTGACCATCAGTATGGGAACTTCTACATTCTTATATTTTCTTTCCAGTTCATAAGTTACTGTCGGAAATCAATTACTACCCTAGATAATTTCAATTTCTTTAAAATTACAATTTTCTGATCTGACATGTGGTTTCGAAATAAAACGTAGACTACGTAATACGTATGTATAGAAAATTCTGGGGTAAGGGATTCTTAAGCCATTTTTGACTCGATAATAAAAAGATCTGTATCCTCACACAACCTCCCACGGGAAAAAAATACCTTTAAATCCGAAGCAGAAATAAAAATTTAATCATCTGGTTGAATAAAAACATTCCCAACATTTGTTTATCGGGGCACTTTGCTTTTAATTTTATTTGCCCTGCGGGAACTTGCTAAAGTATCTCAACGAAAGGAAAATGCACCGCATTTTGAATGAAATTTATGATTTATTTACTAACCGTGAATATTTCATAATTAGGTAAATTGGATTACGTTGGTTTGTCTGGACTGAAAACAAATGTTCTTGATAATCAATTTGTACGGTAACGTTTTAAATGAATAAAATTTACGTACTTTTTGATGCAGCCAATTGAAATTAAGTAGGTATAATATATGAATAAGTACGTATAGATATAAGATGTAGATCTTTGCTAATTAATTATTATCACATTAATGTTATAAAGGCGAAAGTTTGTGTGTGTGTGTATATTTGTTACTTCTTCACGTCCTATATTTGACGACCTTTGTGGCGTAGCGGTCACCATGCTAGTCCGCCACCCAGAGGTCCCGGGTTCGATTCCCGGTCAGGGCAAGTTGGAAAATGGCCTTTTTCAAATTGTCCTGGGTCTTGGATGTTTATATATATTAGTTATAAAATATAGTATCGTTGAGTTAGTATCCCATAACACAAGTCTCGAACTTACTTTGGGGCTAGCTCAATCAGTGTAATTTGACCCAAATATATTTATTTATATTATTTATATTTATTATATTCACGCGCAAACGGCTAGACCAATTTTGATAATCTACCCTGTTATCAATAAAGATGTGACAAGGTATTTGTACTCCTATTATTATACTACCATTTTCTATAGGGCAAGCTCCAATTACATATTGGTTATATATTTTCGTTACATTTTGTTTCTGTAACTAAAATTTGATAGTTGTGACTTTGTTGACATATCTTCTTTTAATATTTTGATATTACCGTGAAATTTTTAAATATCTACAGATTATCGCCTTCCTGCAACCTTGCAAGGTCGTCTGAATTATGAATATGAACACGCCTGTATGCCTCTCTTACATTAACATCTTCTCAGACAGGCCTACTGGAATAGATCTCTTTCGAGATAAGTAGTGCCTCGTTACAAGTTGTATTTTATTTCGATTTTGTGGCTCTTTTCCGTTTACATAAATTGGTTGATAAATAAATAAAATCTTTTCTTTTTTTCATCATCATCATCATCATTTCAGCCGCACAACGTCCACTGCTGGGCATAGGCCTCTCCCAAAGATTTCCAAAATGACCGATCTAGAGGGGCTTACATCCAGCGCCTTCCAGCGACCTTGGTTAAGTCATCAGACCACCTTGTGGGTGGGTATCCTACGCTTCGCCTGCCTGTACGTGGTCGCCATTCGAGAACCTTTTTGCTCCATCGGCCATCGGTTCGTCGCGCTATGTGTCCTGCCCACTGCCATTTCAACGAGCTGATCCGCTGGGCTATGTCAGTGACTTTAGTTGTCCTACGAATTTCCTCATTTCTGATTCGATCACGTAGAGAAACACCGAGCATAGCCCTTTCCATAGCGCGTTGCACGACCTTGAGCCTTCTTATGAGACCCATAGTAAGGGACCATGTTTCGGAGCCATAAGTCATCACTGGTAACACACATTGGTTGTAAACTTTAGTCTTAAGACTCTGAGGTATATTTGACGAGAAGACACTGCGTAGCTTCCAGAACGCTGCCCAGCCGAGTCGGATTCGTCTAGAGACCTCTTCCTCGAAGCTGTAACTTCCTGCCTGGATCAATTGACCCAGGTAGATATACTGGTCTACAACTTCGAGGGTGGAGCTCCCAACACAAACAGGTAGGGGCGCAACATGGACATTCGACATTACTTTCGTTTTGTCCATGTTCATTTTAAGGCCCACTTGTTGGGAAACTCGATTTAGATCTCCGAGCATAGTACTTAGGTCTTCCATCGATTCTGCCATGACAACGATATCGTCGGCACATCGAAGGTGAGTGATATACTCGCCATTGATGTTAATGCCAAATCCTTCCCATTCCAGAAGCTTGAAGGCATCTTCCAGTGCAACGGTGAAGAGTTTCGTAGATATAACGTCTCCCTGTCTTACACCTCTGTGCAGTGGAATTGCCCTCGTGCACTGCTCCTGTACTCGGACTGACATAGTGGCGTTACTGTATAAGCACTTCAACACTTCGATATACCGATAGACAATACGGCATCGCTGGAGAGACTGAAGCACGGCCCATGTTTCGATCGAATCGAAGGCTTTTTCATAGTCCACAAACCCCAAGCATAACGGCCGGTTATACTTCCTCGTCTTCTCTATTACCTGCCGCAGCGTATAAATATGGTCCATGGTACTAAAACCTTTAAGGAAACCGGCTTGTTCTGGAGGTTTTCTTTTTTTATTATATTGGAATAAAATAGACTTCTAAAATATCCATCTACATATTTTAAACATTTTCGGATAGAAATGTTATTTTACCTGTAATCAAAAACCAAGCCAATTAGACTCAAAAGCGAGTTTCAGGAGCTCCTCATCAAAAACTTATTTCTAAGCCTTTCAGATGACATTTATGAAAATTTCCATATTGTTCGTAACTTTGCTTATGGACGCTTCCAAAGTTGTTTTGATAAACTGTTGAAAACTCCAGTTATTAGGTTGACTTTGGATCACGGCGTCAGGTGCCGAGGTGTCAAGTGATACTTGCCCTTGGCTTAGCATCTGGCGGCTGAATTATAAATTTTATAATCGTCAGAGAATATAAATATCCAGCCAAGTGCGAGTCGGACTCGCACACGAAAGGTACCGTATCATTATATATAAAAATTGGCCAAATCTGTTCAACGACGCCCCAAAAGATGGGTCAGTCAAGAAAATTAATTTTTTTTCACTTTACTTGTATGGGAGCTACCCTAAAAAAATACATTTCAAGATTTTATTTTATAATTTTTTTACTATATGCATATACATACATATCCATGCCAATTTACAGCTTTTTAGTACTTTTAGTCTCTAAGTAAAACGACGGACGGACAGACAGATAGACATGGCAAAACTTTAATGGTTCCTTGTTTACTATAAAATTCCCTAAAAATCACGTTTATTGTACTCCAGCCCCATTTAAATAATATTCTGCTATCACGGTTCATGAGATACAGGCAGGCGTAACAGACAGACAGACGGACAGATGACAGACAGACAGACAGACGGATAGCGGAGTCTTAGTAATAGGGTCCCGTTTTTACCCCTTGGGTACGGAACCCTAAAAAGGAGAATAGACACGAGAATTATTTATTTTTATTGTTTGAAATAATTATATACTGTAAATAAAAACACATTTGTGACTATTTTATTAACCGACTACAAAAAAGAGAGGAAATTGTTCGACTGCATATATATTTTTTATTTATTTTCTCCGTCAATTGTGGACCGATTTTTTTTTTTTATTCGAAACAGTGCATAAATTTCAAAATGGTTCCATAGTTTGAAAAAAAAATATTTTTTTAGTCATAATCGGTTGTGTTGTTTGACGCTGACGTCGATTTTTAGTTCAGAAAAATTATTTATGTGTGCTCCTATGTACACGAAATATTTGTTTTAAAATGTAAAATTTTTAATAATTCTACGGAAATCTCACATTTTCGGGGAATATCCTATGTGTTAGTTAGTGTTCGTAACTTTTTTTTTCCATATATTACGTATGTATATTTTAGAAATACGCTAATAACGATCTAGCCTAAGCTCAGACTCATCATCATTATCATCAGGTCTTTTTTAGTCTCCACTGCAGGAGCATGACCCTCTCTGTACGACCGGAGCCACACTTGGCCAGAGTAGCCAGAGAATTAGAGAGCCCTCATGCTTTCTTTAGCTTGTAATTCCTAAGTCGCCTTCTACGACATCCACGGGAACACTTGCAGTGGTCCTATTCTACTCTACTGGATACCACACGGTATACATTTAACATTGACTTAGTTTTGTAAAGTATTTATTTTATAAGAATATGTTCATCGGCACTTTTCCCACTGCCTCTATTAAGGGCGTCCGCTAAGAGACACGGGCGCACGCAGCGGGTTTCAGTCTATCTCTGTCACAAACTTGACGTGCGAAAGAGATAGCAGAATTCGTCGCGAGTCACCAGTCTTTGTCGCATGTACAGTTTGTGACGTCACTTTAGGGGGTAAGCCCTTTCTTGGTGCGTCTTTTGTTACTTGTCACACTTTACTATTATGCGCTTGGTCTGAATTATACAAATAAGTCACTGCTAAGCTAAAGGTAACTAAATAGTGTCTTTTCACGTCCGTTTCAGTAAAACTTAGAAACTGAATTTCTCTTCGTTGCTAGATGAAACACATTAGTCAAAGTCGGAAGCGACATTAACTGCGGAAACTCGACAAAACAAATCTAAACTGAGGTACTCTCTCTTCAGTGTTTACCTCCAAAGTCAGGTGAAGCAGTCGATAAATCTTCGTACAGTGATTTAAACTACAAACTGCATTCACAATATTTACGCAAACGTGTTTCGTCCGACACGTTACTGACGTTGAAGTTGGGCAAACGTTTGCAATGTATCGAAACTGTAGAAGTAAAGCTACACATTATTTTGGATGGTCGTAGCTGTACCTTAATACATGATGAATACCTACAGTAAAATAAGTAAAAATAAAACTGAGGTTCTCTCTCTTCAGAGTTTACCTTCAAAGTCCTAAGTAGTATCTAACTCTTAGTCATCCAATGTGAGAGCCTGGCGCACTGTAATACAGGTCAACCTTCTACAGTCGTCAGTCTCCAAATGCAATCACTGTAACAATAAATGTATTGTCCTAAATATTAAGCATGCTGGAGAAATAAATACTTATTTTACCTTCAAAGTCAGGTAAAGCAGTCTATAAATCTTCGTACAGTGATTTAAACTACAAACGGCATTCACAATATTTACGCAAACCTGTTTCGTCCGACACGTTACTGACGTTGAAGTTGGGCAAACGTTTCTAATGTATCGAAACTGCAGAAGTAAAGCTACACATTATTTGATTTATAAAGCCGTGCCTTGATAAATGATGAGTAAAATAAGTAAAAAAAGTGTTTTAATGTAGGTACTTTATCCAAAAATATATAAATAATATAAAATATCCTATAATTAAACTAAATAGCTAAATATTTTTTCTTTTCGTTTTCAATGTATCGAAACTGCAGAAGGAAAGCAACTGCCTTAATAAATAGTAATTTTAAATAACTATAATAAAACGAGTAAAGAAATGTTTAATTAGAGACTTTATTCACAAACATATAAATAAGTTAAATAACATTACCAATAAAAAAAATTAACTAAACTAAATTCAAAAATGTAATTAAAATAAAATTAATCAATATAAAAAATTTACCCCTGATCGCTGCGCTCGCAGAGATGCCCAAGATGCATATTTTAATTGGTACTAGAAGACAAAAAATAATAAAAAAATAAAGTCGTGGGCGCGTAGAATTTTGATCCTTTTCGCTGAGATGCTAGTAACTGATGCATGATCTCACTTTTGAATGTTTTTTTTATGAAGCAAATATAATATGTTTTATTGAATTTTGAAAAAAAAATTTTTAACGTAGCTATTGAAAATTGAAATGTAGATTGTTCCAATACCTACTCTTCGTTCGACGAATTTTGTTCCAGACGGACCTAGATTGTCTCGCTTGACTTGCAAAACACAATTCGATCTGCCTGATGCGCTTTGTCGCAAGTAAATATACTAGTGAGTGAGACAAAAGTATTACAGTCGGGGTTCGTACATACCATGGTAGAATAAAATAAGGTATTCTCTGTCCGAGAACGAACTTGACTACGTCACGAAAGTGTTGCCACTGATTGTTCTTTTCAGTAAATTTAAGGACTTTTTCAATTAGTTCATTAATATTAAATAAAATGTTAAGTAACTTAGCTATTAAGAATCTCGCGATTCTCGCGTCATTCATCAATTCAAAAATTTATAAATTGATAAAATGGATTATTAATTTGAAATTGGTATATAAAGTTCAAAAATGCATTACGCTCGGGTAATTCAATTTCACACAGAGGCAACATATTACACTGATGACGTAGTCAAGTTCTTCCTACGTCATCAGCTGTCACGGAGAGAGAATACCTTATTTTATTCTACCATGGTACATACTAAAGCAATGTGTGTGGGTGTGTGTGTGTGTGTGTGTAGATTTGCACTTTACATGATCCTCATTTTTAAAATCCCTTTTTTGTGCTGTTGAGCTTCAGCGGCGTTTTAACAGTTTGAATACTCAGCACTCTGCAAGTAATTTGGTCGCGGAGTTTTGCTCTGGTGGAAATTGCAAAGCGTTGGTTACTTTTCGGAGCTTGTTTGTTGTTTCTTGTTTGTTTCAAAGCTAGATATTGAACGTGCTGCTTGCTAAAGCAATATTAACTAAATAGTTTTATCGTAAGAGAGGGCCAACACAATCTCTTCATGTTTATTACAGCATATATTACTCTACTGTTGGACTAAATTTCTCTTCCAATATAAGCATTTCTCATAATCACCACGCTGGACAGATGGTATGGTAATTGCAAAAAATCGTATATACAAAGGACTCTGCTACCCGATCTTTCAATTTAATTCAAACAAATCATTTCTTTAGTGGAATAAAATGGTATTTTTACTTTAAAATAAATATCCAGTTTTAAGATTGTTAAGGAAAGAAATGTTATTGAGAAAAATTTAATTAATTTGCTCATGGCTGTACAAATGCTGTCCTCATTCGAAATAAATTATTTCCTCAAACACGAAGATGAACATTGAACATTTAAAGAACATTACCTTTATTACTTTAAATTAAATGAAATTGCAAATTTTTACACGTGTTTTCTCTATCTGGCAGAATCTTAATGCTCCGAATTTAATTTGGCATAATACACTTGGCAGAATCTTATTAACTTTACTACGATGGGTAGGTTGGGTTCGTTAGGTTTCTTGTGACCAAAATACGAGAGAGCGAGCGAAGCGAGCGAGCGACTCAAGGTTAGTGGGAAAGTAACACAAGCCACATATATTATATCATAATTAACAATAATGATTCTTATCAACAATAATTAACAATAATGATTTTATACGTATGAATTAAATGCCAAAAAGCGATTCTGACTGCGAACTTTCTGCGATATAATGATTCTACCTTTGTATTATTATGGCTATAAAATGTATGCTCTAAGAGATTCTGATTTTTAACGTTATTGGTTTTAAATCTATATTAAATGAGTAGATGCCAATTAATTTAGTACGAAATAACGTTTCTGTAATCTGCTATTATGCATAATGATATTACAATACAAATAGTTCTGCTATAAAGGGGAGACCCGTTTTACACGTATTTCTTCAGCTTAAAATTCTAAACTTTTAAAACTATTAAAATGTAGACTAGATGCATCATTATAGAAAATAAATATATACGGACAAACACAGAGACTAGCTTCAAATTAAGTTCGAGACTTGTGTTATGGGATACTAATTCAAGGATGCTATATTTTATATTATCAAATACATTATATAGATAAATATCCAAGATCCAGGTCAATTAGAATAAGATCATTTTCCACCTTGACCGGACCTGGGATCGAACCCGGGACCTCCGGAATGGCAGCCTGGAATAACCACTAGGCCACAGAGGTCGTCAAAAAGAAATACAATGTTAGTTATTAAAATTAATTCAAAATATAATTTTAACTCTCTTCTTAATTTTGAATGAAGCACTGTCATCGTATAGCTCCGTTAAAGATTGTAGATTTTATTGTTAGATTTAATTAAATCTTAAACAATACTTTAACGTCCTTTGTTCATAAAGTATTACCTTCGCAAAATGCTACATCCTCAATATATAGATATTTTCGTAGAAACTACGAGTATATTTGAGTAAAATCCGTGCCGGGAAATTTGATATTCACAAACCCTACCAGCCCACCCACAACGTCCCACATCTTTTCCACCTGTTTGAGACAAACGGAACCCGTCAGACGTCGACGCTACAAAGGCGTTTCTAGACATCTTTCTGAGAGAACTTTCGTACAGTTAATAAAACAATACCAGGTGCTTATTTTGAACAACTTCAACGTTTGGAGTCAAGTCAAAGAGGAACTATATGAAAGTAAATTTGAAAATGATATCTGAAAAAAAGCTCTTAATTTTTCCCATTAGGTCCTCATTATGGCTGATTTTTGCATTAACTCGTGAACGGGTGCTGCCGGGAGGGACTGGTTAGCTTTTTAACTCCTTAGTATTTCTTGTTACGTAATTTATGTTTGTTAATTTGATCGCAAGCATTACATGTTATAATATGTCAACATTGCATTTATGTTATAGAGGTAAGGATTTAATAATTAAAAGACAAAGCCCTTCTGGCAAGTAGGCGACCAATACTGTGAAAAGAAGTCCCTCTCGGCGTTTCTTCTCAGTAATATTTTTTTCTTTTGACGTGACAACGTCTTATAAATTGGTTTGCCGGGTGACACTTCAAGAAACTGCGTTACGCTCCGCTCACGTTATGCGCTCACAATGAGAGCGAGTGAGAGGCACGCGTCCCTTCCACTCGGGCATGGTTAGCCCGCCTAAGAGCGAGAGAGACAGACATAAAAAGTCGTTGTCACGTAAAACTTTCGCCCGTATACCGACTTTACAGGCAACCAATTTTTTTTAAGAACAAAATGTAAACGAAATGTAAATTATCCTGTAAATGTCTAATTACTGATTAAACATTTGAATCTTATATTAGGTTATTTATCCTGGAATCAATTTTTCTTAGTAAGTTTTGGTTCTTGTTTGTATTTCTATTTGTCTATTTATTTCAAAGCTTTTTGGTTTCGTGAATTTTGTGCTGAAACGTAGAACTTGCGTTAATAGTAGTCAAAAAAGAGAGATTCTACTTTTGGAACAATATTTTATAATCTTGAGTCGAATCGGCTTTTCAATTTTATTACTTTATACTCAGACTCTGTGTGCTGCAGACCTCACGAGTATACTTCGTGCGAGGAAAAATATGATCTTTTTATTGTTCCGTAGTAAACAAGGAACCATATATTATGCATAGTTGTACACATGTATTAAGCCATGTATGTAAGGATTTTTGGTTGTTATATAAACAATATGTAAAGATCACCCTATCCGATCCGTTAAGGTAATGTTGGGTAGCTTGTGTAGGTTATATTTATCAGTTTCTCCCACAAATTAAATATTCAAATAACGTTCCAAAATGTATGAACATTTTGGATCGGTAGGTATTTAGATTATTTTTTGCAATTTCAGGGATGGGATAAACTGGTAAATAAAATCTACACAAGCTACTCTACATTACCTTAATGCATCGACAGGGTTTTTTTTACTTATTGTATAGACCTTCTCGTTTTCGACAACAGCGACCTCGGTCAAAAATTATTGGTTGGTAGCATTACATCTACCGTGAGTCCTGATAAAACTTGCTAGACTCTCAGTTACTCGGTTACTCGGCTGGTACAGTTGGCCGGCTGAGTTGTACGTATATGTATGTATAGTGGTGGGTACGTTACGGTAACATTTTTTTGGTTATTAACATGCTGCTAAGCGTTATAGTCTTATACCGCATTTACACTTGCGTGTTAGCTATTCGCCTCGTCACTCGACGAAACTTCGTGTGCTGCACACGAATGTTTCGTGGAATGTTTCGCGTAATTCGCCTCGCGATTCGCGCGAGTGTAAATGCGGCATTTGACTTTTTGCTGTATACGCAATAAGGAAGAACACGTGATAAGTAAATATGTTTCTGGATTACGTTTGTGTCAACCCGAAAAATCTAAATATTAATTTTACCTATCATACCCCACTTTTTTGCAACATAGGGGCCTTAAAAATATAACACTCGGCCGTTTTTTACATCATTAAGTTACAAGAATCTTTGAGCTACGTATAAAAATACAGAGTGAAGAGAATTAAGAGCCTTTCTCTAGGCAATAAGGTACCTCTTCATTCTCTACATCAGTTGTTTTACTTCGTTAAGTTCAGTAGTTGAATTCTAACAATGAACTGAATATTAATGTAAGTAAATGTAGGTTTTCACTGAATTCTTTTATTTTTGACGTATTGTTATATGTATATGTTTAACTGACTTCCAAAATGGAGTTATCGATTCGTCACTTTTTTATATATGTTTACCGACTATTCGAAGACGCCTGAATAGGAAATTCTTTTTTGTTTGAAAGGGTGTTCTTGTGCGCTGGTCCCCTAAAAATTTTATTGAAATTTGTTGAATAATTTGGGGGTGAAGTGGGTTTTTAGTTTTGATAAATTATAATGCGAAGTTTAACTGCAATATTCATTATCAAGCTTATTATTTCACGCAAATCTCATAAATAAAAATCTTTTTTATTTTTGTAAATTTTGTAATCTTTTTATTTTAAGCTGGGGTTTTGTAAATCCGCGTTGCCAGCTGGATTATAAAATATAAGATGCCTCGTTCTACCTCAACGCGTTTTCCGCAGGTCTATAAAGATAGGTTAAGACGTACTTACTTTCCTGTAATCTTAAAAAAACTGTTACTACTCGCTTCACTGGCTTTTAAGAGTGGAGAAAAATACGTGGCTTCATTTCCAGGTAAGCGAACATTGAACTTGAGTGCGTGGTTACTAAGTAATGTGTTTATAAATAGGAGATGATGTGTACTGTAACAGGGTTAATTATTTAGAAGTATAAATTCAAAATGAATAAGAAATGTCGAGAATTAAGTAAATTCGGTAAGATAAAGATTAAATTATATATATATATCACACGCTAACAAATCAATGCGACCTCTCCAACCCGTCTGGCCAGCGAGGAGAGTGTAGGCCAATTCCTCTGGCTGCTCTGACCAAGTGTGGCTCTGGTAGTACAGAAAGGGTCATGCTCCTGCAGTGGAGACAAAAAGACCTGATGATGATGAAATAGATACAAATAATTGTATTTAAGAACAGGAATAATTTATTTGCTCAAATACAGTACCTATACATAAGTTGTCAAAAGAATAATTTGTGTCATGTGTTCAACCTAAACTAAGGCATGAAAATATTAATGAAGTCAAGCAAACAAAGCTTATAAACATCAATACATCTCCAACATGTCTGGCCAGCGTGGAGAGTGTAGGCCTAATCCTCTGTTTAAGTTTATCAAATGTATTTATTTATCGGGATACTACCTTTGAAGCTCGGCAGTTTATGTAAAGGGTATTTTTCAAAGAAAGGTTGGATTTATGTAGACCAAACAATACCCTTATTTACTATTACAATACTTACCTGCCTATTGGAATCGGATTTATGCAGCGGTAATTTCGTTTTTACTATCTCTGCGATATCTAAATAAATCAGGAGATTCGCACTTCCGCATTTGGAAAGAGTTGGAATAGATTAAGCATGTCGTCGGCCTGTAGATCGCCCTAGGTCCCGTACCGAAAAACTTGTAGTCTCTCAAAGCAGGCGATTGGCAACTGCTTTTCCAATACCGCAAAAAATATCACTAGTGTTGGAGGTCAAGATTCATTTTGGGTCTTCCTCCTTTTTTTAAAAGCTTTTATTCAACTTTCAATGTATCTTGTACGTGAGTATGTTTGTTAAGGTCAAATCTTACGACTCAATTTTCAACCAGTTATCCTCCACCGATTTAGCTGAAATTTTGTACACTTGTGTAAGTAAATGAGATGTTCTGGTGAAGGAGCCAGGAGATATTCGACAGATCTCTCAGACAGAGATCTCAGTTATAAAACAACATAACACAATAAAAGCTTGTAAAAAAATGTAATTCAAAGAAACGTATTATAGTTCACAGCAGGACTCAAGGCATCTTCCAATAAAGGGGAGGATTTACTTCACTGGGCAGTGGTTAAACATCGCATAAGATCGTGTAAAAGTCACTGCGCAGAGCAGAAGAGTCTGCTGCCAGTTCTCTTTTGTCTGTAGTTCCTCTCCCATTTTGGGTTGCTGCGTCACAACAGATATTTAATACACTAAATACTCGTCATTCAATCTTTTTCTGTAGTATCAGAGTTTTTAAACCGCCTTAAAGGCCTCTGACATAGTATTGGGTAACGACCAATGTCAAAGACAGCGACCGGGACCGACGGCTTAACGTGCCCTCCGAAGCACGGATTATCTTACTTATCAGACAGTCAGGTGATCAGCCTACAATGTCCTAACCAAACCAGGACAACAACACAAAGTCGTTGCCCCCGCCGGGAATCGAACCCGCGACCTCCGGGTATGAGCCCAACGCTCTAACCACTACACCACGGAGGCAGTTGCATCAATGAGGTCAATTACCGTCAAATTAGCGACGTGATTAAACACAACTACGAGTGAATTATTCTGATGTCCAGTCAATTAATTCACGAACTGAAGGCATAAATCTAGTCTATTGTCACGTTTAGCAATTACCGTATTAGATTACCTAATTACTATACGATTAATTGTGTATATTCAGAATGATTTATAGAGTATCGCCAGGTGAATAGGGACGATATAACAGTAAGTATAAAAGGTGATATAGGGGCTGGCATGTCTGTAAGATAAAAGCCCTTAAAAAAGATAAAAAAAGGTGATATAGCTATAAATAGGTGATAAAGGTGATATAGGCATAGATTTAGAAGGTATAAGATGGATTATAGAGTATTGTAAAATGTGACCAGAAATGAAATATTTCTGTGTAACTTTGTTTGTTTGTTTGTTTGTTTATAAAGCTTTATTGTACAAAAGAAAGAACACATACAAATCAGAAAAGTAAACATACTACGGCGGACTTATCCCGTATAGGGATCTCTTCCAGTCAACCTTTATGGGTTGTATTTGGACCTACTTCACAAACTATGGGTAAAGCAGTACGATACCATCTTTTCAGTATAAGATAACTTATAAATTAACACAGTTTTCACTTTTGAAAATAAATTTTTTGTGTAACGATGTTCGAGCCAGGGTGACAATGGGTGACATGTTTTGTATGAAAACTTGTCTCATTGTCAAATTGATGCCATCTCTTTTGCTCTTATGAAGATGACACTTATCATATTATCTGTCGCATACGGCTAGTGTGGTCTTTTTGCGCAGTAAAAATATTCTACTTCTATGGATATAGGTATGTCTTTTGTTACCCGAGAGGTACACGAATTAGGGAGTATGCTAATACGAGTTAGCCGACCTGACCAAGGTCGCTGGAAAGCGCTGGGCGCAGAGGACGTTATGCGGCTAAAATGATGATGACGATAAGGGAGTACGCCTCATTTTAATGTAAACTAACATAAACACGTGTCCATATATGTCTATACTTAATTATATTATAATATCCTGTTACATTATGGGTTAAGGTAATCCTTTCTGATGTTTACTATTAGAGGATGGCAAAGTTACTTGGAATAACTTTTAAGGAGGTTGTTTTCAAAGGGCAAATTATATTTGTTCAAAATTTTAAACTGTACAAGTTGCTTGACTTGGTAGATTATTTGGCGGCTTCGGTATCATAAGAAATACCTACTTAAATTTAGTCTCCCAGACTTTATGCGTCAATATGATCAATGTATCTATATGTTACTTTAAAGTGTTTTATAAAGAGTGAAATATACTAAAACTTACCACTATCACAAGCAAGTTTATTTTTGGTTCTCAGCTATGTTTAATGAAAATCGGTTCAGCCTTATAAAGCATGGGGGGTGAAAGCTTGAAAGTCGGGGGTTTCCTAATTTGACTGGGAAAAAAACTTGTTGTATGGTCAATAAAGATTAAAATTAAACAATAAATTAAAACATAGTTTGTAGCTTCAACTGTAAAACTTACTTATATATCACTTTCGTGTGGAATCTTTGTGCTATATGTATTTAAAGCACAAGGATTCATTTCATTTGTGAAGGTTATGTCTACAGTGTTATTATTCCTGCTCGCTTATACCGAGTATGAAGCCGCTCTATTCTGATTGCATACAAATGAGGAAGGTAACAGGATTACAGGGGACTTGAGTTTGCAAGGTTTAGTTCCAGCTACGGATGAGCTTGAGTCGTATTGTAATTATGTTCACCTAATTAGTAATAGGATGTGGACGAAAAAAATTTATTTATTCCGTAGCGAGAGAAAGACATTAAAGAGGTTTGTGACAAAAGAGCTTGGTGGCCCAGCGGGTTTGCACATTACTAGGGCTTCCGCCAAACAAGTGACACCGGGCATGGTCCGCACTTCTTCTTATCGTGTGTTAGCGACTAACACTAGTGTCAGAGTTTTTAAACCGCCTTAAAGGCCTCTGACATGGTTTTAGGTAACGACCAATGTCAAAGACAATGACCGGGACCGACGGCTTAACGTGCCCTTTGAAGCACGGATCATCTTACTTATCAGACAATTAGGTGATCAGCCTAGAATGTCCTAACCAAACTAGAACAAGAACACAAAGTCGTTGCCCCCGTTGGGAATCGAACCCTCCACCTCCGGGTATGAGTCGAACGCTCTAACCACTACACCATGGAGGCAGTTATGGTCCGCACTTGGGTTCAAAAAATTCTCGAGGGACACTCATAAGCCGTTCATTTTGACTGTCTTCATTGTATGACAGTCATCAAGCTATGTCAGGTGCCTTTATGCAGCTTGAAAAATCTAACACTAGTGTTGGCCACTTCATAATCATCATCATTTCAGCCTCAGAACGTCTACTGCTAGACATAAGCCTCTCCCAAAGATTTCCACAATGACCGATCAAGAGCGGCTTGCATCCAGCGACCCTGGTCAGGTCATCTGACCTTAGGTGTCCGACGCTTCGCTTGCCAGTACGCGGTCGCCATTCGAAAAATTTTGTTTCCCGTTTTATGTCATGTATTTCTTGTGTAAGGTCAACGTATTAACCGTTGACCTTACACAAGAAATACATGACATAAAATCACCAGGTTATTATAAATCACAACGTTCCGCTTATTACCGATCGCTGCCAAATGAAAACGTAATTAGTACCGTGATATCGGTCAGCCAGCATCTGTTACAAATGGGCGGGCATCGGGACGAGACTAATGGGTCTCCCGTACGGGGATACCTATTCGGCTCCTGGGTATAAATAAAATATTTGGGTACAGTAGTATAGGGAGTGTGGGAGAAAAGGCATTACAAATTAAATGCAAGAAGAAAGTAGTAAAGCTTGTATACGTACATATTTTATGCCACTCTGGGAATTTTGATTTTTGACATTTATTTGTTATGTTAATGCTTGACATAGGCCTCCCCCAAGGTTTTTTATAGCATTCGTATTTTAATAACCCTTTCTGGTATAGCTAACTTAAAAAATATGAAATTTTTTCTGTAGCATAACAAAATATTAACAATATTAGTTATTGTGATATATACAAATTATATTAAAAATTTGTGTCCATTTTTTTACCTGATATAATAATAAATTACTATTTTTAATATTTATTTATTTATTTACCAGTTACTTTAAACCAGGACGACCTCCGTGGCGTAGTGGTCACCATGCTAGTTCGCCACCCAGAGGTTCCGGGTTCGATCCCCGGTCAGGGCAAGTTGGAAAATGGCCTTTTTCAAATTGTCCTGGGTCTTGAATGTTTATCTATATATGTATTTGTTATAAAATATAGTATCGTTGAGTTAGTATCCCATAACACAAGTCTCGAACTTACTTTGGGTCTAGCACAATCAGTGTAATTTGTCCCTATATATATTTATTTATATTTAAATGCTCCCTAATACCTACATATCAGTTGTAACTTAATAAATTGTCCTTCCTGATAATGATAAGATTTGCATCAAAGTTGATCAAAAGACCAAGAGTTGAATAGCTTCTGATCGGATCAGTCAACAAGTCCGAAGTCCCGCGAAGATTTCTGATCAATTTACACTAGTTAGTGCGACGGAATTAGATAATGCTGGATCGTCGGATTGCCAGCTTCAAAAGATATCGAAGTTAGGGGACACCGGTGCGGTTAGAATCTAAAGCGGGAATGCTTCGGATTTTGTTACTCTGAATATGCCAACAAACAAAAAAGAAACGGGACTATGAAGTGATAAAAGTGAGTATCTATGTTTAAATTAAAACTGAGTCGTTAACAAATCTGAAGGTACGTCTAATTTGTTAATATTTAGATAAAAACAATAACTAAACAATTAATATATACTAATTAATAGGATATGTACATGAATTTTCCACTTGGTCCAGTTTTAAAATAAATCATTTAAAAGGAAACGGAGATATCATTAAATTGTATTTGACCAAGCCCTAGCCCTGGAACTACTGTTTACAATTAAAAGTTAAAACGTGAATCTTTACACATAAGCTAAAAAATGAAAAATGAAAAATAGTTTATTCAGTACTTATGTTTACAATTTGTCTGAAAGTCGATGGGAATCACTTTTAAGCATAGATATGCTTGTGTTAGTGATACCCGCTCTCTATACAAAAGTTTTAACTATTATTAAAACTGTATGACATTACATAAACCAAGTTGTTATAACATTGTTAGATAATAAATATTAAATATTTATATTTAAAAATAATTATTGAATTAATTAATTGTTATTAGTCAAGATAATTACATTGTTTGGTTATTAAATTCTAATAATACCTACTATTTAGTTACAAATTTGAATAGAACTGTATACATATTAAGAATTATTACGTTACAAATAAACACAATTAAAAGGAATTATATTATATATCACATGTTAGTAAATTATTAATAAAAAAATTAAAAAAAACTAAGTTTTACTGTGTATCTCTAGGATATTATTTTATGAACGCTTCAGTTTCGTCATAGTTCCAACCTTTTAATAACATCGTTAGCGATTTTTTACAGGACCGTTTTGTACTGGGATAGATATCCAATAGTGTATTTACATTGTTATATAAGTAAGCCGATCGACTGGTGTATTGTAAAAGTGGCCGTTTTTCGCAAATGTGAACCAAAAGTATTCAACTCTTGGTCTTTTGAGAAACTTTTATGAGACGAGCTTCTGTGATCAGCTCAAGTCCGAAGCCTCGCGAAGATTTCTGATCAATTTGCACTAGTTAGCCGATCTAGATAATGCTGGAACTCGTTGCCTTGCCAGCTTCAAAAGATATCGAAGTTACCGGCGCAGTTAGAATTTTAAGCAGGCTAACAGCAGATTTTACTCATCTACTGTACGTGTACACTGTGTTGTCTACGAAACGTAACAAAGTTACGTTTTCATGACTAGTGTCAAACACGAAAACTTTGTTAACACATTGTTGGACACACTACGTCTATAGACGCACATCAATTGTTTTTCAATTGTGTCTGGCTGAGTGTCCAGCAATGTGTTAAGTTTCTTAGTGTTTTACGTTTCATCTCAGCGCGTTTCCAGATGTATCTATTTGCTATGAAATCCAGCGTTTTCTGATATCACATAATATAATGTTCGTTCACCGAAGGTTTCCGAAGACCTTGCGAAGTGTAGAAGTAAAAACCAAGGGCGAAGTCCCGCGAAAGTTTCTGATCAATTCGCACTAGACTAGTTAGGGACTTCATCATCATCATCATCAGATCTGTCTCCATTGCAGGAGCACGACCCTCTCTGTACTACCCGAGCCAAACTTGGCTAGAGCTGCCAGAGGTCTTGGCCTACACTCTCCACGCAGGCCAGACGGTTAGGGACTTATAAATATAAATAAATAAATAATAAGCCCTTTATTCTAAAATTGTAATTTGTGTTGTAAGTGATTTTTCTCTTATATGTCTCTAATTTCAGTGTGCTTCATGGCATGGGCCTCCTCTAGTGACTTCCACTGAGCTCTGTTTCTAGTAACTCTCCACCAGTTAGGAGTGTTAGGACCAGCAGAACAGGAGCAGTTAGGGACTTAGGGCTCTTTTTTCGTTTGTCGAAGTGGCCAAAACTGGTGTCGGATTTTCAGGCTGCTTAAAGATATCTGACATAGCTTGACGACTGCCATACCATAATGATAGCCGGGACCAACGGCTTATACATGCCTTCCGAAGCACGGAGTAGCTCGTGAAATTTTTTGCTACTTGTTTTCAAGAGCGGACCACGCCCGGTGTGTCTTTGCGAAAGCGCTAGTAATGCGCTCTTTAAGGGCTCTTACAGACAGCATACCCAAGGCATCAGTCGCTGACAGTCGGCGACCGTCATCCGTAAATTAATAGATTATATTTACCGAGATAGGCGATTCTTTTGCAATTTGTAAGTTTGACAATACGAAAAAACAACACGAACAGGCAAATGTAAACCGCATTAAAAAAGTTCAATATTGATTTTTAAGAGCATCATAATGCTCGGATTATTAACCGATTTTTTTTATTAGCCTATCACGTCCCACTGCTGGGCAAAGGCCTCCCCTCTTAAACATATTAAATAAATTAATTTTAATTTATGGATTTCTAGAGGAAATTAAAAACTCACTGTTCTAAAATCATTTACCAATTTTTTCTCATATAAGCACACACGAATAATTAGGAATTTTGTATATTAAATTATTTCGCTGAACATTTTGTAGTCTTCTATGTTAGTTGTATTCTTTTTGTGATATTTCTTTGTATCTTTATCCTTAGATACTAATGACTATTTAGCATAACTTGCTTAGTAAAAAAATAATGATACAAGAATTTCTTGCTTAAAATAATAGTATAATGTAGATAATATTGTTATTTATTGTAATATGTGAGTTTTATTTAAGCGATTAAAACATATCATAAGGGAACTTAGTATAATAATAGAGAAATAACATTAAACAAAAACATTGATTTTCTATACATAATTATAAAGAATTAGGTTTTCATTTAGTCACGTGATCTTAGTTACTATGAAAAGTAATTTTTTTGATACCCTAGGATACTGTATCAAATGAAATTAGCTGTTTCTTTTATTCTATTTTTAGTTTATGAATTTTATACATCATATTTACTGTGACATCATATAGCTTTCCGAAGATACCTCTTTCGTCAAGGTATCAAACATATAGACAACAAACTACATATATAGTGGTGAAATATTAAATCCTCCTTTTGGATTTGCCGCAGTCAGGTAGAAAAATGTGACGACGGACAGTCGCCCCTCCTACCCCGCGCCTTCTCCATGCGGCCCATATACAATGTCCTTTTTTACGGCCCATATACAATGTCCTTTTTTATTAAGTACAAATATTTTAAGGGGTGAATCAGACCATCATTTTGAACAACTTTTCCCAATAAATGTATATCGAAATAGGATTTTTTTTTAAAGTTTTCATAGAAATCGAAGTAGTCACGTGATATAATTACTATGGAAAATGAAAATTATTTTTTCGTATTTCGATAAAAATTTACTGGGAAAAGTTGTTCAAAATTATGGACTGAATCACCCCTTAAAATATTTGTACTTAATAAAAAAGGACATTGTATAAGCGGCAGCGAGCTGGTCCTCGTCCTCTTTTGACCACTCTTGGAAGCCGGGCTACGGTGACATCTAAGCTGAGTACTTGCTACTACTCTGGACCAACGAATCTCGTTGCTGCTAACCCATGACCCCTCTCTGTGACACTCTAAGTGTTAATTTTCTAAATTGTTAAAATTGAATTAAAAGTTTGTTATCTTGAATATTGTTTCTATTTAAAAAAACCAACATCGCTACAAACACCACTATGTGTTGAGTACATTGTTTTCCTATTACATTCGCAGCGGGAACAGCAATCTCGGTTAATCAAATTTCAGACTACCCGGCGTCCATAGGATGTGTTTAATGAAAATTAATGTAGCTTTTCGTACCACATCTTTGCCCTTTATGAGGTAGGCGGAACGAAGGACGCGCTTAGCAAGACAGTGAGCCTAAAGTTGAAATCGGGTTCAGCTCTCGAGATGTGAGCTCAGTTTTGTATTTGTGTGAGTACAAATCAAATCAAATCAAATATATCTTTATTATCATAGGATATTTAAAATATCTCTTAATAATCGTCATTATTTTGTTGCACTATTGTTGACGTCAAATAGTTACTTACAGCTAAGTTTACTACCGCTTCCAAAGCGCTAGTGCAGAAGAAGCGGTAACAAACTGCACTGCACCTCTTCTCCAAGGACGTCAACTCACAATTAAATTAATACTTAAAGTTAATGTGGACAGAGAATACATTGTTTTGTTTGTTATGTCATATCATAATTTAAATTTAATTTTTAGAATGTCAAAATTTTAAAGTAATGTCAAGTTGTAGATTCAGTTTGTACAAAATGTACCAAATTATGACATTTTCGAGTACCTATATTACAAACTTTTAGAGGGACCCGCGTCAAGCTCAAGCCAGACTTTTTTGTCTTTAAGGTAGTCATCGGTCCTATAATAAGCCTTCTCACAAAGTACTTTCTTTACATAAGTTTTGAATCTTTTGTCTGGCATATCAAGGATCGATTTTGGCAATTTATTATAAAAAAGTATACAGTTCCCCATAAACGTCTTATTAATTGTTTTAAGCCTATAAAACGGGGCAACTAAGTCATTCTTATTACGTAAGTTTCTATCGGTAAAATCGCTTACTTTATTGTATGAGGAAATATTTTTCCTTACATACATTATGTTTTCAAATATATACTGTGATGCTAAGGTAAGTATATCTATTTCCTTGAATAATTCTCTGAGTGAGTCTCTAGATCCTAACCCGTAAATAGCACGAATTGCCCGTTTTTGTAAAATAAAAATAGTCTGAATATCGGCTGCATTCCCCCACAGGAGTATGCCGTAAGACATTACACTATGAAAGTAACTAAAGTACACTAGTCTAGCAGTTGCTACATCTGTCAATTGTCTTATTCTCCTAACAGCATAAGCCGCAGAACTAAGCCTATTTGAAAGTTTAGTTATATGAGCACCCCATTGAAGTTTCGAGTCTATTGTAATTCCTAAGAAGGTAGTACTTTCAACAAGATCGAGTTTTTCACCATCTATCATTATGTCAACGCAGCCCTGTCTCACATTGGGAAGAGAAAATCGAACGCATTGAGTCTTTTTCGCATTTAACATGAGATTATTGGCAGAAAACCAATCAGAAATGGAAGACAAGGTGCTGTTCACCGCGCTAGCGTTTGTGCTATGTCGATCAAGTTTGAATATAAGCGAGGTGTCATCAGCAAACAGCACTATGCCAGCCTGCTTCTCAACCATGTAAGGCAAGTCATTGACATAAACCAAGAAAAGGAAAGGTCCAAGAATTGAACCTTGCGGTACGCCTATCTTAACATTAGATCCGTGCGATTTTACGCCATTTAAATCAACAGTCTGATGCCTATCTGTTAAATAAGATTCTATAAGTTTTATTGAGTTATCATCAAAACCGTATTGACGAAATTTAAGCAAAAGCGTCGGATGATCTACGCAATCAAATGCTTTGGAGAGATCACAAAATGATCCAATTCCATCATTTTTGTTCTCCCATGCGTCGTATATATGAGTAACAAGTGCTACTCCCGCATCGGTGGTCGATTTCCCGCCAGTAAAGCCGAATTGTTGGCTATGGAAAAGGTTGTAGGTCTTAAAATGAAGAAGCATTTGATTGAGCATTATCTTTTCGAACACCTTACTCAAAACTGGCAGGATAGATATAGGTCTGTAGTTGCCAGGATCTGTTTTTTCTCCTTTTTTAAATAAGGGGATTAGTTTACTACATTTCATTAGGTTAGGAAATATGCCTTCATCAATACATTCGTTAAATATAAAAGCTAAATCAGCAGCTATGATATTTATGATATGGCTTACTACAGCAACTGACATGCCCCAATGGTCTTCAGATTTTTTTAAATTTAACTGTTTAAATGCATCTATTATATCTTTGGGGCCAATATGCTTAAATTTAAATTTAGAATCACAAGGCCTAACATTATTCTTAAGCAAGGCTTCAGCACGCTGGGGGCTAGAATTCACATTAGAAGTAAGTTCCAAAGGAGTGTTAGTAAAGAAATCATCAAAAATATTTACTATTTCTTCAGTTTTAGTAATAGTCTTACCACAAGATTTGATTTGACAGATATTTTCTTTGGCTTTATTTTTACCCGTTTCTTTATTTATAACATTCCAAGTTTCTTTTATTTTGTTAGGAGCATTATTTATTTTTCTACTTATACGATTTGCCTTGGCTTGTCTACAAACTTTTTTAAATATTTTGGAATAATTTTTAACATATTCTAGAAAGGAAGGACTAAAATTATATTGTTTTTGGGAATATAAGTCATAAAGCCTGCTCCTACTTATGTAGATGCCGGTAGTAGCCCACTCACTAAACTGTAATTTTCTATGCACTACAACTTGTTTTTGTTTCAAAGTTTTTGAATATTCTGAGGTAATAACGTTAAATAGTTTATTGTTATGGTCGTCAGGATTTTTTCCTGTGTAAACGACCGACAACAATTTGTTATCTAAATTATTTTTTAGTTTTTGTATATTTTTAGAAGTAATCGGCCTACAAAAAGTCTTATCTTTGTTCAAAATGCTGGACTTGCCTTTGGACTCCTTGACATAAACTACATATACACCTGAATGATCAGAAGGTAGTTTATTAATAACTGATTTAACAGAATATTTAATATTACTAAAAAAATTGTCTAGACAAGTAGCAGATGTAGCAGTGATTCGTGTTGGCTCAAAGAATACGTTTACTAATTCATAACATTTAAAAAGATTTAGAAATTGTGTACTTTTTGGATTATCTACTAAGATATCAACATTAAAATCTCCGCAAACAATTAAATTCTTTTTACTAGATGAACAGGACTTGAGTACCTGGTCCATTGTTTTAAGAAAACTTTTAAAATCACTATTAGGAGGACTGTATACACAAATAATTATATGATGATCTAGCTCGGCACAGGTCACCTCACAAACGCGCTCAACAGAAAACATGTAGATGTACATGCAGATTGTGTAAGTGAAACACCGGCCTAAGGCACGGTCTGCGCATGGCTTTTATACTGGTTTTTGAAACTCGGCCTGAGACACGGTACGGCCCTCGCGTAATCAATAATTAAAATAGTTCATTTTTTTCGAATAAAACATTGATTTTATTTTTTATGTAATTTTTTGACTGATTTTACTTTTGGCGCTTACACTAACGCACAGCTGAGCTTACTCCTCGAGCACAGTAAATATAGGAAATAATTACTATACATAAATATTTAGTATAAAACTAATCTAGTTATCTAAATACTACTAGATATACTTAATAGATATACTTTATTCAGTATATTAAAGAATGAAAGACATTGCGGTAGACATAAAGTTTTATCGTTAGTGAAAAATGTATTTCATCGAAGCTTCATTTGACCGTACATCATATTTTATTAAAATCTAAAGCATTTTACAAAGAATGAGCTGTAAGCTCGCCTAGATTGAGCTGCCACGAGAGATTGCAGGATATGATGTATCATTTGACCTACATGTCAAGGAAACTGAATATCCACAGACGATATGAGAGCACGGCTTAGTTTGAGGACGCGGGGATTTTACGAAAGGGAATCTAGATTGTTTTTTAGAATGTTTATTTTTCTTTTTAAACGACTTCAAAAATGAACAGTTTTTGATTCAAATGTAGATCGCGGAGCTGCTAAAAGGCGAATATTCGAGAAGAATGTTCCAGAACAATGTAGAATGTTCTTAAATAGTGTAAAATTATATTGAAGCCTGTTGAATGTTTAAGAATAAACCCGACTTAACACGGGTCACACTGGGAACATTCTAGGTTGGGGTCACGGAGGGTCAAGAACATGAATTTTCTAGAAATATCTAGGTACCTAGGTAGGCGTAAATAAAGGCAGACGCGCTACAAACCGATTCCGTTCTAAGTGAGCTTCCGGTGAGATAACTTCGAAGAAATTTAACAAGTGATATCAGAGATGACACGACTTCAGCGAAGAATATTGGACTGCGACTGCTTGACAATTTGGACATCGGACGATGAGCTTCCGTGTTCGTAGTGAAGACAGACCTTTGGTTTTGTAGTGAATAAATTTTCTAAGAGTATTTTTGTTTTACCCCAAATCTCGAACCCCAGTTTCGTAACTATATGTTTTTTCTCCTGCGCGGAGAAACGTGAAATATTTGGATATTATTTATTTATTTATTGGGATATAGACGAGTAGCTTAAAGCTGATGTATCTGTCGCAGTTGAATTGTATAATCCGTTTGTTGACTAAAACTAAGATTACGGTATGTTGCACGGGTCGGCCCGGACGACTTTTCCAACCGGCAACAAACAAACATACAAACAAACCTATCCTAAACTAACCTAATTATAACCTAAACCTAAAATATAGAAACTAATTAACTTTAATTACAATAGAGGAATACAGCTATGTTCACACTTACAGTTCATACGGCAGTCGGACGGCCTCGTCCAGCTTGATCTCGAAGTCCTCTTCGGGGTTTGGCGACGGCCTTGGGTCCCTTCACGGGCCGCAAGACAGTGGTGAAGAAATTTCTGTCGCCACAAACGAATATGACGAGAAGTATCACCACACTTCACAATAAGTTTCACCGCCGTTATTTTATTTCACTTAGGTACTGTTAAGTTGGCAATGCAAAAATATTAGTTTTGGTTTGTTTTTAGTATTGTGGTAGCACATCCTGCAAGAAAAGGTGAGATATATTCTCTCTCTCTCTCGCTCTGCTCGCCAAGGATTGTAATGGCCGTCTTATACCAAAGTTTAATAAAAACGTTCTTTTATTACTAAAAAGTGGTGTTTCCTTTAAAATCCAACAGGTTATGGGTCCAGGCACATAATCCGCTCTGGAAATTATAAGGAACACCATTTTTCACTGCGAACTCGATCAAAAAAAACGTCGTCGATTACGCCGTGTGTTTTTGAGGTTATAACTGTCGTGGCCGCGTCGTCGCGCCAGGAAGGAAAAAACTTGTTCAAAGGACCGAGCAAGGAAGGGAGTTAAGCAGGATGGAAACAATAAAAGAAATTTAAATGCATAGTTTGACCATCAAGTTGACGGCAGCCGCCAACTGGAATATTTGGAAATTTCAGACATCGGTCTTACTACGTGGCCAAGGTCTTTTTGAAATAGTTGAAGGGCGGAGTGTAAAAACTGAAGATGCTGCAGAGAGCAAAGTGTGGAACACCAAGGATTCAAAAGCCCAAACTTTATTGGTTACACGCATGGCCGAAGATGTAATGCTGCACATCATCACCTGTACCACTTCAGCGCAGATGTGGCAGAAGCTTCATAGTGTGTTTGAGTAAAAGACGGAGACAAGTATTCATATTGTGCAACAAAGATTTTTTCAATACAAATATGAAGACGGAACTGCAATGGCGGTATTTTTATCTAAAATACAAGAGATGCAAAACCAGTTGAAACAGATGGGTGAAGTTATATCCGACAAGTTTGTAATTACTAAAGTACTTATGTCCCTCCCCGAAGGATATAGCCATTTCGTGTCTGCGTGGGAGTCAGCGCCAGACGACAAACAAACATACGATAATCTGGTGGCAAGATTAATGATCGAAGAGGAGAGGATTCGAGAACGAGAGGGGACGTCGCAGTTAGCTACCTCGTCGGCTTTTGCTGCTAAAAATCATAAAAATGTTAAGTGCTTTAAGTGCAACAAGATGGGACATTATGCCAGTGACTGTAGGAGCAACGGTTTTGTGAGTGCTCGGTCGGACCAAAAACTGTGTTATTATTGCAAAAAAACTTGGACACTTCAAGAGTCAGTGCCGTTTCAAAAAGTCGAAAGAAAACAGTGTCAGTAATGCGTTTATGGTCTCAGACTGTTTTGGTGAACCCGGTGAACAATACAAACAATGTCGGTGGCTCGTCGATACAGGGGCGAGTGAACATATGTGCTGTAATCGGTCTTTGTTTACAACATTCACTGATGTCTCGCAGAAATCTGTTGTTATCGGTGATGGGACTGAGATTAGTGTGCTAGGTTGCGGACAGATGGCAGCACAGGTTTTTAATGGAAGTGTGTGGCTGGCTACGACCATAGACAATGTACTCTTCGTTCCAGATTTAAAAGTAAATTTATTCTCTGTGACCAGTGCTACCGCTAGAGGTTATGTCATGTCTGTCAACGGTGATTCGTGCATATTTACCAAGCAAAACAAAGTAATGGCTATTGGAAAACGAATTGGGAAGCTCTATTACATGGATTTTCGTTACAAAAGCGTTGTGGCTACCTGCAGTGTTGCAAATACCGTGAATTTAAGTGAATGGCACGAAAGGCTCGTACATCAAAATATGGATTACGTGAAAAATATACTAAAAAATAACAACATTGAGGTGCAGAATATTAACGTAGAAAGCTGCGAAGGGTGTCTGGAAGGCAAAATACATCGTTTACCATTTAGCAACAGTGACAGTAAAACTACCCAAACATGTCAATTGATCCATTCGGATGTCTGTGGGCCTATGGAGGTTCAATCTGTTGGAGGCGCCAGGTACCTTGTATTGTTCAAAGACGACTTTTCAAACTACAGAGCAGTGTATTTTGTGAAAGGAAAGCATGAAGTAAAGAAGTGTATAGAAGATTTTTTAGTTAAGTCAGAGAATGAGACTGGAAATAAAGTCAAGATATTCAGAAGCGACAATGGCTTGGAGTATGTGAATAAAGAGGTGGAAGATATGTTTAGAAAGAGGGGCGTGACACATCAGAAAAGTGTAATTTACACACCGGAACAGAACGGGAAGGCAGAACGGGAGAACCGTACATTGATTGAAGCAGCTAGGACCATGATGTGTGCTAAAAAATTACCTAAAAAACTATGGGCAGAGGCTATCAATACTGCAGCCTATGTCTTAAATCGAACCAGCAAAAGTTCAGTATCAGATAAAACACCTTATGAGTTGTGGACAAACAAAAGTTTTGATATACGTGGCTTGAGAGTTTTTGGCACCCCTGTTTTCACACATATTCCAAAGGAGAAACGAAGGAAATTGGATCCAAAAGGAGAAAAAGGAATCATGGTTGGCTATGAAAGTGACGTTAAAGGATTCAGGATATACTATCCTCACAAAAATGTAGTTGACATTCGGAGAGATGTGTTTGTAGAACAGAAAAATACTGAAGTAGAGATGCCAATAGTTGTGTCTGAGACAGAATTACTTACCCAAGAAGAAGATACATCACAAAGAAAAGTTCTAGAAAACAAAGAAAGTAAAAATGTTGAGCAGGAGCAGGAGCTTAATGTAGATTATCAGTCGTGTGGGGAAGAAGAAGCATTGGAAAGCTATGAGGATGAAAGCGACATTAATAGGAAAAGTACACAGTCTGAAGTACAACTCGGGAGGCGAGCCAGAAAACAAACATCATTTTACCAGTGTCACAGTGTATGTATCCCAGAAGATGATCCGATAACATATGAAGAAGCAATGCAGAGGAAAGATGCAGATAAATGGAAAGAGGCAATAGATAGAGAACTACAGACTCTTAAGGAAAATAACACATGGACTCCATATACTGGTGAGCAAGAAAATAGGAAGGTAATTAGTAGTAAATGGGTTTTTAAAATAAAACATTGTAACAATAATATCCAGTATAAAGCTAGATTGGTCGCTAGGGGTTTTGAACAGAATGATCAGTTTGATTTAAATGAGTTGTATGCTCCAGTCGCAAAATTATCTATTCTAAGACTGTTTGTGGCCATAGCGACTAAACTAAATTTACCTATCCATCAATTAGATGTAACCGGGGCTTTTCTTTATGGGGATTTGGAAGAAGAGGTTTTTCTTAGTTTGCCAGATGGCAAAAGTATTGTCAAATTAAATAAAAGTCTATATGGACTTAAAAAGTCTCCTAAATACTGGAATAATAAGTTTCACTCTGTAATTAGTAGTGCTGGTTTTGTGAGATCACAGGGTGACACATGTTTGAATTCGAAATGTAACAAAGAGGATAAAACATATTTATTACTGTATGTCGATGATTTAGTCCTGTTTGGATCAAATGAAAAAGAAATATTGTATGTAAAGTCAAAATTGAATCAGGAATTTAAAATGAAGGACTTAGGCCCAGTTTCAGAATTTTTAGGAATAAATATTAAACAAAATCTAAAGACAGGTGTTACTGAATTGAGTCAAAAAGGTTTTCTTGAGAATGTACTTAAAAGGTTTAAAATGGAAAATTGTAAGCCCATGCTAACGCCAATGGATGCGAACTTCAATGTTAAAATGTTGGAATGTGATGTTAAAAATAAAGCAACTGAGAATGTATGTAGACAAATAATAGGTTGCCTAATGTATGCAGTCTCGGGAACTCGACCAGACTTGTGTGTCGCTGTGTCTATATTAAGTAGGTATCAAAATCAAGCAAGCGATGTATTATTAACAGCATCGAAGAGAGTTTTAAGATTTGTAAAACATACTATTGACTATAAGTTAATTTATAAGTGTAACAATGATAGTCTGATTGGGTATTGTGATGCTGACTGGGCAGGAGATTCAAAAGATAGAAAGTCGACTACAGGCTTTTGTTTTATGTATTCAAATTGTTTAATTTCTTGGTGCTCTAAGAAACAGAGTTCAGTAAGCTTGTCATCAGCTGAGTCAGAATATATAGCACTTAGTATGGCTGCCAGTGAGGCGTGTTGGTTAATTAATTTACTCAAAGATTTTAATGTTTATTGTACAAGCCCTATAAAAATATTTTGTGATAACCAATCTGCAATAAAAATAAACAATTACTTTTGAAGTTTTCTAAGAAATGTGGTTTAGTTGAGGACTAAAGTTAAAAGTATTGTTATATTTATGTTTCTTAAAAGAGTAGCTTTATATTTTGCATTGAGGGGGGGTGTTAAGTTGGCAATGCAAAAATATTAGTTTTGGTTTGTTTTTAGTATTGTGTTAGCACATCCTGCAAGAAAAGGTGAGATATATTCTCTCTCTCTCTCGCTCTGCTCGCCAAGGATTGTAATGGCCGTCTTATACCAAAGTTTAATAAAAACGTTCTTTTATTACTAAAAAGTGGTGTTTCCTTTAAAATCCAACAGGTACATATAACCAAACACGCGAGCTATGACGTAACACCATATTAAGTCTTTCATAACGATTTATAGGTATTTATCACAATTCACAGGGTATAGGATTATAAAATGTCACAAGCACCAGTTTTGTTTCTGATTTAGACCAAACTAATATCCTTTCCGAACGGGCAATATGTTACAACAATGAATCTGTGGTTATGTAAAAACACGTTATTCAATTTACCAAGCACTCGACAAATACACTGTCTTTACGTATACACAGTAATTAATTTATGGCGCCATACCTTACAAACGATAAACAAACTAATGGGACTTTCAAACAAACGATAATTACTTAATTAGGACCACGCCACCATAACGTGAAAATACAATTCCGTACAAACGGCAAATGGCCGCCGGCGCTGGCCAAGTAACACGCCCGCGCGCGATTGAGTTTACTGGAGAACTGAACGAATGGCGCCCGAGTCGGGGCCACGACCCAGTCAAGTGGAGGCGACGCTTCCATAGCTAACCTTTGCCCGCGCTTGTGGGGATTAAACGCAGATGGCGCTAGTTTCTTAACAATGAGTGCTTTTATTCAAAACACCGTTGTTATTCAAAAACTCTAGCTGTTTGGCAATACAGCTCGGTTTTGTAAAACAACTGAAAATAGTTCAGCTCGATTGCCAATGAGTTACGTAATTACGTTTAACAAAACAGCTAGCGTTGAGATGGCATAGGGTTACCATTATTGAATAAAACTGTGTTACCAAACAAAATAATATATGAGGGGACAATAGTTATTCTTCATTATTTTTATATTACTCGTGGGATGGAAACAAAACCTCAATTTAACTCTTACTAAATAATTCAGTCTCCAATATCATAAAACACCAATGAAGAATGATTATCAGCTCGATGCAATTGAATTAGAAATACAGAAATGTTGTAAACCCGACAACTCAATGGCGTAGCGATTTCTTACGGCCAATTGGTCCATGTTAATTTTCTATCGTTGTTTCGTTTAAATAACAATATGGGATCCAAAGTAAAGGTCTGCTTTATTCTTTTCAATCTTTTGCACTCTAAAATCACAAACGATGCTCCCGATGTCTCTCGATAAAAACAGCTTAGTCCCGGAACGCGGCGAAGACAAGCCACAAGTGGCAGAATTCCAAATTAATCGTTCTACAATCTTACGTTAGCTAGTTTGTTAAACGTAACACATTGGACGATCTAGCTGAATGATTTTTAGCTATATTACAAAACCGAGCTGTAATGCCAAACAGCTAGAGTTTTTGAATAACAGCGGATTATACAATCCAACTGCGGCATATCTATTTCAAGCACTTTTGTTTTTTTTTATTAATAGACATATTCACAAAATGTTTAACTGTCCGATATTGTTAAAGAGTCATTTTATTTGTGCGTAGTCAGTTGCCCAGTTAAAACAAAAATTATATGGGGTTTGTAGGAAATTAAGACGTCATAGTTTCTTGAAGTCAAAAATCTCAGTTTATCCGCAATAATAAATCTAGAATCAAGTTAAGAATGGATATGATCAATGACAATCGTGACCTTATTTTATTACGTTTTATTCTCTTAACTTATTTTTAAACAAATAATTTATTTTTAACCCAGGAAACTTCCTATCCTTTTTAAGCTATTGCATAGCTTCTATCGCGGGCCTTGAGCGCGGGGACCGAATCCACAAATTCCGTAACGAAAAAACCTCACGCTCTCCCCACTCCGCCTACCATGTAGGTTCCCGCTTCGTCTCCGTCGTCCGTTTGCGACGTTGCCGTCCTTCCTTGTTTGCAATAGCTTTACCGCGGCAGTCCCCGAGTGCCACACGTCTTTTTTTTCTATCTACATAGCTGTGCCATTGTAGACGGAGCACTTTAGTAACGCCGATTGTGTTTGGATCTTTCACAAGCTCTTGTATATTTACATTCTTATTGACTCTTTAGCTTCCATCATATTTCTTAAGTTATTATTTTGTGCTCTGCCATCAGGAGCTTTTATATTTTCTCTTTTCTGTGATCTTGTTTACACTCAAACCTTAATTACGGAAACAGTTCCGTACAGGACCCAAACTAAAACTTTCAGTAAGATTGTAGCGTTGTTTCAGTCACTTAAACCCCTGAACAGCGGAATCTCTGCCGAACATTGTGTTCGCAGCTTATGTTAATTGCTCTTTGAATATATGGCAATGCTAGTTCCTCGCTTAACATATTTTATGTTTTCGCGGCTTGTTCGTTACATACTTTGTCAACGGTATAGGCTTACTTTTTTGAAGCTATGTTATAATTCTTAATATTCTTACATATCCTAACCTATGCTACTTCTTACTTCCTATCATACTATCATACGTGTACTAATATTATAAATGCGAAAATGAGTTTGTATATTTGTTTGTTTGTTTGTTTGTTACCTCTTCACGCTTAAACTACTGAACCGATTAGGATGAAACTTGGTATGAATACAGTTTGAGATTTGGGGAAGGACATAGGGTACTCTTAATCCCGAAATTCCTACGGGGAGCGAAGCCCGCGGGTACAGCTAGTTTAAAATATATTTTCAAAACTAAACACTGACTTCACCCGAATCAACAATCGATTTTGATGAAATTTCTACGGGACCACCTCGGAAGAACAATCTTTCGAATAAAAATGGATACACGGTGAACATAGGTACATATAAAGAAACAGTCGAACATAGAAGCTCCTTTTTGAAGACGGTTCAAAAAGAGCATTTTTAAGTATCGATCTGTTTGTTCGGTACCTAACTAAGTAGTACAGATTTTGATATTTATATTCCTCATCCAATCTAACAGTAGTAGATATCAATCGTCTCTGTACGTCTACCGATCTCTTTTCAGATTTTTTGTAAATTTTTAAATCTTTCATTCAGGCGCAATACCTACGGTAAATTTTGCGTCAAACATAAGCCTATAAAACGATTCTTGCTACTACATTTGATATTTTCACATTAATATTTCGTTCAAAATTATTACAGTATCACATTCCATTCACTGCTATTGGAATGGAAACCGCCGTTTTATCATAATAACAAGTAAATTTTGAAATAATTTGGCTTAATGTGTATCGTATTAAATTAATTTCAGTATGTATAATGTTTCATTTTCATCTAATCAAAAATTCGGATACAAGAAATATGTTGAATAAATAATAATTTTTGGAAAGATTTATATATTAACTGAATGGAAACTTCTCTATTTTGAATTTTTATGTTAATTCAGGGTGTTAGCTTCCTGCATACCAAGTTTTATCAAAATTGGCCCAGCCGTTTGCGCGTCCAGGAGTAACAAACACATACACACTTACAAACTTTCACCTTTATAATATTAGTGTTATAGTAATATTCCATCTCAGTAACTACGCGTGTTGTGACCACCTACGTGTGTTGTGACCACCTACGTGTGTTGTGACCACCTACGCGCGTTGTGACCACCTGCGCGTGTTGCCACAACCTACGCGCGTTACTACCATCTTTCGACTTGTGTACTTTTTTTTTGCACTCAATTCATGATACATAACAAACTTATTTTCCACCTTTTATCCCATTGTAGTTGCCGTGTGGCTTCCGGGAGAGTAGACTAGGGCTACTCCAAGTGCTCCCGGTAAGGTAAACAAAGCTTATAAAACATCAATGAGACCTCTCCAACCCTTTCTGGCCAGCAAGGATTGTAGACCAAATCCTCGGACTGCTGTGATGATGATCCCTCTGTAGTATAGACTTCTTAGATCTTTTAAGCTACTCAACGAATTTAAATGCAATTTACATCATTTGATAGAATGATTCAAATGGAAGTTTTATATTTCAATACCGGGCCGCTAGTATTTATAAAATAATGAATATTTACGTATTAGAAACAATATTACCCTACTTGAGAATACGTACCCTACTCTAGTGTAAATGAAACTAATTAATCAAGTTCCTACTTTTTGTTTTACTAAGTGAGATAACCGTGAGAGAACTCTCTGAATAAATTCAAATCTTAATTAAAGTTATACGAAGAGAGTTATTTAAACATGGGATGTATTCAAAGTAGATTTAAAATGAGCTGGTATCATAGTGGCGAATTATGTAATTATCTAAGAAATTAAATTAAATTTCTTTATAATTTAATTTTTAATATAATACAATACAATACCCTTTATTGCACAAAATAAATAAATACAGCACATAATTATTTCAAAAACTAGGAAATGCGCAAAAGGCAGCTTTATCGCTAAGCAATTTCTTCCAGGCAACGTAGAAAAAAAAGTGACAGGAAATTAGTTTAAAATACTTTTGTTGTTTTTTTTTACAGCGAGAAAATGGGCAAGAATCTATATTATATTTATAGCTAACGCAGCTAGCAACTCATTACTATTTTTATTCCCTTTTTCCATCTTCACGCCCACCATCACTTTAATCAACGTGGCTTTTGGGTTTTACCTACCCAAGGCTTTGCCTACCCCGTTCAAAGACGTAGTAGTGTATCTGTATTAAATAATTTGAGTGAAAACACATTTAAAATATGTACGAAAGCCACGCAGGAGCAATGTAGTTATAGCAATTTTATTTATCATGTAGTAAATTAATTTTAGGAATAAAAAAATAAAGGCGGTATTTTTACCTGCCGTTTAATTATTTTGATTAACTATTGTAAGTATTTTTCATCATCATCATCATCATCAGGTCTTTTTGTCTCCACTTCAAGAGTACGACCCTCTCTGTACTACCAGAGCCATACTTGGCCAGAGCAGCTGGAAGACGGCCTACTCTCTCCTCGCTGGCCAGTCGGGTTTAAGAGGTCTCATTGATATTTATAAGCTTTGTTTAGCTTGTATTTCCTAAGTATATTTGTTTCTTGAGTCCCTTTACCTTAAACCAAACTAAATTTTTCCATACAAACGTAGTCAACGTTTTATTTCGAAACGACATGCCCGATTTCGGCAAAAATTGGAATTTCATAGACATTGCACAGTCAAAATATGTACCTGAAATAGAATATAGTGTATTATATCATTTTTGCCTATCATTTTGGGAAACTTCTACATCCTTACATTTCTTTCCAGTTCATAATTTTACGGCGGAAACTAATTATAACCCTAGATAACTGCAATTTCTTTAATATAAAAATTGTTTACCGAAATCTGACATGAGGTTTCAAAATAAAACGTGGACTACGTTTGTATGGAAAAGTCTAGGGTAAGGTATTTATTATATGTTTTTATTACTAATCCATTTCTACTCCTTTTAGAAAATCGCTTATGAATGTGTTTCTACCTTTATTTCCTACTCTATCTCGTTAGCTCATAACTTCTTGTGAGATAATATTGAAGTTACAAAATAATCTGACGTACTCTAAGTTTTAGTAATATTATTTAAGTATTGTTTGTAAAAAAGAGCGGTGTTATAAGTTTGACCATAATGTTTATCTGTTTGTCTGTCGGTCTTTCTTGTTTTTGTTTGTGTTTCTGTCAAACGGATGGACCAATTTTGAAGCAGTTTTTTTTACCTGAAAGCAAGTTCCCTTGCGGTGGTTCTTAGCTATGTTTTGATGAAAATTGTTTCAGGAGTTTTAAAGTTATTGGGGGTTAACTTTAGAAAGTCTGTTTTTTAATATACAATGTCCTTTTTAATTAAGTACAAATATTTAAGAAGGTGATTCAGTCCATCATTCCTAACAACTATTCCTAATAAATGTATATCGAAATACGAAAAAAGAATTTTCATTTTCCATAGTACTGATATCACGTGACTACTTCGATTTGTATGAGAACCTACAAAAAATTTTTCGTATTTCGATACACATTCTTTAGGAAAATTTGTTCAAAATAATGGACTGAGCCACCCCTTAAAATATTTGTACTTAATTAAAAAGGACATTGTATAATTTAGATATCAACTCCACTTAACATTGGTTTGAATATGTCACTCATCACTAGATGATGTCATGGTTTTTTTTATTTGCCTGGCAAACAAACTTGTATACATACTTCCAGCATTTTTTTTTAAATTTATATACTAAGTACAATCAATTATCTACGATGCGGTCTGGTAGCAGAGAAACAGCATACAAATGGATGTCATGATACCCTACAACGTTAACTTTGCTAGAAACAGAGACGTAGAATTCTAAGTCCTTGGAAGTAGTTAAAATTTCAGTGCACCCCACACAAAGTTGCATAGTTGATGTGCAGCGAGCCATGCACTGCTTCGTGTGCCTTCAGTCATGCAGATGTGGCTGCATATGCATTAGTGATGCATGCCGTCTTAGGCGTTCTCCACATTCGTCACGCGAACTTTGACTTCTTACATGAGAATGGGAATGTGGCTTATACAGCCTTTTTGACTTTAAGACGAAATGTCCGTTATGAAATAATCCACCAATTTTGTTGAAAAGAGGTAGGTAACTAAGTAATTTCACAAATGAATGGTTTACTTCTAAGGACTTTTTCTTTTAGTTTATTTACATTTATAAAATGTAACTTAGTGTAAATTTAACAATTATATCTATAGTAGAATAGGGCCACTGCAAGTCCTCTCGTGGAAGTCGTAGAAGGCGACTTAGGAAATACAAGCTAAACAAATCAATGACACCTCTCCAACCCATCTAGCCAGCGAGGAGAGCGTAGGTCAAGTCCTTTGGCTGCTCTGGCCAAGAATGGTAGTACAGAGAGGGTCGTGCTCCTGCAGTAGCGATAAAATGACCTGATAATGATGATGATGATAATGGAAATGTGCCGAATTTCAGTGCACCCCCACAAAGTTGCATAGTTGATGTGCAGCGAGCCATGCACTGCTTCGTGTGCCTTCAGTCATGCAGATGCGGCTGCAAATGCATTAGCGATGCATGCCGTCTTAGGCGAGGCGGCACCTTCTCGACATTCGTAACGTGAACTTTGACTTCTTATATAAGAATGGGAATGTGGTTTATACAGCCTATACTTGTCAACTCAGTTATGAAAATATTCGACCAATTTTGTTGAAAAGAGGTAGGTACCTAAGTAATTGCACAAATGAATGGGTAAGGCGATTAACGCACTGCACCGCGCCCCGCTGCGTAGTGTGGGGCCGCCATACAAAATCGACGCGCGTAGACGCGGTGTTAGTGTGTTGTACTATGCGTGTTTTCTATACGAATGGAGTTACTTGCGTAGTGTGCAGCCCCGCACCACGCAGCGGGGCGCGTCGCAGAGTGTTGATCGCCTAACTTCTACGTAATTTTTTATTTTAGTTTTTGTGCGTCTCGCGATTTTACCCGCAGTATATATATAAAAAGTAGCCTATGTGTTAATCAAGGGTCTCAGATTTCTGCATACCAAATTTTGTCAAAATTGCTCCAGCCGTTTGCGCGTGAAGAAGTAAACAAAAAAAAAACACACACACACACAGCTTAACTTTCGCCTTTATAATATTAGTGCGATAGTGTAATAATGATAAGTACCTGAAAAAAAAAGAAATAGTTAATAACAATATTCAACGACAACAGCGTCGTTAGATTTTTATCTATCCATCGATAACCCGCAACTAGGTCAACTGTCAGGCTGCCGCGGGAAAATTTTGGCGAATTTTGGCGATTTTCCGATTTTTAGAAAACGTAGCATATCTCAAAATTTTTTTTGAAAACTTGTGTAAAAAGTTATATCATTGGAATTCTTAGGAAATACGCTATCAGACTGTATATACTTTTATAGCAATTTATTGTATATTTCAATAAATAATAAGTGTTGAATATACGACTTGCGAGTTTTTGAATATTTCTGGAAAAAAGTGTGGATAATAAAATAGTAAAGCAGTAAATATCTTATTTATATTTTTTATATACCAAAAGACACATATCTTTACATATTCAAATGATAAAAATAAATACTCCCTTAGAATATTTTTGAATTACATTTTTTGCAACATATACGACCTTCGCGAAATTACGTCATTGTGGTTTGCGAATTTTATATTTTGCACTCGCGCTTTGTTAAATACAATGAATGTATGAATAAGTCTGTAAAAATATATAAACTAAAAGATAATATACACATTTACTAAAAATTTGGAATTTTTATCATCAAAATACCAGAATGTACGAACATGCGATTACTGGTACATGGTTTTGGTAAAAAATTATTTTCACCCAAAAATCTTGCGTAAAGTATACATTTTATGAATGAAAAATGTTTAAAACTACTTATTCATGGTTTTCCAAGACCTCCAGGAGAAATATAGACCGATATTAACAATTTTTTCGGGCTTCGAACTACGACTTTGACTTAAACGTTTGTGCTGTAAGTGAACCTCGAATGAGAAATTTATAGGTAAAATACTGCTGTCCAAAACCACGACATTGACACATCGTGGCGTTCCTTGAAGTTTCTTCTTTTTTTCTGGCATAGACTTTAGAGCTCACAAGGAGTTTAATAATAAACAAAAAAATAAAAAACAAAAAAAAATTCGCGACGCCCTCTCCGGGCGTCCGACAGTTGAAGGGACTCGTAAAGCTGTTTGATCGATACAAATAGATATTGGTTCTTAAACTAAATGCATGTTTTATGTCTGTCTGTCTGCGCCTTTATGCATGAATACTCTATTCGAAACAAAAAAGTTCGTGCTAAGTATTTATACTTTACAAAATACGAATAACATTTCTAACTGTGGATTAATAAAGTTTTAATAAATAAATTATAACCATACCAAAAGATAACTAAAGCCATTTTTTATATTCTGCGAAAATTGAGCCCTGATATTGTAGGTTTTTATGCGATTTAACAAAACTTCCTTATTATAGACTCAGACCAAATAAAAAATTATAGAGTAAATTACAAAGGGTGACTAAATGGTATGTAACAATTAGCAGTAAATTTAGCATCACACTTGGGCAGTGTATTTAAAAGGTCAAGCTAAGTAATTAGGTGGATTCTTTATTAAACAGCGACGTTGATTAATATGGCAATTGGTTTAGCTGACCAATATTGCTATCGATAGTCGTTTGGAGGTCGTATGGAGGAAAATATTTTGCCCGTAATTTACTAAAAACCGACTTCACCCTCCCTACACAATCGATTTTGATAAAATTTCTGTGGGAGCATCTGACAAGTATACACTTTCAAACAAAAAGAAAAAGAATTTTTCAAATCGGACCAAGAATCTTCGTATAATCGGTGACGAATTGACAACCTTCTCCTTTTTATAAGTCGGTTAGAAAGAACACAGTAGAATGCTGCAAAAACCGGACAAGTGCGAGTTCAACTCGCGTGAAAAGGGTTCCTTATGTTGATTATGTTAGTTCTATATGTTTGTAACTTTAAATACCATAGGTACTCTTTTCTTTCAGAAATAGATTCTCACAACAATTCCTTTCATTAACCGACTTCCAAAAAAGGAGGAGGTTTTTTTTATGTATGTTCACCGATTATTCAAAAACGCCTGGACCGATTTGGAAAATTCTTGCCAAGTGGTCCCATAGAAATTTTATCCAAATCACTTGGGTAGTTTGGGGGTACGTCAGTTTATAAATTTTGAAAAAAATATTATGTGAAAGAACATGTTACATATAGTGTTAGCAATAAGTACTTTTACAAAATTTTCTAATTTACCCTCAAAATTGGACTCCATTACGAAAGTGCCCTGATCAAAAAAAAAATCGTAAATACGCCCGGGTCTCTCCTATAATTAAGTACTTACAGTATAATTTTGCAATTAGAAGTAAATTTCTTCACGCCTGGGGAGCATGGAGGTCATCCGGGTTAAGTAATTAGTGAATCCCTTTTAAGTTATCTGTGAATGTAGATAATATCGCAAAGAACATGAATGTTCTACAAGGGTCCATTGGGGAGGTGTATGTAGGTTTGTTTAAGGCGAAATGGTAGCAGACCTCAGTGGAGGTGGCGCCCTCATTTGAAATAGATTGTTTAAAGGTAAATATGGTGATTGGCTATTTGATTTCCAACAATCTCTGGAAGGACCTTTGAATTACTGTAGAAAATAATTGCTTTAGTCCGTTTAGTGGTTTTGCGAAAAGTGGCCGGCCACTTTTGGCGAAAACTCGTTTTAAAACTAGACGTACAATAGATAATACTTTCAACGGTCATTCATGGAATGATTTGAAGGTCTTTCTGAAGACTTATATTGTTGGAGGTCAAATTGTTGATTCACCGTGTTTATTTTTAAACAGTTTGTTTCGAATGATGAAGACTTATGCTGGGTTCTGCTGCCATTTCACCTTAGGTAATCATGTAACTAAACAATGCCATTTACAAAGGTATTCAGAAGACTTAAAGCTCGAGATGTTTGCGTTGTCCTTTTTTGCCTCATGCGAAATCTGCAGGAAGAGATTGAGTAGACCTATTCCAGGGTTAAAATAAGACTAAAATTTTGTAATAAATTTATGAACGTCGCACTTTTTGGACTGTTTTTGCGTAAGTTATCTTAAAAAAATATTTTTGAAAGTTTTCTTTTATAATATCGTATTAAAAACTTTGATTGACAGGTTAACATGGCAATCTATCCTATTTGTAGGTAAGTCCCTTCAATTTGCAAAAATTAATCGTTTATTATAAACTACATAAAAAAAGAAGTATAAAATTTATACAGCTTTATGAAGCCATATAGATACCTATATATTTTAGGGCTGTTTCACATATAACAATAACCCTTCGGAATTAACTTCCCACTTATCAAAACAGAGTCTGGGTCAGCCCCGCTCGTTTCAGACCTGTTAAAATTTAATGGACCTTCTCTTCCAAAAATAACATAGGGTTAGTATACATCTACTATAAATATATAGGTAGTGTGTTAACTCTATGTTATTTATTTATTGTATACAATTTTTAGCAACCCATCACTTATATTTACCACATATGACGCTAAAAGTGGCTTTTGGGTCTTGCGGCCCTGGGCTCTGCCTATGCAGAGCCCAGGGCCGCAAGACCGCAAGACCCAAAATGCTCTGTCTGCCCCATTAGGGATAAAGACGTGAAAGTATGTATGTATGTATGTACAATTTTTTATAACGTAAAATTTTAACAGTGTGACGACAGGGTTCGAAAAGTATGATTGTAATTAGTCCGTCTTTTAGATGATCCAAAAATAATGGACCCGTATTTTTCAGTTTACCAAAAAAGTAAAAATTTACAAAGATGCGGAGAGTCAAAGTCCCGGAGTGGGGGCTAGCGTTGTCACCGCTAAGTTAAAATCTTACCCAGCCGTGACGTCATACGAAATTTATATGCGCTGTATCTTTGTCATTTTTGGTTTCTCAGAGAAAAGAAAAAATACGTGTACAATATTTTTTAATAATCTAACCGACAAACCAAAAATATTTTTCCATTCGCCTATTAAGTTTATCTTCTTTTTCGTCATCACGCTGCGTCTCTGGAGGTTTCGTGTTCAACCCGAAGCCAGGGCAAATTGGAACACAAATAATAAAAGCCCTATTTCAAACTTTCTTGGGACTTGGTTGTTCATTTTAAATGCATCGAACAAAGAATATTTCTTTCTTTCTTTTTCTTCTTTATGTGTATAAATAAAATAGAATATATAATGATATATTCTTTTTAATTGATCCACTGTAAGCAAACGTGAGTTTTATAAAATTCTAACCATAAGAATCATGACATACTTATTGTTGAATTGCTATTACAATGGTATCTTATATTTGTCGTGATATTAAAGAAAATAATGGGGAATTCAGAAATGGTACGTGCTGTCAAAGAGTAGACCGATTTCTCTCAAGTTTTAACTTTGAATACAAGCATTCAGGTTACAAAAAAGGCTTTTTAAATTTGTTTATACAAAAATTTGTTTAATCTTACATCGTTTTTTAAAAAATCTAGGAGCGGGCATAAAATATTATTGCCAAGTTGACTAAAAGAGATTTCTAAATGGGATAAGTCCTCTTTTGTACTGTTATCTTTTTGTAACTTGTATATTTTTTATGTTTATGTAACTATTTATTAGTTTTTACAAACAAACTAAATAAAAAGTAAGATTGTAGGCAGAGATAATAATGGATCACTATTTACTTTAGCTCTTAAATCTCTGTCATTTCATTAATACTCATCTATGTTTTCATAAATGCTTTTGGTTACCGGTATCCAGTGTCAGTGTGGGCCGTGGGCACAGCGACCCGACCATGTCACACCTCCTTTCTTGCCCATCGTGCCCCGCCAGCTGCACTAAACGTGACCTTTATGAGGCCTCGGACAGCGGTGTAAAAGTGGCATCTTTCTGGAGGGAAAAAAATTAATGTTTGAGCCACTACACGAAAAGAAGAAGAAGCAGTGACGTGCACATATACTTTTGACAGGCACTAATCTTACCTTAATTACGAGAACGAGTGCATATCAAAAGCTGGTATCCGATATTATATTAAGGTGGCACAGAGTAGACAAATTTTATGTGTCTCTATGAAATGCACGTTACTGGTGTCCAGTCTTTTATCTTCATTAAAAAGATTTATCTTTTAATGAATATAAAATATATATGGGCAGTTATATTCATTTAAAAGATTTATCTTTACTAAAAGCCTCCCAAATAAAAATGTGGTCAGGCGAGTTTGTGACTGGAAGAGATAGTATATCTCTTGCAGTTGCCAATACCACTTAGTCACCTTTTATAACAGCCATAAAAATGAAAAATGTGGCAAAGAATTTATTCTACTTAACCGTTACTATTATGAATTAGGCTAATCTAATATATAAATATAAATAATAAATGTTTCAAGACAAAAAATGTTTTGTTAAAATTAAATAAACGAAATGAAAGGTTAATTCTAATGCAGCGTTTCTGTTATTTTAACTTTCTTTGTACAAAGTGCTTTTAAAATATGTCTCGAGAAGTAGGTTAGTATCGCCCGTTTTGGCGATATAATAGGCCGGCTTATGCAAATAAAAGTACAGTTATATTGTCGTGAGCGAGCGTGTGTAATAAACGTGTTTATGCTGCTCCTGGGAATGCTCGGCGTAAACTTGGATGTCGCGGGCGATAAAAAACTTGGTTTTTGTCGCGTTCCTATTTTTTTACCGACCCACTTCCGACAAGAATAGTCATTTATTGCACGTTGCAAGACATGTGCTATGAATGATTGAATATACAGTAGAGCACGTGTCTTTTTAACCCCCTTCAAAGATGAGGGATGTCATAAGTTTGACGCTAGTATTTTTCTGTGGCATCGGAGCTTTCGAATGGATGTACTGATGTTAATGCGGTTGTTTATACGCGAAAGCAAGTTCCGAGCTATGCAGGTTCTTAGCTATGTTTGATGAAAATCGGTTCAGCCGTTTAAAAGTTATTGGGGGTTAATGCCTGAAAGTAGGTGTTTTTTATTTACCTGGCAAATACGCATATCAATTCCACTGTGCAGTTCCGCCACTCACCACTAGATAATATGGTCAAGGTATTTTTAATTTGCCTAGCAAATAAATTTGTTGGAATGTAATGTTGAGTTTGTGTTAACAACAATCATGCTTTATGGGGTGGTTACTTCCTCTACCGACAAGAGCCCAGCTCTTAAATATAAGAAGAAGACTTCCTTCAATACTTACGAAAAAAGAAAGACCTAGAAATAAAAATATTTTGGTACCTACCTAAGGATTTGTAAACGATTGCAATTGTATTTTAGGCTGAATTTGCCTAACTTGTGACACCATTCGCTATTATGTTATAAAGTTGTTATTTATTGTTAAAAAACAAAATGTTAACATTACGTTTTTTTTTACTATTAGCTAACAGGCATATACAATTATTTAAACCTCTTAAAATTTGAGTATTGTAACTTATTATAAATTAGAGCATGTACATAACTACATTACCAGAAAAAGTCAAACACTGTAATTAAAATAAACACGCAATCAGCAAAACTGTAGTAAATTATAAAATCATGATTAAAACGTTAACGAATATTTGTCCAGTCAAACAAATATGGCAATTTCAACAGCCATTTTAACTGATGCTAACTTTCGAAAATATACAGTATTGTATGGTGAGTAAATATATTTGCGTACTTTATAATGAAAGTTTGATCATTTCATTGAATTGAAATAGATAAACCGCTTTTGTCGTTAATAAGATCATTTTATTGTAGCCGCATGTTTGACTGCTACAAGTACATTTGTATATGTATTATATATTAAAAATATTCGTCAATGGAAATTATATGAGTATATTTGTGCCGTTTGATGTAGAAATATTTAGACCATGAGGCCCTAGTGCGAGGAAACTTTTTAAAGAGATCTCCTCTTGACTGTTAGCGCCGCAGGTGACATGAGGGCTGGTTGCTTTATCGCTCAAGGGATGAGCATTGCTTTCCAGAGAGAAAACGCAGCCAGCGTTCTTGCTACCATGCCACATGGGCAAGAATACTTATTTTTGGTCTAGTTTTCATTTATAATTTAGTTTTGTTTGTTTGTTCCTATTTTTATTTGTTTTTCTCAATAAAATTTTGCTAATATAAAATATTAGACAAAAAAAGTATTATTCTTCATGTACCTTTTAAATTAACTAAGTAGTCAGTACGCCCAAACTGTGTACTTAAATCCCAAACCCCATACCTCGTCATCCCCTGACTGTTTAGGCGCATATTTAACTTTGAAAAAATCTTTAAGCCATGTCTACACGCCTATCAACTTTTATGAAGGTGCGATTAAAGATACTCGAGTAATCGTTGAACAAACATACACACATACTTGTACAATCGCCGGATTGCTCTAGACTCAGAAATCTTCGCTCTCCCGTACAAATATTTGATTTATTCTTGTACCCTCTTCGCATCCATACAACGCGCTAAATTTGTTGCTTTGAAACTCCGAAGTTTTCCGGAAAAGCAGCAATTTGAGAAAGGTTACTGAAGTATCCATGACTGGGCATGACTTGAGACGCAAGTGTCCGTAAAGCTCCGAAAATAATTTAAGGGTTTCCCAAATTCAGCGGAACGATGGATCTATTAATAAAATGTTTTGAGTTTGAGGAAACAACAAGATTTCCTTGACCCTTGTTTATTTCACTAAAATTTTAAAATAACATTTGCGTTTTTTTTTATAAGTAAGGGTGCGTTCAGACGATTTGCGCACTGATGTGTCACAGGACTTAAATAATATGCAACAAATTAAAAAAAAAATCATGGATCATCATTCTGGTTGTGGGTTTGGCGTGCGCGTCCAAACACTTAAGTACTATTATTATGATTTGCACTAAATACGGGTTTGGAAGCATATTATTATTTAAAAAAAAATGAGTAAGGAAATATTATAGTCATACACTATCATCTTTATCACCATCAACAACAACAACGAAGATACATGAATTTCCCGGGGTCCAGTTCTTTCAATTGATTTATTTAAAATGGAGGCCATTTGAAATAAATAAGTTGAAAGGAAACTGAGTTATTATTTAAAATTGTGTCTTGATCAAGACCTAGATAACCTTACAAACTATTTTATGAACTACTATTTATTGTTTAAAGTGAGAACATTAAGCTTTTCTACGCAAATTAATAATAATTTTGGCTAATGTGCGAAGACAAGCTTCACATTATCGCTTTGATTAAACATGCATTTCTAAAAACAAATTCGCTAGAACAAACCAACCAAAGTAGAGACTGTCTTAAAATATTATAAATTTAATTTATTTATTCACGCACAAGTGCCATTTGAAACCCTTTGGGGTTTGAATGGAAGACCTAATTTTACCATACATGGATTCGGAGTTATCAAAAATGAAACATACAAACTACTATTGCCTTTTACAGGTTTTATTTGTCTGAATGTCAAAACTAGTAAAAATGGTGCATATTGTTCAAGTTATATTGAAATGAAGGTGAAAAATCTACTAGATTTGAAACTTTTTTGTAGTTTACAGTCTTGTAATGACTAAACTTTACTATTAGATTCTTATAGATATCACTGATGCCAATACCATTTATAATTATGAAAATATTTTTAATATAAATAAAGATAACTTAACTATTATTTAAATCTTTTGTTTGACTGGTGACCTACGTACGTACTACATACGTATGTTGATAGTAGTACAAGTTTGATAGTTTTATAAGAGCTCAAACACTTACTCGTCTGTAAAACCCTTAACATGTCCGTCTCAAAAACTTATAAACGAATCAAATCATTTGTGTCTGATAACAATTCAATAATAAGTCAATTTATACAAAGCTCAGATACAAAGTCACATAAGTATTATATTCACATATAGTATAGTGGAGTTAGAATCATTCCATTCCACAAAAAATACTTTGACTTTGGGGCTAGTCAATCAATGTGATTTGTCCCTATATCACACTAATATTATAAAAGCAAAAGTTTATGTTTGTTTCTTCACGCGCAAACGACTGGACCAATTTTGATAAAATTTGTTACGAAGGAAGCTGACACCCTGGATTAACCCACAGGCTACTTTAATCTTTAACCGCGTAATTAATTTTTATATTAAGTAACATAAATTATGTAAATGAAAAATCCCATGAAATATAAATGCCATTATACCAAAATGCGATTTTTTCCCTCTTAATTTCGCTCGAACACATTTTCACTTACAAAATCCGCTCATTATTATTCATAGTCCATTTGAACACCGCTGCCGCCTGAACACCGGTGTTCAGCCGCTCAATAATTGCACCTCACAAATAAGTATATGGATATTTTTTATTCACCATTGAAAATCCCTACGGAAATTTCACATTTCCTGGAAAAAGGATTAATAAAATTAATTCTGCCGATTTTGCGTGATTGCGTATTCAACAAACAAATTAATTTCGCATTTATAATATTGGCTTATTATTTAAGATATAAGTTAAATTTAAAACACCAAAATGTGCTTTATATGAAATATTAATTAGGTAAATATTAAAAAAAAAAGTTCCTTTGAAGATCGAAACGGCAAAGATGGAAGAAGATCCTTAAATTTCAAAGAAGCAAAGATATGTCACCGAGAACGCGCAGGTCTATCACTGACTTAGTATTGTAATCAATGAAAGTTTCAATATAACAGAGGAGCTCCCGGTGGGGAGTACGCTTTTCAAGCGCTTTCGCAAGTAAAGTGACACAGGGCGTAGTCCGCACTTGAATGGGTGATCAAAATTTCCCCAGCTCCTCCTTGCTTCGGAAGGCATGTTATGCAGTTGGACCCGGCTGTCGTCATGGTATCGTCAAGCTATATCAGATGCATTTAGGCAGCTTGAAAAATCTGATACTAGTGTTGGCTGCTTACATACATAAAATAAACAAACAAGTACAAGTGAAAAACTTACGAGTACCTTGGTTCGCTTGACCTGCGTCATTTGCCCTTATTATCTTATTTATTTATTTAGAAAAACAAACAGAGTTAAATATTTTCCATAGGCTTTACATTGAAATATAAATTATAGTTATTATATGTGAGCTAATAAATTTATTATTTTATTAAAATTTATTTTTATACAATTCAAAATTTAAAATATTTGTAGTTTTGTAAAATCGTTTCTTGTATTAATTTTTTAGGCTTAAAATGTATAACAACGAACATTTATTATTTCACGAAAACGTGCTTTGTGCACCGTAGAAAAAATTTGTGCTGCACAGTGCACAGAGAGCATGACCTAGAAAAAAACAATTTTCTTATTTCTTGTGACGTCACAACTGGGTCGCCGCGCCATAGTAAAATCTAAATGGTGAACTGTTTACGTATTTTAAATGGGATTAAGTAGTAAAATTTACTCTAGAACATTTTATTTCTTCGCATTTAGTCTTTATACCCGAAGTGGTAGACAGAGCTCAAGGCCGAAAAACCCAGAAGCTCTTTAAGCATGATATTAGGCAAGGTGGTAGAAAAAAAAACGACGGGTTGCACTCTGGGAGTGCGGGCAGAAGTGAAAACACAGCAGTATGGCTACTACACAGACGGTCGAGCCATCAGCTGTCACCATCCATGTATGCGCGTAGCACGCTGTAACATAAACACACACGAACATTCGTCTTACGAATTTTCGTTCAGGTCACGTGTCCTGACGCGAGTTTAACATTTTTTACCCAATCCAAAAAAAGTGCACAACGCCGCTAAAGAAGTTTTCACTTCAAAAATCAAAGCTGTGATGAGTTGCTAGCCGCATCAGTTGCTAGGTATCATCTTTCAAATTTGTGCCTAATTGGTTATTTTTTAAAGTTTTTATTATTGAAAGAAATAAATTTAGATTTGTAATAAAATATTTAAATTTGACGTTAAAAATAATTCCTTATCTTGAGCTTCTTAAATTAAGGTTAAAAGGCAAATCATAACTTAAAATTCACGAATAATTCCATTTATATAGTGCAAATGTTTGTACTTTAATAACAATTTTCATCTCTTTTCACACGCATAAAGCTAATGGTCTTACTTTTATTTAGATTTATACGGGCAATACCTTTGTTTATATTTAACCAAATGTTACTTGGAAAACACAACTAGAATATACAGCATTTGAGTAAAGTCGTAGATACCTAAACTTATTTCATCTAATGATTTCAAACACTGACCCGTATCCAACATTCTATCTCTCCGTTGCTATGGCATCGCTTTGTTAATGAGAAAATGTCCACCCAGCGCAGCATTTTACTGTCTATCAAAAGGTGGCAAGCGATTATGGCCTCAATGCTAATGAATTAAGGACATTGTACAGTTTCATGCATGTCGTACTTTAATCCACTTATTTAATGCCCGGTAGCACTCACAGCAATCGAATGAGGTTGGCTGATGGTTAATCTGCGGTCTAATTGAAATGCAAAATTAATGGATATGAATTGGGTTCGGATATAAATCGGATTGCAATTAGGTAATAATGTTAGGTTAATTAATAACAGGGATACATTTGATTTTCCTAAATTTTTAAATCATGATGATAATGATTAATATTGTAAGTCATAATGACATCGTCGCATCTTTTTTTATCACAACATAGTGATAAGACAAATTCAGAGGAAGCAAAAAATGGCCTACACGTTGCCAGACGCGTTGGAGTGGTCTCATTAATGTTTTAAAACTTTGTTTAGCTTGTATTTCCTAAGTCACCTTGTACGACATCCACGGAAAGACTTGGAGAGGTTCTATTCTACTCTGTCGGAAACCACACGGCAACTAATGTATTGCAACGCCTAAACCACTAGACCACCACTGCTTCACCGCACCGCTAAAGTAGTGACTAAGTAATTTTAAGATTCGCCTCCAAAATACTAAAACAGCAAATCTGTTAAACAAACAACAAACTGTTTCATCCCAAAACAACTGCGACAGAAGATTGTTTGCTCACCAAACAACCCGAATGTAGTCCGCTCGCTATTTACATTTCTAGTAACACTTTACTGCTCAAAATAAACGGAGTTACACTCGAAATGTTTAATTCTTTTTATATACTATAACGTCCTAACAGGGTAGACAGAGCCTAGGCGCATACGAAGAAGATAGTAAGAGTAAAGAAACTTAATAAATAAACTAAAAAAATATGGTATAAAAATGCAATGTGCAACATGCACATGCGTTTTTTGCTTTTCTTATTCCAAATTACATATAAACAGATATATAAATAATTATATATATTTTTGTAATCCTTTTACAGGGTTTGATAAACTTTATATCAGGTTTTAATTGAAAAAAATTGTAGTTATATAATTTGGCACAACAAGTCCGCAGTTGTTTTTTAAAATTCTTGTCCCAAGTGTTATTTTGAAAAATAAGACAAATATAAATACACCCCTAAAGCTGTTTAGGCTACAGATGGCAGATAGAAAATCTGCAGGAATGAGATTCTATAGACATGAAAATCAGTAAGAATTCTGTTAAAATGAAACTTTGCAAAAATGTGATTCAGTTCACACGAAAATCAGGAAATATGGACGTCTGTAGAAACAAAAATCTAAGAAATAAGATTCAATAGACATGAAAATCAATAATAATTCTGTTAAACGAAACTTTTCAAAAATTGGATTCAGTTCACATAAAAATCAGGACATATGGACATCTGTTGAAATGAAAATCTGAGGAATAAGATTCTATAGACATGAAAATCAGGAAATATTGACATCTGTACAAACGAAAATCTGAGAAATGAGATTCTGTAGACATGAAAATTTAATGAAAGTTTGCAGAAATTGAATTCAGTTTACATAAAAATCAGAAAATATTCTCCATATTTCCTGATTTTCATGGATTCTTTAGATTCGAAAATCTGAAGATATAATCAACGTTGCTGCAATTACGATTCAGATTCGACTCTCGCGCTTACCTTTGCTCGGCTTTAATGAAGTCGCAGCCTTATAAGTCTTAAGCTCTGACAACTAAAATCATTATCCGAGATATGCCTTTGTTATAAGTTTCCGCGCCCCTTGGCCCCGAGTCAAAGCAAAAGCTTGCAAAAGCTCTATCCAATAGTTTTCGAAAGCACACTTGATGAGAAACAAGTTCGAAGAAAATGTTGATTAAATATACAGAGTGATTTTGAAACTCTTTAAACAACGTGGAAGGGACATACCCGTTATCAATCGAACCACTGGCTATATTAAATCACTATATTATATAGATAGTAAAATAACAGTCAAAACACAAAAAATGGACATTCAGATGTTCCCATAAAAATATTTATCAAAGTCAGTTCTAAAATAACAGTCAAAACACAAAAAATGGACATTCAGATGTCCCCATAAAAATATTTATCAAAGTCAGTTCTTTAGTTTGGTGCAGTATATTTAGTATGTAAAATTCCTAACACGATATATATTTTAACTATTTATTGTTTTGGTGTAAATAAAAAATATAAAAGCTAAGCTATATGTAATGTACGCATTATTAACATAAAAATAAAGACCGGTTGAAAACTTCCATTATAAAGTCGGTAAAACTAGTAGAGCATTACTTTAAAACTCGGCAAACTAAAACAACCACATAGATAACTACTTTAATTGGAAAAGAAAATCAGAAGTGACATGTACTTGTAGAAATATTGCTCAGTACAAAAAAGAGGCGCCCGTCTACGGCGTAGATGATCGTAGCGTCAGTAGATAGTAGGCCGCTACGGAGCGCGCCCGCGACGTGCTACGCCGTAGACCCTCTACGAACTAAACTCGATCGACAGACTTGAAATTGTAAATGTGAAATTGAAAAACTATTTTAGAATATTGCTATTGAAAATAAGTTTTAAATTTAAAATATGTAAATATTTAAAATTATAGTACATATAATGTGAGTTGTGAAGTTTAGTTTAGAAATGAAGATACATCAGCATTTAGAAATTAATGACTAGGTAAGCATTTTATTTCATGAATTGTTCATTTATTTTTTTTATCACCTTTTTATTTATCTTATTTAAATTTATGCTTGAAGGTAAACTATTTTAGAAAGTAGGTTCAAAATCGTGCCTTGTGTAGAATAACAGATAAACTTATATGTTGTTTTATAAATTGTATAAGTTAATATACCAATAAAAAAATCGTTTGCAAGGTTTATCATATTTGTATTTTAATTCGTGTAGCTACGTCAGCTGTCTTTGGTATGCTTAAAAATCTGATTAAATTTTCGGAACATTTTATTTTTCATTAGCGTTCATATGAACATACACATTATAATAGATCATTGCTCATACAAAATATACCGGAAATATAATGTCACTTTTCATTGATCTTATGCATTTTTAACATAATTTTAGATCTATAACTGCAAAAAAACTGACATTAAGATCGCTATTTGACTCCAAAAGAGCATGACGTCACACTTTTGTATTTCATACAAATTCTATAGAAAATGTTTTTACATACAAACCCGATAGAACATGTTTCTTTTGACGTCAGAAAAAAGTGTCTGATTTGACTTACTATACATCAACTCTAACTTCATGGTATACTTTTACTTACATACATTTACGAGGCAAGCCAATAACGAATATCCGCCGTATGTTTTTATTTTTCAATTTCTATCAATTGTACTCGTATATCACGCTCAGTCGATTATTTTTTTTATTGACTCTTATCTTTATCCCTAAAATGGAGTCAAAATGGAGTAAAGTATAAAATAAAGAGGTTAAGAACTTAGCGGAAGGAAGAGAGACATGGAAAGCACTCCACCGACAAGAGCCCAGCTCTTAAATATAAGAAGAAGAAGATATGTATTAAATTTTTTTTTATTGGAAACAGACAAAAGAATGAAAAAATTTAAAACGGCTTGTTTTACTTATTGTAATCTACTTGCTAATTTTAATATTTATTTTCTACACCATATAAATACATGTTTTCAGCATTGATTTATTTTGCAACTATTTCTCGACGAGAACTATTGATTAAAAATAAAGCATGAATTTTCTCCATTCATCAAAGTGAACAAAGTTCCCAATAAGATGAGTTTGTATATTTGTTTGTTTGTTATCACTTCATGCTTCGATCACTGAACCTATTTAGATGAAATTTGATATGCATATAGTTTGATTCCCAGAGAAGGACAAAGGATAGTTTTTATCCCAAAATTCTCACGGGAACGCTAGTTGAATTTTATATTCAACTTATTATTTTATCAAAATTATTATATTTGATAGATTATTTTTGATAATATTAATATCAAAATTATTAACTCTCTTAAACAATATTATTCAGCTGGGTTAAAATTTAGACGAGAATGTCGAAAATGCAGTCGTAAATTGTAAATAAACACACATTTAGCCTAATTTGTTTGGAAGAGCACGTAAATTTGAATTAGGCAAATAAGGTGGTGAAACATTAAAGCCAACCGTGAATTTTCATTGCGAATTCATGACGGCGGAATATATTTTTGTTTTGAAGGAATGTTATGTAAGACTTTTATGGCTTAGAATTCGATATATGTGTAAAATATGAATATAAATAATATATACATATATATGACGATCTCCGTGGTGTAGTTGTCACCATGCTAGTCCGCCACCCAGAGGTCCCGGGTTCAATTCCCGGTCAGGGCAAGTTCGAAAATGACCTTTTTCGAATTGCCCTGGGTCTTGGATGTTTATCTATATATGCATTTGCTATAAAATATAGTATCGTTGAGTTAGTATCCCATAACACAAGTCTAGAACTTACTTTGGGGCTAGCTCAATCAGTGTAATTTATCCCTATATATTTATAGAAATTTATAGAAATAAGGTGTAACAAAATATACTGAAACTATTATAAAGGTCAATTCAGTCTGTGATACTGAATAAGTTTCCCTAAGAAATATATGTCGAAATATGAAAAATTATTTTTGGCTTTCTATACAAACTTGGATCAGTTGTACGGTCGACTTGCGTGAGAGGCAAAAAATTACTTTTCATTTTTTGGTTAAAACTAACGTGAGATGCAGTCATTATTATCTGACTCTATACGTGAGTTACCCGTGTTTTGATATTAATAATTACTTTTCATATTTCGATACGTGTTCCTTGGGGAAAGTTGTTCACTATGACGGACTGAATTCACCCTTAAAATACATACATACATACATACATACTATCACGTCTTTATCCCTAATGGGGCAGACAGAGCATTTTGCGTCTTGCGGTTCTATGCAGATCCCAGGGCCGCAAGACCCAAAAGCCGCACTTTTAGCGTCATGGTAAGCGAGAAGATGGAAAAGCAATCAATCAACAGTGATGGGTTGCTAGCCGCATCGCCTGTTAACATGATTTGCATTTTTGCCCATTCCCTCGATCGGCTTTTACGATCTGCATGGGAAGAGAAGCAGCTGGTACATTCTAAGTTTTTTTTATTTCTCCCAGACCAGCATGGGAGCACGTTTTACGAACCCTTAAAATAGTTTCAGTATATTTTGTTAGACCTTGTATAGGGACACATTACACTGATTGAGCTAGCCCCAAAGTAAGTTCGAGACTTGTGTTATGGGATACTCAACGATACTATATTTTATAACAAGTACATATATAGATAAACTTCCAAGACCCAGGACAATTTGCACAAAGCCATTTTACCACTTGCCCTGACCAGGTATCGAACCCGGAACCTAAGTAATACTTTATTGTACAAAAAAAATATAGTTTTAATATACACGCATAGTTTGAGCTAAGTGTTGGAACTTTCTCAAACCCTATCTACGCTTTTAAGAGGAAGCCTTGGGCAAATTGTCAAGTTTCCAGTCCCAAAAGTAAGTTAGTTACTTTGAAAAATCTTCTAACTGAAGAGAAAAATGTAAGAAGCTAGGAATTCAAGTTATTATAATCATCATCATCATCATTTCAGCCGCATAACGTCCACGGCTGGACATAGGCCTCCCCCAAAGATTTCCAAAATGACCGATCAAGAGCGGCCTGCATCCAGCGCTTTCTAGCGACCCAGCTCAAGCGAGTCAGGTCAAGCTCAAGGTCGCTCAACGCGCTATGGAGAGGGCTATGCTCGGTGGTTCCCTACGTGATCGAATCAGAAATGAGGAAATCCGTAGGAGAACAAAAGTCACTGACATAGCCAAGCGGATTAGCTCGTTGAAGTGGCAGTGGGCGGGACACATAGCGCGACGAACCGATGGCTGATGGGGCAAAAAGGTTCTTGAATGGCGACCGCGTACTGGCAAGCGAAGCGTAGGGCATCCACCTACAAGGTGGTCAGATGAAGTTATTATAAATTAACAATAAAATATCCTCCATTCTGGCTTGGGTAAAGATAAGAAAATATAGAATCTTCATATCATCATAAAAGTCGATCGAGAGAAGGAGCAAGAATATAAATCATATATTGATAGTTACTATTTATTTTGACGACCTCCGTGGCGTATTGTTAAAATGTGCCACCCAGAGGTTCCGGGTTCGATCCCCGGTCAGGGCAAGTTGGAAAATTGCCTTTCTCAAATTGTCCTGGGTCTTGGATGTTTATCTATATATGTATTTGTTATAAAATGTATAGCGTTAAGTTAATATCCCATAACACAAGTCTCGAACTTACTTTGGGGCTAGCTCAATCTGTGTGAGTTGTCCTTATATATTTATAATTTATTTGCCATTGCACTAAACAACGACAGGATAATTATTAAACTATTTATAATCCAAAGCGAAAGTGAGTTTGTATGTTTGTTTGTTATCTTTTCACGCTTAAACTACTGAACCGATTTGGATGAAATTTGGTATGGATATAGTTTAGGCCTCGGGGAAGGACATAAGGTATACTTTATTCCGAAATTCCCCCGGGGAGCAAAGCCCGCGGGTACAGCTAGTATTTATATAAATATCAATACTATATCAAATTATAATTTTACCACTTTACTTTATTCACATTTCCATGTTAGCCCAAGCTTGGCCTTCGGATTTTGAGACCATTGGTTCTGTCTGCGCCGTTAGGTTTAACGACGTTACATTGGGACAAATTATATCTGTTGTTACCCCAATTTTCACAAAAGTGAATAGAAATAAAAAAAGATTTGGATATTTTACTTTTAAGCCTGGTTAAAGTGGTAGAAATGGCCTTAGGCCTGTATATAAAATAAATAAAGAATAAATGTTCTTTTGATTTTTATTACTAAGGAGAACAACATCACACTTCAATTACTATAACAACATAAAAAATACTTACGTCTTGTATTCTCTATATTTTGTGCAATAAAGATTATCGTACCCAATTATCAAAAAGACTACATAGATAAAAACTACATAGCCGAAAAACATTACACTCTTTTTACAGTGTACGGCTAAAAACTAAATCAAATTAATCCATTATTAAAACACACTATCACGTTTCTTGAAACATAATTTTTGTGTTTCATTTTTGATTTTTTTATTAGCAAAAAAGCTTAAGTCTCTTTAATATTTTATTATTTCTTTAGACTAATTCAAAGTTTAAATGTATTCAATTAGTAAAATATAAATAAGGAAGTTTCTTGAATTTTAATTAATCCTATTGTATTCCAATATTTGTTCAGAGAGAAACGATATTAAATTTTAGAAGATTTTGTGTTACTACCTACGAAATATTATTTTTATTCAATAGACTTTTTAAATATTACTGATATAATTATATCACCTCAATTTGTTACCTAGGTACATAACGTTAATTTTCTGTGCGTATATGCTGCTGCCTCCGTGGTGTAGTGGTTAGAGCGTTCGGCTCATACCCGGAGTTCGCGGGTTTGATTCCCGGCGGGGGCAACGACTTTGTGTTGTTGTCCTAGTTTGGTTAGGACATTGCAGGCTGATCACCTGATTGTCTGATAAGTAAGATGATCCGTGCTTCGGAGGGGATGTTAAGCCATCGGTCCCGGTCACTGTCTTTGACATTGGTCGTTACCTAAAACCATGTCAGAGGCCTTTAAGGCGGTTTAAAAACCCTGACACTAGTGTTAGTCACTAACACACACAATAAGAAATAGTGCGTATATTTTTTTATATTAAAACATACATAAGACAAAAATTGCAAACTTGTTGCTTACGATGTTGTTAGATATTACAAACACACATATACATTCGTACGTATATGTTATTAAAGGTGAAAAAAGTTTATAAAGATGTAAGTTACCTATTAAACTATCCTTAACGGGGTAAACAGGGCCTAAGGCCTTAGCTTGATTAGCATTTTTGCCCAATTCCTCGACCGACTCCTACAATCTGCTTGGGAAAAGAAAACTGCTACATTTAATATTTTTCTTTTTTTCCCAGACCTTTACGAAAGATTACACTCTCAAAAAAAGTAAACAAGTCATTTATCTATGTTTATTTATATCACTTGATAATTGTCAATTTTCCTTTAATAGTTGTTATGTTTTATTGACCGAGCGAGCAAAGCGAGCGAAGTCTCCGTTTCGTCCGTCTGTGTGTTCTTCTCTAGAGGTCGCATTTCTCAACCAATTCCCGTAAAATCTTTAGAAGAGCAGTTTTAATAAGCGCCGAACCATTGGAGATCTGCGCATCCCATATAACAATATCTTTAGGATGATTTTGGGGTTGCCAAAAAGATGCAGTGCCTCAGGCATGTTTGCGGAGGCCCGCACAGACGGGTTTTACGCGATAGTGCGGAAAATGGTCGCTTATTTATTGCAGCGTGTGCGGAACAGCCACAACAACAACAAAAAGGATCCCAAATTTTTTAAAGTATACAATTATTTCTTGTCTTGGGAATTGTATAACTACAGAAACATTCGTTCTACAAACTCGCGAGGTCCTTAGCTCACAGAGCCACTAGTTTATAAACATACGTATACGTATCCGTATGGTCAACACGCTACCGCCAATCCGGAGGTCCTGGGTTCGATCCCCAGCCAGGGCAAGTTGGAAAATGGCCTTTTTCAAATTGTCCTGGGTCTTGGATGTTTATCTATATATGTATTTGTTATAAAATATAGTATCGTTGAGTTAATATCCCATAACACAAGTCTCGAACTTACTTTGGGGCTAGCTCAATCAGTGTAATTTGTCCCTATATATTTATTTATTTATTTATACATACATTAAATCTTGCCTATTTTGCACAAAATAAGAAAGAGACTATGGATCTCCACTTGCTACGATCCTGACAGACCTTCTTTGCTTCGTTTACGCTCATTGATCTGTTTATACATGCCCTTCGGCTACGGGTACTTTTTACCTCTCCATTTAGAACGTCTGCAATCTGGTCGCAGAATATTCGCCGAGACGATTCTGATATAATTGACTGGAATACTGCGTCTATGATAGGAAACAACTTTCCCCAAGGAACATATGTCGAATTATAAAAATAATTTTTGACTCTCCATACAAACTCGGATCGGTCAACTAGCATGGGAAGCCAAAAATTACTATTCATATTTCGATACATGTTCCTTAGGTAAAGTGGTTTAGAGTCACGGACTGAATTCACCCTTAAAATAGTTTTAGTATATTTTGTTTAACCTTACACAGAATCTACTGTTATTTCAAAAAAAATTAGAAATTTACGTGCCCGAAGGTATGCTTGTCGAACGACACAAAACGACATAAAAATGCCCGGGTCATAAAAACCCGGATTACGTTGCCGCGAGGTGACGGTTTAAAAGAAAGATAACCTGTCTTTGACATTTGAAAAATAGTAGGCCCTTTATGGGACCCGTAAAATGGACTGATGGCTCCGCAATAATGTTTATTTGGTTGTTTCGTGAATAATAAAATGTTTAAAGTTGCTTACTTAGCCTTTTAAAGGTGAACGATAAATAAACATTGTAAGGTTAAACTTACGTGTTTTGTGACTTTGTGGGTCACAACACGAAAATTAACATTTCTTTGATATTTATAAGGACTTTGGATACCTTTTTTAGACTACCATAGCAAAAAAGTTTACTATTTTTTAATAACACTTACCTTTTTCTACCCAAACTATCATACCAGCAATAGCAAAAACTATAGACATAAATGAGTAAAAAACCATAGATCTAAGGCAAAATTCTTTATTCTCCTGGATACACTCACATACCACTCTGTAGTCGAACCCAGAGTCTTTACGTTGTAAAAATATAATAATATTATCATTCCATTTTAATTATATTATTTTGTTTGGTTGTTTTTGGTAATCTCTGTAATCTCGGATGCCCAATATCTGAAATAAATATTTAATTCATTAATCAGCGTTAAACTGTTTCAAGTGGTTCGAACAACATTTCATTTCGGGATCCTTACTTACTTACATACCACTCTGTAGGCGAACTTAGTGTGTGTGCATTAAGTTTAAAAAATACAATAATATTTATCATTCTATTTTAATTGTAATTATATTAGTTTAGATGTTTGTTTTAATCTCTGTGAATATGGATGTCCAATGTCTGTAACTTTATTTAATTTAATTTAAACTGTTTTAATTTAAATCATTAATCAGTGTTAAACTGTTGCAAGTTGCTCGAACAACATTTAGGAAGTGGAAACATCCTCGCAAAAAGATTATGAATAAAAGGTTTTCACGTCGTTAGTTGGGCACCCTTTACGGGTCACCCCGGCCCATCTGTCTCTGTCCAGTCCTTCCAATTTTGAACGCCGATAACTCAGGTCCGGCGGGTTTCTCGACTTCGCGCTTGTTTAAGGGCTCTTGCAGACCAGCGGCAGTAGATCCGTGTCACAGGGCGGCGACGGTCGGTGACCTGGGTAGTTACTCCATAAAATAATACGATAGTCGTAAGATAGTGACATCCTATTTCTATATCAAACCAAATTAGATCATACTACATTAAAATACTGTAGACGGGCAGCCCTAGCGCACGCGTGGCGTAGGTATATTTTTCAAGGACAGCGCCGAGTTGCAATACTGTCTGTACTGTGCTTACAGTTGTCGCGGGCATATAGTCGCTAGTGTGTTAGAGCGCTAAGACTGACGTAATGACCTTTAAGAAAGGTAATTAGCTACGGTAATTTATAACCCCTTTTGGTTTGGAGCGGTTGTGGTAGCTAAGCGGTTTTGGCACTGGCTGTGCGACATCGATAGATGTCACTCTAGTATATAGTGACTCCTGAATTGGTACTCACTCACGGTCATTTTCAATGACTACTACTAAGATTGGCCTTTAGATTTGAGGGAAGAGCTCTCAATTGGAACTACTAAACACGCAGCATGCACGACATACTCTTGTGTTGTCAACAGTCGCCGGCCCTCCTTAGAAGCCGATTCCCATCAAGTTTATTTAATGGTTTCTAACACATATGCATTTATTACTAACAACAATTATAACCTACGTATATCGGTCCTGCGCATTAAAATGTCCATTTACTATTTTCATAGGCCGTAAACTAGCAGCATGACGGATTTCACACACCCACTTTCAAATATGCTCACAATGATAAATGCATAATCATGCTCAGAGACATATTACTCACATTAAGTTAATAAAAATATGCTAATTATAAGCCAATCATTGGACTGCTTATTAACTTTTATATAACCTAATTAGGTAGTATTTTATTCGTTTCATAGTTTTATAGCTGTATTAGCCTAAATTATTACCCAAAGCCTCTGTTCATTTTTAGGCCAACCTGTTGGGAAACTCAGTTTCATCATCATCATCAGGTCCTTCTGTCTCCACTGCATAAGCATTACCCTCTCTATACTAACAGAGCTATCTTTTGCCAGAGCCGCCAGAGGACTTGGCCTACACTCTCCTCGCTGGCCAGACGAGTTGGAGAAGTCTGATTGATGTTTTTAAGCTTTGTTTAGCTTGTATTTCCTTAGTCGCCTTCTACGACATCCACGGGAGGACTTGGAGTGGCCCTTTTCTACTCTGCTGGAAACCACACGACTAAACTTGGTTTAGAAACACAATAATTCAATATCCCGATTATAAAAACCTAAATATTCGAAGGAAGTAAAAATAAAATAACAGCCTAATATTGGGTATAACCTGTAAATTATCTTCTCCTGTAATTAGGATTCACTCAGCCATTTTGTTTGTTGTTTTCGCAGTTTTGAATTTCGAGTTGGAATGACGTTAATTAGACGTCAGTTTGGAGCTGGCGGTTAGAGTTTCGTAATGACCTCAAGTTTGGACGCCCCGGGTGTTCGATTTCGCAGTCCTCTGGATCTGTCTATTTGTCAGGTAGTTTGATGCTTCGATGTTTGAATTTAGAATCGTTTGGCCAAATACTATTTAGTCTATGAAATTTTAATCTAATTTGGAATGCGCTGGAACTGTTAATTTACGTTTCGTATCAGAGAGACTTTGAATGAATAACCCTGTACCTTTGTGTTAAGAAGCAGCTGTATTTCACTTATTTGATAGGAAGAACAAAGTTATTACGGTCTACTTGGAAAGTTTGACGTCACAGAAATTATATAAGTATCTTTGTAATGTAGCTTCGAGTATGTATGTTGTTCTGATAGTAACACGAGCTTTTTAAGGAGAGGAATTGTAGAAAACTATATGGCAATAACAAAGTAAAAAACTATATGGCTGACATATATCAGATATACTCTTAACAGACTCTTTGGCCTAGCGTTTGTCAGCCATAGGTTCATTCCTCTAAACGAAAACGGAATCACGGTAAGCCCACTTCTTGCTCTTCTTATTGTGTCGATTAGCCAAAATCCTTTCTTCCTTACTAATATTATAAATGCGAAAGTAAGTTTGTGTATTTGATTGTTGTTACCACTTTACGCTTCAACCACTGAACCAGTTTAGATTAAATTTGATATGCGTATAGTTTAATACCCAGGGAAGGATAGTTTTTATCCCGAAATTGCCACGGGGAGCCAAGCCTACGGGCACAGCTTACACTATATTTTGTCCCTCCACCCACTGAGTTGCTACTCTTATGCCTCTCTCCGACGCTGAGTATAGGTTGTATTTTATACAGCTGGTCGGGCACCTAGTCCACCAGGAGCTGCTTGGTCCAAAAAGTGTTGGAAGTACTCCTATTGCAGAGATTGAGCCTCAAATGCCCTCCCCTGCAGTGGGACAGAATAGGCCGAAAATAGAAAAAGTATTTGTTACATTGGCAAAAGAGTTGTCAAGAAAAAGTAAGATAAGTCTCAAAGCCATTATACAAGTTTACAGTTTAAGACGAACTTTTGTTTATAAAATAGGTTTACTTATCGGTATTATCTCTACTTTAAGTTTGATGTTGTATTGTTAACGCAGATGTAAAAAATGTATGATTTATAACACAGTGTATTATTTGGCTGAAAGGAATGTAGAGATGGTCGGGTATGTGGAAAGGATGGATGAAAGAAGATTTAAAAAAAGGTCGTATAAGGAAGAGTGGGTCATGGTTGTCTTTGAAGAACGTTCTGCGACCAGCTTGCAGACGGTCTTACAAAAGGAGAGGTCAGAAGTACCCGTAACCAGCGGGCATGCATAAAGAGAATTTTTTTTAGTTAAATTTTAGATTTCTCTTCCCCTGTATTTATTTCATATGTAAATTTTATTATTTTATTTCTTCCTTCTACTCACTCATGTTATTTGCTAATTATGTAATTTTTGTATATCACTGGCTACCGTGTTCTTGCTTTTAGAGCAAGAGCCCAGGGCCGCCAGACGTTACTTATTTTCAAAGTAATAGAATGTATCGTACAGAATAGTGTTAGTGTATACTCTGAAGGTATACATACCTGCTAGCTTGGACCGGCGGCCAATTTACCGGTATCAGGTACTAAAGGTAAATAAAAAAATCTCTCACTTTTTTTTAAAGTCTAAGTGATAATTTTTGTATATATTTTACACAATTTTATTAGAAATTTCAAATCAATATCATATTTAAAAATCAAGACTCAGATTTTAAGTAAACTTACGTTATTTTTTCGCAAACTTTGAAGCGTCGGGCGGAAATTACCGCCGACGAAAATTGTCTGGCAACATAGATTTGAAATTTCTAATAAAATTATGTAAATATATACAAAAATTATCACTCAGACTTTAAAAAAGTGAGAGATTTTTTTATTTACCTTTAGTACCTGATACCGGTAAATTGGCCGCCGGTCCAAGCTAGCAGGTATGTATACCTTCAGAGTATACACTAACACTATTCTGTACGATACATTCTGTTACTTTGAAAATAAGTAACGTCTGGCGGCCCTGGGCTCTTGGACCATTTTATTTCTACTTGTGGAGACTTCTAAATGGCTTTCTATTTTTTATTTTTGCTATATAATCTGTATAATAGCTGTAAGTCTTCCTAAAATGTAATAAATAAATAAATAAAAAAATCAAATGAGTGTAGATGAAGCGAAATAGGTCTGACAGGATCTTAGCGAGTGGAGTTTTATAGTCTCTGCCTACCGCTGTGGGAGTCAAGCGTGGTAATATGTATGAATAATTTGACATGCATTCACCTACACCCACAAAAATATTATTGTCACAAACATTAGTTTCGTCCGACCGCCTAGAATGATCACTAAAATGCGTTATTGAGTTATATCACGTAATATAATCACGCGATACGGCGGTAGATGCTGAAACGTAATTTAGGACAATAATCCTACATAGCCGTTGTCACAAAAACAAATAAAATGTTGTGTCCATTGCTTGATTAGATTTTATGGCCCATTGATTTGTCGTGTAACTCATAAAGTAAAATAAGTAGGTACTCGTAACAACCTGGTTGAAATGAGGTTAATATATTAAAGTATTTTTTGTTATTTGCTGTGTAATTTAGACCGACAGAGTAGAATAGGGCCACTCCAAGTCCTCCCGTGGATGTCGTAGAAGGTGATTTAGGAAATACAAGCTAAACAAAGCTTATAAACATCAATGAGACCTCTCCAACCCAACTGGCCAGCGAGGAGAGTGTAGGCCAAATCTTCTGCTCCAGTCAAGAATAGTTGTGGTAGTACAGAGAGAGTCGTGCTGCTGCATAGAGATAAAAAGTCCTGATGATGGTGATTTTTTAATCAATTCACTGTTGTAACTTATTATTCGCGTGAAATTTGAAAATGCCGACAACTTTTATTCCTGATATCAGATTTCAATGAAAGCCTAATCTATTATTGAAAACCGCGTAAATATCCATCAAAAAAAGTTTATCGAACGTCAGAAATAAAAACATTAGCTGTGTTAGCAGGATAAAATACATGATAGCTTTATTTATTTATCAAGAATTTTTAACATTTTGTTAACAACCATTCTGAAAAGTGTAATTTACTAGTACCTTCCCTTAGCCTGGCCTTTGTGCGCTTAGTCTCTAGGGTCTTTCATTAGAAGAGTTTAAATATACATGAGTACCTTTGTGACGGGAGTTTAACTTTAGCTTGGTAATGAGACGTTTTAGTACCTATACTTAAGGAATGAACTCTATATATTAAATGTGTGCTATTCTATAAATTACCCAACAGAAGAGCATATTATTAGTTTTGGTAATTGAGTTACAGAGAAAAGTAGTTTTAGTAGAATTACTGCCTCCGTGGTGTAGTGTTTAGAGCGTTCGGCTCAATTCCGGAGGTCGCGGGATCGATTCCCGGCGGGGGCAACGACTTTGTGTTGTTGTCCTAGTTTGGTTAGGACATTGTAGGCTGATCACCTGATTGTCTGATAGGTAAGATGATCTATGCTTCGGAGGGCACGATAAGCCGTCGGTCCCGGTCACTGTCTTTGACATTGGTCGTTACCTAAAACCATGTCAGAGGCCTTTAAGGCGGTTTAAAAACTCTGTCACTAGTGTAAGTCCCTAACACACACGATAAGAAGAAGAAGAAGTAGTATTAATTTTGATATAAACCTTAAAATAAGACCTCTTCAACCCGTATGGCCAGCGAAGAGAGCGTAGGCCAAATTCTTTGGATGCTCTGCCCAAATATGGCTCTATTAAGTACAGGTAGGGTTGTTCTTCTGCAGTAGAGACAAGAAATTGCTATAGGCAAATTAAAAAACCCGACACCATCTAGTGATAAGTGGCCGATGTATATAATTTATTGATATTGTAGCACCGTCTATTATTGGTCAGGAAAATTAAATGCCGGATTTGAATAACCGTTATCACCCAATAACTTTTGAAACGACTGTCATCAAACATGGCTAAGAAGGGACTTCGCTTTCACGTGAAAAAAACCGCTTCGAAATGGGTCCATCCGTTCGAGCGGTACGGTGCCACAACTAGCCACAAAGACAGAAATTAGCATCAAACTTATAACATCTGTCTTTTTTATCGGGAGTTAAAATACTTGATGATGATCTATGTATAGTATAAAATATAGTCACTCACGCCGTCTGTCCCTCTATATATATCATAGATATAACAAAGTGAAGAATATGAAGTCAGGGTATTCAGTCAGGAGTCAGGAGTTCCGACGTTTTAGAAACTGCCGATGGATAAGTCAATACACGGAACGCGCATTCCCACTTCATGCTTCGATAAACTTTGACAATAACGAAGTCACGTCTAATCTTATCACAATCATAGTTCATCACCACGGCACCACCGTTTCAATCCATGAACTTTCACTGAGTTCTACAACTTTTCGGACTCCTCTACCGAACTTTCAGGCCAGACATGAACTCGTCCAGTCCCGCGCTTTTCTCTTCTGTCAACTATCCAAAATGACATTGACACGGAACTGCTGCCAAACGTCATCGAACCATTCCAAGTAAAGGAATCTATTTGTATACAGCCATGGCATATTACGCTTCGACAGATAAAACATACCATTTCATACTTGTTAAAGAACGGAATATAAGGAAAAACGCAGTAGTATAAAAGCTCTTTTTCACAGGTGGGTAATAAGACAAGTGGCAAAGTTGAGCGCTGCAAGTCATTAGGCAGAGTTGAGTCTTTTCTCAGAAACAAGCTGGAGCAAGTTTATTTTATTGTCGTCGGAGCGGGTTATGGGGTAGCAAATGTTACGTCTTCCTGTCTGCCAAGTTTGCGCACATTATGGAGTTCCCTCAAAGGAAACACTGTATTTTGTAATGCTTAGCAGTCTATACATATACTCCGTTTTGTTAGGTATTTAAATAAATGTAAACAATATTGATAAGTCTTTATTGAATTGTACACTTTATAAATCAATAGCTTTGCAAATTACAAATTCATTATGTTTCATTTCATTCCATTTATTACCTCCATTTTCAAATTTTCATTGTGTCGGAATTACTTAAAACTAACATCCTATAATATCTACCTATTATCCTATCTAACGCTATAAAACAAACCATTTACATACATATGTCAACTCAAACAAAAATTACAATTTTAAAGTTTCACTTGAAATATTCGTCAATGGAGTAGAAGGCTTTTTCCAATGGATATATTTTTATTTTTTTCTTAAAAGGCTTAAGGTCATTAGTACTTTTAATTTCTTTTGGCAATTGTTATAAATTATAAATTAAATAAAGTATTTCATAAAAGTCATCTATACATATAATAAAACAGTAAAAAAAGTGTGTCTGTACATTAAATATATTTCCAAAAAAAATATTGGGGGCGATGGAGACGTAGTAATAGAGTAAGAATTTAAAAAAAAATGTCTGTCTGTTTGTCTGTTTGTCTGTATGTCTGTTTGTCTGTTTGTACACGCTAATCTCCGGATATACTGGACGGATTCGAATAAAACTTTTTTTGTTATATAGCTATTAAGCCTGGGCAACATATAGGGTATAAATGATTTTGGAAAATGGAACGCCTGATGCAGAACCATAATGGTCCAGCTAAACTATAAGAGATATAAAAATGCTGCCTTAGTAAAAGTTGTTCAGCCTGATGAGCATTTTTCAGAGACATAAAGTCCACGCGAACGAAGTCGCGGGCTTCGGCTAGTATTAAATAAACTTCTAGCTGATTCCTGCAACTTCGTTCGTGTGGCCTTTACGACTATCCTATCTTTCAAGTTGGATCAAATTGCACACGGTGTGCGAATCAAATTTAAAATCGATTCAGTAGTTTCGGAGGCCATCGCGGACAAACAATGTGACACGTAATTTTAACATATAAAGATATCTAAAACTTAAAACTATTCTTACAATTAAAACAACTTAGAAATAAAAAAATCATCAAAAGCGCCGCACCTAGGCAACGTGCCCAAAATGCTAGCAACATTCCGCCGTTAAATCGAATCTTATTAATAGGCGATGCGGCTAGCAAACCATCACTATTTTGATTACTTTATCCACCTTTTTGCCTACATCAAGCTAAAAGTGGCCTTTGAGTCTTGCAGCCCTGAGTTCTATCTGCTTAAAGTCGCAAGACTCAAAATGCTCTGTCTGCCCCATAAGGGATAAAGACGTGATAGTATGTATGTATGTATTCCGCCGTTGGAAGGCTAAGCTAATCCATTGGGCGAAAAAACTGCCAGCTCTTGGGTCTCCAGTTGTCTCAATTACATAATTAAGTGCTTTGTAATTTGCAAAAGTATTAATTTATTATATATAACCAAACGGAGTATAGTGTAGAAAATAAAATTGAAATACGTAATGTTTTATAATAATGGTATTTATTGGCAATAAAAGAAATTCTATTCTAAATTAAATACTTACGAGGACAATAAACTAAATAGAACCATATAATCTAGGTAGTATAATATTATAAGTATTCTAATTGCCTTTCAAATAAGAAGGATAAATCGTCGTTTATGTTAATTTAGAAGTAGGTAAATGTAATATAATGACATATGAACGTTGCTTTTATGACATTATATCTCGTTATTTTCCAACAACTCAAATAAGATACTTCTTTCTAAATGTCAAAACAATTTTTTTTTGGGATTTGAATAAAATATAAACTAATGATGTCACAGTTTATTGGAGCTTTTATTTTCTGTTGTAATAAATCTAAAATCACGTTGAAAAGGGACATTATTTTGGGAAGTTTTATATTTTTAACAGTACCAAACATGTAGTTAATTTTTGATTTAAGAAAGTACCTAATTTTCTTTAGCTTGTCTATCTTTGAACAAAGCAGACCTTGTCTCTTATTTTCGTATATTCTTCATTCAGTTGTGACCAATGTATTTTAATAAAATATAAAATAAGTAAAAAGTTTTTACCACACGAATTCGCCAAATTTTTTTAAAATTATATCATCGTCATCAGGTCTTTTTGTCTCCACTGCAGGAGCACGACCATCTCTCTACTTCTTTACTTGGCAAGATCGAATTGTATTCTACAGTTGCCCTTTATTTCTGTTTATAAATACACTTTTTACTTTTAGTCTGGATGGAGGCCAGATTTTAAAAATTATAGCGGTTGTTAAAAAGCTTAATAATGTTTATATCAAAAATTACTTTATGGGATGTATTCGTGTTGTTGTAAATTGTATGATATACTCAATGTGTTTATAAAGGTTTTATAGCGTGCCAACACTTAAATAAATTGCTTAGTGACCCGTGAAATTTGCAGCGTTCGGAAGACATGACGTGACTAAAGTCTTTTCCCCGACCTAAATGGTGACGTATGTGATATGATTCATCAAAACTGTAAATAACTTGACATTTAAGATGCTTGTTGATTATTTGATATACTTATAAAAACTTATTTACTTTCTTTGATTAACTTCAAGCTTTGATATTTTTATCAACTCAAATATTTTTACTTTATATACAACGTGGAAGGGACATCCGTAACATTTAAGATGCTTACACCATCTGTGACGAACCACGGACTATAGTAGATCACTTTAGTATAATGGTATTAAATAAAACTCAAAAATGAAAAAAGAATTCAGCATTTCCATACTAAAGTGTGCAGCCGCCCAGTCAATTTGTATTGGAATGTCGTTTTTTTTGTTTTTTGACTGTTTTTTAATTATCATTATAGTACTTATACACGGTGATTTTTTACTGGTTTTGGAGCCGAAGGCCACTTAATGAGAATCGCTAGAAAGACCTAATTCGCTAGTCAAAATAAAATTCAGAACCAAAATTTTTGTCAGCGTTTATAGTAATCTAGTATAGCACATGGTTCGATTTATTACGGTTATGTCTCTTCCACGTTGTATAGGTATTGTGGAATTATAATTATAATGACTACATTTAATTTTGGCATAAACAGATGCTTATTCGTACATGTAACGTAAACGTGTAAACGTGTGCAGCAATTTTTGCGAACCCTTGATTATTACCAAACTGAAAATCTTTTAATACAACCACAATAGCGTCGCTCTCTCAAATTAATTACCTTAAATACATAGTCACTCACATACAATACTTCACACACATAAATAAATGCAATCACACATAAGCGCATATACAAACTTGGCACACAATAACACGCATTACATCCAAATTCTATAACAATATTCATATTATATTTACTCATATAGATTTTTATTGTTTTTGCACATTTATACTACTTACTTTAAGCTGGGCTTCACATAATAACAGACTACTCTAGTTTGGGAAACCCAAACCAATATAAGAAACCATGCTTGCCATAAAACATAACTTAATCATTTTTATATGTACTGACAGCTACTGAACGCATCATCCCGGAAGCAAACTACCTGCGAAATACAGAACAACGTCTAGTTCGTATGTGGGCTGTTGCCGGAAGAGGGATAAATTGTAATCTCGATATAATTATAACATTAACTGTAATTACTTTATTTTATTATGGCTTACTAAAGATTTTATGTAACGTTAATATGGGTATGATGGCAAATACTCTCTAAGTATACCACAAACCATTTATTTAAAGTAAAATAAAAGTAATTCCGAGTAAACCAATACAGAACTAACAATTCTCACATGATATTATCGAACAAATAAGACATAGTGATTGGAAATTCTTGCAAAGAAAACCTCAACAGATAATCGCAGATGAGATAGATCGTGGCCGTTCGATCAACTTGCTCTACAAACAGAGAAGTTAATTGCTGTTTAAGTTTCTATATTATTATGTAACTATTGTGAAATGCTGTTTGTTGTTCTAAATACACTTTTATTCATATTAAAAATTAAAAAATATATATACAGTCGATTTTAGAAATGAATATAAACTAAATTAATCTATATTAAACTATAAATATACGTATGACTAAACAAAAATAATAATATTTAAATTAAAACTAAATTATGTGTAAACTAAATAGAATAAAAAATTCCACCTCGGATAGTACCTGGTTCAAAGGTGCCCATCACGCTAGCTGCGTTCCCTCTTTGTATGGCGATGGCAATTCTTTGAACCAAGTACCATCCAGAGCGAGGGTCGAAACCTTTGTCTGCTAAGCGGCGTCCTATCTCACTTATAAAGCTTTTTGCTTCTGAACACTACGGACCAGCAGTTTCAACAGCTACAGGTACGAAATCATAATTTGTTGAAAGGACCGAATATTTTTGTATTTTTTGTGTGGCTGCCAACCTGGCTGCTGCTCCGGGTGACCTAACCGAATTGTTGAGATAAGACGCCGCAATTACCAGGTGTATTGTAAATATATGTAAACAGTCGTTATTGAAGGATTGCAACCCTTCAACCCTTTCGATTAAAACCTATTCTGGAAGATTAAAAAAGACTATTCAAGCAGTGTTTTGTTTTTACAAACTTAATAGAGTATCTGGAATGTTATCTAGAGGCACTATGTAAAATATTGTTCGCTGCTACAATGTTTTTTCGCCCTAGAAGCATATTAAAAACTGGCTAGAAATGCAGTTGATAAAGTGTAAACTTGTAAGAAAAATGTTCTGTGTTCATTTTTTATTCTTTGGAGAAATTGGTTGTTCTAGTACTGATACAAGTAGCTCTATGAGAAGTAGTCTTCGCGAGTCTTTGCGTCAGGCATATTCCATACTATTAACCCTAGAAAATCATCGGATAGAAAGTTGTTCAGACAAAAAGTTGTTCTAGTCACCGTTGAGACGGCTGGCCCATGGTGTCCTGAAGCAAAGAGCTTTAATTATGAGATCTGGTGATGAGGATATGACCACCACTCCGGATGGTATTTGTATCAAAGGATATACTTTGTACCTACTATATTTCAAATGTACTTTTGATTATTATCATACTTAGTTGGTGCAATAAACAAATGTTATCTTATCTTATCTTATAATTCGGAGTGGTATTTGGATTAGTGGCACACTGATCGACGCATTTTGTAAAAAAAAGGTTTGAATATTATTTATACGTATAAACAATATGTCTTATGATAATAAAACTGATTTTAAATAAAAAGTAGCTTTTTAAAAAGTTATGAAATACCGCAATTCACAATAACTTTGTTAAAACTTAAAACTATTTTAAGCGTATTCTTAGGACTTATGTTCTAGGAAGGCTACACAATGATTTAGTGGCTCGCTTAACTCTCCCAAATCAGATGGTATGGGAGTCGATTCACGTGCGATAATGCCGTCACGTTCTTGCTTCTTGCAGCATTAATGGTCCTTGAATTCATGACGTTCCCGAGAAACCCCAAATAATTGCTTTTTTGATAAATAATGGTAAAGGTTTTTCAGGTATTTTTAGTTATCCTTTTTCCGTTTGTTAAGTCTATGCATAAATCCTTTTTAATTCTCTGCCGGTCGGAAATTTTTAAGGTTCCGTATTCAAAGAGTTCCTATTACTAAGACACCGCTGTCCGTCCGTCTGTCTGTCGGTCACCAGGCTGTACCTCATGAATCGTGACAGCTAGATATTTGAAAATTTTACAGATGGTGTATTTCTCTTGCCGTTTGATTTCAACAAATACTAAAAACAGAATAAAATAAATATTGTGGTAGGGCTCCCATACAACAAACGTGATTTTTATAGATAAGGGTACGGAACCCATTGTACGCGAGTCTGACACGCAATTGGTCAGTTAGTTATTAATTGATGATTACATCAATAGGAAAATACATTGTGATTTGCGGTGAAATGTATACGAGAATGTAGAAGTATATTATATACGGTCGAACAAAATATAATGAAATATTTTAGGGGTGAATTCAGTTCGCGAAAGAGAACAATTTTCCCCAGAAAACATATGTCAAAATATGAAAAGTAATTTTTGACTTTCCATACACACTCGGATCAGCAACTTGTATGTGAGGCAAAACATTTTTTTTCTTATTTCGATATTGTTCCTTGGGGAAAGTTGTTCAGTATCATGGACTGAATTCACCCTTAAAATAGTTTCAGTATATTTGTTAGATCTTAAATAGTAGAATGTTATAGTTATAGTAAACGTATGTCAAAAGAAATGAACCTAAAATCTTAAAATGTGATACAGGTAGAGTGACCAAAATTACTTTTCCTAGGAAATTTTTTCAATATTTTTCGTTTCAAATATTACCTTCTATACGTGCCGTCTTTTAATACATCACAACTAATAATAAACAAACATTATTATTAGCCAAAACACTACACTTGGAACAGATAATAACTAAGTTACTATAAAAACACAACGACGATAAAAGTAAAGTAAACTTGCTAACTTGGAGTGAACCGACTCGTTAGACAGAACAAAGTAAAAATGAAGAGTGTACGGAATTGACACTTTCTTTCTTCCTAAAAGAAGTAGGAAATCAACATACGAAACACCTTGCAATAGATCAAATCAGGTATTTCGATAAAAGTGAAGTGAATTTCTTACGTAAAGCTGTTAAAACAGACTGGCAAAATAAAGTAAAAATTTACAAATAATCCTTTTGTACAGTCAATGCAAATTAATTGCTTTTAGCCGAGATTTAAAACACCGGCTGCCGGCGCCAGCACTCCAAATTCGCCGTGAAGTGTAGGTTAGGTTCGTTAGGTTTCCTGTGACCAAAACACGAGCGAGCGACTCAAGCTGAGGGCGAAAGTAAAACAGACATAGATCGTGTTATACCAGCGCCGGCAGCGAATTCGGCAACCAGCGCTGGCAGCGAAGGCACTCCCTAATTTCTTTTTTGAAAGACCTCGTACATGAAGTCATTTTATTCATGTTAAAAATTAAAAAATATATATACAGTCGATTTTACAAATTAATATATACTAAACTAAACTATATTAAACTCGTATATTGGTTTTCTTCTAAGCTTTCATTATTTTGTAAACAAACGAATCGAGTGTTAAGGAAAACTATATTAAGCGCAAAAAGGCGAGACTTCTGCAACTGTTGTCCCAGTTAATTAATGGTATCTCAAGAGGTCGTATTGTTGAAGCTGTTTACCGAAATTCAATTAGACAGAAAAAAGACAAGGGTCTTTTTAAATCTAGAATTATTTAGATCTTTACATTATCTTACAAATGATTATTTCTATAACCCATAAAAAATGGGTAAGACCTGTCACTATCATGATATAGAATTTCAAATCAAATCATAAATATATATATTAATATGTAGTTAATCGATAATGCCAAATAGCCTCACTCAAAAACTGGCATTGCTGATGCGGTCATGAAGCCGCTAAACAAAAGTGGGATTGAGCAGGGTAGAATTGCTGCATGCATTCTGATAGATGGGCTACTAAGTGGACTCCCGAAGATGGTCGAATTAAGAGAGGGAGGCCCCACAAGCGTTGGTGTGACGACTTGCGACAGTTTGAGAGGGAATAGTTGGAAGTGGCACACGATCGAGATATTTGGAAGGAGATGGGAGAGACCTTTGCCCAGCAGTGGAACCGTATTAGTAAATAAAAAAAAAATGTGAATCCGCTAAATGACAAAAATTTAAATCAGAAAAAATATATATATTTATTTCTCTCCATTCAATCTGACATTAAATAAGTACAGATATTAAGCGATAAATAATGAAGCGAGTGCACATAACACATTATTGTGTTATGTTAACTACTGAATTGGGGGAGACTGGAGACTGAAGTAGGCGGTGCCTGTATTACAGTTCTCCAGAGCTTTCCTATCTGGATGCGATCTACTGAATATACATACTTACTTAGTATATAACGTAGTTGTCTAAACGTCAAAACTAACATTTTTTGCGCTCTTAATATCAGTTTCTCTGCATTAACAAATCTAAAATCAAGTTTCAAATAGATATATAATCAATGAAAAGTGATATTGGCATGTAACGTTTTATTTTTAGAACTGTACCGAATAGTTTATTTTTGACCTAGTCATTAACCCATATTAATATTACAATGGAGTGATAAAATTATTCCACGTAGAGAGTACATACACACACACACACACGCACACATACACGCACACACACACACACACACACACACACACACACACACACACACACACACACACACACTAACACGTCTTTATTCCTAACAGAGTAGATAGAACATTTTGGATCTAGTGGCGCTAAGCAGACAGAGCGTTAATGGGCAAGAAGGAGTCAAAAGGAGTTTGCTAGCCGTTTAGCCCATTAACATGATTCGTATTTTGTCCATTTCCTCGATCGGATTTTACAATCTGCGCGGGAATAGAGGCAGTAGTGCATTATAAGATTTTTTTTTCTCCTTGCTGCCATGCTAGTCTATATGAAGGATCAAAACATTGATACTTTTCGATTTTAAGGGTACATTCTAGGTCTAGGCTTGTCTCTTTGGAAGATCAAACAAATCATTGAGTAAAGATACTTTTCGATTTTAAACCCATGTATTATAATATGGCAAGGAAATATTTTTTGTTAATCGTACATTACGTTTGAACTTGTTTTAACATCAAAGCCATACGTTTCCTCAAACCGCACACTGTGTACGTTATATTATAGTAGACATTTTGATATAGTAATAGTGTACTTCCTGCAACTAAAGACCGTAAAACTTAAAAAAAAATGGTTTTCCTTCATCTTCATACTTTGTAATTTGCTAATGCATGCCATATGCAAAGAAGATAAAAAGAAAGAAAGATTTGCATTCCTTTACAACCTATCTCATGATATGTTTAAGAGATATAATTTCAAAAAAATGTAAAATCTTTACGATCTTGTACTCACGTAGTCGGTCATGCCGACTGGTTCAAGTTGATTAAAATGGGAATCTTCATTACGGCTTATGAGGTACAGCGACATGACGATTTTATTTCCCTCAAAGCACTATTTGAATACGCCGTAAGAATATTTATAATGAAAGTATCGTAATAATGGATAAATTTGTCTTTCCCTTATATTGTATTTTGTTCTTTTCTTCTTCGTTCTCCTTTTTCTTCTTTTCCATTTCTTCTTTTTTACACGATTTTTTAATATTTTAACTTTGTATTTAAGTATTACTTTAATTTTATTAACTATTCTTAGGTTTTTATTGTGGACATCGTTACACATAGACATCGACACATTATTTAATGAATAACCTTTGAAAGTATTATTGATAAACCGTCTACTTTTAAAACGAAATTTCGGCAAAAGTGGCCGCTTTTGGCGTAAAACTCGTTAAATTTAAAGGTCTTTCTACAGATTGTTGGCAGTCGAATTTTTTAATTATCACCATATTTACTTTTAAACAATTTATTACAAATGAAGGTGCCACTTCTGCTACCATTTCGCCTTAATTTAAAAACAACATTGTCTTAAACAACAACTAAATGTCTTAAACAACTCATTTCTGTTACAATAATCAAATGGAAACCTAAACGTCGAAAAATGTTGATGTCCACGTAATTTTCGCGCTAGAATTACAACGTCCTCATAAATGCAACGTTTAGTTCATGCATTAGGAATTCTAATAATGCAGCGTGACTCATGTGGCCACATTCTCTTCTATCAGTACCTATAAAATGGTGAAAATACAAAAGTGACGCGGCCCCTTTCACGTCACCTAATACAAATAAAAAAACTACGCTTAATAATAAAGTCTGGTTTTACGTATTACCTTATAGAGTAAAAGTTGAAGTAAAGTTTTTTAACATTTTAAAAAGTGTACAAAGAAAGGTACTTCACTATGTAAAGTCAACGACGTATTAAGCTGCACAACAAGTCATAACATTTTATTATTACTACTGCATGAAAGATTTGGGTTTCTATGTACTTTTTGTTATTGTTTGTGATTGGAATCTCGTTCGCGCAATCTCAAGGGCGCCAGCTGAAAACCAGCTGTTACTCCTAGAGGGTAGCGTTTAGCTGAGCTGTAGCCCTCTTGTGCACTGTGCCTCACAAATGCATGCTTAGCTGTAAGTATTAAAATTGGTGATTTCCTACGTACCTCATAATAATTATGTATATTGTGTTATAGAGAGCAATATATATGGCTAAAATAATATATATGGTTAGTGCTACAATGTCGAGCTTGTCTGTACCTGGCATGTGGTCAATTTACAGCTTATTAAAACTTAGGGACATAAAACCCAATGACCACATTGAGCGCGATGGTGGGCATGAAGATAGAAAATGGAATAATAATAGTGACGGGTTATTAGTCGCATCACCTATTTTACACACAGATTCTCGCCAATTCCTTTAATATGATTTAACGATTTGCACGAGAAGAGAAGCATCTGGTACATTCCATGTTTTTATTTTCTCTCGTTCTGCCCTACCAGCATAGAAGGATATACAACGTGGAAGGGACATACCTACCCGTAATAAATCGATCCACGGGTTATACTATATCACTTTAGTATAATGAAATTAAAATAACAGTAAAAAAACAAAAAAAAAAATTGAATTTTTATACTAAAGTGTGCAGCTGCCCGGGCAATTTTTACAGGATGTTGTTTAATTTTTTTTTTTTTTTTTAACTGTTGATCTAGTATAGCCCGTGGTTTTATTTATTAAGGGTATGTCCCTTCGACGTTGTATATCATGAGAATTCAGTAGTTATACTTATGTATCCTAAACAATTTGTGTGCGGCTAGCGCTACAGCGGCGGGCTGGTCCGTACATGGCATGCGGTCAATTTACAGCCAATTACCGTTGGTTCAAAGTTGCATGACTGTCCCTCTACGGCGGAATTCTAGTTCTATACGAACAATGTTAGAAAATAACATTGGATTCGGTCAAAGTTATGGAATTTTAACACTATCTCTGTGATTATATTTAGCCTTGCCATCATTATTTTCTTTCATTGCTAACAAAAAGTCATCATCCTTAGGTCTTTTTAGTCTCCACTGTAGAAGTACGACCCACTTTGTACTACTAGAGCCATACGCCAGAGCAGCCTACACTCTCCACGCTGGCCAGGCGGTTGAAGAGGTCCTATTAAAGTTTATATACTTTGTTTAGCTTGTTTTTCCTAAATCGCCTTCTACGACATCCACGGGAAGAGTTGGCGTGGTCCTATTCTAACTCTCCCGGAAATCACACGCGGCTTACAAAAAGTAATGAAAGAGAACTTTGTTAGAAATATCAGAGTACTGCGTAGGTACTCGTATCTCAATTGAAGACTAAAATGGTAAATATATATTTTAGAACTGAATGCAAGGGACAACTAAGTTTCTAAGGCATAACATAGGTAAACACCGTTTACAGTTAAGTCATGCCTATTGTGCGAAATCTTTAAGATTTAAGTAGAAGTATTTAAGTACTACTTGTTTAAGTAATATTAACTCACATAAATGTTTTTGACTATTCATATCTGAGGTACCTACATATTTAACAAAGTTAGGCACTTACCTGCTTTTTATGGGGTTCCCAATCACCACCCAATTCTATCATGTTATCTAGTCTTTAATTTATTATTTGAAACTATTTTCACTGTTTTCATAATCAATTGATGTTGTTCACATACTGTATGTACATTTATAAACATAAAGAGGAAACCGTAATAGCTTCAGCGAAAATGAGCTTAAACTGATGTTGTTAAAATTAACTGTAACGCAAATATTATGCTAAGTAATATAACTATTTGTCCAAATTTTACTTCAAAGATAAGAAAATATCCGTAAAATGTTCCGTCGCTTTTATGGACATCGTAGATTTAGGAATTATTCAAAATGGCGAGTAATTAAAAAAGGTTTTGTGTGAAGTTAAATTTAGACTGAACTTTTGGGATTTTGAGGGATTAATGTACTCTTCTCTGTTTTGTTTTAATGTTCTTGTTAAGTCTCGAACTTAAATGAAAAGCAAATTATGTATGTTATAACTCTAATGTAAGAAGGCTTTTTCATGTTGGTCTGGGAGAAAAAACAACCTAGTTAGGATGTATCAGTTGCTTCTCTTCCCGCGCAGATCTCAAAAGCCTATCGAGGGAAACGGCAAAAATGCGAATCATTTTAATAGACGATGCGGCTAGCAACCCGTCAATATATTGATTGCTTTTCCATCTTCTCGCCCACCATCACAATAAAAGTGCCTTTTACACTAAAACTGGTAGAGCCACAAGACCCAAAATGCTTTGTCTGTCCCATTAGGGATAAAGACGGTATTTTTTCACGTTGTTAAAAAGATAGATACATTAGGAAGATATGGATGTTTAAGGAGAATGAAAAGGCATGGCACACTTATAACAGCCCATAACACAAAATGAACGTTCCAACACCCAATACCACAAAAAACAAGTATTTAGCGTAAATCAATGTTGTCTAAACAATATTTCACAGCTTGGTTTGTTATCCGATGCTATTAGGCGGCTGATGAACGCAGTAATGTGTCGTAATGTCACCGCGGGGAAATTGCGTGCTGTCGCCCTAATTTTGTGTCAAATTCACACTTTGAATCCGTAACGTGAGTGACGTTTAGCGCTTGCACAAATTAAATGTAATTTTGATGTTGCGGCCATGCTTTCATTTCGTCATCACATTTTCGTAATGTAATCACTTTATTTATTTCTCGAAACTTTCTTCTTTCTTAACGTGTGTGTTAGTGACTAACACTAGTGTCAGAGTTTTTAAACCGCCTTAAAGGCCTCTGACATGGTTTTTAGGTAACGACCAATTTCAAAGATAGTGACCGGGACCGACGGCTTAACGTGCCCTCCGAAGCACGGATCATCTTACTTATTAGACAATCTGGTGATCAGCCTGCAATGTCCTAACCAAACTAGGACAACAACACAAAGTCGTTGCCCCCGCCGGGAATCAAACCCGCGACCTCCGGGTATGAGCCGAACGCTCTAACCATTACACCACGGAGGCGGTTATTTCTCGAAACTTAAATCTATGTTACAATTTAATTTATTTTGCCAAACTGCCAGGCAGTAAAGTAAAGTATGATTACCAAAAACCCAGTAAGATCAGATGAAATGTAGGTGCATCTCTGACGTGACTAGGTATGTCTCCACAACCCACTAATAATGAAACCTAAAAGTGGAAAATTTTGCAACTTTACTGAATGCAGCAAGTTTCGTTTGAAAATACTTTAGTTATCATAACAGCACATTTGTGCACGCATGCTACAGACTAAAGGGTTGTGTATTCAATTTTTTTTACCAAATATAGTTAATTATGTTTATTCAAATCTCTAAAAAATTACAGTCAGAAAGTAGCGTGTAAATAAGTGTAAGCGTGCCTTTCGGACCTTGAAAACGGCCATAAAAAGACCGCAGATAAGATTTTTACGATCGTATTATTTAAAATGTATGATGACTTGTATTTTCTTTAAAAATATATTGCACGCTTCATAAACGGAGCATGGAGGTAGTGCTCTACTCTCAAAATCTCAGGGTCAAGTATTTTTCTTGACTTAAACTGTCTCTATTATATTCATATTGCACTAATACATTATTATGAGTACTTACAGAAATATGAAGAACGTCCCTTTTATAAACACATTTAGTACTTGTAGAAAATATTAATCAAGCATAAATTATTTAAAAAAATTGTTCGTGGATGTCCGGATGTCTGTAAGGACGTATGTGCCAAAATAAAGCTAGAAATAGTTCTTGTATTCGCACCATTTTTTTAAATAACTACATCACCTCACGGGATTGTTACCTATTAAAAATTACTATCTAATTCAGTATCGTTCAGTATTAATTAATAAAATACTGAATTTACCCTTTGCAAACGACAAAAACATGCGAGACTTGACGTCCGTCTTTTTTTATATTTTTTATGGCTCTGGATACAAGTCCTTTGAGTCTATTTTTTGTTTAAAGCGCGTATGTCACGCGTTTGTTCTGTGTAATATCAGATTGCCGTAAACCCCATCACAATTTTGCTTTTTTTTTAATGAGCGTTCTGAGAAATTTTCTCTTTTTTCCGTGTCATGCTCAGAAAATTGCCATGTTGCTTTAATTTGTTATATTTTAAACAAAGAACCATGGCATTTTCTAATCACATGAACGTGACAAAAAGTTGCGAGTCATTTCAGTCTAACTTTGTGACATGCGAAGGAACATGGTTTGCTGCCATCCGTCATAATTAACATGGCAGGCCAGCTTGCAACCTCATATCAAAACTTATTTCGGCTTTTACAATAATTATGGGTTAGGTTAAATTAGGTGTTACGAAAAAAAAAAACATAAGAACTTACAGAAAAGATAATTTGAGTTTATCTGTTTTCATTTTCAAGATGCGTGACGTTTAAAAAATACAAAAACTTTTTTGTAAGATTTTTTAACCACACTATTTAGGGTCTAAATTTTATGTTAAAATGATGCAAATTTTACAGATTAGTCATTGATTATGAACATAAATTAATAACTTTATTTTAAATTTCATAACGAGCAAATTTTAATAAAATAAAGATACAAAAAGATAATAAATATTTCTGCCAAATTTTCAGTTATAGCTAAACTAAAGCAAGAAGCCAAAACTGATATGACAAAAACAAGAAATGCTGATAACATTTTGGCACCAAGCCAGCGGCCAAAGCAAATTGAATATCGTTGTTATTCTAATGTTCGTATGTCCAGATTTGTTTATGTTATTGTTATTTCGACGACGAGTTCATATAACGGAATTAATGTTTCATTATATGTTATATCAGCGTTGTCCTACTTTAATTGGTTATCATGGATATTTCTTTATAAGTGAATATTTTTTTTCTTCACAAAAAATGTTTACTTATAAATAACAATGTTAAGATATGACTAAATTAAACTAAAATTGACTAAATTAAACTTAAATATTTAAAATAAATTACTAAACATTATAAATAAAAAATATTATTTTTTGATATTCTTTCAAAGCCTAATAACATACCAGATAAAGCTAATTTAGGGTAGTTTTATAACAAAAAAGGATGACATTATGCTCAATATTGCTTGCAAATTTCGGGAGATAGGTTCTTATAGTTACACCATAATTTAATATCCCATGAACTGTCCTAATTTCAAATAATTATTCTTAACAAATAATTTAAAATGTGATTAATTAAGTATAATAATTTAATTACTTATAATTGTGGTTTACAGCTTTCTTTTAATTTTAAAGTTTTATGTAGTTCTCTTTCTTCGTTTTAGTATCATTTAGAACCTAAACACAAATAAATAAAGTTATTAAGTATAGTAGCATAGTGATTATTTTGAAGATCAATGCACGCATCGTCATTGAAAACAAATTGAAACATAGATTAAAAATATAAACAAACAATGCAATCCTTCCACGCGATTTCCGCTTTATTTCCCATCATTACTTCGATCTCAATGCTTGAGCACGCTGCTCCTGACACTCGGTTCCGTCGGCGATCTTTTAGCGGCACTAGATCGACTATCGATTCGATTGTTTGCTCGGAAACGAACTCTCAATCAGCGCTGTGTTGTATGATTCTTTTTGATTTATGTCATAGTTTTACTTCGTAACTTGTATTTCGAATTTCTACAAATAAATAGACGAAAATAAGGACTTTTTAAGGGACACATAGTGAACCGATGGCCGATGGGGCAAAAAAGTTCTCAAATGGCGACTGCGTACTGGCAAGCGAAGCTCCTGATCGGTCGTTTTGGACTTTGGGTGAGGCCTACTTATGTCCAGCAGTGGACGTTATGCGGCTGAAATGATGATGATGAGGTTTTGTTTGTCGTCTCTCATAGTATGGAAAACATTAGTAAGTATACAAATTCATATGGGAACGTTACTGTTTTTAACCCTATCTGTCTGTCGAATGCATGAACCGATTTTAACTTTCACGTGAAATCAACATCTCTTGCAGTGGTTTTTAGCTATGTTTGATGAAAATCGGTTCAGCTCTTTAAGTTATTGGGAGTTTACGCTTGAAAATTGGGGACTTTAGTTTACCTAGCAAATAATAGAGGGCACTACGGATATAAATTTCACTTAACATCGGTTGGGATATGTAGTAGTTCCACTTCTCATCCCTAGATGGTATCGAGGGTTTTTTAATTTACGTAGCAAATAAAGTTGTTAATTACACAGCATTGTAATAATCAAAGACAGAATCTTAAATAGGTACTAAAATTGCACAACTCGATTTATCTCGTTTCATCATTACTTCGATCTCGATTCTCTAAAATACAAGGCTAAGTGGTAAGGCGATCTTTAGTGGCGCAATATCGACTATCGATTCGATTGTACACTCGGAACCAAGTCCCAATCAGTGTAACTGTGCGTCTCTATTATCAGTGACAGTTCATGAAATAATTGAATTTTGGAAACTGATTGTATTTAGTGCAAAATTTAATGTTTGGCACTTTTTTGCAGAAACACGTAAGTAGATACCTACATGTAAGTAGATATAGAATGAACCTCTATATAATATAGTACCTACATGTAAGAATGTGTGTTAACTTATTTCGAGGAGAGAGTTATGAAAGCATTTTCTTTATTTTTGACTGAAAAGTCCACTTTCAGATTTTTGCAGAAAATCTTAACTGGTTTAAGGTTACTGAATTAGAATAATGTTATTTACGTAACGCGTAAAAGGTAACTAAATGTTGAAAAGAAATTTATTAATAATTTTGGATGTAAGATGTGTTAAGCTGAGTGAAAATTAAGAAAAATAATCGGTTTTCGAAAATGTGCTTGTGCTGTGTGCTGGTTCGCTTCATTCGACCATACAAATAAAACTTTTTATTTATTGAACGTCTAAATGTAAATAAAATTGGGACATATCGTGAGAGCTGTTACAGAATTATTTATACTGACCCTGAAAAAAATAGCCAACAAACAAACATTACATTTCATTTGTACAGTACAAACAAGTAAACTGGTCGCGTCTATTTTTTGGAATGGAAAATATTTCAGTACATTTTACTTTACTGCGTAAAAGCAAATATAAGCTTATTTACAACATTATCTACATGTTTTTGCCCTTTTTGGATGCGTTTATTCTAAATTTATATTCTGTTTTTTTGTTATGTTTTGTTTAAATATGTATGTTTGTCACTTTGTTTATACTCCAAGAGTAACTTAAGATTATTTATTGCTTAAAAAAGCCCATGACTTCGTTTGCGAACTTTATGACTCCGGAAAATGTTCATCAGGATGACAACTTTTGCTAACGCGCCATTTTTATATTTATTATAGTTTAGCTGGACCATTATGGTTCTGCATCAGGTGTTCCATTTTCCATAATCAAATTATTTTGCCCAGGCTGCTGCTATATAAAAAGAGTCATTTAAATCCGTCCAGTATTTCCAGAGATTATCGCCCCCATTTTATGTTTTGGAAATAATGTTCAATATACAGACACATTTTTTAACTGTTTAATGATATGTAAAGATGTAAATAATGTTAATACGAGGATACCAATAAAATATTTTTAAGTGCCTACTCACTGATACTGTGGTGCCATACTTAGCTTGCAAAACACTTCTTTCAAAGTTTCTTTTCCCATTCCTATATAAAATGCAAAGCGGATTAGGTTTACGACCTGAATAGGTGTATCTTCCAGAATCCACGCAATAAGCTGCAGAAAGCCCTTACGAGTCCAGCTTCAAATGTTTGTAACATTTGAAGCTGGACTCGTAAGGAGCTTAAAGAAAACGTCAGTCCAGTATTACAATGCTCACAGCTTAGAGAAATACAGCTCTTGCTTGCAACTCCAGAGATTTACATTTTAAACAGCATTATCTTAACTTTGAGCTCGCTGAAGAGTTGAAAACAGATGGATAATTTTCCTTTATAATAATTTATTAATTCCTCATTTTGATATAAATTTGATGTATTATGAAAAATGATCATGCAATTTGCGTGACCTTTTGCCTTGAAAGATCACAGGCCTTACAATCATAATACATAGGTACATCTCGTACATAGATTACCATATTTATGATGTAACAAAATATAATGAAACTATTTTAAGGGTGAATTAAGACCATGATACTGAACAACTTTAAGGAAAATATGTCGAAATATCAAAAGTAATTTTTGGCCCTCGAACAAGCTGACCGATCAGCTGATCAAAGTTTGTACCTATGGAAATCCAAAAATTATTTTTCATATTTTGACATACGTTCCTTAAAGTTGTTCACTACAATTGACTGAATTCATCCTTAAAATAGTTTCAGTATGTTTCGTTAGCTTATATATACTCGTAGATACCCATAAATAATTTTGAAAATACAATCCGCTATTTTCCCACAATTCAAATCAGATACTTTTTTTAAACGTCAAAACAAACATTCTCGTTATATATCGTTTCTTTGAGTCAAATATTGCTCTTAAAATCATTTTTTTGCAATAATAAATCTAAAATTACTTTAAAAAAGATATGATCATGACAAATGACATTATTTTGTGTCATTTTATTTCCTTAACAGTACCAAATTATGTATAATTGACCCAGGAAAATACCCAATTCTGTTTGTCAGTATACAAATGAAATTAGTTGTCAATATCAGACCACAATTAACCGTTCAAGTGGCTAACCACAGAGCGTTGTAGGCCTGGCTGGAATATTTCAACGTCCGAATGCAACGATTCAACTGAATTCAAGAGGTTGGGTTTAATTGAACGGGAAATCTCTCAACATACCGTTGTTTCTCTCTTCAATGAAGACTTGTTGAAATATGAAGTGGATATAAATTAATTTATGTAGTGATACGAATTTAAGTACGTAGTGCTACGTTTTTAGGTAATTTATGAGCAAATAGCAATTCCTATATTTATACGTATTTCCTCATTATAGGCAGAATGACCACACCCGTACCAATTAGTCGTGAGCGTAGATGGTAATTGTTTTTGACAAAATAATAATGAATACTGCTCTAACGTTTAAAAACGTTTTTATATAACTTTAGAAGTCCAATATATTTTGACATTTTTTTAGGCGTAGTGGGAACGGTAAGGTATCTTACCTTAATATTTCTCATAAAAATACAAAGGCCTGTTTTGTATATGTTACTATATTTTATTAAGAATTTACCTATACTTTATAAAAATACGTTAATCCAGTGAAACCAAGCACAGCAGGGAGCATGGCGACGAAACACATAACCTTCCTTTTTGCTTTGCCGTAGTCGGGTATATACATACCCATTACGCACGAGCTGTATTATATATATATTTTATCATATATGATGGGAAAATTTAGGAAAATGTTTGATGTACCTAATTTTTCTAATGCTACTAACGTTCTTACCAAAAAGTTTAACGATACGCTAACTTGGTTAATTATAAAAACTTATAAGATAACGATCGTCCGCATGTTCTTTATACAGACCGATTTAAACTCAACATCCATTCAGCTTGCAATAGTTAATTAACTTCGAATGTTATGTTTAATTGTGTGTGACCGTGTGGTTTCCGGCAGAGTAAAATAGGACCACTCCAAGTCTTCCCGTGGATGTCATAGAAGGCGACTTAGGAAATACAAGCTAAACTAAGCTTATAAACATCAAAGATAGCTTTAATCCGTCTGGCCAGCGTGTAGAGTGTAGGCCAAGTCCTCTGGTTGCTCTGGCCAAGTATGGCTCTGGTAGTAAAGAGAGAGGGTCGTGCTCCTGCAGTGGAGACAAAAAGACCTGATGGTAAATTGTGTTAGCGTTTATTAATCTGAAAGTATTCGTTTTCCTTACAGACCATTATGAAATTATTTAAACGAGTACAGCTTCATTTTGAAATTATTGAAATGAGTTTAGGCTGTTTAGTAAAATTAGACACTACACTTGATGCCACTTTGCGTTTTCCCGACATGTAAGAAGTAATGTTGAAAAGGGTCACTTTTTGATGTGGAAAATAATTGGGAGACCTTTTCAGGTTGGAAACTTGTGATAAATGATATTTTGTTGCGTGTGTAGTTGGGGTTGGAAGGTACCGCACCCTGTAAGCCTACCAGGGCTGTGTCACTCCACGTTTAGGTATCGACAATATACCTACATTATTACTATGCGCGCAGCGACCAGTCCGAAGTGGTAGATTCAGTAAAATGAATCATATGTCGAGATAAATAAGAATGAGATTGGCTTGCAATGCACTTCTAGGTATCTAAACGAAAACGTGCCGATTTCTGACGCGAACTAAATTAAACCATATGGCTAAAGACATTGAGTAGATATTTTTTTGAATCCCTTTGCTAAGTAAGACTTCTATACGTGAATACTAGTACTTATTTTGTGTCGCTACGTTAAATTTAATCCGGTGACGTAACCATTAAAGTGTCGAGATAATAACTTTATTTACGTAATATAGCCCGCAAAATAAGATCACATTTATTAGACAAGTAGCTGTACCCGCGGGCTTCGCTCCCCGTAGGAATTTCGGAACAAAGAGTACCCTATGTCCTTTCCCGAGTCTTAAACTATATCCATACCAAATTTCATCCAAATCGGTTCAGTAGTTTAAGCGTGAAGAGGTAACAATCAAACAAACAAATATACAAACTCACTTTCGCATTTATAACATTGGATAGTAGGATAGCACCGCCCCGTAGTGTCACCGGCGGAAACAGTAGCCTATGTCTTAATCCAGAGTGTCAGCTTCCTGAATACTAAATTTAATTAAAATTGGTCTAGCCGTTTGCACGTGAAGAAAAAACAAACATACACACACATACACTCACAAACTTTCGCCTTTATATTACTTGTTGCGCCCCACGATGTTACCCTTACGCCTTAAGTAGTCTATGTGTTAATCCAGGGTGTATGCTTCCTGCACACCTAATTTAATCAAAATTGGTCCAGCCGTTTGCGCGTAAAGAAGTAACTAACATACATACACAAACTCACAAACTTTTCGCATTAAAGGTCTTACCGCGATTGATTTTATTTAGTCCCAGATATTTCAGCGGCCCTACTGCCGTCATGGTTACAGAAAGGCTGAAGAACTACAGTAGATAATGACTGTCAAAGTTAGCTTGTGTCCATGGTATAATAAAACAAGGTATATTCTCTTCCCGTGACAGCTGATGACGTAGGTGGAACTTGTATACGCCATCAGTTTGATGTGTTGCCACTGTGTGAAATTGAATTACCCGATCGTAATGCATTTTTAAACTTTATATACCAATTTCGAATTAATGTTCCATTATATCAATTTATAAATTATTGAATTGATGTATCACGCGAGATACTAAATAGCTAAGTTACTTTATATTTTATTTAATATTCATGAACTAATTGAGAAAGTCTTTAAATTTACTGAAAAGATCAATAGTGGCGACACTTATCGTGACGTAGCCAAGTTCCACCTCGGGAAGAGAATACCTTGTTTTATTATACCATGCTTGTGTCGATATACCTTATTTCTTTTATTAGACAAGTTCTACCACACAAGCATGTCGGTGTCTGTTTGGGAATTGTTATAAGATATTCGCTGTGTGAACATCCAAACAATAAATATCATATTGGATAACAATTCGGCTTAGAACTCGATACTGTAGTGTAGATACACTCAATGAAATTTTCCTAGTATAATACTTGGATAAGCCGACGTTTGTGTGTTGTTTGAAACCGTTTTTAATGGGGTCTATTCATAGTAGGCCTACCTCTCGCCTCATAAACATAATTATTTCTCTTCCTTGTCACTAGATGGCGCTATATGTAATAATTAAAACGTTAAAATCTTTTATTACTAATATTTAAACTAGTAGTTTGCCACGAACTTAGACCTCGCGATTATATCTTCTACTACCAAGCAAAGCAAGCAAGCAATCCAATACACGACAATTGAACACAATTAACCGACTAAACAAATTAAACAAAACTTTAAACAAGCAAGACAACAATAAGTCATACGATTCTAGAAAATATCAAGTCAATCTTGTAAACTTATGAAAAAATAACCATAGCGAGTTCTAAGAGTTTTAAAATTTTTGTTGGACATCTAGTTATTGCTTTTTGTGAACTATTATTAATGGACGCAACAAATATTTGTCAATTTTCTTCTTTTCTTAAAAAATAGTGGTCAAGACATTGGCCTTGTAACTCGGAAGTCGCGGGTTTAATTCCCACGGGAGACATGTATTTTTAAGAAAGTTGTTCAGTAACCTGGACCGAATTCAATATTTTTTAGTCACGGCTTAGTCAGCTAGACTTCGCGAGTCACCCTAAACCCGTTCAAGCATAACGTATAAAAAAGTTGTCCAGACAAAAAAGTTGTTCATTTAAAAAAAATGCGTTTTTATAATGGCAACAAAGAAGTCTAAAGACATTTTTGAAAATATTTTGAAATGGCGGATATATGACAGTTTTAAAATTTTAAACCCCCATATTTCCGCCATTTTGAAAATTTTCGAAAAACTGGCTCGACAACAAAATTCTATTTAGTTGTTGTGCCTCCTTACATAATTTTATGAGAATCGGTTAAGAAATGCGACCTGTAGGCGAGAACAGCCAGACAGACAGACAGACAGACAGACGGACAAAAGAATTTTTGGCTAATCTCGAAACTGAGACGCTTCGCTCGCTTCGCTCGCTCGGTCAATTAATTAGTACACTATTTAATTAAATATGGCTTAAATTAAATGTAATAAATATTTTAAAAGTATATTCGACACTTCTTTTGTCACTTTTCTGCTAGTCGTGTGTACTGCCATCTCTGTGTGCCTACCCGCAACACACAGATTGCCTTCTTATGAGCCCTCTAAAAGTTTCTATGGCTTTGGGTATCTTTAGAAATTATATTATCTTTGGCTGTAAGTATGTAACGAACAGCGATCTGGGCCCTGTTTAATAAAGATTACAAATTGTAAATTGTAATTGTATTTTACAAGTTACAATTCTACAAGCTTCTGTACATTTGTAAAGTTTTTATTTGTAACTTTCGTACATCATTTTAAGGTATATTAAACAGTACTTGTCGTACAACAGGGGTGACAAGTATGATTGTAATTAGTCCGTATTTTGGATTGTCCAAAATTAATAGGACCCGTATTCTTCAGTTTACAAAAAAAAGTAAAATTTACAAAGATACTCGTACAGAGCGTCAAAGTTCCGGAGTGGGGGCTTGCGACGTCACACTTAAGTAAGAATCGTACCCAGCCGTAACGTCATGCGAAATTTAAATGCGCTGTATCATTGTCATTTTTGGTTTCTCCAAGAAAAGAAAAAATATGTATTCAATATTTTTTAATAATCTAACCGATAGACCAAAAATATTTTTCCATTTTTCTTGCCTATTTTACAATTTTTTCACTTGTCACATTTTTTTACAATATTGTCGGATTGTAATCTTCATTAAAAGGGCCCAGGCGTAGGCGCACCGCGCAATCGTCATCGCTGCGCTGTCCGAACATGTTTCTTAAGTTATCATTTGGTTTCAGAATTTTGATTTTTTATGTGTCAACTTCAAATGCGACTTGTTAACCTTAAGATTTTTTTGTTTCAGTATTTCGTCCTCTACCAAATGATACATTGAACCTGGCGACGAAAATTAACGAGACTAGGTAAGCATACACATTCAGCATAAGAAAGTTTATTGTTTTCTTTAAAATGTAGTCAGAAAGAGAATATTATTATCAAAGTGAAAGAGAGTTAGTTTACGAACTTAATGTTTGACAAGTCTGTTAAGTTTAGGATGTCAATTTTTGGGAGGAAAAACAGGTACCCACCGTATTGTTTTATAATATATTAAAAATAATCCTTAAGTTTGTCAATCACACAAATTAATTAAAACTTAAATATACAAGGAATTAAAGGACCAAAACATGTTAAATGTAAAAATTCAAACTAAGTTTGACGCTAACATGTGCCTGACAGACAGACAACATTAGCCTCAGACTTATAACACCCCTTTTTTTGTCGGGGGTTAAGTATAGAATCGAATGTAATTTATTTTAATAGCTGAGTATTAAATATTTGCCATTGTGTTACATATCATCATCGTTAAAAGCCGTGAAAAGCATATTAAATGTCTATAAATGTGAAAATATGGTATCAGTGCTCGGTAGGGGATTTCTGTAGACCGATGAATTTAATTTTTCAAAACTAAAGACCGACTTCACCCTCAGACTAAAGAGGTACAAACGATTTTGATAAAATTTCTATGGTACCACCTGAAAAGTATAGATACTATTCGAAACAAAAAAAAAGAATTTTCCCAATCGGTTTAGGGGTCTTCAAATAATCGGTGAACATACATTAAGAAAGATCGCAACTAATTGATAACCTTTGCCTTTTTTGGAAGTCAATACATAATATAGGTAGGTAGGCACATGTTTTGTTAAGTACCCTATTCTTTCCCATTGTTTGGCAAAAGAACCTCCTTTTTTCCTCGACCCTTGATTGATATCACTCTCCAGAAATTCCCGAACAGACACTGTCAGTGTTGTGTGTAAGGACTTATGCAACAAACGACGAAGAAAGAGGGACTGATATGGTTACCCCATGGTATATAAAATAAGGTATTCTCTTCCCGTGACAGCTGATGACGTAGGTGGAACTTGACTACGTCATCAGTTGATATGTTGCCACTGTGTGAAATTGAATTACCCGAGCGTAATGTATTTTTGAACTTTATATACCAAAATTTCGGTTTAATAATCCATAATATCAATTTATAAAATATTGAATTATTGAATCACGCGAGAATCGCGAGATACTAAATAGCTAAGTTACATAATATTTTATTTAATATTCATGAACTAATTGAAAAAGTCCTTAAATTTACTGAAAAGAACAATCAGTGGCAACACTTTGTGACGTAGTCAAGTTCCATCTCGGGAAGAGAATACCTGTTTTATTATACCATGGGTTACCCTTGACAGCCGAACATCCATCGCAGTTCTTCAGTCGACCAGTGACCATGATGGCAGAAGACCTGAAATATCGGGCAAAAAGCGATATTAATCGCAGTAAGTCTCGTAATACTAATAACAAAAATAGGTAATTTTTTTTGGCACACGAAAATTGTTTAATATTTGTCTTCATTACCAGAATATTCAAAATGTTTTCTCATGGCTAAAATAAAGAGATATTTTAACTGTTGCTTTTCCATAAAACAGTAAAAGCTACGGTTTTCACTTAAAAAAAAGTCGACAAAAATAGTCATGCAATATCGGCTGTTGGAATAAAGTTTGTTCCATTCGGAATGTGTAAAAGTGGGTCAGTTGCAGGTAAGTCTGGTTGAAATATAGAGTGAACAGAATGGGCGCATTGTACAATGCGAACTTTAGGGACAACGATACCAATATTATTGTTAAAAAAAATTCAATGAACATCTCAAAATAAAAATCTAACATGTTTACTGAGGCTAAAAGTAAAAAGGCACACATAAAGGTACCTACCCAACCTCAGTCCAAGTACTTAACCTATTAAAAAGTTTGATCCAAGTTCGTACAGAAACCAATACAATAGTAAAGAGAAAGCTGCTGAAAGAAACGCTTCCATCAGAAGAAATTCCCAGACTACCAACTCAAAGTCAAAAATCATTTATTTCTCTTTGGATATTGGTATCACTTGATAATAGTTAATTTTCCTTTCGATTTCTAAATCATTTAGGTACGTTTAGCCTAGTCTAGTTTAGTCCCGCTTCCTAAGCGGAAGTATAGAAGAAACATGTATATGGTATGTACATAATTTTACGTCGTCCCCTGGTCGAAATGTAATTTTTTTGGCTCGATACGTAAATATATTTTCTAAGTGGAATATTTAACACTAGCCGTACCCGCGGGCTACTCTCCCCGTGAGAATTTCGGGATAAAGAGTACCCTATGTCCGTACCCAAAACTCAAACTATACCCTTACAAAAAAAATTTCATCCAAATCGGTTTAGTAGTTAAAGCGTGAAGAGGTAACAAACAAATATACAAACTCACTTAGGAACTATAGTAGGAAGTAGGATAGGATTTTTATGTCGGTATTTTTTCAAACCATTAATAACGATTTCTAAATGCAGACTTATGCATTATTAAAACTCGTCAGTTATCCTTTTGCAACCTTTTCATTTTATGGTCAACTGTACTGCGAGTGTGTAGGGGAAACATGTGTTTTTATGGCGGCAGGCGTATTTAATTTGTTTCAGCTGAATTCGTCTCGTATGTCATACAAGCTCTAGTTTTTGCAAAACTGCGTGCCTACTGACTTCATCGGACACCGGACACTTCGAATAATAAAATAAAGTCGAAAAGTCGAGTTGTTGAGTGTTTGAGGACCTACAGACAAAATTCGATGAGTCACTTACTCTTTCTAAGCGGGAAAAAACCAGCAAGTTCTTTTTAGGGTTCCGTAGTAAACAAGGAACCCTTATAACTAATCTAATTTGAATTTGGATTTTAAACATAAGTACTAGAAAGCTGTAATTAAGTAAGGGGCTGTATATTAATCGTAACAAGTAAAGTAGAAGTCAATTTTTTTCTCGACTTACCCATCGTGTGGGCTATCTTTGAATAGGTCTTTTAAAAATATTGTGAGCTTGCGAAAATTATTTTTGGATTTAGGAATCCGTTTCCAAATAGTAAGTCCCGTAATACTAATAACAGTAATTGTGACCGTGAAACTCTAAAATCATATATCCGTTTCCAAATTTTAAAAGATCTGCAAATTTTTCTTACAGTCAAGTTCCCTCTCCCACCCCTCTATCTGCTAAACGGTTATATATGAACACGTGAGAAAATTCTCAACTGTAGTATATGTAACGAAGTTTAAAGAAAAACTATTAGAGCTGGGAAGGGTACTTGGCCAGAGCAACCAGGGGACTTGGTCTACACTTTCCTCGCTGGCCAGACGGGTTGTTGTATGTTGAGCTTGTATTTCCTAAGTCGCCTTCTACGACATCCACGGTAGGACTTGGAGTGGCCCTATTCTTCTCTCTAAATATTACCGCACCGATATATTTACAGTTCTAAAACCTGTAAACTATAGCGTCTCAGAATTTTGAGATTTTTACCAACGAAGGCAAAACATCACCGCAATATAGCAAAATCTCTATATTTCGCCGAATTTATGGCAACAATAATTTACGCCACATATACTTTTCTCCGACACTGCACGGTATACAATATACATCCTGTATACAAGAATTGCTAGAATGTATGACACACAATGCCGTGTGACGAAAAATGATCGTTGTCGGTTGTCAAAGGCAAAATTGTATTATTATGTTTCCGTACAATAGAACTCAATGTTGTTTGTTGTATTGAACCATATACAAAAATAAATATATACGGACAAACAATACTTTCAGCTAGCCCCAAAGTAATTTCGAGACTTGTGTTATTGGATACTCACTCAACAATATCGTATTTAATAGCAAATACATATAAAGATAAACATCCAAGACCCAGGTCAAAATGTATGTTAAGCAAAAGTAGTACCGATCAAACGTTATGTCGATAATGTCTGCCGGGCAACGGTTTGTCGCACAACTGTGGTACTTTCATTTGAAAAAGATCATTTTCTTGGAATCTGGGTCCTCCAGGTGACAGCCTGGCATGACGACCACTAGGCAGAGATAGTCAAAACATAAGTATATATATTCACCCTACAATGTTAACCTATTTAATGCGATGGCACTATTATACTATTCAAAATTCATACAAGACACTCGTATTTTCTTATACTGGTACTATAACCACTACGCCAAAGTGAACAATAATCAATAGCATCATTACATACATATATTCACGACTGTTTCCCATGGGGGTAGGCGGAGACTACAGATCTCCACTTGCTACGGTCCTTGCAAACCTCTTTTTCTTCGTCAGCAATCCAACTCTTTTCATGCATGCTCTCCGGTTATGTGTACTCCTTACATCACCTATCTTCAGAACATCTGCTATTTGATCGCTTGCTAATTAGTGTCATTTTTATGTTTTTCGTCGCCGAACCATATGTATTTTGATATGAGTCAATGACTTTAACTTGTCCAATTTTGATGCCAGTCAATGTCTTTAACTTGCTATCAGACACCAATTTCCGAGCCGCTTGTTAAGATATCCATCTGATAAACATCTCGACTTAACGTAATTGAACGAACCGCGTAAACATTCGAACAAAACGACCAATAAAACAGAAGCAGGGAATTGAAGTACCCTCATTCACAACAAAATTTGTTTTCTACAATTATGGAAAAGAATAAAGTGAGATTTTTCTTTAATTTATTGCCTGTATTAGTTTACAATTATCTACTGGCTGTGGATTATAATTAAGTAACTTTTTCCCCTCAGAAATAATACAAGACCAGACTATAAATTCACTGTAAAAAGTTTTGAGATCGCATGAAAAACCAAGTCTAGCTAGTTAGTGTCAAAAGTAACTTAAATTGGAAGGTTTGCTCGACTTGGCGGGATTATTGCCGTGCCTCCAGACCTAAAATCCTATTTTTACAGTAAATTACTCATTTTTCGAGTTGACAGGGCCATACAACGTGGAAGGGACATTCTTGTTATAAATGTAACCACGGGCTTTACTAGATCACTATAGTATAATGAAATTAGAATAACAGACAAAGAACAAAAAAATCGGCTCTTATTTACAATTTGTACGGGAATGACGATTTTTTCGGAATTTTGAATGTTATTTTAATTAAGTTATACTATAGTGATCTAGTAAAGCCCGTGGTTACATTTATAACAAGAATGTCCCTTCCACGTTGTATGGCCCATAGTTCGATTTATTACGTGTATGTCCCCTTTAGGATGTATGAATATGTACCTGCATAAAATGTATTTTAAAAAACAAAACGTTTGCCCGAAACTGTTAATATTATCAAGAAAGGAAATATCCATTCAAAGCAAGTTTTGTTGCCTGCGGGTGAGGCTTGAAACTAATATTCGTATGCTAAACAAGCAGGACGAATGGGGTAAATTCTACGGTTGCAGCATATTCTATTAAAATGGGTCCATATTCATAAGGACTCAAATTCAACTAGCGACAGATGAATGCGTTTCGAACTAAGTTAGCACTCAGACGGAAATACCCTGCGACGGGTCCGTTTTGGTTGCATATTCATTTTGTGGACTAAAATAGGTTGGGAATATGTGGCAGTGTGTTCGAAGTTATAATGGCCAGTTACTTAAGTTTTAGAGCAAGAGGATTATTTTTACCCCTGATAAAAAGGGGGGTTTGTAAGTTTGATGCTAATGTTAGTCGGTCTGTTTGTCTGTCTGTGACATCCGGGTTTCTTGCACATTCATTTTTGGGAACTAAAACAGGTTGAGAATATGTGGCAGTGTGTTCGAAGTAATAATGGTCAGTTTCTTAAGTTTTAGAGCGAGAGGATTATTTGTACCCCTGATAAAAAAGAAGTTTGTAAGTTTGATGCTAATGTAATTCGGTCTGTTTGTCTGTCTGTGATATCCGGGTTTCTTGCATATTCAGTTTGGGGAACTAAAACAGGTTGAGAATATGTGGCAGTGTGTTCGATGTAATAATGGCCAGTTACTTAAGTTTTAGAGCTAGAGGATTCTTTTTACCCCTGATAAAAAAGAAGTTTGTAAGTTTGATGCTAATGTAATTCGGTCTGTTTGTCTGTCTGTGACATCCGGGTTTCTTGCATATTCAGTTTGGGGAACTAAAACAGGTTGAGAATATGTGGCAGTGTGTTCGATGTAATAATGGCCAGTTACTTAAGTTTTAGAGCTAGAGGATTCTTTTTACCCCTGATAAAAAAGAAGTTTGTAAGTTTGATGCTAATGTAATTCGGTCTGTTTGTCTGTCTGTGACATCCGGGTTTCTTGCATATTCAGTTTGGGGAACTAAAACAGGTTGAGAATATGTGGCAGTGTGTTCGATGTAATAATGGCCAGTTACTTAAGTTTTAGAGCGAGAGGATTATTTTTACCCCTAATAAAAAAGGGGGGTTTGTAAGTTTGACGTTAATGTTAGTCGGTCTGTTTATCTATCTGTGACATCCGGATTTCTTGCATATTCATTTTGGGAAACTAAAATAGGTTGAGGATATGTGGCAGTGTGTTCGAAGTTATAATGGCCAGTAAGTTTTAGAGTGAGAGGGTTATTTTTAACCTCTGACAAAAAAGAGGGGTTAGTAAGTTTAACGCTTATATCTGTCGGTCTGTCTGTTTGTCTGTCTGTCTAGATGTGCGTCTATCTGTGGCATTGTAGCGCTCGAACGGATGGACCAATGTCGATGCGGTTTTTTTTTTACTTTAAAGCAAATTCTCATGCGGTTGTTCTTAGCTATGTTTGATGAAAATCGGTTGAGCTTGAAGTCAGGACTTTCTCTAGTAAATAAAAGGTGGTGCTACGGATATCCATCTAGTGATGAGTAGCGAAACTACTGATACGACTTTGGTAGTTATGGTGTTCTTGATTATCGCGGGTTTTTTAATGTGCTAACATATAAACTTGTTAAAAAAGTTATATATTCTCAATATTGGGTAGGTAAGTATTTTCTATTTAGTCGTTTCTCTGGTCTGTAGGTAGCTTCAGCAGTACAGTTTGATTTAGTACCTTTCAGCTATATTCAAAGTACTCTGAAAAATACATTTTCGGTCATAGGTACATGTTCATAGTAAAATCCAAAGATGTAAGCAGACAAATGCATACCAAAATTCTGTTTAAATGTCACCGCCCGCTATTGGGCGACCAGTGGGGAGGGCAACGCCCGTGCATATATGTTTAAGTGAGTAGGTCAGCTATTTACTATAGGGAGATTTTTTTACAAAAGCAGATCTGTGTTCTAATAATCAATGATTCTGATTACAAGTTTTCAATTTACATATGGGTTGCAAAATTACTCTGTACATGACGTGGAGGGAACACACTCTTATAAATCGAATCAGGGGCTAAATTAGATCACTATAGTATAATAAAATTAGAATACAAGTAAAAAACAAAAAAAAAAATTGCCTCTTCCATACAAATGTGTGCAGCCGCCTGTATAGGAAATCTATTTTTTTTAGGTTTTTTGACCGTCATTTTAATTTCATTAATACTATAGGTGGTCTAGTATAGCCCGTGGTTCGAGTGGGTATGTTCTTTTCACACTGTACTTAAAAATCCTAAGCTTAGATGCTTCACAGCTCAATTTATCAAAAGATGTTATGTGTCTATTTTAAAATATAGTAACGTTGAGTTAGTATCCTATAACACAAGTCTCGAACTTACTTCGGGGCTAGCTCAATCTGTTATTTGTCTCTGTATACTTTTCTCATATCTAGGTAGTCAATGGTTACCCAAAAACGATTAATACTTTTTCAATTAGTATAAAAATTTAATAACATTTTTACCAACTCAATAACCAAAATAGAAAAAGTTAAAGCCAATAGAACTTGCTTACAATAGAAATGATTAATATACACCTCAAATACCTGAGTTTTCGAACCAAGCGTGATAATAGGCCGCCGACGGCTTTATTATTGGAATAGTCTGCATATCGCTCTATCTCACTTCGGTTTAAATTCAATTATTCACGCAAACTCCAGTTATGAATAGAATTAATCGATAAACGTTTTGCATAGCGTTAGATAACGCAAGGAAATGTTTTCTTTGTCTTTTGTCTGAGAACTGGGAAAAACTTCAGAGCTTTTCCTCTTGTGCAGGTTATAGAAGTCGAAGAACTGCTTTGGCGTAAATCTGGGAATCTATTTTATACTTGTATAGACCATGTCCCTTCTAAAGGATGGCACAGAGAAGAGAGGGATGGAGGCATCTGAACTTAATCTCCACATCTTTGATAGTGTTCTTTACCTTGGCTGGAAGAAATCTTTAGTGATGAGCCGGCCTTTGTGCCTACTGTATTTTAAATGTACATTACCTACATACTTAGTAAATGTAATAAAGAAATGTTATCTCATCTCATCTCATCTTGTCTCATCTCGTCTCATCTCATCTTATCTTATCTCCACTAACAAGAGCGCAAGCTGTTAAATTACAAGACGAAGATAGGTGATGCGGCTAGGAACTCTTTACAAATATGTTCACCATTACTCGACTTCCGTGGCGTAGTGGTCACCATGCTAGTCCGCCACCCAGAGGTCCCGGGTTCGATTCCCGGTCATGGCAAGTTAGAAAATGGCCTTTTTCAAATTGTCCTGGGTCTTGGATGTTTATCTATGTATGTATTTGTTATAAAATATAGTATCGTTGAGTTAGTATCCCATAACACAAGTCTCGAACTTACTTTGGGGCTAGCTCAATCAGTGTAATTTGTCCCTATTTATTTATTTATTTATTTATTACTCAAAGTTACCTTTACCAAAATGGAAAATTCTTTTTTAAATGGTAAATTTGGCAAGTTGTCCCATAGAAATTTTATCAGAATCGGTTGTGTAGTTTGGTGTTGATGTCGGTTTTAGCGAGGTGTACAGCTCACAGAGCCACTAGTCTTACCACAACCATCTCGCTAAAAGTGGCCTTTGAACCTAGTGGCCTTTGGTTCTGCCTGCTCAGAGTCTTAAGACCTTAATGGTCTGTATGCCCCATTAGGCATAAAGACGTGATAGTATGTATGTATGCTACTGCGAAGTATGAAAGTATGAAGAAGTATGTAATGCCTCCGTGGTGTAATGGTTAGAGCGTTCGGCTCATACCCGGAGGTCGCGGGTTCGATCCCCGACTTGCGGGGCAACGACTTTGTGTTGTTGTCCTAGTTTGGTTAGGACATTGTAGGCTGATCACCTGATTGTCTGATAAGTAAGATGATCCGTGCTTCGGAGGGCACGTTAAGCTGTCGGTCCCGGCCACTGTCTTTGACATTGGTCGTTACCTAAAACCATGTCAGAGGTCTTTAAGGCGGTTTAAAAGCTCTGACACTAGTGTTTGTGACTAACACACACGATAAGAAGAAGACTGCGAAGTAAATGTTGGAGAAGTTTAATTCTCCGTATCTCAACGAGTTACCATAGTAAAGAAATATAATATCCCTCCCCGATATGATTACAATTTATAATATTAATTTCAACGAAATCAGAGCACTTCAAAGGAAACCAATATTTTAGAAAGAGATTTGTCAACAATAATATTCGGTTACCTCGTTATTACTATAAATTTAATTATTGTAGAAGCAACAAAGCCTCATCAATTTTCTTATTAAAATCAAAATATAGCTTTTGTTTTCGGTGCTTCTAAATCTTAGATAATGATCGCTATCTAAGTATCTAGTACACAAAGGCGTGGCGGTTTTAAGGTGCTTTAAGTTAAATAAATAAAATAGCTAAATGTGCGATCGCTTTGGATCTTTTTGCACATTTGCTATTATTACGTATTTTCTCAAAATATTGTGAAAAGGTGACGGCAACCATTCAACTGCTGAAAAAAAGGGCGTATAAGTTTGATGCTAATATCAGTCTGTGTTTGTCTGTGGCATTGTAGCGCTCGAACAGATGATCTGATTTCGATGCGGTTTATTTTATGTGAATGCGGTGGTTCATAGCTACGTTTGATAATAATCGATTTAGCCGTTGAAAATTTGTTGGAGTTCAACGTTTCAAGAGTCAATGCACATTTTCGAAAAAGGGCCACTTTTGGTTAATGTGCTTAGAAAAGCTTAACGTTCTCACTTTTAACTGAAAACAGTAGTACATAAAATAGTTTTAAGGGTTATCTAGGGCTTGGTCAAGACAAAATTTTAAATGTTTTTTTTTTTCGTTCATATTATTTATTTCAAATGGGGCAGTACTGTACCCCGGAATTTTCACGTATGGCCTTAAGAGAATCCGAACAAGCGTAAGAGAATAAAAAAAGAAAGTCTCGTGGAACTCGGTTGGAACGAAATTTTAAAAAAGACCTAAAAAATTCCAGCCCCTAACAATTTCGTGACGGAAAAATGTTACATTTCACCCATCTCACAGGTATGGCACTTCATGATGATGATGTCCTCCTTGACGTGTCCGTCAACGGTGAAACGGAGCAGCATATATACCTAGTACTACTACAAACGAAACAATCCGTCCGTGCACACGTCAAATGTGTGAGTTAAACAATCAGGGTCGCCACCACTGAATTTGTTGCTTAGCTTACCTGTTTTTATCACTCGGAAATCTATAAAATTTTCGTTATTTATTGAAGTGAAAACTTCTTTAGCGGCGTTGTGCACTTTTTTTGGAATGGGTAAAAATTTTTTAACTCGCGTCAGGACACGTGACCTGATCGAAAATTCGTAAGACGGCGCAGGGCGCTTGCGCAAATGTTCGTGTGTGTATAAGTTACAGCGTGCTACGCGCATCCATGGATGGTGACAGCTGATGGCTCGACCGTCTGTGTAGTGGCCATACTGCTGTGTATTTGAAAATGATTTTGTTGAAAATGAATTTGGTCATGCTTGTGACATTTGTGACAGACTGCGGTTCAGAAAAGATTTGAAATATTTTATACTGATAATTAAAGCAATTCGTGCAAAATTATTTCCTAACCATTCCAAAATATCAAAAATGCACAACGTTAATATTCAAGTTTTTACTTCTGCCGGCACTCCCAGAGTGCAACCCGTCGTTTTTTGTTTTCCGTGGATTAACAATGATAATGTGCGCAGTTTCTCACCATTATAATTCAATAATCCTAAGTGACTCGCGTAATGTCAACGTGCAACTACCAATAACCCTGTTTTACTGCCACTTACACCTCACAATAACGGGGGAAGGGTTGCGGGGACACCAGATTGAGGGGGACGGTGCGAGTTTCCGTTCTGTATGTAATACTATTATTAATTATGTGCCCATCTGCCAAGTCCGTATCGAACTATCGAATTTCGTTTTAAAAGTTCTGCAGATAACTCGCATTTAGTACCTGCGTCTATTAAAATCACAAACAAATCAACAATTAAATCATTTACATACTACACACACGAAATGAATCTAATATCTATCACTTATCTTGCATCACTAAAAATCTTGCTACTTAGGTCCGCCACAGAAAGGAGACAGCTAAGACGTCAGAAAGCTTTTGGTTTGATGTTTTTCTTTGTTTCTTCGAGCTGAGTTATGAAACACTAACATCTTTGATTACGCGGCGGAATTCTTAGCGAGCGAGCCTTTTGAAAACTTTTTTTGTGTTTAGTAGTGAGAAGTGTTATTATCTTTATTTTTGTTTTTTTAAAGAAAATTTAATGTGTCATCATTCGAGCGTATTTTCCCGATTGCATTTCATTGATGGTAAAAGTTGTTCACATCACATTGATAAGTACGTTTTTTTCCTTTCAGGTTGATACCCCCTTTCTGTTACACATTGTAATAATACATCATTATCATCATTTCAGCCGCATAATGTCCACTGCTGGATATAGGCCTCTCCCAAAGATTTCCTAAATGACCGATCTAGAGTGGCTTGCATCCAGCGCCTTCCAGCGACCTTCCAGTTACTTATTTGTATTAATACATAAAAGTAACCTTTTTTTAGAGTCCCATTGTTAAGAAAAGACCGTCTTTTCTTGCTTCCACAATTCAAGATCTAAGGCAGCTCGCTGCCATACTCAAATAGTTTTAATTCCTCCATCGTCCCTCGTCCTTTTTCTCAACCTTCGCTACGCCGGCCCTTTTGAAACCCGTGACGTTGCCTTTCTAAATAAAAATAAATCTAACGGGCACCAAATCAAATATTGGCAAATACATTTACAGACACTTACCCGCAGGATGGGAACACATCATTGATTTTCTGTTATCCACTAGCGACAAGACAGACGGGCTTCCAATAAGTAAGGTTTTTTAGTTGTAGGCTTTTATAGACATCCTTTGTCAGTTCTTACAGATATTACGTACTGTTGCTGCTTTTGGTCTGGAAGTGGCTTATACTTCAAGGCGTCTGGTCTGACATAGCTTTACGAATGCCATGCAACAAATAAACAATTGTTTATTTATTTCTGTATGTACACGGAGAATGTATACAGAGAATACATAAAATAAAAGTTATGCAAACGCACAACGTATTTTTAAGATTTTTAAAATGAATTAAGTATATTTTTAGTATAAATGACTGGCCAAGTGCGAGTTGTTCTCACGTGGAATGTTCCTTACAGTGCCAAAGTTAATTACATTTGAAATCCTTACAATAAGACGCGAGTAAACTACTACTAGCACTATCTAGTGGTGTTTGAGTGAACTATTTTCTTTATTTTCAATTGATAGAATTTTAAGTTTTCCTATACTATACGTTACATTTTTTCAAAATTTTAGGTGTAGTGGATTTATAGATCAGGGTGGGAAAATATTTAATTTTTCTCTTCTTTTAAAATTTAAAACAATTTTTATTACAATAATAACAAAAATATATTTGTGATCCTCATAACAAGCCCTTTCATTTGATATATGGCGCAGTAAAACTTTTTTTTTAATTTTCTAAATGTCTAAACAAAATTTAAAAAATACTTTGCACATCTGTGTTTGTGTCATAGAAATACATCATCATACCAAATTTCACCTGATTTGATTCGGAGCAAATTGGATGTGACAGACGGACGGACAGACAAACGCACGAGCGATCCTATAAGTGTTCAGTTTTTTTTATTTTTGTACGAAACCCTAAAAAACACATACACTAAAACATCTTTATTCCTAACAGGGCAGATAAAACATTCATAAGGGCACAATTTTGTAATATTGGTTTTCAAACTTTGAACACATCTATATGCAATATGACGTGGAAGGTTTATCTATACATATAATAAAACTGTAAAAAAAGTGTGTCTGTACATTAAATATATTTCCAAAAAAAAATATTGGGGGCGATGGAGACGTAGTAATAGAGTAAGAATTTAAAAAAAAATGTCTATCTGTTTGTCTGTTTGTCTGTATGTCTGTTTGTCTGTTTGTCTGTTTGTCTGTTTGTACACGCTAATCTCCGGAAATACTGGACGGATTCGAATGAAACTTTTTTTGTTATATAGCTATTAAGCCTGGGCAACATATATAGGGTATAAATGATTTTGGAAAATGGAACGCCTGATGCAGAACTATAATGGTCCAGCTAAACTATAAGAGATATAAAAATGCCGCCTTAGTGAAAGTTGTTTAGCCTAATGAGCATTTTCCAGAGACATAAAGTCCACGCGAACGAAGTCGCGGGCTTCAGCTAGTTCATAATAAATCGAACCACGGGTTATATTATTAATTAATGTTAATATTTATTTTTATTTTTGCAACTACGGACTATACTAGACCACAATAGTAAAATTAAATTTACATGAAAGTCAATAACTCATTAAAAAATTCGTCATTTCCATATAAAAGTGTGCAGCCACCCGGGCAATTTTGTATGGAAATGTCGATTTATTTTTATTTTTGACAGTTATTCTATTGTCATTATAATATACGTACCTACCAAAAAGTTTTTTGCATGAAACATAATTTAGTTAAATGAGATTTTAACGACCACTTCGATGTAACCATAAAGTATTCCACATTGTAATATCAAATTATTATTTATTTACAGAATCGTTAACAAATCATTATTCTTTGAAATATCTGTTATTCATAAATCTTATATTTACATAAGGATCATTATGAACTGATCTTATGTAAATGTGAGATTTATGCAGATTAAATTATTTGGTTTCTATTTGACTTTACGTTTTTACATCACATTACAATAGAAGTATATTTTCGTATTTAGATTGAATACTACTCTCTATTTTTATTTTTCACAGATTTTTACAGATTTGCTTTCCTTCCAGTATATGGACTGGTCCTGGATGACATAATGACAATTCTACAACAATATTTCGACCCCGAATGATAGGAGATGCTTTGCAAATGTAATGTTTGTCTCATCACATGTCCGAATGTCCCGAATTTTTATGGAGCTTGTCAGAGAAGTCAGGAACTCCATAATATTGTAAGATTTTGTGTATTAGCTGATTTTAATCTACGCTAATGCAAACTGTATCCTGTTTAAGCAAATTTAAATAAAACCGACTGTTAAAAACGCCATTTAGGGATGAGAAGCGGAGCTATGGATACACTTGATATCCGTAGCGCCACCTATAGCGGTAACCCCAAAAACTTTTAAATGGCTGAACCTATTTTCATCAGCTAACAACTACCGTAAGGGAACTTGCTTTAACGTGAAAAAATCCGCATCAAAATCAGTCCCTTCGTTTGAGCTCTACAGACAGTCAGACCGACAGACATTAGCATCAAACTTTTTACACCCGTGTGGTTTCCGGCAGAGTAGAATAGAATAGCACCTCTCCCAGTCTTTCCGTGGATGTCATAGAAGGCGACTTAGGAAATAAAAGCTAAACAAAGCTTATAAACATCAATGAGACCTCTCCAACCCGTCTGGCCAGCGAGGAGAGTGCAGGCCAAATTCTCTGGCTGCTATAATCTCTCTAGTAGTACAGAGAGGGTCGCGCTCCTGCATTGGAGACTACAAAGACCTGATGATGATGATATAACACTCTTCTTTTTAGTCAGGGGTTAAAAATAAATTAGTTCCGAAATAGCACGAATCTCGCTGAGCAAAGATATCCAAAACACGACACTTGATCTCTCCATTAGGGAACGTACTCCATTAGCCGCCAATCAAAATAGACGGAACAGCAAAACCGATTGGCTTTCATCCTTTGTGTGCTCCGATTAGAATACATTTTCGACATAAATTTTGTTTACTGGGAGAAAAAACTAAGTATGTTTTGAATTTGCAGCAATTGTAGTGTAGTTAATATGAGTATTAAATTTAGTAAACGGGTTACTCACGTATAGAGTCAGCTACTGCCGACATGTTTCGACAAAAGGCAAGCAAAGTTAAGGTAAAAGGAGCGGTATTCCTGTTTTTACAAGAGCTTGTCTAAATACATAAAACGCAGTGTTTTTTAAACAATTTGAACGTGAAATTGCTCTGAAATTCTCTCCCGTCATTTTTACTATAGACTGTTTGCGATCTAGTTGAATAGCAGAGCCTGCCAGACAGTTATTTTGTCATTTGGTTTGTTTTATAACTGTGTCACGTTTGAAATAGAAACACGAATAGCTCAGGATTAAATTTTAATGCACTGTAAAATTCACTTCGTAATCTTTGAATTTCAGCATAATAAAAATAAAAATCTGCAACATAACGAGTTATAGGGACGTGGAATGAGAGAAAAATATACTATTTTATTTAGACTGTCAACTAGATTATCCAAAAATAATTGACCCATATTAGTTACGTTTAGCAAAATAGTAAAAATTCACAAAGATACAGCGCATCGAAGTTTCGACGTGGAAATGTCGATACGTCATGTTCGGGTGAAAATCGTTCCTGATTGTGACGTGTCTTTATTTGCTAATAAGAGAAAATAAAAAATAAATATATTATTATTTTAAATATTCTAAGTCAAACCAATTCTTTTAGTCTACTTCTGTATTGATAAAAATATCATCCCCTGACTTCGGGGCTAACTCCGAAATCGCAAAATACGAGATTTTTTATTAAGTTATGGGTGAAAACATACTTAAACTCTAGATTAGCTGAAGAACAGTATTCATGATGTTATTGCAATTTACGGAAATGCTGAACAAAGTACTTCTACCATTGTACTGAGCAGAATGGTGGCCATCTTTAAGACACCATTTTCGAGAAAGACAAAAACTTTTTAGGCTCCGTTCTGTAATAGATAAATGAATCAAATGGTATCACCAAGGCTTTTGGTCTTAAAGTTACGCCGCCCTATTTTGATATTTTTCGAAATCTATATAGTTAATCCTAAGATTTTTCTTAATTTTCTGTAATTAGGAGAGAGAATACACCTTTTCTGAATATGTATAGCTTTGTACAAAATCAAATCAAATCATTTTGATTTTCAGGCAACGTTATACTGGACAAGTACAATATGAAAAACCCAAACAATAAATACCTTACAGACTAGCATACATATAATTAAATATCTTTACCTATTTAATATAAATTAAAACCCGCAAAATCAAAACAAATAAAATATACTTCAGTAAAAAAAGACACATTATTTATAGATAATTGGAAAAGTAAATTGATACGCCTGTAATTCTATATTCTGGGATATACCTATATTGACAGAGACAAGGGGCTCCTCAGTTGAACGGTCACAACTCACAGATGATATGAGGAGATATGATATATTGGGGTCAGTGATAACACAATAAGGAAGGTTGATGGAAAGTGAAATATAAGATTTTCCCAAACACCGTTCGGAGCCAAATATCAACTTTTGCTTAGAGGTAGTGGTTAGAGAAAATATGCGATTTTGTAGTGATATGACCGTCGTCACTCTTTAGGTCGTTAGATTAGGTTAGGCTACCACATTATAAAAAATTATCTACACTCTTCGAGCATATTTATGAATCTGACAATTTTTTTATTTAAATGTTAGTATAAAATCGCACGAAAATGCCCTTAATGTAATAAAACAATAATCTATTGTATTTTATATGTAAAAATGTAATAACACTTTTTGCGTGAAATATAATTGGGCTGTATTGTATGGGCTATGTTTTCTTTGTACTAATTGAAAATGCAAAGAGAAAAAGCGCTTGTTTTTCGTAAACATTTGCAAAGTTGCTTATTTTTTTTATTCAGAAAAGTACTATATACATACTTCGGCGAGGATGGGATTATCGGACTCGTAATTACTGTTAATTGTCATTAAAAACTACTCTTTCGGCAATGCCTTACTTCCCGGCCTCTGCATTAATGTACTAATAACTGGTTAAACTATTATTACTATGACCAACATCTTTTGTGCTAACTAAATTAGGAACTTTGGTTTGATCTAGAGTTAACTATTGGAGTGCCCATTGTATATCGGCGCGGCACTTTGTTGCTGAAACCGTCATTGTCCTCGAATAATAGTTGCTAACTAGAGCTATACTGAACACGGCTTCCTATTGTACTTGTAAGCGGACGAAATTCCAGGGCAATGTACGAAAATTAGTGTCTCATATCAGTTACAGGGCCAAGCCTCGTTTAGTAGGTTACTTTTTGCATTATGCGCTCTACTTTCTATAAACTAAAGAGGTAAATCACAACGTCAAAAACTATTATGAAATTGAAAGATTTTTTTAAATCATCAATTGTTACAAATATCCAAAGAGAAGTAAATGATTTTTACAAGCTTTTATTTGACTTGCAATGTATCTTGTATGTATATTATGTTTTAATGTTTGTTTAGGTCAAATCTTGCTACTCAATTTTCAACTATATATCTTTATGTAAGTCGGATGACAATATAATATGAAGTAAATGAGCTGTTCTGATGATGGAGCTGGATGATATTCGACGGAATTTAGTTATAAAACAAGGTAATCTCGTAGAGTAGGAGTCGTTTGATTTGTCATCACGAGCCCTTTACGGTAGACGATGCCTAGCCTAGGGTCTGATCACGGAGACGGATGGCGGTCGATGGAACTAAGTAATAAAACGATACAACTCTATCGAGTTTGGGCTTATTTCATTTGTCTTAATACGTACTTTGGCCTCACGATAAAAGCTTGTACAAGAAATTTATTTTTTTCAATCACCTTATTGATTTTGACTTTGACGAAAATATAATTAACCTTATTGCCAATAAGAGAATAATATTTGTACCCTCTCCGTTCGCCGCCCCTTATTCATCTTCACGCGTTCCCGGTTGCATCCTCAGCTGTGCTGCTCCAGAGTCCAGGGTGTGTCTTTTCACATTTTCATTTCCAAATATAAATGCATGTTAATGGTTACCCAAGGATACTAAACGTCTTGCCAATTAAAGAAATAATAGCCGAATAAGATTTTTACATATAAACTTAAAGATATCTTGAATAACACAAATAAACCAAACTAAGGTAAACTAAATACCTACGTTAAGTAATACTTTATTGTACTATATATAACTCAAATACTTACACAGATATAAGATGATGGAGAGAATGTAGTGAAATGTTAGCCTAAATACTAAATATACTTAACTATTCATAGAAAACTAAAATATATCATCAAAACTTTGAGCCTAAATGGCTGCGCTATATAGTCGATCAGTTTAATTGATTTAGCTATATAGTTTTACAACAGCCTCTCCTCGATGACTTTCGTGGCGTAGTTGTCATCATGCTATTCCGCACTAAGAGGTTTCGGGTTCAATCCCCGGTCAGGTCAAGTTGGAAAATGGCCTTTTGCAAACTGTCCTGGGTTTTGGATGTTTATCTTTATATGTATTTGTATTGAGTCAGTATCCCATAACACAATTCTCGAACTTATGTTGGGGCTAGCTTAATCAGTGTAATTTGTCTCAGAAAAAAAAGAGAAAACCTCCTTATGTCAACTCTTCGGAATACAGTTGTTGCACGAGATTTTGTGCTTTCTAGTCGCCTCTTACGACATCCATAGAGATAGAATGGTCCTATTTGAAGAAGAAAGCCACACGACGCTGATCTCTACAGGCAAAGGAAAAACATTATTCGTGTTAAGTTAATCACAAGACATTTGCAACAGTTTACGCAACATCATCTTAACTTTGACTTCAAACTCGGTGCAGTAATAGCATTTCCTTACTAGCATCGATCCAAACTTCCCCTAAAATCCATTACTCCCGCTAATTGTATCAAAACCTCAAGCCAATGACAAATAAGTTGACTAATAGAGCCCTAAATTGATCAAAGAACATCTATTAGGATCATGGTGGGTCTGAGAATAAATTGAATCCACTTTAAACATTAATCAATGTTCGGGAAGGTGTATAATTATAGGGAACTTTAGTGACTTAAGTTCGATTAAAAGTGGTGTTTACTCGACTACGTCAGAAAGACTGTTATTTTTGGGGTGTAAGTCATCATTATAATCATTGCGTATTCCCGGTTGCATCCTCAACGGCAATGCTTTAGAGCCCGGGCCCCGCTACCTAAACCAAGTTGATTTGACTAGGTTACGTGCCTTACGAAACACGGAATCCTAACAGACTGGAAACTACTTTTCTCAAAGTATGCTTCCCAGTGGGATTCGATCCCATGACCTTCGGATCACAAGGCAAAGGCCTTGACCACTGGATACAGTATTTTTGGAATGTAAGTATGTATGTATATATCTTTAACACGCTCTGCGACTTGATGTATTTCAACTAAAGATATATCGTTACATAGCTTTGTAAAAGTGACTTTGCGACGGTTATTCGCGGTGCCAGTATCGAGTTTGGTATTTGTATATGGTATTTGGTAAATGTTTAGATTCATTGTATGACGTGATTTCCAATATAAATCTAAATATTATTCATGAATAATTTGAAAAAAAAACTATGCTAAAGAGATGAATATTAAGCAAACTAACAACTAATTTTCATATTTAATTAAAAATACAAGTGTTATACTAAAACGTCGTTTTCTGTATAACCTTATATAGAATCATAACGTGCTTGGACTATTAAAATGTGCCTAAAAGGCTTTTAAAGTATTAGCATCCCAGTAAGATGGCTGCTTTGGCAGCGTGCCGGCGGTAGATCTGAATAATTCGCAGATTTAAACTGAAATATGGGAAGTGTGTGGTTATTTAAAAGTCTCTGTGGATACATGGGTATGTTAAACTCGTAAGTTAAAATAAAATTTATAACACCCAACGCAGTAGTTTTATTTTATATGTAAAAATGTTCTTAAATATAATATTACATTCTTAGTTTACACTATTTAACAGTCATTATCAGTCCACTAACTAGAATATAAATAGAGCACACAGACTTTTAGCTATTCGTGAATTTAGGTACCTTCACTCATTAAGGAATAATTTTACCGGACTATTATATGAATTCTGTGATTACTTTATGTGTACCTTCAGATTCAGATTCAGATCTATGGGATCTAACAATAAAATAAGAATTTTATCATAAACAACATGCTGGGCACGCCGCTGCCCATTTTCTTCCTTTGATCGCCTCTTATTCTTCTTCTTCATATCGAAGGTTTAAAAACTCTGACACTAGTGATTAACACTAGTGTTAGAGTTTTTAAACCACCTTAAAGGCCTCTGACATGGTTTTAGGTAACGACTTATGTCAAAGACAGTGACCGGGGCCGACGGCTTAACGTGCCCTCCGAAGCCTTCTTATATCTACCTATTTAGGTATTTTAATATTAGTAGTAATTAGTTTCAGAAGTAAATTTGTCTAAAAATAATAATTTAAAGTAATAAATACCTATATAGTGATAGGACCACTCCAAGTCCTCCTGTGGATGTCGTAGAATGCGACTTAGGAAATACAAGCTAAACAAAGCTTATAAACATCAATTAGACCTCTCCAACCCGTCTGGCAAGGGAGAAGACTTGAGAAGAGTGTAGGTCGAAGTCTTCTGGCTGCTCTGGCCAAGTACGGCTCTGGTAGTATAGAGAGGACCGTGTGCCTGCAGTGGAGACAAAAAGACCTGATGATGATGATGATATTGTAAAGAAACAAAATTGACATGCAATAAATTTAAGAAATATTTGTTGTGTTTCGCGTGTAAAAATGTGAAATTGAGATTTTTCAGGCTGCCTAAAGTCATCTGACGGTTGGGACCAACGGCTTATACGTGCCTTCCGAAGCACGGAGGAGCTCGAGATATTTTCAATGCCACTTGTATTCACCCCCCAGTTTACTTGCAAAAGCGCTAGTAATGCACACTTCCGCTGAGCCACCGAGCTTCATAAAAGAAATTAAGCACTAAACACATATTCCACATTTATTCAAGAATACTATACTCCATTTGGTTAGCTATTTAAATAAATGTAAACAATCTTGACATGTCTTTTTATTGAAATATACACTTTATAAATCAATAATTTTGCTAATTACAAAATTAAATTATACACGCTGACTTTTCATTGGTTTTGGAAAAGAAAATGTCGTATAGTAAATAAATTACTCTATCCATATACGTTATCCAAATTTGTGTATGACATAAGATAAAAAAGTTACAAAAATGATTTTCGATCGAGACCACGTAGTACACTCGTCCAAAACTGTCGCGTGAACTCGCGTGACCCCGGCGGCGGGCCGGCGGCGGCACTACTTATTGATCTCACGATTTTACTTTCGAGTTTTAGTCAAATAATTTTGGTTCTGAATTTTTATTTTGACTAGCTAATTAGGTCTTACTAACGATTCTTATTAAGTGGCCTTCGGCTCCAAAACCAATAAAAAATCACCGTGTAAATTACATAATTACTTTGTAATTTGCAAAGGTATTGATTTATAAAGTGTATATTTCAATAAAAAGACGTGTCAAGATTGTTTACATTTATTTAAATGCCTAACCAAATGGAATATAGGTCTGTATAAGTCACGGAAATAACTTTGTATAGTAGCAGTCTATGCAATATTTCTGAACAAAGAAAGGATTATCTACATAATTATTTTTGGCACAATAGTTTAATGCGGCTCTAACAATCTGACCATGATTAATGAGAGGTTTGAACTTGAAACCTACCCTTAAAGTTTTTACCACAAGAGGTCAAACTGTTCTAACTCATTTCTAAAGTACTAATTTCTTTGCGTTGAAAGTTTTTTTTTTATTTAGTTTAAAAATAGGTATTAAGTAATCAAATTACCCTTTTTTTAAAAAAAATCTGTTTTCCTAAAGTTATTTAATGAGAATGACACCAATTTAAGGAGTGCAGACTTTTTTAGGCACTTGACAGAAAAACAATACATCTTAAATCAGTAGCCTTGTACTTTTATGAATACAAAGGTTAATAGTTTGGCTAAATAAAGTTTGTTTAATTGAATAAGGATATTTGTAAAAACCTAATCTTGATTTCCACTGGGAAATTATATCGTTCAGAGCGTAAATTAATAAAAACTTACATTGGATCTAAAAAATTAAATAAAACCTAGAGGAAGATCGACAGTGGGATAATAATGTACCTTATTTTTAACAAAACTAAAAACCGACTCCTCCACCAAACTGATTTAAAAAAAAGTCTATGAGACACTTGACAATGCCCTTCAAACAAAAAAGATTTTTTCAAATCGGTCCAAGCCTCTTCAAATAATAAATACAAAAAAAAAATCCAACGAATCGTAAACCTCTTTCTTTTTACAAGCGGCTCGCCAGGTTTCGCATGGGTGTATTTTAAACGTTAAAATCTTCCTCTTGAATCGCTATGTATAGAAATCCTGCTAGGGTAGGTGTATGTGTGTGTGTATGTATTGTATGTATGTATTGTAAGTATGTATGCCTTTGATAGATGTAGTTAGATAAGTCTCCATTCTTAGAGTGATTTGGGTATACAAAAAGGCAGTCGGGTGTTTTATTTCTTTTTTAATAGTTACTTGTTATTTAACCTATATGTTTCCACTCCTGGACAAAAGATCTCTCTGTGTCAATGCGATCTCGGACCATAATTTTTTCCTTACGTGAGTCGTCAATTCGACTATCAGCGAGTCCTTGGTCTGCCTCTCTATAGAGCTACTTAATAACTTAAAAATGTGTTTCTAACCATACAAAGTACAATAAAGCATCAGGATTATAATTATTTCCGTCCAATTACCTAGCTCCGTGCACTACTCAAGCCAACAAAAAGCCGAGTTTTCAGGTGCCTTTTCACTGGCTGGACGAGGCGAGGTGAGTAATACTTCTATACTTGTAATAGGGGTGACGACAAGGTCAGAAAAGTGTGACTGTAATTGGTCCGTCTTTTAGATTATCTAAAAATAATGGATCCATTTTTTTTCCGTTTACCAAAAAAGTTAAATTCCACAAAGAAACAGAGCATCAAAGTTTAGGAGTGGGGGTTTGCGAGGTAACCGTTAGCTAAAAATTATACCTAGCCGTGACGTCATACGAAATTTCAATGCGCTGTATCCTTGTCATTTTTGTTTCTCAGAGAAAAGAAAAAATACTTGTACAATATTTTGTTGTGTGTAAAAAATAATTTATTGGGTACTGTTAATAAAATAAACCGTCACAAAATAACGTCACTTGTCATTGTGATCATGTCTATTTTAACGTAATTTTAGCAGATTTAGATCAGATTTGCAGAAAAACTGATATAAAGAGCGCTATTTGACTCCAAGAAACTGTGACGTCATTAGCCTGTGTTTCATACAAATCATATAAAAAAAAATTGTTTTGACGTTTAGAAGAAAGAAAGTAGCGACTTAGCGAGATGTGCGTTGTTTGCATTATTCTGTTTGATTAACGTTTGTCAGTTTAAGTACTTAATGTATGGGACATGTGTGGTACTCATACATTGGTTTCATATAAAAATTCATTTCAGTAGTTACAGAGAATTCTGGTAAAAACTCCATTAACTAACAATAATAATAAGTTTTTGCGAGTATAAATTATACTTTCTCTTTAATCACCGTCCGCTAATTAACTGCCAATCGTCAACCAGACCAGATTAGAGATTCTGGTCAGTCAAAACACGAGATTACTATATTATTATTATACATTATTGCCGTGCCGTCCTCCCGTGGATGTCGTAGAAGGCGACTTAGAAATAGGAAATACAAGCCAAACTAAGCTTATATACATCAATAGGACTATTCCAGCCCATCTGGCCAGCGAGGAGAGTGTAGGCCAAGTCCTCTGGCTGCTCAAGCCAAGTATGGCTCTGTTATAGTACAGAGAGGGTCGTGCAGTGGAGACAAATAGACCTGATAATGATGATGATGATTATAATTCCACGATTGCTTCAACAAAATGTAGTGCTAATAATATGGTTCATGTATGTATGGAGTTTCTCCCATCATAACTTAGAAATATCAGAACACATTTAATTGTCTGGTGGTCTGTTTCAATTATTACATCATCCCAAGTAATATAAACTTTTAATAGTTCTTGGTAAAATATGCGGGACGGCATGTTTATTTAAAATAAAAATCACTTGCTGTTGACGTTAAAGAAATATCTTAAACTGATTTTCTCTCAGAGTTGTGTATAGATAAATAGTTGAATTTGGCTGCTTCCGATCGGTCGTTTTAGAAATACTTGGGAGGCTTAAGTCCAGCAGTGGACGTCCTGTGGCTGATATTATGACGATGAAATGGTTGAATTTCGTTCCCAATTAACAAATAATAAAATTTTCATTTCATTGCGCTTGTCTACCCATGAACGACGTAAAATTATAATTTCGTCACATAAAGCTCTATTCTCACCTTTCGTAACCTTCGTAGAAAAGCAACTTCATTCCGCTCCATTATATATGAAGGGTCTCGTACTACAATGGACTATGAGAAGGTAAATGGAGTCACTCTAATAAACACTGCCTTGGCGCGTATGCTGTATATTTTCTAACCAACTTCAAAAATGATATTATGTTTTTAAATAAATAAAATTTGTTTAGTTTTTGTTTACTGAGGACACTGGAAAGTGAACATCTGGGTTTAAATAATACATGTAAACTTTTATTTTTTATCATGTTAGGTATCTATAATTAAAATAGTAATCTTTCTAAATATTTTTTTCACTAAGGTATCCCACATTTTTACCTCTTCTAAGGTTGAAATTACGTACAAGGAGTTAGTCGCGAATGGTCTTAAATGCAAATAGTCTATATGAAAACTCGTCTAAAACGCAACTCGGAACTCGTTTAAATAGCAACTCGTCTAACTTGCAAGTAGTCTCAAATGTTATTTTGACTAAATGGCAGCTAGTCTCCTATGTTATTATGTCTACTGCTGAAAGTGGTCTGAATATCAATTCGTACGAAATGCAAGTAATCTAAAATGATACTATACCTAAAATGCAGCTAGTCTTAGATGTTTTTTAGCCTACTACATATACGTTACATATAAGAGCGTGCGTCTATGTCACTGACTTGACAATCGGTCTAGCAGTTCCGTAGCAAATTGCTGTGAAAAATAATGTAAATACTTAAACCCTTTGGAAGAGTCGGCAACTGCTAGTACTATCAGAGTAAAAGTAAGGTTGCCATTTTTTTATCTTTAGATATATTTGAATAAATGAAAAATTCATTTATCCCTTTGGGGAGGCCTGTCCAGCAGTGGACTTCCAGTAGCTGATATGATGATGATCACATTTATCCCGAAAACCGGTATGGTTTCTACGGGCGTATAAGAAGTTGGGAATAAGAGATAGTAGATACCGAAATGAAATAACATGTGTAAGTGTACTACATATATTATTATTTATTAAGACGATCAAAATAGAATACAAAATAGTATAACAATTGATTTGTTCATATTTGACTCATGGTATTCTTAGTGTAAAATAAAATGTCACTTTTTTATTCTTAAAAGATAGACTTTACTGTGTGCTTAACTTTTATTAGCAGTATATTAAAACTAACCATCCCATCTGGCCAGCAAGGAGAGTGTAGGCCAAATCCTTTAGTTGCTCCGGCCAAGTGTGGCTCTAGTAGTACAGAGAGGGTCGTGCTCCTGCATTGGACACACTACACAGATTGAGCTAGCCCCAAAGTAAGTTCGGGCGTGTATTAAAGGATACTTACTCAACTATACTATATTTTTTAGTAAATTTATATATAGATAAACATTTAAGACCCAGGACAATTTGAAAAAGGTTATTTTCCAACTTGCGAAATCTAATGATGAAAGTTTAATAAAGAATTGATTGATTTCCCTGTGAATGCACCGGTGGTTATGTGAACGCATCTGACACAGAAATCGCATTGAACACTCACCACACCGCATTCACTCGTCACCCATTGTTGCTTGATATTCGAAAACAATGGACGCCTTGTAATGTGGTTACATTGCTTTATGAATTTCATTTATTAAACTCTTAAATTAATACCTATAAAATACAATATAAAATAATAAACTAAACAATAAATAATTAAACTAATCCTAATTATAACATACATTTTAAACTATAAACTAAAATAGGTCCTATACTACTAATATTATAAATGCGAAAATGAGTTTGTATATTTGTTTGTTACCTCGTCACGCTTAAAATACTGAACCGATTTGGATGAAATTTAATATGGATATAGTTTGAGACTCCGGGAAGGATTTTTCTCTTTATCCCGAAATTCCTACGAATAGCGAAGCCTACGACTACAGCTACTTATATATAAAAAATCCCCACAGTCGCAGGACAGGGTGCCTCGTTTTATGGCTTAATTTTTGCCAAAATGCTCATTAGCGCTTAAATTCAGAAACGTCTATCAGACGTGCGTGTGGAGATAAGTAGCCCAAAGGTACCTTGTCGATGTGCTTTCCATGCCTCTTTTTCTTCCACTAGCTCTTAACCTCCTTAAATGATTTCACTTTTTTTATTTGTTCTTTCTTCTTATTATTCGAAAATTGTCTTGTCTTGAAAAACACTCCACCGACAAGAGTACAGCTCTTAATTAAATACAAGAGGTACTTACTGAAGGTTATCTCTCATTTTTTAAGCTGTTCAATAAAGTAGGCTAGCCTTTTCTCCAGAAGGAAGGTGTGGTCAAAATATCAACAAATTTATATAAAGCGTACAATACAATACCCTTTATTAAACAAAATAAATAAATACAGGACATCAATACCCTTAATTAAACAAAATAAATAAATACAGGACATATTATCTTAAAAACTAGGAATAGGCCTTATCGCTTAGTAATTTCTGAGTAATACAGTATTTTTGTAGTAAAACAGTTATATATAACTTGCAATAAAATGTAATGTTGTTTTTTTTTCAAGATTTGAGATTATTTTATTTTTCGTTTTACTGCTTTTTTAGCATGTCCAATATACCACCCATGCCAAATTACAGCTTTTTAGTACTTAAGTCTGAGTTAAACCGCGAATGGGTAGACAGACAGACAGGCATACCGAAACTGTAAGAGTTCTTTGTTTACTACGGAACACTAAAAAGCGAAAAAAAAAGTACTTCCGAAGTCAGTAGTTCCAATAGCTGTCACCAACCGATATCATATAATTTAATTGTATGTATCACACATTGATTCTATTCTATCGATACTTCAATTTGCATAAACGTCGACACGCTATCGAAAACACCATAAAAATATAATAACGGTTTACTATTATAGCATGGGCTACGCGTGCGTTGAAAGTAGTAATATAAAAGATACCTTACTGATCATAACGTACTTACGTGATAATATCCCACTGTTACTTTCTTACCCTTTTATCATGTTTCCGCCAAATAATCTTTAACTTCCTACGCTTTTAAGGTAAATGTTTTGTAAACGTGTATTATAAGTATTGTTTAATATCGCATTTCCGATGTTATTGTTATATGCTAAGATTATTAAGCTATCTAACTTGAATCACTTGGTACCTTGTACCTTGGTGGTTCACACCGCATCACAAAGCTGAGCTGCCTGCCTTTTCGGTACTCTTAATAGATATAAGTCTAGTCTAGTATATACAATCTTATTTGCCGAATAAAGATTTTCTTTCTTTCTTTCTTTTCCCTTTTTGATGTCAGAAACATTTATAAATGTTGGTATGTAGGTGTATCATCTCCAAAATATGTTAATCAAAACATAACGAGACGTGTCCCATCGATCGTTTGTCAACTTTTGGTTAAATCAGCACCTTTTTTTAGTATCATGAGTACTATCCTTTCTGTACTACCAGAGCCATAATTGGCCAGAGCATTCAAAGGTTTAACGACTATTGTTCAAATAGAAGCTAAACACTTGGGCGACTGAGCTTTGCTCGGGATTCCCCAAAAATTAAACTAGCCAAATCGTTTGGTTCATGCCACGAAAAATTGTGGTAATTTCCGACATACTTATTTCAAATATGTAAACATTTTTACAAATATATAGCTTCCGCTAACCATATTATATAACCATAAGAAATAGGGTATAAGTTGGACAGTACCTTTACATACATTTATACATACATATTTTCATGCTTGTTTCCCATGGGGGTAGGCAGAGACTATGGATTTCCACTTACTACGATCCTTCCTGTACCTTTACAGATTTTTTATACCAACATTTTCTACAGGTATGTAGTATTTCACGCCTCCCATGATTACCCCAGTTCCTAAACGCTGCTAAGGTGACACAAATGGGCCATTCATTGTTTACCTGGTTATTTATTGGGAGAAGGGTCGCGTTTTATTAACAATATTATTATAAACTCAGCGATAAGAGTCAGGTATAACGAGGGCACACAAATAATATAGTCTACAAATACGCACTGGGATACAAAAGAAGTATTCCAAGCTGTTAAAGAAAACTGACACATGCGACGTAACTAGGTACTCAAAGTTTAAGTGTGCGTATTTTTGTTACTTGTAACAAGCTTACTTTCTAATGAATAGTATGTAATAAAAATACGTATGATATAGTAAGCAAAATAATTAAAGTAACATTAAGTTTAATTACTTATATTTCAACCCAATCATTGCAATTTATGGCATTTTCATGTGACCAAAATGTTTTATACTGATTAATACAAGTTGTAATACAAGTAAGAACGGTTTCTGACACAAAATTATTGCTAAATACATTTTTAGTTTTGCCCAGAGAATTATTTTTTTGATCGTAATTAAGTACTTGTTAAATATTGAATGAATGTAAATCTCTTTAATGCACCAATACAAATAACTTTAAAAATAGTTTTACTAAAGACACAGGTACAATATTGACGTTAATCGACAAACTAACTCTATTACTTGCATTTTGTACCAATTGTTATTTAGACTATTTTCAGCCGGAATTTAGTCAAAATAACATTATAGACTACTTGAAACTTAGACGAGTTCCAAGTAGCATTTAAGATTTCTACATAGACGATTTGCGTTTAAGATCATTCGATACTAACCCGAAAATGAGAAAACTCATTTCATTGAATGAAGGGCCAGTTTTTTCCACTACTTGACTTTTGAATTTTCATTGTTCATTTACAATGGGCTGTCAGATGAATCCATTAACCCACCTTACCACAAAGTGTTCCAAATCGATAAGGTTATATTTTAACACTTGCTTTCTTTAACAATAGCCCCGTTGCCGTAAATTTAAATCGTAAAAGCCATTATCGTCATCATAATCAGCCACTTCTAGTTCAATATTGGGAAAAAGCTTTTCCCATTTCTCTACATCTCTGTTTAGCCTTTGCATTCCTCCTAATTTGCGAGGAAATTTTGTAATATTGTCCTTCCAACGAGTTTTTTAGCTTCGAACGGCACGTAAAGCCATTGGTCTCGGCTGTAATTCTTGTATGGCAGTCGTCTAGATATGTAGGATGCTTTTGAAACATCTGACACCAGTATTGGCCATTTACATACACAACAACAAACGAGTTTTAGATTTTTCTGAGTTTTAACATCTCCTTAGTATTCTAAATTATCTGGCTCCTGGAGTAAGGCATGGAAATATGCGATGAACATTTTTTTTAGTTTAGAGCAACAAACACATATTCTACACAAGGTCTACAGCTTACGGAGTCACTAAAGTTTAGTTAGGTTCATGTCTGTAAATATAGTTTGACGCATTGTTGACAGAACTGTCAGATAAAAAGGGCCACCGGCTGTCGAAAACTTTTTTGCTACCCGGCTCATTTTACTTCATTCAAAGATAGGTAAGTAATTTCCTTTCCATTTATGGATTATACTCCGTTCCGACTTAAATTAAATTGTGAATAAAGTTTGCAAAACAAAACTGGATTAAAACAAATATCTGTCCAGTTTGAAGAGAATAATAAACAAAGTTTTTGTTATCAGTCCTGGGATCCCTCCGTTTTACGAAAATTTAAATCTCTTATAAATTATTCCATCTTATTAAAAAATTATCTTTTTAATATTTTGTTAATCCAGGCTGTACAGTCTTCCCCCCCGATGTGGTTCCCATCTTGTCGCGATGGGGGGGCTCAGTACCTGCGGTTGCCTCGGCCGCAGGGAAGCTAAGAGGAACCCATTGCCCGGGTTGAGGCTTAGGCCTCCCCGGGCCCGGCGGAGGCCATTCCTGGCAGGAATGGCCTGGCTGTGAGGGAAGGGGGTGACAACGACCCCCCTTCCATCACAGCCGTAGTAGGGGTCGCGGGGGAAGAGGTGTGTCGTTGCCGCTCGCCCTATCCTCCGCGACCAAGCGCGGCCGTGGCGCTTGGCACGGCATCGGTGGGGCCGCAGGGGAAGAGGAGTGTCGGTGTTACGTTGCCGCTCTCCCTATCCCCTGCGGCCGGCTGTGTAGGCCCCGGTCGCCGACAGGTTGACTGGGGCAGGGCCTGCTTTCGCAGGCCCCAAATTATGAGGGCTGGTTGGACGGTGGAAACGGGATTCCATCGTCCAACGGACAGCCCTCCGGAGTGGAAGGCAGGCGCGTGTACGTGTCAGCGCGCCTGTCCTTGGGCCAAGAGGCCAAGGCGGCGGTTGCTCCGGCCCCTCTGATTCAACAGAGGGTGCCGTGAGGCCGTTGGCGAGCCGGGGCCGCTTAAGTAGCGGCCGGCCGCGCCGGGGCTGTGGAGCATGAAGAAGCACACGGTCCCGGCCGATAGCGGCTGAGAGGTGACACCGCGGAGTTTTTAGTGGTAACACCACATAACCTTACCGGTGTCCCGTAACCGGTAAGGTATCCGAAGGGATTTTCTCCGCGTCAAAAAAAAAAAAAAAAAAAAAAGGCTGTACAGTCTTATTACAAGTTGTTAGCTGAAAAACTATTTGTAGTATATTTTTAACTCAATATCCTTTTCAACCACATGCTATCTAAATGAATTTAATTTTACGTATGTCAGTGGGTATACTATATCATTAAATAAAAAAGGAGAGAAGATATAAAAGAGGTTTTTATATCCTGAATAAGACAACCTAGAGGCTGTTATGGATGGATGGAGAATTAGACTAAGAGTATGCAACCCTACCTCATCGAGTAGCAAAATGTGGCATATTTAGGGTGTTGCATATTGAAGAGATATGTCTAAATGTACAGGGTTGCCAGGGCCTAACCTGGAGCATTTTGTACAGTCGGACGCGATACGGACCCCTCTTAGTCTAAATTATTTTTGATAATGTTGCCGTAAGTTGAGTCACATCACAGGAACTCAGCTCTTTCAAAATTTGAGCAGGGTTTCCATAGTCCTGGTATTATTTAATGTTATGAGTCTGATGTGATAATTAAGCTGGAAGAAAACAATAAAAAACTTGTACTTACAAAATGTAACATTTAGATTTTTCCGCGGATCACTTTGTAAGCCTACAAATAAATATATACGGACAAATTACACAGATTGAGTTAGCCCCAAAGTAAGTTCGAGACTTGTGTTATGGGATACTAACTCAACAATATATTTTATAACAAATACATGTATAGATAAACATCCAAGACCCATGTCAGTCTGAAAAACATAATTTTCCATCCAGACCTGACCGACGATCCAACCCGTGACCTCCGATGTGACAACGAAGCATGATTATTATCATTAGACCACAAAGGTCATCAAGGTCGACAAGCATAATTTACCAAATTAACGTGCTATTCAAAACGAATAAATATATTATTCTTCAGTCTTATGATCCGAACTAAGCATATAAAGAAATGACAAAAGCTTTTTTTTACAATTTTTTTTCTTCAGCCTGTAGACCCACCCACTGGTGGGCAAAAGCCTTCTTTTCTTTTTTTCCACAGATCCCTGTTATTAGACATAATTATTTTCTATTAATTATTTATAACTAATAAGTTATCTATAATTGAATCAAAACGAAAAAAATATTTATTAATATTACATTTTCTTATTTTCTGAAAATACTACTCACTACAATACACACACTAATATTTACAAATAAAAAAGGCCCGGTGATTGTTTACCCTGCGGCAACGTGCTGGCAGCATTGCCACATTGTATGTCAATGCTTGTTTTCTGACCTATCTTTAGATATGAGATAGATAGACCAATCTCCTTCTACACGCGAAACTTCAATGGTAATTCCTTGAGATAGCGCTATACAATTTGTGATTATAAGAAACAGCAATTTAACTGTGCTTCTGTACCAACTTCTAAGATAAATTGAATGCTTCCGGCGTCTCCTATCTGGTACTTTTGCAGGCTGATAAATCGCGAAGGGAACCAGGTCAAGACTCAAATTAGGGAATTTGTAACTTGACCCGGGCAATAGTAAGGGTCATTAACGACAGACGTACCGGACGACGGTGTTAAATCGTTGTCATTTGTATAAGAAAGAAAAAAGGGCTACTGATACGACATTGAGAGACAAGACAGTAGGAAACCGTTTATTGGTCTCTTAGCTTTTAGGATTCCGAAAATATATAGCAGTAATGCGACCCTATATTAGTCAGTACCATTTTTCTTTCTCGATATTTTTTTGTGTTCTTCTTATTCCGAATATAATAAAACAGTAAAAAAAAGACGTGTGGCACTCGGGGACTGCCGCGGTAAAGCTATTGCAAACAAGGAAGGACGGCAACGTCGCAAACGGACGACGGAGACGAAGCGGCAACCTACATGGTAGGCGGAGTGGAGAGCGTGAGGTTTATTCGTTACGGAATTTTTGGATTCGGTCCCCGCGCTCAAGGCCCGCGATAGAAGCTATGCAATAGCTTAAAAATGTGTCTGTGCATTATATATTTAAAAAAAAAAAATTGGGGCGATAGAGACATAGTAAGAGAGTAAAAATTTAAAAAAATGTATGTCTGTTTGTCTGTTTGTACACGCTAACTTTATGTCTCTGAAAAATGTTGATCAGGCTGAACAACTTTTGCTAAGGCGTCATTTTATATTTGTTATAGTTTAGCTGGACCATTATTTATTTATTTATTTATTTATTTATTTATTTATTTATTATTATTATGGTTTTGCATTAGGTGTTCCATTTTCCAAAATCATTTATACCCTATATGTTGCCCAGATTTTCAAGCATTCACCCCAAATAATGTTTGAACGACTGAACCGATTTTCATGAAACAGCTAAGAACCACCGCAAAATACTTGCTTTTACGTAAAAAACACCGCAACGAGATACGATGCCATAGATACACGGACATACAGACATTGGCGTCCTTCTTTTCGTGAGGGGATAAAAAATACTTTTTAAGAAGAATAAAGAAGAGAAAGCAAGCATTTTCAATAACATTTTGTTACCATTCTGTCTGTCGAAACATTGTCTGTCCAAACAACTAGAAACTTCACCTCAAATACCACGACCGATTTTGATAAAATTTCTATGGGTCCACCTGGCAAGTATCACCCTTTCAAACAAAAAAAAGAATTTTCCAAATTGGTGCAGGCGTCTTCGAATAATCGGTAAACATACATAATCAAGTACATTTTATAAGTTGATCGCCTATAACTTTTTAATTTGTATACCCTACTTGGCTCTGATAGTTTTCCTTCAAACTACATTATATATACTATAATTGTGATTTTTTTCACGTGGCCATATATAACCGTTTAGCAGATAGAGGGGGGGGGGACACTTGACTCGAACAAAAATTTGAACTTTAAACCCAAATATTTCAGAAATGAATCCCTAAATCGAAAAATGGTGTTCAAAAACTAACAATATTTTCGAAAGACCTATTCAACGATACCCCACTTAATGTGTTTGTCGAGAAAAAAAATATTGACTACGTCTTTACTTGTATGGCAGCTACCCCGAAAAAATTTTTTTTTCCATATTTTATCCATGCCAAATTACAGTTTTCTAGTACTTATAGTTTCTCTGTAGGACCGTGGACAGACAGACAGACAGACAGACATGGCGAAACTATAAGGGTTCCTTGTTTACTACGGAACCCTAAAAATCGCGTTTGCTGTATGGGAGGCCGCTTAAATATTTATTTTATTTTATTTTTAGTAATTGTTGCTATAGTGGCAATAGAAATACATAATTTGTGAAAATTTCAACTGTCTAGCTATCGCGGTTCTTGAGATACAGCCTGGTAACAGACAGATGGACAGCCAGCGAAGTCTTAGTAATAGGGTCCCGTTCTTACCCAGTGGGTACAGAACCCTAAAAAATTAAAAATAGAAGACCGCAATTGTTAAAGTCCTTATTTTTTGGAATTCGGTTATAACCATTGCAGTATGGTCGCCCCCACAGACTTAAAAAGTTTTAAACTGGCTTCTACTTCTAATATGACCTCACATTTTAAATGGGAAATTTCTAGTTCTTAAATCAGAAGTTCCCAGCTGATTTTTCACTTGAATAGCCGACAATGCTTTGTGACCCGGATTCTTAGCTCTCAATCAGTTATCAAGACCACTGACTTGCGATATTGCCATTTACTTCACAATTACACCGAGGGTCCTATCTCCGATTCCGTTTTCATGCTTCAATTGGGTAATTATCTTAGACAAACAGATCGCAATTGGTACTATTTTCATTATGAATAATTTACACAGCTTAATCACAAAGTAAAGATGGAAATACCTACTAGTTTCTTTCTAGGGTGCGCATTGTCTTACATAACTTTTTAACTCATATCATCGGAAGTCCGATAATGTTTCTCATACCATTTTAAATCATAATGATCATTCTTCATAAAAAATTGAAATACTAATGATTTTTAACTATAATCATTGGAATTCATAATATCACTAGTCATACACTTCGTTTTTAATAATATTTGTTTTCATAAATTTGTTTATACTAATGATCTAAACTCCTAATCATTCGAATTAATAACTATTATATTCATACATTTGTTTTTTCTAATATATTTTTTTATAAATTTCTTAATCATAAGTATTTTATCCATATTATTAAAAATGATAATATCTATAATCAAACATTTGTTTTATACTAATATATTCACTTTCATACAGTTATCTAAATTAAAATAATCATAAGTGTAAATGAAATGGAATAGGTAAAAATCATTCATATGAAAGTAGACAGACGCACTGACAGGTAACTCAAAGTTATAAAACTTTGTTGATAGAAAAGTAGATAGACACACTGACAGATAAGTCAAACTTATAAAACCCCTATGTTTTTTGGTCGAGGCTTAAAAGTAATGGATTTACTTTTATTGTTTAATAAAACAAATTGCTGCCAGAAAAGTAGGTTAGGTTAGGTTAGAACTGTGACCCCATCAGCGCGCGAGCCGAGCGAGCGAAGCGAGCGTGCCACGGCAGCGGCCGGCGAAGCGCTAGAAACTATTTTTTGATAGAAGAGTAAACAGACACACCAACAGATAAGACAAACTTATAAAACTAGAGTTAAATCGTTTAATTAAACCAATTGCTGCCAGATAAGTAGGTTAGGTTAGGTTAGAACTGTGACCCCAACAGCGCGCGAGCCGAGCGAGCGAAGCGAGCGTGCCGCGGCAGCGGCCGGCGAAGCGCCAGAAACTAATTTTTGTTTGAAAAATAGACAGACACACTGACAAATACGTCAAACTTATAAAACCCATCTTATTTTTGGCGAAGTCATCCATTTCTATGCGTTACAAAGACAAATCCATGTTAAAATATTTTTTTAGTATTGCTTTTATTAATACAAAAATTATGATACTTGTCCTTTATAAAGTAAACTATTATGTACAACGACGTTATGAGTTGTAGTATTTTATTAGTAACAACATTATTAATAAAAGAAATATGATAATTGAAAGTTATGAAGAAAAAAATTATGAGTTTCAACTTGTTCTTGGTAGGAACAGTATTAATAAAAAAATTATGATCACTAAATGTTATGAGCTCCGATGATAGGAATAAAAATGTATGAATAAAAAAAGTATGAAGAATAAAATTATGAAGAGTGATGATTATAAACACAAATCGGTAGTAAGATAAAGAATATGATTTAGAATTTTATGAGAGCCAATATGGACCCTTCTTTCTATTTTGATGATCATCGGTGGTGACTTAAAAAAAATACAGTCGATCTGCTTGGCGCAGAGGTCACCATGCTAGTCCGCCATTTCCATCCCTGGTCAGGGCAAGTTGAAAAATGGCCTATTTCAAATTGTCCTGGGTCTTGGATGTTTATCTATATACTTATGTATTTTTTATATAATAATAGTATCGTTGAGTTACAATCCCATAACACAAGTCTCGAACTTGCTTTGGGGCTAGCTCAATCAGTGTAATTTGTCCCTATATGTTTATATATATTTTTAATTCATGTGTGTTAATGTGGTTTTTTACATTAGATACCCGTGTAAAAAATAAGCTGACATTGACTTTACATTCAACCTGTAACCTTTTTGTTTGTAACGGTTTTTATTAACCGGACAATCCCGTATCACTACAGAGCACATCGTAAATAGAGATGTCGTAAAACTTATTTTTTTTACAGCGCTATAAAATTGGTTGCAGGGATTACAAGAAGGTTTTGTTTACGTTTTAGAAACGAATCAGGCGAATAGGCACACTGTTGACAGACGGCGTAAGTATTATATCACGGTAAATGGTATAGTTTTCTGTAGATGTATCTGTAATGAATTTAAAAAATATATTCGTTTGAGTTTTAACCTTCACACACTTTCACGTCTTTATCCCTAATGAAACAGACATAGCCTAGGGTCATAAACTAAACACTGGCCATTGCAGCAATGACCACTTACAGCGTGGTGGTGGATATATAGGAAGAAAATGAATTTAAATTAGTAAAGGTGGTGCTAGTACGTATGTTTCCTCAGATATTTGCGCATTCCGTCGAGTGGCTTTAACAATCTGCTTACGAAAGATGATACATTTTAGTTTCATTTACTTTGCATACTTTTTTTACTTTCACTGTTACTTTTTTCTTCTATAATAAAACTTTTTAATTTCTTCTAAAATCCGAGCTACTTAAACTCGAACAAGAACGCTCTACAGCGGCAAAACTTGTTCCAACAGCATTGTCTCAAATATAAAGAGGCGAGCCTTACCGCGTCCACGCGAGACTATTGTTTTAAAAACAAATGAATGTAATCAGTTCTCTGCATGCAACATGCAACGTGAAATTATGTGAAAAGCGGGAAAATGTAGCGTTAAATACACCTTTTACAAAGCGCGCGCGTAGTGTTTTTTTTTCTAAATATTCTTTAACAATGATAGGATATATTGCAGAGATATTAAATAAAATAAAAATTATATGTAATTCTGATAATTTTTATTTTATTTCGGTATTGCTTACTAAAAAAGAAAACCTATTTTTAACCGACTTCTAAAAAGGAGTCTATAATAATATAGTCGCGACTTTTTTATGTACCAATTGTTCGAAGACGCCTGGATTGACTTGGAAAATCCTTTTTTTGTTTAAAACGGTATACTTGTACAATGGTCCCACATAAATTTTATCAAAATCGGTTGTGTAGTGTTTTGCAAATATCAGAGATAAAATTGCTTAGGAATTCTTAGAAAAGTCGACATATTTTCAGACTTGTTTTATTTTCGCCTTTGTGAGTCTAGGATTATTATTTTATATCTTGCCGACAAAAAAGGGCGATATGAAACCTGCTGAAAAGGCATCTAAATTCGATCAAACACTATCTGTAGAGTAAAGTATGGAGGGTAACTTGGTGTGAAACCACATGCAAAGTATGAAGCGAGGCATCTTCGCATTGCGTCTATATAGCATTTCGTATAATTTCTACCCACCGTTTACTCCACGTTGCCTAAGGGTAGAAATTCTACGCACATCATACGCTGCATATGTGGTTTGACCAACCAGGTATGAAGAACCATTTATGTGTACTAATTCAAATGTGTCCGAAGGTGGCACTACAGTGAGCAGGTATATAGGTATTTTAATAAATTGACAAAAAACGCCAATGACGACATCTGTCGGTTTGTTTGTCTGTATCATGGTAGCGTTCAAACGGATGGAGCGAATTCGATGCAGTTTTTTTCTACATGAAAGCAAGTTCCCTTGCGGCAGTTCTTATTCATGTCTTACGAAAATCAGTTCAGTCGGTTTAAAGTTGTTGGGTGCTAAAGCTTCATATTGGGTTTTGTTTTTTTTTTCGGCAAAATAGATGGCGCTACGGATATCAATTACACTTAACATCGATTATGTTTAATCAAAATCGGTTTAGCCGTTAAAAAGTTATTGGGGGTTAATGTTTGAAAGTCAGGGCTTTCCCTAGCAAAAAACAGATGGCGCTAAAGTCGGGGTTTATTTAATTTGCCTAGCAAATAAACTTGTTCACTCTACGCAAAATTCATAATGCAAGTCTCGCATTGCCCCTATTTCTCCGTTCCGCTATACCCGACCATGTAAATAATGTCGTCTGTTCTTTGTGAATTTATAAAGTCGGGTGTGCGCGGAAATTGGACGGATGTGATTATTAGCTGGACTTTGTTTGGACGCTCGCGGTGAATAGAATTTTATTGAAAATGTTTTCATAACCGCGTTATTGTGCGGTTAGCTACTTGTTCTTCTGATATTTACCGATTTTATTAAGCATTCTTCTATGGTAGTCTGGGAAAAAAGTTACAACTTAGAATGCACCAGCTGCTTTTTTCGGGTAGATCATGAATGTCTAATAAGGAAAAAGGCCGAAGTTTTGAGAAAGCATGCACAATACAATTCCCTATAGGAACAAATCAAATCTGTCACATTTTTTTCTATGTATCGAGTAATGGGTAGTGTTTGAAACCTCCTTAGTTAGAATTTATTTACCTACTCTACCAGTTTCTCAGCAGTGGTCGTTGTATCGGTAGCTATTCTTTAAAAATTAAATTATACACTTCACGTAATGTAAATTGTACTTGAAGATTTGTAAAAGTGCCTGCAAAGGTCCAATTGCTGAATAAACACTACGCAACCATTTTTAAACCTTTGATTTATTTTACCTACTAGCTAAAAAGATTTTTTGTTTGAAGAATATTACATTCAAAATATTGTCTTCTGTTGTCATGGTGCAAACTCAGGGTACAAATAGAATATTCAGTACAAAGTAAATTTCTGAAATGTTTATATATTTAGTCTATCATCTATTGTTAATTCTATTCATCTATCATTTATTGAGCTAAGTCGATTGGCTTTCGGCAGGTCGAAAAATCTGACGCAAGTTTATAACACACTCAAAAAGACAGAATACAAAAGCAACACATAAAATCACAGACCTTTTTTGTCTCTTTTCTGAAATAAAATCTCAAAAATAAAGTAATAAGATGGGGCATCATTGATCACAGGAAAACAGGATTCCCAAGAAACTTGCTAAAAGAATTTCCAGTCCGCAGCTGCGGAATGAGGACACGGGGTAAACTTTAAAGGATTTAATGGAAGTCCCATATTGCGCATTATTCTCAGCTTGCCAACTTTGTGCGGTTTAAAAAACTTATAATTCACAAATATTTATTTCAACGTCAGTAGCGTCGGTCGCTTAGCGTTAGGGTATGGCCGATCTAATCACCATCTCCGCGTAACGAAGGTCACTTGATCGGATAGAAAAATTATGGCCACAGTATTTATTTGTTAATCGAGTACACAAAAAGAGGTGAAACCATAAACGCAGTATCTTACGCTACCTTACGATAATTAAGAGAAGCAATTAAATTAAAAAGACGAGGAAATCTGAGTGCAGGCGTGACATATTATCCAATCCTTTGTCATGACGGCTGCTGTACGAGACTGTGGTTCCAAAGAAATTAATCGCCCGCCTTACAGCCAGGACTTAGCCCCCAGTAACTACTTTTATTTCTCAATCTAAAAAAAGACCTGCCCAATCTAAAGAAAGCGGTTTTCTAACAACGAAGAGCTTAAGGCGGCGATAAATTATCATTTTTTAGACAAAGAGAAAAACTATTTTTTACACGGCATTGAAAAGCTAGTTTCACGATCTCATAAGCGTATTGAAGTATTATATTATGAAATAAAGAATGAAAGTGTTTTACTTTATGTCGATACCGAGAATACATTAAACGCCCTCGTAGCTCTCGAATCACGGAAAATGACTAACAAAACAAAAGTATCAAGAAAAATACAACATGTATTTCGAACAATTCTAAAAATAAAATCAAAGAAAGAAGAGGCCATAGAATTAACAACAATATCTGTTGAAGTACTCTACTCTGGGGAATAAAAATCCGCAGTTGGAGCTTTTGTTGTCGGAAATTGAAAACCAGGTAAAGGCACTTCTGGAATAAAGGTGGAAATAAGAAAGTAACGGTCACTCGGTGCGCGTCAACAATCACTGTATGTGGTGCAATGTACAAGCTTTTTTTTCTTAGGGTCTTACCTCACTGAGTTGCCATGGCGAGGAAAAATGACTAGACTCCTTCATGAGTATTAACAGTAGAATGCTCAACCTGTGGAATGTTGAAAGAACAGGATGCCTTTGCGCAGCTGTGGGACAATGGTTATAGAAGTGGGTAAAAAATAAATTATTGGGTACAGTTCATAAAAAAACGTTACAAAAAGTGTAATTTTTTACATTTTCAAGTTTTTTTAAACATGATTATAGATTTATTAATGAAAACTGAAAACTTATATTAAAAGTTAACTTTTAAAAAAGCATGACATAACACTTTTATATTTCATAAAAATCCCATGGAAAATGTTTCTTTGCCGTTTAAAAAAGTGTCTGATTTGACTTGTTGTCATCTAGCGGGTTTAGGCAACTACTTGTGTACAAGCACTTATAATATAGTCATTAACTAAATGACAGGGATGTGTGGGAAAATAAGTTGAAGTAATAAGTTAGAGTGGTACAGTCAGCAGCAAAAATGTCACCTAAATAAAGCATTTGTAGCAGAGCGTAGGTTGCTGTGGATTCGAGGAATTAAAATATCCAGAACGGGATTAGACATTTTATTATTTTATATGGCACATACAACGTCTTGTCAAACACTCTTTTTTATATGCCAGGTACAATTTACCTTGATACCTTAATAAAGAGTTCTTATCCAACACACCCCCTTAAATTGTACCCCAGAAGTTCTAACACATGCTCTAAAAGTAATAAGATACACAACATAAACGTGACTAAAATAAGCACAAAAAAATAAGTAAATAACTAAGTAATACCTAAACCACGAATGCACAAATAAAATTTCTGTTTTGGCAACGGTTTAGTTAAAATATCTGCAAGCATCAAATCAGTAGATATAAATTTCAAAGCTATATTTTTATTACTTTTTAAAGTATCTCTCAAGAAATGATGCTTAATGTCAATGTGCTTACTACGTGCATGAAAAACAGGATCTTTCGCAAGTGCAATTGCTCCTTGATTGTCCGCATGTAATGTCACTCTGCTAAAGTTGTGTAAACCTATCTCACCTAATAAGCTGTGAAGGTACAGAGCTTCTTTCATGCTTAAAGCTAAGCTCACGTACTCAGCCTCGCACGTTGAGGTAGCGACGCACTTTTGCTTTTGTGATTTCCAAGAAATCGCTGCTCCTGCCAGTATAAAAATATTTCCCGAAAAACTCTTTCGATCTATATGACAGTTTCCAAAATCGCTATCTGAATACCCTATTACAGACTTACCTGTCTTTTTATAAACAAGACCGTATTCTCTAGTTCTTTTTAGATATCTTAAAATCCGTATAGCTGCTTTCCAACAGCTTCTATCGGCATTATCCACGTACTGTCCCATTTTGGCTACTGCATTAGCTATATCAGGTCTAGTACCTATGGATAAATAAATAAGACATCCTATTAATTCTCTATACGGAAGATTCATATCAATATTCTGTTGCGTGGGTTGTAATTTTAAACCAACCTCCATTGGCGTAGTATGAATTTCTTTGCAATGTTTTTGTCCAAATTTTTCAACAATTTTATCAATATATTGCGTTTGTGACAATTTCAAGCTGTTGTCACTTCTGACAATATCTATGCCTAGAATAAATTTTGCAACTCCATAATCCTTTAATTCAAACTCTTTGGCCAATTCCGATTTAAAGTTTTCAATGCAAACTTTTTCCTTACACGCGATCAGAATGTCATCTGTATAAACACAAACAAAAAACTTGTTTCCATCCTCAAGATCCTTGTAGTATAGACAAGGTTCATTCAAGGTTTGTTTCAATTGCATTTTTTTTAATTTCTCGTCCAACCTTATGTTCCACTGTCTCCCAGATTGTTTTAGACCATATAACGACTTACGTAGTTTACAGACGTTACCACCCAACGCTATATCATTAAGCATTCGTCTAGCTCGTTCTCTAATCAAACTATCCTCTTCAGTTTTCAATAGTTCGTTTAAACTCTCTTCTAGAAGCTCTGGAATTTTCATGTACACCTCCTCTTCTAGATATCCATTTAGATAAGCCGTATTGATATCTATCTGATGAATTTCCATATCTAGCTCCATAGCTAATGCGGCAAGTAATCTGACTGTACCAAGCCTCATGACCGGAGCAAAAGTTTCGCGATAATCAATACCGTAACGCTGACTAAAGCCTCTCGCTACCAATCTTGCTTTCTTCTTTTCAGTTTTATCCACATTAAGCTTTGTGGTAAGTACATAACGACATCCCACCACATCTCTATTTGGAGGTTTCTTAACAATTTTCCAAGTTTCATTTTTCACTAGACTTCGGATTTCTGACATAATTGCATCTTTCCACAGATCTTTCTCGTTACTGGTGAGTGCTTCTTTTAAAGTCACTTCTCCTGCGGTACCTGCAAAATCCTCACAATCGTCGAATCGATCAGGTGGTGTTTGTGAGTCGTCATCGTTTTCAGCTTGCCTATTTTCACCAGTGTTATATCTTTCCCCTTCAGCTTCTTGCTCTTGCAAATGCAAAGGTGCAGAATCTATTTCTTCTAACTCTCGCTCTCTTGATACGGAGACCATCCTATATATTTTCTTCGGTCTACCTATTTGACCTCTTTGGATTTTCGGCCTGCCTGGAGCTCTCCTTACGCTCTCGGATGGAGACGGAGTTTGAGTCGGTTCACTAGAAGGAGGTTGAGCTGGTTCTTCAGCAGGATTCTCAACTATTTGTTCAACTTGCGGTGTATTGGATTGTGAATTTATCTCAATTTCTATAAACCGCGTCGGTTCCGATGCAATAGGTATTTCCAACTGAAAAGGATCACCAGGCCCATCGGTCTCAGATTTTTCAACATCTAAAAACCTAACATCCCTAGCTATAATTAATTTTCGATCTTTCGGCAACCATACTCTGTAACCTTTTTGGTTCCTAGGGTAACCTATAAAAATTCCCTGTTTACTACGAGCTGCAAACTTATCTTTATTTAAATCCTTATCTAAAACAAAAACTTTCGCTCCAAAAGATTGTAAATAATGAATTTGTACAGGTCTATCAAAGAATTTTTCATATGGTATTCTGCCGTTTAACGCGCTAGTTGGACATCTATTTCTAATATAACATGCAGTAACCACTGCATCTGCCCAAAAACCTGGTGGAAGTCCTGATGACAATAAAATACACCTTGCCATCTCGACAATCGTTCTATTCATCCTTTCCGCTATTCCATTCTGTTGTGGAGTTCCACTAATTGAAAGCCTTCTTTGTATTCCTTCCTTTTCTAAGAAGTTATCAAATTCCTTACTACAATATTCACCGCCATTATCAGTTTGAAAATATTTTATTCTTTTACCAGTAATATTTTCTACGTATTGTTTGTATATTTTAAAAACCGTAAAAACTGAACTCTTTTTACTCAATAAATATACTTCACACCATCTTGTAGCATCATCTATAAATGTCACAAAATATTTTGCACCCCCTAGAGCTGTATTTCTCATCGGCCCTACTACGTCAGAGTAAACAATTTTTAGTATCTCATCACAAGGTCCACTAGAACTAGTAAAAGGTATCGCACTCATCTTACCACGAATACATGTTTCGCAATCACGCAACTTATTGACATTTGTCATATCAGTTTTCACTTCTAAGTCGCAATGACTGATAAGTTTTAATAAATCTTTTACATTAAGATGACCTAGACGCTCATGCCATACTTGAATATCAACTTTATCATTTGAAATCACTAAAGCTTGAGCACGTCGTTCCTTTACGTAATATAAATTACCCTGTCGATTTGCAACTAGCTTAATGTTCCCATTGGAATCAGTTACTATAGCACTGTCGTTTCTAAATGTTACATTGAAACCCTTGTCAGTGATCTTGGCAACCGAAATTAAATTAGTTCTCAAATCAGGAACAAACAACGTATTTTGTAGTTCAACTACACGCTTAGAGTCATCATTACATGCAAATAATCTTATCGTACCTTTACCTTGTACGAGAGCACTCTGATTTGTAGCTAAATTCAATTTTCCAAAAGAAAGTTGTAAATCATTTTCAAAACGTGATTTTTCACCGCACAAATGACTTGTACAGCCGCTGTCTAAGATCCAGTTTCCATACTCGCAGTTTGCAGCATAACAGTTATCTGAAAAACAGTTAAAAGTTACAAACTCGTCATCACTCTTAGTAACTACATCACATTTTGAAACATACTTTACACTATCTTGTTTCTCTTTCTTGAATTTGCATTCCGAGGCTTTGTGACCAGTTTTATGACATTTAAAACATTTCATTACGAATTTTCGATTCGATTCAAATTCTTTTTCGTCGACTTTTATCTTCCCTTTATTATTTCGACCCTTTCCTTTTGCTATAAAGACTTTATTATCAGTTCCAGCATTATTCCTTGCATTGCTCTCTTCGATAATTTTAATTTTTAAAATCTCAGGGTCCGGAAAATTATCTCTCGACTCTATCGCACAACGAAAACTCTCAAAACTCGGTGGTAAACTGTATAATAACATAATCGACGCTAAATCGTTATGAATATCGATATCCATATCATGAAGTTTATTTTTCGCATCGAAAAAATTTGCTAAATGCATATGAATATCATCACCTTCGTTCATTTTACACAAGGTAAGCTGCTTCAACAAGGATGCTTTCCTAGCTGGTCCTTTTGATGCATATATCGCTTCCAATTTCAGCCATAATTCTCTAGAAGTCTTGCAGTCTCGATAGACCTGTACAAATTCATTATTTACAATCTTTTGGAACGAAAGTTTTTGTTTTAGATAAGGATTTAAATAAAGATAAGTTTGCAGTCTCGAATATGCCTCAATTCGCTTGGGTTCATCGCCAATATTAAATCAGCCCTCGCTTTTGCATCTTTCGATAACCATGTCGCTTCCTCGGCGACTTCTAGTGGCCTTGGAATTTTTCCATTCACGTAATCCCATAAGTCATTTTTTATTAATATTGCCTCTATCTGAATTCGCCAGGAATCATAATTTTCTCTACCGAGGTTTTCGATCCTTACCGTAGACATTCCTCAAAACGGCTGTAGATATGGGCAATCAAAACAACTTTTACTTTTGTCGTACTTACGTGATATCTTATTCCTCTTTTATTGTAACTGTATTACGGTACGCATTTAGCCCATAACCATTGTAGCAGAGCGTAGGTTGCTGTGGATTCGAGGAATTAAAATATCCAGAACGGGATTAGACATTTTATTATTTTATATGGCACATACAACGTCTTGTCAAACACTCTTTTTTATATGCCAGGTACAATTTACCTTGATACCTTAATAAAGAGTTCTTATCCAACAGCATTGTCTAATGTGTAAACACTTTTATTATGACTGTACACTATACCAAAAGGTTTGTAATAATTATAATTTTTCAAAACTAAAAACCGATTTCCCTCCCAAACTACAAAACAGATTTTGATAAAATTCTATGTAACCACCTCACAAGTACTACTTTCAAATAAAAAAAAAGAATTAAAAAAATTGGTCGAGGCGTTTTTAATAATCGGTGATCATATACAACGCGGAAGGGACATACCCGAAATAAATCAAACCACGGACTATAGTAGATCACTATAGCATAATATTAAAATAACTGTCAAGAACATACATACATACATACTATCACGTCTTTATCCCTAATGGGGCAGACAGAGCATTTTGGGTCTTGCGGCTCTATGCAGAGCCCAGGGCCCCAAGACTCAAAAGCCACTTTTAGCGTCATGGTGGGCGAGAAGATGGAAAAGCAATTAATAATATAAATTGTCAAGAAAACAAGAAAAAATTCGATATTCCCATACAAATTGCCCGGGCGGCTGCACACTTTAGTATGGAAATGCTAAATTTATTTTTTGTTCTTTTACTGTTATTTTAATTCCATTATACTATAGTGATATAATATAGTCTGTGGTTCAATTTATTACGGGTATGTAAAAAAAAGAGCGCAACGACTTGATAACACCTTTTTTTAAGTCGGATAAAAAGAAGTACTTGTGTAAGTGAATACACGCGCTAAGTAGGACAATTGCGCCACACTGAAAGATAGTGCTTTTAGTTCACAGCTACTCTGCGGTCGCAGTGTGAGTGACGTACAGACTAGATGAAAGATAAAATCTTTGCTGAAACTAAAACTAAAAGCACTGTGGACTATAATAGCACACGTTCTTTTGGTACGCAAAGTTGGTTAAATACTTTGCATTCGTTTCAAACATAGGTACATTTTTAATCTTTTGCCATTTTAATTAATTCGTTATTTGTAAACAATAATATACACATTCATGGTTATGCACTTCACAATAAGAGTTCTTAATATTATTTACAAAATAGGCTATTCAGGCATTGGGAACTGGGTTCTTCTTTTATATTAATTAACAAGATACTAAAAACTTATTAAACAATTCAATTCAGTAACAGGATTCCAAAAATTATTCACTTAGCACCCCCTATACTAACTGATTATTTTCCAGTTTTTGTTTTGTCATATCATAATTGATTTTAAATATAGTTACACAATTTTAAGATTAAATAAGTAATGTCATTGTATTTTAGTGTCAAATTAAATAAAATGTCCATATAAACTAAAGTTGGTCCGTCCAATACTCCGTCATAATATGCTGCATAAATACGCTATTTTTCAACACAACTTTTTTCTAAACGTCAAAACAAACAGTGTCTATGGGATTTTGTATGAAATACAGGCAGATATTTTTGGAGTCAAATAGCGCTCTTATTATCAGTTTTTCTACAATAATAAATTTAAAAAAACCTTAAAATGGATATGTTTAAATACAAGTGACATTATTTTGCGACGCTTTATTTTTTTATTAGTACAAAATAATTTATTTTTGACGTAGGAAAGTAACCAATTGGTTCACAGTGTTGGGAGATTGCGACTTGATTTTAACCTTATTAATAAAGTACACAAACAGGATTTATAAAATGCCATGAAGGAATATACCGAAAAACCATATTTAAAACAAAAAATCTACTGTTTGACTAGTTTGTTAAATTAAAATATATGATTCATTGAACTGTGTTTCTATAAATTATGTTTCATTCAAGTAAACAGTCTTTGAAACAAAAATATTAGAAACAAAAGTACAAAAATAAAAATTCTATAAAAAATTTTCGGCAAATCGAAATTCTATGAAATCTCTGCCTGTGAAACAAGGGTCACCCTTTTTATAGATATTGTTTTCAATAGAAAGCGGCTTCTTCTAATTTTGTAAAAAATAAACAATAGAGGCGGTTCTGTGTACAATATTCATTTAATATCAAGTCTTAATATTAATGTGCATTAATATTCATCGCAAAATAATGTACATCAAACGGCATAAATTACTCGCACTTTGACCAAAGATTCATAATTAAGAACGCAAAGTCAACGAATTATAGTCTGTTCACGGAATCAAAATTGAAACGGATAGCGAAATAAAATCACAGTCTGAGCAATGTCACGAGAATTAGGTCATAAGGAAGACATACAGCGCCCACCCATATTGTCAAAATGCTGGGCACGGGTGCTCCCTAAATCATGGAAGGGTTTGAGCATAATTCACAAGTAGCGAGTTACAAAACAGTTAAGGCGTGCGTACTATTTTTATGTCAGAAGTATCATGTTCGTAGTTCAGCTTGTTGCTTTTCTTCTTTATTTAGAAAGTTTCGGTTTTGATAAGTTTTACTTTAGACCACTTTATATTTAGTCTAGTTTTCGTTTTGACAATCTCATAAATATATCGAAATGTTCCTTTAGACCACCTCATTTTTGGACTAGATTAATCTTTAAAGCCCTTTCTATTATGACGATAAGCGATTTAGAAAATGAGCATTTTACCCGAATCGCTACATAGACTTCCTGTCTTATTATAAACTCAGACCAACTTTAGGACCTCGTTTAAACCATTACTCATCCACATGAAGTCGACAGTTATGAAAGAGAAGGACATATTACGGGCGGGCTTCTTGTTTCGGACGGATAATGGTTTAAACCGAGTACTAAAGTTAAACCGCGTTTTATAATAAGACTGCTTGCGTTTAAGACCATTCGAGACAAGATTTTCTGTTCGGCGTCATTTTATGGACATATAAGCACACAATGATAATTTTTGGCAGAGATATATTATAAAAGTTTGCCATTGCTTTACCTAACAACTAGTAAACCATATAGTGATTTGGGTGCTGATTTCTCAGAATGTTTTCTCTAGTTTGCAAGTTCTTTTCATACGCAGACAGACCTAATCTATATAACAGTAGAAAGGGTAGTTCGTGTCTGATCTAAATACTAAATCCAGCGTAAATTATTTCACGGAATTCGGGCACAATTCCAGCTCACTAAAAGGATTAGGTTTCAGGGACCTTTGATGGTTCTCAAATTAATTTTAGTAAACTTATACAACGTGGAAGGGACGTACCCGTAATAAACCGAACCACGGGCTATATGAGATCACTATAGTAAAATGATAATAAAATAATTGTAAAAAAACGACGGGTTGCACTCTGGGAGTGCCGGCAGAAGTGAAAACTTGAATATTAACGTTGTGTATTTTTGATATTTTGGAATGGTTAGGGAATATTTTTGCACGAATTGCTTTAATTATCAGTATTAAAGTACTCTCATTTATGTGGTAGAATACAATATTTATTTATTGGGCTATCGTACACAAACATGACATTTTATTAGCACGCTGTAACATAAACACGAACATTCGCGCAAGCGCCCTGCGCCGTCTTACGATTTTTCGATCAGGGTCACGTGTCCTGATGCGAGTTTTAGATTTTTTACCCATTCCTAAAAAAGTGCACAACGCCGCCAAAGAAGTTTTCACTTCAAAAAACAAAAGAAAATTCGATATTCCCATACAAATTCCCCGGCGGCTGCACACTTTTGTACGGAAATCATGATTTTTGGAACGAAATACCCACAAGTGGCATAAAAAATTCTCGAGCTCCTCCGTGCTTTGGAACGGAACAAAAATCTTACGCCAGTTTTGTTTACTTCCACACTTATATGAAAAAAAAACAGTGGAGGTACATATATGTCGCATGATACTGAACTTTATTGTTTACGTAGTGTAAAACTCAACACACCTGAACATTCGCTGGGCGCTCTTTGAAATATTTGTAGAGACCTCGTGGAAATATCACAAAGGCCCGGTTTCAGTACTCGTAGTTTTTACAATTTGTAAAAATATTTTATGTTTTGTTGAATATTTTAAAAATGCACACGAACATATTATAATCACGGTCACCTTTTTTACACACGTTGCAAATTGGATCGGGTTGCGTTTCTAACTATGTGAATAATTCTCGACGTGATTTTAAACATAAATCATAATAAAGATATTGTATGAATAACTTAAACAAAACTATAATGACCGGCTAAGTGCGTGTCGGGCTACGCGCAGCGTAAGGTTCCGTAGTTGAATCCCTAAAAACTTTTTAAAGACCTATTTAACGACAACCTACACCATGGATTACTCGCAAAAAAAATCATTACCGCTTTATTTGTATGAGAACTACCATAAAAATTATTTTTTCATAATTTTATTTTCCTGCTATGTCGCCATGATAGGTCCATGCCCAATTACAGCTTTTTAGTACGGACGGAGAGACAAACCAGCGAAACTACATGGGTTCCTCGTTTTCAATGAAACCTTACTGGATATTGGATACTTTATCAATTCAGTACAACAGTCTTTGAAAAATTACTAAGTGGTAACACAGACATTTATTAGACAAATACAGGACAAGACCTTGTTGAAACAAATTTAAAATTAAAGATTCAGTATAAAAAGCATTTTATCTAAAACTGAAAATTAAAATTTTCTCAAGCATATTACTCAAAATTCTTTTCAATTTCAACCTTTTTATGATTTCAATTCGAGTATGATGACTTGCTGAATGACAAAATGCTGAAAGCTCGCATAAAGAGGTCGACCAACCCTTGTTTTGATATTTATTGCACGCCTTGCCTTCATCACGACCCTACTCGGCGTCTCCGCACAGGGATTGTAGTTTTTATTATGTCCCGCGAGACCAACAAAGCTGAAGACTAATGATATTTTATAAAAAATATATTCCACATGAAATTTCTTTCAAAATAAATATAAACGCCTTGATTGCTCGAATGCCGAATGTTGACATATTTTACGACAATTTTAAAAAAATTGTTAATATTTCCAATTGTTATTTTTCCTCTTAGTATTATTTGTACGTAGTATATTATTACTCTGTGGTATTATGTATTTAAGTTATTGACTCACGTGTACGCTTTGGGAAACTGTAAGTGCACGGGGCAATTTTTATTAATAATAAAGAATATAGTGACAAATTATTCTGATTGAGCTAGCCCCAAATTTAGTGCGAGACATATGTTATAGGATACTAACTCATCGATACTACATTTTATAACAAATACATATATAAATAAACATCCAAGACCCAGGCCAATTTGAAAAAGGCCATTTTCCAACTTGCTCTGACCGAGGATCGAACTCAGGACCTCTGGGTGGTGGACTAGCATGGTGACCACTACGCCACAGAGGTCGTCTTTCAAAAGAACTCATTCGTTACTTTATATCACGAATATTTGCGTCAAAGTATTCGTTGTCTTAGCACGATTTATGAACTTTCATTTTTTAAACGTCTTCTAAAACGGGGGAAATTATCAATTCGTCGCGTTTTTTTTTTAATGTATGTTCACCGATTATTCAAAGACGCCTGGACGGATTTCGAAGAATTCGTACTTGTTTGAAAGGGTATTCCAAAGTAGTTTCCTAGAAGTGAAGTCCATTTTTAGTTTTTAAATTTATTGCCTTTAAAACTTAGATGGTACGATATAAATATTATTACTATTTATTATCTAGAGCTAGTTTCCATTGTTGGGCAAAGGCCTCCCTTACGGCTCTCCATTTCTCTCTGTCTTGCGCTTTTGCCTGCCCAAGAAATAACAATTGAATTACGTTGACAGACGTAACTGTCCCGAAATCTGCATAAAAATAACTTGTTTCCGGAATGTATTTAATTCGTTTAATGTACCTCAATATACATTATACACCAAACGAATACTAGCTAAATTCGGAAAATGACGTCAATATCTAATATATATTTTTCCTTGTTACAGATTTGATTGGGCTTCGAAAATCCAGAATGTTACACAAATGGAAGTTTCTGAAAAACATTCCTAATAGAGGGTAACTTGAACATTCTAATTTTTTCAAACATTTTCTTAGAAAGCCGGTGTTCCCAATAATACTTAAAAAGGTTATTTACTTGTTACAGAAAAATGGCATATAAAAGGATGAGTCTTCTGGGAATCACGTCTGCACAAACGAAGAAATATTACCAGCGTCTGATGTCTAAATGCTCCGGAATAAGAAACTCTATTAAATTTAATACTCTTACAAATGCCACGTGAAATGTAGCGAAGATACCGCAAAATGGGCCAGGCATCCACGCACGTCGACGCCAACTACACTTCTGTAAATTATACCAAGATATACGGTGTAATCGACGGCGATAAAGACGTTTGCGCCGTGGCAGATGACCCTAAGTACCCCAGTAGCTTCGGGATAACTCTCGCCGTCCCCGAATGGGAGGCCATTTGCACGGCTATAGTACTCACCCTCATAATCATATCGACAATAGTTGGGAACATCTTAGTCATCCTGAGCGTCTTTACGTATAAACCGCTGAGGATAGTTCAGAATTTCTTCATTGTATCTTTGGCTGTTGCTGACTTAACTGTAGCTATATTAGTACTCCCTCTTAATGTTGCTTATTCAATCCTGGGACAATGGGTGTTCGGGATTTACGTTTGCAAAATGTGGCTGACGTGCGATATAATGTGCTGTACATCGTCCATTTTGAACCTGTGCGCAATTGCTCTGGACAGGTACTGGGCCATTACGGATCCTATAAATTACGCACAAAAGAGAACGTTAGAAAGGGTCCTGCTAATGATCGGAATAGTGTGGGTCCTATCTTTAGTCATTAGTTCTCCGCCACTACTGGGATGGAACGACTGGCCGGAGATATTTGAACCTGACACCCCATGCCGCTTGACCTCCCAGCCAGGTTTCGTCGTGTTTTCTTCCTCTGGATCTTTCTACATTCCTCTAGTTATTATGACTGTAGTTTACTTCGAAATATACTTGGCCACGAAAAAAAGACTGAGGGACCGTGCTAAAGCAACTAAAATCAGCACAATTTCTTCTGGCCAGAACAGATTTGCTGCGAAAGACGGCGACCAAAACGATCAGGATTCAGTGAGTTCTGAAGCCAACCACAATGAGCATCAAGGGGTCACTCGTCTCGTCTCCGACAACGAAAAGAAAAAGCGGGTAAGAAAACTGACTCCAAAGAAAAAACCTAAAATGAAGTACTGGAGTAAGGACGACAAGTCTCAAAACAAGCTCATAATACCAATTTTGTCTAACGAAAATTCGGTTACTGATACGGTAGAAAACATTGAGAATAGGAATACTTCATCTGAAAGTAACTCAAAGGAAACACACGAAGACGAGTTGTTGCCAGCTAACGAGCCAGCCAAGCCCCCGAAGCGAGCGAAGCCGAGTCAACAGAACACTGTTTACCAATTCATTGAGGAGAAGCAGCGTATCTCGTTAACCAGAGAGCGGCGAGCGGCCAGGACCCTCGGCATTATAATGGGGGTGTTCGTCGTGTGTTGGCTGCCATTCTTCGTGATTTATCTAGTCATCCCATTCTGCGCGAGCTGTTGTTTATCAAACAAATTCATCAACTTCATAACTTGGCTCGGATATGTAAATTCAGCTCTGAACCCTCTCATTTACACAATTTTCAATATGGACTTTAGGAGGGCTTTCAAGAAACTGCTGTGTATAAATCCGTAATAGACGAGTGGTGCCAAAACGGTTTAGTTTTCGCTTGAAGTTTTGAAGGCCGCTGATTTGCTCAAATTACGACTTACTTTTGAATCATTCGTAGCGTTAGATAATATAGATCTAAATTAAGCCAATCTTATTAAACGATTATAAGAGTTTAAACAACATTAATAAAATATTCAACATGTACAGTACTTAGCATTTAAAAACGAGTATTTTAAAGAGTAGTAAATATATTATAACTGTATACTCAAAGTGTACATATATTCGACAGGTCCTGGTGCATGGCACAGTAGATAGTTGGTTCGTATGTAAATAATATGCGAAGATCGAATTTAAATTTAACGAATAGATGTAATCAACGAAGTCATGTAAGTGTAAGATGAGTAGTAAGCTGTAAATACATACATATCTCAGTCCGATGTATATAAATGTACACATTTGTATGAATTACAGTAACAAATAATTTGGTGGAAGGTACCTTGCACATTGGGTTGTCACAATTGCTACCGGTTTAGTTTGAATTCTTTATTTCTTATGATCCAAGAAGGTATATACGTTCAAGTCCACTTGTTAGTTAAAAAGTGGTCCCATGAAAATATAAAATCATTCGGTACCTTTTTTTTCTGTATAATATTTCTAATAACGACTTTCACTATATGGTGTCGTAAATCATTCTCACTCCTTCATGCGCTGTATCTATGTGAATTTTTACGACTTTGCTAAATGAAAAAATATGGGTCCATTATTTTTGGATAGGTAAAATCTACTTATAGGTACGTATTAAGTACCTATAAGTTGTACTTATTAAGTACCTATAAGTTGATTTGGTGACAAAAGTTAGAAAATAGATAAAGTTTATTTTCACTTTGCAATTTCAATTTGAGTGGATTTTTAACTGACTTAAAAAATAGAAGCAAGTTTTTAAATCATTGGAATCTTTTTGTTTTTCATTTCAAATCTGAAAAGTGTTTGTGCTAAGAAATATTTTACCTATTTTTACAATTGTTACCACAACTGTGCAAGCTCCCTTACTCGTTAGCTACGACTATCAACTTTTGTTCCTCGAGTAGAAAAATACGAAAACATTATATCCCTTTGAAATAATTTGAGCCCTTATTTAAAAGGGATATTATAGAACTACTTACATTTTTATTGACTCTCCTGCATTGTAATAAAACATATTTGACTGTTTGATGTGTTTTATTAGGCCCTTGAACATGAATAATAAATAAAATATATTTGTTAGGTAGAAAGAAATACTTGATATCTATTTGTTTTTCTAGTTTAGTTCGTCCCACTGCTGAGCAAAGGTCTCCGATATTAATATTAAGCAAAAAAACGATGATGCACATGATGGCACACAGAGAGAAATAGAGATGATATTTAAGGTTTAACAAAATATACTGAAACTATTTTAGGGGTGAATTCAGTCCGTGATATTAATAACTTTTTGAGTTGTTCAGTATCATGGACTGAACTCACCCTTAAAATAGGTTCAGTATATTTTGTTAGACCTTATATATGTCGCAAACATCTGGTTAAGTTAGCCAGCTAAATGGACGCCTAGGATATTCCTTGAAGGTCGGCTTTTAATTGAATGCTTATAGGCCGATAATTGATTATTCTAGAATCACTCAATGTTTCACAACTTGGCGTACTAAAAGTCAGTCCTTTGAAGATGACTAAAAAAGACTCGGCCAAGTGATTTAAATTACAGAAACGACGCAACTCCATCGAGTTTGGGCTCGTTTGATTCGTCTCGAGGAGCACTTTAAACTTTGAATTCATTGCTTTAGATAAAAGCTTGGTTAAAAAGAGTTTTTTAGAAATTACTTGTTTTAAATATTTTTCTATTACTAGTTACTAAGTGGTATGTAATTACCGGCCAAGTACGAGTCGGACTCGTGCATAAAGGGTTCCGTACTATTTTTTATAAAAATCAAGTTTTTTGCATGGGAGCCCCCTTAAATATTTATTTTATTTTGTTTTTAGTATTGGTTGTTATAGCGGCAACAGAAATACATAATTTGTGAAAATTTCGACTGTCCAGCTATCGCGGTTCTTAAGATGCAGCCTGGTGACAGACAGACGGACAGACGGACAGACGGACAGACGGACAGACGGACAGACGGACAGACGGACAGACAGTGAAGTCTTAGTAATAGGGTCCCGTTTTTACCCTTTGGGTACGGAACCCTAAAACTGGGTACTGAACTCTAAAGTAATCACATATAACGAATGCATCAGTATTTAATTTAACTAAATGACCACACTTAGTTCGTTCAGGCATCTTATTAAACGGTGCGTTCAATGACTTGGCTAGTCATCCTTCAGCCATTTAATTGGATGCCGGCTTTTAGACAACGAACTAGGCGACAAGTTAGCTGGCTAATTTAACCAGATAGCAGTAACATATCTATCTAGTCACAACGGAATCCTTTTGGTTGTTTAAAACAGTTCATTGAAGTAACATCCAAAAGTTTGTTTAATCGCAGTTAGACAGGAATATTCGTAAGACGGTTCTAAGAAGGCTTTCGTCCTTCAAAGTTAATAAATATATTAACTTTGAAGGACTAAAGTCTTACGAGATACTATCCTTAAATATAAACTTAAGAAAAGATGACTTTAAATAGATACTGTAGAAAGATGCACGAATATGTACGGATATTAAATATCCGGATATAGATTTAAAGTATTTCTTAAACATTTTTGAATAATTAATTACAGTTATAATAAAAAAGGTAGATAATAATAATAGGACTATAAAATCTTCGAGCAGGAAAACATTTCAGACAAACGTACAATAAGTCGATCTTTTGTATAACTATTGGTTTTAATATAACTGCTGCATAGAAAGCGTTAAAAAAATTATATGTGATGATATTTGCAAACATATGGAAATCCATAAGTCTCTGCCTACCCCTGTGGGAAACAGGCGTGTTATTATGTATGTATGTATGTATGGAAATCCATAGTCTCTGCCTACTCTTCTAAGGGTTAGATCTCATCTGTTAGCACATAACGGAAATTTAGCACGCTTCGGCACCGGCCGTGCTGAAGCGTTCCGTCGCTCTCTCTCGCTCTAGCAAATGATGGTTTTGAGCGACAGAAAAGGATGGTAGCATGGAAAAGTACTGTTTCGTGCAAGTCTCAACCCTAAGGCTGCGTTTTCACTGAAGCGGAGAAGAGCGGAGAGGAGCTTAGCGGTGCATGAATTGGCCAATCAAAATGCTCGAAATCTCCACTCCATTGTTTCCATTGAAGCGGAGCGGAGATTTGGAGCATTGTGATTGGTCAATTCAAGCATCTCGCCGCTCTGCTCCGCTTCAGTGGAAACGCAGCCTAAGACTTACCCCTATGAGAAAAAGGGGTGATAATATGTACGCATCTATACAGAGTTTAACATAAAACTACCTGATTTTAAGGGTAGATTCCGTACATGTTACTGAACAATTTTCCCCAAGAAACATATATCGAAATATGAAAAATATCTTTTTGCTTCCATAGAAACTAAGATTAGTTGACTGATCAACATATATGGTAGGCCTGAAAATGTTTTTTTATATTTCACTATATGTTCCTTATGAAAAGTTCTTCAGCATCATGGACTGTAATCAGCTTTGAAATACATACATACATACATATATCACGTCTTTATCCCTAATGGGGTAGACAGAGCATGCGGCTCTATGCAGAGCCCAGGGCCGCAAGACCCAAAAGCCACATTTAGCGTCATGGTGGGCGAGAAGATGAAAAAATAAATACAGTGATAGGTTGCCAGCCGCATCGCCTGTTAACATGATTTTATCGCATTTTCGCCCATTCCCTCGATCAGCTCTTACGATCTGCGCGGAAGGGAAGCAGCTGGAACATTCTAAGTTTTTTCTTTTCTTCCAGACCAGCATGGAAGCTTTGAAATAGTTTCAGTATATTTTGTTAGGCCTTGTACATACAACGTGGAAGGGACATACCTGTAATAAATTGAACCACGGGCTGTACTAGATCACTTTAGTATAAAGGAATTAAAATAACACTAAAAGAACAAAAGTTGGCATTTCCATACTAAACTGTGCAGCCGCCTGGGCAATTTATACGGATAAGTAGTTTTTTTGGAACAAAGTTCCTTATCGCGCGTTGCGAAAGGGGGCTAGACGGAAAAAATTAAGACCAAAAGTTGTAACGACATATTTTGCTATATTTGTAAGCCGTGCGGCGTGCGCGTGTTTCTCTGTCTCTCTCTCTTAGAAAGCAAGCTAGTTATTTTCGTTTCGTCTTTCTATTTCGCATTGAACAGTGTGGTGTCGCGACGATTATTTTTGTTCAGTGTATACAGGTTTTTTGTACATAATAAATAATAAAATATTATTATTACTTAAAAAAAAAATATTACAATTCCTTCACTAATTAATCGAATGGAACTTCGTTCCATCCGGGTGTCCCTAAACACCTCTCAAGTTTTTTTTTTAGTTTCTTGACTGTTATTTTTAATTTTATTATGCTATAGTGATCTAGTACCGTGGTTTATTTAATTACGGTTATGTCTCTATCACGTTGTATATGGAAAAAATATATATGTTTGTGTCCACCTTCAGGTATGAAACAAATGCCTCAAAAACCTTCGTGCGAGGCATCGAATAAAAAAATCGGAGCAGGAATCTTACCACATCATTCGCAATTTTTCCCGTTGGGAATACGTCTTCAGGCCGTCTTATTATCTTGCGTGGTTTCCGCACGTATAACAGAAATCGTAAAAATCTTTCATCTTCATTACAGATTGAATTCTGAATGCTGTAATTCTGAATGCTGAAATTCCGAATGCTGAATTTCTGTTTCCACGCAATCTGTCGTGGGGTTTAGTACTCCAATAAGAGGCAGTAAATCAAGCGAAGGCCGCACTATGTCGATCGGTTGTCTCGTAAAAAACTTGTTTTTACTAGGTACGTTTATAGCACTGGAAACGGTTGGTAAGTTTTCGCTTTTCCTGCGGCACTTTTTTTACCGATTTCCAAAAAGAAGGAGATTATCAATTCAACGTAAGTAACATTTTTTATGTATTTATAACCCCGATTACTCGAAGACGTCTAGACCAATTTCGAAAGTTATTTTTTTGAGTGAAAGGGACATACTTGCGAGGTAGTTTCTTAAATTTTGTAATTGTGTTTTGTATTGTCAGTTGTATAGCTTGCGGACGAAGTCAGTTTTATAGTTTTGAAAAAATCGTTATTTGCAGAAAAAAGTGTACAAACATGGCGTTTAATTATCATGAGGCCTAGTTTTCAAAATTGTTAGTATTTACGTAGGTACACGCTAAATTATTCAAATTTGTATTTATATAAAATTTTAAAAAATTGAAAAAAGAGTGTTTTCTATTAAATTAAATAATTACTAGGTCTAGCATATGCATACAGTGTATGTTATCTCAAAAGCTACACAAGCAATATGATCCATGAACAACTTACACAGGAAAGAAATAAGAAAAATAAAACTGTGTTATCTTTTCGCATAACAAAACAAATAGGTAAGACAATATTTGCTTTGTTATGCGAAAAGACCCTCCCCCTCATTTATAAAAAATAACTTTTTAGTGCAAAAATATACTTTTCCCTACTTTTACTATATTCAATATTTGACATTGCGAGAAAAAAAACAACATATTGTAGTCAAAATTGGTTTAGCAAACATTCGTATTTTCAAGGTTTCGCACCCGAAAGGTTTCAACGGAATTCTATTACTGAGGCTCCGCTGTATGTCTGTCACTCTGGCCGTCTGTCACAGAGTAAAAAAAAAAAATCTATGTCTATGGTCACAGGGCTGTAAAATGAACTGATATATATATATATTATATATAGGGACAAATTACACTGATTGAGCTAGCCCCAAAGTAAGTTCGAGACTTGTGTTATGGGATACTAACTCAACGATACTATATTTTATAACAAATACATATATAGATAAACATCCAAGACCCAGGACAATTTGAAAAGGCCATTTTCCAACTTGCCCTGACCGGGGCTCGAACCCGGGACCTCTGGGTGGCGGACTAGCATGGTGACCACTGCGCCACGGAGGTCGTCAATAGATATACGAGTAGCTAGACACTTGACTTTTTTACCAATTAAGTTTTGCTGTGGCCTATAACAATACTTCCTGGCCACTAACCGACTTGCACTTAGCCGGTTTGTGTTAAGAATTTATATGCTGTGAGAACAAAAACTACAGTCGGTGTTACAGAACCCTTCATAACAAGCAGTTCCGGGAATAAATATTTGTATAAAGTTCCGGAGCACGTTAGCCTCAGCTGGAATAAACTTTACTAACTTGATAAAATAAACTAGTGAGTAAAAGTTTATCTTCGAAACATGTTTACTTATCTCGTAAAAAGCTTCTTCGCTTTCGCTTGGCAAGCTATAAACTTGAAGATAAAGGTGCTTAAATGCCCTCCAGGCCACGTCTTGTACCATTGTCTAGTGCCAATGCTGGTACAAATGACACATATTTTTCCCAGTACCATTGATTGTACTCCCATGCTGGTCTGGGAAAAAATAAAAAAACTTAGAATGTACCAGCTGCTTCTCTTCCCACGCAGATCGTAAAAGCTGATCGAGGGAATGGGCAAAAATGCAAATCATGTTAACAGGCGATGCGGCTAGCAACCCATCACTGTATTGATTGCTTTTCCATCTTCTTGCCCACAATGACGCTAAAAGTGGCTTTTGGTTTTTGCGGCCCTGGGCTCTGCATAGAACCGCAAGACCCAAAATGCTCTGTCTTCCCCATTAGGGATAAAGACGTGATAGTATGTATGTATGTATTGATTGTACAAATGGTACCGGTGTATCTCATTAGTATCCTCCGGTATAATATACTTTAAACTGGTACGACATGCGTACGTCTGCGTGTTCACGTTGTGGTGTCAAGTTATTTTGAATACACTGTTTTACATACTTTTATAGTTTGAAGAAATATATCCTTTTATACTTCTTTACATTTATTCGTCATCATCATTAGATCTTTTTAGTCTCCACTGCAGGAGCACGACCCTCTCCGAACTACCAGAGATGTACTTGGCCAGAGCAGTTAGAGGATTTGGTCCACACTCTCCATGTTGTCCAGACGATTTTGAGAGGTCTCATTGATGTTTAAAAGCATTGTTTAGCTTGTATTTCCTCATTTCTAAGTCGCCTTCTACGCTATCACGGGAAGACTTGGAATGATCCTAAAACTTCACGACAAATGAAATTTCATTGCTCGCTATAAATTTAGAATCAATACAGCTTCAGGCAAGCTAAAACACAGCTAGAAGGCGCAATATTGTGTACATTGTGCCTTCCAGCTGGATTTTAGCTCGTAAATTCAAAGTAGCGATACCGTTTCGCAGGATTTATATATGCAATTCATCAGCGAGGCGCCGCTTTTTGATGGTTTACGTGACCATCAACGACTTGCAATTTATTTATGATCATCATTATTCATCATCATTTAGTGATGAGTAATAAAACTCCCATGCTGGTCTGGAGGAAATAAAAAAAACTTAGAATGTACCAGCTGCTTCTCTTCCCACGCAGATCGTAAAAGCCGATCGAGGGAATGGGCAAAAATGCAAATCATGTTAACAGGCGATACGGCTAGCAACCCATCACTGTACTGATTGCTTTTCCATCTTCTCGCCCACCATGACGCTAAAAATGGCTTTTGGGTCTTGCGGCCCTGGGCTCTGCATAGAACCGCAAGACCCAAAATGCTCTGTCTGCCCCATTAGGGATAAAGACGTGATAGTATGTATGTATGTATGTAATAAAACTATCAATACGACTTGATATCCGTAACTCCATCTATTTTTGCTAGTGAAAGCTCTGACTTTCAAGTTAACAAACAAACCTTGCTTTCACGTAGAAGATCAGCATCTAAATCGGTTTCTCCGTTTTAGCGCTACAATACCGCAGATAGACACACTAACAGACAGACAAACAGACCGACATACGTTAGCGTTAAACACCCGTCAGTTTTGTTGGGGGTTAAAAACGATTTGGTCCACCTAGTGTTCGCAGAGAAGCAACTTGTGCCGCTGAACGGGGAAAGCAAGAATTAGATTCCCGACACCCACTCCACCAGTACGACCCAGCGCCTCAAAGACTAAAAAGTCGTCATAGTTTTTTAAGGAGAACAAAGGCGCTGGACTGCAACATCAAAGAGGCCAGAATAAAACTCTAGGAAAGGGACCACACTGTGCCCAACTATATTACACCAAAATAAGAGTTACCACCTGGACGGGATCTGCCCTGGTCTACCTGGAAGTCGCTTAATAGACTGCGGACTCAAGTAGGTCGTTGTGGAGAGCTTTTGTCCAGGTGGAAAATGATTCATAGCTCACAGAACGCGTGCGAGTGTGGTTAATTCCTCTCCACAAACTATGGCGCACCTGATTTCCTGTCCCGGGTGTCCTACCACCTGCACCCTGGATGATTTACTGCAGGCTAACGATAAAGCCGTTGAAGTGGCTTACTACTGGGCTGATCAAATATAAAAAATCCATCGACACGCAAAGAAGAAGAAGAAGAAGAACGATTTGTTTTGCAAAGCTGTTATTAAACTTCCTCCTGTGATCAAAGGACAAAACAGGGATAAATGGAGAACCGAAGGAGAGGTCTTTGCCCAACAATGGGATCTAGTAGCAGCGTGATTTTGGGTAAATCATCCCTTTAAGAGAGATATTTAGTTTGACTGTAGAATATATATGGCAGTAAAGAATATCTACTCGTAATACAAATATATTATGACAGGCAGCACGGGGAAGCATTGTCAGTTAGATCTTTAGTCTTTTTGAACCATGAGCGCTTCAAACCGCGAATCATCCAAGTACTGTATCTGGATAGGACCATCGCACCGCAGGAGCTTAAGCGGTGTAAAAGCCCTAAGGTATCTTTTGAAATGAGTTGATTTTAATCACTGCTTTTTTCGCAGGTCTGGTTGAGTTTTCTCTAAGGGATTGTTAGTAACATATAAAATTACCATATGAAGAGATTGATGAGTTTAGATGAAGCAAAAGAGGTTTGCCAGGATCGTAGCAAGTGGAGGTCCATAGTCTCTGCCTACCCCTGCCGGAAACAGGCGTGATATTATGTATGTATGTATGTATGTATATAAAATTACCTACACTGTGCTGAATCTCTAAAGACAATAGAATGTAAGCCTCTTTTCCTCATTAATTAAACGGACAGAAGTAAATTTTCCCAGCAACATAAATTAACACCTAGTCCTTTATTTCATTAGTTGTTTTCGCAGTGGCTTAAACACAAATTGTATAAACCATGGAGTGATTACGCCCGAGGCGGCAAATGGCCGGAAATTACAGTTTTGCAGCTTTTTTCGAGTTCTTTCTATTCCGTTTGAGCCTGATTACACCTGCCGAGTAGAGTGGCGGAACAGTGAAATGGCACTCGGCCAAGACAGTGCTGTGACCTATCACATTCATACGGAATGGTTACATATGCCATATAAATCCTAAGTGTTATAACTGTTACCCATTATTGGAACGAAGTCCCTTATCGCGCGTTGCGAAAGGAGGCTAGACAAAAAAAATTAAGACCAAAAATTTTAATGACACTTTTTGCTATAGTTGTAAGCCGTGCGGCGTGCGCGTGTTTCTCTGTCTGTCTCTCTCTCTCTCGAACTTCGTTCCATCCGGGTGACCCTTGACACCTCTAAAGTTTTTTTAAATTTTTTTTTGTTTTTCTCCATTTTAGTAAGGCACATCTGTTCATTCGCGTCTGCTACAGTAGATTCTTACTTAAGTAAATTATTGTTAAAATGCCCAAATAACTGCACTGAAGACAGAACGGAATCTCCTAAGGTCCCGTGCGTTCCGCGTCCTCTTAACTCTCCCCCGTTCTCGCCTTGAGGTTGGTGGAGGAGACAAGGCGAGGACGGAGGAGAGATGCGGGGACGGGGAATGGGGACGCATATTGCGCGGGACCTTTGGACACCCTGTCATACTATTATTAATTCTGTGACCCTGTTCTGTATGTAATACTTATTTTAATTCTGTGGTATTCAATAAAATGGGGTCCGAATGACTGTCTTACCTGTTGCTGTTCTGTATATTAAGGGTTACACCAAAAGCGGTACGCAAGGCGGACGTTACTGCGTGTCCGCGTATTAGTGTCAAGCAACACTGAGCACTAACGTATAATAATAAAGTTTAATTTGGTTTGACATAGAAATAGGACGTCACTATCGTACGACTAACGTATTATTTTATAAAGTAACCCCTCAGCACTCTGCTTTGGAGTTTACTCACACCGAGCGCCGGTCCGAAAGCACTGTATCACCACTCTACTCGGTAGGTGTAATCAGACTAAAATAGCCTTGTGATGTAAGCCTGGATTAGTGGAATTTGCGCTGATTTCGTGTCAAACTGTTTTAAGCGCTGGATGTAATGTTTATTTAATGATTGTTGAATCGTGACTGAAAGTTGTAAATACCAAGAGGGCTCGATAAAATTATTGCCGGTAAAAATAGTTTGAACAACACACGCTATCAAGTCATGATGTTTCATTATGGTATAGTTGAAGGAAAACTGATCTTTCTTCATTGAGTGTGTGAGCTAACATTTTTGTCAGATTTTTCGAGTTGCCTTAAGGCATCTGACAGACTAGTGACAACAATCGTTATAACAGATGAGGAAAAACTAGTTCACTAGTGAGTGAACTAGGGTGTAAGTTTTCCTCACGATGTTTTTACTTCACCGGAAGCAAGTGGTGAAAATTAACGTACGGTACTCTTCAAAAATGGAGTAATAATCTCTCATACTAATTGTATGAAAAATTATGACTCCATTTTAATGTTTTAATTATTACCTTATAGCGCCATCTAGTGACAAGATACATAATTATCTTTATAAGGCGATGGGTAGGCCTGCTAATAGTTATTAATTTTCGTATAAACTGACGCTCGCTATAAATCCTAAAAGTTGCTACCCTACTCTAAGTATCATAATATAATTACTCTAATTATGTTTATCTATATATGTATTTATTATAAAATATAGTATCGTTGAGTAAGTATCCCATAACACAAGTCTCGAACTTACTTTGGGGCTAGCTCAATCTGTGTAATTTGTCCCCATACATTTATTAATACTTAATTACGACTGCGAAGTTACTCATAGGTGGTCCCAGCTGCATCAGAAGTGGGTTCTTTGTGTAATAAACCACAGATTATACCCGAACTTACAGCTTATAGACCGGAGAGCTAAGAACAAGTACCTATTTATAACAAGTTATGTTTCGAAACCTATTCAAATATACACAGGAATATTTCCTTCAAAAATTTCTAATACATAAGTGCTTATTATTTTCGCCTACTTTCAAAAAAATTACGAAGAGGTCGCATTTCAAGAGTTTAAAAAATATTTATTTTAGTCGTTTTTTTGTGTCATATGCAAGCAACATTAACTATAAACATACTCAGCAAATAGCCTTATTTTGTTTGTCATATTACATATTTTCATACAATTTATGACTGAAAACAAATACTTAATTACTTTTAAATTTAATTACCAATCCGCATCTCCAATTCGTCCTTTCGCCGTAAATGGCGACTTAGGAAATACAAGCTTAACAAAAGCATCAATGAGACCTCTCCAATCCGTCTGGCCAGCGAGGAGAACGTAGGCCAAGTCCTCTGGCTGCTCTGGCCAAGTATGACCCTGGTAGTACAGGAGAGGGTCGGGCTCTTGCAATGGAGATGAAAAGACCTGATAATGATAATGATGATCTACATATCTAGCTTATTTGACTATAAACGCCATCTGTATCCTTTTGGAAACAAGTGCTTTGTTGTGAAATAACATGGCGCTCAAATCGTGACATACAATCTGTTAATGTTTCTCTAAACTTTAGATATCCCAGTTAATTTCCCTTGGAAATACCATTCATGCCACCCTCATCTGTACATTAAAACTGTTCGTAGCCATTCAACGGGTCCTCTATCATTTAAACTTAGAATTCATCATACTGAACCCTTCTCATTAGGGTACCGTGGTCCTTAACGTTACGACTATGAAACAATTATAAGGGTTTGTAAAGTTGCCCGCTGTACTAATTTTGCCATTAAAATTTTACAGAGGATGGAAACTTGATGTTTTCCGTTGGTAAGTAAATGTTGAAATGTTGCCTTTTGTTTACTTTATGGTGTACGTGTTTGTTCATCGCAACTTTCGTGTGAAGTTTTGTTGTTTAAATACCTATGTATAAACATGGTAAAGCACTGTAAAACTAACGTGACATTAATATGTATTTTAACACGGCTTTTCTCACTTATTGTATTCGTAAAATTCTTTGAACGAATTTTAGGAACCTAAGGCAATACTCACATTGCCCCGCACTACGCAGCGTAGCGCGTGAATATGCGTGTTCTAACGTTGCTTGTAAGTATCTCCGTTTGTATAGAAAACACGCACAGTCCAACACACCGCGTCCCCGCGCGTCGTTTTTGTACGGCGGCCCCGTACTACGCAGCGAGGCGCTGTGCAGTACGATAATCGCCTTACACTCGTCCTGATGATCGTCTAAACCGATTGAAACATCGAAACTAGTCGGCCTTTTTCGACTTCACTACGTAAGTAAAACTGCATTTAAATATTTAAAAAAAAAACTATTTTTAAATTATTTAATCAGAGCATGAATTTTTTTTACAAGTAATTACATTTTAGTACTTAATTACACTTTGACAAACAATTCCGAAACATAATACTTATATTAACTGTGAAGAAAATAAAAGGTATAAATAGGTACCATAACTGTTTTTTACCGAACATATAGATGGCAACAGCTCGTAAATACCCCTAAATACTGATCGTGGGAATAGGCTAGAATCATGCAGGCAGGTAAGTAAAAACGTGGCGACTAGCAATATATGACACTAAATATTCATTCTGATACTTGTATATGATAGGTATATCATGTAATTGTATATTATTTGGTAATATTTATAGTGTAATTACTAATATTGTATTGCTTTTTGTGTCGCATAATTTTCTCGGTTTATCCCCATGGTTGACTGGGAGAAATGCTCTTAGCATTAATCTGCCATTTGTTAAAATCAAAGTTTTTTTAGTACTTTAGAAAATCAAAAAAGTTTGATAGATAAAATAAACAAACATTCGCCCTTTAAGAGAGATGTTTTAAGTTTGGCTTGATATGTATATCATCATCATCATCATCATTTAAACCGCATTACGTCCACAGCTGGACATAGGCCTCTCCCAAAGATTTCCAAAATGACCTATGAATATATGTATATCTGTGATACTTAAACGAATAGGCCAATTTTGATGCTGTTTATTTTATTAGAAAGCTGTCTTGATCGAGATAGTTCTTAGATATGCTTGTTGGAAATCGGTTTAGCGGTTCAAAAGGTACAAACATAAAAATAATTTTACTGGCAAATAAACTTGTTCACCTACACACCCAGCACCATTTTACCCCATAACAAGACGTGATTTGAAGTAGGAAGCAAAGTTGGGATAATTTGGCCCTGTCCTTTCCGCACGAGCAAATCTGCAGAAAGTAATAAACAGGAAAATTTGCACATACGACCGATAATAACGAGGATAATAAATAAGTACTTAGAGTTATTTTCGTGTATTAGTAAAGCCTGGTTTACATGTTGACAAGTGACAAGTGCGAGTGACAGGTGACAAGTGATATCTATGCACTTGTCACTTGTAACTCGCACTTGTCACTTGTCAATATGTAACCCAGACTTAGGTTTCGATACAACAAAAACAAACTAATTTATTAATTCACCATCTTTTTTCAAGTGGCAGATAGCTTAAAGTTGGCATCTTGACACCTGCTTACTATAAATAATTGAGAAATAGTTATAACTTATATCATTCAAAATTTATATATTGTTTAAATAAATTTTTGACAACTATTTACACACAGAATACATTATTACGTCTTTATCCCTAACGGGGCAGACAGACCCTTGGGCCGTAAGATCCAAAGGCCACATTCAGGTAGAGTGATGGTTGGCGTGAAGATAGAAAGGGAATAAAAATATTATATGCTAGCCGCATGGCATATTAATATGATTTAGATTCTCACCTATTCCTTTGATCAAAGGAAAAGAAGCTGCTGGTACATTATAAGTTTTTTCTTTTTTCCCAGACCAGCATGGAAGGAAAGCAACATTCACGAGAAAACCTACCATAAAAACTGAACCACCTAAATAACCTTAAAATTTAGTGGCTCTAAAACTATATTGTAGTATTTAGCTCCTTATCTACTATATTCTGGAGCTATGCGTGAAATAAACGCCTAATAAAACGTTACAGCTTTATAGATGGCGGTGTCGTAAACACCGATCGTTTCATTTGTATATTTTGGGCATTAACCCGATTGTGGATTTAGGCAGACGTAAAGTTTGTATTACTATATGACTCAGTTTATACCAAACTGCTGGTTCTATCCCTCTCCAACCCGTCTAGAAAACAAGTGTAGGCGCAAATTCCTCTGGCTACTCTGGCCAAGTATGTCTCTGGTAGTTCTGAGAGGATCGTGCTTAGTGTTGTAAAAAACTCGAGTCCAAGAGTCTAAATTTGCAAAGTCAACTTAATTGTGCATGCTTGCTAGTCGACATTGACAAGTCAGAGTCAAGTCGAGCACGAGTCGTCGGAGCCCAGACTCGAGTCGAATAAAAACTCAAGTCTGATAAGAGCTCCGAGTCGCAGAACCAATTCGAGTTCGAATAAACTCGAAGCAACTTCAACTCAACAAACTTTTACAACAAGTTATACAAAGCGTTACAACCATTAAAAACTTTATTTATTATTAATGATAGGTATTATAAGGTGCTTATATTGATTAGGTACTACGAATAACAATATTTGTTATTAACTTTGAATAAACAATTATGATTTTATGAGCGCGATTCAGTCCATAATATGACTCGAGCACACGACAGAGTCTAGCACTTATACCGAACTCGAGTCTATTACGGGAGCTTGAGCATAACTCACTCATTGAACAGTGGAGTCGCTATTTACGAGTCGAGTCTTGTGATTTACAGTCATATTAAGACTCCCAGACTCTAGTTTTTTATAACACTCCTTTTATAACGCTCCTGCAGTGGAGACAAAATACCTGATGATGATGACTGGTTCTATTCGATTCAGTTTAGTGCTATGCTCACCCAGCCAGCGTTTTGCAGTATGAACGTTGGAGCCCTTCTGTATCCGTAGCCAGATTGCTTAGATGGATCTAATTACGTCCACTATTTTGTGTCCTTGGTCAGATTTCAGTAGTTTTACTAAAGACACTTAAAATAAAGATATCTGTTTTTAGGTTCACTTTGGAAAGAACATAATTGCTGTTACAGTAACGAGCCGATATGGGTAATTATTGATTCCGTTTTATCGTCATTAGCGTCAAACTTATAACACGCCCCTTTTTTGTCAGGGGTTAAAAAATAGAGTCTCACATGGCCTATTAAATTTATTCTGATTTACGTCAAAATTAAATTCTATTTAAGTAGTAAAATTAACAGGAAACTTGAAACGGCATTTTAATTAATCGCAGCATTCGCACCGCAGCCTAGATTACTCTCTAATTATAAAGAGAAGTGAATTCAGTACGAGTATGTAAATTATAATATGGCTTGAAAATCTTGGTGCTGGAAAATTTTCCATACAATGCACAACACATTCATGACAATAAATTGAATACAAGAAAAAATCTTTTTGACACAAGATTTTAATAAATGTTTACTTGTTATTAAAAATTACTGAAATAGATAAAAAGTTTTATTCTGATAAGAAAAAAAACTATATTTTTAGTCCTCTAATAATTCCCAACAATCTCCTTATTCTTTTGAAATACCCCAAAGCATTTTAAAGTGTAGTTTGGGTGAGGTTAAGGGGACTCCCTTACCCTACACCAAACTACACTTTTTCATACAAACGTAGTCTACGTTTTATTTCGAATGCCCGATTTCGACAAAATTTTGTAATTTCAAATATATTGCAATTATCTAGGGTTGTAAATGGTTTCCTACACTAAAAATAATAACTTGAAAGAAATTATAGTTAGTTTTGTCACTTATGTCATAAGACACTATATATATAATTTTTGACCATTAGTATGGGAAACTTCTACATCCTTATATATTTTCTTTCCAGTGTATAACTTTAATTAAGTCGGTAACCAATTATTACCATATATATATTTTTAATGAAATCTGATATGTGTTTCAAAATAAAATGAAGACTACGTTTGTATGGAAAAGTCTAGGGTAAGGGGATTATTAACAAGAAAATCCTCATCCGATTTAAATGTTTACGCTCCAAACCAAAATTGAGGGTTAAGAAAATCACGTTCTCATCTCATTCGCGTAAGAGACTCTTTGGGCGCGGATTACGACCCACGGCAGTACAAAAACAGTCTAGCGAGCTTCTAATAAAGCCATTAGTATGAAGACACTGTGTTTCGTGTTCAGGAACAATTTTGCAAACAACAAAATTGAGAGATTTAAAGAAATCCCGTCACTTAACAAACTCACGTCCTCAAAGCTATTACAGCAAAGCTCATTTTTTATATTTGATGACGGTTCTCAATTTAGAATCCGGATATTGTTCAAATTTTATTAGAAAGAAGAATAAGAATAATTTATTTGCTTAAATAAAGTACATAAGATGTCAATAATATCATCATCTTCATCATTTCAGCCGCATAACATCCTCTGCTGGGCATTGGCCTCTCCCAAAGATTTCTAAAATGGCCGATCAAGAGCGGAATACATCCAGCGCTGTCCAAACTACCCTGGTTAGTCTTGGTCGTTATAGGTGGTCCTACGATTCGTTTGCGAGTACGCTGTCGCCATTCGAGAACCTTTTTGCCCCATCGGCCATCGGTTGGTCGCGCTATGTGTCCCGCCCACTGCCACTTTAACAAGCTCATCTGCTGGACTATATCATTGACTTTTGTTCTCCTACAAATTCAGTCAATAATATAATTAGTGTCAATATTTATGTAGTCAAAGGAATTTTTCGATTAAGATATTATATACATTGGTAAAAGTAGCCTGTGTTAATTCAGGGTATCACCTTCCTACATACCAAATTTTATCAACATTGGTCCAGCCTTTTGCGCGTGAAGAAGTAACAAACTTACACACTCACTAACTTTCGCCTTTAAAATATTAGTGTGATTAGAAGATAATAAATATTGTTTTTTTTTTTTCAAAAAACACTGGCATTTATTTACTTTGCACATCAGTTAACATCTAAATTAAAAACTTAATTAAAATCTAAATTAATCTAAACAAATAATAATAATAAAAAAGAAAAACCTTACAAATAGAAAACGTCTTCTAGATCATTGCCCTGCGGTAGAGTGCCCAAAAGGCTGGCAGCATTACCACGTTGGATGGCAATGCTTATTCGTTGGGCAAAATAATTGCCAGCCCTTTGGTCACCCGACACTTCGACTAACTTTTGACTAAAAATTTTAAAAAGTTTGTGAGTTGGTGGTCCCCACGGACCCAAAGTCTCAACCCCAAACGGCCCAAATATGAAGCCGTTCCCTAAGCATTCATATTTGCGCGAGTTTTAGGGCGCCAGCCTTAGAGCTTGTGTACCGTGAAGCAGGCCGCCAGAGTGTCGACACACGTAGCGTCCCACACCAACGGCTTTCCCAACCTCCACGGCACAAGCGTCATACCATCCGGTCTCTTGCCATCATCGCGCGCCAAACCATTTGGTTCTAAAATTGCTGGCAACCCGATGGTGACAAGAGCGCGGTGTACTATATTATTTAAATTAGCATGACGTGCCAAACGGCCGGCGCTCTTAGTGCACGAAAGTCCGTGGTGACCGAACTGGTCTACAGTGTCACCGCAAGGGCAAAGATGTGGAACGTTTGTCTTTGCTCCTAAACGTAAGCATGTCGCCAAACGAAGGGTGTGGTCATCCAGGAAAGTCCGAATGTTCCAGGAAGGCAGAACCTGCAACCACAAGCCAGACTCCCACTCAGCAGTGGCAATGAGACGAGCGCGCTCTACAGAGTTGCTGTCAGAAGATTGTAAGAGATTACTCTGTACAAGTCTGCAAAGCGGCTCGTCCCACTGTCTCTGCGAGGAAGGGTGTTCGGGAAATTTAGAATTTTGGGATGCCTCTGACAATTGATTTGATTAATTAAGTACACAAATTCAATATTAAAGTATTCTATATGAGTTAATGAGAATTGGTTTGTTTATTTCCGGAAGTGCAGACACTAAACTTTAGTAGACGACGTTTAGGCTGGAATATTTCAGTTTTTCTCTTCGGTAGTCGGGTCCCGAAGACTGATCAGATTATCGAAGGGTCCTTGCACCGTATATTTGATAGACATGCATTGCACGTTCGTTCTGATAATCAAATCGGTTTCTCTAGCCGAAAACGCTTATACCGATATCGAGGCGTTTCTGTTTCGTTTTCATACGACTGCCTGAAATTGGACTGTATTGAGTGAATTCGTTCCAATAACTTGATCAGAGAAACAAGTTGGTTTCTCCATAAAAAAAACGACGGGTTGCACTCTGGGGGGAGTGCCGGCAGAAGTGAAAACACAGCAGTATGGCCACTACACAGACGGTCGAGCCATCAGCTGTCACCATCACGCTGTAACATAAACACACACGAACATTCGTGCAAGCGCCCTGCGCCGCCTAAACGAAACAGCAGGCGCAGGCATACATTTTCACCGCGCCGTAGAAAGAGAGGGGGATACTCCCTCTCCTACGCCGCGCCAGCTGTCTACTCTTCATCCGTCTTACGAATTTTCGATCAGGTCACGTGTCCTGACGCGAGTTTAACATTTTTTACCCATTCCAAAAAAAGTGCACAACGCCGCTAAAGAAGTTTTCACTTCAAAAATACGTTATTCGTTTGATAGTGACGTCCCATTTCTATGTCAAACCAAATTAGACTTTATCATAATACATAAGTGCTCAATGTTGCGTAACACTGAAACGCAGATACAAAGTAACGTCCGTTTTACGTACAATACAATACAATACAAATACTCTTTATTGCACCATAAACAAAAGGAAATACAAAACAGAAAAAAAAAATAAGACAGAATTATGATACAAAGGCGGACTTATCGCATAGCAATCTCTTCCAGTCAACCTTTGGGTAGTGGGAGAAGTGAATATTTAAGAGAGGCGGTGCAGTATGTCAGATATACTGTAAATAGAATAAAAAATAGAACCTGCCACAATAAATATATAATATATGTATATATATAAATACATACAGATACTTACACTACATACATAAATATGAATTGATAGACATACAAATATACATATAATGTATTATAATAATAATTAAATATGAGCATAATGCGAAAGAATCCACAAAAAAAAAAAAAAACATAAGCTAGATAGATAGTGAGCTTTTAACTGCGTTTTGAAGCTGCACAAACTTTTAGCGCTACGGATATTATAAGGCAGAGAGTTCCACAGACGAACAGCTTGAACGGAGAAGGACTTAGAGTAGTATGTGGAAGAGTGGAGGGGGACTTGAAGGCGGAGATTATAGAAGCTGCGTAAGTTGCGATTAGAGACATCAGTTAAAAACATGAATCGCTCTTTTAGATAACTGGGAGAAGAAGGTATGAATAGTATGGAGTATAAAAGGGAGAGGATGTGATAATTACGACGAAGTCTAATAGGGAGCCACTTGAGTTGCGCGCGGAAGTTGGAAACATGATCATATTTGCGTAACCCAAATATGAACCTGATGCACAAATTTTGAAGACGCTCAAGCTTATTAAATTGCTCTTCAGTGAGGTCTAAGTAGCAGGGGTCAGCATAATCGAGAATGGGAAGGAGTAAGGACTGGGCGAGCGAAATTTTGGTTTCAATGGGTAGGAAGTTCCTCAGTCTTCTAAGGGATCCTGCAGCACCAAATACCTTTTTACTGACTTCGGTGATTTGAGGCGACCACGATAGTGTTCTATCAAAATAAACACCCAAATTCTTGACACTCTCACTGTACTCGACCCTGACGCCATCAAAAATAATAGGAGGAAGAGAAGGCCAATCAATCCTGGAGATAAGCCAATGACTGCCTATGATAATAGCTTGGGTCTTGGATGGATTGACGGCAAGACCAATCAGAGATGTATGCTAAAGCTTCATTGATTTTTCCTATCCCATTGGTAAGGTCATCTACTGTCGAGCCAATATATTTGGAGATCATCGGCATATAGATGATAGGAAGTACAGAGTTCGAAGGTGATAGAATTGATGAATAGTGCAAAAAGTAATGGGGATAGCACACCACCTTGTGGGATTCCTGTAGTAGTGTCGCACCAGGAGGAAAAACGGTCTTCAATTCGAACTCTTTGTTGGCGACCATGTAGGTATGAATGAAACCAGTCGATTACTGAAGGAAATATGTTCAGTGTTCGCATCAGGCCTAGTAGAATATCGAAGTCAACCATGTTGAAGGCATTGCTAAAGTCGATCAAAGTCATAACAGTTAGTAGCGTGCCATCCATGGTAAAGCGAATGTCATCGGTGACATTCACCAACGCGGTCGTCGTACTATGTCCTGCACGAAAGCCAGATTGAAAGGGATTAAGGAGGTTGTTTTTATTAAAGGAATTGAGTTGGTTCTGGACTAAACGGTCAAGGATTTTTGATAGGAAGGGTAGTATAGAAATCGGACGGAAGTCGGAGAATGAAGATGGACCTAAGATGATGTACCGCTTTTGGAGTAACCATGTTTCTATTTAAGTGTGATGTTTACGTAACAAGTTTATTTTATTTGCCAGGCAAATTAAAATCCCTGACTTTAAGGCATTTACCTCCAATAACTTTTAAACCACTTAACCGAGCCAAGCAAACATAGCTAATAACCGTTTCGATTAAGTCATCTTTCAATTTTAAAATATTTTTTAATCATTTTTCTGTATTGGTGATCGAATGGGATTGAGATTATGCATTTTTGGCGTTTTTTACTTCCATTTCTATGTAAAAATCATAAGCTCTAAATAAACGGGTTTCTGTTATTGTAAGTATACCATTGAAGATATAGATAACAATATTAAATTTAAAAAGAGTGAATGTTGCAAAAAATATTTACAAAAAAGTTTAAACAAAAATCCGGCCGTGTTCGCTACTTTTTACAAAACTTTACTTTTGCCTTTTTGACACTCAAATAATAAACTCAGCATTAACGAGGCAATATCAATAAGCTCGACTTTTGCAGCCCCAAATTTCGTGCGTCAAAGCCTCAAAGCCGGAATAAAACTGAATTTTTTGAGTTGAAACTTTATTGACTTGAAAGCTTTATAAAAACTTTATTTACGGCAAATTTTCCTCAATATGAAAACTTTCTGTGGTAAAAATATGAGTTTAATGAAGGTTTTAAAAGCTCAAATTGACACAATTTGTTTCTGGGTTCGTAACTCCCCCTCAATTTCTAATCAAAGACATAAACTTTTCAAAAATCAAATCCATTTCTTTTATTTATTTATATTGATAAATAATTTTTCACTAGTTTACACTTCTTTTTCATGCGCTTTTCCGCTTTTTCTTCTCTAAATATTGATATGAATTTCAATAGAATCAAATATCTTGTGAACGTAGTAAATTTTCAAAACTACGAACCCTACCGATTTTGATAAAATTTCACATTCGGATCAAATTTGGATCACCGCACAAGTATGCCCTTTCAAACAAGAAAATAATTTTTCAAATCGAAGATCGGGATGATACAAACAGATAGTAATTTGTTACTAATTTCTTAAATGTTGTTATGGTATTTTTGGAAAAGGAGTCATGAGGTAAGGGAGAGTAAATCAATCGAAACCTGGTCGGATTTTTCCGACTATATTACGTGAGTCAACCGCCTTAAATAATTTAGTTTGTTTTAATAAAATGATTTGGTTTTGGTGGCCTGACGTCAACTCTATGGCAAAATATCTTTTAGACAATCAGACAGAAAATAATCTAAACAACAGCTGATTGGAACCTTCTTATTTGTATATACATAAACATATAATTACAAGTACAAATCAAATCCTTTAAATAAATATTATTTATACCATGTCCATACAAATTGTTGTCTATGATTGCAAAAGTTCAGAATGTTTGCCAAATCCATTCTCTTCCGTGGAATCTTGGGACTAATATTAGTTCAGTTGGTTAATTGCAATTAGTTCGCGATACGTCTGGGGACGAGTTGCGAGCCGTAATTGAATAAACAAGTTTAAGTTTATTTGAATTTAGACCGTAGGCTCTACCAAATTTTATTGTGAAGAATAACTGTTTGTTATTTAAGAAGATTTTAGTTGAAGTTTAACTTTTTTTACATTTGCAGGTTAAGTATTAGTTCTTATTCAGTTTTAATTAAAATTTTAAAAAGTATAGTTTTTTTTTTAATAAACATTTTTCATACTAAATATAAAGGGAAATATAATCGTCAGTTACTAGGAGCTTAGTGGCCCGGTGGAAGTGCGCGTTATTAGTGCTTTCACAGGTAAAGCGACGCCGGGCGTGGTCCGCACTTGGAAGGGTAACCAAAAGTAGCATAAAAAATTCTCGGGCTCCTTCGTGCTTCGGAAGGCACGTATAAGCTGTTGGTCCCGGCTGTCATCGTTGTATGGCAGTCGTTAAGCTATGTCAGATGCATTTAGGCAGCTTGAAAAATCTGACACCAGTGGCCACTTACACACACGAAAAACAACACCATCGTGAGTTTATATACTTACCACATTGTAACAATCTTGGCCCAATACTACAAAAACTGCAAAGCTAGGGCTTAGTCGGTACTATTAAAAATAAGGCGTGGCGCCGCAGCGGTATAGGTGTCAAAACGCTCTAAAAGTGCACGCGGGAGAAGCTGCAGATGAAAACAAATCTACCGTTAACTCTAAATGAACTAGGCTTTACATTAAACTTGAGAATATAGGTCGCATGCTCTTACTAATACGTTGTGTCAACGCTTCAGACGTCAAGGTGGAAGAGGTTGAGTCAATGAGTCATTACTTAAACATGAATAATTCTTATCATAGACCTAGAATTTTTTGTACTGCGTAAGATTAGTATAGAGGCAAAACAAACAAGGATTAGTAAAAATAGTACAAGTAGATTTGCTTTTAGTCCGTGGCGGTACAAGATCAAAGTTTTATGTGGGCGAAGTAGTTACTTATTTAAACCTCTTTGCACATAAAAAGTGTACAAATGGCGCCGACTTAACGCTAGGTCCTTTTAGTTCTGCGAGTCCTTTTAGTAAGTAGAAAAACCAGTTTCCGACGCGAGGTGTCCTATCAAAAAGTTTATTCCTTCCACGTACGAGGCTCAACAGACCGCGAAGCTGAGCTGTAAAGGGTGGTGACCGCCTACACCTTTCTCCGTCTCTGCAATCATCTTATTAACGAACATTCATATTTTGGGCACAACAAATATTCGCAGGTATTTTTGCCAGTACATTAACTATACTAGCAGTGGGCGGGACACATAGCGCGACAAACCGATGGCCGATGAGGCAAAAGGGTTCTCGAATGGATATCACGTACTGTAGGATAATTTTATCTCTTATTAAAGGCATTTTTTAAATATTGTTTTAGTGCAAAAGCTAAAAACTACTAGCGTTTCGGAACGAATACGGCTGGGAAGATTACGCCGAAAGGAACCCAGTTCAGCATTGGTTCCTACCCAACCTGATAGGCTATGTTACAAATACAATACAGATTTACACTAAAGCTATATACTTAAATTATACAATTGCAATTTGCAGTAGGAGCGTAGGACACCCACCCACAAGGTGGTCTGACGACCTGACTAAGGTCGCTGCAAAACGTTGTATGCAAGCCGCTCTAGATCAGTCAGATAGAGAGGCCTTTGTCCAATAGTGGACGTTATGCGGCTGAAATGATGATGGCGATTAACTATATCATTTGATATCTAAAAATAACGCGTTACAAGAAATACTTGTTATGAAAATTCCCATATCCAGCCACATCGCTCGCCAAAGGAATACGATCGAACTTTCTTCAAGTTGCGATCATTTATAACCAAACCCCGGGTGACTGTCATTTGTCTTGTTAAAGTTGAAACGAAGCTGAAAGGTATGTTGTACGAGTATATTTATGAAATTTCTGAGATAAACTATACTAGTACTAATTTGCCTATGTAGGGGATTTTGGGTTGAAATTAGTGCGTGAATCTGCGGGGTGAAAAACCTTTGCCGTTGTTATATGCGATATACGGGTTACTCTATACAGTATCTACAAGCCGATATGTTCGAAACATCTGCCAGTAGCTGACTGACATCCGGAGGTCTTTCTGAGAGTGAATGTGACTACAGACGCGTGCACGAAGTCGTCCCGACCCACGCTGGGTATATGTGTGGGAGTGAGACGTTCTGGAGTAACCAATATTTGCATATTAATAATGTCTGTGCCACATGTTACATTTTAACCCCCGACCTTTACTGAGGGGTGTCTATTTGTGGCATCGTAGTGCTCAACCGGATGGACATATTACGGTGCGTTTTTTTTACATGAAAGCAAGTTCTATTGAGGTGGTATGTTTGATAAAAATCGGTTTTGCCGTTGAAAAGTTTATTCGGCCTTAACGCTTGAAAGTCAGGGCTTTCCCTAGCAATTAATAGATACTCACATACGCTACACATCACTAGATGGCGTTGTCGTTTTTTTTTTAATTTGCCTATCAAGTTAACGTTTATTACGTAAACAAAATATTTAGAGCAATCAAACATTTCTTGGCCTTTATCCACATGGATAAAGGCCAAAAAATGTTATACATATAACTGTGGTGATTGTATGGAGGAAATAAATTACGTTTTACTTTGAAATCTGTGACTATTTGCCACTTCACTCAAGGTTTTGTCTTCAACGTAGCTTTAGTATTCACCAGCCACAGATTTACCACAGTAAAGTGTTCAACCCCGCAGCTTCCATTTCGCTATAGCCACTTAATCTCTGCGAAGATTCATCTCGCGCCGATCGTTTGAGCGTAATGAATAACAAATAGGTGACTATTAAGCTGGGATTACAATAGCAGGTGCACATTTTTCCTTAGAAATATCTCTGTGGGATTGTTTTGACGAACAAGTACGTTTTTCAGTACTAGATATTTAGGTGTGACCTTGCGACAAAGCCGTGTAGTTTCCGGCAGAGTAGAATAGGGCGCTTTCAAATCCTCCTGTGAATGTCGCAGAAGGCGACTGAGGAAATACAAGCTATACAAAGCTTGTAAACAACAATAGGACTTCTCTAACACGTCTGGCCAGTATGGAGATTGGAGAGTGTACGCCAAATCCTCTAGTTGCTCTGGCCAAGTATATGGCTCTAGTATAGTATAGCGAGGGTCGCGTGCTCCTGCTGTGGAGACTAAAAGCACTTGATGATGAGTTATCCATAAAAGCAATAAACTTAACCATCACTACAAAGCTTATTTTAAAAAAATATTACTTTATTTATCTACTGTACCTCTATTCTAATTAAGATTACGTCCTAGAATTGGATTTGGCGGGAGCGAAACAACATCAAATTCTCCGAAGAGGCTCGAAGGTTTGGATCTGAATCCCCACGCAAAGCCTCCCAAAGGATTGGGGAAAAGATCCGTGAATCCAACAAACTGAAATAAACTAATTTCAAGGACACAAAGTTGAGGTTTTTAAATAATGGCAATGATACTAGAAAGACCTCTATGGCCTAATGATTACTTGCCACGCTGTCACACTGAAAGTCCCGGGTTCGATCCCCTGTCAGGCTAAGATGGAAAATAATCTTTTTCAGATATACCTAGATCTTGGATGCTTATCTATACTTAATATATTTGTTATAAATTATAGTATCGTTAAGTTAGTATCTCACAGAAGTCTCGAACTTACTATGGGGCTAGCTCAATCTGTGTGATTTGTCTATGTATATTTGTCCATATAAACGATGACTTCACGGAAGTCTCTAATCAAGAAGAAACAAAAAATTACAACTGCTTCATGATTGTTCCTGATAATGTAGTCGCCGCCTTAGAAAATACGTTTTGCTTTCACACGGCACCTACTAACGAAGAAAAGGATAGTGTCTATCTCGCATCTAAATTAGACCCGCGTTTATGTGATGTGTTGTTTGCAATGTGTTCCTGATCGTTAACGTGAATGGGATTAAAGATCTTCACCAAAGCTCGTTTCTGGACGCATCATCAGCTGTGCTGTTTTGGAGCCAGGAGTGCACTTTCCCGCTTTTTAGGGTTCCGTATCCAAGGGGTAAAAACGAGTCTGTCTGTCACCAGGCTGTATCTCATGAACCGTGATAGCTAGACAGTTGATATTTAAGTGGAGTTCCTAAATAAACGCGAGTTTTGATAGATAATGGTACGGAACACTTCGTGTGCGAATCTGACTCGCACTTCTCAAGGATGCTAGAGTTTTTTGAAGTGGAGAAGAAATAGCCAAAACACTTCGAATAATTTGACTATAGTTATATATAATATGACTCGATATGCATTATTCCAACGAGGAAACCTCAAGATATTTGTCAATTTTAAAACCACGTAGATAAATACGTTTTGCTATTGTATTTACTACAATTATAAAAACAAAAGCAATTTGTGGGTATAAGACTCATTAGTTTGTAAACAGATGAGGTCACATAACTTGCATAAAAACTTGGATTTATATTATTATATGTTCAGAGTGCGAATTACTCGTTTGGTTAACACATATTTACTTACTTGAAGACTTGTCACGGCCTATAAATATATATGTTTTATTGGAAAAAAGCCCTTTCTTTTAAAAATCACCTTTTTAAAAAAGCGTTTTACTGGCCAGACAATTTTATACTCGCACTTGACAGGCCTTAGCTGAAAATCAGTGAGCTACTCTTTGAGCAGCACGAATCACTGAGCTATGACCTTTTTGGACTGCTGTAGCACACAGATACAAAGTTGTTCATATATGTCCTCAATACGTTGTTTTTACATGTTTTGTTTTGTAATTTTTGTATTTTTATTCTGTATGTGTGTGACTATAGCCACAAATAAACGTTTTATCTATATATCTATCTATCTATCTTATAGGATTTTTTTAAACTTTACTTACATAGGATATTGAGCATTTTTGCTAAAAATACCAGAGGATTTACTAACAAAAAATGCTCATTAGGCGTGCCGTGCCTAAGCTCGCGAGTGATGTAAGTACACTCGCGTGATGCAGCGCAATAGCGCACGCTTCCCGCTGAGATTTCCAAAAAAATGTTTAGGTATTTATGTTCTAGCTGACTCGACCCTAGAATAGGATAAATGTAGCATGTGTAAACACAATAAATCGACCTACACAGAAGGGAATCCTGCGGTTTTATGCTCGTCGTAAAATTCGTTTACGTCTTTTGAAAACAATAAAATCGGCCAAGTGTGAACGTTATAGTATCGTGCGGATTTACCCGATTAGACTTGTATTGAATGAAAAAGGACGTTAGGCTTTTATGTTAGGAAAGGGAGTGAAAATTGGATTCAACCGAAATTGATTTGAAAACTTTTCATGAGCATCTAGATGTGTAACTAATTTTGCTTGATATAATATATTGTTTTGTACACCTACAAGTATTATTCAGAGCTAAATTAAACTAAAAACCTGTTACGTTACAAAGATTCTTAAATCTAGCAGTATCGTATGTTTTTCTATGGCTTGTGGAATAGGTAAACTAAGAAGCGAAAAGAGCAATTTGCTAATCGTAACTAGGTATTATTTGTAATAATGAAGCAAAGTAAGAAAAATCCTGTAGATTTTTTGAATTTTAACGTGCCAAATCGTACCAATCCCAAGATATGGAATTGAAAATTTGTTTGAAACTTCGATTCGATACTAAAACTTCGAATAAGTGCTAGCTACCAGTTATTTATTAATATATTTTCTTCTAGTCTATGACATACTTATCTACCTACGCATAATAGAGATCTTACAATCTTATCATCATTCGAGCATATCCCGGTTGCATCGACAGCAGCAATGTTTCAAAGCCCGGGGGTCCGCTATACTTCATGGTTTGACGAGGTTATTGGTTTTTACACAGAGCGACTGCCGTCTGACCTCGGCAACCCGACGGGTAGACCAGAATCAATCCTTGTATAGGTTTGAGCAAAACTTGATGGCGCTCGGGTCTTTATCAACTTTCTTTTCGGATAATCAGGTGATCCAAGCTTGCAATATCCTAACCAGACTGGAAACTACTTTTCAAAAAGTACACTTTCCAGTAGAATTAAAAATCAAGACCTCCGCGTCAAAAAGCGAATGCCGTATGACCCAAAGGGATCACTAGACCACGGAGGCAATCCTTTTCACAGATCACTGTAGATCTTACAATCTATTGAGTGTTTATATATGCGAGCTCCAAAGTTAACCCCAAATCAGCACTATAATTGTAGCCTTAGTTTGCTTAACTAATGATAGCTCTAGGTAATCTTAGTTTAAGGTCTATTTACTTGCAGTTTAGAATAAGTAATAGATATTCTATTAGATCTTCGCAGTTTTTAATTAGTAACCATCAAATGTTATTGAGCTTTGGAACACAATTAAGCATTTCATACGAAGTTACTGCAATATTTGCTGAGGACTCAAATGAGACGCTGCAGTATAAATTATCACGTCTTTATCCCTGACAGAGTAGACAGAGCCCAGGGCCGTATGACCCAAAGGCCACGTTAAGCGTCATGGTGGGCGTTAAGATGTGGAAAGATAAATCAAAATAGTGATGGGGTAATGTGGGCTAGCCGCTTCGCCTACTAACATGATTCAAATCTCGCTCATTCCCTCGATCGACTTTAACGCTGCTCGGCGCAGGAAGAGAAGAAATTAGTACATTCATCATCATCATCATCATGTATTATTGTCTCCACGGCAGGAGCACGACCCTCTTTGCTACTAAGCTATACTTAGCCAGAGCAGACAGAGTACTTGCCCTACACTCTTCACGCTGGCCAGACGGGTTGGAGATGTCTCATTAATGTTCATAAGCTTTGTTTAGCTTATATTTTCTACGTCGCTTTCTGCAACATCCGTGGGAGGACTTGTAGTGACCCCATTCTACTTTGCCAGAAACCACATGGCAAAAATAGTACATTCTAAGTTTCTCCTTTTCTTCCAGACCACCTTGGAAGATATCATTTATTATTTAGCAGCAATATACAAATATGGCGTTTTACCAGCAGGGCAAATTATAACCCTCAGTGTTGGCATGGATAATCAGATGATATATCTTCTCCGCTGTCCCTGGTGACCCTCATTTCATTATTTTATTTTTTTATTTATTTGTAAAATAACGTGAATCTATCGTTACAGTTTTTACCAATGTGATAGACAAGCAATAATATATTTAATCATAAAACAAAACACATAATGCAAATCTTGTGGATTCGTTCAGAGAACAGGTAAAAATATATTTTTTTTCTGCAAGTCGGTTGAGCGTGCGCAGCGTCCGCGTTAGCCGCGCTTTTTTCAGTAGCTCGGTGCGAGAGATGTGCACCACGAATAATGGCGGGCGGAGGCGACGCCCTGCGTATCCGTTTGGAACACACAAACTTACCAACCTTAGTAAATCCGGATTATTAATCTTTCCACGAATCAGATTAAATACATATGAGGCCAATGCCAGGTTCCTCCGTACACCCAATTCGGTGTATCCAACAATACCGAGAACAAATAAGCCCGGATACATCAAAGGGTAGCACGTCATATCCTGCTTTAAGCTCAATGCCTGATTTGAAGGGAGTTACTGCATAAAATCTAAAAAAAAGGAGAGGTAAAAAGTACCCGTAACCGAAGGGCATGTATTGATGAGTTTAGATGAAGCAAAAGAGGTTTGTCAGGATCGTAGCAAGTGGAGGTCCATAGTCTCTGCCTACCCCTGCGGGAAACAGGCGTGATATTATGTATGTGTGTATGTATGTACTCCATAAAATAATACATAAGTCGTAAGATAGTGACGTCTTAATTCTATGTCAACTAAATAAGACATTGTCATCATAATATACGTTAGTGCTCATATTATTTGACAATGAAACGCGGATACGCACTAACCTCCGTCTTACGTACCGCTTTTGGAGTAACCCCCCTGTACCCAGATTATGCTGTTGCTGAGGCCTGTTTTTGATCGGAAGTAAACTCACAACGTATTCACTCATCAATACGATGAAAAAGACTTAATTTGTAGATATGTCTAATCTAGAAATATTATTTCGGTATTCATACAATTTTTTTTATAAATTTATTAACTAAACCGCCAACCGCCACTAAATGGTTACTGGAGTCGATGGATTCCTCCATTACCTGAAATGCCACATGTACCTTCCGACTCAGTTTATATATTTTTTTATACAACGTGTAACGGAAAGAAGAAAGTAAAAGTACTAATCAATGTGAACAACTTTTAATATGAAACCATCCCTGAAATCGCAAAATCGATCTGTATTGCCATCACTGATATGGCACTTCATAGAAACGGAGCAGCATATATACCTAGTACTACTACAAACAAAACAACACATCCGTGTACACGTCAAAATGTGTGAGTTCAACAATCAGGGTCACCGCCACAGAATTTGTTGCTTTGCTTACCTGTTTTCATCACTCGGAAATTTATAAAATGTTTGTTCTTTATTGTTTTTCTTGGATAAACAGTGATAATATGCGCAGTTTTTCACCATTATGATTCAATAATCCTTAGTAACTCGCGTAAAGTCAACGTGCGACTAGCAAGAACCCTCTTTTACAGGCGCTTACACGGCCCATTAACGGGAGAGGGGTTGCGGGGACGCCAGATTGCGGGGGACGGTGCGAGTTTCCGTTCTGTATGTAATACTATTATTAATTCTGTGGTTCCATACAACATTAAACACCTACCGTGCCAAAATGTATTAGTTATATGTATGCGTGCAAAATTTCAGCTCAATCGGAAAACAGGAAGTGGGTCAAATTTAACTTGAAACTACATAAAAGCTTGTATGAAACACCTCTAGACCACATCTTATAAAAATGAAATAAAGAAAACTGCACCAGAGGAATTTAGACCCACAGTTTTACATACTACTGTGTACGTTGGCTAAAAATAATTCATAAGAAAAAAAGATTCACGTCAGCACAAATCATTCAACTATGTATTTAGCACGCAAATATTGATAAGTCAAGGTAATATAAAGCCTACACAAGAGTAAGTACATATTATATTATGAATGAATCACATGTGTTAAAATATGCTTCTGGTTCCGTATTCCTAACCACAAGTCAGCTAGAAGCTGCAGGTTCGTGTGTAAATGTATAATTAAAGATAGAGGTCCTTAGTAACTCTGGGATCGAACGTAGGTTTTTAGGGTTCCGTACAAAAGTAAACAAAATAGGACCCATATAAAATGACTCATGTCTGTCTGTCCGTCCGCCTGTAAAAATAGGGAAATGTTTAGGGGACAAATTAGGAAATTTAAAATAAGTTTTTCAAACCTTATTGTGCCTTAAATCAAATGAAAGGGCTCGTTATGATGATCTTAAATATATATTTTTTTATTATTATAACAAAAATAGTTTTGATTTTATTCATGAAAGACGACAACAATTTTTCATTCCCCGATCTCCGAAACTACTGACTCTAAAATTTCAGAAAAAATGAAAGATGCCTGTAGATTACAGGAATACCTATTAATTCTGTCATTTGAAAATAAAGTATTTACGGAAAATTGTTTACTAAAAGCGCTAGTAGTAGTTAACTCGCGTGTCATTGTGAGGATTTGAAATATAATTGAATTTTTTACCCTCTCCACGCGAGTTTAACTCGCACTGGCCGGTTATTTTATAATTAGTTTTGCTATAAAAAAAAAAACTGGCCGGTTATTTTTTATAATTAGTTTTGCTATCAATAAAAAAATATTTTGGGCACCCGAAAATTTTCGTCATGGGAATGCAGGATAATGGTGGTATATACAGTGTATTCTAGAATCTATGCAAATATCTTCAAAGTCATATGAATATTTGATGGTTTAAGCATAAAATCAAGGTATTAAAAGCCATTTTAAGTGGCCATTTCAAATACCTACGTTTTGTTATTCATATCCGGTAACCTACTCCAGGTGCACCCTTTTCGATTAACATTCTAATAAAGGTATATCACTTGATAAACTTACGTGTTCTGTCAAAGGTGGTTTCATCTTCATGAAAAATTCGTCCAAGAATGCTACAAAATTTAAAAGTATACATACTATCACGTCTTTATCCCTAATGGGGCAGACAGAGCATTTTGGGTCTTGCGGTTCTATGCAGAGCCCAGGGCCGCAAGACCCAAAAGCCACTTTTAGCGTCATGGTGGGCGCGAGAAGATGGAAAAGCAATCAAAACAGTGATGGGTTGCTAGCCGCATCGCCTGTTAACATGATTTGCATTTTTGCCCATTCCCTCGATCGGCTTTTACGATCTGCGTGGGAAGAGAAGCAGCTGGTACATTCTAAGTTTTTTTTATTTCTCCCAGACCAGCATGGGAGATAAAAGTATATCACCAGATAAACTCACGTGGTCTGTCATCTGGAAAAAAGTGGTTTCATCTACGTGAAAACTTCGTCCAAAAAATGCTACAAAACTTGCATCAATATATTTTGTTTTGGTGATCGACACTGGAATGCAGTCCTTGGATGGAACAGCTTCAACTTAAACAAGTTCTTATTGACCTTTTGGCCTAAATGATGTTTCGGATTTAAAACTGTATTACGTAACCCACTTATTATATTTGACTGACATTTGATTTGTAAACTCAAACAAATGTCAGTCAACTTCAGTACAAATTAAACGCATACAGCGTTTAATTTGTACTGAAGAAATAACAGTACATACGCGCGCTTTGATACTGATCACCAAAGTCAGGTAGCTATCCCTTTGTCAGGCATTATCTTGAGCTTCTTAGGAATTAGGTATCATCAACATTATTTCAGCCGCATGACGTCCACAGCTGCACATAGGCCTCTCCCAAAGATTTCACAATGACCGATAGAGCGACCTGCAACCAGTGCTTTCTGCCAACCTTGGCTAGGTCGTCATAATAGGTGCGTGGTCACCATTTGAGAATCATTTTGCGCCATCGGCCATCGTTTCGTTGAGCTGTGTCCCGCCCACTGCTTCCTTCCTTCGGAAACTCGCAAATTTCTTCCATGCTGATCTGGGTTAAAAGAAAAAACTTAGGATGTACTAGTTGCTTGTCTTCCTACAAAGAAGAAATGCGAAGCATGAATAAACATGCTTCTTGCGCGTGCGCCTATAAAGGCGATGCAGCTATAACAACCCGCTCATTATCTCACTAAAAGTGGCTTTTGAGTCTTGCGGCCCTAAGCCCTATTTGTTAAGACTCTTACCGTCTTATTATAAAACGCAGATTATCTTTGTTACTAGGTTTAAATCATTATCCGACCAAATCAAGTTGACATCTAGTAATACGTCATTGTCTCATCTGAAAATGTCAACATGATTTGGTCGGATAATGGTTTAAACCTAGTCATAAAGATAGTCTGCGTTTTATAATAAGACGGTTAGAGCCTAGAAAATGTTCCCAAACAGACACAACGGCCTAATAGTGTTAGTTTGCATACAAGCAAAAAAATATATTAATCATGGTATTTGTAATATTGCAAATATTTTTTAAAAAGACCTACGGAGAAATACTCTTCAAAACTTTATACTATGAATATATATATGTTAGTTCTAAAGTATACCTGCATATGTTTTTAAAATGTATATTTTATTATATAATTTAGCATGATTTTATTTCTCTGTTCCTATTTTTTAAATTATTTTTTCTCAATAAACTTATTTTTAATTTAACATAGACTAAAAGATAATCAAGTCGCGAGTCACACCTGGATGTGAGCAGCATAGGTCTATGCTCAGCAGTTAGCAAAAGAAAGGCTAGATGATGATGATGATAATGAACTCTAGAAAAGTCCACGCTGACGAAGTCACGGGCAACAGCTAGTTCTATATATACTTACTTATTTCAACAGTAAACACGTACGTTAGTTTCAAGGACGAACAATACTAAAATTGGTGGTTTCCACATCAATTATAAATATGAATCGTAATAGAATTACAAAGGTTGATGACTTTTGGGTTAAAACCTTGAATCAATATATTTAATAAAGGAAACTTAATTCCTTGAAAAAAGAATTTGGAACAATGGTAACAGTAACATATGGTAACATTTACCACGGTAGCATAGAAAAAATTACGAAGTGTAATGTTTTGAGTAATCAGGTTAGATTTTAGATAGACTGCTACTGGATATAGCACGAAGGTTTTATTAAATTGGTAACGAAGGTCATTTTAACATTGCCAAGAATTATGTAAGTGTCAAGCTAATGGTCTTACACACAACAAATGATGTTGAAGACGATTCAAAGTACACTATCACCTCCAACGTACTTATCCAACAGGGCCGTTGGAATACAGGGCCTTAACGATTTGCCTATAATCACCCTACCTAACAGGGTAGGTAGTACCTCCCTACCCTGTTAGGTAGAGGAGGAGGTAGTAAAGGATTGTATTCTACTCTACCGTTATGTATCACCCGGCATAAAACCAATATTTCTTTAATCTATAGAAACAAACTGTACCTACATCTAAAACTGAAGAGTATTTGAACTATTTTTTTTTTTGGCTTATTGAATAGAATAAAAAAGTATGATTTACGTATTTTTCTTTTTTCTAATTAGTAAATAATGACGACGTACCAGCGTTTGCGTGAGGTCAAAATCTGCTACGATTTTTGACCAAAGGTGAGGTAATTCGCACCCTCTCCAAAACTTCGAAGTGCTGTTTCTTTGTGAATTTTGACGACTTTGCTAAACGAAAAATATGAGTCCTTTATTTTTGGAAAATCTTTTTTTTTTTCATTAGCTATAATAGATCCCATCGTAGGTATAATATAATCGGAAATCTTTTCATAAATTTAATTTAGTTGACGGACTAAACAAAATAATATCTTTTTACCTAACTTTTGCACGTTATATTCGGTTTGCAAGTAAATTTTTATAATTGCACTATTAACATAAAATTATTTGATGTATCTGCAGATGACGAAATAAAAAGTAAAATTGATATAAGATTTTATATTTTAGAACAAAACTTATTTTTACTGCCTAATATAAAACATGTTACTTCCTTCTTTATATAAAGTGCAACAACAATACAAACAAATAATATACATTAAGCACCGTCGTACATGTAACCAAGCACATACTCGTATTTAACACATAATATTTTCCTTTACATACTTGATGTGAACACTGATCATAAATTATAAATTAAAGGCGGTTAAAACATCATAAACATCATCGTTAATTGCTAAAAGTACTTAGCAAAATATCTATTATTATAAAAGTATCAACACATTTACATTGAGAAATATTTATAAGGCAAAAATAGCATATAAAAATATACTAATCACGACCAATTTGGAAAGTTATTCTTTTTTTTCTCTGAATCTGCAAATATATGTTCTTACATTTCAGAGCCAGGTTTGTTAGTCCAAAAAATAACACGTTAGGCGTCCGATAGTTTCGTCCTATTACAATTTAATATATATTCATTAATTTTACTAGATCAAAATATATAGAAGTATCTTATAGTAACCTAATGCTAGTTATAATGCAACTTTGTAAAATGTCTGTTTTGTGTGCCTTATAAAATAAAATAAATATCAAAACAAATTAGACATTTAGTACTAAGAGTTACTTTACAACAAAGTGGACAAGTAAGTAGCTACGTACGTCGTCATGGCGCTTTTGGAGTAACAGACCAGTACACGAAACCAACTCTTGTGTACAAATTTCATCACTGTATACAGAACAGACTATGATAAAGCGACGGTGTTTCAACTGGAAATAAATAATTCTTGATAGAAATAACTACTTAAATTTAATCACATGCTTATACAATATAAATGTGGTTTAACCACAGTACAAACTGGCATGCGTACAAAATCTCACTGCGTATCCTAATTCTAAACACTGAATAAATACCACAAAATTCACTCGCGAATAGTTAATTTGACGACTAGAAAGAATCTCTGATTTTGTCACTTCACAAGGCGGCAATTTTCAACTGGATCCAATTGATTTCAATCAATTTATTCTTCCACAAATTAATCCTCGGGGAAGCAGAGGGTTCCGACTCTCTGGAATTTTGGCGGGCATAACGGTTGCTCTTTAAGCGACCTCACGTCGAATAGGCCTTCGAATTCAGCGTCGATTTCATTTTCAGACGTATCTGTTTCACTTTTAGGTGTTTCTTTTTGAGTTGGTTGATCTTTATGAGTTTCGTGATAGTTTGTTGGGCCTTCAAAGACGATGATGTCAGGACCGGCGAAAGGTGGATAGTAGTATACTGTTTTCATTTCCACTACTCGCAAAACACACACGGCAGCGATCACGAAAATGATTTTGTTCATTTTGACGTGTTGTGCAAGTCGATCCAAAACAACGAATGGTTGTTAGTCCGGCCACGCGTGGTTAAATACAAGCAAGGCAACTGAGGAGGTCGAAGAGTCATTCTGCAATTTAAAGGGACCTGTTTTGGTATAAGGAAATTATAAATAATATTGCATGATGTTATGTTACGGGCGGGATGGTCACGCATTTATTAATTATTGAAATTTTCTAAATTGATGAAGATACAATTATCTGATGTCTATTAAATTTCTGATGATTGTATTGTTTATTACAAAATATGTTATTATGCACAGTACGTATTCTACATTTCTAAAAGTATAAATATTAAAGTAAAAAATGTTATATTATCAATTATGTAATATTTTATTTTTAATTAGATAACTTTAGTTTATAGTTTAAAGTTGAATTTGCAAGGGTATTGGTTTAATTGCATTTGTTTATAAAGTAACGATTGCCCTTTTAAGTAAAAAGTACGATAATAATACAGTTTTTTGTGATCCATGTCCCAACAAACAAAAAGTAAGACCACCACATGGTAAGTGGTTAAAAACACCAGTCTTCATGTTGCAGGATCAAGCGTTTCCTCCCAATGTGTAGACAGTTAAGGGTCCTCCCCGCGCTAACGACCTTGAAAACACAAAAAAATTAATTTCTCTTTCTGTAAGTGAGATTATCAGAAACCCTCGTACAACTTTTTAGCTAGTATCCTTAAGTTTCATTAGAACCTCGAAAATCATTGAAATAAAATACCCTGAATTTTCCTTTGCAAAAAATACTAAAAACGGCCATTTTTGACTCTTTTTGTAAAGGTTTCTAAACCGGATAGTATTTCAATGACTTTCGAGGTTCTAATGAAACTTCAGGATACTAGCTAAAAAGTTGTACGAGGGTTTCTAATAATCTCAGTTACAGAAAGAGAAATTATTTTTTTTTGTGTTTTCAAGGTCGCTAGCGCAAGGAGGAGCCTTAAGTATTCTATATTTTGCATTAAACTGCTATATGTCAGGACACATGACAATGATAATGAAATTAGGTAAATAAATAATAATTACGAAGTGTTAAAAATTCGATAAACTTAAAATTATTTTAAATTAGTTACCGAGGATATTGTCACAGAATATAAAGTAGATGTACCAGTACATTTTACCAAAATTTTTATATTCAAAACTATAAATCGCTTCAATACGATCTTTACATAGAGTCAGTCAATGACCTACGAAAAAGGTTATTTATGTAACTGTCAAGTTTTACTAATTTGACATTCAAAGGTGTGACCATCAGAGAATCACCTATTTGGTAATAATATAATGAATAGTTAAATAAAGACATGACTCCAAACTGGTTACAGAATAACTCTATGGCCGTTCAGGTAAGTCCCTAGGAACCGGTATCGAACAAATGGTCTTGGCAATTAACTATCGAGAAAATGCTAAAATAAAATCGGGTTTTGATCATAATTTTGATTAGGAATTTGAATAACAATTAACGGCTCATGCGATGCTTTTTTAAAGTAATTAATACCGATAAATACAAATTAAATAAATAATACCTGAAATACACAAATCTTACTTACAAAAATACAAGTATCTATTAGTGCAAAAATGTGTAGGTAATAGTGGTATTAAAAAAAATACATTTTCTATAATTAAGTCAGTATTGTGATTTGTATTCTTACTGACTGCACCCCCGGGTGTTACCTGCAGATAAAGTAGCCAATGTGTTAATTCAGAGTGTTAGCTTCCCAATTTTATAAGAATTTATCTAGCGATTTGGGCGTGAAGAAGTAACAAACTTAAACACACGCTCACAAACTTTCACCTTTATTAATATTAGTGTGATTATAAATACGTTCAGTTGATAATGTAGTCTTTGGACGTCTGCAACACCAGCTAAAATGTAATGTCATCATCATTAGGAACGACCTTCTCTGTATTACTAGAGCCAAACTTGGACAGAGCAGCCAGAGGATTTGGCCAATACTCTCCACGCTGGCCGGACGGGTTGGAGAGGTCTCATTGATGTTAACTGCCTCCGTGGTGTAGTGGTTAGAGCGTTCGACTTATACCCAGAGGTCGCGGGTTCGATTCCCGGCGGGGGCAACGACTTCGTGTTGTTGTCCTAGTTTGGTTAGGACATTGTAGGCTGATCACCTGATTGTCTGATAATTAAGATGATTCGTGCTTCGGAGGGCACGTTAAGCCGTCGGTCCCGGTCACTGTCTTTGACACTGGTCGTTATCTAAAACCATGTCAGAGGCCTTAAAGGCGGTTTAAAAACTCTGACACTAGTGTTAGTGACTAACACACACGATAGATAAGATTGATGTTAACAAACTTAGTTTAGCTTATATTTCCTAAGTCACCTTCTACTACATCCACGGAAAGACTTGGAGTGGTCCTATTCTATTACTGCCGGAAACCACACGGCAAAAATGTAATGTATTGGTAGTTAATACTTTAAACTTGTAAATGAAAAAAAAAACCCGCACGCTCTGGGGACCACGATAATCCAGATGACGAGATGAGCAAGTCACTTAATGAAGGCCATCGTAATTAATAGGTTATTAAATATTTTCGGAATTTACCTAGTTTTCCCAGTGGCCCACAAAGTGGGTAAAGGAGATGATAGGATTTCCCAGCGGTCAATTTTATACAGTATGTAGTGCTATTGGGATTTTCCTAGTCGAATTCTCTAATCTTATGGAAAGATTTGGTCTGGTCAGCGAGGAGAGTGTAGGCCAAATTCTCTAGCTGCTCTGGTCAAGTATGGCTCTGGTAGTACAAAGAGGGTCTTGCTCCTGCAGTGGAGACGAAAAGACCTGATGATGATGATGATGTTGCAAAGATTTTTAAATAGGTGTCACTTGTAATAACGTTACTACTCTAATCTACGTAACGGTATCTGCAGATTTTGTGGCTTTTTTGTTTGAACTTATTCAGTACCTAGAGTTTATTTTTAAGAATTGGTGTTAGGCAATCGTTAACTTATTTAAAGGTCATGGCTTTATCAGTAGGTCAAATTTAACTTGCACGGAACAGAACAGGTAAAACTAAATAAAAGCTTGTTAAATAAATAAATATATAAATATAACTTGGGTCGACATTGCCCTCTTAAGGTTCAAAACCAAGGCAGATGATAATATATTATGATAATATTATCATAGATTAGACATAATATATTTTTGATGAAGATGATAATGATGGATGATTGATGTAATTACTGACCAGAAAATCTAATATTTTTATCTTTAAATTTTTTTAAATATCTTTTGAAAGTTACGAGACTTACGAGGCATAGTTTTTTTTTTGTCTTTTTGATAACTTATTATTGAAAATATTTTATGTGTTTGATTAAAAACGCGAAAATCCATTGTAGAAAGATTAACTAGATACTAGGTAACTGTTAGAAATCAATTATCGAAAACAAAACTTTAAAAATGTTCTTTGAATAAGTATTTATGAATTTTTGCCATCAGTATGTTCCGACTTTCATACTATCTGTTTCCAAATAACGATGATGATTACTTTTTTTATTAGCATAGCAATAAACTTCTCGGAATGAATTATGTAAAAATTGAAGAAAAAACCGAGATATTATCAGACGAGATATTACGTCGTTGCTTATAAGTTTTTGTACAATACACAGAAGTGCTATTTTTGAAACGCTCTGCCACCTACCTATAAACTAATGGTTTTTCCATACAAAAAAACGTTCGTTTAGTAACTCTGTGTTTGCAAAATGTTACCGGAGGTCAATGTCAAGGCGCGTCTACATGTTCAAAACCAAGTGGGAGGTATGAGCATACAGATACTACTATACTACATTGTTGGACACACTACGTCTATGGACGTACATCAATTGTTATTTCTGTTGTGTCTGGCTGTATTGATTGCTTTTCCATCATCTCGCCTACCATGACGCTAAAAGTGGCTTTTGGGTCTTGCGGCCCTGGGTCTGTCTGCCCCATTAGGGATAAAGACGTGATAGTATGTATGTATGTATGTATTGTGTCTGGCTGAGTGTCCAACAATGTGTAAAGAATCCCCTTACCTTCGAGTTTTCCATACAAATGTAGACTACGTTTGATTTTGAAACCACATGTCAGATTCCGGTAATTTGTAATTTTAAAGAGATTATAATTATCTAGGGTTATAATTGGTTTTCTACACTAAAATTATGAGTTGGAAAGAAAAATAAGGATGTAGAAGTTTCCCATATGGTCAAAATGATATAATATAACACATTATATATTCTTTTTCAAGTTCATATTTTGACCGTGAAAACCAGTTATATGCCTAGATATGTGCAATATCTTTGAAATAACCAAATTTTGCCAAAGTCGTTTCTAGAAAAAACGTATAGACTACGATTGTATGGAAAAGTATAGTTGGGTCTATTGTAAGGAGACTTAAAAGGTTCAAAACCGAGGAAGATGATATGTATTATAATTATGTGTTGACGATAATGATAATGATGACTGATGTATTGCTAGTAATAGATATTATAAGTATATTTTCACGTCGTCATCCGTAACAGGGTAGAGAGAGACCTAAAATCCACGTTTAGTGTAGTAATGGTGTTGATGGTCTTACATAGCCTGTTGACATGACAGACCTTTTCCCATACTACGGAATTAATTTAAGTATTTAAAAAAATGCCAAACTATCGATAGGCGTATTGATAGTATCGATACCTTTTTTAGACCAATACTATTTACTATCGATCGATACCAAAAGATACTAACCATAGTAGGTTCATTTAAAAAATCTATAGTCTATCGATAGGCTATTGATAACTATCTAGCAACATTTATAGACAAGTATTACATACATAACGGAATGACCTCTTCCCCGCTCTCGCCTTGTCGCGTGTGTTGTGGGGCAAACACGTGTGCTCGGATGTAGTTTAGTTAGTAGGCATGCATGATACTCCATTTCTATGAAGTGCCATACCTGTGCCCATACCCTCGGTGGGTTTTTACCCACCTAAAAGCAATTGGTACATTGTTAGGGTTCCGTTCTTGAAGGGTAAAACTGTCAAAGTCTGATTGTCTGTCACCAGGCTGAATCTCATGAACCGTGATAGCTATACAGTTGAAATTTTTTGCAGAAGATCTATTTTTGTTGCCCGTGTAACAACAAATACAAAAAATAAATCTTCCATACAATAAACGTGATTTTTTATAGATGATGGCACGGAACCCTTCGTACGCGAGTCCGATTGGCTCTTGGCCAGTTTTTTTCTTTTCTCTCAGACCAGCATGGAAGATTTATACAACGTGCGATACTCGTCTCGTATAAGTTATTGTATAACGTACGGGTCAATGTCAAGGCGCGTCTACAAGTTTACTACCAACGTGGGAGGTACGAGTACCGTGTATAGTAAAAACTAGCTGGTGCCTGCGACTTCGTCTGCGCAGGATTATCACACAGTATCTTTATAAATTGTAGAGTATGTGTTATTCTGAAGTATAAGCTATATAATTGTAAAGTTTCATTAAAATCCATTCAGTTGTTTTTACGTGAAAAAGTAACAAACATCCATCCATCCGTACTTTCCCGTTTATAATATTAGTATGATAAGAGATATTATATTGCTCATAAATAATGTCTGTTAAAATTTTTGCAGCGTAAGGTCTAATGCCGGATATCCTTCCCAAGTGAAAATTCCTTTTCATCAGATAAAGTGTATCGATATGAGGTAATTAACTTCTACATTGATCTGAGAGAAAAGCAAAGACGTAGAATGTACTATATGGAGAAAAAATAATGGTTGCTAGGAGCAAAAATGTTTGCTACACATTATTAAGATCAAGTGACTGCTGAAGAGTTACTACTAGTTAAAATGTGTTTTAATTAATAGTTGTAGTTTGGGACATGTAACTACTGGTTCTGTTAATTAGAACAAAAGTTTAGTATCTACTTACCAAATCGCAAGTAGCAAAACTGGTTCAGCCATTTCGTTTTCTCAGTGTTAGCTGCTTCTCTCCCTTGAGGGAATGTGTGGTGTCAATAGGCGATGCGGATCGCAATACATTAGATACTATGGAATGAAATACAGGATATCTTCAGTACCTTTTCATATATAGTAGGTCTATACTATACATATCGAGTTTGTCGTGTGGTTTTGGTCTACAATAGGAACATTTTATTTCTTCCTTCGTAAAATCAGAGCCGAATTTAGAGATGTAGAGGCCTTGGGGCAGCAAAGGAACCCCCCTGATCCCAAATAATTTTCCAAATAAAATGAACAATTTTTTCAGTATCAATCTATATAATTTATTGTGAAAACAAAGTAATAGTTGTTTACTAGTATTTACTAGTCGAAATTTCAATGATTTTTCAAAGTAAGGGTAAAGGCTTTTGTGGAGGTCCTTGGGCTGTAGTCCCGTCTACCCTTCGTCCCCTTGATCTGGCCCTGCGTAAAAGGACTATAAAGGACTAAACACCAACATCTCGCGCTTGAACTGCATCTTCAAGTAAATAAAATTTGTATATTAATATAATAATTATTTAGGATATTGTCTATAAGTAAATATTTTACCACTAGTTCAGGACACATTACTCAGAACCAGTTTATTTATTAAAATCTTTGTCCACAATGGTACAAAAAGTGAACTTCATGCCAATGTATTCTCTACCAGTCAACCTGTAGAAAAGATATTCGAAAGCATGATGATATTTAAAAGAGAAATTAAACTTCTTTACACTTTAGGTTATCCACCATGAGGTAGGATGGGACATTGAATTTATTTTTATTATTAAATTTTATGAAACACTTTCCCTCATATTCATATTTCATCTCTTTAATATTTGACATTATAAGAATAAGACAATACATATTTTAACTCATATAAGTTTAGCAAACGTTTGGATATTTTTTTTAATAAGGGGGTTGGTTTGGTTACCACAAGAGGGAAACATCTGAAGCTCGTGTGTTTTGTCTTTGTTGTTTTTATTAGAAGTCAGGTGGCTGGCAGCTTTATACATTTGCCACCTCGTTAGAGATACAAACGTGATCTATAAATGAAAAATCTGTCACCAATGTGGGCCACACACAAAAATAGGATTGACTTAACTATCAAACCAACTAACATTAACAACGTTATAACAGGCCGTCTTTTGAATGTGTGTAAGGTATTGATATTAAAAATTGATGCATAAAATATAAAGCAATAGATGTAGCATTCTCAAAAATCGACATAAATAAACAAATGAATGCGATCCCAATATAATACGGTATTTTAATAAATTATTTTTATTATTCATATCAATAAGTGATTTAATCCGTAACCGAAAAAAAGGTTTTTTTTAATCTGCTATAAAATAAGAAACTTATAAGGTTTTAAAATCTGATGAAAGGGAAAACTGTTAAGTAACAAAAAAAAGGATGCACGTACAACGTTCTTGACGTCTCTGTTATTAGGGTCTGCCGCGTAGGAAAGAGATAGTGATATATCCCTGCCATGCTCCTACTCTTATATTTAAAATGCTAATTACAACTTCATTACTTTATCACCTTTTTAGCTGTTTTCATTTTGTTTCCTTTCAATGGTATTTTTGCTTTTAAATAAAATAGTACCTGGGTGAACGAGCTTTGCTCGGTCGGTTACATCTCAATTTTAAACTTGTCTAAAAACAGTACAAAATATAAACTTGAACATAAAAAAAACAAAAGTAAGTCACCGAGTGGGATTCGAACCCGTAACACTCTTTCTAGCGGTCAGCATCCTTAACCGCTGAGCTAAGCGGATGGCGGCCGGCGCGGTGAAATTAGCGACCATATTCTGCGTGGAAAGAAAAACGCATGAAAACTCTAAAACACGCGTTTTCCCAAACATAAGACTAATCTAGACCGATTGTTTACCCCCGAAAACTCCCATATACCAATTTTAAGCGAAATCGTTAGAGCCGTTTTTGAGATCACAGAAATGTATAAATATACAAGAATTGCTCGTTTAAAGGTATAAGATAAACCAAACACATACACAGTAAAACAACCTATTGAGCCGAACGCAAGATTATGAAATCTTATCCTCATGATTCATGCAACATACTCGTTCTGACCAGACTATTGACCAGACCCTTAGTCAGTTCGGGTTACACCACATTTCTTAAAGAGAACAATACATTTTTAGCAGATCGTAAATACTGTCCAAAGAAAAAGGCGCCAAGTTTCTTGTTTGATTAAACGATGATCCAGCTACTCGTGTCACTATTTCAGACTATGTGTTCCACTTAGAAGTATAACTTTAACTAAAACTCTTTCAAAACATGCTAATGCTAATACATAATAGCAATACTCAATTTGTTTCTTCTATAGGGTTCCGTACCCAAAGGGTAAAAACTGGACCCTCTTACTAAGCCTCCGCTGTCCGTCTGTCTGTCCGTCTGCAGTCCGTCTGTCTGTCACCAGACTTTTGATTAAAGATGATCTAGCTACTAGTGTCACTATTTCAGACTCTACGTACGAGTATCACTAAACTAAGGTCTAATCTAACAATAACTAAAACTCTTTCAAAACATGTTTATAGCAATACTCAATTTGTTTCTTCTTTAGGGTTCCTTACCCAAAGGGTAAAAACTGGACCCTCTTAGTAAGACTCCGCTGTCCGTCTGTCTGTCCGTCCATCAATCCGTCTGTCTCTAATAAAGCTGTATCTCATGAATCGTGATAGCTAGACAGCTGAAATTTTTACTTATGATGTATATCTGTCTTTTTATCAACAAATACTAAAAATAAATAAATAAATAAATATATAGGGACAAATTACACTGATTGAGCTAGCCCCAAAGTAAGTTCGAGACTTGTGTTATGGGATACTAACTCAACGATACTATATTTTATAACAAATACATATATAGATAAACATCCACGACCCAGGAATGTACTTAATGCTTATTTAAGGGACAAACGTGATTTTTTATAGATAATTGTACGGAATCCTTTGGTTTCGAGTCCGAGTCGCACTTGGCCGGTTCGGTATTTAAATCATAAGTTCACTCACCATTTATTTCATGAGGTCTCTGACCTTTGCCTGATTGACTGACGTGTGTGGGTGTGTGTGTGTGTTTACAACTTGCAACCTAGTTAGACATAGACAGGTAAGGGATTTTCCCGTGCCGTTATGGCTGTTTTTAATTATTTTTATTATTTTCAAGTTCTCAACTATTCTATCTAAAGCTTTATTTTTAGGGTTCCCTAGCCAAATGGCCCTTCATGCGCAAGTCCGACTCGCACTTGAACGCGTTTTTGAATTCGCGTTAGTTCGGGGCATGTCAAAATAAAACGGCCAACAGTTTTACTAGGTATAAGAACTACAATGAGATAAAAAAAGACTTCTAGAGTAATGTTAATAGCTAGCTAGAGACTCTTTAGTGTAATGCTGTTGTAATTGCTTCTCTTTCTTGTGCTCAGCTATAAAGTTTTTGGATCGAAGTTCCTTATCGCACGTTACAAAAGGAGGCTAGACGGAAAAAATTAAGACCAAAAGTTGTAACGACACTTTTTGCTATAGTTGTAAGCCGTGCGGCGTGCGCGTGTTTCTCTATCTGCCTCTCTCTCCCAATTAATCAAAAGGAACTTCGTTCCATCCGGGTGTCCCTTGACACCTCTCAAGTTTTTTTTTGTTTTTTTTATACTTTTTCTTTACAATAACTTTTACTTTCTATTTTCAGCCACAACTTTACTTGACTTTTGTTTTATTTTCTCCGTGTAATATAAATATCTGGCTAGTCTTATAAGCGGATGTTATTCGTACAGATTTTTTCGACGAAATCGATAAAAAGAGTAAAACAGACAAGGATCGTCATAAACACATTAATGTAAATGTCCTTATACAAATAAAATCAAAGTACAATACTTAATTACATACATACATACATACTATCACGTCTTTATCCCTAATGGGGCAGACAGAGCATTTTTGGTCTTGCGGTTCTATGCAGAGCCCAGGGCCGCAAGACCCAAAAGCCACTTTTAGCGTCATGGTGGGCGAGAAGATGGAAAAGCAATCAATACAGTGATGGGTTGCTAGCCGCGTCGCCTGTTAACATGATTTGCATTTTTGCCCATTCCCTCGATCGGCTTTTACGATCTGCGTGGGAAGAGAAGCAGCTGGTACATTCTAAGTTTTTTTATTTCTCCCAGACCAGCATGGGCTAAATAATAAATTACTTTACCAATACTTAATTAATTACCAATATTTAATTATAATATTATAATGTTCTTTTATGGTATGTATAATAAATAAAGTGTCGGGTATACTTACATTCTTACAAATCAAGGTTACACATATCCTTGCAATAAATATCACAAGTTGTGTCCTGATTCCATTTCAAGGAAAGTCGTTTACAATGAATCATTCGCGTTTAGTTAGTTATTTTAACTGTATCTCACATTCTTGTTTGAGATTAGTCATCTGAACATTAGTCAGAAGTGATATATCTAAAATTAATTGAGCTCGTGTCAATTTCATAAATAACGAGGAAAATTGTAACCACGACATTGGCATGTTTTTAAAAAAAAACGACGGGTTGCACTCTGGGAGTGCCGGCAGAAGTGAAAACTTGAATATTAACGTTGTGCATTTTTGATATTTTGGAATGGTTAGGGAATAATTTTTCACGAATTGCTTTAATTATCAGTATAATAGTACTCTCATTTATGCGGTAGAATACAATATTTATTTATTGGGCTATCGTACACAAACATGACATTTTATTAGCACGCTGTAACATAAACACACACGAACATTCGCGCAAGCGCCCTGCGCCGTCTTACGAATTTTCGATCAGGGTCAAAAATGTAAAACTCGCGTCAGGACACGTGTGTCCTGACGCGAGTTTTACATTTTTTACCCATTCCAAAAAAAGTGCACAACGCCGCTAAAGAAGTTTTCACTTCAAAAATCAATGTCTAGTGTGAAAACTAAACGACGTCGATGTGTATGGCCAATGTGTACGATACTTGTAGGTGACTAGGCCAACAAATATATTTAATTTTTGCCTAGGGACAACATATTGAATAGAAAAATGATTTTGAAATTTAGGCCAGCGATTTTTGTTATGTTATGATTGTTGTTATTACCCAGTATGTTTTCGGCAGGAATAGTCGTTTATATTAACGTGTTGGGATACCGGTCAAATAAGTTTCTTTGTAAATTTAAACTTTATACATATATGATTAAATAGATAGTGTCCTTTCGGAGTTTGGTTCCCGAAGGATGTTGCTAGTCGCAGACGTAGTCGCGCCTAAACCTCGTAAATATATTTTTTACTAGCCCGCCTCATACTTACTGTCCCAATGCTGGGCAAAGCCCTCCAGTGGGACTCTAGTACGCCACTGATCTCTATCTTACGTGATCAACTTTCAGGTATTGTCAAAAAGAACCAAATCAGCACTCCAACTTGTCCTAGGCGACCTCTCTTGTGACGCCAGCGCACCGGCACCCATTCTTCATTAAAATAATAAATATTTTCCTGTCAAAGTAAAATTGAACAGACACAAATAGATTTAATACCGCAGTAAATAATCAAGATCCCACGTCTTTTACTGCGTTTAGCTTTTTTCAGCGGATTTCCCGGGTAGATTTCCCTAGCGGGAGCGAAGTGTAAATGTAGTTGGTTTCTGTATTTCTATTTTGCGAGAAGGAATGCTAATGGCTGTGGCTATAAGTAATATTTTAAATAATATAAAGTTAAAATAATGTCTATAATAAGTCAATCGAGGGAATGGAAAAGAATCTTGAATCATGTTGAGGGGATTTTTCGGCGTCTTTTAAAGAAAGAACGTTAAGCTTTTTTCTACGCATATTTGCGAAAAACGGCCACTTTTGGCTAGTTTGAAAAAGCTTCACGTTCTCACTGTAAACTTAAAACAATAGTTCAAATAATATATAGTATCTGTATTAATATCTTTATTTCTCTGCCAAAAATCGTTGTTGTGTTCTTCTCTTTTTATACTGTCTCGGAAAGAGCCAGGCTCTTAAATGTAGAAGAACATTTTTACAGATTTATTCATGTTAAAAATGCCTATCGGAAACACCGCGCGTATAACCTTTCAAATAAAAAAGATTTTTCCTAATCGGTCTAGGCGCCTTTGAATAATCAGTAAACATACATAAAAAAATATCACGACGAATTACCTTTTCTTTTATGAAAATAGGTTAAAAAAAAGAAAAATAAATATGATTACAAATAAATCTTCATTTTTAATCATATATGTGTCATAGATACGTACATTTGACACGTTAGGTAGCTTTATAAATATTGATACTTCTATGCGTGTAAGTATAAATAAAATGACGCATATAATACACAACTTTTTCCTTGATAACATCAATTTAAGTAATTTGGACAACTCTGAATGAATCATCACTAGGGAAGGAAGGTAACACCACAGCTTATAATATTATGAAATCATACCACTGGTAAGTATTAATACAATCTTGTGAAATGTTTGTAGGAGAAAATTAGATGTTGTGCAACAGGTATCCTTAACTTTGCCGGAGAAGTTTTAGCTAATGCAATCCCTACCTAATATTACAGAATACGTAAGAGAATAAAGTACAGAAGAACACTCTTGGATACCTTACATCTACAAAGCAACGGTCCTTATCCATTTTGTCTCTAGTGATACATTTTTGAACAATTTCAACCTCTTAGTTCTACGAATAAGCCGCGTCAAAGGGGAGCTTAGCTTCATACGTGTTCTGAAGAGTGCACATGGCCTGCTAGAAATAATTTAACATTTGCTATAGGTGTTTGATATAGTGTGTTACCAGTGATGACTTATGGCTCTGGTCTCTTACTATGGGTAGAAGGCTCAAGATAGTACAACACGCTAGGGAAAGGGCTATGCTCGGTGTTTCTCTACGTGATCGAATCAGAAACGAAGAAATTCGTAGAACTAAAGTCACTGACATAGGCCAGCGGATTAGCTCATTAAATTGGCAGTGGGCGGGACACATAGCGCGACGAACCGATGGCCGATGGGGCAAAAAGGTTCTCGAATGGCGACCACGTACAGGCAAGCAAAGCGTAGGACACCCACCCACAAGGTGGTCTGACGACTTAACCAAGGTCGCTGGATGCAGGCCGCTCTTGATCGGTCATTTTGGAAATCTTTGGGAGAACTATTCAATACTAACTCATTTATCTGTGGAGTTAGAGTCTACTTTAGAGGGAAATTGCGACAAAGGGACGTAAATACCATGTCTTCATATTAAAATGTCTCTGCTTTATAATAATCAAAATTAAACATAATTAATACAGACAAACGAAGCAGGGACGAAATACTAGAAAACGAATCTCGGTTTCAAAGGAAAGATAAAATGAATCGAAAAATCTATACTTATACAAAAAACCAAACAATAGATAGCACCCATTTTACGAGACCGTTGCGCAAAAATATACAAAAATCGGCACAATTTGAATACGATCGTTTATCGTTATCATCCGCAATTTAAAATCCAAATTTTGGTTCAAACGGATAAGTAAACTCGATTAACAAAAATATGAGGAAGACAATGTGGATTGCGGGAAAAAATCTAATTTGTTTTCCGTATCGGATCGGAGTATCGCTTATCGAATTACGGCTTCGGCGATCTGATAAATAAATGATTTATTTTTCTTTTTTATTGCTCTGCAGATAGCCAACAGGGTACCTAAAATAAATTCTCATTTATTTTCATCGTCATCTTCCTCGATTTCACCTCCTCTCCTTTATGTCCCACTCTACACATTCCTCCACGTCTTCAAATAACATTTCATTTATTTGCAATTATTATTACAGTCTATTCGTCCAATTGGTTTTGTTTGCCGTCGGCGCGTTTTAATTTGGCCTGTTTTGCCTTATCCTTTCGGGCATGCACGCATATCAATTCATCAAAAGAACTTTATATACGCTAGGAACTCACTGGCCGCTCTAGATCGGTTATTACAGAAATCCTTGGGATTGCCTATGTCCAGCAGTGGACGTTATGAAGATGAAATGATGATGATGACTCATTCGCCAAACTATAATGGGATTGGTCACCTATGCCGCAAGCAATCAGACAGGTGGGCCACTTTGTTATAATTGGCCGATGGAGCACAAAGGTTCAGACGATCTGACCAAGGTCGCTGAAAAGCTCTGAATGCAGGCAGCTCTAGATCGGTTATTTTGGAAAACCTTGGGGGAGGCCTATGTCTAGCAGTGGAATAATGAGATGGGCCACTTTGTCGCAAAAAGAGAGGTTTGCCCAGGAAGGGTTGGTGTCACGACTTTTGAAGTGGCACACAAACGAGATGCTTGAAATGAGAAAAAAATACACTTAAATACATACATGAGTTTCGTATTTGAACAAATATTTCTTTAGGATGTAATCAGCATTCACTGACCTTGCTGTACAAAATTGCACACTGGGTAAAAAATATCCTGCATATAATAATTAATTATCTACATGTTTCATTGCATCCAATGTGCTTCTATTTCTCTTTGAAGTTCGCTTCATAAATAAAATTCCTTTCAAACGTGTAATCGTTGCGATAAATAACAGCAATCTATCGGCAAATCTATTTGAGTTTTATTTTCACTCTTTATCTTTCCAGGGATTCTGCAATTAAACGCTTTGGCGAAATAAACATTTTTGTATCAAATGATTGCAAGCAGAGAGCCTTTACGTGTATCGTATTTATCACTGGTTACGGCCATCGTATGTATTTTTAAAACCATGCTCGATTGTAGCTAAGCTGTGTTTTTACAATCATAGAACTCAGTTATTTATTACTATACTCCATTTGGTTAGGTATTTAAATAAACGTAAACAATCAAAGAAAAATTAAACGTGAAAACATATAAAGAGGTTAAGAACTTAGCGGAAGGAAGAGAGACATGGAAAGCACTCCACCGACAAGAGCCCAGCTCTTAAATATAAGAAGAAGAAACAATCAAACCAAATGGAGTATAGTCGTATATAACGTGTTATTGACATATGCGTAATAAATAGAATCACTGTATGTACTAGATCCCGTTAGCATATTGAAATTTAAATAACAGTTAAAAAAATGGCATTTCCATACAAAAATGCGTATCCAGAGGCCCGAGCACATTGTCTTTGTATGAGATTTTTTTAGTCTTTGTTGTCCGCTATTTTAATTTTAATAAACTAAAGTGATCTTTTATTCTTCTCTCTTTACGTTGTATAAAGGTTGACAGGGATAGAATGCTTTAGCATTAAGTTCATCTATTTTAATAATGACTGTTGTATTGCAACTAAATGTCAGTCATTAATAGAGATCGGAATTGCGTGTGTGAAAATACCTAAAGTTTGCAGCGGGACATAATATGGCGCTGTTACAACCACTTAAGTTAAACCGGTTTTGGATTTTACCGGTTTAGTTTAGTTTTTTATTTATTTATATATGTTTATACCTTTGAAACACCGAACTATAAACATTTACAAGCCGCTAATACAGTTTTAAATTAATTTTTGTTTTGTACTTTTCCGGTTAAAATTCGGTTAAAAAACCGAAACTAAACCGGTAAAATCCATAACCGGTTTAACTGAAGTGGTTGTACAGCTCCATATTATGTCCAGCTGCAAACTTTAGGTATTTTCACACATCCAATTCCAATCTCTGGTCATTAAGCTACCGCCTACGTCATGTACTCGTATTTCGGTACTGATACGAGTATGTATGAATTCCAAATTCCATTGGTTGTAAGGGTATCATTTAGGAACATTAAATCTGCCGCCTAAATCCTAATCCTTTCTTTCTTATCCTTACTAATATTATAAATGCGAAAGTAAGTTTGTTTATTAGTTTGTTTGTTACCACATCTCGCTTCAACCACTGAAGATATTTAGATAATTTAGATAATAATAGAGAAGTTTGATATGGATATAGTTTGATACTCAGGGTAGGATATAGGATAGTTTTTATCCCGAAATTCTTACGGGGAGCGAAGCCCCCCGTGGGCTTCGCTCCCCGTAAGCATTTCGGAATTACACAGCTAGTAAAAAAATAGAGAAAAATGTTATACATCAACCTACTTCACCAAGCATGTATGATTATTTACTTAATTTGATGCGATGATTACGCAAAAAATATTCAGTTTTCCAATGTTATTATCAGCTATGTAACATTAAAAACGAAAACCTTGATCTAGTCTGAAATATTTTGCTTGATCAAAGTGTTTTGTATACCTATAGCGGTAATAAAGTTAAAATGATATTTTCCAGAAAAATTCTCAGAATCCAATATTTAAAAAATGTTGATGGCAGAGTTGTAAAAGTTCTTGACGTTTGCCGTGGGCGTTTGAGTTTGTTTTGAAATAAGACCGGAAGTTATTTCTATAACAAATGTGCGAGCGAAACAAGCGAAATTTCCTCAGTGTATTGTTTTAATGTCTCTTTGGACAGAGCGTGTTATATTCCCGTCTCATAATCTCTTTGGACAGAGCGTCGTTTGAATGTAGGTAGTACCACAGTTGCAAAAATGAGACTTCGCCGAACGTCAAAAGTAAATATTTAAGTAAATAATGAAATGATATTGACTAATTTAGGTAACTTTTCTATTTAGTAGAGTAATGATAGAAATGTAATGGTAGGTATTTTTGTTACAAAAAAATATAATTACCTACAAAATACCTACCACTACGTTTCAAAACAGGTTATACCTACTTTTGAGACTTTAACGTGGAATCTACATACCTTTTATATCTATGGAATGCCCAGTAACTAAATCAAATAATTGATCAGAACCATGAAGCTAGAGATCAAAATCAAATAACAAAAAAAAAAAACTGGGGCGTCACCTTTTCCCCTTTAACTTTATGGGCGTAACTTATTGGTAATCTATGCTTAGATGGATACTTTACTACTAAAAATTACAGTCAAATCGTTTGTTTTTGTAACTTTATTGCTATGTAGGCATTTGAGACGCTAAAGAGCATAGACTTGGAGGCTTAGCACCTAAAAGATCTAGGTCTATATGCTAAGGAGTAATATTATTCCTAAAATAGGGTTCCTGACAGATGCGCGCGACATTACTCGCAGTAAAAGCTATTAATATTTTTAAACACTACGCCAAAAAATAAAAAGAGGATTGTATGCTTTCGGATAAAACATTTTCATTTCCACATTGACTTTTATTACTTCGGAATATCAAAGGGCCTTTTATGTAAAATATTATGAATGAAAGAATATTTAGGATTGTTTCCTACAAGCTTTTTGAAGCGTAAGTGTCTGAAGAAGGCTTTGCCTTTTTCAAATATGTTTGGAGAGATTTGAGAGCAGAAATGATGCTACTTACAGCTTTTCTTATGTGTGACTTAACATATATAAAGATATACGTAATAGAATATTTGGTATACGAACTTTGAGATAAATGGAGTTGTGGTTTTTGTCTAGAATATTCGTAGTCTAAATGAGCACAAAAACTAATATCTGAAAAATTGTGCAATATTAACTGCATATAATTTATATTTATGTTAGTTTATAATTTGCATGTATTACAAAATTTTATAAATACCTATGTTTATATAGATGTTTTTTGGTTTATTTTGTTTACTTACACAAAACACAGACTTTCCTTTAAATTACATTTCCAAATAAAAATTATCGATACAAATATTTAAATCCGTTCAGGCATTTCGAAGATATGATGAACCCTAAAACCATTATAGTCCTTCATAAATCAAGTTTATTTGCTTAAATAAAAGTCACATATTACAAATAACAATATTACCTATATTAAACTATAGGTGTACAGAAAAATCTTCTAACGCTTCACATCGTGGCAACGTGTCCAAAATACTGGCAGTGTTCCCTAGCTGAATTGCGAGACTTATTCGCTGAGCAATATAACTGGCAGCTCTAGGGTCTCCCGTAGCCTCGATGAAACGCGTCCTGATGTCTTTTTAGTCTTTTTAGCATAATTTAGCCTCGGGGCCCCAAGGACCCGTCGTTTCCACTGAGAGAAGTAAGAAAATATTGTTGGCTGCCAGACCCATGTATTTACGTTTTGCCCCAACTCTGCAGCAAGAGAAGCCGTACCACCGTGATTGAAAGACAGGTACGAAGGCGCTAACGTGTCCACACATTTGGCGTCCCACACAAGACACCTTCCCATTTTCCACGGGACCAAAGAAAGGGCGTCTGGCCATCTGGGTATGAAAGATTCAGTTTGGCTCTAAAATTGACGGGACACCGACAGTTGCCAATGTCCTGTGGATAGTGTCATTTAATAACGCATGTCTTGGAATACGCCCTGCAATTATAGAACAAGAATGACCAAGTGCGTGTCCGTAGTTGCGAATACCGACTTTAAGTTCACGCTACTAAAAATGTCTAAAAACTAATTTTCTATTGAATTTGAATAAAATTTTCTTTCCCCAGTACATTTTATAAGATAAATCTTTGATTTGTAAACCCTACTTAGCTCTTATAGTTTTCCCTTAAACTTAGTTATATGTACTACAATTTCTTGTTTACTACGGAACCCTAAAATGGCGGAAAGCGTCAACCTAGCTCTGAAGCAGCACAGCCATATTTTAACCAAAGATGTGCCAAGATACTTTTAAGCTGACCGGCGAAAATATGTGAGATGAAGACAAGACTGAGCAAAGGCTAAATTTAAATTTTAAATCAAAGCTGACGTGTGCCGACTCCTAAGTACAAGAATATTTAAGCTAATTCGTCTAGAGTTATTTGAACAAAGTCATTTGCAATTTAAGGATCGGTTAAGATTTGCGTTGAATAATTTGCTTACTCTGCGGTTTCGTGTATTTAATAGTTGAATCTTGTTAAAATGTATAATATTATTATCGTAAAAATTAAATGTTTTTTGCAACAATTGTCGTTTTCAATTTTTTTTAAACTCTTTGACGAACGAAGGTTGTTGTACTCATACTGTCAACCTTCATACGCGAGTCAAGTTCTCAAACCCCCTTATGTATTTTTTTTATTTTAACCTTATTATTTATTTTTAAAGTGAATATACAATTAAATATTCTGAGAAAATTTCAAGCGTCTACAAACACGGCAAATAATTTGCGTTTGTTATATGGGAGCCCCTTTAAATATTTCTTTAATTCTGTTTTAAGTATTTGTTGTTATAGCGGCAAGAGAAATACAACTGTAAAAATTTCAAATGTCTTTAGCAGTGCAGATGAATAGACTCCACGTATTAGTAATAGGGGCTCGTTTTTACCCTTTGGGTACGGTATTGTAAACTTTAAAAGTCGTTTTTAGTTTATTTAGATAGTAAATAATTATAAAATAGGAACAAATTGCTCGTATCCGCAACACGCTTCGTCAAAAGTACTTTAAAGTAAATTAAGTAAAAGTTAATCCCATCAAAAACAATACTTGTCAAAAAAACCAAGTCTCGCAACTCAGTTGTTCTGCGGTAAAAAGTTGTGAGATCCATGTAATACCAAGTCGGTTATTAATTTATTTAGTCTCTACTTAAGCGACTTTCGGTCTTAATACGTCCAGTCTCTAAGACCACGATCGTGGTCCATAACAATTAAAAATCAATTGTGTCTGGAATCTCCGTACTCGAAGCATTAAGTTGTTACGTAATAATTAACAGCATCTTATAGTGACGCAGATCAATATTAAAATTCTATAATGTTTTATATAAATATATCGAGACTTGGCCATCGCACTAAATAATTGAATTTACATGTGTTTTCAGGCGATTGAATTTACACGTGTTTTCAGGCGATGGCCAAGTCTCAATATATTTATATAAAACATTAAAGAATTTTAATATTGATATGCGTCACTATAAGATGCTGTTAATTATTACGTAACAACTTAATGCTTCGAGTACGGAGATTCCAGACACAATTGATTTTCAATTGTTATGGACCACGATCGTGGTCTTAGAGACTGGACGTATTAAGACAGAAAGTCGCTTAAGTAGAGACTAAATAAATTAATAACCGACTTGGTATTACATGGATCTCACAACTTTTTACCGCAGAACAACTGAGTTGCGAGACTTGGTTTTTTTGACAAGTATTGTTTTTGATGGGATCTCATTTCTTTTTGTATTTTGTATACAGTTCTACTTTTTTCCTTTTCGGTACCTTCTAATTATTGTATATATGTATATCTACCAGCAACGAATTTTCTTAAAGCCCTCTCTCTGACTTATGAACTTTTCTTATTTTTGTAGGTAGCCTTCCGTTTTCTCTTTTCCGGTACTACTTCTTGAGCTTCAGCTACAGTTTTTCTAAGAGCCCACTCCCTGTCTCTATGCGTTTTCTGGGAGGCTTTGATGTTACAATTTTTGACAAATCTGGACGGTAAATGCTTCTTAGTCTGTTGTATTCACAAATTGAGGATTCCTGCGCTTTAACACTTCCAAAGTAGACATTAATTAGATGTAAACCGCCCAGACTTGTAACTCTCGAAAGTGCCACGTAAGCTTGACCGGATGTGAATACTGTAGAACCGATATCCATCAGTGCATTATGTAGACTTAGTCCTTGACTTTTAGGTATAGTTATAGCATAGGTTATACATATGGGAAACTGTTCGCGATGAACATAAGCTCTATTAATAATTTCAAATTTAGTTTTAACCGGACAAAGTTTGTAAACATGTTCGTTATTAAATGTAATGTATATTTTCTTAATGACGTAGGCACGTTTTTTGCATTAAATAATTTAATTTACACGTGTTTTCATGACGGGAATACCCATTTTTTGCTCGATTTGGCAGGGGCACTACCATGCGCCTATATTTATATGGGACTAGCTTAAACCCGCGGCTTCGCACGCAATAATAATAACTGCCGTAAAACATCGTTACGAATAAAGCCAATATTGAAAAATTTAACTAAAGACTTGGCTGTATGGGCTTAATTTTCTTTGCGGTCTTTTCTAGATTTTTTAGTTTTTCCTTGATTCATACACCAAACACTACTTATATTCCAAATTTGAAGCTTCTAGGTCTGCTAGAAGTGCTTTAGAATTTTGATGATCGGTGAGTCAGTGAGTGACAAAATTAAGAAATTTGACCCGTTATAATTCTTAAAATACTGGTTCAAATTGAATGAAATTTAAAATATACCGTGTCTTTACAATGCCTGCATGGTTACTGAAAATTTCAGTCTTCTAATTTTATCCACAACGAAGTTACAGGGGGTCGAAAATGGTCTGAATTGCTTCGAGAAAAGGATGGTACGGCCGTGACGCTTTTTTGCTCGACTTGGTGGGGGCACTGCCGTGCCCCCAGATTCCGCATCAACCTTCGCATCTTAGCTAAACGGTGGCTCAGTTTATATGTTTACTCAACCTACATAGCAAACCAGCACTGGACCCATAGATGTATCTAAAATACCAAACAGTGGGGAAACTAACCAAGCTAACGATCTTTTTGTCCGTCCCAGGTCTTAGAACGCCCAAGATAAATCAGTGTTCAAAACCTCTAATATATTACAGCTGTTTGGGCGCAAAAGGGTATATTATGCACCCTTGTCAGGACTATAGGATGCTGGGCTCATCTCGAGAAACTAATTTTGTGTTCACAAGACATATTATGGCGCACTTGTTGATTTATTCGGAAGAGTCCGTGTTTTGTTGAGAAATAAATTGCTCACGCTAGTTTGAGAGGAAATAGAAACTTGGCCGGGCGGCCAGTAGTCGGAAAGGAAGTGTGCTTCTTTGGTGATGAAATGATGAAGACATGATGGAATATGACTCGTTTATTGAAATTGAACAACTGTTACAAAATAATGTATATGCACAGTGATGGTCCGATAGCGAGTGGGGGTCGTCGTAGCTGCGTCGCCGATGACCGGTGTACGTCTGTGTGCGTGTGCTGGTATCAATGTGGTGCGTGTGCTGTTGTCGATGTGGTGCGTCGACAGAAACTTATACATATTTCATCAGTTGTAGAAAGTCCACTGTTGGACACAGGCTTCCAAGAATTTCCAAAACGACTGAACGAAATATTTCCTATTCAAATTCAATTCAAATTCAAATATATCTATATTATCATAGGATATTTATAATATCTCTTAATAATCGTCATTGTTTTGTTGTACAATTGTTGACATCAAATGGTTACTTACACCTAAGTTTACATGTGGCAATGTGCCAGGAACGATGGCCGCATTTCCCTATTGGATCGCAATGCTGATGCGTTGTACGAAAAAGCAGCCGGCCCTCTTGTCACCAGCGGCGCAGATCATTCTTGAAAAGATCTCTTTAAGGAGATAGTTTAATAAGCATAGAAATGAGTTAAGTATGGATTTGAAATGGTCCTTACCTCTTTCATAAGACCTAAGCATTCAGTTTTCTGGAATAAAAGGAAGATTGCGACTGATTTCCCATAATCCCTAAGACAAAAGAAAAGTTTGTTAAAGCCTTTCGTTTAAGAGATGAAATCGGCTTTCACAAAAGACTTTTTATACTTATTTCATCAGTAAATTATAAAACTTAAGTAACATGTATTTTATTTTCAATTTCATTATATTATACCGAACATGATTTTATACTCAATAACAACTGAAAATCTAAAATCTTTATAGAGTCTGAAAGGTTTCTTAGACGGCAACATTTGAGTGCTGTTTTAAGCGTTCATACGCCATGATAACCATTTGCCATTAGATAGGCCGCTTGGCCTACTTAGAAGCATAAAAAAATCTAGGAAATTAAATATATTACTTATTGGTTCAGCGGATGCGTAGTGGACTGTAATAGGTAATGAGTGAATGTAGGCCTGCTCACCTGATACGAAACACGCACTGGCACTTTCAGGCTGCAGCCTTACACTTTTAATTATTTAGCGTTGCGGATGTTTTGCGCGCCGATGTTGCGATCAGACTCAACTCTTCTTTCTTCTTGACAAGCAGGCCATAGATGACAATGAGATGAACGAAAGAGTATATGATGTAAAAAGGGCGATATGGCGTGAACACTTATTGATTTTGGTAACGAAATGTCTCCTTTGTTTCGGTTCATAAATGCATTTTACGGATGTGTACAATTATTTTTATTCGTTCATTAGATTTATTAAAAAGTAAAGTATATGTTTTTCTTTATATTCTTTTCTTTACTGATTAGAAAATATTGATGAAGATACGACGCATTTAAATTTCGTGTGACGTTACTATCAGCTACGATTTTAAACCCAAGGTGACGTTGACAAGCCTTCGAAGCGCTGTATCTTTTTGAATTTTTACTATTTTGCTAAACGAAAAATATATTTTCTATGTAGTCCACATCTCTTTTCTGCTTTTGTAGCGCAGAGGAAAAATCTTATAATAATATTATCTATATGCAGGAATCCCCTGAGTGTAATTGCGTAATTTACATATCATAGAACCAGTATTTGACTAAGCCACTCTCGGTCTTAAGACAAAGTCATATTTAAGAGGATGCCAGTGGCGTTAAAGTAAGGCCTTAATTAGAACAAATAACATAAAAAACCGGTCATGTACGAGTCGGGCTTATACATAAAAGGTTCCGTACATACACACATTGTTTTAAAGATTTTGTTTTTAGTATTGGTTGTTATAGCGGCCAAAGTTATACGTAATCGGTGAAAAATTCAAATATCGAGTTAATTTTAATAAAGATTCAAAAATGAAAATTCAAATAAAGAGTAAAATGGTTACAAGATCGAGTTAGAAACACGTTTCTTGTATGACATTGAATTTTTAATTTTATCTTATTTTTAGTATTTATTGTTATAGCGGCCACAGTAATAAATAATCAATAAAAATTTCAAGTGCCAATGATAGACAGATAGACAGCGGAATCTGAGTAATAGAGTCACATTAGCACCCTTTGAGTACAGAACCATAAAAAAGACACTAACATAAGCATACGAAAGAACATACTAATATATTTACTATTGTTTTTTTATTCTAGAAGAAAAGGAAAAACGAACAATTTTTACGAGTATCAACTGCTTCTCTTTTCCTGCAGATTGTAAAAGCCGATAGGGTGAATGGTCAAAATATATATGAATCTTGCCAATAGACGATGTAGATAATGCAGCAAATATTTTGATGCTTCTTTCTACCTATCCACCTTCACCCAGACCGTGACTTTTGGATCACATTCTGCGTGATGGAGGTCATTAATATACCATTTACGATCAGGCATAAGTCTCTCATACATTTGTATGAGAGATTGTGACTCCATTTTTTAAAACGTAACATACCATGCGTGGGCCTAGGCTCTATTTAACTAGCAAGGGATAGATAACACAAATCATGTTTTGTACTAGAGATGCGGAATATACAGGCTATTTAGGTCTTGATACCCTCCAGGGACGCTTGATTGATTACCTACACTTTCATTGTTTAGCGTTCATCCATCAAAGGCGTGGTGACTACTATTAGCAGCTAAAATAGTTTAGGGCCTAAGAGCAAACATTTTGAGCTATACTATAACTGCTTTCCCAAGGACAATTTCCATGGGAAAAACATATAGCACGAATATGGAATACATTCAACAACAAGGAGATATGTTTCTGGATTTTTGGTCTTCAATTAGCACGATTTTCTAAAACAACAAGTAACCATCGATATGTATATCAAATTTGGAGGAAAAAGCCAGAGAACAGCAAAACAGGGTCAACCCGTAACGCGCTAAGTTCAGTAATTAGACCTTGACAGGCACTTTTACGCGTCTTTAAGTATAATTTACATTACGTCACAGGTATGGCATAGAAACGGAGTAACAAATATACCTAGTACTACTACTAACGAAACAATATATCTGTGCACACGTCAAATGTGTGAGTTGAACAAACAGGGTCGCCACCACAGAATTTGTTGCTTTGCTTACCTGTTTTCATCACTCGAAAATCTATAAAATTTTCGTTCTTTATTGTTTTCCGTGGATAAACAAAGATAATGTGCGTAGTTTCTCACCATTTTGATTTCAATAATCCTAAGTGACTCGCGTAACGTCAACCCTGTTTTACAGGCACTTACAAGGCCGAAAAGCGGGGGAGGGATTGCGGGGCGGCCAGATTGCGGGGGACAGTGCGAGTTTCCATTCTGTATGTAATACTATTATTAAGTCTGTGATTATGTGTAAGTTGTTTAGAAATTTAGCATCGTACATAAAGCATTGTTTGGTGAGTATGTGACCTAGACAGGGCTATCTAGATCGGAAATAGTCTATGTAGCAACTCATCTAAAACGCTTAATGTCTAAGCGTTTGATTGATTACCCACAACTACATTGTTTAGCGTTCAATAAAATAGTCAAATAGTATCTGACATAGGTTCAGGACTTTACCCCCACGATGAAAGCCATAACGTGCTTTCCAAGGCTCGGAGGAGCTCAAGATAGTTTTATGACGCTTGTGGTCATCAGTGCAAGTTTTGTAATAGGGATAATCATGGTAATAGGGATGGATGCATATAGTAACCAATCTTATTTTGACTTTTTGGAACGAAGTTCCTTATCGCGCATTGCGAAAGAGGGCTAGACGGAAAAAATTAAGGCCAAGAGTTGTAACGACACTTTTTCCTATAGTTGTAAGCCGTGCCGTGCGGCGTGCGCGTGTTTATCTGTCTGTCTCTCTCTCTCTCTTTCTCTCTCTCTCTCTCTCATTAATCGAAAGGAACTTCGTTCCATCCGGGTGTCCCTTGACACCTCTCGAGTATTTTTCTCCCCTTCTCGCCCACCATCACAATAAAAGTAGCTTCTGGATTTTGCGGCCTTGTGATGGTTTTCTTCTGATGATGTTGGTCTTCAAATAATAGGCGAAAAAAAAGATCACGACCAATTGATAACCTTAACCTTTCTTGAAAGTCGGTTAAAAAGAGTAAGACGCGAGAAAAACAACTTAGCACTTTTTGTATATTTCCTAGTATGAGATCAAAATAATCAGATTAGATAAAATAATAACTTTAATAACATTTAATTTAATATACAAATTTTAACTTCATTACACTGTAAAATAATACTAACTTAACTAACTTACTTAAGTTAACTATAATTTAGAAAATATTCATTCTCTTTAGAACCTTTCTCTTTTTTAAATGAGCTGTCAAATGATCCCTTGTAGTTTTCTTGCACATTATAAACAAAGATTGCGGTACTAACCTAAATAAGAATATAAAAAAGCCCACTTGAGCGACCCAATTATCATTTTGGAAAATAAACATTGCAAAATAAAATAACAATCCAGAATCACAAATTATACCTACTCCAATCATCGATATAATGTGCCTAATATGTCTGTCTTTTTTATACGAGTAGTTACCAGAACTACTTACAACTTTTATAAATATAGTTACATATAGAGCTAAATTAATCATCATTATATAACTAAACAAAAAACATCGAACAATCAAGTTACCCGTTGAATCTAGACCAATAATTGGTGTTACTATACATTTTTCAATAATTATAATTAGAAAAAACGTCCCAAGGGTAAAAGCCGTGGCTTTACGTTTTTCTGCTTTGGTTTTGCCGAGGTGCACGATCACCAATTTCACATAAGCCACCATAGACGCACACAAGGAGCAACATAAAGTTAGTCCAAATAAAATTCCGTTGATGAAAACAAATATCTCAGACATATCTGGACAAAACGTTATTAAGGCTACACAGCACAGATGCACTGATCCGATCGTAATTTGGCTTAAACTGATGTAATGCTGTAAAGTCCGCCATTTTGGTATGAAACACCACGTACACAGTAATATACCCGAGCAAATTAAGGAGGCCATGGCTGCAATGTTGAGGCACCATGCGTGTATATCCATGTCTTGCCTGAGCCATGAGCCCACTGCTATTACAGTAATAAAAAATATATTTTCACACAAGTTATATAACTTTCCCGGTTCCAATAGGTTCTGTGGCAGTGACTAGTACATGCAGTTTATGAGTTTATTTATAGGAAGAGATAAAAATAATTGGACAAATAAGTATAGTTAAATAGTAGTTACGTTAATGCCAATACACACACATGTTTTTTACTCGCTTTAAATCATGCCAGTTGCGGGTAAGATCAGATACTGGCATGTGTATCTAGCTTCTGCCAGTACAAAGCATGCCAGTAGATAGAAGCTTGTTTTTTTTCTCTCGCGGCGAAGCGGAATGGGAGACTTCCATACTAAGCACGCGCACGTCGTGTTTTCCAGTAGCTCAGACTTTTTCTTTTGAATTCAGTTCTTTTATGTTGGATTTTCGGAATATTGAAAAATGTTTCGTAACGCCGACGAAAGAATTTGATTGTTTGTGGAGTGTTTCGTCTCCGCTGTAATTATTTAATTAATCATTTTGAGGCACGTTACTGGAACTAAGTAGCTTGATTCTAGAAAGTGGTATGCCACATGCTTGTGTGTAGCATACCATGGCCGTATGCTGCTTCACGGAATGCCAGTAACTGGCATGTTGGTTTACCACCATTTGGCATGCCATTTACCTACAGACATGTGTATTACGCTTTTACACATAAAATATTTATATTAACTGCCACCGTGGTGTAATGGTTGGAGCGTTTGGCTCATACCCGGAGGTCGCGGGTTTGATTCCCAGCGGGGGCAACGACTTTGTGTTGTTGTCCTAGTTTGGTTAGGACATTGCAGGCTGATAACCTGATTGTCTGATAAGTAAGATGATCCGTGCTTCGGAGGGCACGTTAAGCCGTCGGTCCCGGTCACTGTGTTTGACATTGGTCGTTACCTAAAACCATGTCAGAGGCCTTTAAGGCGGTTTAAAAACTCTGACACTAGTGTTAGTGACAAGTAAGAACATGAAATATTTAGCGGCAAACCTCGCGACTGTACTTGCAAACTACCGCTGAATGATTGGTGTTTGTCTAATGTAATTAAATTTAAAACAAATGGAAAAGACATTGTTAGTATTTCTGTATAATTTATTATATACTTAGTCGTAAATACGTTTTCATCATCATCATTATGAGGTTTTTTTGTCTACCCTGCAGGAGCGCGAGAGCGCAACCCTCTCTGTACTACCAGAGCCATACTTGGTCAGTGCAGCCAGAGGACTTGTAGGCCAATACATCAATGTATCATTGATGTATTTAAGCTTTGTTTAGCTTGTAATTTCTTGTCTCCTTCTATGACATCCACGGGAAGTCTTGGAGTAGTCCTCTTCTACTCTGCCGGAAACTACACGACTTATATACGTTTCATGGAACTTCCAGAATTAATACGATAAACATATGAATACTTATATCAATATGTATACATGTATTTTACTGGCAGCCATCATTATTTTAATTAACGGCGAATGCTTTTTTAAATTAATGACTGTGCTGTAATGTACATAGTAGATAAAAAATGATAATTAATCAACATTTCACAATATGCGTTAAAAATTAAATATGCAAGTACATACTTACTGAGAGAGCCTATATATGTTCTTACACTCTCACTCTTCAAAGTATCGAATGAATTTCAGCTTATCTCAACGATGTAGCGATACCATTCCGAAGCACGAATTTAATACTTACTCATTCTCTTTCTTACTCGTACATACAAAACCCAAGAAAACGATGTAATAATAGTATGATCTTGCGCAGATCGTTAAATACTAATCATGTTAATGAGCGATGTGGCAGGTGGCTACATACTACCAACTCATTATTATTTATATTCTTTTTACACACTTTTGCCCACCTAAAAGTGATCTACGGATTTTACGGACCAGGGCTGTGTTTGCTCAGAGCCAAAAGGCTCAAAGTGCTCAGTTTGCCTATAACGACGTGCTAATCTTGTTACAAATCCAAAGGTTATTTTCACACTAAAACAAAACTTTCAAAATAAACTAAATAATTTTACTTTATTTTAAAATATTTAAAACTTGCAACCTTATGCTTTATTTACATAACTATTATATCGATTTTCTATAGTAAAACACGACCCATATACACATAAAGCAGTTTATCGAAAAAGAAATTATGAGGGCCAAATCTGCCAAGATTGCCGGGGCCGGCCGGTTCATGTAGCCAAGTAGAACGACAATCCTTGAAAGAGTGTAAAACCGAAATAAACTAATCCCCAGATCTGACGGCGGACTTGTAGTGATGTACAATGCTCCTCCTATCCAGAAAGGAGCTAAGTTCTTCAGTTCGGAGAAGTAAGCTCTTCGAACGATGTCTGGATTAGAGAAAAATCCTTTTTTTACCCACGTCATGGCTGCTACTGGACTGAGGGCTAGAAGCTTCATGGCTAGTAATGCAGCGTGAACCATATACGTCTGGACTAGAGGATCCTCTGTATAAATAATCACTGGCGACATGTAAATTCGCAAGTCCCACAAATCTGGTGACTACTGATTTGTCGTACATATCAGAAACTCGCACTTTATAGAAACCATAGGGACTTCTTTAAGCACTGATTCCCGTAATAATTTATCTTCCGATTTTTATTCAGTAATTTATCCATAAATGTGGAAATGTATGACTCTGTCACTGTGACTTCTAAAAAGTGTATTGTTGTCTTTGATTTGTTGTGACAGAATATATATAATAATGAGGCAAGAATATTTAAAATCCTGCAGCTATGAATGATAGCATAGATTGAGAAAAAATAAGATCTAGGTTTTATTATATAAACTACTTATATATTCTAAAATTTTGTATAATAATGATGCCTTAATGATACTCAACAAATTTTCCTTCTATTAGATCAACTTTTAACACGTTTATGGGCATGGGATTTCTTGGTTTTGTTCTGTGTCAAAGATCATTTTACATCGGTAATACATCTCATTAATAAACTAAAATATTTCTTCTGAAAGTCTTTCAAAATAAAATTTACACTCGTTTGCTCTATGAACTCCTCACTAAAAACCCCAATCTACTGTAATGAACCCTCAAAAGAAAAGTCAAATATGGCCAACGCGTTCGCTCGCCTGTTCGGGCCGCGTTTGACTTCAACTGCGTGCCTCGTACTACGCAAACCTGACCTGCTGCTGCATGTCGCTTCGCTTGTCTTACACTTTCGCCGCTTTGCTTAATTTGTAGAAAACTGTATTCAGACAGGCTATCTGCCATACATTTTGGTACAATTAAGCGACAGACGCTAGTCTGAGACAACTTATACAGACTTTATATCTTATACCTTTAAACGAGCATTCTTGTATATTTATACAGGGTGCAATTGAAATCATTAGCAATAATTTAACTTACTTACATAAAGGATATTTTGTACGGTAACAACACTACAATTAATGCAGTAATTACAAAGAATCAAAAAGCAAGAAAAATAACCAAATTATCAAAACACTTCGAGACGTGGGCGCTCACTGATACACACACACAAGCCGCAAGGTCAGCGACCCGCTGCGATACAGCTTAACGGCGGGCGCTACCGGCATACAAAAGTAGACTTTAAGTTACGTAAATAAGGTTGATAGTCGAGTGGGGACGGGTCGTGTCACACGAACGCTTGAGGATAGTGTAGGTACGTTGAAGTAGGAACGAATGTTAGCGTACTACGATTAATTTCTTTTTCATGAATTTAATGACGATTAGTTCTTTTTATTTATTATTGCAAAAAAATCTATCATAGATTCTAACGCATGTTTAGAATTTTCTGTAATGTGAAAATGAAAACTTTTGATTGAAGTTTTATTAGTCTTAAATTACTTTGTATCATAGGTATAGTAGACACCTAAAATATTGCCAACGAATTCAATTACACCCTGTATATAAATTTATTTCTGTGATCTCGAAAACGGCTCTAACGATTTCGCTGAAATTTAGTATATGGGGGTTTTCGGGGGTAAACAATCGATCCAGATTATTCTTATATTTGGGAAAACGCTTGTTTTCGAATTTTCATGCGTTTTTCTTTCCACGCAAAAATGATATAACCGAGCAAAGCTCGGTCGCCCAGGTACTAATATTAAAACGTACTGTTTATGTGTTATTTGTACAATATTATGTTAATCTATAGAAACTCACAATTATAAAACTGGCAATGTTAAATCACTTCCAGCATATGCTATATCACTTCCAAATATAGCAAGGAATAAAAAATACATGTAGTGAACAATAGAGTAATCTATTACATCATTTTGTCAATAGCTGTCACTAAGCCATCAATCATCAGCCATCAAATCAGAATAAAATATGGTAATCATAATACAATAAAATAAACATTTATTACAAAAAGAAACATTCAAAAACACTAGCAACAAAACTCCGTCGCAATGTGTGGATCGGCCAAGTTAACACACAGCTATTTTCTTTACTCCGCTGTTCTTGCTCTGAAACTGTTGGCACTAGTTCCTTTAGCCAATGTCGTATGCAACCCAGTAAGGGTGCAGCGTGCAAATCTAAGTGACCTAAAGAACTTGACGCCATTCTGGCTGGTCGCAGGACTATACTTGACGACAACGCCAGATGAGTTGACCGCTATATCCCTCCTAAGGATTTACGTGCTAGCAAGATTCGTCACAGCCATCGGGTACTTTTGCAAGATGCCTCGAATAGCTTTGGAAACTGCCTTCTTCGTGTCGTTTGCTATAACATGTTTTATGGGAGGCTGCGTCGTGTTCACATACAGAAATGCAATATAAGAAAATATGATGTTAAATTAAAGTATTTTTGGCCTTAGATCTATTCCTCCAATCATGTTTCAAATTTGGTTTTTTAACTACCTACTTAAAGCTCTGTAAATAAACATTTTTTCTCTTTTTGGGTTTTCACTTTTGTTATCGTTATGTTATATTCGTAGTTACCACTAATCTTTTATCCATCCAGGCATTCCAGGCGCACTTTGCAGTTTAGTTGTTGAACATTTTATGGTAGTTATAAAGGGATATAAAGTCAAGTAAAGTAAAGTAAAATAAGTATTTATTTCTCCAACATACTTAAGATTTAGGACAATACATTTATTGTTACAGTGATTGTATTTGGAGACTGACGACTGTAGAAGGTTGACCTGTATTACAGTGCGCCAGGCTCTCACATTGGATGACTTAGAGTGAGGTACTAAACTTACATACTAATATAAAAGGTGAAAACTTAACAAATCAATATAGGCAGAAGTATGCCCAATTAAGCACTTACAATTTACAGAAGTGCTTAATTGGGCATACTTCTGCCTATATTGATTAGTTCAGTTTTCACCTCTTATAATATTAGTTATATAAACCGGCGCTTCTCAGCGCACGTTATATTATAGTTAATTAGAAAGTAAATTGCGCGGGGTGTAAACTAAATGGACCAACACTAAGGGGAATTGAGTCCATGGTACTGAATAACTTTCCCCCAAGGAACAATATCGAAATATGAAAAGAAATTTTGGGTCTCCAATACAAGTTAACCGTCAGCTGATCCGAGTTTGTATGAAAATTTATAAAATATTATGTTTCATATTTCGATATGTTATACGTATATGTTTCTTGGGGATAGTTGTTCACTATCAGGGACTATATTTACTACTAATATAATTTCAGTATATTTATTTAGACCTTATGCGTATGTGTGTATTTCATACCTAACAAATATTACTTAGGTAGAACTATCTAAAAAATAATTCAGTAAATGAGGGCGCGACTATGATTTATTTTAATTTCTTAGGTTAGATGGTACGAGAAAAATTTACTAAAACATTTTTTATCCTATTCACAGGAAATCTCATTTAGAAATTTCAATTCCAGTAAAGTGGTTAATAATAATGAACTTATTAAAGGCAAATACTAAAACCTGATAAAATTCTCATCACGGTCCAGCCTTCCCAATTACTGAAACTTGGTTGTAGTGCTTAAAATATCCTATAATATTAAATAGACAATCAATGGAACGAAACTTTCCCCAACTTTAATTAAAAACTTTTTGAATATGATACTGTTCAAGTTGGAAGTCTTGTTTTTTCTACGTTCAAAGTTTGATAGTTTTAATTATTTCATACTAGCTGTGCCTGTAGGTTTCGCTTCCCATGAGAATTTCGGGATAAAAACTATCCATTATGGACTGAATTCACAATTAAAGTAGATTCAGTATATTATGTGTGACCTTATATACCGAAAAATAATTGAAAGGGTGACTTCGTTAGTCAATATAAACAACTTTCCTATCTATAGGAATAATCCAAGATTTATAATATATGAAGACTAATGCAGGAATCTCGATATTATATATATCATGAACTGAATTCACAATTAAAGTAGATTCAGTATATTATGTTTGCCTTGTATACCGACAAATACTTAAAAGGGTGACTTCGTTAGTCAATATAAACAACTTTCCTATCTATAGGACTAATCCAAGATTTAGAATATATAAAGACTTATGCAGGAATCTCGATATTATATATATCATGAACTAAATTCACAATCAAAGTAGATTCAGTATATTATTTGTGACCTTATATACCGACAAATACTTAAAAGGGTGACTTCGTTAGTCAATATAAACAACTTTCCTATCTATAGGACTAATCCAAGATTTAGAATATATGAAGACTTATGCAGGAATCTCGATATTATATATATCATGGACTGAATTCACAATTAAAGTAGTTTCAGTATATTGTGTGTGACCTTATATACCGAAAAATACTTAAAAGGGTGACTTCGTTAGTCAATATAAACAACTTTCCTATCTATAGGAATAATCCAAGATTTAGAATATACAAAGACTAATTAATGCAGGAATCTCGATATTATATATATATCATGAACTGAATTCACAATTAAAGTAGATTCAGTATATTATGTGTGACCTTATATACCGAAAAATACTTAAAAGGGTGACTTCGTTAGTCAATATAAACAACTTTCCTATCTATAGGAATAATCCAAGATTCAGAATATATGAAGACTAATGCTGGAATCTCGATATTATATATATCATGGACTGAATTAACAATTAAGGTAGTTTCAGTATATTATGTGTGACCTTATATACCGAAAAATAATTGAAAGGGTGACTTCGTTAGTCAATATAAACAACTTTCCTATCTATGGACCAATCCAAGATTTAGAATATACAAAGACTAATGCAGGAATCTCGATATTATATATATCATGAACTAAATTCACAATCAAAGTAGATTCAGTATATTATTTGTGACCTTATATACCGACAAATACTTAAAAGGGTGACTTCGTTAGTCAATATAAACAACTTTCCTATCTATAGGACTAATCCAAGATTTAGAATATACAAAGACTAATGCAGGAATCTCGATATTATATATATCATGAACTGAATTCACAATTAAAGTAGATTCAGTATATTATGTTTGCCTTGTATACCGACAAATACTTAAAAGGGTGACTTCGTTAGTCAATATAAACAACTTTCCTATCTATAGGACTAATCCAAGATTTAGAATATATAAAGACTTATGCAGGAATCTCGATATTATATATATCATGAACTGAATTCACAATTAAAGTAGATTCAGTATATTATGTTTGCCTTGTATACCGACAAATACTTAAAAGGGTGACTTCGTTAGTCAATATAAACAACTTTCCTATCTATAGGACTAATCCAAGATTTAGAATATATAAAGACTTATGCAGGAATCTCGATATTATATATATCATGAACTGAATTCACAAATAAAGTAGATTCAGTATATTATTTGTGACCTTATATACCGAAAAATAATTGAAAGGGTGACTTCGTTAGTCAATATAAACAACTTTCCTATCTATGGACCAATCCAAGATTTAGAATATACAAAGACTAATGCAGGAATCTCGATATTATATATATCATGAACTAAATTCACAATCAAAGTAGATTCAGTATATTATTTGTGACCTTATATACCGAAAAATAATTGAAAGGGTGACTTCGTTAGTCAATATAAACAACTTTCCTATCTATAGGAATAATCCAAGATTTAGAATATATAAAGACTTATGCAGGAATCTCGATATTATATATATCATGAACTGAATTCACAATTAAAGTAGATTCAGTATATTATTTGTGACCTTATATACCGAAAAATAATTGAAAGGGTGACTTCGTTAGTCAATATAAACAACTTTCCTATCTATGGACCAATCCAAGATTTAGAATATACAAAGACTAATGCAGGAATCTCGATATTATATATATCATGAACTGAATTCACAATTAAAGTAGATTCAGTATATTATGTTTGCCTTGTATACCGACAAATACTTAAAAGGGTGAATTCGTTAGTCAATATAAATAACTTTCCTATCTATAGGACTAATCCAAGATTTAGAATATATAAAGACTTATGCAGGAATCTCGATATTATATATATCATGAACTGAATTCACAAATAAAGTAGATTCAGTATATTATTTGTGAAAAATAATTGAAAGGGTGACTTCGTTAGTCAATATAAACAACTTTCCTATAGGACTAATCCAAGATTTAGAATATACAAAGACTAATGCAGGAATCTCGATATTAAATTGGTTTTCGTTCTTACATTATAGAGTAACAATGGCTACCTCTTGGTTTCATCATCAGACCCACTCCATAACATCTTTTGGCATAAATGAACTTAAGTATACATAAAATGTCAGACAATCGGTGCAAACTAAAACAAAAACCAGTCGCCAGATTGACCTGAACAAAAGTATAGCCCGTGCTTTGCTTTATTACTCGTATGTCCTTTCCAAGATATATATGACGAAGCAGGAGATGACCTACGCCGAACTCACTAAAAGTGTGACGATAAATACAGCGCTCCGCCTCGCGCTGTATCATGGATTCCAACCATATGTGTCTGAATACCCCTGGCCCACACAGTTATTGAATCTGTGTCCACCTGGGCTTATCGTCTAGCTGAAACAACTATCATTGTAATAAATCGGTTTACCAAATCCTCATCTATTACAACAATCACAATGAAAGAAGTTATGGCCAAGCCCACAGCACACTACACAAAGGAGATGTTCACAGTACGGCGGTCCGCACAAGACTGAGCCGGTCGTCACTAGGGCGACCGCTTTTATACTTGTTGAAACATTTGAAAATTTAGCAGTTATGTTTTGTAGTAAACAACTTTCTGTTTGCACATCGAAAACAATAATAAATGGGATTATCTTGAACTCGCCGACACGGCCAACCTGACATGCGTACGTCCTCGTACGCGCTCTCAATAGTAATTTAAACTAGTAAGTAGCATCAGGCCTGTCTCACTCCGCGGTAGGTATTAAAAACGCAAGTACGTACGGCGGCCATGCCAGCGTGGCTAATCAGTGCGCCAGAAAAGGTAAGCGTTACGCGATAGAAAAAGATGGATTGTCTAGGTGAATATAACTGTAAGTTATTAGCGTTGTGCGATCTGAATTGAACTTAATTGTATCGTAGCGAGAGTCTCTATTCTTTTAATTGAATTTTCAGAGTGAATCTTCTGTACTTGTACTATTATGTATTCTATGGTAGCATGGTTAGAAATAACCATAAAATGATTCTGATCTAGCTCGGCAATAAACGTCCCTCAAAACTATAACAAAATTTCAACTCGCAAAAATTCTACTCCAGAAGAGTGCCTTGCAAAACTACTTTTCTGAACCGGTCTTTTATTTGTCCTTCAGCCAAGATCTATACAGGAATAATTATAAAGAAATCATGACTAAGGGATTTTTCGCACAATGCTTACGTATTCAATCATTTGAATCAACAAAATTCATGGATCAATTCAAAGGAATCAATTTTTAACTCGCCAACACTGCCATCTTGACAGTAACACCCGTCCTCGGGTTTCATATTTAAGATCAACACAAAGCACAAACGGTACACCGTTCGGCCAAACCTGATCAAAACAAAGCTTTAGTAATTTTTTTTTTTAGATGTCTTGCTGTTCGACGAGGCAATGCCGCCAGTCTCTTAGGTATATTTTTATTTTTATATTTTTTTTAGTTAGTTATATTTTAGTTCATACTTTTTATATTTTAATTTAGGTAGGTTATTTAGTTAAATTAATTACTGTGTACTGTTTTTTTTTTTGCTATAAATAACCATCTTTATTAGATGACTTACTTAATTGGATTAAACGATCTAAAATATAATAAACTCGAAACAAAAAAATTTACATCGATAAATCTTTAAAATTGAATTGGATAGCAATAACTTCATGTCTATGTGCAGCGATCACATGTTAAGGAACGCAGCCAGCCTTCCTGCTAGTTCAAAGTTGTTATTAATCATATGTTCTCTTTACCAGTTATGAAAGTTAAATTGAATCAAAACTAATAGAACTTCTAAATTTTAACGATGTTTAAAAAAAAAGATACAGTAATTATTAATTCAGTTAGGAGAGATCACCAAGACATAGCAATAACAAAATTGCCATCGTTAGCCTCACACTAATACGCGTATTACCACCTGTGATCACCAGGTCCACTTGACATTATGATTTCCTCCAGAAACTCGACCTCCACAAGAGCCGACCGCATACTGCCCACTCTCGGACTACGGGTCAGCTCTAGTACGGTCACAACAAAACAAGCAATGCAATTCATTACTCTACCTATGGCAATAAAGCCTTCGGCTATGCTATCGGTCTTCCTAATGAGCTTCTCTGGCTCCCGCATCCTTCTCAACCTATCATGAAAACACTTGTGTATTTGCTTTGAGTTTCATGCCCGGAAAGCATCTAGATTTTTCAAATAATTAAACAGGTGAAAAATCGTTAGTCGTCGTTAGCTAATGAGTCAAGTAGTTATACGTAAGAACAACCGGAATCATCTAGGTTTAGAATGTGGTGCGAACAGTATGATCCACTCCCCGATTACATCCAACCATCAGAGGCGCTACCGCCAGGTCATAAACTGCCATGAGCTACTTGGAGGTGCTTGAATTGCCTCTGAACTGAAGTATGCCGATGTAAACATAATCTGGCGCGCTGGTGCCATATAGACCAAGCAGAAGCACAGGGCGATTGTGGTCATGACGATTAGATCATTAGATCACCTCTATGCCCTACCAGCTGTACCGTGCTTGACCTATACTATGTCTCGGAGGGAAGCATAAAAGTGGCAACGTTCTCGAAGAAAAAAATTTAAAATTCAAGCCAACGACACGATAAGAAGAAGAAGTGAAAATAAATGTCAACTGGGTAGGTAATATACGCTATTTTCCAACAAGTCAAATCAGAAACCTTCCTCCAAACGTCAAAACAAACAGTTTCCACTCTTTGCACTTTGACTCTACTGAGACTTTGTATGAAATACAGGCAGATGACGACACAGATCCCCGGAGCCAAACAACGCTTTCACCATCAGCCCTTCCGCAATAATAAATCCAAAACTACGCCAACGTTCAAAAACAAACGACACCACTTTGCGACGCTTTACCCCGCCAACAGCTCAAAATAATTCATCCCTGGCTCAGGAAAACATCCAACTGTCAAGAAAAACAAACGTTTACAGTGTTTTTGTTACACTAAATTGTGGATAGAATACAGTTAAAGCGTTTGCAACTTAATCTTTTTTCTACGGACTTCCTAACAATAAAAATAACTTGCTTATCAGTACGATATACTTGAATTTGGCTATAATATCACAATATTTACTCGACTTTAACCATCCATATTAAAATTTACTCAAGTAACGGGACTTTACTTTAGTTAACCTAAAACACAGTAAATAATAAATTAATGGTAAAATATTATTACTCACATGGTAAATGGTGAAGGATCCTTTTAAATAAAGTCATCACCATGATCATCATCATGGTAGGCTCGCCGTCCTATTAATCACCTCTTCATCATCACTACCTTTTCATCAATAATATCTTCATCATCATCACTGTCTCTTCATTATCAATATCATCATCATCACCCTGGTCATTATCTCATTATAATCTTTATAAAAGTCATCATCATATTTAGCTATCTTAAGTCCAATATTAGGCAAAGGCTGGAAGAACTTATCAGTCCAACTTTACGAATAATGAAGTACGTAACGTACCTAATAACTATCATTTTACACCAGTATTCACACGTAAGCTAAGACGCACATAAGACGCTAAAAATTATAATTTAAAATACTCAAACTAGACTATTTGCTAGGATACTAACTGGCGCCACTGCCAGATCCGACTAACAGTGACGATGCCACCTCCAGTGATGCTAAGCTCATCTATCAACTCATGACGATAAGATTAACTCACTAAGCTTAGCAGATAATACACGTTCTGATTTAAAATAGCGAAATCATAATTATTTTCTGCTTGCATAGTGGTCAAAACACAAGACATTATTCTACTTTATGTTTTAAAACTAAAGTTTTCGAAATAAATTGCTCTCTGCTCTACTCTTAAATCGAAAAAAAATATAAAAACTCACCAGGTTATCTTTGCGATTCAGCACCTATCGGTTACGACACAGAAATACACACGATATCAACTCGCATTTCACTTCACCTCACTTCACCAGGAATCTCCAGTGCCTGCGGCACTGCCGCTGACACCAACTCGGCCGCAATACGTGGCCAGCAGTTATGGTTCACTTCTTAGCACTTTAGCACTACAGAATTAGCTGAAACTAAACACACGTTAAGTATCTTTGGTCTGATCGCTTCACTCTCGTTAGCACCATTACTGGTGCTAAAGTTTGTCACACAGGCCGGCTGCCATTCAGACAGACTTGTCGCACAGACGGTTGACAGACAGACGGTAGGCAGACAGACGGTTGACAGACAGACGCTTGTCACACAGACGTTTGTCACACAGACGCTTTGTCACACAGACGTTTGTCACACAGACGTTTGTCACACAGAAGCTTGTCACACAGACGCTTTGTCACACAGACGCTTTGTCATACAGACGCTTTGTCACACAGACGCTTTGTCACACAGACGCTTTGTCACACAGACGTTTGTCACACAGACGATTGTCACAAAGACGATTGTCACACAGACGCTTGTCACACAGACGCTTGTCGCACAGACGCTTGTCACACAGACGCTTGTCACACAGACGCTTGTCACACAGACGCTTGTCACACACACGCTTGTCACACAGACGGTGGTCACACAGACCACTTGTCACACAGACCATATGCAACACAGGATGGGTTGCGATACTAAAACCAGAGCCTGTCAATGACCCCAATAGTTATTGACACATTGCACTGCTAAACTCCATCCACAAACTATTAAAAAGGCTAAGACTTAAGTCACGACACCAGCTCTATAGGATTGACTGTTGAAAAACCACTTTACCATTAAAAAGAATAGAATTTGAATCCACCTATGTGGATACAACCATCAACCCCACTGAAAAACTATCAGGGTTCTCTCTCCCACGCAGAGAATTGTGCCAGCTCCACAGACTGAGAACTGGATGGGGACGAACTAGATCGTTTGAATTCCGGTGCGACTGGATTGACTCCCCAGCTTGCGAATGTGGCGCCTGAATAGGACATGGACCACATTATTCGAGACTGCCGGAAGACTGGTTCACCCTGCAAAAAGACGCAATACAATAGATACAGAATAACGACTGTAATAATAGCCATACGATTATTAAATAAATGGATAGGTTCCTGTTTTTCAGAATAGGCATGACGAATGGAAAAACACTTTTGGTCCATCGGTTAGACCATCAAACTTTCATCAAACATTGAAGTTTGTACATACAATCTTTCCTTTTTCTAAGAAGCCAAAAATGACAAAGATACAGCGCATTGAAATTTTGCGTGACGTCACACTCAAGCACGATTTTTACCTAAGTGTGACTCCGCAAGCCCCCACTCCGGAACCTTGACGCTCAGTATCCTTGTAATTTTTTACCCCTCTGGCTAACTGAAAATACGGGTCCATCAGCTCTGGACAATTCAAAAGACGGACCAATTATAATCACACTCTTCGGACCCTGTCGGACTCTTCACCCCTATTCTCCCATGGATTCACTCAAGTGGGCGAAAGATCCAGATCCAACTTCTGATGACGAAGCAGGAGATGACCTACGCCGAACTCACTAAAAGTATGACGATAAATACAGCGCTCCGCCTCGCGCTGTCTCATGGATTCCAACCATATGTGTCTGAATACCCCTGGCCCACACAGTTATTGAATCTGTGTCCACCTGGGCTTATCGTCTAGCTGAAACAACTATCATTGTAATAAATCGGTTTACCAAATCCTCATCAATTACAACAATCACAATTAAAGAAGTTATGGCCAAGCCCACAGCACACTACACAAAGGAGATGTTCACAGTACGGCGGTCCGCACAAGACTGAGCCGGTCGTCACTAGGGCGACCGCTTTTATACTTGTTGAAACATTTAAAAATTTAGCAGTTATGTTTTGTAGTAAACAACTTTCTGTTTGCACATCGAAAACAATAATAAATGGGATTATCTTGAACTCGCCGACATATAAATAATAATAAATAAACACCCAAGGCCCATTATAAAGCAGACATAGAATTGAAGATTCCTGCGTTGGCGGATGGAGAGCCATTTGGAAACATGATCATATTTACAAAGACAAAAAATAAACCTTATACAATTGTTAAGAAGTCTGTCTAGTTTGTTCAGATCTTGTTCCAAGTTGTACTCATGTTGCTCTAAGCTAAGTGGTTTCTATTATATGAATGGTAACTTAAAAAAAGCTAGTAAAATTGGAAACGGTGGCAGTTTACCTTTGCTCGATCGGCAGCTACAGGCTTCATAGAGCCTAACAAGCAGATATATGACACGGGATTCGTTGGAAAATGTCAATGTAGGCACATATTTGTTGAGCGAATCAAGCTCATGAATAACTAACGAATTGTGTAAACTGACTTGAATTTTCAGTGACAGTAGATAGCAATGTGTGACTAGTTTGATATTCAATCTGTAATCTAATATTGTAATAAAACTTATAAATTATATCAAAAGGCTGAAATCTTTTTGAAAAGTCGTTTTTATTTGATTAGTAAGCAAGGCAGGTTTCCTTACCTTGTTACCTTGTTTATGAAATAAAACCAATTTCGGGGAATATATAAAAATGATTTCACCATTTTAACCGACTAAAAACATACATGCTATCACGTCTTTATCCCTAATGGGGCAGACAGAGCATTTGGTTCTTGCGGTTCTATGCAGAGCCCAGGGCCGCAAGACCCAAAAGCCACTTTTAGCGTTATGGTGGGCGAGAAGATGGAAAAGCAATCAATACAGTGATGGGTTGCTAGCCGCATCGCCTGTTAACATGATTCGCATTTTTGCCCAGTCCCTCGATCGGCTTTTACGATCTGCGCGGGAAGAGAAGCAGCTGGTACAAGTTTTTTTATTTCTCCCAGACCAGCATGGGAACTAAAAACTATTATTTAATTTTCGTTTACCACTACTAACCTCTGACCAAGTAACTTCGTACCTAAGCCGCTAGATTTTCTGGACACATTTTAACCAGGATACAAAGACAACATATTAATAGTATCAAACACGATGACAAACCATCGGGGAACCCTACCAGCGTATTTGCATACAATCATGTCTGAATACACATATGTCTATGTTATATGCAAAACAGATCCGATCTGAATTGTCGAAATCTGGGCTCCCACATGCGGTCGCTAGTAATAGAGGCATTAGGTAATTTGCAAATCTGTTATAATTTACAAACTAAACTTAGTTTTCGTACATGTAATCGAATAAGCAAGCGCGTGTGGTGTCCGCCCTTTAAATAGGACTACTCCATATCTTTCCGAAAATATCGCAAATAAAATATATTTTGTTAAATTTATACGGACAATTCACACATAGTAAGTTCAAGGCTTGTGTTATCGGATACTAACTCAACGGTACTTCCCCTATATTGTATAACAAATACATATAGAGATAAATATTTAAGACCCAGGTTAATCTGAAAAAGATCATTTTCCAACTTGACCTGACCGGGAATCGAACCCGGGTCCTCCAGCGTGACAGTGTGACATGATGACCAGTAGGCCACAGATGCATCGTAAGACGCGACTCAAACGAATGTCTCGTGCTACAACTGCATTTCCAAGTAGCGTTCCCGTCGAGTGGCGGTCGGTTGTGAATCTTTTTGCACAAATGCATTCCCAAAGAGGGATGACGTCAGGCAACCGTTCGCAAGGTCGGACATATAAATGAAAAGTGGAACGGACATACCTGTAATAAATCGAACCATGGGCTGAAATAGATCAATATAGCATAATAAAATTAAAATAACGACCAAAACGCTAAAAAAAAACGCAATACAAAGTTCCCATACAGAGTGGTTTGATTTATTACGGGGATGTTCTTTCCACGTTGTATAGGTATAAAGGGAAAACGCACCTCGAGGTCTAAAGCAGCACAGCTGAGTATGTAACCAAGAACGCATGAAGAAGGCAATCATTGAACAAGTATTTGACGTCTTTCCAAAGTGAGCCATCTATTCTGTTCGAGATATATTGTGAGGACTTTAAGCAAAGCGGCTTCAGGCTAGGAATCTATCTTCTAAACTGTAACGAGGCAGAGATGCAAATTACAAGACAGTTACAAATCTCCGGGGCAGTCTTTCTTTTTTAGGGATCCTCGTCGAAATTGCGAATGTCTTTTTTATTAAAAAACTAAGATTCGCCCTTATTTTCCTGAGTGTAAAACTGAAGCATGTTATGAAGTAGATTAATTAGCATACTGTGTGTGGATAATCGAATTTGACTCGAACTCCTTTATGTTTCGCAAGGGCCGTTGTCACAGAATTATTTTGAAATATTACCGTCGTTTCTGCTTTCCTAAAGAGGTTTTAAGTTGTAAAATTATAGTCAAATCAAATTTAAAATGTAAAAGTGGGTAGTAATGAAGAATAACGCATGCTTCAAATGCGTGTGTATATATGTGTATCAACATTATCATTTCAGCCGCCTAGCGCGCACTGCTGGACATAGGCCTCTCCCAATGATTTGCTAAATGACCGATCTAGAGTGGATTGATATAATTGTGTATGTAATGAAGAAAATCAGTCATGGTTTGAAATTACAGTAGCACAATTGGAAGTGACACGGTGTTCAACTTGTGGCGAAATTTTCACTTGTTTTTATTTGGATAATAATCCGACCATTGTAATGCTGTTCAAAATCAATAATTATAGTCAAATCGTATAAACTATTCCAACTATTTTACAATCCCAATGTAATATTTTATTTGGATAAGAAAAAACCAAAAAAAAGCTGAGGAAGCAATCGGAAACGCGCCAAGATGAAGAATTCAACATTATATGGCAGTCATCAAACTATATCAGATGCAAAAAGCAGCTTAAAAATCCGACACCAGTGTTGACTAACTACAGAAACAAAAACAAGACAGTTTTGTATGTCCATGTAGCAAAATTTTATACAGAACCTTAATAACCCTGCAATTTATCCTCGTCCTCTTTTATTTAAAATTACAGCACTCCTGTTAGCCGTTGGAAAAATAAGTAATTGGCGAAAACCTGAGACAACAAATTACTTTATCCTTTCATTACAGAATGGACAAAGGTTCCGCGTTTCTCTTAAAGGCTCTTGTATTTGATCCTGCTAAAATATTTTCTGTCCTCTTTTACAATATTATCGTTGCTTTATACCCTTTTACGGGTCTTTCCTTTTGATATAATTGAAAATATCAAGTCAATTGTCTTATAAATTTGATGTTTACCTGATACAAAGCTTGTAAACATTAATGTGACCTCTACAACAAGTCTGGTCAGCGAGAAGGCCAAGTCCTCTGGCTGTTCTGGCCAAATATGGCTTTGGTAGTACAGAGAGGATTGTGCTCCTGCAGTGGAGACGGAAGGACCTGGTAATGATAATGAAAGTTATATTACTTACATTTAGAGGATAGACCGAGTCAAGAATTTCAATATATGAGACCATGCTAAGAGAAGATCTACTGGCATTAGATAAAAAACTGGTTATCAGAAAAAAGTAACATAAGTAAACTATCACTATCACCATAGTTAGGTATACTAAACAAAACGTAATTTTTTATGAGCAAATTAAATATAAATGAAATCTTAAATAAACTAATTAGATAAATAGATTCACAACCAAAACAAACTTTAGTGATTATAAGAAATAAAGAACAAAAGATTTTTAATATCGTTTTGTTTCAATCTCCATCTTTTTGCTTATTCAAGCCGTAAAAATCTGTTATTCTAATTAAAATTTCTCTTAATTGGAATAAGAGAAAACAAAATAATGTCAGTATTTAAATAATTCATTTCTTTTGTTGAAATTTTGACGTGCTAATTATCTAAAACTTTTTTTTAAATATAATAAGTAAGTATTTTTTGAAGCGGTGTTGGTTGAGTGTTTAAAGCACCTAGATGTGCGTCTGTGTGGCTCATGTTTGATTCTCACTATGGTTGAGTTTTACCTCTGATTTTGTATGACAAAGTATGGTATAGTACAGAGGGGGTCGTGCTCCGGCAGTGGAGACTTGATGATGATGATTTAAAATTATTTATTGAACCAAAAGCTACAATAGGTGGACTTATTGCAGTATTATTTTAGTTGCTACCACCTTCCTTGCTTGCTTGCTTGCCACTTACTTGTTTTGTGACGGTAAGAATTTATTTATTTATTTAAGTTTATTGCACACAATCTTTTGATTGATTACAATGAGTCAAACTTAATGCTAATGCATTATTTACCAGTTTGCCTTTGGAATATGTTGAGAAATTGAATAGGGGTGCAAGTGTAGCAAGCTAACTTGTGATATTTTCAATAAAATACCTATATAATATTACACCTTATATACATATACTTATTGATTTATTATGGTAAACTAAACATACCTTATAAAAATACACATAAACATAATATATATTATAAATATAATATATACTTTTATTATACATAAAATTATACATAGAATACATACATATATCTATATATTACAGAATTACAAGGAAAGGAGGCACACAATCAATTGTGTACCTGCTTATGAACGGAGAGGGGGTAAAAGCTGTAGCTAATGCTTCATTGTAGGTACCTAACTAGATAGATAAATAGCTGAGTAACAATTACCTACTAAACTTTTAGAATGAATATATCTAGTGTAGTGTAGTCGTATCACCTCCATAAATACTAAACGCGAAAAGAGCCGCACACGGTAGAAAGACATTCATTTTCACGCGCCATAAATTTTGAAGCAATCAAGGAGAATGTGTGGCTTCCTACGCCCTAGGGTGTAAATGCTTGTTTTAAAAGCTATCGAAGTTCTAGTACAGCTGTGTACTCACATTAATCCAATTGGATTGCAAAACACAATACTTGCTGTTTATTTGAATTCACTTTTGATAGGGTACTTAACCGTGACGTGTGGCTTCCGACAGAGTAGAATAGGGCTACTCCAAGCCCCCCCCCGTGGATGTCGTAGAGTGCGACTTAGGAAATACAGTCAATATATACAAAGCTTATAAAACATCAATGAGACTTCTCCAACCCGTCTGGCCAGTGTGGAGAGTGTAATAGGTCGAAGTCCTCTGGCTGCTCAGGCCAAGTATAGCTCTGTTAGTACAGAAAGACTCGTGCTCCTGCAGTGGAGACAAAAAAAACCCGAGTATGAAGGTACTTAACGTTAGTGTATTAACATACACTAACGTTAAGTACCTTCCAGGTAGGTAGGCCCCTAACGGGGCTAACGCTACACTGGGGCTTGATTTTAAGCTGCCTATAGGTAACTGGTGAAGCTTATAATTTACCATTTAAACCGTTCCTTTACCGCCAATACCAGACACAATAGTAAGACAATGAACGTGGACATTTATTAATGTCGTGCAGGTCTTTACCGGTTAAGGGTCCTACCCGCGCTAGCGACCTTAAAAATACAAAAAAAATATTTCTTTCTGTAAATGATATTATCAGAAACCCTCGAACAACTTTTTAGCTAGTATCCTTTAGTTACATTAGAACCTCGAAAGTAATTGAAATACAATACGCTATAGTTTCCTTTGCAAAAAATACTAAAAACGGCCACTTTTGACTCTTTTTGTAAAGGTTTCTAAAGGACGGGAACACATAATAATTGATATAACTTCAGAGAATACATTTTCCACTACAGGTGTGTGTATGTACCTACTCGTAGTATTAATGAATTCCCTAGTGGAAATTGTAGTGGGTCTAAGGACAAAACTTTCCACTAGAACTTAATACTAACTTGATAAGTCTGCTGGGATATTCTAATATTAGCAACCATAGTGCAAGATATCTTTCCCAGGTTGAAACTGCTAACTTTCAAAGATATTTTCCCAAGGCGAACGTCAACCTAATCACAGCCGTTTAAAATTAACCACTAGCATTATTTTAATAGGTTTCTCAAATCACTTTAGTCTTCTACAAGGAGCTTTAAATTAGATAGAGTTTGCAGCCTTCAATGCATTATGCAATATCAAAGTATTCCCACCAAAACATTTTCAAGTAAAGTAACGCCAAAACGAGTAAAGAAGTTATCAAATCTCATGGAGTGCTGAGCTCATAGCGTATATACGGTGATTTCTAGTCTTCTACACTTTAGTAAAAATGTGTGATCTGCCCGTTTCATAAGAATGCCGCAGAAATATGGGCTTATATCTATAGGTACTTAATAGCTCTTGGGTAAAGAAAGATTGAATTACATGAAAATGTTTTGGTAGGATATCATTTCTTTTTGTAGGTTACAATATATTTTTTGTCCTGTATTTTTGGTTATTTGCAGTACATTTTTCTCTTTTGTTGTTTTATCATAGCCCATTTTCTATTTGTACCTCTTTCCTTGTAGGCTTATAGATTACAATGGAATGATAAATCTGGGCGACTCTTGTCACTAAGCCTGTTATATTCTACTACGAGCTACAGCTCTATCTTGTGCTTTGATACTACAAAACTCAATATTAATACATCTACGTGAATAAGGTTTTTGAAAGAAATACATTTTTTTTATAAGCTTTTATTGGGACCAAAGCACAGGTATGGCACTTCATAGAAACGGAGCAGCGTATATACCTAGTATAGTACTTCTACAAACGAAACAATACATCCTTGCATACGTCAAATGTGTGAGTTAAACAATCAGGGTTGCCGCCATAGAATTTGTTGCTTTGCTTCATCACTCGGAAATCTATAAAATTTTCGTTTTTTATCGTTTTTTTTGTTGTTTTCCGTGGATAAACAATCATAATATGCGCAGTTTCTCACCATTAGGATTCAATAATCCTAAGTAATTTGTCAACGTGCGACTAGCAAGAACCCTGTTTTACAGGTGCTTACACGTCCCAATGACGGGGGAGGGGTTGCGGGGACACTAGATTGCGGTATACGGTGCGAGTTTCCATTCTGTATGTAATACTATTATTATTTTGTGACCAAAGTACACGAGTCAAGATCCATATAACACTATATTGTGCGGCTTCCATTGTTTTTCTATTGTGTCTGGTATTGGCAGATCTTAACAGATAAATGAAATAAGCCCAAACTCGATAGAGTTGCGTCGTTTTATTACTGAGCTCCATCGACCACCATCCGTCTCCGTGATCAGACCCTAGGCATCGTCTGCCATAAAGTGCACGTCAAGACAATCAAACGAGTCCTACTCATTGAGGTTATATTGTTTTATAACTATGTTTTTTTCTATTTATTTAAGTTCCGTCGAATATCTCCTGGCTCTATCACCAAAACAGATCATTGACTTCATAATATTGCATTGTCACCCGACCTACACAAGTATGCAAAATTTCAGTTAAATCGGTTATGTATAATTTAAAAATTGAGTTACAAGATTTGACCTAGACAAACATTTATATATACATACAAGATACATTGTAAGTTAAATAAAAGCTTGTATAAAAATAACCCTATTCCTGGCACGGTAAAAAATAAAATTCACTTTTATATCAACATGCCAAATTTTGACGAATAGTTATTAATTAAAACATTTTTTAAGTGAATGTTTTTGTTCCGAGCTCTATTTAGTACTAAGCCCCTTTTCATCGAATTGAGCGTAACAATTACGGATTACCCCAGATATAATCTGCGCTCAAAGCTTTTTACATTATTTGAATTGCAAAGTAGGCCGCCGTAGGCTCTCAGAAAGGTAGAGATTTTTTCAATTTTAAAATATCTTTATTATGAAAGAAATTGCTTCGGAGTAAAATAGACAATGGTTTTTATAAAATATAGCTGTAGGGCGTACACGACGTGGCTTTTATTGATATTAGCTAGTAAATAATCCAAGCATCATTTTTCTGCCTTACTTTCTAGTCTTCCTGGTTTTTGAAATATCATTTATTTATTCAATAATAATAAATATAATTAGGCATTTGCAAGCACTTTTACACGTCATTTCGTTATGAATACAATTTACCTGTAATGTTTATATAAGTAAATAAATAATAATTATAAAGAAGTATGAATAAGTTTTAATAAGAAAGCTATAGATATTATCATTTAGTAACGACCAGTGCTGGTCAAATCGAAGAACGAGACTCGTAAGCTAAGTAAGTTAATAGTACGCTTTTCTGTGCCTCTCTTCCTCTTTCTTTCTATTTTTCAACCCCCGACAAAAAGAGGGATTATAAGTTTGACGTCTGTTTGTCTGTCGGTCTGTCAGTCTGCCTTTCTGTCTGTCAGTCTGTCTGTCTGCCTGTCTGCCTATCTGTCGGTCTGTCTGCCTGTCCCTCTATCTGTTTTTGTGTCTCTCTGTGGCATCGTAGCTCTTGAACGGATGGACCCATATTCGAGACAAACTCATTTCAATGCGGTTTTTTACGTTCCATTACGGTGGTTGGTATGTTTGATAAAAATCTGTTCAGCCGTTTAAATGTTATTGGGGGTTAACGTTTGAAAGTCGGGGTTTTTTAATTTACCTGGAAAATAAATAGATACTACGTGGATGCTACGAGGATATCAGTATAGTTCCACCACTCATCATTAGATGGTGCCGTCAGGTTTTTTAATTTGCTTGGCAATTAAACCTTGTTTCTGCTTTAATTTCTTACTTTAATTTTTAAATGTCATCATGCTATCGTTTGGCCCAGCGAGCGCCCCGAGCTTTTCCGTGTCCTCTGTTTTTGTATACGAATATGTTATACTGATACGTTTTTGTTGTTCTCCCAGACCGGCAAGGATGGCAAAAAACAAACAAAGTAAAAAATAATTAAGAGTCAAGGTTCACAAAAAACAACCCTTTAACTGGAGAACAAGAGACAAAGGCAAAAGTTGAAAAGGTCAGAAACACAAAAAAATCAGCGGCACAGGGTAGGCTCACAGAATAATTACTAGTACTCACGTAAAGAAGTCTTACTCAGCAAATGAATTTAAATAAATATCAATTCAATGTCATTAGCAATATAGTTTAATTTAGCTCGCGTCAGAACTCGACACCTCTTCGTTTAGATGCTTAGAAGTGCATTGCAAGCCAATTTCATTCTTATTACTCTAGACATACGATTCACGTCACTGAATTTACCACGTCGGAGTGGTCGCCTCGCGCATAGTAATAATGTAGGTATATTTCCGATACCTAAACGGGGAGTGACACAGCCCTGGCAGGATGTACTGATGTTTTCTTGGTATTGAAACCTAAAATAAACAAATGCTTATTTCTATTTCAAGAAACAGTAGTTTACCATAAAATAACAGTTTTAGCTTCAGCCCTAAATATTTACGAAGACGATAAGACGAACTACGTCCAAATATATTATGTTTTAGACAACATAAATATGACACGAGAAACGGGTCCTGTCACCAAGGCTTGAGGTGAATAACAAATACTGTGAAAGGTTTTATCCAAATTTATAACACTACTGAAATATAATTATTTTGAAACTAGTTGATGCCTGCGACTTCGTTTGCGTGGACAAAAATCCTCATAGGTTGAACAAGTTTTGCTATGGCGTCATCTTTATATTTCTTATAGTTTAGAGGTTATGCATCAGGTGTTCCATTTTCCAAAATCAATTATGCTCTAAAAGTTGCCAAGGCTTAGCAGCTATATAACAGTAAAAAGTTTCATTCGAATATATCCAATATTTTCCGAGATTAGCGTGTACGAACAGACAAACAGACATCATTTCTTTTTAAATTCTTACACTATTACTATGTCTCCATCGCACTATTTTTTATATTATTATATATTTTTAAATATATTGTATGTACATACAGACATTTTTTTTTTACTGTTTTATTATATGTATTGTATCGATAAGGAACACTTGCTACTGTCAGGATACTTACTTACCGCAGCCTCTACTGCTGACGTCCTCTGCTTTCCTGTTGTAGCTGCTGTTGTTGGTCGTCAACTTGCCTCTTGACAAAGGCCTACCCAGCTGACTCCATAGTATCTATTCTGTTCCTAGTTTTTCTTCTCCATAAGATCCATCCAGCCACAAGATTGTCTGACTATCTGACCAGGATCGCTGGAAAGCGCTGGATGCAGGCCGCTCTAGATCGTTCCGGAAATCCTTGGGAGAGGCATATGTCCAGCTGTGGACGTTATGCTGAAATGATGATGATAAACCCTCCAGCCGTTTTCTTGATTTTATCTTCAATCTCCTCCATTGCCCTCTTATCCCCCCTTTTCCATCACGAGGTTACCATTATGTAACGTCCTTTGACCATTTATTTCTCTTACTTCTATTAGGATAAAAATGAACTGAACAACTTCCCCGAATAAACTTATGGCGAATATATACAATACACATACTCGTACATACAAAACAAGTCTTTATTTACTTGGGCAGGCAGAGCCAAAGTTCAAAACTGCTGTCTTATACAGTCTGTATATTTTGTATGTATATTCTTTATTGTACAAAAGGACACAACAAAAATACAGTAGATAACTATACAAAGACGGCCTTAGCACTTTAAGGGATCTCTTCTTGTCAACCCAACGCCATCAGAGAAGAGAATGCCATTAAGTTGGGTAGAGGAACACTGTAGTCCAATTTGTATAGGTACTACACAAAATGTTTTCTAATACCTATATCCTAAGCCTTCATCGCAATAACGCATTCGATAATATCAAAGTATCAACCGATAACAATGTTTGCTTTTTACTAGCTCTTAATATCTCACTGCTGAGTAAAAGCCTCCCCTCTCTGTCGTTCGCCTTTCTTTTCCAATCCTTTCAACCACTTTGTTCTTTATTAAAATTAAACATACATACATACATACTATCACGTCTTTATCCCTAATGGGGCAGACAGAGCATTTTGGGTCTTGCGGTTCTATGCAGAGCCCAGGGCCGCAAGACCCAAAAGCCACTTTTAGCGTATATAGTGGGCGAGAAGATGGAAAAGCAATCAATACAGTGATGGGTTGCTAGCCGCATCGCCTGTTAACATGATTTGCATTTTTGCCCATTCCCTCGATCGGCTTTTACGATCTGCGTGGGAAGAGAAGCAGCTGGTACATTCTAAGTTTTTTCGTTTCTCCCAGACCAGCATGGGATTAAAATTAAAACGATATCTTTATCAAACCATTCTGAGAAAATTGATGGAAATCATTAAAATATACTTACAACTAATAAAGACGAGTCCCATTATTATTCTTTTCACAAATAAGTCTCTGTAATATTTTCTAGGTTTGGATTTACATTACAATTTGTGTAACTCGTAGTCAGAAATTAGGTTCGCTCGGTTGTATTAAAATGAAAATTAAACAAAGCTATCTTTATTTAATAAAATCTACAACTCTACATACATACACATATTTAGCGTAGGCCACTTTTAGCGTAATGGTGAGCGAGAAGGTGGACAAAGAAATCAAAATAGTGGTGAGTTGCTAGCCGTATCGCCTATTCAAACGATTAGCATTTTCACTCAATCCCTCGATTAGCTTTTACGATCTGCGTGGGAATAAAAATACGCTGCGACAAGAAAGATTTTATCATAAACGCATACATCATCATCATCATCAGGTATTTTTGTCTGCACTGCAGGAGCATGACTCTGTACTACCAAAGCCATACTTGGTCAGAGCAGCCAGAGGACTTGGCCTACATTCTCCTCGCATGCCAGACGGGTTAAAGAGGTCTCATAAGATGTTTATAAGCCTTGTTTAACTTGTATTTCCTAAGTGCTACACATACATAACACCATATAAAAACCAGTTGTCTTTCTGTGTTTTAAAGTTTAAAATCAGAGATTTCCAAAATGACCGATCTCTAGATCGGTCCTTTTGGAAATCTTTGGAAGAGGCCTATGTCCAGCAGTGGACATTATGCGGCTGAAATGATGATGATTTCCAAACTTAATCTTCACGCAACATCAACTCACAAGTTTACGAGGATTTTACAAAGTACTATTTTATTTTTTTATTATAAGGCACACAAACAGATTACAGACAACATAGAACAGGAGAAATTTGTAAGCATTAGGAGAACAAAATTAGTCAGCAATCCACTACAGTGTACACACTATTATAGATATAGCAAAAATTACTAGCATAGAGCTGCAAATATTTAAACTCGAGTTAAATTTTCAGTTCTCGAAGGTAACAACAGCCAGTATTAACCTCTAACTCAATTTAATTGTTGAACTTGCAGAGTACCAACCGCAGAGTATCTCGTACAGCAACAAGTACAGTAGGTATTGAGTCTAAAAATAAATGGGTTACAACAGACGGGCGACTTTGATTTGTAGGAGACTTGTAACGTATTCATTAATGCTCACTAGTTTTTTATTTAGCTAATCCTTGGGGATTTGTCTATAAGGTTTGTGATGTCTAGGAAAAAGTCAACTTCTCTATTACTATGTAGGTTTGTACGCAGTGTTTCCATATTCTACGTTTTTAAGCCGAAGGGGTTTAAAAATGCAGAATACGGAAACACTTAGTCATAATATCATTACCGATGCAGAAATACTAATGCTGAACAAAGGCCCATAAGAAACAATTAAATAATAGTCAAGAACCATTTCAAATAATTGGATAACATGACTGGGTCAATAATAAATTATTCGTTACAGTTCTTAAATAAAACGTCTAAAAATAAGTTTTAATCTTGACAATATATTGACTTGACTTAATAATGACATAACAATGTATTCTTAGTCTTAATTTTAATTTATTTATTAATTTTAATACCAGTATAATTGTAAGTTGACGTTTATGGAGAAAATGCTGCTGTACAGTTTGTTACCGCTTCTTCTGTAGGTACTTGCGCTTAGGAAGCGGCAGTAAACTTAGTTTCAAGAAATCGAAAGAAATAGAAAAATTGTGACACTTATCAAGTGCTACAAATATCCAAAGATAAATAAATTATTTTTGACAAAACAGTGTCAGTTTTCATTGATAATATGATTGATGCCATTTTTCACGTCGCGGAGTCACTCACAAGCGTCACACACAGGCGAACGGTTTCTTGGCAGTAAAAAAATTTCATGTCTATAGTTTCTTGTATGGCAAAAACCCCTAGTTTAGGTGATTCCGCGTTTCAAAAATGGCACTTCATATGCACTTTAAAATATGTGATTTTATATTTATCAAGGCAAAAAAACTGATACAAGCAATACAAATCCCATGTAAAATTTTAGAAAAAGAGTCTGATTCGACTTGTAGCGGATTCAAAAACCGAGCGGAATCTACTTGGAAAATACGGATAAATTTGATCAAAACTTCGTTAATAAAGCACCAGACATTCAAAGAACAGTACCTAAATCGGCGGACCGATTACTATTATAAGGTGTTGCAAGATTAACAGTTTGGGGTGAACTAGTCAACTAAATATCAAGTCTGCTTCGGCTGAAGAGATTTCGCGTCAAATCAAGGATGTGGGAAACACTTAAATTGAACAAATATGTGTGTGTATGGAGTCTGAGCTCGCATATAATTTAAATTGAAACTTAAGCCCTTAATGGATTCCTTGGGTCCACTTAAACCTCCATTTTAAATATCCTTTCGGCGTACGAATATATAAATTAGCGAACGATCCAATTGCTTATGAATATTGGATGAAATGGTTTTGTGGACTGTAAAAACGGGGTTTTGAAACAATCCTTTTAATTTTTTAAAGCAAATAAAGTTTATTTTATTACGTTTCCATGTAGAAAAGTTGAGTATTTTCTGGATAAAGTACTTGTCCTATAAAATAATGTTGAACCACAGGAATTTATGCCTTAGGACTGTAGGATATACTTTTTTCCTATTTTGTTTGTTTTTGTGTATTTATTGTACCCGACATTTATGCATAGGTATACTTAAGTAGAACGAACTTTACAACATTGATTTGAAAAATGCTGATAATTTTCAGTACCTAAGCAATATGTATAAATCGAGCTAAGTAGGTAGGTATGTGTATTTTATTCTCATGTAAAAGTTTAAAGTTTCAAGAACTGAACACGCTAATGAGGTAAAGGTTTTTTACTTATTGCTAAAATATATAACTAACTACAAACTTTAAAAAAATACCGATTACTCCTCACTAACGCGATGAATATATTAAATGATATTCTTGTGTTTACTTTGCAAATGTTGCCACCAAAATTCATCAAGGAGTAATATTTATCGCAAAATAAGCGATGTTTATATAAGTTGCTTTATTAAGAAACTGTTTACACAACATCGTAATATTGAGACGAATGCCTTATAAATACAGTCCTGAAAATAAAGGGAAGCCGTGATATTGAATGTTAAGATGGAATTACGAGAGACTAACTGCTGCCCGGGGTTTTGGTCGCATAGTTTATTTTACCGCCCTGGAGTAAAATTACCTTTTTAACCCCTGACAAAGAGGGGTGTTATAAGTTTGACGCCTATGTCGGTCTATCTGTCTGTGGTATCGTAGTCGTAGCTCTGGAACGGATAGACAGATTTTGATGCGGTTTAATTGCGGTGGTGGTTAGCTATGTTTTATGGAAACCAGTTGAGAGGCTTGAAAATCGGGGTTTTTTTGAAATTTGATAGGCCAATAACTTTTTTAGATATTTTAAAAAGGAGACAGTTGATAATATAAAAGTCAAGATGTTCTTTATCACGCATTGTCCAATAATGCTTGGACAAAAAAATTAAGCTTAATTAATTTAAACATTTGTGTTCAATGGTAATCGCAAATATCTAAGTATCTCAAGAGAAGCAGCACAGCTTAAGGATGCAAGCAGGAACACGCTTAGATGAAGGGAGATCTGGACGGTAAACATACCTACTTCAAAAACGTACAAAAACATATTTGCTATTATAATACGAATGTGGACAATTTTTTTTTCAACATACTTGCTCATAAAGTAGCTCTATGGTCACCGCAATTAGGCACATAATGACACCCATAATCAAACTGTGACATTTTCATTGCTATAACTCACTAGTGAGTTATAGTTTTTTTTTAAATTTTATTGGTTGAGTTGCTTTGTTCTTATTAAAAAAGTTTTTATTAAAAAAAAGATCGTGTTCAATAGAACAAACAAATTAATGTTCCTTTTGCTTGCTCATTTCATGCAACTTCTTATTTAAATAGGTAATTTTAACTCGTATGTGTTTAATAAGTAAAACTTTCACTCAAATTTAACTTTTGTTTTCTTTGTAATAAAAGAAAACTTTAAATTCCCCATTTTGTACTTGGCAGAATAGGCGCAAATGCTTTGCGCGGAAAATAAATAAAAAAACCTCATCTCTTTAGTCTGTGGCCGATCGCAATGCGCGCGCATACGAAAACTGATTAATTTTTACCGCCATAGCGATAAATTATAGTTATTTATTAATCAAAATGTCTACAAGTACTAGTTACGAAGAAAATGATTTATGTTGTACACCGCCCGATATAAGATGTGAAGCCCTTAACGTTTTACTACCTGAAAACTCCCAAGGAAAAATATCTATTAGCGTACCAAAATTTCATAAAATGGCAAAACAGCAAGAATACGCATTCTTTTTCATAAAAAAGTGTTCTTGGCGTACTTTAAATAATTATCTTCTAAGTACAACCCTAGCTCTTTGTGGTGTTTATACTCAATGTTAAAAAGTACAGTCCGAACAAAGAATGGAGTGGACTTAAAAACATACTTTCATTTGTCAGCTTATCTAAAGAGACTATCCGAATTAACTGATGGATTTAGAAGCAAGAAATCAAAGGTTTTATCGTCTGACGATATTGAAAAATTTATAAAAGATTCCTACTGACGAAACACCAAGTACATCCAATGATTGGATTTCACCTACCTACACGAATAATGAGCCACCTCAAATTACAGTAGAACATGAAAGTATTTCAATAAATAATCTATCGATGAGACCGCTATGCCATCAAAAACAGTTAATTATAATTTTACTAACTGCACATTTACTAATTGTTTCTCTAAATAAACTTTTTACTAACCAAATAAAATTAGTTTATAATGTTATTTTATTCACAAGTGTGTTGAAAAACGTCGTATGATACACGTGTGTATTGATGATTACCGTCCTTGGCTCTCTTAAGACCCTCGCCTACGGCTCGGGTCTCAATGACGCCACGGCGGTAATCACCAATGTTACACACTAGTACCATAATTTACTATTATCATTAGTGGGTGGATCCTTCAAATTGATTTAATTTGATGCATTTTTTATCTTCCACAGGAATTTCTCTCTTATATCAAGCTTTTGGCATACATTCTATAGTATAACTTACTAACAACTTTTTACAAGTAGTTGGACCTTGTTATCCGTTATAGATTTTGAGTAATAAAAATTTTTTTGTAAATTGTCGTGAACGTAATGACGTCTAAAGGAGCGTAATGACATTTATACGCGTTGGTCTTATTTTCTTCATAAGAATTAGTTATACTAAAAGAAAGACAAAGTAACATCAGTACTTGGTTTGTTACTTAATATTACAATTAAGATTGAGTAATCAGAATAACATTTTTTTTTGTATTAGTCTTATCAGGAGATCACCAAGTTAAATGAAAAATAAACAAATAAAGTTCTAAATTTCAACCCTGACTTATTTTTTTACCCAATCAAGAATAATTCAAACTTACAATATACAGTACAAATATACTAAATAACCTTTGTTTGTACCATTAAATATATTTAATATCTTTTTTACATTTTGTCTGTCTGTTACATTTTGTATGTATGTTTTTTCACCCATCACGCAAAATCTACATTTATGGCAGATTTTTATGATATTTGGGATGTTGGTAGCTAAATGATGAGGTCTACATTTAATATGCAATTTATTGAAGAGAATTATCTGATTCCTAAGGAAATATACGAAATACGTCACACGAACGATGTCGCGGGCGCAGCTAGTATATACAGTACACATGAGTATGAAAAAATTTTGTTTGTTTAATAGTAAATAGTCTACGATTAATAAGAATTTGTCATTACGTTCACGATAATGTCATTACAAAATATCTAATTTTAACGTAATAAGAATATATTGTGTGTGTAAAGAGTAAAACTACACACAATTATCGTTGACCACCAGGGTCTACCATATGCATAAATTCGAATTTATTTACGGTTGATCCTTTTGAAATTACACGCACTTTGCTGAATGACGCAAAGGTGTGACAAAACACTGCGAACGAAATTTGGTCGACGAAATAGCAAAAAGACACGTCTTTCTCCCACTGACTATGGGCGGCAAATGATCGCCGGCCGGTGGGCGGGTGTTCCATGGGGTTTCGACGCGTCTCGACACGATCAAACATAAATTGGAGACGTTCAAATGTCGAATTGTCATCGTGAACTGAATGACGGGTTTACAGTGACAAAACTTTGAACTCATTTATTTTCTTAAATATTAATTTTTATATATTATCATGTCAAAAAAATGAATGAGACATTCATCTATTTAAAGTATTTTTTTTTATTATTTTCTCTTTCTTATAGTTTTTTTTTTGTTATTTTATGTTGCCAAGGAGACCGCTTGGCTTCAAACGTCTGAATGACGTTTTGGGTAGTTTTTTTAATTTATTTTTTTAAATGCAAATAACACACAAGTAAGACTTTCTTACCTTGATAATATAAACCAATTCACACAATATGCAATAAAAATTAATTTAGAAAAACGAAAATTTCATATGAAAATCGACGGTAGATTGGTGAGAAAAAATTTTGTAGGATCCACCCTAGTTAGCTTATTAAAAGTATGGTATATGTATTTTTTCTTTTCTCTGATTAGCAAATACGTCACAATCGACTACGATTTTATCGTAAATCACCCCCACTTCGAAACTTCGAAACGCTGTTCTTTGTGAATTTTTATTATTTTGCTAAACGGAAAAATATAGCTTTATTCATTTTTAATAACCTAGTTAACGGACTAAATTAAATAATTTATTTTTTACCCAGTCCACGTCCCTACTTCCTTCCTGTTTGTAAATTCACAATGATCAAAGAACTACTTAGACAAATAAATAAACAATCAAGTTTTGAGTACATTTGGATATTATCATTTCAAAATCTAATTGACAAACAAAATACACAAACCGAGGATACGGATCCTTTTATTAAACTTCAAACACAATCACTCATTTACCGAGAATTTCGGAATATTTCTTTTGATGTTTGTACTTATTGTTGCCAGCGATATTAAATTTCCCCGTAGTAACCAATGTTATCAAACAGGTGTACTTAAGTAAATTGTTGTTTACATATTTTGATTCGCGTAATGGAAGTTTATGCTTAGTTCTTAGAAGGGAATTACTTCTAATGGACGACAAGACAATGTTTTAAACAGTTTTGCCTGTAATGGAATTGAGTACCTCCTCTTTATTTAAGAGCGTTTACACACGACAGCGGCACTGACGCTTTGGTTTTTTATGCATTTGTATGGATTTTTAAACACGTCCAACGATTGACGTACCGTGGACGGCTGGGCAGCATACAAATGCTAACATGCAAACCGGCGTGAAACGGCTGCAGCTGCGTCGGATTTGCTAACGCTGTAAAAGATGAATAAACAGCTAGAAGAAGCATCAAAGAAATGCGGAGAGGTCTCAAGATTTTGGTGGAAGACAAAAAGACATGGCACTCCACGAATAAGAGCCTAGCTCTTCCTAAAACCATTTTTAGCGGAATAGCAAACATTTTAGTTAGTAGGAGCAGAGTGAAGAATAAGACTACAGAAATTTTGAGAGGAACATCGACATAATGTTCTCTATGCTATAGATAAGACAACAAATAAATTAGTTATAACAAACAATATTTTGAATTGAACCTTTTGAAGAATCAAGGGGATCTCACTCTCAGACACAGAAAGTCATGACTACAGTCTTTGTATCAAATGTTTGTTATGATTTAAGTTGAAGCAATTTTGCTCCGGAACCACAATTGAGAGTTTACCTACCTTATGTATGTTGATACTTCACCGTGTAACCGGTGTAACTTACGAACGTTTGTTTCCTTAACTTGTGGCAAAATGTTCAATGCAATTTTAAACTTAATGTCATTGGAATAAGGGTCAGTAGACCACATTAGGTTAACTTATTATTTCCAGTCACGTAACAAATTTATAGCAACGAGCTTTGTCATTTGCTTCAGCCTCCAGCCAAAATCATACATGAGATTTTTAACATCATCATTGGGTTGTAGCTTTTTAGGGTTCCGTAGTAAATATTACATTACCTTATAGATTCGCCATGTCTGTCTGATTGTTCGTCTGTCTGTCTGTCTGTTTATCTGTCCGCGGATCTACTCAGCTGTAATTTAGAATGGGTATATATAATATTCTATCATAAATATCATAATCGACAAAAGGGTAAAATAAAATTGTGAAAAAAAATGTTTGGGGTACTGTAGCTACCATACATGTTAAGTGAGACTAATTTTTTTTTCTTAGACTAACCTATCTATCTACTAAACGGTTGTATATAGACACGTGAAAAAATTCGTGTGCGTTACTCTACCAAGAAAGTAGCTCCTGGAGAGATATGAGTGGAAGTTATAATAAGTACCCAATATGCTGTAAATGTGCCCGGCATAAATAATTTGTGGGGGTTGTCGTTTTGGAAAAAAATGGAAAAAACGGTTTCTGCTAGGGTAACGTTGTTCCAGCAGGAAAATTCTAAACTACCTATCGGAGGGAGTGACAATATGCATGATCAGATAGCTTATATATGTGGAAGTATGTGCGGCGAATATGGAATATGTGACGGTTCAGGTTTTTAAGATATCGAGTTTCCTGCTGGAGTAACGTTTAGCAAAATCGGTGTGCTCTAAAACTGTTACATGTGCGGATTTAGAATAATTTTACATGAGTAGCTCTTAATTTGTGCGCATGGCACACATAATTAGATTTAATAATAATAATAATATAATAATATTTATTTATTTCGGCCAATTGTCAACCATATTTTTGTTAGTAAAAATAACTTAATCTAATGTTAGTAGTGCGTTCATACATTTATTCAAAATTAAGTCAGATTCAAATATATTAATTGATAAAAATTACAAAAATGCACATTTAATTACCTAATTTAAATATCTGGTGTGCACACCCCCGGGCACACCCACCACGTCACAGTGCATACGCGTCCAGTGCCACTGGATTGGACAATCCGGCTTATCAGTGATGACTTTCAGAATGCTGTTACGGCTCCCACGTATTCTGCGCCTCAAGGAAGCAGTTCTTTTGCGTAATATGGCATAGAAATCATCAGTACGGGCCTGAGCAAACATCGCTGATGCGCTACACTTTAAGGGAGTACTTATAATTTTAAAGTAATAGCGCTTTTTTGAAAACAAGAAAAAAATTCGTAGCTCCAAAACGAGATAACGTATAAGCTCACTGAAAACTGCATTCGGTCCATCTTGATGCCTATTATAACTATAAAAATATTGGAAAGTGTAGTTACATCAGTTATTAAATAATATTACAAAAGTCAAAATTATCCTATCATCATTTTGACGGTCAATATACAAGAAAACGGGTCAATCCTAAACGTGCGGGTATGAACCAAAAATTAGTACCTAAAGTCAAATAACGCATTGCGAATTTTCAGATAAAAATGTTTCGTATATAAAAGGATATAAACAAAAAACAAAACCTGGAAACAAGGGCTGATAACCCGACCAAATTTGAATGACTACAAAAAAGCGGCGGTTTCATACATATCAATGACCTTCTTAACTTAGTCACGAACAGGTCAAAACGTGTTTAGCCGAAGTACACTGAAGTAGAAAAGACAAATTAACAGTATATACATTTGTAGGTTAAACACATAATAATTGTCAAGAATATGAATATGGTTTTCCTATTATGTACTGCCTATAATATAACTAAGCAAAAATAAAACCGGCCAAGTGCAAGTCATACTCGCGCACAAGGGTTCCGTACCGTTATCTATAAAAAATCACGTTGGTTGTATGGGGGCCTCGCTTGAATATTTTTTTTATTCTATTTTTAGGGTTCCGTACTTAAAGGGTAAAAACGAGACCTATTACTAAGACTCCGCTGTCTGCCTGTCACCAGGTTATATCTCAAGAACCGTGATAGCTAGACAGTTGAAATTTTCACAGATGATGTATTTCTGTGTCCGCTATAACAACAAATACTAAAAATCTGCCAAGTGCGAATTGACTCGCAAGCGAAAGGTTCCGTATCATTATCTAGTAACTAGATCACGCAAAAGTATATGCACTTCGCGTTTATTATTTATACATTTTGGCATTTTTGGCTTATAAAAAATAAACTTTTTGAAATTACATTAGAATATTCAAGTGAGTGTAGCAAGCGAGACCATAAATATTAAATCTATGAGTATAAACAAGAAGATCAGGGTGGCTGCTCTTGTTAAGTCGTTTGATTCGTAGCAGGAATCGGGGGCATTCGTCGTCGGGCTAGTTTGCTTTGCCTGCTTGCGTGCGATGCCGGCCGGGCCCACGCAGGTAACTAGGTACTTGCTATGATAGTTTACGCTCAACGATTCATGACGGTGAGGTGTAAGTGGTAGGTAAGTATTTATGTTTTAATGTTGAGTTTATTTTACAAGTGTAGTTTGATGTGATATACTAAATATATACGGTAACTATACTATGTCCTTTTTTATTTAGTACAAATATTTTAAAGGGTGATACAGTCCATCTTTTTTAACACCTTTCCCCAATAAATGAATACCGAAATACAAAAAAGATCACGTGACTACTTCGATTTAAAAAAAAAACGACGGGTTGCACTCTGGGAGTGCCGGCAGAAGTGAAAACTTGAATATTAACGTTGTGCATTTTTGATATTTTGGAATGGTTAGGGAATAATTTTGCACGAATTGCTTTAGTTATCAGTATAAAATATTTCAAATCTTTTCTGAACCACAGTCTGTCACAAAACTCACAAATGTCACAAGCATGACCAAATTCATTTTCAAGAAAATAATTTTCAAATACACAGCAGTATGGCCACTACACAGACGGTCGAGCCATCAGCTGTCACCATCCATGGATGCGCGTAGCACGCTGTAACATAAACACACACGAACATTCGCGCAAGCGCCCTGCGCCGTCTTACGAATTTTCGATCAGGTCACGTGTCCTGACGCGAGTTTAACATTTTTTACCCATTCCAAAAAAAGTGCACAACGCCGCTAAAGAAGTTTTCACTTCAAAAACGTATTTAGTTAAACATTTAATGGGAAAAGTTCAAAATGACGGAATGAATCAACCTTTAAATTATTTGTACTTAATAAAAATGGACATTGTATATAAAAAATATTTTTATGTTAATGTGGGTACGCGACACACCCCTCCCCCTCAAGTCTTTTAAAGGAGAGTTTTAAATATATATACTCAAAGATTTCCTTATTGGAATCAAAATAGTGATGCGTTGTTGTCGGCATCGCCTCCCTAGTGTGGCAGAAAACCATGTCAATTATAATTAATTCTTAAGATTAAGGTTTTTGGCAGTTTTAAAAACTGCCAAAAACGCTCGGGTGTCAAGAAACAGAATTTCCGAAATACCTCTGAACACGACTGTACGGACAACGGTTTAGATTTATGACGTTCAATGAAGAATGTCATCGATATGTATGAAACCGCCGCTTTTTTTTAGTCACTCAAATTTGATCGGGTTATCAGCCCTTGTTTCCGGGTTTTGTTTTTTGTTTATATCCTTTTATATACGAAACATTTTTATCTGAAAATTCGCAATGCGTTATTTGACTTTAGGTACTAATTTTTGGTTCATACCCGCACGTTTAGGATTGACCCGTTTTCTTGTATATTGACCGTCAAAATTATGATAGGATAATAATGAATTTTTTTATATTATTTAATAACTGATGTAACTACACTTTCCAATATTTCTATAATTATAATAGGCGTCAAGATGGACCGAATGCAGTTTTCAGTGAGCTTATACGTTATCTTATTTTGAAACTACGAATTTTTTTCTTGTTTTCAAAAAAGCGCTATTACTTTAAAATTAAAAGTACTCCCTTAAATCTAATCATGTGTGCCATGCGCACAAATTAAGAGCTACTCATGTAAAATTATTGTAAATCCGCACATGTAACAGTTTTAGAGCACACCGATTTCGCTAAACGTTACTCCAGCAGGAAACTCGATATCTTAAAAACCTGAACCGTCACATATTCCATATTCGCCGCACATACTTCCACATACATAAGCTATCTGACCATGAATATTGTCACTCCCTCCGATAGGTAGTTTAGAATTTTCCTGCTGGAACAACGTTACCCTAGCAGAAACCGTTTTTTCCATTTTTTTCCAAAATGACAACCCCCACAAATTATTTATGCCGGGCACATTTACAGCATATTAGGTACTAATTATAACTTCCACTCATATCTCTCTAGGAGCTACTTTCTTGGTAGAGTAACGCACACAAAAAATTCACTGCGATACTAAATTTATAAAAATTTAAAGGAAAACTATCAGAGCTAAGTAGGGTTTAGAAAATTAAATAGTTCTAGGCGATCAACTTTGAAAATGTACTCGGAAAAGTGAAATTTCATACAAAATCAATAGAAAAATAGTATTTTAGACGTTTTTAGTCCCGTGAACTCAAAGTCGGCATTCGCAAACTACATTTAGCCAGTTATTTTATTTGTGTTCTATAATTATGTTTTTTATAAAAAGTATGTGTGTAAAATTGTATAATAATAATAATTGTATAATTAATTGTATAATTGTATAATTTCGTACTTACCTTAAAATAATTGTAGATTTTTTTAAGGTACGAGTAAGTACGAAATTTTAGCGTCGGCAGATGTTTTTTAGAATTTACTTGTGGCACGGAAAAACTTTTTTATATTCATATACTATATATACGCATACTATTAGAGTTTTACTTTATTGACAATAAACTTCGTATGAAAAAAAAATTGGTAAGAAACTAAAACCATATTTAAAACATAAAACTAATCTTAAAATGAAAAAATATATATGTATAGTGTTATTCACTCAATGACATCAAAACATTTTTATATAATGTACCTCTCAGATTTGGTCTGAGAATGTACCTATAAGTATGTCCTTAGACAAAGTACCTATATATTAATTTTCGATAAACATTACCATAAATTTATTGTATAACTAGCAGTCCATCCCGGCTTCGCCCGTGGTACATACATAGCCTATGTCACTCAGGGATAACATACCTATCCAACAGTGAAAGAATTTTTAAAATCGATACAGTAGTTTCGGAGCCTATTCAATACAATCAAACAAACAAACAAACAAATCCTTCCTCTTTATAATATTAGTGTAGATTGCTTTCTTATGATTTCTTTATGTACTTACCAATTACTACAATTACCAACACATCATGACATAAAATCTTGCTAAAAGGAATGTGAAGCAAAATGTGTGGTAAGTACCTACATTAGCATTTTGGTTACGTAAAAAAAATGTGAAATTGCCCGTGAAATTGTGTTGAACCAAAATTGCCTTATTTACCTAAATTATTGCACAAGAGGCTAAAATGTCATACTGAAACCAAAATGGGTTTTAGTCGTCATTATAAAATTTTTCTTCTATTTTCAATTTTAATTTATTTATTTCTTAAACAATGTCAATTGTGTTAGAAATTACAAATATATAAAACTAAAATAAAAAGTAATACATAAAAAATTCAATCATAATTAGAAAATAAAGTTAAAAATGAAAAAAAAAAATAAGAATGTCAAGTAATTTTTTAGAATTCGTCAATAGCAGCAATTTGTCAAAAGAAGATCACGCAACTTAGACTTGAACACTAAATTACAAATATTCTTTTGTTGTACTGTGCTCCGTGCTTTGCAATGTCCAATCTAGGATGTATGCCAATAGTGAAGTCCATTCTTCTTGTACTCACCCGGTGAAGCACGTCCTTTTCTGTTTCTACAGAGGGCTTTTTTAATATTCTTATTCATAGACGTAAGATTACCTACCGTGGCGTGTGGTTTACGTCCTAAATAAGTATATATCAAAACCCAGCCCTGAGAAGTTAAGTTAGTTTGCCCCTGTAAATTGGCCATTTTGAAACTAGCGTATGTTAACTAATACATACTAGACTAACACTACCTAATCGCATACAAAATATTCGTGAAAAAATAAGTTTAATAGATCTGGCACCTCTACCAAACGTAGCAAATGTAGCAAAACTACTCAGCGCGTAATTCTGCCGCTTAATCGCGTAAGTTACTTACTACATTTAATTTGGCCGAATTATGTTTGGAAACACTCTCAGGCGGCTAAGTGGACATTACCCTCATAATGTTAACAGTATTTCTTTCCTTACATGGCTCTATTCATTCTACTTTCATCATCGTTAGTGAATGTATGCTAGGAAAAATCATTAATGGAAATTAGTTTTCTTACTTACTTCGCTAAGATATGAGTCAGTAAATCTGAAAGTTTTGTTATTAATGATGTTCCTGAATAGACGTTTGATATATTACATATGAACCTAAGATATTTCGCAATATTTATGTAACTATTTTTTTTTTATAATTTCAAATCGCCAGCCCAACTACCTATTTAAATAACCTAATAGGCGTAATCAAATTATGATTTTTTTCAGTAAAATAAGAAAACTAAAAAAGAGGAATAAATAAAGGAATAAATCATACTTCATTCATACATATTACACGTGAATATACATTTTAATATTAAAATATACACGTCAATTTTCTCTACTCTAGTCAAAAAGTCTGCCCCGAATCGTACCTGACCTGACGTAAAAGTAAATAAATGAAGTATATTATAAAATTAGAATTTCACACTTTTTAGGGTTCCGTAGTTAACAAAGAACCCTTGTAGTTTCGCTATGTCTATCGGTCTGTCCGTCTGTCCGTCCGCGTCAAATGTCCTCCCCCTCTATCAGCTAAACGGTTATATAGAGACGTGAAGAAATTCACAGCAGTAATACCTATGAGTATATAAAGAAGTTTAAAGGATAACTATCAAATCTAAGTAGAGTTTATAAATTAAAAAGTTATAGACGACCAACTATAACAATTCAGAAGAAGCAGTAATTTTTAGTGGCGTAAACTCAAAGTCAGCATTCGCAACTACGGAACCCTTCACTGATTGTGGCCCAACACTCACTTGGTCGTTTTTTTTTCTTAAAAAGATGTTTTCTTTTTAAGAAAAATAGCGCATCTAGTAATCAGAAAAAAAGGAAATCTGTAACTAACAATCCAAAACAATAAAATATTTAGATTCAGTTAACATAAGTCTTTCCATTTTTTGGGAGGTTAAAAGAAGATCTAGGCTTGTGAAAGTTGGAGAGAAGTTCGCGAAGCATAAGTTGCAACAGGTTGCACATTTGATTAGATGCAGGCGGATAGTCAATCGAGCTATAGAATATCCAACTTGCGACCACGATGCCGTCATGGAAACCCTGGAAGACATGTTGGGAAGACGATATTACAAAAGTGACTGGCAAATTGTGGAAAAGGAATACAAAGAATAAACAGACATGGGAGAGGCCTTTATCCAATGTTGGACGAGAAATGACTGATTATGATAATAATGGATCATAAGTAGTGAGGAATTGGTATTCCTTTTATGAAATTTTATTTCGAGTTCTTATTTCTATAAACTATAACGTAAAAACCAAAAGATATGCCAAACATCAACCCACTGGCATAGGCTTCCCCCTTTTAGAGTTATTTTCAAAGAGTAAACGGGACTCCAGTATCCATCTGTCTATCTGTCTGTCTGTCACCAAGCTGTATCTCATGAACCGTGATAGCTAGACAGTTGAAATTTTCACAGATAAAGTATATGTTGCCGCTTTATAACAACAAACACTAACAATAGAATAAAATAAATATTTAAGTGTTGCTCCAAAACAACAAACGTGATTTTTATAGACAATAGTACGATTACCTTTGTGCGCGAGTCCGACTGGCACTTAGCTGGTTTTATATCTATACGTAATGGTTTAAAAATTGGTTCGTAAACCCAAAGGCCTCGTTCGTTAAACATTCAAACCGCCTCAAACCTTACAAATCCTTGCAATCTGAGCAGTATTGTGCAGACTCAAACAGATTACGACCATCGCACACTAGCGCGGTTAAATTATGTAAACGGTGACGACGAGCCAATCCGCTTTATTTCCGTCCTCGGTGTTGGCAGATTGTCGACCGTGTTTTACAAATTTAAAAATTGTCACCAATTCTATGGCACAGAGCTATAAGTACTAGTTCATTTGTTTAAATGGTTTGCATTACACTCCAAGTTATTATGGAAACTATAAAATTAAATAATGTATGTAAGTTAGGTATTTCCGAATGAAAAAATATATATTTTAAACTGCATAGTTATAATTTAACTTAAACTAAACAGTAAATGACATTGTAATGGAGTCTAAAAAATATTGCAATCTGAGCAGTATTGTGCAGACTCAAACAGATTACGACCATCGCGACACTAGCGCGGTTAAATTATGTAAACGGTGACGACGAGCCAATCCGCTTTATTTCCGTCCTCGACGTTGGCAGATTGTCGATCGTGTTTTTCAAATTTTAATATTGTCACCAATTCTATCGCGCAGAGCTATAAGTACTAGTTCATTTGTTCAACTGGTTTGCAGTACACCCCAAGTTATTATGGAAACTATAAAATTAAATAATATATGTAACTTAGGTATTTCCAAATGAAAAAATACATATTTTAAACTGCATAGTTATAATTTTACTTAGACAGTAAATGACATTGTAATGGAGTCTAAAAAATATTGCAATCTGAGCAGTATTGTGCAGACTCAAACAGATTACGACCATCGCGACACTAGCGCGGTTAAATTATGTAAACGGTGACGACGAGCCAATCCGCTTTATTTCCGTCCTCGACGTTGGCAGATTGTCGATCGTGTTTTTCAAATTTTAATATTGTCACCAATTCTATCGCGCAGAGCTATAAGTACTAGTTCATTTGTTCAACTGGTTTGCAGTACACCCCAAGTTATTATGGAAACTATAAAATTAAATAATATATGTAACTTAGGTATTTCCAAATGAAAAAATACATATTTTAAACTGCATAGTTATAATTTTACTTAGACAGTAAATTACATTGTAATGGAGTCTAAAAAATATTGCAATCTGAGCAGTATTGTGCAGACTCAAACAGATTACGACCATCGCGACACTAGCGCGGTTAAATTATGTAAACGGTGACGACGAGCCAATCCGCTTTATTTCCGTCCTCGAGGTTGGCAGATTGCTGATCGTGTTTTTCAAATTTTAAAATTGTCACCATTTCTATTGCACGAGGCTATAAATATCATACTTTATGTCATAGGGCATAAGACCTATAAGGCCACGTTTAACATGGACGTGTAAGTCGAAAAGGAATTAATAGTAGGTAGTGCTACAAGGCGTAAAGTTAATACTTTTAACGCGAGGGCGCTACTTTAAATCCAGAGCGAAACGAAGGATTCCACAGTTGAATCACGAGCGTAGCGAGTGATTCTACGGGGGGCACCAACTTCTGATAAAATTTTCACTCATAATGACTTTGTTTGCGTGGTTCTTCATATTTTTTTTATTTTTATAAGTAAACTTGGTATTCTCTTTTGGCTTAAACTCACGAAAAAATATTCAAATTTACAGAAATAATTACAAATCAATACAAATAAAACCTAAAACTTCTCTAATTACTTGGAACCAAAGACACAAATTCGCTTTTTAATTATATATTATTTCTTTTTTCAAAGCGAAGATCATTGAAATGTTTACCTACAATAACCCATGTTGACGACGATATGTATTCCAAATTTAAAAGAATACGACGCCTGTGCCCTTTATTTGTTGTTTTAAACTAAATTTTACTTTTTCTTGCGCGACTGCCAGCATTATTTTTGATTCTACATAAATTATGTTCGTATTCAGTTTTCAAATTTGTTTTTTGTTTTAATCCCTAGAGATTTTCTTTTTCAACTTTTAATCCCGAGAGAATCAGCAGTAACTTTAGCTCCAAATGTTTTGGGATGAAAACATCGTTTTTCGAGTAGATGAGATGAAAAATATTAAGAGTCCCTAGACCAGTTTCTTTCCAGTTCATAATTTTACCGTTGGAAACCATATATAACCCTAGATAATTGAAATTTCTTTATTATTACAAATTTTCACCAACATCTGACATATGGTTTGAAAATAAAATCTAGTAGATACGTTTGATTTGTAAGGAAAAGCGTAGGGATTCTTAACGACTGCATTGCCTATTGACTTGAATCCGTAGATTTCCACCCTTTCTTTTGATCTGTATTTACCACATGTGCGGTTTGTTGCCGCTTCCTAAGCGTAAGAAGCAAAAGAAGCGGCAACAAAGGTCAATTTACCAAATATTAAAATTATATATGAGGACTGAGAAAACATTGTAATGTCACAATTATTAATTAAAAATAATGTCAAATATGAACTTGCATTATACATGTACCGAATGTACTCAAATTATGACATTTATCACTGTGCAAATGAGTGACCCGCCGTTAAAACTATCAGAGCTAAGTAGAGTTTACAAATTAAAAAAGCTATTAGGCGACCGACTTATAAAATGTACTCGAAAAGGAAATTTTATACAAATTCAAAAGAAAATTCGTTTTAGACATTTTTAGTGGCGTAAACTCAAAGTCAGCATTCGCAACTACGAAACCCTATACTGCGCGTGCCTCGACACGCACTTGGCCAATTATAATCTAATCATCGGTTCCGTAACAAGCCTTTTCACAAAGTAGTTATAGCAACTTATAGGACATTCATTCCACGACTGTTTTAGTCAACAAATTCTGTTTGCGGTCCGGAAATCTTAATTCCACTGGAATTAAGATTTCCGGCACTGTTCCGAATAGTTTGGTCAACTTGCTAGTCTAGAAATATTTTACGTGTGGTGTTTTGTGGAAAAATATTTAACTAGTACTTACTATAATGCGATTAGTCTAATGTACTCACACCAATCAAATAGGCACGTTCCAACCTAAATGTATGCGATATTGTTATCCGAGGGAGTGGCCTAGTCACCTGTAGCACAGATTCTTCTTGGAACCTATTTCAGGGACTAGCCACTTCACAAATGTAACAACATATACATATATATAGCCAAAGTCCATTAAACTTATAATTTGCTCATTACTCTTATCTATAGTTGTTTTTTTTTTTTTTGTGAAGGGGAAATAAACGATTTTATTATTATATATTATCTCTTTATTTATTTTCAAACATATATTAGCATATTTTATAACATATCTATAAAAAGTAAAATATATAAAATTATATATATATATTATTATTATTATAATTAACGATTTAAATTGCTAAAAAAATAGATTAATAAATAATTGCTTATTTAATAATGTAATTTATTCCACCTATCTCTACAAACGCTTTGCACCCCAAGTTATTTTAGGAACTACAAAATATAAAAAATAATAATAATAGCAAAAGAGGTTTGTCATGATCGTAGCCAGTGGAGGTCAATAGTCTCTGCCTACACCTGTGGGAAACAGGCGTGATATTATGTATGTGTGTATAAAATATAATAAATATAAATTATGTCTTTATAAACTTTTTTTAATAGCTTTTATTGTCTCACTGCTGGGCAAAGGATGTCCTATCCAGACTTCCATCTGTCTCTATCTGTAGCGGTAGTTTATCATTATTTATAAAATTTTGAGAGTTCGTCACACCATCGCTTTCTAGGGCGACCGCTCTTTCTTCGCCAACCTACAGAGGACCCATTCCGTGGTCCTATCAGGGTGCATCCTTCAGATATGACCAGCCCAGTCCCACTTTCCAAATTAATTTAATTTATTTTATTGGGATAGGAGCTTTAAGCTGATGTGTCTATTTTCTATTAATAACTTCACATATGTAAAATATTTAATTTTCCTCTATAATTGTTATAGAGTCACTTTGTGTGTATAAAAAAATATATTTTTTCTTAAATTAAATGGTAAATGGTCAGACGACCTGCTAGATGGTCAGACGACCTGCGCAATGTTGCAGGAAAGCGCTGGATGCAGGCCGCTTCCAAACGGTCGTTTTGGAAATCCTTGGGGGAGGCCTATGTCCAGCAGTGGACTTCCTGTGGCTGATATGATGATGATGATGAAATGGTAAATGGTATTGTAGGAGAGTCTAAAATAATAATAATAGAAATAGTTACAGTGCTATGCTATGTTACAAGAGACTAGTACTAAGAAACTGATCTAGAATTCTAAAAAGTCTCACGCTGAAATTCCCAACATTAACAATGTTTTCTGTATCAACTGAAGTGGAGAATTTATTTAATGCTCGTTCGAACAAGACCAACATTGACAAGATTAAGACGTGGTATCGGACATATTTGGGCACATCTTGTATCGTGTGTTGGACTTGCACTGCACTGCTTCTTCTCAAGTGTGTTAGAGTTAGGGCTCATCTGTCAGCACGGAATAGCACTTTCCTATGCTGCTCAGTGTCGGATTCAAACATTTGCCGCCAGAAGGCTATTCATGTTTTGCCGCCCCTTAGCTGCGTTCACTGCAATATCATAATATACCTTTCTGCCTTCTCGATTGCCGCTGTGCAATAGTCGTAAAATTTGCCACCTTAAAAATATGGCGCCCTAGGCTTTAGACTACTCAGCCTATTGGTAAATCCGCCACTGATGCTGCTATTCTTTTCTGCCGCTCAGACCATCATTTGCTTGAAAGACCGGAACCAATTGAAAAAAGATTTTTTTATTTGTATAGTTTGGTGTTGAAGTCGGTTTTTAGTTTGGAAAAAATATATATATTTTTTATTTTTTTATTAAAATATACATATGTAGGTACATATGGAGTAATGGTCTAGGCTTAAGTAAATAGTAAATAAGAAAAACAAAAACGAGACGCTTGGCAAATACTGTACTCCCAGCTAATCTTTTAAACAATTAGAATAAGAAGATGTAAACAGCCATGTTAATAACGATTTCTGAAAGTAATCTGTGGCTTAGACCTACCAACATTTCACACAGCTGATTGCTCAAATATTCCCACTACGTAAGGATTTAAAAGTACTTATTCACAGTAATCGACTTATCAAATCAACATTGTTATTATTCCATTCAAAGCACGCCTCGGTCTGTTTTGATTGCTTGTCATGTTTGCTTTTTTTATTAAGTAACCTTGTTTTCGTATTCTCAAATTCTATTACCATAATTTGAGCGCGTCAGTAAGTACGACGCAGGATTTGATTTGATTTAAAGTTTTAAGAACATAAAAAGCGATAATTTGCCGTGTGGTTTTCGGCAGAGTAGAATAGGGCCACTCTAAGTCCTTCCGTGGATGTCGTAGAAGGCGATTTAGGAAATACAAGTTAAACAAAGCTTTCCAACCCGTCTGGCCAGCGAGGAGTGTTTAAGCAAAAGTCCTCTGGCTGTTGCATTATTATTGATTATTCGAAGGCGCTTGGACCGATTTGGAATTCTTTTTTTTTTTTTTGCTTAAAAGGGTTCACTTGTCAAGTGGTCTCCGAGAAATATTATTAAAATCGGTTCTATAGTTTGGGGTGAAGTTGGTTATTAGTTTTGAAAAATTATTAATCATCCTGGAACAGGCATATCTAAATAGATATTTTTAATTTTCCTTTCCTTTCCTTTCATATAGTAATTGTGGATATAGTTTATTCTATTTCTTGTCTCCAGCAATAGAATAAACTATATCCACAAATACTTAACAAGTTGTCTAAAAAACTTTAAAAAAATCTTCAATTTAAGATGTATCAACATTGTTGATACAGCTTGATGGACATTGTTGTAGATAGTTCCACGAAAATACCTACTAAAAATGTAAGACAAACGCAATCTTTGTCGTCCGTAAAGAAATTATCCAGTCCCAAACTTTTCGAATAATATAACAATTTGTTCATTTTCACGATGACACCGAACTAGGTGTTATTTTGACAAAGCTTCCCCGTAAAATCTGCAGTACTTATAAAGTTTTTCAATTTTCCCCCTGTATACGGTGATAACAGTTTTTGTGATGAAAAAAGTTGGATTTTTTGCAAACTTAGTAAATGAATGTGAGTAGGTCTTATCTACCTATACCTTGCTATTATCAATGCCCCAATGCCTTTGAATTTCGAGGTGTTGCTCGTGATGATGGAGTATCTTTGATCCTTGGGAGAGGTTAAGTGTAGGACACTATATTCTTAATTCAGAGAAACACTCTCGAAAGCAGAGACACAAGAACAAAGTGCCTTCCCTCCTCCTTGAAGAAAAGTGCCAGAGACAGTAAGAAAAGTGCCATTGATAATAAGAAAAGTGACAATCGACACATTCTTACACAATAATGTATAAAACTAGGTCAATGTTAAATTACTAATTAGTCCGAGTTTAGGCTAGATTGTAATATTAATAGCGTACTTAATTTTTTTAAATTTTTTTGTTTTATCAAACTTTATTGTTTCATAGTACAACTATACTTTTAACAAATGGCGGATTTAATTCATAGTAAGAAAGTAAGATAAGTGCCAATGGACACATTTTTAGACAATAATGTATAAAACTAGGTCAATATTAAATTACTTGTTAGTCTGAGTTTAGGCTAGACCTTTAGCGATCACATAGCGAACCACCTCAGAAATATTTTTTTTCTGACGAGCAGATGCTAGCTAGAAACCACAAAATGTCATCCGTCTATTGTCTATGATACAGTTGATTTCTGAACAAACAAAAAAAATATGCCTCTAAAAAAAAACCTTGACATTTCGCTTGTCAAAATCAAAATATTGGTCGAACGGCGAATTTTTGTGCAAATTGAAAGTGTTTTTTAGTATTATGGCGGAAAAAATCCTAGTAAGTGATATTATTTGTGTTTTTATAATAGCAGATAGGTTGAATTATATGTAATATGTTTCGGTTTTACATGATATTTGTTTTTCTTTGAAATATTTACGCCGAAAGTTTGTGTTCAACATGTGACCTCTGCCTATCTGGAAAAAATTATTGTGCTTATTATGTAACCGCTGTCCTACAAGCGTTTATAAAATAAAGGCAAAACCATATTTACACATCAAATATTTTGTATGGTAGATAGATAGGTTCTTGGATCGAAGAATAACCGATACTCTGGTGTCAGAGTCTTTTAACCACTACATCACAGAGACATTAATATTTATTAATCTTTTCAGATGAAGCGAAGTCTTCGTGACCCAGACATTGAAAAAGCCTTGGCAGACATTTACGCATCATCAGAAGACGAATTATCAGACGATGATGAGACATCAGTTAGTTCATCATTATTCAAATTAAAGAATTTTCCATTTATCACTAATGGTTTTATTATATTTGTTACATTGCGGGCCCTGGGCTCTGAAGCTTTATAGCTGAATATACATACATACAAACAGACATACATACACACTTTGGCATTTATAATATTAGTAAGGATTCGACAATGCCGTTTATACCCAAAATGTTGATACCTCGGGGTTACATTGATGTTTAAATAAGGTTTTATACAAAGAAACACACAAATCTTTCCTCTTTTTAATATTAGGCTTATATGTGGATTCACCTTTATTTTTTCCATACTTACATGTTGTGACCTAACTGGGCAGTAGTCAGATCAAATCCACATCATGTATATTTAAATGGGCAGACCAGAGGAGTTTTTTTATAGGAAATAGTGGGAATAAAAAAAAATTAAGAAATTAGTTTTTTTATTATCATCCAATCTACCAATATCTGTATATAAAGATAAAATAATCGCCAGGCCTGGCTAAGGGTTAATAGCGTACTTAATTATTTTAGCTAAGTAGGTACGTTAAGAAAGGAAAAAAAACCTCTCGAAAGCCGGATCAACTGCCGAAGGTGCTGAGCTTGCCAAGTGCTGCAAATATGTATCTCTCAATCTTCTTCTTATCGTGTGTGTTAGTGACTAACACTAGTGTCAGAGTTTTTCAGAGATATGGGACTTAAGAGTTTTAAACCTCCTTAAAGGCCTCTGACATAGTTTTAGGTAACGATCAATGTCAAAGACAGTGACCAGGACCGACGGCTTAGCGTTCCCTCCGAAGCACGGATCATCTTACTTATAAGACGATCAGGTGATCAGCCTACAATGTCTTAAGCAAACTAGGACAACAACACAAAGTCGTTGCCCCCGCCGGGAATCGAATCCACGACCTTCGGGTATGAGCCGAACGCTCTAACCACTACACCACGGAGGCAGTAATCTCTCAATAAGGATTACATATTTGCGCTCTTTAGAATGGAAACGTATGAACCATAATATGTGTTACGAGTTCTTGATCGCCTGGGTATCACTTACTTCTTCGTTAGGATACTTCAAAATAAAACACTGGGAGCTCTATAAATCTTTAATACTCTGCATTGATGTCATATTTGACACTTGACAGCATGGCCGGTGTTACCGTTTTCTCACATTAAAGGACCCATTTTGGGTTGCCAGTATTAATTAAATTATTATAGATTTTGGAAATGCTTTTAACATGGGGCCGCAACGTGAGGGCCCTCCTCAAAGAGAGGGCCCGCCTGATCACTGCCGCTGTTGGAAAAAGGGCTGGCTACTTCTTCGCTCAATTAGCAGCGCCGTTCAGAGATAAATTCAAAGCCAGCCAAACACTTCAAAATTTATAATTAAGACTAGATATTTTATTTTACAGTTTAATTTTAAGTTTATTTTAATGTTAATTGTTTTTTTTTTCTCTTAAAAAACACTGTTTCTCTTGTCGAAAGCTCAAAATAAAATCAGATTTTATTAACAAACACTGAGCTTGTTATATTTTTTTTTAATAATTAAAACCACATCAAGGATTTTCTTTTTGTATCTAAATAGACTTCGCAATCGTAGGTATGTACACTTTTGCAGGCGTATTATAGTATCAGATATAAATGAGTTTAAGTTAAACCCTGACTATTTTTGCAAAATAAAAACAAATATTGGATTATTTCCACCTCAAAATTACAAAATATTTTGCACGTGCAACTAAAATGGGAAAAAGGAAGCAAAAAATAACGTTATTTCGCAGCGGTAAAAGTTTGCCGAAATTCTGGCGGCGTTTGGATCACTGCCAAATACTCGTAAAAATTGGAGGGAAATGCTTGTATGGAATCTAGCCGAAATATTTAATTAGGATGTCATATTGCGTTTATTCTCTAGAAAAATTTTGGTAACCGCCAGCGTTCTGATACGTCTGATATATATCATTCTATTGCTTGTTTGATACTACGTATTTACCAAATGTCAGTGACAGTGTTATACATTTTTTGCGCTGATAGTCCCGAAACGTATGGAGAGTGTAGGCCCAATCCTCTGGCTGCTCTGGCAAAGTACTGCTCTGGTAGTACAGAGAGGGTCGTAGTCCTGCAGTGGAGACTTAAAAGACCTGATGATGATGATAGTCCCCTAGGTGATAATAGACACTACAAGCCGTGGTGATAACCAGGTACATAAAAATTGGACTCGTACATGATAGTTTATTACAGATGTAATAAAGATTTTAAAAAAATCATGTCTTCATCTACTTACGTCTGCTTTGATAATTTGCGTTCGGAACTCTAAAGCTTAAGTGGTATTAAGTAAAAGGCTGTATACTTACCTTATTTTTACCAAAATCATTATCTGTAAAATGAGTAAAAACACTGTATGTACTGCACATACAATTCCATGGTAAAAACGTTTCATCAAAATGTCGCCAGCGGAAAAAACGGCCTGCAAATTTCCGTAATTTTGCACCTGCTACTAAACTTCATGCAATGAATTTAAATTCGGAGGTTTTGCTCTTAAACTTTTCTGCTGAATGTCAAGCACTGCATTATCAACATCTATTTTCAAACCAAGCTTATTTTTTGGTGGTATGGAGTATGGGCACCTTATTGGGTGGTATATAGGTAATATATACCTTAGTTATATGCTTGGAACTTGGAACGCATATATATGTAATTGTACCTGTTACTTTTATTCATAAATAATGTTTCTATCTGTATTTTATAGAGATAGATATACAGAAAAAATATCTATTGCAACTATAGCACACTACAATACATAAAAATTAAAAAATAGCTTATTTAAATAATTTTAAATAATTATCATCATTATTTTAGACTCAAAAAGTCGCTGGTATACACAGGCCTCCTCCAAGGATACAATAAAAATACCCTTTAATGCACACAAATCCACTCCGGAATTCAAACGCACTGAATCTATGCGATTTTTTACTAATTGGAAGAATTTTATATAAATTCGCCATTATTTTTTTTTAAATCTTATTTTTCTTATTTCTAAACTAAATAAAATATTTTTCTGACCCAGTCATCATGTGTATTCTCATTTAAATTACGGTCCCTTGTCCACTAGTACATAATTGACCGAGCGAGCGAAGCGAGCGAAGCGTCTCAGTTTCGAGATTAGCCAAAACTTCTTTTGTCCGTCTGTCTGTCTGTCTGTCTGTCTGTCTGTCTGTCTGTCTGACTGTCTGTCTGTCTGTCTGTCTGTCTGTCTGTTCTCGCCTACAGGTCGCATTTCTTAACCGCTCCTCATGAAATTTTGTAAGCAGCAACTAAATAGATTTTTTTTTGTCGAGCCAGTTTTTCGAAATTTTTCAAAATGTCGGAAATATGTGGGTTTAAAATTTTAGAAGTGTCATATATCCGCCATTTCCAAATATTTTCAAAAATGTCATTAGACTTTTTTGTTGCCATTATAAAAACGCATTTTTTTTATTTAAACAACTTTTTTGTTTGATCAATTTTTATACGTTATACTTGAACGGGTTTAGGATGACTCGCGAAGTCTAGCTGACTGAGCCGTGACGGATATAAAATACAAATCTTCTTACAAAATATACTGAAACTATTTAAGGGTGAATTCAGTCCGGGTTACTGAACAACTTTCTTAAAAATGCGTATCTTACTACAGACACAGATCGTGTTATACCGGCGCCGGCAGCCAATTCGGCCGGCAGCGGAGGCACATCCTTTGGGATAATATTCGCGAGGTCTAAGTTCGTGGCGAACTACTAGTCATTAAGGGGTCGGAGGTTCGAATAGGAATGCCCCTAAAATCAGCCATTCGTTACTTTCCAACAAATCAAATCAGATACTTTGGGAGAGACCTATGTCCAACAGTGGACGTTACGCGGCTGAAATGATAATAACGACGAAATCAGATACTTTATTCTAAACATCAAAACAATCATTTTCTATGGGATTTGTATAAAATATATGAAATAAAGACTAATTACGTCATATTTTGTAGTGTTTGTTGTTCCGATATAAATAAATAAATAGTTTCTTGAAGTTAAATGGCGCTCTTAATATCTGTTTTTCTGCAATAATAAATTATTAGATACTATTGTGGTGTGAAAATAAAATTACACAAAATAATGTCTCTTGTCATGGTCCATCCATTTAAAATCAATTGAAAATGAATATTGTAACGACAAGTGACATTATTTTGAGACGTTTTATTTTCGTACCAAATAATTTATTTCTGACCCAGAAAGTACTCAATAAACGCCCTGCAAATTTTGCGCCCAGGGCAAGTATCCCCATTTGCCCTTAGGCACAGAATTAATAATAGTATTACATACAGAACGGAAACTCACACCGTCCCCCGCAATATGGCGTCCTCGCAACCCCTCCCCCGTTATTGGGCCGTGTAAGAGCCTGTAAATGTCGCCAATGACCAAAGCTAGCCTGGTAAAAATGGTCATCATGACGAAAGTCTTGTACTCATAATACACCCTCATCTCGTATGGTATACTCAGCTTTATGTCTGATACAATTATAGTGTTACGCAAACACTTTGTGGTTGTTCCACAGGACTTGGGATGGCTGTTCCATCCGCTTATACCTGGGATGGCTGTTCCATCCGCTTACACTTGGGATGGCTGTTCCATCCGCTTACATTTGGGATGGCTGTTCCATCCGCTTACACCTGGGATGGCTGTTCCATCCGCTCATGTACTAGCTAATCCGGTGGATTCTCTCTCTATGGGGACGCATCCCCGTGTGGCCTCCAACCTCCCCTATAGCCACCCCGAGCCTCGCTTAACTCTTACTCTCTTAGCTCTTTTCTATCTATTGTAACACACGCAGTTTACAACAGATCAACTAAACTCAAACTCTTATTCTCTTATCTCTTTTCCATCTATTGTAACACACGCAGTTTACAATAGACCAACTAATCTCAAACTCTTATTCTCTTAGCTCTTCTTTATCTATTGTAACACACGCAGTTTACAAAAGATCACCTAAACCCAAACTCTTATTCTCTTATCTCTTTTCCGTCTATTGTAACACACGCAGTTTACAATAGACCAACTAATCTCAAACTCTTATTCTCTTAGCTCTTCTCTATCTATTGTAACACACGCAGTTTACAACAGATCACCTAAACCCAAACTCTTATTCTCTTATCTCTTTTCCGTCTATTGTAACACACGCAGTTTACAATAGACCAACTAATCTCAAACTCTTATTCTCTTAGCTCTTCTCTATCTATTGTAACACACGCAGTTTACAACAGATCACCTAAACCCAAACTCTTATTCTCTTATCTCTTTTCCGTCTATTGTAACACACGCAGTTTACAATAGAGCAACTAATCTCAAACTCTTATTCTCTTAGCTCTTCTCTATCTATTGTAACACACGCAGTTTACAACAGATCACCTAAACCCAAACTCTTATTCTCTTATCTCTTTTCCGTCTATTGTAACACACGCAGTTTACAATAGACCAACTAATCTCAAACTCTTATTCTCTTAGCTCTTCTCTATCTATTGTAACACACGCAGTTTACAACAGATCACCTAAACCCAAACTCTTATTCTCTTATCTCTTTTCCGTCTATTGTAACACACGCAGTTTACAATAGACCAACTAATCTCAAACTCTTATTCTCTTAGCTCTTCTCTATCTATTGTAACACACGCAGTTTACAATAGACCAACTAATAGACCGACGCATCGGTAATTCTCTCTCTCTCTGATTTATCTATTGCAAGTCGCAACTTGCAATAAACCAACAACAAAAACGGACGCATCGGTTAACTCAAAACACTGAAACATAAACACATAGTAATTAATTATTATCGGTAGAATTCTCTAGATAGTAAAAAAACTTATAAAACGCTCACCGAAACTCTATCTCTCGTAAAATCTCAATAATCGTCAGAAATTACAATTTTACCATCTTATTTTGTGCTTGTACTTTGTGCCGCCCTTTTTTCATCTGCCACAGATAATATAACCCTCTTCACGCCACGTTCACTTCTTCTGCGCAACCATCCGCGCACGGACAAAAGAATAAAATTGCTAACAGCCAAACATTGACTTTTAGGTACCTTGATATTTAAATAAATAATAAAAATATTTAATAATACACACTGGCTTCGCATTCGCGACACTCCGCCACGGCGAAAGAATAAAGAGAACCATAACTTTTACAATACCTAGGTTTATTATAAATAAGTTCACCACCATACACATCTCTCAATTAGGTACGGTGTAACAATCTGTCCAGGAATTTATCTTTTCTCTAGCTCTGACCGTCGAAGCCCTGGTGGATTTTCTGCCATCAACTGTCTTTTCTACTGACTACTTCTATTTGAGACTCTTCCTTGGGTACATTGACCTCAAAATTTAAGGTAGTCTGTACTGATGGTACTGTAATTTCAACTTCAAGTTGTAATGGAAATGTCCTATTGAATGAGTCATTGTCACGCCTGACGACGTTTTTACCTTTGTTATTTTTATATGTCCATTCGAGCCTTTACTATCTTCTCAACCTTTCAGTGTGCCCTATTACTTTCTGCTTTTATTTATAGATAGTCCTAGCCCAGGTACTCTATTGATTACAGCTCTTGATTGCCAATGTTTGTCACTCCTTCCTCTTAGATAAGTGTAATTTATTACTAGTTAACATTTTAAAGAATTTATCTAGAATTATGTGTGCTCTCTTCCAAACCTTTATTAAAGTACTTATATTGTTTGTGACTTGCCTAAAAATCTCACAATCTGATATTTGCCACTGTTTTGATATCGATTTTTAATTTTTTTTAAAATATATTTTACTACAGGTTTTATGCTACTGAAATCAGAATCAATTATAATTATAGGTTATTCATTCGCGAGACCTTCCTCGGCCAAAGAAAACGTTGAGACTTCACTGTTTTGAATGTGCGTAGGCTACATCTACATTATTCTTCAAAAATTCTGGTCATCTGCTATAAGAATTATATTTATAAATATAACTTAGTGTCTGTATACATCTGCAGGAGTTTTATGACAATACCAATACTTGTTAGGGAATGTCAGTCTTGTAAACTCACACGCCCTCTGGTGGGATTCGAACTCTAGACGCTCAAGTCAATCAGATCTTTGTGAAAACAAACTGGACTATTCACCCTTTTTTTTATTTGAAGAGAAAAAAAAAATGCAGCTTCATATTAAATTTAACACAAGTATTTCAGTTCGTTAAATATAAAAATACACTGTTTGATCTACGAAGTCAAAACCCGTATTTTTTTTAACACAAATGATACCCTTATTTCTTCCTTATACTTATTGTTAAGTTTAAAAGGTACCTGTTTTAGTGTAATTTTTATCCTTAATTAAAAAACTCATGCTTCAAATTGTAAAACATGATTTAAATAAACTGTATTTGATCCACAAACTTTGACTGCTGTTTCTTTCTAATAAATATAATTAGGCCTTTGTTATATAAAAACACAATAAGGATGTGGTAATTTTTTTTAAGACAGGTTATTTGAGAACATTGCACTATCTGCATTTATTATTTTCTCTGATTCGCAAATACTAACAAAAATATGGCGCATTTAAATTTCGCATAACGTCACGATTAAGTACGATTTTCACTATTCGTTCACGTACCGTAAATTGCCTTCACTCTGAATCCTTGATGATCTGCACCTTCGCAAATTACTACTACTCCACTATACAAAATAAATTAGTCAATCATTTTTTAATAATCTAATCTAACCCTCAGTCCATCGGACTGAATAAAATAATTGGAACACTTTTTGGTCAACATCCCTATTATTAATTTTACATGTCTATTTATAGCATTTATTCGTAACAATAGGAATATGTATATACACTCGTAAATTGCAACAAACACACAAATCTTTATGTTGAAACACGGTAATTCAGATTTTTAGATCAGCACCTCCACCATGTCGCCAATGACCAAAGCTAGCCTGGTAAAAATGGTCATCATGACAAAAGTCTTGTACTCATAATACACCCTCATCTCGTATGGTATACTCAGCTTTATGTCTGATACAATTATAGTGTTACGCAAACACTTTGTGGTTGTTCCACAGGATTTGGGATGGCTGTTCCATCCGCTTACACCTGGGATGGCTGTTCCATCCGCTTACACTTGGGATAGCTGTTCCATCCGCTTACACTTGGGATGGCTGTTCCATCCGCTTACACCTGGGATGGCTGTTCCATCCGCTTACACTTGGGATGGCTGTTCCATCCGCTTATACCTGGGATGGCTGTTCCATCCGCTTACACTTGGGATGGCTGTTCCATCCGCTTACATTTGGGATGGCTGTTCCATCCGCTTACACCTGGGATGGCTGTTCCATCCGCTCATGTACTAGCTAATCCGGTGGATTCTCTCTCTATGGGGACGCATCCCCGTGTGGCCTCCAACCTCCCCTATAGCCACCCCGAGCCTCGCTTAACTCTTACTCTCTTAGCTCTTTTCTATCTATTGTAACACACGCAGTTTACAACAGATCAACTAAACTCAAACTCTTATTCTCTTATCTCTTTTCCATCTATTGTAACACACGCAGTTTACAATAGACCAACTAATCTCAAACTCTTATTCTCTTAGCTCTTCTTTATCTATTGTAACACACGCAGTTTACAAAAGATCACCTAAACCCAAACTCTTATTCTCTTATCTCTTTTCCGTCTATTGTAACACACGCAGTTTACAATAGACCAACTAATCTCAAACTCTTATTCTCTTAGCTCTTCTCTATCTATTGTAACACACGCAGTTTACAACAGATCACCTAAACCCAAACTCTTATTCTCTTATCTCTTTTCCGTCTATTGTAACACACGCAGTTTACAATAGACCAACTAATCTCAAACTCTTATTCTCTTAGCTCTTCTCTATCTATTGTAACACACGCAGTTTACAACAGATCACCTAAACCCAAACTCTTATTCTCTTATCTCTTTTCCGTCTATTGTAACACACGCAGTTTACAATAGAGCAACTAATCTCAAACTCTTATTCTCTTAGCTCTTCTCTATCTATTGTAACACACGCAGTTTACAACAGATCACCTAAACCCAAACTCTTATTCTCTTATCTCTTTTCCGTCTATTGTAACACACGCAGTTTACAATAGACCAACTAATCTCAAACTCTTATTCTCTTAGCTCTTCTCTATCTATTGTAACACACGCAGTTTACAATAGACCAACTAATAGACCGACGCATCGGTAATTCTCTCTCTCTCTGATTTATCTATTGCAAGTCGCAACTTGCAATAAACCAACAACAAAAACGGACGCATCGGTTAACTCAAAACACTGAAACATAAACACATAGTAATTAATTATTATCGGTAGAATTCTCTAGATAGTAAAAAAACTTATAAAACGCTCACCGAAACTCTATCTCTCGTAAAATCTCAATAATCGTCAGAAATTACAATTTTACCATCTTATTTTGTGCTTGTACTTTGTGCCGCCCTTTTTTCATCTGCCACAGATAATATAACCCTCTTCACGCCACGTTCACTTCTTCTGCGCAACCATCCGCGCACGGACAAAAGAATAAAATTGCTAACAGCCAAACATTGACTTTTAGGTACCTTGATATTTAAATAAATAATAAAAATATTTAATAATACACACTGGCTTCGCATTCGCGACAGTAAAACAGGGTTCTTGCTAGTAGCACGTTGACATTATGCGAGTTACTTAGGATTATTGAATCATAATGGTGAAGTGAGAAACTGCGCATATTATCATTGTTTATCCACGGAAAACAATAAAGAACGAAAATTTCAAAGATTTCCGAGTGATGAAAACAGGTAAGCAAAGCAACAAATTCTGTGGTGGCGACCCTGATTGTTTATCTCACACATTTGACGTGTGCACGGATGTATTGTTTTGTTTTTAGTAGTACTAGGTATATATGCTGCTCCGTTTCTATGAAGTGCCATACCTGTGCCTTAGGCTTGAGCTAGTAGTTACTTTTAGTTACTAAAATACCGATGCCTCATCTCACTATCTTGTTATATAAATACTCCTATATGACCGATAAATGAATCGTTGATACATCTCTGCGCGTGCACATTAATGCAGTAAGCTGATAAACCAGGAATTCCACTAGCTAGTAAAACAAACCTTTCTTACGAGTGCTTTCTTTTGTATGTGTCTTTTCTTATGAGTAGATACTTTCTTTTATAAATACCACTGCTATGTCATGGCTATACGTGCTCTTTGAAGGATGGAAGAACTAGATAAATCATTTCAAATAGAGGTTGGGGTAATCTTGTGACGAAAGGACTCTGGCACAAATAATTAGCATTGCCATACAAGGTGATACCGTGATAATGCTGCCAGCCTTTTTGTAATGCTGCCAAGGAGTAATATTGTTGTTACTACACAATCTATACTTTTTTAAGTTCTCTAATGAACTCTCTGTTTAAATTTAAGTTTGATTGTCTAGTTATTTAACTTTTTATTCACAAAGGGTCTATCATTCAATAACATAGAAATTTGACCTCTACTATATTTTTTATAATCGTTCGTTGCCTCTAGCCTTTATTTATCAAGCAATAGGTTAATGTCTCACTCAATGAACAAAAGTGTACGTGAAAAGTTTTTAAAATGGATCTTGTAAAAATGAGTTTAAAAGACTCATTTTTACAATTTTAAAAACTTTTACGTTAATTTTTATTTTTATTATTATTTTATATTTTTATCAGAAAAATAATAACAGAAAATGAGCCTACCTAAGAATAAAATTAATTAGGTAAAATTAAATTTAAACTTAAAGTAATGTTTTTTTTTGTGATAAGAGTTAGAGCCACTGAGATATTTGTGCCAATTTACTTTCGTTGCGATTGAGGTCATTGAACTACAATTACTAGTAGAGATAGTAGAATTATTAAATATATCTGAATTAGTGCTACAACAATTTATCACATGCCGATTGCTTTAATTTATTTTCTAGTCTAATTTCGAGTTGACCGTCGGCACAAAACACTCTGTAGTAATAAAATGAACAAAAGAGGATATAGTTGTCAATTATTTTTACTTTTTTACGAAACATTATAACATAACATCACTAGACATAAATACATTACACCTAAAGCGACTGCCATACAGCACGATCACAGCCACAATCACTGGTTTATTATAAATAACTTAGAACTAAGATGTATCACAGTCTCCGAGTGGTTTTTTCTTCTTCATTTTCTTCTTACATGTATCGGTCGCGGACTTTAGCAAACATCTCTGCGGAATCCACTTTATTCTCTCCCTCATTCTTGCCGAAGAAAGTCATCCTAGAAGTCTTCACCAGTCCTTTTCCAGCATCAGCTGACTTCCTCCAATAAACAGTTTGCACTGCGTGCCTGCCAGCAATATAGCGAGTGGCAGAACCGATAAGTTGTCTCTTGTCCATATTTTCTTTTTTATTTACTGTTCGAAATTCGAATTATGAAAAATGCGCGGATGCGAAACGTTCGAAATATGTGTTCGCTCGGTGCCAGTTAGTCGAATGAATGAATGAATAGCCGGTGTATCGTTGTTTTATACGTAGAGGGCCACGTGCGACGTAAGTGACATGATAAAGGATCACACGCGTTTGTATGACGTTTCGCGCAGTTGTGTGTGTTGTTTGTAAACTTTGCAGTTTCTGAGCGCGTGCCGTCAGATACGAGCTTATTGGTATTTACTAGAGTTCGAGTATGTAAATATTTGATGGAAAATTTTATTTATTGTTTATATAAAAATATTATCATACATTACGGATGTAGACAAACAAATTTTTTTCTTGATTAGATATTTTAAAAATATTATTTACGAATTTTTCCTTTCTCTGATTAGCAAATACTGACGAATATAGTTATTCAAATTTCGCATGACGTCACGATCAAGTGCGATTTTCACCATACGGTGACGTAAATCGCCCCACTCCGAAACTTCGATGTTTACTTTTTTACTAAACCAAAAAATATAGGTCCAATTTTTTGAATAATCTAATTGACGGAGTAAATAAGCTAATATTTTATGGACCCAGCCACATCCCTAATTGCTAAATGTTCCTATATTATAACCTTGATGTATTCAAGCATAAGAGGTGTCGTTAGTTTCGAGAGTGACAATGTGTATACAAAAATAAAATAAAAGCAACATAGCGGATTTTTTTAAATTGATTACTTGATATATTTTTTTTTTTCGTATCTTAACATCTTTTAACAATTAATTTCATATCGAATATTACATTAATTGTTAAAAGATTTTTAAAATTATGGACTAATTCACCCCTTAAATATATTTGTACCTCATCAAAAGCACCTCGTGTAAGCGGTTTCATTATATAATTTAATTAACAAGTTAATCTTAGTCACAGTATTATCTCAGTATTTAGTCTCGCGCTGAGCAAACTATCTGTAATAAGGTTATTAGATGATACCACAAACCTAGATGTACCTATTTCTGCGGGTGGTAGCACTGACTTTTTGCATTTAGGTATGCTACACTAGCTGGTGCTTCATCATCATCATCATTTCAGCCGCATAACGTCCACTGCTGGACATAGGACCTTTCCAAAGATTTCCAAAATGACCGATCAAGAGCGGCCTGCATCCAGCGCTTTCCAGCGACCCTGGTCAGGTCATCTGACCATCTTGTAGGTGCCCTACGCTGCGCTTGCCAGTACGCGGTCGCCATTCAAGAACCTTTTTGCCCCATCGGCCATCGGTTCGTCGCGCTATGTGTCCTGCCCACTGCCACTTCAACGAGCTAATCCGCTGGGTTATGTCATGTAGCTGGTGCTTGAATTAAATTGTAGCCTATGTGTTATTCTGATGTACAAGCTATATTATTGTAAAGTTTCATTAAAATCCATTCAGTAGATATTATGTGAAAGAGTAACAAACATCCATCCATCCATACCTACAAATTTTCGCGTTTATAATATAAGTAGGAAGTAGGAAAATAGGATTTGTCTACATAAGTATAAACATTCATATATATATATATATTTATTTATTATACAACGCGGAAAGGACATACCCGTAATAAACAAACCACGGGCTGTACTAGATCACTATAGTATAATAAAATTTAAAAAATAGAAAAAAAAACAACAAAATAATTCGACATTCCTGTACAAATTGCCCGGGCAACTGCACACTTTAATATAATAAATAATAATAAAATAAAATAAACTTTATTGTTGTGTCTCTTAAGTTCTAGTACTACATAGAGATTGTTATACAAAGTGAATTACATCTTACATATCTATAAATAGTATAGAAATTGGAAATGCCAAACATTTTTTTTTTGTTACTATTGTTATCAAGTACATAGCCCGTGGTTCTATTTATTACGGGTATATCCCTTCCACGGTGTATATTGCTAAATATGTTGTACAAGCTAATTTATTCAGTAACTCCACCGACAAGAGAAATCTCTTACATTACAAGACACGCTGCTTACCTGTTTTTACCAGCAGACTCGCGAGAGGAAATGGAAGTCAAAAAGGTGACGGTTTACTAGCCCATATGAGCTAAATTCCTTTGACCGGGTTTAACTATCTGCGCAGATAAATGAAGCAGACTTTTAGCACAAAACCGTTTATCATTTTTCAGATTAATTAGAATTGACTTGTGGAAATGTTTATATACCGATTTCTTCATGTTCTAATTAATCAGAGTTTAGATTTGAAATTGAAAATCTTATACCACTGTAATATGTATATACAGGATACAAAATAAGCATGGGGCTATTAAAAACAGATACTGTTTATGTTCTAACGAATTGTGCGTAGATAATACTGAAAATAACATCTACTAAACAGGCAAAAAACCTAAGAAAATATGTATAGCATCCGTTTAAATAGAAAATTCATGGTTTACAACTTCCATGGCTCAAAAAGCCACGAATGTTATACAAAAACCTCAGGTAGGTACTTTTATTGCCTTCTTGTGATTCAAGTACACGTGTATAGTTCAAACAAAGTCGTCATTTCAGCCCGGTAATATCCACTATTAGATACATATAATGTTTTTTTCCACTTCAGTAGGTTTCGTCGAATCGTATTATCAGTTTGAATCAGATTCTGTGATTTTCCAATGATGAATTTACAACGATTATTGTACATTTAATTTAATATTTTAGAATTGGTCGCAGGTCGCACAAAATCGGGATAAGTGGAAGGATATGGGGGAGACCTTTGCCCAGCAGTGGGACAATAAAGGTTAATAAAAAATAAAAAAATTGTACCTTTATATACAACGTGGAAGGGACATACCCGTAATGAATCAAACCCAGGCTGTAGCAGATCACTAAAGTACAATGATAATAAAATAACAGTCAAACAACAAACAAAAAAATTCGACATTCCCATACAAATTGCCACGGAAAGGCCATTTTTTTTAAATATTTGACAGTTATTTTGGTTTGATCTATTACGGATATGTCCCTTCCACGTTTTATTGATACTTTTTTTTTGCTATTGAAAAAATAATTCAAAATTTGTATATGTAGCTTACGTTGTAAATTCTAGAAGAAAACACTGTAATCTCGATTACAGGTCCATAGATTCCAATGTTTTTTTTATCTACTTCAAAAAAGGAGAAGGCTATCAATTTGATCCCCTTTTTTGTGTGACGATAAAGCGATATATTTTGAAATATATATGAACTTCGCACTTAAACCGTCTGTATCAAATAGCCGTCTGAGACATCCTTATCTCTATAGTTCTATTTATCCATCACGCCAAGCCACTTTACGGATTGAAATAAAATTTGGCATATACCTCGTATAGATAGCCTTTTACTTGAATTAACAAACGTGATATTTTTCCCTAAAAATATAAACAGCATCATGATGAGACATAAAAGTCTTATAAGTCCGACCATCGCACTTAATCATCGAACTACTGATACTAGAGAAGATTTTTAAATCACAAATCTTATTAATCTGTTGTAAGTTGTAACTTATGACCATACGGGCATTACCGCGGGTTACAGCCAGTATTTTTTAAGGGAATTCAAAATGAAATGACAGCACAATACCTAGAAGCTAGGTATCACACAAAAATGGCATGACCGTCTGTCGTAAACAGTGTGACTAGCCAGGTACGTGCGGATTATGTCACATGCCGTGCATGGCTCCGGCTAGGTTTGATTATTGAATGAGTAACTCATTGAAATTTCCGTTGTTTTGATGTGGTTCATGTTGCATTGCACGTACATCTTATGCAGTTAATCATTATTTTTTTGTTTGTAAATTCTTTATTGTACAAAAAGGACACTACAAAAATCATTAATACATATTATAAAGACTTCTTATTCTCGGCACCACCAGTGGGTTGACTGGTAGATAAAGCCTATGGCTTTAAGACCGCGTATTACGTTTGTAATAAAGTTAAATAAATAAAATAAAATAAATGTGGCTTTCGGAATATGACTAAAGGACTAAGCACAGACATCTTTTTGCAATAACTAGTTACTCTTGAATGTTCTTAAACGCAAAACTCTATGTTGCAACTCTTCTAAAAAATTTTTAAGATTTAATCGCATGTCATCATAATTGGAAGTGTTCTTAAGATTAATCTCATCCAAATATACGGTGATCTAAATTAAGAGAATACATGTTGTTAATTCTGTGACAATACTGCAATTAGCAAATTATCTATCTAAAAAAATACTCAATTTGCTTTCTAATGGAGTGTGCCAATGAATAGCTAACACTAGTGTCAATTTTTGAGCTAAAAATTTAAGCTACTGAGAAAAGTATTTAATGGTCCTTGGATTTTGTCTTCATTTTTTTTACTTCTTTACTCCTAACTTAACCTTAACCCTAAGTTTCGGGTTTATTTTCTACTTCTTTATTCCTTTTTTTTTTAGACGCGGCGAAAATCCCTTCGGATACCTTACCGGTTACGGGACACCGGTAAGTAAGGTTATGTGGTGTTACCACTAAAAATTCCGCGGTGTCACCTCTCAGCTGCTATCGGCCGGGACCGTGTGCTTCTTCATGCTCCACAGCCCCGGCGCGGCCGGCCGCTACTTAAGCGGCCCCGGCTCGCCAACGGCCTCACGGCACCCTCTGCTGCATCAGAGGGGCCGGAGCAACCGCCACCTTGGCCTCTTGGCCCAAGGACAGGCGCGCTGACACGCATACGCGCCTGCCTTCTACTCCGGAGGGCTGTCCGTTGGACGATGGAATCCCGTTTCCACCGTCCATCCAGCCTTCATAATTTGGGGCCTGCTAAAGCAGGCCCTGCCCCAATCAACCTGACGGCGACCGGAGCCCACACAGCCGGGCGCAGGGGATAGGGAGAGCGGCAACGTAACACCGAAACTCTTCTTCCCCTGCGGCCCCACCGATGCCGTGCCAAGGCGCCACGGCCGCGCTTGGTCGCGGAGTATAGGAGCGGCAACGACATACCGACACTCCTCTTCCCCCGCGACCCCTACCACGGCTGTGATGGTAGGAGGATCGTGGTCACCCCCTTCCCTCACAGCCAGGCCATTCCAGCCAGGAATGGCCTGGCTGTGAGGGAGTGTTTTACTTCTTTATTCCTAACCTAACCCTAATCCTAAGGTTAGGTTAGGTTATGAATAAAGTAGTAAAAAAATACAGATATTGTTAACTATTCTATCAAAGGTTGGTGGCGAGGACCTTTAATTGCTTCAATGGGAGCTTCTAGCGACAAATCTATACTATACGAATCCACTGGTTTTCATCGCCTAAAGACGCACACTACAGACCGCAAATAAATATCACTACAGCCGCACTATGACTGTCCACTTTAAAAATTACCGTAGATGAGTACAAACATAGAGATACAAGTCGCGCATTGTGTAGATCTAACTTGTGCCTCACAAACCAAATTTTTTTAAAATCTCAAGTATTTATTATTTTATTTTACTGCTAGGAAGTAGGTAGTTTTACTGTAAATTTGAATGAACATTTTGATAAAATTACATTAAAAAGCTATTCTATAAATTAAAACTAGTACTAAAAATAAAAACATCAATTTATATAAAAAATCGTTTTCATGTCGCCACCGTCAACAGGCCGAGTTCCCAAGAGGCTGGCGGCATTTCCGCGTTGTATGGCCAGGCTACCTAAGCCTTTGGCCGAAATATGCACCAGCTCTTGGATCTCCAGAGACGTCGATCAAACGTGAGGAGACCTCTCTAAACAAAACTTTTACTTTTATTGCCACAAGCATAATCGAAAAATGATAATCACTATAGAATTTGCATACGTAAATATTTTACATGTTTATAAACACTAAACAAGATAAGTGCTGTTTGTATGGGCTCGACTGACCTCGCATGCAGCGATAACCAGACAGACTGACGGCGTTACTTTGTAGTGAGCAATAGTTGAATGACTGGGACATGCGCTCACGCAAACGGAAACCACATCCCTATAAGGTGCACAGAATACAAAGCCTTTGTTTTTAGAGGGGATCTAGTGGCTTGAATGACTGCATGGAGTATGAGCTCACAAGAAAGGAGTAATGACTTCCTACTGTTCAAAAAACTACGCAAATAGACTTTCCATGCTGGTCTGGAAAAACATAAAAAACTTATAATAAATTAACAAACGTTTGCTAAACCTGTTTTAGTTAAGATATTTATTTTCTCGTTCATTTACTGTCTAATATTGAAATGAGAGACAAAACATGTTTTTACTAAAATAGGTTTAGCAAAGGATTATTAATTTTTATGAATAAGGGTTACAATGTTTCTGCTGCAACTCTTTTGGCGATCGTCAAAGCCGATTGAAGGAATGTGCGAGAATCTAAATCATGTCTAGAAATGCGGCTACTCATCACTATTTTGATTACCTTTACCAACTGATTCTTAATCATTTATTATTTATTTATTTATTTAAAAACTTTATTGTACTTAGAAACAAACATTAATCACATAAAATTACAAACACAATGGTACAAATGGTGGACTTATCCCAGAATGGATCTCTTCCAGTCGACCAGAGAATTATTCTTAATGATTAGAATTAATAATTAGTTATTATTCTTGTGATATTGTAAGACACATTCCAACTTTGTAACGAAAATCTCAGTATACTCTTATCATCTGCCTCAACGTTTACTCTAGACATCCCGTCTGCCAAAGTAATTTCTGATCTCATAAATCTGTGCAAATAGGTTGTAAAGTACTATACTGTAGCGTTCATAAACCTTTTAATATTCTTGGAATAATAAAGCTATTCCCTCAATAGTAATGTGGCAACCTCTACGCTCAATTTTTTTTTCTTTTTTATACTAAATTTTCGTTAATTTTTTTTTGTTTGTTTGCTGTGCTTACCCCTGAAAGATAGCCTTCGCAGCATCACTTGTAGGGTGACTGGAAGAAAAGGTCTTAGGCCTTAAGTCTGCCATTTACATGTTTGTTTGTTTGTTTGTAATAACTTTATTGTACTATGAAAAAACACAATTACATACAAAAACAAAAGAATTAATTAATAATAATAATGTTTTTTAATAAGAACTACTGAGACAAATAATGAAGACACGGAACTTGTTCACAAGGGGCATACAAGATGGTGCTGTCACATCCTACATCTCGATATCAGAGTTCCTACCGGTAAACCCGTATACTACTACCAGTACTACCGTACAGTACTACCTCCAGTGATACACCATTAGCTCCGGTTTTCCAGGTGCATAACAGTAAGGTTTGCAAAACTTCTTCTTTAATTTCCTAATTTGCCTCTCGACAGAAACCTTTATTTTAAAAACATATTTATTTACTTTGCACATCTGTGCTTGGGTTATGAGTTATGTTAGGATCCAATACTATGGGATAACCCCATTCTACCTAACTTCATCTGATTTGGTCAAACCAGGTCAAAAACTTCAGAAAAATCTATGATATATTTTTGTTTTGCAGATTTGTTGAAGAAATGCCTTAAAATAATAATATTTGCTACAACAAATACCTCTTTCCTGCCATATCATTCTCATTATTTGATATAATAGTTATTTACTTAGATTAATTGTGTTACAGAAGAAGTTTGTGTAACTTTAACATTAAAATCTTTATTGTATTATGTTATGATCATAAAAAAGCAAATTATTCATGGATGCAAAATTAGAAATCCCTAATTATTTAATAGTATTTTTTATAACCAAAAAGTGTCACTTTTGCATTGATACATAGTAATTTGTTAGATCATTTGTTACTTACAACTAGGTTCAGCAACGATTATCAAAATGCGATAGGACGTGGAGAAGTTTCTTCCAAACATCTTATAGTTTTTATGACATCATCATCAAATTATTACTGAACCAACTAGATAGTAAGGGCTTCTAAATTAAAAAAGAATTTAAATAGTTTTACAATTGGCAAAGACATCACGTAACATACAATAGAACAAAAATTTTTTACTTGTGTTTTATCCCTTTTTTGAAGTCGGTTTAAAGCTTAACCTGTTACAGCTAAGCCTCGGTTTAAAGCTTTACCTGTTATAGCTAAGCTTATATGTATACTCGTATACTACCTCTAATAATACACCATTAGCCGTGGTTTTCCAGGCGCATAACAGTAAGGTTTACCTGTTATAGTAAAGACCAGTAGTATTTCGAACAAGCTTGAGGCATAAAATTAAAACATTTTATATGGGTAACTCCGTACAATATTACGTGTGTCGTACGATAGTGACGTCCTATTTCTATGTCAAACCAAATTAGACTTTATCATCATATGTTAGTGCTCATGTTGCTTGACACTGAAACGCGTCCATCTTGCGTACCACTTTTGGAGTAACCTCCCAGGACTCTGCCTATACCTACGTACGAAAATGTCAATGTCATGTAATTATCCAAAAAATAAACCCCTGTCGCGTTTATTTCCAGAAAAAATATTGGTAGCTATAGCAATAATTACACGTCTCTCACGAGTAATTATCGCCAGCGCCACCAAATTATCATTATTACGACGTCATAAAGTAATAAACCTTCTTTTTGCTTTAAAATGTTTTTTTTTTTTGCAATTTGGAAAATTGAGTAATGGGCAATAAGTGAAAAATATAATTGACATGTTTGTTTTTCGTATGAAGGCCAACAAATGTGTAAAATTTTTAAACTGCTTAGGCATCTGATTTGGCATATCGTGCGCAATAAATTCGATTTTGATCAAACATTTATTAACATGCATTGAATTTATTAAATGTTTGATCTAAAACAACTACTAGAATAAAACCGGTCAAGTGCGAGTTAAATTCGCGTGAAGAGAGATTCCGTACAATCTAAAGTCAATCACTCTTGAAATCCTCATACTGAAATGCGTGCTAAACTATTTTTCATAAGTCAACGTAGGTATTATATTAAGTTTACCACTTTATTTTTAATTAATAGAATCTAATAGGTTTCCCTGTAATCTACAAGAAATTAACGATATTTTGTAGTTTTAAAAATTTTAGGCTCAGTAGTTTCAGAGATAGGGGCGATTGGTTAATTTTCGTCAGCTTTTATGAATAAAATCATTTATTTATTTTAAAATAATAACGAAAATATATTTGAGATCCTCATAACGAGCCCTTTCATTTTATATATCACATTTTTATACATATTTTATATGACACAGTAGAGACTGCATTTTTTAAATTTTCTAATTTGTCCTCCGAAAATGACCTTTATTTTAAAAACATGTTTCTTTACTTTGCACATTTGTTTTTGAGTTATGAGTTATGACTCAATCCTTTGGGATTACACCATTCTACCTAATTTCACCTGATTTGGTCCAGTAGATTCGGAGCAAATTGCTGTGACAGACAGACGGACAGACAGACGCACGAGTGATCCTATGGGGGGTTCCGTTTTTCATCTTTTGTATGGACCCCTAAAAAAAAGAATGTTTGGGAATTAAGGGGATACTTGAATTTTCGGGGTCCAGTGTTGCGCCCATTTGAAATAAATTATTCAAAAGGAAACGAAGATGTCGTTTAAAATTTTGTCTTGACCAAGCTCTAGATATTCCTTCTAGCTACTTTGTGAACTCGTAATTTCCTTCGCACATTTGCAAAAAACGATCACTTTTTTCAAATGTGCGAAGACGTCATGATTTGAACCATAACGTCTAAACCACGACGTCATGTTTCGTCGACGAGTACATTATTTGTATGTGGGTTCACTAGTTCACAGTTTGAGGAACTAGTTACTGAGTGGTAATAAGGTCACAGCACACTTATCAACTCGGAAAGGGATCGACACCGTATCGCCTTTCGCCGCGCGGTCAACCAGGCGTCAACCTGACGTAGGCTCGTAACCAAACAGGCTCAGCTTCGGTACGTCGACTCGCGGTCGACTCGACTACGGCTGGGCGACGCCGCGCTTACCGCTCGCCGGCCGCTCTGGTCTGGCTGGCACTTGATCATTTTAAACGTAAAGTGTAGCGCACGGTTATGTCTCGGTTCACAATACGCGAGTTGGCAATCATAGCCATAAATTTTTGATTATCTACAAATAAATAAAACGCGGGTGTGAGGAAACGGAAAGACGTCAGCTCGCATACGGAGAGGCGTAAGCGCGCGGACGACGAGCCGCAAGCGCGGGGACCGCTAGTTGACCGACCAGCAAAGCGGTTCGACTGGTCCCGAGGCGAGGCGTTTACGTTACGAATCCGAATAGTGTGCGTTGCAGTAGGGAGTTTCATACAAAAAATACTGAGCTGCTCGGGTTGATACGTTTACGTTCCGTTTACGAGTTGATAAGTGTGCTGAGACCTTTAATCCTATCCTACTAATATTATAAATGCGAAAGTGAGTTTGTATATTTGTTTGTTTGTTACCACTGCACGCTTTAACCACTGAACCTATTTAGATATTTGATATGGATATAGTTTGACACCCAGAGAAGGACATAGGATAGTTTTTATCCCGTACTTCCCACGGGTGCAGGCTGGCAAGTATACTAAATAGTTACGTCTAACTAACACTAAAATAATGAGCACAACAACAATGATGAAATACTTTATTGTAGTTTAGGTGTCAGTAACTGTAAACGATGAACTTGCAAACCTATCAAGGTTATCAAACAAATGGTGTAATCGCTAGACTCAATAAAAAATGCTGATAACATTCGAGAATTTTCCATCGGTTCCGATTCCATAGTTGCCCTTTTTTAATCTAGACTTGTTTACTGCTTTGTAAAATGTAAATTAGGTTACTAAATAACGAACCTACGGGCTGCGACCCGTTCATCCACCTTTACCCACTGCATCAACTTGTCACTGCCTACTTAGTTTCGTAAAAAAATTGTTACACGACTTCTATAGCATTGGTTATCATAGTCTACCGCTTCGGAGCTTCTCTTCCCGCGCAGATCTTAGAAGTCGATTAAAGGAATGAGCTAAATACAAATCATGTTACTAGGTTATCGCCTATTAACGTGATTCGTATTGGCTAGCAACCCATCACTTTTATGATTCCTTTTTGTTAGCTTCACCGTCATGCTAAAAGTGGCCTTTGAGTCTTGCGGCCTTGAGCTCTGTCTGTCTCTTTTTATAACCAACTTCCAAAAAGGAGAAGGTTATTATTTGGTCGCGATCTTTTATTTTTTTTATGTATGTTCTACAATTATTTGAAGACGCCTGAACCGATTTGAAAAATTCTTTTGTTAAAGTTTCTAGTTATGACAAATAGTGTTACCATATGTTTTTTAAAATTAAAATCAGCTGTAGTTCGGTGTTGAAGACGGTTTTTAGTTTTGAAATAATATTGTATCTGCGTTAGTTTTTGATCATATTTGTTTCAGTATATTAGGTATTACGTCATAAGCTAGATTCTACTGGGACATATAGTATTGTTTAAATTCCTCATTATATAGTATCCATTGTTAATGTTATTTCCATGAGAAGGTATTTCTAAAAACACTTGATTAATAAAATAAACAAGGAAGTCTACCATTAGATATTCAAATCTATTATGTTGTCCTTTGGTCAGATAATACGATAATCAGAGACATCGTAATCGAAAAGTTTAGAAGTTTAACTATTTATCTAACATATAGATAAAAATCACTTACCTTATCATCTTTATTATACAGGAAATTTTTCAATGCGCAATCTTCGTAGTTACTTTGTATGCGCAATATTTGTAGTTCGTTTTAATGCAGTGTTCATTGTAAGGTAAAAAAAAGGGTTAAAAAAATGATAAAAACGTTCTTAAGGTTTATTTACTTAAGTTACAATTTTTATTGCACCAAAACATAGATTTAGAATAGTAGAATCACTCTAATATTTTAAAGGCGAAATTTTGTGTGTGTTTGTTACTTCATCACGCACTCACAGCTGGCCCAATATTGATAAAATTTGGTATGCAGGAAGCTGATACCCTGGATTAACTCATAGGCTACTTTAGGCGCGGGTAACACCGCGGGGCGTAGCTAGTATATACATAAAACAGATATCAAAAGGCGGCCTTATCGCAACTACAATCTCTTACAGGCAACCGAGGTTGCTGCCAGAGCCAAGATTGCTGCAAGGAAACTGGGCATACTATCCAGAGTCAGGCAATACTTCACACCCGAGCAGTTGCTTAACCTTTACACTGCTCAAGTGAGGTCTTGTATTGAATACTGCTCTCACCTGTGGGATGGATCAGCCCAGTATCAGCTTGATGCTTTAGACTCTATCGATTATCGTGTCCGGAGGATCATAGGAAACGAGAACTTAGTCTCTGAAAGACTGCAAAGTCTTGAGCATCGTCGTGGAGTGGCCCGCCTATCTGTCTTTTACAGGTTACACTTTGGAGAATGCTCTCAGCAGCTTCATGATTTAATTCCACCTTCGCCGTTCCATTATCGAACTACCAGGAAAGGGTCAGGGCTCCATCCCTATGTAGTACAAGATCCAACCACTCGTACAAAACGGTTTGCGTCTTCTTTCCTTATACGTACAGCTAGAGACTGGAATGCTCTGCCCTCCCACTTATTCCCCGAAAGATACAATTTGGATGTCTTCAAGAGAAGAGTGAATAGGTATTACTTGAGTATGCGTGATCCATCCCTGACCGTTTCGTCGCCTTCCACCAAGTGAGAAGCGGTCAAACGCTACTAAGTTTTATGTAAAAAAAAAAAAAGGTACTTTTATTCCGAAAAGTTTTCACTTACCCGCGTAAGTTAAAAAATATTATATATTTACAAGAGTTATGTATCAAAAAAGATTACATTAAGGTTGTTGCTCTTAAAACTATAATAAAGTGATATCACTAGCGTAAAATAATGTAAACAAAAATAAAAACTATTTACCGACTTAAGAATGTGATGGTGGCAAATGACCCCATATTTGCAAGTCCACATCGTGTACTGTCCACGTTTTTACCCGACTGCGTCACAAGAAGGGTTGTGTTTTTCGAGTGTATGTATGTATGTATGTATGTGGGAATGAGATGTATACAAATGTATGATAGATTTTAATGAAATAGTAGTAAATATTTCAATAAACGTTGATTAAAGTGGCTCTTGCTGTTTCGCTTTATTTCTACAAGATGTGGCAGCCTAAACACCTTTATGGATTACCTTGAGAGCTTACTCATTTCTGAGGGTGACACTGGATATATATAACCGGCCAGGTGCGAGTCGGACTTATACACGAAGGGTTTCGTACCATTATCTATAAAAAATCATATATGGGTGCCCTTTGAACATTTATTTTATTCTGTTTTGGATGCCCATTAAACGGAGCGAATGAGGTTGTGCATTACTCTCAACATTGACATGGTATTTGCTGTTATAGTGGCAACAGAAGTACATAATTTGTGAAAAATTTCAGCAGTCTAGCTATCACGGTTCATGAGAAAGCCTGGTGACAGACAGCTGGACAGACGGTTATTATAACAGTGTATCTCGTCCACAGTTCGCATTTCTTAACCGATTCTTGTAAAATTGTCTGAGAAGGTTGGAAAGTTATATACAATTTTCTTAATTGAAATATTCCAAAAAGGTTGACGCCTTTTAAAAAAATCATATTTCAACCATTTTATGAAATAAAATGTCGTAAAACTTTTTTGTTACCATTATTAGGGCGAAACTCTTTTATCAACGGGTGGGGAGGACAGGTCATAGAGCCACTAGTTAATTTTATTTGTCAATCCTGTAACCCAAAGGTAAAGCCTGTAAGAGATTGCCTTGGCGATAAGGCCTTCCGATTATATCTGGTCTACTTATTCAAATGTTATTTTCATGTTCATTTTCAACATAAAGTGTTTTTATTTACTTATATTACTATATTATCAATAGAAATTTATACCGAAAAGTGTAAGGTGGGATTTTAAATACTCTTTGACTACGCAAGCAAAGCTAAATCACAATATTCACATGTCATAAAATAAACAAATAGATTCTTTAGACGGTCCACAGGATTCATTGTATATCATTTTTACGGAAAAACACTATTATCTTATTCCGTATAGAGATAAATTCGGACTTAAAGTCCTAATGATTCATATTTTAATGTTAATATTATAAATGCAAATGTGAGTTTGTATACCATTTGTTTGTATGTTTGTTAGTTTGTTTGTTACATCTTCACGCTTCAGCCAGTAAACCGATTACGATGAAATTTGGTATGGATATCGTTTGAGAACCAGGGAAGATTATTTAACCCGAAAATTCTAAGGGGCCAGCGTGTTCCAGCCAGTATAAATATAATAATAAAATTATGTAAGAGACAATCTACATAACTATGATATGTTTCTATGATAACAAAGGTATAATAAAACTTTTTGCGAACGTTGTCCGGTTTGTGTTTTGATCAATAATGTTTTATCAAACCGCGAACTGAACTTTGAACTGATTGTGGTATCTTTATTGAAGTTTTTTTTTTTATAATATTCGTAAGCAACTAGATTGTTGCTTAGAAAAATCTAAACAAATTAGATAAAAGGAGTTTTCATAGGTAGGTATCCACGGCATACTAACCACCTAGCATGGCACCGGCGACAGCGTTTATCGAGCGCAATCACCTATCACTATCTTGCTCTACGTAATAATGATGAGCGCAGTGGCATAAACTTAAACATACACTTAAAAAATAACGGCGATCAGGATAGCAACAATTCTCATATAGTCACGTAAAATGTTGTTGCTTTGAGTCTTGCGGCCCTAGGCTCTGTCTACTGCGTTAGTTATTAAAAACAATACGAATCATTTGTTCAGACAATAGATAATATTTGAAAATTCTATTTTCCCACAAACTACGTAACGTAATCATTATAATAAAGAGAAACAACAAACAACAAATACTGTTTGTTATGACTCAATATCTAGAGTTGATAATAATGCAAATTCTATGATAAAATATTATTGTTGACGACAGAATATACTATTGTTGCGTAAAATACGTTTCCTCTACAACACAGACTTAAATAATTGCTTAGTACGCTTAGTATATTGTAAATATGTTTGTGTTTTTTTTTTAAGTATTTGGATCATAACGGAATGGAAATCTCCTCTCGGATTAGATGCATGTCGACTTTTTAAATATCAGCCAAACTGTTTTTGAATGGCCATGATCTACTTATAAAATTAACTTTTAGGTATTAATAACAGATATTTTTTGCTCTCACAAGGGATCAAAGGTCAGAACCTTACGGTATCGGTAAATAAGTGACTTTTACCATAGTTGGTTTGGCACAATTTCAGTAGTCTTCTTGTCTCTTTTCGTAATAAATTAAGCAGCTCACTTTCTTTTAAAGTTATTGTATTCAGTTCAGTTAAACAAGGCTGCTGGAAAGAGCTGGATGCAAGCCAATCTTGATCGGTCATTTTGACAATCCTTGGGAGAGACCTCTGTGGAACAGTAGACGTTATGCAGCTAAATTATAACGCTAAGCTAAAATATAATATATACAGTTCACAGAATAAAACGTCTCAAAATAGTTTCGATTGATCATTTCAAATAATGCAGAAAATCTAAAACAAAGAGCGCTTTTGACTCAAAAAGAACATGACGTCACAGTTTTGTTTTTCATAAAAACAAGATAATGTTTGTTTTGACGTTTATAAAAGTGTTTGATTTGACTTGTTGTCATCTAGCTGATTCATTTTTTTGCAGTAAAAAAATTCTTTGTGTATGCTTGCAACTGTCGGATTAGAAAGAAATTGACTTCCCTTTAAAAGTTATTTGATTACATATTGCCTTTTATCTCTTTTATCGTTCAAACGCCGCATCCCATCGCTTTGTGTCACCCTCGGCTGCACTTGACCTACAATTATGAACTGATATCGCGACCACTTCACATTGTTATACAATGAAAAGGGTGTAGTAGGAAGGGGGTCTCTCAAAGCTCTCGTAAAGCACCATTTTTGATCAATTTTAATATTACTATACTACAATCACGTCTTTATCCCTAATGGGGCAGACAGAGCATTTTGGGTCTTGAGGCTCTAAACAGACAGAGCAAAGCCGCAAGGCCTAAAGGCCACACTCTAAGCGAGACTCTGGTGGTCGAGAAGATGGAAAAAGGAACCAAATAGTGATGGATTGCTAGCCGCATCGCCTATTAGTTTGATTCACATGTTCGCCCGATCCCTCGATCGGCTTCAACGATCTGCGCAGGAAGAGAAACAGCTGAAACATTCTAAGCTTTTCTTATCTCCCAGACAAACATGGAAGTAACATACTCTGTCTGCCCCGTTAGGAATAAAGACATGTTGTATGTAAGTAACATCAATATTTTCTAGTTCTGCGTACCTTGAACTTTGCAATAAACATTCTCTATATTAGGATCGTTTCAATCGTTTAATAAGATCCCGTGTCATGCTCATCAAAACAAAGCAGGGATAGCGATGTCAAACGACAATTAGCACTCGCAACTAGACTGACTGCACTCCACGTGCGCCCTAACGTGTGCGCAAACGTGCCGTAGACAAAGACCACGCGCGCTGAGTGTGCTGTGCTGTGAGTCAGTCTGTACAAGTACTTTCAAATAAACGGGATTACAGAAGGATACTCAAAATTGATTTATACTTACTTGAACCATCGTAAGAGGGCTTCATCAATCATCATCATCATCATTTCAGCCGCATAAAGATTTCCAAAATAACCTCAATAGCGGCCTGCATCCAGTGCTTTCCAGCGATCCTGGTCAGGTCATCTGACCACCTTGTAGGTGGGTGCCCTAAGCTTCGCTTGCCAGTACGCGGTCGCCGTTCGAGATCGTATCGGCCATCGGTTCGTCGCGCTATGAGTCTCGCCCACTACCACTTCAACGAGCTAATCCGCTGGGCTATATCAATGACTATTCTTCTACGAATTTCCTCATTTCTGATTTGATCATGTAGGAAAACACCGAACATAGCGCCCTCTCCTTAGCGCGTTGAGCGACCTTGAGCCTTCTTATGATACCCATAGTAAGGAACCACGTCTCAGATCCATAAGTTATCACTGGTAGCACACATTGGTTTCATCAATGCAACAGACTTAATTCTTCAACCATCTAAATCACAGACACGATGAATTCAACTGTTCGCCGGAACCGGTCGAAAATTGGTTGAAATATATGAGTATTACATACAGTACGGAAACTCCTATGGTCCGCGCAATATGCGTCTCCATTCCCGCCTTTGGAGTGTGTTGGCCGGCAATCACACACAAATTGACGTGTGCACGGATGTATAGTTTCGTTTGTAAAATTAGTTGGTATAAATGATACTCCGCTTCTATGAAGTGCCATACCCATCTAGGCCTTTGGCCATACCTATGTCAGTGCTTCGCCATCGCGAGCGGTGTTTGGCTACGCGCCTTACTTAGGGCCACATTCGTTTGATTGTTCTCATCTCCGCCGCAACAGTGCAAGTTCTACTTGGATCGGTCAAGTTTTCGCTTTCTTTAGGCTTCTTAGAGTTTAGCCTATTCATGACCATTAACTAGAAATTAGGTTTATTTTGTACTAGCTGCTGCACTTACTCTAGGATTTTATTATTCTAGAAGGCAGTCAGAAAACAAGACTTCATTTAATCCGACTGAACTGTTTTGCTCTTACTCGTGATTTTTTTCCTAGAGTCTTGCATTTTAAGTGGGCATTGTACCGCATTTATTTTATATCATCAATTCACTATAAATACAATACCCCTAATAAATTAAACCACGGGTTATACTTAATCATATTTGTTATTTTATGATCATATATTATAATGATAATAAAATAAAACAAAATAACTAAATTCGACATTTCCATACAAATTGCCCCGGCGGCTACACACTTTTGTATGGATAAATACTGACAATTTTTTTTTTTTTCAAATTTTTGACTATTTTTTTGTCGGTATACTTAGTGATCTAGCTCGTGGTTCGATTTATTACAAGTATGTTTTCCTTCTATGTTGTATACAGGTACCACGAACACGGAACAGAATGCAAAAAGTTAATCGCAAATCTTATTCTTTGGTTTCATAGATATGTCAAAACCCTATTGGTTTTCTTAATTTAAAAATATATGAATATTGCTTGCAAATTTCTGAAGCACATGCAAATATTGATTCGAATGTAGCATCTGTAATCGTTTTAATGTATGTGTGTACCGTTAATGGAATATTACGGGAAACTTGATAGGCCGGCACTCCAGTATCTTGTGTAATAAGCACACTGTTCTGCATGTGTGGTAAACAGGACTGTGAGTTATGGAATCTACCTAGTAAGTAGTACCTTATGTAAATAGACCTAAAACAAAAACATACTTGATATTTTTTTAAAGTCCCTTAAGAGTCCCCTTACACTGGACCAAACTACACTTTTCCATATAAACGTAGTTTACGTTTTATTTCTAAACGACATGCCCGATTTCGGTAAAAATTTGTAATTTCAAAGATATTGCAATTATCTAGGGTTATAATTGGTTTCCGACGGTGAAAATATGAACTCGAAATAGAATATAGTGTGTTATATAATTTTTGACCATCAGTATGGGAAACTTCTATATCCTTGTATTTTCATAATTTTACCGTAGGAAACCAATCATTACCCTAGATAATTGTAATTTTTTTTTAATTACAATTTACTACCGAAATTTGACATGTGGTTTCAAAATAAAACGTAGACTACGTTTGTATGGAAAAGTCTAGGGAAAGAGGATTGTTAAGCCCACAAGGCTGGCAGCATTGCTACGTTGACTGACTACAATAAATACATGCTTGATATCGTCGACCCACCGAGCCATGGGACGTCCCACACCGCGCCTACTATTTCTGGTAGCACTCCGTGGCGGCCTTTGATATAGAATATAGTGTTTTATATCATTTTTGACCATCAGTATGGGAAACTTCTAAATCGTTATATTTTCTTGTTCATAATTTTACTGTGAGAAACCAGTTATACCCTTTAATTGCATTTTCTTTACAATTACCAATTTTACCGGAATCTGACGTAAATTAAACGTAGGCTACGTTTGTATGGAGAAGTCTAGGGTAAGTGGACTCTTAAGAGCTGCAATTTTAAAGAGTTTGTCGTGAACTTTCGTCCGATGGCAAATCTCCATTCAATCCGAATCCCAGATTAGGAATTTCTATTCCTGACTATTGATAAAAATCCCTCAAATCATCATAGATATCTGTCTATTCTTGCTAATTTCTCAAACTAAACTAAGGAAATATTAAAGCTTATAGCAGCTAGTTTTAAACCCCTTCAAACCCCCCAAAACTACACAACCGATTATGATAAAATTTCTATGGGACCACATACTGAAACTATTTTAAGGGTAAATTCAGTCAATGATACTAGAATTTTTCCTCAAGGAACATATATCGAAATATAAAAGTAATTTTTGGCCTACCATACAAGTTGACCGGTCAGCTGATCCGAGTCAGTGTGGAAAGCCAAAAATTAATTATTTCTAGCCGAAGCCTGCGACTTCGTTCGCGTGGACTTTATTTTTCTGGAAAATGCTTAACAGGCTGAACAACTTTGATTAAGGCGTCATTTTTATATTTCTTATGGTTTAGCTGAACCATTATAGTTCTGAATCGGGTGTTCCATTTTCCAAAAACAAATGAATTTGGAATTGGGGTATAAATATACCCCATATGATGTCCAAGCTTAACAGCTATATAACAAAAAAAGTTTCATTTGGATCCGTCCAGTATTTCCGGAGATTAGCATGCACAAACAGACAAACAGACTTACTCCATTACTATGTGTCCATCACTCCCAATTTTTTTTAAAATATATTATGGTAAATGACACACTCTTTTTACTGTTTTATTATCTACATATATGTATAGATTAAGTTTAAGTTTAAATTTAAATGTTTTTAATTTGGTAAATTGTTAAAATAAAAGAAACTCACATTTGCATATTTTTATCTTCGGGTCGATATTTGAACACTTGTGTTCATTACTTTTTATTTTTGTTGCATCAGAATTGAGTACTATTTTTAACGATGTTGATCAAAAATAAAATAACAAATTAAGAAATAATACTATTTACAGAGATATAGCTAAATCAACGTCACTGTATGTTTATTTTGACCTATATTTACGTTATTAACATTATTATCACGATATCTGTTTGAAAGATAAGCAGCCTATGCGCATGTTATTTTAAATAAATGCAAATGAATTATACTTATTACGCATTGACTTTATTTAGATAATGTTTTGTTTTTACTTCCGGTGTCTTTTTATTTTTATTCTTGTTAAAATGTAAAATACTCCGTTGCGTCCGATTTTATCATCATGGTATTGCCGTTAGATTTTAATAATTTTTTTAGATAAGTCTAACGTAGACTTCAAAGTGATATGCACTTCCGATATAGCATATAATATATTATTACCACGCAATCCACTACAAGATAGTATAGATACATGTATTGATTACCACACGCTTGGATTGTGGTAGTATTTGTATTGACCCTTACTTATATTATCTTGTGGAAATGCCCTTCCATACGAGAAACCTTACCACTGTGAAAACCGCTGCCAGGGTGACATAATGTGTAAACGATCTAAGTTTAAACTACATGCACCGCTCGTAAACAAACAAAGTACTAGTATTCCACCTATCTACAAACTTTGCAACGTCTTGCGGTAAAAAGAAGTTTGACAGGAACAGAAGAAAACACGGCACGCAACAAAAACTTGAAGGACGTATATTTCGAAAAAAAACGACGGGTTGCACTCTGGGAGTGCCGGCAGAAGTAAAAACTTTGTGCATTTTTGATATTTTGAAATGGTTAGGGAATAATTTTGCACGAATTGCTTTAATTATCAGTATAAAATATTTCAAATCTTTTCTGAACCACAGTCTGTCACAAATGTCATAAGCATGACCAAATTCATTTTCAACAAAATCATTTTCAAATACACAGCAGTATGGCCACTACACAGACCTGACACAGACGGTCGAGCCATCAGCTGTCACCATCCATGGATGCGCGTAGCACGCTGTAACATAAACACACACGAACATTCGCGCAAGCGCCCTGCGCCGTCTTACGAATTTTCGATCAGGTCACGTGTCCTGACGCGAGTTTAACATTTTTACTCATTCCAAAAAAAGTGCACAACGCCGCTAAAGACGTTTTCACTTCAAAAACATTTGGAAAGAAACTTCATTCCTGACAGAATCATCATCATCATCATTTCAGCCGCATAACGTTCACTGCTGGACATAGGCCTCTCCCAAAGATTTCCAAAATGACCGATCAAGAGCGGCCTGCATCCAGCGCTTTCCAGCGACCCTGGTCAGGTCATCTGACCACCTTGTAGGTGGGTGCCCTACGCTTCGCTTGCCAGTACGCGGTCGCCATTCAAGAACCTTTTTGCCCCATCGGCCATCGGTTCGTCGCCTTATGTGTCCCGCCCCCTGCCACTTCAACGAGCTAATCCGCTGGGCTATGTCAGTGACTTTTGTTCTCCGACGGATTTCCTCATTTCTGATTCGATCACGTAGGGAAACACCGAGCATAGCCCTCTCCATAGCGCGTTGAGCGACCTTGAGCTTTCTGACAGAATACTTTTTTTTTAAATAATACACGTACATGCACAGCACTATAAGTATGGCTCTGTTATTATTTATATTTATGATAGGTTATATCATTTATCATATTTAGGCGAGTGCTCAGCGTTCTCATAAGTAAGGTCATTACCACACACTATCAAATCGTACGAGCCAAGATAACGTAGCATTAAATAAGCTTTGTTAAGCGACAAGTCTCATTAAACCGAATTTATTACGCAGACGAGACTATTATTTTTATGAGCATCGTTGCGTGTACTACACTAAAGTTGGTTATTTATTTGTTACTAGCTAAAACCCGCGGCTTCGTTCGCGTGGACTTTATGACTTTGGAAAATGCTCATCAGACTGAACAACTTAAAGCGTCATTTTTATATTTCTTATAGTTTAGCTGGACCATTATGGTTCTGCATCAGCCCAGGTGTTCTCTTTTTCAAAATCAAAAATCAATGCACACTTTATGTTGCCCAGACTTAACAGCTATATAACAAAAAAAAACGTTTCATTCGAATCCGTCCAGTATTCCCGGATATGCGTTTATAAACAGACATTTTTTTTAATTCTTACTATATTACTATGTCTCCATCGCCAATTTTTTTTTATTATTTTATTATTTGGGTTCCCGTTGGTAGGAATCACTCGCGTTTGTACGTCTATCCGTAGGTTATCCATAATCACATTACCATCAAAACTACATGTGAGACGTAGCTTCTAATAGATTCAATTTTCCCTCAACACAAGCACTGCAAGTAACCTTTGGGCTATTCTGTGCTTTGAGTCTAATGTCCATGGGCTCTGTCTTCTCCGTAAAGGCGCTAAAAACGTAATGGTGGAAGTGTAGATGGAAACGAAATGTAGTTCTTATTATATTTAATTGCACAACTAGGTCGTCTCGTACAAATTAAGGTCGCCGGCTAAAGCGTCGCTCAGAGCCTCAGAGCACAATCCTCATAATAATTCTGACGGTAATTTGATGTGCTGAGAGCGGAGGAACAGAGGAGGTAGCAAGAAGAGCCCAAGCCCACATGCAGAACAAGCAAACTAATCTCAGCAGACCATCAACGAAGATGTTATAGGCGATGGGGCGCGCCTCGCGATTTGATTTGTATTTGCGCTTCTTCTTATCGTGTGTTAGTGACTGACACTGGTGTCAGAGTTTTTAAACCGCCTTAAAGGCCTCTACCATGGTTTTTAGGTAACGACCAATGTTAAAGACAGTGACCGGGACCGACGGCTTAACGTGCCCTCGGAAGCACGGATCATCTTACTTATCAGACAATCAGGTGATCAGCCTACAATGTCCTAACCAAACTAGGACAACAACAAAAGTTGTTGTATTTGCGCTGAACAAAACAAATGAAAAAAAAATCGTCATTTCCATATAAAAGTGAGCAGTGGCACCTTACTATATAATAAGAGAAAATTTTATACGAGGACGTCGCTAACAGCTTATTTCTCTTGGACGCACTTAATTTTTTTTTTCATTTTCTCACAGTAACAGACCGATGACTTACCTTGTACTGAGCTTATTTCCTCTATTGTATTTCATCTGTAGCTGCTGCGCAGATGTTTTAATCTTGTTAGATGCTACAGAGAAATTCTTGTCTATGCTTAGTTAGCAAGAAAAGGTTTAGCCATGTGCAAACGATGGCCAAATGTAATTTCATGTAAAAGGCAGTAGCATACACGTATACTTACCCAAAATGTCGCTACGTATTAAGAGTAAAATCTCCTAATATAGATAATTTTAACTTTGTTTTTTTTCTTTTAACTGATATGTAAATGAATGTATGTGTGTAAATTCTTTATTATACAAAAAGGACACCACAAAAATAAAGTTAATAACAATACAAAGTTGGACTTCTCCCTCTTACGTCTACTTTTCAGTTACGTCAGATGCCTTTAGGTAGCCCGAAAAATCTGACATTAGTTTCGGCCACTTACACATACGAAAACCAAACAAACCTACTTACTTTTCCGGGCGTTGTGCAGGCTGAAAGCATCACGCTGTTTTAATGAAATCCATGTCGAGAAAAGGAGTAAAAACTGTTATTACATGAAACATCAAAAATCTTGGATCTAAAGATCGCAGTTTTACATATAAATTTTAGACCTTCCCCGAAGGACTCAGTGAGACTGGGGACCTAGTACTGACCATTGGACATGCTTATGGTTCGACGAAGCTAAGTGCAGTTATAAAGGTTGCTTTACAATTACTATAAAAAAAAAATAAAGCGCATATGCAATACGCAAAACAAGGCTTTTTGAGCGTTAAAAGCTGATGATGAGGATGTTCTCATTAATTGTTTTTTTTTATGTAACCTTTACCATCCCACAGCTAGACAAAGGCTAGGTTACCTACCTCGCCTAATCTATACATATAATCTATATCTATATCTATATCTATATCTATATCTATATCTATATCTATATCTATACATCTATATACATATAATAAAACAGTAAAAAAAGTGCGTATGTACATTAAATATATTTCCAAAAAAAATATTGGGGGAAATGGAGACATAGTAATAGAGTAAGAATTTAAAAAAAAATGTCTGTCTGTTTGTCTGTATGTCTGTTTGTCTGTTTGTACACGCTAATCTCCGGAAATACTGGACGGATTCGAATGCAACTTTTTTTGTTATATAGCTATTAAGCCTGGGCAACATATAGGGTATAAATGATTTTGGAAAATGAAACGCCTGATGCAGAACCATAATGGTCCAGCTAAACTATAAGAGATATAAAAATGTCGCCTTAGTAAAAGTTGTTCAGCCTGATGAGCATTTTCCAGAGACAGTGCACGCGAACGAAGTCGCGGGCTTCAGCTAGTAAAAAATATTTACAAAAAAACTCGCAACAAATATTTGTCGATCATTTATATGCACAATTTTGTAAAATATAAACCAACAATTTGTACAAGTTTATAAGTATATAGCACTTTATCATATACGAATTAAAAGTTAGGTTATCAAAGATATCAATTTGCTTATTTTATCAGCTGACTTGATTGTAGTTTCCAACCAAGGAAGCAATTCTGTCAATTTATTTAGTGTACTTTTATCGGTGATTAACCCTTTTTTCACTTGATCAGAATCCGTCAGGAAGTTTTTCTTAATCCACCATTTCAATAACTTCTTCATGCGGTTACTGTTAAACGTTTTGTTCTTATGTTTCTTTGGTTTATGTGATTTTTTACCATGTATCTTTTTGAATGATAATTTTTCATCAACTTCTTTATCATTGCTGCTGTTGTCGTTTTCGTCAGTTTTATTTTCTAATTCTTCATTTACATCAACTTCATCAGTTTCATCTACCGAATTCATTGGTTTTTCTGTAGTAGTAGGTTTTTTGGATTTTTTCTTTTTTTTAGATTTTTTAGATTTTGAAGGTTTAGGAGTTTTAGGAGGTTTAGAAGGTCTTTTAGGTTTAAATTTAGGCCATCTGGACCGACGATCTCTAAATCTGTTTTGGTTTGTACTAAACTTATAAGGTATTAAAATTTTAATGTCTTCATATAAATCGAAATCTTCGGGCAGTATCACAGATAACAAGGTGGTAAGTGAATTGTCCTTGATATTATCAACATTTTTTATTTCGAGCGCCTGATGATACGGAAACGGTTGCAACTGATATGACAATTCCTCAAAATCCTCAAAGTACGTCTGACATGGTCCTGCGTGTATCTCTATTAGAGACGGGCGTTCCTCTTGAGCTTCCCTTAGATGCTCTTCATTTTTGTATGTGAAGCCGTCACTTCCACATACACACGCTTCGCATCCATTCAGCTGGTCCGTAAGTTTTATTGATTGGGTCATATGAAGCGTCCATATTAAAACGCCACCTGTGAAATTTATAAAGGTAAAATTATAATGCAGATTCAAAATATCAGACAAAGACACTCGTAGAAAGACTGCTCTATTCAAAATGCACCAAAATTTTGTTTGTAACATCACTACGTAAATAATAAGTAATGCTGATTCTTAAACTAAGAGCATTATACAAAGCGTGCATTGCACGCGCACATACGCACTAACGCCGCCGCATATTATATAAGGTAAGAAGCGGTCATACTGAGCCCTTCTAAGGAACATTCCCTTCGACCTGATCAGTAGCCATGCAAGCCATCAAATTGAGAATTTGCTAGGAGGACACGAGAGAGCAAATACACCAAGGTCCACTAATAGGGTCGTATATGATTTATATGAACTTTGTATGTTACAAGTAAAAAGTATTAAAGTTGTTCAAATCACTCCTATAGAACGAAAATATGGTACCACTTGAAGGTGAACAAAAAAGGAATATGCTCTGGTTGTACACCAGTATTAGTAAATAAGTAAGCCTCAAATTTAAAAGAAGATATTGATCTTAATTAAGATACTTACCCAATCCTTTTACGATCTGCGCAGGAAGAGTAGCAACTGATACATTCTTTTTTCTTTTTCCCAGACCAGCATAGAAGCAAAAAATAAACTAATATGTACTTACATCCCCAGATCATCTCCTTTGACAACGAATTCAAGGAATTACTAAATTGGTCATTCCATGTGTTATTATAATACTTTGCGCTAAAATTTCAATTTAGTAAACAATAATGGGTGTATGTTATATAAATGAGCTGATTAACTGTTACTTGTTTTCAATTAGAAATGTCCTTCCTTCCCTATTTTTTAAAAATTGCCAAGCAATTGTATTGGCAACAAGTCAAAAATGACTGGCTACTAAAGAATGTTTTTTTTTTCATCTCGATACTCTGTATTTTTTAAGTCAGAAGTAATTTATTATCTATTTTATATATATTGCACACAACGTAAAGATCGTCAGATCTAGCAGTGGTGAACATTGCCTACAAGTTCACCTTAGGTTGGGACGTAGCCGAAAATGTAGTGAATGGGGTATTTAGGTAAAAACTTAAGGGTTGAGTCAACTATCAAGAGTTGAATGTCAAAATAGAATCCGTGATACTGTATATAATTCTTATAAAGTAAGTTTAAACAGATGTCCACAACAGCGTTTATTTTTCGTTATTACGAAGATGGAACCTGAAAAACTTGGGAATAATAAAACTCAGAATAATGTGAATCCATCAAAATTATTGTAGACGTTATGGAGCTCTGAAAATTCTGATTGTCTTGCGCTTTGTTAATGTTTTTAGGCTAAGTAAATAAATTTATAAATGCGTAATAAATTTTTCTTACTGGTCTGGGAGGAAAACAGAGAAGCTGCATATATTTCTCCATCATCATCATCATCTCATCCACATCACGTCGACTGCTGGACATAGGCCTCTGCCAAGGATTTCCAAAATGCCCGATCTAGAGCGGCTTGCATCCAGCGCCTTCCAGCGAGGTCGGTCAGGTCGTCAGACCATCTTGTGGGTGGGTGTCCCACGCTTCGCTTGCCAGTACGTGGTCGCCATTTGAGAACCTTTTTGCCCCATATTTCTCCATCATCGTCAAGTAAACATAGAAATTAGAACTTGTTCTTGTCGCTGCGGATTTTCCATGTCTCCCGATCTTCAAGCAAACGTATGACTTTTGTATACAACAGCACTTTTCCTTTACTTCTGGGAACATACCGTTCATAACATATATATTATATATACATCATACACTATCACGTCTGTGCCACTAATAGGATACAGGATACGCTTGTGGTTCTAACCAAACAGATCCAAGGACCGCAAAGGCCCTTTATTCTAACGGCCCACTCGGATGAGGTGCGGGGTAATCTGTGAGGCACCCCGTAGACTTTTACATATCTCGTCTGACTGGGGTACGGGGGGCGATGAATGAACGCGGAATGTTGATATTATCGGTTTTAATTATTTTTTTTAAGATGTAAAAGTTATAAAAGGGAACTCTACAAATTTGTCTACAAAAATTTTGTGGCTTTAATTGAGCACAAGAATTAATGTAAAATATCAGTAATTTAGTTGTAGTTTTGAAAAAACGAAACTGTTTACCGTTGCACTGGAAGATGCCTTCAAGCTTCTGGAATGGGAAGGATTTGGCATCAACATCAATGGCGAGTATATCACTCACCTTCGATTTGCCGACGATATCGTTGTCATGGCAGAATCGATTGAAGACCTAAGTACTATGCTCGGAGACCTAAATCGAGTTTCCCAACAAGTGGGCCTTAAAATGAACATGGACAAAACGAAAGTAATGTCGAATGTCCATGTTGCGCCCCTACCTGTTTGTGTTGGGAGCTCCACCCTCGAAGTTGTAGACCAGTATATCTACCTGGGTCAATTGATCCAGGCAGGAAGTTCCAGCTTTGAGGAAGAGGTCTTTCGACGAATCCGACTCGGCTGGGCAGCGTTCGGGAAGCTACGCAATGTCTTCTCGTCCAAAATACCTCTGTGCCTCAAGACTAAGGTCTACAACCAATGTGTGTTACCAGTGATGACTTATGGCTCTGAAACGTGGTCCCTTACTATGGGTCTCATAAGAAAGCTCAAGGTCGCTCAACGCGCTATGGAGAGGGCTATGCTCGGTGTTTCCCTACGTGATCGAATCAGAAATGAGGAAATCCGTGAGCAAAAAGGGGGGTTCCTTTTTTTATCAAGTGAAGTTGGTTAATTCATGTAACCAAACGCGAATTTGACTAGACTAGATCCTTAACTAAGATATATCTTTTTTCAGATTTTAAAACACTATTTATAATATCTAAAATGGTTTTAAAAACTCTAAAATTCTACTTTTAGTTGAAAATGGGAGAGATGGAAAAAGGAATCAAAATAATAATGCTCAGCCGCATCGTTCGCCTTTTTCCTTGATCTGCTCTTATGATCTAATGAAATGCGTTAGCTTAAGGGGCTGCCTAAATTTTCCGGGGTCCAGAGCTGTACCCCACTTGAAAGAAAACGGAGATATCATTTAAAATTGTTTCTTGATCAAGCCCTAGATTAGATAACCCTTCAAACTATTTTATGAACTACTGTTTATATTTTAAAGTGAGAAGTAAAGCACATTAGCCAAAAGTGGCCGTTTTTCGCAATCCCCGGAAAATTCAGGTATAGTAATGTACTTAACCTTTAAGTACCTGGGCGAGGAGCTTTGCTCGGTTACATCTCAAACATCGAAAATACGCATTTTCCCAAACATAAGACTAATCTAGATCGATTGTTTACCCCCAAAAAACACCATATACCAATTTTCAGCGAAACCGTTAGAGCTGTTTTCGAGATCACAGAAATCCATTGTTTTTTATTTGCCTCCTACCACCAACAACTGCAATAAAAATTCTTTAAAGTAAAACTAAACAGGATTTCTCAGTGTGACATCTTCCCGGGGCATTTTTATTTGTGTTTTATTTCTCAGCAGCAACTTGAATGGTCATTTACTCGTTTTAAAATAATTGCTGTTCGATGTTAGTATTTTTGTTATTTTTACGTATTACCTATTATCTAGGTTAGGTATGACCTATCAAGAAAATTACGACATTTTTACATTACCTTTACAGCAAGTAGTAACTTTATAGCAAGATTTGAATATAGGAAGAGGGCATTATTTAAAGTCGATTTTATAAAATAATCTTTCTCTCACCTTAGCGCAATTCGTGCGCAGTTAGGTATTTATTCTTATTTTCAAACTTATAACTTCATTTGTTCTGAGCTCCATGTCGTTCACTCCTTCACACATCCCTCCGTTCACTCGACATCTTACAGTGCTTTGCACTATAAGAGAACGTACGTTTAAAATAATAGCACCTAACGTTAGGAAATTGAGACAATGTAACGTGTAACAAAATACACGCTGACTTTTTATGGTTTTGGAAAAAAATTAGTTTAAATAGTAATATTAGTTTTAATAGTAAATAAATTCCTCTAGCCATATACGTAATCCAAATTTCTGTAAGTATCTCATAAGATAAAATAAATGCCTCCGTGGTGTAGTGGTTAGACCGTTCGGCTCATACACGGAGGTCGCGGGTTCGATTCCCGGCGGGGGCAACGACTTTGTGTTGTTGTCCTAGTTTGGTTAGGACATTGTAGGCTGATCACCTGATTGTCTGATAAGTAAGATGATCCGTGCTTCGGAGGGCACGTTAAGCCGTCGGTCCCGGTCATTGTCTTTGACATTGGTCGTTACCTAAAGCCATGTCAGAGGCCTTTAAGGCGGTTTAAAAACTCTGACACCAGTGTTAGTCACTAACACACACGATAAGAAGATAAGATAAAATAGTTGCGTAAATGATTTTCGATCGAGACCACGTAGTTATGCCGGCCAAAACAGCTGCGTAATGTTGATGACCCCGGCGGTGTAAGGCGGCGGTACTACTAATTGATCTCACAATTTTTCTTTCGAGTTTTAGACAACATTTTTTGTTTCTGAATTTTTATTTTGACTAGCTAATTAGGTCTTACTAACGATGCCTATGAAGTGTCCATCGGTTTCAAAATCAATAAAAAATCACTGTGTATAAACGGAAAAGATCATCATCATCATCATCTTCCTCGCCTTATCCCTATTTGGGGTTGGAATAAACGGAAAAGATAATTATTAAAATTGTTAAAAGTAATATGTTATTGGTAAATGGCGCAAAAAAGGAGGCTTATGCCCAGAAGTGGGTTGATGTGAGCTAAAAATGATGATGATGATGAATATAATATAAGCTGAATCTATTACTTCGAATCTATAGTCATCAAATCAAGCCAAACACCGTGTGGAATTAAAAATTCAAAAGCAACAAACGGCTAAGTTTCCTGCGGTTTCACGACTGCATGTCATCTTAGAAAAGTTTTACAACCGACCGCTGACCACGTCAACCCTCTTTGGGAATGCAACCTTTGAACGGGATGATTGTGCTTAGGTAGTGCTCTAGCACAGGTATGCCACTTCACAGAAACGGAGTATTATTTATGCCTACTACTACTACAAACGAAACTGTACATCCGTGCACACATCAATGTGTGTGTGAGGAAAAGTGCCGGGACAGGGAAAGGGGACGCATATTGCGCTAGGAGTTTTCGTTAAGTATGTAATACTTCTATTTAATTCGTGTGTGTATGTGTGTGTATGTGTATGTTTGTGGTTCCTCTAGCGACGTGCACTGTGGTCCGAAATTTCTAGTCCGTATACCATACGACCCAATTTAAAGTGTATATCCTCTGAAATCGTCAAAGAGATTCACGCTCCACATCATACGTATGCCACGAATGCTGTAGTCTATTACTATGAATCAGATTCTGTCTAACATTTGCAGCAATTCACATAGCTTCAGAGTTAACTAGTTTTTCTGTATGCATAGGATTTGGGAGTGTTTGATAGAGGAATCTCATTTGCGTCGAGTCTTCAACGCTGAACTAACCTGTGAACTCAAAGTCACAGTCACAGTTATTTTCAAGCGACTTTAAAAAAGGAAGAGATCCTCAATTTGACTGCAATGCAATCGACATTCCATCACAAATTTACGACATAAAAGTTACGTGATCTACAAATCGGTGCGTTCAAATCGCGACTTTATTTCTGTAGGATCGGAAACATTTTGTTCGAATTTTGAATGGAATCGAGAGACGCGCTACGTCGCGATTCACTGCCTCCACAAATCCAGTCTTGCGTCTTAGAAACCGTATCAATTTATGTACCAACAGATTAAAGTCTCATCCAGCTAACGCTAATCCCTTGACCGTGTTGTTTACGTATCTTACCTTACAATTTATCAACTCGCCACTCCACGCAGTTCGTTCGCTGGCAGCTCGCGTTTGGTGTTTATGAATTTTCTGATAACTACCTACATTCACCGATTTTATAAAGTGTATTAATTATGTATAGACTCACTTATGTAAATAACTATATAATTCTTGTGAGTGAACAAATTATGTAAACCCAAAGTAAGATTTTTTTTTTTGCCGTGTCTGCGACTTTGTATCGAAATTTGTATCGCGCGTTGACATCACGTATCTCTTTTAAACAATATTTTTGATTAATACCAAAGAGGTACATCTTACAAATTCTACATAAACATTAAAAAATGTAAATGGATGGAATAACAATGTTTTATAAGTATACCTACTCAAAAAGAGTTCAAATACCGTCTCCATTACTCGATCAAACACAATTAAACTGTAAAGTGTTTAGCGAACTCTATACTCACCACCCATAGAGCAACTATTTGAATAGACAATACATTTAGTTTTCGTAAAATCCCAACCTATACGACATTTGATAGCAAAGTTTTGGATTAAATTTATATATGTTTTGTTTTATTGTTTCCAATTTTTAATCGACCTCAAGAAAGAAGGAGGTTAGTTTTTTATCTGTGTTCCCCGATTACTCGGACGCGCGTGGACCAATGTCTAAATCGGATGTGTAGCTCAGGTTGAACTCCGCTTTTAGATTTAAATAAGCGGCCAAGTGCGAGTCGGACTCGCCCATGAAGGGTTCCGTAGTAGCAAATAACAATATAAAAGTCTTGTAGTATGTTTTTTTAATTTTTATATTTGAGTTGATTGAATGAAAGGTAAATTGCCGTTTACGATTTATAACGTACTAAAAAAAAAAACTTCTTACTAGATCTCGTTCAAACTAATTTTCGCTGGTAGTTTTCATGGTAATGAACCACATATATTTTATTTAGTTTTATCATTCTCTTATTTTAGAAGTTACGGGGGGGGGGACACACTTTTTTCCACTTTGGAAGTGTCTCTCGCGCAAAGTATTCGGTTTAGAAAAAAATGCTATTAGAAACCTCAATATCATTTTTGAAGACCTATCCATAGATACCCCACACGTATGGGTTTGATGAAAAATAAATTTTTGAGTTTCAGTTCTAAGTATGGGGAACCCCCAAAATTTACTGTTTTTTTTCTATTTTTGTGTCAAAACCTTAATGCGGTTCACATAATACATCTACTTACCAAGTTTTAACAGTATAGGTCTTATAGTTTCGGAAAAAAGTGGCTGTGACATACGGACGGACAGACAGACAGACATGACGAATCTATAAGGGTTCCGTTTTTGCCATTTGGCTACGGAACCCTAAAAATGAACTAGCTTTTCGGGCGCTGCGCGGGCTGCAAGCAGCCCGCGGTTCATCGTGGGGCTGTTGAGGTAGGCTAAGATATGTTTCCAGTTCAGAAAATGGGTAAGTTTGTATGGAGGAAAATTGTCCTTGTATGGCGGCCATCTTGGATTTTGTAAAAAATCAAAAAACAAATGACGCTCGTCAAATTGCTTACAACCCCCTACATTCTGAAAAAAAAATCACGCCCCTAACCCTAACCGTTTTCGCAGGCCGTACCCCTTCCACATCAGGTTTCAGCAAATCCTCAAATGTCAGATTTTTCTGGTACTCCATTTAGAACCCTCTATACAACCGCACATCAACCTAAACCCCACCAACCCCGCAACAGGGCAAACAACTATGTCAATGAGTCAGTCAGTCAGTCAGTGGTAATGTAGGTTTATATATATGTACTTATTGACATTAGTGCATATGTACTACAGCTTACACTCGTCATCGATTAGGCGAGCCGATCTGACGCGTCTAATCATAAAATATAAAATAGATATTCATTTTTAAAATCCGTGACCTAGAACTACTTGAGCACAAAACTGCTGCATAGTAAAAGGTGTTACTGCTTATTTTAAGTGAATTACATAAGTGTTTATTAAGACTATGTTTTAAAAGAGTGTTAGAAATAGAAGAGACATGGACAGTCTCTTCAACCGCAGCGCGCTGACACGCCGCAGCCCCCCGCCCACGCCCGTGCGCTCACCCCCACAACCTGAACCCAGGAGAAAACAGGAGCAGGATGTACCCCAGCCATCGTATCTACTCCGGAAATCCAGAACTGGATGACACAAATTGAGCAGTGCCTGAATGAAGTTTGTACTATTTCAACAGAAGGCAAGTTAAATTCCGAACAAAAACTGCGCATTCACAATTTATGCCGAAAAGTGGGCCATGGAACATCGCAAATGGCCGTCCATTATCAGTCTCTGAAGCAGAAAGCAATTCTGAATCATTCCAACATCCAAGATCTTATGAAAAAACAGGACCTCACGTGACAACTTCAAGACCTTCAACAAACCATCAAGGAGTCCACTAAACCTATCTCGGGAGCAGTGTCCGTCACCAATATGGTTAAGAAAGGTTAACAGAAATTTGTACAGCCGACCAATACAAGCTCTGTGGCTATTTATCCCTGTGACAAAATGAAATCCAGCGAAGAGACGAAAGCCCTCGTGCAAAAAATTATAAAGCCCGAAGAAATGAAGTTGCATGTGAGAGGATTGCGCAAAACTAAGAACGGCGGTGTTATTATCAGCACCGACACCAAGGCGGACATAGAGAAGCTTAAACAGTCGCCGCATCTCACGACCTCTGGCCTTACTGTGGATGAGCCGTATAAACGCAAGCCTAGAATTGTTGTCATCGGAGTGCCCTCGGTTATGCAGGAAATAGAAGTCTTTAATTGCATTTACCATCAAAACCTAGCCGACGACCCTCAAGGCATATCTCTTGATACTTTTTTGACCTCTATTAAGCTAAGTCATAAGTCGGGAAAAAAGGACTCCCAGTCATGCAACTACATCATTGAAGTTACGGCACAAATACGCAAGGCTATTATAACCAAGGACAGGGTGTTTGTGAATTGGTCGTCCTGTCCTGTGAGGGATTTCACCTTGGTAACTAGGTGTTACAAATTTCAGCAGTACGGACATGCGGCCAAGACATGCAGAGCTGACACCGTCACTTGCGGTCATTGTGGGGCACTGGGTCACACAGTAAAAGAGTGTACGAAAACTGCTGAGCCACCGAAATGTGCAACATGCCTGCACTACAAAAAACCGTGCAGTCACAAAACTGGTGACCCCGATTGTCCAGCTAAAATTATGGCCGAAAAAAGGTTCATAGACTCTATAGATTATTAATGTGCCAAATAATACCATTCTTTTAGATTTTTATTATGTAATTTTTCTTTATATAGTATAGATTATGCAAAACTTAGTTTACTTTTAGATTTTTTATTTGATTTTATACATTCTCCATTTACAAGTGATATATTGTTATTATTTTTATTTTATTTTTTCCCTGTAGTTGACATGTTTGATTTTATAAGTTTTTTCTGTTGATGGCGAGTCCTGGTGACCCGTAACACAGGTTCTTTGGAAACCTATCATAGGCACCAGTTCTCCACATCTTTTATTGTTTATTTCAATACGAGTACAAATATGTTTAGTATGATTACCTTTTAAGTTATAATAAGTTTATTTTTGTGGAGGAAAATAAATATACATTTATTATTATTATTATTAGCTTATATATAATAAAGCTTGATAAAAATGACAGTTGTCAAATTATGCCAAGTAGTGATGGGACGAAAATATCAAATCGAAATTGTTTGCACAAATTTTGACGATTATGAGTATTTTATGTTAGAAATATAAATAACCTACTAATTATTGATTTTAAGGAGGCTAATGAAATAAATGAGAGAGGAGGTGTTCAAGTAAAACACGGTCGTAGGTTCGAATATTATCACCAAAATCTACCAAAACTACGAAACGCGAAAATAATAATTGCTATAATTAAAATTACTATTTTCAATTCGATTGTGATAATGATTATGGAAAACTATTGACTATTGATATATTGATTTGACCGATCCCTAACTTTCTTTCAAGATGATGTGACTTTGTGAGAGCGTACGATCATATAATATCAATTTTTGAAATAATTATTTGTAAGTCATTTAGTTATGTTTTATGCGAATAAAAAAATTTTTTTTTGGATTTATAAATACATTACTAAATTATAAAAAACTTAAAGTTATAAAAATTTTCATAATTTTTTTATTTAATAATAGATATATTATCTGGTAGACGCTAGTACAAAGTTACATTGTTTGTTAATGAAATCTGTCATTTTTATCAAGCTATATTTTAACAACTGTAGCATCTGTTTCACCAATCGAATAGGTATCTAATTATTCCTGTTATTCTTATTTAGAGCTTTCATAGTTTGCAGTAGGAAAGCTCGATTTGAGGTATACGAGGAAGGTATAGTTTGGAGGGATGAGATTAAGTATAAGTTATCCATATTATACCCTAATTTCTTGTTTTGTCCATTACTCTTTGTGTCTATGCATCACACGTATGAAAGATAAAAGCTTAAAATATTGTAATTGATCAAATAAAAATGATACGTGGTAACGCATAAAAATAAGAATGAACGATTATATTTTCATTTTTTTTTTATTCTTTGAAAGAGTCTTAAAGGTTTAGTCCTAAAAGTAACTAAGCTGGCAATGTTTTTTAATTCGATATTACCTAATTCGGAAACTATCCTAGTTACCACATACATTAGACCTATAGTTTCTAGTATTAAACTGTCAATAAAACTTATTAACTAGAATAATTTGCACCTAATTTAGATAAAACATTCTTATTATTTTCCGTAAAAAGTTTACAATACAACGTTTAAGGGACATACCTGTAATTAATTGAACCACGGGCTCTACTAGATCCCTATATAGTAAGTATGTTGAAATGAAAATAACAGACAAAAACTAAAAGTCGGCTTTTCCGTATAAAAATATGCAGCCGCCCGGGCAATTTGTATGTAAACGTCTTTTGTTTTTGACTTTTATTTTATTATAATGGTAATATAGTGATCTAGTTTAGCCTGTGGTTCAATTTATTTCGGGTATGTACCTCCTACGTCGTATAACCACACAAGTCAATTTTTATCGAAAGCCACAATCTTTATTATTAAAAAAATTAAGTAAAGCTTCCCGATACCAATTAAAACAAGTTTATTTTCCCATAATTTTAAACAAAAAGAGCCAATGAGAAGTCAAAGAAAATCCCCTTTGGCGTGAAATTATGAACAAACGAATCTTATCTATTATTCCATGTTTGAAGAGGCGGTAAATCAAGAAAACTCGGCCCGTGAATAAAATTCCTTTTCTCAATTAAATGTTAAACCCTCTTTAATTTGGAAGTGCCGTCATGCGGGATTAAAGTGCCTCAGGAGACAAATAACATAATCCATAATTAATTACTCAATTAATTCGAAATTCTCTCGTCTCGATGTCTCGAACCCCCATTAAGGTATTAGCTTGGCTTCTTATTTTCAGTAAGGAATGCTGAAAGGAAATTGAATATTTCATGAATTTTGAAGGTATTTCATTTTTTGTTATTTCCTTAATTGAAATAAAACTGAATTTAATAAGACAGATAGGTAGGTACCTAAGAATTAACTTTCCGTAAATATACTAAAAGGTGACTAAAGGACTAAACTCAAACTAGTGTAAGATGTATCGTAAACTGATTATGTTTTCAGTTATAATATTAAAAGTTTTGCACATATTTCCGAAATGTTCGCATGTCAACACCACCTGTAGGTTGACTGGTAGAAAAGGCCTACTATCTATATTGTGCCTACGGCCTTATGTCCGCCGATTACGATTCATGTAATAAAGTTAAATAAATAAATAGTAACGATACAGAAGTTTCCTGGGTCAAAAATAAATTATTCTGGAACTCCTGTCAATAATCGTCACGAAATAATGTCACTTGTCATTGATCATATCCATTTTCAACATGATTTTATATTTATACTGTTGCGGAAAAAGTGATATTTAGAGCGCTATTTGACTCCAAGAAACAATGTCATTGGTCTTTATATCATACAAATCTCATAGTAAATGTTTATTTTGACGTTTAGAAAAAAGTATCTGATTTGAGTCTGTTGTTGGAAACCTCCTTATTGGCAAAACAAAACAAAGATATCCTATGATACACATTTTGAAAAGAAAAACTGTTACCCCGCGCTTTTATAATTATAACACACTTGTAACGAACTCCTCAAAGTTTTGTTTGCCTTGTCCCTTTCTTTTGCTTTCGGTTACTTTTACAAATTCCCCACAAAAAGTGATGTAAGTTTGAAGCCAATGTTTGAGGCATCGTAGCTTTCGAACGGATAAACGATTTCAGTAAAATCAAGTTTTCTTGCGGTACTTTTGCACTATGTTTGATCAAAATCGGTTCAGCCGTTCAAAGGTTATTTGGGGCGAACTTTTGAAAGTCGAGGGTTTTTAATTTTTGCTGGCAAATAAATTTGTGTCTTTTGAGGGTTAACTTGCATTTTTAACCGACTCCCAAAAAAGGAGGAGGTTATTTAGCGAAAAATCTTTTTTTTGTTTGAATGGACAATATACTTGGTAAATAGTCCCATAGAATTTTTATTAAAACAGTTGTGTAGTCTTAAGGATAAGTCGGTTTTATATTTTTTTTAAAATGTTTAGAAAGCAAATAAGAAAAACCTTACGTTTCGTGATATGTGACCGTGCGCAGTCAGGGCGGGCCACTAGTCAATTATAAAAAAGTATTGTGAACGGAATCTGTAACGCTTTTAAAACCTTCGTATCTACAAATACACTTTGGATTTTGTTTCGAATCACACTGCAAGGTGAAAGTACTCATTTTGTGAATTAGTACAAGAGCTAGAGTTACTTTTTTATTTTACTTTTTTTTATAAAAAAGCGGTTTTACTGGTACAATTATGGGATCCATACAAGGATCTTCACCAATTTAAGTACAATTTCTGACACCTAAGTAAATGTCACATTATTTTTTTTATTTATCAGTTGTAATATTTATTAGTAAGTATACTTACTTTTAATTACAACATACCTAGGTCAAAAAGCTCATCAATATGAACAAGTTGTAGGTACAACTTAGCACCTCTCTTAAAATTGCGATATTATTTGATTTCATACCTAACTACCAGGTTAGGCTCGGCGCAAACAGGCCACTGAAAAACGCGACCACCGAACACTTTCCTGTAGTTTTCATACATTTTGTATTTACTCGCCGCACACGGTGACGCCGGTGGCGGCCACTAAATTAGTATGAAAGGGGTCGGTGGCCCGTTTACGCCGAGCTTTAGACGTTTAGTTTTTAACCCCCGACAAAAAAGACACGTCACGTACGACACCACGACCAACTTGATTAAAAAAAAGACGTGTGGCACTCGGGGACTGCCGCGGTAAAGCTATTGCATTAAGGTGGTTCGATACAAGGAAGGACGGCAACGTCGCAAACGGACGACGGAGACGAAGCGGCAACCTACATGGTAGGCGGAGCGTGAGGTTTTTTTGTTACGGAATTTCTGGATTCGGTCCCCGCGCTCAAGGCCCGCGATAGAAGCTATGCAATAGCTTAAAAACTAAAAGTTTCTACCTATTTTTATAAAATAATGTTTCTAGGCTTCACCTCCCGCACTAAGCAGTTCCAACACTGCAATCTTCAGCTCGTCTCCAGTCACAAATTGTTTTTCGATAAATGAATGACCACCTGCGCGAGCGAGTTTGGCCACTGCAGACTAAATGCCAAATAAACACTGCGCTTTATTGTTTTAAAGTGTTTTACAGCGTAAATAAAATTATCATTTGAAAGAGTTATAGAAATAAAGGTAGTTAGCAAATGGTGTTTCTTTTAAATTTTATTAAGTGAAATACGAAGGAGATTAGAATAGAAGGGGGTGGTGACGTACCACCACCCATTCTTTCTCACGTAATAGAGAACTGGTAGAAGGTCCTCTTTATATCATTTACTGCGGTCACCAACCGTCCTGCTCATCATCATCATCATCATCTTCCTCGCCTTTTCCCTATTTGAGGTCGGCTCTGTATGTCAATTCTCTTCATATCTTTCTATCATTATCCATATTCGCATTAGACCCTTGTTCCTTCATATCGTCCTCACACATTCTTGCCACGTCTTCCTCGGCCTTCCTTTCCTCTACATCCATCTACCTTCAGATGGATCAGTCTCTTAGCCAGATGTTCGGCATCCCTCCTCATTACGTGGCCATACCATAGATCAAACGATGGCTTTTTAGCTTGACCACCTTTAGACCTCCTCTTACCTTTAATCCAGCACTCCACCGCACTATTAATATAGTCTGTAAAAAAGAAGATCATATCAAAACCATTTATTTCAGAAAATTGAAGATATTGTAGGACCATTTAAAGACAGAAAGGCCAAAAAAAGGTATATATGATGTATCATATATACCTTTTTTTGGCCTTTCTGTCGCTATATTTTTTTCGCTATATTATAATATATTATATATATGTAACTTGTCAAGTACCTACAAGTATATTTTATCCCAAAAATGATATTTAGTAATTTTTAGCGATTACCGAGAAAACCAAGAAATAACAACTTTATAAATAGATGAGGAACTGCCGCGCCTGCTACACAAACAACGAAATTAATTCTAAATGAGAGATAATTAATTCTATTATCCACCGGTACCTACGGTGGAGTCCCTTTGGACCCATTTTAAAGGATACGGGTTTATTTTTTTTATTAAATACGCACATACAATCATTGCTTGGTTCATTCTATTCCTCTTTATGTTAAAACTCGTTACTTATAGTATAATCAACGAATAATTGTGGATGGAAAAGTCGAAAGCAGAAAGTTTGTCCCAGGAACTTTGTTTGGACTTATTTGGAGATAAACATACTAAAAGTCCTTACCCCTCCGAGGAGAGCCCGCGGGGGGAGGGCACAGAGAAGGTCCCGTTTTTTGTTTTTTTGCTTACATCTCGTAAACGGTGGGTTGTACGAAATTTTGTGTACTACGAGTATATAATGAAAGCTGATAAAATTCTTTACAACTTTGGCTTTCACACTTTTTATCTATCTTCAATCGTTGTCTAGTTATGAGGGCTTTTAGTATGTTTATCTCCTAACTAGTCCAAACAAAGTTTTTGAGTAAAAAATTCTGCTAGACTTTTCCATCCACATGCCCCTTTTGAGCACTCACTCATCACATATACTATTTACGTCGTCCTCACTCTTTATCCCTAATGGGGCATGCAGAAACCCTACCAAGGAAACTTCATCAACATCCATCTATCCACCCATCAAAACCACACACGTCAAACTTAAGTTTAACTCCAATGCAAGGTTGTTGCGTCTGACGTAGGCGGGGAAATATAGCACGCACTCATCTATACAATAATTTTACCTTTAAAGTACCCAACCGATGATGATAAAATTTCTATAAGACTACATACACACTACTACTACACTACTATAAACAAACAAAGAATTTTTTAAATCAGTTTAGGTGATTTCGATTAAGAGGTAAAAATACATAAAAAAAAAGATCGAGACGAATTGATAACCTTCAAATTTTTGAAAGTCGGTTAATAAGAGAAAATGTTTTCCCATTCCTTAATGCTATCTGATCTCATTTATATTTTTAAAAATTAAAATGTTTGAAAAAGGAAATCCTATAGTCCTAGTGTTTTATTGTGTAAATAACGTAATAAAAAATTAATAAGATCAGATAACATAATAGGACTGGAAAAATCAAAAACATTTTCTTCATCTCCTTTTTACAGTTTTAATAAAAAACCCTAAAGCAGCGAAAACCATTAGATCTATTAGAAGGGTTTATACATTAAAAAAGTATAGGAGATCAATTTATAAAATATACTCGTAAAAAGAAAAAATCATACAAATTCAATAGAAAACTAGTATTTTAGACATTTTTAGTCGCACAAACTCAAAGTCAGCATTCCTAACTACGGAACCCTACACTGCACGGCCCGACACGCACTAGACCGGTGATTTTTTTTTTGTATATGCAGAGAGTGTTACATTCCTCTAAAGTGGAAACATCCAAAAGGAGCCTACCTCGTGCAGTAAATTGTTTAATTAATTAAATCACCTAATGACAAGCTATTTACTGCTGGGTATACTGTACAGGTTGGTGCTATTGGCAGATCCTGGCAATTAAATACACAACATTCAGTTTTTGGCGGGAAGTCAAGGGGTTCAGTTGAAGTTTGCTTTAATTTGTTTTGCAAATTGATTCTAGTGGGCTTTATAATATGAAATTGGTTTAGTTTAGTGTTATAAATTCTGATGAACAATATGTGCAAACTGTTTACAGTTATAGTGCGGCTGGAGTGATATTTTTTGCCGACTGTGGTAGGCGTTTTTAGGCGCCGTCCGCCACTTAAGGCTCCTCCCTGCGCTAGCGACCTTGAAAACACAAAAAAATTTATTTCTCTTTCTGTAAGTGAGATTATCAGAAACCCTCGTACAACTTTTTAGCTAGTATCCTTAAGTTTCATTAGAACCTCGAAAATCATTGAAATAAAATACCCTGAATTTTCCTTTGCAAAAAATACTAAAAACGGCCATTTTTGACTCTTTTTGTAAAGGTTTCTAAACCGGATAGTATTTCAATAACTTTCGAGGAGAGAATTTTTTTTTTGTGTTTTCAAGGTCGTTAGCGCGGGGAGGACCCTTAAACGTCAATGATAACCAGTGACTAGTATAGATTTGTCGCCAGAAGCTCCCTTCAGCTATGCACCAACCTTTGATTGTACAGTTAGGGCTAAGAATAAAGAAGTAATTAAAAAATAAGATGGGTTCTAAAGGTCCTAGCATCCAGAGCCGTAAAATAATTTAACACTAAGACTGCGGAATACACAACATTGCGAATGTGAATTTATTCTATATAAAGTATGTAATGTACTGGCGTTCAAAAGTAATTACTTGAGAACGCCAGTACATATTTTTCGCTTATCGTTCGCAATAATAATTGAAAGTACTCTGTTTTATAAAAACTTTATTAATGTTTCTCATTAAATGGAGAAGAACGCTGAAGATAGACGTGTGGAATGATAAGGGGGCAGCCTTGGCATTATTATGGGACTCAACAGGCTAGAAAAAAATGTGTTTCTGGCAATGATTCTATTTTTTTTATATTTAACAATTCGTCAACTTGTTTACGACACGCATATAAAGTTACGCAACATGCTTTATTTCATTTATGCTGTAATTAATCATAAAAAATTATAACATTATTTAAAACCGGACAATAAAATTCATATACAAACATAAACCGATTGTTCATTTAACAAAGATTACACCAACATCAGATTGAGCTAAATAAAAAAAAATATTCCCGTAAGAATAACATGGACGTCTAAAAATGAGGGCTTATTAGAATGTAACACCCATACGCCATAGTGAAACGAAATGAAATGCCGATTCAATGAGTCTGAAACCAATCAGTCTCTAAAGCGATTGAATAGCAGGCTTTAATTTGCTTTTTCGTCTCTACATCTGATAAATTGATGCCTTTGTACTCATATATCTATTTTAAGATTCAAAGATTTTTGAATTACATTGAGTTCTTGGATATTTTTAGGGAATCTTGATGAATACAAACAATTAGATCAATCATCAAAGGCCACACGGCAAAAAAAAAAGGTGTATGTACAAAATTGTATGTATGTAGCAAATAATGGGCAGCAGTGTCCTCGGTACAAAAATTTTACCCATTTGCCCAGATTAATAATTATGGGAAGATCCTCCCTTCGATGGGAGAGGCTTTTTGTCCAGCAGTGGACTGATACTCGTACAAGCTATCACGAAACATAAGAACTCCATTTGATTTGCTCGCTTCCTAAATTCATACCGGAATTATAACATAAAACAAAAGAATTGATTAGGATAAAGTTGTCTTTTTTTCTGAAGTACATGTATGTGTTTAAAAAAAACTTTGTAAACAAGCTTAGCACACCCATCCAGTGTTAGGCAACCTGACCAAGGTTGCTGGAAAACGTTGGATTCAGGCACCTTTAGATCGTTATTTTGTCCTACAATCCTTGGGAGAGACCAATGTCCAGCAGTGAACGTCTTCGGCTGAAATGATGATGATTAAAAATATACTTTTGCAAACGCTTAGTTATACTTTAATTGATTCCATAATAATCTAAATTCTTTGAAACAGTTATTTTCCCTTTTATCGCAAAAATGTTCGTATTTCGTAGAAAATATAATAAAGTACTTAATTTAGTTTTTATATTTAGTTCAATAATTATTACTTGTTTTTAATACAACGAATATATAATAGAATTTATTAGTCTTAATGTTGTATTTTTTTTTCAATTAAGTTTTTATAAAGAACAGTACGAAAAATACGAATAAGTAATATCCTAAATTTATCAGAAATAATGTTGGTGTAACAAAGTAAAATGTAATTAAATTCGTTTGATAACGTTGATTGAGCTCTGAATACTTTTATCGAATCGACTAAATTAATTTATTCACAGAAATTATAATAAGCGATTGTAAAGCTTTTAAATAGAATTTTGAAAGGTTTCAGTTTAGTACTTATTAATAGTTTTTTTCTCTTGTATCAGATATTTGCCATAAAAATCGGATTCATGTTGTGATTTACGCACATACCATTGGTTTGAAAACGAGTACTTTGTATCTTCCTTATGTTTCTGATCGAGCGCGCGTTGCGCCTCAGTTTCGAGATTGGCCAAAAAATGATTTTGTTCGGCTGTCTGTCAGTTCATTCGGCTGTTACAAGTCGCATTTCTAAACCAATTCTCGTGGGTAGAAAGAAGAAGATTTGAAAATTACAAAACACTTTTTTGTCAATTTAGTTTTTTAAAATTGCGGTCTTATAAATAAATATATAGGGACAAATTACACTGTTTGAGCTAGCCCCAAAGTAAGTTCGAGACTTGTGTTATGGGAGCTTAAAAGTCACATTCCAGTCATTCCGAAAAATTTTGATCTTTTACTTGTTCAGATATTTGCCCATACCCTAGATTGACTTTTAGGACCTACGTGAGAAATAAAGTTGCTTGTATTCTTTTTTTCCAGACCAACATGGAAGTAATCTATTTTTTTTTATCAACACTTAAATTTTTATTTTTTATACCGTAACCTTTCTATTAATTTATGTGGGTTCCCGATGACTGTCTAATTCCGGTGAAACCTATTAATTTGGGTCACGATTGTTCGGTGCTTTATGTTTCTCCAGGCGGCTGTAAATATGATTCGTACTTACTGGGGTACGTGTGTCAGTAAAGAAAGTATGGAAGGATAACTTAAGGTTGAACAAGTCGATACTTTTTCTATACAAATTGCGGAAGGAATTTCCTCCACTGTTTGATATTTCACATCCAAAGTTTAGCATGATATCGTTTTGTCCCATTATAAATGTTGTCAGTATGGATACAGAATAGTATAATAAGAATCCATTAAAAAGTTATGAGCCATCGAAGTTTCGTTTTTATTGCTATTTTTTACGCAACTTTCGGCGTAAAAAAGTAATAAGATAACTTTATTTGTAATTGAATAACGCAGTAGTTTTTTGCTTGAAACCCCTTTTTCCGTAAAATGACGTTTTTTTTATAACTTTTTTTTTCATCATTATCATTATACTAAAGTAATCTCGTATAGCCCGAGGCTCGATTTATTACGAGTTCGTCCTTTCCACATTGTACATATATGTATTTCTAGAGTAATCATAATTTAGGTAATATCACAAACTTATATGTCTGCAAGGGCCGTTGCACATCTGTCACATTTGGTTTGGTAACTACAACCCGGTCGAGTTAAGAGTCCGGCGACCCTAGACTTCTCCATACAAACGTAGTACACGTTTAATTTTGAAACCACATGTCAGATTCCGGTAAAAATTGGTAATTGTAAAGAAATTGCAATTATCTAGGGTTATATTGGGTTTCCTATAGTAAAATTATAAACTGGAAAGAAAATATAACGATTTAGATGTTTCCCATACTAATGGTCAAAAATGATATAAAACACTATATTCTATTTCAAGTTCATATTTTTACCGTCGAAAACTAAATATAAACCTAGATAATTGCAATATCTTTGAAATTACAAAATTTTGCCCAAATCGGACATGTCGTTTTGAAATAAAACGTAGACTACGTTTGTATGGAAAGTTGTATTTTGGTCTAGGGCCGGGGGACCCTTAACTGCGTATCTGGCGGCCGTGGCATCGCATTCCAGCGAGGTGCGCAGTTAGCTCGACCGAGTTGTAGATATCACAGACACATGTTTTTAGGGCTCCTGCGGGCCTCAGAATGTATGTTAACCCATGGGTACCGGTTTTATATCATGTGTTGATAGTCATCTTATAAGGACACCCAGTTTATCTATGGTAATATGGCTTCATTAGCATGCATTAAACGGGTTACTTACGTAGAGAGCCAGCAACTGGCCGACATGCGAATGTGACAAGAGGACGCGCGCACACGATGACGCCCTTTGGGCCTGGCGCATTGCTATATTGTAAGTATCACCCTTCAGCTGACTTTATCCTATCCTACTAATATTATTATTGCGAAAGTGAGTTTGTATATTTGTTTGTTTGTTGGTTTGTTACCACTTCACGCCTTAATTACTGAACCTATTTAGATGACTATGATGATACCCAGGAAAAGACATAGGATAATCTTTATCCCCAAATTCCCACGGGAAGCGAAACCCACGGACACAGCTAGTGCTTATATAAATGCGCGACTTTTAAAACATTGTTACATTTGTACCCTTTTTAATTTTGCACAGGTGCCGTTAATGCTGAAGAAAATTACGGTATACTCAATGAATAGGTTGATTCCGTAAATAATTAAATTTACACTTAGTGAGTGTTAGGGCGCGTTTAGACGACACGCGCACGCTAAGCGCAGAGGTCTAGCCCACGCGTAGCGCGCTTTTAAATTCGTTGCATATAATTTGAGTCCGATTACACATCAATACAACTCAAAATGCATTTACCGAAGTCCAGTCGGGGCGAACGCCGGGCGGGCGCGAGGCGGGCGCAAGGCGGAAACAAGGCAAGCGCGTGGCGTAAGCGAGAGGTAATATAAATACAATTTGAGTTGTATTCATGTGTGATAGTTACACACATGCACGCGCGTCCACGACCATACACACGCGCACACACCCTCACACACACACACGCACACTTAACTAATATTTTCTTTTTTTTTTGTTTAAATTGTTAAATTAAAAAAAAAAAAATTTTACCTGGTAGGTACAATATGTTAGCGTTATGGAGGAGCGGAGCCTACTGGCACAAGTATTTTTTACCTAATAGTAGGCTCCAACTACTATCTATTGTAACAATTCTACTTACCGAAATGAACATTTTTGATTTTTGATTGATTTTTTTGATAGTGATAGATAAGATTGAAGTTATATGCAACAAATTTCAAAAATATCAGAGCGCGCTCCTCGTTGATTTGGCTTTTGTATTAACGTGCCCTTACGACTCTAGAGGAAAATTTAACAGGCTTTATAAGCTACATTTATTATGAAAAGAATTAAATTGATTTTTTCTTGAGTTATTTGTGTGACCTTAGGCTGGGAGTGCCGGGACCTAGGTAAATAAGCAGCGGTAGATGGTTTTTCCGCCCAAATTGTAAAAGCTAATTGATGGCGAACTATCTTGATTGCCTTTTTCCATCTTCATGCCTATTGTTATGCTAAACGGGGTATTTGGGTCTTTGTCTACCCCGGGGTTAGTAGACGTGATAATTTATCTGTACTTTTTACAGAAACAAATTGCGATTGGATGTTGATGATCACTGGCCTCAATTCAACCAAATCATAAAAAAGTGCATCTTAGAAAAAAGTATAAAATCAAACAAATCCATATCCATCTATCCATAATTACATGCTAATAATATAAATGTGAAATAAAATATATTTCAGGTTACCAAGACCCATTTTGTAACCACTATACTTGTTTGTCTCTTTACGATTCAACCACTGAACCAATTGAGATGAAATTTTATATGTATATACTATAGTTTGACACCCGGAGAAGACGTACATCTGTCACATTTGGTTTGGTTTTAATCTAAAATTCTCACAGGTAGGTGAGTCCATGGTCTAAGCTACTTGATTATAATTAATAATCTTATTCAACAGTATAATAAATAATACGTAATAGTTTCTATAATAGATTTCTACAATAGATTACGATTTACTTGCGATTCGATTTCGCGACTCGTTGGATACCAAATTAAGTGTATCCCCAATAGGCTTATAGGATCAACTATTGAATTAAACTGTTTCTAATTTATTGCTTAATATAACTAAATAATGTGTTCCCATCTTTAGTATTTTCAAAATCTTTATTTAACTAAGTATTTTCAAGATCTCGTCCTAAGATTTTTCAATTTTTTTTTTTGCTATTTCTTTATCGTTTTATTAATAAAAAAAACTATTTCTTCGTGTTTTTTATTTCTTTGATGGATATTTATTTTTGGGGGGTTCATTTTCGATATAGAATCGATGGCTTAATCTACTGCACCACGGTGGCTGGTGCTCTTCTTGATTAGCCACTCGCTATTAGGAATGCTTGTAGTGGAACCTGGTGTAGTAGATTAAGCCATCGATTCTATATCGAAAATGAACCCCCCAAAAATAAATAGGTGGTAGGGTGCTTCAACATTCTAACAAGCAATTATAATAAATATAAACGGCCAAATTGCACTGCTTGAGCTAGAATTGTAAAAAAATATATGATCGCCTTTTATACCCAGCGTGATTTGGGTAGTTTCCAGGGTCAAAAAAAATTGTTTTGTACTGATAAGGCAATAAAACGTCACAAAATAATATCACTTATCATTGATCGTATCCATTTTCAACGTAATTTTCTATTTATTATTGCAGAAAATCTGATAATAGGAGCGCTATTTGACTCCAAGAAAGTATGACGTCACAACGTGCTATTTCATACAAATCTCATAGACAATGTTCGTTTTGATGTTTAAAAAAAGTATCTGATTTGATTTGTTGAAAACTAGCGGATTGAGACGAATGTAACGACACGACACTTGACAAGCATCAAGCAGAGCGTCGTAAAGAAATTAACATACATACAAACATGCATGTACACACACATGCACTCGAAAAACATAACGCTCCTTCTGACGCAGCGAGGCAAATACAGCTTATTACACTTTACTTATATTTATAAAAAAAAAATGCCATTCTAGGACCTAAGTATAAAATATACACTAATATACACTAAGTATGATAGTAGTATTACTATTCATTCAACACGATAGAAGTATAAAACCTACTTTCCAACTCTCTTCCTAAAAACAGTTTCGTATAATGTGTGGTATTATGCATTGCTACTCAATTCTCACGATTATATTTACTTGTAGTACTGTTTCTTATTTCTCGGCCTTTCACGAATATTTTAAAGTAAATCTGGAATAGAGAAAAAACAAGTGCTCTCCCGTCCTGCGCGCGCATCTTGGTTCATTATCTGTTTTCGTGCAGTATCGGCCGTTACAGGTCCAGATATTTTTTTCCAAAAATATTGTTTTCGTGAGTAAAAAGAAGAAATATTAGTACTTATTATTATATAATCGTTTCGAATTGAGTAGCTCGCATAATTATGATAGAACTTCACGTACAGGTAAGTTCGTTTTATCATTAATTATATTACAAAGACACGGTGATACTATGATTCATAGGTCCGCAAATAGCCTTACCTACTCACAATTTAATTAGTCAGATACCGCCTTATCCCGGGTTGCCCCATTCAACCTAGTGGTGCCATACATTACCCTGAAAGGTTCCTTAGAAGGATATTACGGCGAAATTAACCTAGCATATTCAATTAGCTACCGTCTTTAGGGAACAATTAACATTTTCTCTATGGCAGATACTGGGTGTTAGGGTTAAACCACATTGTTTCGACTAAGTATAAGATCTCAGCTAATCTTATACTAAGGTTTATAGAAATTTATTCTCAAATATTATAAGTTTTATGAAAAGATTACATTTTTTGTACAAGCTTTTATTGTGAGATCAGAGTACTTTCTGAGACAAATGAAATAAGCCCAAACTCGGTGGATTTGCGTCGTATTATTACTGAGTTCCATCGACCAACTTCCATCTCCGTGATCAGACCCTAGGCATTGTCTGCCATAAAGTACTCGTCAAGAGAAATCAAACGAGTTCTACTCACAATCAATTAATGTGATTATGTTGTTTTATAACTGAGAATATCTCTCGGCTCCAGCTCATTGACTTCATAATTGTCATCCCTCTTACACAAGTATACAAAATGTCAGCTAAATCGGTTGAGAATAACTGGTTGAAAATTCATACATACATACATACATACATTCATACATACATACATTGCTAGTTTTTTAAAAGCTTGTAAAAAAGATACAAGATATCACTTACTTGAGAACACAGAACTAAAATATTAAACTTAGGTCTACCTTAGGTCACAGCCTGATGAGTGATGACAGACAGACGGACAGCGGAGTCTTATAAATCAATATGAATCGGAATTCAATGTGAATCGGAACAGATTCTCCATGTAAGGTTTTTCGACATATCTACGCTACAAATATCAAAATTACAAGTGGTAAAACCAAAACCACACGTGGCAAATTCGAAGAAAATGTGTTGGGAAACGCTCGCCCAAACCATTTGTAATGTAACAAGTGATTACAAAAATGCGCCCCAAAGCGAAGCCCTCCCCTCACTCTTTCAATATCTCTGTCAGTGGCAACATTTCACCAGTTCTTTTCAAACGCAGATAGATCGTCTTCCACTTGAACATTTTTTTTAATACTTGTAAATACATTTTCTTGTCTCGGGGTTACATCTTTAGCCCGACTTGTAATAATAAATAACAATGACAAGGTTTCTCTTCTCTGCTTTGCAGCGCCCAACAGGGTCCTTGAATGAGTGTGGGATCACACCCTTCCAGGTTCATATACTTTTTTACTTACACTAACCATGTCATGTATGAGTGCATGTAAGCAAATAATAAAGAAATAAAGACTTTTTTATGTTACGAACCTACTTAACTATTTTATCAAAATTTATCTTTGAGCATTCACACAACATACATTGAGGCTTTATGTAAAATCTGTATTCTTTTTTCCCGACTGCGTCAGAAGGAGGGTTATGTTTTTCGAGTGTTTGTATGTATATTCCTTTTAATATCTATTGAAAGTGACAGGTACTGGGTGTACAACTTGGAAGTTACATACCCGTAATAAATCTAACCACGGGCTGTACTAGACCACTATAGTATAATGAAATTTAAATAACAAACAAAAACAAAAAAAGAATTCGTCATTTCCATACAAAAGTCTGCAGACGCCTGGGCAATTTTATTAGTATGGGAATGCTGAATTTTCTTTTTTGTTTTGATCCGTTATTTTTTTATCATTATTCTATGGTGATCTAGTATAGCCCGTGGTTCGATTTATTACGGGTATGTCCCTCCCACGTTGTATTAAAAGGCAATTAGGTGTTTTATTTAATAACTTGTTTGATATTTACTCCTTTAGAAAATACAATTCATATTTCTTGCAACTCTCCTCACAACTCGTGTTATTAACACGTCGAAGTAAAAGTCATTTGGAAAGAGCGCAGTATAGGTGAGCGTCAACGTCTAATATTCTAAGAATGCTATAAGATTCTTAATAAATGGCTGGCGCAATATGGGACAAGGTGTGTTTGGTATGGAAAGCGATACTACCTTTTCTTGCATTGAATCTATAACACACCGCTTTAAGCGTAATTAACACAACAATGTCGTGACCCGCCGACCTCTGTCGGCAACTTTTTGTCGGCGGGCTAGTCATTCCGGTGACTTATTGTATTGCAGCCAGATTTTTTTTTCAACGGCATGTCGATGGATCGATATGAGGAACTTCTACTTCACTACACTTCGAGTGTTGCTGGGCAACTGCGTTCCTATTTTTCAAACAACGGAGTGTCTAATCAAAAGGTTTTTTGTATGGAAAAACTATTAGTTTAGGGACTCCGCCTTTCAAAAATGGCACTTTTGAGCGCGTACGCAAGTCGCCGAAAAGCCGCCAATATGTCGACGGGCAGAAGTGCCACTTTTGAAACAAAAAACCATCCGATTAGTGACTCCGCGTTTCAAAATGGAAGTTACAGCAGTTGCCTACACGATGCTTTTCATTGGTCGCCGGGTTGTGTCGGCGAGTCGGCACGGCGGCTTGGCGGCTTTAGTGTGTATTGTGCTTTATAATTAAAAATAACTTACCAAGTGCGTGTCGGGACACGCTCAGAGTAGACTTTGAACTTACACGTAAGGATTCTATATGTACTCATCTTAAACAAGTTAAAACTTTACATTAGTACCTAGGTAGGTAGGTACCTAATTGTTTTCTAAAGATGATGTATTTTGTACTTTGTTGAAAGTCAAAAATTTCAACAAAAAGTAAAGTAAGGCGGTAGTAATAACTTTCAAATTAATGAAGCTTACCCGTGACAGTTTTATAGGTGCAAGAAGACACCAAATTGCGTTCTTGCTTTGCTATTTAACACACGAAAAGAGAAGCAAAGTGTATTGTTTGACCCTCTTTTATCATCATTTAAATAAATTGGATAACTGATTCTTGTCAGAGCAGTATTTTCATGTGATTCACAGAGATTTCTTAGTTACTCTTACTCCAATTCTTTTATACCAGTCTCTTTTTATCGTCTTTTCTTTAATCTGTCTTACAATATTTTTAGGGTTCCGTACCCAAAAATTAAAATGGGATCCTATTTAGTAAAACACCGCTATCTGACTGTCTCTGTCTGTCTGTCTGTCCATCTGTCCATCTGTCCATCTGTCAGATTGTCCATCTGTCCATCTGTCCGTTTAAAGAACCGTGATAGCTAGACAGTAAAAAAAATTCACAGATGATGTATTTCTGTTGCCGTTAAAACAACAAATACTAAAAAAATATTAGGTATAGTGGGGCTCCCATTAAACAAACGTGATTATTTATAGATAATGGTACGGAACCCTTCATGAGCTAAACCGACTCGTACTTGGCCGGTTATTATTTTCCTACACCGTTCTCCCGACCCTCCGTGACATATCCAATCCAACCCAATGTCCATAACGCTCGATCACAGAAAAGAACACCCAAAAATAATAACGCCGAAGTTATTTCATATTATCGCGTTTCTTTTGAAGTGAGATTGCCTTATTTACATTCCACGGAGGGCAATACTGCGGTGAAATTTCGCACACCACATTTCGAATTTCATAAACTTTTTCAATAACCGAGCTTTGAGTGGCTTTCGAATGCTTTGCGATCCGTTGATTCTCAATGATACACAGTAATTGATTGTGTTACGAGTGAAATCAAGCGTGTTTTTAGTTGTTTTCATTTGTATTCATTATTATTTTATAACTAAATAAAAAACATATATTACCCTTCGCCGTGTGGTTTTCGGCAAAGTAGAATAGGACCACTCCATGTCTTCCCGTGGTTGCCGTAGAAGGCGACTTAGGAAATACAAGCTAAACAAAGCTTATGAACATCAATAGGACCTCTCCAACACGTCTGGCCAGCGTGAAGAGTGTAGGCTAAATTGTCTGGCTGCTCTGGCCAAGTATGGCTCTAGTAGTACAGAGAGGGTCGTGCTCCTGCAGCGGAGACTAAAAAGACCTAATGATGATGATTACCCTTCTATATAAAAGCTAACTAAAAAAAATATTAAATTAAAAGCAAGCATAATAAAGCGTATTTGTTAGTTTATAAAACACTGGTGAATATTATTATTGCATCTCTAGTAGTGAAAAAGCAGACTATTTACTTTTAATACCATTCGAGACTAACTCAATTTTAACACAAAAGTGTCGCTTCCGAGTTGTGCAATAAAATACATTATGTAATTCTAGAATTAAACATAGTACTTTTTTTTAGTTCATAGTAGAACACATAAGTACCTTCTTAGTTTTACGTAAAATTAGGAACTGTCAGTTCATCGCTGTTATTAGATATAACAAGTAAGTTTAGATTATATTTATGGTTGATACCTAATATTTAAATAATTACTGAAATGATTCAAAGATTCAAATATTTTTTCAGTAACAAGACCTTTACAGGCACTTTTATATGTCAATAAGTATAATTTTTGACTTTTTACTTTGGGAATACAAGCTAAACAAAGCTTATAAACATCAATGAGACCTCTCCAACCCGTCTGGCCAGCGTGGAGAGTGTAGGCCAAGTCCTCTGGTTGCTCTGGCCAAGTATGGCTCTGGTAGTAAAGAGAGGGTCGCGCTCCTGCAGTGAAGACAAAAAGACCTGATGATGAAGTATAATTTACATTACGTGTAGTGTACGTTATAATTTAATTTATTTTTTAAAGCAAAGCTACCGACACCACTGCTAAGACTTGAAATGAAGCAAAATTACTAATTTACAATCTGCACAAGAGTATATTGTTTGTTTACCTACCTGAACCGTAATTTTGGTTTCAAAACACAACACTGAATTTGCCACTGGTAGAGTACGGGGCAGACTTAAAATCAATTGCCCTCGAGCGACTAAAAGCCGCACTACATCCCAAGTTGTTCTCGGGGCGTGATTGATTAAATTATAATGTCATGAGGAATTAGTTGGGAGTTGTTCCTACTCGAATGTATGATGTGCTTTGGCCCGTGAGAGGATTACAAGCTTACACGAAGCTATACCGAAAGGTGTGCCATGCTCGTTTACCGCAAGCATTCGCCTGTAATGTGACTTTATTTCAATAAAACTAAATAATGTTTCTTTCAGATATTACACCCATATTCACAAAAAAAGTTAAAACAAAATGAATTAATTAAAAATAGATTTATAATTTTTTTCAACACACTTGCTCATAAAGTGGCTCTATGGTCACCGCAATTAGGCACATAATGACACCCATATTCAAACTGTGACTTTTTCATTGCTATAACTCACTAGTGAGTTATAGATTTTTTTTTTATTATATTGTTTGAGTTGCTTTGTTCTTATTGAAAAAGTTTTTATTTAAAAAAAAGATCGTGTTCAATAGCACAAACAAATTAATGTTCTTTTGCTTGCTCATTTCATGCAACTTCTTATTTAAATAGATAATTTTAACTCGTACGTGTTTAATAAGTAAAACTTTCACTCAAATATAACTTTTGTTTTCTCTGTAATAAAAAAAAAAATTAAGTTCCGCATTTTGTACTTGGCAGAATAGGCGCAAATCCTATGCGCGGAAAATAAAAAAAAACCTCATCTCTTTAGTCTGTAGCCGATCGCAATGCGCGCGCATACGAAAACTGATTAATTTTTACCGCCATAGCGAAACATTTTTCACAACTCGTTTTCACTGTTGAAATAATAGTTATTTATTAATTAAAATGTCTACAAGTACTAGTTACGAAGAAAATGATTTATGTTGTACACCGCCCGATATAAGATGTGAAGCCGTTAACGTTATAGAAAATTTACTACCTGAAAACTCCAAGGAAAAATATCTATTAGCGTACCAAAATTTCATAAAATGGCAAAACAGCAAGAATACGCATTTTTTTTTCATAAAAAAGTGTTTATGGCGTACTTTAAATAATTATCTTCTAAGTACAAACCTAGCTTTTTGTGGTGTTTATACTCAATGTTAAAAAGTACAGTCCGAACAAAGAATGGAGTGGACTTAAAAACGTTTTATTTGTCAGCTTATCTAAAGAGACTATCCGAATTAACCGATGGATTTAGAAGCAAGAAATCAAAGGTTTTATCGTCTGACGATATTGAAAAATTTATAAAAGATTCCTACTGACGAAACACCAAGTACATCCAATGATTGGATTTCACCTACCTACACGAATAATGAGCCACCTCAAATTACAATAGAACATGAAAGTATTTCAATAAATAGTCTATCGATGAGACCGCTATGCCATCAAAAACAGTTAATTATAATTTTACTAACTGCACATTTACTAATTGTTTCTCTAAATAAACTTTTTATTTACTAAATAAAATGAGTTTTTATTGTTATTTTATTCACAAGTGTGTTGAAAAACGCCGTATGATACACGTGTGTATTGATGATTACCGTCCTTGGCTCTCTTAAGACCCTCACCTACGGCTTGGGTCTCAATGGCGCCACGGCGGTAATCACCAATGTTACACACTAGTACCATAATGTACTATTTCTAAAACCTAATGCCAAGACACTGAGTCACGGACTGAGTTCACCTACGGAAGAATTACCACTAGTCGATAGAGTAATGTACAGGAAGTCCCCGCATGGCGTACGTATATCGACTGAGTTATCGACCAATGAAAATAAGCCATGGGGATTATGAAAAAGAATGATGGAAATAATTACACAGATTGACGAAATTCTATCATTTATTGTAAATTTACAACATTAATATATTATTTATTTATTATATTAACGGAGCTTAGCATAAACCTTATGTAACGTTTCGAACATGATTTACATCCTTCGTGATCGCAGACAAACTCCGTTAGAAACGTTAGACGAAACAAAATAAAGGTTCGTGCTAAGTCTCGTTAATATAATAAATTAATAATGGGTTCAAAGCGCGATATTTTAAAGATCAACATTATTTTTATGACCCACACACAAAATGTTTTATTACCTTAATTACTATTTTGCTAAGTATTCAATACTGCTGTTGTTACTGTGAACTTAATAGTGACATTAAAAATGTAATTCTATTTAATGTTAGCAAACACAATAAATGAAAATGGTTTTATCACCACGCTATCTATCAATTTAGGTCGTTAGCGAGTAAAAAGTTAGGTGTTCATGTGAATCATCCATCAAAGTTAAAAATTAGTTATTAATTCTAACGACACTTTCAAGCTAGCTACCGATACAATATTTAGTCTAAGGTAAAAGTCAAATTTCATTTTTTTTTCAAATTCTAATATATCTTTATTTTCATAGGATATTTATAATATCTCTTAATAATTGTCAATGTTTTGTTGCATAATTTAAGTTTACTACCGTTTCCAAAGCTCTAGCACAGATACGGCACTTCATAGAAACGGAGCAGCATATATACCTAGTACCACTACAAACGAAACAATACATCCGTACACACGTCGAATGTGTGAGTTAAACAATCAGGGTTACCGCTTCACAATTACTTGCTTTGCTTACCTGTTTTCATCACTCGGAAATCTATAAAATTTTCGTTCTTTATTGTTTTCCGTATATAAGCAATGATAATATGCGCAGTTTCTTACCATAATGATTCAATATTCCTAAGTAACTCGCGTAACGTCAACGTGCGACTAGCAAGAACCCTGTCAAAGATAATATTATTACTAACGTAACAGATACCCAACGCCATAGAAACTTTTGGACCGGCCTTAAGTAGGCAAATTGAGTAGGCGTTTCTAGTTCCAGCAACTCGCACAGATGGCAGCACACAGGACTAGCCAAAGCCGCGAAAGCAGATAGTAAGTGTTTAAGAGTTCGTCACTAGATGGCGTTAGCGAGAAAACAAATGTTTAGGCATAAGATCCTGAGTATCTATGATAATACACTTTTGGCCATTGTTAATGCTGTCCTACGTACGTAACCCGTAATCGCGCCATACCTACAAGGGGTAGGTAGCCGCGCGCGCCGCACGAGGGGTGTTAAAATTAACAGATTCGGATGCAGGACAGCGACGCGTCGATCATTTATGTTATAAAATATCAAATTTAAAAACGTGTTTGAAGTAAGTGCCATTTATGAAACGCAGAGTCACAATAACGAATGTTTTTTCCATACAAAAATCCGTGCGTTTAGTGACTTCGCATTTCAAAAAATGACACCACTAACCATTCATATATAACTTCAGAAATATCTAGGTAGGTAAGTAAGCACTTCTCATTTCTTTCATGCACATTATGATAATTAATGAATCGTACTACGTAAAAAATTGCAAAATTATATTAAGTACCTACCTACCTTCTTACAAAAAAAAGAACCTCTTGCAATGTGATAGGTATGTAGGTACTCATAAGAAATCTGAATACGTATAACAAATTTATTTACCAGGCGCTTTATCTTTTTTTTTGTCGGGGAAAGTGAAAAAGAGTATGGAAATCTAATAGGTAGGTACTTAGTACTACTTATATATCGAGATCAGCTTCACTTGATTTGAATTATTTTTAGTTCGATGCATGTAATCTTCAAAGAACTGTGTGCTGTGTGCAGCCAATGGAAATGTCGTTTTTACTTTTATATAATATCATCGTTATATAAATAAAAATAAAAATAAATAAAAATGGAGACCTTTGCTCATCAGTGGGACAGTAGGTAAACAATCGATCTAGATTAGTTTTATGTTTGGGAAAACGCGTGTTTTCGAGTTTTCATGCGTTTTTCTTTCCACGCAGAATATGGTCGCTAATTTCGTCGCGCCGCGACCGCCTTGATTTAGCTCAGCGGTTAAGGATAGCGACCGCTAGAAAGAGTGTTACGGGTTCGAATACCACTCGGTGACTTACTTTTGTTTATTTTTATGTTTAAGTTTACATTTTTTTTTATTTTGCATTGTATTTAGACAAGTTTAAAAAAAATTGTTAATGTTTGAGATGTAACCGAGCAAAGCTCGGTCGCCCAGGTACTTTGTTCTAGAAACAAAATGCAGCGCAAAATGATACCAATACGATTTTGTTTGTACACAGTGTACGTAGTATATTTTACTCTGAGGTACATTATTACAAGATATTCTAATAGGTAGGTATCATTTGTATAATCTATTCTTACGGACGAGTTGGTACCTACGCTTTATAGTAAAGACGGTGCTGCCATCAATATAATCCCACATAAAACCTTAAAGCACACAAAGTGCCATCTAGTGACATAATTAAAAACCAAAAATTGTGCTTTTAGACAAATATTTCTGAATTTCGTGAAATAGACAAAGAAAGTGCTTTAAAAATATTTATTGCAGCTCATAAAAATCATATTTAATAAGTTAGAGTATTACTTTGTTCAAATAATGGTAATAAAAGATTTTAATGTTTTCCGTGGTTTTAATCGATACCTACTGCGCCATCTAGTGAGGACGGAAGGGTAATAATTACGTTTATATGGCGATGGGTAGGCGTGACCCTGTTTTAAAGGCGCTTACACGTCCCAATAACGGGGTAGGGGTTGCGGGGACGCCAGATTGCGGGGAACGGTGCGAATTTCCATTCTGTATGTAATACTATTATTAATTCTGTGGCGCTAGTGCAGAAGAAACTGCACTGCAGCATTTTCTCCAAGGACGTCAACTCACAATTCAATTAATATTTGAAGTTAATGGGGACAGAGAATACATTGTTTGTTATGCCATATCATAATTTAAATTAAATTTTTATAATGTTAAAATTTAAAAATAATGTCAAGTTGTAGATTCATTTTGTACAAAATGTACCAAATTTAACTCAAAAATGAAATTTGCGAGTACCTATATTACAAACTTTAAGAGGGATCCGCGCCAAGCTCAAGCCAGACTTTTTTGTCTTTAAAGTAGTCATCGGTCCTATAATAAGCCTTCTCACAAAGTACTTTCTTTACATAAGTTTTGAATTTTTTGTCTGGCATATCAAGGACCAATTTTGGCAATTCATTATAAAAAAGTATACAGTTCCCCATAAACGTCTAACTATTTTGAGCCTAGGAAATGGGGCAACTAAGTCATTCTTATTACGTAAGTTTCTATCGGTTAAATCGCTTACTTTACTGTATGAGGAAATATTTTTCCTTACATACATAATGTTTTGAAATATATACTGTGATGCTAAGGTAAATATATCTATTTTCTTAAATTATTATCTGAGTGAGTCTCTAGGTCTTAACGCGTAAATAGCACGAATTGCCCGTTTTTGTAAAATGAAAATAGTCTGAATATCGGCGGCACTCCTTCACAGGAGTATGCCGTAAGACAATACACTATGAAAGTAACTAAAGTACACTAGTCTAGCAGTTGCTACATCTGTCATTTGACTTATTCTTCTAACAGCATAAGCCGCAGAGCTAGGCCTATTAGAAAGTTTAGTTATATGAGCACCCCATTGAAGTTTTGAATCTATTGTAATTGTTAGAGGAGGTAGGTATTAAAGCTCAACTTGAATATTTATTTTATTCTGTTTATTTGCTGTATGTAGATGTATAGCGGCAACAGAAATACATCATCTGTAAAAATTTCAACTGTCTAGCCATCACGCTTCATGAGATACAGCTTGGTGACAAACAGACAAACGGACATTGAAGTCTTAGTAATAAGGTCCCGTTTTTACTTTTTAGGTACGATACCCTTAAAAGGGAATCAAAATAGTAGTGGTTAGATTCTCGTCCATTCCCTTATTCTTTCTTTTGTAAAATAATGTGTAGTGAATTTTAAAGTCACTTTTAACGCTACCAAACAGATTATCTAACATGACTTTCAAAGAATGAGGATCGAGATAAAGTGCCAATAAAATTGAATTCGCCAGCCATTTTCCCCTCTCTCTTACACAGCTTATAATTGAATCAATCACTTCGCATTCATATCTGAATTCCAATGACAATTTTACTCCAATACGTCAGTATTAATTAGAGCACTAAAAGCTTTTAAGCTCAATGGAATGCAGAGTGAAAACAAATTAAAACGTCAATCTACAATGCGGCATGTCAACTGGAGCTATATACATTTTTTGGTTATATGACATTAAGTTTTTAACTCAGATAAACCGTTCTATATATCTATATAGCAGCTATACAAGGCTGATAGACTCGTTCTATCTATCTAGATAAATAGATTCTAGATAGTCATTCATTTAGTGCTAAATATTTTATGTGCCTCCGGTGCCGAAGCTGGTTGCCGAGTTGGCTGCCGGCGCTAGTATAACACGATCTGTGTCTGTGTTCCTTTCGCCCTTAACTTAAGTCGCTCGCTCGCTCGTGTTTTGGTCACAGGAAACCTAACGAACGAAACCTACACTTCACGGCAAAGTTTGAGTGCTGGCGCTAGCAGCCAGTGTTTTAAATCTCAGCTGCCGGCAGTATAACCGCCGGTTCCCAATAGTGATATTTTTAGGAGCCGGCTGTTACGTCATATAGCAAAAAGTAGTTTGACATTTCGCCCAGAAATAATGCGCTGTTTTGTTTTCGAAATCGACCTGACATGAACAATGACAATGTCCCTATTTTCCTCCGCATAAAATTACAATCATAATATACGGAGATAGATCGTAAATAATTACATATTCATATTAAACAATTATGAAGTGTGTACTCAGGACCGTAAGCTAATTTAACTTTTCGACATTTCTCGAACACGAGTTCAGAACGTAAACTAATTCCAGAAATTCTGAATTGAAATGCTAAACTCCATGCATCCGTGGATATCACGTACGTTTAAAATATATTTCATTTTTACAAAAAGCTAAAATATTTCCAGCAAATGCAGGTGCATTAACATAACGACGTATCTGGGATCTGGAATGACACTTAAATGTGGAAAGATATTCATGATGTACCTATGTTGAATCTTTAATTTTATTATCTTGATTTGGTTAGTGTATGTCGGACTTTTAATTTTACTTCTTCTTCTTCTTCTTCTTATCGTGTGTGTTAGTGACTAACACTAGTGTCAGAGTTTTTAAACCGCCTTAAAGGCCTCTGACATGGTTTTAGGTAACGACCAATGTCAAAGACAGTGACCGGGACCGACGGCTTAACGTGCCCTTCGAAGCACGGATCATCTTACTTATCAGACAATCAGGTGATCAGCCTACAATGTCCTTTTTTTTTTATACGGAGGAAAGATCCCTGTTACGGATACCCATCAGCCTGCGGGGGAGGCTGTCGGGTTATGTGGGACTCCACCCCAGAGTGACGTGCCTACCCACTAAAAAACCTCCGGAGTTCCACCTCAACCGCCTTTGCCGGGGACACGGGAACGGAAATACAACCGCGAACCCCGGCGCGGCTGGCCACCAAAGCAGCCCCTCCTCGGGGGCGTCTGAGCGCCCCCCCACTCACCAAGTAGGCGCGTCCGGAACTCACGGACGCGCCGTACCTCCTCGGGCCAATTGAGAGGCGGCGAACTCCCACGCAGTCCACCGCCTGTGGGCCCATGGGAGCCAGATAAACCGGCTCCCAGCGACGGAGAAGATGTGAGGCTCCGCCGCAAACGCGGTGCGGCTACGCTCGGCCGCGGAGGACAGGGAGAGCGGCAACGTAGCGCCGAAACTCCCTCCCCTCCGCGACCGATCACCATCCACAGCCACGGCGGTGTGGTCCCGCCTGAAGCGCCGGGAGAGCAATGAAACATTCCCCTCCCGGCAGCCCCACCCCGGGTGGGGGGAGAACTTCCCACTCCCCCGCCGCCCCATTGGGCGCATCCCAGCAGGCTCAAGGCCGAAGCCGAGCCCGCGGGAGCGCCCCTCCCCGGGTGGGGGGAGAACTTCCCACTCCCCCGCCGCCCCAATGTGGGCGCTCACTGCTGGCGCAAACCGCAGGAGCGCCCCCTCGCGGGTTCCTCTTGGCTTCCCCGTGGCTGAGTATGAGCCAAACGCTCTAACCACTACACCACGGAGGCAGTTTAATTTTACTATCGTGTATTTACTATTTCATATCGGCCAATTTTTTGTACTTCCGAAAGCACTTTAAGCCATTGGTCCAGGTTATCATCAATCCTTATATGGTATGGTATGATTCACTTACAATTCCATGGTCAGCTTCATCTGACTTTCGTCTCCATCGAAAAAAGTAACTAACCACTAACACTAGTGTTAGCACCTTGAAACCTTCTTTATTGTATTTTTAGTTGTGCTGCTTTAGTTTTGTTGGCCACGAAAAATCAACATCGGCTTTCGGTCACCCAGGAGCTTGCCATTTTATCAGGCTAAGTAGCCTGATAAAATATATTTGTAGTACTACAAATATATTCTTTCATACATTCATTGGTAGACATAACTCATTTTATGTTTTAATTGGGATCTGTAGATAAATCAAGTAGTTTAGCGTAGTAGCAAGTCATGCTTTTTAAATTAGTAGATATATTGAAACTAAGGGCTGATAAAGCGAATTCTTAATTTTTTTTTACTTATCCAACGTGGAACAGACATACCCGTAATAAATCGAAACACAGTCTATACTAGATTATAATAATATAATGATAATTAAATAACAGACGAAACAATAAAAAAAATACTTTACACAAATTGCCCGGGCGGCTGCAGGCACACTTAAGTATAGAAGTGCTGAATATTTCTTAAATTTTTGACTGTTATTTTAATTTCATTATACTAAAATGGTTTAGTATAGCCCGTGGTTCGATTTATTACGGGTATGTCCCTTCCACATTGTATAGCCATCGTTATCCACGTTAGATATGCAATAAGTTGTACGTGGTATGCGCGTTCGCTGCAGCCGGCGAACCAAATGAGCTCGCACATTACGAAGAAATATGAATGTACTGTCTGCGATACCACATCTGCATTCCAGCGGGCTACCCTCGTTTTAGCAGGATATATCTCTAATGTGCATTCGTTGGGAGAAAGGTATTTGAACGAAACGACATAGATAAAAATTACACTAATTGAAAATTGTGAGTGTGTGTGTTTGTTACTTCGTCATGTGTTTTTTAATCAAAAGTCAAAATTTAAAAAATCTGAATTGGATATTCAGTAAAATTATTACAAGCTGAATTGCGATCTAGGAATTCTTTTAAGTATAACATACTTATATTAGAAGTCCCCGCTCTCATAACAAGTTGACAAGACGCAAGTATATATTTTATACAGCTCAAAACTTAACTCATCTATATATTTTGAGAAATTTCCAAAAACAGAAACGATTCAATATTATTTAGATAAATTATCGAACCTGCTCACAAAGTTACACGGGAAATATTTGAGATATGTGACCAGTAGAGCAGAACACAGATACGACAGCACTCTCACTTTTTACTCAAGCTGAAACGAAGAACGGCCATGGCACAAAGACAGTAATTACTCTTCTTTGTTATGAGAAAACACATATAAAGTAAACCAGCACCTAAAAAGGTTTTCGAATGGTGACCATGTACTGGCAAGCGAATCGTAGGACAGCCACCCACAAGGTGGCATGAAGACCAAACTAAGGTTGCTGGAAAGCGCTGGATGCAAATACAAGATGACCGTTCTAGTTCGGTCATTTTAAAAATCCTTGGGAGAGGGATATGTCCAGTAGACATTATGCGGCTGAAATGATGATGATGATGAAAGTAAACTAGCTGCATCACTTTCCGGTCAGCATCGCAAATGACTCTATATTCTTTTCAATTGGCTGTAGGTACAGTTAATTTTTGGAACGAAGTTCCTTATCGCGCGTTGCGAAAGGGTAGACGGAAAAAATTAAGACCAAAAGTTGTAACGACACTTTTTGCTATAGTTGTAAGCCGGGCGGCGTGCGCGTGTTTCTCTGTCTGTCTCTCTCTTTCTCGAACTTCGTTCCATCCGGGTGTCCCTTGACACCTCTCAAGTACCATTAATTTTATTTCTTATTAGTTTTCCAATAAATAAATTAGCAATTTATTGTGAAAGTCATTTAATCATTTCAATAGTGACGTCATTATAAATGTAATAAATCTGTTCTCTGGTTTATCATTTCAGTTTATGGAGAAAATAAATGAATAACGAAACACATTTTTAAATATATTTCACATTGATATAGCGCTTTTGCAAGAGTAGTGCAGATATTACTAAAGTTCTTATTATTAGAATATGTAAAAAATATCATAAACATAATATTCACGAAAAGCTTTTAAAACTAATAAAATAGTTATGAAATAAAATGAGTTAAATTGTGTGTACAATTATAGGATGGGATTTGGAGATAGCCTTTGAAGTGGGAACCCATCACTTTCTCGCAATTAACTTTAACGATTTTTATTTCCCATAAAACTATTCGCAAATCTTTAATTACAATATTGAACAAATCCTAAAATCTGTTGACATCGAAATTTCATTTACTCGATTATTCGTAATTGACAAACTCAGTCTATCGTTATTTCTTTTCATATTTTATGTATTTTATCGAAATAACGTAACATCAAAGTTTTGTTACTTATAATTTTGTTTCTACGTAAGTTTCAGTTTGCAAAATAGTTGAAACATTTAAAACGAGTGCTAAGACACTTCTATCTATTTTCCTAGGTTAGTGCAATCCTATAGGTTAGGTTATGTTAGAACTGCGACCAACACACGCACGAGCCGAGCGAGCGAAGCGGGCGTGCCGCGGCAGCGGCCGGCGAGTGCTAAGACACTTCTATCCATTTTCCTAGTTTAGTGCAATCCTATAGGTTAGGTTATGTTAGAACTGCGACCAACACACGCACGAGCCGAGCGAGCGAAGCGAGCGTGCCGCGGCAGCGGCCGGCGAGTGCTAAGACACTTCTATCCATTTTCCTAGTTTAGTGCAATCCTATAGGTTAGGTTATGTTAGAACTGCGACCAACACACGCACGAGCCAAGCGAGCGTAGCGAGCGTGCCGTGGTAGCGGCCGTCGAGTGCAAAGACACTTCTATCCATTTTCCTAGGTTAGGGCAATCCTATAGGTTAGGTTATGTTAGAACTGCAACCAACACATGCACGAGCCCAGCGAGCAAAGTGAGCGTGCCGCGGCAGCGGCCGGCGAGTGCTAAGACACTTCTATCCATTTTCCTAGGTTACGGCAATCCTATAGGTTAGGTTATGTTAGAACTGCGACTAACACACGCACGAGCCGAGCGAGCGAAGCAAGCGTGCCGCGGCAGCGGCCGGCGAGTGCTAAGACACCACTATCCATTTTCCTAGGTTAGGGCAATCCTATGGGTTAGGTTGTGTTAGAACTGCGACCAACACACGCACGAGCCGAGCGAGCGAAGCGAGTTATTATGTGTACCGTTACATATTGAAACATGTTTTTATGAACAGTTTTATCGATAACTTAATATTTTATATGAAATGTTAGTTCGATATACCGTTTTTCTATAAAAGAAAACTATTTCAAAATATATATTTGTAAAATGTTGTTATTATAATATGAAACTGCGATGATAAACTATTCGTTTTATTAAGAAAAAAATGTATTAAAAATCGTGGAATAGTTTTCTGGGAAATGAAATTCGATGTCAAAAAAATCTGTGTTCTAATAGACACCCCTTTGAAGTAACATAATTTTAGAAACCTTTACTAGCATTAAAAAATAACTCAATGAATCTAAAAAGAATAATGACATTAATAGCGAATTTACAACCACAAAAAATAAGGCCTTAGTTCTACTAATGCACTCTTCATAAGCGTAGCGTTTGAGGTAGGTAGTGTATTACTCTCAACATGTCAGGTTCAAGCATTTTTTTGACTTAACTGTTTTCTTAATATTTAAGGCTTTGTTTATTATCGCCTCGACTCATTGCTTAACAATATTGTCACCCAATCGAATTCCGATAAAACAGTTATTAACATTACTTTGCAGCGTTTATTGCTCCAAAACTCAATTAGGCCCAGCTTAAGATGATAATCGTGATTGAGTTTTCGAAGTGCTCAAGAAGAATAAGTTGTCAACTGGAATCCAATTTATTTTAGTTTTGTTTAATAAGTTGATAAAGCTTTATTTTTTATCAGTCTATTAACAAAGCTTTAAGGTTGCAGAAAGTTTCGAAATTAATTTGGCTCCGAAAGTCACATAATGTCAACTGCTGAACATAGGCGTCCCCCAAATATTTCCAAAACGAAAGCGGCCTGCATCCAGATTAACATCATCAGGTCTTTTTTTCCACTGCATTAGCACAACCCTCTCTGTACTACCACCAAAGCAGCCGAGGACTTGGCCTACACTCTCCTCGCTGGTCAGATGAGTTGGGGAGGTCTCATTGATATTTATAAGCTTTGTTTAGCTTGTATTTCCTAAGTCGCTTACTACGACATCCACGGGAATACTTAGAGTGGTCCTATTCTACTCTGCCGGAAACCACACGGCTCTTATTATATAACACAATTCACAAAGGAGGTTATCAATTAGTTTGTATAGGTACACTTGTTTTCTTTTTGTACGTTTCCCGATTACTCGAAGACGCCTGAACCAATTTAGTATATTCTTTTTTGTTTGAAAGTAATTGATCTCATAGTAATTTTATTGTGTAATTTGGGTTGAAACGGAACCGGAAACCACACGGCGATACTAATATAGTATGTTAACAGGCGTGTTACATTCACGCCTATTGCTGAACCCTGGACAATCATCGAGATCGAAATTGTTCGTGGCGAGCGAGCTATCTCAATTTCCGAACCATAACACCACGCTGACTGCACAATCGCGGGAGGTATTCACGATTTTCGCTTATTATTACAGGAACAGAGCACAGGTAATGTGGAGACTCAGCTTCCTACAAGAAATGTACTTCAATTTAGCGGGGCCACGCGAGACACTAGTGGCAATGCTTTCTCTGTGAATATATCAGATTTGTGTGTAGAATTACTTTAAAATTAGAATTACTATGGAATTTCGTTTATTCTACACTTATCTTACTATGCCAAAAGAATACATATCATATACTTAAGCAGTTTGTGTATGAGTATAAAAAAACATACTTAAGTTCTGCCCTTTATGCTTGTGGTCTTGTCGCAGCCATCTCAACGTATTTCTGTGCATCTTTACCTGTCGTCATCAGGTATTTTTGTCTCCACTGCATTAGCACGACCCTCTCTGTACTATCAGAGTTATACTTGGCCATAGCAGCCAGAGGACTGGGCTTAATCTCTTCGCTGGCAAAACGATTTGGTAGGTCTTATTGATGTTTATAAGCTTTGTTTAGCTTGTATTTTGTAAGTCACCTTTTACGACATCCACGGGAGGACTTGGAATGGCCCTATTCTTCTCTGCCTGAAACCACACGGCAATACTAATATATTACAGGCGTGTTACATTCACACCTATCGCTGAACCCTGGACAAACATCGAGATCGAAATTGTTCGTGGCGAGCGAGCTATCTCGATTTCCGAACCATAACACCACGCTGACTGCACAATCACGGGAGGTATTCACGATATTCGCTTATTGTTACAGGAACAGAGCACAGGTAATGTGGAGACTCAGCTTCCTACAAATATATATCAAGTTTTATGCGTAGAATGTTTATTATATACTTACCTTACCTGCCGTACTTACCTATCGTATAAGCAGTTTGTATGTGTATTTAAAAAACATAATTGAGGTTCGTCCCTTTACGCTTGTGTTCTTGTCGCAGCCATCTCAGGGTATTCTGGTGCATCTTCAGCTGTCATCATCAGGTCTTTTTGCCTCCACAACAAGAGCACAACCCTCTCTGTACTATCAGAGTTATACTTGGCCAAAGCAGCCAGAGGACTTGGCTTACTCTCTTCGCTGGCAAAACGATTTGGTAGGTCTTATTGATGTTTATAAGCTTTGTTTCGCATGTATTTTCTAAGTCGCCTTCTACGACATCAACGGCAGGACTTGGAATGGCCCTATTCTTCTCTGCCTGAAACCACACGGCAATACTAATATATTACAGGCGTGTTACATTCACACCTATCGCTGAACCCTGGACAATCATCCAGATCGAAATTGTTCGTGGCGAGCGAGCTATCTCAATTTCCGAACCATAACACCACGCTGACTGCACAATCACGGGAGGTATTCACGATATTCGCTTATTGTTACAGAAACAGAGCACAGGTAATGTGGAGACTCAGCTTCCTACAAGAACAGATTAGTTTTATGCGTAAAACGTTTATTCTACTACACTTACCTTCCCTGCCGCACTTACCTATCGTATAAGCAGTTTGTGTATGTGTATTTCAAAAACCTTTTCCGAACTACCAGAGCCATATACTTGGCCAAAGCAGCCAAGGACTTGACCTACACTCTCCACGCTGGCCAGACTAGTTGGAGAGGTCTCATTGATGTTTTGCTTTGATTAGCTTGTATTTCCTTAGTCGCCTTCTACGACATCCACGGGAGGACTTAGAGTGGTCCTATTTTACTCTGCCGGAGCCAATTTAGTATATGTATGTGCATGTTCAGCTGTAATAATGTTTATCTCTCCGGCTATACCTGTAGGAGCTATACACCTGCTCAGTACCATTGGCGATTTTGACGACGGCATTGACAAAACCAGTTGATAGTTGATATACGTTAGAGCAAAGGGGGGTTACTCCAAAAGCGGTACGCAAGACGGACAGAAGACTTACTGCGTTTCAGTGTCAACTGCATCCTCAGCAGAAATGCTTCAGAGCCCGGGGTATGCTACCTAACCAAGGAGATATGAAGATGTTGCTGGTGTTTACACACAGCGACTGCCATCTGACGGTAATTCAAAGGATAAACCAGAACCAATTCTTGGGTAGTTTGATGATCAGACGTTCGATGGTGTTCGGAACCCACAGGGCACAGTTTATACTGGGAATCCATGAGCGAAGTGCAATAATATATTGAGAGCTTTTATTTATTTGGAAGGAAACGACTCGACGTTCTTACATTATTTTCTTTATTGATATGTTACTATGGTAACCTAATAGTGATGTATTCCACTTCTAGTGAGGGGAAATAATTTATACTCAACACCCACTCTCAATTTCAAATCTATTATAAAATTATTACATATAATATCGCAATCAATTTGAAATTGTATCTTAAAAATACTAAACAAAAACTTAACATTCCTTTCGACAAATTACACGATTCTACAAGCCTTCCGAAACACGGAACCATCTTTCTTTTACGGATAATCCAGTCAGACTGGAAACATTTTTTACAAAGTATGCTTCCCAATCGGATTCGAACCCATGACCTCTGGATCACAAGGCGAACGCCTTGACCACTGGACCACGGAGACAGTCACGAGTATTACGAATATTAGCACCATAAACATCTATAAACCTTTTCAGACTACCTCCTATAATACCTAAGTGTTAACTAGGGCATGCCTACCCATCGTCATATAAACATTATTTTTTTTTCCTTGTAACTAGATGGCGCTTTAAGGTAAAAATTAAAACATAAAAATCTTTTATAACTATTATTTAAATAAAGTAGTGCTCTAACTAGTTAAATAAAACTTATATGAAATGCAATATGTTTTTTAAAGTATATTTAACACTTTCTTCGTCACCTTTTTGGCTAGTCGTGTGTGCTGCCATCTCTGAAAGGCCGCTCCGCAACTCCAGTTTTGCGTGCTTACGGGCTCTCCAATCGTTTCTATGGCGTTGGGTATCTGTTACGTTAGTAATTATATTATCTTTGACTGGGGTCTACTCTGCGCCAAAACCTCCGTGGCCGAAACCATTTGTGACGAATAATGACTGTGACCCAACGTTTTGTGAACCGTCGGAATTTATGCCGTGAGATTAAAAATGTGAAAGAGGGGACCCGATGGCCGATTGCAAAGTTATGTTCAGCTGACGTACGTAATAGAGCGCAAAACCCGATCCGTTGAGCGGCTGGGTTTCCACAAAGTTGTATAGCTTGATGTTATGTAGAAACCTACTAAGTTTCATCGAATAAAGGATGATCGAGTGGATGAACGACTTATACCAATGCGTGGCTTTCTTGTTTATACATTATGTTGTTATAAACAAATAAATTATAAATAAATATAAATACATAAGACAAATTACTCTGTAGAGCTAGCCCCAAAGTAAGATCAAGACTTGTATTATGATGGGATACTAACTCAACGATACTATATTTTATAACAAATGCATATAAAGATAAACATCCAAGACCCAGAACAATTAAAAAAAGGCCATTTTCCAACTTGCCCTGACCGGGGATCGAACCCGGAACCTTTGGATGGCGGACTAGCATAGAGACTAAAGTGTATTGTGGTATATGGAGGAGAAATTAGACTTGCGGGGTAGAGCATGTGATAGTCAGCTTAGTTGGAAGATCATGGTTGCAGGTTCGTGGTATTTTTTCGTTATTTATTATTTTCATTATTTAGTTTCAGTCTTGTTTCAGTACTGTATCTTAAATGCCTTAAAACCCTATATAATACTGACGGGCTTTTATCACACAAATATTATAAAGGCGAAAGTTTGTGAGTGTGTGTGTGTATATTTGTTACTTCTTCACGCGCAAACGGCTGGCCAAATTTTGATAAAATTTTGTATGCAGGAAGCCGACACCCTGGGTTAACACATAGGCTACTTTAACCGCAGGTAACACCGCGGGGCGCATCTAGTGCTTTGTGAAAATAAAAAATCATTTTTCACGGTATGGAACGGAAATCGGGTTGCAAAAAATAAAACATATTTTATTTGTAACATTTATCCGAGAGAGTTATTTAATCAGTTTATGAAACTCTATATGTTTCACTCAAAAATACCTATTACTTTTTAATAAACTCTCATATTAAATACCTTGCCCTTCCATTATAGCCAATAGTGCAAATGTCCCAAAAAAAATACGATTCCGGTTATAAAAACGATAGTGTATTGTCTGATTGGCTGGCCCTAATGAGATTCGGGTCCAAGCGTCTTTTCAGATCCCACGGGTCCATAAATAAAAGGTGAAAGAGATTTTTTCGCCCTCCTCACGTTACAAATTAAGTTTAAAAAGCTAAGGAGATCTTTAGGGACGCAACGAAATGGGATTTAAATAAGAAAGGTCGTTTTATTTATTGCTTTATACGAAAACCGTGGGGTCACTAATTTTTTTACAACTTACGTAAACTGGCTTTTATCTCTTGCGTTTCATCCGTAGATAAACAAATTTATCCTAATGATTGAATAAATAAACAGTCATTTTATTATTATTATTTTTATAATATTAAGATAGTCTATGCTCTAGATCTTACATGTAAGTAGTTAACAGTAACGTGTATTTCAGACAGACACATAGAATTTGTCTACCCTGTGTCTGACTAATGTAACGTTGGATAATAGCGACAAATGAATTTTGTTCAATATGAAGCTGTTCCCGTATTTTAGGTGGTAGGGTTAGATTAGTGCCTGCTCTGTAAAAAGTAGTTGTGCACGTCACTGGTAGTTATACCAAACTATGTATTTAATTTATGTATAAAGTACAAATATACTTATTCCCCTAGTACCTACCTGCCATTTAAAGTAGACTTTGAATCCTATGGACCAGGACTCTGTCTGCTTATAGCCGCAAACCCCAAAATGCTCTGTTTCATTAGGAATAAATATGTGATAGTGTATAAGCAGCCGGTCCACTATGAAAAAGAAAGGCGCCACATCGGGATGAATGGCGTGCAATAGAGGAGGCCTATATCCTGCAGTGGATAGATTAGGCTGTAAAAGAAGAAAGAAATGTATATGCGTACACGCACCTACATACAAATAGGACATATTAAAATATATTTGCATAAAATATAACAGAATAAAAACGTAGGACTCGTACGTACATAAATGTTGCCCAAAATATACTGCTCTGTACAAAATGAAACATAAATTTGATACATTTATTTTAAAAACATTATCGAATAGAAATAGATTTTATGTAGCGTAATATATTAAAGATTCAATTTAGCAGGAACGTAAATAAATCCCAAAATCCGGGCTCAACGCCAACATTCGTGAAACTGATATTTTTAGTGGAAATAAATAATGTAACTAGATTCTATTATTTCTATTCACTGAAAGCGTTACACGAGCCCTGAAGATTTAAAGGTTGTAGCGCACTTACACGACAAAGCGATAGCGGTCGTCGAGCGATAATTTTTACAATTTAAAATATTGTTATTAGTATTACAGGACTTACCGCGATAAATATCGTTTTTTGCCTGATATTTCGACCTTCTGCCATCAAGGTCGCTGGCCAACTGAGGAACTGCGATGGATGTTCGGCTGTCAAAGGTAACCACATCGGTCTACCCTCTTTCATTGACGGTGTCTGTTAGGGGTTGTGACCGCGGAACTCTAAAATCATATATTTAATTTTTTTATACTAAGCTCTCAACTGTTTTTAAATTTAAAGTTGCTGTATACACATGATTTCAGCTGCTTTAATATTTAAAGCCGTGCCATAATATTTAAAAGTATGTGTATATAATGTGTAACTTTATGAAAATTTGTTCTGTGTATTGCATTTAAATAAAATGAAATAAAAAACAAAATGAATGTACCTTGTAATACAGCTTTTTTACCGATGCGACTTCGGTAGTTTCGCTATTCATTATTCTGTATGTCATTAATAGATATATGGTGTTCTTGACAATCGTTGTGCAATTTCGGGGAAAGATTTACTAGACTTTTTCCGACAACTGACCGACAACCCTCCTTTCGAGTGCACTTTAAAAAAATGTGTCTGTACATTGAATATATTTCCAAGAAATATGTTTCGAGCGATGGAGACATAGAAATAGAGTAAGAATTTAATACATGTCTGCCTATTTGAACACGCTAAACTCCGGAAATACTGGACGGATTAGAATGTTTTTTTTTTTGTTATATATCTATTAAGCCTGGGCAACATATGTGGTATAATTGATTTTGGAAAATGAACCACTGATGCAGAACCATAATGGTTCACCTATAAGAAATATAGAAATGACGCCTAAGAAAAACTTGTTCAGCCTGATGTGCATTTTCTAGAGTCATAAAGTCCACGCGAATGGTCTCGCGGGCTTTACGGCCTATTCTAATTAAATAAACTAACGAAGTCGCGGGCTTCTAACAGTACCCTTATAAAAAAAAACTTGGTATTTTTTTTATTCGCTCCCCATGAGATACCATCCCATATGAAAAGTAATTCATATTTACGGGCGGACTCACTCCATCTAACCTATGGGATTCCCTGTTCATTCTGCTGAATTACATCTATGATTACTCCTCGATCGTCATGTTCCAGCTAATGTGATGTCCCTGCATTTATACTATGTCCGTAACACATAAGATTTAGTAACATATGTAAATGAAAAATTATTTGTTAGAGAATAAAGTGCCGTTGCAAATACTTGGGAGTCATTTTTCACGAACTTTGGACAGCAATGGTAAGTGCTTTTATAATTTTAAAGTTAGACTTTATATATTACTACTGGCCACCAAACTGCTTCGTAACAATGTCTGCATGTCCGTTTGTCTACTTTTTATCGATGGTATTTTTAACCCCCGTCAAAAAGAGAGGGTTTGACGCTAATGTTTGTCAGTCTGTGGCATCGAACGGATGGACCGACTTCGATGTGGTTTTTCTTTGATGACAAAGTTTCAAGGTGAGCTGGTTAATCAACTGACTTTTAAAATGTCTTCTTCCTCCTCACCTTAATCGTATTGTGAGGTCGGAACCGCATGTGATCTTTTCCATTTACTTTTACCATTCTTTATACTCTACCTATTATTATATATTTACTTGTTAGTATGTTTCCTAAGCTGTCTAGACTACATTTTGATTGACAGGAATAATAGGATGCAAGGAGAGGCTGCTTGTGACGTGTTGACGTCGATCGTCTGATATGTTCGACGGTTGAGTTTCGAATTTGAGCTGTCTTACAGTTGTCGATCAAAAATAACTACTCATATATAATGTGTACATATTTTTTGTGTCATAATCATTAGGTCTTTTTAGTCTTCAATGCAGGAGCATGACCTTCTCTGTACTACTCTGTACAAGAGACAAAGTTTTATAGGGGATGCCAAAGACTGTGAAGTGGTGAAGAACAAGCCAGAAATCAGACCTCGGACTGGTAACATTGCTATGAGTATAAGGCAGTTAGCACACTGCTCCGCACATGCGTTGCGCGAGGCCGCCGTACAAACGACGCTTGAAGACGCGGTGTCAGTGTGTTGTCATATGCGTGTTTCCTATACAAATTGAGATACTTGCATACAGTCCGGGGTGTTTGAGCAGTCAGCGAATCGCCTAAGATAACAGAATAAGATTTTTTGTTTATATTTCTAACCGAAACCTAGCTCCAAGTACATTTTAGAAATGCGAAAATATTCATGAAAAGCTGCAGGAAAAACTAGTTCCAAAAACTGGTACTTTACGTCAAATGCCTTAATTAAGTTGGAAACACTTTTAACGCAAATATACGGGCAAGTTATGAGTGTATTTGCTTCGTAGTTAGGGTTTTTACTTCATAAATCTAGGTAGTTTGCGTCATCATTTTTCACATTTGCGGTGTACCGTTTGTTCGTGTACATATACTGAGATGAAATAAAAAAATGCATTTCACTTGAGATACGTGCACACGAGTATTATTACAAATACAGATTAACAGTAATATTGTGAACAGATATCGGTTGAAGCGGAGCTGGGCGCAGCGGCGCTTACCAACTTACGTTGTGAATAAACCAATCTCAATAAGCAACAATTAATCAATTTACAAATTCATACAGTCGTGAACGCGTTCAAATACAAAAACGATGCAATACCAATGTCCGATACATCCAGATTCAATTATAACGGACATTTTAATTAAGTATTCAATATGCCTCGCGAATTTTTCGCATAGACTGGAATTTAAAAACTTTTGTATTTTTGGTCCGATTGATATATAATGTCTAACAAATTATACTGAAACCACTGTAAGGGTCAATTCAGTCCGTAATAGAGAACAATTTTTCCCAATAAACATATGTTGAAATATGAAAAAAAAATTTGGCTCTACATACAAACTCAGATCAGCTGATCGGAACTTGAGAGGCCAAAAATTACTTTACATATTTCAATACGTGTTCCTTGGAGAAAGTTGTTCAATATCATCGACTGAATTCATTTACTTGAATGATGCCATAAGGGAGCGGTGTGTAGTAAAACAGGATGTTGTGGCAAAAATAGAGAAAGGTTGGGCAAGTAGAAAGGATGGATGAAAAGAGATTGACAAAAAATATTCATATGACAAATCTGAAAGGAACAGTAGGAACGGGTCGGCCTCAGCGAACATTCTGCGACCAAATTGCAGACGTTTTAAAAAAAAGGAGAGGTGAAAAGTACCCGTAACCGAAGGGCATGTACCTATATGAAGAGATTGATGAGTTTAGATGAAGCAAAAGAGGTTTGTCAGGATTGTAGCAAGTGGAGGTCCATAGTCTCTGCCTGCCCCTGTGGGAAACAGGCGTGATATTATGTATGTATGTATGCATATGTTTTTGCCTTTGTCCCAGAAATCCTTCAAGACGAAGCAGTAAACAAATATTTAGTACACCGATATTTCAGTCAGGTTTCAGTACTCTGTCTAGCTCGGAGGGCTATTACGTTTTTGTAACAAAATAATGAGCTAATTTACTCGGCAAACAATTTGAATCTTGAATTATTTCGCGCTGCTAATAGAAATCTTTTGAATAATTGATGCAAAAAGTGATATTTATTTAAACGGCGTTTATGAACGACAAAAACGAGATAATTTTATTTTTCGCAGACGTTTTTAATAAGATTTTACTTGAACATCATTGCATCAGACATTTAAATTGTCAAAGGAAAATTTAACTGAATAATGTCATTATTTCTTAATTCTAATATTTTAATATTATTAAGAATCAAATAAAACACTAAGGTGCCTATTTTAATTACAGATGAAAAATATTATTAAAATAAAAGTTTATTCATGTGATGTGAATCTCTGGTATTATGGACGACCTCCGTGGCACAGTGGTTACTTTAATAGTCTGCCACCGAGAAGTACCGGGTTCGATCCCCGGTCAGAGCAAGTTGGAAAACGGCCTTTTTTAAATTGTCCTGAAACTTGTATGTTTATCTATTTAGGTATTTGTTAAAAAATATGTATCGTTGATTTAGTATCAAAAGTTTCGAACTAACTTTGGGGCTAGCTCAATCTGTATGGTCTGTCCCTATATATTTATTTATTAATTAAAATAGGTATCTTTGATTCACAGCACATAAATAAACTTTTATTTTAAATTTATGTTCCTAGGGATTCCTAAGAAACATTTGTTTGCTAGTTATATAAACGGGTTTTTAATTATTCATGAAAATATTATAAAAACTATATCTATCCAAATTTCAATAACTAATTATCTAGGTCATAGCTTCGCAACTAAAGCACAAGAAGTCTTTGAGTTCCCTAGAAGCGTAGTGAGACTCCTCTTAACTAGTTAATTAAGGGCATTTAGTATGGCGCTAATGACAATGGCCTTTGGACATGGACATCCTCTTTAACAATTCTAGCACTCCGTGCAAACTCTCTGACAATCACAGGACTCGAGTTAAAACTTTTATTGTAATTTATTTTTCTTCGGGCCATAATATTGTTATATTTTATTTTATTGACGCAATATACAGCTCCTTTTTTACTTTACTAGTTCTTTCTAAAAATTTTATTGTGTTATTTGACTTTATCGGTTACATAGGTTAGGTTTTTTCTTTGTTGTATATTTAGTAGGTTTGGTATGCCTGGAATTTCGGACCGAAATAATTTCAAAAATGTGAACTACGCTTTTCTATCTTAATATTTACTCAAATTATGTCTTCTTTAATTCAGAAATACTTTAATTACTTAATGGGAGGTACGGTCAAAGTTAAATGCTCTTTTTAACCGACTTCCACAAAAGGAGGAGGTCAAATCTGAAATATCTTTTTTATTTGAAAGCCTCCCGAGTTGGTCACATATTAATTTAGTGAAGACATGATGAAGGACTTTGTTTTAATGTATGTTATTCGACGCTTATTAAGACGCTTGGATTGATTTAAAAAAATCTTTTTTTTATTAAAAGTATATACTTGTTAGTCAGACCCATAGAAATTTTATCAAAATCTGTTGTGTAGTTTGGGGTTAAAGTAGATCGTTAGTTTAAAAAAATATGATTTATATTCACAACATTAAACTTTGCCTGAGGTCAGACAGGGTGATTGCTTGCTCGCATGATAACTAGATATTATCTCCGTAATAGGGTCCGTGCAGTTAACCTAATAGTTAGATTTAAAAAGTGGAAAAATATTTATACGTTTTAACTGACTACATAATATTAGGTATACGTCTATATAGCCGAATTTGAAGGAAAGCGTGGCCACTCGTGTATTTAATGTGACACGGTATTTTTTGTAGTTTTGAACCTTAGAATAGGGTTTTCTTTTGACACTATATACATATATGATTATGATAATGGTAATAATTCAAACCATACTAACACTAAGGATATACCAAAAACACTAAGACTTCTTAAGTTTTAGGTAGATATTTCTATACAATCTGAATGTAGCGTTCTAACGAAAGTTACATAGAGATCTTGTACAGTGCACAATTTTCTAAAGCAAGTTAATTCCGTGATATTAAATAAATTTTCTGGCCAACACTTATATATTTTTCAAGCCGCTTAAAAGCATTTGACATAGCCTGACGCCTGCTATACCTTAACAACGGCTTAACTTGCCTTCCGCACAAAAGAACTCGATAATTTTTTATGCCATTTGTGGTCACCGTTTGGCATGTTGCCAAAAAGTGGGAAAATATAATCATGTTTTTTTTTAAGGTCTGCTCCCATACATGTGTACTGGGGGTATTTTTCTCGACTAACCTTTCGTGGTTGAATAGATATAATAAGCTTGTAAACACCATTTTTCGATTTCAGGATCCATTTTGCAAATTTTTGGTAGAGAAGAAAAATAGTTTCTTTAACGTTTTTAGCCTCGTAGTCCGTATTTGCAATTTGCACGGAAACCTACACTATGCGTGGCTCGACACGCAAGCTGGTTTTATTTATTGTGGAATATTCTTCAGTGTCATTGACTGAACTTACTCATGTAGGTAACGAATCTTATTTTATAACATCGTAAAATGCTTCTACCAGTACCACTTTACAACATAAAGCTGTTAACATTTAGGTAAGTACTTACAGTTAAGCAATATTTACAGTTCGACCGCATCTACAAGCGCCTTGAGGGTTCGACTACCCATTTTATCCATATAACACAGCTAAACTATCCTCCAGACGCGAATAAGGGTAAAACTGGAATTGAATGTTATTTAATTTAGACATGGACGTGGATATAGCTTTGATGGCGAGGGGAGGGATAAAAGATAAAAATATGTTTATATTTCTCCAAAAATCGGATATTACAGTTAAGTGTGCTATACAGTTAGTAAGTATCCTCTCAAATTGGTGAAGACTAGAGTCTGTGAAAGGCTGGGCCTGTGGGGCAGATCTCCAGAAAAGGGATCAATTTAAGAAACAAACGAGTCGTAACAAAGTTCTAATTAGTCAAGAAGAAGTTTTTAGCTACTCGAGTTTTTAGCTTATTTAATGTATATACTATATACACGAGTTTTTAGTACGAGTATATATAATGTATACATTATATATACTATAATTGTGAAAAAAAATCACAATTATAACTCAAAGTTGGCATTCACAACTACGGAACCCTACACTGCGCGTGGCCCGACACGCACTTGGCCAATTATTATTTATAAGTAATTTAAGTTATAGTTTAGTTTTAGTTAATTTTCGTGTTTATTTCATTAATTTAAATATTTTTTGTGATGAAATAGTAGATTTACGTGTTGATTTGTAGTTTTAAGCATTATATAGACAAAAACACGATAAGAACAATATTTCTTTTGCCATTAGGGAACTTTCCTGGGTCAAAAGTAAATAACTTGTTATTATATAAATAAAACGTCACTAAGTATTTTATAATTTTCAACATAATTTTAAAAGGTTAGGAATTATTGCAGAAAAATGTATATTAAGAGTGCTATTCGACTCCAAAAAACTATGACGTCATAAGTTTGTATTTCGTACAAATCCCTTACAAAACGTTTGTTTTGACGTTTAGAAAAAAGTATCTGAGTTGGAAAGTAGCAGATTGACTAGACAATCAGAATCTTCACTTATCTTTTTAATTATTTAAACTACACTGGTTCCATGCTATCTTATATACGCCCTTGAATTTGGATAATTTGTCTGTGGAGACAGATGTTCACAAACTTATTTTAGTTTCAGAAATTCAATTTGAGACTCATTGCCATGTAATAGAAACCTAAATAAAAATGTGTTTTATTTGCATAAGTCTTTTTATTCGCTTAAAACAAACCTAACGAAGAATATAATAAGCGGCCAAGTGCGAGTTGGACTCGCCCATGAAGGGTTCCGTAGCAGCAAGTAACATAATATAAAAGTCTTGTAGTTTGTTTTTTTAAATTTTTATATTTGAGTTGATAGAATAAAAGGTAAATTGCAGTTTACGATTTATGACGTATTAAAAAAAACTACTTACTAGATCTCGTTCAAACCAATTTTCGCTGGCAGTTTTCATGGTAATGAACATCATATATTTTTTTAGATTTATCATTCTCTTATTTTAGAAGTTTCGGGGGGGGGGCGGGGGGCGGACTCACATTTTTCCACTTTGGAAGTGTCTCTCGCACAAAGTATTTAGTTTAAAAAAAAATTATATTAGAAACCTCAATATTTTTGAAGACCTATCCATAGATACCCCACACGTATGGGTTTGATAATATTTTTTTTTAATTTCACTTCTAAGTATAGGGAACCCCCAAAATTTATTCTTTTTTTTTTCTATTTTTGTGACAAAACCTTAATGCGGTTCACAGAATACATCTACTTACTAAGTTTCAACAGTATAGGTCTTATAGTTTCGGAAAAAACAAAAATCGAAAAAAAGTGGCTGTGACATACGGAAGGACAGACAGACACACATGACGAATCCATAAGGGTTCCGTTTTTTGCCATTTGGCTACGGAACCCTAAAAACTACCCGAATTAAAAAGAGATTTAGACAAACCTAGTTCATTATTTAGGACTTAAGAGAATAGAATTTCGTATTATTGTTATTTCAACACAAGTTTTTATTTGGAGACTATTAAGACTTTATCATTTTTATTTATTTTACTTTAAACGATTTAGAAATGCGGTTTTGATGATATATTAATAATCTCTGTTGTAAGATTGTATTTATATCTAACCTCATCCCTAAATAATGTACAGTTAAATTAGAAAGGTAATCAATACGGAACATTTTCAAACGCCTTTGCCGTCTCTTCAAACACACACACGTCAGTGTTTAGTAACGTTGTGACGTAAGTGCTCAAATAAACGATTCTAGAACCGAGTGCAATGTAGACTTTGCTCTGTGCTCTGTACCCCTGAGGGATGACAACTTTGTGTCTGAATTGCAAAGTCTGACTTCATGAAAATCGTAAGAGCATAATGCACGTGCTAGGAATAAGAACCTCCTTTTCTTTATATTATCCTGCTTCGTTAGGCATTGCCTTGCACGGTATCCTTGAAAGTTGTTGGAAAAAGATGTATTTTTTGGACTTCCGTAGGGAATTTGGTTACCACAATCATCAGAGGGATGAATCGAATCGAAAAACCGATTATCCATCTAGGTATCGATTGATCTGACTTACAACTAAACATGCGAAGACCGCCGCAGTGGAAAACAAAAAGCCGGAAAGCTAACCCCATGAGCTGAAGATGTAATTTTGAGAAGACTTAACGGGATTTTAGATTAATTATTGGGGCAAACTGATATCAAGAGCCCTATTAGGCTGCAAGAAACTATGAAAGTCTTTATTTTATAGAAAAATACATAGAAAATGTTTGTTTTGTCAAAAGTATCCGATTAAGTTGTTGGAAACATCCTTTTTGCCGCTCGCCGCTGCTGGCAGCGGCGCGGCACGTGTAATGGTGGCACTTCACTATTAGCTATTTGCGTTTGCGCACTTGGCATGTGTGGCAAACTATTAACATTTGAGGACAGTGTATTTTGACTTACTTGCCTATTTTACAAAGAAGGTCAATTCAATCCAAAATCCAGGGCCACAGCTGCCGCCGCTCGTACGCATCATGTGTAAACGCTCTTAGGTACAGCTACAATCTGGCATTAAAGTATCATCATCATCAGGTCTTTTAGCCTCCACTGCAGGAGCACGATCCTCTCTCTCTGTACTACCAGAGCCATACTTGGCCAGAGCAGCCAGAGGATTTGGCCTACACTTTCCACGCCGGCCAAACAGGTTGGAGAGGTCTCACTGATCTTTGTAAGCTTGGTTAAGCTTGTATTTTCTAAGTCGCCTTCTACGACATCCACGGGAAGACTTAAAGTGGTCCTATTCTGCTTTGCCGGAAACCACACGGCTAGGTACAACTACAAACTGGCATTAAAATATAATTAAAAGCAATCTTATAAAATGTCAGCTGCATTACAAAAGGCAGCGAAATTAACTAAATCAGGAATCAAACCTTTTCAAGTCCTCTTAAAAAACTTTAAAGAAAATATATCGAAAGGCTTTCCTGCAATAGAAATTCGTGAACACTTGGAAAACACCTAGGATTTTCTCTAAGGTGAAATAAATTCTAAATTGGGGTATTACCTTCGGTTTGTTGAATAATGCATCGGTGAAAGCAAGACGTCGCGGTGCTATTTGAATATCGGTTCGTGGATATTTGGTTCACCTATGCTGCTGTCTGCTGTGAGAATACGAATATTGTTGCCCTCCAGACTCCAGATAATCTGGCAGAATATCTTTTTTTAATATAAATTTTTTGTATGGGATTTTTGAATATTTACTACAGCGGATTCTATAAAGATTCATTTGTCGTACAAGCTGTGCAGCTTTGGAACTCTCTCCCAGACAATTTCGGAAAGCTCAAACTCGTTTTGCGTTAAAAAAAGGCTGTGCGTTCATTATCTCATAAAACTCTCAGTGGTTATATAAAAAGTATTTATGTTGTTTATGTATGTAAACCACATACATAAACAACATAATGAGGGAATCATTTATATATGTATATTTTTGTGTTGGTTTATAATATTTGATACATATGTATTAATACATTTTGATATAAAAATATATTTTCTACTTTTTTTTGTTTACTGTACTTACCCCCAAAAGATTGTTTTCTCAGCATCACTTGTTGGTTGACTGATAGAAAAAGCCCCGCCATTTACATGTATTGTAATAAAGGTAAATAAAAAAAATTTAAAAAAAAAACGACGGGTTGCACTCTGGGAGTGCCGGCAGAAGTGAAAACTTGAATATTAACGTTGTGCATTTTTGATATTTTGGAATGGTTAGGGAATAATTTTGCACGAATTGCTTTTATTATCAGTATAAAATATTTCAAATCTTTTCTGAACCACAGTCTGTCACAAATGTCACAAGCATGACCAAATTCATTTTCAACGAAATCATTTTCAAATATACAGCAGTATGGCCACTACACAGACGGTCGAGCCATCAGCTGTCACCATCCATGGATGCGCGTAGCACTCTGTAACATAAACACACACGAACATTCGCGCAAGCGCCCTGCGCCGTCTTACGAATTTTCGATCAGGCCACGTGTCCTGACGCGAGTTTATAATTTTTTACCCATTCCAAAAAAAGTGCACAACGCCGCTAAATAAGTTTTCACTTCAAAAATATTGCTATATTGATTAATTTACACGAGACCTTTTAGCATCTATGGACCACCTGTACACAGATGTACAGGTGGCCAAAACTGGTCACCATTATCATCATCATCAGGTCCTTTAGTCTTCACTACAGAAGCACAACCCTCTCTGTACTACCAGAGTAGCCAGAGGATTTGGCCTACACTCTCAACGCTGGCCACACGGATTGGAGAGGCTTCGTTTTGCTTTTAATTCCTAAGTCGCCATCTACGACATCCACGGAAAGACTTAGAATAGTCCTATTCTACTCAGCCGGATACCACACAGCAAATTCAGGACTGTTGTTAGGTGGTAATGTGAGCTGATGAAGCGAAACCGAAGAGCACCCAAGCTAAGTAATGTAAGCTGATGAAGCGAAAGTCGTTCGTAAGAACTATTCTAAGTAAAAATCCATAGTTCCAGTTTTCCTACGACATTTCCTACGAGTATTATTAATATGTTCCCCTTCCAAATGTGTGGGAGTAAAACTCAATTGAAGAAATATTACTTAGGCGACCCCATTTTTGGACAAGATTAATCTTTAGACCACTTCCTGCAATTTAGACATTGAGCGTTTTAGACGAGGTGCTACATAGACTACTTGCGTTTGAGACAATTCGAGACTAACTCAAATATTCATTATGACTGTTTAATTGTGTGGGTGCAGCGATTTGACTGTAAATTGGACTCGTCCACGCTCTAATCTATCCACGAATTGTACAACCACAACGTGCTGTCGTTCTAAACTTGTAAGGCGAAGTTAGAGACCTAATTGTCCGAGCGAGCGAAGCGTCTCAGTTTCGAGATGGCCAATAACTGCTATTGTCCGGCTGTCACTTTGTCACTTGTCAGTTGGCTTGTCAACGCCTCGTAAAATTTTGTAAATAGATTGGAAAATTATACAGATTTTTTTTCAATTAATGGTTCGTTTTTTTTTTAAATATGGTAAAACTTTGTGACTTGTCTAGGTCTACCAGGTTACAGAGCCACTATTGTATAACGAGACACATCTGTTCTGCACTTTTATATTGGATAGGTATTTGCATCACTTAATAATGATCAAGTTATCAAGTGATGCAAATATTTAAAGAAAAATACATGATTTTTGAATTTTAAAATTTGACTAGGTACCTATCTACACCTGTGTAGGTATTGAACATGTATTGAATTTGAATAAGGAAGTGTACCAAATACTTTGAATAAATACAAACGAACAATGTACGTAATGTCTGCACAGTTCCTAATGATTTTGCCCCGATTTTAATTGTCTACTTTTGAAAACATTGATATACTGATGCTATATCCGTTACCATAATATATCTAAGGCAGTATCCGGCCGACTCGATACTAAAAAGTTATTTACAACTCACAGCCGTACCTTTTCGATTCGTTTCAATATCTCCCCCATAAAAAGTATAATAAATATGAGCGAAGTGACACACAAAGTCATTTCTCTCCATCGGTACCCATTTGTATGCAAAGTTGTTTTCCTCCGAACAGGAAACTATTAACGCTCGTAGATTTATATTCTTTTTGTGAATACCTATTCATGTTGGTTGAGTAGGAAAGTACGATCTATCATCACCTGAGTGCTTTTTATCTCGACCTTATTAAAGATTTTTTGTCAGAATATTTCTAAAGCCCGCCGATTCATGTTTTTTCTAGACACCCAAAGGCTATTTTACTGTGTATGTTTCTAGTTAATAAATTATATAAAACAATAAATACCACTGAAAAGAAATATTTTTTGGAAACAGCAAGAAAATAGGTTAATTAATGAAGTAGTAGCTTTCATCAACATTTCAGATTGGGAGCGTGGTGGGGACATCTAGACTATAAAACCCTACCTCATCGATTAGCAAAGATATTTCTTAATCATTCTGGCCTCGTGTCAGGGACTCGAAGAATGAGATCCTTCGGACCTTGTCAGAGTATTGGTCTTCCGTGCAATGCGACGGCAACAGTAAATAATGCTATTGTTGCGCATTATTGACAAATTTTAATTTTATTTAAGTAAATTATTTTTATTTTTAATATTTTAGCTGTGTGTGTAACTGCGTTAAATATGGGTTTTGTGCCTGAAATAAATGACTTATTATTATATTATTATTTATTTATAAACATATATTAGGTTTTTTTATAACATATCTATAAAGAGTAAAATATATAAAATACACTACAAAATATAAACACATTATAAAAAACATATATATTATTATTATTATTAATGTACTGGGTTGCCTAGGCATACCTGAAGCATTTTGTACAGTCAGCAAAAGAGTGATTCTGATTCCAAGATTAAAATAAAGCTCAGGGGAAAAAAATTAACGTAGTCAAAAGCTTATATCATCCACATAGTCGCTGTTCATTTCAAAGGGCAAAGGCTGTGCAAACACTCGTAGACTAAGAAACAATTACACCACAAACGACTGCTGTTCAGTAGGAATGCTATCTTTGCTGTACCTCCCAATACAGGGGCCTATTGGAATTGCTTTGACTAGTCAAGTAAACATATACCTTCGTCAATCGAACTTCTAAAATATTTATCTTTATCTACATAGTTATACCTATATTATGTCTATTAAGAATATCAACTGGTTATCTGATTATAATAATATCATTGAATAATTAAAAATTAAACTAAATTAAACTAACTAAAATAAACTTAAATACTAAAAATAAATTACTTATAAACTTATACAATTACAAATAAAAAATATCTCTTAAATCCTTCCCCTGCGGAAGAGTGCCCAGAAGGCTGGCAGCATTGCCACGTTGTATGGCAATGCTTATTCTTTGAGCGAAGTAATTACCAGCCCCCTGGTCACCTGAAACCTCGACCAGCTTTTTTCCTATAAAATTAAATAAACTATGTGCAGAAGGCCCCCACGGACCCAAAGTTTCAACCCCGAACGGCTCAAAAATGTATGCCTCTCCAAGGCATGCATACTTGCGCCGTTTGTGGGATTCAGCGGTAGCTGCAGCAATGCCAGCCTTTCCACTTGTGCCATGAAGATGGGAAGGCGCAAGAGTGTCGACACATGTGGCGTCCCACACCAGCGGTCTTCCCAACCTCCAGGGCACAAGGGTCATACCATCCGGTCTCTTGCCATCATTCCGTGCCAAACCTATTGGTTCTAAAACTGCTGGCATCTGAATGGTGACAAGAGCACGATGGATGATATTGTTAAGGCTGGCATGACGGGCTATGCGGCCCGCGCTCCTGGGGCAAGATAGTCCGTGGTGGCCTAGCCGATCGACGGTATTTCCGCAGAGGCAACGATGCGGGGCGTTGGTAACGGCACCAAGGCGAAGGCATGACGCTATGCGGAAGGTATTATTATCTAAAAATGTTCCTAAATTAAAAGATGGTAGTGTACGTAACCACAAGCCAGACTCCCATGCGGCAGCAGCAAGAAGACGAGCGCGCTCAGCAGAATTGTTGACAGATGATTCAATTAGGTTACTCTGAACAAGTCTGCAAAGCGGCTCGTCCCACTGCCTCTGCGAAGCGGGATGATCTGGAAATTTCGAATTTGGAATTAAATCTGACCATGTGTTTCTGGCCTCTGATAAATTTAAAATTTCGTAGGAAGGCTGCTCTAAAATTTTTATAAAAAGATCTTGAATGCTGTGGACAGAGGACAGAAAGGCAGGTAAGGCTACACTAGAAATTTTGCGAATTCCAAGCCCCCCTAACCTGATTGGTAAGGAGGCTTGATCCCAAATAGTTTGATGATCCAAATCTATATTCAAAAGAGATGAGAGTGAATTTTTAATAATATTATCCATTTTTGAAAGTAGGTCCGGGTACTTCCAGAAGTGGCTACACCGAAGACTGTATGTAAAATTTGGCACGAAAAGACAATGTTTTAAAATGGTAAAAGCGAAATGAGTGTGAATGGTTGAAAGGCGGTCGGAAGCAGATTTAAACTTATGAATTTTTTCTTCAATGAAATTTGGAAATGACTCTTCAAAAACAGGGGAACCCAAAAGACGAAGTGATATTTTGTCAATAATTTTGATGTTTGGGGCAAGAGAATTAAAATTGGTTATTGTTTTAATTTTGTCTAAAAGAGAAATTTCTTCGTTGATATAAAGTTCACATTTTGAAAAATTTAATTGAAGGCCTATTTTTTCCATTTCTTGTTTTATGGTCTGTAAATCGGTCAAAACTGAACTAGCGTCTCCTGATAAGGATCCATCATCAAGGAACCAGGCGTTAAATTTGGAATTTAGCTTTTGTATTACTGGATGAATAGCCAGACTGAAAATAACCGGACCAAGAGGGTCGCCTTGTTGACACCCTACTTCAGAGGAAAGTAAGTGGTTTTGGTAAATTAATTTGGAATTTTGACTGTAGCATTGCCAAAGAAAGTTGTATACTAACGGTATTTTATCTTTAACTTGTGTCAACATGGCGCCACGGTTTACCGAATTGAAAGCATTCTTTATATCAACCTTGAGCAGTACCTCTGGTTTTTCTACTGTAAGGAAAGTCCGCAGAGAATGAACAGCGGCCTCACAGCCACCCTGGTTATTGTAATTATTACTATATTAATTTAGTACATAAAAATCAAACTGCGCCACCTGTTATCTTCCTACTATATATTTAGTATTCCTTATATTTTTGGTTGAATGTAAGAGATTGCTTCGGCGAAAAGGCCGTCTCTTGTACCTTATAACATCTTGTGATTTAATAAGGGTTCCAAAATTGAAAATGACTTTTGGTGCAATTAAGATTTTTGTATCGTATTGTATTGTATTTTAGGCGTATTTACTCGAAGATAGTTAGATAGACCAGCTGTTTCTCGTTGAAGTCGTCCACGGGAGTAGAGGTAAACCTGTAAAGGCTCAGGCAGACGAGCTCCAGCCTGCCATCTATAATCATACCGTCGCGAAAGACAATTCGCCGACTATCGCCGATCTTTACCAACCAGGGTCGCTCGAATTCGTTCGTCTATTGGCGCCCTAAATCGCTTTCAGATTAACGGTGCGGACCAAATGACCTAATACAGTAATAATCATTGCCACGCCCGAACGGATAATCATCATTAAGGATAATCATCAATAATAATGATGATGATTAAGAAGCTTCATCGCGGAGATGATCCCCGTATTATCACAGAAAATATCTTGCAACTATAAGCTATCATTTAACAAAGTTTATAGCAACTATTAGGTATCTACCAATCAAAATGTAGGTACTTAAAATATTTCTACTGAAAGATAGGTGGAAAACATTCTATTATTAAGTAAGCAAATATGTATTTAATTTTTCAGCATTTTATAATCAATTTTTTTCGCACACAACATACGTAAAATAATTCTACGCATAAAAAATTCTAGCAAGTTGTCCAAACTATTCGGAACAGTGCCGGAAATCGTGATTTCATCGGAATGCTTTCCCGCACCGATTGCAGGACAGCAAACAGAAATTGTTGACCAAAACAGTCGTGGAAGTACTCGTACTTATAGCAACTTATAACGTTTTTGGAGAAAATGCTGAAATACAGTTTGTTGCCGCTTCTTCTGTACTTGCGCTTAGGAACTTAGCTGTAAGAAAGTGATCTGACGTCAACAACTAATATGATATGAAATCGAAAGGAAAATTGACAATTATCAAGCGATACAAATATCCAAAAGACAAAATAAAGGGTTTTTGACTTTTAACTTTTTTTTTGCACACTGTCAACAATTGTTGAAGGACTTGCCTTGGACAACTTATTGCCAATCTTCAGGAATGATGATTCAGCCCTTAAAAAGAAGTTTCCCTTCTAAATCTGTGATAAAATAAGTATGCCATAATGAATATACCATTTTTTTTATATTGTTATCGTTTAGCTAAGTAGTAAAAATCACAAAGATACGGAGTAGAGGTGTTTTTTTTTTTTTTTTAAACTTTATTGCACGAGAAAAAGTGTACAAATGATGTGATTTAAGTCACCTTTGGTTGAAAATCGTGGCTTAATGTGACGTGACGCGAAATTGAAATACGCTGTATCTTCGTCATTATATTCTAAACAGATTTGAAAAAATACTTTTTAATAATATACATATCTAATGAGCAAAACAAATATTATGCCACATCACTATTGGCAGTAAAAGCAATCCTTTTTAAGCCAGTAGAGTTTTGCCAGTTAGTTCTATAATTATAACAAAATCTCTTTATTGTAACAAAAGTAATAATGAAATAGGAACAGACTTTAAAATTATTATTTTGTTCAAGAGCAAGCCCAGAGCCCAAGAAGGGATTTCTTCCAGTTTTAAATTTATCTTAGTCGGGTCCAACTATTTCCAGTTTTTGATTCTTATTACAGCCAGGTCCAACCGTAGCCAGTTCTAAACCCTATTATTACCAGGTTATTGTCTGTTAAATCTGATATGTCTAGTGATCGGTGGGATTTTATTCAATCAGTTACTCTACCTCCGAGAGTCATCGATATTCCATTGAATCCGGAAATGCCAGAAAATAACGCCATTTGATCCATCACTGATGGTATAAGGGATCAACAATGATTTATGAGTGTTCACATCACTGATGCTCAGAAAGCCATTCCATTGCATTCGTCAAGATTTGTACCTATATAGGAACGAATTCCTGCACAATGCAACTCGATTTATCAGTTTTAAATCTGGGGTTGAAATGAAATTCGCCATGATGTTACGTTTGTATCCGGAAATCCTATTTTTTGTGATCAATTTTATGTAAGATTGCTGAGTATACTGGTAAATCGCTAAACAGTTAAAATCATAATTAAATGCTTATTAACATGCTATTTAAATCAATAATTTTAAAAATCAATTGAAAAAAAATTAGACAAGAAATCAAGAAATCTTGAATTTTTACCATAGTAAATTCTCTTTTAAAGATTGAATTAGTATTAAATTGATTAACAGAACCTGCCCTAAAATACTTATTTCAAGGTCAAATTCAAAGTCAAAATGTTATCTGATTAAAATTAACTTATTTAGTATATAAACCATGATTTGCGAAGACAGCACAAAGTTGAGAAGAAAAGGCCCGTAAACTCCGTGTATAAAGGAACTTCAATTTAGTACTTACTTTAGAGTCCCGTACCCTAGACCATTCGATACAAACGTAGACTAGCTTTTATTTTAAAACGACATGTCAGATTTTAGCATCAAAGAATTTCATATATCGTAGCATTCATTAAAGCTGGTTTCGACAGTAAAAATACGAAATTGATCGAAAATATAAGGGTGTAGAAGTTTTCCATTTCCAAGTTTATATTTTAACTGACAAAAATCAGTCGTACACCTAACTAGATATTATTAAAATTTCGTCGTTTCTTAATAAAAGCTAGACTACTTTCGTACGGAAAGGCTAGGCTGGTTTATGGAAAAGGGGACTTTGTAAAGAACTGCTCAAATTAATAAATTGTTTAGTAACTTTCCCCAAACACACGTATATTTCCTGAGGTGAATAATCGACCAAAATCTAAGCAAAAGTAAACAAGGTCTAAAAACGTGCCTTTTTATATAATTTCCAATACAAGATCTTTATTATTAAGACCATAAACTACGCCTGTAAGAATTCCTCATGAGTTATGTCTTTATTTGATACCTTGTGATTAACTACATTGCCATAATATCCTATAGAGGCTTCGGACATTAATAACGGTCTTTGGGGAATTACGACTGATGGCAGAAACAGTCGTACTCGTACAATGGAATGATATGTAACAAACCCAACGAATAAAGACACAATATACGAGTAAATTTGTTGGTTAGATAGTAGTCATAAGTACATATATACTATCACGTCTTTATCCCTAATGGGGCAGACAGAGCATTTTGTATCTTGCGGCTCTAAACAGACAGAACCCAAAGCCACAGACTCAAAAACCTCCATCATGCTAAAAGTAGCGTGATGGTAGGCAAAAAGGTATACTTGCCAGGTGGTTCTATAGAATTTAATCAAATCGGTTGCGTAGGTAGGCATGTGTCACTCCCCGTTTAGGTATCCAAAATAACCTACATTATTACTACGCGCGCGGCGACCACTCTGGAGTGGGAAATTCAGTGACATGATTCGTATGTCTAGAGTATTAAGAATGAAATTGGCTTGCAATGCACTTCTAGGTATCTAAACGAAAAGGTGCCGAGTAATCCATATCGCTAATGAATAGATATTTCTTACTTCTGTACGTGAGTACTAATACTTATTCTGTGGTTTGGTGAACAAATCGGTTTTAAATTTTGAAAAATTATATTTTTTGCCATTACTTTTTTAGGTAATGTACTTACCGAATAGGATTAATTGAGTTGCTATAAAAACTGGAAAAAATATTTTGCTTGTGTCCCTGTTAACGATAACTAAATTAAAATGCCTCTGTACCCTTTTATTTAGATACCTTACTTAATTATTGGAAAATGTATGAACTCATGAAGAAAACAAATAGGGTTGATAATAAAATAGAAAGGACGACTTCCTGCTTTACCCTTCTCCTTGAAATACAAAACAACCCTTTTGTAAAATCATACGTTTCAAATCACACGTGCTGTAAACAATATATCCACACGCGAACTGTCGACTGACCTAAACAAATACCACAGAAACCGAAAACAATCCTGTAATTTGATTAGCATTGACTCTCACCAAACAACTCCCGAAATTAATTATCGAGGGTTTCATTTATGGGACAAGTTACGAAGTAAATATAATTCGGAGTTAATAAATGTGAAACAGCCCGTAACTACGCCGAACTATAATTGCTCTGTGAAGAGATTACTTAGTTCACTGCTGCACATAATAGTAAAATTAAGACAATACTTACCCTTAGAGAAACCATCTATTGTTCTGAAATAGATCTTATTGGTCCCTTATTGAATATATATTTGGTTGATGCAAACTTGATCAAAAGTTTAATAGATTTGTGTAGATGGAAATTCGTGACGGACTTTTTGGCACTGACGTCAATTTTACTAGTAGAATACTAGACTAAGTAGCAGTGTAAAACTGACGTTAGTGCCACGGATTATACCGATCATAGTATAAAATAGTTTCTTTGCCTTTTCATCATACGTGTCTAACGTGTCTTATTTGTAAAGGAGAAAAATGACTATAATATATAGGGCATAAGTTGCTTAAAATGATGGAATAACACCACCACAAAATATGACTACTAAATAGGATTGCACCCTGATTTTAAATTGTATAACTTGTTCAGACCGGTTAATTAATTCTACTGTAGTGGGAGATAGGAGAATAATATCCAAGTTGCCTTGGATATCATCTTTCTAATACCGCAGTGTCATTGAAGGCTCTAGTTTTAACCTATTAGGTATTAAATGTTACATGAATGATGAATGATGATGATGAATAAAAAAAAATGACTTGGACTTTAACTATCGCGCTTTGAACATATTATTAATTTATTATATAAACGGGGCTTAGCACGAACCTTTATTTTATTTCGTCTATTGTTTCAAATATTAGTTACGTAAACTATATGTGAGGACAATAGAACTCCAACTCGGTACAGTCAACAGAACGCAAACTAAAACTAAAATATAATAATTTATGTATCTAATGATGTAAGTACTTAATATTATTTAAATAGTTACTGAAATTATATATGACTCAAACAAAATTTGCATACCAACGCAAGAAGGTAAAATGTAAAAGGGAAGAATAATACTTTAAGATCTTAATGTACCTACATTTTATGCAAATAAAAATAAATTGATTGATTGATTGATTGAACTTGTACAAAAATAAGTTAAGGTTTATCTTTAGTTTGTTGTCATTTATAGATTTAAGTTATTTTAGGTTAAGTTTTTCTTTTTGTATAGTTTTAAGTTAAATTTTAATCTTAAGTTTAGTTATTATTTTGATGTTTAGGTTTAATTATTACTATTTTTAATATAATTTTTAAGTAACGAGTACTTACATTACAATCCTTCGTGGTTGCAGACAGACTGAGAGAGTGAGTCTGTAAATTTATAATGTTTTAGGTATTAAGTCCAGAACTTATATCAGGTCAGTGCACTGAATTATTACGTGGCAAGTTGACGTAACGACTGAATATTGGCCCTCGTCATTTTGTTAATTGTCCACTAATTTAAATACCCGCATACGACATAGGTCCTATTCAATTTTTTCGAGATTATTAAATGAAAAACTAAATTATTCCAGTAAAAACTTAGCTACACATAGGTCAGTGCACTGAATTATCATGTCTTGTGACAAGTTAACGCAGCTGACGCCATTAAATGTACTCGCGACCCTTGTCATTATATCAGCCTTCACTAAATTTGACGACATTCAAGGAAACCAGCCGATATCTCAAAATTGACATTCTATTGACTGAATCAGCTTTTTATCTGATAATTAATGGCTTTACATTTAAATGTAAATGTTTCAAGATGTTTACATTTCGTTTTAACGAAAACTTAATATCTCGATTTTATGCGAGTTTCTAAAAATATTGTATAACTGGATATAAACCCGTTAAAAATAACGTAACATTCAATTGAATAAAACTGTTACTTTTCAAATTTTTGTGATGTTCAGTCAAAACGATGAATTTAGAACTAACTATCACGAATCTTTATCGATTATCATTTTGTCTTCATAAGATTGTCGTCAAATGCTATCAATAAATCATCATTAATCTCCTACCCATACATTTGCGGATAAATCAATCACCATCTCATAGGAAGGGATTAGTCGAGGAGCCGATCGTAATATGCCGGGGGATCAACACTAAGGTATCAATGGACGTAGTGTTGTAAAAGGGTTGAGTCATTTAGACTTCATTTCCAGACTTAAGTTAGGAAAGTAAGACTCGAGTGTGCTCCACAGCCTTCAAATAAATCATCATCCTCATTATTAGGTATTTTAATTCTCCACTGCAGGAGCACCACCCTCTCTGAACTACCAGAGCCATTTTGGTCAGAATAGCTAGAGGATTTGACCTATTGGATAGATCAATACTTTGAATAATGGACTCTACTAGGCTAGGGCTATTGGTGAATTAATGTCCTGGTCATTTATTTGCGATAAAATCAATCACCATCTCATGGAAAAGGATTAATTGGGGAGCCGGTCGTAATATACCGGGGAGCCACACTAATGTATGAATGAATATAGTGATGTAAAATACTTGAGACATTTTTAGACTTATTTTCCAGACTTTAGTCAAATTAAGAAAGATAAGACTCGTGTATGCTTTCTAGCCTTCGGATAAATAAATAAATAGGGACATCACATGATTGAGCTATTACCAAAGTTTGAACTTGTGTTATGTTATGGAATACCTAAATGGGATCAGTACTTTGAATGAATGTACTCGGAACTAGGCAAATGCTATAAATGAACCGAATCTCCTGCCCGTTCATTTGCGGATAAATCAATTACCATCTCATATGCGGATTAGTCGAGGAGCCGATTGTAATATTAACAATACGGTATGAATAAATGTAGTGTTGTAAAAGGCTTGAGCCATTTGGTTTATTTTCTAGAGCTCCCGACTTCTTTCACCTTCTTTAAAACTTGCGAGTCCTTCCAACTTATTCAGTCTCTCTTATACAATAAAATATTATAATGAAATAGATGAATTTACTAAAGTTACTTATGATTTTCGAGAATTCGTAAAAATTTTGGATTATTTTCGAGAATACCAATTTACAACTGACAAGCTAATTTTGTATCGAAGTTTATAAAACTAACAGCTCAGAATTGCACTGCAGACTTGTGGAACGTGGAATACGAATCACAATTAAAATTTTAGTCTTGAATCTTTTGCATCACTAGTTCCTCTGTGACTTATATAAATAGAGTATAAGGTATTGAGATCCCTGAGGTATAGCGCCGTTATGTGTTGGTTCTGTAACTAGTTTTTGTTTTCGAGAAGCTGGAGTTGGGTAAAGTTGGATTATGTTATTGACTTCTTAGATGATTGCACAAAATAAGATACACTACGTGAAATAAATCCCCATACCCGTAATAAATCGAAACACAGGCTGTACTAGATCACAATAGTAGTAGTAATACAGATAATGAAATAACAGTCAACATACATACATACATACATACATACATACATACATACATACATACATACATACATACATACATACATACATACATACATACATACATACATACATACATACATACATACATACATACATACATACATATGTATGTATGTTGACTGTTATCACCACAGACCCAGCATCTTCCATGCTGGTCTGGGAGAAAAGCAAAAACACCAGCCTTACCTTACAGTTAAATGTACCAGCTGCTTCTCTGCCCGGCCAGATCGTAAGAGCCGATCAAGGGAATGGGTAAAAAATGGAATCACGTTAATAGGCGATGCAGCTAGCAACCCATCACTATTTTGATTCCTTCATCCACCTTCTTGCCTACATCAAGCTTAAAGTGGCCTTTGAGTCTTGCAGCCCTGAGTTTCTATCTGCTTAGAGCCGCAATACTCAAAATGCTCTGTCTGCCCCATTAGGGATAAAGACGTGATAGTATGTATGAAATAATAGACAATAAACCAAAAATATTTCGACATTCCCATACAATTTGCCCGGACGGCTGCACACTGTATTAGTCCGTTTTTTAAGGGGAAAAAGTACGCCAATTTTTAGTTCAGCAATGCCACTTGGTACGAATGTTATACACGTCTATCCAAGCCCAAAACGCCCGGGAGCCAGATTGATCTCCGCGTCAGGAGGAGGGGAGGGGGGCCCAAAGAACAGAGCTCCCGGCGCTCAGAAAAAAAAATCTGGCAGATTTTTTTGGACTTTTGAATTAAGTTTGGTGTCGTTTTCAGGTAACCAGATGATGCCTAGTTCATTCCTCATACCAGTTCTTTTAGGGTTCCGTAGCAAAATGCGACGCAATACTTAAAATACTAAACTTTTTGTAGTAACGTAATGTAAACAAACCCTTATATTTTTATATTTTTGTATGAAACTTGGTTTATAAAAAATACTATCCGAGAGCCCGTTTAATGCAAATTATAAAAATATAAACAATAAATATACTTTTATTTATTTTCAATGTAAAATAAAATAATTATTGCTTATACCTAATAGAGCCGCATAGAACGGTTTATCTTCGAACTACTATATGAAACTTTTCATTTGTCCTTTCTGGCTATCACGACTGGTAGCGTTGGATTCCTTGTAACGCTCAAAACCCGAAACTCTCGGTTATAGAGTGCTTAAGGGGCGAAGGGGGGAGGGGGAGGCAATCAAATATGGCGGAAGAGCAGTTTGGTTTTCACGCCATAATTCCATAAGTACTGGACTGATTTCCAAAATTTAAATGATTTCTCAAAGGTAATCATATGCTCCATGTTTTGTCTATACACCTCTTAGATGTATTTATTACAGTTGATGAGTTATGTTAAATGAAATGTTGAAGCTACAGAATTTGATTTACAACTAGAAGTGCCCGCGGGCTTTGATCCACATGGGAATTTCAGGATACCACTATCCTATGTCCTTGCCATGGTCTTAAACGATATCCATGCCAAATTTCATTTAAATCGGTTCAGCCGTACACGCGTGATGGCGTGACGAAGGGAAATAGGGATTTATTTATACATATATAGATTTCCTCCACAATAAAAACGTGCTAGCGTTTGGAGCGATTACATTTGGTACTGCAAGATTTCAAGCATCTATATCTAATCAATTCTAAGCATGCTTGAGCAGCCATAGGACTTTGGGTCCACAGTGGCACCCAAACTTTTCCTTCTTCTTGCCAACCCCATTCATATGGGTAAGGAATATTCTGATTTTTTATTAGAAAAATAAATCATTATCTACAGTTATGATGAATTCTTTACCCATTCGTAAGTGCTTGTTTACCCATGTTTGAGTCACAATGTGACGACAAAAGATGGTATAGCTCTTCTTTGTTTGATCCTTCACGAAGAAAGTTAGCCTTTTGGAATCCTTGTATGTTCGCTAACTATTGATTGCGTGGTTGTAAGCGTTTGCCAGAACCGCGTTTTTCTCGAGCTGCCATTCTTCAAACTCCAGTCACCAATCACGTCCAGTCTTTTGACATTAGATAGTTCTCTAATCAGAAAGGATGAAAATGCATTGGTAGCATAATCCCCAAATATTTTTGACGGTTATGGGCTCAACATATGAACTAAAGCCGAACCATCTAGTATCTTAGCTGTTACTCGGGGAGCTGTTGGATAAGAAGGACAGGCAAACCGAAAAATTGCCTCCTACAGAGGCTGCTCTCAAACAACATACCTTAAGGGCAGTTTTACAAGCTGTTTAGGTTTCGGGGCAGTGCTTATGAAAAATCTGAATATTCCTTGCCCATCTAAATGGGGTTGGCAGGGAAAAGGAGAAGTTTGGGTGCCACTGTGGACCCAAAGTCCTATGGCTGCTCAAGCATGCTTAGAATTGATTAGATGTAGATGCTTGAAATCTTGCAGTACCAAATGTAATCGCTCCAAACGCTAGCTTGTTGTTATTGTGGAGGAAATCTATATATGTATAAATAAATCCCTATTTCCCTTGGTCATTCCATCAAGCGTGTATGACTGGACCGATTTAAATGAAATTTGGCATGGATATCGTTTCAGACCCGGGAAAGGATATAGGATAGTGTTATCCTGAAATTCCCATGTGGATCAAAGCCCGCGGGCACTTCTAGATGTAAATAAAAATTCTGTAGCTTCAACATTTCATTTAACAAAACTCATCAACTGTAATAAATACATCTAAGATGTATATAGACAAAACATGGAGCATATTATTGCCTTTGAGAAATCATTTAAATTTTGGAAATCAGTCCAGTACTTATGGAATTATGGCGTGAAAACCAAACTGCTCTTCCGCCATCTTTGATTGCCTCCCCCTCCCCCCTCCGCCCCTTAAGCACTCTATAACCGAGAGGTTCGGGTTTTGAGCGTTACAAGGAATCCAACGCCACCAGTCGTGATAGCCAGAAAGGACAAATGAAAAGTTTCATATAGTAGTTCGAAGATAAACCGTTCTATGCGGCTCTATTAGGTATATGCAATAATTATTTTATTTTACATTGGAAATAGATAAAAGTATATTTATTGTTTATATTTTTATAATTTGCATTAAACGGGCTCTCGGATAGAATATTTTTTAAACCAAGTTTCATACAAAAATATAAAAATATAAGGGTTTGTTTACATTACGTTACTACAAAAGGTTTAGTATTTTAAGTATTGCGTCATATTTTGCTACGGAACCCTAAAAGAACTGGTATGAGGAATGAACTGGGCATCATCTGGTTACCTGAAAACGACACCAAACTTAATTCAAATGTCCAAACAATTCCGCCAGAATTTTTTTTCTGAGCGCCGGGAGCTCTGTACTTTGGGCCCCCCTCCCCTCCTCATGACGCGGAGTTCAATCTGGCTCCCGGGCGTTTTGGGCTTGGGTAGACGTGTATAATATTCGTACCAAGTGGCATTGCTGAACTCAGAAAAGTATACCTCTCCTTATAAGAATTCTCTTTAAAAAACGGACTATATGGGAATGCCGATTTTATCTATTAATTTTAGACTGATATTTTAATTTAATTATACTAAAGTGATCTATCTAGTATAACTCGTGGTTTTCGATTTATTATAGGTATGTCCACGTTGTATAATATGATTACAGCAATACGTTACACTAATAAAATAAATTTATTCATGTTATAATGACTTCAGGACGGCGAAACCGTTGGGTCGCCGCTCCTCCTAACACCCTAATCATCTAAACCGATCGAAACCAGTCGGCCTTTTCCGACTACACTACGTAAGTAGAACCGTGTTTAAATATTTAACTACCTAGACATACTCGTACTTGGTATTTGTAGTGTGATTTATAAGTAGTAACTTTGTCTTGCCCGTAAGCACAGAATTAATAATAGTATTACATACAGAACGGAAACTCGCACCGTCCCCCCAATCTGGCGTCTCCGCAACCCCTCTCCCGTTATTGGGCCGTGTAAGCGCCTGTACAGGGTTCTTGCTAGTCGCACGTTGACGTTACGCGAGGAACTTAGGATTATTGAATCATAATGGTAACTGCGCATATTATCATTGTTTATCCACGAAAAACAATAAAGAACGAAAATTTTATAGATTTCCGAGTGATGGAAACAGGTGAGCAAAGCAACAAATTCTGTGGGGCGACCCTGATTGTTTAACTCACACATTTGACGTATGCACAGATATATATTGATGATCTCCGTGGCGTAGTGGTCACCATGCTAGTCCGCCACCCAGAGGTCCCGGGTTCAATCCCCGGTCAGGGCAAATTGTAAAATGGCCTTTTTTAAATTGTCCTGGGTCTTGGATGTTTATCTATAGGTATATGTATTTGTTATAAAATATAGTATCATTGAGTTAGTATCCCATAACACAAGTCTCGAACTTACTTTGGGACTAGCTCAATCAGTGTAATCTGCCCGTAAAAAAAAATATTGTTTCGTTTGTAGTGGTACTAGGTATATTTGTTACTCCGTTTCTATGAAGTGCCATACCTGTGCCGTAAGGTAGGCACTCGTAAGCACTTTGAGAACAGGGTCAGCTTCACTTGCCATTAAATACAGAGTTGCTTTAACTTAAACTTCAGCTTCAAAGTTACTGCCAACTTGAGAAGACGAGAATAGTCTTAGGTCACGATCTTTAGTACTCAGGGGGATACTCACTAGGTATTCACTAACATTGCAAATTAAATAATTAACTAGTTAAATACTGGTGGGTACGAATAATAATTTATTTTATTTATTAACTAGCCACGACTTCGTTCGCGTGGACTTTATGTCTCTGGACAATGCTCATCAGGCTGAACAAGTTTTACTAAGGCGTCATTTTTACATGTATATCTTAGAGTTTACCTGGACTATTATAGTTCTGCATCAGGTGTTCCATTTTGCAAAATCATTTATACCCTATATATTGCCCAGGCTTAACAGCTATATAACAAAAAAGTTTCATTGGAATCCATCCAGTATTTCCGGAGGTTAGCGTGTACAAACAGACAGACATTTTCTTTTTAATTTTTACTCTAACACAAAGTCTCTATCGCATTTTTTTTTGGAAATATTATTAATGTACAGACTCATTTTTTACTGTTTTATTATATGTAAAGATATGGATCAGTTACATTTAAATCCATATTTCTACATAATTTTCAATTCCGTTTTTGCTCTGTTAGGAAAAAATAAACGTAAAATGTACCAGCTGATTCTTTTCCCGCTCAGATCGAAGCCGATCAAAGGAATCTATGTACATGCGAATCGAATTATAACGCGTACGAAGTTTTTCTTTTCTCCCAGACCATCTTGTAAGAATCTTATGCAGTTCAGTAATCCTGCTCTGGGTCAGTAAAGTAGATAAGTAAAACCACCCAAAGGATTAATAGTTCGAAATTAGTAAGCTGACACTTAAGTTGGGTCAAAGCGGGATAAAAAAACAAACATTAAAGAAGTATATACAAGGTGGGCCAAAAGAAATCACCCTATTGGAATATGCTCTCATTTTTGCAAATGGCCGCCAATGTCAAATCTGTTTTGACATTTGTAGACTAGACAGATGCAAAATACAAGTGAACAAGCCATGGAGCGATACACTCCCCAAGAACGCGGAATAATCGTGTCTATTTTTTTGCGTAAAAAAATAGTTACGAAAACGGAATAAGGGACAATTCGTCTGTGGTGTTGGCGCAACGCGAATTCCGTCGCCGATTTCCCGGCCGTCCGACACCGACTGCGCAAACACTGCGCCGTTTGGCCACCAACCTTGAGGAGTATGGGACCACGCGAGACGTTGCCAAGAGTGGTCGGCCCCGGAGTGCCCGTTTTGCCGAGAATATCGCCGCTGTTGCCGAGGATGTCGAGTTGTCGCCGGAAACATCGACCAGACGCCGTGCCACGCAATTAGCCATCAGTCGGACGTCCCTAAGGCGAATTTTGGTCAAAGACCTGCGCATGTTCCCGTACAAAGTCCAGTCCGTGCATCAGCTGCTGCCTGCCGACCGCCAAACGCGCGTAACCTACGCCCAAGCCATCCTCAATCTCGAGGAAGAAGTGGACGATTTTTCGACCAAAATCATAATGAGCGATGAGGCTCATTTCCACCTCAGCGGGTACGTGAACAAGCAAAACTATCGCTTCTGGGGCACCGAAAATCCACGAGTGATACACGAGGAGCCATTACACCCGCTCAAGGTGACTGCATGGTGCGCTGTTCACGCTGGAGGTGTCATCGGGCCATTTTTTTTCGAGAATGTCGCTGGCCAAACGACAACAGTGGACGGTGCGCGCTATAGGGCCATGTTGACCGAGTTTTTTCTGCCGCAATTGGACGAATTAGGACTGAAGGACTCGTGGTTCCAACAGGACGGAGCAACGGCACACACTGCGCGAGCCACAACCGATATTGTGAAGGCGGCGTTCCCGGGTCGCCTCATCTCTCGTTTTGGCGATTTACACTGGCCCGCTAGATCGCCCGATTTAAGCGTTCTAGACTTTTTTTTGTGGGGTTTTTTGAAGTCCCGTGTTTACGTGAACAAGCCCGAAACTCTGGAATCCCTCAAGGACAACATTCGACATGAGTGCGAAAATCTGTCGCCCGAAGTTCTCGCCGAAGTAATGAAAAATGCCGTAAAACGAGCCCGTATGGCAATCAATTGTGACGGCGCCCATCTGGCCGATATAATATTTTCAACTTGACCAATAAAATTATAAAGGTTTATATAAATATAATCAAAAACAGAATTGAAGTTTTTCATTTATAAAAAAAAAAGAGAGCCAAACAACATCGGATGACTTCTTTTGGCCCACCTTGTAGTATCGAGATTATAGACATGTGTATAAAAGACTTTTCTACAATTTTTACATTACAACCACTAAAAATAATAAAAAACTATTGATTTGATCTGTATTGTATTTAGAACACAACAAATAATAGTGTGTACCTACTCGTATGTCATTCTCAAGAAAAAAGGAAAAGTCAATTTCTTGTACTACAATTTCGTTAATTCAAGTACGTATTAAAATAAATTTATTGCCACATTCTTGGAATAGCCTTAAACCGTTATTTATCGTGATTCGAACATGATTCGACATCTGTTGAGAAATCTACATACCGGAAAAAGGTTTTTATTTAAAAAGCCTGTTGAGGAATGCTAAACAATACTAAACATAGCAATAGCATAAAACATATAACTTAATTCTTTATTCTTGAATGTAAAGTATAAACGTGAGCCGATGAGCCGCTATATCCTTTTGGAGGAGATATAAACTGGTATAAAAGCGTATAAAGGGTAGTAAAAAATAAATCGGAAACATAAGCTTTTAACGTTGGCAAGTAAGTCTATTTAGTAAACTTATAAAACGCAATATTGTAACAATAAGAATACTAAAATTTAGAATTTTGTAACCGCGGAGCAATGTAGGAGTCATGGAACGATTTTTTTATTAAAGTTGCTCACTGTCTGTCTATAGGGCCTGAAGAATTTATTCGAAATATTTACCTACGGTAAGTAATGCTGGTTTAACACTGTATAGAGGTATAATTTGATATAATATAAGTTCTTTACAGGTATGTTGTTGTAGTGTGTAAGTGGTCAATACTGGTGCCAGATTTTTCAAGTTGTCTAAACTCATCTGATATAGCTTAACGACTACCAAATACCTACTGAAGACAGCCAGGCTCTCTAGAGTACTCGGGTCCGTGGTGTCGTTACTCACCAGCTCGCCACAAGCTGTCTGCGGCTTTATTATTATTATCTATATATAAAGAAAATTACCTGGTAATTTGACCTGCCTCTACACATTAAAGCATACCTCAGAAACTAGGCGAGGTACCCAAACAACAACAACGGAACATGTTGGGCTCTTATTATGAGATCATTTTCTAAGAACACTCTCTGTACGCAACAGCCTCAAGCTGTTGATAATACCAAGACATAATATGGGAAATTTGACATGTGTTCGCTAGTCGTCTATGTTACACAAAATTTTTATGTTAACGACTTCCAAAAAGAGGAGGTTATCAATTTGTCGCGATGTTTAAGTTTTTTATGTATTTTTACTGATTATTCGGAGATGCCTAGACCGATTTAGAAAATTCGTTTTTTTTTTGTTTAAAAGGGCATTCTTGTCAAGTTGTCCCATAGAATAGTTCCCATAAAATTAGTTGTGTAGTTTGGGGGTGAAGTCGGTTTTTAGTTAGGTCGTAAATTTTAGTCTTGAGGCATAGATGTATTTTAGATGAGAAGACACTGCGTAGTTTCCCGAACGCTGCCCAGCCGAGTTGGTTGGTTAAAAGACCTCTTCCTTGAAGCTGGAAGTTCCTGCCTGGATCAATAATAATTGTAAAAGGAAGCACTGGTACTGGCCTACAACTTCGAGGGTGGAGCTTACAACAAAAGCAGATAGGGGCGCAACATGGACATTCGACATTACTTTCGTTTGTCCATGTTCATTTTAATGCCGACTAGTTGGGAAACTCGATTTAGATCTTCGAACATAGTACCTACTTAAATCTTCTATCGATTCTGCCATGACAACAATAACGTCGGCAAATCGAGAGTGAGTGATATACCTACTCACTATTGATGTTGATGACAAATTTTAATAATTTCAAGTCCAGGAGCTTGAAGGCATCTACCAGTGCAACAGTGAACAGTTTCGGAGATATAACGTTGCTACTATGGACTAATTGAAAGTTCGAAATATAGTTTTTTTACAAGCTTTTACTTAACTTGCAATGTATTTTGTATGTATGTATGAATGTTTGTTTAGATCAAATCTTGCAACTCAATTTTCAACCAGTTGTCCTCAACCGATTTAGCTGAAATTTTGTATACTTGTGTAAAATGGATGACAATACAATATTATGAAGTCAATGATGAAGGAGCCGGGGGATATTTGACGAAACTCAGTTATAAAACAACATAACCTCTTTGAGTAGGACTCGTTTCAATTGTTTTGACGAGCACTTTATAGTAGATGATGCCTAGGGTCTGATCACGCCGACGGAAGGTGGTTGATGGAACAGTAATAAAACGACTCAACGCCATTGAGTTTAGGCTTATTTAGTATTTTAGCCTCACAATAAAAGCTTGTACAGAAAAAGATTTTTTTCAAAAAACTTATACTTACTATTTATATTTACTTTATATACTAAAGTTCCTTAAGACTGTGTGGGCATAACTCATTTAAGGTTGTAATTGATTGAGGCTCGCCCCCGATCCCCTGATCAGTTACCGGTCGCGACACGAATATTAAGTATCGTCCTCTTTACTGAAGAATTACTTCGGCGTATTTTATTTAGCATTCTTGCTTTACTGGGAATTTGAATTTTTTGTTAAATAACAATTTATTTTGCTCCCACGCTGCTCTAGGAAAAAGGTAGAACTCACGAGCTTCTCTTCTCGAGCAAATTGATAACACTTTAAAATGTCTTAAATTTAATTTTGTCTTAATTATTTAGAATGATGTTTCTCTATTATTAGGTACTAGAGGCAGCGCGCGGCTTCGCCCGCGTTAACCACGCGAGTGAAGTCGCAGGCGTGATGCAATATAGCCTATAGCCTTCCTCGATAAACGACCGAAAGAATTTTTCAAATCGGACCAGTGGTTCCTGAGATTAGCGCGTTCAAACAAACAAACAAACAAACAAACAAACAAACAAACAAACAAACAAACAAACAAACAAACAAATAAACAAACTCTTCAGCTTTATATACGAGTATAAGTATGGATTGTTTTTTATACAAAAAAAAGTATTACAATTACAAACGAGTAAGTATGTTGTGTCGTCACGTCAACATGTATTGCGCGCCTCATAAGCGGAGCCTTGAGGTAGTGCTTTACTCTCAACATTCAGGGCCAATGCATTTTTCTAGAGTTCTATTTTTTTGTGTACCTGCATTAAAAATGCATAATATTAAAATTGATTCATCAGAATTTGTACAAATTAAAGATCCCAAAAAACCCACTGCTGGGCATAAGCCTTTGTCTGCGCCATCCCGTTCTGTCCGCGGCCGCTGCCATCCAGTTCTTACCAGCGACTTGCCTGATATCGTCGACCTACCGAGCCACTGGACATCCCACACTGCGCTTACCATTTCTGGGATACCACTCGGTGGGTTTTTAAAAGCTGATGATGATGATGAAAGATCCCAAATAGCAAGGATTCATATTACTGCTATACTTGAATTTCTTGAATGACTTGTTTTTTATTGAGCTTTAATTTTAAAGCATTTGTTGCGATCTTTAATCAAAATTCTCGCCTTCAAAAATATACCTACCTAACAAGGTAAAATCCTTGGACGAACGTTCCCCCGTATTTTCGTCAAAAAATTAACTCGCTTATCTTTTTACAATTAAAATCCCTTCCGGGAAATGACAAGGGCAAAGGAGATTAAAACTGTAAAAATATTATCAAATTTAGGACATTATTTATATACCCCACCGCAATTTAAATTTCGTACACATAGAAGCGCAAAAATAAGCATACAGTGAACCCAGATCATAATACTTTTTTCAGTATAACAGAAAGTCTTTTTAATGTTCGCGAATTTTCAGAGCAAGTTTAACGAACCAAAGAGTACCTATTTCACTAAATATTTCGATAAAATGTGAATGACAATGCACCATAGATTAAAATTAAATATTAATTCACAAATTGAAAACAAAGTCCAAGCACGCGACACCGCAGGGGCAGCGATGCCTTGACCGCTGCGTCGCGTGTGTAAACACTGCAAAACACATAATATAGATATTTACTAGCAGTTTATGGTAAAATCCTAACTAATATTATAAATGCGAAAGTGAGTTTGTTTATTTGGTTTTTTATTTGATTGTTACCTCTTCCCGCTTCAACTACTGAACCGATATGGATGAAATTTGGTATGGATATAGTTTGAGACTCAGGGAAGGACATAGGGTACTCTTCACCTCAAAATTTCCACGGGGAGTTAAGCCCGCGAGCACAGCTAGTTTTATATAAAACAAAAAATACCATTGAAAAAAAATTTTTTTTTAGACAGCTTGAATATTGGTTTATTAATCAAGTAGCAATAGGCATTTCAAATATAGGGGTGCGAGCGTGGTGGGGACATCTCAATATCTCTTTCGTACGCGCGAGGCCTCATAGCGTGACGTCAAAAATGCTGTACTTGCATCCTTTTTCTGTTACTTGACAGTTTCCCGTTCCATCAGATTTTGAAGGCTTATATTGTAACTCACTTATTAGGCCAGGTTAAAAAAAAAACTTTTTGTTCTCGGTTTCGGTTTATGTTACTTATTGATATAAACTAGTAGTTCGCCACGAACTTAGACCACGCGATTATTATTTCAGAATAATGTACCTGATTTAGATAAATTATCGGCGCAGGTTTACCGATATGCGGATTCATGGTTTTGACCAAATTTCCAAAATAGTTGCCAATCACAGCCCTTTCTTCAAATGACTTTCGATCTAGCTCTGAAATGTCAGGAGCAGCTTTCAACCATACAATCCCATGGATATGAGGTCTACCGTGATGCTGAAATTCAGTTCTATATCAGTAGTCTTTCACCGAAAAATTACCCATCATTGTTCAAATGACAAAGTCAGCTCGTTGTTGGAAAAACCAGAAAACTGTTAATGGGTTTTCGTTTAAATATTTATTTGTATTGCCATGGCTCTATGCCGCTGCTTGGTTTTTTACTCTCTTCGTGAAGCTACTTCGCGGGCTTTGGCTGTTGTTGATCTCTTGTTAGTTCGTAGCATAATTACTAATACTACTACAGAAGCACAGACAAGCAGCGATAGCGATTAAACGAAAGTTCGCTCAACAAATTTGCTAAATTTAATAAACAAGCCAACAATCAATCAAAATAAGCAAAAACTGAAAAAAAAAACTAATTGTAAAATAAGCAAAACCCTTTTTTTAAGTCGGCTAAATATGATAAAATTTATAGAACTACTTATGAAACTCAAAATAATAACCATAATAGTTATTCAGAGAAATTACTTCGTGGACCCCAGGGGAGATATGTATTTTTAAGAAAGTTGTTCAAAGTCAAAGTCAAATTCAAAAGTCAAAGTCAAAAATTTTTATTCAATGTAGGATAAATTTATCTCTTATTGAAGGTCATTTTTTTTAAATATTATTTTAGTGCAAAAGCTAAAAACTACTAGCGTTTCGGAACGTTCAGTAACCCGGACTCAATTCACCCGTAAATAATTTCAGTATATTTTATAAAAAGATTTGTATTGTACATCCGTCACGGCTCAGTCAGCTAGACTTCGCGAGTCACCCTAAATCCGTTTAAGTATTACGTATAAAAAAGTTGTTCAAAAAACATCGTTTTTATAATGGCAACAAAAAAGCCTAATGACATTTCTGAAAATATTTTGATATGGCGAATATATGACACTTTTAAAATTTTAAACCCCCATATTTCCGCCATTTTGAAAAATTTCGAAAAACTGGCTCGGCATAGAAATTATATTTAGTTGCTGAACCTGCTTACAAAATTTCATGAGAATCGGTTAAGAAATGCGACCTGTAGGCGAGAACAGACAGACAGACGGACGAAAGAATTTTTGGCTAATCTCGAAACTGAGACGCTTCGCTCGCTTCGCTCACTCGGTCAATAATAAAAATATTTGAGTAAAATACCGTATTTCAAAAGCCCCCGATTGTCAAGAACACCATCGAATGATGAGTGGATATATGGATATCCGTAGCGCCATCTATTATTTGCCAGCGGGGGTTACTTCATAAAAGAATACGGCAGTCATCTATATTTTTATGTCAAACCAAATAAGACTTTATCATCATACGTTAGTGTTGAATGTTGCTTGACACTGAAATGCGGATACGCAGTAACGTCCGTCTTACGTACCGTTTTTGGAGTAACCCAGTTTGGCTTTTAAGCGTTAATCCCCAGTAACTTTAAAACAGCTCAACCGATTTTCATAAACATAGCTAAGAATTTTAAAAGAATTTGCTTTCACTTAACGAAACCGCAACGAAATCGGTCCCTCCGTTCGAGCATTAAAATGACACAGACAGAGAGACAAACAGACAGGTAGACATAAGCGTCAAACTTACATTATAACACCTCTTTTTTGTCGGAGGGCAAAAAAAATGCATCACAAAAAAGGCGATAAAAAGGGACAGATTATGACGTCATTCCACTTATGAAGGGCACGAGTACTTAACATTTTTACAACTGACACGTGAGGACTTAATTCGCATACATTAATAATTTAACACGCTGAATTTTATTCTTACATTTACATACTTATTATGCTGTATATTAAATATCCAATTAAGAAATTTTAACAACCGTAACATATGTGGTGTTAATTTGCACCTAACAAAATGGGAAATTCGTCGTTCCGTCTTTGGGTGATGCATGCTTGTACTGTACAGACCTACGGAGTATTTATACCATAAAATAAAAGTACAGTTACTTTATATAATTAATGCTACATCAGTCAAACTGATAGCGCTGTCTTATCGAATTTATATTTTTCATCGCAAGCAAGTCACGGTTGCGAGCTACAAAAATTCTAAGATGAACGTCGCTTCTCTAGGTATTTAAAGTTAAAATTGTAACAAATCTGTGCAGAAAAAGAAGCTGGTACACATGAGATAATCATGAGACACTGCCTGGTAACAGACAGACAGACAGAGAGACAGCGGAGTCTTAGTAACAGGGTTCTGTTTCTACTCTTTAAGTACGGAACTCTGCAAAAGATACTTATAATTTTAATTGAACTTTACCCCAAGCAGCGTTTCAAACAATAATATCTCTGTTTATTTATTGTCCTCCACTTTTTTACTCTCCTTTGTAAAGGACACTAACAATATTTTGGCCTTTGTATAAAATTTTCCTTTATTCTTCCTGGGGTGAAATTACTACATCCTTTTGTGAGAGAGCGTGTGGATGTTATTTTAGTCACTGTTTTTATACACTTTTACCGTCTTTCAAGATTGTGTGGCCAAGTTACAACGTCAGAGATTTATGTCACTGAGAATACAAATTTTGAGGAAGTTTCGAGGACTCCCTTATGATGTCCACCTATAGGTTTATGTAAAGAATATCGAGGTAACGTTTAGGAATATGGCTGGACTGTTACTGGGATAAAGAGTTTGTGGGAACTCCACCTGTCCCGGCTCAGTAAAGGTGTGTTCCCACATGAAATGAGCATAGTAGAGGTCGTAGAGCAAAACATTAAATAAGAAAAGAGAATAAATTTATTTATTATACAACAGAACTCATACTCATATACAAGAAATTACAAGTACTTACTTAGATATCTTATACCTTTAAACGAGCAATTCTTGTATGTATATATGTATATATATTTATTTATTTATAAATTTCTCTGATCTCGAAAACGGCTCTAACGATTTCGCTGAAAATTTGTATATGGGGGTTTTTGGGGGTAAACAATCGATCTAGATTAGTTTTATGTTTGAGAAAACGCGTGTTTTCGAGTTTTCATGCGTTTTTCCACGCAGAATATGGTCGCTAATTTCGTCGCGCCGCGACCGCCTTGAATAGCGACGGCTAGAAAGAGTGTTACGGGTTCAAATCCCACTCGGTGACTTACTTTTGTTTTTTTTTATGTTTAAGTTTATTTTTTTTTTTTATTTTGCATTGTTTTTAGACAAGTTAAAAAAAAATTAGTTAATATTTGAGATGTAACCGAGCAAAGCTCGGTCGCCCAGGTACTAATTAGTATAAGAAGTTAAAGAGGAATGAGTCAGAATGATGAGGAAGAAATGTGTCTGGAATTTAGGTATGAAATTTGGGGATAATGAAATGATAGAAATAAGGTGGGCAAGAAAATGAAGGAGCTTATTGCAACATTGTTACAAGTTATTCGAATTTTATATTTCTCTCGAGCGAGGGAATGCAGCAAGCATTATTGCTACCGTGGCGCAGCAAGATCTTTTTATTTTATACTTAACTAGCCGAAGCCCGCAACTTCGTTCGCGTGGACTTTATGTCTCTGGAAAATGCTCATCAGGTTGAACAACTTTTACTAAGGCGGCATTTTTATATCTCTTATAGTTTAGCTGGACCATTATGGTTCTGCATCAGGCGTTCCATTTTCCAAAATAATTTATACCCTACATGTTGCCCAGGCTTAATAGCTATGTAACAAAAAAAGTTTCATTCGAATCCGTCCAGTATTTCTGGAGATTAGCGTGTACAAACAGACAAACAGACAAACAGACAAACAGACAAACAGACAAACAGACAAACAGACAAACAGACAAACAGACAAACAGACAAACAGACAAACAGACAGACATTTTTTTTTAAATTCTTACTCTTATACTACGTCTCCGTCGCCCCCACTATTTTTTTTGGAAATATATTTAATGTACAGACACACTTTTTTTACTGTTTTATTATATGTATAGATTTACTTAAGATTTTTTTTAAATATAAAGACTTTATTCCATTAAATAATTATTATTTAGGTTTCGTATCTCACTAAGCAAAACCTTGCTTCAAAACTTTTTTGAACTCCCATAATAGTCTCTGATTCAGAGGTGGACATAGCTACGATTTTAACCAAATTTGATCTAATGCCATATTCATCTATTCCTGTTTTTAACCAAGACTCCATATCAACTCTGATGCATATAATAAAATAGAAAATATTATTTTTTATTTTATTCTTTGTACTAGATTTTATTATGAGGCCAAAAAACTTATTAATTCAAATGAAATAAGCCCAAACTCGATGGAGTTGCGTCGTTTTATTACTGAGTTCCATCGACCACCATCCGTCTCCGTGATCAGCCCCTAGGCATCATCTACCGTAAATTGTTCATCAAGACAAATCAAATAAGTCCTACTCAATGAGGTTATGTTATTTTATAACTGAGTTCCGTCGAATATCATTGGCATTATAATATTGTATTGTCATCCAACTTACATAGGTATGCAAAATTTCAGCTAAATCGGTTGAGGATCGGCTGGTTGAAACTTGACTTGCAAGATTTGACCTAATCAAACATTCATACAAGAAACTATACATCAATTAATTAATTAATTATAATAATACAGATACATTTTCACGTCTATATCCTTGACGGGGTAGACAGAGTCCAGGGCCGTTAGGCCCAAAGACCACACTTAGCGTGGTGGTGGGCGTTAAGATGGAAAAGGAATCAAAATAGTGATGGGTTGCTAGCCGCATCGCCTATTACCATGATTCAAATCTCGCCCATTCCCTCGATCGGCTCTTACGATCTGCGCGGGAAGAGAAGCAGCTGGTACATTCTACCTTTTTTTTTCTCCCAGCATGCATGGAAGAAATTTTTTTATACTATAATAATAGTATTAAAAAAATCTGGCCTTTCCATACGCAAGTGCGCAAATACCCGGGCAATATAGCCCGTGGTTTGATTTATTACGGGTATATCCCTTCCACGTTGTATATATAAATATCTATAAGACGTATAATAATTGGCCAAGTGCGTCTCAGGCCACGCGCAGTGAACTGTTCTGTAGTTGCGAATGCTAACTTTGAGTTCTTGCCACTAAAAACGTCTAAAAACTAATATCTATTGAATTTGTATGAAAATTTCTTTTTTCAAGTACATTTTATAAGTTGATCGCCTATAACTTTTTAATTTGTATACCCTACTTGCACTGATAGTTTTCCTTCAAACTACATTATATATACTATGATTGTGATTTTTTTCACGTGGCCACATATAACCGTTTAGCAGATAGAGGGGGGGGGACACTTGACTCGAACAAAAATTTGAACTTTAAACCCAAAAATTTCAGAAACGAGGATCCCTAAATCGAAAAATGGTGTTCACAAGATAATATTTTTGAAAGATCTATTCAACGATACCCCACTCAATGTGTTTTTCGAGAAAAAAATATTGACTACGTCTTTACTTGTATGGCAGCTACCCTGAAAAATTTTTTGTTCCATATTTTATTTTACGACTTTTTTGCCATAATTAATATACATATCCATGCCAAATTACGGTTTTCTAGTACCAATAGTTTCTCTGTAGGACCGTGGACGGACAGACAGACATTCAGACAGACATGGCGAAACTATAAGGGTTCCTTGTTTACTACGGAACCCTAAAAATGTCGTCTATGCAAAAGTTGTTCAGCCTGATGAGCATTTCTGTCTACGCGATCGAAATCGCAGTCCGCAGCTAGTTTAAAATAAAAAAGTTAACAATAATAATTAGCAGAATCGCAATTTTAATTGACATTTAATTAAATCGTACGTACATTGAGCATCGTCTAAGTTGTGAATGTTGAAATCTGATCGTTACCCAAGTCACGGCTTCGGCGAGAACTGTCCAAGTTCCACTCAGAACAAGTTGGCTCGGCGCGAGATTAGTTGTCATCCAGAGATTTACCTTTCAACGCGCGGAAGCTTTGTAGGTATTTAGGTAGAATTTCTAACTAGGGCAAAATTTGCACTAGTTTATACTTACTCATTTTCACCACTGCATATTATTTTTATATTATATGTAACATGAAATAGGCCATTTTACTATGTTTTTGATTAATATTTTATATTTAAAAAAATACCACTGAATATAAATCTTTTTTTTGAACATGCAGTGCATCCTTTTTCTGTCACTTGACTTACTGTAACTTGTCAACGAAATAATTAAATAAAAAAACCACTGACTTCATTTTGCTTCAGAAGTTTCTACCATATCTCTTCATCATATTTTCACCAATTTAAAGAATATATATAGAATATACTATTTAATTCAGAAATGTTCGCGGGAGAGGTAAACATAAGTAAAACTTAACGAAACTAGAGCAGAACAACTCCCTAATTATTATGACAAAAGCTGAGTAGGCTGTGGGACGGATCACTTCGTAAAGATTACGTTTCCCCATTTCGTTGCTTTTGTCTCTTGTTTTATTAAATTAATGGAAGGCCTTTCAAATATAACTTGTTTATTCAGAGCCGGATTTCAATGTCTGGAGGCCCCGGCGCAACAAAAGAGTGGAGCCCCCTGTCCCCAAATTATTTTCCAAATAAAATAATCAATTTTATTAGTCGAGTTTTTCAATTAATAATTTATTGTGAAAAAAAAGTAAATAGCGAAAAAAAATCGAAGGAAGAGTTGTTTACTAGTTGGAATTTTAAAGATTTTTTTTCGAAGTCTACTGTGGAGGTCCCGTTGCTATAGCCCCGGTTGCCCTCCCCTGAACCCGTCCCTGTATTTATTTGTCGGTTAGACGCAATGACTACTTGGATTTTTACTAGACTAAATAAGAAATTGATGTCTTCAATCCCGCAAATATAAAAGGATCTAAGATTTGTCTGTGGCGGAGATTTGTTTTAATCGCTCAATCATAAAAGATTGATATGAAGAAAAGAAATACAATTAAATAATGTCTGTATTATCTACCCATATTTTCTTTAGCTCATAATGGTAGATTAAATTGTCAAAAGTCATGCTGACTCCATTTAGTTAAAATATTATTTATTTACACAGGAATAGTTGCTATAGTCATTTAAAGATATGTACGAATTTATTAACAATTTATTCGACCGTTAGTTGGAAAGATGGAAACTGTATACGCTAGTCTAGCGAAGAAAGTCATTTACTCCCACGTCGAGAAGTACAGACCAAACTAAGTAATTAGCGAACTACTCACCTACAGTGTTTTTTAAATACTTTTTTCCAAAAGAAAATATGCCTTATTGATTGAATCTTAACTCACTATAATTTACAAATTAGGTACCTTATGTGTTACCAGTGCTATAATATTATCAGAGATCGGAATCACGGATGATATGATGATGGCTATCAACAGTATGGATATGACTAAATTTCCCAGGATTTCTTAAGGATCGGTACCTTAGTAACTGATGTTGATATTACTAAGATTTCTAATGAAGATTATTCTACTGTTTGTAGTATACACAATCTTTCTCTTTATATAAATAATGTTATAGACTTTTAGTCATATCCATACTTTAAATAGCAATAGCACCTTTGAATCCGATCTCTGAATATTACAAATGGGAAAGTTTGGATTTATGAATGTATGTGTGGATATGTTCGACTTTCATGCCAAAACGTCTGAACAGGTTGGCATAAAATTGAGCATATAGATAAGATAGTACCTGGGCGACCGAGCTTTGCTCGGTTACATCTCAAACATTAACTAATTTTTTTAAACTTGTCTAAAAACAATGCAAAATAAAAAAATATATATAAACTTAAACATAAAAAAAAACAAAAGTAAGTCACCGAGTGGGATTCGAACCCGTAACACTTTTTCTAGCGGTCGCTATCCTTAACCACTGAGCTAAATCAAGGCGTTCGCGACGCGACGAAATTAGCGACCATATTCTGCGTGGAAAGAAAAACGCATGAAAACTCGAGAACACGCGTTTTCCCAAACATAAAACTAATCTAGATCGATTGTTTACCCCCGAAAACCCCCATATACAAATTTTCAGCAAAATCGTTAGAGCCGTTTTCGAGATCACAGAAATTTATGAATAAATATATATATATACATACATACATACAAGAATCGTTAGAGCCGTTTTCAAGATCACAGAAATTTATGAATAAATATATATATATACATACATACATACAAGAATTGCTCGTTTAAAGGTATAAGATAAAAGAAAAGTGTATTAATGTTTATTATTTTAGTTTAGTTTACATAAAAATTTTAATGAAGGACGAACTTTCATAAAGATATAACTTACGAGTATATTTATCCCATATAAGTAAAAATAGGTAAATAACAAGTATAAAAATTAAGTAATCGGCAAAATTTTAATTTAAAAAAAAAAACAGAATTTTTCTTCCCTATGTACTTTTCTATTTTATTTATTTTTATTTACCAAATAATGTACACGAAAAGTGTATACAGAGAATTCATAAATAAAAAAATACACAATCTACAAATAAACACTGATAAAAAAGTATGGTTGCTAGTAGCAAAAATGTTTACTACACGTTACCAATCTAAAAACCGATTTCACCCCCTAACCACTGTATTTATATCTAGATATCTGTAGTTGTATCTTATATCTAGATATCTGTACCGTGCCCTAACTATGTAGATACAAAACCGATTTTGATAAAATTTCTATGGGATCGCCTCGCAAGTGTACCCTTTCCGAATCGGTCCAGGCGTTTTTAAATAATCGATGATCAATCATAACAAAAGAACGTGACGAATTGATTACCTCCTCCTTTTTTAAGTCGGTTAAAAAATCCTACGTGAAAAGCAAGACATCTCATTCTTCATAACGTTTTCCATCTTGTTAACCTTTGGGTATTTCTAAGAATCGGATACCTCGACACGGGAAGTAAGTTTTCCAAATCCCAAATAGGATTGTAGGGGAGGCGAAATCCTCATTCATCACGAACCTAAGCTTTGAACACCCATCCCGAAAATATGCCAGTCAACTTTATACATTACCGTTTTCCTTTCACCTCTTTTTTTCAATGTCATTTCACAACCAGCATTGTATGGTTCACAAATGAGTAAATGTGATATTCTGACTGTAGAAATATAGTTACCAACGGTAATATAAATTGACGTCGTTTCGATAAGAATTGCACGAATTTGTATTTTTTTTATTCGGATGGTATTTTTGGAACTGTATTTAATCATTTGTGTTTGTTTATGTCATAACGCATTATCATAATTCATTACTCATGAAGTTAGAGGGTAAAAGGTGAAACATTAACATTTTAGTCACAGGATGTTACGTCACTGACTATTGCTATATCTTTTTATAAGTAACTATGGTGTGCCATGCAAGTTTTTGATTTTACATGATTTGGCGAATTTTTTAAATATATGCTGACTTTATGTCAAAGTACTTTATGTCAAAATTCCGCGGCCAATAACGAATCTAATTTTAAAAGTTATACTTGTAGACTAAAAATGGTCGTTAAGTTATTTTTTAAGAGGTCAATATATTTTGCTACCTTCTTTCTACAGATAAAGATTTAAAAAAAGATAAAAATATTTTACAGGGTATTAATGTTGCTTTATAACATGGTTTTTACGGCAACATGCAACAAGAGCCTACATACCTGTAGATAAATCTTACGAAGTACACATAATTCCATGGTCTTACCACTAGGCAATTAGGCATCTCTAGCTCATTTAAGATTAAATTAAATCAAAGTCAAAACTCATTTATTATCTTTAGCTATTATGTCACTTGATTTGTCAATTTAATTTCGATTTCGTAGTAGTTTTTTGCGTCAGATTTTTTTCAAAATTGGTCCAGCAGTTTGCACGTGAAGATTTACAAACATACACACACAAACACACACACACACACACACAAACTTTCGCCTTAATAATATTAGTCTGATAAATCTTTAGTAACAGGGCAACATCAAACCAAACCAATCAACAATAAACATTGCCTTGGTTAATTGGCACTGGTTTGCTGCCACCTGGTACTTACTTGTTGACTCAAACGATCGAGTTTTGGTTGAATGAATTTATTACTCTTATTAAATCACTACCTAGTAACCTTCCTTAGAAGAATGACCATAGTTTAAAACTGAACAAAGTATCAAAAAGACCAAAGTTTGAAAATGTCCATTGTGCTAATAAGATGGCCATGGTGTTAAATTGTTAAAGAAACTAAATATCAACAGAAGGTAAACATCTAATGCCGCTGATTGATTTACGCTGGTCATTCTTTACATCCTATATCAGTCCACTGCTGGACTAAAGGCCTCCAAAGGAAGCATTTACTCATAATTGTCCTTCTGTGGATGTCGTAGAAGGCGACTTAGGAAATACAAGCTAAACAAAGCTTATAAACATTAATTAGACCTCTCCTACTCGTCTGGCTAGCGAGGAGAGTGTAAGCCAAGTCCTCTGGCTGCTCTGGCAAAGTATGCCTCTGGTAGGTAATACAGAAATAGTCGTGCTCCTGCAGGGTAGACAAAAAACCTGATGATGATGACTCATAATAATGAGAGTTTGCTTTCATCTAGTATGTACGTACGTATGTACTATATAGATTAGGGAACCGACAATTATTTGATAGATTTCAAAGAAGATACATTTAATCTATAAAATGTTAGGCGGATCACAGATCTTAATTCATCGTCTGATGTATCGAAACAGGGTCAAGCTTTTGGTAACAATGTTTAAAACAAAAATACTGTTAATATTTTTAAATTAGTTTTAGATACACTTTATCATCAAAGTAACTATAACGCCCGAGATATTATGAGGATCTAAAAAAGGCGTAAAAAGATTAATTTATGGTAAACTACGCAATTATGACCCCACAGGCATCCATTGGCATGATAAAATTGACATCAGGTATTGCATTTATAGCGATAAGTCCGCCTTTGGCCTATGTTGTTTCTTGTTGTTGTTGTAATTGGAACGAAGTTCCTTATCGCGCGTTGCGAAAGGGGGCTACACGGAAAAAATTAAGACCAAAAGTTGTAACGACACTTTTTGCTATAGTTGTAAGCCGTGCGGCGTGCGCGTCTTTCTCTGTCTGTCCCTCTCTCTCTCTCGAACTTCGTTCCATCCGGGTGTCCCTTGACACCTCTCAAGTTTTTTTTTATGTTTATCGTGGTGCAATAAAGCTAATTTGTATTTGTATCAGATGGTTCATATGCCTATTTAAAAATGTAGATATAAAAAGGAAATATTTTTTGATACCATTAGTAGTGGTTTCAATCCTAGACCGCTGATAGCCAATTAAGCAATAAACGTCCGTGGATGGTCCGTTGTTAACATCGCTTCGTTGTTTAAACTCGTTAGTTTTGCAAACGATAATATTTCTTTCATCAATCATCATCAGGTCTTTTTAGTCTCCACTAAAGGAGCACGACCCTCTCTGCGCTACTAGGGCCACACTTGACCAGAGCAGCCAGAGGATTTGGCCTACACTCTCCACGCTGGCCAGACGTGTTGGAGAGGTCCTACTGATGTTTATAAGCTTTATTTAGCTTGTATTTTCTAAGTCGCCTTCTACGACATCCACGGGAGGACTTTGAATGGTTCTATTCTACTCTGCCGGAAACCACACGGCAACTTCTTTATTTTAATTAATATACATTTCATTCTACAATGTTCACTACACATAATGTCAAGTTATAATTACAATTAAAACCCACCCTGTATCGTTTCTGGTGCAAAAGTACCCAAAACGCTAGCTGTATTACCACGCTGTATTGCAATGGCCATCCTTTGCACCAAAGATAATTGATCTTTTTTTATGTATCAATATATATAGTTTATTCAGCCTTAATTTCTTCTTACATTAATCCGTTTTAAATTATAAGTAATTTAAGTATATTTGTTAATAAAATAATTTTTAACGTTTTTAATTAAGACCTCAAAGGTCACACAGTAGTGTAGATTTTGCATCTGCCTTTGTGCTTTTGTTATACTCGTAAATGTCGAAACCTTTTAATTTCAACATTAATTCAGCTGATACCTATCTCCACATTTTTTAAACCAAAAACCAATCCAAATTTTTATAAAGAAAGCATAAACTAAAAAAATATAAATACATCATAAAATGGAGGGTTTTTTAAAACTAATATTATGAATATCAAATAAACATCTGTAAATCTAAATTAGATTACAAATAGCGCTCTATTCTAGTATCGAAATGGATACTTTGATTGAACCAAAATCCTAGTTACCACTATTTTCGTCAAATTTGTGTTTGAAATTCTCAAAGGAACATGTTGTTAGGATAAACGGAAAATTATCCGATATTTTGGACATAGCTGGAGCATGTTACACTATAAATACGCTATAAAGGCATGTTCAGATATAATAGGTGTATTATTTACGTAGGTACACCTGCCTTTGCTGATAGTTAATTTGATTGACCAATTAATAAACACATTATGAAAATCTTGGACGTAATATCATGCTTTTGTTTTATTTTGCTAGACATTTAATGAGAAACTGTATTAAGGGAGGAGAATTATAGATACCTACAACCTACCACTCATACAACACAGTACAATCGCTTTTATCTTAGGTCGTTTGAATCCTTAGCTAAATGTTACTTGGGACACTAAGGTTCTGTTTTCGAGATTTTCTTCTAAGCTCAGGAAAGTCTCATGTTCACATAAAAAATATGTATTTGTTCATCAAATATTGAACCATAAAACTCAGGCAGATTTTTTTTGTTTAACTTACCTGAATACGGCTTTTCGAGGAAACGTAAAATAGACAAAACGGATATTACTCGGATATTACTTGAGTATCGTGTGAAATATCGAATGAGCGGGACGGCGAATCGGATTAACCCTCATAAACCCTTAAGAAAATGCGACCTAACTGTTTATATCCCCTATGGATTTGCCGAGTAAAATCTGCTTTATTTTTATATGAACCCTTTTCTTAATCTTTGATTTTGGGGCTCAATGGATTTCTGTGTGAGTCTATTGCAGTATCTTTAAAGACGAAAAAGATTTTCTCCGTTATTTTTTGTATCTTGTTTGTTTGTTATTACTTTATTGTACCAACAAAACATGAATACTTACAAAATAAGAATTATCGGCGGACGGTCACTAATTGAAACTTATTTAAGGTAATTATTATCGAAGAGTATTTTATACTTATTACAATAATGAAATACAATAATGACTGAGACTGACACATATCGAGGTATGGTCCACGAAAGGATCACTATCTATATGCATACAAATTTAAGCTATAATATCACATAGCATACTGGTTTAATCGTTTTTAAGCATAACGTCCTTTCGCATAATGGAGTATGCATTATTATGCATACTCCATTATGCCAAAGCATATTAGGACAAAAAAATTATGCGAAAAAAAGGGGTCCCTCCGCGAAAGTATAGACAAAGTACATACAATTCCATGGTATGGTCTAAGATCTATGCAGGATCAAAAGAGGTAAGAATATAAATCATATCGTGTTGTACTAGCATCCAATCGAGACTAACTCATCAGAATAACGTTCGATTGATAGGTATTCATTTTGAGGGAAAATTAGCAATTTTTTATTATGATTTACTTAAACGAGGGACAAATTTACTCTATCCCACATGTAGTTTTGTTTTGCTAAGTGTATGGCGTAGGCTTTGTGTTCTGAAATAAAGATATAAACAAAAAGTTCACAATATACCTACAAATTAATTGAAATAACTGCAAATGTCAAATACTCCCATGCTGGTCTGGGAGAAATAAAAAAAAACTTAGAATGTACCAGCTGCTTCTCTTCCCTAGCAGATCGTAAAAGCCGATCGAGGGAATGGGCAAAAATGCAAATCATGTTAACAGGCGATGCGGCTAGCAACCCATCACTGTATTGATTGCTTTTCCATCTTCTCGCCCACCATGACGCTAAAAGTGGCTTTTTGGGTCTTGCGGCCCTGGGCTCTGCATAGAACCGAAAGACCCAAAATGCTCTGTCTGCCCCATTAGGGATAAAGACGTGATAGTATGTATGTGTGTATGTCAAATACCAGCGAACTACGAGTATGTACGTTGCTAAGGTAAAATGGATAGCAACAGCGAAAGGGTAAGTAATATGATTTTAATGGGTTGTCGGGGAGCAATCTCGGTGTCCCTTGCGTCAATTATTCGCAACCTACCGACGGCGGGTGATGGTTTTTGTAGTAACGTGGCCATTATATGGTATCATTTAGGTTAAATATTTGAAACCTTTTGCTAAACGAAGTTTTATTTATTTATTTACTAATTTATGTACACGGAAAATGTATAATTCAAAAATAAGCGGCCAAGTACGAGTCGGACTCGCCCATGAAGGGTTCCGTAGCAGCAAGTAACATAATATAAGTCTTGTAGTGTGTTTTTTGTTTATTTTTTTATTTGAGTTGATTGAATGAAAGGTAATTTGCAGTTTATGATTTATGACGTGTATTAAAAAAAAACTACTGACTAGATCTCGTTCAAACCAATTTTCGCTGGTAGTTTGCATGGTAATGCACATCATATATATTTTTTTTTGTTTTATCGTTCTTTTATTTTATGAGTTACAGAGGGGGGACACATTTTTCCACTTTGTAAGTGTCTCCCGCGCAAACTATTCAGTTTAGAAAAAAAAAGTTATTAAAAACCTCAATATCATTTTTGAAGACATATCCATATATACCCCACACGTATAGGTTTGATGAAAAATAAATTGTTAAATTTCAGTATAAAGTATGAGGAGTTGGGATTTTTTTCTATTTCTGTGTAAAAAACTTAATGCGGTTCACAGAATAAGTCTATTTACCTAGTTTCAACAGTATAGTTCTTATAGTTTCGGAAAAAAGGCTGTGACATACGAACGGACAGACAGACAGACAGACATGATGAATCTATAAGGGTTCCATTTTTGCCATTTGGCTACGGAACCCTAAAAATAAAAGTAGTACTAAGGCACTTCTTATCTCAAAAGAGAAATTTGAAACTCATAAGGGAGTCGAGCTGTGGATTTCCTTTGACTGATATAATGATGAAAAGCTAAGTACGTCAAAAAATGCTCGATGGCATAATCTTAAGATGCTCGTCAAAGCTCGCATCGTAACTTGCACCACTCGCATTTTTTGACCCTCCGAATACAACGGTTGCCTAAGAAACTATAGCTAGGCTAAGCGTTTGTCGCATTTCAAAGTCGAATCTCTAACTAATCGCAGAATTCAAATGGATCTCAAGTTTACATGGAAGATATTTAATAATGCATTAGATTGTCCGCGACTTTTAGGTAAATTTAAATTTCGAGTGCCATACAGATATCCCCGTAATAGTATCGAACCATTTAGTCCCTGTCTCCGTAGAACTAAATTCGGCGCAAACTCACCAGTGCCAAGGCTCAGTAGACTGATTAACGAATTGAGTACAATGATAGATATTCAGGCTGACTCGTTTGGCAGGATACGGAACACTGTTTGTCAATATCTAGCAACTAATCAAATTAGTTATTGATAGGAATTATATCTGTTCATGACATTTAGGTTAACTTCTTAAGATTTTTTTTACGCATGTCGTGTTTACCTGTAAGTGTTTGTTACATTAAGTAAAAATCTTGTATGTAAAATTTTAGAATTAAGTAACAATGTAAACAAATGTTGGTAAGCCATAATCAATAAATAAAAAAAAAAAAAATAGGCCATCACCGCTTCTTCATACCTAATTAAGGGAGTTGTTCCTAGAACCGGGACAAAAGAACAAGTTTCTGTGATTTATGCGGTTGAAGTATTTATGTTTCTCCCATGCTGGTCTGGGAGAAATAAAAACACTTAGAATGTACCAGCTGCTTCTCTTCCCACGCAGATCGTAAAAGCCGATCGAGGGAATGGGCAAAAATGCAAATCATGTTAACAGGCGATGCGGCTAGCAACCCATCACTGTATTGATTGCTTTTCCATCTTCTCGCCCACCATGACGCTAAAAGTGGCTTTTGGGTCTTGCGGCCCTGGGCTCTGCATAGAACCGCAAGACCCAAAATGCTCTGTCTGCCCCATTAGGGATGGAGACGTGATGGTATGTATGTATGCGGTTGAAGACAAAGCACAAACAAGGCATTACGTCATCAGCCAATATTAATATCTAGCTGAAATATATATACCTATGGATCAAATTTATTGCTATATCGGACTTGCCGTACAAATAGTTATTACGTCGATATAACTTATTTCAATCTTATTGATACCTACGAAGAATATGTTAACATAAAAAATGAAAATAAAATTTTTTTCTTTATAGATATCAATCAAAATAATATCGCCTTGTGGGGTCCGGCAGAGTAAAATAGGACCACTCCAAGTCCTCCCGTAGATTTCGTAGGAGGCTACTTAGAAAATACAAGCTAAACAAAGTTTATTCAACTCTTCAACCCGTCTGGCTAGCGTGGAGAGTGTAGGCGAAGTCCTCTGGCTGCTCTGGCAAAGTATGGCTCTGATAGTAGGTATAGAGACGGTCGTGCCCCTGCAGTGGAAACTAAAAAGACCTGACGATGATGAGGATGATATTTTAACCTCTCTGACTTTTTGATTAACATTCGTTTTATAAAAAAGCCACCGAATAGGGCTCGCTACAATGACGGGTTAACAAAACATGCCTGAGCAGTATCCGTATCTTTTGCAACATTACTCATCCAGGTGAAGTGACCTTTTCGTGACCTTTATCCTCAGGGAACAGTCTATATATTCCGTTATGAGTTTTCTCCACATTTGTTAGAATCACGTAAGCCTGACTAATTTTCCTTATAACATCTTTCAATTATAAAAACCTGTAGGGGCCTTTTATTTCTTTTAGCCAAAAGTAAATTCATTTTATCACTTATTTGTATACATTCTAAGTTCTATTCTAAGACGATGTTCACTCCTTGATATAAAACAGTTTACACAGGAAAAAATACTTTTTTTTTATTTCCTTTACAAATTAAAGTTGTTAGAGCAATCGATTGGTCATAAAACCACAGTCAAATCTGTCAAACTGTTATTCCTGCTTGATTACATGGTTTTCGGCGTTCTTGGGCAACTTGAATGTCAATAGTTCATATTACATTTGGAGAAGAATAAGCACACTACGCCTATTGCCGTGTGGTTTCCGGTTTCCTGTGAAAAACAAGCTATAAACATTAATGAGACATCTCCGACCCGTTTAGCCAGCGTGGAGAGTGTAGGCTAAGTCCTATGGCTGCTCTGGTCAAGTATGGCCCTGGCAGTACAGAGGGGGTCGTGCTCTGCAGTGGAGACAAAAAGATCTGATGATGAAAGTACACCACGGGCAACACATCCGAGGACGCACAAATGCAACGTGCTAAAATATAGAAGGAAATCTCTAAATCGAGTTTGTATAAAGAAACATGTTGAACTAATTTACGGAGTGTAAATAAATAACCAAGTGCGAGTCGGACTCGCGTACGAAGTGTTCCGTATTATCTATATAAAAAACACGTTTGTGGTATGGGAGCCCCCGTTAAATATTTATTTTAATTTAATTATTTATTTTGAAAGTTTTGAAAGTGACTATACGACTAAATATTTCAAGAGTCTACCTGTTGACGTTATTAATATCAAGCAAAAAAACGGCAAAAAATCGTGTTTTTGTATAGGATTTTTTTTAATTATAATTTTAGTATTTGTCGTTATAGCGGCAACATACCTACATCATCTGTAAAAATTTTACTGCCTAGCTATCACGGTTCATGAGGTACATCCTGGTGACACACCGACAAACCGACAGACGGACGGACAGCGAATTTATAGTAATAGGGTCCCGTTTTTACGCTTTTGGTACGGAACTCTAAAAAATAACCAACTACAGGCAAACAAAATCTTCAGACAAGATCTCTTTTAACATCAATCTATTCAAACTACAGATAATGTTGTTTGAAAACATAGACAGATGAAAGTTTATTTCAATATTTCATATTTCGGGGTACATCAGCAAAACTAATATCGCTTAATCTTGGCATTTTTCAAATACTGCGCAGACCGTTGCAGACAACAATATCGAGTTCAGAACAATATTAACCCCTATATTTATTCATAAATAACCGGCCAAGTGCGAATCGGATTCGCGCACTAAGGGTTCCGTACCATTATCTATAAAAAATCGCGTTTGTTGTGTGTGGCCCCCTTAAATATTTATTTTATTTTGTTTTTAGTATTTGTTGTTATAGCGGCAACATAAATACATAATTTACGAAAATTTCAACTGTCTAGCTATCGCGGTTCTTGAGATATAGCCTGGTGACAGACAGACGGACAGACTGACGGACAGATGGACGGAGAGGCAGCGAAGTCTTAATAATAGGATCCCGTTTTTACCCTTTGGGTGGGAACCCTAAACATACTTACAAACATTTGCTAAACCAATTTTTCATAAAATAACTTTTGTCTTGTTCATACAATGCCAAATATTAGAAAGAGTAATAGGACTACATACATTAATAAAATTGGTTTAACAAACTTTTGAATATTTTTGTGTGTGCACATCTTAAAGGGGTAAGACTGTATGAGTCTTCTTATCGTGTGTGTTAGTGACTTACACTAGTGTCAGAGTTTTTAAACCGCCTTAAAGGCCTCTGACATGGTTTTAGATAACGACCAATGTCAAAGACAGTGACCGAGACCGACGGCTTAACGTGCCCTCCGAAGCACGAATCATCTTACTTATCAGACAATCAGGTGATCAGCCTACAATGTCCTAACCAAACTAGGACAACAACATAAAGTCGTTGCCTCCGCCGGGAATCGAACCCGCGACCTCCGGGTATGAGCCGAACGCTCTAATCACTACACCACGGAGGCAGTTGTGACTGTATGATTATAGTGTGATGAATGTACATGAAGCCGTTACCGTATTAGAGAACGTAGGTACTCATACTACGTGACACACATTTTTTTCCACTTTTACCAATAGCTGGATTATAGTTTAAAATTGTGTAAATATCAAAACGTTTTTTTTTTTCAATTTTGTTACCCAGGAATTTTATTCACTTTTAAATGTTTTTGAATTGAGCTCCAATATAAAAATTGGTTTGGTGCGTAGCGGGCATAGATAACCAACCATAGATATCTACGCTTTGATAAACGTGGCCGGCTAGTGAGAGTGTTGCTCCAAGATATCTATGGTTTGATGAAGGAGATGCTTGATGGCTCAGCAATATCTTACATGGACACGTATGTAGCATTCCTTTAACTGAATTCTAAACGGATTTAGAATTCAGTTAAGCAATCGCTGAAACGAAATCTATGGGTGTCTGTCTGAAATAGATAAAGTGCGACCTAACTTATCCGAATTTTTAGGCTAGCCTTTTCCCAATTTCAGACGTGCTGTTGCGATATCTCAGCTGCCTGTCGCAGTCCGCTGTCAATCGTGACAGACCCTCGTCCTTTTCATCTAGCTCCACGCAGGAATGCGACGTTTTGGAAAGTGGAATCTGAACGCATGACTCCTGCCCCTGCATTTTTGGAAAATAGCTACTCCATTGGATGTTTATCTATATATGTATCTTATACCTTTAAACAAGCAATTCTTGTATATATATAAATATTTATAAATGTCTGTGATCTCGAAAACGGCTTTAACGATTTCGCTGAAAATTTGTATATGGAGGTTTTCGGGGGTAAACAATCGATCTAGATTAGTTTTATGTTTGGGAAAACGTACGTGTTTTCGAGTTTTCATGCGTTTTTCTTTCCACGCAGAATATGGTCGCTAATTTCGTCGCGCCGACCGCCTTGTTTTTAGCTCAGTGGTTAAGGATACCGACCGCTAGAAAGAATTTTACGGGTTTTAATCCCATTCGGTGACTAACTTTTGTTTTTTTATGTTTAAGTTTATATATAATTTTTTATTTTGCATTGTTTTTAGACAAGTTAAAAAAAATTAGTTAATGTTTGAGATGTAACCGAGCAAAGCTCGGTCGCCCAGATACTTTGTTATAAAATATAGTATCGTTGAGTTAGTACCTCATAACACAAGTCTCGAACTTACTTTGGGGCTAGCTCAATCTGTGTAATTTGTTCCGTTATATTTATTTATTTATTAAATTACCATGGGATAATACAAGTAGCGGCACGTAAGTTTAGCGCTAAGTGAAATGTAGAGGGGATACTGCGCACGGGTACGGTAGTAAGTTTTGACTTCTGTGCAATAACGGTCAGCGCTAGAGTTTCATGCCGCTACCTGTACTATAGACTAAGCTTTTATAAACGTTATAGGAAAACTAGTTTTTGCTTGTAGCTTCATTTCATTTTATGTATCACTAGTTGTACCCGCGGGCTTTGCTCCCCGTGGAAATTCCGGGATAAAGAGTACCCTATGTCCTTCCCCGAGTCTTAAACTATATCCTTACCAAATTTCATCTAAATCGGTTCGGTTGTTTAAGCGTGAAGAGGTAACAAACAAATATACAAACTCACTTTCGCATTTATAATATTAGTTCACATTTATAATATTAGTAGGATAGTAGGAAGTAGGATAGGATAGTCCACTATCCCGCGGCAATTCTCCTGAATCTAAAAATTTCCGATTATTTATTACAAAGGAACGAATATTTAATAGGAATGGAATAGTTTTTCACAGTTGACATCAATTCAGTAGCGGACATTGTACAAAGCGAGAGCTTAACTAAAATGGAACAAAATACTCTGACAACAACAATAGTTAATCCGTCGACAATAAAACACTCCACGGTATGAACGGCAGACTGAACTTCCTATTTACATTCAAATAAAAGCCTTTGATAACAAGTAAAGTTGGGAATTGAAGTTTGAAAAACAGCTTTCGACCAGAATAAAATTTTTACATATAGTAGTCATAGTTAAACGCACTTTAACGACGTTTCAATTTTAGTATTTGATTATAAAACATCTATAGTGGACACACTCTATTATATTTTCTAAATATTCTTAGTATTTATTTACTTGATAATAAGTAAATACTGGCCACTACTCTGTTTTATGTAGTTTTATTCTTTCTTATTACAAATCACCGAAATATAAAGAACAAATAAATACGAACCGAATAAAAATAAAAATCAGACAAGTGAGACAACCGATAAAATTTGAATATCGAATAGAATGTTCGAATTTGTTTTTCCATTTTTCGCCTTTAGAAAGTCCTTATCTTCTTTCGCCACCGTTAAATTTTGAATTCCGAAGCAGGGGCTTTGCCGCGAAATTGTACACTTCGTCGAGTTCACAATATCGAAAAGAGCGTTGATTTTACTGAAGCATAGCCGAACTTATGCAGCCGGTAGCTTCGTCTCTTTTTACGCTGGGGAAACCGAATAACTCAAACGTTTAGAAATAATGGCGGACTTTTTAGCTGTTGTTTAAATCTAAGAAATTATACCTACCTGGCATAACAATTCTCTTACGATAAGGAAAATAACTATTTGTGTAATGGCTTTCGGAAGGTATCAATTTATTAATGAATGCCCTAGAAATTAATTTGTTAATACCTACTCTTCTTTATTTTGCCTCTTTTATTTATTAATAATAATATAGTCAAATGGCTACACAACAGACATCTCAATATTAATTAATTAAGCATGTAAATGGTTTCAAGGATTATTTTCATAAAACATTAATATATCTTGTTGAAATAACTACAAAAGCCGCTTCTGAACAGAAATACCAAAATTAATGAGTAACTCATCTTATTATTTATTCAAATATTAGTTTTAGTCTGAAAATCCAATTATTCGTAATAAATAAATTGGGAGGTCAACTTTTGACGGTCAGAATTATAAAATTCTTCTCATCTATCTAATTATATTATACAAAGTTTAAGGTTTTTTAATTAAAACTAACCTGAGACACAGACATTATTAGCATGGATTAAACTTGGATCAGCTAATCGATCAACTTATGCGGCCAAAAAAATATTTTTCATATTTTGATAAATGTTCTTGGGAAAGTTTTTAATATCATGGACTGAATTCACGTAAAGATCTGTATTTATATTGTGCAATAAAGACAAAGAAAAAACATTGATAACACCTAAACACTCCTTCTTAGATTTCTATTTATTAAAATAAATCATTGATGGGATTACAAATCTAAAGAAAAAAAAGAAAATCTTTATTCGGCAGATAGAATCTTACGTTCTAGACTAGACTTATATCTATTAGTAGGAGTGCTGAAAAGGCGAACACGTTAGCTTTTTGCTGCGTTTTGAACCACAGCGCTGCAAACAAGTAATTTGAGGATTTACAAAAAATAATGGCAGTACCATCAATTTGCCGCGAAAAGGTGAATTCTTTAACATGTTTACGAAAACTGGCAACAATCTGTCTCAGAAGAAACCATGATTTTTCTTTGATCAATATTACAATTTTCTCTACTCTGTAAGAAAATCTGTCATTGCAAAATAATGCGAGTCGTCGCGGAGCGCCGTCCTGTCACGTATCATTTTGAGCGAACTCCATATTTCAGTGGAAAGAGGATGTGACAAATAGAAAATGTTGAAAAGATTTTTGAAAGTCATCTTTACTTTGTTTCAAATGATTTTATGGCAAGATTTTTTAAACATTTCCATACTACTGATAGGTAAATCTTTTTTTTAACGGTTTTTATAAAAAGGAGTAGATTATAAATTCGTCCCGAGCTTTTTTTTTATGTATGTTCATCGATTATTTGAAGAAGCCCGGACTGATTTGGATAATTCTTTTTAAAAGGTCATACTAGTTAGATGGTTCCATCAAAATTGCTTGTGTAGAACGGGGGAGAAGTCGGTTTTTAGATTTGAAAATTATAGATAAAGATAAACAGCATCAACTGATCTTGCTTTATAAAATTGCGCACTGTTCTAAAATATTGTTTGAGGATGTACTTATGATATCGCTGGTGCCCGCAACTTCATCCGCGCTGGATTATCATGCGATATCTTTATAAATTGTAGCCTATGTATGTGATGTATAAGCTATAGTATTGTAAAGTTTCATTAAAATCCATTTGTATTTTTTTACGTGAAAGAGTAACAAACATTCATCCATACTTACAAACTTTCGCGTTTATAATATTAGTAGGATGTATCGAAAAATTAAATATAGAAATAAGTACACTAAGTTGCCAAGCTAGTAGGGTGTCCAATAAATACTGAATCACAGTTTACACGAGGTAACTGCGGACACTTTGGAGCGGCTCCAAGCTCAGCCGGCGGCGAGCTAAACACTAGTGTAGTTTATTACTTTACTTATTACTGACTACAACTTGGGATTAAGAAAACTCGTGTGTAAACCTTAACCTACCTGAATTTTCCGGAGTCCAGCGCTGTCCCGATATGAAATAAATCATCAGAAAGGAAGCGGTTGTGATTAAAGGTGGTGAAGTTATTAGTTTTGAAAAATTATAGATGAAGATAAGCAGCATCAACGGATCTTGCCGTATAAAATTGCGTACTGTTCTAAAATATTGTTTGAGAATGTACTTAGGTTACATCGAAAAATTAAATATAGACTTAATTTAAAATTGCGCATTGTGTAAAAAATATTGTAAGAGAATGAACTTATGATATATGTATCTAAAAATTAAATATAAACTTAAGTATACTAAGTTGCCAAGCTAGTAGGGTGTCCAATAAATACTGAATCACAGATTACAAGAGGTAACTACGGACACTTTGGAGCCGCTCCAAGCTCAGCCGGCGGCGAGCCAAACACTGGTGTAGTTTATTGCTTTACTTATTACTGACTACAACTTGGGATTGAGAAAACTCGTGTGTAAACCTTAACCTACCTGAATTTTCCGGAGTCCAGCGCTGTCCCGATATGAAATAAATCATCAGAAAGGAAGCGGTTGTGTTTAAAGGTGGTGAAGTCAGTTATTAGTTTTGAAAAATTATAGATGAAGATAAGCAGCATCAACGGATCTTGCCGTATAAAATTGCGTACTGTTCTAAAATATTGTTTGATAATATACTTAGGTTACATCGAAAAATTAAATATAGACTTAATTTAAAATAGCGCATTGTGTAAAAAATATTGTAAGAGAATGAACTTATGATATATGTATCTAAAAATTAAATATAAACTTAAGGATACTAAGTTGCCAAGCTAGTAGGGTGTCCAATAAATACTGAATCACAGTTTACACGAGGTAACTGCGGACACTTTGGAGCGGCTCCAAGCTCAGCCGGCGGCGAGCCAAACACTAGTGTAGTTTATTGCTTTACTTATTACTGACTACAACTTGGGATTAAGAAAACTCGTGTGTAAACCTTAATTTTCCGCGGTCTTCAATCATTTAAAAGGAAGCGGAGATATCATTTAAAATTTTGTCTTGACCAAGCCCTAGATAACGCTTCAAACTATTTTATGACCTACTGTTTACAGTTTAAAGTGAGAACGTAAAGTTTTTCTTTGCAAATTTGCGAAAAAACGGCAACTTTTAATTTTATTGAAATCGTTTGTGTAGTTTGGTGCTGAAGTCGGTTTTTAGTTTTAAAATTTTTAATAAGCAATAACAAAATCTTCCAATCGTCATTTTGGAAATCCTTAAGGCATATGTCCCATGTCCAGCGGTGGACTGCCTGTGGCTGATATGATGAATAACAAAATCTATTGAAAGTGTTTCCAGCTCTATTTATCCACTTTCTATATTGAAATATGGACTCCTATAAAAATGACACGTGATCTAGCAGAGCAGCAATTTTTCCATTCCTGTCGACTTACATTTGTGATCTGCACAATCGATACGAGCATAGCACTATATTTTCCTTATTGTAAACTAGCCGAAGCCCGCAACTTCATTCGCGTGGACTTTATGTCTCTGGAAAATGGTCATCAGGCTGAAAAACTTTTTCTAAGGTGTCATTTGTATATTTCTTATATAGTTTACCTGGACCATTATGGTTCTGCATGAGGAGTTCCATTTTCCAAAATCAATTATACCCTATATGTTGCCCAGGCTTAACGGCAATATAAGGAAAAAGTTTAACTTGAATCCGTTCAGTACTTCCGGATATTAGCGTGTACAAACAGAAAAACAGTAAGTCATTTTTTTATTCTTACTCTATTACTATGTTTTCATCGCCAAATTTTTTTTTTCCATCATCATTATCATTTTAGCCGCATACTGTCCACTGCTGGAACTATCCCTCTCCCAAAGATTTCCAAAAAGCCCGATCTAGAGCGGTTTGCATCCAGCGCCTTCCAACGACCTTGGTCAAAGCATCAGACCACCTTGTGGGTGGGTATCCTACGCTTCGCTTGCCTGTACGTGGTCGCTATTCGAGAACCTTTTTGCCCCATGGGCCATCGGTTCGTCGCGCTATGTATCCCGCCCACTGCTATTTCAAAGAGCTTGTATGAAAAAGTCTAGGGTAAGAGGATTCTTGATGCCGGATTAAATTTTTACTTAGGCTCCGATACAGTCGATACCGGGTATATCACTCGATATTATCAAATAACCAACTTCCGAGACACCGCGTCAATCTATTGATCTTTAATTATATCCTTCACAGGTAAGTACTTTTGAACAGTTGAAAGCCCATTTAAACCCGTTACCAAGTCGGATCCTGTCACTCCCGATTGATATAATTACTCTGCTCCATTACACAAACTTGATTAATAAAGTTGATGCTATCGGTAAATATAAACTGGCCTTTTCCCTAATTGAGAACTTGGATAAATTTCTTACAAATCCAATTAGGGAACGAGGATATAATTTAAAATTTTGTTTTTAGTATGCCCTAGATAAACCTTCAAACGTGAAACCTTTATGCGTGAAGTTTTTCTTCGCACATTTGCGAAGAACAGCCAGTCTTACGCAAATGTTCGAAGAAATTCTCAATTTAAACTGATGTAAACAGTAGTTCATGAAATAGTTTGAAGGGTTATCTAAGGGCATTCTAAAGACAAAATTTTAAATGGTATCTCCGTTTTTTGTTTTACCTTAAATATTAGGCACCTAAATACTTTAATTATATTTAGGTGCCTGTTTATAAGTTACTTTTTCTACTGTCTGTATTTTTATCTGTCATTCACATACGCACAAACACGTTAATAATATGACTTTAGAAATGCACCCTACCACCCAATGTAGCTATCTGTTGGCTATATATTATTTAATTAGTAAATGGAACATACACAAGCTACCCAACATTACCTTCACGGATCGGACAGGGTTTTTGTTACATATTTTATATATTTTTATAGTATATAGTTTTCTTTTAATGTATGGAGGTTATTTAGTTTTTAGTGAAAAATAAAATATTATTATTAAAAAAGATACCATAAGTTCCATAATATAGCACTTGTGTCGTCATATCGCTAAAACTTATTTTTTGACTCCTCTTATACAAAACGGTTGCATAAAATAAGAACCTACTCATATTCCAGTGTAAAGTTAAATATTGGCCTGTTTTTATATAACTACTGGCTGATACCAGCGTGGTAAAATTTTTGACAACTCAACCTCACATTTTCCAAGAAAAAGTATTCTATATGTGCCAGAATTTATTCCGACCCGTTTTGCCGATTTAGCCTGAAAGCGGAACGTTGGCCGCTTACACACACGAAAATCAAACAAACATTTTCCTCCAAAGTGCAGGTATTTATGCACATAGGACACCAAAGCAACTAGTACATATGTATTCTGTGACCAAAGTAAGTGCGCTATCGTTTGTGGAGAAAAGCTACACTGACAGATATTCTGCAAGCGGTCGATTTTTAGGGATTATTAAGACTTCGCTGTCTGTCCGTCTGTCTGTCACCAGGCTATATCTCAAGAACCGCAATAGCTAGACAATTGAAATTCACAAATTATGTATTTCTGTTGCCGTTATAACAACAAATACTAAAAACAAAATAAAATAAATATTTAAGGGGGGCTCCCATTTTGTAGATAATAGTACGGAACACTTAGTGCGTGAATCCGATTCGCACTCGGCCTTTTATTTCGACATCGATACGCTAAGAAGAAGAAGCCAATTCGAGACTAAATAATGTTTTCGGCTTTTAATTAAAATTTGTACGGTTTTTATCATTCTAGGGTGGCTATTGTATTGCAGTTTTAAAGAAAAAAGCTAAGGAAAGTTATCTTCTGTATATAGAAAAATACCCTTTCATCTTAAAATATTTTATTGAGTATACGAGTATTACTAAAAGCAGTGGAGTGTAAGAGTTGAAAAATCGCATCAAGCGCGATGCTTTTAAAAGAACTGTACGGTCTTAGCCTTAGTATATAAAACATAGACAAGCAATCGGGGTACTTACAAAAATAATTTTTTAACAATTTATTTCTCTAAAGTAATTATTTTGACAGTTAAGCTGATTTCAGAATACGCTATACTATTGTGCTATAAATTATAGCAAAGAAGGACCTAATGCTATACTATATAGGTAGCATGACGTTCACATAAGCGATATTATCGTTCGTTTCGCTTGCGGGACGGCCGAAGGATTATGAAGAGAGCGGCGTGCGAAATAGCATAGCATGAACTCTGCGCATCGCACCAATTTATAGCGTATAGTAAGCCAATAATATATAGTACAGTACAATGTGAACGAGTCCATAACAATGCATGGAGCGCGATATTGTTGTGCTATGAGCTATATACTATATGCTATTATATTATAGCGTAGTCTGAAATCAGCTTTAATAAAAACAATACAGTAGACTGCAATAGTACATTATTTTTATGTATGGGTATTCAGTTCATTGATAAATGTTTAGTAAGTTATTTTCTTCTTTGTTACAGATATATGGCGCCTCAAATAATGAAGAAACATTGCACAAAGCCTCAACAGTCTTGAATTCATTTTCTCTTAAAATCAATTATTGTGCTTAAAATGCCAATAATTGAAGATAGAGTAGAATAGAACCACTCCAAGTCTTCCAGTGGGTGTCATAGAAGGAATACAAGCTAAACAAAGCTTATAAACATCAATGAGACCTCTCCAACCCTGGCCAGCGTGGACAGTGCGGCTAAATCCTCCGGTTACTCTGGCCAAGTATTGCTCTGGTACTACAGAGAGGGTTATGCTCGTGAAATGGAGATTTACAAAAGTAAAAAATTCTTTCTACATATATGTACATGCAGATAGAAAGATAAGGCTTTTTAATATGTGCCTATATGTAGTACCTCGTACACTCTCTCTAGTTAAATTTAAGAGCTCTGTGGTTTCGGTGCATAATTTTATGAAGACGAGACGGACCGCAATATAGTCATACAATTTGTTATGAACGATGACTTTTATGTTGTACTGCAAAGTTCAGCCATCGGAGCCGTTGGCGAAAATATAGTAATTTAAAAATTCATTTTCTTCTGGTAAAAGGGGTTGAGAAAATAACTGAACTGAGATTTTTCTCTTTTTCGCTACTACTTAGATATGCTCTTGTCATTGTATGGAAAGCCAAGCGTAAAAAATGACGATTTTTGGTGGACATATTTTGAACATTATTAAAGAGTCTTAAATTAGGGCTAACAATTGATAGGCGAAACTATTATTGTGCAAAAATATTGTTTAGGCTAAACGATAATTTTACATTACTTTAGACCGATAAGATTCGGCGAAGTGAAATTAGAAGTAAAAAATTTACGCGAAATAAAGGCATCCATGGAGAAGTCATGTGAAATTTACATGCGCTGTATCTTCGATATTATTTGCTAAAAAGAGAAAAAAAGAAAAAATCCTATATTTTTTAATAATATACTCAAAGAGCAAAAATAAATCTAATTGAGGTAGGTTACTTAGTTTTTAGTTAAATAATTATTGTGTCTATAAATATTTAGTACCTGGGCGACCGAACTTTGCTCGGTTACATCTCAAACATTAACTAAATTTTTTTAAACTTGTCTAAAAACAATGCAAAATAAAAAACTATATATGAACTTAAACATAAAAAAAAACAAACGAAAGTCACCGAGTGGGATTCGAACCCGTAACACTCTTTCTAGCGGTCGGTATCCTTAACCGCTGAGCTAAAAACAAGGCGGTCGGCGCGACGAAATTAGCGACCATATTCTGCGTTGAAAGAAAAACGCATAAAAACTCGAAAACACGCGTTTTCCCAAACATAAAACTAATCTAGATCGATTGTTTACCCCCGAAAACCCCTATATACAAATTTTCAGCGAAATCGTTAGAGCCGTTTTCGAGATCACAGAAATTTATAAATTTATATATTTATATACAAGAATTGCTCGTTTAAAGGTATAAGATTTATTTTGTGCAAGTAAAGCTATAATTAAAAAATATATTTCATCCATATCAATATTGTTTTTTTTTTCAATTTTTGGCAACGATCACAAATATATTAGATTTTTAATATTTCAATACGCAAATCCCCAAAAAAGATATCACCATCCAAATATACCAGTTATATTATACCTCCCATATTTATTTTTCTTTTTTCCATTTATCAGTATAAGCTTGAAAAAAATTTATACAGTATTTTATAAGTACATAAATTCAGGCAAAATTATACCCTACTGTGCACAAAGTGCGACATTAAATTTATTAGCAGATTTAACTCGTGTGCTTTTTATTTCGATTCCAGAGTAATAAATTTCTCGACGAGGGTATAACAACGCTCAACAATTCAATTCAGATATGAAATGGTCCGTTTAACAAGAAAAAAATTCTGTACAAGTTTTTCAATTCGTAGGTATATTACGTATATAACTGAAAAACTTTGGTGGTAAGTTATTAAATGGAGTAACATTTTCAAAATAAAATTAATTAATGCCACGTTTTCGTAATGTAGACATTATTATTTTACTCTTAGTTAAATAGCTGACCTTTCACAATTAGTTTTCAGTGCAAATTCACCGATAATCCCCCAATCGCTTACCTAATCAAACGTTTTGCGCTAAACACAAACCAACATTGCTTTGCTCTACAGTTAATTATGTTCAGTTTCCAGGTATTTGAACTGGTTTTAAAGCTAATTTTGCAATTGAACCAGGATCATTAATTTACCAGTCAGAGGCAGATGCAGTTGAAAATAAGATCAGTTATTTAGGTAGGAAACCATATTACTCAACATAGAATAGCTGGGTACTACTTACTTTTAAATTGAGGGAAAATTTCCCAATACTGTATTTCCACTCAGTGGTATTGCCTATGCCAAAGAGGATGGAAGGTCATTGGGTCAATAGGCAATGGGTAAGACACTGGTCACTATTTCTGATCCCCTTTTTCTTGTGCTTGCCATGCAGCCTTTAGCTCCGCTTACTCCGGAAATCTTAGACGTGATAATACACCGATAAATTATTTATATCTGTCAGAACAATTTTAGGTAACTCTTTCACAAACTCTATAAATGATCAATTGGCTCTTAGCGGAACTATCTCAGATGCAGAGGAAGATTCCGAAGTCGAAGTCAAAATCATTTATATGTATTTTTGGATTCCATGTCAAATTTCTTTCCATTTCATAATAGTTTCATTACTTACAGCTAAGTTTACCGCCGGGTGTCACGCCTGCGGCAGCCTTCATATTCGTGATATAGTTAGTAGAAAAACTGCAAGACAGTCGCCTAAGCTGGTACGGTCACGTCTTCCGAAACCAACAAGTTATGTGGGGGACAAATGACTAGCCTAGCCTAGCTCCTGCCGGGCCTCCGCCAGGGCCCGGCAGGAGTGGTAGACCCAAGAAGTATTGGCTTGACGTCATCAAGGATGATATGCGTGCCAATCGTTGTACAATCAAGGATTCTGAAGACAGAGCAAATTGTAGAAGAAATAGCCGGAAAGCGGACCCCGAGCCTCGCCGCATTACAGCTGAGGATGCAACTGGGAATGCGCTGACATAAGAGCAGAGACTGCCGCTTCCTAAGCGCAAGTTCAGAAGAAGCGATAATAAAATGCACTGCAGCGTTTTCTTCGGTTATTTTCTCAACGTAATTTGTATTTTATATCGTATACAATAAGCACCGCAGTCACTTTGCCAGAATTACGTACTAAAACAAACGTCCACCATCAAACGCGGAAGTTATCCTGAAGCAAATATATACTTTTACCAGCGGTATTAACTTGATGAACGTTAACTGTATTAGGTAACAAAGGAAATAAGGTCTCTTGGATGTCTCATGGTTTTAAAATACAGAAGATATACAGTAAAGTCTTACAATACAATACAAATAATCTTTGTAAAATTAAAAGGAAATACAAAACAGTAAAAACGAAGAAGACAAAATAATGATACAAAGGCGGACTTATCGCATAACAATCTCTCCCCGTCAACTTTTAGGTAGAGGGAGAAGTGAATATTTAAGAAATAGGGCGGTGAAGTATGTAAGATGTATAGAAGACTTTAAATAGTTATTATTCTTATTTATTTCAATCTTATTCTGAACCAGCAGCTCGACTTTGTACAGCTATTTACCTGATAGTGAACTGGGTTTCATTCGGCGTATCTTCCTACCATGGTTGTTCCGAAAAGCTTGTAGTTTGAAGCTTTTGCACTAAAAATAAGATTAGACCTAATAAGAGATCATTTTTCGTACATTATTGAATACATTATTTATGATTTATGGTTATTTGTGAATAATGCAGGTCGTTTTGGAAATGCTTGGGAGAGGCCTATGTCCAGCAGTGGACGTTATGCGACTGAAATGATGATGATAATTATTAGTACGCAGATATTTGGATAGTATTTTACCTTATTTGGCATACCTACTGCTATTAGGATGCTGTCTTTTTCTGTAACACGTTTATTTTGTGCCGAGTAAATAAATATAAATGACACTGCAGATCGCATGGGCGCCTTTTTTCCTATTGGCAGACATAATAAATTATTATCATTCCCTCCCTGATTCTGATTTAATAAACGTTCGTTTAGTGTGAATCCCAACACCATAAAAAAACGCCATGATATGCCGTTGCTATAAGAACTCAATGACTAATTACACTTTTGTCTTAAAAATGAAGCACAATAAAATCTTATGCAGCAACATGTAATTTAAACAAGATATCGTTTTAAAAACCAAAAATCCAACAAGAAGATTCTAGCTGAAAAGTACGTTTATTCAGTAAATGCAAGCACAGCAGGGAGAAAAAGCTAGCAATGTATATATTTTTGAAATGTGCCAATTGAGTCCTTTTATTTGATATCAAACACGGTATGGTCAAATTTATTTACTTACTTTTGGCCTAAAGAGGGCGCCATATTAAATGTATTGTGTTTATGATGTCACATAGCCTATAAGCAGCGTACAGGCAAGGCGCATCCAACAATACCCATTAGTTAAGGTGCCATGGATATTAAAGGGAAGAAAGGAACATACATACATACATAGTTACGAACAACATATCTCTCCTTTTGACTTCGCCGTAGTCGGGTAAAAAATTCCTTCGCAGAGTGACCCGAATTTTATTAATCGCAAAATGCAGCATCACTGAGTTAATATAATTATTACATACAGAACGGAATCTACTAAGGTCCCGCGCATTATGCGTCCGCGTCCCCCGTCCCCGCACCTCTCCCCCGTTCTCGCCTTGTGGAGGCTGATGTTCAGCGACCTCAAAGGTGAAAATGGGAAACTAGGACTTATTGCGGGGACCGTAGGAGTTCCCATTCTGTATTTAATACTTGTATTAATTCTGCGGCGGTATCACTCAGAATACGCTATTTTCTAACAAGTCAAATCAGATACTTTTTTCTAAACGTCCAAACAAACAGTTTCTATGAGATTTGTATGAAATAAAGGCAGATGACGTCATAGTTTTTTGGAGTCAAATAGCGCCCTTATTGTCAGTTTTTCTGCAATAATAAATTTAAAATCACCTTAAAATGGATATGTTTAAAGACAAGTGACATTGTTTTGCGACGTTTTATTTTATTATCAGTTTATAATAATTTATTTTTCGCTTAGGAAAATACCCAATTGTGACATTATTGCCCTCTTCAATTCAATCGCCCTTTTACGCAGACAGGTCACGCGACTGATTAGTATGCATTACTCATCGGCCTATATAGCCCGAATTCTGACATTCTCCTTGAGGAAAAATACATAATACTGCTTTATTTTTAGGTGGAACTAAAAATAAAATTGTGTAACATTTGGTCTTTTTAGCCCCCATTAGAATTACAGGGTTACTTTTTAAACACCAGCGACATTTTTGGAGCAAGTTCAGTGCATGATACTAAACTATTTTCTGTAAAAATATATATTGAAAATCTGTAAAAAATAAATTCCAATTTTGTTTGGGAAGCCGTTTTTTCTTTTCATTTTTGATATTTGTATTTCAGTATCATAGACTGTGGCTTCTTAAAGGGAAGCCGTGTGGTTTTCAGAGTAGAATAGTTTCACTCCAAGTCCTCCGTGGATGCCATAGAAGGCGACTTAGGAAATACAAGCTAAATAAAGCTTATAAACGTTAATTAGACCTCTCCAAACCGTCTGGCCAGCGAGGAGAGTGTAGGCCAAGTCTTCTAGCTGCTTTTACTAAGTATGGTTCTGGTAGTACAGAGAGGATCGTGCTCCTGCAGTGGAGACAAAAAAACCTGATGATGATGTTGATGATGATCATATACTGAACTTGCTCCAAAAATGTTGCTGTTGTATACAAAGTAACCTTGTATAACCAGGTAATACTTAATCAATCAAAGAAAAAGAAAGATAGAAAGAAACAAAAGCTATTAAGTAACCAAAATTATGATACTTCCAAAGTATAATTTTAAAGTTTCGCGGTCAAAATGACTGTTATTAGTATTACGGGATCTACTGCGATTAATATCGTTTTTTGCCAAATATTCCGTCGTCCTTTCTGCCGCCATGGTCGTCGGCATGGTTTCCGGCAAAAAACGATATTAATCGCGGTAAGTCCCATATT